>JAQPPZ010001768.1:0-4800000 GCA_028583015.1 Wollemia nobilis | reverse complement strand
AACTCCCAAACCGCAGTTTTGAAGAAGATTCGTGGCGAAGCATTTTGACAGCCCATCAGCGAAGCATCTACTTCGGGCAGGGAATCTCACAAAGCAGCCTTTAACACACCTTTCCAGCGAAGCAATAAAAGATTGAGAGCCCTGTTTTGAGAAGGGATATCTGCTTCGGCATTTAGCATCCGCGAAGCTATTTTGAGAAGCTCCTTCGCGCGAAGTGCATGACCAAGGAAGATAGACCCGCTTCGGCTCACATCCATTGCGAAGCGGGGTCGCGAACTGAAAATTGGCGAAGCGCTTTAGGGGTACGCACTCCAAGGCTGGGTATTTTTTCGAGACAATCGAGTGCTTCATAAATGAATTTTTACGTGCCGAAAGACTCGGGGCTCATTTTTGGCAACCTGGAAAGAAATGTCAATATTAGGAGAGCCCGGCGGACATGGCAGCCACTCGAGCCCATCACCCGGATAAGCCTAGGACGAGTCAGGCGGCTCATAAATGTGAATTTCCCCGGCTGACCCGGTCACAGCTGCTAGTTATAGAAAAGGATTTGAGAGCTCAGTCACGGGAGTAGCGGGAGCAGACTTCTCTGGTTTTCGAGGATGTACTCCTCGATTTCATGCATTAATGGCTCAGAGGGTCAGGTCCTCTATAAAAACCCACGTATTGTAATGAAAAAGGGGGGAACTTTCTGCTAGAAAGCTGCTGTAACTTGATTTCCTGCAATTAATACTAAAGAGCTTCGGGCCTCATTTCTCTCTTGTATGCTGCCTTCTGTGATTATTTTTGTTATCTCATTTCTTCATTTGCATACTGTAATTCTGAATTCTGGATTTAGGTGTGCGATTGGGGATAGAACTCTGGAATTTTCCCGAAGGATACGTAGGGGAGAGAACGCTGCGATAGTTTTCTTGTATGCTTCCTGTGGATAGTGTTTTTGCTATATTCACTTATTTTCTAACCGCCGTAATTCTGAAATCTGGATTTCGACGTAAGGGAAGGGTAATCCTGGAACTCGTCCAGAGGATACATAGGAAGGCTAGTACTGCGTTCATTTTATTTTATTCTTGGTATTTATTGCTGCTATTTCGAGTCGTTTGCCGTGTCGTCTTGCTAGTTCTTTCCCTCTTAAATCCATTGACATTCTTTCCCTTACTCTGTTTATTTCTTTCCTGCACCCTTACTATTTTTATCTCTTTCCTGCACTCTTAGCTCAAAACACCAAGTAGCTTAGTAAAGGAGTCGGCCTTTCTCCGGAGATTGGCACGGGGGGCATCTCTTCCCCTCGGCCTTTCAATGTTGGTCCAGGTATAGGGTGCGTACACTTCCCAAAATCCTTTCCTGTGGCAGATTTGATGACCAACATGGACATTTGATCGAAGATATACAAAATAATCCTTTGAAAAGTGGTTGGTGCATTACATAGCCCGAATGGCATCCGGTTATATGCATAATTATCACTCTCCACTACAAAGGTCGTCTTCATATTATCCTTCTTGGCAAAAATAATATGCTTGTAGCCCGAGAATCCATCCAAAAAAGAATAGATCTTGTGTCCGGCTACTTCTTCCAATATGGAATTTGTAAATGGAATGGGAAAAGGATCTTTTATGGTGGCAGCATTCAAGCTCCGGAAATCCACACAGATTCGAATTTGGTTGGCCTCCTTTAAAGTGATTACTATAGGTGACACCCATTCACTAGTTGTCACTTTGAAGATGATGCCAACTTCTAACATCTTTTCAATTTTTGCATTCATACTTCGGGTTCATTCTGTATGGTTGTCTCCTTACTGGTTGCGCACCCGAAATCAAAGAAATTCAATGTACGCATAACTCTACTAGTATCCCTTTCAGATCCTTGTAAGTCCATGCAAACACATCCTTGTATTGCAAGAAAATCTTGAAAGTTGCTACTTTCAACACAGGATCCCATTTGTCTCCACAATGTGTGATCTTTTCCTCCCCTTCTTTGCCAAGGTTTATTTGTATCATCTTCAGTCCCTCATACTTCACAATATCTGACTCTTCTGTTGCTTTGAGTACATCGATCGGATGGGCTGGTTTGTCCTCAATGACTGTATCTCCTACTATGTGCTCAAAATTCTTCGAAAACATCCACTTCTCCTTTTCTTCGTCCTTCTTTATCATAGACTTTATTTGACTACTTTTGCTGACTTCTTGCACAACATTCTTCCTTTCATCTTTTTCTCCTTTTCTGTGTGGATGCAAAAACAATGTGGTGTGAACACCTCATAATCTTCCTTCTGCCAATGGAAGAGTCCTTTGTCAAAATCTTCCTCGTCTTTTGTACAATCTTCAATTTCCAACACTCCTTCGTTTGGCTCATATCCGCTTTCTTCATCTGACGACGAGCTTCCTGATTCGTCAGATATTGCTATGTCTTGGCTTACAATTTGATTCTTCAAATTTATCATATATTTGTGCTGGCCCTTCTTGAATGTGAGGCGTTCTTTCTCCCAGTTGTGATTCACTTTGGCCATCCTTAGCCATCCACGTCCTAGCAATGCATCATAAGTTGGTTTTTGCATTGCAATTACCACGAAATCCATAATAAAGTGTTGATCGGCGATCGGCGATCTTTACTTTCTAATTTGTCAATACGCCCTTCATCTCTATTCCCTACTAATTCGCTCCATACAACCAAAAATTTGGAGACCACAAAAATGGTGCCCCAGTATTTTTCCAAGTCTTTTCCAGCATGATATTCACACTAGATCCTCCATTGACAATTACTTGTGTTAGCTTATGATCCAATAATTCCATATGGGTCAAAGTTGGCTTCTTTCCTGCTTCAATCATCAATACTATGAGATCAATGTATTGCTCTTGCTTAATTGCCACGATTTCTTTTGGCTCCTCCACCTTCAAATGCACAATTTCTCCTACCTTTGCATATAGCTTTGGTATTGCATTAGGTAAACTGGACACCATGACCTCGACTGTCGTGTTCAGTACTTGTGCTACCAAATGCTCCATTGATGACTATGTGTTCTATGTTTCCTTAGATTTCTTCAATGTCTTTTCATGGAGTAATCTATCCTATTTCATTTTCTCCATTGCTTCTATCTTGTCATATGCCTGCCACCGCTCCTTTTCCTTGGCAGGGTTTGGGTACTGCTCATTTTTCCTTGCTTGAGTCCTTGTTACTGCCAACACATGCTTCTCTCTCTCCTGCTAGTTTATAGGTTCACCTATATCAATTAAATTCAAACTTTGAGTTGCGCTAGAACTCACTTTCTTTGGGCAGTCAACTTCCTTGTGGTTGCCCGAACCACACCACCATTGTATTATTCCCATTTGTTCCTCGTCTGCGAGTTGGAGCAATCCTTTGCAAAATGTCACCATTCTTAGCAATTTCAACACTTAATAATTGGTCTACCATCCAAGTTGTACTGTAATAGACTCTGTCCTCCTTGTCAATTATTTTGTTGGTATTGTTGTCCTCCATAGCGATTATTTCGATAACCAACGCTAGTCGCACATTGTCCATTCTTTTAGGCGTTTAGTTTTTCCTCTTCTTCCTTCTATATTTGCATTGCTTGATGTCTTGTGCCTTTCAAATTGAATGGACATTCTGTGACAGCATGCCCTAGCACTTTATAAATATTAAGTACGCATTCTTGGGACAAGTTATATTTGTGTACCACTCCGTCTTACAATCTGAGCACCATATCTCCTTTTCTTTCCTTCCTTCACCCTTTACTTAATCATTCTTTCAAAATCCTTCTTCATTGACTGGATTGCTATGTGGAAGTCTTCTTTGTCACTATCTGAATCTTCACTTTTATAGTGACCTCCAATACCGGTTGTTTGTTTTGCTTCACTTTCAAAGTTTTGTGCTTGTTCATAGGCTTCGTCATATGTTGAGCATGGGATAATCTTCATTTTCTTCCTATATTTTGGTAGTAATCCATCGATGAACCACCTTTTTACCATGCCATCTGCTAGTTTCAATTCCATCTTGTTTGTCAGTTGCTTTAACCGAAAATTCTAGGATTTGATATCTTCATCTTTCTTTTGCTTAGTGGAATATATTTTCATTATGATTTCTATGTCATCTCTTAACTGTCTAAATTCGTCCACTAAATTGTCCCACATGGTGAAGGGTTGAGTCGCTTCTTTAGATGCCAGTCTATTGCAATCCCCCGCAATGTTGCTGGGAATAATTGTAACCAGGCTTCTGGGTCTCTTACCCCATTTGCTTTCCAAATTGTTGTGCATGTTCCAATGTGTTGTGCTAGATCCTCCTTACCTTATCCAGTGAAGGGTGGGCACTTCTGCTTTACCACTTAATTTGCAATATTCGCCATAGGTGTATGGTTCTCCTCATGCAATTCACTCTCATTTGGCTCATTTGACTCTTGAGCCCAATGCACTTCTATTCTTGGAAGTTCCTCTTGTTGCTCTCATCTTTGTGCTTCCACTCTTGGCACTTCGTTATCTCGAGGTGCTTCTTGTCCTTCAAATAGCTTTCGTCCCAATTCAGATGCTTCTGCACTTCGCAACCTCCTTTGCGAATATATGAATGACGGATTTGTCCTCCTTACCCAAACACTCTCATGTGGTTGTTCCAATGCTTGACTCTCGTCCTCTGCACCCCTTGGCAAACTCCTACTCGCTTGCTCAGGCGTGATCATCCACACTGTCTCCTCGTGCTTGATCCACGTTGGCGTCTTGACTTTCGTGAATGTTCTCGTTAGCTATTTGATATGATTCTCCTTCGTTTTCCTCCCTTGTACTATTGTCCTCCTGAGGATTCAAAACTCACTCTACTTGAGGTCATGCAAGTTCTATTCCTAATTGCAATCCTTGGTTGGCAATTCTCACACTTCTTATAGGTTGCTCTGAGATTCTTCCTTGATTCCTTCTTCGTCATCTGTGCAACCTCAAATCTATCATTCACCTCCTTATTCTTCACGTGTGCTAAGCCTAATGCTTTAATGTCAATGAACCAACTGACCCACACTTCGATAAGGCAACGACGCCAAATGTAGCTCAATGTGAGGTTTCCCAATGACGAGGGAATGATAGGTTAAAGGCCGAAAAAGTTGGAGTCAATGAGGGTAGGGGAACTCCTAGATTGCAATAGTTATCCAACGACATGGTCTTCAGTCAACACAGACCTTAGACAACAAGATTGGCTCTAGATCAAACGACACAATCTCAATGGCATACTCTAGACGGTATGCTCCAACACCCAGTCCCAGATGGCATCTATTAGTCATCCATGACGGCATGATGGCATGTTGTGATGGCATGACGACATGATGCTGATAGCATTATCGCAGATAGCGGATTCGACTTCCACGATGTCGGCTCCCTCCAATGGTCGGTTTTGTCTAACGATGTCTGCACTCCTCGACTATGCCTATAATTGCACTTGTTTGGGTCTTCCAACCTGCAATCAATCAACGTGCAATACCAATCTGGCAGTCTAATCATAAACTAAGCATCGGTGCACAATCACACATAGTGAGAATGGAGAATGTATATTGCATTAATGGATCTACCACAATGGCATACAAATTAGAGAACTATCTATCTCTATGATGGATCTGTTACATGCACAAAGCATACATCAACAACTCTATAACCACGCTCTCACTCTACACTCAGATATCCATGCACCATCTATCTATGCTTCAAAATGAAAGGGGGTCTATTTATAATGCATTCCTGACCGTTGGCAACAACGGTTTCTAGGACGCGTTGCCTATAACTACTTACCCCATACATATTTACACAAAATATATGCACCAACTTTATGAAATACGTGCATCTTCTAACTTATAATATCTTAACATAATATTTTAAATTACATTACATTTCCTTGGCATTACATTTCATTTTACTTAGACTAGATTAATGCCTAATTGCTTAGATATTTTTGCAAACACTTTTACTTTTGCTTTTGTCTAGAACCGGTGCCTATAGTCTTTAAGTTATTTTCAATGAAAAATCCATATGGGATTTATTTTTAAGAATGACATATGTGAAGTTGACACCAGATCCTCTTGCTTCACAAAATGAAAAGAATAAGTGGAATCTTGAAAATGAAGAGGCGTTAGGTTTAATTGGAATAGCCATGTCAGTTAATCTTCATGTGCATATAATTAAATGTAGTAGGCTAATGAAGCTTGGTCTAACATTAAAAAATTTTATGATGATCCTCATGAGTAAAAAAATCAATTACAATATCAAATAAGTGATTTAAGATGTAACAAATTTAAGAACATAGTTAAATTCCTTGTTAAATTTAAATTTATTAATAAACAGATAGAAGACTTAGGAATACCCCTCATTTCACTAAATTTAATTCATAATATTCTTAAGAAATGCCTTCCAAGTCCTTTTCAACAATTTATTACAAAATTCATTCTTAAATTGTTTTGTCTTCTCTTGCAAAAAATTAACCTTTAATTTATTTTGTAATCTTTTGCAAAAAGAAGCTAAATTGTGACAATATTGTGGGCTTAAGATCAAGGAACATGCCTTTGTTAGCAAGCAACCTAGTTCCCAATCTAAGTTCAAACCTAAACAACACTTTTAGGCATAACTGTCAAAATAAGCCTTCTCAAAAAAATCATAATAACCATCGCAATCACGAAAAAATTGTCTGTAATTATTGTGGGAAAAGGAGGTCATATAGAACTGTTTTATCATAAAAAATTGAAAAGATATTAAAGAAGGTAAAAAGGTTGAGCAATCTATTCCAAAGGACTTTCAACCTAAACCTAATACTAAACAAAATCAATAACCTAATAAACTAAATCTAAGAGCTGCTTTTACTTGTTTTTATCAAAGTTATTTTTCTAAATAATGGATTGTTGATTCAAGAGCGAAACTTCATAGGCATATTTTTTACTTCTTAAACTCCTAATAATTTGAACAATCCTTTGTAACTTGCAAATAATTTGACACGCAAAGTTGGAGCTACACGAGATGTTAAGAGTGCCTAATGATGACTTTAAAGATGTCTTGTATGTTCATAAATTCACATATTTTTTTTTTTTTTTTTTTATAAACGAAAAACCCCTTGTGGGGCCGCCTTGGTCTGAGAGACCACGAACAGGGGGTTCTACACCGTCAAAGTCACTCGGGAGTCGCACCCAGCCCTGCCCGCACCAACATTATCAATTGGATTTTGGGTACCCAATTCAGCTTTTTGGTAGGGTGGAGATTCGAACTTGGGACCTCCCTTGGAGGATTGCCCTCTCCTCTCCAACTCACCTACAACACCTGGGTGTATTTTTAAGTTATATGAAAATTATAAAGTTTAGTTTTATAAAGATGTTTGTTATATTAAAGATCCAAAATTAAATTTTAAGATTGTTGCTGTAGCTAAGTTAGATCAAAATAGTCTTTTCAGGTTTTATGAATTCAATGCAACTGATGTTTGTTATTCTCGTTTCTAAGCTTGGTGAAAACAATTTGTGGCATTAAAGATTAGATCATATCAATTATAAGAATATTTCACCTATGAATAATTTTAAAATGGTTGATGACCTGCGTCAAATTACTGCCTAATGATACTTGCACAGTTGCATGGCTGGGAAAATCCATAGGGAACCATTTCTCAAAGGTAAAGCTTGGCACGCAAGTGAAAAGTTATATTTAGTACATAGTAACTTACTAGGATCTATGGAAAATTTATCCCTTGATAATTGTAGATATGCACTTAGTTTTGTTGATGACACTAGAAGAACATGATTTATTTTTTGAAATCTAAAGATCACGTATTGGAATTCTTTACTAGATTTCATGCTTTTGTTGAAAAATAATCTGATTAGGACTAATAATGGTATAAAGAATGTTAATAGTGAAATTCTTTATTATTTTTGTAATGTCCCTTTCCTAGCTAGTCAGTGGATCACATGGACCTAGCCTACTCTTGGGTTCCCGTAGGCTATGTCAGGTGTTGGGGAGCCAGGGTTTGCAGTCATCTTCAGTCTTCAGAATGCTTTTAGTTGCCAGCTTTTTGGGTCAATCCGAGCCTTGGAGTATGGACTTACTATTTTTAGTAAGTCAGTGAATTAGGGTTTCAGACATATTGGACAGTAAAGTGAGACTCTTTGGCGAAATGGGCGTCCAAATCTACTTCTAGTTTGTGGATTGGAGTGGCAGAGGTTAGATTTTTTAATGGACGAAGTTTAATTATATTAAATTAAATTAAATATTTAATTTAATATAGTTTACTTTAATATTTTTATAAAATGGAGTTATGAGGTTATTAAAAAAGTCACTTAAGTTATATTATAATGTTATATAAAGTGACTTATTTTCCTAGCAAAAAAAAAAGGGGATGCCACTCATATGAATCTTATAATGTTTTATTATGTAAATAAAGTGAAATTTATAATAAAATAAAAAACATTATTAATTCATATTTTACCCACCAAGGAGGTCGACCCATTGGAGAAGTTATAAAAGCACATCCTAGGCTTCATTTTGGGCATTCTTGGCTTGTTATTTACTGGAGCAAACATTGTGGAGACTTGCAGAGTTTTCTGGCAAGGGTTTTCAGCTTGTTTGGAAACAAAATCCTCCAGCAAGGACATCACTTTCGGGATTGGAAGACATCCTCAGAGTGATTTAGAGCATTTCCGTGACAGGGAATTGTATTGTGCTTCGATTGCAGGTGATTCTTGAGGGTTTTCGAGGAGTAAACATCAGACTAATTGCAGATACATTTTATTGGCATCATTTCAGCAGAGGTCATACCTTTTTAGCCTATTTTCAGAGCATTTCGTTGGGATTCAAGCTAAGGTTTGTGAGCATTAATTTGGGTCCATTCTCCTACAGACCTAGCGTGGATTTTGAAGTTGGTTTCAAGGGTTTTCAGGCAGATTTGAGTATCATCTTTGTTGTTGTACTTTTTTGGTACCTGTCCGTACAGTTTTAGCAGTTAATGTGAAAATTTTGGGGCTGAAAAAACACCATTTTGCATGTGGGTATTGACAGATTTGGAACAACAACAAATGGGTATGTTTAATTTGATATTTTGAAGACATTTACCCATCTGAGTAATCTAAATAATTGCTGTAAACTTGCATATTTGAAATTATAAGATTCTTGATTGAGGGTTTCCTCAAGAAAGCTAAATATTCAGTGTTTATGCCATTAAAGAAATCAATTTACGGTTTGAAACAATCTCATAAAGAATGGTATTCCAAAAGTTATGATTATTTTAATTCTCAAGGTCTTATTAGAAGTAAATATGATCCTAACCTTTATGTTAAGGATTACAATAATCATTGTTTTATATGTTGATTATTTGATTATTACTTCTAGTGATCCTTCTTTGATTGATGATACTAAATCTAAGATTAAGTCAAACATTTAAAATGATTGATTTAGGTATGTTGCATTATTTCTTAGGAATGCAAGTTTGGCAAGAACCAAACAAAATTTACATTTCTCATCTAAAATATGCTAAAAAATTTGATAACTAGATTTTATATGGAAGATGTTAATTGTTAAACGACATGAATTCTTTTATTTTGATTCTAAGATTTTAGACAACTTGTTGGTAGTTTAATGACAAATACTAGACTTAACTTGAATTCAATGTAATATTAGCCTCTAGATTTATGTAAATTTCTCAACAAACCAATTTTAAAGTTGCAAAAAATGATCTTAGATATGTGAAAAGAACTTTAAATTATATACTCGAATATTATTCTTCATCTAACTTTGTTTTAAGTGGTTATACAGATTCTGATTGGGCATAAGATCCTTATGATCACAAATATACTAATGGTTATTGTTTTGCTCTTGGTTCTGCTGCAATTTCTTGGAATAGTATAAAGGATAATACGGTTTCGTTATCTTCAACTGAAGCTGAATACAAAAGTTGCACTAAAGCTACAAAAAAAGCAATTTGGTTAAGAAAACTTCTTGAAAATTTTGGACTTCATAAGGATTCTCTTACTGCATTTCTATGTGACAAACAAAGTGCTATAGAGCTGGCAAAGAATCCTATTTTTCATTCCAAGAGCAAACACATTGAGCTCCATCATCATTTCATTAGAGAATTGTTTAATGCAAAGCAAATTCATCTCTTTTACTGTCCCACAAGTGATCAAGTGACTGATATCTTCACTATGCCACTATGTAAAGAAAAATTCTTTCATCATTGTAATAATTCACAATAAAAATGGTTGACACTAAGAAGGACTAGTAGTAATGTCAATCTTAACTCCCAAATAAATATTAAGGGGGAATGTTAGGGATCTTAATCTTTATTTGTCCTTAGTTTAGATCTAGGACTTACATAAATATTTGTTATTTTCATTTATGAGAATAATATCTCCTACACTCTCCAACTGAGGTGTCACTCATCTATGGATAAGGAAGTTGTTTTGACACATCTTATGTAACTATAGGATACATGTCATGTGAATATTTTAGAGTGACATATATTATGTAATAAGATAGGTTCCATGTGAGAATAGTTCAAACTGACACAGCTTATTATTGAACACGGAAATCATCAAGTAAGGTTTGTGCCCATGACCGCAGTTTAACAAGATGGGAAGGAGTTTAATCTGTTAGAGAATATTACATTATTTGATTTATTGGGATGTGCAGAATATGTACATGTGTCATGCTACAAGACTGAGAGTCTTGTATGTGAGTGGCAAGAAAAGAATCCAAATGTCATGTGGAAAGCAATAGTCTAGAATTTGAAGAGTTATCTTGTATAGCTATATTATTGAGACAAAGCTCCATAACTTGTCTCAAGAGTAGAGAATATCTCAAGATTGTATTTCAAATTAATGAATAATATTGTGGGTATCTTTCAATATTGTTGTTCTATATGAGATTTGTATACATTGATATTATTCTGTAGTTAAATCTTCATTATTGGTATTTTGACCTTTTATATTGTGGCTATTTTATATTGGGATCTGTGATATTTTGTGGTAGTAATGCTTTAATAGCCAACAGTGGTATCAAAGCTACCACCTGACTATGTCCATTTTTAATAGATGTATTTTATTAGCCACCATTATCAATATTTAACTTTGTCCATTTTTGATAAAGTTAATTTAAAGTTTGTCCACTTTGAAGGCAATGCAGACTTGGACTCTATTTTTAAAGGTCTTATTGAGTAGAAATTGAGGGGACAAGGATAAGTCACCCTGATTTGGATGCTAGGGTCTTTCCACTTGGTTGAAGGAAAACTAGTGAAGACTAGGACTTAGCTATATTGATAGAAAGGGCCAACTTAGGAGAAAAGTTGGACATTTGATAGAGAAAGCCAACTCAAAAGAAAATTTGGATATTGATTGATTTGAAGCCAAATCAGAAGAAAGTTGGAATTTCGGGGACATACAAAGTCACCCTGATAATATTCAGGATTCTCTAGAGAAGAAGAGGAGAATCACTACTGAATATTGCAAGAAAGCTAACTCAGGAGAAAGTTGGTCATTCGGGGACATTCATAGTCACCCTGACATTGATATTGGGTTCTCTAGTAAGGAGGAGAATCATATTGGGTTCTTACATGCAAGGTTCTTACATGCAACCTAAGACATTGAGAAAGATTTCAAAGATTAAGCAGCAGATTGAGAAGCATTCAAAGCTTCTTGAATACAGAGATTTGAAGTAGCGGAAAGCAGTAAGCACAGAGAAAAGAAGAAGAAAGCATTGTAAGCTTTCTAAGATAAAGGAATATTGAAGAACAAGATCAAGACTAAATTGACCTTGATATATTTTTGAAAGGTCTTTTTTAAAGTCTTATTCTATAGCAAGCAAAAGAGCTCTATCAGAGCGTTGTCTAGAATTATACAGAAGATAGCAAGCAAGGAGAATATTGAGACACATTAAAGTGTCTATTGTTTGGAGTCATCATCAACATAAAGGACATGCCCAAGCTTAGTGAGACTAGCCTAAGCGGCCAAGCATAGCAAGACAAAGCCTAAGCGGCCATGTAAATGGAATAGAGCCTAAGAGCCTAAGTAATTACAGAGCCTGAATCGGCCATCATATAGGAAGAGGACAACAAAGAGATAAAGGCCCAAGAGGCCATTACAAAAGAAGCCTAAAGTGGCCAGGATATCAACAGAAGCCTGCACAGCCAGCATAGTGTAAGAAATAAGATCAGGTAACATTGCATTCGAAGCTAACGAAGACAAAGGCTCTAAAAGCCAACGTACAGAGAAGCAAGATTAAAAAATACAATGCTACCACAGCACTAAGGAGTAGAAGCGCCAGGTAGTGCTACCAGAAGCACTGAAGCACCACTTGCAAGGCATAAGGCAAGCGCTAGCATCAGTTGCAAGGTGGAAGGCAAGCACCAGCATCAAGACCGAATACACCAGCGTTGTCGTTGAAACCAAAAGCATTTGGAATCAGAACATTGACACCTGAGCCGAGAGAGAGCCAAAGCATCATCAGTTCGTTGCTGCCTAAGTCGACGAAATATTCTGAGGCACCTAAGAAGAAAGTCAAACATCGGACGAGCAAGAGAATAACATGCCATTGTTTCACATGAGCAAGTCACAGCTAGGGTAACGTTCGTTTAGATGGACGAACCAGCGAATGCAAGCATTTGGAAAACACTTACCCTGATTACATGCTAGACATGCATGCAACTTCGTCATAGCGCCATTTACGTCGATGCTAATTAGGTAACGTTCTTTACGTTACTCTTTTATGCGCTAGTTATTTTGAAGGGAAAATATTTTTTTTAATTAATTTGAACGGAGTTATAAGGTTTATTTACTTTTATCAATTATTTGAAGTTCAAATTAATTTATAAGGTTTGGAGTGATAAGGAATGCTACTAGGTTAAAAGTTTTTGAAAGTTATTAAGGATTTAATATTTTAGAAAATTCAAAATATTTGAAATTTGAAACTTTGCAAATTTAATATATTAGGAAGATAAATGGTTTTCTACATCAAATTTTTATAAAATTAGAATTTGCAAATTTGAGTAATTATTTAAATTGGGAGATACAAGTTTTTCAACTTTAAAGGAACTCACTATGGATTATTGGTATATTGATTCCGAAGCAAGCACGCATGTGACTGGAAATAAACAATGGTTTAACATTTTTCAAAAGAAATATGAAAAACCAGTTGTCTTAGTAGATAGTATGACTTATAAGGTCGAAGGAGTAGGAGATTTCTTAATTGATATATCAAAGGAAAAATGAATAATTAACAATGTACTATATGTACCTGGATTGACTAATAATCTTCTTTCAGTATCTCAACTGATGGATCAAAACCTAGTAGTTGAATTCAAAACTATTAAAGGCAAAAAAAAATGTCTTATTATCAAACAAGGAAGAGTTATAGCTTCTGGCTCTTATAAAAATAGTTTGTTTACTCTAGATATAGTGCCAAATATGGCTCTATCAGCAGGGATTTCAGAAACAAGAGAGCTTTGGCATAAAAGGCTAGGACACATAAGTGCATCTTCATTAAATGAGGTGAGTAAAACTAAACATCAAATGGTTAAGGTTTACCTAAACTTTCATGGGAATCTAAAATTTGTCCAAAATGTCTAATAGGAAAACAACATATAATACCTTTTGAACTTTGTCAGCATAGAACTCAAGAACCATTGGAATTAATATATACAGATTTATGTGGTCTAATGAATGTTACTAGTATTGGAGGACAAATATTTTCAACTATTTGTTGATGATTACTCCAGGAAAATGTAGGTGTATTTTATGAAATTCAAATCCGAAATATTCACTTGTTTCAAACAATTCAAACTACTAGTGGAAAAATTATCAAGAAAAACAATCAAGAATCTTCATTTAGATAGAGGAGGTGAATTTTTGTCAAAAGAATTTAACTTGTTTTTAGAAGCCAATGGTATAAAAAGACAACTCACCACAGCATATTCACCACAACAAAATGGTATTGCAAAAAGAAGAAATAGATCAATTATGGAAATGGTTTGTTGTATGCTAAAGGAAGCCCATCTTGATCATCAATATTGGGCAGAAGCAATTAAAACAGTTGTATACTTACAAAATAGATCACCTACAAGGATACTAAAAAATGTTACTCCTGAAGAAGTATGGTTAGGACGAAAACCAACGGTAGAACAACTGAGAATCTTTGGATGTAAGGCATACATGCATATTCCAAAGCAAATAAGAACTAAACTAGATGATAAAACTATGTATGGAATATTTCTTGGTTAGGATGATGATTCAACAGGTTATAGAATAATTGATCCTATAACAAAGAAAATCTACATAAGCAGAGATGTGATATTTGATGAAGGAAACAAAAATATTATTAAAGAACAAAAGATTGATTTAGGGATAATTCTAAATTCTTCGGAAGAAGACTCATCAAGTGAAGACTCAAAATCAGACATAGATGATGAACAAATAGAAAATATAGAGACTGCTACAACACTTCAAAGGAAAGAACCTATATGGCTTAGAGATACACTTAAGGATTCAAAGCTAAAGCAAATGCCAGATCTCACTACTACAAGACCTCAAACTCGTAGTTTAACGAGAATAAATAGGGGTTTGATAAGTTCTGTAACAGAACCTACAACTACTCTAATGTAATGTCCTACCTTGTTCTGAGAATGGAGTTTGCAATCTGTTTTTCTTTTTTGTGTATTCTAATTTTTTTGTGTTTTTTCAGATGATGAAAATGTACAAAAATTGCATAAACAACAAACTTTGACAAGCAATAACTTTCAAACTACTTATCCAAAAGCTCTGAAAATTGGTATCTAGATAATAAATATATAGAGCTAGCAACCCATTAAAGGAAATTGGAAAATAACAATGTACCAGGTATTTATGCAAATCTGGAAATGACTGTTCAGACTCTGATCAGCAACCCAGGAAACTTGAATTTTCATTCCAAACTTCAAATACAATGTTCTATTTGCCCGAAAATCAGTACAAATTGCTCCTAAGAGCCAAGCGACCAGGTTCAGACCAAGAAGCTGTCAAAAAATGCAGATTTACAATTTGCAAGAATTCCAATACAAGCTCCAGATGTACGGCTAGGCAGGAAATTGGTACGGAAGCCTTGGAAAAATGTGTAGCAGCAGAAAATAGTCTTCAATATTGGTCGATTTACTCCTCTAACCCAAGCACCTTGATATCAACACCAAACCCTAGCTTATTTCCTCAACAAATGGCTTTGTGAATAATTTCTAGGTGGTGTGCTACAGTGGGCAATGGCATCCAAACTGAAGTATGAAGTCAACTCTTGAAACCCCTGGAAATACTTGCCCAAACTTGATAAATATGTCTGAAAAGGCAATCCTTATCAGCTCCAATGCATTCCCTATGCTGGAAATGCTACAAATCAACCTGAGGATGTCTTTCAATCCCGAAGTTGATGTCCCTGTAGGAGGATTTCGTCTCCAACAAGCTTAGAAAACCCTGCAAATGCTCTGCAAGTCTCCTTACACAATATCTCCAAATAACAATAGCCAAGAATGAATGAAATGAAGCATTTCAAGTCCTTTTATATCCTCCTCCAAAGTGGTCGGCCCTTTTTGGCTATCACAAATACATTTTATAACATTAAAATATTTTAAATTGCCACTTTATGAATGTGGCGTCCAATATTGGCCCTTTCATAAGTCACTTTTATGAAGTAAAATTAAAACTTAAGTGACTTACATTATCCTTATGTTCCGATTTTATAAAATAAAGTTATAACCATATTAAATTAAATATTTAATTTAATTTAATATAATTAAAACTTCGCTCATTAAAATCTCAAAGCTCTGGTTATCCAATCCACGAACAGGAGATAGAATCGGACACCCATTTTGCCAAAGAATCTCACTACACTGTCCGACATCACCGGAAACCCTGATAACTGACTTTCTAAAAACAATAAGTCCATGCTTCGTTGTCCAAAACGGCCCCAAAATCTGGCAACTAAAAGCTTAGCACGTCCAGACAAAAATTCTACAACCTCCAATGGGCTCCCACACACCTGTCATAGCCTACGGGAACTCGTGAGTAGGCTAGTCCCATGCGATAACACTGACTGGTTAGGAAGGGGACATTACATCTAAATGTTTTAAGTCATCTAGAATGGAAGGCAGCCATGGAATCAGAATATGCAACATTAATGAAAAATAAAACATGGAATCTGGTTGATCTACCACAAGGAAAGAAAGTAGTAGGATGTAAGTGGATCTACAAGATAAAATACAAAGCAGATGGTTCTCTTGATAAATACAAAGCTTGATTAGTTGCAAAAAGATATACTCAAACAGAAGGAATAGATTATGAAGAAACATTTGCACCAACAACAAGAATGACTACTATTAGAACAATTTGTGCTTTAGTAGCACATCATGGATGGAAACTTCATCAAATGGATGTAAAAAGTGCATTTCTTAATGGTGATCTTGAAGAAGAGGTATATATGTCACAACCAAAAGGATTTGTGATCAAAGGACAGGAACAAAAGTTCTGCAAGCTAAAAAAATCCTTATATGGCCTAAAGCAAGCACCAAGAGCATGGTATATAAAGATTAATAATCCTTTATTACAGCATAATTTTAAGAGAAGTTTATCAGATCCAAATCTCTACACAAAAAAGACTAGAGATGACAAAATAATACTTATAGTATATGTTGATGATATAGTAATCACAAGAAGCTTAAAAATTATGATAGACGAAATTAAAAGGGATCTAGAAAAGGATTTTGAAATGACAGATTTGGGGCTTCTTCATTATTGTCTTGGTTTGGAAATTTGTCAAAATGAAAACAATATCACAATAACACAAACAAAGTATGCAAAATAATTACTTGAGAAATACAAGATGAACAATTGTAAACCCAAAGACACTCCCATGGAGCAAGGATTGCAATTGTCGAGATATGATGAGACACCTCTAGTCTCAGCCACTATCTATCATCAATTAATTGGAAGTCTTCTATATTTAACAAATACCAAACCAGATATAGTTTTTGTTGTAAATTATCTTTCAAGGTTTATGCAAGAACCTAGAGAAAGTCATTGGAAAGCCACAAAAAGAATACTACAGTATATTAACAAGACTACAAAATGTGGGCTAACATATAAAAAGGATGATGACAAATTTTGCAGGTAAGGATATTCAGATTATGATTATGCTGGATCTATAGATGATAGAAAATCTACATCAGGATATATTTTCTATCTTGGTTCAGGACCTATTTCTTGGTACAGTAAAAAACAGCTTGTAGTAGCACTTTTATCTACGTAAGCTAAATATTGTGCAACAAAAGATGCAGTCTGTGAAGCACTTTGGTTACAATACATATTATCAAATATGGGAATCAGAAGAACTCCTACAATAATTGTAATGTCCCCTCTTCTAGGCAGTCAGTGTATCGGGGAGATTAGCCTATACACGAGCTCCCGTAGGCTAAGTCAGTTGTTGGGGAGCCATCTGGAGAGGTTATTATCTTCATCAGCTTACAGAGAGCTCATGTTTGTCGGTCGTTTGGGCTTATTTGGAGATCATTTGACTAGACTTGCTATTTTTAGCCGTGTCCGTTTTTAGGGTTTTAGATGACGACTTCAGCACAGTATTATTCTTCGGCGAAATGGGTATCCGGAACCATTCACGGATTGTTGCTTTGAGGAGCAGAGGTCCAGTATTTTAATGGGTGAAGTTATATTCCATTAAAGTGATTTATTATTTAATGACTTTATATTATGAAATCACTTTATGGATGTGAAAGGAGCCACTTTATAATATAATGTTATAATGTTAAGTTATAACTTAAAAAACAACTTAAAGTGGTATGCCTAGGCCAAGGGGGGGGGGGACGTGGCCCTCTTTATGATGTAAAGGGTCATAAAGATATTAAAAAAAAATAAGTATGTGCAACCCTAATTAGGGCACCCAAACCCTAATTGCACCTTTATATTTTGGAGTTGGGCCTCATTCGGAAAAAAGGATATTATTGTGGACATTTGATAATTTGGTTTTCTCTGAGGAGAATTTGGAGTTCTGGTTTTAGAACTTCAGAAGGCTGTTGGGGACGAAAACCTCCTTCAGTAACAATATCTTCGGGTGTGGAAGATCACCCCTGGGTGTTTATCTGCCAACTTCATTTCAGGAGTTGGGATTGTGCATACAGAGAGATTTTGCAGAGGTAATTTCAGTATTGTTTTGCATTTATATTTCAAGGGTTTCCAGTAGGTTGTACCTTTCTGTGTATGCTGGAAATGTTAAATGCAGAGATTCATCTAGGGTTTGATGATATTCGTCTGGGTGCCATTATAGAAGGTGATTTGCTTGTGAAGTAAGCTGGAGATAATTTCCACAAGGAGCCGTATAACTGTTGATAGCTCCGTACAGATAAAGGGCAATTTTGGAACCATATGGTTCATAACTAAAGAAAATAAAGGATTCTCCATTTGGAAACTGTTTCTGGGTGTTTTTGCAAAGCATTCTACATTGCCGGAGCAGGTCACGTGAAGATCAGAGCCTCAGCCTTTCCTTGAACGGTGTTAGGTCTTCTTCAAGACAAATTAGTTGAATTCATAAGTGTAGAAGACCTTGAGGGACTATATGATTCCATGTTTTGGAGAGTGGTTGTTCATCACAGTCAGTTGCAGACCTGATTTCTAATGGCATGTCATGTAAATGTTATGAAAAGTATATAATACTCATATCAGACTCCTGGCAGCAATATATAGTAAGTGACGAGTGTATTGTGATTTTCTCAATGCAAATCATTAGCAATTTCGTGCAATCAGTATTGTAGCAGTTAGTGTTCACATTGGCTCTATTCCTTGTTGTTCTTTATTTGCAAATTATTCTCTCTGCCATATCAAAAAAAAAAAAAAAAGTGCAACTTGGGTAGGACATTACAATAATAAATTGTGATAATCAAGGAGTACTTAATCTAATAAAAAATCCAATTATTCATGAAAGAATAAAACACATTGAAGCTCAGTGTCATTTTATCAAGGATCGTGTTCAAAATCATCATATCTAATTGAAATACGTTTATACTAAAGATCAAATTGCAGATATTTTTACAAAAGCACTTAGTTAAAACAAATTTCAGATATTCCAGAATCATCTATGCAAATCAAAAGAAGTCCACATCAAATAATGTAATACAGGGGGGTGTTAGAGATTATTACATTATTTGATATACTGGGATGTGCAGGATATGTACATGTGCCATGATAGAAGACTGAGAGTCTTGTATGCAAGTGGCAAGATAAGAATTCAAAGGTCATGTGGAAAGCAATAGTCAAGAATTTGAAGAGTTATCTTGTATAGCTATATTATGGAGACAAAGCTCCATAACTTGTATCAAGAGTAGAGAATATCTCAAGATTGTATTTCAGATTCATGAATATTATTGTGAGTATATTTCAATATTGTTGTTCTATATGAGATTTGTATACATTGATATTATTATGTAGTTAAATCTTCATTATTGATAATTTGACCTTTAATATTGTGGCTATTTTACATTGGGACTTGTGATATTTTGTGGTGGTAAGGCTTAAAAAGCCAGCATATTCTTCCCAACCTACGGATTCAGGTCGGTTCCCTTCTAACTTAGCTAAAATGTGAAAAATCTAATCTGTAATATGCAAAAATAAATCTGATTTACTTTGTTAGGGAAAAGGGTGCAAAAAACAATTGAAACAAAGAACAAAAAATATTACCAAAATCAATGTGATCCAACGACGGTTCCAAGCAAAACCAAATACCTTTAGTGCGCCAATTCTGGAATTCCAGCAATGACAAAGAAAAGAGACTAACAGAAGGGTGGAAAAGCAGAGCCACTAACACCACATTCCATGAAAGAAGAGGTCACTTGACACAATAAATCCATAAACAATTCTTGATTCTTTATCTATTACAAAGTCTGAATACAACACACACTAGATTGCAAAGAGTAGCTCTAGATCTCTTGAATTTGCCAAAGGATCTTTACAATGAGAATGAATCTCTTATTTGTTCTTGTAGCCTACTCTACTTCTAACTGCAGTTAAAATTAACATGCAGTTTACAATGGTGATAGTTACAAGGTGATAAGGTGACATCATCATCTTTATCCACTATGAGGAACGAATGCACTCAATTGGAATGAGGTGCACTGGAATAGAGTATGCACATTGGGAAGGAGCTGAGTACACTAGGACGAAGCGGGGCACACTAGAACTACTATCAGTTTTAGATTTCATTCTTTGTTTCAATTGTTTTCTCGCACCCTTTTCCCTAACAAAGTAGATCAGATTTATTTTTGTATATTTAGATTAGATTTTTCACATTTTACCTAAGTTTGAAGGGAATTGGCCCGAATGCAAAGGTTAGGAAGAGTTTGAAGGGAATTGGCCCAAATGCAAAGGTTGGGAAGAGTTTGAAGGGAATTAGCTCAAATGCAAAGATTGGGAAGAGTAAACTCCTTCCCATCCATTTGTTGAATTGTGGTCACAGGCACAAATCCCACTTGATAATTTCCATGTTCAATAGTTTTGGCACACCCAGTGGGGCAATCCACATTTTTCCAGCAAAAACATTTGATTGATCCCACAAAGGAATAGCCATACTACATGCTTCAATAATTCTGCCACACCCGATGGGACAACCACATTTTTCCAGCAAAAACATTTGATTGGTCCCACAAAGAAATAGCCATAATGCATGCTTCAACAGTTTTGCCATGCCTGGTGGGACAACCACATTTTTCCAGCAAAAACATTTAATTGATTCCACAAAGAAATAGCCATTGTACGAAATAGATCTTACCCCAGTCGTACCTAAATTTTCAGATCTACAATAACATACTTTGTATTTCTTCAAATACGTCGAAAGGTTTGTGTGTCACAACAAAACACACAAAAAACAACAAACCATTTGATCAAATCTGCCCATTCAGCCCCAGATCTGGTCGACTTGTATCGAACTTTATGAGTTGTGTTTTTCCTTTCAATTTTCGTAATGTTCATGCAATGGCGACTCCGTTTTTCGAACTAATCCATAATATTGTGTAACTTCGGACTCATTTTGATAAATAAATCTCTTTCTTTGAAATATGTATTTTCAAGAACGATTGGGATCGATATTGACTAAGTGTCCGGTGCGCCCCATTAGAAGCAATGCATCCCATTCTGAAATTTTCTTTCCCATTCTAAAATTTTATTTCCTGGTTTGAACTTTCCTTTCCTGTTTTGAAATTTTCTTTCCTCTTCTAAAATTTTATTTCCCATTCTAAATTTTCTCATTCATTTTGAAATTTCTTTCTCGTTCTAAAATTTTCTCTTGTTTTAAAATTTTCTTTCCCATTTTAAAATTTGAATTCATGATCTAAATTTTCTCATTTGTTCTCAAATGTTCTTTCCCGTTTTAAAATTTTCTCTTTCGTTCTGACATTTTCTTTCTCGTTCTAAAATTTTCTTCCCCATTTTGAAATTTTCTCTTTCATTCTAAATTTTTTTTCAGTCCGGCCTTTGAAATCTTTCATTTTTATTTATGAATATGAGATGAATATTCAACCAATATGTTTTCGGTTAAAGATACGATGACCCCACTTGGAGGAAATCTTCTGACAATGCCAAGTATATCATAGGTACCAAACTCCCAAATCCTCCAGCAATCAGCCCATACCCCTATAGGGTCATCTTTATACCATATACTTTATGGGCAAGAACCGCAGTTGTCTCAACTAATTCACCAACAAAATCTTACAGCATTCATTCAGAAAGGATACCTTGCCCATATGACCCAAACACCTATCCCATAGTTCCAACACCCTTCCCCACCACAAGTTACCCCATTGCCAAACCCCTTATCAGGGTATGCAGACCTACCAACAACCACTATTGGCCTCATTTCCATCTCTCGATGAAATGTAAGGGTATCAAGAACCTCAACAACCTGTAATCCAATAGCAAAATCTAACAAATCCCACTAAGTCAAAGACCTTGTCCGCCTCTTCATTCATCAATGAGTGAAATGAATTGATCTCAGCCTTCAATGAGTTATTTCGTGCATGGGATGCGTCTATGGCACAATATCATGAACTTTAAGCGGAGAACTAGCCAGTACCACATTAGGGAAACTTTCAGATGACCAATCAAGTACAGAACTATAAGGTGAATCAGCCCACTAAGGTTGTTCAACCAATAGCTGATCAACTTATGATGAACCAACCAATGATGAGTCAAGTGATTGTACCTCAGTTTGATGCGATGCAAGTCTATGCAATGGCTGCAACATCCTCAATGGGCAAAAAATTTTCAACTCCCAAAGGTGTGGCCATTTGTAGTAATCATTCTAGTCGGTTGGTAACCCCTCTAAAGGATCTTCTATCTGATCATCAAGAGTCGTAACCTCCTCAACCAATGATAGAACCTGAGATAGTAAATGAAGATTTTAAAGATTAAGGGTCAAGACTCATAGAGGAGTGAGGTATTTGCCCTCCTGCATAAAAGAGGAGAATCTATAGAGGTGATGGAGAAAAGTACACAACTAGAGTGTGAGACCATTATACTAGGCCCTAAGGGAACAATGCTGAAGAAAGGAAAGCCAACAAGACTGAAAGAGTTGTCAGATGAGACCCCATTCATGGAAGTGTTCACTTCTTTCGAAGAAGAAATTCCAAAAGAAGACTACCTAATTCATAAAGCACCTTGTGAGCCAAAAAGAGAACCTAAAGTGGAAGGTGAAGATTTGGAGCATGAAGATTCAGAGTTCAGAGCAGAATATGTGGCATGAAGAGCCTATAAGAGCTATGGAAGCAAATTTTCATCCAGAATACAAAACATTCAGTTTCATTCTAGAGGGAAAAGAACCTACAGGTCCCAAAGAATTTATTACAAAAAGAGTTCTTGTGGAAGAATTTTACCTCCTACAAAAGAAAATTTCGGAAGCAGATACCATTCAACCAATGGGTATGGATCCACCTGCATGCCCCAGAGGTGTTCAAATGACTCCAAATGAAGGAACCATGCTAAGCAACGGAGCGATCATAATTCTGAGAATGATGTGGCTTCTTATGATTTTAGGGAGTAAAGCTAAGGTAGGGACCACAGTCCAATAGTTTGGTTCGATGGAGGACGATGGCAAATTTGTCCAAGAACAATATGAAGAGAAATTGTCATCACTTAGTAATGATTTGTCATTTGGCCACATGGGAACAAAGGTCCAAACTAGTTACTATTGGTTACGGATAGGCCACAGGAAAGGATTCGGTCTATTTATGCGCCCTAGACCCGCCCAACAGATTGAAAGGTCGAAAGGAAGAGATGCCTTCCGTGCCAATCTTCGGAGAAGGTCGGCTCCTATACTACACTACACTAGGGTTTTAGATTAGGGAACAGGAAAGAAATTGGAAAATTACTGAAAGAAATAAACAACTAAAAGAAATAGAAAATGCAGATGATTTCAAGGGGAAGAACAGGCAGCACGATTACTAACTTATACTTGAAACAGCAGCAATCAATACAAGAATAAAGCAGAAACTAACGCTATATTTCCTCCTCTATGTATCCTCCAGGAAAATTCCAGGGTTCTGTTCTCAATCACACACTTAAATCCAGACTGCAGAATTACTGTATGCAAATGAAGAAACAGAATTAACAGAAATAATCACAGAAGGCATCATACAAAGAAGGAATGGAGTCAAAGCCAGGAATTCTTAGTATTGATGCAAAACAATCAGAGTACAGCAGTTTTCAAGCAAATGTTCCCCCCTTTTTACATTACATTGAGTGGCCTTTTATAGAGGAGTTTAACCCCCATTACATTAAGGCTCAACCCCTAAAAGTAGTTGGGATTTGACCCCCCTGCAGATGAGAGTACATCCATATTTGGCTCACTCGTGTTTAAAGCGGCTCCGGACGGTCCTTGCAGCTGGTGCGGCATGCTTCATTAATGCGGTTGGTGTAGCTTGGCCTCTGGAGCCTCTCTGGGACCTAACATGGTCGTCCTAGTGCGTCTGAAATGCTCACCTACCTCCCTTGGGATGAGTGCCCTCCGGAGTACCCCTTTAAGGCTGCCTTAGCGTGTAAAAAATGCCCTTGCTGGAGTTCGCTGAATCCTGCTGAAGTTCACCCAAACTGGGTCCGAGGATGAGGTTCGCTGAAGGCTGGGGTCGAACTCGGAGTTCGCTGAACACTAGGGTGAGAACAAGCCCACATCACCTTGGTAATATTTTCACCCTGAAGCCTTGAAGCTGCGGTTCGCGTGCCCGAAACTGTTGTTCGCCATGGGTAGGGGGCGAACCTGGGGTTCGCAGAAGATTTGAGCGAACTTGAGCGCCTTTCTGGCCGACATAAAGGATTTTGGCCGACATTGAGTTTTTGGCCGACATTGGGATTTTGGCCGACGTTGGGATTCTGGCCGACGCTGAGGTTCGCAGCCGACACTGAGGTTCATGGCCGACGCTGAGGTTCGCGGCCGACATTGAGTTTTTGGCCGACGCTGAGGTTCACGGCCGACATTGAGTTTTTGGCCGACGCTGAGGTTCGTGGCCGACGTTCGCTCCGCTTACTGCCCAAACTTGGGGTTCGCTAGGAGTTTGGCCAAACTTGGGAAGTTCCCTACCTTAGAAATTTCTTGGAATTAGCTGGTCCTCAAGCCGGAGTTCGCTGCATATGATGCCGAAGATGAAGTTCGCCGTGGGCAGGGGGCAAACCTGGGGTTCGCTGGGATTCAGGCAAACTTGAGCATTCTGTGCCTTAGCCAAATTTTCTGGCCCGAATTTGAGCTTTCTAGTTCTGCTTCCCGGGGCCATAAATTTCGATCTGCTGCCTCGATTGCCTCTTATAATATATCGTCCGAAAGCTTGCGAAAAGATCTGCAATGACTAAATATCCAAAGCTCATTTCATCCACTTTATCATCCCCGTTTAGGGCCCGCAAAAATGCCAACACCTCTGCATGCTCTTTGCCGCTTTAAAGCTCCATACTTAGGCAAAATTTTATCAAAAAATTTAATGTGGCAAAAATGCCAACATTTCTGGCAGCTAACGGGGCATTGAGCTCGACTCAATGTGAAGATCCCATGCCTTTATCCATTGGGCAATAGAGTCACCCCCGCTCTCCTCTGGATGTTCACTGACGGCAGCAAACTCTTCCTCCAACTCCTCCCCTTTTGCTTCTTTCTCCTCTCCTTGGTGCTCATGGTCCTCTTTGGCGCACTAAAAAAAACTGTACAAACTAAACTAAGAAAAACAACTGAACTTTACTTACTAGCCGGCCTATTTACATTATTTACACAAAATTTTGCGACATGATTGGCATGCCGCCACCACAAATCTAGCTTCGGGTGCCTATCCGGTGAATCTGCAGTGTCCGGACCAAATCTGATTGTACTTCAGTCGATCTTTGAAGTCCGACTGGCCTCCCAAAGTTTGTCAGGTTGCGAACAGGGTGCAACGTGGCAGGTTATCATTCATGCTAGTACCCATATAGTTGATGAATAATGTGGTAAAAGAGGTTTGCCACATGGGGGCCTTCTTCGGGTATTGGTTGCAGTGGTGGTTGGAGCCAATACCACCACTTTAGAGAGTCCACTGGCTGCGGACTCTTGAGTACGGGCTCCTCCAACTCCTTGATGCGATAGCAAGACTTTTCCGGTGATAGGCCTTCTGCCAGGATCTCCTCAGGATCAGCCTCCTGATGGGGCATGCTTATTGAGTCTCGACCGAGTACTTGCGTGCTATGCTCAGGGATACAAAAAGGGTGCAAAATGGCGCCCTCTTCGCACTCAAAGCTTGTCGTTAGACCCTGCTCCCCTTCTTGGCCCATCTCCTGATGGAAACTGCAAGCAACCATATTATTCATTGTTGGGGCAGTGCTTGCATATTCCCATTGTTGGCCTTGGATGAGATCTGCCTCTTGGGCTCCACACAGCTGCATTCCAGGTCTCTGCACAATTTGAGGGATCTGCCATTGTGAATACTACGCGGGATAGACGGGGGCAGCAACCACCGGAGAAAGTGATGGAAAGGCAGCTTCTCCCCACTACAACTTTCCTGATAGGAGTAGAAACCGCTCCGCATGTATTACTTCCTAGAAGACTTGAGGGAATCTCTGTTCCCCTGATTGCAGTAGGAGGAGGCTTATGTCCGGGTGGAAAGCCCAAACATAGAAGAAGTGGGCCTGGGCGGGTGTCGGTCGGATCTTCTCTGGAATTCTCCTCCAACTCCTCCAGAATCGGACATTGAAGTCCGTGACGCTCTCTAGAGGTGCTCTCGTGATGTGCATCAAGAGTTGGAAGGGATCCTGAGAGTCGTCAAATGTGTCGATGAGCGCTCCCGCTAAGTCATCCCATGAGCAGATGCTCTTACGCCCGAGCAGTTTGTACCACTGCAGCGCCCTCCCTTCCAGAGACAGGACCAGAAGTCTGATCATGACATCTTCATGGGTTATGCCATGGAGGGTCGCTAGAGCAGCAACATCTTCAAGGTGCTCTCGGGCCATTCCCTCAATGCCATTGTATTTTGTTAGGGTTTTCAGGGCACTTTTGGGAATCTCGTGTCAACTTTGGAGATTCAGAGGGCCATGATCATCCTAGCTAGGATAGCATACTTTTGCCATTCTAGCAGTGGTCTGTAGAGATCACGGTTCTCACCACTAAGTCAGAGTTGCCAGGTGAATATTCTTTTCTCCGCTTGTGAGGTCAAGGCTGCTCATCAAACCTTGATTCCTCCGAGGTGTCTTCTTTTAGCTTAAAAGGCGCCTACGATCAAGAAATCTGGATCTTCAGCTCAGTCAGAGTTGCCAGGTGATTTTGCTAGAGGAAGGCAAGCCAGAGATTCACCAAACTCGGGCTTCCTTAAAATATAGAGACTGTTCGTCCCACCGGGCGTGCCAGAAAAACTGTTGGTTATGAATCCGCCACAAGAAAGGATTTGGTCTATTTACGCGCCCTAGACCCGCCCAACAGATTGAAAGGCCGGAAGGAAGAGATGCCTTCCATGCCAATCTCCGGAGAAGGCCGGCTCCTATACTACGCTACACTGGGGTTTTAGATTAGGGAACAGGAAAGAGATTGGAAAAATACTGAAAGAAATAAACAACTGAAAGAAATGGAAAATGCAGATGACTTCAAGGGGAAGAACAGGCAGCACGATTACTAGCTTATACTTGAAATAGCAGCAATCAATACAAGAATAAAGCAGAAACTAATGCTATATTTCCTCCCCTATGTATCCTCCAGGAAGATTCCAGGGTTTTGTTCTCAATCACACACTTAAATCCAGACTGCAGAATTACTATATGCAAATGAAGAAACAAAACTAACATAAATAATCATAGAAGGCATCATACAAAGAAGGAATGGAGTCAGAGCCAGGACTTCTTAGCATTGATGCAAAACAATCAGAGTACAGCAGTTTTCAAGCAAATGGTCCCCCCTTTTTACATTACATTGAGTGGTCTTTTATAGAGGATTTTAACCCCCATTACATTAAGGCTCAAACCCTAAAAGTAGCTGAGATTTGACCTCCCTGTAGATGAGAGTACATCCGTATTTGGCTCACTCGTGTTTAGAGCGGCTCCGGACGGTCCTTGCAGCTGGTGCAGCATGCTTCATTAATGCGGTTGGTGTAGCTTGGCCCCTGGAGCCTCTCCGGGACCTGACATGGTCGTCCTGGTGCGTCTTGAATGCTCACCTACCTTCCTTGGGATGAGTGCCCTCCGGAGTACCCCTTTAGGGCTGCCTTAGAGTGTAAAAATGCCCTTGTTGGAGTTCGCTGAACATTGGGGCGAGAACGAGCCCACATCACCTTCGAAATATTTTCACCCTGAAGCCTTGAAGTTGCGGTTCGCGTGCCCGAAACTGTTGTTCGCCATGGTAGGGGGCGAACCTAGGGTTCGCAGAAGATTTGAGCGAACTTGAGCACCCTTCTGGCCAACATAAAGGATTTTGGCCAACATTGAGTTTTTGGCAGATGGGATTCTGGCCGACGTTGGGATTCTGGCCGACGTCGAGGTTCACGGCCGATGCTAAGGTTCGCGGCCGACGCTGATTTTTTGGCCGACGTTGAGGTTCGCGACCGACATTGAGTTTTTGGCCGACGCTGAGGTTCACGGCTGACGTTCGCTCCGGTTGAGGCCCGACCCTAGGGTTCGCTGGGAGTTTGGCCGAACTTGGGAAGTTCCCTGCCTTAGCAATTTCTTGGAGCTAGCTGGTCCTCAAGCCGGAGTTCGCTGCATATGATGCCGAAGATGAAGTTCACCATGGGTAGGGGGCAAGCCTGGGGTTCGTTGGGATTCAAGCGAACTTGAGCATTCCGTGCCTTAGCCAAAATTTTTGGCCCGAATTTGAGCTTTTTGGTTCTGCTTCCCGAGGCCATAAATTTCAATCTGCTGCCCCGATCGCCTATTATAATATATCGCCGGAAAGCTTGCGAAAAGATCTGCAATGACGAAATATCCAAAGCTCATTTCATCCACTTTATCATCCCCATTTAGGGCCCGCGAAAATGCCAACACCTTTGCATGCTCTTTGCCGCTTTAAAGCTCCATACGTAGGCAAAATTTTATCAAAAAATTTAATGTGGCAAAAATGCCAACAGTTACCGATACTAATGTCCACCATGGGATGCGATGAGAAGCAAGGAAATAGTCATAATCGCAAAATTTCATGCATCCACCCTCGCTTCTAACCATTTTAGGGCCAAAAGGGAATATTCTCCTCTAGACGTCTATCAAGTCTTAGAGCAAGGAGAAATCAAAGGGGCAAAGGTTGGCTTAGATTCCAAAACTTTAGTTTTTGCTTTTAGATCTGCACAATCCTCTAATGAGGGGGTATATCATTCACTAGAATGCATCCATGAAACTTGGAGTCAGGGAAGACCTCTTGACAATACATCGTTAATGCCATCCGACCTACTTTTTTTGCATAGGTGTTGGAAGATCCTGAGTTGGGATGTCGACGTCCAAAGGAAAGGCAACTACTTTTTGAAATCTGTCAATGAAATATACCCACTCAATTGAAGCGACTACTAGCAAATCCACACAAAGTGATTCATGGTGTGCAGTAAAAAAATAAACACTTTGTTCAAGTGAAAATCCCAAATTAGGATGCTTGATTTCCCACTTCTTTCCATATGCTTCCACATCTTTTTCATCTATCCATTCTAGATCGTTTGCAAAAAAAATAGCCCTTGTCTAACCAAATGGAAATACCTATGGGGACATTCGACTTGTATCGTTTTCTCTTCTAGCTTGTTTCTAGACTAATTATTTAAAAACAATTGTCTTGCTTGGATAAAAAACTCGCAAGAGACACTCAAGTTCCCACTTCTTCTCATCCCTTTCTTTCACCATTTGCCTCACGATCACTTCACCTCCACCTCCTTTGTTTCTTCTTCTATCACTATTCCCTCTTCCCCTCTTATTTCTTCTATTCCCGTTTCTCAAATCTCCCTCACTTATTTTGTTGCACTCATCCCACCTCTAATAAGCACAACCTTCATCCAAAGGTCACTAGTAGGTGTTGGTCACGAATCCGCCATGAGGAAAGGATTTGTCGCTATTGCGCCCTGGACCCGCAAACCAACATTGAAAGGCCGGAAGGAAGAGATGCCTTCCGGGCCAATCTCCGGAGAAGGCCGGCTCCTTGCGGGGGTTAGTAAGATGAGAGTGCAAGAAAGAGATAAAAATGCGGAAAGAATTTACAAATGAGAGTGGAGTTGGGTGGGGGGAACTAACAGTACGACAACACATTAATCACCATTACTTACTGCATCATAAATACAAAGCATGACCAGGAACTGCAAAACCTAAGTATACTTTCTGTATTAAGCGATGTACGCACAGCTACAATGGTCCCCTAGCAAACATTCTCCCTACAAGGAGAACTAACAAAGACGGCAATGCATCAATCACCACTACGTACGGAAACTCAAAACAGAAAGTAACTAAGAGATGTCAGAACCGGGTATATGTGTCATGCAGAGAATTTTACCGCACAGCTACAATGGCCCCCTAGCAAACATTCTCCCTACAAGGAGAACTAACAACACGGCAGCGCATCAATCACCACTACGGACAACAACGTAACACACAACTGATGGAACTGCTACCACATCTAGTCTATGAAGTTCAGAAGTGCTTGACCATCAAATGCTAAAATAAATTAACAAGCCATGGCACAAACAATGCTAAAGGCGCCTGATCACCAAATGCTGAAACGAATCAACGAGCCGTGACACAGGGAAGCGTAAAGCATAAGCATAAAGAAATAAAAGCAGTAGAACAGAACCAGGCATACAAATTATATTTATAAGCAGAAACACGGTTACAATGGTTCCCTAACAGACATTCCCCTTCCACCACTTTAAAATGAAAACGTGGTGGGTATTTATAGCCCGAGTCCCTCCCGTTACATTAATGGGCACAAAGTCCCAGTCAAAGATTAGCTGACAAAAGCAGCCGCAGAACTCGCCGATGCCGACTTCGTCGGGCTGGACTGTACTCTCGGCATGGTCTCCCTGAAGGTTGAACAGCCACGTGGCAGCGCGTTGGGTAGAACTTTATATTGACAGGAATGCGGGTAGCTGAGGTAGGTGGAAACTCACATCAACATTAAATGAGGCAGCTGGCATAGGTAGTGCAGCCCATGCTTGTCCTTTTGCTCGGCATGTCTTGGCTCAGATCCCAAAGCTGGACACTTGTCGGATGATGCTGCTTGACACGTGTCTGCCTTAAAAGGCAGTCTATCCAACTTCGCCCGGGATTAGAGCGCAATCGGGTAGCACAAGTGAAAAACAGCACAGTCGGGTTGGCCTATTTCCCTACTGCGCACCGATCAAAGGGCGCAGTCCGACTTCGCTGCGAAGTCGGGTTGCGCACCGGCACTTGCTGATTCTCACCGCCGTTCGGACTTCGCACGGACAAGGGAGAGCAGTTCGGACTTCGCGCGAAGTACGAACTTTGCCCCATCACTTAGTCATTTTTCCTGCCAGCCTACCAGCCTGCTACAAGGTGTGCCCAGAAAGAAGGGCGAAGTCGGACTTCGCACCAAAACTGGGCGAAGTCGAACTTCGCACCAAAACTGGGCGAAGTACGAACTTCGCACCAAAAAACTGGGTTTCCTGGTTCAGCTTCCCGGGGCCATAACTTTTTATCCGCTGACCCGATCGCCTATTATAATATATCGTTGGAAAGCTTGCGAGAAGATCTGCAATAATAGAATATCCAGGGCTCATTTTGTCCATTTTATCGCCCTTGTTTATGGCCCGCGAAAACCCGAACACCTCAGCATGCCCTGACACTTAGCCATTTTTCAGGGCAACTGCTGTCAATTTTGAGAAGAATGAGAATGTAGGGAAGAGAGAGAAAGGGGGAGAAGGAAGAGCAGCTCTCTTACAAAAATTGAAAACATTGCACCCCCTGCAAAATGTGACAACAGTAGGCTTATCTTCTTTAGTCTTGGGGCCATCCCATTTGCCATTACCAACTTACAACATCCAATATCAGTTTGTCACAACATTATTAATGCCACCATTATCAATTATTCCACCATCATCTATGCTTCCTTTTGTCCTCCATACCGCAAGTGTCATCATGTCACCTCATATGTCATCATCTCAACCCTTCTCATCACTCTGTTCGCACCATCGTCTATGTCATTGCATTAGACTAGTATCCTCTCCCTCATGGTCCATAGATCACTACAAGTGCAATAACACTCTTCCCTCCAACAACATTAATTTAATTGTGAGATGGCCTCAAGTTTGACTCCACACCCTAGAATAAGGCACCATTTGGGATCTCCAGTCAATTGGATTGACGTCCCCATGAGCCACCAGAATTGTAGGAGCTCGCTACTACCATCACGATCCAAACGAAGATCCATCGCACAAGTTGAGGCAGAAGACAGAGCAATGCATAAATCAGGAAAAATTGATTGTGTTCACAAGCAATGTGCCTCCCTCTGTTCGAGTGCACCCTACTCTTTTCTAGTGCGCCCCGCTCCATCCAAGTGTGCCCTGCTCCAGCTGAGTACACCCTGCTTTGTCTGAGTGTTCCCTGCTCCGTCTGAGTGTGCCCCACTCCATCTGAATGTGCCCCACTCCATCTGAATGTGCCCCACTCCGTCCGAGTGCACCCCGCTTTGTTCGAGTGTGCCCTAATCAGTCGAAGTGTGTCTCACTTGTCATAATAGATAAGGATGATGTGTCATCTCGTAGTTATCACCATTGTACATCGCATGTTAATTTTGACTATAGTTAGAAATAGAGTAGGCTACATTTTCAAGTATAAATAAGAGTTTCATACTCATTGTAAATGTCTTTTGGCTATCTAGCAACCTAGAGCTACTTGTTGGAATCAAGTTGTATTTATCATTCTGGACAGCAATAAATGAAAGACTGTGCATGGCTTTCTTAACTAACTGTGTCTGTGACCTCTTGTTCATAAATGTGTGGAATCAATGGCTCTATCCTCCTTCCCCTATTAGTCCTTTCTTTCATTCTACTGCAAGTTAGTCAAAGATTTAACTTGAAGCATTGAAGTTATTCAGTCACTGCTAGGTTTTCCAAATGTACCAGCACTAATCTCACTACGGCCTTTGGTTGTTTTACTTCTATGTATCTTCTTAAGTTGTCTTGCATCCTTTTGCTCACAATAGTAGATTAGGTTTATTTTATTTACTTAATTTTATATTTTGAATTATTTTTATCAGATTAGCAGGGAACCAACCCAAATCCGAAGGTTGGGGAGAGTAAAGTCCTTGCCATATTTGTTGAACTACAGTCACAGGCGCAAATCTCACTTGATGATTTTCGTGCTTCAACACTTATGTAACTTTAAGTTACATGTCATTCAAAATTCCCTTACGTAAGGAATTTTAGGACACTTACACACTATTGGGAAGGTAAGAAGTCATGATGTAAAGCTTGTAACTCCTTTATTTCACGTGTTCAAGTATAAACGGGTGTAGGATGGAGAAGGGTCAGTTGTGAAAGTGTTAAGAACTGATAAGAATAATTCTATGAAAACTAGAGGATTTTCATATTGCTTTGTCCAACCTTGCATAAAAAGGATTTGAGCATTTTCCCTTCCTAGTTATTCATAGATGTTTTATCCCTTGTGGTTTCCTCCTATTTGTCTCATCAGTGTGATTGCTTCTTGTATGTGCAATACTAAACAATAGATTTATTTCCCTCTTTTTATACCTATCAAGTATGATAAAGGTAGTAATATGGCATCTTCCTGAAGTCACAACATAAAAACCGTTGCTAAAATTCAAGGTAAAAATAAAAGGAATTGTAACAATTCCTCACACCTTTCCTTGAGCCTTGAATGAGATGGCAATGGGGGACCACCTTCATAACATAAGCAAATAAATCAATAAAGTAGCTGAGGGTGTGTAAAGAGATTTAGACGACTTGATTTAAAAAGGATGACAAATCTTATCTTCCTTTAGGCACATTACTATCTTTTGTTTCAGTCCACCCCACTTTGCGTGGCCTACATGGAGCTTAAAGATGGTAGTTTGAGTGTTGAATCTCTGCATGGAGCTTAAAGATGGTAGTTTGAGTGTTGAATCTCTGCATGGAGCTCTTGACTTGCACTACTTTGAGTTTCAATCTCATCCTCCAATGACTTCCTAAAGCCATTAATCTTGTACCTTGTTAGATGAAGAGGATGACAGAATTCGAGAAAGCAATCTTGAAAGGACGGGTCTGAGTTTTCTAGGAGATAATTATGGGATTCTTTAATTTTTTCCATTATTTGCTTGTCTTTAAATGAAAGGACATGATGCCCTAGCTTTCTGTATGCCTGTCTAAGATGCAATTCTGGCATGCTTTTCCAAACCCAGAATGGTGTAGGGGCATGATATGGAAGTAAGGGGACATGATATGGAAGTAAATGATTCTGCTGTATTTTTTTTACCCTAGGTATGTGCATAAGATGGCTTTGTCTGTGTCAAAAATTGTCTTAGATGGCTTAAATATATAGCTTAGATATTTGGATTATTCCCCCCATTTTGTAAGATGAATACTCTTCTTCTGAATATTAAACCTTTTGTTTTAAGATAGAAATATTGCAAATATCATAAATCAAAAAACAAACTCAACAATTATTTGGCAAGCTAACATTTTTTATTTGGACTCAGGACTTGATAAAAATTCAGACAAACAAAAAACCTGAAATATATTTTATATATTCATTAAGGGCAAAAAAAGAACTTAAATAGTATATAAGTCACTTCTAAGAAACTTTAAAAACAAATTTAGAGAGAGCTTAAAATTCAGTTTTCTATTGGATTCATGAATCTAAAATTTAAATCGTGCTTTTCAAAAACTTCACAAAAACTCATGAGTTACTCATCTGGGCTCATTGCCAATAAGTACTCACAAGTTTTTGAACTATGAAATATATTACTAGCATTTGAACTTTACCTGGCCTATGTACATTGTGGCATTTTATAATTTATAATTGTGCCCTAAATAGAGACATTAGATGGAAAAAGCATTTTTCGTTCTGTACTAAATCTAAGTTGCATCAGAATGATTTCGTTACTAGGTTCGATTTTCCCATTTTGGAAAAGCTCTAAAATCAGCATTGGCTCTACATCTTGGCATTTATGGGCTACATTATATGTTGGAAAACAAGTTAGTACATGAACAAGTTATTACATGAAAGCATGAGCATCGACATGAATGTCTAAGTTAGTGTAGGATGTCATGTTGTATAGTTTGTCGTATGTGATTTGTGGTTACATAATTGTCGTCACATAGTGTTGTCACATATATAAACATGATGATATATGCTTGTAATAAATGCTGTGTTAAGGGGTAAATTTACCATTTCATGTATACAAGTAGTCACATGGTAGTTGGGCAGTTGCCAACCACCTATTGGATATTGTGATACCTATTTGTACTCCAATCTATATTAGGTGAGGCATGTTCAAGATGTGTGCTCTAGATGATACGGAGATGTGTAGTTCACATGTTGTTCTTTTTACTAGATCATGATGTATCTCTTATAATTGGAACACAACAAATACATGTGCCTCATGTATTTATCTATATCTAAGTGTTCTCATCTTGTTTCTTCATTTCTATATAACAAAATTGTATGATAGTGTCTTCCATTGTATCTCTTTCAGCATAACTAGAATACTCCCAAAGGCTACATTTTGGCATCAAGGCCTATACAAAGATTGGTTGAATTTGGTGACATGAAGTTGTGACCACTAACAACAATCTCACTCCAAAAGATTAACAATAATGGGAAGATCAAAGCATAGTCAACAAGCATCATAATACAACAATACCTATTCCTTCTCATGATGGGGGAAGATGAGAGCTTGAAACTGACAGTACTGCAGAATTTTTCATTGATGATGACAAAAGGTCATGGGATGACAAGTCAACAATACAGACAAGCTGATTGAAAAGAAAGGACAAAAATCTTAGACACAATTCACATAGGTAGTGTGCTAGACACTACGCGAGATTGGATTCTACACTAGAAATGAAATGAAATATTATTAATGTCCTCGATGGGCCAAAAAAAGACCCAAGGGACTATAAGAAGGACAATAATGACTGCCAACTAGCGGGCTAAAAAGCCCAACAAAGAAAAGAGCTAAGATAAATACAAGATGAAACCCAACAACCGGGCCAAAGAGAAAAGGAAAAAGAAAAGGGAGAGCAGAGGGGGGAGGGCTGCAGTCCGAAAGAGAGGAGTACACGCCAAGAAGAACAGAGAGAGAGAAGGAAGGGGGGAGGGAGCAGCCTAGGAGGGGCAAGCTCCAAGAACCCCACAAAAAACTAATCTCTCCTAACAGTCGAGGCCGAAGTACCGGAGTTGAAGAATTCCCTGATATGTCTTTGTCTATTGCTGGTTCGGAACCCCGACAAGCTATGGGTGCACTGTCTAGTGACCTCCCTCCCATTTGAACTGGAAGATGTGGGGTGTTTCCGTCCGGAGTTACCCGCGACGTTGGAGCGGGTGAAGTATGCTGTGATGAGCCGATGTTGAGGAGGGTGAGATCCATCTGGAAGAGAACTTTTATTTTGTCAAAGCTGAGTTATCTCCCTAAGAAAGAGTGCGAGACACCGTTGGTCCGAGTATCTGAAGAAGATAGAAACAGATCGAGAGTTGTCCTTGAATTGGCAGTGGAATCTACCCCGGATCTCATAATAAATGGGACAACAAAAGATAAAGTGATGAAGGGTTTCAACTTCACCCAATGAGTAAAGCAAGCAAATCCGCTCCTCCATCGAAAGATGGTGGTCTGACTCAATCTAGAGTTGGTGAGAACACACCCTAAGTTGCCCAATAGTGATTCGAAGACTATGCATTGTGTGCTATTGAAGGTATTGTGGAGGAACTATTCTGCCCTCCTGTATCTATAGGAAGTGCTCATGGTAGAAAGGCAACTTGGGGGAAAGAGGGGCAACAGGAGAGATCCATGTGCATCCCATGTCCTGGAGACTAACATCCTTCTAGATCTCGTGGAGCATCTTCTCCCTACTAAGCCGAGAGGGGGAAGAACACCCAAAGAATTAGGGGGGAGCCTGTCCATCTGTATCTAAATGCTGGCCAAGAGGGCAGAAACCTGAAAATACCAGCTCCTCCAACCTCCCCGAGAACTCGGAGAGAGTTCCATTGAGGAGAGGGCGAGGTAAGGGTACCGCCTACAACCCGCAAGGGTATCTCCTATCGTACGGATCCTATGAAGATAACCGATAATCAAAAGATAATCTCAAGTTGGAGAGGAGAAGCCCCAAACTCTGCCAGAATAATAGAGCGGGGGACTGTACCCTTGCAACAAATGAATCGTCGAAGAAAGAGTGTTTGGACTTGTTCAACCCGTGACCACTCAGTCGGGCCAAGACTAGGACCCTAAACCACTGACCCATAAGTAATAGCTGGCTTGACCAAGGCGTCAAAGATCCTCATCTTCACAGGTATATCCTAAAAACGTGCTTTGAAGCAATTCCTCTCTAGCAAAGACGGGGCTGCATACCCCTTACACACCCGGTCCTAGGCGGCGGGTTTCATTCCAAAAGTGGGACCGGTGAAAAGAACCCCCAAGTACACATAAGAGGTGGTGATCTCGACCTCCCGACCATGGAAAAAGAAGTGGAGATGGGATAGAGCCTCTCTGGTAGTACTGAAAACCATAACCTTGGTCTTAGAAAGATTCACCGTCAACTCTCTCGAGTCACAAAAAGCGACAAGAGTGTCCATATGACGCTGAAGCCCCTCAGGAGATGTGGCCAAATGAACATTATTAGCAAAGAGGAGAATAGAAATCAGCACATGGTGGTGCAGCTACAAGGTGGTGCAGCCAAAAATGTGTGCATTGAGAGTCTAGTACAAGCATGATTGCAACGTGGTGCATAGGACGGTCCACATGATGAAAGTCCAGCACATGAGCAATCATCGCCTATGCCAAATCAAATGGTTAGAATAATAATCAAATTTGGGTGAAGAAAAACACAATTAAACATTGGAAAACCCACACAATTTAGAAGTCCAATGGACGAATGAATGGGACGGATTGGAGGTTGTTGCCTGCGACACTGCATGGAATTGCAGTGGAGTGGTATACCAAACTACCAAAGGGCAAGGACCAAACCTAGAAATTGCTGGAAACCTTCAAGAAGGAATTCAAGTTGTTGCACAACAACGATGAGGTCATTGTAGAAATACAAAATAGAACAAAATTGTTCAATTCTACAACTAGAGGTTCAAGTGTTGGTCAACCAGTTGAAGTTGTCAAATGGACTAAAGAAAACATGTTTTGTTAAGGGACTTCTTTCTTATATAGGAAAGGAGGTCCCTTCAACTTCATATCAAGAGGACTTTGAGCGGGCCATGAAGTTAGATAATGAATTAAAGATATCCAAATGTTGGGGACAAGAAATTAGAGACAAGAGCAACTCCAAAGATGAGAGTGACTCTAAATATGAAAGTGATGATTCCGAGAACATAAGGAACAAGGAGGACAAGCATGACATGGAGAACACAAACGAAGAAGAAGGAACGCCAATAGACACTCCAATTAAGGAGATGATGCACACGTATAATGAATGTAAGAATGAACGGCATAAAATGCAGTTGACTCCGACAAAGTAAAATAGGCATTCCACGGTATTTGTTTGGATGAAGAACATTTGATAAAGGAATTCCCATTTATTTTGAATAACATTCAACAAGTATATGTGGCACAGAGAGACGGTTCCAACGAGTGGTGCCACAGGTGATAGGTTTCACAACAATTGCCAAGGCCATAAAAGAAATCAAATTGAGTATGATGTGTAAAGCAGATCTCTAGTCCAAAGCTATAAATGTTGTCTATGGGGGCACTCAATGTGAAATGTCATAGTAACGAGAGTAAAATTTAGTAGGTAATATCAACTCAATTCTAGTATAAGTCAAAGAGGTAAAGCACGTCATGTTAGACAAGTAACTAGTAGATGCCAATGAAGACACGACTATTGGTTTCTACAAAACTACAAAAAAATTCCTTTTGGATGTTTATATCAATAGATGGAGGACAACAATAGGGATGAAGCTAGCAACTTGCCCAAGGACAAATGAGAGAAAGAGTGCATTCCAAATGGAGGATGCCATCTTGATAAGCACTAGTGTTAGGATAAGGATGCAAGCCACATCATTAAGGACGAAGACCGTCTAGATGAGGAAGCAAGCGATTTTGATGATGAAAGATGCTATCGGGGCAAAGAAGCCTGTTGTCTTTCTAATGAATAACGTCGCAACAACCTAAAGGACAAACACAGTCTAGGTAGCAACAAATTCAATTCGAAGGAAGATGGAGCAAATGACAGATGATGTGGGCCTATAACATTCATCGACATAATGGATCAATCAAGAGAGGGAAGACATGGAATTGAAGAGTTGCAAGAATTAATACAGCAATGTTTGGAGCAAAGTCATAAAGAGGAAATTAATAGGCAATGTATTAAAAAAAAATTAATGAAGGTGAAGGTGGGTTCTGCACATTTTTTGGGCATTCCACTGTCCACTAAAATTTTCAAGTGATATGGAGTCTATGCAAGGACTCCCAATGCTTGACTGACCCCAACCTTGATGGCAAAGGGATAGATAATGTCAATTATAACTACATTATAAATGACAATTGCTATAATAGTAAAAGTTATGATATAAATAGTTTTAATTTGGCTTACCATAATGAATTGATAGAAGAGAAAAGCAATGAAAAGCTATTACTGAAATGGGGTCGCCACCCAAGGTTTGCCAAGATGCCATTTATGAAAGACATAACGTTGAAGCCATGGAAATGGACCAAAATCTTGAATTACTCGCAAGAAGTGTCGAGTAATTGTCCCATGATACTAGCAAAACCGAAAGGGCGATTTAAGGAAAATTTAATAGTAAATTCATATTCCAAAAGTCAAGCACCTATGAGCAACGCTCCAAAATTTCTAAGGAATTGCATTACAAGGTTATTCTTTCCACTATCAATTGGGTGCAGATAAATGAGAGATCAACAAATCTTAATGGTAGACTTTATCATTCCCTTCACAACATGGACTCAATATTTGTGCTCACAGGTAAGACTTCTTTAATATGCATCGTTTGGTTGCTTTATTATTTAAGCTCAGGGAAAAGTACAACTGAGGATCAATATAGACCTAGAAGACCTTTGCCATTACTTCTTGACAATTATGGGTTATAATGTTGTTGATGCATATGTTCTTTCCTATAGTAGCTCAGCTCCTACCTTCAAATTCCTACAAGGAATTAGTCAATGGATGACGAAGGAAAATGAATATTTGCAAGCCCAAGAGCAGCAATGCAAAATAGCAAAGTTTGGGAAATTGGCAAAAAGTTGGCTAAGCCCTAAAAGAGCAATTTGTTCCCAAAAGTGCAATTCACTCCAAAAATTGTGATTTACTCCCCAGTGATCGAATCGGTGTTATTTAAAGTAGTGAATTGCTAGTTTTTAGAGTAAGTAGGACAAGAAGCACGAGATCCGAGGAAGGTCATCAAAAAAGAGATATTTGTCCTTTTCTAGAGCTAAAAGCAAGTTAGAAGACTCCTAAATGGATTAGAGGCAATTTTGGAGAGTTGTAACATTTAGTGCCGCATCATTTTCCTAAAGATGCCCCTAAGTAGATTTTCTAGGAGTAGAAATTTATTTATTTATTTTAATTGCTTATATGGGATTGAAATGGGCCCCACCAATACTACATGACCACACTGTGGTATTACAACGATTTGGCAATTACGCATATATCATTTGGCAAGCTTTGAATCTAGGTCTCCTCCTTGAAAGTTGAGGAATATAACCAGTTGAGCTAATGTCATTCGATAGGAGTAAAATATTTCACCTCAAGTAACTCCTAGATAATAATTTGCTATAAAAAGGAGCTAAAGGTTCCATGGTAAACATCTTTTGGCCATTTGAGGAAATTAGAGCTACACTTTGTGGACTCCACATTGTGCTCTTAAACTCATTTTGGAATAATAGAAAGACTGTGCATGACATTTTCTTATCAATTGTGGCATTGCCCTTTTGATTTGTGGAATGCATAGTGATTGTGGCACTACCCTTTCACTTTTTGTTAGTCCTTTCCTTCTATTAGTGCAAATTTCATACGCAATGGAGAACATTGATGTTATTTGATTTCTTCACATTTGTTGATTGATTGCACTCTCTCCTTGCTACGGCCATGGTCGTATTTTATTTCCATGCAATTTACTTTAATCTCTTGCACCCTTACCTTCATACATTTAACTTCTTGCATTTATTTTCAGTACTTAGTTTAGATTAGATTAGTTTAGCCAGGATAATAGGGAGCCGGTTTAAGTCCAAGAATCAAAGGAAGAATGTTTCTCCTTCTTCCATTTTGTTGAAACAGATTTGTGAGACGTTTTACAAGTTTGAATTTTTTGGCATTCAACAAGTTTTTGGCACGCCCGGTGGGATCAAGGGCTTCATTTCCACATTGAACTCAAGCCTAGTCCCTTCTACAAAAAAAAATTGAATTGAATTGAACCCATATTTTGAAATTTGATTGTGAAATTGCAGGTACTTTGCAGTATGGCGACTCTATTATGAACTTTAGCAAATTCTAAATCAAATTTTTAGCAAAGCAGGAGCAAAAGTTCACCAAAATCAGCATTTCAATTCATTTTTTGGTTTAAAATTGCAATTTGCCACTAGCAAAGAGCAATTCACCAGATTTGGAGGAAATTTGCTAAGTTTCCATCGAATAAGTGATTCGCTAACTTTTCAAGAACAATGAAAATTTTTCTAAGTATTGAAGTAGCGAATCACCTGTCTCAAGAAAAGAGCAATTCACTCTATTTCATTTTTGCAAAAAAATTCTAAGTATTTTCCTAGCAAATCGCAAATTTTCCAAAAAGCAATGATTCACCCCTCTTCTAAAAACGTTGCATTTTCTAACTCGAAATTTCCATCTATGTAGATACAAACGAGGTACGTTCCGACTTCAAAATAAGTAGATCAAATCTTTCACGAATTCAACTTATGGGAGTTAGAATATTGGCAGTTTGATCCAAATTGCCAGAATTTTGCCCGAGGCAGAAAAGAGTGATTTGCTCATTGTGGCAAAAACTAAGATTCGCTACTTGTTAATAGTTACTTGCAATCACTAAGGTATTCCTAGCATTTAATTGATATATCTTCATTGAAATTACTAATACACATGTGCAATGCTTATATAGCGGAACCTTGGAGAAGTTGTTTTGGTTTTTAACTTCTTTGCAAGAGAGGGTTTTGTGATCAAAATCCTAAGGTGAGTGTGGTTTTGCAATTGGACAAAATTACCACTCAACACCAAGAAAAGTATAAGTAGACCCCTTATATTTCCCAAATACATGATGATGGTGATCTATCATCCATCTACCTGTTTGATCTAGAAGTATGTGTGCATGTTGCTGACCTAAATGTGTTGTTGATGGTTGGTCAAAGTATGATGTATTGCAAATAGTTGTTGTGCAGGATACATGTTGTGTGCTCAGTGTATCCATTTGTAATTGTAAGTTATTCCCATTGTATATTTTGTTTATCTAAGTGGTAATGGAATTGTATTGCAGTGTGTTGTATTCCATTTCTACATTTTGGCGTCGTTGCCTATTCAAAGTTGGGTCAAGTTTGGTGACATGGAGTTGTGACAAGCATATCACTCAAGAAGGTACGCAATGACAACAATGGGATGCAACCGATGAACAAAGTAGTTTCCCTTGGGAGGAGGGAAGATTGGAGGTTGCAATAGAAGAAGACGCAAACTTGTTTGTTGACGTTGACGAAGGGCTGACATGCGAAGTATATGTGCAAGTGGATGCGCAACCAAAAACACTAGTGAAAATGCACGGAGGAGACGTGAAAGAGTTTGTGCACAAAGAGTTATGTGACGGCAAGGACTTATGTGATGACAGTGTTACTTAACGATGGAGTATTACGTGACGGCGAGGACTTACATGATGACAAGGAGGGCTAAGGGTTACATGACAACGACCATGATGGCAAAGTTGGTGATGTACAAGTGTTTTTGCATGAGGGAGAAGTGCAAACGTTCGTGCATGAGGGAGACATACAAATGTTCACACATAAAAATGATGTGCAAGTGTTCAAGTAGGAAGTAGATGTGCGTGCCGATGAAGAAGTTTGCACAAGTAAATATGTGTGTGCCGACATGGAAGGGCACGTTGACAAAGATAGACAAGTGCACAGTAACATATACAGAGGCAACAAAGACACATGCATAAACAGACGAGTTCACACAAACGGAGATGTACACGTAGATAGATAAGCTTGCACAAGCAAAAACATGCACACAGATATGGCAGTCTGTGTTCACGTCGAAGACATTGGACGTGACGAAGCTGACAAGTTTGATGGAGGAGAAAACCTAGTTTGGCAAGAAAGGCTAGGAGTGGTTGAAGCAAGTTGTGTGGTAGAAAGAATGCATGACAAATGTATGGCACTGGAGCAATTGCAAGTTGGTGTATCCAATGGTGAGCAGGATGGGAGTCCAACATCGATGCAAATGCAAGATGGCATGTCCAACAATGCACGAGACAAGAGTTTGAAACTAGATCAACTATAGGTTGATGTGCTCGAAGGTGAGCGGGACAAAAGCCTGACATCGGAGCAATTACAGGTTGGCACGTTTCATGGTAAATGTGATGGGATTCCAACACGAGAGCAAGTGTAGTGGGGTGCGCCCGATGATGTGCATGAAGAGGGTGAGACACACGAACAACCATTGCCAATGTCAAATCAATTTGTCACGACAAGACCAATTTTGGCATATCGTGTGTCCCATGTTTCATGGTGGGGAAACAGACGACCCAATCAGACATTGGAAAGTTTGCCTCATGATGTGGAAAGCGAATGGGAAAAAGAATTACGTAGATTGGAGAAGGTTATTCCCAGTGACATTTCATGGAATCGCAATGGATTGGTACATGAGATTGCCAAAGGGCGAGTACCAAACTTGGGATGAGTTGTGCGAAGCACTCGTGAAGGAATTTTGGTTGTTCCACAATGACGACAAGGTCATTGCTGAAATTTAAAGAATAGAACAAGGTGAGGAGTCTATTGGGTCCTACAACCAGAGGTTGATTGGGTTGTTTACCCATATGGAGTAAGATCCATCAGATGCATTTAAGAAGAGGTGGTTCATGGAAGGACTTCTTACACACCAAAATAATATCAAGATGGTCCCTCCAACATCATATCAAGAGGCCTTGGAGCGGGCCTTGAACTTGGAAAGTGATGCAAAGGTGTCATTAAAATGTTGGGATCATGTTAATGGAAACAAGAGTGACCTTGAATATGAAAATGACTTTGATGTTGAGAGTGACTCTGACAATGAGGGTCATGATTTTGAGAATGAGAATAGTTCATCGTCCAAGTGTTGGGGTCAAGAAGTCAGTGAAGGGAGTGATGAAGAGAAGAACAATGACTCTGAGGATGAGTGTGACTTAGAGAGCACAAGATTGTTGCTATAGGTATCAAAGGGAGAATGTTCCAAAGAAGAATGTCATTAGCAATGCAATCTATAACAATTGCCAGAAAACTAGAAGATGTCGAATTGAGAATGATACTGAAGACAGAACCATTTTGCAATGTTGGCAATGCCATATGTAGGGGCACTTCGCACATGAATGTCAAAGTGCTACGAGTCGAGACAAACTAGTGATGTGGAGAGGGTTCAAAGAGCTGGAGAAGCCCTAGTCTGGAAGCAAAGGAGGTGAACTTAATAAACAAAATTGCAATTGAGAGGTGAACTTGATTACAATCAAGGAGGCATAGATCAAGAAGATAGTTGAAGTTGCACCAAAAGAGGAGGTTGGACAAGTGAATGATGCAGACGGCAAAGTGACTGACGCAGACGTAGAAGTGAATAATGTAGACAGCAAATAGGGAGGTTGTTTGAGGTTTGATTGTCTACTAGGGTCTAGTCATATGGACTTGGGTTGTCTGGACTCAAGCCCCGACTGTCAAGACTTGGATCATCTGGGCCTAGGCCATCTGAGTTGGGCCCTAGGCCATTTAAGACAACTCAACCAAGGGGTGCGGTCATCTGAGTTGGGACCTAGGCCATCTAGGACTAATAAATCAAGAGGGAAGGTCGTCAAAGCTTCTCCCCAATCATCTGGGGGAGAGGACTCAACCCTAGACAGCCCGCAAGTTGTCTAGCCAGGGGAGAGGTCGTTAGGACGACCACCTGGCTGTCTGGAAGGAGCAAGAGGCTCCTAGATGCCTGAGGAGGGGGTTGTATGGGCCCCACCCTAGCCATTTGGGAAGGTCGTCTAGCAATTGGAGCAGGTCGTACAATGAAAAGACAAAACTGTATGGAACGCTAGTTGTGTTGTTCACATCTCCTACAAAACTAAGGGCTTGCATCCTCATGCTTATGTCCATTGTTGTTTGTTGATCACAATTAACATGTGAGAAGAATCACTTATTGCAATTTGGAAGTCATATTCCATACAAATCAAGAATGCACAAGATAGAATTCCCTGGAAGACTTGAGGATGATGTAAAAGATGCACAAGAGCCTATATTGCAACAGTATGAGGAATTTCACATCTCATATGGATCAGTCTCAATATGAAGAGACTTGAACATAATGTTTGGTCTGGCTGAAAGGATAAGCTATCTAAATTCATCCAACAATGTTTAGTATCTGACTAACGCATAAACTAATTTCTCAATTAGTACTGAATTAATCGGATTCAAATCTGAAGACAAGCTAACAATGCAAATCTTGGAGGAGCCCATTTGTTACATGCCAAGAAATAGTTACAAAAATAAAATCATGCTCATATTATTTAAGCATAAAACATAATAAAAGCCACTTCATCACCTCATGTGGAGAAAGAAAATTACCTTCTCCTTTACAACTGAAAGCAATATTTATGTCAGTAATGACCTAACACACTTAAAAGGAGTGCCAGAATTCCCCTTTTTGAATGGGCATGTTTGTACTTGGTCATATAATAATCGGAAATGCAATGTTGATGTCTTGTTTTTAATGAAAAATCCTATTCATTTGGTTTTCAGAAAACCAAATGAGACACAAATATTCTGGCAAAGGAAATGTACTCTAACAGTAAACAAGAGAAGCAAAAAGGGGAATATTGATCCATCAAAGAATTTTTAGCACAACTTACATTGAACCATGTTCTTCAAATTGGTCTGTGGATTCCGTTTTAAATCATCCCTTAAAATATGTGAGTGCATGCATGCGCATGCACATGTGTGTTGAGTATTCATCCAGATACCTTATTCAACCTTATATTGTCTATTAAAATTATTATGGTAAAATTTTGAAACATATTTTATAATAACAACGTCAATAATAAAAGAAAACTATTGCACATAGTTCGGTTGGCCTCTCTGTAATAACCACATAGTCAAGCTCCAAAGTTTGACTGCTCATTAATATTTTAGAATAGTGACAAATATTATTTAAATATCATAACTAAATAAAGAAAAAATTCCTTTCAGGTCTCATGCAAATAAAGGTTTCAAAAACAAATGATATACAATCACCTCAAAGTTCATTGCTACTTGGTAAAGAACATTCTGGACCATTATAGGAGGGGAAAGAAATATTTATATGAGAATGATGCATGCAAAACAATCTACAGTGAGCAAGAAGCAGGTCTCTGCATCCTATAAATGACAGAAAACACTAAGTAGGAAAAGAAAATTCTCTTACAGACAATGCAATCTGTTCAGCTTGATGTCCAGAAACCCTGTAAGCAACTCCCCACTATAACATAAAGCAGGAAGGAAAAAACAATCAGATAATTGGAACTTAATAATCTATAATTCTATATTAGACAAAAAAAAAAGAAGCCATGACATACTAAAAGTTTGAAAAAACAAAAATCATAATTTTCACACAGTTGCCAGGGGAAATCTATACAACTGACAATAAGTCTAGAGAAGAAGAAAGACTTGCTTCCCTCAGAACTCCTAAGCAAGTAGCACAGTATACTCAACAAACTTGGTAACTGTTAAAACACATCTGATAGTGACGTTCGCATTCCCTTGATCCTTCAGAAAAATAACAATTGCAATGTCATTGAACTCAAGATTCTTTGGATTTTGAAGAAACAACTGTTGCAAAATCTCAACAAGCCCAAAAATGTTGTTAATTCAAATTTGTCTATCATAAGCAACTATATATGTTGCTTGTTAATCATTCCATGAAATTTTACCATTAGTATAAATATTTTATAGGTATTAAACATATTTAAGGTGTTATGATTTCTCTGCTGTGACAAGTAAAACTAGCTTTGTCATAGCAGAGTACTGTCAACCTTACTTGCCATATTAATCATTATAGTTAGTCACAACGCAAAGGATCCTGCAAATCACTCATATAGTCATATTTGTTATAGTCATTGTTCTTGTACCTTTTCCGACATAAATTGCATATTGTGAAACGAATCTCTCTGCATTTCATATTTGAATGCTCATCTCATTAAAAACGTTTGTTCCATGGCAAGGCATGCCTTTATACTTGGCAACTACAATTGACAACATAAGAAACTGTGATTAAACCAAAGCTGATATGTCTTCTAACATTTAAGACATGAACATATAACTGCTTTTGTCACTTAGGCTCCAAAAAAAGGACAGCTAGACTAACCATGTGAATGTTTCTAATAATTAAACAAGATGGGGCTTTGTATGCTTCTAATGCGTACAACATTAGAATTTCAAAGCTCAATATACATAAGAATCTCAAATGACTTATCGTTGATGAGAAATAATAGACATGTTTTTCTCTCGCTTAATCCTAGTTGAATAGAAAGAAAGAAAGAAAAATTTATTGACATCCATGGGTGACCGAGAAAGGTCAATGGGACTCAAATATTACACTTGGCTACACTAGCCTTAACAAAGCCATAAATAGTGCTCCAAAGAAACAAACAAAAAAAAAATATACCAAGTACAAGAAGAGTACAGAATATAGACTTTGATTCAAAATGGGTGGAACATGGCTCCATGTAGATGGTATCAGGTAGAACATATGCATCTCATATAGTACATATATAATAAGAGTAAAACATAGGCATGGCACCAAGAGGGCTCAAACTATCGTAGAAGATCTCTCATCAACAAGAGATGGACGATAAGCAAAGGATATACTAAGGAATCTAGAAATCCATGCCTATCTAGACCTCATGGACTACAAACGTGGGTGATGCTATCTCGTCCAGTGTGCAGAAGATCCCTTGGTGGCAGATTTATGGAGAAGGCATCATTTAATAACTCTAAACCTATTTGAAAAGGATTCCATCATGTCATCAAAGAAGCGATTACTATGCGCTACTACTAAAACAAGACGAAAGAAAGTAATCAGCCTAGATTTCTGATGCGGCTATGAAAGCCCGTTTAGAGCCTTATTTATTTGAGGCTAATTGCTTCCTAGAGGTATAGGGTCAAACATTTTGGTCAAGATATCAAATAATAGAAAGTGACTTCCATAAATCTATGCATAAGAAATAGTATCTCCCTTTGATCTCATAGTACACAAAAGACTTGAAGATAAAGTGTTCCTTTGTTGCTAACTCTTTTTTTTTGTTGCTAACTCTTGTATGGTATAGTGATGGCAAATCCTATCTCCCAAAGAATGTAATGGTCAAACTCGATCCTAAGCTATTAGTAACATCTCCTCATTTGAACAAGGGCAATCCTAAGGCCATGGCATAAGTGAGGTACAATATATAATTAAGGCAAGTGATGATGCCATCCATAATCTAAATAAAGTGGTCAGCCTAGAAGGCCACCTTAGGTTCCACGAGACTGAAAAGGAGAGATCTCCATAGTTTGAGTGTATTTCCAATAGATATCCTCCTTTCTCAAGGGAGGAGTGCACCCAAGGAATACTAGAAAGACGGGAGGTAATATTTGGAAATCCCAATAGATTGGAGAGGTAAGCTAGTCTCCCAACACCACCCTCTCCTCCAACCAAGGAGATTCATAGAGGCAACTCTCTCTCTAGAGTAGAGGGCTGGGAATGGGTATCTCTCTTGACATGAAGCATGATCCCCCATGCATCATAGCTAGTGGAGATGGAAAGTGAATCTATAGCTACTCTCATGCAAAGTCAACCTACACAATGCACTAAGGAATTCTATGCTTCTAGTGGCTCATACACTTTTAAAAAGTAGTTTAAAGTTTAAACTCTCTCAATGCATGCCCAAACAGCAGGTCCCAAATTCATCTCAAGACCTCAACCCCATAAAGAACTATGGGTTTGATGACACAATCAAATTGGTGCATCTTTGAGGGGATATCTTGAAAATGCATATAAAAACATTGTCATTTAAGAATTGAGAGTGTTACGTATCCCTTGCAAAGTGATGATTAGAAAGGCAATTTGAGATTAATGGACGGATCTAAAAATTGAATACCCAAATAATTATAAGATGTCATAATCTCAACAAGAACTATGGGTTTGATGACACAATCAAAGAGGTGCATCTTTGAGGGGATATATTGAAAATGCATATAAAAACATTGTTATTTAAGAATAGGGAGTGTTATGCATCCCTTGCAAAGTCATGATTGGGAAGGGAATTTGAGATTAATGGACAGACCTAAAAATTGAACCCCCAAATAATTATAAGATGTTATCTCAACTAGATCACCCTTGAAAGAGAACCAAAATTTGGAGAAAACAGTTTTAGAGGCATTAAAGATCATTCCCTTAGGCAGCTGACAAAGCTGCCTTAGGTCACTATACAAAGCAAGCGCATCCAAGCGACTTTCAAAAGCCTTAGCCAATTAAGCAAAACCTTAGAGATTTGGTTCCATGAGTAATGTGTTGATTCCATTCAATTATTTGCTGACATGATTGTGAAATTCTTTAGGGTCCTCCTCCAACCCTTATTTCCAGCTCATTGAGGAAGAATTCGAGGCAAAGTAGGGCATCTAGTAGAAGAAGATCCAATCTAGCTAATCCCAAGGCCATAGTTGATCCCCACAAGCAACAGTTGGTGTTGAGCATTCTGCAAGGCCTAGATGATAGGACCCACATGGTATTTTACTTTGATGTCCATCAACCCCACATTTGGAACATCACGCCCAATGCATTTGTCCAGCAGATTTAATAGACCTTTTACTGGCTTTTAGTAGTATGCATCACGCCTCATGACCTTGCTATTGCCCAAGATTTAGCTATACCTAGGCCATTGACCCCTCTCTAATATTTCACTTGCTTCTAATGAACCTCAATTAGCCCATCCCACGGACTCTCAGTTTAGAAAGAGAATCTTCTTCCACTATAGAAATGGAATACAACATACTGCAACACAATTCCATTACCACTTAAATGAACAATTATAATGCATACATTGCGCACAACATGTATTAGACAGCCTAGCACAGCAGTTCAGAGTCCAGACTACCCAGCACAACACTCAGACTATGTGGAACAACATTCTATCTGCTTGGAACAGCACTCAGACTACCTACCTGGAACAACTTTCAGACTGCCTGGAACAGCTTTTAGACAGCTTGGCAAAGTAGTTTAGACTGCTTGGCACAATATTCAGATGACCTGGCAGAACAGTTCAGACTGCCCAACACAACATTTAGATGACCCGACACAGCAGTTCAGACTGCCCAACATAGCATTCTGACGGCCCGACACAACATTCAGACTAGCCGGCACAGTATTATATGGCCTAGCACAAGCATTTCACAAATACATGTTTGATTACAACCAACTTCTACTAAATGCAATGCCAACGTATAGCACCCACCTTCGATACAAACCCTCAATATCATGCCAACAACACAAATGAATGACGGAAGGGTCTTATTAAAGAGGTAGTTGCATCCTTCAACTTACTAACTACACGACACATCATCATTTTCCTAAAATGCATTTGACTTACATTTACATTTCATTTCATGACTCACTTTATGACTAATGACTTATTTGTACATAACTAATACTTCACTTAACATTACACATTGTCACATACAATATTACATCACAACTTTATAACATCAAATATATCAAAACTCTTAATGTGCACGTACTTGACTTCCAATGCACTTATTCATTGATTATGCAGACATGTCAATTTGCCTACCTACATCTACCCCCTCCTCTAGACTTGTCAGTGTCCTCAACGACACATAAGCTAAACACTAGGGATAGAAGCATTGAACACTATATTGGAATTTCGTCATGCTCCTGCTTTCTCCTATTCTAGACATTTTTTGCAACTGGCATTCAAAATGCTACCAATAATACATTATTTTTTGATTGCTCCCTCCACTTTTTGCAATCAACATGACTAACATGATGGGCAACGCCCGTCGCCACTTTTGTCGGGGGTCAAGGAGCAATGCCCTTCGCATGTACCCTCACTGTCTACATTAAAATTTTCTCCTCGTCTACATTTTGGTAGCCTTTAATCAACCCTCTCAAATTGCTTCCCCTCAACTCCGAATAACTTCTCTCTGGCTCCAAAAAATTGCTTCGTGGCCTTAGACAGCCTTGCCCTAGCCTTTGACAAACATCTCTTGGTCTCAAACGGCTCACTTCTTGGCCTGGATGACCCACCTTTAGAGTCAAATAGCCTACTTTGTACATCAAATGATCCAACTCCGAATGGCCCAATTCCAAATGACTTTGCCTCAGATGGCCCAACTCTGGACGGCCCAACTTCGTACAACCCTGCCTCAGACGACCTAGCTCCTCTGTAATCTGACGGCTTGTACAACATACTTTTTGCTCAAATGACCCATACAGACTTCCATACAATCTTCTACAGTCCTCCAAACAATTCATACGACTTGCTCAAATGACCCATACAGACTTCCATGCACTCTTCCAATTAGGCGACTAGACGACTTGCCTGGATGTCCAGACGACTCTATCCCTTGTCTTATTATGTTGTCATGAATTCTAACCTACTCATGTCTTTATTCAAACAATCCCACTTGTTCTTCTGACGATCTGTCTTCATTTCAAAATTCAAATGGCTTATCCTCTTCCTTGGACGGCTCTGCATGTTCTCCAAATAATCGTGATCTATCTTCAAACTTGAGGTGTTCGTCAAACAACTTGGAGGCAGTCTGAGGCTTAGACAACCTAGGGAGGCTCCAAACAGCCCAAGGACCACCCGAGGACTTGTTGTCCTCGCCATACGGCCTAGGTCACAACTCAGACGGGCTAGGCTCAAATGGCCTAAGCTTTGACAATCAAGGCTTGGGTCTAGACGGCCGAAGTCCAGTTTGCTAGACGGTTAGACACTGAACAACTTCTTTCATCCTCATCTGCATCATTCACACCGTTTACATCACTCCCTTTGTTGTTTGCAATAGCCACTTGTGCAACTTCGACTATTTACTCCATCTCTACCTCTTCCATTGTAATCAAGTTCACCTCCTTAATTGCAATCAAGTTCATCAAGTTCACTTCCTCTACTTCCTGGCTAAGGCTATCTCTTCTCCAACACTTCAAACTCTCTACACATCACTGGTTCATCTCGATTTGCAACACTTTGACATTCACGTGCAATTGCCCCCACAAATGGCATTACCAACATTGCACAATGGGTCTATCCTTAGTATCATACTCAATTCGATGTCTTCTAGTTTTCTGGCGGTTGTCATAGAACGTATCGTCAATGGCATCCCCCATTCGTAAAATCTCCCTTTGTGTTGCATATTCTTGTAGCAATGATCTTGCGCTCTTCAAGTCACACTCATCGTCAAAGTCATTGTTCTTCTCTTGAAAGTCACTTCCTTCTTTGACTTCTCGACCCCGACACTTGGACAATGAACTACTCTTATTCTCAAAATCATCACTTTCACTATCAAAGTCACTCTTGACATCAGAATCATTTTCATCTTTAGGGTCACTCTCGTCCGCATTAACATGACCCCAACATTTTAATGATGTCTTTGCATCACTTTCCAAGTTCAAGGCCTGCTCCAAGGCCTCTTGATATGACGTTGGAGGGACCATCTTGATCTTCTTCCTGAACGTAGGAAGTCCCTCCACAAACCACCTCTTCTTCAATGCATATAATGGATCTTCCCCCAAATGGGTAAACAACCCACTCAACCTCCAGTTGTATGAACGAACAGGCTCTTTCTCACCCTGTTCCATTCTATAAATTTCAGCAATGACCTCATCGTCATTGTGGAATAGCTGAAATTTTTCCATGAATGCTTCGCGCAACTCATCCCAAGTCTGATACTTGCCCTTTGGCAATCTCATGTACCAGTCCATTGCAATTCCATGAAATGTCGCAAGGAATAACCTCCTCCAATCTTTATAATTATTTTTCCCATTCACTTTCCACATCATGAGGCAAATTTTCCAATGCCTGATTGGGTCTTCTATTTCCCCTCCATGAAACATTGGACACTTACACGATATGCCAAAATTGGTCTTTGTTTTGATAGGTTGACTTGACATTGGTAGTGGTTGTTCGCATGTCTCACCTTCTTCATGCACATCATCAAGCACACCCCACCGCAATTGCTCTTGTGTTGGACTCCCGTCCCGTGCACCATGAAACGTGCCAACCTATAGTTGCTCCAATGTCAAACTCCTGTCTTACTGACCATCAAGCACACCGACTTGCAATTGCTCTAGTGTCGGACTCTCGTCTTGTGCACTGTCGAACATACCATCTTAAATTTGCACCGATGTCGGACTCCCGTCCTGCCCACCATCAAACACATCAACTTGCAATTGCTCCAACGCCATACGTACTTCGTTGTCATGCAATTCCTCATCACCATATAACTCGTCATCGCGTGATTCTTCAACATTGTCAAGTAACCCTTCATTGTCATCACGTAATTCACCACTGCTAACATGCGCTTCTCTACCGCTGTCAGGTAACTCTCCGTTGTCAACATGCAACTCTCCACCGCTGGCACGCAACTCTTTGTTGCCAACATACAACTCTTTGCTGCCATCACGCAACTCTTTGCTACCATCATGCAACTATTCACAGACAAACCCTTGCACGTCTCCTCCATGCATATAGGCTTTTGTGTCTAGTTGTGCATCCGCTCGCACATCTACTTCATGCATCAGCCCTTCATCGACATCAACAAACAAGTCTACGTCTTCATCTATTTCATCGGTTGCATTGTAATAATTATGTTGTTGTCGTTGTTGTTGGAGAATATTACATTATTTGGTACATGCTAATGTACCCCCATGGTACCTTCATGGTACATTTGGAAATAGTAGATTAGGGTTGAGTTATAGTTTAGAGTGTGAATTATATTTCCCCTTTTATGTAAATGCACAAGTGTCATGTAAAGTTGTAATGTGTAGGAAATGCACAAGTGTCATGTAAAGTTGTAATGTGCAGGAAATGCACAAGTGTCATGTGAGTTAGAGTGCAAGTGTAGGTTGAGTAAATGTGCACAAGTGTCTTGTATGCAAGAGTGCAAATATGTAATGTAAAGATGTGCACAAGTGTCCTAGAATAGAGAGTGCAAGTAGAAGTGTAAGAGTCATGTATAGGTGTATAAGTATTATAGAGTCAAGAATCAAATATTGTATGTTCAAGTTGTAACAGAAGAGACACAATAAAGCTTGTATACATTTTGAGCAATTAATATTGTAAGTTGTTCTTCATGCATAGTACATGAATGATTTAGGCTATTTACATTCATATTTCAGTATATAAATTAATGTTATTTGATTTATTATAAGCCTTGATATACATATTAATTTGCTCATATTATTCTACTCATATTATTATCTTGACCTTTATATATTGTGGCTATTTTATATTGGGACCTGTGTGATATAACCTGTGATATTTTGTGGTAGTATAAGGTTTAAAAAGTCATCAATTGTGCATCTTCGAGTGATGTGCTTGTCACAAATCCATGTGACCAAGCTTGACCCAACTTCAAAAAGGCAACGATGCCAGAATGTAGAAATGGATAACCTAACTTCAAACAAGTAATGGTGCCAAAATGTAGAAATGGATGAGCCAACTTTGAATAGGCAATGACACCAGAATATAGAAATGTAATACAACATAGTGCAACACAATTCCATTACCACTTAAATGAACAAAATATACAATGTGAATAACTTACAATTATAATGCATACACTGCGCACAACATATATCGACGACCTGGCACAACAGTTCAGACTGCCCGGCACAGCACTCAAACTACCTGGAACAACATTCAAATGGCTTGGCACACCAGTTCAAACTGCCCGTCACAACATTCAAACGGCCCAACACAACAGTTCAAACTGCTCGACATAGCATTCAAATGGCCTCGTAGTATTTAGACTACCCAACACAGCATTCAAACGGTTTGGCACAAGTATCTCACGAATACATGTTTGATTATAGTCAACTTCTACTACCACGTGCAATGCCAACATATAGCACCCACCTTTGATACAAACCCTCAATATCATGCCAACAACACAAATGAATGAGGGAGGGGTCTTATTTATACAACTAAGGAGATAGTTGCATCCTCCAACTTACTAACTGACACCTCATCATTTTCTTAAATTACATTTGACATGCATTTGACTTACATTTACATGTCATTTCATGACTCACATTATAACTAATGACTTATTCATACATAACTTATACTTAACATTACACATTGTCATATACAATATTGTATCATGACTTATAACATCAAATATATTAAAACTCTTAATGTGCGCGTACTTGACTTCTAACGTACTTATTCATTGATTATGCAGAGATGTCAATTTGACTGCCTAAATCCACCTTCCGTAATCTTGGAACCCTGCTTAAAAGGGGCAAGGCAACCTTAGTTGTAGTAAAGAATGATGCAGAAATTGATAATTAGTTCTTTTCTGGGATTGAGACGGTACTTTTGAAACTTTTCCATTTGCACCTTCTCTTAGAAGTAATTCTCCATTCTGCATACAATAGGGTCTGGTTGGTAATATTATAGATGATAGGAAATACCAACATGAATGCTTGAGTTCGAAATTTTCTACAGTTTAGGGATTACTTCTTTAAATTTACGTCCTTCGACTTGTTTGAAGTCTTTAAGATATTATTAATCTTTGATCTGGCAACTAAAGGGAACAAGTAATATGTCATTACCAACTTCCCAAGTTCATTTCAAATCATATCTGTTCTCCACTATGCATGGCTCTGCTTTTAAAAGCCTTTCACAGATCAGTTTACTTTCGATCTAATATGAATGGGTCTACCATCTGTTGAATAAAAACTGTATTTGACCCTATTACTTTGTGTATAAATCTTAATTTCCAGTCATGTTCTACTGTTGTATGCCTTTCTGTTTTGAACACTTTGAAAAAACAATAAAATTTTAGTTAATTTCCAAAGCTATTTAATTAAGTTCACATTTTCTTTGATGATATCTTTTCTGATTAGACTTATCACTTAATTTTATCTAATGCCTTTAATTTGTGTGTTATGTAATTTATTATTCTACTATATTTTTTATTGTACTGTACAAATTTTATTATTTCATCATACTTCATTCCGCTAAACAATCTTCCCGGAAAACCAAAAAAAATAACAGAACGCTCAAATTCGAATTGCATTAAACTATCCTAAAGGTGGCAAAAGGGACTATTTTTTTCCCAATTATTTATCATAAATACAGATGTTTAAATATTTTAGTTACAAAACCTCACAGAGCAAAGTCTCAAAATAAGGTTCAGATACATTTATTATTTGAATTCTTAAAGAAACTTTCAACATTTTAGGATTTAAATGTAAATGGATCTAGGGTTCAGTCTAGTTGTCCTTTCAATACTGTTTCACTCCATCTTATCCATTAGATTTGCTAAGGGACTCTTCTGCTTGTGGCGAAACAAAAATTCACAAGAATTTCCAGATAATAAAGTAATGTTTACTGTCAAATGACATGAGCTCAAGTGGTTAAAAATGTGGGATTCCACTGGGAAGACCTGGCTTCAAAACTCGCACCAAGTGATATATGATACCATAAGTTGGTTGTAATACTGCTATATGGTTTGTTAATACCATGATAACCCATGATGATGTAATACAAGTGGGGCCTCTTTCAATTATGTGTAACCATTTAAAAATAAATAAATAAAGTAACCTTTATTAATAAAGGTAAAGGAAAAGACAATTTCTCAGGTCATTGGTGCCAAGCCGTTGTAATGTCCCTAATTTTTAATTATTAGGATTATACATAAAATGTGGTGTGTTAATGTTTATGTGGCTTGGATAAGAAAAAAATAATAAATAAAATAAAAGAAAAGGGGTTATAAGGGTTAACGCCACATTAGGGAGTTATAAGGTTAATTTAGCTATTTTATTAAAATAAAATAAAATATAATTCTCAATGGAGAATTAGGGTTTTGGCTAATAAAAGGAGGCTTGGGCTTCATTCTACACATCCATTGTTATTGTAATTGATCTCTTTCTCTTGTATTTGGCTGCAAAGTCATTTGCAATTCTTCCGTGGACGAAACCCTGCAGAAGTGAACTCTTGTGGACGAAAACCTGCAAGAGTAAAGCCTTGAGGACGGAAACCCTCTTGGTTTAGAGGCAGAGGACGAAAACCCTTTTGTCTCAGAGGGGCAAACTCATCCGGGGTTTGCATATGAGCTTGCATTGATCAGCATTTGTGGGCAGAGTTTCAACATTTCAGCCATTGAGGGCTTTATATCAGAAATTGATATCCAAATCAGCATTCAGGGTTTTTTGGCATTTGTTTGGAGGGATTCCGTTTTCCACAGGCCAGATATTGTTGATTCGACTTCCGAATTGGATAGAGAATTTCATGCCATTCATTTTGACAGGTTACACGACATGGTTTCGTTAAGAAACGAAAGAGTTATGGCATTTTGAAGTTCGCCTGCCAGTCCAGATTTCTAATATCGCGCGCACAGGAATTTCAAGCTGCAACAAATTTTGGACCTGTTCTTCATCAGTTATTATTTCTTGCATTTCAGAGACTTATGCAGTTCCCCATTGATCAAATTTGTGAGTTAAAATATTGGTTGTAATTGCCCTCTTTTCAGATTCAATAAAAGCAGTGTTTTAATGAAAAACTATGGTGTTTTTCCATGATTATTGTGTTAGACAGATAGATCTGAGTGTGATTTAATTGATCCCTAAATTATTGCAAGAAAATTGATATTTCATTAGCTAGGGTTTGCCAAATTCAAGTTAGGCACACTACAGTGGTATCAGAGCACAGGCTATTTCTGCTAGCCTGTTTGGGTAGTCAATCATGGCACCATTGAGTAAAAAGGAGTTGGTTGAACGACTTATTAATGCAGAAGATAAACTTGGACAACCATCAAAGTCAAAAGATGCTCTTATCTACACTTTGGGAGAAGTAGAAGATTGCTTGCACATGATGGGTCAGTCACATTCTCAGTTGTTACAAGCAGCTAATTTTCCTTTGGTGATGTCTTTGGACAAGCCTGAATGGGTGAAACACACAGAAAAGGAGGTAAGACTTATGGTCACTTCTTGTTTGAGTGAAATTTTGAGTATTTCAGCACCTAAGGCACCTTATAGCGATGATGCATTGAGAAAGATAATGCAACTATTGGTTCACAGTTTCAAAGGATTGGGAAAAATCTCAAGTTCCCATTTTGCTAGGAGAGTTACCATACTTGAATTATTTGCAAAAGTTAGAATGGAAAACATCATGTTAGACTTGAACATGGATAGGTTGATTTACAAAATGTTTCACCATTTTATTGCTACAGCTAGAAAAGAGCATGCTGGAAGTGTTATTGCAGCCATGAGAGACATCATGATTTCAATCATAAACCAATGCGAGGAAAGTGATAAATTTTCCAGCCATTCATATCTATGTTAATGGACGTTTGGAGACATTATTTGGTTGCTTCACCTACAGCACATGACTTGGTTAACAATGTAGTTCAAGAGTGTGAAAAGAAATTGCAGCCCTTCTTGGTCATTGACGAGCACAGGGAAACAGGAGCTTCAACATGTGCAAATAAAAATGAGGTGGTGAAAGAAAAGTCTAATGTTCAAAGAAAAGATAAGGGGAAAACACAACAAAGAGCTATTAAAGAGTTACAAGTTTCGGAACACCAATACAAAAGCAAAAATCAGCTAAGGAAAGAGAATCGTTGCTTCAAATGTCAAGAAGCTTGGACTCTTGGTCACATATGTAGAAACAACAAACCTAAGGACTTAATGCAGCCAAGCCTACTGTCTCAAAAGGAAAAAGATCATCAAGGGTCACATGTACAAGCTTTGAAGGGACAAAATACTGAAAAAGGTTCTCAAGTTTCTTGCCAAGCTGATCTAAGTACAGCAAGCAAAGTAGATCTAACACTTGGTTTTTCAAACAATGTTGATGAGAATGCTAGTAATAATGCTTCTACTCATTTGAATGCTAAAGATCAAGTAGAGGGTGCTTATCAAGAAAATGCTGATCTAGTTGGGCAGCAATTGTCAGCCCATGAAAGCATCATCTGTACAAGTCTGACTCAATCAAAAGATAAGCTTGATGACAGTGTTGTTTCGCTTCTCTCAAAAGAAAAAACAGATTGCAGTCAAGCTATCGAGCAAATTCCTAGCACCTTGACTTCTAGACAAGGAATTGGAGTAGAGGAACAAGAGCAGTCAGATCTTTATTTTGAGAATAACATCTCCAATAAAAGTCCCAAATATCATCTTTGTGAAGATGCCACTGGTCAGCAACTTTCTGAACAAAATATCATCTCTAATGAAGCATCTCAGCAAGCACTTCAGGAGCCAAAACGGTCAGATTTTCATTTTGAACATGAAAAGAGAATCTCCAATGGTCATAAACATCACCTTTATGAAGATGTCACTAGTATACAACCTTCTGAACAATATATCATCTTTAGTGAGGTATTTAATCAAGCAGCGCAGCAGCAAGAGCAGCCATACTTTCTTTTCAATAATAATGAATGGACTAATATTGAAGAAATTTCCTATATCATGAGTATCTATCCCTTGAAAGATTTAATTCACATTCAGCCTAGTATTGTAAATATGGCAAATGCATTTTCATTTTTGATGTCTAGCATTCCACCTACAGCCATGAGACATGTGGACATTATATGTTTTAAGTACTTAAGCAGAATTCAGTCCTCATATGTATTCGGTACAGTCACGGAACAGCAGCATATAAGTTCATGCAAATTGGCCTTAGAGGAAGAAGTTGCACTTGAAAGAATGTTTGAAGAATTAGTGCATTGCCCTGCCATAAATAGAACTGCAGATCGTTTCAGATCCAAGCTTATTTTAATGAAAGTTAGGGAGTATGGATGCTTGCACAACACAAAGGCGGAGAAGATACTTCAGAAAGAAGCGTGTGTAGATCTTGATGTTGGGAAAATAAAGAATGGCTATTATCAAAAGGAAACAAAGTTTGTTGACTCAAAATTAGATTTCTCTTTCATTATGTCTACAGTTGCTGATCATTTCCTATGTAGTTCAGTTTCAAACAATGATGGTGGACTGAGTTTGGTCGATGTTGGAAGAATTGGGCAATTTTCACTCATTGCTATTCATGAAGTTCTTTTCTTGATATGCCTCATGACGAAATCAGACTTGCTATGCTCAGTGTTCAGTCATGTTTTTAGCAATTCCATCACTCTTTTACATGATACTCTTGTTGAGAATGATGTGGGAGTGATCCTAGGAGAATTGGGAAAATTTGGGAAGATTCATTTTATTACTGCTCACACCAAATCAGATTTGGTAAGAGCTATATCAGACCTGTTCTTGTTCAGTTTGGATGAACGTGGAGGCATAGGGCATCATGGAGACAGTTTAGAGATATCCCTGCATGAGCAAAATTCAGTTTGGAAAAGGCTTTTGGGCAACTTTGGCAAGATTATGTTGGTGAGAAGCAAAGGATTGATTGGCTTCTTACTTGGTTTGGATCTTTGTGCACACTTGAGACAGTCTTCACACAGCTTTGAGAAAGTCTCACTTGGGCAAGCTTTTTACAAGGCTGGTCTTAAAGAATCAGGCTTACTCCACATACAGTTTGAACTGGGCAGCGAAGAAACAGTTGGTTTCTCACTTGACTTGGATAAATGTGCACATTTGGGAAAGTTTCTATACAGGCCTGGTAAAGAATTATTGGAGCAGCATCACCAGGTGATCAAGAAGGTATGTAGATGGATTGGTGAAACTCTTGGTATCCTTCTTGACTTGGTAGAAACACATGGGTTAATAGATTTCACTTATGGCCATAAAAATAATGATAGTATGATTGTTGTACTTCCATTTCTCAGTCCATGTTTCGTGGATGCACTCACCACTATTATTGGTTTGGCCACATTTATGCATGATATGACTAATAGAGATGATGAGGGAAAAAGTTTAGATGTCTTTCTCACTGCTGTATTGAAGAAATCAGACCTGTTGAACTCACTTTTCAGTCACTCATCCATCATCATTGCTGGTTTATTAATACTCATACATGGTACAGCTGTAAGGAATGATAGAGCACTTAGTTTGGATGCATTTTGGGAATATGAACAGACCTTTTTTGCTGCTGTAATCAGAAAATCAGAGTTGTTACATGTTCAGGATTGGTTGGGCAGCAAAGAATTAGCTGGGTTTTCACTTGGCTTGGATGTATGTGTACATTTGAGACAATTTCTATACAGCCTTGGTGAAGTATTATTTGGGCAGCGTACAGGTTTTGCATTCTTCTTTGGTAAGAAACCAAGTTTGGGACAGTTTGGGAAAATAATTTTGATGTTGTCCTTTGCATTCACCCTTGGATCAACACTGTGGCAGTATGGTAAGATTTTCTTGAAGTTAATTTGGGACCCTGGAATCATTCTTGGTTATGACTCTGAATTGATTTGATGGAGTTTGTGTTCGATTGCTTGAGGACAAGCAATCTCAGGGGGGGATGTATTGTAATGTCCCTAATTTTTAATTATTAGGATTATACATAAAATGTGGTGTGTTAATGTTTATGTGGCTCGGATAAGAAAAATAATAATAAATAAAATAAAAGAAAAGGGGTTATAAGGGTTAACGCCACATTAGGGAGTTATAAGGTTAATTTAGCTATTTTATTAAAATAAAATAAAATATAATTCTCAATGGAGAATTAGGGTTTTGGCTAATAAAAGGAGGCTTGGGCTTCATTCTACACATCCATTGTTATTGTAATTGATCTCTTTCTCTTGTATTTGGCTGCAAAGTCATTTGCAATTCTTCTGTGGACGAAACCCCGCAGAAGTGAACCCTTGTGGACGAAAACCTGCAAGAGTAAAGCCTTGAGGACGAAGACCCTCTTGGTTTAGAGGCAGAGGACGAAAACCCTTTTGTCTCGGAGGGGCAAACTCATCCAGGGTTTGCATATGAGCTTGTATTGATCAGCATTTGTGGGCAGAGTTTCAGCATTTCAGCCATTGAGGGCTTTATATCAGAAATTGATATCCAAATCAGCATTCAGGGTTTTTTGGCATTTGTTTGGAGGGATTCCGTTTTCCACAGGCCAGATATTGTTGATTCGACTTCCGAATTGGATAGAGAATTTCATGCCATTCATTTTGACAGGTTACACGACATGGTTTCGTTAAGAAACGAAAGAGTTATGGCATTTTGAAGTTCGCCTGCCAGTCCAGATTTCTAATATCGCGCGCGCAGGAATTTCAAGCTGCAACAAATTTTGGACCTGTTCTTCATCAGTTATTATTTCTTGCATTTCAGAGACTTATGCAGTTCCCCATTGATCAAATTTGTGAGTTAAAATATTGGTTGTAATTGCCCTCTTTTCAGATTCAATAAAAGCAGTGTTTTAATGAAAAACTATGGTGTTTTTCCATGATTATTGTGTTAGACAGATAGATCTGAGTGTGATTTAATTGATCCCTAAATTATTGCAAGAAAATTGATATTTCATTAGCTAGGGTTTGCCAAATTCAAGTTAGGGCAGCACACTACAGCCAGCATGCCTTCCAAGCAAGGAGAAGTCCCTTGTGGAAGCAAGGGAATTTTTCCTTTTATTTTTTATGTATCGGTTCAATTGTGTATCTCTACAACTTGTGAACTTTTGATAGAGCTCATGATAAATCAATTCCTTGTCAAATGTGTAGCCCCCAATCCCGGCACACTGAGCACACTGATTATATAAGAAATTGCTATACGTATAAATCAAAAACATTTTTGGATAAGTATTTCAATAGTTTTTCTTTCCATCCAATATAATAAAACATTGATATCAAAGCCCCAATACCATAACTAGTTACCTCAAAGTGACAAGGACGAAAGAGGATTAGCAAATGCGGCCATGAGGAAAGACGAGAAAATTCACTCGAACTGTTTGTAGGGCAAACAGAGAGAAAAGTCACTGGCTACGAAGACAAAGCCCTAATCTAAGTCAAGAGGAAAATTCATTATTTGTCTACCAAGAAGAAGATAAAGCCCCATACAAAGGAGGGAAGAAAAGAATCAAGCATTGAAAAAGAGCCAGAGTGAAGAAGAAAAGTACTATGCGTTGCAAAAAGAGGTTAGGATTAAGAGAAAGTTGTTTATCTTGCATATGAAGAAAAAATTGTTCAAGACACTTTGCAGGTTAATGCTTGGACAGAAGCCAAAAGTACACTGTCAAGGACAATGCCATTGTCAAAGCTCTTTAACACCCGAAGATGGCAACATGGTTGTGATATGACAAAGAAGCTCGAAGTGCATGTGTCTCATTTCAATGTAACAACACAGATGCAACAGTCCAAACTATTGCAAAAAACCACAAATGCCCAAAAAAGAATTAAAAACAGTCAATTGCAGCAGAAAGTCAGAAGTTCCCATGTTGAAGACCTGTTGCACGGACAAAGGAAGACGAGCAAAGGCCTAGCTAGCCCAAAAGGTGCTAGACAAGGTAAGTCAAAATCTTACCAGAAGGTGAAAGAGGCTGCCAAGAATTTTTTGAAACATTGAAATTGTGCTACCAAGACAAAAGAGATTTTTTTTTTAAATTGGTTATATGGGATTGAAACGGGTCCCACCCATAATACATCATCACCATATTGTGGTATTACAACTAGGCTTGGATATTATTCATGTATCGCTTGACAAGATTTAAACCTTGGTCTCCTCCTTAAATGTTGAGGAATCTAACTAATGCCATTTGATTCCTAGACAAAAGAGAATTTAAATAAGAACCCAGGTGTTGTAGGTGAGTTGGAGAGGAGAAGGCAATCCTCCAAGGGAGGTCCCAGGTTCAAATCTCCACCCTACCAAAAAGCTAAATTGGGTATCCAAAATCCAATTGATAATGTTGGTGCGGGCAGGGTCGGGTGCGACTCCCGGGTGACTTTGATGGTGTAGAACCCCTCGTTCGTGGTCTCTCAGACCAAGGGGGCTCCGCAAGGAGTTTTTCGATTAAAAAAAAAAAAAAAAATTTAAATAAGAAATTATTGATATTTTCTCATAACTTTCTCCAATTTTATATCCAACTTGGAGTGAAAGAAGCTTCAAAATATTTGTTTTCAGTAAAATTGGAAATTTGCTTGTATTTGTTGTTTGTATAAATTTTTTAAAAAAGGCATTTGCTATGCCCTCCATTTCTCCAATATGAAGATATGCACTCACTGGTATTGGATTTGAAGAATAATCTATTATAAGCCATCTTTAAATTACAGTGGAAATTGGAATGCACCAGTCTCTGAAGATTGTGGACCTATGTTTGAAGTTTGAAATTAAAATTTGGGATAGATAGAAAAGATTACTATCTAATGTCAATCAGATCTAGTTTAAGCCTTTTAGGAGTTTTAAGGGTTTGTCAAGATTAAATTAAATAGCCTTCTAGTAAGGTTTTACAGAATGAAAAAAATATATATTTGTCATTGTATTCTTTCAAACTGAGAGAAAAAATTCATGAAATGAATTAAGTAGTTACTCTGTTAGGTTTCAAAGTGAAGACCTAGGTTCAATTTTCAGATGACATGTGAATTGTCAAATGAAATGTGGACTTGTATAGTTGTTAAATGTGAAGTATTTATCAAGTAAACTCTACTGCATCCAAGTTTGGGTGTGACACACGCCAACATACATAAATCAGGTGCAAGTCTCAGGTGACTTTGGCAGAAAAGCTACCTTCGAAAGCTAATATGAAGGTTAACCCACCTATATATAAATGCAGTAACTGACAGAAATCACTCAAAACTAAAAGAGGAAACTTTTAAGGTCTTGTGAATTCGTGGGATTTTTTAGCAAGAACTGGCTAATGCCCGAGTCTTGATTTTGTCCAACTCTAAAAAAATACAGGACAAGGGGGCAAAATTATAATGTCTGATGTCACAAGATACTATAAGGCCTGCCACTGACCTTCCGACTTTTACAAGTGGCACAAAGAGGCTTTACTATTCTCAAAATACCTGTTTCAAACTCATCTTTGAAGGAATGCTACCTCTGTGGCTAACCTATTACTCTCCAATAAAATGTCAGAAGGGTTTATCTATCAAATCACTTGTTAAGATCCAAGGATCTAGGTGACCCGCTGACTGTCGCTGGCAGAAAGGTTGATGGTGAGGATATGGTGACTTTGGGATGAATAGCCTGTCTCCATAAGAATAAGCAAGTATAGTTCCGACAGAAATGATAGTATATGAAACCCGTTGATTTAAAATTTATAATAAAAATTGGCTTTGAGCTATTATTAATTTTATCCATCATTGTTTTGCATTATCTCGTATTAATAATAATAAGCTCGCCGGTATTGTATTATTAGTTTCTTATTGTTGATTCTCAGAGACTAATGACCATGACTGCATTAATTTCCATTTCCATGTGCAGACGCCCTCCATAATAATATCATCCTCGACTCTATGTTTTGAGTGTGTTGCTCCAGGGCAGAAAAGGTTTTCGGTCTGATAAATCCATCGAAACCATCGTTTAAGGAAGAAGTAAGGAGTAGGAGGAATATTATCGCTAAAGATATTTTTCGTAAATGCCACTATCTCATAGTAAGGAAATTATTGTTAAATGGGAAGAGAAGGAAGGAAGGAACAACTGACACAGATGTGGCCACTGTGAGGCTCAAGTGTAACGGTTCTGCCGGGATTGGCTGGGGTGCCTCTGTGATCTGTGCTCCCTGCAATGCCGATTCCTCTTTTTATATATCAATTTAAATCGAGATTGGTAACTATGAAAATAAAAGAGGACATGGTGACGGTGTTGCCTTGGTGGAAGAGGCGACGGTAGCCTTTGATGAAACCAACTCGTCGTTCATCGTAGTCGAAACCGGCGTTCCATATGAGGGAACCGTAACCAAACACCCACATTCTCTCTTTCTCTCTCTGCTCCCCTATCGTGCGTCACAAATTATGGCTCAACCTTTAACCCTTAATGCTCATGTTGTTGCTTATATATAACAAATATGAATTTATTGTAAAATAAAATAAAATGAAATGAAAGATTTTAATTGTGTTCGGAAACCCAAATATGGTTTATGGGACCTTAAATATGGAAGTACATCTGCTCAAATCATATTATATGATCTTTAACATCTTTGAGAAGGTTGTTCATTTTCCTATTGATTTGGGTTAGCAATTTCCCAACTTTTTTTATTTTACTATATTCAAATAACTCTATCGTAAATCCGTTTTCAAGTGTTTCTTTGTATTTGCCACAGATGTCTGAAAAACTCGGACACTTATAAATGAAGCGTTCCTCTGTCTCTACTGCCCCTGTGTTGCATAAAGTACATATCATTTCTTCCCATTGTTCTTTGGGTGTTGTTCATCTTCCTATTTCACATCTAAGCCTATGAGAGCTAGTCCTTATCTAAGCAATGAGGATTTTTTCCTTCCACTTGATTTCAGCGTCTATATATGCTTTTTCCTTGTGATCATATGTTGGTTAAACTTTGCAATATAATATGCTTGCATTTTTCCACATTCCATTTCTAAACTTTTCATTCACATAGCTTTTGATATCTTTGTTGATATTTGGGCATTCATTTATGTTGATTTCCTAACTTTTCATCTATTTTTTATTTTGTTTCATCCATGTGTTCTTCCGGCTATGCAACTCTTCGTCCTTAGCTGCCCTTGGCCATATGTCATTTTTCACGTTTTTTATTTTTTTTCAAGTAACATAACAGCTTGATCATAGCAATTGCTTCTAAAGAAAACATTGAAACATTTCAGTTTCAGCTAAAATAATTTCATAAGGGGTGTTAACACTATTGGATTTGGAAGTTTTAGGTTTTTTTCTTTCCAAATACAGTAAGATGTTATAAACGATCACTAAGATTGAATCCTTGTTACATATAGATTTAAAATTAGTATTGTTTAAATTGTAAATGTTTTTAAGACTTTAAAAAATATTTTTAAATTATTATTTTTTATTATTTGATTAATGTGAAGAACCCCGATTGAACATGTTGATATGAGGGAAAATCATGAGCTAAGGTTTGAATTTGATGTTTTTATGAAAGTATTTAAAAAATTTTGAAATTCTTTTTTGATTTGGTTGCTGTGAGAAACTTCTATGAAATTTTAGAAATTTTTACAAATGTAAATTTATGAAAATGGGTATGTGAAACACTTAACAGATTTTGAAAATATTCTTTTAATCAAAAGTTATGGGCTTCTGAAATTTTTTACAGTTTAGGAATGAAGAGAGTTTGGAACAGTGTGATTAGGGCTTGGAATAGGGATTGAAATAGTGCTTTGGAACAGTCCTTAGAATAGTACGAGAACAATATTAAACAATGCGTGAACAGTGCATGAATAGTGCGTGAACAAGAAGGGCTTGAAATAGTGTGTGAACAGTTCAAAAAACAGTGACATGAATAGTGTCATGAACAGTGGTAAAACCCTAGCTTGCTCATCTACCTTGTGAAGCATCTTTAAAGGCATCTAGGGCTTTGGGTGAGCAAGGGGCGTGAACAGTGTCGTGAACAGGGACATGAACAGTGACATGAATAGTGATGAAACCCTAGCTTGCTCATCTACCTTGTGAAGCATATTTAAAGGCATTTGGGGCTCTGGGTGAGCAAGGTAAGGGTTGTGATCCTTTGACCATGCAGTTTAATTCCTGTGATTTATTTAGTTTTTGTGTTTGGGTGGGGTTTCCTTTTTTTTTAATATATTTTGGGGGGTCTTTTTTTCTTTTCGATGGCAGCCCCCTCGGGGGACCAGCCACCACTTTTTTTTCAATAATTTATGCTAAACAATGTCTCTATAGGAGAAAGGGAGAGCTCATTGAGAGGTTTTAAGAATGCAACTACTATAGAAGGAAAAAGATAAGAGATCTCCAAACCTTTAGCCCTCAACAAATGCCTGGAAAAAACTTTAGATTTACCTCGCTTCATTGTCAAACCAAAATCCTTTAATCTTGAAACTTCCTATTTTTTTGAGTGGGCTTTAATCTGTAGCTTTACGGGTTTTTTGGCCGATGGAGCAAGTTCTTCTTAACTGGATAAAGGAAGTTTGGAAACCGAAGGGAGAGGTAGAACTTAAACTTTGTCCTAAAGGCTTCTTCATAGCTATTTTTAGCTGTTTGGAGGATAAGGAGAGGATTCAAGATGGGGGCCCTTATTTCTTGGCAAGGGCAGGTCTTTTTATGCGGAATTGGACTGTTGGATTTGACCCCAACAAAGAAAACCCTACCAAAGCCCCAGTCTGGGTGCGGCTATATGCTCTCCCTCTAGAATTTTGGAATGAGGAAACCTTAAAAGGTATTGGAAATACTATTGGAGAATATGTAGGAATGTCCAAAGTAACCAAAAAGGCTCGTGTTACCACTTTTTCCCGTATTTGTCTCCATGTTGACCTGTCTCGCCCTCTTTCGAAGGCTATTATTCTAAGTGCAGAAGATTATGAATGGACCCAAAACCTTGACTATGATAATGTGCCCTTTCGATGTAGATTTTGTCATGCTCATGGTCATTTCCTTAGGAACAACCCTACCCATAAGTGAAAAGTAGAGGAGACTAAGAAAATGAAGAATCCAACAGGGAAGAAGGAAGAGTGGCAAGCTCCAAAATCAACTAACAAAAAGGATAAATAGGAGTGGAAGAAGAAAGGGGAACAAAAAAATACTCAAACCAATAAATTTGAGGTGTTTCAAGAGACTAACCAAGAGGTGGAGGAAACCATGCATAGTCCCGAAGAGGAACGTGAACAAAATATCAAGGAAGGGAACAAAACCATGCATATTCTCAGAGAGAAATGTGAACAGTCTATCAAGGAAGGGAATGAGAGGAAAAATGCTAGGGAAAGTATGAGCTGTGAAGACATTCTAATTGATGGAAATGAGACTTTTCAACATGAGAAAATTTTAGAGGAAATTTCTTTAGACCCTCCCTTGAAGGGACCTTACCAACCAGAAATGAAAGAGATTAGCCAAACCTTCATGCAACATAGACCTAGTCCTGTAAATGTGGTAACCTCCACCTCAACCCCCCTTTTTTTCCTAATGAGAATGGTCTTTCTACCATCCTTTTCAATTATAGCATCCCGCAACCCTCGAGTCATGAAGGAAATATAAAAGAGGACAATGTAGAAATGAAGAGGGGAATGAATTCTAAAGATTTAGGGAACTTCTCCCCTAGTGATCCGTGTTTGGGTCTAAAAGCTACCTCTCTTTCCAAAAGTAAGATAAACAAATTAAGTCATTTTAGGAGTGGAAGGAATCCTTATTCTAAGTACCTGAATGAAAAGGGACTACCCTTGAGGATTTGGGTCTGGTTCCCCCGAGTACCGACTTTTTGGTAATAAAACCCCATTCAAGTGGTTTGCAATGAAGTTCCTATCCTATTTTTTTATTTGATCAACTGTTTGTTGGGAGAATCTACTAGTTTGATGACCTCCTTGTCCTTGGAGTTTAAAAGTATAGATGTATGTCCTTGATCTGTTTAAGTTGTTGGATGCTATTAGCATTAGTCTTGGTGTTAGTAGGCTAGAGCATGCCTTCTGACTATTGCAATCTGCATGAGCCTTGAGTAATTGGTTTTCTGTCGATCTTTATGGCCGGTATATGCACAATTGTTTGATTGATTTACTTGGAGTTAGGCATGCTCTTTGAGTTTGTCAAAGGGAGTAGGCTAGGTGCGAGCCCTATGCGACTTTTGACGGAATAGATACCTCTACCTCCTTGGGTCTTACCCGAAAGTGGTACCCTTAAAGGGGTGTTTTCCACAAACAAAAAAAATGTGAGAAACCCCTATGACCTCTACGTTTAGGTTGGGCATTCCCATTCCACCATGACTTCTCATAAGAGAAAGTTGAGCTTATCAATAGGGAATTTAACACACATACACACGTTATGGTTTGAACTTTGGACCTTTCAAAGAAGAGCCAAAACCCAAATCGTTGCGTTGTTCCTTAGAACAAATATTTTATTATTATTATGTTTTATGTTTTTATAATTAATGATTATTAATAAACTATATAAAATTGAATAGGTTGTAAAAAGTGTAACAAAAAGAAGCTTAAATAGGGAGCAAGTAAGTTGAAAGTGAGTGTGAGGGCGAACCAAGAGTGAGTGTAGTTGAAAGTGAGTGCAACTGGAAGTGAGTGCAAGCACACGTCGAGAGTGAGTGCATCTAGAAGCGAGTGCGATTCAAGAGTGAGTGCATTTAAAAACGAGTGTGAGCCAAGAGTGAGTGTAGCCGAGAGTGAGTGTGAGCCAAGAGTGAGTGCAGTTGCGAGTGAGTGTAATCGAAAGTGAGTACGAGCTGAGAGTGAGTGCAAGCATGAGCTAAGAGTGAGTGAAACCAAAAGCAAGTGCAAGCCAGGAGGAAGGAGGAAGTGTGGGCAGGAAGTAAGAAGTATAAAGCAAAGTGTGATCAAGGAACAAGTGTCACTTCTTATTTCAGATCTTAGGAGAATTTAAAGGATTCAATTAAATAAAATCTAGTTGAAATAGAAATAAAGTCATTATTTAAATTCCTTGCTACAAATAAGAATGACCTAGTTGAAAGTATGGATGCCATAGCTAGCAATAAGAGGAAAGACCGAATCTATGGCAAACCCTGTCAAGGTAGTAGATGCTACACCAAAAGTGATTATCAAGGATAAGATGATTGAGTATGATATAATGGTTCTTAAAACCAAAGGGTTAATATGTAAGTTCCATGTATACTAGCCAGGTTTTTCTAAGATTCAAAATTGGATCAAGTTGAAGTGGGGATTGAATTCAAATTACTCCATGAATTTTCTTCCAAAAGTATTTTTCCTCATTATTTTTTGTAATTCATAAATAAGGGATAAAATAATGGATGGAGACCCATGGTTTAGGGGCAAAGATGCTTTATATTTAAGACCTTGGAGTGAGATTTTTTTGTGGATGCAAAAACTATTAAAAGACTTTCGGTGTGGATTAGGCTCTTTAGACTTCCTTATCAACTAATCAATAAGGAGGTTTTGAAGAAAATTGGTAATACTCTAGGTGAATTCATCTAGAAGGGACAAACTACTAAGGAAAGAAGGAATGTTGTATACACTCGAATATGTGTTGCCATGGATATTTTAAAACCTTTATCGCAGTCGATTAGAATTAAATTTGAATCAAGAGAATGGGATCAACAAGTGGATTATGATAACATTGCATTGCGATGTCGCAAATATCATGAAATTGGGCACATGGCAAAAAATTGCAGAGTGAAAATGATGGAGAAAGAAATGAAATTTTTTGGGCATGAGGGTAGCTTCAATTTGAAATAAGAACATATAATAGGAGAAGCTAGGTCAAATCAAGGATTTTCCACTCCTAAAAAAGTGGCAAGAAAACCCCCTCTACATCATTAGATGGCAAAGGTCATTACACTTCACTCGAATCAAAGCAACCAATAGAAGAAAAAAATGATACGAGGGGTGAGGAAGTACAATGTACAAGTTCAAATATAGGAGATAAATATGCGAAGAAAAATGGGAAGGCATATTTTAAAGCAAAGGAATATGGGGAGGTGAATTTTAAAGCAAATGAGGTGAAGGAGATCAAGGTTAATCCAGGTAAATCACCTTTATTTTTCTCAAGTAGCATAAAATTTTCTCCTTACAATAAAAATGAAAGTAGTACAAAGTATATTCCTTGCACTTTAGGGTTTTAAGAGTAGTACAATAAAGAAAATATTATGGAGGATATCCAAGGAAATTTAGATTTTCTAGGCTAACATAAGAAAGTAATGACTATGGAGGATCATCTGTGCAGTTTAGAGTTTCCAGGGCAATATAAAGAAGAAAATGCTAATGAGGTTATTCCTTGCACTTTCGATTCTTTAGGGCAACATAAATCTTTAGAAGATAAGTCTCATTATGAACAATATGAAAAAATGGAAAAAAATAGAAGAGATTGATGAAGATGAAAGTGTTGGTGGGAATGGAAGGAGAGGAAGGCCATCAAAGCAAGAACAAAGAGAAAAAAAATCTCAAAAGGATATTGATCTTGGAAGCCAAATAAAAATATCACAGGTGTTAACAAGAAGTGGGGCTAAACCCACTAATAAAAATAATTAGTGTTGATGATAAAAATGATATAATAGAATATTAGGGGTATGAATAAAACCCCTTTAAAAGGAATTATTAAGGAATTAATAGGTTGTTATAGTCCTAATTTTATTTTAATACAAGAAATAAAATTAAGGAGTGAGTGATGTAAGGATGCTTTTAAGAAGATTCGGAAGATTTGTTTAATAGTTTCTTCTACAAAATTTTCAAGCGGTATTGCAATAATATGAGACATATCCAAATGGGATGGGCAATTATTAGAAGCAAAAATTAATTGGGTTGTTGGATTATTTTGCAGGAAATGGGAAAAAATCAAAGTTGGGGTTGTAAATGTATATGCTCCAACTACAGTTATGCCTCGTGAAATATGTTAGAAGGACCCTAGTATATTTTTGTCAAATACAATGATGATTTGTTGTGATCTATGGATTCTTGGGGGTGATTTAAGCATTGTTTTATCTAATTTGGAAATCAATGAAATATTTTGCTCCATTTGTCAATTCAAATGACTTTTGGGATGTTAGTCCCTCAAGCTTTCAATATACATGGGATAATAGATGCATTCAACAAAATCATATAGTATAAAGACTAGATAGATTCTTGTTATCCAATAAATGGTTGCAAACAAAGTATACAATCTCTTCAAATATTTTATTATGAGTAGGATCAAATCACAAACCCATTCAATTGATTTGTGAGTTAACTAATAATGGTCATCCAAAACCATTTCACTTCCTCTCTATGTGGCTCCAAGACCCGGATTTTTTCTAGATGGTTATGTTATTGTGGATGAATCAAAATTTGAAGGATCATGTATGTACAAGTTTGTTCAAAAGGTGAAATATTTAAAGGAGCAAATGAAGGTTTGGAATGCCAAATATTTTGGTAATATTTTTAAAGAAAAGTAATATTTTGTTTTTATAATGGGATTGGCCCCCAATAGAAGCCACACATAGCTTATTAAAATAATAATAATAAATAAATAAATAAATATTTTTAAATAAAAGAAATAAATTGAATCCAAGCTCAAAAACTTACAAAATATAGTAGAAATTAATGGAATGGATCATGATTCTTATGTGAAAGAAAAAACAATTACTTTCTCATTTTTTTTTTTTTTTTTTTTTTTTTTTTTTTGGTATATAGAAGCAATGGTTACAATCACGATTTTTAGTAACTACCAGCACAAATGGTAGGGTTCAAACTATCTACGAAGGCTCCCAGGACTTCCACCGTCTCGGTACATGGTAACCCGGCGTGAGATGGGGACCGCCGGACGCACAGGGGTTGCACCGTCGTCATCAATCTGGCGCACCACTCAGAGGAATCGGATCTGGGCTACTGTCTCATTAACATAATGTATTAAAAAGGAGTCATTTTGGTTACAAAAATCTAGAGAGAAATGACTCAAGGAATGAGATAGAAATACAAAAAAAATATCGCTATAGCAAAAACAAAATTTTATTTTCATCACATCAAAAATATTATAACTCTAGATGGAAGAAATATTGAGGACGAAGAAGATATAAGGAAGGAAGCAATTAATTATTTCAAAAATATTTTGTTAAATACAAGGCAAGATAAGGAGGCACAAGAAAAACTTTTGCAAAATATTCCATCAATTATCACTCAAGGACAAAATGAAATCTTGATGAAGAAGATATCTATGGAGGAACTCCATGAAGAAATTTTCTCTTTCCATCCTAACAAGGCACCTAGCCCCAATAGATTTCTTGCAAAAACAATTCAAAATTTTTGGGATTTATTAAAGAGTGATATGTTAGTTGCAATTGAAGAAGCCTAGAAAAGGAAGGCTATAGTAAATGAGATCAATGCTACTTTTATTACCTTGATTCCCAAAAAAGGTGACACAAAATAATTTGATAAGTTTTATCCAATAAGTCTTTGTAATATGAATTATAAGATCATTTTAAAAATTATGGCAACAAGTTGAAGGGCATTCTAGGTTGTCTTACTTCAGAAGAATGTGGATTTTTTCATGGTAACAAATTCTTGATGGTATATTTGTTGCACAAGAGGCCATACATTCTCTTCATTCCTTGAAAAAACTAGTTATGCATTTGAAATTATATATGAAAAAAATATATGATAGGGTTTCTTGGAATTTTTTACATGCTATTCTTAAAAAATTTGGCTTTGATTATAGTTGGTGTGAGTGGATTAAATGTTGTTATAGCACTGCAAAATTTTCTATTTTGATCAATGGTTCTCGTCTTGGTTATTTCAAGTCATCTTGTGGACTTCATCAAGGTGATCCAATTTCTCCTTATCTATTCATTATTTTTGCGGAAGCATTAGGGAGAGCCTTTTTAAAGCAAAAATGGAAAAAAAATCAAAGGTATTCAAGTTGCAAAAAATGGTCCCTTCAAATATCATCTCCAATTTATTGATGATACTTTTTATTTATATCATCTCTCAATCAGTAATATTATCATGTTATGAGAAGACTGTTGGACAGTTGGTAAATACTACAAAATCCAAGATTTTTTTCATTAATATTGCTAGATTTTCAATAAATTATTATGAATATTTTAGGGTTTAATTCCATCAACCTACTTGGGTATTCCTTTATCTGATAAAGGAAATAAAATAACCTTGGGGTCCCTTTCTTGGATAGAATGAAAGCTTGCTTGGCAGGTTGGAAGGTAAGTTTTTAACCATGGCAAGAAGGCTACAACTTATAAAGACTACTTTGAAAACCATCTATTAGGAACCTACTATTAAAATTAAGCTCACTCACACAAAATACTAAAAATAAATAGAAATTCATCAAATAACATAATAACACTATGCAGAAAGTGTTAGAGTTACTATATTAGTAACTGATTATTACCTCATTTGATAAATTGTAAAGATTCACCTAGATAGATTTTATTTACTACATGGTAAAAAGTAGCTTGTTACTTTTTACCACTAGTAATTACTTTTACTAGTTACCTAGTTAGTCATTGTAGTCAATTTGACTACGTTAGTTGATTAGATTAGTTAGCATAATATTCTATTAGTTAGTTGACTTAGGGGGGAGGACTCCTAATTCATGTGTTACCTACCTAAGGGGGGAACAATTGTTTATAGGCTATTTCAAGCCTATGGTTTATACTATATAAACCAACCATATAATATATTTCAAGCTAATAATTCTGCCTACATTTTGTGTTTATCGTTTACTAACATTGGTATCAGAGCCACAGGCAGGAGGAAGCAAGGCAGACATCAAGGTGTTGGACAAGGTGGGAGAGTCGTTCCATGCTGGAGAAGGCGAGCACTGTCTCGTTCCACGTTCTAGGGAGGGTTTGATTTATTTGGTTTTTTCCATTTATTTTTTTCCTATCCTCCTAAGGTTGCTTGTTTATTTTTTGTTGCCTCATCATCTCGGGCTCACAAAGCCTCCGAGAGAGGAGGTGATCAGACAGCTAAGAGACAGCAGGAGCGCCCTCCTTAAATCACCTCGAGAGATGTATCTTTGGCAAACCTGTCTCAGGTCGACCGTTCAACGAGGGCAGGAGCGCCCTCTGGCAGTCGACCCAAGACCGTGGGCAGGTGTCATCCGCTGACGTAATCGCCCCACACCAGATCCCCAATACTGAATACCCTTTGACAATGATCGAAGATGAGTCTTCGATGCCCTCAGGGTAGGCAGGCCCTGTCGATGACCAAAAAGTGAGGTCAGGCACGCCCTTCTTATCCGACAATCGACCCAATGCAGGCCCTGTCGGTGACCCGCCTCAAGGGTCACATCGATAGCGACGACAATGTCGCACGACCACCGAAGCATAATTCGATAACTAGAGAAGTAGACTCAGGGTAGGAGTGCCCTAACTTTGATAAATCAACTATCGACAATTGGTCAGCGAGGTTAGGCATGCCCTCCATTGATGTCGGGGATAGACTGACACATGGACAATCTTGCATGCATCCCAAGGGACACGTAGCACCACTTGGGATGAGTGACACGTGGTGGACTAGCCACGTGCCACTCGGATGGACTTGGATGAAGACTGAAGCGACACGTGGCATAGACTGGACTTGATGCGGACAGACAAGACTGATGTGGACCCCTTAGTCACGCCACATGGGCGACAACAAAAGGGGTCCCAAGGACCACGATCGCCCGTAGGCAATCGAATGGTTAGGGGAGTGTTAGCGTTTTTAAACACCAAAAATGCATCCACCTAATCGATGTGGGACTAAAAGTCCTACATCATTTTTTTTCCTTTGCAAGGCTCCGTGAAGGAAAAAAAGTAGTCGTCGGATACCATAGCTGGCGGATCAGCTAGGTAGCCCGACTAGCTACTGTCCGCCAGCTTTGGGTGGACTCCTGCGAGGATGCGGGTTCGACTCTCACCGAGGCCAAAAATAAGAGCTCTCTTTTTGAAGACGGGCGCACAAGCCCAAGGTAAAATTTTATTTTTTTTGCATTATTTATTTTAAATTATTTTTTTTAAGTTTTTTTTTCAATAATTATTTAATATTTTTGATTTAAAAAAATCATTTATTTTTATAAATAAGTGATTTTTTAAAACCATAAATGTTTTTTATTATTGATTAATTATTCTTAAAGTAATTAAAATTTTGCACTAAAATTGAAATTTAAGAGGCTTTTGAGACAAATTTTGCAATTTTTTAAATCAAAAGGAGTTTTTATTGTTTTCTCCAAGAGGGACTATAAGACATAAGAGCGACCTATTTTTATTGCAAATTAGAAAGCCCTATATTCTTATCAACCTTGTTGATTTAGCATACAAGAAAGGATCCAACTTGAATTCTTTTTGCAAATTAGACAAAAAGGAGACTATTTTTTTTTTTTGCAAAATTCAAAAGGAAAAGTGTGCATTTGTTTTCTCCGAAGGAGGATATAAGAAATAAAATTGCACATTCATTTTTTGCAAAAATTGAGAAGAAATTGTAACCTTGGGTCCCTAAAAACTAAGTCGTGTGTTGACTAGTTCTGGAAGCCTTTCAAACGCGGGTCGTGTGTCGACTTGTTTTGAAAGGAGTGGTATTTGTTAAATTTGCAAAACAAAAGGAGGGAATTTTCTGGTGTAAAATTGCCTAGGAGGCAATATTTGTAAAATCCTTCACAAAACTTCTTAAGTTGCACATATTTTGCAATTAAAGGGGGATATACTTTCTTTTCTTCACAATTTTTTTTGTAAAAAGAGAGGAAGACTTATAAGGGTGCATTTTCGACAGCGATCGACACCTTAGTCATACTTCTTTTAGAAATTAAATTACAACATGTTTTGCAATGAGAAGGGGGGAACTTATAAGGGTGCATTTTCGACAGCGACCGACACCTTAGCTACCTTATCTTTTGCAAACTCATTTTATAAATGAATGAACCTCGTATGAAGTGATCTACTCTACTAGCAATTGCAGCGGTTGGTTACCCATGCAATTTAGTTGGATGACGTGATTACTATAAGGACATTCATTGGTGTGAAGACAAAGTGAGGAATGACCCACTTTTTGCTTAGGAAAAACTAGAGCACTGTGACAGAGCAAGAACCAACAGATCGACATTTTCTTCCACTGTATTGGGGTAGTTATATACTTTACCCAAATATTGTTGTATAGGAGGATAGGTATACATTACCCAAATAATGTAATAAGGGGGGATGTTAGAGTTACTATATTAGTAACTATGATTATTACCTCATTTGGTAAATTGTAAAGATTCACCTAGATAGATTTTATTTACTGCATGGTAAAAAGTAGCTTGTTACTTTTTACCACTAGTAATTACTTTTACTAGTTACCTAGTTAGTCATTGTAGTCAATTTGACTACGTTAGTTGATTAGATTAGTTGTTAGCATAATATTCTATTAGTTATCTGAATTAGGGGGGAGGACTCCTAGTTCACGCATTACCTACCTAAGGCGGGAACAGTTGTTTATAGGCTATTTCAAGCCTATGGTTTATACTATATAAACCAACCATATAATATATTTGAAGCTAATAATTCCACCTACATTTTGTGTTTATCGTTTACTAATAAAAAGTAATTGTAGAATTGAAATAATCTCATAAAATAACTCAAAACCGCAGGCCTCTTCAAGGGGACAACCTCATTCAATATTTCATTAACTTGTAAAAAGATACATTCGTACATGGCTCTATGTATTTTAAAGAAAAGTTTCATGCAACCCTAACCCTAAGCTCAAGAGTTGGTTTACATGAAAAATGTCACTCAAGCTAGAATATTCTACCAAACATCAGTTATATTCTTGATAATTGTTATATGATATAGTCCCACTTGTATAAATGCCTTACTTGCCATATACCATTACAAAAGTATTACAAAATAACATTATAAGAGAGTCCCCACATTGGACGTGGGTCATTACATAATCAATTTATAATTACAAAAATAATCTTAGGATGAGGTCCTAACATGTCCTTCCCCTTCAAAGAGCTTTATCCTCAATTCTAAATATGAGGAAACTAGTGTTGAAGTTGGTGGAAAGACTCCCATGTAGCATCTTCTAGTTGTAGACCATACCACTGAACCAAGACCTCAGTAATGGCTCAATCCAAAAATTGTTTTGTATCAAGTAAGATATAACCTTCTTCATCCAATTTTGGGAGGGAATATTGAACGTATGCTTGATTTACCATAACCTTCTTGAGAGGAGATACATGAAAAATAGGGTGGAGCTTGGATGTCAACGATAGGGTCAATTTGTAGGTTGTGGCACCAATCCGCTATAAAACTTGGTAGGGCCCATAGTATTTGGTCGCGAGATTCTAGCACCTACAAAGCTGGAGGGATGACTGTTTGTATGGTTGCAAGCGAAGAAATACCATATCACCAACATCAAAGCTATGCTTAAAATGTTGTTGATCAGCTTGTTGACACATTCAATTTTGGGTCACTTCCAAATTCATCTTTAGTTGATGGAGGACTTTGACATGTTTGCTGAGGGTAGTGTCGACTACATGGACCTTAGATTTGCTTGGAATGTAGGAGGGCATGAGTGGAGGGCAACTATAAATTGATTCAAAAGGGGTGACCTTGATCATCATGTTATAGAAAGTATTAGACCACCACTCAGCTTAGGAAATCTACTTTGCCCATTTTGTAGGATGATTAGATGCAAAGCAATGGAAGTAGGTCTCCAAACATTTGTTGATAATATTATTATGGCCATTCATTTGTGGGTGGTAAGCTGAACTCATTTTGAGCCGAGTTCCCTACAATTTAAACAATTCTTGCCATAAATTACTAGTAAATGTAGGGTCATTATCAAACACAATGGAGGTGGGCATGCCATGAAGGTGAAAGATAGAATCGAGGAAAACTTGGGTAATTATGGAGTTCATGTAAGGATGAGAGAGGGAACAAAAATGAGCATACTTTGAAATACGATCCACTACCATGAAAATAACTGATTTGCCTCTAGACTTAAATAACCCTTAAATAGACCCAAGTGTTGTAGGTGAGATGGAGAGGAGAGGGCAATCCTCCAAGGGAGTTCCCAGGTTCAAATCTCCACCCTACCAAAAAGCTGAATTGGGTACCCAAAATCCAATTGATAATGTTGGTGCGGGCAGGGCTAGGTGCGACCCCCGGGTGACTTTGACGGTGTAGAACCCCCTGTTTGTGGTCTCTTAGACCAAGGCGGCCCCGCAAGGGGTTTTTCGCTAAAAAATAAAAAATAAAAATAACCCTTCAATAAAGTCCATGGAAATATCTATCCAAACTTGTTCGAGAATAAGCAAGGATTATAGAGTTCCTAGAGAATGTATTGTTTTACCTTTCATCTATTGACAAGGTGTCATATGCTGCCATAAAATTGTGTATGTCCTTCTTCATACCCTTCCAATAAAAGCTACGCTTAATCCTTTCATATTTTTTGAGGAACCCTGAATGTCCTGTAATGGGGGAAGCATAAGTTTTCTTCATGAGAAGTTCTTGAAGTAGAGATATGTGAGGAACAACAAGGCTCTAGTGGTAGTGTAGATCTTGGTCATCCCAAGTGTATCTAGGACATAAGGTAGGCTCTGTTTGAAGGGAGGAAACCAAAGTTTGCAAGCTTGAATCCTTAAGCATATCCTCATGAAGATAATTTATCCATTAGGGAATGGGTGAAGAAATGACACAACATATTGTGAGCCTCAAATTGGTGATAGAGGGCATTCACCATAATATTCTTCTTGCCCTTTTATACATAATATCATAATCATAGTCCATGATCTTAGAGATCCACTTATGTTGTTCGGGGGTGCAACCCATTGCTCTAAGAAATGTTTGAGACTTTGATGATTTATTTTAATGAATAAATAATGCCCAGTGAGATAACATCACCAATGAGTGATCGCATGCAAAATGGCAAGCATTTTCTTAGCATTAGTTGATTTTCCTAGATTACTATTGGAAAGCACCTTACTAGTGAAAGCCAAGGGGTGCCCTTCCTACATCAACACCATGCCAATAACATTGTTGGAAGCATCACTTTCAATTATAAAATTCTTGGAAAAATAAGGCATTGCTAAGATCGAAGTGGTTGTCATAGCGTGCTTCAACTATACGAAGGCCTATTTAGCTGGACTAGTCCAAGTAAAAGAATCATTTTTTAACATGGACATTAAGGGAGAGACAAATTTTCCATAGTTGTGGATAAATTTGCAGTAATAGCCTGTAAGCTCCAAAAATCCATGAAGACCTTTTAGAGTGTGATGTTTCGACCACTCTTGAACCACCTAAATCCTCCTAGGGTCAACTTAATACCATCTTTGGTAACAATGTGTTCCAACTATTCCACTTTTGCCAACCCAAAAGAACACTTTGACAACTTAGCATAAAGTTAATGTTGTGCTAATAGGTGTAGAGTTTGATCCACATGGGAGAGGCACTCTTACAAAGAGCGACTATAAACTAAAATATCATCAAAGAAAACCATAACGAAATTACGAAGAAAGGGATGAAAAATGTTGTTCATGAGGATTTGGAATGTGGAAGGTGCATTGGTCAAGCCAAATGGCATCACTAAGAATTCATAATGATCCTCATGAGTACATTGGAAATGTCTTCATCCTTCATCCTGATTTGATGGTACTCGAAGCAAAGATCTAATTTGGAGAAAAACATAGTCCCATGCAACTCATATAGTAATTCATCTACCACCAGAATGGGAAATTTATCCTTAATGTTAATATTATTGAGCTCACAAAAATTAATACATAAGTATCATGATCCATCTTTATTTTGCACCAATAAGACATGAGAAGAGTAAGGGTTGTTACTTGGGTGAATGACTCCAGCTTTTAACAATTATTGCACTAACTTCTCTATCTCTGACTTAAGGACATGAGGGTATCGGAACGACCTGATGTTAGGTGGTACACTACCAGGTACTAGTGGAATGGCATGGTCATGGGAATGATGTGGTGGTAAGTTTGTTGGTTCGACCAAAATTGCACTGTGCTTTGTCAAAACAAGTTGCAAATCTTCAAGAATTTGATCCACTTCTATAGTAGGTGTTTGAATTGCAAGTATTTATGCGATGACCCCATGAGAAGATTTTTTAACAAATTCTCCATATGATTTGAGTTGATAATTTGATGAGGCTCTACTTTTGAACCCTAAAAAGTGTAATACTGTCCATTCTGTGAAAACCACATCCATAATTTTACAAAATTCTATGCGATGGTGCCTAAGGTACCCAACCATTGAGCTCCTAACATAATATCACATCCCCCTAATTGAAGAGCAAACATATATTATTTGAGCTCATAATCCTCTATTTTCAATTTAACATTATGAAATTTACCTTTGCAAGGTAAGGTCCCTCCATTTTCCACCATAACCTTAAAGGAATTGCATGTGTGTATGTAATAATTGACTTGTTTGGCAATTTGGGGATCAATAAAGTTGTGTGTTTTACCTGAATCAATAAGTATTGTAAGACGTTGGCCTTTAAAAAATCCACAACTTTTATGGTCTGTGGAGCAGTAATCCCTACAAGAGCATGGACAAATAATTTTGCCTAGGGTTCTTCATGTACTTCCTCTTCATTTTGAGGTTGTTCTTCTTGTTTCTACTTCATCATCACTATGGTCACTACTTATGGGTTCCTCTACATCTATCAGGAACTTATTTTGGGTACACCTATTCCCTCTAACATATTTTTAATCACAATTGTAGTACAACCCTTCGGCTCATTGAGCATCCATTTCCTCGATGATCATATGTTTTGAGGGGATAGATTTATTTTCATTATTGCTTGTGAACTTGGGAGGAGAAGAGGGTTTGGTTGATGGAAATTTAGGTGTCCTTATTTGAGCTAAAAATTTGGATTTGAACAATCATTCTAGGCTTATGGCTTGCATCATTATTTGTGGTTTGAACATCTTAACCTCGGCTTGAAGATCATCCTTTAAGCCATTGATGAAATAACTCATAAAAATCTTCAATCAACCCCTTGGTCTTGTTAGCCAATTTTTCAAATTAGGCATGGTAGTCTCGAATTATAGAAGTTTGTCTCAACTTGGTTAGTGCTCCTTGAAAATCATCATATTCACTAGGGCCAAAGTGAGTGAGTAGTTGTGATTCAAAAGCTTCCCAAGAAGGATAGACAACGGTATGTTGGAACCATTGGTACCACTGTAAAGCTTATGATTCAAGATTGAAATAAGCCATCTTGAGCTAGTAATATTTACGAACATTTTGGAGTTAGAAGAATTGATCAATGCGACATAACCACCCATCCACATCTTTTCCATTGACCTTAGAAAAGTCCAATTTAGGCATCTTAAAGGTAGTATCACAATTAAAATTAGTGTGATAACCTTACATTTCCTTATGGGATCCTTTTCCTCGCCCTAACTATTTTGTATCCTGATGCTCAAATACTTGTGGACCACCTTGAAGCTTAGACTCAACCTCTAGAATTTGTTCATGAAGTTTGGTTTTGGAGGTAGTGTATTCATTTCTAAAGCATTGGATGTCATTCTATATTGATTGATTATTTTTGATAATAGCACTAAGTTGTTTGGAGATGGTCTCCAACATTAAGGCAGTTTATTCCATCTATTTTTGATGTCCATGAGTACCATTAGCTATTTTGGTGTGATTTAAACGACTACTAGTGACTTACTAAAAATAGAAGTGTGGGGTTACTAATTTTAGATAAAAGTGTTTGGGTGCTATATATCAAACTGATCAACTCAAAAAGATGATCACAATGAACTATATCCCACAACATAGGTTTTGAGAACCCCTAACATTTTTTTATTATTGTTTTGAAGAGTCTATTGGTGAGATCAATTTTTCTTTGGAGGTTGGGTTTAAAAGTTGGATACTGTTTCAATCGACTTTGCCCTGTCTGTTTTGACTACTGACCATGCCTTACACTATCCTATCACCTGTACTACAACCACTATCATTGTTTAGTCATTGATTGTGGTATTCTCTATACTATGTAGTTATTGCCACTATCTATTATGTTTCTATCACTGATCACCTTGTAATAACTAACTGTTACAGATGATTGTTATTGCCACTGACCCGATTGTTACTGCCACTAATTTGACTATTACTATTACTATCTCGAATGTTACTAAAACATTTCTTGACTATCACAAACACTTGTGGACTCTGCCCTCACTATTTGGTGCATGTAGTTTTTTCGTGATAGGGAAGTCTCCTTCGTATGCTCACTTTTGTGGGAAAAATTTATAGGTGAAGCAGACAAGAAGGATTTTATTTTTGGAGTTCCACCCAAAGGAAGGAATGTTTTTTTGCTAGTTTTTTATTTTATAATAAAGGACAAACAAAAAAAGGAAAACACAAGAAAAGTATACCTAACAATTGGAGTGGATGGGCAATTATTGTCATAGTTGCAGTAGAAATCAGCCCTGGAAAGTGCTTTGATACCACTTGCTAGGAACCTACTATTAAAATTAATCTCTCTCACACAAAATACTGAAAATAAATAGAAACTTATCAGAAAATATAATAACACTATGCAGAAAGTAATTGTAGAATAGAAACAATCTCACAAAATAACTTAGAATCATAGGCCTCTTCGAGGGGTAACCTCCTTCAATATTTCATTAACTTGCAATAAGATACATTTGTACATGACTCCATATATTTTAAAAATAAGATTCATGCAATTCTAACCCTAAGCTCAAGAGTTGGATTACATGCAAAATATCACTCAAGATCTTCTACCAAACATTAGTTACATTCTTGATAACAGTTACATGACATGGCCTCACTTGTCTAGGCACCTTACTTACCACATAACATTACAAAAGTATTCCAAAATAACATTATAAAGGGGTCCCCACATTGGACGTGGGTCATAAAATTATAAATTAAGAATTACAAAAATAATGTTAGGATGGGGTCCTAACACCATTCCTATATATATGATGTCACTTTTAATATTGCCAATAGGTATAACATCATAAATTGATAAAACTCAAAGAAATTTCTATGGAAATTTTCAGAGAAAAATTTAGGTTTCCTCTTTATAAGTGGGATAGGGTTTGCAAAGGAAAGAATATTGGAGAAGCAAACTTGTGGAATTGTAGACTTATAAATTTGGCATTAGGAGAAAATCTTGGATGGAGATTATTCAGATATCAAGGAAAGAATTTGGTAAAAATATTACTTCAAAAATATATAGGTTCTCTTGATGCAATAAAATTATTTAGGAAAATAACTCTACCCAAAGGATCATCGATATGGAATTTCATATCAGAGAGTTTGTAATTGATAAATAAAAATATTAAATGGTTTATCAATGAGGGGAGTTATGCAAATTTTTGGTCTGATGCTTGGTTGAAGCCTTATCCTCTTATCCTTATCTCAAAATGGTAACCATTGGCTCAAGCATGCCTAGCATGTAAAGGTCCAAAGGTCAAAGAATATATTATTATGAGCAACAAATCCAAATCATGAATTTCTTTTAGTAATCTGGTTGAAGAGAGGAACTCAAACAAATTGTAGATGAACTTCAAAAGATGCTTCAAGAGTTTTTTTTACCAAGTTTTACATGAAAGGATGAGTTGGTTTGGAATTTATCAAAGGATGGAGGATATTTGATCAATTTGGGATATGAGGATTTAAAACAATCAAAATTTCCTTCTTCCAAATATTTTCCTTGGAAATATGTTTGGTCATTAAAGGCTCTTCCTAAGGCATCAACATTCCTTTGGTTAGCAGTTCAAAGTAAGATTATTACAGGAGAGAGTCTACAAAGAAGAGGATATTATGGACCCTTTAGATGTTCCTCGTGTGAGAAGAATTAAAAAAAATCATACCATTTACTTCTTCATTATCCATTTGTTCACATCATTTGGGGTTATTTTGTTTTTTTATGAAATATGAAATGTTGGATTAATTACTCCAAATCTAAAGCATTATGTATTCTTTAGAGGATTGACCCTGTTATAAGTTGTTGAAATTTGTGTCTTGAAAGGAATAATATAATTTTTAAGAATAAATATCAAAATCATACCCAAGTTGGAACCATATTATTGCCTCTCTTACAAAATGTCTATAAATATGGTGCTCATCAAGGGAAGTCTCAATTATAGAAAAAAGAGGTGCTAATAACTTGGCTATAGAAATTGAACATACATGGAAGATTCATTTGTGATAATGGAATTAAAACAAAGGATCTACTTCGCTCTACAATGAAATGAAAATGTCCAAAAATTGGGTTTATCAAAATTAATTTTAATGGTGATTCTAAATGAAATCTAGGAAAAGTTGATGGAGGTGGTATTTTTATAAATAGTGAAGGCAAAATTCCCCCCACTTATTCAAAATCATATGGAACTTCAACTAACAATTATGCAGAGTCTAGGGCACTTCTTACATGGATTAAAATTATAGTAGAAAAGGATGGAAATTTATTTCAATTGAGGGGATTCAAAAATTATCATTAATGCTATTAACAAAAATGGATATGAAGACTCGATAAAAAATAATATTATTGTTTATGTTCATCATCTATTACTAGAGGTAATAGCTGAGAAGTGTGAGCATATTTATAGAGAAGGAAATTAGGTAGCAGATAAATTAGCGAATTGTGGTGTTGATCTTCATCATGGTGAAATTCAAATTTTAGAAGGTAATTGACTAAGTGAGATTTTATCTCTTAGTCAAAATGATGTCAAGGAGTTGATTGTGGAATCATAGCACTTAGAGGAAGTTGAAAAATATATTTAAGAGGAAAAGAAATGAAAAAATTATGATAAAAAGGTATGCTACAAAAAATATAATATTTTGGTATTTTGATGGGAGTGGCCCCCAATAGAATCCACATATAACTTATTAAAAAAAGTGTAACAAAAAGATCAAAGGATATTAGCTTTAATTCTTAAATTTTAAAGGAGAATATTGAGGTTTGAATCTTGTCAAACGATACATGCATATTTGCTAAGTTATTATAATACCATTGTATGATCATGATATAATAGGGGTGAAATCCTTGATGGGATACTATAGTGGTATGTCTTTGGGTTCTAATCCTGGAGACTCAAGTTTAAACCACTAAACAAGGGGGTAAGACCCTTCTAAAACTTGTGCTTACCATAATGGTATGGCTTTGGGTTCTCATCCATGAGACCCAAGTTCAAACCACTACACAAGGGATTGGAACTCTTTTAAAAATCTATGCTTTACTCTAAAATTTTGTCCTTGTTAGGACATCAAATTGGTATGTCTTTAGGCTTTCATCCAGGAGTCCCAAGTTCAAAATATGAGGATGTCCCTCAATGTGCCCCTAGTTGAGAAAAGGTACATGCCCTTTCAAAAAATCATATATTTACCATAATATATATATAGTGACCCATTTCAATCCCATATAAGCTTAGAAGTAGTGGCAAATAAGAAGTTTCACATCGTAAACTAAGGTTTAAATCCTTTGGGTGGATCTTAAAATTTATCAAATGGTATGAGCTCAATTGTTTAAATACCTCAACTTTTAATGAGGAGACATATGTTCAAATATTATCAAGCAATACATGCACAATTTTCAAGTTGCTCTACCAATATATGGACACAATGTAATAAGGGTGGTGCATGTTTCAATTTCATATAACCAAATTAAAAGAAAAAATTCTATTGTAATGCAAATACAAGCAAGGAAAAAGTCTCATTTATCTTGTTCCAAAGTTTTTCATAAAATATAAGAATAAAGGATTTCCATGAAAAAACTAGGTAGTAAAAAAGGTAAGATATTTTTGGAAGTCCTAACTAGGAGTGAAGATACCTTAGTTGGAAGTAAGAATTTCTTAATTGGAGAAAGGTAAGAACAAATCTATAAAAATCCCTATCCAATTGGTAATATTTTACTAGAAGTGATCGATAAGATGAACACGTATGCCTGGGTGGATCCCAGACTGCTGTATCCACCTTGAAGGATCCCAGACTGCCAGTAATGGGAGGATGATATTTTCGTGAAGTGGGCCTCACTAGTTGGTACTAGAATCTGGTCTTTCTGTTGGTTCAAGGGTTGTTTTTGGCCCTTTCTCTTACAATTTGTGTTTATTTTCATGTACTAAGGCATTTCTTTAAATCTTAGTGCTACGACCCTTTTTGTTATAAGGTTTTGGGATCCTCTCAAAAAACCCAATTTGTATATAAAATTCTAGTTACTTATCAAAAAAAATATATGAACACGTATGATATAATTATTCTTAAAATGGGTTAATATGCAAGTTCAACAACTATTGGTTAAGTTTTTATTTTGGAAGCAAAGGGGAGATTCAAAGATAGATTAAATTAGAGTGAGGATTGAGTTTGATTTATTCAATGACTTTCCTTTTGAAGGAGTTTTCTCATCATCTTCTCTAGCTCAAAATCTGGGGATAAACTAATGGGTGGACCCATGGTTTAGAGGGAAGACGAGTTGTATTTAAGACTATGGAGTGTGGATATTTTTTATGGAGATATAAACACTTAAAAAGATTACAATGTGGGTTAGGTTTTCAGACTTTCATACCAACTTGTCAATAAAAAGGTTTAAAAGAATATTGTTAATACTTTGGGGGGTTCATTTAAGAGAGGCCAACAAATGAGGAGCTAAAAATGGGAGATATTGATGAGGATGAAAGCATTGGTGGATATCAAAAAAATAAGAGAAAGATCCTCACTATAGGAATAAAGATAAAAGGAAACTTGAAGGGATATTTATTTGGAAAAGCTAAATTAAATATCATAAGTATTGATAAGAAGTTGAGCTAAGATGCTTGCGAGGTTTGGAGAAATTGGTTGGAAAGAAGAAATTCACACCCTAAACCAAGTTTCAAATCTCATGGGTGAACCTTGACATTTTGGATCAAATAACATTAGCTCAATTAATTATATTCCTCAACTTTCAAGGAGGAGACATAGGTTTGAATCTTTCTAAGTGATACACACATAATTACCAAATTGTTGTAATATGTATTCATGAGGTAATATAAGTGAGGCCCATTTCAATCCCATATAACCAGTTAAAAAAAAATGGGACTATCTATAAATAGCACAAAATATGATGATGAAGATGGTATCTTGGAATATTCAAGGTATGAATAAGACCCTAGAACAAGAGTTATTAAAGAATCAAGTTATTATAATCTAGAATTTATTTTAATACAAGAAACAAAAATAGGCTGTGAGGAATTTAATAATGCATTCAAAAAGATCTAGAAGATACTTTACGTAAACCTCTAAGAATACCTAAGATGGATCCTAGGAAAATAGAGTCAAGATGTCTTAAAGCAACTGATGGAAATCTTATTGTTCAGCTTGATATGGGTAAAATTCAGACTGACATTGAAGATCTAGAAAAAATATGAGTAGTTTATCGTTTCGTGGGTTTTCATCTGAGCCTATCTGCTTTCAAATTTTGGACTGCAAAGAGCTGGAAAACTAAAGGTGAGTTACAAATCTCTATTTATCCAAATGTTTATTTTTTTGTTTTATTTGATAATAATGAATATAGAGAGAAAACATTTCAAGGGGGTACTTGGTTCTTTGGAAGGGTAGGGCTTTTCATGAAGCCCTGACATACTAAATTTAAAGCCGAAGAAAAGATGCCTTCTACAGGTCCTGTGTGGGTAGACTCTTTGGCCTCCCAATTGAATTATGGAATTCGACTATTTTTTCTTCAATTGGAAATTCTTTAGAAACTCTTATGATGACTGCTGAATGTACTAAACAATTTTAACATATTATTTATGCTCGAATTTGTGTTTTAATGGATTTTGACAAACCCCTACCTAAAAAGATCACATTACAATTTGGGGAGGACACTTGGGAGCAAGTAGTGGACTATGAGAACATTAATTTTCATTGTAGAATTTACCATGAATATGGTCATTTGGCTAGTGTTTGCCCAAATAAAATTCCATATCAAAAGAAAGAAGATATAAACTCAGCAGGTTTCCAAATGCCTAAGAAGAACACTCAGAAAAACTAGTTATGAAGGATCAATCTAAGTTATCTACTAATATGTTTGAAATAATTTCCTCAAATAATGTCCCAAGTGAGGAAGATGAAATAATGGAAACATAAATATTAGAAACACAATTTAAATATGAAGGGAAGAAATCAAAGATAAAACAACAAATCAAAGGTTTTTATCAGAAAAAAGGGAGAAAATATACATAAGAAAAACAATATTTTAAATGTTAAAACTTCAAATAATATAGGTTCCAATATAGACTCTGTTGAACCTTTTGGTCACACTTTGGCTGTATAAATGCATTCATCAAGGTTAGAAGCCCTCTCAAATTCAATTAGAGTAAGTCAAGAAACAAGGAAAAAAAATTGAAGATGGATTCTAATCAAAAGGCAGGTCGCAATACCAATCAACATCATAGGGAAAAAGAAGGTGAAACACTTGCAGAGGAAGGTAAGATTAATATCCTTCCCAAATTTTTTAGCTCTAGTATTAATGAATATCATCACTTGGAATATTAGAGGACTCAAAGGGAGTCTTTTAAAACAAAATGAAATTAGAAGAATGATTCAGATAAATCATCCACATCTTGTTTTCCTTCAAGAAACAAAGATGTTAATAGAGGAAATGGAATCAATTGCTAGTAAAATTTGGCCCAAAAGAGGTAGTTATTCACCATATGGTTTTTAGTTGGGGTCTTATAGCTACAACTGTTCAAAGTAGACATTCCAACCAAATTATGCTCTGTATTATTGTTTATGCTTTAACTACTTTGGAGGAAAAAATAAGACAATGGAAGGATATAAATTATATTATCTCTCATTTTCCTAAAGCTTGGATCTTGACCAGAGGAGATTTCAATACCATCCTCTCTTTGGATGAGAAAATAATGGGAAATAGAAATTTGAATAGGAGCACTGACCTCATGAGTGAATATATTGCAAACCTCCATCTTGTGGAAATCCAACTAGATAATGGCCTTATGCCTTGGTCTATCAGAAGGTAAGGTTTAGCTTGTATAATGGAGAGATTGGATAGGTTCTTTCTCTTTGAAAATTTCTTAATCCATGGCCACATTCCTAAAGTGAAGAATCTTAACAATATTGGTTCAGATCACTGGTCAGTCATGGTGGAAACATGGAAAACCAATGTGAGTTTCTCTCCTTTTCGAATTTAGTTAATGTGGCTTAGAGACGATTCTTTTAGACCTTGAGTAAAACAATGGTGGAAGGAAGGTAAACCTAGGTATGGGACTAAGATGTTCTATTTTTCCAAAATATTGCAATATATTAAATCCAAAATCAAGACTTGGAACTGGAAGGAGTTTGGGGATGTTCTATAAAAATACATGAAGTTATTGCTCAACTTGAAAATTTGAATAAGAAAATCTGTTTAGATGGCCTCACAAAAAGTAGAAGTGCAGATGAAATTAATCTCATAGCTTAGTTAGAGGAATGGAAAAAAAGAGAACTCTTATGGAAGCAAAAATCTAGAATTCAATGGCTCAAAGAAGGAGATCGAAACACAAATTTCTTCCACAAATATCTTCTAGCTCAAAGATTTGACAACTTTATTTCTTCACTAAAATCAAATTCTAGAGATGTTGTCTACACTTGGGATGGCATGAACTCTATTATTGTCAATTACTGTTAGAATAATATATCATATCCTGAGTTGTTACTAGGATAAGTTGTGTGGTTGAGATCATTCAGTTAGTTATGATCCAATGGATTAGATTATAAGAACTTGCTATTTAAGCAAGGTCCTTTCAATTGAATAATATCAAGTATTTCATTTTTCCAACATGGTATCAGAGCAGACTTTCCCTGCCTTGTGAGCCTGAGGAGCTTTTCCTCATCCTTATTTTTCTTTTTTGGCCATTTTTTTATAGAAAACTAAGGGAGTATGCTCTCCATATTTTTGATGGATCAAAAACCAGACGTTTGATGGATAAATCCATGGCTATGTTTTTTAATTAAGTTTTTTAGGTTTGTGTGTAGATCAAAGATTGAAGGCACCACCATTTATGTAGATTCCACTCTCCATTTGGCCCACTGGTTGTGACCATAGACCTCCCCTACAAAGATTCATCAATTTTGGCATCTGCAACGAAGATTGCAAAGATACCAATTTTTTTTGGATTCAACATCTTTAGTGTTAGTTTTTTGATGATTCAGTTTGGCAGTCTACGGGTTGAATGTTGGCCAGGGCACCTAGGGCATTTTTTATAGCTGAAGGACCCATTGCTCAGCCATATATGATCTACCATTCGATTTTATAGAGAAGTTTACTTGGTGGGAAGGTGAAAGCAAACACCGGGAGTGTCCACATGGAGGAGGCATAAGTTTTTTATGTTTTAGTTGAAATCAAGTTTTCTCTATTGAGTTTGTTTAAGGCCGTGATTTCCTTGTGGATGTGGATGCGTAAAAGAAATACTTCGGTGCACCCTTTGAGGTGTGAAAGATCAGAACATGCATGATTACTTCAACAAACATTTTATTTAATTGGAGCCTAAAGATAATGGTGGTGCATGGAGTTGAAAATTCGCTCGTATATCACAGTGGTTGGGGCTTTTTTTCTCTTGAACATGACCAAAAATGCATTCACAAATGAGTTTTTTGTTACAATGACACGATCGGGAGCTGCTAGAGAGACTGTTTAAAAAAAATCGAAGAAAATTGCCAGATTGCTTATCACTAAAAATCAATGGTCTGGCACGAGCGATCTGTTTCTTTGCCTTGATGAACATAAATTCTATTTGGCCTTGCTAATCTGCTGGATTCGGTTTTGTGCTCCACCCACTGAATTTTCCCTCATCGATGTTTAGATCCTACATGGAGTTGACCAGTGATGTGGCCAGAAGATTTATTGACAACCAGAAGCTATCTCGAGGCATCTCTGTTAACATCTAATGTAGTGAATCTATGCCATACATAGTCTTTTTTTAATTGTTGTAGGAAATCTATGGGGAAGATTAAGGCATAAATATCTTGAGGAGCGCATCATGAAAAGATGAGTAGAATACATATGTAATTTATAATTTTCAAAGCAAAGCAAAATGAGTCTTACCATTGGTTGCGTTGCCCATATCGATAGAAGCGTTGTCCAACATATACATGGAAGAGACAGGATGTGCAACAATGTGGGCAAAGAAAACCATCATTCGTAGTATCCAGCAGTTGTTTTTATTTTCCATCGATGAGGTAGCATATGCATTTTTTTTTTGCAAGAGCTAATGCTTTTTTAGCAGGCATACAAACTCTACAAATTGGTGGCTCATCATGAAGGCGGATAACATCCCTGAGAAGCACGAGAAACTCAAAGAAACATAGAATATTTTATCGATGTTTGTCCTCCTATATTCATTAATGGAAGTGCATTTCCAGTGGTGTTTCGACGAGCAGAGAGGTCGAGATATAGAAGATAGAATGATATGGAGGACACTGTGGCCGCTATGCCATAGCCATAGAGGAAAACATGGAAATAAGAAATCCTCCTACGACTGTCGCTTGGCAAGCTTGAAGGCCCTGAGGAGAATCTCAATGGCTTTCGACTACAAATCGAATGCTTTTAACAATATTCTATGAGCAAAGCCGACATCGTGGTTAAAAATATGGGATTTTTATTTTTTTATTCCTCTCATAAAGCATCAAAAGTTGCCAATCCGCCATATGAAGAAGCTCGTTTAGCAGCAATCAGACTCGATCATTGTTAGTTGATATAGAGGAAATATACAGGCAGAAGAAAAGCCCTGTGTCTGTATCTAACGTCTCCACCATGCCCGTTGCATAGCTCCCCGACTAAAACATTGCCTTCCTTCTTGCTGGTTTGCAATCAAGTCTCGGGAGGTTCAATTTGGCTCAGGGTAGGCTTTGGAGATTCAAAGTTTTTTTGGTGAAGGAAATCTTTTTTTCAGCGACGACATACTATTTTCGACGTCCCTTCCAAAAATACTCATCCATGCAGCCTCCCAAGCTGCCACATGGCCCCTGTAGCTTTTAAACAAAGGAGTGCTCCTTTTTTAAATCGACCCCTGATTTTTGTTATGTTATAACACATCTAGGTATCGAGCTCGACGATAGCGGGGATGCCACTTTTGGTTTGTATTAAAAAAAGGGCGAAGGAACTAAGCGTAAGGTCGTATCTTGAGTGGAGTTTTGGTCCACATGGGTAGAGCCACAATTTGCCACCGACGTGAGAAAGCTCTAGAATGGTGCTCTCCCTCGGGGGCTTCCAAAGAGTGGCAGTTGTGACTATTGCAGGTGGTGCGGTGAGCGTGGAGGAGAGGCTATCACAAAACCTTATTTCAAGTTTAAAAATTAAATGCTTATAGGCCCCATATTTATTTTTTAAATGGGTGAACCATTTAAATATTTTATATTTTCTAAGTTTCACCATCTTAATCTAAGATGACATATGGGAGCATTAATAAAAAAAAATTTGGGGAGACCTTGGAGGACATGGAGGTCAAACTAACATATGTCACCATAGAGGTGCTAGTTATTTGTTATTTTTTCCACAAATTTTAATTTTGCCATGTAAAACTTTAAAGGGATATTTTGGATTGATTCCTTATGAGGGAAAGAGAGAAAACTATTGTTTTTATTGGAGATGAAGGTCAAAATTATACCCGATCATAGGGGTATTTATAGTCATCGGAAAGGTTTTTGAGTCGGACAAGATGGTGCAGTCCATTTTTAGTTTTGAAACAGCTTTTCCACACTTTTTTATGGCTCAAAATTTTTGTATCATGGAGTGCATTCTCGGTTGAATCCAACACTCCCAGACATTTGTTGATGTGATCCTAGTATCTAGTCATATTCTTTATAGTACCTGGCAAATGCAGCAGATGGTTACCCATGCATTCTGGTATGATGAGGAGGTAAACATAAGGACACGTTCGATAACTATATTGGTATCCTTTAATTTTTTATCCCTTTGTTTTGCTATTTTTCCACAAGTTTTGGACCTTGTTATCAGTCCATTGTGTTCATATAGGTGGAAACCACTACTTATGCTTGTGGAGTCAATTTGGACTACCCTAGTGATTCTTGTGGTTCTTTCTCCATTTTATATTCTCACTCTCCTCTTGATTCTTGTGGTTCTTTCTCCATTCTATATTCTCACTCTCCTTTTGTGAGACACTTTGGTTTCAAGGGGTTTTTTTTTAGTGACCTTTTTTTCATGGTTCACAACCTTGATTTGTCACAAGCACCAGTCTGGGAGTAAGATTTCATTCAATTCGACGATGAGGATTCTCTAATTTTTTGACACGTCATATGGATCCTTTACAGGCTTCTTGATGGAAGTTGTCCTAGGGGAGGTTGAAGAGGACATCTTCCTCACCATCCTCCTTGCACATATTCCTCCTCCTCCTCCTCCTTCTTCTTCTATTTTGGCAGGTGGTTTTTTCTCTTGTGGGTTTTCATCATATTTCAGTAGAGATTTCTTATGGATATACTGTACATGAGTACCTTATCAGGCCTTGTTACTAGGACTCATACTTGTGGATATGCCACTTGTTTTGATTTTGTTGTTTTTCACTACTTCCTAGTATCACTTAAGAGGGGGTGTCAGTATATCCTAGTACCACCTAAGGGGGGTGTTAGAATAATATATCATATCCTAAGTTGTTAGTAAGATAAAATGTGTGGCTGAGATCATTCAGTTAGTTATGATCCAATGGATCATATTGTAAGCAATTTCTTTTTAAGCAAGGTCCTTTCAATTGAATAATATAAAGTATTTCATTCTTCCAACAATTACTATTCCAATATTTTTGCTGCTACTCTTGACTCGGCTTCTCAACAAAATGTTCTTCAAGAAATCCCTTCTCTTATCACTTTTGAGGATAACTCTATTTTTACTGCTCTTGTTACTATCAATGAGCTTCAACAGGTATTTTTTAAAATGCAAAAAAGGAAAACCCCAGGTCCTGATGGTTTTCCCATTTAGTTCTACCAAGAGTTCTGGGATATCCTTCATGCTGATTTATTAGAGGTGGTGGAATAAGCAAGGAAAGCCAAAGAAATTTTGAAGGTTATCAATAAAACTTATATTACTCTTGTTCCAAAATCTCAAGAGGTTGATCATATCTCAGCTTTTAGACCTATTATTTTATGTAATGTTCCTCTCAAAATCATTACTAAGATCATGGCAGAAAGTTTGAAGCCTATTTTGCATAAGATTATTTCCCTTGAACAAGGGAATTATGTGGAAGGGCGTAAAATAATATATGAAATAGTTCTTGCTCAGGAAGCCATCCATTCCATGGATATGTAAAAATATCCTTCCATGTTCATTCGGTTAGACTTATCCAAAGCTTATGACAGAGTGGATTGGTACTTATCAAAGTTTTGAGGCAATTTGGTTTCTCTTAGGATTGGATTATGGGATGTATCTCTTCAGTTTCCTACTTAGTTCTTATCAATGGTAGGCCTTCTCAATTGTTCCCATATTCTAGAGGTATTAGGCAAGGTGACCCCCTATCCCCTTATTTATTCATTATTCTTGCTAAATTCTTGGGTAGGACTATAACCAAAAAGAGAGAAAACAAAACCCTTGAGGGAGTTACCATTTCTCATAGAGCTAGACCTATATATCATCTTCAATTTATTGATGACTCTACTCTATTGGGTAAAGCTACAGTTAAGGAAGCTTCTAACATTAAGTAAATCATTAGTTGTTTTTCTAAGGCTACCAGACAATTGATCAATGAAGATAATGTTGGACATTTGAGGTAATTTGAGGCATTTTATGTTGTCATTGATGTCACATGGATCATTGATGTCACATGGATCACATTTGGTTTTGGTGGCCAAAATATTTCATAAATAAGCATTTATGATATTTTGGAAAGCATGGCTATTTATAGGGTTTTTATGAAACCAAGTTAGGTAAAATAAAAGGTTTTATTTAAAACCATGGTGGGCTTATGTGGAAAGGGCTTTTCTTAAAAGCCAAGGTGGAATTTTGTTTCATCAAAAAAGGACCTCCGATGATGAAGATATTAAAGTTTAAAGTTTAAGTTTAAATTAATGGAGGGCCGACCTATGTGCAATTAATGGAGGTTGGCATATATATATATGTAAAGGTTTCAATTTATTTCGAAAATGGGGTATATTATATATCGTCGGAAAGCTTATTTCGTGGGCTATTTGAATAAATTATTTAGAAGCAGAAATAAGGTGTGTGTAAAGAGATATTTCTAATTTTGCAAAGGGGTTCCAAAAGTGAAGTTTGCCTTGTTCTTTTTCAAGAGGATTAATTATTTCATGAGGTGACAAGGTATGCAATATTGTGATTTATTTTATTTTATGGTATAAGTGGTTTTGGGAGTGAAAAGGTTATGCAATGTTTTGATTTATTTTATTTTATGGTACAAGTGGTTTTAGGAGAGAAAAGGAAGTTGTGCAATTAAAGGCCTTGGTGATGATTATTGAAAAGTGGAGTAATGTTGATTATTTTGTGATCTACTAACCCTTGTGAAGATTGGCAAAATAATTTTGTGATTGTGGTAGATTTACAAAGAGGTTTTTTCATATTCATAAAAGGTATGGGTACATTCTTCTATTTATTGTTTATGGTGGTTGATTTCTGAAATATCATTGGAGGGAAAAGGATTGTTTGTGGTTTCCTTTTCGAAAGTGGTTGGTTGAATGCTTCAAGGTTTTCTGAATTGAGAGTTGTGTCTAAACCTTGTTTGATAAGCATAGTTTTTGAAGCCCATTGGTTGTAAAAGAACTTGAGTTATAAAAGAACATGAGTATCATTTTTATGTGAGATTTGTGGTTGAGCATTGTTGGAAATATTTGAGTTGGTTGATACATACTTGGACTAGGGTTGTGTGAGAGAGAGTTGTCCCTTGTGGTGATTGGTTGAGTTGAGTTGATTGAGCCTAGTCAAGTGATGTGTGAAGTGATTGTTTAAATCCTATGAAACAAACTATTCCATTATTATGATTTGAGTTGAGAGTAAGATTAGAACATATTGAGTCTCTAACAATTCTCTTTATGCTTCTATGATATTGACTTGAGTTGAGTTGAGATTGATTTGAGTTGAGTTGAGTTGAGATTGAGATTAGAACATATTGAGTCTCTAACAATTCTCTTAATTCTTTTATTATTTGATTTGACTTGAGTAGAGTTGAGATTGATTTGAGTTGAGTTGAGTTGAGTTGAGTTGAGATTGATATTAGAACATATTGAGTCTCTAAAAATTCTCTTTATGCTTCTATGAGTTGATTTGATTTGATTTGAGATTGAGATTAGAACATATTGAGTCTCTAACAATTCTCTTTATGCTTCTATGAGTTGAGTTGAGTTGAGATCATTGTGGATCATTGTTGTCATCCATTGAAGAGTACATTGCCATTCATTATTGAGTTCATCTTTGAGCTTTGCCTTGATAGATTTGTGGATGAGATTTGAGTGCTACTTGAGCATGATTGATTGAGCCTGTGAGAAGGCATTTGTGGACAGTTTTGAGAAAGCTTTGGGACAAAGTTGAGGTTAGTGTTGGGACAAATTTATGGATAGTTTTAGGCAAGTTCTTGGTGAGCTTGCTAGAGCATATTTGGGCAAGTTCTTGGTGAGCTTGCTAGAGCATATTTGGACAAGTTCTGTGTGATCTTGTTATTCAGTTTTGGACAAGTTATGTGTGAGCTTGTTATTCAATTTTGGAAAATTTTTGTGTGAGCTTGTTAAGCAGGTTCTGTGTGAGCCTATTAAGCAGGTTCTGTGTGAGCCTATTGATAGAGCTTTGGAGGTGACCGAGTATAGAGGACAAAGTCTCAATGGATAGAGATCCAACAACCAACACAATTGAAAATAGATCTAAGTGAGGAGTCTTCAAGTGGAGAGAGGTCCACCAGTCAGTGCAGCAGAGAGATAGATCCTTATAGAAGATCACATAGCTAGAGCATAACGGGAAAGAGTTCTCTTGTGAAAGAGATCCACGAACTTGAGATTAGGGGATCAACATCTCCTTTGGATAGAGATCCATAAACATTGTAATTAGGAGTGATTCCCAAAGAGATTGATTGAGAAAGTTTTAGTAAAATATTTTCTCCGTGGAGTAGCCCACATTGGGTGAACCACGTAAATTGTGATGTCTCTATTGTGTATGGTTTATGTGCATTGTTTTTATTACTGCTGTCTTTACACAACATAATATTGAATTGGAAGAAAAAGTAAAAAGTGGTCTTATACTATTCACCCCCCTCTTAGTATAAGCTTGTGTTCTTCAAATAAATCTAAAGTCATTTTCTTTCACTACTCTTCTAGAAAGGAATCCATGGTCTTATATAAATTAATATATAAGAAGACCTCCCTTTCAATCACTTATGTAGGTATTCCCATCAATATTCAAAGATAAAAAAAATATTGGAATTGGTTGTTGGACGAAGTCAAGAAGAAAATTGGAAAGTGGACCAATAGGTGGCTTTCTTCTGGGGTAGAATCACCTTTGTAAAATCAGTCCTTCAAGCTATTCCTATTTATGTTTCTATTGTGTTGAATATCCCAAAGTTTGTTCTTCGAGAACTAGATAAAATAAATCATCGATTCCTCTGAAGTGGTACTAAGGAGAAAAGAAAATGGGCCTTGGTGAAATGGGGCACTTTATGTCTTCCTAAGAATGAAGGGAAGTTAGGATTTTGGTCTGCTATTAATAACAAAGCTTTAGCTGCTAAATTATATTGGAGGATTTTGCATAACCCCAATGCTCTTTGGGCCAATAATCTTCATGCTAAATATGTTGAGAACAAAAGTCTTGAAGATCTTGTTTGCTATCAATTGCCTACCAAAGGTTCTCCCATTTTAGCAGTTCTTAAGACTTGTGATGATTTGATAAAGAAAATATATTTTGGATCATTCATAATGGTCAATAGGAAATTTTTTGGATAGATTCTTGGGATGGTCACAAGCCTTTGATAACTCAATTTCCCTATTGGAGACCTTGGATGGAGGAGCTTCACCGAGCTAAATGGAAAAAGATGGTTAATTAATTTCGGTGCCATATTGGTAATTCAGAGGTTGGTAGATATTGGATATTTATTGAGGATTGGCCTATTCAAATCCTAAAAATGCAAAGACAAGATATCCAATGCATCCTTCATATGAGATCTCTCTCTTGGTCCCATAAAAAAGATTGTATTGGATAGAACAACACTACTAAGGGTGAGTATTCAGTTGCTTAAGGTTATTTGGCCTTATTCTATAATATTCCCAACCAATCATCTAACATATTTTCTTGGTTGTGGGCTCAAAAACTCTGGCCTAAGGTGAGGTTCTTTACTTGGTTTTTATTGCATCACATGGTGCTTACTAGTGAGCAACTTATGAATCATGGTTTTTATGGCCCTTTTAGATGTGAAATATGTGGAGAGAATGTGGAAGCTCTCAACCATATTTTTATTGAGTGTAATTTAGCCTCTGATCTATGTAGGAGAATGACCACTTTACTTGGCTTACAATGGTCTAATTTTTTTTACTTTTGAACAACTTTGGAGGGATTGGCCTAAACAAGAGGGTGTTGATCATTTTATTAGGCAATTAGTTTGGATGGGTTCTACCATTCTTCTTTGGAATATCTGGAATGAAAGGAACAAACAAATTTTTAATCAAGATAGGAAGGATATTCACTATATCTAGCAAAATACCATTGACAACTTAGTTGAATTAGTTGAACAACTCCTTAATCACCCTCAAAACTCCCACCAAATATGGGATCAAGTGATGCAAAGATTAAATATTAACTCTTCTAAGGGAAACCAACTTAAAGGGAATGCGAGTAATTGTAAGATGGATAGAACAAGGAATTGGCAACCTCCTCCTAAGAATTTTGGAAAAGTCAATATCGATGGACCCTCTAGAGGTAACCTTGGAAAAGCTAGTGTGAGAGGAATTGGTAGACTTTCAGATGACTCCTTGGTTTTTATTGTTACTGAGAATTTGGGTATTCTTTCCAATAACCTTGCTGAGGGGTATGGTATCCTCGGAGGTCTTCAAGAGGCTACTAAGGTTGGATGGGAAAAGGTGCTAGTTGATTATGAATATCAGCTCATGATTAATATTTTGAAGACTACTTCTAAGAATCATATGGTTGATTGGAGGATAAAAATAATTATTGAGAAGATTCAGTTAATCCAGATGGAATTTTTGAAAGTTGATTACAATCATGTGGTTAGAGATTAGAACAAGAGTGCTGATGATTTAGCTAATTGGGCTTTGGACAAAGGTGATCTTACTTTCCATGGCCACCCTCCTAGATGGTGGGCTTCATAAATAAGGGAAGCTTTTATTTCTATCATTTCTTTGGATGGCTCCAGTTTTGGAGGTACCTAGTTTTTTATTGCTTTATTTTTGCTTCTCTTTGGTTCGGTTAGGGTATTTTAGTTCCCTGGCCCAAAATAATATTTCTTTTGTTTCCTCTATTGATTCTTGCCTTAAAAGCCTTTTGGTTTAGAAATGTCATTGTTGTGTTCAATTTTATTCTTTTATTATTTTTTCTTTTGTTTAGTTTTTTGAGGTGTGTATGTTTTTTGTTTTGTTTTATTTTTGTGTTTTTTGTTGTTCTTGTGTTTATGTATGTTTGTGTTAATTGGTGTTTCTGTGTTTTGGTGTATGAGTGTTTTCTATGTATGTATTTTTGTTTATTGTCTGTTAGTTGTTTTTTTTAGGTTTTGGTTATTTTTGTTTTTCATGTTTTTGTTGGTTGTGTCTTTGTAGCTTTTTGTTGTTTTTCATGTTTGTGTTTTGCTATGTTGTTATTGTATTTTTTCTGTGTGGTTCGTGTTGTATTTTTTTTTTATCTTATTGTGTGTGTGTTTGGTTGTGCTTTATATTTTTGACACACTCAAGGAGCATGCTTTTTTTTTAATATTATTGTGTGTTTGTGTTTGTGTGTTCTTATTTTTTATTGTTTCAGGTTTGCTCCTTGAGTATGTCAAAGGTGGTAGGCCAAGTGCAAGCCCTAGGTGATTTTGGTGAAATAGATACCCTTGCATCCTTGGGTCTTACACGAAAGTGGAATCCCTTTTGGGATGTTTTCCAAAAACAAAATATGGGGGATAATCTGAATATCGAGTTTCAAGTGATATAACAACTATATGAGACAAATGCAAATGGGATGGACAATTATAAGAAGCAATAAGTAATAGAGTTGCTAATATTTTCATAAGAATGAGGAAAACATCAAAATTGGACTTGTAAATGTATACACTTAAATTACAATTATTCTTTGTAATAGATAATAGAAGGACCTTTATTTATGATAATTACAATGATGATTCATAACTGAAGCCTCTAGATTATTTGGAATAATTTCAACATAGTTATATCTCCTTTAGAAAAAAAGGTTTATATTCCAAGATTGTATTGATCAATGAAGGATTTTCAAGTTCTCAATATACTTGGAATAATAAACATAGTAGACAATCCATATAGTAGAAATATTGAACATACTTTGTATTGTCTAATCTATGGTCATGATCCCGAGTATTCCAAATATTTTTTAATACATCCTATATTCCCCTTTTTGTATTAAAATAATTTTAGGGCCATAATAAATTATTAATATCTTGATAAATATTTTTTTCGGGCCTTATTCATACATTGAATATTCCAAGGTACTATCTTAATTACTAGTTTTTATTATTTTTTATAGGTTTAGTTGCACTTCTTGTCGATACTTATTATATTTGTTGGATGAGGAATTATAATATATAAGATCAAATATAGAAGGAATTAAAGGTATACAGGAATATGTGTTCAAATATGTGGGTTATTCAACTTTACTTGAGGCCATGACCGACTTTGTATTATATTTTATGTATAATCCCTTTGAGCCCCTGTAAACCTTGTAAAGGCATTTTTTGTAATGTTTTATTATTTAACTTAAAGGTCGATCTCTCAATTTTAACATAAAGATAACTTGTAATTGAGCATAAATATTTCCTTATATCAATAATTTCTTTATCAATTGGAGTGAATTCTATTTTTTTTTAGTGAGATTATTTGGTTTCTAGGGGCACCCTATTATATCACATGTATTGCTTTTTATAAATTACTTTTCAACATCTTTAGGTAATGTATTGATTTTATTCTTTTCTAGAAACCACTGTAAAATCCAGCATGATATGAGAGAAGATGTAAGTCTTCATTACTAAATTGCTTGTATTTAGAAAATAAATTTTTACATTTGCTAAGGGCAATAGTGTTTGGAGGAACAAGAAGAATTTTTGTAAGCTGCCAATAATTTGTAAGTGTTTTTTGATAAAATCTATGTGGCTTAGATTATGAGGATCTTACTGGATTCAATAGATTTTCTCCAAGAGAAATATTTATTGATAGGTTCCTTTACACCTTTATTGACACTCAATCTATTCATTTAATATTTATTTCTAATTAGATGGATGCCCTAGTTTCAAGATTGAGTTTCTCAAGTTTTTTTGAAAATTTTACTTTTCTTTTATATATATATATATATATACATCCTTTTCTCTTTCAACATTTTGTAATTAATATTAGAATAGATGAGAGAATAGTTTGCATGATTGTAATGAAAGAAGAAGAGGTTGTACACTTTTTTATTTACTCCTAATGTTAGTGAAGTCATGGTTAAAATTTTGTACATGGTAAATATCTTTGAGCTGCTTGACAAAGTTGCTAAAATGGTCTAGCAACGTTTTTACTACGTTAGCATAAGAGGATGTCTTAATTGGTTGTATTTAATAAAAAGGTTGTGTAGGGAAAATTGTGACAAATATGCATTAGCTTTTTTTGAGTCTTTGTAAAATTTTAGAGGGGTCCTAGTTCAACCTTTTTTCTCATTTTTCCTCTAGGTACTTGTTTCTTTTCATCAAAAATCTCTCTCTTCCCTCCAAAATTTTAAATTTTGAATGTGAAATTATGGAATATTCCAAAAGGTGAGAGGAGGGGTGCATTCATGTATCATGATGATAAAATGTTGAGTGTACAAGCACAAAGGGGATAAAAAAGGAGTTTGACATGTAACACGCAATATGTAAAAGGGATAGTAAAAGTGCTTATGCTTTGGTATTGTATCAATACCTTATCTTAAGTGGAAATTGGAGTCTCCCTTACTCATTAGGACCTTATATATGCAAGTATTGAATCCCATGTCCTTAAGTTTTTTGATAAATTAATGATATCACTCCTTAATAAATGACATCAATAGCTATTACATGGCATTGTGCAATGATGTTATTAGAAATAGAGTATATTCCATCATTTGGATCATGTAAATGTATCTTCCAAGGTACATACTTAGGACATTAGATTACTTTAGGGGGAAGTTATCTAGTTACTTCATGCAATGTAATAAATGCACAAGTGTCAATGTGCAAGATGTATATGTACAAGTTATCCCTTGTACATCTAGGTAGAGTGTTGGCCAAGGAACCTATATTCCTATATAAGAAAAGCCTCATTGTTAGATAGATATGATAAGGGGGACATATATAGATAGAGCTACTTATAGAACATTCATACATAATAGTACAGTGCTATGTAGATCATCATATATTGGTGATGGGTGCAACATAGTTAAGTAGCTTCATTAATGGAGTGTTTATTTCCTTCATAGCTACATTGTATTCATTTATATTATTTATATTTATAGCATACTTTAGTCATCTCGCATATTTACTTTCTTTTATATTATTTTGCATCTTGTGATTGCTATCTCCCATTGCTCATTACATCAAAAGCTAATAGTGGTATCAGAGCCATGGTAGATCTAGCTATAGTAGGTCAATAGGAAAACCACCATCATTATTGAGCCTAAGTTTTTTATCAACCTGATGTGTTGTTGGATCAGCCACTGTCAAAACTCTCAAAAGAGTCTAGGTGGTAGAATTAGGGAGAGTCACAAGTGAGGATTGAAAGAAATCTTAGTTCCAAAAATATTGAGATTCTATTTGACTAGAGTTTTTACACAAAGTTACAGGAAAACCTCATGAAGACTAGGACTCAACATTCAATCCACTAGATTGATAGATTATCTAGTGAAGATCATCCAGGATATCTGAAATTTGTTAATTATTTCCCAAAGTTTCTTTTGTTGCAGAAAATTAATTCTCAGATGATTAGGACTCCTACAAAAAAAATCTAGGAGAATCCAACTTCATTACCTGAAGGTCGGTGTGCCTTCATAGTGCAAATATTAGTTCCCTGTGTAGAGAAGAATACTGTAAAAGAAGACTTTTGGTGAAGAGTCATGGTGAAGATAGGAGACTAAAGACATCCATTTCTAGATTAAATAAATTCACATTTGAAGAAAAAGCCATAGAAGCCTTGAAGAAATGGTCATAGAAGCCTTGAAGAAGAAGCCATAGAAGTCTTAATACTAAAAATGATACAAAAGTCTTAATACTGAAAAGGCTGTAGAACCCTTGATACTTGAAAAGGCCACAAAAGCCTTGATATTGAAAAGGCCATAGAAGCCTTGATATTGAAAAGGACATAGAAGCCTTGATACTAAAAAGGCCACAAAATCCTAGATACTAAAAAAAGGCCACATAAGCCTAGATACTAAAAAAATACCACATAAGCCTTAATCCTGAAGAAGACTTCAAAAGAGAGTATCTTATTTACAAGTAGATTAAGATTTTAGTACTAAAACTTTGTTGTAGGGAAAGAAGATACATTGATTTGGGAAACTTCCTACAAGAAATTTAGGAAGAGTATCTTCTTTAGAATCAATTCAACACCTAAAGCAAAACTGAAGGAGATCAGGAGAAGATATTATTGAATAACTTTCAGTCTTGGAAGAAAGAGAAGAAGAAGGACTAGAAGAGTCTTGCTCAAATTCATAAGCAAAACAATAAAAGATCCAAAATAAGACCTCACCACCAACACTTATAGGAGCAGAAGGTTGAAGAAAAGGTCTTAAGGAAAACTAGAAAAAGCTACAAGATGAAAGACCTTGGAAAGGTCTCATCTAGTAAAAGGCTAGGAGAGCCTTATTGAAGAAATCCTCGAAGGATAACTCATTGCAAAAATCCACTACCAAGGAGAAACCCCTGATAGTGAAGAACTTGGGATAATTATCGTCATCCGACAACAAGCCCAAGAGAAGAATAATTTTGCAAGGAGTGCCAAATTCGAGAAGAAGAATTTGGCAAGGAGTGCCAAATATGAGAAGAAGAATTTGGTAAGGAGTGCCAAATTTGAGAAGAATAATTTTGAAAGGAGTGATATATCCTAAAATAAGAATCCAGTGAAGACTCAAGACATTCATAATCTTGAGAAGAAGATCCTGCTTGAAGTCAAAATTTGACAAGAAGACTTGAAGACAGAAGGAGATTACCAAATCTAGGATATTTGAATATTACCTCTCACAACAAGAAGGTATCGCTGTAGAGAAAAAAAATTCCTCAAATATACAACAAAAGGAGGATACCACAAGAGGAGAACAATCCACCGAATCCTAAGCTTGTGAAATAAATTTTGAGACCATATTTTGGTGAAGGAGTTATTCAGGAAAGTCTACAAAGAGTTGGAAGATTCTACTTGAAGTGGCAACTTGGTGATATTAGACACCAAGATATACATCCTCTATAGAAGCAGCAAAAGAGCTATAGAAACTTTAAAAAATGTAAGCAAATTTTGGTGCAAGTAGATTCATTAATTGGATTACTTATCAAATTTGTTAAAGCACCTTAATTTTGATTAAAGTTGCAAGAAGAAAATTTTGATTACAATATTCAAAAGTGAAAAAAGGAAAAAGTTCTTTTTAAGGTTCATTTGCACATTAATTAGGAGTTGATTAGATTTTATAATTACTTCTATCAACTACCTATCATCTACTTTGGAAAAGGAAAAAGAAGACTAAGTCCTACAATATTAATTGTAGTGAAATTGCAGAATAAATCTTGAACATTCATTATAGATTATTCTTGATTAGTTGCAGTAAATTTATTAAGTGCATTAATTTGAGAGTTGATTGGAGTGATAAGGTGAAATTTTTAGTACATTAAAAAATATTTATTAGATTCATTTGCACTATTATATTACTCTCAAAAGGATTATTGTTTGTGTTCTCGAGAAGGGGACAAAATTAGAAATTGTCAAAGTATCTAAATACACTAGTAGTGCATAAAACTTTGTAACACATAGTGGCCAAGTGAAGCCACCAAAACAGGTTATAATCCTCCAAAAAATTGGAGAAGAATATGACTAACAAAAATTAGAAATATAAGCTTTAAATATTAAGACTTGGTGAGTCTCAAATCCAAAGCATTACAGGGTTAGTTACAAGGAGAAAAGTGCAAAAAATTGCATCATACAAGAAGCTTCTATATACATCTATCCAAGCTTGGATTTGTCATCATATCCAAGAAAAAAGGCGAAGGTGTATAAGCAAAGAGATAACGTTAAAACCCTACACTGCATTCAAAAATTTTGCCATATAAATCAGAATATTAGACCTGCAAAAAGAAGTGCAAGAAAGGTTGCATAAGGGCATCTTATTTACAAATATTGTTATATTGGGTTGCACTTCTATAACTCATTCTATGCAAGAAAAAGGGCAGATTGGAAAGTACCTCAAAGGCACAATACAAGCAGTTTGAACCATCCAAAGGTGGCCGAACGCTAAAATTCCCCTAAGCACAGAAAAGCTCCATTCATGAAGTATCATATTCTACGTATCTTGGATGATCAAACCTACAAAAGATAAGGCACAAATCCAGTGAGAAATCAAGCAACGGGTAAGGAAAGGAAATCAAAGAAAGCATACGTCCAATCAAGGAGCATTCCTACCATAAGCAGAGTATGACAATATCTTCATCAAAGCATTGTTATATCTCCACCAAAGCTCCACCATAAGCATTGCTTGGCTGGAAACATCTCAACACCAACAAAGTACAACAAAGAACAAGGTGGAAGAATACGTTTAAAGGCTTGAAAGAAGATCTTGATAAGATAAGGGCATGCAAAGAAAATTGAATTTTGCTTGTCATTCTCCAAAATAACCCTAGAAAATACCCATGAAGGAGACATTACAACAATATCTTAGTGGTAGAGGAGTTACGTACATCTAGAAGCATTACAACAAGCATAAACTTCTCTTGGACAACGCACGAAGAGAGGGTGAAGAAAAACGTCTCAAGTGAAGGTAACACTTGTCACAAGTGTTGAGACAAGATTGGTGTCTCCACCAAACACCCAAAGCATTCTTGGAGCGTTTGGAAAATGGTAGAGACACTTGTCACTCTATCGAATGCCTATTAAATATGACTTAGATGCAACAACGACAACAAGCAACTAAGCAAGCAATTCAAAAGCGACTAGGTAAGCGACTCAACAACAACATGATAGCAACTCGAAGAGTAATTTGAGAGCAATTCAGAGTATTCAGAAGTGGTGAAAAACATTACTCTTGGTCAAACAGGTCAAGGAAGCATTAAATAGAGTGTTGAAGTGAATAAAAAGTGGGAGAATCCATCATTACTCACAGTGCCCAAGAAGGACAGACTATCATCGATTTCATAAAGGTGCAAAGCCTTGTTAAGGTACAATTTCCCCATCTAATTTGCTTTCTTTAAAAAGGGAGTTATAAGGTTATATTATTATAAGTTTGAATTATTAAAATAAATAAATATTTATTTGAAAGTAAAACTTAGGGAAATTAAATATCAAAGTTGACTAATATTTGCAAAACACAACCTAGGAGAAATAAGGGATACTACTTGGAATTAATCCATTTAAAGTTTGCAAATATTAATGTGTTCTAATTTTCCAAATTTGGGAGTTATAAGGGCTACTACACCAAACTAGGTTATTGGAAAATAGAAACATAACCCTAAGGGATATAAAAAGAGGTTATTAAATTTTTGCTAAGGTTGAAAATTTATAATATTCTTGTCTCAAAAACTTTTCAAAAGGCATAAAAGAAATCAAACATTAAAACCTCTTCAAAATTAAAAAGTTCTTAGTTCAATACGAGTAATAAGGTGTTAAGAAGTTGATTTTTGATCTTTACAAAACTATACAAAATCAACCAAAATTGAACTATATTTTACAAAAGCACTATATCATATTCCAAAAATCTCTAGGGAGTCATAAGGCATTCTAAAAAACTTGATAATAATAATATCTATCAAAAATTATCAAGTTGGGAAGATATAAGCTTTCTACAAAATTTTGAAAGTAGGTATACATACTCTCATTACTAGGGAGACATAAGGAAGCCTACAAACCTAAGGATTAATAAATATTTTATCAAATCAAGCTTATATACTTCAATTAGGGATCTATAAGGTAGACTACAATTCTATCTATTTTTCTTCAATTCCACTTCTTCAAATGGGAAAAGGAATGTCATGCAATGAATGTAAAACTTGCTCCAATATGAACCAATCTACAAAACATGAAAACATGTGGTACCTTGACTCATGAGCCAGTCATCATATGACAGGAAATATATAATGGTTTGACTATCTTGAAGTTGCTAAAGGCTACAAACTAAGAATTGTAAATAGCCAAACCTATCCTATACATGGATATGGATGTGTAATACCTAGAAAATCATTTCTAGATCTTCTACTACAAAAAGTATTGTATGTTCCTGGATTAACATTCAATCTCATTTCAGTAAGCAAGTTAGTATAAAACAACTATACAATCAACTTTGGATATATGGATGGGATCAATACATGTATCATTATGAATCAAGCTGGAATAAAAGCAACAAGATCAATCCATGAAAATACATACGTCCTAGACTCAATGGAAATATCTTAAGATATTATGGTGTTTCAAAATAATGCTAACACATTTATAGAGGAACATGTTGAAGAAAATGAAGAACCAGTGCACCAAAAAGGTAAGCATAGAAGGATCAAAATAAAAAATATGAGAGGAAAATTGCACCACACTTTACTCATTCATCAACGATCAAAACCAAATGAAGATACCTGCAAAGAGAAATACAAAGGTGGATGGATAAAATACAAGGATGATGAACCTAAACAAGCCAAAGATCATCCAAGAGAAGAAGATCCATATTGAAGACTAAAGTATTCAATACCCAAATATTGTAATATAGAGGAGTGTTAGAAATAGAGTATATTTCATTATTTGGATCATGTAAATGTATCTTCCAAGGTACATACTTAGGACATTATATTACTTTAGAGGAAAGTTATCTAGTTACTTCATGCAATGTAATAAATGCACAAGTATCAATGTGCAAGTTGTATATGTGCAAGTTACCCCTTGCACAACTAGGTAGAGTGTTGACTAAGGAACCTATATTCCTCTATAAGAAAGCCTCATTGTTAGATAGATATGACAAGGGGGACATAAATAGAGTTTCTTATAGCATATTCATAGGTAGTAGTATAGTGTTGTGTAGATCACCATATATTGGTGATGGGTGCAATGTAGTTCAGTAGCTTCATTAATGGAGTGTTTATTTCCTCCATAGCTATATTGTATTCATTTATGTTATTTCTATTTATAGCATACTTTAGTCATCTCACATATTTACTTTATTTTATATTATTCTGCATCTTGTGATTGCTATCTCCCATTGCTCATTACATCAAAAGCTAACAAATGTGGCACAAAATGATGATATTACCATTTTTGAAATGCATGTAATAATGTGGTGGTTGATAATGTTATACATTTTCAGCATGCCAATGTATACATGAAAATTGATGACATGGCAGGTGACATAACACCTGCAAATATGGATCATGATGACATGGCACAAGATGACATAGTGAGTGATGACATGGTAGATGATAAAGCACTTGATAACATGGTGTAATATTATGTAGTGTAAGATGACATGGTAGGAGCTTACATGTTAGATATTGATATGGCAAGAAAAATGTCACATGGTGAATATAAAAAGAGTTTCAACCAATCAAATCTTGCCATCTTGTTGAACCTAGTGACCACACAATCACATAGTCAACAACAAACTTGGAAAAGCATGAATTTTAAATCAAATAAAAGAGCAATAAATGGAATTGTTTGATTGTTATATTGTAAAGCAAAATGAAGCATTACAAGTGGAATATTTTTATTTGTTGGTATATTACCCAATGGCCTATACAATCAACACCCTATTGGCAACCCCTATTTTAGATAGTGATAGGTGGTGTCACATCATTTTAGACATGTTCTCTAGTTAGTATCTAGTTAGAAAATTTCATCCATTCATGCAAGAACATGTGGTGGTCTCTCATTCATTGTAGGTACAAAACAATTTCAATTTTGCAAAGGTTTTGGAGGCATTTTGTGTTAATTTTGGGTCAAACTTCTAAGGACCATAACTTTTGCATACGAAAGTGTTTTGAGCTATTTTTTTTAAATCACATGATTTTTGAAATCTCTACATTAGTAGTATTTTTTATGGTCACAATTGAATACAATATTTTATATTAAATCAAGAAAGCTATGGATCAACATGTTCTCTTGTTGAATAACCGAAACTATTCTACTTGAAAAATCAATATTGAAACTCTATTCTAAAGTAAGAGGTTGCTTAAGTATGTGAATGAGGATCCTCAAGAGACTAATTCTAAAAGGAGAAAGTAGTTGTACAAATATAATAAGGATGATCCCCTTGGTTTGATAGTTCTTCACGTTGATAAGATCTATGACACTCATATTAGCAAAACTATAGATCATAATCAATTGCTTTTTTAAATTTCAAGGATTTTATGATCATATTAATTCCATCCAAATCAATAGATTGGTGGTAGAGCTCACTACCTTGACTATGGAATCCTTTAATACCATTGATGAGTATATAAATAAATTTAAGTAGTAGCAAGATGACATCCAAACTATTAGGGAGATTTCAAAGGAGATATGAGAGGAATAATAAACAATGGATAAGGAGAAAAACATTGAGCTTTTCAAAAATATCTTGGAGATATAGGAGATAGTTGTGTTTTATATGCTTAATATCCACTTTCTAACTTCTTCTCCTTTAATTAATGAAGTTTTCAATACATTATTCACCATTAAGCTTGAAAATAATGGCATAAGGGTCATCCTATCATCAATCAGGCTCATGCAAAAGAAGTGATCAAAGCTTAGAATGATAAGAAGCTAAAGTGAAATAAGAAGAATTCCATGAATTCATTAAAAAATACAACTTATGAGTTTTACAAGAAGGAAGGACACAAAGCAAAGTTTTTTTGAAATTGCATCAAGAATATTGAGAAAACAACCAAAAGGAGGGTGTTGATATTGCTATTTTATATGCATAGCATGAGGACAATCATGATGGTAAAACATCATAAGCTCATGTAGCTATTAATTTAGCATATTGGACATCCACTTCTTTTGATAAATGGATTATAGATTTAGGGGCAACAAGCACATGCCCAATCACAGACACCTTCCACATGATTACAACATGCTACATTTAGAAGAGTGTTTTCATCGGAGAAAACTATTCCTTATGGGTGGTAGGTTGTGAAGAGGTTAGTATTGGATCTTCTTCATTTGATATTACTAGTTTTAGCCCCAATATTTTGACTATTTATTGCATCATCCATATAAAAAAAGGTTAGTTTTACCATAACCATTGGGGGATCAAGGACATTGATGATGGATTCAATACATTGTTTATATGATGAGTTGGATGGGATGTACAAACTAGGAGATATATTGACTTCTTCTACTTCTTCCTCTTAGAAGAAAAAAATTATGGTGATAGTTCCACAAATATATGATGAGAGTAAGTGATGGTATCATAGACTTGGGAATATTAGCTATGGGTCACTAAGGTACATGAGTCATAGCATTACATGGCCATTAGAGTTCATTGTATTTCCCCTCTAAGTGGTGTATGTGAGGGATTTATTTTGAGGAAGAATCACAAATATTCCTTTTCAAAAGGGATAGTGAGGCATGCTACACAATCCTTGGATCTCATTCATAGTGATATATATGGACCCATAGATACACTTTATATTTTTAGGAACAAGTACTTTATTATTTTCATTGACAATTTCTCTCGGTATGAGTGGTTGTATATTATTCATACCAAAGAAAAGTTTTTTGATATATTTAATGTAGTTAAAGCATTGACAAAGAATCAACCAAAAAGAAATATCAATTTCCTTAAGTTAGATAGGGGAGGTGAACATATGAGCAATATTTTTCATGATTTTTTTACTCTTCATGGCATATCCTTTCAAAGAATTGTTCATTATACTCCAAAATAGAATGGAGTAGTTGAGAGGGAAAATAGGGTAATTATGGATATGGCTCATTGCATGATTTATGCTAAGGGGATGGAGCAATTTTTTTGGGATGAGTCCATCACTCATGCAACATACCCCATCAATATATTTTCCACTAGTGTAGTTTATGTTATGACACCCTTAAGAGGTTGACAAGTGATAAGCCTAATGTGTCTTGATTATGTATTTTTAAGTCTTCAACATGAGCACACATAACTAGAGAACTTTGGAAGGAGGCAAATAAGAGTTATGGATGCATTTTTTTTAGGTATTGAGATACCCTAAGGTATATTGTCCTTATGATCCTCAAATATGTAAGATTTTGATTTAGAAATATGTGATTTTTGATGACGTTCTTCTAGGGGTTCCATCTAGTTATCCACCTAAGATTTTGCCTAAAGATCCTCCTATTTATCTAGTTAATATGGAGATATTTTTGTGGGATCTATCCCTATTGGGTCATAGATTTTATCTTCCAATGAAGGCCCTATGACTATATATTTGTTCCCTTCTCAAGTAGCACCATGTTCAACACCTTCAATCTTGAATTTTGAGAATGTTGAGCTTGACACACTAGTTCATCATACCATAAAATTGGATGATGAGGTGGGTGATTAGTATGATTTAATGATTTAGGTTTAGATTCTCTAATTTATTTATCATAATATGTGCCTAAATATTCCAAAGTTTTTCCAACACCCAAGTGGGTTTGGAATCTTGTACAAGATGCTCAACCCATTCTTTCTATTAAGTGACACCAAAAGACACCTTATTGGGCCTTGTCCTTAAAGGTTAATAAATTTATATATCCTCTCACATATTCTAACATAAGGGTACATGAGACTGGTAAGATGCCATGTTTGTTGAGTATGAGTCTTTGATGAAGAATCAAACATGAAAACTTGTTCTTGTTCCAAAAGGAAAGAACATTTTCTGGCTAAAAATAGGTCTATAGGACAATGTACACTTAAAATGGTTAATTAGTGAAGCACATGGTATGCCTTATTTCTAAGGTTTTAGAATGAGGGAATTGACTAGTCAAATATATTTTTACATCTTTCTAGGACATGGGAAACACTCTTGCCTTAATTTAGGATATGAAGTCATGAGTTTATGCTACCTTTGAGATGATAGATTTAGGGCTTTTGCACTATATATTGGGCATTTCAATTGATCAAACCTCTTTTAGGATCACTTTCTCATGAACAAAAATTACCTTAGATATTCTTTAGTACTTTATGATGAAGGAAAAAGTACACTAGGACTCCTCTTGCTCCAATATTAAAGCTTCGAGCAAATTTCATGACTCCTTTGGTGGATGTTATTCTATATTGATCTCTTGTGGGAGGCCTTCTTTACATCATTGACATACAACCTGATATTTTAGCTATTGTTCTAGGTACATGTGGGCACCTTGAGAGAGTCATTAGATTATAACCAAGAGGATCCTTTGATACCTTAGTGGTATGTATAATATGGGTGTTCATTATTCAGCTAGTTAACTTCTAATTTTGATAGGATTTTTAGATGTGGATTGGGTTGGTTATTTGGATGAGTGATGCTCCACCATAGGTTTTGTATTCTATCTTGGTTATAACCCCATTTACTAGTACTCTAGATGACACTCCATAATTTCTCAGTATTTGATAGAAGTTTAATATTGTGCTACTAATAAAGTAACAATGCATCTTGAATGGATGCTTATGATTTTGGAGTAGGTGGGCATTCCTTAGTCCTACCTAGTCACTCTTTAATGTGATAAATAGAACATCAATTAGCATATATGTAATCTAATATTTCATTACTAGAACAACCACATTGAGATCTAGATGTACCATGTGCAATGGATTTATGCCCATGGGATGCTTTATCTAGTTTGTGCCATCAATAAAGTTGGTAGTAAATATCCTAACCAAGGTCATGTCTAAGGTTCCTTTTGTGTGCATGTGGGAGCTACTTAGTGTAGGAGAGTGTTTTTTAAGGGGGATCACTAGTAATGTTCTCTTAATGTCCCTCATTTAGGTTAAGGAAGATGTTGAAACATGTCATGATTAGGATTCACTTTAGGCCATGAATTTATATAGTATTGTATGCATAAGTATTTTGGGCCCTTGTAAACCTTGTAAAAGTATTTTTATAATTATTTAACCTAAAGGTTTATCTTTTAACCTTGACCTAAAGGTAACTTGTAATTGGGTATAAATACTCCCTCATACCAACCATTTATTTAGTAATATTATTTTGTGTCTATGGGCATCTCTTAATATTGCAATGCATTATTTTTTGTGTATTACTTTTTAGCATTTCTAGGTATTGATTCCATTCATTTTAAAAAACTAATATAAAATATAATAAGATATTGATGGTTTAAAATTATGAAGGTGGGATATGTCAAATATGATATAGATAAATCATCTCCATGTTCCTTAAGTAGTATAAAATTATCTCTTTAAAACAAAAATAGCATTATAGTGTTTGTCCCTTGCATGTTAGGGTTTCAAGGCTAGCACAATAAAGAAAATAATATGGAGATATCCATTGTAATTTAAGTTTTGAGGGTAGCATAAAAAAGTAAGTATTATATCAAATGACATTATCTCCATGATTTAATTCCACAACATTCAAGGATGAGACCCACCTTTGAATTTTGCCAAGCGATACATGCATAGTTACCAAGGTGTTGTAATACCACTATGTGATCATGATGTAATACAAATGTGACCTATTTTAATCCCATATAACTAATTTAAGAAAAGATAAATATTCTAGAGGATGATCCTTACACTTTAGGCTTTCCATGATAGCATAAAGAAGAAATTAGTTTTGAAATTATTTGTTGTACTTTAGGTTCTCCAAGATGGCATAGATATATAAATGATAGAAAAATAGAAGAGATTGATTAGGATGAAAATATTAATGGGCATTGAAAAAGAATAAGAATATCCTTAATAGAAAATCAAACAGAAAAATAAACTTGGAGGGATATAAAGGGGAGGAAGTAAGCAAAATCCCCCAAATGCAACAGATTAAAACAAACTCAAACAATAAATTATTAGTATGCCAAAAATATATTACACAAATGTAAATAACATAAAATTTAATAAATTTTAAAAAAATGCAAGGTAATATAGAAATAAATCAAACCATATAAGATACACCAATATTATGTGGAAACCCTGTAAAGGGAAAAACCATGATAAAAATCATATCTCCACTTTTGTATTATCTTCAAAATTATATAAGCCTTTTTCCTTAAATGTGATTGGTGCAAATCATAAATATCTCAAGTAAAAAATAGTATCTCACTATTAGCTGTCCACAATTCACACTACATAGTTAGCACTGCACAATTAGCATTACATAGTTAACTTGCAATCAACACTAGGAGTTTAGCCCAAATATATGTTGGAAAATAGCCATGGAGGAAAACCTCAACAACATGTGCCACCATACTCATACCACATGCCACCAAACTCATGCCACATGTCATTATATGCCCCACACATGCCACCACACTCAAGTCTCATGCCATGTCACCTTTGACTTTGAGTTGACTTAAATTAGACTTTTTTTAGGAATAATTATTTATTTTTATTTTTTGAATTTACATGATGGAATCGGTAGCCACCATGAATTTAGGTAGGCTGTCCAGCTTTTTATGGCTGCCATAATATTCTACGATGTCCACCTCGAAAGTCACCACATAGTTCTTCGCGCAGTCCGTCCCTATAATCACCATGCCACAATACTTTTAAACCTTTTATGCTGCTAAAAGCACCAGGAAAGGGACAAGTGTTCAATCTGACGAGGCCCAAGATTTAAACCTTGGATCTCCACCCCCTTATAGGGTTTGGTCAAACTAATTGGTCTACACCTTGGACCTATATTGGAATGATTTAAATCTAGTAATTGTAGGAATAATATTAAGGTGTATGATAAAATAAATACAAGTATATATTTATTTTATCCATACACCTTAATATATGTTAGTCTAACCTAGGTATATATAAATATAAATTAAATACCTATCTATTTAATTTATATTAAATTCTAGATACCTAATTTTATTATTCACCTTTATACTTACATGAATTTACAATATAATCCCAAAATTGGATTATTTGTTCCAACACTCCCCCTTAATCTAATTTTGGGGTTATAATACAATTTTACAAGAGGTGAGGTTCCAAAGAACCAATTTTACCAAGGAGCATACGTTTTGGCAAAGAATTCTTCAACAATGGCATAGTAGAGACTCTAGGATGTGTGGCAATAGGCAAAGCACCATCCATCAACATGGATCTACAAAAGAAAAACATGACATAGAGTCAGTAATCATATATATAAAACATGGCATGTAAAAAGGTTTCCATCAATATGGAAAACATCAATAATAAGTGGTATATATATTTCATCAACATGGAAAATATAACATCCATAAACATTGATTAAAAAGTGGTATACATATTCCATAAACATGGAAAAAATAGCATCCATAAACATAGATAAACAAGTGGCTTATATATTCCATCAACATGAAAAAAATAACATCCATCAACATGGATAAATAAATGTCATATATATAAAATATGGCATGTAAATAAGGTTTCCATCAACATGGAAAACACCAATAATAAGTGGCATATATATTTTCCATCAACATGGAAAACATAACATCCATCAACATGGAAAAACAAGTGGTATACATATTCTATCAACATGGAAAAATAACATCATCAACATGGAAAAAATAGCATCCATCAACATGGATAAATAATTGGCACATACACATATTCTATCAACATAGAAAATAATATCCATCAACATGGAATTCACAAAACCTTAAAAACACTTAAAATAATTTACATCACACAATATTATGCATTACTCTCCATTGAGGGCAATTCTTTTGGGCCTAGTTTACTTCTAAAGTAAAAAAAATTAGATTCTACAAATGGTTTTGTGAAAATATCATAAATGTTTTCATTGGTAGGGCAATATATGATTTCAGTTTTCCCATATAATAATTTCTCCATAATGAAGTGTGCTTGAATCTCAATGTTTTTTTTCCTTTGATGTATAAAAATATTCTTTGCTAAAGCTATTGAATATTGGTTATCAAATATTTTTGTGATAGATTTGTTGTTAAACATAAATTTTGTTAGTAGTCTTTGAAGCCAAATGGTTTCTTGACATGCTAGAGTAGCACTTATATACTCAGATGTAGTTGAGGAGAGTGCTATGGTTGGTTGTTTCTTACTACACCAAGAGATCACACTTGATCCCAAGGAAAAACAATATTCACTTGTGGATTTTCTTTCAACATCATCCATAGCATAGCCACTATCACAATAACCAAATAAATTTATATGAGAATTACTTAAATATTCCAAAGATAAATTAGTAGTTCCATTTAGATATTTAAGTATTCTATAAACAACATTAAGATGAACATCGTAAGGCTTATGCATAAATCTAGCTATCACATTAACAACATAAACAATATCAGGCTTAGAAATAGTAAGAGTAAAATTTCTTAAGTTGTCTATATTGAGTTTTATCTACAAACTTAGAATCTTTATTAATTTAAAATTTGCTAGAAACCATAGGAGTAGAAACACATTTGCAATTTTTCATTTTAAACCTTTGCAAGATTTATAATATATACTTAGATTGAGAAATCATAATGTTATGGGATTGTTGGTATATTTGCAAGTCTAAATAATAATGCAACAAACCCATGTCAATCATTTCAAATCTCAAATCTATTTAGTATTTTATATATATATATATTTCAACCATACATTAATTGTTTCCTATTAAAAGTAAATCATCTACATATAAAAAAATGATAATAATGCTATTATTTTCCCTAGAAATATACAAATTTGGATCATAATAACACTTTTTATGTGGAAAACAACACAATTTGGATGCCACTTTCGGGTAAGTCCCAAGGAGGCAAAGGTATCTATTTCACCAAAATCACCCAGGGCTTGCACTTGGATTACCCCTTTGTCACACTCAAATAACATGCCTAATACAACAAAAATTCAAACAAACAAACACAAAAACACAAACAAACACAACAACAAAAAAAACAAAAAAACAAAAAAACACAAAACAAACACAAAAACAACATAAAACATGAAAACAACAAAAAATGCAAAAAAACAAAACACAAAACACAAAACACAAAACACAAAACACAAAAAAACCACAAAAACACCAAAACAACACACAAACACAAAAAACAAAAAAAAAACACAAGAAAAAAACAAAAACAAAAACAAAAACACAAAAATACCAAAACATAAAAAACATCAAAAACAACAAAAAAAAACACAAAAAAAAACAAAACAAAACAAAAACAATAAAAACAACACATACACACACTGAAAAACTAAAAATAAGGAAAAAATAGAATACAACTTTGGACTTTATAGGCCAATAGGCATTTTAGGCAATATTCAATAGAGGAAACATAAGAATGATCAGTTTGAGCAAGGGAACTAAAATACCTTGACCGAACCAAAGAGAAGCAAAAACACAGTAAAAATGAACTAGGTACCTCTAGTACTAGAGCCATCTAGAGAAAGGATAGATGTAGACATCATTTTGAAGAAGAAATGACATCCCAAATTGTTTGACAAAATATCTATAGATTGATAGCAATTTTGATAATATAATGTTTTTGCAATGTAAAATATGCCATGATAATGTAATACATAATGATTAATAACGTGGAATAAAATGATAAATTCAACCGTCATGTTTAGTCAGACTAGTTAATTAGTCTAAAATTGGTTTAGCTAAGCCAAACTAGTTAACAAGTCTGAGACTGGTTAGTTAAGTCTTAGACTAATTAGTTAAGGATTAACATAGGTACAGTTGGGATGGTTGAGCCTGGTTGGTTGAATTAATCACCAAGGCTTATCTTATAAATACCTCCCACTCATTTTTGTACATCCATTACCAATGATTGATTATCTATTGTAAATCAATACAAGTAAAGTTATTCCAATGTTGTGTGGATTTCTATGTGATTACATTACCTTGTGTTACAAGTATCTGATTGATGTATGTTATGGAGTAGATTGGAGCAAATTGGTGTTGTGTTTATGTCGTGTAGAGTTATAGGAAGAAGCAATCAAGAATTAGTTCAAAGGATGAAGTATGAAGTTGCAGACTAGTGTGTTGCAAAACCTGTCTAGGCCTACCCATTTAGGTCTATCTACCACCCGTCTAGGCCCTATCTATTGTACTCACCTATGAACTACCCATCTGGTTCTCAACCCGTCTAGACTTGCTACTACCCATCTAGATTTGGGCTACATGTCTAAGGAAACCTATCTAAGACCCTACTCGTTTGAGCATACCCATCTAGGATCTTACCCATATGAACCTACCTATCTAGAGCTATCCATATATCCAAGCAACCAATTTGGACTAAATCATCTAGAACTTACCTATATAGGACAATACGTGTTTGATAATACCCATCTAGAATAAGTTGTATAACTGTAATCAATCATTGACTATCCATTTGGAGCTGACTAGTATAGGTCAACACCATGTTTTGTAGTCAAGTTTGTTATTTCCTCTCTTCCTAAGCTCCTATCATTCACTCATCTTGAGAAGGGACTCACACCTATCTACAATAGAAAGAATAGCTTCCCTTATTTGTGAATCCCACCATTTGGGAGGGTGACCATAGTAAGACCACCTTCATCCAATGCTCAATCAGCTAAAGCATCAACACTCTTGTTCTATTCTCTTACCACATGATTATATTCAAATTTTAAAAAGCCCATATGGATTAATTGAATCTTCTCAACAATAATTTTTATTCTCCAATCAGCCCTATGATTCTTAGAATAAGTCTTCAACAATTAATCATGACTTGAGAGTCAGATTCAACCAACACCTTTTTCCGTTTGATCTTAGAAATCTCTCGAAGGCCTCTAAGGATACCATATCCATCAACAAGGTTATTGGAAAGGATACCCAAATTCTTAGAAAATGTGAAAACCAGGGAACCATCTAAAAGTCTACCAATTCCTCATGCACTAGCTTTTCTAGGGTTCCCCCTAGAGGCTCCATCAATATTGAATTTTCCAAAATCCTTGGGAGGAGGTTACCAATTCTTTGTTCTATCCATATTTTGATTACTCACATTCCCTTTAAGTTGGTTGTCCTTAAAAGAGTTAATATTCAATATTTGCATCACTTGATCCCATATTTGGTGGAAGTTCTAAGGGTGAATAAGGAGTTATTGGACCGATTCAGCTAAGTTAGCAATGGTATTTTTCCACATATAGTGAATTTCCTTCCTTTCTTGATTGAAAATCTGGTTGTTTTTTTCCTTCTATATATTCCAAGGTAGAATGGTAGAACCCATCCAAACTAGTTACCTAATAAAATGATCAACACCCTCCTAATTAGACCAATCTTTCCAAAGTTGTTCAAAAGTAAAAAAAAATGGACCATTGTAAGCCAAGTAAGATGGCCATTCTCCTCCATAGCTCAGAGGCTAAGGTACACTTAATAAAAAATGGTTGAGAGTTTTCACATTATCTACACACATTTCACATCTAAATGGGCCATGAAAACCACATTTTATAAGTTGGTCACTAATAAGCACCCCGTGATGCAATAAAAGCTATGTAAAGAACCTCACCTTAGGCCAGATATTTTGAGCCCACAACTGAGTAAATATATCATATGATTGGTTGGTATTATTATAGCATAAATCCAAATAACCTTGAGCAACTAAATACTCACCCTTAGTAGTGTTGTTCCATCCAAAATAATATTTATCATAGGACCAAGAGAGAGATCTCATATGAAGGATGCTTTGGATATATTTTCTTTGCCTTTCTGGTATTTTAATAGGCTAGTTCTCAATAGGGATACAATACCTATCAAACTCTAAATTACCAATATGGTACCAAAAATAATTAGCTACCTTTATCCATTTAGCTCGATGAAGCTCCTCCACCCAAGGCCTCCAATCGAGAAACTAAGTTATCAAAGGCTGGTGACCATCCCAAGAATCTATCCAAAAATTTACCTATTGACCATTATGAATGATCCAAAATAACTTTTGCTTAATCAAATCCTCACCAGTCTTAAGAACCATTAAAATGGGAGAACCTTTGGCAAGCAATTGATAGTGAACAAGGTCTTCAGGACTTTTGTTCTCAGCATATTTAGCATGAAGATTCTTGGCCTAAATAGCATTGGGGTTATGAAAAATACTCCAATATAGTTTAGCAGTTAAAGCCTTATTGTTATTAATAGCAGACCAAAATCCTAACCCCACTTCATTCTTGGGAAGGCATAAAGTATCCCATTTCACCAAGGCCTATTTTATTTTCTCCATAGTACCACTCCAGAGGAATCGATGAATGATTTGATCCAATTCTCAAAGCACTACCTTTGGGATATTCAACACAACAAAAACATAAATAGGTATAGCTTTAAGGACTAATTTTACCCACAAATAAAAGCCACCTATTGGTCCACTTTCCAATTTTCTTCTTAACTCTATCCAACAACCAATTTTAATATTTTCTTTTTTATATTTGAATATTGATAGGAATGCCTAAATAGGTGATTGGAAGGGAGGTCTTATATATCTTAATTTATCTAAGACAATAGATTCTTGTATGGGAGAGCAGTGAAAGAAAATGACTTTAGATTTGTCTTCATTGATCAATTACCCAATAGCATTAGAAAAATAACTAATAATTTACTTTATTTTAGAAGCTTCCTTAACTATAACTTTACCTAACAAAGTAGAGTCAAAAAATAAATTGAAGATGAGAAATAGGCTTAGCTCCATCAGCAATGGTAACTCCCTCAAGGTTTTTGTTATCTCTATTTTTTGTTATAGTCATGCCCAAGCATTCAACAAAAATGATGAATATATAAGGGGAGAGGGGGTCACCTTGCCTAATACATTTGGAAGCTGGGAACAACTGAGAAGGCTTGCCATTGATAAGAGCAAAGTAGGATTTTGAAGAGATATATCCCATAATGCAGTCCATCCAATCCTGAGAGAAGCCAAATTGCCTCAAAACTTTGACAAGGAAGTGCCAATCCATTCTATCATAAGCTTTAGATAAGTCTAAGTGAATGAACATAGATGGAAAAATTTACGTTTCCATGGAATGGATGGCTTCTTAAGAAAGAACAATCTCATACACTATTTGATGCCCTTCCACATAACCTCATTGTGTGGGTATTTTTGTGCATAACCCACACATATTTTAGAAAAATATGCAAAGGAGAGCACTATAGGCTCTAACAGTTGAATCAAGAGGAGGTTGGGCACTGTTGGCCTAGGCATACTAGGGATGAACCCTCAAAATCTAGGATCAAAAAGTACATCATTGAACCAAAAATAAAAATATGTAAAAATGGCTAAGTATTGAGGTTTCCAGAATATTTGTACACGGATGGAGCAAGCAAGGGTACCAAAAGTCTGTTGTAGAGCCAAAATATTAAAATGATGAAAAATGGTTAAGTCTAGCACTTGCTAAAAATTTTCCACTCAAATGAAACCAGCAAGGGTAGCAAAATTTTATCACATAGTTAGAAAGTAGGAGAACAAAAATGGCTAAGTCTTGAACTTACCAAATAATTTATACCCAAATGGAGCTTGTAGGGATACCAAAATTTTGTTGCAGAGCCAAAAGATCAGAATAATGAAAAATGACTATGTATAGCACTTGTCAAAATTTTTGTACCCAAAAAAACCAGCAAGGGTACCAAAAGTCCGTCACACAACCAAAAAAGTAGGAGAGCTAAAATGGCTAAGTCCTAGACATACCAAAAATTTTATACTTGGATAGAGCCTACAAGGGCACCAAAAGTCCATCGCGAAGCTGAAATATTAGAATGATGAAAAATGGCTAAGTCTAGCACTTATCAAAAATTTTGTGCCTGGACGAAACCAACAAGGGTACCAAAAGTCCAATGACTATTCTAGACCTATCAAATTTTTGTACCTAGATGAAACCAGCAAGGGTACTGAGAATCTATCATTGAGCTAGAAAATATAATAAGAAAAATGAATATCTTGAGGCTACTAGAACTTTTGTACCCAGATGAATCCTGTAGGGGTACCAAAATTCCATCATGCGTTAGCACCATTGTTATGCACACAAAAACCATGATCAATTATTGTAGATCCAAATAAAATATTAGGTAACTATTTATCAGTAGATGGGTAGTCATTATCTCATATGCCCAATAAGGTAGGATCACATGTTAGATAATCTCAACAACAAAATATCCATGTATGCTATCATGTGGATTATAAGGGGTGGCTCAATAGAAATGTCAGTAAAGGATCAACGAGCTAGATGCAAACAATAAGGCCAATGTGTATGAAGAGGAAGCAGGTGCTTGGATCATCAAGACACAACCAGGTGGTTAGAAAAAGTATACCTCCAAGTAGCATAATCAACTGGTGAATATTTTGACATAACGACAATCCATCTCTAATGCAATGATGCCTAGATAACTGAATGTATTGTAAAAGGCTATAAATATGAGAATTTAAAATGTAAAAACATCAACTCTTAGGATTTTAAAATTTACATGTATAAAGTATATTACACAATGAGGAATGTAAAGAGATTATTGTTTGGCCTCTGGTTCACTTCATTGCAAAAAATGTATGTATGGATGATTGTTTATTTCTAATTTTGACTTGTTGAATGGTCATTGTATTAATTTTGCTTTCTCGATTTATATTCATGATTCATTCCTTGGTTTTAGAATCTGTAGTCTGATAGCTATATAATGTGTAAATAAATGTTCTATCATTTGATATAAAACTGGTTGGTCTGTTAGGCAGTCTACATATTTTCTTAATTTCATAGCTTTTATGTCTCATGTACTTTGATGTGGTTTAATCTGCATCACTATAAGTTCTAGCTTTTACTTCTTTCAACATCCTTTTACCCCTCATTTTAGGAACAATTAGCTTGAAATTAAAAGGAACTAACCTCCTCTAGAGATTGGCCATAGCAGCCTCAAAACTTCTAGGTCATTCAATGTTGGTCAAGGTTTGTGGGTGCACAACCTTTCTATAGGCAGATTTTTAGACCAACAGTTTTTGGCACACCTGGTGGGACTTAAGTCCTACTTCTTAGATAAATTCGAGTTTTGGTGATACTCTATTTAAGTAACATTATTTCAATCACCTGGTGGCTCCATGTAAATTTAACCTAGATCTATGATAAGTTGCCTTTGGAATCCCAGTAACAAAGTTCATAAAACATAAAATCACTGTACTACCAACAATTTTAGATAAACAATTTTTGGCACGCTCTATGGGACAACATCCCACTATTAATATAAATAAGAGTTTTGGTGATACTCTATTTTACAAGATCATTTTTCAATCACCTGGAAACTCCGTGCAAAAGCAATCTAGATCCAAGTTAAATTACCTTTAAAACCCTAGTGTTTAGCCTCATAAAAATCTTCACTAGGACCAAAACACATAGTTGTGTTCCACTTTTCTTGAAGGACTTAAGATTCAATGGGCAGTCTTGACATCATTAGCAGAGAAATTATATTCATATGGCAACTTTTTTTGGAAGAATATACCTCTAGGGTAGTCCCTAAGGTTCTAGTAAGCTGGGTTATATGGACCAACAATATTATCCACTCTAGAATGATACAAGCCCTCTCAATGTTTTGCTTCTACATAAAATACCAAGGATAATTTTGAAGTTCTTGCCTAGATATAATGTAACAAAGAAGATTGCTTTTAAATATTGCCAAGACATGGCTTCCCTGGCTGCTATTTATAATATTATATATGAGTATGTGATGATCATACCGCTTATTTTATCTCTCAAAGGAAAGATGTTACTTTAGTACAAATCATTAGAAAGTAGAAGTATCTATACATGGGAAGATCTGGAAGAGGCTTTTATCAACATATTTGATGACTCTAGAGATCATTTTTTATTGATTACCCAATTCTCATTCATTAAGCAGACTCTTCATGAAGATATTTTTGATTTTAGTATCTACTTTAAAAGAATTTGGAGGAGAATCCCCTAAGAGTTCTAGCCATGTCCTATCCAAGCATATCTTTACTATATCCATGCCTTTCATTTTGAGCTAAGTATTCTCATTTATTAGTCTAAACAAAAAAGGTTCCCTCATATTTTCCAAGAGGTCATCTATGCTAAAAATATGTTGATTATGGTTGGCAAAGTTTCCCCTAGAAATAGGGTTCATCCTATAAATCCTTCAATAGGTTCATGTTTCAAATCCCTTCCTTAGATAGCTAAACCACATCCATTGTATAATCCTAGAGACAATTGGTTTTTTACTCCTCAAGAGAACCATTTGCAAACGGAACAACAACTAAAGACAATAATTTAGAGGCTAACTGAAGAGATTCATGACATGGGAAGAAGATTTTTAGAATCTAATACTCCTGAAAATGAAGGATGTGCTTCACAAGAGCCACACTGGTAAGATAACTTCTTGCAAATCGATAAATATAGTGCTAGAAAGGACAGAACAAAGTGGTAACCATGAGAAGGGAAAGAAAATGGATGCTCTAGATTTAACCAAATCTATATTTTTTGGTGAAATCCATATCCAGGAAAACCTTCATGTTAACAATTCTCTGTGGCTCCCTTTGGTGGAGAATGTAACAACTCTCAATTCCATGCATAAGCTAAAACAATGGTCAGAGATAAATATTATCATAAAAAACTAGACTAAGGATTACAAAAGTAACCATACCTTATTTCCAGTAAATCAAAGCATAGATAAAGGTCTACAAAAAATACTCAACTATCAGCTCCTAAATCCTTAAATCAGAAAAGGGACAAGACATATAAGAAGCTGTATGTACAAGCCATAACTGCAAAGTAGAGAACATAAATGGTGGAGCAATTCCATAGCATTTTCAAGAGCTTTGTCTCATTGATTAAGGGTTTTAGAAAAGACTTGTTGGCATTTGAAAAGGTGGATCTAATTGATATTTCCATTAAGAGATCGACAGAGGTCAACAATGCACTTACAAGAATATCCCTTTCAAAAATTCTAGAGTCATCTCTCTCCATTTTATTTATCTCTCTTATTGGAGAAGTGCATACTTCATAATTGCATAGTGGATTTAAAGGCCCGACTCTCAATTATGTCGATAGATGTCTGCAAAATTTTGGGATTGAAACTAGATACAAATGAATCATATTTATTTTATTTTAATGGAATACCATTGAAAAGGATGGGGACACCACAATTTCCTAATGATGATATGTAGGCATCCAAATTTGGTTGTTATTCAAGATACAATGGTGGTTGATATACCCCCATTATTTGAAATTTGTTTATCTCAATATTTTTTGAGATAAGAAAAAAGATGTATGACTCAAGAACAAGATCAAATGATAATTCCATGTGCCAAGAAAATCATCAAGGTACCAAGCCAAGGGCTATACCCTTTCTGCATTGAAGGTTACAAAGAATAAAAGACAATCCCGATGAAGAAAATTATATAAAACATAAGGTTAGAATCTAGTGACTCATCAATAGCAAGATAAAATTAGTCTAGTATATGTTATCTATCATATGACCAAATACCATAAAGTAATTCAACAACTGATCTTACACTCCAAGCAGATGTAGAGAATTGTAATGTTAATTATCTCTGGGTAGCAATACAAAACACAACAATAAAAGAAGGATATAATTGAATGGTAGTAAACCATATGGGTTCTCAGGAAAGGATCTACGTACCTAAGGTATAAAAAATATTAACATCTAGTTTGAGAGCCACAAGAATAGGATAAAATGACTTGATGTCCACTCAAGGTCTAAATACAAGTTTTTCAGAACAAGAATCAAAAGTGGAATGGAACCCAAATGGGATAGGTAACAACTAGGGGGCATGGCAATATAAATATGAGAAAACACTCAAGTTTTATGTCATGTGATCTAGGAATTGCAGATTCATAGGATAATCTATAGAAAATTTCCCAAGCCAAACATGGCAGGCATACCACGATTTTGTGTACATTGCTAGCAAGTAAATACACAACTTGATTATGGCCATGCCAATTAAAACATGGTAAGATTATAGAGACAAAGTGTTTTTCATCATCTTGTACATAAAGTCAAAGATATAAGAAAAGGGGGTCATTTCAACAATTAATTTTTATCTGATCAAATAAAAAATTTGGATGAATAATTGAAAAATTAAATTCAAAAGATGTTTTGCTTACTGTCAAAATTCTTTTTTTAGATACACTTTCTATATACCTGTCTTATTATTATTCTACTTATAACTTTTATCATTAATGTATCAACTTCGTAGCCCAATGGATAAGAGCATAATAGTACAAAATTTGCAAAGAATACACCTAAAAATTTTTCGTGGTATGGAGCAAGGCTGTTGCAATGTGCCAGTATGATAACACATCATACCATATAGGGATATGATGTCAATAGAACACTAAGCCAAAAAAAATCTCAGTTGACATAAAATAGAAAGATGAATAAACAGATCACGAAAGTCCAAACTTCTCAAAAAAAATGCTCAATCAAGAGATGCCATCTAGTGGAGCCATAACTTGGAACTCTGATCTATTTAAGACTTCATATGTAGTCTAAATTGAAAGAAAATATTCTTGAAATAAAAATGAGGTTAGATGTGCAAAAGAGGACTCGTATCATGAAATGTCATCAACAAAATAGGTTCTTAATGGACTGTGTGAGGAAGAAAATAAGGTGCAAAAATGTCAAATACTCATGGCAATATGTTTGAAACTGAAGAAGTTGTTAGCTATAGTAGAGTATATTCATGGAAGTACAAATTTTTGGGGTGTCCCATGAACTAGGTAACTTTTCATATCATTTTGATGGGATAATACCAAAAATGACTTCCCTTTTGTTTATCTTTTTTGTATTCTACCATTTCTTCTAATCATTATCGGTTAAATATGCCATAAACTCCATTGGTTGCTAGCATATTTGTTGTTTCTACTTTTCTTCCTTCATGTAAATATCATTTCTTTCAACATTTTATCCTCCCCATGCTTTTACATTCCACTTCCTCTATTATTTTTTACCTTTTTGTGTGTGCACCCTCCTCCTCATCACCCACCACCCCATTTTATCTTGTGAGAAATATTGGTTGTATTCTCTCAAGTTTTTCTTCTAGTTCCTCCTTCCCTTCTTCCCCTCTAGAAAGTGTTAAATTCAAAAGATGGATTGTTGAGTTCTTTATTTCCACAAGTGCATATCCCCTATGAGTCACCAAGAATATGGGTATTTTTATGCATGACCCACACACATTTTAGAAAAATATGCAAAGGAGAGTACTATAGGCTCTAACAGTCGAATCAAGAGGAGGTCGAGCATTATCGACCTAGAGAAACTAGGGACGAACCCTAAAAATCTGGGATCAAAACATTTATCATTGAGTTGAAAAGTAGAAGATGTAAAAAATGGCCAAGTCATGAGGCTGCCAAAATTTTTGTACCCAGATGGAGCAAGCAAGGGTACAAACATTGTGGAGCCAAAATATCAAAATTATAAAAAATTGCTAATTCTAGAACTTGCCAAAAATTTTTGTACCCGGATGGAACTAGCAAGGGTACCAAAATTCCATCACACAACCAAAAAGTAGGAGATCAAAAATGGCTAAGTCTTGGACTTGCCAAAAATTTTGTACTCAAATGGAGCCTACAGGGGAACCAAAAGTCTGTCACAGAGTCAAAAGATCAGAATGATGAAAAATGGCTAAGTTTAGCACTTGCCAGAAATTTTGTACCCGAACAAAATAAACAAGTGTACCAAAAGTCCATCACGCAGTCGAAAAGCAAGAGAACAAAAATGGCTAAGTCTCAGACTTGCCAAAATTTTTATACCCAAGTAGTGCCTACAGGGGTACCAAAAGATTATCGTAAAGTTGAAAGATCAGAATGATGAAAAATGGCTAAGTTTAGCACTCTCAAAACTTTTGTACGCAAATGGAATTAGCAAGGGTATCAAACATCCATCACACAACCAAAAAGTAGGAGAATAAAAATGGCTAAGTCTTGAACCTACCATAAACTTTGTACCTGAATGAAGCTAGCAAGGGTACCAAAAGTCCATCATTGAGCCAAAAAATAGAAGAATAAAAATGAATAAGTCTTGAGGCTACCAAAAATTTTGCACCCAGATGAAGCCTGCAGGGGTACCAAAAGTCCATCACACATTAACACCATTATTATGCACCCAACAATTAGCTTGAACTTCAAAGGAACCGACCTCCTTTGGAGATTGGACATTACAACCTCAAAACTTCTAGGTCATTCAATGCTGGTCAAGGTTTATGGGTACACATCCTTTCCATAGATAAATTTTCAGAACCAACACCTTTTTCAAGGGAAATAATCTTATGCAAAAGAGGCTTCAATATTTCTTCCATGATCTTTTTCATGATTTTGAGAAGAACATTACATAAATATATAGTTTAAAAGCTGAGATATGATCTGCCTCTTGAGCTTCTGAGACAAGAGCTATATAAATTTTATTGATAACCTTCAAAATTTCTTTGGCTTTCTTGGATTTTTCCACCACCTTTAATAAATAAGCATGAAGGAAATCCTAAGACTCTTGATTGAACTCAATAGGAAAATCATCATGACTTGGGATTTTTCCTTTTTGTATTTTAAAAACCACCCATTGAAGCTCTTTTATAGTAAGTGGGGCAGTAAAAACATATTTCTCCTTAGAAGTGATAAGAGTAGGGATCACTTGAAGAATATTCTATTGAGAATATGAGTCAAGAGGTTCAACAACAAATAGATTGGAAAAATAATTGAAAACAACAAATTTCATGCCATCCCAAGTGTATACAACATCTCCAGAATCATATATTAGGAAATAAATAAAGTTGTGAGATCTTCGAACTAGAAGAGAATTGTGAAAGAAATTTGTGTTCTATCTCCTTCTTTGAGCCATTGGATCCTAGATTTTTTCTTCGATAAGATTTAATGTATTTCTTCTTTTTTCCCTTTCCTCTAACCGAGTTATGAGTCTAATTTTATTTGTATTTCTACTCTTTGTGAGGCCATCTAAACGGATTTTCTTATTCAAAATTTTAAGCTGAGTAATCACTTCATATTTGTTTTGGAAAAATAGAACATCGTAGTCCCATACCTTGGTTTACCTTCCACCATTGTTGCACTTGGCATATGAAGGAATTGTATTTAAGCCACATTAATTGAAATTGAAAAGAAAAGAAAATCACATTATTTTTTCAAATTTCCACCATGATTGGCCAATGATCCGAACCAACATTGTTAAGAGTATTCACCTTAGGAGTGTGACCATGGATTAAGAAATTTTCAAAGAATAAGAACCTATCCAATATCTCCATGATACAAGCTAAGCCTTGTTTTCTGTAGACCAAGTTATAAGACCACTATCTAGCCAGATGTCCACAAGATGAAAGTTTACAATATATTCACTCATGAGGTCAGTGCTTCTGTCCAAATTTTTTATTTTCTCCCATTTTATCATCCAAAGAGAGGATGGTATGTAAATCTCCTTTGATCAAGATCCAAGATTCAAATATAAGAGATAATATAAGTTATATCCTTCCACTATATTCTCTTTTCCTCCAAAGTAGTCAGAGCATAAACAGTTATGCAAAACATAATTTGGTTAGAATATCTCCTTTGAATAACTATAGTCAAAAGACCCCAACTGCCAACCCAATGGTGAATAACTACCTCTTTTGGGTCCTAAGGAAACCAATGCCACCAGAAGTCCCCTAGTAACTAAGGGAAGCAACTTTTCCAGCTGGCCTTATTTTACTTGCAATTGAATCCATTTCCTCTATTGACATCTTCATTTCCTGAAGGAGAACAAGATGTGGATGGTTTGTCTGAGTCATTCTTATAATTTAATTTTATTTTGAAATACTCCCTTTGAGTCTTCTAATTAATATTCCAATTGATTATCTTCATTAATACCAAAACTAAATAAATTGATAAGGGCATTAATCTTACCTTCCTCTACAACCTTTTCACCTTCTTTTACCATATATGTTTGGTCTTACGACCTGCCTTTTGGTTGGAATCCATCTTAAAGTTTTTCCTATTTCTTGACTTATCCCAATTGAATATGGGATGGCTTCTAACCTCAAAGAATGCATGTACAAAACCAAAGTGTTATTGGAAGGTTCAACCGAGTATATATTGGGGCTTGTATTATTTGAAGTCTCAACATTTAAAATATTGTTTTTATTGTGTATATTTCCTTCATTTTTTTCTTGTTGAAAATATTTAATTTATTGGTTTGTCTATGAGTCCTTCCTTGCATCTTTAAATTGCATTTCTAATATTTTTGTCTCCATTATTTTCTTTTTCCCACCTGGAACATCATTTATGAAAAAAATTCAAACATATTAGTTGATAACTTCGATTGATCCTTCATAACTGGTTTTTTCTGAGTGTTGTTCTTCTTAGGCATTTGGAAATCTACTAATTTTGTATCCTCTTTTTTTTGATCTAGAATTTTATTTGGCAAAACACTAGCCAAATGACCATATTCATGGTAAATTCTACAATGAAAAGGAATGTTCTCATAGTCCACCACTTGCTCCCAAGTGTCCTCTCCAAATTGTAATGAGATCTTTCCAGGTAGGGGTTTGTCAAAATCCATTAAAACACAAATTCGAGCATAAATAATATGTTCAAATTTTTGAGTACAATCAATAGTCATCATAAAAGTTCCCAAAGAGTTTCCAATTGAAGAAAAAATAGTCGGATTCCAAAATTCAATTGGGAGGCCAAAGAGTCTAACCCACACGGGACCTGTAGAAGGCATCTCTTCTTCAAATTTAAATTTAGTATGCCAAGGCTTCATGAAAAGCCCCGTCCTTCCAAAGAACTAGTGACCCCCTTGAAATATTTTGTCTCTATCTTCATTATTAGCAAATAAAATAATAAAATAACCATTTGGATAAATAGAGATTTGTAACCCACCTTTTGTTTTTAAAATTTTTATAGCCCAAATTTTGAAAGTGGATAGGCTCAGACGAAAACCCAAGAAACAATAAATTAGTCCTCTTTTTCTAGATCTTCTATGCTAGTCTGAATGACACCTATATATAGCTTAACAATCAAAGTTCCATCGGTCGAAACTGGCGGGAAATTTTTTGAGCAGGTGACAGGCGATGTTCTAGGGTTTGTGGAGCGAAGGAAAATCCAGGGCATCGGTGGGTTGCCGTAGTGTTTTTCTGGTTACTGTGGATCTGAAGGAACGTCTGCTGCCCCAGGAGGGCCCAATGGGGTCTCCTCCGGACCCTCTCTCTGGGAGAAAGAGCTCTTACGCTGAATTGCTAAAAGAAAATTCTTCGTCTTCCAATGACGAAGCTCGGAGAAATACTCTTCATACGCTCTTCAAGAACGCCGGCAAGAGTTCAACAACACATCGAGTTAATGGATGCCTCCCACAATCCGCCTCAAGACCCAAGATTGTCATCGAACCAAAGATGGTCGAAGACACAATCATATACAGAGCTAACCATGATCTGATCTATAAATTCATGGGTATCCGACCTACCCTGAATTTCTTGCATACCTGGGTCAGACAAAACTGGGAGCCTCATGGTGAGTACTCCTTATGGTTTATTAGTAACGGGTATTTCATTGTTAGTTTTTCTTCTCTAGCCGATAGAAACAGGGCGTTTGAGTCAGAAAAGAGGAACCACGGTCCGACAGGGTTATTTGTTCAACCCTGGAGAGTGGGTTTCGATCCTCGTATTGAACCCACGGCTGTCCCGATTTGGATCCGGTTGTACGCTCTTCCAATGGAGTTTTGGGGTGAGCAGGTTCTGGAAATGATCGATAACTCCCTCGATAGACACCTGGGCATCTCCAAGGACACCATAGAAGGTAACACAGCTGTCTTTGCAAGAATTTGCATGGAAATGGATATTAGCCAGCCTCTACCGACAGAGGTGGAACTTGAACTGGCAGGAATATCTTGGATCCAACAGCTAGATTATGAGGCTCTACCCTTCAGATGCAGAGTTTGCCACAAACATGGGCATTTGGCCCGGTTTTGTCCAAATATTTTGAACACAAAAATGGAGGCCCCGCTTGGAATGCCAAATCGCCCCAGAGAGGGTAAGTCTACTCTTGCCAAAGAACCATCCAATACTCCTCAGGGTAATGATGTTCAGAAAGATGGCTTTGAACAGCCCAAAAGAAGGAGAAAGCAAAAGAAAAATGGTAAGGAGCAATCACAACTCAAGCCACCCAATAGATATGAAATTTTTAAGACACTAGTGGATCAAGAGGATCAAGTCATGGAAGGAGTGGATGGGAATATTGAGGACAATAACATCCACACTCATGCTTCTCCTTCATCTCCCCCTATCTTAGAACAGGTGATTGAGTCCACTGAGTTACCACAGCCAGAGAATGCAGGGGCACTGATAGTGCACTCCCAAGCGCAGCCAGTAATTAAGGATGTCAGCATGGGAATTGCAGAAAAGAATAGAGAAAGGCCAGCCCTAGGGATAACTCAAGTGGAAAAGAGATCCAAAAATAGCAACTCTCAAGGAGCGGGTAGAAAATCAAATAAGGACCTGCTAGCAGTTCAAGGAGACAAGCTGATCAATGGAGGATCGGTGAGGACAATTGATTCTTACTGCTCTCAAGGTTTTCAATGATTATTCAATCTTGGAATGTTAGGGGTTTAAACAATAGAACCCATCAATCTGCTGTTCAAAGACTCTTAGGAAAATGTAAAACAGACTTTTTGCTTATCCAGGAGACAAAAATGTCTTTAGATCTTATGTGTAAAACAGTTAATAGAATCTGGAGGGGCGCTGGTCATATGGATGTGGCTGCCCAAGGTGCCTCAGGGGGGATTGTTACTCTTTGGAACCCTCTGGAATGGACTGCAATAGAACATATAGCTTGGAGGGGTGTTCTCACATCTCATTTTAGGAATAATGTCACAACTGAACATGTCTTAATCACAAATTTTTATGGGGCCCAAAACCTTGATGGCCAGAGGCTCCAATGGAAAGTTGTACATAACATGAGGTCCTCAAGGGAAGATTTAGACTAGATTATTGCAGGGGATTTTAATGCTAAATTATCTGCTCGAGATCAGGAAGGTGGAACCCCAATTTTGGATCCAGGGGATCGGCTTCTGATTGCCCAAGTCCAGGCCTTTCACTTAGTGGATATTAAAGGCCCTGGAACCTACTTTACTTGGACTAACAAGAGGAGGGAGCCACATAGCAGGAAGGTAAAGCTAGACCATTTTTTGGTCTCAGAGGAGGCATTTGTAAAGTGGAACACTAAATTCCAGATTTTGGAGGGCCCAGTTTCAGATCACTTTCCCATTTTGTTGGAGGGAGGGACTATGACAAGGCAAGCATCACAAACCTTTTAAATTTGAGAATTTTTGGTTACAAAAGGAGGATCTTCGAAAGAAAATTCCGCAGTGGTGGGAAGAAGGCCGTCTACCTTTTGGGACAACAATGTTTAGATTCCACAAACAACTTCATTTTGTCAAAGTTCAACTGAAACAATGGAGGCAAGCTAATAAGTCAGATTTTCAGCTCCAAAGAGCCCCCTTGGTGGCCAGATGGGATGAGGTTCAAAAACTCTTTAGGGAAGGAACAATTACTGAGCAGCTCAAAACCGAGGATGATGCCTTGCGCAAAGCGGTTGAGGACATTGATAACCAAGAGGAGACTTACTAGAAACAGAGAGCAAGAAACACTTGGTTATTAGAAGGTGATAGAAATACCAAATTTTTCCATCGATCAACTTGTGCTAGGAGACAGATGAATAACATGGAAGCCCTTCAAGATGAGAATGGACACTCCTTTGATACTCTTCCCGGTATGCATTCCCACTCAATGGATTATTTTTCTAAAATTTTTAAGGAAAGCATGGAGCAAGATGTTGAGGCTCGAAATGAAGTTATTGATGTCATACCCTCTGTTATCTCTGAAGAAGAAAATCAGACCCTTCTTAGACCCATTGATAGAGATGAACTGAAGAATGTGGTCTTTGGAATGAGCACTGGAAAATCTCCAGGTCCAGATGGCTTTCCTATTGAGTTTTTTTAGGCCTTTTGGGATACTTTGGAGGAGGATGTTTTGGCTGTCACAGAGGAGTCCAGAACTAATAAAAGAATGCTTAAGGCAATAAATCATACCTTCATCACTTTAATTCCAAAAGGGGAGGAGGGGGCTCATATCTCTGATTTCAGACCTATTGCCTTATGCAACGTGATTTATAAAATAATCACAAAGATAATGGCTGAACGGCTAAAACCTCTCCTTCATAACATCATCTCCTCTGAGCAAGGGGGTTTTGTAGAGGGTAGACAAATCTTGGATGGGGTGGTTCTCGCTCAAGAGGCAATCCATACAATGCAAAAATCTGGTAATAAAGGAATGTTCATTAAACTGGATATGTCCAAGGCTTATGATAGGGTGGAGTGGAGTTTCTTGTCAAAGATGATGGCAGCCTTTGGTTTCTCTCAGGACTGGATAGATTGGGTCATGAGTTGTGTTTCTACGCCCTCTTATTCTGTTCTAATCAAGGGTCTTCCCTCGCAACCTTTTGGAGCCACACGTGGTCTTCGTCAAGGAGACCCTTGCTCTCCCTATATTTTCCTCATTTTGGCTGAAGGATTAGGTAGACTTTTCTTGAGGAGAAGACATCAAGGCCTGCTAACAGGTATCAAGGTGGGGGAGGAAATTTTGACTCACTTACAGTTTGTGGACGATACAGGATTGGTTGGAGTGGCCAGCTTTAGGGAAGCTAGAGGAATCAGAGATACTCTTAATGTCTACCTTAGGGCTTCAAACCAGGTCATCAATGATAAAAAATCCAAAGTGGTCTTTTTCAATCTTGACCAAAGGCTACAGGACAAAGTTATAGAGATCTTGGGATTCACAAGGACTTCTCTTCCAGTAGTTTACTTGGGAGTTCCTTTGCATTTCAAAAAATTAAAAATAGATATCTGGAAGGATCTTTTGGATGGTATCAAAGATAGAATGAATCATTGGTCTCATAAATGGTTAAGCTATGGGGGTAGATTAACTTTCTTACGATCGTTATTCAGGCCATGCCAATTTATAAATTCTCTATCCTGGCTGCCCCACATACTATATGGAAAGAGCTGGACAAAATGGCTAGAAGATTTTTATGGGAAGGAGCAAAAGGGGAGAGGAAATGGGCCTTGGTTGGTTGGGATAAAGTTACCCAGCCCAAGGAAAAAGGAGGTCTGGGACTGAGAAGCTCCAAGCTTAATAACAAAGCTTTGGCTGGAAAACTGTATTGGAGGTGGATTTCCCAACCAACCTCCTTATTCAGTAGAATCCTAACCAATAAATATTTGGGTCATGTTCACCCCAATGAGGTGGGCCGTTTCCCTCTGGATGGTACTGGATCCTTAGTGTGGCAGGCTCTCAAGCTTGGATCTCAGGTTATTAAAGACCAATTGTTTTGGAAAGTGGGGAGAGGGGAGAAGGCACGTTTCTGGACTGATTCATGGGACCAGTACCCACCCATCATTGCTGCGTTCCCCGAATTACAACCAATTAAATCCGCCATAGAAGCCAAGGGCTGGATCCAAATTGAAAGTTATTTCAACACTAGCCAAATGGGGGAGTATAAGTTTAAGAAGTTTAAGAGGTTGGAGGAGTGGCCAATTACAATCCCTCCGGAGCTGGCACCCATCTTGACCAAAATCTTGACAGAAAGGTTTCTCACAGGGAGAGACGAGGAGGATGAATTAGCTTGGGGCTATGGGAACCTTGGTGTATATACAGTGAAGGACGGATACGACAAGATCCTCCCGGAGCCTCCCCCACATTCATTTTTGGTTCAGGATTGGAGAAAGATTTGGCATTCCAAGGGCTGGCCGAAAGTAAATTTCTTTGCTTGGCAGTTTATGCACAATGGAATTCTCACTTTTGACAATCTTAGAAGTAGAGGAATCATCGGTCCATCTAAGTGTGTATTATGCCACAAGAACGAGGAAACAACTCGATCACCCGATGTTTGAGTGCCCTTTCACGCGTCGATTTGGAAGCGTTGGTTCTCTCACTATAAACTCCAGGCTAATGGTGATCCGAATCGGACCAATATTTGGGAAAAATGGAAGAGGGGTAGATTTAAATCTAAAGCTCTTCGAATAGGTTGGGAGCTTGGCTTACTTTTCATCTGGTGGCAAGTGTGGTTGGAGAGAAATGCCCGTATTTTTAGAGAAACTTTCTCCTCGCTAGATGGAGTTTGGCAGGTCATCTGGAGCAAAGTCACAAAAACTGTTGCCATCTATGCTCGAAGAGGAAAATCAGGTTGGTCCTGGGCCACTGGAAGAGGGAGTTGAAGAGCAAGAGAGACAGGATAGAGCTAGCTGGAAACCACCCCCAGAAGGTTGGATCAAAATCAATACTGATGGAGCTACAAAAGGCAATCCGGGCAGTGCCGGAATTGGTGTAGTTTGTCGGGATCATGCTGGTTCAGTGCTCTATTGGGAACTGCAAGGCTTGGGAAGAGCCACAAACAATGAAGCATAAGCCATTGCTATCAAATCTGCTTCCATCTGGGCAGTTAATCAGGGCCACAGGAGGATAATTCTCGAATCTGATTCTCAAATTATGGTTGGCGCTCTAGACTGCATGAGGAACTTTGCTTCGAAAGCATGGAGGTTGCGGATTCTGGTCTCTCAAATCAAGGAACTATGGAGGGAATTAGATGATGTGATCCCCGTTTATGTGAGTAGAGATTTAAATAAAGCGACCGATTTCCTTGCGAAGATGGGTGCTGAGAAAGAGGTAGGGGTGCAGCTGCACAGTGACATGCCTTTGGAGGATGAAGTGATTAGGCAGGGTCTTGAAAGATCCTTGAGACAATGAGCAAAGAAAATGCTAAGGGTGGTTTTTGTCACGATATCATGACCTGTTGCACCGTCACGGCCTTTGGAGGGAAGCTATCGCGATATCGCGACATGTTGCACCGTCGCGGCCTTTGGAGGGAAGCTATCATGATATCGCGACATGTTGCACCGTCACGGACTTTGGAGGGAAACTGTCATGATATCATGACATGGTGCACCATCGCGGACTTTGGAGGGAAGCTGTCATGATATCGTGACATGGTGCACCATCACAGACTTTGGAGGGAAGCTGTCTCGATATCGCGGCCTTTGGAGGGAAGCTGTCGCGATATCGCGACCTGTTGCACCGTCGCGGCCTTTGGTTGGAAGTTATCGCGATATCGCGACATGTTGCGCCATCGCGGCCTTTGGTGGAAAGTTGTCACGATATCGCGACATGTTTCACCATCGCGGCCTTTGGAGGAAAGTTGTCGCGATATCGCGACATGTTGCACCGTCGCGGCTATTGGAGGGAAGCTGTCATGATTTCGTGACATGTTGCACCATCACGGTTTTCGAAGGAAAGTTGTCATGATTTCGTGACATGTTGCACCGTCGCGGCCTTGGGAGGAAAGTTGTCACGATATCGCGACGTGTTGCACCATCACGGCCAATGGAGGAAAGTTGTCACGATTTCGTGACATGTTGCTCTGTCACGACCGAGGAAGGATTATTGTCGCGATATCGTGACATGTCACGATATCGCGACATGTTGCTTTGTCATGGCTAGGGAAGGATAGTTGTCGCGATATCGTGACATGTCACGATTTCGTGACTTGTTGCCTCGTCGCGGCCAAGGTTGGTTAGCTATCGCGAAATCGCGACATGTCGCTCCGTCGCGGTCAAGGATGGTTTGTTGCCGCGATATCGCGACCTGTCGCGATTTCGTGACTTGTTGACTTTTTGCGGTCAAAGGTGGTTTGTGTCACGTTTTCGCGCCTTGTAATCGGTGGGAAGGGTCTTCTCCCTTATGTAACTGATCTTTGTTTTAATACAAGTTTTTTCCAATTTTTTCAAAAAAAAAAAAAAAACAATCAAAGTTCCATCAACTACCCTAAAAAATCTTGACTTAGTTTTCCTAGGATCAATCTTAGGTATTCTTAGAGGTTTATAGGAAGCCCTAAGATTAATGTTAGCATTAGGCTGAGGTTGTCCACCATGGAGGACATCCCTAAAATTTATTTTTGGGACCAAGTATTTGAAATCCTTGCCCTTGAAAGAGGTTTTCATAGTGGATTTATTTTGGGGGTGCTCCTTAGCATTGGATTCTCTTGATATCTAAACCATTTTTGATCAACTAATTGAAACTGATTTCAATATCTCTTTAATCCATGACTTGGATGCTGAGGAAATGTATGATTTTCACTTTTTTTTTATGCAACAAATTGGAAGTCATTTTTAATCAAGTTCATAACATAAATATATATTGAAAGATAAATTTCTAACCCATATTGGATCCCCTACAACATATCCCACTAAAATCTTGAGCTTAAACCACAAAAATGTTGGCCACTAGGGATCGAAGGCCCTAAAAAACAACCTTTGGAATCGCTTTCGTCGAACACAAATGAAACCCTCACACAGTTGCTCACTTTTAAAAAACCAAAGTAGAACCCTAGAGAGGAAACTCTTCCATAGGATCAAAATAACACTTATTAAAACCAATTGAAGAAAAATACTTGGAAACCTTATCATACCAAGCTCTTAGAGCTTTCTTAAGTCCATATAGGGATTTCTTTAATCTACAAACATAATTTGGATTTTCTAGATTCTCAAAGCCTTGAGGTTGCTCCATATAAATCTCAACATCTAAGTTACCATTAAGAAATGCACTCTTTACATCTAATTGATAAATTTTCCAATTAAAAGTAGTAGCTAATGCTATTATTAATCTAGTTGTAGGTAATTTAGAAATCGGAGCAAATGTTTCCTCATAATATACTCCATACTTTTGCGAGAAACCTTTTGCTAATAATCTAGCCTTATTTTTGTCAACTTCTAAAGAATTTAACTCAATTGTAAATACCCATTTACAACCTATTACATTTCTCTTAGAAGGCCTTGGGACCTAATCCCAAGTATCATTTTTGATAAGAGAATTGAATTCTTGTTCCATAGCTTTGATCCAATTTGGATAATTTTAGCTTGATTATAGGTTTTAGGTTCATTCAAATTTTAAATTTTAGCCATTAAGGTTATAATTGATGTTTGGCTTCTAGTTCTATATTTGTACATTTCACCAAATGGAGAGTTTTTGGTTGTTTGCTCTAACCATTTTGGTCTCTTGGTTTGATTTTCTGAGGAAATGTTTTTATCAATGCTAAAAGAACTAGATTTATATAAAGTAGACTCATCAAATATGACATACCTATTCACAAATATAGTTCTTCTATTAGGGTTATACAATCTATATCCTTTGTATTAATTATCATAACCTACTAACACACATTCAAGTTGTAAGCTTCCTGCAGTGGCAAGGGCCTTGGCCTCTCTTTGAGAAGTTCAAGGTTCAAACCCCACTTAGTATGAGGGGACCAAGACCCCTCAAAAAACCCTGTGTAAAATCATTGAAAAACCTAATAACACACATTTCAAAGATATATTATCTAATTTTTAATATCAATTGAATTATTATGATATGCATAAGCAATGCACCCAATTACTCTCAAATGTTTAATTGATGGTTTCCTTTGAAACCAAGCCTCAAATGGAGTGAATCCATTTAGTACCTTAGTGGTACACCTATTAATAAAATATACAAAAGTAAAACGACACTCAACCCATAAGAAATTAGGCAAAATTTGGAGGAAAGTCCTTGTCATATTTGCAATGGACCTATTTTTCCTCTCAGCAACCCCATTTTGTTGGGGTGAATATGGGCATGTGAATTGTCTTGAAATACCCATTTCAAGAGAATAAGAATTAAACTCATTACTCACATACTCTCCTCCATTACTAGTCCTTAAAATTTTTATGAAGTAAGAGGTTTCATTTTCAATAGGTGCCTTAAAAAATTGAAATATTCAAATACTTGAGACTTTTTTTTTCAAAAAATAAATCCAAGCGTACCTTGAAAAATCATCAATAAAAATTAAATAATATAAACATCCATTTAATGATTTAACTTGAAATGGACCCATAAGGTCATAATGGACTAATTGCAATCTATAAAAATATTTAAAAGAAGTTTCACCAAACTTAGTCCTAGGTTGCTTGGATAAAATGCAAGCCTCACAAAGTCCTCCATCAACTTCAATTTTAGGAAGACCAATTACCATGTTTTTGTTAAACATATCAATCATAATTATATATTTTATATGACCTAATATATACCACAATTTAGAATTATTGTCAACATACATGGCAAGGCAATGTTTAGCTAAAATTTGACGTGGAGAGCATTCATACAAGTTGGAAAACATACCTTCTCCAACAATCTCTCCCACATTGATTTTGATGATGCACCTATTGTCACAAAATTGAATGCTTCTTCCTTGATAAGCTAATTACCTTACAAAAAGTAGGTTAGTTGCAAGATCATGAACACACAAAACATCATTATATACTTCTCTACCTATCTTAACATTGCTAATTCCTTCTACAATGATATGGGAATTGTCCCTAACAGTAACTACATTGTAATCTAAGTTTAATGGAGTAAAAAATAACTTAGAATTAGTCATATGATTAGTGCATCATGAATGAAAATTTGAAGATTTATGGTCTATTTCATCATGAATGGAAGTCAATGCATGAACTAAAACAACATTATTAGTTTTCTTACCTTCCTTCTTGTTTTTTGTGTTTTTGGAGGCTACCTTCTTCTTGTAATAATCATTTTCTTTGTGGCAAAAAATGCCACAAAAGTTACAATTACCATTAAATATAGGATTATTACTCTTTGATTTCTTCTCAAACTTAGGTTTTGAAGAACCTTTGTTCCACTTTCTAGGTTTATTACCTTTATGAACATTCAAGGCAATGGAAGTAGAGTTAGGGTCCTTACCTGCACTTACCTTTGTACTTTTTTGTAGCTTGATGATTTCTTCATGTTAAACAAGTAAGTTAGAGAGCTCAGCAAGTAGATTGTTTTCTTGATAACATTTTCTATTGAGGATATTTACAAAGTCATTGAACTTTTCAATGATATTTCTAAGTACAATGAAGTATACGATTTTTTCATTCATCATTCACAACTACATGCAATTAGTTGTGTCATAATTTCTCTTATTTTATCTAGGTATATTATAACAAATTCTTCATATGACATGTTTGTGTTACATAATTTTAAAAGGGAAAATTTTCTACCCATGTTTAACCTTATGAGCATGGTTTTTAACTCATCCCATACTTCATATACAAAAGAAAAATAAAAAATATGCACAAATATGTCATCACTTACAACCCTAAATAACATAGAAAGGGCTTGTTGATTTTTTACATTCTATGGTTCAAGTGCTCTTCAATTTTGGGGTTGTGGCTCCTCCTTGTTCACAATCTTCTAAATTTACCTCACTTGTTATTCCACTCTCATCCTAGGCTCCCAAATATGATAGTTTATCCCTTCAAGAATATGCTTAGGGGTAAAGCTAGCAATATTGTTAAGGCCATGACTAAAAACACAAACATGTTAGTATGATTGTAGAAGTAATTTTGCAAAATATAAGAATAAACTACAACTTATTTTACCAAAAATATCATATTCAAATACCTTCAATTTTAAAAATTAAAGGAAAAAGCGGGGTGCTGTGGATCCACCACCAAATAATTTTTTTTAAATAGGGGGCGGTCCCATAGGCCTACCACCCTCCATTTTTAAATATTAAATTACCATTTTCAAACCGTGGCATGTGTGAGTGTGTGAGGGGGTGGGTGTGTGGTGGCTTTGTATTAAATTCCCTATTGATAAGTATAGCTCTCGATTTTACAAGGGATCATGGTTGGGAGGAGACTGCTCAATCTTGTATGTTTATCATAGGGGTTTTTCACAATAACCAAATAAAAAAAAGTGAAACTAAATTAATATTAAAAATAAGGGGAATGGGGAAGGCTTGAGGCCCCCTGTCACCCCACGTCGCCTCAAGGGCTATTTTCAACCAGTGCATTATGTCATCGATGAGCCGCCAGTGGCTGTCAATCAGTTGCTAGTTGGCCACCACCTTGGTTGTCGTCGATAGCTTATTAGACCACTGATGTGTAGGCCAAGGCCTAACGTTGGTCAGCCACATGACCTGTCGTAAACTTCTAAATAAATTAACTTATTAAATTTAAAAACTTTAATATTTAATACACATTTAAATATATAGATAGATAGATATTAACGTGAACGGAATTCCAATAATGGAATATGCCACTAGACTTGCATCATCACATTAACCGATTAGAAAGCAAGAGGGCCAGCCCCCCACACATATGCTCAAACTCGATGTTAATAGTAGTGAGAAATCCCACAAAGTGGGACCAAGGACTTGCACCTTTAAGCCTGTTACCCCATTGGCAAAGAGTATGGCAAGTATTGGGGTTTATAAACTACTCAAGTCCCACAACACATTTAATGTGGGATTATTCATAAACACACACACACAAACTACACTAGCAAGAGAGATAGGTATTAACATGAACATAATTTCAATAATGAAATATGCCACTAGACTTGTATCATCACATTAACCGATTAGAAAGCAAGAGGGCCAACCTCCCAAACACATGCCCAAACTCGATGTTAATAAGGATAAGAAATCCCACAAAGTGGGACCAAGTACTTGCACCTTTAAGCCTTCTATCCCATTGGCAAAGAGTATGGCAAGTGTTGGGGTTTATAAACCACTCAAGTCCCACAACACAGTTAATATAGGATTATTCACAAACACACACACACAATACACTAACAAGATAGATAGGTATTAACGTGAACGAAATTCCAATCATGGAATATGCCACTAGACTTACATCATCACATTAACCGATTAGAAAGCAAGAGGGCCAACCCGATTAGAAAGCAAGAGGGCTAGCCCCCCACACATGCCCAAAATCGATGTTAATAGGTGTGAGAAATCCCACAAAGTGGGACCAAGGACTTGCACCTTTAAGCCTGCTACCCCATTGAGAACCATTTTTCTCTATTTTTTTATTAAAAAAATCAAACTCTCTTAAATATATATTTAAAAAAAATTTGTAATTAAAAAAAAAAAAGAGAGATTTCATTTTAGTATATAAATAAAAAACCCTTTTTCTTCGATTTTTTAATTAAAAAAATAAAACCCTTATATATATTAAAAAAATTTATCATTTAAAAAAATTAATAAAGGAGTGTTTTTAAATAAAATTTAACATTAAATTTATGTAAAAGATAAATGTTAGATTTAATTGTAACATATCTTAAAAAAAAAACCTTGGAGGCATGATTATTTGCAAAGGTAGTAGTTTGACCTGAATCTACTGAGTGCGCGCCAACTCGACAATAGAGGTACCAATCCTGAGCAAATGGTATTCCTCATCTTGTCGAGTTAAATAACAACACGGTGGTATAGGGGGCAGCCCTAAGATTTGAACCCTGTTTGGTAGTATAAAAGGACTGTGGATGTAATCGATTCCCCTATAGATACATAGGGTAGTTGGTTGCATCCACACTATTTTTAGTAATTGCCAAGTGTAGGGTTCAAGCCATAGGGGTTGCCCCCAAAAGCCTATACCACCTTAATATTTTATAACCTGATGTGAAGAGGACCATTGGTCGCTCAAGATTCGTATCATCATCATCGATCTTGCGTGCACTCAAAGGATTTAGAGTAGACTACTACCTTTACAACAAGCATAGCCCCAAGGTTTGAACCTCAATATCTTCTTGGTAAGTGCCTGGCCAGACAGACAATTACCAATCCACCTAGCTCTTGGGGGCAACAAAAGAATAAAAAGAATTACTAAAATCTAAAATTAGAAAACTCATCATAGATGAACTTGGGCTCTGATACCAAATAAATAGGAGGAAGTAAGTAAAATCCATCAAATGTAATGGATTAAAACAAACTCAAACAACAAAGTATTAATATGCCAAATATATAATACATAAATGTATAACATAAAATTTAATAAATAAAAAAAATGTATGGTAAGATAGAAATAAATCAAACCACATAAAAAACATCAATATTATGTGGAAACTGTTTAAAAGGAAAAACCATGGCCAAAATTGTATCTCCACTTTTGTATTATATTTAAAAAAATATACAAGCAAAAACCATGGCCAAAATTGTATCTCCACTTTTGTATTATATTTAACAAAATATACAAGCCTTTTTCATCAAATGTGATTGGTATAAATCATCAATATCTCAAGTAAATAAAAGTGTCTCATTATTAGTTGTCCACAATTCTCATTGAACAGTTAGCATTATATAGTTAGCTCACTGTCAACATAAGGAGTTTAGCCCAAATATATAGGTTGAGCTATTGTCTCATTAGAAAATATTCATGAAGGAAAACTTCCACAATATGTGCCACCACACTCATACCACATGCCATTATGTGCCCCACATGTGCCACCACACTAAAGTTTTCATGCCATGTGACCTTTGACTTAGAGTTAGGCTAGATATTGAAATTATTTAATTATTTATTTTTTTGAATTTACATTGTAGAATCGGATCGGTAGCCACCATGAATCTGGACAAGCTATTTGAATTTTATGATTGTCACAATATTCTGTGTTGTCCACCCTGGAAGCCGCCACACAGTTCTTCGCTTAGTCCACACCTATAACCACCATGCCACAATCATTTTAAACCTTTTAAGTCGTTGAAAGCACTAGGATAGGGACAAGCATTCAATTCAACGGTGCCCGAGATTTGAACCTTGGACCTCCACACCCTTACGGGGTTTGGTCGAACCAATTGGTCTACACCTCGGACCTATATTGAAATTATTTTAATTTAGTAATTGTAGGAATAATAATGTTAAGGTGTAGGAGAAAAACCATGACAAAAATTGTATCTCCACTTTTGTATTATCTTTAACAAAATATACAAGCCTTTTTCCTCAAATGTGATTGGTATAAATTATCAATATCTCAAGTAAATAAAAGTATCTCATTATTAGTTGTCCATAGTTCTCATTGAACAATTAGCATTATATAGTTAGCTCACTGTCAACATACGGAGTTTAGCCCAAATATATAGTTTGAGCTATTGTCTCATTAGAAAATATTCATGAAGGAAAACTTCCACAATATGTGCCACCACACTCATACCACATGCCATTATGTGCCCCACATGTGCCACCACACTCAAGTTTTCATGCCATGTGACCTTTGACTTTGAGTTGATTAGAGTTAGGCTAGATATTGAAATTATTTATTTATTTATTTTTTTGAATTTACATTGTAGAATCAGATCAGTAGCAAGCTGTCTGACTTTTATTATTGTCACAATATTTTGTGTTGTCCACCCTGGAAGCCGCCACACAGTTCTTCGCTTAGTCCACACCTATAACCACCATGCCACAATCATTTTAAACCTTTTAAGTCATTGAAAGCACGACGGTGCCCGAGATTTGAACCTTGGACCTCCACACCCTTATGGGGTTTGGTCGAACCAATTGGTCTACACCTCGGACCTATATTGAAATTATTTTAATTTAGTAACTGTAGGAATAATAATATTAAGGTGTAGGAGAAAAACCATGGCCAAAATTGTATCTCCACTTTTGTATTATCTTTAACAAAATATACAAGCCTTTTTTCTCAAATGTGATTGGTATAAATCATCAATATCTCAAGTAAATAAAAGTGTCTCATTATTAGTTGTCCACAGTTATCATTGAACTGTTAGTCTTATATAGTTAGCTCACTGTCAACATAAGGAGTTTAGCCCAAATATATAGTTTGAGCTATTGTCTCATTAGAAAATATTCATGAAGGAAAACTTCCACAATATGTGCCACCGCACTCATACCACATGCCATTATGTGCCCCACATGTGTCACCACACTCAAGTTTTCATGCCATGTGACCTTTGACTTTGAGTTGATTAGAGTTAGGCTAGATATTGAAATTATTATTATTATTATTTTTTTTGAATTTACATTGTATAATCGGTAGCCACCATGAATATGGATAAGCTGTCTGACTTTTATGATTGTCACAATATTCTGTGTTGTCCACCCTGGAAGTTGCCACACAATTCTTCGCTTAGTCCACACCTATAACCACCATGCCACAATCATTTTAAACCTTTTAAGTTGTTGAAAGCACCAGGATAGGGACAAGCATTCAATCCGATGGTGCCCAAGATTTGAACCTTGGACCTCCACACCCTTACGGGGTTTGGTCGAACCAATTGGTCTACACCTCGGACCTATATTGAAATTATTTTAATTTAGTAACTGTAGGAATAATAATATTAAGGTGTAGGATAAACTGCAAGCTTAGTAGTGGTAAGGGCTTTGGCCTCTTTTTGAGATATCCAAGATTCAAACCCCACTTAGTATGAGGGGATCGGGACCCTTCATAAAAACCTGTGTAAATTCATTGAAAAAACTGCACGCATTAAAATTTACTACTATTATTACTATATATATATATATTTTGGTTTGGTTATTGTGAGAAACCCCTATGACCGACGTACAGGGTGAGCTATACTTATCAATAGGGAATTTAACACAAAGCCATCACACACCCACCCCCTCACACACTCGCCTATGCCATGGTTTGAACCTTGGACCTCCCAAAGAAGAGCCAAAGCCCAAACCGTTGCGCTGCACCCCCGAGTGCTACTATATTATATATTTTTAACCTAGCTTATAAAAAAATATTAAGATGTAGGATAAAATAAATATAGGTATATATTTATTTTATCGATATACCTTAATATATATTAATTTAACCTAGGTATATATATAAATATAAATTAAATGATATTTAATTTATAATAAAGCCTAGATACCCAATTTTACTATTCATCTTTATACTTAAGTGAAATTACAATATAATTTCAAAATTGAATTATTTGTTTCAACATGGTATAGATTTGAGGAACAAAAATAAATAACATAATTATTGATAAAAAGTGGGTAAAATTCCATAGACATGAATAAAAAGTGATCATGAAGCTGGTAACTTGAAATATTTAAGTATGAATAAGGTTCGTAAAATAATTTATCAATATGTTGTTAACAAACAACATAGTGAATCTAATGATGCATTCAAAAATATTAGGAAGACAGAGGATTATCTAGCAAATTTTGCTAATGAAAGTTTCAAGAGGTAATACAACTAAATGAAATAATCATAAATAAAATGAGAAATTATCAGAAGCAAAAAATTGAGTTGCGAGTCTTTTTTATAATAAATAAAAAATAAAAAAATTATGCCCCATTTTCATTCCCTTCGAATAGCTAGAATTTTTTTTAACAACTTAATTTAACATTTATATTATGGTATTTATGTGTTGACCACTATTATATTGGTTGTATGTGAGATTAATGATAATTGATGAGATCTTATCTAGTTGTTGATTTGTTAATTGTAGTATTGTGACAAGTGCAAAACTATTTGTGCCTTCAAGAAAAACCATGATGGTGTTAAATTAAGTTTGATAAATGAGCCTATATTTATCATCACAGTTTAAAAATATTTTTTCATGAAAATTACTACTAAAATTATTATTATTATTTTATCTTAGGAGACAACACAATGATTGGGGCTTTGGCTTTTATTCAGGAGGTCCAATGTTCAAACCATGGTGTGTGTAGGTGTGTGTTAATCTTATTGATAAGCTTAGCTCTTGGCCTTATGAGAGGTCATGGCTAGGATAAAAATGCTCAGCCTTAAACTTTGGTAGTAGAATTTTTTCACACTATCCAAATAAAATAAAAAAATTACTATTATTAAATTATTATTAATGTAATTCATATTTATATTGTTGATTAAAATATTGAAATACAATCTATATTTAAGAGTTAGGGTAATATTAAGCTAAAGAAAAAAATTAATAATGTAGTAGTTGAAATAAGAGTAAAGTTGGTGATAAAAGGATCATTTTATTCTAGAAAGCTTATCATATTATATATATATATATATATATATTTAAAATAAATCACACCGTTAGATTCCTTATTTCTCATTATAAAATGAGTGGTTATGTTGAGGATTCTAACAAATATTATGATATGTATAGCCTTATAGAATTGAGCCTATTATTTTATATAGTATATAATTTATATAAATGACTTTTATTCTAAATTCATTAAAATAATCTTATAGTTTTTCTATAATAAATTCTGGGTGGGACAACGTAACGGTTTGGGGTTTGGCTTTTATTCAAGATGTTCAAGGTTCAAACCATGACATGTGTGTGGTTGTGTTAAATCCTCTATTGATAAGCTCAACTCTTACCTCATGAAAGGTCATGGTGGGATGGGGATGCCCAACCTTGAACATTGGTTATAGGGGTTTCTCACACTAACCTTTAAATTTAAGTCTCATAGGGGGATAACACAATGATTTGGGATTTGGATCTTCTTTAGGAGGTCCAAGGTTCAAACGTAATGTGGGTGAGTGTGTAAGGGGTGGGTGTGTGTATGGTTGTGTGTTAAATTCCCTATTGATAAGCTCAAATCTCCCCTTATGAGAGATCATGGTGGGATGGGGATGCCCATCCCTAAGCATTGGTCACAAGGGTTTCTCACGTTAACCAAATAAAATAAAATAATAATAACTATCTATTCATTATTCTTGCAGAAGAATTAGGGAGAGCTTTCTCAAAGGTAAAAGTGGAAGAAAAAATCAAAGGTATTCAAATTACAAAAATGATCCCTTTGAATCTCATTTCTAATTTGTTGATGATAATTTTATTTTGATCCAACCCTTAGTTAGAGAGGCTATGGAGTTATTATAATGCTATGAGAAGATTTGATAGTTGATTAATACTAAAAAATTCAAGATTTTTCATTAACACTACCCTAGATTTACAATGAATTAGTGTGAATATTTTAGGGTTTAAAATTATTTTTTTTCTAAAAATCTACTTGGGTATTCCTTTGTCTCATAAAGTAAATAAAAAGGAGCTTTGAGTTTCTTGTTTAAATAGAATGAAATCTTGTTTTGTAGGTAGGAAATATAAGTTCTTAACTATGGTGTGAAGGCCACAATTTTTTAGACTAAATTGTAATTCATCCCTATTTATATGATGTCACTTTCAAGATTGCCAATAGGTAGAGAATCAAACATTCACAAAATTCAAAGAGATTTTCTTTGGAAAGGATGTGAGGAAAAATTTAGGTTCCATATTTGTAAGTAGGATAGACTTTAAGAAGGAAAGAATATTGGAGGAACAAGCTTGCAGAATTGAAGATTTATAAGTTTGGCCTTAGGGGTAAATCTTGTGTGGAGATTATTTAGGGACCAAGAAAATAATTGACCAAAAATGTTACTTCAAAAATATATAGCTTATCTTGATGCAATGGAACTATTTAAGAAAAAAACCCTACTCAAAGGATTATCAACATGAACTTCATATCAAATAGTTTACAATTAATAAAAAAATATATCATATGGTCAGCTAATGAAGGGAATTATACAAATTTTTGCTCTAAGGCTTGTTTCAAGCCTTATCCTCTTATCTCTTACTCAAAATGAAAACCATTGGCTTAGGCATGCCTAGCTTGTAAAGGTCTAAAGGTCAAATATTATATTATTATGAGTAACAACTCTAGATCATGGATTTCTATTAATAACTTGGTTGAAGGAGAGGAACTCAAACAAATTATAGATGAATTTTAAAATATGCTTCAAAAATTTTATTTACCAATTTTTATATGAAAGGATGAGTTCGTTTGGAATTTATAATAAAATGGTGGATACTATATCAAGTTGGGATATGAGGATCTAGAGCAATCAAAATTTCCTACTCCCAAAGAGTTTTCTTGGAAGAATATTTGGTCACTAGAGGCTTTCCTTAAGGCCTCAATATTTCTTTGGTTTGCAGTTCAAAGTAAGATCTTATAGGAGAGAGTCTATAAAGAAGAGAATACCATGGACCTTTCATATGTGCCTTGTGTGAGAAGGATTTAGAAATAGTAGACCATTTACTTCTTCACTATCCCTTTGCTCATACAATTTGGGATTACATTTTTAAAAATATGAAAATATATTTGGTAGCTCCATCAACATTGAATGAGTTGATGAAATGTTAGATTAATTATATTAAAGCTAAAGTATTATGTATTACGTGGAGGATTGGTCTTGCCATTATTTTATGGAATTTATGGCTTGAAATATATAATAATATTTTTGAAAATAAATCTCAAAATCATGCCCAAGTTTGGAATCACATTATTACCTCTCTTACAAAATGTTTATAGTTATGATGCTCATCATGAGAAGTCTCAAGTGCAAAAAAAAGGTGGCAATGTCTTGGTCATAGTATTTGAACATACATGGAAGAGTCATATTTGATAATGACATTAAAACAAATAATCTACTTTGATCTAGGGTAAAATAGAAATGTCCAAAAATTGGGTTTATCAAAATTAATTTTGAGAGTGCTTCTAAAGGAAATCCAGGAAAAGCTGATGGAGGTGGTGTTTTTCAAAAAAATGAAGGTAAAATTCTCCTCACTTACTCATAATTGTATGGAACTTCAACTAACAACTATGTAGAGGCTAGGGCACTTCTTACAAGGATTAAAATTACAATTAAAAAAGATGGAAATATATTTCAATAAAGGGGGATTCACAAATGATCATTAATGCTATCAACAAAAATGGACGTAGGGATTGGAAAAAAATAATATTATTGTTGATGTTCATCATCTATTAGTGGAGGCAATATCTTGAAAATATGAACATATCTATAGAGAAGGAATTAGGTAGTAGATAATTTAGCCAATCATGATGTTGATTTTCATCTTAATGAAATTCAAAATTTATAAGGCAATTGGTCAAGTGAGATTTTATCTCTTCATGAAAATGATTTCAAGGAGTTTATTCTAGAAACATAGCACTTTGAGGAATATGAAGAATATATTTGATAAAAAATTAAAAAAAAATATTTGTGATAAAAATGCATGTTGGATATGGTTTAATTGACCTAACAACAAATGTAATATTTTGGTATTTTGATGGGAGTGGCCCCTAATAGAAGCCACATATAACTTATTATAAATAATAATAATAATAAAATGACAATAGCTCAATTAGCTAAATTCCTTGACTTTCAAAGAGGAGATCCAAATTTAAATATTTTCAAGCGGTGCATGTGTAATAGCCAAGTTATTGTAATACCACTATATGGTCATTATGTAACATATGTGGGGCTTATTTAAATCCCATATAACTAGTTAAAATAATAATAAAAAAACAAATGCAAGTTAAATTCTATATAAATATAAATTAATTGTGTCTACAAGACTTAGTGAAAGGGATGGATGCCCAAGTTGGAGATAAGAGGAAGAGCGAATATATGAAAAATTCAATCTAGAGAGTATATGTTACACCATAAGTGATTATCAAGGATGAGATTATTGAGCATGTTGTAATGGTTCTTAAAGGTAGAGGGTTAATATGTAAGTTCTATGGATATTGCTTAGGGTTTTCAAAGATTAAAAATGGATCAAGTGAAAGCAAGAATTGAATTCAAATTACTTCATGACTTTTCTTCCTAAAGGTATTTTCCTCTTTATATATTCTAGTTTAGAAATAAAGGATAAAATAATGGGTGGTGACCCATAGTTTAGAGGAAGAGATACCCTTTATTTAAGACCATGGAGTGAAAATTTTCAATTGAGATAAAAACTATTAAAAAACTTATGGTATGGATTAGGCTATTTGGGCTTCCATATTAGCTTATAAATAAGGATATTTTAAATAATATTGGGAATACCCTGGGAGAGTTCATCAAGGAGGGGCCGAATACTAAGGAAAAAAAGTGTGCTATATATACCCCAATATGTGTTGTAGGATATTTTAAAACCCTTGCAACAATCCATTAAGATTATATCTAAATCACAAGAATGAGATCAACAAGTGGATTATGAAAACATTGAATTTTGGTATTGTAATTGTTATGAGATGGAATATATAGAAAGAGATTGTAAAATAAAAATTATGAATAAAGAGACAAAAAATTTGGTCATGAAACAAACTTCAATATGCAACAAGAAAATCATATTGTAGTATAAGTTGTATTAGATTAAGGCTATTCCACTTCAAAATAAGAGGTAAAAAAACCTATCTACAATAATAGATGACAAAGAACACCATAGTTCACTTGGATCAACCATTGGAAGAAATAAACAAGAATACAAGGGATGAGAAAGTATAATGTGAGATTTCAAAGTTAGAAGGAATTAAAGGTGCAAAGGAATATGTCGAAGAAAATTTAAAAAAAAAGGAGGTTGAAGAGGTCAAATTTATTTTAGGTAAATTGTATTCTTTTTTCTCAAGTAGTAGAAAATCCTCTTCTATCAATAGAAATAAAATTAATGTAGAGATTATCTTGTAGTTCACTTGGATCAACTATTAGAAGAAAAAAATAAGAATACAAGGGATGTGAAATTATAATGTGTGATTTCAATTTTAGAAGGAATTAAAGGTGTTAAGGAAGATGTGGAAGAAACAAAAGAGGTTGAAGAGGTCAAATTTATTTTAGGTAAATTGTATTCTTTTTCTCAAGTAGTATAAAATCCTCTCCTAGTAATAGAGATAAAATCAATGTAGATATTATCCCTTACACAAAAGGATTTCAAGAGCAACATAACAAATAAATGAGGATGGAGGATATCCATAGAAATTTATGATTTTTAGGGTAGTATAAGAAGGTAATTACTATAGAGAAGTGTCCTTGCACTTTATTTTTTTGAGGGCAACACAAATAAGAAAGTGCTTTTAAGGTTATTACTCGTACTTCAAATCATTTAGAGCAAGACAAACCTATAGATGATAAGTCTCACTAACAAAGCAAAAAAATCAAAGAGATTTAGGAAGACCCAAGAAGCAAAAATAAAGATAAAAGGAAACTCAGAGGCTATTGATATGGAAAAATAAAAGTAAAAGTCATGTTAACAAGAAGTGGGGTTAAACCCACAAAATAAAAATAAAAAGTGAAGACGAAAATGTTATCTTGGAATAGTATAGGAATGAATGAGACTCCTTAAAAAATAGGTATTAGGGAATTGATGGGTTTTTATAGCCAAAATATTTATAAATATGGAAAGCATGTAGCAGATATTTTAGCCTTTCACAATGTTATTTTTTATCTTGACAAAATTCAAATTTTAGAAGGTGGTTGGATGAGGGGGCTTTTAGCTCTTATAAAATTAATATCAAGGAGTTGATTGCATAAAGGTACCAATATGAGAAATATGACAAATATCTTTGATAGAAAGAAAAATGAATAATATTTTTAATAAAAAGGTAAGTTGGATATGGTTTAATTAACCTATTACTGATGTAGTAAATGCAATGTAATGTTTTGTTATTTTAATGAAAGTGGTCTCCAATAGAAGCCACACATAGATTATTAAAAAATAATGTTTACGAGACCAAATGATCTATGGAACAAGAAGCTTTAACAATTTCCAATAAAAAAACCAATAATATTTGTTCACAAAATTTACAAAAATTGTTGAGTAAAGTAAAAAACTCACCCTCTTATCATCTTTTGGAGTTTTTTTCTTCTCCTATTGATTTTGATTAGAAGTTCCTACATTTTTTCTATTTTTAGTTATTTAAAAAGTTCACCAACAAGTTCACTTTAAAGTGTTCTTGTAAAATTTCTTTTTTATCTCCACTATCCCTATTATACAAAATGAAATATGTTCATTCTATCCATACTTTTTTAGGTGTTATTCATCTCCCAATTTTGCATCTAGGTTGGTATGAACTTGATCTTAGCTAGGCTATAAGCATTATTACCTTCCATTTTACCTTTGCATCCATGTAGTTCTTTTGTCTATGCACACATTTTGAGTTGAAATTGTTGATATAATATTATTTTTTTTCTTCCTAAATCTCCATTCCACATGACAAGTTTGAATATCTCCCTCATTTATTATTTGAGTTCTTTTTTAGAGTTGGGGCCTTGTGAAGTTTAATACTATGGTTTTCATCCCTTATTTTTTCACCCATGTGTATTTCCTTATATTCATTATTTCTTATATTATCTACCTTGGCCACCTACTAGCCACCATTATATCTATTTTCTTAGGTTACCCCAGGAGTTTGACCATAGCTTCTACTCCTAGTGGAAAATTCCATGTTTTAGAAAGTAGTATCTCATATGGGACTAATACTTTAATTCTAAAATTACTTGCAATCAGTGTTTTTGAATTCTTTCTATTTGTCCTAATTTGAATTTTTTTGTACTAGTAGTCCACTCATCACAATCCATATAGCACCAATAGCCTAACCCAAAAGGACCTTAATGGTTTTATATTCCTATAAATTTACTTTTATACCTCTATTTTACAATGAGTAGATTACTCCACATTCTACTTGCATTATTTTCATCCTCTATGATTCTCAATTGGGTTTGATTTGAAAATCTAACTCAAGATAATTATATTTTATTACCACCTTAAAATAATTTCTTCAAACAAGATATATGATTGTTTTTTCTCTGTCAAAGTGTAGAAGATTGTAATCTTAAATTTGCTAGTGTTTACGTACATCTTGACTTATTTATATAAATTCTCTAAGGACTTGATATATTATATATAATTTTGGAGTGCCTTTCTGATCAATATGAAGTCCTAAACATAAAGGATAAGTTTCACAATATAACTGGTCAATCATATTCTTTCTCCTTCAAACCTTTCCATCCATTCCTCCAATTTATCCATATGAAGTCCAAATAAAGACCAATTAAAGTAGGTGGCAATAGACTATCCTCTTTAACTCCAATGTGATATCAAAACACTCTAATAGTTCTTCTAGATTTTTGCTTTTTGATACAATCTACTCATAAAATCTTTATAGAATTGCTCTTTAATTAGTTGATATGCCAAATTATTTCATTATTTTCCATAATTTACCTCAAAGTCTATAAAATAATAGTAATTTTTTTTATATTTATTTCTATGTCCTCCTTATTAGATGCTTTAAAGTGATGCAATGGTATTTCATTGAGTATTTTTGTCTAAAACTTGCTTGTCTTATTGTCTTCTTTCCTTGAGTTTATATCCACTTGTTAATTTTGCTTTATACCATGCTATAAAATAATCTTTAAAAGGGAGGATTAACTATAATGGTACGGTAATTTGAAGGATATTTAATGTATCTATTTTTATACAATGGCATGATTAGATTGCATGTCCATTTCCATGGAAAGACTTGTTGAATAATGCCATTATTTTTTTTTAGATGTGTGGTTTTGAGATGTCAACTTAATATATTTAGCTTGTAGATGATCTATATCATGAGGCTTACAAATTGTTGATCTCTTAGTACCTTCCTTCACATATTCCATACAAAAAAATCCTTAATTGTGGTAATTATAGGAGGGATGCTTTTTTTAGTTCCTCTCCTATAACTACTTAGCATATTGGAGTATTGGTCACTTGTGATATTATTTTCTATGCACTATTTGATTTGTTGTAGTTCTTTCTAGAATTGTTTATAATTATGCCTTACAAGATATATCAACCATTTTTGCCTTGCTCTTCTATATATATATATATATATATATATATATATATATATATATATATATATATATATATATATAGAGCAAGGCAAAAATGGTTGATATATCTTGTAAGGCATAATTATAAACAATTCTAGAAAGAACTACAACAAATCAAATAGTGCATAGAAAATCAAATGATATTATTTTCTATGCACTATTTGATTTGTTGTAGTTCTTTCTAGAATTGTTTATAATTATGCCTTACAAGATATATCAACCATTTTTGCCTTGCTCTTCTATATATATATATATATATAATTTTTACTCTTGTCTATATATCTTGCTATATCTTTCCTCTTTGTTTGGTTCTTTCAAGGCTCTCCTTACTACTTTGCTTCTTCATCATACCATGGATTTGTAAGGAATATTTCATGTTTTCTTTTCCTCAATTTTAACTTTTTACATAAATTCATTATTTCTCTATTTATATCCCTTAATATATTGCTATCAATATTATTTTGAAAACTTTTGGTCCTCTTTCCTTCTTCTCTTTATAAAATAAGCTTGAGTGTTATTTTAAAAAATTATTGAATTTTATTTGTAATAGGGATTGTTTCTTGTTGAATTTCCTTCATTCATTTGAATATATTATTTTTGCTCTATTTATTGCATTTGGATATTTATTTATGATGGATGATGAACATTTTATCTCCATCAAAGCTCTTAAATTTATAGTTATTTTATCCTTGAAATAAATCCTAGTGAACAAATTACATTGTCAACTACAATCTTTTCCAAATTTTTATCACATGTTATGCCATTGCATATGGCCAATCCTTTTATTCTACATAGTTTAAGTTCCTCTCCATAGTGTGTGATGGATCCTTATTTGTTGTCTAAGGATCTTGACCAACACTAATCGACCTCTTCCTCTAGACATAACAAAATATCATTACGTATTCATTGATCTAGAGAGCTTAGTCTATTCTTATGAATAGTATATGTGTGTGTGTGTGTGTGTTATAATTAGCTATATAATTATGAGTATAGTTTGTAATTTTGGGTTATATGTTGTTATTAAAATTATGATTATGATTATACTTACCATGTTGGACTAAATGCTAAGATTATATTTATGGTTGTGAGTACAATATGTTGTGTTTGATTGAGCAAGTGTAAGCTAGGAGTGAGTGTAAGACAATAGCAAGTGCAAGTAGGAAGTAAGCGTGATCTAGGAGTGAGACTTACCCTTTTCTTGTTTTATAAAGCTAGTATATATTGCAAGAGTGAGCAAAAATTAAGTTTAAGTAGTAAGTAAAGTATGAGCGAGAAGTGAGAACCACTTGTTACAAATCTTAGGAGAAACTAAAAAGCCAAATATTTTTTATGAGGAAAATATAGGTAACATGGAAGGAAAGTCTTTTTAATTTTATCCTTTGGGATGCAGTTCCTTCAATTTTTTAATTTACAAGGGATAATAAACACAGTGGGCAAACTCATATAATAGAAAGACTATATATTTTTGCTATCCAACACATGGTTATAAACATAGTATACAATATATTTAGACATTTTATTACAAGTAAGATAAGATCAAAAACCAATTCTTTTGACTTGTGATTTACTCAATAATGTGCATTCAAAGCCATTTCACTTTTAGTCTATGTGGCTCTAAGACCCTAATTTCTTCCCAAATAGTTATGTTATGGTGGGATGAAGCAAATTTTGAAGGATAATTTTGTAGACACCAAATTTTGAGTACATCATCAATATTTAAGTTTATCAATCTTTTTATTAATCAGCCAACCAATTAGCCAAATTGGATTCATCATGCCTAAATTTAGAGCATTTATTTCTTCAAAAATGATTTTTTCAAGGCATGAGTAAAAGCATTGGCAATATTTTCATCTCTTGGGAAACATTTTTACAAAATTTAAATTTTTGATATTTCTCACCCAAATTTCATCTCCAATGGTCATTTTAATAAAAGTGCCAAAGAAGAAGTCTCACCAACGCGTTTTCCCACTAGTGCTTTTAATTGTCATGTGCTAAAAAAACTTGTTAGTACCTTTCAAGCCACCCAACCTTAATGGATCCAATCACCAAGGTATAATTCACAACCCAATATAAATCCCAAGTCCAAAATTTGTCATTTTCAATAATGACATTTTGATATCATTTTAACTTCTTACCATATCTAGTCTTGTCAATTTTAATGCAATTCTACCCTAGGAAGTCATGGATTCTTATAAATACAATACTTGGGATAGCCTAATCCATGGTATTTTTAAAGTAACAAAATTATGCCAAAATCCCTCTAGATTTTTAGGAATTCATCTTCATGCATGGCAAAGTTATGCCAAAATATTGGTACAATATGATGAAAATACTCTTGAAGCATCAAGAATCCAAGTTCTTTTTCAATATCTCACTCTTGAAAGCATCCTCCAAGCATTCAAGTGTACTGAGTCTCCAAGCATTTAAACATTCAATCTCAAGCTCTTAAGTTCCTTCATGCAATAAGCAAACTTCCGACAAGCTTCCAAAATAAGGGAAAAATAACTATAGAACCTTGGAGCAACAAGTGTGTATAGGATTGTGCTCTTTCCTTTTACTTCCTTTGAAATTTTCATTGTGCTTATAACTATAGTCTCTAAACATATTGCATGCTATTTTTATTTGAATTTCCAATTTATATTTAGCTTAACATATCATCTTTAATCATTGCTAGTTCACACTATAAGCAATTAATCTCTCTACTTTTTTATCACTTAGCAGGATCTCTATACCTCTTTGTTAGAAACATTTATCATACTCATCATACTCATCATTAAATCTTGAATTTAATTTTAGTAAAGCACCTTAAAGCAAAAACACCACCAAATTGTAGGTTTTATGATGTTACTGCTCTTTAATTTTACACAGTTAGAGAGTAAAAGTGCCAACAATGTTATCAATCAGAAAAAAGTACCAACAATATTATCAATATCCTAGGAGCACTTTTCTTATTATAATTTAATCTATTAATCTGCCATTTTAAATTTTGTAAGAATTGTCTAAATAAGGATCTGATGCGAGATAAGGGAGTCTGAAATTCTCCTCTAGCTTAGATAGGCCCCTATATTGCTAATCCTTTATTTTTCTATTTTTTTTTGTAGAAAAGCAAAAAAAAACTAGTAGAATGAAAAAGTATTGATGACACTTTTGTGAGACCAACAATCCTTCTATCTCTATGACAAAAATATTTTTTTCTACTCCATATTCCTTTTTATTTTAGCATCTAGTTATTTTATTCTATCTACTATTTGCTAAATCCGTTTCTATTTTCTATTTACTTTTCAAAACAATGAAAAGGAAATAAGGAATTAGTTTAGCATTCTAATCATTTATGGGACCATCTCCAATACTTTATCATCAAAGCAAAATTTCATATAGCTACATATAGGACTTGTCTGTTGTATATCTCTTGGACCTTTGCCTTCAAAATTAGAGTCATTTTTTACTTCATTATCAAAATAAAAATCATTTTGTTTGTAGGCCTTGTTGTCTTTGTATGTTGCATTTGAGATATATTAAGGTTAAGCATAGTCAAAGAAAGTCTTAGGAGAAACATAGGTGTTCTTCAATCAATGTTTCAAACTCTAAAATCTAAGTTACAAACTAGCCTTATCCTTGAGGTGACAAAGAAGAATGAGAGGGATGCATCATGAAGAGGTCCTTAATTATACCTTTCACCTCCCCTTCTAACATTGTGGTGAACCCAATGTGAACACCACCACCGATGCTAAGACCTTCTTGACCAAACTAAATCTTAATCAAGCTAAAATTTATCAAATGTTAATCAAGACCATTAATCTTGTTTGTTTAGATCATTAAATATAGATAACAATAACATAACCAATTGATGGTCTTTTTAAAATCCTTTAAGTAACTACCATATGAGCTACTAGGCTATATTAGGTATACAACAATCCTAGGCCACCAACCACCAACATAGGGTCTTGCACATACTTTCACCTCGTAAGGAGTATATTACAGTGGGCTAGTAGGAGTCATAAGTATGCATACTATTACTCCTCACATACCATCTTGGCCATGTATCCAAGCAACTACTTCCATGTATTGTTGGCAACCCATGTATTAGATTTCTCTCATGTATGCATGGATATATAGAGAGGAGTTGGGTATATTGGTACCTTTGATATATAGGGAGGCCCTTGAGGTACATAGGTCAAATTTAGTATATTTAGGGAAGGGGATATAAGGTTGCTAAAACATCTTCTCTTTCTTCTCTAATCAACTCTATAAACTTTAAAACTTAATTAATATTTCCCTTCCTTCCAAATCTATGGCCAAGAAATGCTACCTAACTTATAGTGCTTCTCATTAGTTTTCCATTGATCCTAATCCTCCTATAGAAGGTCATTGTAACCATCATATTCTTGAGGACCCAATATTTGAGCAAGAAGAGGAGGTTTCCACACCTTTAGGTTCTCTAAGCCTTATTTATGATGATCAAGGAAGAGTAGTCTTCCAATTTGTAACTCACATGGCTTAATTTTTGTAAAAGCATAGGGAGGTTGTTAATACCTTTATTATAAAATTTTGTGATACCCTAGGCATATTTATAGGGGAAGGTTCATTCATGGATCATCCCCAACAACCTAGCTCAAATCCTTTTCCTCTAAATCAACTTGATCCACCATTTGGGTCTATAAATGTAAACCTTAATGCATCAACTTATAATTTTGCTTATTCAAATCCTCCTATAACTGCCGCTTCTATGAATTCTAGGAGATAAAATATCTCACCTCCTTTGGAACATCCCTCATAATTGATTAATTTTGAATAATTATTATAGGGAAATGTAATATATCTTGTATCTCAACAAGTAGGTACAAGCTACATCCCTAATTAGGGTGTACCATCAAGTGCCCCAATATCTAATCATCATGTCAATAGCCTTCATTATAATCTCATGAGTGTGATTATAGGTCTCATATAGGACCTTACTATAATTTATCATTCTTTGTATTCTAATCCTTTCATCTTAAATACCTTAGGGAAAAATAATATATTTCCAACTTCAACATCATATTTCCAAGTGTATTCACCTCCTATTTATGTCACATGTAAATAATCCCTCCTCTCTCTTAGCACATGCCTTTTGTGCCATCAAATCCTATTTCTTCTAAGCTTCAAAATTTAACTTCTCAACTAGGGCTATTAAAACAAAAAAATGATCCTCATTCAAGGGTTTTCATCTAGCTATAATTATTTGTATGATGAATTGTACAACCAACCCTTATATTCTTTTGTAGCTAGTCACCCTTTTTATTTGAATTTTGAAACTTAAGTTTCAAATGTATAAGAGGAAGGAAGATCTAATCAACTACCTTAGATTATTTAGAACCAATTGTATCAATAATTTTTATGATGAAAAATGCTAAGCCTTAGTGGCTATATACATCCAATTTTGCACACTCTAATAACAATCACCTAAATATCTAATACACAAAAAATAATAGCATTCTTTGGAACATCTAATATTTTTTATAAATATTTTTAAATTTATAAGCTAATACTCTTAATGAAAAAGCTCAGAAAGATATTTCTAACACATATAAACATGTCTATAAGTGAGACCCTAAAATATTAACCAATTATAAAATTGCAAGCAACATAAGTATAATAGGTCAATAGATGTTATGGGAATTGTGTTTTAAATTTATGACATCCTTGGAAATAGTAGGTTACAAACTATCAACCATACATTAGGCACAATGAATGTGATTATCCCAACCTTACAAATGAAAACAATCATTTTTTGATGTGGTATATTCCCATGTTAATTTTTAATGGCACATATTAAACTTCTAGTGGTATGTTTATTCCCTTTGGATCACGTGCAAACATTTTCCTAACCATGTAGTTACTTGATGGTGAAGCCTTAACTGCTCTACTATCCAAATCAAATGTGATTGGAAGTATTTATCACCAATTAGAGAAAATAGCCACCCAACCATGCACCATCATCTTCTAATTAGATGACTGCTTGTATAGTATAATCCCATTAGCCATGAATGCTTTTTAATCACTGATGTGTGTTTCCTTCCTAGAACCATAGAAAATTTTTACCATTATTGACATGGTGGTACTTGATTCAAATTGATAATGATAAGTTAATCATTTGGATTATGCATGGATATGCTCCTACACATATTTACTTGACCAACCAAACCTATCCATCTACCTCAAACATCGATCACATTCCCATTATCCAATCAGACAAATTAGTGCTTGATTGACATAATTTAATTGATTGCATGTATAAATCCTACCAATTCAATGACCCTTAATGCCATTTTATTCATTGTATTTATGGACCACATACCAAGACATTCCAAAAGTTCATATTCCCTTGATAAATTTATGACATACCTACCAGTTTCTCTCAGAAGATAAAGCATTGCAGATATCTAATTTTGACACACTAGGCGAAACTTCACAAAACTAGTTGTAAACATCCCAAAACTTCCTAAAACTGATTACAAATGCTACAAAACCCCAATTTGACCACTTCCAATAATTTTGGGCATCATTTTTCACCTTTATCAAATTCACCACTTTCACCAAATTTGTCAGTGGTAAATTTGGCAAGCTGAGTGGCGAATTTGATAAAACTATAGAAATCGACTGCTGATATCTTGAATCGAGTTTGACCAAATTCTCCACTCCTACTAAATTTTCCAGTGGAAAATTTGGCTAGTGGTGAATTTTGCAAAATTTCAAATTTCAAATCATATAAGATCATTTTTTGTTCCTTACCAAATTCGCCACCCGAGTCACCAAATTTGGTAGTGGCGAATTTGGCCAAAACAACCTGGAATCTTCCACACAAACCAGAGGGACATGAATTGACCTTCTCTAATATCTAACATTGATTCCACATGCTCCAACAAGGTCTCAAGTGCATTTGTTTGTATTTGATCTTATCCTTTCTCCCTCTAAGTTCCCTTCCAAATCATATTTAAGGAGGTCATGGGGGAAGCATTCAACAAAATATTTTACTATAGAAAAGCTTTGCCAAAGTTTTCTAAGCTCTCTATCTCCTCATAGCATTTCCATTTTCATTAAATTCTTAGTACTCTCCAAGCATTCCAAGAATTGAGAATATATTGCAAGCATTTATGGAGGGCAACTATGCAAGGCAAGGGAGCTTGGTGGCAAGGATATCTTCATGCAAGGAAGAGGCCATATAAATCTAGCATAGTTCTCTCTATTTTCTTACTATCCATTTTATTTTAGCTTCCTAATTTTAGCTTTTCTAGTGTTACTAACTCCATTTCTTGTATTATTTCATCTCCCTTTGCATATCTTATCATTGTGTTGAGCTTACCTTTATCTTGTAGGCTTTAAAATTCATTTTTACAGGCCAAATTTCAAGTATTTGTAGCCTCCTTTACACATATAACACTTCTCTTGCTGGTTTATTTGAATGTTCATTTATTTCATCCTCATATTTTTGGTCATAATCCTTTGTTTTTGTAGGGTATTGTGATATTTTCTAACATACATCATACTTTTTTTTTTGGTAATTAAGGGTCATTTCATTAATATTGAGTTTTAAAGGTTAGCCCAAAACCTATTACAAAATACAACCTGAAGCTGATATGGATGATTGCCTTGTTAAGGTCTACCTATCCTTTACTATTCCTTGCCTTTCTAAGCCCTAGAAATGAGTGGGTTCGATACCCCTTACCCATACTAATAGCCCAACCATAAAGCTGACAACATACCATAAGAAAACTATAGACCCCCAAACATATTTCAAGATAATCTACATAGCTATTAAGAATGATATCCCCATGAAAGACCCTTTCCTTAGTACAAACAAAAAAGCAAAATTTGTCATGGATTAGAACAGAACAGGGCTGACAAGCCAAACTTCCTTTGTACCGGGCGACTGGATGGAGGAATCTAAGTTTCCTTCTCATCATCATCCTCAAGCTCCTCGACCTCCTCATCCTCCTTGTCTTCATCCGAGTCCTAGACGAGTTCAACCAACTTTCCACCCTGATATCCTTCATTAAAAAACAGATTGGTGAGGGATCCATGGAGCTCATTCATGTGCTGAATTATGTTTCCCCTAGTGTACCCATCTCAGACTTCATTGGTGGTTATTTTGCATTGCTTCTTCCATGTCACTAGGTACCCCTTGCTCCCACGTGACAAGTCCATCATCATCCACCCCTAAGATGGCCAGTTTATCCACCTTTTATTGCCTTTCCAGAACACATGTTGTGCCGACCTATCATTCCTAGCTTCAAAAAGGATCCTTGCCTCTTCTATGACTGATTTGATCTACCACGAAGGTTTTTTCCCATTGGTTAGGAGGTTTATAATTTTCATTGAGTCCCCTTCAACTATTAGTTTACCTTTAGTCATCCGGGACATCAACAACCCTTTCAATAGGGCTCTTGCTTCCACATCATTGTTGTTATTTCTTCCAAGCTTTTTAGAAAATACAAACACCAAGTTTCCTTGGTGGTCGTGATCCACTCCTCCAGCACCTACTCTTCCAAGATTGTACTTATTTGCATAATCAAAATTGAGCTTGAACCAACCAACCAACCAGGGATGGGGTCCACTTCACACCTATTCTGGGATTGGGCTTAATGACCAAGGGTTCCTCTTCCAAGGTAATATGTAGGGATTGAGCAAGCTGTTTTTCCTAGGGATGGTTATATTGAGCTTCATAGGGGATGATACTAACATTTTCATGAGCAAAGGCAAGGATCTTGTTGGTAATGGTTACGGGATCATGGTTAGAACCCTTAAAGGCTCTGTGGTTTATTTCTAACCAGACCTGCCACAAGAAATGGTGAAGGAAAATCTTCCACATGAACCTGAGCTTAAGGTTAGTAAAGGGGTTAGGAAATTTTTGGAAGAGGTCAATGATGGATGCCAGTCTAACCCACAAAATGCTAAAATATTGGAAAACCCCACCTATAATATCATCTACAACCGAACATTCAAAGAAGATATGGAGGGTGGATTCCTAGTTAACCCTGCATAGATAACAATGATTAGCAATTATCATACCTTTCCTTAACATATTATCAATGGTGAATATCCTCCCTTGGATCACCAGCCATGAAAAAAATAAGATTTTGGGGATGACATTTTTGACCCACACCAACTAGGTCTAGAGGATGGGATCCTTAGGATCAATCATAAGCTTATAGGCAGATTTGATAGTGAAATACCCACTCTCGGTTGTAGCCCATATTACATGGTCCTCTCCACTTATCATGGGAATGAATTTTTGGTGCAATATATTTTGTATCTCTTCTAAATCGACTTCAAATATCGGTATCCTGATTTGTTTCCATATAAACCTTCCCCTATTCTACATCATAAAATCAACCACTTTCCTTCCTATGAATTGATCAGCATAATCCTTGACCCTGGCTAGGTGTGGAAATTTAGAGAGAGCCTCCTCCCTGGCCCACCTTCATCCCAAAAGCTAATATTTTAACCATTCCCTAAGATCCATCTCAGCCCTTTATTGATGATATTTCTGCTGGTCAAGATTACCTTCCAAAAAGTTGATCCTCTGTTTAGGATACTATCCTTTAGAAAATCAATGCCTTGGAGGTATTTTATTTTAATAATGGCAGTCCATTGGTTCTCCTCATTGGTTATGAAACACCATGCTTTATTAGCTAGTAGTGTTGTGTTCAACTGAGATACTCTTCTCAGGCCTAACCCCCCATTCTCCTTAGGTCTACATACCTTACTCCACCCAAATAGGTGTATTCTCTATTTTTCCTTCGACCCTGACTAGAGGAAGTTCTTTTGGAGCTGTTCAATATTTTGGTATACCTTAGTTGGGGCCTTAAAAATGAATAAAAAATACATGAGGATGCTCTGAAGGGAGGCCATAGTGAGAGTAGCTTTACTTGCCTGAGATAGAAATAGCCCTTTCCAACTAGCCAATTTCTTTTGAATTCTTTCTCCCACATTGTCCCACATTGATTTTTCTAGGGAGCCTATAAATAGGGGAAGACCTAGGTAAGAAGTAGGGAGACCAGCAATTGAACATCCCAAAATTTGAGCTATCCTGACCTGCATTGGAATGGGGGTGTCGAGAAAATAAAATTTTCTCTTAAAGAAGTTCACCTTCTGCCCAGATGCCTCCCCATAAAGCTTTAGAATGCGCTTTATCCTTCTAGTTTCAATTACTGATGCTTGGGTCAATATAAGGGTATCATAAACAAACTGTTGGTGGGTTATCGAATTGATAAGGAAGGTGGCTTTAATCCCAGAGACTAGACCTGCATTATAGGTCACTTTGATAGTTCTTCCTAGAGCCTCCACCACAATAATGAACAACATTGGACTAATCAGATCCCCTTGTATGAAACCTCTAAGGATTTGGAAATACCCTGCTATCATACCGTTTACAAGGATAGAGAACCAAGGCTTGAGAATACATCCTTTGATAAGTCTTACCCATTGAGGATGGAAACCAAATTTCAGAAGAACTGCAATCAAGAAATACCAGTTGATGCAATCAAAAGCTTTATTCATGTCAAGCTTTAGGGCAAAGGTTGCCATCTTAGTTTGGCTTGCAATGTGAAGGGCTTCATGGAATGTAATCACCCCATCAAGAATCGATCTTCCCTGAACTGAGCTCCCTTGAAAAGGATCAATCATAAGGGTCAAGATTCCTTTCATCCTATTAGCTATGGCTTTATTAAGGATTTTGTAGGACACATTGCATAGACTGATTGGTATAAAATCTACCATCATTTCGGGGGTCGGGCCCTTAGGAATCAATGCAATGAAAGTAGAATTAAACCCTTTAGGGATCTATTTTGAAGTTTGGTACTCCTTGACCACCGATATTACATCCTCCCCAACAATCTCCCAGAAAACCTGGTAGAAATGAGGAGGGAATCCATCAGGACCTGGGACCTTATCAGGTTCCATGCTGAACAAAGCATTTCTAATTTCCTCCTCTATGAAGGGAGCTAGAATTTTGGCATTAGTGGCCCCATAGATGACACTAGGTATGAATTAGAGGAGTATCCTTGACTTCCTCTTGGCATTGGGTTTCATCCCTGAGGAGGGAGCTGAAATAACTAACAACTTCTTCTCTGATCTCAATTAAGTCTCGAGTTTTGGATCCATCAGATCTACTCAACTCTCTAAGATTATTATTACTTCTATTTATCAGGGTAGTGATATGATTTTTTTTGAATTCGAGTCGCCATCCTTCAACCATAAATCCCTGGATTTATACCTCCAATTGGTTTCCTCACAAGCCAAAATATTATGATATTATGAAAGATTAATTTGCTCCTCTATTCTTATTATTTCATCATAAGTACCATTTTGAATCCTATTGTCAATAGCCTTTAGAATTTCTCCCACTTGTTTCTTGTTCTCAAACAGGTTCCCAAAAACATCCTTATTCCAGATTCTCAGGTTTTCCTTCATTGATTTCAACTTTTGGGCTAACTTAAAAGCTGAGCTACCTTGAATGGGTTGTTGGCATCAGATTTTGATTATTTCTTTAAAGGAGTTATCTTGCGGGACCTCCAATAAAATGGAATTATGATCTGACACAATTTTGGGAAGAGCTTGCAGAGTGGAGTCTCCAAAAACTGTGATAGCTTCTTTTGATAGAAAGAACCTGTCTAACCTTTCCTGAATAAGTTGGCTTCCTATCCTATGGTTGCTGCAAGTAAAATTAGCCCCTCTTAGCCTCACATCCAGCAGCTCATTAAAATTGACAAAATCATTAAATTCTTCCATGCTCCTTGTTGGAAGCCCAACCCCACCCTTTTTTTTCTAAAGAGTATAATGGAGTATTGAAATCTCCTACTACCATCCAGGGAATATCATGAATACTACATTTAAGTGGCTCAAATATTCCCACAATGAGGTTCTTCCTTGAACTAAATTGGGTGCATACACATTTGACATAATCTACGATCTATTCTTGTCAATATCATGAAAAAACACACTTCACACCCTGTCATCATCTTGAATAATGCTACCTTCCACACTCTTATAATACCATAGCACCATGAGTCCTCCTGAAGCTCCTCTTGCTAGCTTGAAAACCAAATCTCCTTGAATCCATATTTTTTTTGCTACTATTTTCGACTGGGCTTCATATTTTTTTATTTCTTGTAAGAGAATAATGGTTGGGTTATATTGCCTTCTTATTGAACTGACCACCCTATGGGTCGGTGGGCCATTTAGGCCTCTCACATTCCATGAGAGTACCTTCATTTAGACTGTTTGGAATTTTTTTCCCTCCCCCTTCCTTAGGGAGGTTTGCCTAATTTGTTATCATCTTGAATTGGGATAACCTATTGTATCAGTGTTTTTTGTTTTCCACTTTCCACTTTGTTGTCAGTCCTCAATCTATTATGTTCAGCATTAGACATCCTTCCCTTATTTTCTCACTACCGTAATCAATTGGGGATTTTCTTGTGCTTATGGTCTATTTTGGGCTAAAATTAGGAGGTACAATTTGTTGAAGGACTGAGCTAGAACACTCTTCTGGCCTATTTTTTCCCACCATTTCAGTCCTTGATTCTAACTATTTCGTCCTTATCCTATATTCTCCATAATTTTGCTGTGAACCTTCTTGAAAGTTTGCAAGTCTTTTGGTTATGATATTGGAAGGACCCGATTATTTTGATCCTATCTCCTCCATACTTTTCCTATATTACTCAGGGTTGTTCTTTAATACTTCCTGATGGTTTGGGAGTATTTTAGATTTGATGTTGGAAGGACCCGATATGGACGGGGATTCTAAAGTTTTTGGTAATTCAACCTGAAGTATTTCGTCCTCATCTATCTCCCCTTCTACCATCATGTCAACAAGAACTTTAAACTTATTTGAACTCAGGATTCTAGGGCTTACCTGATTTTCCTACTCGTTGGTGATTTGTTGCTTTCCTTTCTCCCGAGGTTGAGCTTGGTTGTCCTACTTATGGTAAATACTATTGTTCTTGGTCATCCTGAACCCTCCTCTACCTGTTGGTCCTCTCGTGGATTAGTTCTTGGGGAATGCTTTACCATTTGTCCTTTTGCCTTCTATCCTCTGAGCAACTCTGCTAGCTACTAGACTTGAACATTGATTTTGTAGGTGACCTTGAATTTTGCATTCTATGCAAAATGTTGGCTTATTTTCATATTCCACCAACTATTTTCTTAGATAATATCCATAGCCTAGTTCTACGAAGGTTGGCAGTTCAAAATCTGGGTCTGTGTTGACACAAGATCCTTGCATGCATCATCCTTGTCCTTGCCAAGGTTGAATGGTCAATGGAAACCAAATCCCCAATGGCTTTGGAAATCCCCTGCAACCAGTACTCATTAAAAAACTAAGCGAGAAGGTTTGGCAGGCGGACCTAGATGAGAGCTATATTAATATTTTGTTTTTTGGGGTCAAAGTCCTCCCCCCATTTTCTAAGAAACAAGTTGTGTTTTCCTAAAAACCATGGTTCGCCTATTAGAATATGATTTGCATCCTCCTTGTTATTGAATCTTAAGATGAAAAAGCCCCTGGACAAAGCAACAATCTCTAGGTTCTCAACTGTTCTCCATTTGGATAGCTCCCAGGAGCGTATAGTTTCTATATCCAACCTTTCGCCCAAAAACTTGCCTACTAGTGAAAACTCCTCCAGGGATAAAAATGGACCCATAGCATTCACAAGTGCCATAATCTGGTTGTTATCAGGTATGAGGAGTGGGAGTGAATGAAAATCACTCTTTTTTCCTTTTAGGGTTTCTACAAAGGATAGACCTCTTATGGGACCCACAATACTCTACTAGGTCCATTTGTTTGGGTCTTTTTCAGGGGGTTCGGGTCCTCGTACCTTGTCAACTTGCTTGTGGATGGGCCCCTATCCCCTTCTAGAGATATTCGACCCGCATTCCTCTAGATCCTCACCTACTGCTTGCTCAAGGTTCCAGCTCGAAACCTTCGAACCTCCTTCTCTGCCTTCACTGTTCCCGTTGCTCTGCTACTCCATTCAGTAGGCTTCAATTCCAAGCCTTATGTTAAGGAAAACCCGAGGGATTTTTTGTATCTTGCGTAGGCTGCCAGACTTGAACCCCAGAACTTCTTTCGAGGATTGAGGGAACTTTCCAGTAAGGTACCTAGTGTGGATCTAACATACATCATACTTATTTATTTGCTGCCCTCTTATTTTTAGTCTTCTTGTTCATATAAGTAGCATACTATCCTTTCTTCTTTATCCATGCTTATTTACTTGCATATTTTTTTTGTCTAAAAGCATTTAATCTAGTTTTTTTCATATTCTTACCATTTTCTTCCATGCACTATTTGTAGTTTTACATTGCACATATATAAATCTTTCTTTACCCATTTCCCCTAAGACAAGGTGTGAATAATACAAGGATGTTATTGCCTTGTATCTCACATTTGTTTGCCCAGCTCCAAAGGATACCTTCCTATTATAAGCTCTCTTTCCCTTCCTCCTTCATTGTTGTAGGCTTTTCTAGTTTTTAATTACCAATCTTATATATACCAACATATTCATTGAGTTTCCATTATAAATGCTAGTTTGTTTTTGCCAAAGGTTAAATAAGCTATTCCATATCCTCTTCATCATCTTAGCATACATTGTAGTCCCATACATTTTATTTCAATCCTAATTTCAACCACTTTCTCACTACTACAAATTTCTCATATGCTTTAAGTAACATTTACATATCTTTGCTCTTTCATTTGTTTTCTACATTAAAACTCTTATTTTATCTAATTAGGAGTTGGATTAGTTGTTTAAGATCATCTTCAACAACACTACACACTCTTCCTTCTCTTTTACACCTTTGTTCCATTTCAATCTCAATCATAACCAATATTTTCATCCTCTTTGCACACGTTTTAATTTTAGTCCTTAAATTCTCTAATTTGAGGACCCAATCCTCTAATTTTATCAGTCAAAAACTTAGTAGATACTATTAGGATTATTTTTCCTTTAGTTTCAGCCCAAAATAGAATCGAAATCCATCAAAATCAACCTCTAAAACTCTCAAAATCCATCTTAGGACTAAATTCGCCACCCTACATTATCAATGGAGAATTTGGCAGCCTAAAATACTCAAAAATAAATTCACCACTCAAAAAAAATTTTCAGTGGTGAATTTTGCAAAATCAGTGGCAAATTTGGCAATAGATCAAATTCCACCCCAGGAGGTAAGCATACTCATTTATTTCATTAAAAATGGTATGATAAACTATCTAGACAAGTTTTATTCCCTATCCAACTCTCATATAGGCCCTCCATATTATAAAACATAATGTTTTTTAGTGTTTTTATGTAGATAACCCAAATTCACCATCCTTGTGGTGAATTTGGTAGCAGTGGCAAATTTGACATTTTAGTGGTAAATTTGGAAAATAAGCTTCAAGAGAGATAATTCAGCCACTTGGCCCTACCTTAGCTCTACAATTTCATTTCCTTTGTGTTCTATTTCCTGATTTTTATTATTTTGCATTAGAAATCACATTTACTTTGGGAAATTAAAGAACCTTAACTAGAAACCCTAATCGTTTATAAAATCTTGCAATTCCTTTACAAAACATTTTGATTTCTTTACAAAACATATCTAAAATAGTCAATTAAGGAACCTTAGGCTAAATTTTAGCTTCTTCATCATTTTCAAGTACATAGGCAAAGAATTGAAAATAATTTAGTTGCATTTAGGCTAACTTATCTTCTTGCACTTCTTGTTTTATCCTGAAATTTGAAATCTCCTTAGTTTAGCTAATTCAGAATTTAAAGGCATATATGTTAGCTCTTGTTTGTATGCATTTGAGTGATTTAAGATTTTGCATTACATTTAGATGATTATTGAATATATAGGTTTAAATAATTGTTAAGGCCCAAAAATATTTAGATAGATAGATATCCAAAATCTTAGGTATTTTCTTTGAATAAACCCATTAAAACATTGATAAAATAAGAAATACTTAAACTTATACACAACAATAGAAAAAAGTATTGAGTAGGATTCTAGTTGTGTTGAGGATATTCGTATCCTTGGGGTATCCTTTGGAAAGAGACGCTCAAGTGGAGAAGTAGATATTCTAACGAATCTCCCTCATGCACACTTGACATTAAATTAGACTTAAAGGAAAAAGAACACAATTTTTTCCTTCTATAAGCACCATACTTCTATAAAAATCACCCCTATAGAAGACACAATAAGAAAAAAAAAGATATGCATCATGAAGTGCCCAAATCTTGCATATAAATGTATATGATATATCAAGTTATCTAACAAAAATTTGGATGAAAGATTGTGATATCACTTTCTCCCATCTTGCTTTGATTCCTCTCTCCATTTGACTAGTTTGATACTGTTCATAATCCCCTATAACCTTGCACATAACATGCTCCATTATTCATGTTTGATGACCTCATGCTAAGCCTTGGGCCCAATTCAAGTTTATGTTCATTCACACTGCCCTTGATACCCCTCTCTTTTTTGCCTCTCACCACACAACACACTAATTCAACATTTTTCTTAGTGGTAAATATTCACAAATTGGACGAATATTAGCATTTTTGAAAATACAAATTTGTGATTTTGGGGGACCCTTAACATCGACCATTTCACCCAAAATTTCCAGGTCAATTTTTTTTTTGAAGTGTCGATTCACCATGCGTTGATAATAGTATTACGTATTTCTTTAAATTTGCTAACACTCTCGCTTAAGTCATGGACCTTTTTCACCAATTTTTTTTTTAAATTTTTAAATTATCCTGCCAAATTTTCTAACTATACCACTATAAATAAGCAACAAGCTAGAGATAGTTTTTATTTATAACATTCTAAAAGTAAAACTCTAAAGCAAAAAGATAAACTCAAACATTCGATCTGTTGCAAATTCCATCAAACTTCAGCATTGTGCAAAAACCAATCAATTCAGATCAAAACTATACTTGAACTTTAGAGTTCTATACATGCATCAACATGATATAGTTCTCCACCTGACCTGATGACCGGATGTTATAGACCCGGATCAGTAGTCGGTCTACTTGTTCCACCCAGATAACTAGTTCCAAACGAGCCATCTACCAGACTGCATATTCCACCCAAACCGTTGGCTGGTGATCTTCTTCCACCCAAACCGGTTATTGAACTTCATGTTAAGCATAATTCAATGATTGATCATTATTTATACCAATATTGATTATCAATATTCTAGTTCCACACAAACTGCAAGTTGGATCGACCATTCACCCTGGACCGGTTGCCTGTTGGACCATTTTTCCACCCAAATTGACTATCAATCCTCATTTCTTACATGAACCACTTGGTGGGTATCTTTTGAGATAGAGCTTTTTCTACAATAGTTACTTTGTTTCTCTTTAGACATTTGAATCTGTGATCCTATGTTTTTTGGTTTTACAGAGAATATAGTTGTAGCACTTGTAATGATATCTACTTTTTTTGTCATCTAATTCCTGGTTTTTCTTTTGCTATTTTTTTATCATTTACTGAAATTAAGTCAATGCTCTGTTCTTCATTTTTTTATTCTACCTTTTCTATTACAAGATTTTTAAATAGGTAAATACTTTGGTTCTCTATGGACATAGTGATGCTCTACTTCTTGTCCATTTTGTACTAGAATTTTATATTTTCAATATTTGTATCTTTGATTGTATCTTTGATTAAATTTTATTTCAAATTTTATATTGATTGGTTTTTTTCTCTTAATAGTTACACGTACTATCTCCAAAAAATAGAGTATCTAAATACTCTAAAAAAATTACAATAAATAATGTCTAAAAACAGGTATTTATTTTCTACCAACTATCTATTCGTTTATTCTAATTACAATATTATCTTAAGGCTTCACAGACGTAAGATGTCTTCAACATTTTATTACTTTTCTAAATTGAAAAATATTTTCTTTACAAGTAAAATGTCACCTACTCATGATGCAAAGACGGGGGCCTGTTGAGAAGCAACATACCCCCACTAAAAAAAATGAAATTCCATCCTTTGAAAATATTTAATTTTCATTTTTATCGTAGGGACCCTCTTGAGTTTTTCGAGTTTTAATTCCAAATTTTGCTTGCACCCTTTTTCAAGCTTCGCCTACATCAAAGTGTCCAAGTATACTTGCATATGGTATTGATTTCAATAGCAGTTTCTATTTTTTGGCCAGCAAAATTCTATATGCATTTTCCCTTAATCCGTGATGAATTTTAAAGTTCCGTTTGCAAATTTGGGCGCCCTTTGGGCCTTTTTAGATGCTTGTAAAGTTTCATCAAATTCTGGGCACTTTGAGTTTTTCATCATTTTTTCTACACCATGTGAAGCTGATCATTCTTGAGCAATTTAAAATTCAGTTTTCAAATGTTAAAATTATTTATGAGTAAGGAAGATCCTTCACCAATATGTAAAAATGCCAAATACAGACGGACAAAGTCGCTGGAGTCAACCTACAATTTTTGGAGAATTTGCAAAGTAGAAGAAAAGCTTGAGGGAAATGTCGCGATATCGCGACATTGTCCATTTTCGGACCTGTCTCATTTTCACGAGAGAAAAGCTCGGAAGAAAAGCTTGAGGGAAATTTCACGATATCGCTACATGTTCCATTTCCAGAGAACAAAAGCTTGGAAAATACTAAGTGGAGGAAATGTCGCGATTTCGTGACATGTTCCATTTTTGCGAGGGCCAATGCTTGGAAGAGACTAAGTAAAGGAAATGTCGCGATATCGTGACATGTTCCATTTTCATGAAGTCCAAGACTTGGAAGAGACTAAGTGGAGGAAATGTCACGATTTTGTGACATGTTCCATTTTCGCGAGGGCGAAAGCTGAAAGAAGCAAAGTGAAGGAAATGTCACGATTTCGCGACATGTTCCATTTTCGTGAGGGCCAATGCTTGGAAAACACAAAGTGGAGGAAATGTCACGATTTCGTGACATGTTCCATTTTCATGAGGGCGAAAGTGGAAAGAAGCGAAGTGAAGGAAATGTCACGATTTCGCGACATGTTCCATTTTCGCGAGGGCCAATGCTTGGAAAACACAAAGTGGAGGAAATGTCACGATTTTGCGACATGTTCCATTTTTGTGAGGGCAGAAGCTGAAAGAAGCGAAGTGAAGGAAATGTTGCGATTTCGTGACATGTTCCATTTTCACGAGGGCCAATGCTTGGAAAACACAAAGTGGAGGAAATGTCGCAATATCGTGACATGTTCCATTTTCGCGAGGGCCGATGCTTGGAAGAGATTAAGTGGAGGAAATGTCGTGATTTCGTGACATGTTCCATTGTCGCGAGGGCCGAGACTTGGAAGAGACAAAGTGGAGGAAATATCGCGATATCGCGACATGTTCCATTTTTGGAGAGCAAAATCTTGAAAGACACTAAGTGAAGGAAATGTCGTGATATCGCGACATGTTCCATTTTCATGAGGGCCAAGACTTGGAAGAGACTAAGTGAAGGAAATATTGCGATATCGCGACATGTTCCATTGTCGTGAGGGCGGAAGCTAAAAGAAGCTAAGTGAAGGAAATGTCGTTATATCATGACATGTTCCATTTTCATGAAGGCACAAGCAAGGAAGAAGTGACTTGAAGAAAATGTCGCGATATCGCGACATGTTTGGATTTATATTCATTTTTGCAAAATTTGGCCATTCTTTAAATTTTTCATCACCCATCCAAAGGAAGTGAAAGCTTCTCGACACAGTTCGAACCCTAGAAATATTTAAATGGGAAAATTAATTAATTCTAATCTTTGCTTTTCTTTTGCAGAAATTAATTCGACAGTTACATTCATGGCAAAAGTAATGGCGAGAAAGACAGACAAACCTGAATTTCGACACAAATCAAGCGAGGAATTAATGAGATGCTCTGACAGATTGTCGAAAGATAAAGATAAGAGATGCTGGGAAATCAATGACTCATCCAAATTTTGTAGATCTGGCCACAAATACATACTTTAAGGAATTTGTCGGTGAATACATTTGTCGGGAAAATTTATGGCAAAACTAATGGCGGGGAGAGAATCTCGACTCGGACCAAACAAAGGCGGTTGTGCGAGGATGGAAGGCCTCAAAAATCAGTGACTCATCTGAATTTTGTAGAAGAATTAATGAGATGCTCTGACAACTTACCGAAATATAAAGATACATTTTACATGCAGTGCCCATTTGACGAGGATAAAACCAAATCTTATCTTCTCCATTTATGGCGAGATCCACACGAAGATTTCAGAGTGATTAGGGTTTATCGAAACTCTATATTAAAATACCTTATATTGTAAAGCTTCGACGGTGGGATTTTTTGATGATAAGATTTAGATATTTGAAAGAAGATATTTTGGAAAGATCAGGGTCTGTCCTGGGTCTATATATACTTCTCTTGAATGTAAAGTCCGGATGCGAAAACTTGGAATAAAAGACATTCTAGCAATTTCTTGCAAATTTTGTTTGAATGCTTTGTTCTAGACCTGGGGTTGGTGTGATAGCGTGACCAGGAGCCTAATCTCTTTTGGATTTCAATAAGTGCACCTTCTTCTATTTTCGTCTCGCTAAAGTTTTATTTATTTTAGTTGTAAATCTGTGTTATCAAGATTGAATATGCTACTAGGCTTCATTCCATTTGTTGTATGCTAGGGAAAATTAGAGATTCAAGGTTTTGGTTTGTTCTAATTGCTCTGTCCTCACTGCGCGAGCTAGACTGCTTGTGAGAGATACCAGTTAACACCAAATTTCCTTTTGTTTATGATTTTCTTTCAGATCTATGTTATCTCCGTCTTATGCTCTTAGTAGAAGGTGATCTTAGAAAGCTGGACACCTTCCTCTTTGAATGGTTTTACTGTGAAGCTAAATAGTGTAATTGAAATTGATAGTTTTGGATTCTGCAACTAACTTAGATAAGCTTCTCTTTTCTACCCTACCCTACTCTCTTTGTTCTACTGTTAAATGATTCATTTTTATTTTCTTTCAAATTTGTCTTTTATTTAATCTGCTAAAACATAAAGAGTTATATCAAAGAACTCATCGTAAATCTGATTGTCAACAAAGATAACAACCTCTAAAACATTATTGAATGAAGGTCGAGCCCATTGTAAGGTAACAGACAGTCCACTTGAAACTATTTCGAAGCGAAAAAGAGTGAATAGACATTCGACCCAACTCTGTAACTCACACCTTGGATAACCAGCAAGATCCTAAAGTGAGTGGAATTTATCCCGTATAAGTGTTATTGGTATTTTATGCTCATTCTTCATGAGGTGTGTATGAAAGTCGAACCAACAGGGCCAAATCTAAAAAGAGTTTCTTGAATTATTTTAGCCATACATTGAAATCGAGCGAGCCATCGATATCTATGCAAATTCAAGGTATAAATGATTTTTGACTACTTAATAGTTAGGTGTATTTGTTAGTTTAAATAATGCTTTCTTCCTCGAATGGTTAGGGTAATTCTAGCCATATTGCATGATGATATAAATTATATTTCTGTTTGTTAGTTTATTTTGTTAAATTAAAAAATAATTAAGAATAGTATTGTATGCTACTATGCAGAATACCATGTGGACCCTGATATGCCTCCGCTTGAAGATATTCATCACCAAGAGATGAATTCTAATGAAAATTCTCTTAACAATGACATCCAACAAGCACTTGAAGATAATCCTCAAAATAACATTGTTGAAAATGAAAGCAATAAATCAAATACATTAAAAACTTATTTTGAATCTACAAGCAAAAAAAAAAAAAAGCGAAAGGCATCTAACTAGGCTATTGGAAGGGCATTTAAGAATGAATGGGCAGAAAAATTTCCATGGATAGAGCCTATCCTAACTAATGAAAACCAAGTCAATGTTAAAGTATGTATTTGCAAAATTTGTAGTTGGAAATTGGGAAAGGAGAATAGGTTACAAAATAAGATAGATACAATAGAAAAACATGCTAGCAAAGTTTATGTAACAGTAAAATGAAGTGATGGTGAAATTATTAAAACAGTTAGGTGGAAGGATGCATCAGAATGTATGCATGTCAGATATGCAATAGAATATGACAATCACTTAAAGGAACAACAATCTCTTGTTAAGAAAGGTGCAACAATTGAAGCCCATTTTCAAAAAATGGAAAAGATCACCTTAGGGATAAAAGGTTTACAATTTGCTATTGCACTTAGTATTCTCAATAAGGGTAGACCCATGTTCGATTTTCTTGATTATAAGCACTTGTTTCAGCTGGCTGGTTTCCAAAAAATTTTGAGTTGCCATTGGTCTGATCGAAGTGGTTGGAAAATGGTAAAATGTATATCATTAATAGAGAAGGAGGCCCTAAGGGAGAAAGTAAAAATTTCTAGATTCATTTCACTATCTATTGATGAGGTGATAGTTGCGGACAACACATCCTGGATTTGTATGCATGTGTATACTTTTCAAAACAATGTCAGGCAGCCTAGTTTGCTAGGATTACATAAGATGGTTGAAAATTCAAATGTAGAAAACATTTATAATATTGTTGTGACTATTTTAAAATATATCGTGAGAATGAATGACATAGAAATAACCTCAAAGTTAATATGTATTGGAGCTTATGGAGCTGCTATAATGCAAGGGCATAAGAGTGGTCTTTGTGTTCGACTGCAAACCACAATTACACCATATATGATACCCATTAATTGCATGGGATAGAGTGGATCTTGCATATAAAATTGTAAGCACTTTTGAAAATGTTGAGAGTCGAAGATCTCATTCATAAAATACATTCTTATTTTTCTTGCAGTCCAAAAAGATTTTCAAAGTTTCAACATCTTGCACTAGGAGTTACAGAAGGAAAAAAAATGTTAAAAGATATAGATACAAGGTAGATTTCATTGTATCAACCTGCACACAATTTTTATAGAATATCAGTCATTAACAAGGTTTATGTATGCAAATAGTCAGGGAGTTGATAAAGCAAAAGATTTGTTGTTTCGTTTGACTAACTTTGAAACCCTGCTGGCGTTATGTGGTATTCTTCCAATGTTACAAGAAATTATTAGATTGATTAAATTTGCACAAGAGAGATCCATCTATATCATTGATTTCATAAGTATGAGAAAACAAATATGTCTTGTTATTGAAAATTTATGTGTTCAAAGCAAATTTTACAGATCCCTTGTTTCATAGTTGGAATACATTGACAAATGTGAACGATACAGAAAGCTATTTGAAGTTTGACATCAATGATCATATTTATATTAACAATCATGGAAATTTGATACCTTTTTATTGTTTTGAAAGGCAATCAAGTATAGGTATGGACGGTGTTGAATAAGTTCCTGTAACACATAATAGATTTCATGTTGTATTACAGAAAACTAGAACAAATTTGTTCAATATAGTAAAATCTTTGACAAATTATATAAGAGATCAGTTTCAAAGAGATGATTTGCTTGAGACCATGGGTGTGGTTAACCCCATGTTTTGGGCTTCTAATAGTGACTTCAGTTCTAAAAATGAGTTGTTTTTTAAATATATGATGATACTTACTCAGAATTTCAATAAAATTGTGGAATTGAATGGTGTTACAATCAATGGTATACTCAACAAAAATATTTTGAAAGAACAATCAACATATTTGGAAGAACAATGGTTGGGAAAATATCACTTTTGAGTAACATCCATGAGACTGGTTCCATTGCACATTTGTGGCAAAAATTGTATCCAAGTACTTGTTGACACTTTTTGTCACATTATACAAGGGGTAGAAGAATAGTAGAATTTTCGTATAATATTCTTTTTTTTTTATTGAAAGTTTTTCTTTTAAGTTAAAGCAATTTTGACTCTCCCTATCATAGAATGAAGAAGAAAGAGCTTCGCTACCAAACAGGCCGAGGAAAATAGCTTCGCCGAAAGAAAAGAAGGAGAATGTGAAAAGAGCTTCGGGCCCGAAGCACTTCAAATCACTACTTCAGGCGAAAAACTTGCGAAGTAATTTCGTCGAAGAAAATACAAAGATGATGCTTCGCACCCGAGACATTTTTGGCAGCCGCTTCGGGCGAAAGTTTTGCGAAGCAGTATCCAAACGACTTCGTCGAAGGAGGAGAGCATAATCCAAATCAGCCAAGGTAAGGAAACTACTTCGGGCCCGAAGTATTTTCGACACCTACTTCGGCCAGTTTTCACCCGAAGCAGTGGTGCCCGAAGCAAAATGACAATGTGTCGAAAACAGAGAAATGCCTCGGGAGGATATTCCCCGAACCACAGTTTTGAGAAAGAGTCGGGCCGAAACATTTTCCAGCCGAAGCAGTTTTTCCAGCAAAAGGATAAAGAGCCTCATTTCAAAGATGAAACCCGCTCGGCAGTCAACATCCCCGAAGTAGTTCCTGCGAAGCATTATTTTGCGAAGAACAAATCAAGGAGAAACTACTTCGGCCCAAGGCTTTGGCGAGGCGGGTATGTAGCGAAGCACTTTTTGGGCCCACGTTCCAAGGCGGGCAGCTTCCCAAGGTAATCAAAAGCCCCTTATAAGTACCCCTTTCTTGCCCGATAAGTCCGTTGACCATTCTTGGCAAACGAAAGGGACGTAACAATCCTCGAAGTAAAAATCGACGGGCGTAACGATCACTCGAGCACAACATCCAGAAGCCAGGGACACTCGGGCGGCGCATTAAATGAATATTTCCATGGTTGACCCGGTCACAGTTGCCAATTTCGGCAACCGATTTGAAAACTCAGTCGCAGCAGCCACGAGGAGCCGATTTCTCAGGGCCCGAGGGTGTACTCCACCATTTTTGTAATAATGATTCAGAGGGTCGGGTCCTCTATAAAAACCTAGGCTTTGCAATGTAAAAGGGGGGGAACTTTCTGCTAGAAAGCTACTGTAACTTGATGTCCTGCGTCTAATACTAAAGATTTTTGTACTCCATTTCTCTCTTTTATGCTGCCTTCTGTGCTTAATTCTTTTGTCTGGTCTCGCATTCGTATACCGAGACTCTGAATCCTGAATCCGGTGTGCGATTGGGGACTGTACCCTAAAATTCGCCTTGAAGGATACATAGGAGAGGAAAAACGTCCTTGTTGCCTTCTTTTATGTTGCCTGGTGGATCGAGGTTTCTGTTATTCCCTCGTCTTAATCGCTGTTACTCTGAACCCTGAATTCCAGCGAGAGAGAGAGGAGAACCCTGCGAACCCGTCCAGAGGATACATAGGAAGGTCGGAACTGCGTTTCCTTCGTCTATTCTTGGTGTTCTTTGCTGCTATTCGAGTTATTAGTGAGTGATCGTGCTTCCTGTTCTTCCCCACCTTGAATCATCAATCTCTAACCCTTACCCCTTTTTATTTCTTTCTCTAACCCGAACTCCTTTTATCTCTTTCCTGCACTCTTATCTCAAACCCCAAAAGTAGATTAGTATAGGAGCCGGCCTTTCTCCGGAGATCGGCACGAGGGGCATCTCTTCCTCTCGGCCTTTCAATGTTGGTCGCAGGTCCAGGGCGCGCAAACCCACCGAAAGTCCTTTCCTGTGCGGATTTGATGACCAACAGTTTTTGGCATGCCCGATGGGACCCAAGGTCCCATATTTGAGAAAATTTCTAGCCCGTCTTCACCGGAGCCAGTAGTTCTAACAAGTTCCCGGTGAGATCCGGTCAGTCTCATCTTCTGAGTAGTAGTGAGAATCGATGCCCTCATTACCAAAAGACTCTTAGCATCTGGCGACTCTGTTTTACCCGAGAATCTTCAAGTCGTGGAGACCAATGCCTAAACCTGGTTTTCGTAACCAGGGCTCCCCATGTCTTGAGAAGGTCCGAGTTCGGTGAATCTCCGGCTCTGTCTTCATCTGATAAAATCACCTGGCGACTCGATTGAGCTGAAGATCCAGATTTCCTGGTCGTAGGCGCCTTTCAAATCTGAAAGAAGATATCCCAGAGGAATCAAGGTTCGGTGAGCAGCCTTGACCTCATAGGCGGAGAAAGAATGTCCACCTAACAACTCCGACTCAGCGATGACAACCGCGATTTCCACTGGCTGCTGTCGTAATGGCTAGGAGAAGCTTTCCTAGCTAGAACGATCCAGGCCCCCTGAATATCCAAAGCTACCACGAGATTCCCAAAAGTGCCTTGAAGTCATTAACGAAATACAGCGGCATCGTGGGAATGGCCCGAGAGCACCTTGAAGATGTTGTCGATTTAGCGACCCTCCATGACATTATCCATGAAGATGTCATGATCAGACTTCTTGTTCTATCTCTGGAAGGAAGGGCACTGCGGTGGTACAGATTGCTCAGGCCCAAGAGCATCTGCTCATGGGATGACTTAGCGGGGGCATTGATCGAAACGTTCGATGGCTCTCAGGACCCCTTCCATCTCTTCGCATACCTCTCCACCATCAAGAGAGCACCTTCGGAAGGTATCACGGACTTCAATGTTCGATTCTACAGAAGTTGGAAGAGAATCCCGTCGGAGATCCAACCGACACCCGCCCAAGCCCATCTCTTCTATGTTCGGGCCTTCCACCCGGACGTAAGCCTCATTCTACTGCAATCAGGGGAACGAAGGTTCCCTCAAATATTTGAGGAGGCAATACGAGCGGAACAGCTTCTGCTCCTATCAGGAAAGTGGCAGTGGAAAGAAACTCCGTCGCTTCCCTCGATAATTACGGCTCCTATCCCGCCAACGCAGTACTCATCATGGGGCATTCCTCACTCTGAGCCGAGGCCTGAGATGCAATCATTTGGAGCTCAGGAGGCGGACCTCATACTAGCCCAACAATGGGAGTACGCAAGCATGGCCCACCTAATGAACAACATGGCTGCTCATGATCTCCATCAAGAGGTGAACCGAGGAGAGAAGCAGACTCGAGTGGTAGAACCCGAGAACAAAGAGGGCACATTTTTGCACCCTTTTTGTGTCCCAAGAGATGGCATGCAAGTGTTCAGCCAAAGCTCATCAAGCCTGTCCGATTCAGAGGATGAGTCCGAAGGGACTCTAGAGGACTACTCTTCGACGGAGGAACCTTGTTACCATATCAGTGGGGTGGAAGAACCTGTACCCGACCTTCATTTCAAAGAATCCAGAGAATTCTGGCATTGGGTCTGGTATTGGTTCCGGCTATCCCTAAGACCAATGCCCCAAGAAGGCTTTCAAGTGGCAAACTTCTTCGCTAATAATCTGGGCACTGGCGAAAATGAAAATCGGCTATGTTGCTTCCTATTCGCAGCATGGGCAACTTCAGGCAGAAATGATCCGAGCTCCGAGGGTCAGCTAAAGTTTAACCTGATCTGGTCGGGTCACTACAGGTTTACCGGATAATTCCCCGAAGCTGAGTTCATGGTGGCGGCAGGCCTATTATGCCGCAAGCTTGTGAATAGTGTAAATAGCTCGGTTGATAAATAAAATGTTGCAAAAGCTCAAGTCGAGTTTTACTTCGGCAACTCCAAAAAAAAAAAAAACTCCTTCGGGAACTTGGTTCGTGAAGTAGTGGATGCAAAGTGGTTCGCAGCGAAGTACGATTAGCCGAGCAGGGTCCCGACTAAGGTATGAAAGACGCTCGCCTAAGGAAAGTCTGAGCGAGCTACTTTTTAAAAGGGAAACAAGCTTTGGGCCCGAAGCATAAAAGGGTTCACCGTGAAGTATGTCAGCTCCGATTTCGGCTTCGCTGACCCAAAGATGCACAAGGCAGAAGCATTTATTGCATGCCTAGAGGAGCGTGTCGACAGCCACCCGCAAAAGGCATCCAAAATAGGCAAAGTAAATGAAAAAGGCATCGGGTACATCCTCAGGGGATTCGACTGAGAGAAAAGTTTGCCCTCAGGTACCAGGTGGCGGCCGACTGCGTTCCCAAAGCAGCCACAATCGTCATAACGCATGGCCCTGTGTACTACGCCACCGTGGGGCCAATCCGATGAACCGATGATCTCTCAGGTGAGAAGTGCAGGATTAATTATGGCATAGGCCATAAATGCGGGTAGTTGTCTTTGGCGGCTATATAACGTAGACTCCAAGCAGCCGAGAGGATTACCCATTCAACGACTCATACAGACCCCACTACCAACCTGCAAATTTTTTTTCCACTTCGCACTCTGAAGCTTCAGCGCCAAGTTTTCTCCATACTGCAAATCCCGTCGCCCTAAGCATCAACAATGGGCAAGGAAAGTTCCAAGGAAAAGGGAAAAGAGCCAGAAGTAGTGGCCCCCGAGAAGCTAAGGGTAAAAGGCCATGAGAAGAGGCCGAAGCCAAAGCCCGTTGATTCGGGCCTCCGCCCAGATAAGCGCATCTTGGAAGAAAGGGAGGATCCTGAGGACGAGCAGCCTCTAGAACCACCAGTCGACAGGTGGGAAAGAATCAGGGATACAGAGCTGTCCAGGAGCGTAGCCGAACTCAGGAGCACCATCGAGCTCATGAGAAGTAGGCTCCCGATAGAAAGCGCAAAAGCTACCGCGTACTACTCCCAGATATACTGGTATCTGGTGCCCCCCACGCACCATTGCCCTGAGTTGATCCATGCCATCGCGCAGAATTACTAGCCCGCCACCAGACAGGTGTTAGACGCATCTGGCCAAAAGTTATTTTCAATTTTGAAAGAAGATGTACAGGCAGATTTTGCGCCACGATAGGGCCCACCCGAAGGATGTATGGTTCGCAACATCGTTTTGAGCGAACAAACGGGGAGGTTCACGTCTGCTGGCTACATGATCAATTTTTTGTAGCAGAGCCTCAAAAGCGGGCTTCCTTCGGGCAAACTGCCCCAAATGCCCCTTCCCTTGGAAGCTTTTAAAAATGCCGACCTCTTCTCCATCATTGCATGGGTGGCAGGCCTATCTACCGACGCTTCGGTATACCCATGGCAGGTGTCCCTGGCCGAATGCATTTCCAGAGGGGAGTTCAATGCCCCCGATAATTCGAGACCCGGTTCCAACCCAGTCTTTGTCGACTGGGTAGAATGGGTGGCCAGGGGCTTGCATGCGCAACTCACCAACATGAAGAATGCTGGGACCAGCCAGCGCTTCGCGCCCTGCTCCTTTCTTGTTTGGTTACTTTTCTTTCATGTACATAATAATTTTCCTCATGTTGCCATTGTGGCAAGTGGCAAGGATGGAAGTCCTTTGCCCGTATATCAGTGGACTCCCCTACTGTTGAGATCGGAGTCCTACTATTCCTTTAATCAACAATTCTTGGGACCCGCCATGCACATGTTGACAGGATCCTCCCCGCGAGTTCCCCTTGGCTTGAGAAACAAAGTGGTCCGGGAGGAAAGGGGAGATATTTTCCGACTAACACAGGGGCTGGTGATTCGCATCTTCGGCTTCATAGGGAAGCCCTTCTTACTGCCAGTTTACCCCTCTGAGTATCAATTCATGTTGGAAGTCGCTAGGCAGAGCGATGCGACTAATGCCATCTATGGTAAGGGTCGGAAATGGGCTCACACTTGTGACTTCCCTCTCAGGATAGGAGTTATCGAAGTGTTCACCCTGAATCAGAACGTCTTCTTGGAAGAAAAGCTTGCCAAGTTTGGCCTTCTCCAAATTCCCCAACAATGGCTATATGATCCTTTGGGAGTAATGAGGGACCATATACGGGTCAAGAGCTTCCATGTTTGCCCCTATCCAGAAATTGTGAAACAAAGGAATAATCCTCGGGGAAAGGATCTGGAATGGCATCTGGAGAGGATGGAAGCCTTACCTCCCTGGCACGAATTCTACCCAATGGAGGTCGCATATGACCCAGATCGGCATTCACTCCCGAGCCCCAACTCCACCTTCTGGAGGAAAGCGAAAGATGACTTGAAGGAGGGAGTAAAAGATTGGGACGTGGCTCAACTGAGAGAATGGTGGATAATGAGGGTCCACCGACAGAAAACGAGCTCTTATGGATTCTTGGCAACGGACAAGGACTTCACAAAAATTTATGAAGCCAACGTTGGAAAATGGAAGCCTTCGTCCTTCGCCACCCTCATCCCTCCAGCTATCCCAGGTTCGGGTGAAAGCCCAAAAAGAGATGATACTACTTCGGGGAAGGAAAAAGAGGAAAGGGCCCAAGCTTCACCTCCAAGATCACCTCAAGGGCCTGTAGGAGGCCACGACTCGGGCACTGAAGGGTCGAAACAACCGCTGGTAAGGAGGAAAAGGAAGAAGCAAGAATAGACCCTGGCACCCCCAAAGCACCCAAAGCGACCTCGCACAGGACTTGTAAGCCCCTCCACTGGGCGACTAATATCAGACCCATCCAAAGCAAGTGCCGAGGTCGCAGCCCTGCCAAGTGCCGAAACCAAGAAAGAACAAGATGCGGCTGCACCAGAAGTCGCCACTGCCACAATGCCAGGAGGGCACGCAGGTACGCATTCTCCACCCCTTGCCCTAGCCTCACACATTTTTGCCATAACCACAGCTGAGAGTTCTCACCAGTCTCCCCTGCCTAGCCCATCGCTCCATCACACGTCACCTACCACTGGTCCGGCCTCACCTCACGATCGTGACGAGGGTAAGACCATTGATCCCACTTCAATGCCGAGTCCCACCCCCCAATCCCTTGTTTCATGTGAGGAAGCCCCGATTGCCAAAATTCCCACCACATCCATCATCGAGCCTTCTGGTGAGGCATCCCCCGCACATTCTTTATATTTATTTACTCCCTCGGCTGGAGATCTAGCCTTTTCTAAATCAGAGATGTCCTTAATTAAGGACCGCCCCCTTGCCGAGAAGCTATTCCAAGCATGGCAAAACACTGAGCAAATACTAAAGGAGGCAAGGAAAAGAAGAGGGCGCTCGACGGCATCAGTTGAAAAATGCGCCATTTTTTATTTAGAGGCCGAAAAGGTGCATAAAATCAAGAAGGTCCCCAAGGTACAAAAGCCTCTGGATGAAATGACTCCAGCAGACTACGATTACCAAGAGACACCTAAGGACCTGGAACACTTGAATGTTGATAATGAATCGGCATCCATGCATGTCCGAATTGAGACCTTTAGGGCTCATGCAGTTATCGCCAACCAGTGCAGGATTGAGGCCGAGGCCGCCAATGTTAAGCTGGAGGAAGATTTGGCAAGGGTCCGCTCCAAGTTGGCAGAGGCCGAGGAGCAGTGCAAGGCCATGAAGAAGGAGACGTTCGACCTAAAGCAGCAGGTTCAACAGCTCCAGTCTACAGCTGAGAGCCAAGCGCAGAAGCAGACCGAGAGTGATCTGAAGGCTAGGAAGCTTGAGGATGAAATCATGCAGATGCAAGCTCCGCTGTATGCAAAAGAGGATCTAACACTGTTTGACAGGGCCAGAATTAAGGAGATTCGTGCACACCTGCTAAAAAATTTTTGGCCTCGATGCGCCAGTGCTTTTTCAATTTTGGCGTATGTCACCGAAGCACGACAGGCTATTGCCGAGGGAGGGTCAGTCATAGACGAGGTCACACAGAAAGCCAGGAGCCGACTCAAGCTAGCGTTCGACGTCCAGAATGCTAGATATCAGGACCTGCAGGTCACTGCAATGACCCGGACAGCTAGGGACTGGTCCACAGCCCAAGCCACGGTTCGCACTTTTTCTCCAAGGTGCAAAAAGCTCAGAAAGCCAGAAGCCTCCAGGACATTTTTGACAATGAACAACGTGCCTCAATGAATTATTTTTAGGACCTTTCTTCCTTGGGTTTCCCGAGTTTCATGGACGATGACGAAAATCTTCTCAGCAAGGATGACCTCAAACCAGTCTGGCTGCAGTTCGAGAACGATGTCTCGGAGATCGATGGCTGGGAAGAACCAATCACAGAAGGGCAGGTGATAAATTTCATCTTGAGATACTATAAGATCAAGGCTTGCCTAGACGATCTGTCCACCAGGGCCAAACATGCTGACATCGGGCAAATTGATCGGTTTCAAGTTTTGGTAAAGGCATTACAGGATCAAGAACCATTTCAAAAGAGTGCCTGGACTCATGTCCGAAGAATAATGAAACGCATCCGTGAGCGCCTCGAACCATCTCCACAGCTAGAGGCCACGCCCGAAGAAGAAGAAGGAGAAGAACAAGAAGAGGAACAGACTGCAGAAGCAGGGTCTGGGGAAGACCAGTGACTCCGTAGCCCAATGAATCAGGACTAAAGGGTTCTTTTGCCAAGACAAGCTCGTCACCCCACGAGCCGCCAAGAATGTTGACACTTTTTGTCACATTATACAAGGGGTAGAAGAATAGTAGAATTTTCATATAATATTCTTTTTTTTTTATTGAAAGTTTTTCTTTTAAGTTACAACAATTTTGACTCTCCCTATCATAGAATGAAGAAGAAAGAGCTTCGCTACCAAACAGGCCGAGGAAAATAGCTTCGCCGAAAGAAAAGAAGGAGAATGTGAAAAGAGCTTCGGGCCCGAAGCACTTCAAATCACTACTTCAGGCGAAAAACTTGCGAAGTAATTTCGTCGAAGAAAATACAAAGATGATGCTTCGCACCCGAGACGTTTTCGATAGCCGCTTCGGGCGAAAGTTTTGCGAAGCAGTATCCAAACGACTTCGTCGAAGGAGGAGAGCATAATCCAAATCAGCCAAGGTAAGGAAACTACTTTGGGCCCGAAGTATTTCCGACACCTACTTCGGCCAGTTTTCACCCGAAGCAGTGGTGCCCGAAGAAAAATGACAATGTGTCGAAAACAGAGAAATGCCTCGGGAGGATATTCCCCGAACCGCAGTTTTGAGAAAGAGTCGGGCCGAAACATTTTCCAACCGAAGCAGTTTTGCCAGCAAAAGGATAAAGAGCCTCATTTCAAAGATGAAACCCGCTCGGCAGTCAACATCCCCGAAGTAGTTCCTGCGAAGCATTATTTTGCGAAGAACAAATCAAGGAGAAACTACTTCGGCCCAAGGCTTTGGCGAGGCGGGTATGTAGCGAAGCACTTTCTGGGCCCACGTTCCAAGGCGGGCAGCTTCCCAAGGTAATCAAAAGCCCCTTATAAGTACCCCTTTCTTGCCCGATAAGTCCGCTGACCATTCTTGGCAAACGAAAGGGACGTAACAGTCCTCGAAGTAAAAACCGACGGGCGTAACGATCACTCAAGCACAGCATCCAGAAGCCAGGGACACTCGGGCGGCGCATTAAATGAATATTTCCATGGTTGACCCGATCACAGTTGCTAGTTTTGGCAACCGATTTGAAAACTCAATCGCAGCAGCCGCGAGGAGCCGATTTCTCAGGGCCCGAGGGTGTACTCCACCGTTTTTGTAATAATGATTCAGAGGGTCGGGTCCTCTATAAAAACCCAGGCTTTGCAATGTAAAAGGGGGGGGAACTTTCTGCTAGAAAGTTGTTGTAACTTGATGTCCTGCGTTTAATACTAAAGATTTTTGTACTCCATTTCTCTCTTTTATGCCGCCTTCTGTGCTTAATTCTTTTGTCTGTCTCGCATTCGTATACCGAGACTCGAAATCCCGAATCCGGTGTGCGATTGGGGACCGTACCCTAAAATTCACCCTGAAGGATACATAGGAGAGGAAAAACGTCCCTGTTGCCTTCTTTTATGCTGCCTCGGTGGATCGAGGTTTCTGTTATTCCCTCGTCTTAATCGTTGTTACTCTGAACCCTGAATTCCAGCGAGAGAGAGAGGAGAACCCTGCGAACCCGTCCAGAGGATACATAGGAAGGTCGGCACTGCGTTTCCTTCGTCTATTCTAGGTGTTCTTTGCTGCTATTCGAGTTATTAGTGAGTGATCATGCTTCCTGTTCTTCCCCACCTTGAATCATCAATCTCTAACCCTTACCCCTTTTTATTTCTTTCTCTAACCCGAACTCCTTTTATCTCTTTCCTGCACTCTTATCTCAAACCCCAAAAGTAGATTAGTATAGGAGCCGGCCTTTCTCCGGAGATCGGCACGAGGGGCATCTCTTCCTCTCGGCCTTTCAATGTTGGTCGTAGGTCCAGGGCGCGCAAACCCACCGAAAGTCCTTTCCTATGCGGATTTGATGACCAACAAGTACTATCCTATAAGATATTATAAGTAAATACTTCTATTTATATGAATTATCTCAAACAATGATTTTGGGATTAGTGGAAGACGAGTGGGTTTTGAGTGCAGTATATTTTATGAAATCTAAGCTTCACAACAGGCTGGGAAAAAAATTAGAAAATTGTTTGAGAATTTATGTATCATCCTAGCAGTTGGAAAATTTTCCCTATGACAGAACAATTACAATATGGAATTCCCTTGGAGATAGAATGAGCATGTTGAATATGACCGATATGGAATATAATGATACTTTCAGATTATGGAGACACAAATATCCACTATGCTTCATAGTGATGCTAAAAAAGCAAAAAAATATTTGTTTAAGATACTTGATTTGTGATTTTTTTAGTATTAAAAATTTTCAAGTATTTCACAAATTGGATTCATTTGACATCAGATTTCACAATAGAGATTTTGGACAAGGTTAGCATTGTTTGTTTCAACTACTTAATTTGTGATTTATCCAGTATTGTGATTTTTCCAATATTTCACAATAAATTGGAATTGATTTGATATCATATTTCACAATTTTGTATCAGATTTGTTAGATTTCACAAAATTTGATTATTAAAAAGTTTTCATGTTCTGCCCTTTGTTGTTTTTGAAATAGTTTTAATTGCCTTTATATCATAGTATTTGTTTAAATTGTAATTTTTTTACAAGTATTTACAACATTGATCAATATGAATTTGTTAGTTATCATTTTCATCTATAATTTTTTTACAAGTATTTATAACATTGACAAATATGAATTTGTCAGTTATCATTTTCATTTTCAATATGAATTTTTGTTTATTTGTTATCACAAGATTGTTTCATCTATATTAATTGTAACTATGTTTTAAAACACAACATTGTATTTCAAATTATATGTTTTATGATTTATAACATAGCATTACATTTCATAACCGATTATAAATGTATGAGTATTGTTGTTTTTGAAATGATTTTAACTGCATTCATATTGATTTTAACTACATTCATATTCATATTGAGATTATAAACAATTAAAATCATTTCAAAAACAATAAGAGCATTCATATTGACACAAGAAGAGCATTCATATTGACACAAAAAGACCATTCATATTTATCATTTTGGACAAGAAGAACATTCATATTGATTTTATCTGACACAAGAAGAGCATTCATATTGACACAAGAAGAGCATTCATATTGACTTTATCTGACATAAGAAAAACATTCATATTAACACAAAAAGAGCATTCATATTTATAATTTTGGACAAAAAGAACATTCGTATTGATTTTATCTGATACAAGAACAGCATTCATATTGACACAAAAAGAGCATTCATATTTATCATTTTGGACAAGAAGAACATTCATATTGATTTTAACTGCATTCATATTCATATTGAGATTATAAATAGTTAAAATCATTTCAAAAACAAGAAGAGCATTCATATTGATTTTAATTGCATTCATATTCATATTGAGATTATGAATAGTTAAAATAATTTCAAAAATAAAAAGAGTATTCATGTTGACACAAGAAGAGAATTCATATTGATTTTATCTGACACAAGAAGAGCATTCATATTTATCATTTTAGACAAGAACATTCATATTGAAACAAGAAGAGCATTCATATTGATTTTAATTGCATTCATATTCATATTGAGATTATAAAATATAGATTTATAAAATATTCATATAGATTTAAAATATATTATAATGTCTTTAATTGTTTTGAAAAACAACACAATTTTCATTCAACAAGGAAAATTTTCAAACTACTTTTGACATTTCGGATGCTCTGTCGATGAATGTCCTGGACCTGAGGTTTCTCCTAGACCTTCCTGTTCTATTAATTTTTCTACATCTTCTACACCAAGCATTGGTAGTGCTCTGGATCTGACTAAACTTTCTTGTCCTTTCTTAAAATTTTCCAACAGGCCAACTTCTTCTTTGACAGGATCTTGAAGCACTTTAAAACTAAGATTTTTCTCTAGTCCTTCCCTTATTAGGAGATCTAGATCCATGTTAATTTTGTCTTGCAAATATTTTTTGATAATGTTATTATCTCTTACTTTATGTTGGGTTGTTCTCTTCATAATAATGGTCGTTTCCAAAAATTTCTTTGTAGCCTCTATGTTGACTTGCATGCTCTGAACCTGTAATTTCAAATTTTCAAAATTTGACTGCAAAAGAAAAAAAACATAAGTTAGTAGAGTTATATGACATAATTTAAGCAACTTCAACATATTTATGACATAATTTAGTAGATTTAGTAAAAGAAAAATATGACATAATTTAAGCAACTTCAACATATCTTGCAGCTAAAGTAACTTCAATAGTTTTCTTGTTGAAATCCTATTGGTTATAGTACGCTTGGGCTTCAGCATTGATGTTCTCAATTCTATTCAACACAATATTTTAAAATTCATCATCGGATGAAGTCCTACACACCACTAATATTGAACTAGCCTACTGTAGTAGACCACTAAGCTTCTCTGGTTCGTTCTCATAATGAGAAAAAAGAGTCTCCCTTCTATTAAATTTTTTATAATGGGTATTTATTTTCTTAATAAGCACTTTAGCCCAAATTTCCCACTATTTCATAAATTGTAAATCCTTAAGAACCCTCTCTTGGAGGGTTGCTTCAATACCATCACTCATAGACGACTGAATATCAAATTTAACTTTGTCATCCTTAGATTGAGGATGATAGTGGGCTTCCATAGTAGGAGCGAATACCATTTGCTCAGCTGTTGTGGGTGTTGGTTCTTCTGCCTTTGCATGTGGATCTTCAAGCACATATGTTGCCTGAAAGCCCTCAATTTTTCCTTGCAAAAAAATTCATTATCAAGCATAATATTATCTAATCCAACATTTGCAGTTGACACCTCTGGTACTTGACTTGTGTTAAATGAAAAAGTGGAGAAAACACCCTGCGATCTTGGCTGCATAAGTATTTTACCCCTTCCACGGGCCATATTGATTTGCCCTCTCATTTACTGCACCTGTGGTTGTTATCGTGCTAGCAGTGGCATCATGAATTGCTGCTCCTGGCTTCTCACGATTTGATCTTGAGAGCCACATGACATTCAAATACGAAATTGCAAAAATTATTTTTATAAAAAAAATAATAATAATTTCAAGAAAAGAGAATGATTTACCTGACGACGATTGGATATCATGTATAATGTTGCAGTCGGGGGTTGTGCGCAATTATGAAAATATGAAAATCTTAATAAAACTTATTATAATTTTATGTAACACACTAAGTAATCTATTGATAAAATATTGAAAGTGAAACTTACGTGTAGGATGGTTGATCTGACTAGATTCAGGTTGAGGTCAATGAGAAGGAGGAGTAACCTACCGTGTACATTTTGCTAGCCTCGAAAATGGTGATGATTCTGATTCATTATCTTTAGAATCACCACATACCTCATGCATGTGACCTCTTACATCAACATCCTATTTTTTAGTTTTGGTCACTACCTTTCTCTGCAATCATGTGCAAAAAAAATTAAAACTGAAAACAAAGCTAAAATATATTAAAAAATGGATGTGAAACATGGACTTACCCCCAATTCCTTTGAACTCATACCCAAGTTCAACAGTGTGGGATGCAATTTTGTTGGTACTTCAATATTTTTTAAATAATAAAAACTTTCATAAAAAGAGCTAAAACAAAGTTAACGGTCGCCATTGTTTTGATTTCTTCTATCCCAACACCATGCAACTCTATTTTGAAATGTACGTGCACCAGTTGAAATGCATGCCTTGAATAGTGTGAACGATATAGGTCAATGCCCATAATAGAAGTTTTGTTCTTCCAAGAAAAAATAGTCTTGCTTGGAAGAACTCAATAATGGCCTTCAAATTTTTATTTTCAATGCAACTGTTTGTTAAGAATCTCTTAGAATTAGCCACGAAAGCTGCATAAAAAAAATAGATGAAAAAAATGTTAAATTTTGAATAATAATAGAAATAATTGATGGGAATTATACCTTCAACCACTTTCCAGAGAATATCGTATTCATCCTCCAAGTATTTTTTGTCACGCTTACCCATTGAGAACCTCGGAGACACGACAAAGAAACTCCTGTGTGGAATTTTTGTTAACCTTTGTATGTTCGAAGGTGTGATGGTGAATGACACTTGTTTATTCCAAAATATGGCATTCACTATTGCATGATCATGGTCATAACCATCAATAACACTTTGCAAAAGGTGCTTGTCGGTCTTGAACTACGATATTGTTAGCAAGTGCTACAAACTTGATGTAGAGAGCCACGTATTGTCATAACTAGGGGTAATTGATAAATCTATCATAGCGGTACAAGTAGTGTTCTTGAAAACTAAATTTCCAATGGCAGTTTGAGTAGAGGTGGTAGGATTAGCCATTGTTCGATAAAGTAAAAGGAGAAACCAGTTTACAAAGAGTGTGGGGTGATGGTGTATCAAGAAGAGTTTGAGAGAAATCACAAAAATGTAACAAAAAAATGACTTCTCAATGTCTATTTATAGATAAAAATGATAGGATTTGGACACATTATAGAATGTCATTCGGTATGCACTGAGGCTAACCGATAGACTGACATGTGGTAGAGTAAACATTGGTCTAGTGATGGATCTTTTCCACCCGGTCGGTATGTCAGACTTCATTTTCATTCGATCCATTTGCAGGACCTCAGAAATCACCCGGTCTATTAGTCAGACTATGGTTACCATTCGAGATGTTTTTCGTTCAATGGTTTCCATCCAATTCATTTTCTAGTCTATGATTTACATCCGATATGCTATCTGGACCTCATTTTCACCCAACTCGTTAGCCAGTCCTCAAATTCCACCCGAGTTGTTGGTTGGTCATGGATTTCCATTTGGGTCATTACCCAGTCCTCGATTTCCACCCAAGCCATTGGTTGTACTTTGATTTTCACCCAACCCATATCATCGGTTCTTGCTTTCCTCGGTCGATCACCGATCAATTTTTTGCACCCGATCCATTTTTTGGCTTTGTATATTACCTGATATGAAATCGAGTAGTGCTTTCACCCGATCCATTCCTAGACTGTATTTTCCCTCGGTTCACCAAATTTTCCATTTTTTTTTTTAAATTAAGATAATTTGCCATGTCCTCTGACATGAGGTTGACCTGGATTCACTAGAGATTCGCAACGGATTCACAATTTTTGTACAAGGATATTTCGGGTCCGACCCATTATGCATAACCCTACACTAATTTCTTGGTTCCTCGAGCTTCCCAACAATATCCTTTTAATAATTAATAAATATGACTAGTCACATAACTCATAAGATTCTCCCCATTTAATTAAACAAACTACCATACAACCTGAAAGTTTATTGTACTTTAACAAATTTATCTTCATGTTTATGCTAGTCCTGTTCTATTATTTTCAATATTCATCATGCTTTTATTTTCATATTAGTATGAACTTTATTGTCTTGACTGAGGAAGTTAAAATGTCTTTAGAAAATTGAATAGACCCCTTTACACCTATCTCATATTTAGTCTATTTTTACTTTGCAAGGAATTTTGCAGACTCGTCTACAATCCACAAGAGCTATTGTGCCATAGGAGGATAAATCCCATTATTATCCTATATTCAAAGCAAAATATCCAAGTGTTCCATACCCTTTTAGCCTCTATTTTTGCTCTTGTTAGTTTTTTGCCTATCGTTAGTTCATATTCTCCCTATTAGTCTTATTTTCTATCGCTAAAGATGTGTTTGGTATATTTACACCCATTATCAATTATCATTGGTTTATTGTTAGTTTTATAATCATGCTCTCACTAGTTCTTTTCTCTTATTAGCAATCTATTGTTTATAAAGGAAGGATTATGTTCTCTTGCATTCATTAGTAACTTGATATTTGTATACTACATAAATCTTGTTATGCATTATAGTTTTCTGTATCTTAATTCAAATTAGGATCATAAGGTTAAGTTCAAGAATCTTATACAAAAATCCTTAGGTATTTTGTTAAATAAATGCATAAAACATAGAAAAGGTTGTCATATGCACATGTAGATTTGAAACCTAAACATGCATGGGGGGATCTATTGGGACCCCTGCTTCCCCATAAGGGGGAATCTTTCTAAAGAAAACTCTAAAGAATAGGTACTTCAAGAGAGTAGGCTCTAATTCATGTATTGTAAAATTCATTGTCATGTTGATGTGCAAGCTTGTGTGGTGTTTTATGGGTTAACTCAAAAAAACACCTAATTTACGATCTCTAATCTAGCTCTTTATCCATCCTTTTCAAGATATAATTTGGTAAACTTAAACTAAATATCATCTAAGTTTGTATACTAGATGTAATTAAAAAACAATGCAAGAAAACAAGTTGTCTAGCCTAGTTTACCTTTTGAATTTGAATGATGAACTATGCTAAAGGAGATTTTTATTTCCAAGTAAAACAAAGGGATTATGTATCAATCAAATTAACCTAAAATGCAACTACATAACTTTGATTTCTTTCCTATTTATATTTTGTAAAGGAAAATTTAGATTATCCTAAGGATTCTATGATTTTCCAAGATAAATATGATTTTAGGCAAATAAATTATAGAAACAACAATCAAAAAGTAGGAAATTATAGAAAAATAGTAAACAAAGGGTGCCAAGTGGTAGGGTTACCTATTTAAAATGCTGAATGAAAACACCATTGGTGCTTTTGTAGATGACTGGCATGTTTGTAATCTACAAAAATTGAAAGCAAAAAAGTTATATAAGTTGATTTTTGGGGGTCTGTTTGATTGTAGTGAGGTGATAGACTATATTCCTAACTAATTAGACCCCCTTTATAAAATAAAATTGAAAGATATTTGTATTTGGAAGTAGATCCGATTGTGAAAAAAGTGCCACAACTTGATAAAAGTGGCACTAGCAGATTTATCAAGGGTTGATTGTGTAAAACTAGATAGTTTAAAGTATTGATTATTATAGATTGTGGTGAATTTGTTCTATGAAAAAGGACATGTGAGTTTTGAGAGGAAATATTAGGCCTACTAATTTTGATTTGATCAAAATTAAATAAAGGAGTCAAAAACCCTAATCCCCAAGGCCTACTATTTGGATATTTAAAAAATATTAGTAAATAAGTTGTAAATCTTTCAAAGCTTGCAGGGGAAGTTGAATATGACCAAAATGAATGAAAAATGTCTAAATATCTCAAATAAATATGTATGGATGCCTATATTGTCAAGGAAATATCCTAAAATATTCACAAAAGCAATGTAGATGGATTGTAAAGACTAATTAAAGTTATGCTATAACAAAAGAAATGTTATACAATGGAGACTACATACAAAATGTAATGAAACTTGACAATGAATGCATAAAATGTGAAGCTAAATAGCTAAATAAGCATGTAAAATTGCAAATGAAATGATCATCGGTGTATGAAAGTTATTAAAATATAAATAAGCCTACAAGTGAAACAAGACTAGAGGAATTGAACATAAGATACTTCCAACATGAAGAGATCAGATATTAAATGCTCAAATGAGATATGAAAATGAATATTGATGTGCAAAAATGAAAGAAACGAGCATATAAATGATTGGAAACTCAAATATAAGATATGAATAATGTAATAAAATATAAAAAAACTTTTTAAATACCTACAAAATAGATGTTATATGCAAAAAAAACAAGGATTATTGATTAAAACCCAACTTAGAAAGGGTAAATAAAGGGGAAAAATGCATAAAACAAGAGAAAGAAAATGTAAAAAAAGATAAAATCAAGAATATATAGCCTAGCAAGAGTTCCTTCTTGCTCCAAGATGACCTCCTTTGCCCCAATGCCCCTTTGCCTTGCTTGATTTACTCAAATGCTTGATGAAGAATGCTCTAAATGAGAGAGGATTAGAGAATGCAAATGAAAGAAGATAGAAAGAATTTTTAGTAGAGTAATGCTAATGCCAATTGTGTTATTGAATGATCATTCCAAGGGCTACATTTATAGATTTTTGGAAGGCAAATTGTGGGAGGGAATATGAGGTGCAAGATGCCATTAGGGAAAAAGAAAAAAATCAAATTTTAAAGACCTATAGCATGTGTGATTAGAGAAGATAGTGGGGAGAAAGAATTTGCATGCCTTCGATTTATACCATAGAGATTTTTCTCATGCTAATAAAAACACCACATATTGACAAAAATGCCACTAGTGCTTTTGTACTAGATAGGTTAGTTTGACTAAAAATTAGGTTGACTGGTCAAATAACCAAAAATGAAAGATTTACAAAAGCATCACACTTGAATAAAAGCACCACTGGTGCTTTTTAAGCTTGTGGATTTTTTTATAAATAACTTGATTTAATATCTAATTTACATGGGTTGTGAGGCTTGATTACCGGTATGATATATGTTGTCTTTGCTAAAGGTTAATGCCATTGGGTATGTCAAAATTGGGTGTCTACATTTTGTTAGCTTTTGATGTAAATATCAATGGGAGATATCAATCATAAGATGCAGAATAATATAAAAGTAAATCTGCGAGATGACTAAAGCATGATATAAATAGAAATAACATAAATGAATACAATGTAGATATGGAGAAAATGAACACTCCATTAATGAAGATCCTGAACTACATGGCACACATCACCTTTATATGGTGATCCACACAACACTGTACTACTACCTATGAATATGCTATAAGCTGCTTTATCTATCTATGTCCCCCTTCTCATATCTATCTGATAATGAGGCATTTATTATATAGGAAGATAGGTTACTTGGCCAACACTCTACATAGCTGTGCAAGGGACAACTTGCACATTGACACTTGTGCATTTATTACATTGCATGAAGTAACTAGATAACTTCCCCCTAAAGTAATCTAATGTCCTAAGTATGTACCTTGAAATATACATATTACATGACCCAAATGATATAATATACTCTTTTTCTAACATACCCCTGTATTACATTATTTGGGTATTGAAGACTTTAGTATATAATATGGATCTTCTTCCATTGAATAATGGAATTTTTATTCTCCTTCGTTGCTTATTGTGTTAAGGTTTTGCAGGTAATCTATGTCTTCTATTCAACCACCTTTGTAGTTCTCTTTGCAAGTATCTTCATTTGGTTTTGATTTTTTATGAATGAGTAAAGTGTGGTGCAATTGTCCTTTCATATTTTTTATTTTGATCCTTCTATGCTTACCTTTTTGGTGTACAAGATCTTCATTTTCTTCATCTCATTCCTTTGTAAATGTGTTAGCATCATTTTGAAACACCATAATATCATGAGATATTTCCATTGAGTCTAGGACGTATGTATTTTCATGGATTGATTCAATTGATTTTATTCCATCTTGATTCATAATGAGACATGTATTGATCCCATCCATATATCTAAAGTTGATCATATAGTTGTTTTATACTAACTTGCTTACTGAAATGAGATTGAATGTTAATCGAGGAACATACAATACTTTTTGTAGTAGAATATATGGAAATAATTTGACAGGTGTTACACATCCATATGTTAGTATTACAATGACACTGAGAGGGGGGGTGAATCAGTGTAGCTCTTTAAACTTAAATTCACAGCTCTTAAAACTGAAATAATGAAACCTTAAAACCAGATAAAGCAAGTATCACAAGAGAACATCACACAACACAAGATTTAACGAGGTTCACCAATGTGGCTACTCCTGAAAAATGACTGCTTGGACTACCATCCAAATCTAGCCTTTGCAAAGAAACAACTTTACAAACAATTTACCAGCACCCATTGGAAGGAGCACCAATCCCTAATTTATCTGCACCAATAAAAAGGAGCACCAACCCCTGATTTACCAGCACCAATTGGAAGGAGCACCAACCCTTATGCCAAGCACCAACTTGGACTTCAATTCTGAAACTAGAAGATTGATAGTAAGATACCTTTACTTTTGCTAGACCCTGACAGGTCTTCTTCACCTTTGCTTTCTCTGTGCACTCTAATTTCTCTACGCAATCACTTCGCACACTCTGCTTCGTTATAGTCTAACTTCACGATCGTCTTCTCCCTTTTGTGCACTTTGCTCTCTTTGCAAATTTTGCACTTAGCATCTTTCGATACGACTTGCTCTCTACATGCTACGACCAAACTTTGCTTTTGCTAGACCCTGACTGGTCTTCTTCACCTTTGCTTTCTTTGTGCACTCTACTTTATCTATGCAATCACTTCACACACTCTGCTTCGCTACAGTCGAACTTCATGATCGTCTTCTCCCTTTTGCGCACTCTACTCTCTTTGCAAATTTTGCACTTACCATCTTTCGATACGACTAGCTCTCTGCGCACTATGACTGAACTTCGCACACATCAACATCAATTTTTAAATCTCTAAACAGCCCTCCTTTTATAACAAAATTTTTGTGATGAAAACCCTAATCTTAGTCGGCTATAAACCCTAATCTTAGTTGGCTTTCATGACAACTATAAACCCTAATTTTAGTCAGCTATCATCGATCTTCGTCGACTTCAACTCAACCGCAAAAATACATGTCGCGATATCGTGACACTTTCGCTTTCTCTCTCTTTCTCCTTGCTTTGGCCCCTAAAAATACATGTCACGATATCACGACACTTTTTCTTTTTCTCTCTTTCTCTTTGCATCGGACCATGAAAAAGCTACATGTCGCGATATCGCGACACTTTTTCTCCTTGCTCTTTCTCTTTGCATCGGACCGCAAAAATACATGTCACGATATCGTGACACTTTTTCTCCTTGCTCTTTCTCTTAGCTTTGGCCTGCGAAAATACATGTTGTGATATTGTGACACTTTCGCCTTCGTACGCTTTCTCTATTTCCTTTGTCGCGAAAATGCAACATTGCACGATATCGCAACACTTTTGTTATTCTGCCTGCCTGCCCTTCTTGAGTCACAAAAATGTGACATGTCACGATATCATGACACTTTTGCTTCTTTGCCTTCCTGTCCTTTTCGAGTCACGAAAATGTGACATGTCGTGAAATTGTGATGCTTCTACTTCTGAAGTCTTGCTTTCTGCTTTTGTCGTGAAATCGTGACAATTCTGCCTTCGAAGTCTTCTTCTCTGCTTTTGTCATGAAATTGTGACACTTCTGCTTCTGTACTTCACTTCTTTTCTTTTGTCGTGAAATCGTGACACTTCTGCCTTCGAAGTCTTCTTCTCTACTTTTGTCACAAAATCGTGACACTTCTGCTTCCGAAGTCTTGCCTTCTACCTTTGTCACGAAATCGCAACAGTTCTGCTTTTGTATGCTTCCTTTCTTTCTTTTGTTGCGAAAATGTGACATGTCATGAAATCGTGACACTTTTCAAACTTTCTTTCTCTCTCCTATTTTAGTCGTAAAAATGTGACATGTCACGAAATCGTGACATTTTTCCAACTTACTTTCTATCTCCTGTTTTAGCCACGAAAATGCGACATGTCACGAAATCGCGACACTTTTCTTACTTGTTCTTTTTCTTCGAACTTGTCATGAAATTGCGACACTTCTTCCTGCTTTCTCTTTTTCTTCCAACATGTCACGAAATCGCGATAGTTTTTCCACTTGCCTTTTTCTCTTCCAACATGTCACAAAATTGCGACAGTTTTTCTTGCTTTTTCTCTCTCTTCCAACATGTCGCAAAATTGTGACAGTTTTTCTTGCTTGCTATATATGTCACGATATCACGACACTTTTCTTATTTGTCTTTTTCTTTGATCTTTTGCATATGGGCCACTTTGGTCTTCTTGGAAAAACACTGTACATACTCTGAGTAACCTTTGAACTCCTATCTTCTACATCTGAATAGATTTTGAACTTCCTGTCCACTGCATCAACGGATCTATCCGACTGTGTTGACAATAATGACAATATTGTTGTTGCACCTTGCTCAACAATCTCCCCCTTTGGAATTGTTGGCAACACATGTGCAATTTCCGTAACTCTTCTCCCCCTTTGACAATAATACCAAAGGGCTACCGTAGACTCCCCCGAGTCCATGCACAACATTCTCGGGCATAATTTATTACACTTAGCAAAAATCATGAACATGAGCAAAAATATAATCAAATACTTAAATGCTCCCCCTGAGAATGTGATCCCCGTAGCTAGTCAATTCTTGGGAAGTGTGACCACTCCCAATTTATTGCGAAGGTACTCAAAAACTTCCTTGGGCAATGGTTTTGTGAAGATATCTGCTACTTTTTCTGTAGTTGGAACAAAATCCAACTTAACCTCACCTTCTACAACTTTCTCCTTCAAAAAATGATACCTGATAGCAATGTGTTTTGTGCGTGAATTCATAACCGGATTCTTGGAGATGTTAATGGCACTGGTGTTATCACACTTAACTGATATTGGCTCACTAAAGCTAATACCAAGATCTTTCAGGGTTTGTTTCATCCACAATACCTACGTACAACATGTTGTTGCTATAATATATTCTGCCTCTATTGTCGATAGATAAACTGACTCTTATTTCTTATTGTGCCATGTGACCAATCTGTCTCCAAGATAGAATGCACCTCCACCGGTACTCTTTTTGTCATCTACACATCCTCGCCCAATTTGCATCCGAATACGAAATAAGGGTGAAGTCTTTACCTTTCGGATACCATAACCCATATTCCATAGTACCCTTGAGATATCGAAGAATCCTTTTCACTGCTGTCATGAGTCTCCTTGGGATTAGCCTAAAATTGTGCTACCATGCATACTGCCTACAAAATATCTCGGTCCGGTAGTCGTCGGATACGATAAGCTTCCAATCATAGATCTGTACATGGTTTGATCAACCGGTGGAGATTTGTCATCCACGCTCAACTTGCAACCTGTCGTCATGGGAGTGCTAATTGGCTTACAATCCTCCATTGTGAACTTTTTTAACATCTCTTTCACATATTTAACTTGAGAAATAAATATGCCCTTCTTATTTTGATTAACTTGCAACCCGAGGAAATACGAAAGTTCACCAATCATTGACATTTCAAATTCTTTCTGCATCTTATTTGCTAAATATTTACAAGACTCATCTTTGCTACTACCAAATATGATATCATCTACATATACAACAAGAACAATAAGATGCTCATTTTTTGTTTTGACATACAAATTACTATCCACCATACCTTTCTTAAACCTTTGTTGGGTGAGATAGTTGTCTAGCCTTGCATACCATGCTCGGGGTGCCTGTTTTAAGCCATATAATGCTTTCTTCAACTTGCAAACAAATTTGGGATCATCACCAAGTTGGAAACCATATGGTTGCTCAATATAAACCTCTTCTTCAAGTTTCCCATTCAAAAACGTTGATTTCACATCCATTTGATAAACTTTGAAATTCTTGTAGACTACTAAAGCCATAAACATTCTAATTGCCTCTAGTCTAGCTACTGGAGAAAAATTTTCCTCAAATTCAATGCCTTCAACTTGTGCATAACCCTTACATACCAATCTTGCTTTATTTCTAACTACCTATCCGTCTTCATTCAATTTATTTTGAAAAATCCATTTAGTCCCGATTATATTTTTATTTGCAGGTCTAGGTACTAACTCCCAAGTTTCATTTTTCTCGATCTGATCTAATTCTTCATTTATTGCCTTCATCCAACTTTCATCTTTGCTTGCGTCAACAACATTTTTGGGCTCAATGCTGGATAATAGAGAGTAGTTACTTACTACTCTTCTTCTTGTCTAAACACCAACTTTGGGGTCTCCAATTATTTGCTCTCTAGGATGATTTTTCTCGCAATTGCCTATTTTGAATTTCTTATTTTCTTCCACTTCTGAATCACAACTTAAATCATCTGAGTCAATTTTTTGTATTTTTTCCATTTCATTTTTCTCATCTCCTTCAATAAACTCTTCATAAATTGGGTAGTTCGTTTCATAGCTAATTACTCGTTCTCTACCTTCATCAAATTTAACATCGACACTGTCCATAATTTTATTTAGCCTCTTGTTGTAGCATTTGTAAGCTTTGCTTTTTGATGAATAACCAACAAAAATACCTTCATCTGCTCTATCTTCAAACTTACCAAGATTATCTTCAGTTCTTTTGACATAGCACTTGCTGCCAAAAACTTTGAGGTATTTTGTTATTGCCCTTTTACCGAACCACAACTCATAAGGAGTTTTGCTTTCATGTGTTCTCAGCATGTACCTATTTTGGATATACACCGCAGTATGGACTGATTCTTTCCAAAATCTATCTACTAATCTGCTTTTACCCAACATAGTCCCTGCCATTTCTTGCACTGTCCTATTATTTCTTTCTACCACTCCATTCTGCTAAGGTGTCCCGAGCATCGAAACTGTCTCCTAATACCGTATTTTTCACAGTACTCTACAAACTCCTCTGAAATGAATTCTCCTCCTTTATTTGATCTTAAAAATTTTATCCTCTTTCCTATTTCATTCTCAACTTGGTTTTTTAAAATCTTGAACATATCAAAACCTTCTAATTTTTGCTTCAAGAAGAATATCCATGTCATTCTATAATAGTCATCAATGCACAACATAAAATATTTGTCACCATTTATGCTTTGTGTTCTCATGGGTCCACATAAATCAGTGTGTATTAGTTCCAAAGGTTTGCTTGTGTAGTACTCTTTTGTTTTGAATGTGACTCTAGTTTTCTTCCCCTTTTGGCATGAAGCAAAAATGTCTGTTTGCAGGTTTCTTCGATGGTGGGAATATCTCTCACTGCCCTTTTTGAGCTTATTTTTACTAGATTATCAAAACTGATATGACCAAGTCTCTTGTGCCACAACCAATTTTCTTCTTCCTGTCCAATAAAACAAGCTCCTTTTGAAGTCTTTGAGAGCGTGTACAAGTTACCAGATGTCCTTGATCCAGTTGCTATCAATTTTCCACTGTTTGTTTTTCTGACTTCACAACCCTGCTTCATAAAAACTACTTCATGACCTTTATCACAAATCTGACTTACGCTCAACAAGTTATGTTTCAAACCATCCACAAACAAGAATTCTTTTGACTTAATTTTTTTGTCACTAATTTTAATTGAACCTTTGCCAACTATCTTAGCTCCATCATTGTTTCCAAACTTTACTGAACCACCTTCATATTTTTGTAACTTCTCAAATTTATGTTTTTCACCTGTCATATGACTGGAGCATCCACTATCAAGTATCCATGGTACATACTTATTATGTGCTTTAAATGTTGTTTGTACGATTAAGGATTCTTTTTCTTCCTTAAGTCGCTCTTTTCCTTTCCACTCCGTTTTGATAGTAGTTTTGGGCTCTTGTTTTTCCTTTCCCTTATTAGTAGCTTGTGCATGTTTTTCGAGAAGTTTTCTATTTTGTCTCATCCTATTTGGTTGAAATTTTCTTCCCTAAAATTGATTTGATGCAAATGTACTTCTACAGTTTCTTGCAATGTGCCCAAAATTATGACAGTTATAACATTCTACCGTATAATTCATCAGAGGAAAAAAAACATTTCTGCTGGTGAAATTCCTTGGTCTTACATTATATTTGCAGTCTGAGATTTTATGTCCATAGCCATTGCATTTAAAACAAAAACCGGAAAAGGGATAATTGAACCCGGGTGATGGTCTTTGCCATGTTGTCGTAGGAGCCATAGGTCTTCTTCTTCTTTGATGTGTGACATTGGTGAATCCATCATTGTCAATTCTCCTTTCGTGCCTGGCATTATTGCTTTCTTTTGCATGAGACGTTTTTCCTTGATCAACTTGTTTCTTATCTTCATTCTTTATAGATTCTACATTTCTAGCCTTTGATCCATTTGATGATTCTCCTTCGATGAAACCCGGACCAAATTTGATGCCTCGTAGGCCTTTGGTCATTTATGATCTTATCCAGCTTCATATAACTTTCTTCACGTTTGTGATAACAACTAATTTTCTTATTCATCTCTTCTAGCTGCATTCTTAAACCAACAATCTCTTCTTCTAGCTTCCTACAATAATCTATTTTCATGGTTATTTGCACTTCGAGATCTTCAGAGATTTTCTTGGATTCTTCTATTCAAACTGGTTATGATTTCATTTGCATCCTCAAGCTTTCTTGAAATTTTCTTATTCTTTTTCCTTTCTATTTTCCACTCTTCAAGTGCAGAGATCAACTCACCTTCTAGATCTACTTCAGCCTCAGGGTTTTCACTACATACTTTAGAGTTCACTCCTTCTTCCTTTTTTGATTTTACTTCTTCAAATGCCATGAAAAGAGCTTCACTGTTTCCTCTTCAGAATCCTCACCGGAGTTGTCTTCTGATGAACTGACATTCCTGGATATGAAACTTTTCTTCTTGAAGTTGCCTTTTCTAAAATTCATTTTCTTCTTCCAGTCACTTCTTTCTTGGTGTGATCCTTCATCATTTTTGTTCTTCTCTTTAAGTGGACATTTAGTCGCAAAATGCCCAACGCCTCCACAGTTAAAACATTTAAACGGTAGCTTCCCTCTATATTTTATTTTTCCTTTTTTTAGTTTTCTGACAAAGTTTGCTTCTATTTCATCTGATGCCTCTTCTTCCTCGGACTCTTGTTTTGCGTTTTTATTTTTAAGGGCTTTAAAATCTGCTTCTCTATCTATGGGTTTAGATCTTCCTATCTTCATCTTATATACAGTCAAAGAACCATACATCTCATCTATACTAAAATAATTTAGATTTTTAGCTTCTTCTATCGCTGAGACTTTAGAATCAAACCTTTGAGGAAGAGATCTTAATACCTTTTTTACAATGGCAGAGTCTTCGATATCCTCATCAAGTCCTCTGATCACATTAATGATTCCATTAACTCTCAACATATATGCCTCAATGTTTTCATCGTCATTCATTTTTAATGCTTCGAACTGAGATCGATGTGTCTGTAACTTGGCCTCATTGATCTTATCATCTTCTTCGTGAATACTCCTCAGTTTGTCCCATATCTCTTTTGTCATATTACAGCTCATGATATTTACTAGTTTATTGTTTGCTAATCTGCACATGAGAGCATTTTTTGCTTGAGTTATTTTCAAACAGTTTCTTTTCGTCAACCACTTTTGGAGGAGTGATGGGTATTGTGTATCCACTAACTACTGAATCCTAGATATCGTAACCCAAAGCACAGAGATATGTCTACATCCTGATTCTCCCAAACATGTAATTAGATCCATCAAACAATGGTGCTTTGTTTGATGAGAAGCCTTCACCACCTGCCATTGTGTTACTTCCAAGATCACCCTAGCCGGTTAAGCTTGTATAGGAACTTAGCTCTGATACTAATTGTTAGTCTTACAATGACACTGAGAAGGGGGGTGAATTAGTGTAGCTCTTTAAACTTAAATTCACAGCTCTTAAAACTAAAATAATGAAACCTTAAAATCAGATAAAGCAAGTATCACAAGAGAACATCACACAACACAAGATTTAACGAGGTTCACCAATATGGCTACTCCTCAAAAATGACTACTTGGACTACCATCCAAATCCAGCCTTTATAAAGAAACAACTTTACAAACAATTTACCAACACCCACTAGAAGGGGCACCAACCCCTGATTTATCTACACCAACAGAAAGGAGCACCAACCCCTGATTTACCAGCACCAACTGGAAGGAGCACCAACCCCTTATGCCAAGCACCAACTTGGACTTCAATTCTGAAACTAGAATATTGATAGTAAGATACCTTTGCTTTTGCTAGACCCTGACTAGTCTTCTTCACCTTTGCTTTCTCTGTGCACTCTGCTTTCTCTGCACAATCACTTCGCACACTCTACTTCGCTACAATCAAACTTCACGATCATCTTCTCCCTTTTGTGCACTCTGCTCTCTTTGTGAATTTTGCACTTAGCATCTTTTGATACGACTTGCTCTTTGCGCACTACGACCGAACTTTGCTTTTGCTAGACCCTGACTGGTCTTCTTCACCTTTGCTTTCTCTATGCACTCTGCTTTCTCTGCACAATCACTTCGCACACTCTACTTTGCTACAGTCGAACTTCACGATCGTCTTCTCCCTTTTGCGCACTTTACTCTCTTTGCAAATTTTGTACTTAGCAACTTTCGATATGACTAGCTCTCTGCGCACTATGACCGAACTTCGCACACATCAACATCAATTTTTAAATCTCCAAATAGCCCTCCTTTTATAACAAAATTTTTGTGATGAAAACCCTAATCTTAGTCAGCTTTCATGACAACTATAAACCCTAATTTTAGTTGGATGTCATCGGTCTTTGTCGGTTTCAACTCAACCACGAAAATACACCATGTCACGATATCGTGACACTTTTGCTTTCTCTCTCTTTCTCCTTGCTTTGGCCCCTAAAAATACATGTCATGATATTGCGACACTTTTTTTTTTCTCTCTTTCTCCTTGCTTTGGCCCCTGAAAATACATGTCACGATATTGTGACACTTTTTCTTTCTCTCTCTTTCTCTTTGCATCGGACCACGAAAAAGCTACATGTCGTGATATCACGACACTTTTTCTCCTTGCTCTTTCTCTTTGCATTGGACTGTGAAAATACAACTTGTCGTGATATCACGACACTTTTTATCCTTAATTTTTCTCTTAGCTTTGGCCCATGAAAATAGAACATGTCGCGATATCGTGACACTTTCACCTCTGTACACTTTCTTTATTCCTTTATCGTGAAAATGTGACATTGCGTGATATCGTGACACTTTTGTTATTTTGCCTGCCTACCCTTCTTGAGTCGTTAAAATACGACATGTCGCGATGTCACGACACTTTTGCTTCTCTACCTTCCTGTACTTTTCAAGTAGCGAAAATGCGACATGTCACAAAATCATGACGCTTCTGCTTTCGAAGTCTTGCTTTCTGCTTTTTTCATGAAATCACGACACTTCTGCCTTTGAAGTCTTCTTCTCTACTTTTGTCATGAAATCGTGACACTTCTGCTTTTGTACTTCACTTCTTTGCTTTTGTCGCAAAATCGCAACACTTCTACCTTCGAAGTCTTCTTCTCTTCCTTTGTTGCGAAATCATGACACTTCTGCTTTTGAAGTCTTGCTTTCCTCCTTTGTCACAAAATCGCAATAGTTCTACTTACGTACGCTTCCTTTATTTATTTTGTCACAAAAATGTGACATGTCGCGAAATCGTGACACTTTTCAAACTTGCTTTCTCTCTCCTATTTTAGTCGCGAAAATGCGACATGTCATGAAATTGCAAAATTTTTCCAACTTATTTTCTCTCTCCTATTTTAGTCACGAAAATGTGACATGTCGTGAAATCGTGACACTTTTCTTACTTGTTCTATTTCTTCAAACTTATCACAAAATTGTGACACTTCTTCCTGCTTTCTCTTTTTCTTCTAGCATGTCATGAAATTGTGACAGTTTTTCTCTTCCAACATGTCGCGAAATCGCGACAGTTTTTCTTGCTTTTTTTTTCTCTTCCAACATGTCGCAAAATCGTGATAGTTTTTAAACTTGTCTTTTTCTCTTCCAACATGTCGCAAAATCGTGACAATTTTTCTTGCCTGCTGTATACGTCGTGATATCGTGACACTTTTCTTACTTGTCTTTTTCTTTGATCTTTTGCATATGGGCCACTTTGGTCTTCTTGGAAAAACACTGTACATACTCTGAGTAACCTTTGAACTCCTGTCTTCTACATCTGAATAGCTTTTGAACTTCCTGTTGACTGCATCAACAGATCTATCTGACTGTGTTGACAACAATGACAATACTGTTGCTGCACCTTGCTCAACACCATATTTATGTATAGGATAGGTTTTGCTATCTATAATTCTTAGTCTGTAACCTTTAGCAACTTCAAGACAATCAAACCATTGTATATTTCCTATCATATGATGACTGGATCTCGAGTCAATGTACTACATGTTTTCATATTTTGTAGACTAGTTCCTATTGGAGCAAGTTTTACATTCATTGTATGATATTCATTTTCCCATTTGAAGAAGTATATTTGAGGAAAAGAGATAGAATTGTAATCTACTTTATGGCTCCCAATATTAGGATATATGATCCCTTATTGAAGTATATAAGCTTGATTTGATAAAACCTTTATTAAACCATAGGTTTGTAGACTTCCTTATGTATTCCTAGTAATGAGAGTATGAATACCTAATTTTAGATATTTTAGAAAGATTATATCTTCATAGCTTGATAATCCTTGATAAATATTATTATTATTATCAAGTTTTGTAGAATACCTTATGACTCCCTAGAGATTTTTGGATTATGATATAGTGCTTTTGTAAAATATAGTTCAATTTTGGTTGATTTTGTACAATTTTTGTAAAGATCAAAAATCAACTTCTTAACACCTTATTACTCCTATTGAACTAAGCACTTTTCAATTTTTTTGAAGAGGTTTTAATGTTGGATTTATTTTGTCCCTTTTGGGAATTTTTGAGACAAGAATATTATAATTTTCCAACCTTAGTAAAAACTTAATAACCTATTTTTATATCCCTTAGGATTTTATTTAAGTGTTTCTAATTTCCAATAATCTAGTTTGGTGTTATAGCCATTATAACTCCCAAATTTGGAAATTTAGAACACATTAATATTTACAAACTTTAAATGGATTAATTCCAAGTAGTATTCCTTATTTCTCCTAGGTTGTGTTTTGCAAATATTAATCAACTTTGATATTTAATTTCCCTAAGTTTTGCTTTCAAATAAAGATTGATTTCTTTCAATACTTCAACCTTATAATATAACCTTATAACTCCATTTTTTAAGGAAAGCAAATTAGATGGAAATTATACCTTTATGAAATCGGTGGTAGTATGTCCTTCTTGGGCATTGTGAGTAATGGAAGATTATCCCACTTACTATTTGCTTCAACACTCACTTTAATGCTTCCTTGACCCGTTTGACCAGGAGTAATGTTCTTCATCAGTTTCGAATGCTTTGAATTGCTCAAGTTTTTACCAAGCTTCTGCCATGTTACTACTGAGGTGCTTCATAATTGCTTGCTTCTATTGCTATGTCCAAGTCATATTTAATAGGTGGTCAATAGAGTGACAAGTATCACAGTCATTTTTCAAACATTTCAAGAGTGCTTTGGGTGTTTTTTGGAGACACCAATCTTGTCTCAATGCTTGTGACAAGTGTCATAGCTGCTTGAGATGTTATTCTTCACTCCCTCTTCATGCACTATCCAAAAAATATGTTTCTTCTTCAATGCATACCTTGTTGTAACATTCCTTGTTGTACATAACTCCTCTACCGCAAAGATGATACCGTAACGTCTCCTTCATGGGTATTTTCTAGGATTATTTTAGAGAATGACAAGTGGAATCCTCTTTCCTTTGCATTCCCTTGTCTTATCAACACCTTCTTGCAAGCATTTCAACCTATTATTCCACCTTGTTCTTTGTTGTACTTCATTGGTGCTGAGATATTTCCAACCAAGCAAAGCTTATGGTGGAGATATGGAGGAGATATGGAGGAGCTTTGGTGGAGATGTGGTAGCACTTTGATGAAGACTCTGTGATGCTCTACTTATGGTAGGAATTCTCCTTGATTGGATGTATGCTTGCTTTGATTTCCTTTGCTTATACACTGTTTGATTTCCCCCTAGCTTTGTGCCTTGTATTTTGTAGGTTCGACCATCCAAGATACATAGAAGATGAACCTAAATGTATGGATCTTTGCTATGCTTAGGATAATGCTAGAACTCGACCACATTTTTTTGGTTCAACCTACTTATATTGTACCTTTGAGAAAATTTTAAATCTATATTTTTTCTATGTAGAATGGGTTAGAGAAGTGCAACCCAATGTGACAATATTTGTAAATAAGATACCCTTTGCACCCTTTCTTGAACTCATTTTTGTAGGTCTAATATTTTGACTTATATGGAAGAATTTCAAATGCAGTGTAGGGATTTTGAGGTTGTCTCTTTACTTAGACATCTCCCCATTTTTTCTTGGATATTATGCTGATAAATTTAAGCTTATATAGAAGTAGATAGAAGCTCTTTATATGATGCAATTTTTTGCACTTTTCTCCTTGCAACTAACCCCGTAATGCGTTGGATTTGAGACTCACCAAGTCTCAATATTTGAAGCTTTTAATTCTAAATTTGGTTAGGCATCTTATTCTCTAATTTTTGGAGGATTATAACCTATTTTGGTGGCTTCACTTGGCCACTATGTGTTGCCAATTTTTGTGCACTAATAGTGTCTTTAGACACTTTGATAATTTTTGATTTTGTGGCCTTCTAAAAAACATAAACAATAATACTTTTGAGAGCAATATAATAGTGCAAATGAATCTAATAGACTTTATTTTAACGCACTAAAATGTTTACCTTTTCACTCTAATAAACTCTCAAACTAATGTACTTAAACAATTTACTACAACTAATCAAGAATAATATGTAATGAATCTTCAAGATTTATTCTGTAATTTCACTACAATTAATATTGTAGGACTTAGTCTTCTTTTTCCTTTTCCAAAGTAGATGATATGTAGTTTATAGAAGTAATTCTGGAATCTAATAAACTCCTAATTAATGTTCAAATGAACCTTAAAAATAATTTTTTTCTTTTTGCACTTTTGATAAATGTAATCCAATTTACTTCTTGCAACTTTAATCCAATTTAAGGTGCTTTAACAAATCTAATAAGTAATCCAATTAATAAATCTACTTACACCAAAAGTTGCTTACCTTTTTGAAAGTTACTGTATATTTTTTACGCTTCTATAGAGGATGTATATCTTGGTGTCTAGGTGCACCAAGTTGCTACTTTGAGTAGGATCTTGCAGCTCTTTTGTAAACTATTTTGAACAACTCCACCAAAATATGGTCTCAAACTTTCTTTCACGAGCCTAGGATTTGGTGACTTATTCTCCTCTTGTGTTCTCCTTCTGCTATAGATTTTGAGAAGTCTTTATCTCTGAAGTGGTGCCTTCTTACTATGAGAGAAAATCTTTAAATATCCAATATTTGGTGAGCTTCTTCTGTCTTAAAGTATTCTTGTTGAATTTTGACTTCAAGCAAGATCTTCTTTTGAGATTTAGCACTCCTTGCCAAATTCTTCTTCTCTTGGGCTTGTTTTTAGATAGCGATAATTGTCCCAAGTCCTTCACTATCAGGGACTTCTCATTTGTAGTGGATTTATCCAATGATTTCTCCTTTGAGAATTTATTCAGTAAGGCTCTCCTAGCCTTTTTTTGGATGCTCAATGAGACCTTCCTAAGGTCTTTGATATTCCAACTTCAGATGGTCTTTCTTGAGATATTCTCTTCAACCTTCTACTCTTGGAAGTGTTGGTGGTGAGATATTATTCTAGATCTCTGATTTTGCTACTTATGGATTCAATAAGGACTCTTCTAGTCCTTCTTCTTTGTCTTATTCCAAGACTAGAAGCTCTTCAATGATATCTTCTCCTGATCTCTTCAATTTTGCTTTAGGTGTTGAATTGATTTTAAAAAAGATACTCTTCCTATATTTCTTGTAGGAAGTTTCTCAACTCACTGAATCTTGTTTCCCTGTAATAATATAATAGTGTTGAAATATTAATATACTTTCAAATTAAATATTTTCTTTGAATTCTTCTTCAGGATCAAGGCTTTTGTGTCCTTTTTCAGTATCAAGGCTCTTGTGGCATTTTCAGTATCAAGGCTCCTATGGCCTTTTTTAGTATCAAGGCTCTTGTTTCCTTTTTCAGTATCAAGGCTATTGTGGCCTTTTTAGTATCAAGGCTTCTATGCTTTTTTCAATATCAAGTCTCCTATGGCATTTTTCAGTATCAAGGCTATTGTGGCCTTTTTAGTATCAAGGATTTTATGGACTTTTCAGTATCAAGGCTTCCATGACCTTTTCAATATCAAGGCTTTTGTGGCCTTTTCAGTATCAAGACTTTTGTGGCCTCTTCTTCAAGTTTTCTATGGCCTTTTTGTATCAAGGCTTCTATGGTTTGTTCTTCAACTATGATGTTCTTCAATACAACAATGGAGATCTTCAGTCTCCTAACTTCACCAAAACTCTTCACCAGAAGTCTTCTTCCACAATATTCTTCTCTCACACAAGGAACTAATCTCTACACTATGAAGGCACGCCGACCTTCAAGTAATGAATTTGGAGTCTCCTAGCTTTCTATTGTAGGAGGAGTCTCAATCCTTTCAGAGTTAATTTTTTGCAACTATAGAAAATTTAGGCAATAGTTAAAAAAATTCAAATATCCTGAATGATATTCACTAGATGATTTATCAATCTAGTGGATTGAATTTTGAGTCTTGGTCTTCACAAGTTTTTCCTATAACTTTGTGGAAAGACTCTAGTCAAGTGTAATATCAGTTTTTCTAGACCTAAGATTTATTTCAGTCCTAACTTTGTGACTCTTTTTAATTCTACTACCTAGACTCTTCTGAGATTTTTTGATAGTGACTGGTCTAGCAGTGCATTAGGTTGTCAAAAAACTCAAACTAAATGATAATGGTGGTTTTCCTATTGATCTACTATAACTAGATCTATCGTGGCTCTGATACCATTGTTAGATTTTGATGTAAAGAGAAATGAGAGATAACAATCACAAGATGCAAAATAATATAAAATAAAGTAAATCTACGAGATGACTGAAGCATGCTATAAATAGAAATAACATAAATGAATACAATGTAGCTATGGAGGAAATGAACACTCCATTAATGAAGCTACTGAACTACATTGCACCCATCACCATTATATGGTGATCCACACAACATTGTACTACTACCTACGACTATGCTATAAGCAACTCTATCTATCTATGTCCCCCTTCTCATATCTATTTGATAATGAGGCCTTTATTATATAGGAAGATAGGTTCCTTGGCAAAAATTGTACCTAGTTGTGCAAGGGATAACTTGCATATATACAACTTGCACATTGATACATGTGTATTTATTACATTGCATGAAGTAACTAGATATCTTTCCCCTAAATTAATCTAATGTCGTAAGTATGTACCTTGGAAGATACATATTACATGACCCAAATGATGTAATATACTCCATTTCTAACATATTTTACCATATTTTGATGTGATTATTGTAAATAATCACATAAAAAATAAGTGACATGACACCAATTTTGATACTATGGTGCTTTTTATATCTTGAAATGCTATGCCAAAGAAATGATTGCAATTTGAGTTAATTTAGAAAATTGATGATTGATCAGTGTCATTGATGCATGTATACCTTAAAATTGATGATGTAAACCTTGAATTTAATGCGCCATGGGTATCCCCTTCAGAATTATTACCAAATAAAGTTTAGAGAGAAGTATCTGTATAATGGGATACTTGATTGGTTGCCAAATTTTGGAAAAATAGTTTTTGAAGGGAAAGTGAGTTACGGTGGGTTGGGTGGGTTAAATAAAGGAAAGGTGTTGAAAATAGATTCATTTTCATCATGAAAATTTGCTAGCTTGGAGAAATTGTGTGATATTACAAAAAACATTATGGTGAATAATAGGAGACCTATGCATAATGTGGACTTGGTTCTAGGGACAATACTAGCACCAAAGAAGGTTTTACAGGTTTGCCTTAAAACCAAAATTTTGAATTATGGGTGGGGGTTATTTTTTTGCTCTTTTTTGCAAGTGTGGCACTTTTTTACTTGTGGTTCTTTTGTAAGTGGTGCCTTTTCCACTTGTTGCACTTTTTCATAGTGAGAGAAAGCGACTAGAATATGTTGACTAGGCTTTTGATTGCATCATTTCAAGGGTGTTAGTAAGCTAGGAGTGATGCTTGAAGGTACTGGACAACTTAATGACTTTTCTTGATGACCATGACATTGGGATTTTGTGTGATTGACTTGGATTTTATGGCATTCAAGTCAAAACTAGAGTTTGATCAACCACTCTGCAAAACATTAGCTAAGAGATGGTATCCTAAAATGAATACTTTTTAGCTACCTATTGGAGAGATGACCATGACTCTTGAGGATGTTTGATGGGTTCTTCAATTTCCTATATGGGGAGTTTGAATATAGCTTAGGAATAATGATATGGTTGGTATGATGACATTGGTAGGATTGGCTAGATATATGAATGTGCATCCAAGGCTATGCATTAATAATACATATCAGGGGAATAATATATATTGGTCTACAAAATTATTGTGTGCGATTGTATTTGGGATTATCATGGTAGATACGATTCAATGAGTGCTTCCTTGGGGATGAAGAGAGATGATTAATGACATGCAATATTGTGATATTTTTTATTCATGGGACCCAACTATATTGGCTTAGCTATATAGGATATTATATCGATTAGCTTACCATAGTGATAAGATTTTGGTTTGTTGCACTCTCCTACAAGTGTGGGCTTTGAAGCACATTACGTTGAGGTGAATTATGATATATGAATCAATGAGACTAAGTGAAAAGAGACCTATAACATATCAATGGGTAACCATAATGAAGCCTATTAAATGTTCCTTGAGATGGGATTGCTAAGAAATTGATGATTTGAGAGCTTCACAAGTCACATGGCATCCATGAAGAGGTTGATATAAGTGGGTTAAATGACCAAGATCTAGATTGGGTGAATAGTATTATATGGTTATATTATGGGGAAAGATGTTATGAGATTTACCTATATGACTAAGTGGTTCACCAGTTTGGGGATGTTCAAGGGATACTTGAGAAATAAGAGATGCAGGTTTAGTAGATTGCCCAAGAGAGGTTGCTTGCTCCTATTGAACTATACACTTTTGTTGAGGGGAATGAGGATGATCCTATAATACCATATCTAGTTAAGGATGGTCATAGAGTGATAGAAGGTTATATGTAATGGTATACCAATTTTTATCTAGATTGATTGACACTAGTGGAGCCATGAAGAGAGCAAACAAGAACAATTGAGGAGATATCTAGGATTCTAAGGGGCATACAATGGAGGTTAGGTAAGTATGGGACTGTTAGGAGGGCTGCAAGGTAGATGACTAGAGGATAGAATCAGGGTGATATTAAGGTAGAGTATGCTCCACTATATGTGGATCTATTGGTTATTATATCCCTAACCCTAAGAGTATTTAGAGGAGTTGGTACTAGTTAATCAACTGAGGAGGCTACCCATTCTGAGATGGAGGCTTTGATGAGGAGATTTTAGGTGGTGAGAGAGTAGCTAGTAGTAGAGGCAACATGGGCATAGGAGATAGCTAGATATTAAAAAGAGGTGGCTAGGGTGAAGCAAGAGTAGGATGCTCGTGATGCAACTATCATTGAGTTACGAGATGATATCAAACATGATATATAGGAGAGGTATGAGGCCCTTTCCAAATTGGGTGGAAAATTAGGTATAAAAGTTATAGCTATGCTAGTCGATCCTTCAAAGTGATAAGTAGAGAATTTAAAGGTGGATCTTGCTATCTAGACAACATACATAGATAGAGCAAGGGCAAATATTGATAAAGTGAGGGAGAATCTACGATTGGCATAGGTGAAGGCAAAGATGGAGAGAACCCATGCTATACACTATCAAAATTTATATCATATGGTAGTTCCTATAATGGATAGGGAGTTTTCATCAACGTGCATGAGGTTGAGGGATCCATCCATGAGTTTTTACTCACATATATCAGTGGTCTTTAGGTCTCCTCCTCCTCCACCAACACCTAAAGGTAGGGATACATGGTCTATTTGTAGTTAGGGCTAGTCTTATGAGGATGAGTGCACCAATTTTATCATGTAGTGAACCTCTTTTGTATGATGGGGTTGAGTGTTCCAACTTTTGATATTATGGTACACAAAACTCATAGGCATGTATGAATTTTGAGGTTGTTATGTAGTTATAACACTATATGATTGTTTTTATGTTATATTTTAATGTGATGATGATGTGATTAAAATTTTACTATTTATTTGACTTGATTCTTATGAACAAATAATGAGAAAGATAACGAATATTGAAAATGTAAAACACGTCATTTTAGTGATGGTCTAGGGAACCAAATAATGGACACACACTAAAGATGATTATATTTTGTTAATGAGTGGTGACCTAAAAGTCTAACAATAGAAAAACACATAAAAGTATGCATTTGATTTTATGCGTGAGCGGTGGTCCCTAAACCTAATAAAGAAAAATTATCCATTATTATCCCATTTTAAATGTTAACCTTTGAGTCTAGAAAACACTTATGGTATTGAGTATACATCTTTAAGTAGTGGCCTCAGAGCTATAATAATGGACAAACACTTAAAGGATGCAATGATCATGATTCCATTCCTAAGTGGTGGTATAAGAGGTATGATAATGGAAAAGCACTTAAAGAATGGAATGAAAGCCTATCATGCTTAAGTGGTGGTCTAAGAAACCATATAAATACAATTATTTAAGATATGATGAGGTACCTATAATATGTATAAGAGATATATGTATTGTGGTTAGTAGATGTTATTTGTATTGGTAAACGTTAGTCTTGTTTTCCCAAAGGACTTTATGTCATATAATATCTTATCTTGTGAAAAACATAAGAGAACTTTAAGTGTAATGTGCCACAGGGGAAAAAATGCTCATGATGTTTGGAAGATATTTGCTTTGTGTGAATTTTTTTTATAATGGTGTATGCATGATAAACTTTTAAGAAATGACATTGATTTGAAGAAGAATAATGTAGATACTTTTTTCATTCTATTCTCCCATATGGGTGGAAGTGTGGTATTGAAATGATGTAATGATGTTAGGAAGCAAATTACCCCTACGAAAATGTATAAATAAATATTGATTTTTATGGTGATGTTAAATATATGTTGATGAGTAATACTGTGATGGTGTCCCAAATTTTTTAGTACATTAGTAAGAGCTTTGGATTTTGGTGGTCATTGTCTATGGCATATGCTAATATTTATAGACATGTGAGACATTGGTCACGAGGATTCGATTCTCCCATTTATATATTAATAGATTAAGATTTTTTTTGAAAAGAGTGTTACCATGTATACCTTCCAAGGAAGTAGTGACCTTGTATCCAATGTCTGGTACATGCATAAATGATTATGAACATGCAAGGGACTAGTAAAATGGTAATTTCTATCTTATATGGCAATATGGGTCTCACATATAGTCACAAATATAGATTATAAAATTTGTTTACTAATGTTAGATTTGTTTCTTGCTTATATATTATATTAGGATGAGTTTGACATGATTTATCCCATAATTGGTAGGCATGTAAATAATTACATGTTTGCAAGCCATCAAATCAATAGGGTCAATACTTCATCTTGATCTAATATATAAGCTAGGTTATTGATGATATTGTTAAATGTGACAACAAGCCTACAAAATTTGCATTAGGGTATCACATGAATATACGAGGAAAGATGAAGCTCTTCATCTTTATCTGGCATATATACAAAAATTGTATATTTGCAAGGCATTGGTAAAAGAAGTCATATTTTCATAGAGGTCCTATGCTCTACCTAACATAGACCTATTGCTAACATGGAATTGATATTGATAGAATATATCAACGAATTCATAAGTTTTGTGACATGTTATTACATGGACATCCAAGGAAAGATAAAGCCCTTCTCCTTTGTCTGATGTTTGTAAAAAAAATCACATAACATGGATAAAAGAAATCATATTTTATTAGAGGTCACATGCCTTACCATGTTGTAAAACCTAAAAATTTGTCATTGATATGAGAATATGTCCTCATGTCGATTGATAGACCATCAAGAAGTACAGGGATTCAGTGATATACTACTTGGTGCACTCACAAATCATTATGAATATGCAAAGTGTTGATCACTAAATCCTTGTGCTCCTACAAGTCTATAAATAGGTAAGGTAAATTTTTAAAGGAATGTATGTGATTATATTGATGAGATATGATAACAAGGTCAAAATATCACACTGCACCAATGCATGCTTTTTTGAGAAAATAGGATATTCCTTACCTTTTTTTGATGTATGTACAAGGAATTTCATATACATAGAACAATGGTAGGAAATATTATCCTTTATTGGAGAAACATCCAATTGGTGTTTATTGTCATTATGTTGAATGGGGGTAACCTGAGCCAATTAATAGACCATTAATAAACATGAGGATTTAATGATCTATAACTTGGTGCACTAATAAGCAATATAGGCACACAAAGTGCTAATAATTAAGTCCTAATGTTCCTTAGGATTTATAAATAGATGAGGTTAGTATGTATGTTGAAGTTTAATAATTTATTGCTTGAATATGTTTCCAGTCAATACATAGAACAACATGAAGCACTAGTACTATATGATCTACTGCTTGGTGCACTTATAATTTATTATACGTATGTAAGGTGTTGATCATGTTGTACCAATGCCCTTATGGATATATGAATGGACAAGGTAATGATGTAAAGGAGGGTGTATTATATTTTATATTATAAGAAAGAAAATTGACTATAATGATTTGTTTCTCGAACCACCTAGTATATCAACAAGTGGATTAGGTTCATAATTTTTTGCCTAGTGGACAAACAAATTTATATATATACAAAGTACCAAGATGAGAAACTTGATTTTGCTTGATGATATATAAGGTAATTAAAAAATGTTGTAGCAAGCATGCTTCCTAGTGTGCTAATCATAGTGGTAGAGATAATTTATTTAAATATATTCTCTACTCAAAAGGAATTTCAAATATGCAATATAGTGAATAAAAGGTCATGCCTACCAAAATAACACCTTAGACCTCATGACCTACTACATGTTTGAATAGAGATTTTATGACCAATTGATTAAGATAATGATAGTTATGGTGTCCTAAATGACCTAGTATATTGTTGATGTCTTCGGTTGCTCCTATCCCTCGTCTAGCGTGTATACAAAACAATTGTAAACATGTGAGATGGAGGATAGGGGTCACCAAGTGCATCAATAATATATAATGTTATTAGGATATTTTGTGATGTGAATGTTGCTAGATGTGTCAATCATGACAAATAATATTTATCTCCGTTACTTCATGTGTTTAGTCACACAAACAAATAGAGAACATCTATTTGTCTAGGTGGCACATGGGACTGCACTACATAATCATATAAATGATTATATAATCTAGGTTTGATTGCATGTTCACTTGATAAACCTAGTGGGGAAGCAAAGTCTTATTAATACAATGCTTGGTAAGGCTTATAAAGGATTGTAGGACTATGAGATATTGAATTAACATAGTCTTATAGCCTGAGTGGTAAAATTTAAAGCAACCCTTATGATTTGATTTAGGTTTGATCGTATGATTACCTAGTAATCCAAGTGGGAAAGAGGGACCTATTAATCAATTACCTGGTAAAGCTTACAAATAATTATAGGTCTACATTATATTGGATTAACAGGAGTTCTCAGCGAGAGTGGTATATTAGAAAAATAATTTTTTGATGAATTTTATGAATGGATGTCATGACTATTTGATAGGCCATGCCAAGATACTGAAATCTTCCTTTTCTACACAACATGTCCACAAAAAAATGTAGAATTATAGTATGTCAGGGGGATAAATTAGTTCCCTAGAGGGATTATTAAATTATTATGAGAATTGGTGATAAACAAGGATTGTTGCTAAAATTGTGTTGATATTTGCGTTGTTGGTGAATAAAAATATAGTGTGAGAATTGTGTGAATTTGAATAATTATGATGATTTTATTGGGACAAAAAAAAGGGATAAGGTCAGGTCATTAAGGCTATGGATTATTATGTCATACATCATTTAAACCTATAGAGGTAGAAGAAGTGAAGAAATATCATAAATAATATTATGGAAGGAAAATAAAGTAGAGTAGAATTAATTGGTTTGCTAGTGTTGGGTGCACCACATTGGAATAGAAGAAATGGGTAAGGTTGGATCATCAAGGCCATGGATGGTCATGTTATATATCACTTAACCTAATAGAGGGAGGAGGAAAAAAGAAATGTTGATATATGAGAATGGAAAAATAGAAGAAAGTGTAATAGAAGTAGTAGAATAAATGACTAGGAGGATTACTTAGCACTAGGCACCCACTGCAAATGCAATGCAAGTGACTTATTTTGTTAAGTAGGATTACCATTACTTCATAACATATCCTCCTAACTCAATGGTATGAAGAAGCAAACCAAAAAATCATGCAATTTTGGAAAAATATAAATTTAGATAACTATGTAGGCAATCAATAATGCAATTAGTCATGAACAAACAAGTTATGAAGGTTTAAGTGTAATATCATTTAAGATGCATTATGTTGATTGATTATTTATGGTCTTTATCATCTACTGTGGCTAGGTGGTAGGCTATAGAGCTAAATTTAGTTGTAATAATGAAATGACCTATCCAATTAGGCTCAAATTTTCCTTTGAGATTGTCTTTGATGCTAGTATTCTTTTGGTTTTCATTGAGGACTAGGTCCTCGATTTCAAAAGATCTTGGCCATACCTTTCTATGATAGGTATGCTAAAGTCTACTATGATAAGTTCTCAAGTGTTCTAGGGAATTGATAATTATTTTTTCTAAAATTTCTAATTGATTAAGGTGGCCTAGATGATATTCATTGTCGATCAAAGAGTCGTGTAGCAAGACTCTTAAAGAAGGGATTTCAAGTTCAAAAGGAAAAATTGCTTCAATATCATAGAATAAAACATAAGGGGTTGCACCTTTAGGGGTTAATACATTAGTATGATATGCCCATAAGGTAGGATATAATTATAGGTTCTAATCTCAATCATTTTTGCTGCCCAATTTCTTAAGGATTTTGAATAATGTCTTTTTGGAGGATTCTACTTGGTTATTTCCTTGAGAATATTAAGGTGTTGAACTTTTTTTGTTGAATTTTATATTTTGAATAGATTTTATAAAATTCTTTGTTCTTAAATGGTGTACCATTATCCATAATTAAAATAGATGGTATGCCATAGAAACTAATGGTTTGGTTTATAATGAATTGGAAACTTGAAATCTAGTTGCAGAGGATAAAGGCATGGCCTCAACCCACTTAGTCAAATACTCAGTGGAAATGATAATAAATTTATTTTTATATGATTATTGAGGATCTATTTTGCCTATTATGTCTAATCCCCAAGTGGAGAAAGGAAAGGGGGATGTAATTGATTGCAGCTCTTGTGAAGGAGCCTAAGTAAGGTTATCATGTCATTGAAATTTATCACATTTCTTAACATAATTGCAGGTATCTTTTTCCATGGATGGCCAATTATAACCCATTTTAAGGAGTTTTTGGGATTTATCTAGTCTACTAAAGTATCTTCCACATGATCCATCATTGGTTTTTTTAATTATTGTTTGATATTCTTTTGAGTTTAAGCATCCAAGGAGTATATATTTTAAGGATCATTGATAAAAAATATCTCCTATGATAACATACTTGCAACTCTTTTGTCTAAAATATTTATATTTTAAATGATTTAGTCCTTCATGCAGTGTACCATACTTCAAGAAATTAAAAATTTCTTGATACCAAGGTTCTTGTGGTGAAGTTGATTCAATGGCACACATATTTAAAGGTTGTTAACATGATTTCAATGTTGCGGGTTATTTTATCAATCATATAATAGTAGAGGCTTCTTTATCCTCTAAATATAAGGGTCTTAGAGATGTTGTTGTAGCCATAGCATCTACAATCCTATTACTAGATTACAAAATGACTTCTATTATGATTTTATCAAAACAAGTTATTAAGTTATCTACAATATCTTTATAAGGCTTTAATTTATCATTTTTGGTTTGATAAATACCATTGATTTGGTTAATCACTAATTGTGAATTGCCATATATTGTTAAGGTCTTGATATTTAAGTTTAGCATGGATCAAAGACCTAGGATAAGTGATTCATATTATGTTGTGTTATTAGTGCATAAAAATTGAAGTTTGAATGAAAATGACATGAGTTGTTGTGGGGTTACTAGGACAATTCCTACCCTCACACCTTTGACACATTGAGCTTCATCAAAGTATAAATTCCATGATTCAAGATATTGGGATTTTATAGTAAGAATCATTTCATAAAGGAAGATTTCGTCTAGGGGATGCTTTGATTCTAAAGGTGCTATGATAAGTTGATCCACTATAACTTGTCCTTTTAATGACTTTTGGTTAATTAATTCAAGGTTGAATTCACTAAGGGTGATAACCCCTTTAGCAGTTGATTATGATTCACCCACAAGTAGACACACGAAGGATTTTGTGATGAACTGCTCGAATGCATTGCCAAAAATGGGTATAAATAGAGCTTGCAATACCTCAAGGAGATTCCATTAGATAAGATAATATTAATTGCCCATGTCTTAAAGCTTATTTGATAATTTACCTACTAAAACATATAATAATATGGATAGCCTAATGCAATATTACATGAAAATAATATAATTAATTATATGGATAATACATTAATTATGTAGATAATACATTAATCCTTATCATTCCTCCCCACCATAGAAGCATTGCGCTCCAATGCATACAAAAGGGAAGGAAAATCTTGAACCATCTGGCTATGAGAGATCCATCGAGCCTAATGTGGAAGCTATCCTCATCAAGAAATAAGGTAAGAAGTGGAAGATACCTGATGAGTGTGGTGTGTCCTGGTATCGAATAGATGATCATCCTCTAATGGAAGCTAAAAATCAGGTACAACATCTGCAAGATGACTGATGGCTAGTGTTATCTCTAGTGTGGACTCATGTTACGGTTTGAGCATGTTAACATTGATGACATCATGGATGTCCAAGTGTGATGGAATATCAAGGTAAAAAGTATTTTTGAACACATGTTGCATGATAGTGTAAGGTACATAGCGAAGAGCTTTGATCTTGCTATGTGCCTTCTTTGGGAACCTACGATGGTAAAGGTACAACCAAACTCTATCTCCAACCTAGAAATGATGTGGAACATAATGTCAGCCATGGCATGTTTCTACTACTATTGGGTATTTTGAAAAATCTGAATAACCTTTGATTGGAGCTACTGCAAATGCTAAATTAAGTACTAGGTTTTATCTTGTTCTTTCTGTATGTGGATAGTGACAGGAAATGGAAGTGACGATCGTAACTCATATGGTGCTAATGGTTGAAAACCTAGACATACTTCAAAGGGTGAATGACCTGTGGATGAATGGACAACCCTATTATATGCATGCTCAATATGTGTAAGACTCAAATCCCACTTAGATGGAGATGAATGATGGAAGATATGAAGACTCTAGACAAGAGTACGATTGATGACTTTGGTTTGACCATCAAACTATGGATGAAAAATTATGGAAAAGTTAACAGACATCCCTAAGAGTTTCCACAATGAACGCTAGAAATGACTGACAAAATAGGAATCATGATCAAACACGATACTAGTGGGAAGACCAAAAGAATACTAGGCAACATCAAAATAAATTTGGGCTAAGCTGACAATGAAACTAGTTTTATGACAAGGGATAAACTTAGTCATCTTACTAAAACAATTGACTATGACAAAAACATAGTCATGTTGATAGAGGAAAACCACTGACTAGATCCATAGAAATTCTCTCCTAAGGATGAGATGCAATGATCAAAGGCATATTGAGCCCCAAATTTCTGTTAGCTGGCTTAGATCTGTAATAAAGGGCACACTATCTCAGGTGCCTCAAAATATCACCTTGCATGTGGGGCAAATAGAAGAAGTGATGTAGGTGATGGAGAGTCTTGTATTTTCCAAAATATCCACCATAGAGGATAGAATGTGCCTCCTTAAGAAGGGATAGTCTATGCTCATGGGGTACACAAAGTTTGTCCAGAGTAAACCCTCCTTAATATGATCATCCTAAAAAAGGGTCAATTTGGAGGATGAAGGATGCTAGAGATATTGGTAAACTTGTGCAAAGTTAGGGTCATGAGGATATTTAGAAGGCTAAGACTGAAAATCCAAGTGTGAGGTAGTGACAATGGTTAAGGCATGGAATGAAGGAGGATGACTTATACAATCAACCATACAATTTGTACTATCCTTTTTGTACTTGATGACTAGGTAAAATTGCTAAAGTTAAGAAGCCCATTTCACATGGCAAGCTTCTTGGATCTTATTTTGGTACTAAAGGAACTGCAAAGGCAAATGGTCAATATGGACAATGGTTTATTTTCCTAGGAGGTAATGATGCCAGTATTTGATGGCTTGGACTAAGGCATATAGTTCCTTATCATATGTGGAATAGTTTTGCTTGGCTGTAAAAAAGGATTCTAAATGATAAGTGATAAGATGATCATTTTGTTTTAATACAACACCAAGGGTAAACTAAGAAGCATCGGTTTCAATATCAAAAGGTTGTCTAAGGTAAGGGATGACTAAAATAGGAGTAAAACAAAGCTTATATTTCAAAGTAGAAAAGGAATGGGTAGGATCAAGAGTCTAATGAAATACAAATTTAGCCTTAGTCAATTGATGCAAAGGACTAGCAATGGTGGAATATCCTAGAATAAACTTACGGTAGAAGTTAGCTAGGCCAAGGAAACTTTGTAACTTAGTGACATTGGTGAGAGTAGGTCAATTAAGGAGGAATTCTACTTTGATAGGATCCACTTGAATACCTTGTACATTGATGATGAAGCCAATGAAGGAAATGGAATTTTATCCAAAAGAAAACTTAGGCAAATTAGCATACAATTGATGTTGCTAGAGAATGGAAATGACATGCTCAATATGCTCCAAGTGTGTCTGCCATGTAGGAGAAAATATAATAATATCATAAATATAGATAATGCCATATCTATCCAAGAACTCTCTAAAAACTTCATTCGTCAGCCTCATGAAAGTAGCAAGAGCATTAGTGAGGTCAAAAGGTATAACAAGCCATTCAAGCAAACCCATATTTATTTTGAAAGTTGTCTTCCATGTATCTTCAGCCTAAATTTGGACCTAATGGTACTACTCTTAAGATCAATCTTAGTGAAAATTTAGCACCCTAAAGTTGGTCTAAGAGATCATCAATGCGAGGGAGTGGATATTTATTTTTTATAGTAATTTTATTGAGTGCTCGAAAATCAATGCAAAGATGCCAAGTACCATCCTTTTTTAGAACAAGAAGAATAGGAGAGGCACAAGGAGAAATATTGGGTTTGATGAACCCCTTAGCTAACAGGTCCTAAAGTTGTTTCTTAATTTCATCATATTGCAAAAGTGATTGTCTATACATGGGTGCATTAGGGAGAGGTGTTGCTAGAATGATATCAATGTTGTGATTAATGGTTCTCTCTATAAGCAAATAAGTGGGTTCCTAAAAAACACATTCATATTTTTGTAATATTTTGTCAAGTTTTGTGGGTCTAGTGGACTTAAAAGCTTGTGTTGAATATTGCTTATGCTATAGGTAAACAAATATGAGTGCAAGTGCTTGTGCTTGATTTACTGTTTTTATAGCTTATCTGCAACTAAGTAATAGATTAGTGGTGTGCTTGGTGGATTCAATGAGATAGTGCTTATTGTCTTGCTGGAGTGTGTAGGTATTTTTATAAGCATCATACTAAGCATGTCTATCATATTGATAAGGCTTACCAAGCAATAAACCACAACAATCCATTGGGGTCACATCACAAGTGACCTTATCCCTAAACATAGTGCCAAAAACAAATGCAATGGTGCATATGTATGTAATCTATAAAGTGGTCTCACTATACTTCCATCCAAGGGATTAAGGATGAGGATGTGGTGCAATAGGGAGCTTGAGTCTATCGACAATGGACTTTGCAATAAAGTTCTTTTGTGAGCCATTATTGAAGATAAAATCAACTGTAAAATCATGAAGCAAGTGAGAATGCATGATGAACAAATTGTCACGGTCTCCCAGGATGGAATGATGATTCATAAAAGTTACATGATTAAGTTCTCCCATTAAATATTCATAAAACTACTCCTCTCTAGTAGTATTGATGGGGTCATCACTTGTTCCCTCATTAGATTGTACAAGTAAAGTCTTCTTATACTTTTGTAATTGTCTACATTCAAATCTATCATACCCTTTTCTTTTACAATGATTACAATATTTTGAAACTTAGCAAGAGAAGAAGAATAAAAAGCATGAAATGTATGCTTAGAAGCAGAGGATTGAATAAAAGCAAGAGTAGAATAGATGAGGTGATGGTTTGGAACCTCTTGAAGAGTATTGAGTTCCCTTGTGTTGCATTGTGAACTTTTCCTTTGCGAGTTGTGCCTGATTAAAAACAACACTAATAGTAATGCAATAAGTGTATTTCAACTCATGATAGAAGTGTGCTAGAAAGCCACTTCTGAACTTAGAAATGAGGGAAGTTGTAGGGTTGGATATGCAAAGCAAGACGCGTAGTCGATTGAACTGATGGACATATTCTTGCACATATTGATATTTTTCCTATCTAAGGCAAAGTCATTGGTTAAGCAAGTCATCATCATAATTGGACATATAGAAGGTGGACTTCAAGGCCATGACCAAAGCATTCCAACTTGTGATGGGGTTTTTAGTTCCTTGGTATTTGTTAATGATAACCTTAGCCATGCTAGAAAGTTTAATTTTGAAAAAAGGAACTTTATCATCATCCGATGTTTGACAAAATGTAAACTAGGTATCCATATCTAGGATCCAATTATTGAGGACATTAAGACTCCTAGAGCCTTCATAAATTTTGACTTCACACTTTGCATGCGAATGACTAGAGGAGGAGGAAGACTGCATTTTGGGGTCCTTAATGGTGTTAGCTAATGAAGTGACTTCAACTAGTTTGTCTGCTAAAGCCATATTTGCAGCCATGTTTTTATTGTGATCCAAGGAGAATATTGGAGTTTGACCAAATAAAGAATTGAGTGCTTTGTCAATTAAATATGAAAAAAATAGCTTCAAAGGATATTATTTTGGTCTAAACAAAGCAGTTAAGGTTATTTGAGTGGTCTAAATAATCCCACATTAACTGTGTTGTGGGACTTGAGTGGTTTAAAAGCCCCAACACTTGCCATACTCTTTGTCAAAGGGGTAGCAGGATTAAAGGTGCAAGTCCTTGGTCCCACTTTGTGCGATTCCTCACCCCTATTAACATTGATTTTGGGCATGTGTGTGGGGGGCTAGCCCTTTTGCTTTCTAGTCGATTAATGTGATGATGGAAGTCTAGTGGCCTATTCCATCAATGGAATTTCGTTTCACGTTAATACATGTTTGCCTTATTAGTGTAGTGTGTTTGTGAATAATCCCACATTAACTGTGTTGTGGGACTTGAGTGGTTTATAAACCCCAATACTTTCCATACTCTTTGCCAATATGGTAGCAAGATTAAAGGTGCAAATCCTTGGTCCCACTTTGTGGTATTCCTCACCCCTATTAACATCGAGTTTGGGCATGTGTGTCGGGGGTTGGCCATCTTGCTTTCTAGCCAGTTAATGTGATGATATTTCATGATTGAAATTTCATTCCATGTTACTTGTCTTAAATTTAGTTCAAGTAATGCAAGGAATTTCATTTATGTATGAGTAAGAAATATTAAGTTTGACGAAATATAAAAAAAATCAAACTTTGCTGGTCAAATAATAAAGGTAGGCATAAAACAATATTTTCAAAATGCAAATTAAGGAGACCAATGTCAAAATGATAAAGTTATGCAGGCATTTTGAGAAATTTTTCCCCCTTATTGGCCAATCCATTGAAAACAATAGGGTAGTGCACAAAAACGGAGAGTGGAATGTGCTTCTGCTAAGGCTACTTCATTTAGCTCGAACAGGCGACACGTGCTCAATGAGTGTCACTGCGATAGGTTCATGAAAGTGCTGCCCTCCATGTAATCTCAAAACACCCCTGTCATCATGCAAACATCTTTGGCGGTGTGGCTTATCAAGGATGTACCAATCTCCAGCTGGATGGAGTTAGATGTCTAGATTTTATGCATACATCATGGAACAAGTTGCTGCCCTTTTGAAAGCCATGTAAATAGGCTATTTGCTCCATGGAGGAAAGTCACTCTAATTTGCAACTCGACACATAATGTGAATGTTTTCACAAGAAAATTCAACCTTTGATGAACTGGTTCATGTTTACCCCAACTACGGGTGTTGTTCATCAATGGGTAGTTGTGAAAAGTAGTGATAGACATCCCCTCACCAATTCTTCCATTGTATGCCCACATTCAATGTGTTGTGTAAACACGGTTGGAGCTCCATGTATTTCTTTAGTTGAAGCAGGTGTGTGGGACCTTTTTCATGATATCTCATAGTGGTTTAACGTCTCCACACAAGCCATAATGTGGAACTAGCTAAAAAATGTGGACAACACCCTTCAACTATGTGGCAAGGAGAGGGCCACTTCCATGATTTTATGGAGTTCAGTAGAAATACAAACTCAATGTTGTGTTTCAAACTAGTGCATAGATACATTCAAAAGCTAGAAACACATGCCAGATGTCACCATGCGACCATAAGCTGAAATCCCTAGGTGGAAAAAGACAAAGTCACCTTGAGGATCTTACTTGAAGATGCATGGTTGTAAAATTTTGCTAGTGTTTGACATCCATGACAAATGGTTGATAAAAACATGCATACTCAAACCTAATTTACATGTGTTGTATTATGCAAGAACAAATGATGACCTCAATTTTTTGATGTAGATCATATAGTGTCTTTGGCTGCAACATTTCCTTCTAATATTCTACCATAGTTAAAATTTCTATGAAATATTTTCTCTAAGTTGCTCTTACAGAGTTGGACATCTGCACATCTGGGTGAAGGATCCACCACTTTTTTCATCCACACAGGAGATCTGGTTAGATACAGTGGACTTGGATAGGATTGTGCTTGCGGTTTTCATAGAATTTTATGCTCCTCATAAGAATGTTTTTACCAGCTACCATCTTCGGCTAGAATTTCAACAGAAGATTGACAGTTTTGGTAGGGAGTCAATGTTCTTTCCAGAGAAGGTTGTACATGATATTTCTGTGATGAATTCAACATTTGTGGATAGGATTTTGGGTTCTAGGATGCTTCAATATTGAATCAAGGCCACAGTGTGACATCTACGAATGAAAGTAGAGATTTATTAGGTTGAATCACTCAGGATAAGCAACAAAGTCTTTGGAGGAGAATAACAATATTTTATGATTTTTTTTAATGTTAAAAACCATGAAAATATGTACCAAGAATGCTTGGGAAGAGTATGAGGCTTGACAAGGAAGAGGATAGATGGCTTTGGAGGATGTGAAGTGATAAGCTAATAGCCAACTCAACCCTAAAACAAGTATCTATCGGTGAAGATTTATCATTTCTCTTCTAAATCAGACTGGCATGGGGAAGAGGATACTCTATGCCAAACTAATATCATTGCTTTGATACCAGTAATGATGATTTATCCACAAGCAGTTACATGAAGGATTTTATGATGAAGAATTGCTCGAATGCATTGCCAAAAATGGGTTAAAATAGGGATTACAATGCCTCATGGAGGATATATTGGATAAGATCATATTAATTGCTCATGTCGTAAAGCTTATCTGATAATTTACCTAATATTATATGCAGATAATACATTAATTATGTGGATAATAAATTGCTCCTTATCAATAGCCTACCTTGAAAGATAAGGTTTTGACATTAGATGCCTTAAAGGATGTACTCTTGCTATGATGTATGTCTTTTGACTAAGCATGTCTAAGTGAGGAAAGGACAACTACTAAGCATAGCTATTTTATTGGTGTGTAATGAGTTTCATAATTAGCCAATGTTCTACTTATATAGTAGATAACCCTTTCTTGATTTTGATTATCATATTAAGCTAGAAAAACTCCTAGGGCATGAGTGGTAGCAACTATGTATAATAGTAATGGTTTAATTGGATTAGGATATATTAGAATAGGTGGTATCTAAAGATAAGTTTTAAAGGTTTTGAAATCCTTTTGGTATTGTACCAATCAAATTTGGTATTTTTCTTAAGCAATTTATAAAATTGGTTGACATTTGTTTGCTAATTACAAGATAAATCTATGAATGGCTTGTAATTTATCTTAAAGACTTTAAAGTTTGGTAATATTTGTTGGTGGTGGCACATTGGTTATTACTATGCTTTTAGTAGGATCCACTTCAATTTCTCGATAGGATATGATAAATCCTTATAATTTTCTTGATCTCAACCCAAATATACACTTCTGGGGTTTTAACCAAAATTTGTATTTTTGCAGTCTTTCAAAAATGCATCTTAGGTTTTGAATGTGATTTCATTTTTGAGATCACCCTAGGAGGTCATCTACATAGTCTTCTAAAATACCATGCATAAGATCATGAAAGATATATGTCATAGCTCTTTGATACGTTGCTCCAACATTATTTAGGCTGAAGGGTATGACTTGGTAACAAAATGTGCCCCAACAAGTTGTGAAGGCCATTTTGGATTGGTCTTTAGGCCGGTTTTTTTATTGTATCTCGAAAAGCCACTCATTAGGGATAAATTTCAAAGCCTATAGTGAAGTCTACTATCATTTTTATGTTTGGTAAGGAAAAATTATCTTTGGGACATGCTTTATTTATATCTCTAAAATCTATGCAAATTCAAATGGATATATCTTTCTTTATAATATGGATTATATTGGATATCCAATTTGAATAATCTATGGCTTTGATGAAACCAACATCTAAAAGTTTTTGAAGTTTATCCTTAACTAGAAGGGTGACTTTAGGGTGCATTTTTCTTAATTTTTGTTTAATAGGCTTAGCATCTGTATGGACAAAAATATGATGTACGACTAGGGATGGATCAAGTCTAGGCATGTTGGCATATGTCTAGACAAAAATATCATTGAAATATTTTAAGAGGTTGGTTTATTCTATTTGTTCATCTTTTGTTAAGACTTTTCCTAATTTTAGGATTTGAGAATCTTCCTTAGTGCCAATATATATATATATATATATATATATATATATATATATATATATATATATATATATATATATATATATATATATTAATAGGTTATATGTGGCTTCTATTGGGGTCCACTCCCATCAAAATACCAAAATATTACATTTGTTGTAGCATATATTTTTATTACGGTTATTCCACCAGATTTTCCTAGATTTCCTTTAGAAGAACCATCAAAATTAAAATTTTTAAACCCAATTTATGAACATTTACATTTTACCATAGATCGAAGTAGATCCTTTATTTTAATGTCGTTGTCATAGATGACTCTTTCATGTATGTTCAAATCCTGTAGCCAAGTTATTAGCACCTCTTTTTCTGCAATTGAGACTTCCCATAATGAGCACCATATTTGTAGATATTCTACAAGAGGCACTAATATGGTTCCAAAATTGGGCATGATTTTGATATTTATTTTTTAAAAATTCTATTATTCCTTTCAAGCCATAAATTCCAACAAATAATTGCAGAATCCAATCCTCCAAAGAATACATAATTTTTTAGCTTTGAAATAATTTATCCAATATTTTATCAACTCTTTCAATGTTGATGGAGCTACCCAATATAATTTCATATATATGTTTTAAAATAATCCCAAATGGTGTGAGCAAACTAACAATGAAGAAGTAAATGGTCTGATATTTCTAAATCCTTCTCACACAAGGCACATATGAAGGATCCATAATATCCTCTTCTTTGTAGACTTTCTCTCATAATAATCTTACTTTGAACCGCTAACCAAAGAAATGTTGAGGCCTTAGGGAGAGCCTCTAATGACCAAACGCTCTTCCAAGGAAAATTTTTGGGAGAAGGAAATTTTGATTTTTCTAAATCCTCATATCCCAACTTGATCGACTATCCACCATCCTTTGTTAAAATCCAAACCAACTCATCCTTTTGTGTAAAAATTGGTAAATAAAACTCTTGAAGCATCTTTTGAATTTCATCTACAATTTGTTTGAGTTCCTTTCCTTCAACCAGGTTACTAAAAGAAATCCAATATCTAGAGTTTTTGCTCATAATAATATAATATTTGACCTTTGGACCTTTACATGCTAGGCACACTTGAGCCAATGGTTTCCATTTTGATTCAGAGATAAGAGGATAAGGCTTCAACCAAACATCAGTCTAAAAATTTGCATAACTCCCCTAATTGACTAACCATCTAATATGTTTATTTATCAATTGCAAAATCTCTGATATGAAGTTCCATGTTGACGATCCTTTGGGTAGAGTTATTTTCCTAAAAAATTTCATTGCATCAAGAGATCCTATATATTTTGAAGTAATATTTTTTCCCAATTCTTTATGTGATATTTGAATAATCTCCACCCAAGATTTGCTCCTAATGCCAACTTCATAAGTCTGCAATTCTGCAAGACCACTCCTCCAATATTCTTTCCTTTGCAGACCCTATCCCACTTACAAAGAGGAAACCCAATTTTTTTCTCACAATATTTCCATAGAAAGTCTCTTTGAATTTTATCATTTTTTGATGAAATACTTTTTGGCAGTTTTGAAAGTTACATCATATAAATAGAAATGGATTGTAAACTAGTCTTTATGAGTTGTAGCCTTCTTGCCATGTTTAAGAACTTACCTTTCCATCCTACTAAGCAAGCTTTCATTCTATTTAAAAAAGATATCCAAAGCTCCCTTTTATTTTCTTTATTAGACAAAGGAATATCCAAGTAGGTTGATGGAAATTTTTGAATTTTAAACCCTATTATATTCACAACAAATTGTTGTAAATCTAGGGTAGTATTAATAAAAATCCTATATTTTGAAGTATTTACAAACTGTCCATTAGCCTTCTCATAACATGATAATATTGATTTAAACTCCATGGCCTCACTAATTGAGGGATGGCCCAAAATAAAAGCATCATCAACAAATTGAAGATGAGATTCAAAGTAAACATTTTTTTCCAAATTGAATACCCTTGATTTCCTTTCATTTTTTTCCTTTAAAAAATATCTCCCTTATGCTTCTGCCCAAATAATGAATAGATAAGGAGAAATAGGATCACCTTGATGAATTTCACAAGATGAGTCGAAGTACCTAGTATGAGAACCATTGATCAAAATAGAAAATTTTACAATGCTATAACAACAATTTCTCCCACTCACACCAACTATAATCAAAGCCAAAATTTTTGAGAATAGCATGTAGAAAATTCTAGGAAACCCTATCATATGCTTTTTTCATATCTAATTTCAAAACATACCTGGTTTTTTCATGGAATGAAGATAATGTATGGTCTTTTGTCCAATAATTATACCATTAATAATTTTTTTACCTTGAACAAAGCCACATTGTTGCTCTGAGATAAGACACCCTAGAATGCCCTTCAACCTATTTGCCATAATTTTTGAAATCATCTTATAAATCATATTAGCATTGATCTCCCTTATTATAGCCTTACTTTTTTGGGCCTCTTCAACCACATCTAACATATCACTCTTCAATAAATCCCAAAATATTTGAAAGAAAATAACAAGAAATCCGTCAGGGCCAGGTGCCTTGTTAGGATGGAAAGGGAAAACTGCTTCATGGAACTCCTCCATAGATATATTTTTCATCAAGCTTTCATTTTGTCCCTAAGTGATAGTTGATGGAATATTTTACAAAATGTTTTCTTGTGCCTCCTTATCTTGCCTAGAATATGATAAAATATTTTAAAAATAATTTATTGCTTCCTTTCTTATATCTTCTTTGTCCTCAATATTTCTTCCATCTAGAGTTATAATATTTTTTATATTATGAACATAAAAAAATGTTTTTATTGTAACATGAAAAAAATTTGTATTTCTATCTCCTTCCTTGAGCCATTTCTCTCTAGATTTTTGGAACCAATATGACTCATTTTTCAATGCATTATGATAATAATAAAGTAATTATTTTTCTTTCACATAAGAATCCTAGTCCATTCCATTAATTTATACTATCTCTTGTAAATTTTTGAGCTTGGATTCAATTTCATTTTTTCTTTATAAATTTTACCAAAAGATTTGACATTCCATATCTTCATTTGCTCCATTAAATATTTCAACTTTTGAACAAACCTGTACATACATGATCCTTCAAATTTTGATTCATTCCATTATAACATAACCATTTGGAAAAAAATTAGGGTGTTGGAACCACATAAATTGGAAGAAAAATCACTTTGGATGAACATTATTAGGTAACTCAAAAGTCAAAAGAATGGGTTTGTGATCTAATCCCGCTCGCAATAAAATATCTTAAGAGATTGTATACTTTTTTTGCAACCATTTATTGGATAACAAGAATCTATCCAATATTTTTGCTATATATTTTTCCCAATGCATCTATTACCCCTTGTATATTGAAAGCTTAAGGGACTAAAATCCCAAAGGTCATTTGAATTGATAAATAAAGCAAAATATTGCATTGATTTAGACCATCCTAGAATGCCACCCTTCTTTTCCAAAGGATATATAATAGTATTAAAAGCACCCCCAAGAATCCATAGATCACAATGAGTCATCATTATATTTGATAAAAATATACTAAGTTCCTTCCACAATATTTCACGAGGAGTAACTAGAGTTGGAGCGTATACATTTATAACCCCAACTTTGATATTTTTCTCTTTTTTGCAAAATAATCCAAAAACTCAATTCCTTTTTGCTTCTAATATTTATCTCATATTATTGCAATACCGCCTGAAAATCCTATAGAAGAAATTGCTAAACAATCACATGTTTTCTAAATCTTCTTAAAATCATCCGTACATTCCTCATTGCTTAATTTTATTTCTTGTATTAAAATAAACTCAGGACTATAACAACATATTAATTTCTTAATAACTCTTTTTTTAGGGATTTTATTCATACCCCTAATATTCCATGATATCATTTTTATTATCAACACTTTTTATTTTTATTAGTGAGCTTAGCCCTACTTATTGTTGACATGTGTAATATTTTTATTTGGCTTCCCCGATCAATATCTTTCTGAGTTTCTTTTTCTCTTAGTTCCTACTTTGATGGCCTTCCTCTCCTTCTTCCATTCCCTCTAACACTCTCATCTTCACCAATCTCTTCCATTTTTTCATATTGTCCAAAATGAGATTTATCTTCTAAATATTTATGTTGCCATAAAGAGTCAAAAATGCAAAGAATAACCTCCTTAGAATTTTCTTCTTTATGTTACCTTGGAAACTCTAAACTACATAGATGATCCTCCATGGTCATCACTTTTTTATGTTGAACTAAAAACCCTAAATTTCCTTGCATATCCTCCATAAGATTTTCTTTACTATATTGTTGTTGAAAACCTAAAGTGCAAGGAATACACTCCATACTACTTTCATTTTTATTGTAAGGAGAATATTTTAAGCTACTTGAGGATAATAAAGGTGATTTACCTAGATTAAATTTGACCTCCTTCACCTCATTTGCTTTAAATTCATCTCTCCATATTCCTTTGTATTAAAATTTGTCTTCTCCTATTCCTTCACACTTTTAGATCCTTCTATATTTGAACTTGTGCATTGTACTTCCTCATCCCCATATCATTTTTTCTTCTAATGGTTGATTCGAGTGAACTGTAATGGCTTTTGCCATATGATGATGTAGAGGGATTTTACTAACCACTTTCTTAGGAGTGGAAAATCCTTGATTTGACCTAGCTTCTCCTATTATATGATCTCCTTGTTTCAAATTGAAGCTACCCTCATGCCCAAAAAATTCCATCTCTTCCTCCATTTTTACTTTGCAGTCTCTTACCATGTGCCTAGTTTCATGACATTTGCAAAATCGAAATGCAATGTTTTCATAATCCACTTGATGATCCCATTCTCTTGATTCAGATTTAATCCTAATCGATTGTGATAAAGGTTTAGAAATATTCATGGAAACACATATTTGAGTGTATAAAACATGTCTTCTCTCCTTAGTAGTTGGTCCCTCATGGATGAATTCACCCACTATATTACCAATATTCTTCTAAACCTCCTTATTGATGAGTTGAAAAGGAAGTCCAAAAATCCTAATCCATAGTGGAAGCCTTTAGATAGTTTCTATATCTACAAAAACATTCTCACTCCAAGGTCTTAAATATAATGCATCTTTCCCCTAAACCATAGGCCTCCATCCATTATTTTATCCCTTATTTTTGAACTAGATAAAATAACAAGAATTTTTTTTTTGAAAGAAAAGTTATGGAGTAATTTGAATTCAATCCCCTCTTCCACTTAATCCATTTTTTACTCTCAAAAAAACCTGGTCAATATCCATGAAACTTACAAATTAACCCTCTAGTTTTAATAATAATTATATCATGCTCAATCATCTCATCCTTGATAATCACTTCTGGTGTAGAATTTGCTACCTGGACTGGGTTTGCCATAGATTCTCTCTTCTTATTATTGCTAGGGTATCCAAAATTCTAACTTGGCCATTCATACTTTCATTAAGGACTTTCATAAATGATTTTATTTCCATGTTACCTAGATTTTTTTTAAATGAAGACTTTAAATTCTCCTAAGATCTAGAATAAAAAGTGGCACTTGTTACCTAATCACACTTTACTTTCTTGCTTACACTTCCTCCTCTATCCTAACTTGTTACACTCTCTTTTGACTTCACCCACTCCTGGATTATGCTCACAGTATTTTTTGGCTACACTCACTCCCATCTTGCACTTGCACTCAATCTTCGCTTACATTCACACTCTTGTTTCTAGTTGCACTCACTCTCAGCTTATGCTCTCACTTGCTCCTAGTTGCACTCACTCCTGGAACACCTGGCTTGCACTCACACTCTTGTTTCTATCTACACTCACTCTCGACTCATGCTTGCACCCACTCTCGACTACACTCGCTCCTAACTTATGCTTGTACTGACTCTTGGCTTATGCTCACACTCGCTTTTTATTGTGTTCTCTCTTTATTGTGCTTGCACTCAATTTGGACTGTGTTCACTCCTAACTACATTCCGTAGTGCTAATATTTATGTCTATTTTTTCCTCAATTATATTTTTTATTTATCCTCAAGTTGAGTAGAAGTAGGTAATACTATTAAGTTTTCAAATTCTTATGGATATAATGTCATCTATTTTGATTTGGGTAGTTGTGTAGAGTCTAAATTTAATATTCACTTAAGAAATTGTTTATGTCATCTTGATCACAATAATATTTGATGTTGTTTTCTTCTTGATTAGATATGAGTTTAGGATGGAAAATTGTTAACATGTTGATGCTAGAAAAATGTAGGATTTTATGAGGTGTTACATTGAGAAGTGACCGTAGTTCTTTCTCATATTCATCACCCATTGGAAGCCTTGCAAATATTTGGTGTAATAATATTCATCATCTTCTTCTAGTAAAGGTGATGGTTAATTCTTGTTGAGGATATATCCTATACCATATTATCATGGCCAAGGATCAGCTTCTAAAGTTTCTTTAATTCCTTTTTTGAATTGGCCTAAGCCTTTGCCTTGATAACCCATATTGACTAGCATTTGTTTAGATATAAAAAATGCAGGTGACATGTAGCATGATGCATATGTTCATTGATTAGGCATGAAGTTACCACCTTGAATTTTTTCATCAAAAGTAGTTCCACCATAGATAAAAGTGCAAGTTCCTATTTGGACTTTTAAACCCTTTCTATTTGGTAGGCCTATGACATGAGGGGAAATTTAAAGTCCAACCAAATCTACAAAAGGATTTGGATTTGGATGATTAAGTTAACTTGTTATTTTGAAGAAGATTGAGGGTCATCTTCTAATTTTATGAGGGGTTATTTTAATACCTTTTTACCCTTGTTTGACTTAGAAGAAATTGATGGTAATGTTGTTTGAAGTGAGAGACAAATGTTGAGTTCTCTTTTGTTGAATGTCTAAGAAGTAGCATAAGGCAAAAGGTTTTGGATCTCTAGGGATATGGACAATCCTTCCTTGATATTCATATTTTAAACATTGATGTAGAGTGGATGGTATCACCTTCATGGCATGTATCCAAGGTCTACCAAGCAACATGTTATATGTTACATCACATGATATAACATAAAAGAGGGTGTTAAGGACATGTGGTCCTACTTTTAAAGGTAAGGTTATAGTGATAGTAACCTCCCTTTCTTCATTATCAAAATATCTAATAACGAGATCAATTTTTTGTAAGTATTTTGTATTTAAGTCAATTTTTTATAAAAAAATTGACATTGCAAACATTCAGGCCGTCAATTTTAAACTAAAACTCTTTTGATATGCTTATCCTCTATTTGGGCTAATATAGAAATAGGTGAATCTCTTGATATGGTTTCAATAGGTGTATATATCTCATGGAATGCTAAAATAACATTGTTGACTCTAGTGAATCCCACTATATTATTAATATCATCAAGAGATATATCTTGAGGGACTTCTTGTTCACTTAAGAGTTTAAGCAATATTTCCCTATGGGTAGGTGATGTTTTTAGAAATTCTAAAAGAGATATCTTTACAAGTATATTTTCCAATTATTATCAAAGATCAAAATAATGTAGGGTATTTTTAGGAGGTGCAAGGACTAAAGGTGATTTGTTAGGAACATTCACCTTAGTATTGTGAGGGATGACCAAGGTTCCTTGTTTGAAAGATTTATTTTTGGCTTGTTGTCTAATTACTGCATAAGATGGTTTTGACAAATGAATCATGCCTACAAAATTGGCATCCTTTTGATCATGTGCTGGTAGAATAATTTGAAAAATTTATTAGGAGTATCTTGTTGGTTGCAAACTATCTTTCCTTCTATAAGGTCTTGAATAAGGTTTCTCAAGGTGATACATTTATTAGTTTATAACCATTCACTCAATGATAGTCATAATATTCATCTTCTTTGTATAGATTAGGTAGTTCCTTTATAGTATGCCATGATCTATTACAATAGTTTTAACATCTTTTAGTACTTATCATATTTGAATCAAGGACCATTTTCAACATGGTAGTTTGAGTTTTCCAGTATTTATGAATTATCGTTTGGACTTATCTTATCTTGATACTACCAAATTTTGAGGAATTTTTTGAGTTGTTTTTTAGATTATTTTTTGATGGGAATCAATTAAACTATCCCCCACAATATATATTTTTTATTAGAAGGTTTGTCCTCTTCCTTATTATAGCTAAGTTATCCTCATATTATGAGGACAAATTCTATCCTTTTGACCATGTCCACAACTTCTTCAAAAGAGGTAATGTTGGTCATTTCTAAGGGATAAGATAATTTTTCAAGGAAGGAATATATTGAAGTCTTCCTACCAAGGCTCTCCTTTTAGCTAGAAAATAAAAAATATATTCATTCTTGGATTGTTTAAATTGGTATAGGTCATTTATAGTAACTTTTTTTTCTATGTATACTGAAATTTTTTGACAAAGGCTTCCATAAGATCTTTGAAATTTTCAATGGAGTGATGTGGTATTTGGAAATACCACTTTAAGGCTAATCCACTATGGCTTTTAGGAAATAAATTGGGTAAATTTTCATCATGATATATAATACTACATGCTATTTGAAATAACCTTAAGTGATTAGTGATATTTTGAGTCTGTTTTTTTGAAAAAGGATGGTTGACTATTGTAGGATATAATGGTTCATTATAGAACTCATAAACGGAATACTTTTGTTTTTATGATCCTTGAAGAGAGGCAATTTGACATTCTAATTATTCAAACTTAGAATCCCTCTTTTCAAGGTTCTAAAGCCTAGAATTGATATTCTAAAAATCATCATTTGGTGGATTTGGTGGAGTAGGTAAAGTTAATGGGGATTGAGTGTAATATTGAGATATAAAAGGTAAAGTTATGAAAAATTGAGTAACTTGATTAGATATTATAGGTGGAGTATAAATAATCCCCAAGTCATGTGACAAAAATGGCTTTCTAGAATTTGGATCTGGACTAGGTGTTGTAATACTAGGAGATGATGTTGGAACTGGTATACCCATAATAGGTACACCTATAAATATGGTTTGGGGAGTTTTGGAATCATTTGGATGTGCCATAGCCACATTAAGACTAGAAAGAATATTTTGATTTTCATTCATTTGTTCTATAGTGGATTGTCCATTAGAATGTTAAGGATTTTTATGAGATATAGAAGGTTCTCTCATATTTTGTTCTTCAACTTCCTCTCTAAGAACATCTAAGAATATATCTCTATTTCTTCTAATGTAATATCTCATATGATCTATGGAATCAAAATGTACTTTCTCAACAACATGTTCTTCTCTAAAGTCAGGATTTGGCCAAGGATTTTCTACTTGGTCTTTATGTTTATGTGTAAAGACTTCATAAGATGATGATGCTAAACCCTTGCTTATGAAAAGAATTTATGAATAGTTCTTTTTATGGAATAATGTTCTTCAAAGGGCTTATCGTGGCATTCTCAAAGGATATCAAATAATTTATCCTCCCCTACACATCTACGCAACACAAAATCAGGTCTTCTTCTAGATAAAAGTTTGTTAGTCTATTTATAAGATAATATTTTTTGAATCAAATGAGATTTTTGTTTGTGTGAGAAGTGAGGAAGTATTTTCCTATTGATAAGGAATTAACAATGTTAGAAAGCCATGGAGAATGTGAAGATGTTGAAAAAATATTTTTTTTCTAGAAATGTATCTTCCACTAGCTCGTTGTCACCTACATGCACTAATCTAGACAAATGGTTAGAAATAACATTTTATTTTCTAGGTTTATCGATAATGATGATATCAAACTCTTGAATTAATAAAAACCACATAATAAGTCTACCACTAACCATTGATTTTTTCATCAAGTATTTAATAGCAGAGTGATCAATGTGAAGAAATGTTTGGTAGCCTGTGATGTAATGACATAATTTATTAATGGTAGAAATTACCGCCAATAGTTCTTTTTTCATGGTTGTATAGTTTTTATTGGCTCCCGTTAAATTCTTACTATTATAATAAATTACATATGACTTTATTTCTTCCTCTTGGCCCAAAAATACTCTCAATGCAGTATTGGATGTGGAATGGGAGTGACCAATTAGGGCCTCGAAGGATAGGTGAAAAATTAAGTTTTTCTTTGAATAGATAAAATGCTATCTGATAGTCATTTGTCCAATTAAAATTTTTATCTTCCATTAATATTGTAAAAAAAGAAGTAATTTTACTAAAATATTGAATGAAACATCGATAATAACTCGCATCGCCTAATTCCAATGGGTCCTTGGTTCAATAGTTAGGACAAATAGTTGATATAGCCCACACCAAGGTTCAAATATAAGTGGCACCAAATAGCTCAATGTGACTAAATCAATGTAAAAGGGAAATGAAAACCCTTTGAATCCTACTTAAAAAAAATGCATTACCTAAAAAACTATGAATATCTATCTACATTTTTGGTGTTGGGAGTTGTATGATTATTTTAATATTTTGGTTTTCCACCATAATACCTTCCTTGGAGACATAATGTCCCAATATTATACCTTCATCCATCATCATAAGGCATTTTTCATGGCTTAAATATAATTTGTGGGCTTTGCACTTGGTTAGTACCTTATCCAAAATTTGTTGAGCTTCATCAAAGGAATCCCCATAGACAGTGAAATAATCCATATAAACTTCATTCATTCATTATAAAGGTCAACAAATATTTCTAGTATTGCTCTTTTAAATGTAGCATGATAATTACAAAGGCCAAAGGGTAATGCACAGTACGCAAATGTTCCCCAAGGACATGTGAAGGTTGTCTTTTCTTAGTCCTTAGGTGCAACCTAAATCTGGTTATAGCCACTAAATCTATCCAAGAATGAGAAATATCTCTTTCCAATGAGTGTGTCAAGAACTTGATTGATAAAATAAAATGGAGAGTGACCCTTGCATGTGGCCTTATTAAGGGCATTGCACCATTATTTTTAGGGACTATAACCAACAAAGAAACCCATTGCCTATCATATATTGGGTATATAAATCTTGTAGTCAATAATTTTTCAATCACACCTTCGATAATATCTTTTAGTGCAAGGTTTATTATCCTTTGAGTTTATCACATTGGTTTGGCATCATCTGTATAGATACGATGAGTATAGACCTTAGGATGAATTCCCTTCATATCCATGTACTCCCATGCAAATGCATTAGCATATTTTCTCAAGACATTAAATAATTTAGCCTCTTCATGGTCATGGAGCCAACTATTAATGTTCATCATTTTTCTAGGTCGTATCTCAGTTTGTTTTTGTTGGAATATATTACATTATTTGGTTCTTTACTAATGTACCATCATGGTTACATATTTAGATTAGGAGTTTATTAGGACTTAAGTACTTTATTAAAGTAATGTAATAAATGCACAAGTGTTAGAATGTGCAATGATGTAAATGTGCATGTAGTACACAAGTACATAAGTCATTAGAATACAATAGTGAGGTGTCATAGGAATATTGAAGGCAAAGAGTTACATCTAATTATAAGGCCTTAATAGAGTAGAAGCAAGGGAATATTTTGGAATACATAGGTTGAGTAGTAGGAGTAGATACAATGTAGATCCATTTTTGCAAAATGGAGAGGTAGTGACCTCCATTGAATAACATTGTATATTTTCATGAGCTTTCATATATGAGCATTTCTTGAGCATTGTACCAAGTAATATATCATATTTTCATGCATATTAGCTAGCCATTATCATAGTTATAATATTGCATTCTTATTTCCATACTTGTGGTTGCATTTCCTTTAAGTTTATAGCTTCAAAATATAACAGTTTGGTACCTGGGAGTAATTTATTAAACATAGCATATATGTTTAAGAGTGAGTTCAATTAGAAGTGACTAGGCAACAAAGAATGAAATATTCTAGTATTCTTATTAAAATAAATTCCAATAGGAAAGATGTTGTTCAATGGACATTGATTAGATGTGAGAAGGTGTCTCCTCCAATTATTCATCATGTGTAATGCTTTAGGTTCTTTGATTTCATCTTCCCACAAAAGTTGATGAACCATAACTAATTTGTTTTTAGAACAAAATACTGATGATTTTTCTACCAATATAGTTTTGTCTTCGAAGAATGTTCCTTCCAAAATCTCAATTTCCTCAATGTTTTCCTTTACAATGATGGTTGTAAGGGATGATATTTTTCCTCCATTCAACTTTTCTATCCATAGATGACCAAAAAAGGTCATTTAGGGTTGGGTTGGTGAGTATAGTGAGACTCTCTTGGTATCTACTCCATTAGAGATAGTCATGTCACCAAAATGATAGTCAATAAATATTATTATCTTTGCAAACAAAGGTCTTCCTAATATTAGGGTATATCTCTCACTGAGCTGTGGGGTTGTAGCACTAAGAATTCTATGGAATATTCCCATGAAACAATTATCAAAGGAATATCTTCTATTATCCCCTCAAGTATTGCAATGGATCGATCCACCCTCTCTAATATAATGATAGTTGGTCTAAGATCAATAATATGTAACTTATACATTGTATCTTTCATCATTGCATTAATGTTTGCTCCAATATCAATCAATACATTTGTTATTTTGGTAGAACCAATGTACATGGTGATGACAGGACTACTAGGGTTGTCATACTTTGGTGGTACTAGCTTCTCAGCTAAAAGGTTAGCTAATTTACCATCTACATGGATAGTTTGAGGATTGTTCATTTTTTGTCTTGGTTTCTTAATGCATAAATATTTGATAATGTTTTTGAACACTAGTATTTATTTGATGGTTTATAGTAAAAGGATTGAAACATTAAGTCATTTCAGTTCCTTTATAAGATCATGTTCAATTATTTTGTCTTCTTTTGTTGTAATAAATTCTTGATAAGATGGTATAGAATGATCTTGAGTAACTGGTGGAGGGCTTGGTTGTTCTTGTGGTGGCTCTTCATTATGTGGTTAGATTGGATTAGGAAGTGTATTTACTATTCTAATTGGATGTCATAATCAATCACATTAAGTGCCACTATTTTTGTTGTCTTAGTAGCATAGGTAGGGTTCTCCTACCTATTATTATTTGGACTAGCCATAAGTTATGATAGTAAAAAAGGTTGTTTAATGTCCTATGACTAACTCCCTTGTGAAGGTGCCGGTCTAGGTAACAAGACATGTTGTTGACATTAAAATATTTGTTGTGATTGGTATGGTTTAGTTTGTTGTGCATGAGTTCACCATTGTTGTGGTGGTTGAGACCCCCCTTATTGTTGTGGTGGTTGAGACCCCCAAGAAACATTTGACCATTCTTGTGGTCAGAAGTGTTGGGCCATCAGTGGATGGTATGACATTATCCAAGATAAATTCTAAGGTTTATTCATCCAATTCATATGTGATTGTGTTGAATGTTGGTAGGGGTTGTAGTTGTTCCTTTGTCCTACAAAGTTAATTTCTTTTATAGCTTGTTGATTTATGGAGATGGTGTTTTTTTACTTTTGGTAGGAAATAACATTGGTCAATGGAATGCTCCTTTTCACATATGTTATAGATGATATTTTTATTGAGAGGGAATTCATGGAGGGCATGTTTCCTCCTGGACTTAGGGAAATATACTTCTAAGAATTCATTAGTCTTGTTTCTAGCTTGCATTCCATCTGATGTGGTATCAAGGTACACTAGAATGTTTATTTTAAAATTTGCTAGTTCTTCCATTATTTATCCCTTGTCACTATTTGTTTTTTGACTTTTCTTTATAATTTTTACTAACCCTAGTGCGGGAGTAGCTTCTACAATCTTGACAATGTCTAAAAAATTAAGTTTATTAATATCACCTCTTCCCATGAGAATTAAGGCATCTCATGATTCTTCTTGTAACCCTCTCAAAAATATGGTTCTACTCAATCCTTGATCTATTCATTCTCCACATATTTTTAGGACAAAGAAGAATCTATCAATATAGTCTTCTCGGTTTTCTTTTTCTTGTTGTTTAATTTAAAACAACTCTTCCCTGTGATTCTTAACCCTCCAATATTCTTGGTATTTATCCAGAAATAATTTTCCATATTGGTCCATGTATGTATCAAGTCTGAGTTTAACCCCATGAACCACCTCATAGCTAAATATTTCAATGTGGTTGGAAAGAGTTTGAGTTTTTTATTGTCCTTTGTATAGTCATATGATTGACAACACCTTAAACTCAGATAAGAATTAGTCAGGATATTCAAATGTGACCCCCCTAAATATTGGTAATGTTGAGGGTGAAACAATTTTCATATTAGCTTTTTCATCAAGGTTGAATCTAATAGGGTATGTGAAAGTCCTATTTGTATTAATTCCCTTGGTATTATGGTTCTCATCCATATTACTTTGTCTATCTACCATGTTTGAATCCTCCTAACAAATGTTATAAATTTCTTTAAGTTTTCTTGGGATTATGAATAGGTGTGGACTTTATGGAAAGCTACTAGATTATTCTAAGGAATCATTAAGAGATATCAATAATCCTTTTGTTGATAAGGGTGGTCCACTAGAGCTTCCCCCTTCTTCACTTGAATGGTCAGACACATTTATCCTAGATGATTCGTTTGTTGGCACAACCTCTGAGTTTATTATAAAGTATAATGGCCTCCAACCTATTGTAGGACAAGGGGTTTAATTAGTGAATCTACCCTAATGTCTCTAGGTCTATGCATTCAAAAGAAATATTTTTAAACAATGTGTAATATTTAAAATACATATTTTTATTTTTAAATAAAATTTGCAACCTATAACACCTACAAATTCTTCTAGCTTTGTTTCATTTTTACGTCATAAACTAGTTTGGGATGATACCTCACTAGATCCTTAACAATGTTGACATACCTGACAATGGTTCCAAAAATGATGGGTTTCATGAATCCCTATTGATTTTAAATTATCAATCCTGGGTGGCATCCTTGGCTATATATGCTAATTACTATAAGAGGTGTTCTAGGAACCATATTCCTATGTCTATAAGGGAAACTAAAGCAATATTGAATGGAAAATAACAACATAACATAATGGAAATCTCACAAGAACAGTAAATACAAGAAAGAAAATACGAATATAATTAAAATCACACACTCAAATTGATTTCCATCTACTGCTATGGAAAATGCTCAAGAAAGTGCAAAAATAATCATCACTATAACATTATGCAAAAAATAGTAACAAATCACATTACATAATGCAATAACAATACTAAACTACATAAAATAGTAAATGATACTTTATTAGTGTGAGAGAGTGGGCCCTTGATCCTAGTCTAATAAAGGGAGAAACTAAATCAAACTAAAACTATTAAACCGTATAAAAATGCAAATAAATAAGCATACTTGAACAAACTTCTTATAACAAAGAAAACTAGGGCATCGGTTGGGTAGCCAAAGATATTTCTGGTTTTTGTGGAATTGAAGACAATATTGTTGCCCTAGGAGGGCCCAATGAGGACACCTTTAGATCCTATTTTAGAGAGACACGGTTTTTTTGTAGATTTTTTCTCCAATAGAGACTGAAGAAGCACAAAAAAATGCATTAAAAATGCTTTTTTTGGCTGTTGGAAATAGATCAACATCTCAAGGAGTTAATGGATGCTTTCCATAGTTAAAATAAAGGCCAAATATTTTCATTGAGCAAAGTATGGTAGAAGAAATAGTTTTTTATAGATACAATCATGATTTGATTTGTAAATTCATGGTTACTTGCCCTACCCTAAATTTTTTGTATTCCTAGGTCCAACAAAATTGGGAGCCTCTTGGTGAGTATTCTTTGTGGTTTATTAGAAATAGATATTTTATTATTAGTTTTTCTTCACTTGTCGATAGAAATAGGGCTTTCAAATAAAAAAAGAGGAATCATGGTTTGACATGATTATTTGTTCAGCCCTGAAGAGTGGGATTTGATCCTCGAATTGAACCTACTATTGTCCTAGTTTGGATCTGTTTATATGCACTTCCAATGGATTTTTGGAGTGAGTAGATATTGGAAATTATAGGCAGTTTCCTTGGAAGACATTTGGGTGTTTCCAAAGATACAATGGAAGGAAAGACATTCATTTAGGCTAGATTATGCGTGGAAATGGATCTTAGACAACCTTTACTGGTAGAGGTTGAACTTGAACTTACAAGACTATCTTGGATTCAAAAATAGGATTATGAGACATTCCCCTTTAGGTGTAGAGTTTACCATAAATATGGGCATTTGGCCTGATCCTACCCAAACAATATGAACATAAAAATGGAGGCTCCTTTAGGAATGTCAAATCTTCCTAAGGAGTTGTAGATTAAAGATACAACGCCAAACAGAAATAAAGAAATCACAATAAAGGAATGCAGAGCAGTTGTACAAAATGAATGATTTTTATTAATCAATGGAGTTTAGAAACTCCTTTTAAGTACAACAGGGCCTGTAACCCTTTTCGTGATACAAAGTTACAATTTGTGCTAGGGTTCTCCGAAACCCTAGTTGGCACAATGTGGTGGCATCTCCGAAGAATGTATCCTTAACCTCAACAGAATGAGTGGGCTTCGTTGTATCCTTTGGATCGGACCACTCCAGCTTAAGCAGTTGCTATCAACAAATCAGATCTACCACTAGAATCCTGCACACATTTAAAATTATCAAAGAGTTAGAAACTAATAAGAGGGCTCCACTGTGTGAGACCTCAGAAACAGTCTAAAACCCTAGATTTATGAAATAAAAATAAACAAAATGCAGAATTCAATAGCAGATTAATACATAAAGAAAGATTACTTGCTTTAGACTAATCTATACCTTTTCCTGTTAACGCAGCGAGACCAGGCGGTGGCGATGGATGTGGTGAAAGGGTTTAGTTCAGACTTAGGGCCGTAGAAGACTCAGAAGACTCAGGATTAACAGCAATAGCCAACTCCAGACTTAGATTGGAAAGATAGGTAGGTTTAGCCGAAGAGATAGATAGGGTTTGAGCCATCAAGGTGACTCAATTTATAATCTACTCTTAGGGCACACTTTAGGGTTTTAACGACACTTTGAACGTGTGGCTAAGATTAAAGTGGATCCAAGGGTAGAGAATAAATCTAGGTTGTGAAACGAATTAAGATGGATGGACGGATGAGATTAAATGAAGGATGGATGGCTCAGATTAAATCACCTAAACTTTATTTATATATATATTAAAATATATTAAAATATTAAAATATATATATAAATATTAATTTAAATAAATTTGGGGATGAAAAATGGCGGGAAAAGTGAAATTGGGCCAAATAATGGTGGGAAAGGATGGATGACTGACACGTGGCTGGCAGGAAGGTATAGATGACTTACAAGTGGCTGGATTTTGGTGTCTACATATGCCCTTTTTTGAGCTGCTTTGTGTGAAGACACAATGTAGCACAAAAACTTAAGACACTTGAAAAGCTGGATCAGACGCAACTCTCTCTCAAGACTAAAGCACAACTTTGAAGACCAAAGAATAAAATAATATTTAAAAATTTTCAGCTTACCCCCTCAATTGGCGAGCGAGAATGGTTCTCACAAGCCAATTGGAAGAAATTTGGAAGATAATGAACCGTTTTTGCCCCAACGGTGAAAAAAAGGATTGGTGCATGCACCATCCGTTTATGTCCCAACGAAAAGGGGTTGGTGTACAAACCAGAAAAGAATATGATTGAAGACGATATGAGTGATGTGAAAGATGGACCGTTTTCTGCCCCAACGGTTATAAAGGGATTTTTTCCAAACTGTAAATTCCATGATCATGTAAGATGAATTCCACTATAGGGAAATTAGAAATTGATAACGGATGCCACAACTCCTGTGTGTGAATCCATACTGTTGATGAAACTGCCTTGTTGGCACCATTGATATGTAGAGATGAAAGATGCATGAAAGAGTCCAGAACTCAGAGATGCTCCTAGTGACTGTATGGATAATTTCTTGGGTCGGAACCAATCAACCTAGGTAGCCACAATCTCTAGCAAGACTTAAAATAATGACGATATGAAAGATTGTCCATGTTTAAGGCCCCATGAACTAGGCCATCAATGACAACTGTTGAGCAAATTAATCTTGGTATGAGGTCACTTGAAAAGTAGAATACCCAAAATTGATTTCCAATTTTCAAACAGTGAAATAATTGATGATGATAAATGGTAAGTGTCCTTATGGTGGTTTAATCCTCTTACCAAATTGCATGGATTCAAATCGCTACAATCACCAAGGTGATAGAATATACCACTAGATACGAGGTTTACTTTAATTTGATTTGGCAAAAATATGCATGATGAAAGAAGAATGAAATTGATGATAGATCAGAAGAATTGATGAATGTGATTAATTTTGTGAAGGTTTTGAATATTTTTAACCCAATTTGTAAATCAATGATGAATGATGCGCTTTTTGAGCGAAATGAAAAAATTTGTGTCCAAAACTGTTGTAACCTTCACAAAATGTTTTATTATGATAAGAAGAATGGATGAATGCAATTTGATGAAATTTGGAGGAGGTAAGCTTCAATTTTGTAAGTTTTGTTCCTTTATTCAATACTGACACCAAACGCCGATCTGCATTTGTGGTTGGCAGAGACGCCCGTCGGTGTTTAGGCACTCTGCAGACGCAGGACTGCATCTGAATCCACCATGAAATGCCCTACTATGTTTTAGGGCACCAAAATCAGCTATTTAAATAGTTTCAGTGAGAATTTCGCTCATTTGTGCGTTCGAGCTTGAGAGAAGTGCGTCTGAGGGAGTGGAGTGAAGTGGAGTGAAAGGTTGTGTGGGAGATTGAAGCACGCGGGAGCTATGGCGGAGATGGGAGCGGATGCGCCAGTGCAGCCAGCTGAGGTAGTTGTTCATTTAAGCAAGTACTTATTATGTGTTTTTTTTTTCGAAAAAATTTGTAACAAATTTTTATTGTTTTGCAGCTTAGGGTGTTAGAGGCACGACACCGATTCTCCCCTATCATTTCGGAGATGAGGAGGTCGTTGTCCCAGGCAGACTGGGAGATATTGGAGGTAGTGGGACTAGCAGAGGTAGCCCGATTGGAGGTAGTTCGGGTCGTGGAGGGAGGCGGCAGAGGACGATGAGGACATGGAGATCCCCGACGTGGACGACGTCGGGGTGACAGCTGAGTATGCAGCATGGATAGCCGTAGAGCTGAGGTGGGAGCCACCATTGGAGGCTGGTGGAGCCGGAGAGCCCGAGGCTGGGGCTGGAGAGGGCGAGGGAACCACGGAGGTTCCCAAGCATAGGGAGGGTCCCCGCCTTCGATCTGACAGTCGAAGGCAAAAGGGGAAGATGGCACGGCAGGATTTGGGGGGCAAAGATGACGGGGAAGATGGTAGAGAGGGCCTAGGAGAGGCTGTAAGAGAGGCTATGGAGGTACTCCCTAGTGGGCATGAGAACGAGCTGGCATAGCTACAGTAGCAGATATCAGAGCACGATGCTATGCTAGCTACCCGGGATGAGAGGATAGCTCGACTGGAGCAGCAGGCGGCAGAGCGGGATGCCCTGTTGGCTGCTTAGGAGGAGAGGATGGCCCAGCTGCAAGCAAACTTGGATGGAGCGACCAGGGTGCCCTAGGATGACAGGGTGACGAGACTCCAGGCAGAGCTAGCAGAGCGGAAGCGACGACACAAGATAGACATAGCTAGGCTTAGGTCTAGGAATCGTTACATTGAGGCTCTGGAGGACACATTGTTTAGGCATCACATTGTGTTGCCTGATCCTCCATCCTCCTCTGTCTCTAGGCGTAGTGAGTCTAGGCACACCACTAGGTCTAGGGCTCCTACTAGGTCTCAGGGGTCCTCTTTTGATGGTTAGCTTAGTGCTTAGATGCACTCTTTATGAGCCTTGGTTCTTTATTGTATATTGTAGCCTTTTGGCATTCATTGTACAGTTTGTCCTTTATACATATATATATATATATATATATATATATATATATATATATATATATATATATATATATATATATATATATACATGGCTTTTATTTATTTGGTGTTTTACTCTCTTTTGTGTGAATGCCTATGTTTTTGTGATGCATGTTTTTATATGTTTTAATGTTTTTGATGCATATGTGATGGAATGGAATGCAAACTTATAGATGATTAATGCGAGACTAAGTATATAACATGCAAATCTATGGATGATTAATGCAAGACTAAGTAAATAAAATATGCACTAAGAAGCACTCATATTTTTAGATAGTTAGATTTAGCCAACTGTTATCATAATTGTTTAATCAGGGGCACCGAACTTGGTGGCTTGTGAATGGATGACGTATGGAATGACATGAATATGGAAGAAGATATGGAGGGTGATATAAAGGTTGATATGGAAGACTCGTTTTACAAAGACTCAAACATGCTAGTGGTATCAAACAAACTTACTAACACCGCCTAATTCAACTAGGACAAAATGTGTGTGCATGCGAGTTCATTAACCAAATCGGAAGCATGGTAGTGACTCTAGGCAATCAAAAACCTGTGTATGTGCAAGTGTGTTCATTAACCTCATCTTGCATAAATTAGGTAACCCTGTTATGGAGAAGACCCCGAAGCTAGTTTGTCCGTAAGCATTCAGAGGTCTCTTTTTGAGGAGAGACATGTCGCCATGCAATGAGTATACCCCACTGCCAGTCAAGCATCTATAGCCCCGGTGAAGGTTAACTCCATAGTCCATGTTGTTTTTGACCTTTGTAAGCCTTTGGGATGACTACCTATCCGTCTAACTGGACAAGTAGTACGATCCTTACAACTTATTTGGGATCAGTGGTGTGTGAAAAATGTTCATTTCCTTAGAGCTTTGGGGAATCGGATTCTCAACCGAAGTATGATGAGAATTTTACCCTATCCTTACTACTCTGTTTATATTTATATTTTGTGATTTCTTGTGATAGTGGTAAGAACCACTATTTTATGGACTATGTTTGCATGATAGGACAAATGAGGATTACCCTTTTCACTTCAAGGCACAACCCAAGGATGGTGTTATCTCTCTTTGACACAAGATGTTTTTAAGATGTGAAAATGTGATAGGTTCAAGACCGCTTTTGAAATCATTTCCCAATACTCAAGATTTTATTTAGTGTAATTTGTGATATGGCCCTAGAGAACTTTGACATGCATTTCGAAGTTTTCTTAAAACACTAGGAATGGGTGAGTGACTGAAAACATTTTGGCAATGTAAATATGTGCAAATGGAAAATGGGTGTACGAATGACAATTCGGTTTGATGGATTTTATGAAGGTGCCCCTGATTAAGGCAACATGACTTTTTCTTGACAAAATTTTATATCCAAAAGATAGAATGGTCTCTAACATGATATGCAACTATGGCTGAAAATGAAATGTTATGGTTTTCAATGAGATGTATGCACATGAAATGCAATGTTTTTGAATGAGATGTATGCAACTAACAATGAAATGCAAATTCTTTTTATTTTATTTGTTTCTTTTTTTTTTTTTTGTTGTACAAGCCATGTATATATGTACATATAAAATTCAAACTATGCGTAGAATTCCCTCAAGTGTATAACATTAAGTGGTTCGGGTTCTTCCTCTCCCTCTAAACTGGCAAGTCTATAAGTTCCATTACCCACTCTTTCAGTGACCATATATGGACCTAACCAATTAGCCGTGAATTTATCTCGAAGATGTGGCAATGCATTGGTGTTTTGTTGATTCTCTTTAAGGACAAGATCCCCTACTTGAAATTATCTTAGATGAACTTTGGCATTGTAAGCACGTTTCAATCGGTCTTGATAAACTCGCAAATGCTCTAAAGCATTGATTCGTTTTTCATCTATGAGTGTGAGTTGATCAAGACATGCTTGTCTAGCAGTATCATCATCGATAAATTCTTGCAAAGAAATTTGCAAGGAAGGGATCTCGAGCTCAAGAGGCATGATTGCTTCAACTCCATAGACCAAATAAAATGGCGTTGCCCCAATGGGAGTTCTGATGCTTGTTCTGTAAGCCCATAATGCCAAGGGGATTTGTGTATGCCAATCTTTATGATTTTCTTTAACAAGTTTCTTAAGATAAGCAATTATGGTCTTATTGGAAGCTTCAGCTTGTCCATTGGCTTGTGGGTAGTAAGGAGTTGAGAAACTATGTTGGATATTATACTTTTCGCAAAGAGCTCGAACATCCTTATTCTTAAAAGACTTGCCGTTATCAGAAATGATTTTAGAGGGGATACCAAAATGACAAATGATATGGTGAAGTATAAACTCCCCAATTCTAGGACCTGTCGTACTGGTTAGAGGAATAGCTTCAACCCACTTTGTGAAGTATTTAGTGGTTGTAATGATGAAAGTATGCAGACCCCATTGTAAGAAGGGCCAAAGGCTTTGGATGGGCTGTAAAACTTGTGATGGTATATGGGCTAAATTAGCGTGTTCTTGACACTTTTTACATTGTTTAACATATTTGCAACAATCTTGTTCCATAGTGGGACAATAATACCCCATACATAAAATACGCTTCGCAATGGCCATTCCACTAAAATGACCACCACAAGTACCATCATGGGCTTCAGCAATAGCTCTATGTGTTTCACATGCTTCTAGACAGCGAAGGAGTACTCCATCATATCTACGTTTATACAACACATCCCCCAAAAGAACAAAACGAGCTGCCTTTTGCTTAAAGCAGCGACGGGCAGTTCGAGACAAATCATATGGGAGTGTTCCAAACTTGAGGAAGGCTACTATCTCACTAGACCAAGGCTCATATGGATCCGAATGGATAAAGCAAACATATTTTTCATCCTTAGACTCAGCACGGACAATTGCAGACTTAGAGATTGTGGAAATGATTAGGGGTTGTACCTCTCCAAGGGAGTCCTTTGGAATCAATGATCCAAGAGAGGCCATGGCATCCGCAAATCTATTAGTCAAACGAGGCAAACTAGTGATCTCATACCAATCAAACTTAGAGAGCAACTTCATTGCTACATCATGATAAAGCTTAATGGTAGGTTCTTTGGCTTGGTATTCTCCTGTAATTTGTTTAACCACGAGTTGAGAATCCCCAAATATCTGAATACACTTAATACTCATAGCTATGGCTGATTGAAGACCTAAAATTAAGGCTTCATACTCTGCTGTATTATTGGTGCATTGGAAGTCTAGTTTGAATGATAAATGGATGGGAATCCCTTGAGGTGTATGAAACACAACTCCAGTGCCTTGACCTTTCGCGCACTTAGAGCCATCAAAGAATAGCGTGATGTCAACATCTTCCTTCGGAATGATGTCCTCTTCTTGTTCAGTGATAGCAAATACCGAATCATCTGGGAGCTCAATAATCAAAGGATGATCACTAGGTAGTGGAGCTTTCGCAAGTTGATCGGCTATAACTTGACCTTTAACGGATTTTTGGCTAATGAATTCAAGATCGAATTCGGTAAGCAACATTATCCATTTAGTGGTATGAGTGTTATTATAAGTGCGAGACATCATATAACGCATAGGGTTTTCTCTATCTATGACATATGTTGTATGGCTAAGCATATAATGACGAAGTTTCTTAGTGGCAAAAACCATTGCTAAGCACAACTTTTCCACATAAGCATATCGGGTTTCATAGCTTACCAATGTTCGACTAATATAATAGACAGACTTGCTCATGATTTTGTTCATTCTTTTGTGCAAGCATTGTCCCTAAGGCAAAGTCCGTTCTTTGAGATATAAAGATTGAAAGGGACCCCCGGACGAGGTGGAGCTAAGGTCGGCGGAGACGCTAAGTATTGCTTGATGTCATCAAAGGTTTTCCGACACTCATCTCGTCCATGAAAATTGTACCCCCTTTTGTAGTAGGTGGCAAAATGGCCTACATTTATCAGAAAGTTGTGCAATAAAGCGACGGATTGAATTAATATTTCCTTGCAAACTACGCAACTCCTTCAAATTAGTTGGGGGACACATTTCCATAATGGCTTTGACCTTGTTTGGGTCCACCTCAATACCTCATTTAGAGATAATAAAACCTAGGAGTTTTCTTGAGGTAACACCAAAGACACATTTCTTAGGGTTCAACCTTACTTTATGCTCTAGAAGTCTATCAAAAACTTTTTCCAATACATCAAAATGCTCTTGTCGAGTTTTAGATTTTGCCAATAAATCATCCACATAATCTTCGATAATCTTATGCATATAATCATGGAAAATATAAGTCATGGCTCGTTGATAGGTTGCACCTGCGTTCTTAATGCCAAAGGGAATCACCCTATAACAAAAAGTTCCCCAAGGTGTGGTAAATGCTGTTTTGTGTTGATCTTCAGGATTTATTCGAATCTGGTTGTATCCTGAAAATCCATCCATGAACGAAAGCATTTCATGACCAGCGCAGGTATCGACAAGAGTATCAATGTTTGGAAGAGGAAAGTCATCCTTAGGACACGCTTTATTTAGATCTTGAAAATCGGTGCAAACACGTATCCCCCCGTTAGGCTTGCGAACGGGTACCATGTTAGAAAGCCACTCAGGATAATCAATCGGGACGACAAATTTAACATCCAGAAGTTTCTGAATCTTCGATTTAACTATGAGGGCCACGGTAGGATGCATTTTCCTAAGTTTCTATTTGACAGGTTTAGCATCTTTTTGTAAGGTGAGGTTATGGACAACCAAATTAGGGTCTAGGCTTGGCATGTCTTTGTAAGACCATGCAAATATCTCCTTCTTCCGCTTGAGTAGAGCAATCATTTGCTCTTGTTCCTTTGATGATAGACTTTTATCCAGTTTCACAATTTGGGTGCCATCTTGGTCTGGACTAAGGTCTACATCGATAGTTTCTTCAATAGACATGTGGGAACCTTCCTCAAGCTGATGGGGAGTAGGGATCAGATTTATGTCATCTAAAATGTCATCAAGCTCCTGTGCCTTGCTCTCGTCTATATTTGCCTGGAAGACCTCTGGCTTAGAAGATGAAGGTGAATGTGGAGGTGAAGGAGGAATGTAGTTGGCGGAAGCCCTTAACAATTCCTCAGAAAGGATGAACTCTAAAATAGATGGAGGGGATGAAATCCGATCCATGTCAATCAGGCTTGGGTTGATCGGGATTGGCTTATCCGGATCATATGGATTATGGAGCGGGGTGAATAAGTCTTCAAAATTCATTCTTGACTTATGGAAGAAAGGATGGGCTGAATGGAAGGGAATACCGGTGAAGACCTCGGAAGACCTGAAATGCAAAACAACATAATTTTTCAGTTTTTTTTTTTTTTTTTTTTTTTTTTAGTTTTAGTTTTTTTTTTTTTTTTTGTAGTGGTGAAAACCACTATTACACACATACATAAAGCAATAAAGTATTTTTATATATTTTGATTTTTTTTTTTTTTTTGGGGAATTTTCTGATTTTTTTTTTTTTTTTTGGTAGTGGTGAAAACCACTATTTTAGTATATACATATAATACAGGTTTGGATTATGGCTTATGGATGTGGCGGAGGGGTGGTTCACCTCGTTCTTGTGGAATAAGCAAGCGAAATATGGCCTCTTAGAGAGGGAACAATTGGAGATAAAACTCGTCTTGTTCAGTGAGGGGAACAATGGGCACCGACTCTTCTTCAGATTCATCACCATTTGACATGATGTCAAATTCTTCATAGGCTTCATCTTCGAATTCGTCGGGGTGGAGGATTTCTTCTTATGAATTAAGATTAATGCTTTGAAAAGCTTGTTCAAAAGAAGAAATGGATGGAAGTGGTTGGTAGCCCAGACCAAAACGCTCAGTGGGTCTCTGGTATGGAATATCGATGCGTTCAGTTACCCCTTGCTCGTATCGACCTGGGCCAAATTGCTGCCAATTATGTCTGTGGAAATAGCGAGAGGGAAAACCCTCCATCCTTTTGATATTGGCAAGGACTGGATGCTTGGGTTCTAGTATGGTCATAGGACTAGAAGATGACTCTATTCCCCCATATACAAAATTAATGGAATTTGGCATAGAACCCATGTTATAAATCAATCCAATGGATAAATGTTGGTCATGTGGACGACCAAAATCTTTAACTGTTTGCACATTGAACGGTGTGATGTGGACATCTTGGATGGTATACTCACCAATACCTGCATCGGTGAGATGGACCTTGACTTGGGAGGGAGATGGACTAGATGATGGAATAGAAGAATGTGGGATAGAAGAATTGGAAGGATTTGGTTGGGTTGATGCTTCATCGACTTGTGAAACATCAGTGGTGATGGTTGGGAAGATGGAGGAATAATAGGTGATGTTGAAGAAGGTGTAGAAGAAGGGGGTAATGACGTGGAAAGAGATGATTGGTCATGGCCACATGTGCATGTGGTCACTGATGAAGAAGAAGGAAGATTAGGAGATGAAGAAAGTGGTGAATGAGATGGAATAGCGAAAGAGGAAGATGGTTGTGATATGATGGGTAGCTCCTCAAGAATGGGAGCTTTAGAAGAAGATGGTATAGAAGAAGTAGATGGGGTCAAGAAAAGATGAGTGGATGGCAACACAATCTCATAAGGATTTGAGACATAGTTGCAATGTTTGAAGGGTTCAGTGTCAGCAGGTACACAATGAATCTGTCCCTCATATACATACTTGAGACATTGATGCAGTATAGAAGGGACACATCTCATCTCCCTAAGCCAAGGTCGTCCAAGCAATACATTGTATGCCATGGACCCTTCCAAGATGTGAAACAAGGTATGCAAAGTTTGGGCCCCTACCTCAATGGGCAAGATAACTATGCCAACTGTGGAAGATAAAGCATCATTGAATGCTTTAAGAGTAAAAGTCGACTTGGTGATAAGGGATGGCGACGACTCTAGATGACTCAACGCCGATGTTGTAATGATATTGATTGAGGAAACGGTGTCAATTAAGACTCTCTTGAATGGCTTGTGATCGATCTGGGCCATGATATGCAGTGGAGGATCTATACTTTCTATTGAAAAAGGTTTGATTTCAAAATCATAGAAAGTGATGGAGGGCTCCATGCATGTTTGAATACTCCCCACAAAGTTGTTGAAGGCATTAGTATCTTGAGTTTGAAGCTCAATTGACTTTAAGATTTCCATTAATGCCTCTCTATGCGGGGGAGATTGTTGAATGAGGTCATAGATCGATAACTTGGCAGAAGCCATTTTTAAACTGGTAGTTAACCTGCTACTCAATGACATGATGGGTCGTTGGCATTGAGTAGAATGATTTAGCGGTTGTTGAGAAGTACTAGCACGTCGTTGGGTCACTTGTTACTGAGGTGGGTTGGGAGTTTGTACAGGTGGTCGTGGTTCGACTCTGATTTTGTTGGTTCGCTCTTTGACCCCGGGTTACTACGTTAATAGTACCCACAAAACCTTGGTATGGTTGTACATGGTTGACTTGATTAGGAGGAGTTACCTGAGTTACTCCCCATGAAGTTGTTGGAGCTTCCTCCCGATGTGGAAGGGGTGTTTGAAATATACCAAGATTTTGATTTTGTTGGGCTAAGGGGCTATCCAATTTAATGGCTCCAATCTCAATAAGATCTTGGATCACATGTTTGAAAGTTGTACAATTATTGATATCGTGCCCATTTTGCCTATGATAAGGACAAAATAGGTACTCCTTGTAATATTTCCCCCTTCTAGATGGTTCTAAAGGTTTAAACTCAGGTAAAGTTAACTAATTTGTGCTATATAACTTGTTGAATATGACCGCATATGGTTCATCTAAAGGTGTGAACTGTCGCTTGGGACGATTTTTTTGCCAAGGTCGAGTTTCCATGGTTGGCTCAGTATTGTGAGCTGGTTGAGGAGGGGTGGGTACCACATGATAAGCAATTGGTTGTGGTTGACTTTGCATTACTTGTTGTTGTTGAGCCATTACGGGCTGGCTCACCACCACTTGATTAACTTGGTTAACATTTGAGGTTGTACTAGCCTGTGCTTGTTTGTTTTGGCCATAATTATTATTTCATTGTTGGCCCTTTTGTTGCCATTATTTTCTACGGGGTTTTAAAACACCCTCTTGGACTTTAATGTCTTCTATGATACTTGCTTGGGCCAAAGCCTCTTCAAAAGTCATGTATTGTTGTAATTGGAGTAACCAAGAGATAGGTTTTAGACAACTCTGGGTGAAAATTTTGGTTAACTCCTCCATTGGTAGGGAGAATGGCAATTTATTAATGATAGCCCTCCAACGGTTTCCAAAGTCATAAACAGTCTCATCTTCATGTTGCTTGAGCTTGTATAAGTCGGACAATGAGACTTTCCTTTGTACATTTAGGGAGAATCGTTCTAAAAACAGATTAATCCATTGCTCGTAAGCATAAATGCTATGGTGAGGTAAATGATTGTACCATTGTACAGCATCTCCCCCTAATTTTTGAGGAAAAGTTCTGAGCATAAGAGCGTCATTATTTTGGATTCTAAAGCAGGCATGCATGAATGAGCTCACATGTTCATGAGGATCCTCAGTTCCTCAAAATTTGTCAAACTTCGGTAATGTGAAATCAGTTGGATATGGTGGTGAAGGTACCGAAGGATGAATTGGTTGATTGATCAATGACCTTAGCGTAGGTTTCTGACTAGATGCGCCAGGCATGTTGAGCGTAAGGTTGTCAATCTGTTGTTGCATAGCATGGAGTCAAGAATCTTCATGAAAATTTTGATTCGTTTGATGATTATGATGATGCAATGGAGGAGTGGAAAAATGATGAGATGGGATGAAATTGCCTGGATTAGGCGGTGTGGAATGGACAAGTTGTTGGTATGGATGATACCGGAAAGAAGGTGATTGGGGTGAATGATGAGCTGGGTGGGTTGGGAGAAAGGTGGGGTAGGAATGGACACCATCGAATATTGGGGTACCCAGGTGGGGCCTGAGCTAAGAAAAGTTGGCTGGGTAGAAATTGGTTGGGGTGTAGGATTTACTACGACAGGTGGTTGGCCATTTTGTTGCTGTTGTTGCTGAAGCAACTTGTCGAGGTACTCCCTAACCTTATTAATCTCTAACCCAAGGGAGGTGGGATGATTGGATGAAGGTGGAGGGTAGGCTACCATGGTAGTCACAGGAGACTGCATAGCAGGGGCAATGAAGGTGGCTGAAGTAGGCGGTACCTGGGAAGAAACAATAGACTGTACCCCAGGTAGGGTGAAACCATAAATGGTTTGGGAAGAAGAGGGTTGAAATTGGTTATGGTTAGAGGAGGTTCCACCATAGAGAGAATTGGTGTACACTCGGGTAAATGGAGGAGAAAGTGGTCGGGAAGACACTACATTTGTCTCCAAAGGAGGACAATTGAGCATCTGGGAAGATGTTGGAGATGAAGCCGACTAAGCAGATACAGCATTAGCCTCAAAGATGGGGCTAGTGTAGACCTGAGTGAAACCAGCGGGTAGGGTTGATGCAATATCCTACTGAAAAATAGAATCTTGCATAGGGGAATCTTGGATTGGCTCAAGGACATAGCCAGTGCCATCTCTTAAGTGATTTTGCACTTGGGCCATATCAATGTGGGTAATATGACAGGAATTGTCTTCCTCCATGGGCATGGCCATGTGATAGACGGTAGAAGGACGTGAAAGACCTACAGGAAAACCTGCCTGAAATTCACTAGGATAAGTGGTCATGCTGGTGGTGGGGATGTTCTGTAAATTATTCATTTGATTATTTAGATTTAACACTTTAGATTGATTCCTTGTTAAGACCATAATGCAATAAATCTAAACAAATTCGAGAAAAGAAGAATGCAAAACTTGAATGATATATTTACACTAAAGAAATTATCAGAAAATAGTCACAACCTAGGTTTCAACCAATGTGTCTTACCTACGGTTAATTAATTATTTTCTGATCTTAATCTGTAGTAAATTTTAAGTGTCCGGTTTATGAGTTTTGCATGTGATCTAATCTTGAATTATTCACAAAAAAGGTAAAAACTATGGCTAGGAAAGGACAACGAGATTCTTATTGGTGATGAGATCCAGCAAGTTTGCTCGGGGGTGACCTATGGTGTCTAAGGCAGAAGTTTAATGTATGGAGATGAATTCCACCGTCACTAAACTTCAAGCAATACCTGGTGATGAAATCTAGATATTACTGTTTTAAATGCAATATGAAATGCAGTGAATTTTATTTTAAGTGTTTTAGTTGTCTAATGTATACATACAAAGCTATAAATCAAAATTTCTAATGATCTAAGCAAGAGGCCACCGAAAATATGCCATTTCCTCTGAAGAAGTGGAGTACACCATTTAAAACCCCCTGCCTACCAATGATATCAGATATCAAAGGAGCAACCGGAAGGTTCGTCCACTTCTCTGCCCGGAATCACCCAATGGCAGGAGTACTATTGACATCCAATCAATAGTCCTACTTAGATAACTAAAACAGATAATTTGTAGCTATTCTAATATGCGACTAGGTATGCAATTTTTTTTTATGCAAGCAACAACCAATAATGCAATGGAGAAAAATGTAACTAAAAATGTAACAAAAAAATGTATATACAGCTTAACTGTTCTTTTCCAGATTACTTAGTTTTTGTTCATTTTAAAGCAATGATATAAAAAAGAAACAGAATACAGCAGAAAAACCAAAAACGTAAAAAGTATAGTTTAACAAAAAAAAAAAAAAACGCACTTACTCGGAAGCCTACGCTTTTCTGTAAAACTGCCTTCAAATGCCCAAGGGAGTCTGTGCAGGCTGAAACGCACCTTTGCGTTTCGGATCGGACTTCCATACGTCGCTCTGCGTCTGCTGCATTTTTTGCAAACTCCTCAGAAACCCTAGTTCGCTGGAACAGCGAATTTCACGATTTTTGAAACCTGCAAAATAAAACAAAAACAGGAATAGATCAGTAAAGCAAGTATTAAAAACATGAAACCCTAGGGGGTCCCATCGTGATCGCCATTTGTAGATTAAAGATACAATTCCAAAAAAAAAAAAATAAATCACAATAAAGGAATGTAGAACAGTTGTACAAAATGAATGATTTTTATTAATCAATGGAGTTTAGAAACTCCTTTTAAGTACAACAGGGCCTGTAACCCTTTTCGTGATACAAAGTTACAATTTGTGCTATGGTTCTCTGAAACCCTGGTTGGCACAATGTGGTGGCGTCTCCGAAGAATGTATCCTTAACCTCAACAGAATGAGTGGGCTTCGTTGTATCCTTTGGATCGGACCACTCTAGCTTAAGCAGCTGCTATCAACAAATCAGATCTACCACTAGAATCTTGCACACATTTAAAATTATCAAAGAGTTAGAAACTAATAAGAGGGCTCCACTGTGTGAGCCCTTAGAAATAGTCTAAAACCCTAGATCTATGAAATAAAAATAAACGAAATGTAGAATTCAACAAGATTAATACATAAAGAAAGATTACTTGCTTTAGACTAATCTATACCTTTTCCTGTTAATGCGGCGATACCAAGCGGCGGTGATGGATGCGGTGAAAGGGTTTAGTTCATACTTAGGGCCGTAGAAGACTCAGAAGACTCAGGATTAACAGCAATAGCCAACTCCAGACTTAGATTGGAAAGATAGGTAGGTTTAGCCGAAGAGATAGATAGGGTTTGAGCCATCAAGGTGACTCAATTTATAATCTACTCTTAGGGCACACTTTAGGGTTTTAACGACACTTTGAACGTGTGGCTAAGATTAAAGTGGATCCAAGGGTAGAGAATAAATCTAGGTTGTGAAACGGATTAAGATGGATGGACGGATGATATTAAATGAAGGATGGACGGCTCAGATTAAATCACTTAAACTTTATTTATATATATATATTAAAATATATATATATATATATATATTAATTTAAATAAATTTGGGGATGAAAAATGGTGAGAAAAGTGAAATTAGGCCAAATAATGGTGGGAAAGATGGATGACTAACACGTGGCTGGCAGGAAGGTATAGATGACTTACAAGTGGCTGGATTTTGGTGTCTACAGGAGTTTAAGTCAACAATCAATAAAGAAACAACCAACATTTATTAGGGTAAAGAAGCACAGAGAAATGGTTTTGAACAGCCCAAAATAAGGAGAAGGTAAAAGAAAAAATATGGTAAAGAGCAAACCCAACTCAAACCCTCCAATAGGTATGAGACCTTCAAGACACTAGTGGACTAGGAAGAAGAAAAATTCATGGAAGGAGTGGATGCAAATAATAAAAAATAATAACAACCATGTGCAAGCCCCTCTTTCACCTCCTCCCATCCTAGAGCAAGTAATTGAGTGTAGTGAGTTACCGCAATCAGAGATTGCAAGGGAATTGATAGTGCATAACCAAGAGCAGTCGATAATTAAGGATGTCATAATGGGTATAGGAGAAAAGAATAGAGAAAGGCCAACTCTAGGGATAACTCTGGTGGAAAAGAGATAAAAAAATATCAGTTCTCAAGGAGTGGGTAGAAAATCAAATAAGGAATTGATAGCAGTTCAAGGAGATAAATTGATCACTGGAGGATCAGTGAGGCCAATATGTTTTTACTTATCTCAAGGTAACCAATGATTATACAATAATAGAATGTTAGGGATTTAAACAGTAGAACCCATCAATCTGTTGTTCGAAGATTCTCAAAAAAAATTAAATCATATTTTTTGCTTATCCAAGAGACAAAAATGTTGTTGGATCTTATGTGTAAAATAGTAAATAGACTTTGGAGGGGTGTTGGTCATATGGAAGTGGTTGTCCAAGGGGTATCAAGGGGGATAGTTACTTTGTGAAACTCTCTTGAATGTATGGCAATAGACATATATATTAGAGGGGTATCCTCACATCGCATTTTAGGAATAATGTAGCAATTGAGAAAGTTTTAATCATAAATTTTTATGGGTCTCAAAACCTAGATGGTCAGATGCATCAATGGAAAGTTATGCATAACATGAGAGTCTCAAGGGAGGAGTTATACTAGATAGTTGTTGGGTATTTTAATTCTAAATTATCCTCTAGAGATCAGGAAGGGGGAACCTTAATTTTAGACCCAAGGGATTGACTTATGATTGCCCAAGTCCAATCATTACACATGATGGATGTTAAATGCCCTGAAACCAACCATACTTGGAATAATAAGAGGAGGGAGCCACATAGAAAGAAGGTGAAGTTAGATCATTTTTTTATTTTAGAGGAGGTATTTGTGAAATGGAACATAGAATTTTAAATTTTGGAAGGTCTAGTTTCAGATAACTTTCTCATTTTTTTGGAAGGGGGGATAAAAATAGTGCAATATCACAAACCATTTAAATTTGAAAAATTTTGGTTACAAAAAAGGAATTTCAAAAGAAAATTCCACAGTGGTGGGAAGAGGGCTGCCCAGAATATGGGACAACAATGTTTAGATTCCACAAGAAAATTCATTATGTTAAGTATCAACTAAAACAATGGAGGTGAGCTAACAAGACAAACTTCCTATTCCAAAGAGCTCCATTGGTGGCCAGATGGGATTAGGTTCAAAAACACTTAAGAGAAGGAACAATTACAGAGTATCTCAAAGAAGAGGATGATGCATTACGTAAATCAATTGAGGACATTGACAACCAAGAGGAGACCTACTGGAAACAAAGAGCAAGAACCACTTGGTTATTAGAAGGTGATAAAAATACCAAAAAAATTCATTGGGTTGCTTGTACCAGGAGATAGACGAACAACATGGAAACTCTTTAAAATGAGAACGAACACTTCTTTGATACAATTCCAGTTATGCATTTCCATTCAATGGATTATTATTTTTAACTATTTAAGAAAAATATGGTGTAATATGAAGAGGCTCAAAAAGTTCTTGATATCATACCCTCTGTTATATCTGAGGAAGAAAATAAATCCCTACTTAAACACATTGATAGAGAGGAACTAAAGAAATTAGTCTTTGGAATGAGCACCAAAAAAACACTAGGTCTAGATGGCTTTTCAATTGAGTTTTTTCAGGCCTTCTGGGACAACTTGGAGAGGATGTAATGGCTATTATAGATGAGTCCAAAGGTAGTAAAATAATTCTTAAATCATTAAATCATACTTTCATTGCCTTAATTCCAAAAGGGGAGGAGGGGGTGCACATTTTAGATTATAGACCTATTGCCTTATGCAATGTCATATATAAAATAATCACAAATGTAATGGTTGAGCGACTAAAACCTCTTCTACATAGAATTATCTCCTTCAATCAAGGGGATTTTATAGAGGGTAGGTAGATCTTGGATGGTGTGGTTCTATCTTAGGAGGTAATCCATTCAATGTAAAAATATGGTAATAGGGGAATGTTCATAAAATTGGATATGTCAAAGGCTTATGATAGGGTGGAGTGGAGCTTCTTGTCAAAGATGATGGCAACATTTGATTTCTCTCAAGACTGGATAGAATGGATCATGAGCTGTGTTTCTACTTTGATATACTCAGTGTTAATCAAGGATCTTCCCTCACAACCATTTGGAGCTACTTAAGGCCTTCGTCAATGAGATCCTTGTTTCCACTATATTTTTCTCATATTGGTTTAAGGTTTGGGTAGACTCATCTTGAGGAGAAGACAATAAGGTTTGCTAATAGGTATCAATGTGGGTGAGGAATTTTTGACTCACCTGCAATTTGTGGATGACATAGGATTGGTGGAAGTGGCCAACTTCAGGGAAGAAATAATGATTAGAGATACACTTAATGTTTATCTTAGGGCCACAAACCAAGTCATCAATGATAACAAATCCAAACTGGTCTTTTTCAATCTTGATCAAAGGCTTCAGGAAAATTTTTTAGAGATCTTAGGATTCACAAGGACTTCTCTCCCAGTGGTATACTTGGGGTCCCTTTGCATTTTAAAAAACTAAAAATAGATATCTGGAGGAATATTTTGGATTGTATCAAGAAAATAATTAATCATTGGTCTCACAAATGGTTAAGCTATGGGGGTAGATTAACTTTTTAATAGTTAGTTATTCAAGCCATGCTAATTTATAAATTTTCTATCCTTGCTACCCCACATACCATATGGAAAGAGTTGGACAAGATGGCTATAAAATTTTTATGGTGAGGAGTAAAAGGATAGAGGAAATGGACCATAGTAGGTTGGGAGAAAGTAACTCAACCCAAGGTAAAAGGAGGTCTAGGACTAAGGAGATCAAATTTAAATAATAAATATTTGGGTGGAAAGCTTTACTAAAGGTGGATTTCCCAACCAACTTCTTTATTCAGTAAATTTTTAACTAGTAAATATTTGGGACAGGTAAACCCAAATGAGGTGGGTCATTTCCCTTTGGATGGTAATAGATCCTTAGTGTAGCAGGCTCTAAAGTTAGGATCTCAATTAGTGAAACATGGATTATTTTGGAAAGTGGGGGGAGGGGAGAAGGCACGTTTTTAGATAGATTCATGGATCAATACCCACCTATCATTGTTGAATTTCTAGAACTACAACCAATGAAAATAGTCATGGAAACCAGGAGTTGGATCCAAATTGAAATTTATTTCTGGGGTATTATAAGTTTAAGCAGTGTCAGAAGTTGGATGAGTGGCCAATTTTAATCCCTCTGAAATTGACACCCATCAAGACAAAAATATTGGTAGAAAGACTTCTCACATGTATATATGAGGAGGATGAATTAGATTAGGGCTATGGGAGCCTTGTTTTCTACACAATGAAGGATGAATATGATAAGATCCTTCAGACCATCCTCCTCATCCATATTAGGTTAAGGATTGGAGAAATATTTGGCATTCCAAGGGTTGGCCGAAAGTAAACTTTTTTTCCTGACAGTTCATGCATAATGGAGTTCTTACTTTTGATAATATCATATGTAGGGTAATCATATGTCCATATAAATGTATTTTATGCTACAAGAGTGAGGAAACATTTGACCACTTGATATTTGAGTGCTCATTCAAGCGCCATATCTAGGAGAGATGGTTTTTATCTTATAAAATTTGAGTTAATGGTGATTTGAATCGGATTAATATTTGGGAAATATGGAAGAGGGGTAGATTTTAATCTAAAGCTCTTTTTATCGGTTGGGATATTGGATTAAACTTCATTTTGTGGCAAGTGTGGTTGGAGAGAATGCTTTTCATCTTTAGATGGAGTTTGGCAAGTCATTTGGAGCAAAGTCATAGAAACTGTGGCAGTATATTCTAAAGAGGAAAATTGAACTATTATAGGGACAATGGAGAAGGAAGTTGAAGTGTAAGAGGGGATGGATAGAGCTAGTTGGAAAACACCCCCATAAGGTTAAATTAAAATTAATACTGATGGAGCTACAAAAGGCAACCTGGGTAGAGATGGAATTGGAGTTTTTTGTAGGAATCATGTTGGAACAATGCTCTATTGGGAACTGCAAGGCCTGGGAAGGGCCACAAACAATGAAGTGGAAGTATTAGCTATCAAATATGCTTCTATTTGGGCAGTAAAACAAGGTTACAAGAAAATAATCCTAGAACTAGATTCTCAAATAATGGTAGGAGCTTTGGATTGCATTAGGAACTTTGCTTTGAAGACATGGAGGTTGAGGATTCTTGTCACTCAAATTAAGGAATTATAGGGGAATTAGATGATGTGATTCCAGTTTATGTGAGTAGAGATCTAAATAAATTGGCAGACTTCCTAGATAATATGGGTACTAAGAAGGAGGTAGGGGTTCAATGGCATAGTGACATGGTTATTGAGGATGAGAGGATTAGGCAAGTTGGTGAGAAAATCTAGTGTTTAGCTAATTTGGACAACAATTGTAGAAATATGGTTTAGGAGTTTTGTGCTCCACTGTAGATCTTCTTTTACAGTCGTAAACAGGTGAACAACCATTGTAAAAATATGGTTTAGGATATTTGGCTCCAATGCAATTATTCTTTTATTTTTGTAAACATGTGCTCTCTTTGGCTAAGGCTAGGAGAAGTTTCATCCCAAATTGTAAATTATATTTGTCTTAATATAAGTTTTTCAAATTATTTTTCAAAATAAATAAATAAGCATACTCTTAATTGTAGGTTGAATAATCGAAGGTTTGATAAAATAGTTGTTTACTCCTGGCTTAGTTACATCCACATCATCACATTCCAACCCCTTGACTAATATTAAGGTAATTATTTATAATACAATATTCTAACTATTTCAATACTACTAATCAGCAAGGCCATTACTACAAACAAAAACAAACATTCATCCATTCATCAACCACTTACACCTAAGATTGGTTAATGGACGTTAAAAAAACTAAAACAGATATTAATCATTGATTCACATTGGTATTTTCCAAACAAAGATAGCAAATTTAAATACTAGAAATAGCATCGATTAATCTGCAAAATAAAGCCATATGTGTCACCAATAGTAGGGTCCAATTTTGGTAAAATGCCAAAATGACCTCTTTGGTAAATGCAATTGACAAGATATCATCTATCGTGGTGACTTATTTCTAGTTGGTTTCCATGCAAATATGGTATCTCTCTAACCCTTCATATGAGTAGCTCCTCACATATGGATGCATGCCTTTACATCCTTTCTTTTTCCATGACACATAAATGTAATTCAAAATGTGCCCGGGAAAGTGCTTCAAAACCTGTAGCATGAAACAACTATTTGCCATCTTGGAATTTTTAGTTGAAATAACAAAAAAAAAATAGAAATTAGCCCAAAATCATTATTAGTTCTCCTACTTTAACCTGTCTAACTCAAATATCATGCTAAACTATGTAAAAATTCATTATTAGTCATACATATGCTCCATTTAGAGATAAAAGAACATCTCAAACCACTTATTAGATGAGGAATTTCTAGGCCTCATCAATATAGGAGAAACAAAAGGAAGGTAAATAATATAAATTAGAAACCACCAAAATTAGATTTGGTCAAGTTGAATTTTGATGGAGCAACTAAAGGAAATCTAGGACCAACAGGAGGACGAGTAATTAGAAATAATAGGGGTGAGATTTTGTCACTTTACACTTCCAATAGTGGATTTAATATGATTCAATAATAGTAATAAATACCATTTTGAGAAAAGCAAAGGCTCCATGGAACATACAAGATATCATTGCGGAAATACAAGATCTTGCTACAAAGTTTTAAGAAATCAGATTTACACATACATTAAGGGAAGGGAACGAATGTGCAGATAGGCTAGCCAATAGAGGGGATTTTATAGAGGATCATGAAGTTAAAATCTCTTTTACATGGTTAGAGGAAGTAGTAAGTTTAGCTAAATTTGACAAGAAAATTTTGATTGTTTGAATCAAATAATGATTAAGATTTACTTAAATGATTTTCATTGGTAATATTATTTGTATTTATCGAAATACGGAAGGGCAAACATTAAAAATATTATTCGTTAGAAAAGTTTAAATAAATATTCCATAGGCTATAGATAGCCTAGGAGAAATTATAGGTAACCATAAACCTATTCCAAACCTACTTTTCGACAAAAAACTTGTCATCATTACATGTCGTATAATATTGACCGATAAAACAAATATCGATAAACAAAGTAACTAACCTAGGTAACTAGGAAAAGTAAATACATGCGGTAAATAAATTCTACTTAATGTAAGAAAAGGGTAAATATACAAAATTATTGAATATTACTCTAACATCCCCCCTTATTGCATTATTTGGGTAATGTATATAACTATCCCAATACAGTGAAAAAGACGATGAACTACTGGTTCTTGCTCTATCATAGTGCTCTGGATGCTCCTAAGTAAAAAGTGGGTCATTCCTCACTTTGTCTTCACATCAACAAATGTCCTTATTGTAATCTTGTCATCCAACCGAATTGCATGGGTAACCAACCGCTGCAATCGCTAGGTGTAGTAGAGTAGATCACTTCATATGAGGTTCATTTGGTTACAATATGATTTTACAAATTTTTTAATAAGGTAGCTAAGGTGTTAGTCGCTACCAAAAATGCACCCTTATACGTTTTCCTCCTTGTTGTAAAATATGTAATGAAATTTTTGAAAGAAGTGTGACTAAGGTGTTGGTCACTGCCGAAAATGCACCCTTATGAGTCTTCTTCTCTTTTTACAAAAAAAATTGTGTGAAGTAAGAAAATAAATATTTATCCCCCTTAATTGCAAAATATGTGCAACTTAAGAAGCTTTGTGAAGGATTGTACAAATATTACCTCCTAGGAAAATTTTTCACCAGAAAATTCCCTCCTTTTGTTACAAGTACTTCAAACAATGAGAGTTTTCTATTTATGAAGCTTAAAAGAGGTATAATCACCCCTTTATTACTAGTACTTCAAACAAAAACTTATGCTATTTATGAAGCCTAAAAAAGAGAGAGGAAATGGTGCTTGCTTAAGGTGACAAATTTGTTTTCCATTTACAATATTGTCTTAGCCATGAGCACTCTGTGTAATTTTTCTGAACCAGAATCAGAATCAGAATTAGACACTTCACTAGCAATATTGCCTTTGTGTTGCTTCTATGATGTGCCTTTGCCTTTCTTGTTTTTCTTGTTTTTAAACCAACACCAATTGGTGTCATGGTTATCCTTTTTACAATGCAAACAAAACCTCTTTTGAGTTTTCTTTCCCTTACCTTTTGAGGATGATCCTCCTTTATGAAAGTTTCCTTTCTTCTTTTCACCCTGATTGTTAGAGTAAAGTGCATTGTTTGACACTTCATCACTTTGGAGTTAATTTGCTTCCTCTGTTTGAAGAAAATTGATTAACTCCACAAAGGTGACTGATCTTTGATATACATTTAGAGATGTAATCAACATTTTATAGGATGCGAGAAGAGCCCTCAATATTACTGAAGTTAGAATAATATCTTCTACTTTGGCTTCTAAATCATGTAGATTTGACTTCAGTTCTGACATTCTACAAAGGAAGAGTTCTATTGATTCACCTGACTTCATATGGAATGTATGAAGTTATATTTGAAGGTTTAGAACAATTGATTGATTCTTACCTTCAAAAATGGTACAAAGTGCATCCCATGCATCTTTACCAATTTTAGCTTCACTTATGTGAGATTGGATCTCATCACTAGTTGCTAGGAGGATCAACATGAGAAGACGATTGTTCTTTTTGTCCCATGCTTGTTGATATGCTCCTGCTGATGCGGGTCTTGATTTAGTGCCATAAACTAAATCCCACATTTCCTCTACAGTCAAGATGGATTTCATCTTAGTTTTACATCTTGAATAGTTAGGACCTTTAAGCAATTGTGTATCATTTAAGTATTTGTTGATAGTTGCCATAATGAAGGTCTTAGAATTTACAATAAGATGGATCTTTCTTTCACTCTTAAGTGGTATTTAATGGCACCTGCCTGAAAATCCTCTTGAAGAGAAATAATCAGTTTGAGAAAATTAAGCTAAACAAATAAGAGATGAAAGATAATTCACTCAAAAAGATATTTAATGGCACCTTCCTAAAAATCCTCTTGAAGAGGAATAATCAGTTTGAGAAAATTAAGCCAAAAAGATAAGAGTGAATTAGGGGTTTTGTTTTTAGGAAAGAATATCAAATGAAATTGGCTTTAAGTCTGTGCAATGGTTGACACAAATTATTGTAAAATTTTGGGGTTTGAGTGTTCTTGATTTTATGACTTATAATTGCAAAAAAATAATGCAATAATCAAACAAGAATGCCCACAAAATTCTTATCACATAGGTGTCGGATGCAACCAAAAATGCACCTAATTTGCCAATGAAGGTGTCGAGTAAAATCGAAAATGCACCTTTTAGTTTTTGCAAAAAAAATTGGATTTGTGTTGTGTAAAAAATTGATATATTTTGTCTCCTCTTGTTTTCCAAAATTTGCAAAGAATGTGGCATAAAACAATTGCCTTTTCTTTTTTTTTTACAAATTTAACAAGTTCTATTTTTTTTAAGTGCTCCTCACTTTTGTTTTTCATTTTTGTAAAGTACAATTTCTTGTCTTCCCCCCTTTGTTTTGTAAAATTAATAAAATAGCACTCCTTTCAAGACAATTCGACACACGACCTACGTTTCAAAGGCTTCCAGAACCATTCGACACATGACTTGGTTTTAGTGGACCCTTTGAGGCTTCAACACAAAACATGAGAGGGGCATTAGGATTGAAAGGTTCTCATATCCTCATAGGACCATAACTTTGATCCAAGCCCTTCCAAGGATCAGTGTAAGTGTTGAACCGAGGTAAACTTCTTCGATGCTCTCGAAGCATACGACAAAAATGAGATCTTTTTGTTTGTCATTGAAGTCCGTTCCTATTTCTTACAACTCTTTGATGACAAAGAGATTTCTTAATCCAAGACTTTTTCTTCATGAAAGTTAACTTGTACTCTCAAAAATGGTTAGAAATAAAAATTTGGGAGCAAAAGGACTTTACAAAGTTTGAATGGTTTTGCAAAAGGAATTATGTTTTTTATCCTCTTTTGTTTGCAAAAAAAAACTTGTGCTCTTATATATCTTATATCCTCTATTTGGAAGAAAACAAAAGCTCCTTTCTTGATTATTTTTCTCTTTTAAAAGTATGTTCATGTTTCAAGTTTGAAAAGAAAATGTAATTTTCTAATGGAAAAAAAATATATAGTAAAATTAAATAAAAAATTTCCTTAAAAAATAATAATTTAAGAAAAAATTAATTATTTAATGAAACTATTTTTTAAAAACATTAAAAAAAATTAATCAAACTTAAAAAATTTTGTGGTATACCTTTTGAAAATCGGTGGGTGTCGAACCCTCGACGTAGCTGTGAGGAGTGCCTTGGCGCTCGGCCTCCAACTAGCCTAGCTACTTGTCTCGATGAAAACCAAAGGGATGAATCCCTTTATTAATGAATGCCACAGAGTGGCATCGCTTGACAGTGCCACACCTCCTTTCGGTGCCACTCTTTCACTGCTTAGCTCCGATACAATGTGCCACTCGATATTGCTCCTTTTTTGCCACATGCAAGCTGCGATTGTGTACCTTTGTTGGCTTTGGAATTTTTGTGATAGATGCATTGATAAATCGAGTACTATCAGGTTGCGATCTTTAGCTGAAAGCAACAGATAATGAACGTCTTGACTCTAGTGTCTGTGATTGTTCAAAAATATCTGCGATTAAAGCTTTGCAATTAGAGATATCTCAATGAAAAAACACAACAGGTTTCCTCCTTGGTTGTGCGATCTCGTCCTCTGTGAAGCAAACATAGCACACCCTATTCAAAAAGTCAACAATGGAGTTCAGTAATGGTGCTCGCAGTAATTTTTATGACCACAGCTAATGAGAGAGGGATATCTTAGGTGATCAGAGGGGTAAAACAAAAATCTAATCCACCCAAAATCTCTACAATCGTGTGTAGAAGTGATTAATGCCTTCAAAATTTGGATAGGACGTCAAGAAATGCAAGGAAAATTTGATGAAATTTCAAACGTCGGACGGGTTTCACCTCGTTTGAGTTTGCAAAAAAATGCGATTATCCCACATGCGTGGGAAGGAGAGAGCAATGAGGATTTATATTGAAAAAGTTCTCCCTAAGCTCTTGTCTCCTCTCGAGGAGACTCTGCCCGAGAGGACAGAGAGACATCCCTCACGAGGAGGGTTTGATGATTGCCATGTGGTGGTATTTGCGTCTACGTCGAACCCATATAGGATGACATCTGGTTTATCACATCCAGTCCTATGTCTACCCAGTTAATGAGGTTGTTGGAGACGTCAGTTGATCTTCACCTAGTTAGGTGTGTTCATGGTAGATGCGTCAATCGTCGGAGTCTCCTCTCAGATCGACGATCAGGTCGAAGGGCCACCTGCCCTCGATAGACGTGTCGATCATCAAAGTCTCCTCTCTGGTCGATGGTCAAGTTGAAGGGCTACCTGCCCTCGGTAGACATTTCATTCATCAAAGTCTCCTCTCTGATCAATGGTTAGGCCTGACAGGTCGAATAGCAAAGTGTTGTCAGATTTGCAAGCTTACGGACCAGATTCTGTCCGCTAGATACAGTTAGATTTTTAGATTCCATACTCAATTTTTGAGCTAAAACCAAAGGTCTTATAGGTCAAGAAATCTATACTGTCACTACCTTAGGAAGCGTACCTATCCAAGGGGTCCCGAGTCTCAAGATTTGGGCCCCTAGTCCAGCTAGAACGAGTTGCATTGCCTTGTCCAGTTTCATGCCCTTGCTTCGCAGATCCACTCAACCATGCTCTGATACCATGAAAGACGAAAGGGCAAACATTGAAAATATTATTCATTAGAAAAGTTTAAATACATATTCCATAGGCTATAGATAGTCTAGGAGAAATTATAGGTAACCAATAACCTATTCCAAACCTACTTGCCGACCAAAAACTTGTCGTCATTACATGTCGTATAATATCAGCCGATAAAACAAATTTCGGTAAACAAAGAAACTGACCTAGGTAAATATGAAAAGTAAATACATGCGGTAAATAAATTCTACCTAATGTAAGGAAAGGGTAAATATACCAAATGATGGAATATTACTCTAACATTTATAACATTAATGTGTTTTCATATAAACTATTTCTTATAGTTCTTGTGGTTGCACTTATGCTTTAAGAGTGAAACTAACAATCCAAATTTGATAAAGCAAAATATGATAGCACAAAGTTTTGAAAATATTACTCTACTAAGATGCAATGCATGGATAGTAGAGGTGGAGTTTTAGTATTATGAAGGTTGTTGGAAAAATATCAAGAAGAAGGATGCTAGATTTTGGAATATATGTATTTACAAAGAAAATTAGAGATATAGAAAATGAAAATCAAGAATTCACACTTATTATGCAAAAATATGTAGGTATCTAGCTATAGCAACTCAATTGAGATGAGAATTTTATGGCAAGGTCGAGATTACAGCGAACAACTTCTCATTAAATTTCAGTGAAATAAAAAAAAATACAGTCCCTGTTACAATGTCCAGGCACACTACTTCTTTCCCCCAATCCCGAACTCACCATCCCCAACCCTTACAAATTTTGAGTTTTTATCGAGGCCTCGATCCTCTCGGAAATCAATGCTCCCGCCCCACAACAATTTCAATTTCCATTTTCCCTCCGGTCGAATTTTCAAATTTTGGTTTTTTGCCATAAATGGGCAACTGCCCGACCAGCCTGGAAGCTTGCATTAATGGCTTCCCATACCCTGCACTGGCCGCTATACACTGACTGTACTCTGTACTGCTGCTTCATTCATTAATCCATCTCCCGCAATTGTCGTGTTTCCAGAAGTAAAAGGATGCGTGGCTTACACCCCCTTATTAATCTCCTTGACCTTCCTCTTTGGTTTTCTTACACGCGGCCGGCTCATCGGGTCATGCTCTTTCCTTGTCACATTACAGTAGAAACACGTGTCCTCCACACTGCCCACGTGTCAAGTTGACCTTGCCAGGCCGTTCTCTTGTTTACCTTCGGCTGTGCAAAAACCAGGCCGCGATATCGCGACAAGCCTCTCCCTCTTCGCTTTTCCCCACGAGATCGTCACGATATCGCGACGTCGCGATATCGCGACGTCGCGATATCGCGACGACTACGGCCACTTCCCATAGCACGGAACTCAACCATCACTTGGCAGCCTTTCGGAGGTCACGATTTCGCGACCCCAACCCCCTTGCTTTGCCAAACCTTCTCCAATTTAAACATTGCTCAACAAAACTTCTCCTGGACTAAAATAAATAAAACAAGGTGCACAGAACTTAGAAAAACTTGAAAAATTTTTGGAAGATGCAAGATTGCTTCACTGTCTCCGGATGCTCCTGCATCAGACACCCGGGGTAATTAAAGAAAAGTGATCCTCACTTTTGGGTTGTTAGAGGAAGACCCAGGCGGTCAACCTCCGTTTTAGACAACCAAGTTGCATCTTCAACAGGCCTGCCCTTCCACTTGATCAAATACTCAGTATACTGTCTGTTTCTGGTGCTTCTGCCTTCACGGGTATCCAATACTTCCTCGGCCTCATTTGTGCTTGGAGTGGATGCTGGAATTTGCCATAATTCTGGACTTTGCCTCTCTGTGCCTTCTCCCTCATGATATTCCACTAAATCTGAAATATTAAAAATAGGTGAAATATCAAGCCAACTCGGCAATTCCACCTCATACGCATTTCCTGACTCCCGCTTTCCCAGTATTTTACATGGTCCAAACTTTTTCATCTTCAATTTATTGTAAGTCTTGGCAGGAAATCTCTCCTTCTTGAGATGCACCATAACCTCATCTCCAACCTTGAACTCCTTGAACCGCCGCTTCTGGTCTGCCCTTGTCTTATATTGACTGTTCATTTTTGTAATTTGTCTTCTTACTTCCTCATGCAGACTTTTCATATGTTCTGCAAATTCTTCTGCTTCGGCACTACATTTTTCTTTTCTGTCCAACTTTCTTAGTTCAGACACATTCCTCGGGTTGTGTCCATATATTATCTGGAATGGAGATTTATCTGTGCTTTTATTAACTGAACTGTTATACGCAAATTCTACCTGCGATAAAACTAAATCCCATCCCTTGGGCTGATCTGCTATCAAACACATCAATAGATTACCCGGGCTTCGTTCACCACCTCTGTACGTCCATCGGTCCGTGGGTGGTATGCGGAACCGAATTTCAGGTCTGTTTTCATCTTCTTCCACAGAGTTCTCCAAAAGTATCCAACAAACTTGGTATCTCTATCGAAACTATGCTTCTTGGCGGACCGTGAAGTCTAACCACTTCCTTGAAGAACAACCCTGCAATGTGAACTGCATCACTGGTCTTTTGGCAGGGGATAAAATGTGCCATTTTGGAGAATCGATCAACCACCACAAATACAGAGTCATTTCCTCTTTGTGTCCTTGGTAATCCAAGGATGAAATCCATGCTTATGTCTTCCCATGGCCTCTCCGGTACAGGTAATGGCTGGTACAGTCCTGTGTTTTGCCTTGCACCCTTTGCCATCTGGCATATTCTGCAACTCTGCACAAACTTTCGCACATCTTGCTGAAGTTGTGGCCAGTAGTAATTTTCCTCCACCAGTGCAATGGTCTTATCCCGACCAAAATGCCCAGCCAGTCCTCCGCTGTGCTTTTCTTTGATCAAGTTCTCCCGCATAGAGCTCCTTGGAATGCATAATTTGCTCCCCTTGAACAACATTCCATCTTGTATTAGGAAATCCAACCATTTTGTTCGGTCCACCGTAACAGGTGTTAAGCAAGCCTTCCAGGCTTCTGCAAAATCCGGATCTGTAGGGTATAAACCCTTCAGTTCTTCAAACCCCACTACCTCCACTGTCAGTCTAATCAGTAAGGTCTGCCTTCTGCTCAAGGCATCTGCAACTCTGTTTGACTTTCCACTTCTGTGCTTCAGCACAAAGGTATAACTTTGGAGGAACTCCACCCATTTCATGTGCCTTTGATTCAGTTTTGTCTGACTGTTAATGTATTGTAAAGCTCGATGGTCAGTAAATAGAACAAACTCCTTTGGTAATAAATAGTGTCTCCACTTTTTCAGAGCCTGAACTATGGCATAAAATTCTTGGTCATAAACTGAATACTTTTTTCGAGCGTCATTTAGCTTCTCACTGAAATAAGCAACTGGTTTGCCCCCTTGACTCAGTACAGCCCCTATTGCACTGCCATCGGCATCACAGTCCACCTGAAATACCTTGTTAAAGTCTGGAAGTGCCAACACAGGCTGTTCTGTAACTTTTCTCTTCAATGCATCAAAGCTCCTTTCAGCCCCTGATGTCCACTTGAACTCCTTTTTATCCCCCCTCATTGTTTCCGTGAGAGGTGCACAGATGCTGCTGAAGTTCTTTATGAACTTCCTGTAAAAGCTGGCCAAACCATGAAAGGATCTTACTTCTGTTGTGCTTCTTGGGGTAGGCCATTCAATGATGGCTCTTACCTTCTCTGGGTCCATTTTCAGGCCTTCTGTTGAGATTACAAACCCCAGGTATACTAACTCCTTTTTGACAAAATTACACTTTTTCAGATTTATTAACAACTGCTCTTCCCGCAGCTTCTCAAAAACCTTCCTGATGTGCATCAGGTGTTCTCCCAGGGTCCTGCTGAATATCAAGATATCATCTAAATAAACAATTACAAACCTTCCCAGGAATTCCTTCAGTACTTCATTCATCAGCCGCATGAAAGTACTTGGTGCATTGGACAGCCCAAATGGCATGACCAACCATTCATACAAGCCTTCTCTTGTCTTGAAGGCTGTCTTCCATTCATCTCCCTCTCGGATACGGATCTGATGATAGCCACTTTTCAGGTCAATCTTTGTGAAGTATTCAGCTCCACTTAAACAGTCCATGATATCATCCATTCTTGGCAACGGGAACTTGTACTTAATAGTGATTTTGTTGATGGCCCGTGAGTCTGTACACATCCTCCATTCCCCATCCTTCTTTGGCGCCAGCCACTGCAGGTACTGCGCATGGACTCAAACTTTCCCGAATCAATCCCTTTTCTAACAATTCCTGGACCTGTCTATTTAACTCCTCAGTCTCTACAGGCGTCATCCTGTGTGCAGCTTTATTTGGCAAGCTTGATCCCGGTACTAAGTCTATATGATGGCTAATTTTCCTTACTGGGGTAAACCCTCAGGCACATTGTCTGACACAATATCCGGAAATTCCTCCGGTAGATTTTGGACTTCTGCTGGGGTATCCTGGCATTCCTTCTCCCTAACTCTAGGGATTATTGCATAACATAAATGTTCATGCTTCAACCCGTTCAGGAACTCTCTCCCCTCAACTAAACAGACTCTAGAATTGTTACATACCTTTTCATCCGCATCCTTCAAGGGCTTTAGTTTATGGCGTACACCATTCTTTGTCAATGAGTAGGTGTTGGCACGGCCATCATGCATTGCGTTCCGGTCAAACTGCCAGGGCCTCCCCGGCAACATGTGGCAAGCATCCATGGGCGAGGATGTCACACGGGACCTCATCACAATAATTTCCAATGTTGAATTTAACGGAACACTTGCTCATTGACCAAAGCTCTGTGGTCTTTCTGTAACCATGCGACCCGGTATGGGTGTGGGTGCTTCTTCCTTTCTAATTGTAGCTTTGTAACCATTTCCTCAGAAACCAGGTTATCCGTGCTACCATTGTCAATAATGATATTGCAAACCTTGCCTGCACATTTACATCTGGTGCGGAATAAACTTTTTCTCTGGTCTGTGTCCTTCTCCTCATTCAACAGGACTCTTCTTACAATCATTGTTTCTCCCCTCTCCGCTTCTTCGGAATGCTCAGACTCAGCATCTTCCTCTGCCACAGCAGCTCTGGCCGGACCCTCAGGCCTCTTGTTCGTTCTTTCCCGGTGTTGTGGACACTCGAATGCACGATGCCCTTCTTCACCACGGTGGAAACATGTTCCACGGAATACTCCCCTTCCAAATCCCCGTCCAGATCCACCCCGTCCTCTTGGGTAGTTGTTCTGGTCTCGGGGTTGATGAGCATCCTCCTCCCTTTGATCTGGGCTACCACTGGCTTCACCAGTCTTCTTCGGGTCCTTATACTTTTCTCCACTGGTCCTCCCACTAGTTCTTCCACCATGGCCCCTTCCTCTTTGCTTGCCTTCAAACCGCCTATTCAGTTTTTCTTCTACCTTTAAGGCAAATTGGTAAGCATCCTCAATGGTGCTTACCCGAACTAGACTCAGCTCTTCCTGGATGCCGAGTCTCAACCCATTGATATAACGGGCTACCTTCTCTTTGTTCCCCTCTAAATGCCCAGTTCTAATGGAAATTTTGTAAAACTCTTCGGTGTACTCTTGGACAGTTCTGTTCGTCTGTCTCAAACTCTGCATCTTTCTTAACAGATCCAACTCGTAGTCTGTCGGGATGAACTGTCTTTTCAGCTTCTCAACCATTCTGTCCCACCTGGTTATTCTCTCTTTCCCTCGTCTATTTCTCTCCAACTGTATCCCCCTCCACCAAATGCTGGCATGACCCTTCAACTTGGTCTTAGCAAATCTGACCCGATTAGGGTCCTCAACCTCCTCGTACTCGAAATACTCCTCTAAATCATTTATCCAGTCAATTACTTCTTCTGGATTCAAGTTACCCGAGTACGTGGAAACCTCCATTTTTGGTTGCTTTCCAATCTGAGAGATGGCCTTGTATAACCGAGCTTGCGCAGGGTCCATAGCCTCTTCCTCCTCCTCAGATTGGTCTTCCTCTTCAACTTCGTCCTCACTGTCCTCATCCCTTCCGGGCTCGTGCCTTCTGCGTAATTCCTCTTGCAGGGCTTGAACTTGTCTCTGCAAGGCCCGGAAGTCTTCGGCCGGCACCACATTTCCTACCCCGCCACGGTTCCTTCGTGGAGGCATTATAATTTCCTTTTTTTTTTTTTTTTAAATTCCTCCCACAGATCCTGGTGTAACTGCCTCTTTCCGGCGATCTGTTACACGCTCAGGAGCTCCAGCTCTGATACCACTTGATGGCAAGGTCGAGATTACAGCGAACAACTTCTCATTAAATTTCAGTGAAATAAAAAAAATACAGTCCCTGTTACAATGTCCAGGCACACTACTTCTTTCCCCCAATCCCGAACTCACCATCCCCAACCCTTACAAATTTTGAGTTTTTATCGAGGCCTCGATCCTCTCGAAAATCAATGCTCCCGCCCCACAACAATTTCAATTTCCATTTTCCCTCCGGTCGAATTTTCAAATTTTGGTTTTACGCCATAAATGGGCAACTGCCCGACCAGCCTGGAAGCTTGCATTAATGGCTTCCCATACCCTGCACTGGCCGCTATACACTGACTGTACTCTATACCGCTGCTTCATTCATTAATCCATCTCCCGCAATTGTCGTGTTGCCAGAAGTAAAAGGATGCGTGGCTTACACCCCCTTATTAATCTCCTTGACCTTCCTCTTTGGTTTTCTTACACGCGGCCGGCTCATCGGGTCATGCTCTTTCCTTGTCACATTACGGTAGAAACACGTGTCCTCCACACCGCCCACGTGTCAAGTTGACCTTGCCGGGCCGTTCTCTTGTTTACCTTCGACTGTGCAAAAACCGAGGCCGCGATATCGCGACAAGCCTCTCCCTCTTCGCTTTTCCCCACGAGATCGTCGCGATATCGCGACGACTGTGGCCACTTCCCATAGCCTCAACAATGACGTCGCGATATCGCGACGAAACTCAACCATCACTTGGCAGCCTTTCGGAGGTCACGATTTCGCGACGTGTTGCGATTTTGCGACCCCAACCCCCTTGCTTTGCCAAACCTTCTCCAATTTAAACATTGCTCAACAAAACTTCTCCTGGACTAAAATAAATAAAACAAGGTGCACAGAACTTAGAAAAACTTGAAAATTTTTTGGAAGATGCAAGATTGCTTCACTGTCTCCGGATGCTCCTGCATCAGAATTGAATTTGTTTATAAACTCTCAAGATCTAAAGGAGAGAGTTGTGATTTTTCAAGGGTGGGGGGCCCAAGTACAACTCCTTTTTTGCAGCAAAAAAAGTAGATTATAATATTTTATTTTTATTTGCAATAACAATATAGAGTAGTTAGCTGGGTGGGTGTAGTTTCATTTTGTTGTTGGTTCCATGAGGTAAGACAATTGTTAGTTGGTTGGTTTGTTGGGCCATTTTGTGGGTTGGTTGCAAAGTATTGAGGATCTATAATTTCTCTAGGTTCTATCTATGTCTCTATTTCTCTTTCCTCTACCTTTCTATGTGCTTGTTGTAACTGGGTGTAACTGGATGTAGTCCCACGGTGTGGGATAGCTTTTTCTCTATTGTCTCTTAGTCTATTCTTTAAAATTTGTTGCTTCCTTCTTATACAAGGTTAAGGGACCATTTCAAAATCCCTTTGTTTACCCAATCAAATATATATATATATATATAGTTAAACAAAAATATATACAAACCACCTTCAAATAAATGATTGTATTAAATTTTAATATTTTAAGTTTGATTAAATGTTGTTGAAATGAGTCCCACCTATATTACATCATGATCACATTATCATCATACTTAAATAAACCATAAAATTATGGTATTACAACAAACCATATAATCCTACATTGCCTTATCATGAGTATGTCATCATAGTGTGAGAAATTGTATTCAAGTCATGCTCATACAAATGTTTCCCATTTATCATTGTTTTATGAAGCCTTCGACAAAGTTTTAATAATTTTAATATATGAGTAAATAAAAGGTATATATAAATATAAAAGTGTTATAATTAGACATATTCAAAAGTTAACAAAATATGAATCTAAGAAATAGAATAATATTAAATTACTTTGTTGTTATATTTTCCCGTTATATTATAATTTTTAATTTTTTTGTTATAGTTTTGCATATATAGATTTATTAACTGAATATACATGATGAGTTATCCTATATTGATAATAATTATAAGATAAAGGGTTTATCAATCTAAGGTCAAGTGGTTGATATGGGTTGTCTTTCATGAAAATGGCCCATGTTCAAGTCTCAATGGGCACATAGGCCCTACATGTATGAGTGGTAGGTTTTTGATCTCAAATGAGTTATCCTAGCCTCAATATAAACAAAATCCATGGTAACTATGATGATTGTAAGACATTACAAGTACCAAGATATTTTCCAATTTGAAATAATGTTATTTCAAAATACCTTGGTAGGTTTTTTTGTTGCTACTAATGAGAGATTTTGCTTCCACCAAGTTGAGGGTCCCCCACTACAAGATATGATATGGTTACTCAAAAATATTGAGAGCTTTGATAGGAGAAATGTTAGTGTCATTAAACTAGATAGGCATAGGAATAGAAGCAAGAGTGAGGACCATTATCTTATGATAAGCCAATCAACTACATTCAAGCTAAAATAAGGATTTAATTTACAAAAGTATAAAAAGGAAATAAAACACGACAATGAATCATATATGTATTTTACTCTATCTCCACAAATAAGACTTCTCAAATATTTAATTCTTTATCTTGATACTATTACGCACTAAAAGAAGAAAAATTTAGGGTTTTTTCTTATAAAACAAACAAAAACATTTTATTTAGAAACTTTATCTACAACTCTTAGCAAAAATTGATTGTTGTTTTAAGACCATGATATTGTTTATAATACAAAAATATAACTCTCCTATTGGAAGACATAAAATCTGCCCATAGAGAAAATAAATAGTCAAAACACATGGACTAAATTTACGAACAAGATATTATAGCAAAGTTAACATCTTATATGGTAAGCATCCAACATATATATAAAAAGATGAAATAAGTCATTACACATAAAAATATGATAGCAAATTACAATGTAGGATACTTAGCCCCAACAACATATGTATATCCAAAAACCAACTTTGAGATAGTTCATCCCTTTAAATCAAAACACTTTTCCAAAACAGATAAAGCTATCATACACTTAGGTAACCCACCCAATAGTTAGACTTTTATAAGTTGCATAAGTTATAAATTTGAACCATCATATATTTAATGCAAAACAACAATAAATAATCATGATGAGAAGGTAAGTTAAGGCTAAGATAGATATTAAAAGCTATACAATATGAACCTTCTAAGAAAGTAATACAACCAAATACTTGAGTATTTAAATCAACCAAGTATCGTAGAAGAAATATTATGATATATATGGAATATATTAATATGGTAGAAACTACATATTTCCTTAAAGATGATGATGCATAAGAAACATACAATCCCATGTCAACCCCACTTACTTGGGAACCAAACTTGTTTGTAAAGGAATTAATGAATCTAGAACAAAAATACTAAGATATTTAAAATGTAGGGACCAAGCAAATGATTCTCAATTTAAGGAAATGAAAATGGAAAACTTGAAGTTACCATAGGATAACAAACAACTAAAATAATAAGTGGAAATTTATGTGATAGTTTAAGGAAAGAACAACTACCATTGTATAAACTTAAAATAATTATGAATCAAGCAACTAGCATATATATAGTAGTAGAATTAATATAGAATCGAATACAAGAAATCCAACTACAACTGTAATCATATAAATAATAGATAAACACTTAAAATTTAGTTTAAAAGTTTTAAAACATGGGAACAAGTAAGGGAAGCAAAAAATAATCAACGTAATTTGACTAAAACATAGGTTAAATGGAGATATATAATAGGTCATAAAACATAAGACTCGAGGTTTCTATGGACTATGGAGAAATATATGACACTAACAACCTCACAATAAATTTCTTGTATACTAGGTTATAATGAAAAGGATGGATTTAACAAGTGGGTAGAATTGAAAAATTAAGAGAACAATAGATATATAAGGGTCACAATAAAAATCCTAGAATAAAAATAAGATATTACAAAACAAAATGACACTAAAAGGTACTCATTTCTACCTAGATTAAAACCTTACTCCAATGCAACTAGAAGCAAGAAATATGAAATGGTAAAAAGTGAAGGTAGTAAGAAATGAAGGATGCATTGATAAAAATGGAAAATATTGCATCTCTATCTAAAAACATCACAATAAATAAAAAGCATCCTCATATCCAAGAGAAAATAGTAATTATAGGTTGGAATTACAAGAGCTAACCTTCAAGAAGAAGGCCTAGGATAAGGCCCATAGCTAAAGGAAAAGATATATTTGTCCTACCATAAAATTATAAAAGACTTGGATGTAAAATTCTAAATTTTAAATGGTACACTAAGGGCTATATATGAATTTAGGTAGATTAAATGGTATAAACCATAGAGAGATAATAGCTTTAATAAAAGAAGCATGGTCATAGATATAAGGGTGGGAAAAGAAGATGTAAATAAACAATATTGTTGGAAATTACAATATTTTGTAGTAATGAATAGAAGAAATCCATCCACTCAAATCTTAGACATAAAGAGTAAAAATATTAAATAAATTAAAAGAAACACAAAGGCTTGAGGGCACCCATAGGCATCATAAATAATCATTGCATTATCCGTAGATAAAAATCACAACACTCTGATAATAAAAATGAGTAGTGATGGGGGATATTTATAACAATAACAAAAGGGAATTTAAGGTTAATTACAAGTTGGATTCAAGGTTAAGTAGACCCATAGGGCTTAAATAATAAAATACTACAACAAATTCAATACATTGTACAATGAATGCTCTAAGGCTTATCCAATATTACATCATATAATGTTGGCCTTAGCCATGAATAAGATTACACTTTCAACACACTGTCATAATCCAAAGTAAGGTGCCAAGGAGAGAAGATATTAGTAACAATAATATCTTCCCCCTATAATGGATTCTCTAGTGGGCCTCCATATTTTGAGATAAACTCATTTGAATTCTCCCTCATTATCTAAAATCTGCTAGTATAAAGTTGCTTTTTGCATAAGAGACTCCTTAGGTTGGACCATAGTCATCACTGACACTATTAGACACTCTCACATATATCCAAAAAATATTTTTTTAGGGGTTTCAAACGAAGAAGATAAATCAATATAACCACTTCTTCTAAATATAATCTCCTTCAATCTTCCATAGTCATAAAGTATGAATTGAAGGCATAGTTTTTCCTCTTACAACATACATCGACTTGTTTGAAGAATTCCTCTTGCCCTTGGACCACCTAATTTTAGTCACCAAAAGAGGTTTTGCATGAACCTACCTATAAAAATATCTATGATATACTTCCAAGAGTACTTGAACAAGAAAAATAAGAAGATCATAAATGATTAGATCTTAATGAATAAGATAAATCAATTTTTCAATGGAGGAAAAGGGATTAACTAAAGCACATCCTAAATCATTTTCCTATAAGCCTCTAAAAGAATCAAAATCTACTACTACTATCAAAAATTTATCCATGTCTCCCAAAAAATAGGCCAAAGATCCTGATTACATAAAATATAATAAATCTACCCTTTCAAAACAAGGAAAATGGATTTAATGATTATTCCACACAATTCTATAGCTAGCACTAGAATGGATCTATAAAATGATGTCACCAATGCATAGAGATCAAAAAGTATGATTTTAAAATGCTCAAAATACTTCTATGTACAAAATTTATGGCCTCCAAAAGTTTTTCCCTAATAATTCCCAAAAAATAAAAATAATAATTTTCCAAAACTTAGGAAAGTAGCATCAAATAATAGTGCATCACATGTTGTCTATGCATTCACTAGTAACCACCACTCATTTGTGTCACTTAGTTGGAATTGTACACTAGAAGTTCAACACCTATAGATTTCTCGTTAGTTGAGGGTATGCAAAAGTAGAAAAGACTTTTATGTTTCATGTAGAGGTACTACATCAACTACCACATTAGCCAATTAGTGTATGGGATTTTGACCCCCCATACCTATTGGTCATGCAAATTATAGTAGCAAGCTTCACCTTCTACCAATCAAGAAGATCCAAAGGTAAGCAAAGAGAGATTTTTTCAAAAACACACTAGAGTAACTTGAACCTAGGTCTCATGGCATGCAACCATTCACATACCCATTTGTCCAGAGATATTTATGATGATCAAAAGGTTGATGCCCCCATAGATGACCCCTTTCCATTCCATCATTAACATGCAGGAGAAATAGTTTTGAGGTTCAAAACTTGAACCTCCTTCCTTTGGAATTTTAAAAGCATCCTCACTTAGCAACATGACATGTGCTCAACATGTGTCAAAACCATAATCCCTTTATTTCAATATTTTAAGGCAAAAAATATAATATGGATTTGAACCCATGACAGTCAATAAATAAAACCTTAAACAATGCATACCTGGTTGTTATGACATCTTTTGCAAATAGAACAAAGGATTAACCATTTCTATAGAATATGATATCTTGATCAACTCAAGAAAAGAGTGCCAAGAACATGGCATGTGTTGGAGTAGATTCAAGTTTAAAAATTGTGAAGAACACAAGCTTATACTAAGAGGGGGTGAACAGTATAAGAGTACTTTTTACTTTTCTTTCCAAATCAATATTATGCAGTGTATAGATAGCAGTATCAATAGCAATAATCAAAGCAATGCACAAAACACCACACACAATAGAGACACCACAATTTACGTGGTTCACCCAATGTGGGCTACTCCACGGAGAAAATATTTCACTAAAATTTTCTCAATCAATCTCTTGGGAATCCTTCCCAATTACAATGTTTATGGACCTCTTGTCCAAAGGAGATGTTGATCCCCTAAATCTGGTTTGTGGATCTCTATCCACAGGAGAACTCCTTCTCCTCTGCTCTGGCTGGTGATCCTCTAGAAGACTACTACCTCCACTACGTTGGCTTGTGGATCTCTCTCCACTGAAGACTCTTGTCCCCACTCAGAAGACCTATCCTCACTACCCTGGCTGATGGATCTCTATCCACTAGAGACTACTGTCCTCTCTACTCTATCACCTCCAAAGCTCTATCTCAAATATGCACTAAACATAGTCCAGTCGGTCTAGCACAAATTTGTTCAACTCTACACTAAACATAGTCTAGTCGATTTAGCACAAGTCTGCTCAACAAGCTCACTCAAATCTACACTAAACATAGTCTAGTCGGTCTAGCACAAATCTGCTCAACTCTACACTAAACATAGTCTAGTCGGTCTAGCACAAGTCTGCTCAACAAGCTCACTCAAATCTACACTAAACATAGTCTAGTCGATCTAGCACAAATCTTCTCAATAGGTCCACTCAGAACCTGCTCAAATCTGCTCAATAGGTCCACTCAGAACCTGCTCAAATCTGCTCAATAGGTCCACTCAGAACCTACTCAAATCTGCTCAATAGGTCCACTTAGAACCTGCTCAAATCTGCTCAATAGGTCCACTTAAAACCTGCTCAAATATGCTCAATAAGGTCTACTTAGAACTTGTCTAAATATCTCAATAAGCTCACAGAACTTATCCAAATCTACTCAACAAGCTCACACAGAACTTGTCCAAATCTTCTCAACAAGCTCACATAAAACTTGTCCAAATCTGCTCAACAAGCTCACATAGAACTTGTCCCAATCTCATAGAAGCATAAAGAGAATTGTTAGAGACTCAATATGTTCTACTCTTAATGCACAATCACTTTCTCAAATTTCTCAATCTCATAGAAGCATAAAGAGAATTGTTAGAGACTCAATATGTTCTACTCTCAATGCATAATCACTTTCACAACTCAAATCAGAATATAGAATAGTTTGTTTTATGGAACTTGAACAATCACTTTATACAACCACTTGACTAGGCTCAACCAACTCAACTCAACCAATTACTTAATGAAACTCCCCTTTCTCACAAACCCTAGTCCAAGCATATATCAATCAACTCAAAATATTTCCAACAATTGCTCAACAACAAATCTCACATAACAATGATACTCATGTTCTTTTCAAACCCTAGTTCAAGTTCTTTGCACAACAACTCACTTCAACAACAATGCTTATAACTCAATATTCACATAACAATGATACTCATGTTCTTTTCAAACCCTAGTTCAAGTTCTTTGCACAACAACTCACTTCAACAACAATGCTTATAACTCAATCTTCACATAACAATGATACTCATGTTCTTTTCAAAACCCTAACTCAAGTTCTTCACACAATCCAATGGCTTCAACAACAATGCTTATAAAACAAGGTTTTAATCACAACTCTTAATTCCAGAAAACCTTGAAGCATTAACTCAAACACTTTCGAAAAGGAAACCCTAATCAAATCCTTTTCACTCCAAAATTTATTTTCTAGTAAGCAATCAATCAACTCAACCAAGAAAGAATTTGCCCATACCTTTTTGCTTGACAAGGAGTTGATCTCACAAATCTGCCACACTCACAATTACTTCTTTGCCAATCTCAATAAGGGTTAGAAGATAATAATTTCCTCAACAAAACACAATGCAAAATGATATCAAAATTACACCTTATCACTCCAACTCAAATAATATTCAATACCTTCACAATAATCTTCTTTAACACAAAAAACCCTTTATTAAAATTAAACAACACTCAAAAGTCTTAATCCTTCAATATGCCAATATAGTAATTTAAGACTTTATCAAAAATAATTAAAACCAAAACTTCCTTATTACTCCAAGTGATAATTTTCAACTACCACCACTATCCAACAAACACCCTTTCTAAACAATTCCACTAACAACCCTTATACCTCCAAACACTCTTTATTGAAACCTTAGGCAATAAAATTAATTAAAAGTTTTACCTTGGCCACCGATGGGTTTCGACCCCGTAACCTCTACCTCCATGAGCAACCTAGCCGTGGGCTCCATGACCACGTGCACTACAGGCATGTTTAAGAGCCAAAAGGCTCTACCTTCACTTTAACCTTTGCGCCCAATGAAAATGCATGAAAATATTTTCCTTTTGGCGCTTACCACCAATGGGTTTCGAACGCGGGCACTTGCTTCCTCCAATGCTTTCACAATTTGCGCTCTACCACTTGGACCACCGTGTCCAACGTGCTTCAAAAACTCCAACCCCTTCACCTTATCCTTGGTGCTTAAGATGAAAATATTTTTCGTCTTCTTCCTCAATGAACCTTTCGAAATCGCAAACGAAGTTTTAACCTTGGCGCATATCAATCGTTCGAGGGATGAGCAATAATGTCTTTGGAGGCCACCTTATATACACAAACATTTATTTCCTTCAATGTCGGTGCTCCCTTATTTCAATGACGTCGACGCCTTTATAAACACTTTATAATTTATACAAGGTGCTTTATTAAATTGGATGACGTCAACATTAATTATAATTTATAAATATTTTAAATTCTAAAGAATTTAAATTTTATAAATTATAATTATAAGATTTAATTTTTAAACCCTTCCTTTACATTGCATTCCATGGTGTAAATAATATTTATTTATAAAATTTAAATTCTTATTGAATTTAAATAATTTATAAAAAATATTATATCTCCTTTTTAACTTTGCACTGAATCCTTTGGCCTTCTTCCTGGATATCAAATAACAACTTTGACAACTTTGTTCCTTGACGAAAAACCTTGATATTAATGTTGACTTCATTTCTTGACATCAATGACAATTTTAACTTTTAGGACTCAAAATGTCCAACAATCTCCCCCTTTGTCATTGATGGCAACCCAAAAACATTTTACCGAAAACTTGACTTCTTCTTTGTGCTGCTCCCCCTGGGACACTGCTCCCCTAGCTCAATGCTCTCTCAAATATCAAATCTCTCCCCATTACACAAATCTCTCCCCCTTTGACATCAATGGCAAAGGGTCACCTTTGGGGCTCGGGGCTAAGAATGAGCCTCTTAGCTTAGCCCCTCCCCCACCTTCTGTTAAGGTGGTTAATTCTGGGGTGGGAGTATTTCTACTCCCAGAAAGCATTGTTCTTTACCTTTATCCTCTTCTCTTCTTTTCTAAATTTTTTGAATCCTCTGACTATTTCTATCCATGTCTATGTTCCTGTCCATGTCATCATTCCTATTCCTGTTCCTATTCCTATTCACATCCATGTTCCTGTTCCTGTTTCTGTTCACATTCATGTTCCTGTTCCTATTCCTGTCCATGTTCCTGTTCCTATTTATATCCATATTCCTATTCCTGTTCCTGTTTATGTTCAAGTTCCTATTCATACTTATCTCTGGAATGTCTTGCTCTACACCACTTTGTTGTATGACCATCATTATTGCACTTATAACACTTAATGTTATTATTCCTTGGAGGTGCAAATGTCTTAGGATTTCTCCTAGTGAAGCCATATCCTCTTCTATCATGAACCCTGCAATTCATTGCCTTGTGACCAAACTGATTACATGAGTAGCAATACCCATGGAAAGGTTGTCCATTCCCATATTCCTATCTTTCATGTGTCCTGCACTGTGAAGCCATGTGCCCAAACCTGTGACATGAAAAACATCTTCCATTGAAGCTTCCTTGTCTTGACCTCATTGGTCTCCTATTCTGATTGTTGTTCCATCTGTATCTTCTTTGTGCATTATTCCTATTTTTTTTGAATTCACTATTGTCCAACCCATCCTCTGATGTCTCAATGTCTTTTACACTATCTTCTTCTGAAGTATCTTCATCTGAAGTATCTTCTCCAAAACTTGAAGTTGACTCTCCTTCCTATTTCTTTTGAACCTGTTCAAAACCAAGACCTATTTTACTTGATGTAGGCTTTTGTGTCTTGATGAACTTATCCAAGTTCTTTGAGCTATTTTTAAATCCCTTCATCTTGATCTTGGAGTCCTCTAAATCTTCTTTTAGTAGTGCCACTTCTTGTGCTAACTTCTCACATTCTAAGATCTTTGCTTCTAACTTATCTTTGAACCTCTTTGCTTTAGCCTTTGATTTTTCTAAATCCTCTATGAGCAATCTTCTCTCTTCATCACATTCTTGAAACTGAATTTCAAGTTTAGAGTGTTGCTTCCTTACCTTCTTTACCATGTCAAGGGCATAGATGAGTTCTCCCTTGAGATCATAACCATTCTCTTTTGAATAATCCTCTATTTGTTTACCTTTGTCCACATCATTACTCTCTTTAGGCTTGTCTTCTATAGGATCACTTTCATCTTCTTCTAATAATGCCATTAGAAGATTTTCATCTGGTCCTTCAAGTGCATTCTCATACTCATCATCACTAAAACTATAACCATCCCTTGTACAATCATCTTCAAGATGTCCAAAGTTACCACATCTAAAACACTTGAGAATAACTAGAGTTTTCTTAACTGGTTCTTTTTCTTTAATCATAAATAGAACTTCATCTCTATCATTGTCTGAAATACTAGCATCACTATCACTTGAGTACTTACTTGCATTATCCGCATAGTAGCTCCTCTTTTGTCTTTGAAAGAACTTCTTTCCTTGTCTGCTTTGTCCATCCTTGCTTTTCTTTTGGTGCCTATATCTTTCTGATTCCCTGTACTCGTGATCCTATTTTTCTTCACCATTGTTGTTCTTTGGTTCTTTACAATCTATTGCAAAATATCCAAACTTTCCATAATTGAAACACTTAATAGATATTAGATCTATGGGTCTTCTGGAACCTTTATCTCTTCTACCATAATTAGCTTCTTCATCACTGGATGACTCACTGCTTGATTCTGACTTCTTACCCTTTGTTTTCTTGATTGCTTTGAATGTTGCTTCCTTCTAGGGAGTAGGATATTTTGTTCTTATCTCAAAAGTTGTTAGCATACCAAGCAACTTATCTCTTGTCAAAGTATCACCATCCAATGATATTTCTATAGCAAAAACCTATTCACTGAATCTATTTGGAAGAGATCTTAAGACTTTATCACAAACATCTGATTCATCAATCTTCATTCCAAGTCCTTGCATATCATTAACAACCTCATCAATTCAAATTAGATAAGCACTGATATTTTCCTCTTCATTCATTCTCAATGCTTCAAATTGTCCTTTGAGATTTTGTATCTTTGCTTTCTTGACACTTTTATCTCCCTCATATATACCTTGCAATTTATCCCACATTTCTTTTGCAGTTCTACAATGCATAACTTTCATAGACTCTGTTCTACGCAAACCTCTCACAAGTGCATTCATTGCTTTTGAATTATAGTGTTGTAGAAGCTTACCTTCCTTATCTGTAGGAGGATTGACTGTTGGATCATATCCAAATTCCACTGCATCCCAAACTTCATTGCCAAGTGCCATTAGGTAGATCCTCATCATCATACTCCAATACATGTAGTCATTTCCATCAAATATTGGTGTTGAGTTAGTTGAGGACACATCCTTAGGATCCATTGTGTTCTTGTTAGCTTTTCCTTCAAGCTGTTAAACTCTTATGAAGGCACCCACTCTGATACCAATTGAAGAACACAAGCTTATACTGAGAGGGGGTGAACAGTATAAGAGTACTTTTTACTTTTCTTTCCAAATCAATATTATGCAGTGTATAGATAGCAGTATCAATAGTAGTAATCAAATCAATGCACAAAACACCACACACAATAGAGACACCACAATTTATATGGTTCACCCAATGTGGGCTACTCCACAGAGAAAATATTTCACTAAAATTTTCTCAATCAATCTCTTGGGAATCCTTCCCAATTACAATGTTTATGGACCTCTATCCAAAGGAGATGTTGATCCCCTAAATCTAGTTTGTGGATCTCTATCCATAGGAGAACTCCTTCTCCTCTGCTCTAGTTGGTGATCCTCTAGAAGACTACTACCTCCACTACGTTGGCTTGTGGATCTCTCTCCACTGAAGACTCTTGTCCCCACTCAAAAGACCTATCCTCACTACCCTGGCTGATGGATCTCTATCCACTAGAGACTACTATCCTCTCTGCTCTATCACCTCCAAATATCTATCTCAAATCTGCACTAAACATAGTCTAGTCGATCTAGCACAAATCTATTCAACTCTACACTAAACATAGTCTAGTCGGTTTAGCACAAGTCTGCTCAACAAGCTCACTCAAATCTACACTAAACATAGTCTAGTCGATCTAGCACAAATATTCTCAACTTCACTAAACATAGTCCATCGGTCTAGCACAAGTCTGCTCAACAAGCTCACTCAAATATGCACTAAACATAATCCAGTCGATCTAGCACAAATCTGCTCAATAGGTCCACTCAGAACCTACTCAAATATGCTCAATAGGTCCACTCAAACCTGCTCAAATCTACTCAATAGGTCCACTCAACCTGCTCAAATATGCTCAATAGGTCCACTCAACCTACTCAAATCTGCTCAATAGGTCCACTCAGAACCTCCTCAAATATGCTCAATAGGTCTACTCAAAACTTGTCCAAATCTACTCAATAAGCTCACACAGAACTTGTCCAAATCTGCTCAACAAGCTCACATAGAACTTGTCCAAATCTGCTCAACAAGCTCACATAGAACTTGTCCAAATCTACTCAACAAGCTCACACAGAACTTGTCCCAATATCATAGAAGCATAAAGAGAATTGTTAGAGACTCAATATGTTCTACTCTTAATGCACAATCACTTTCTCCAATAACTCATAGAAGCATAAAGAGAATTGTTAGAGACTCAATATGTTCTACTCTCAATGCACAATCACTTTCACAACTCAAATCAGAATATAGAATAGTTTGTTTTATGGAACTTGAACAATCACTTTATACAACCACTTGACTAGGCTCAACCAACTCAACTCAACCAATTACTTAATGAAACTCCCCTTTCTCACAAACCCTAGTCCAAGCATATATCAATCAACTCAAAATGTTTCCAACAATTTCTCAACAACAAATCTCACATAACAATGATACTCATGTTCTTTTCAAACCCTAGTTCAAGTTCTTTGCACAACAACTCACTTCAAAACAATGCTTATAATCATCTCTTTCCACAACTACTTCAACAACAATGTTATAACTCAATCTTCACATAACAATGATACTCATGTTCTTTTCAAAACCCTAACTCAAGTTCTTCACACAATCCAATGGCTTCAACAACAATGCTTATAAAACAAGGTTTTAATCACAACTCTTAATTCCAGAAAACCTTGAAGCATTAAGTCAAACACTTTCGAAAAGGAAACCCTAATCAAATCCTTTTCACTCCAAACTTTATTTTCTAGTAAGCAATCAATCAACTCAACCAAGAAAGAATTTGCCCATACCTTTTTGCTTGACAAGGAGTTGATCTCACAAATCTGCCACACTCACAATTACTTCTTTGCCAATCTCAATAAGGGTTAGAAGATAATAATTTCCTCAACAAAACACAATGCAAAATGATATCAAAATTACACCTTATCACTCCAACTCAAATAATATTCAATACCTTCACAATAATCTTCTTTAACACAAAAACCCTTTATTAAAATTAAACAACACTCAAAAGTCTTAATCCTTCAATATGCCAATATAGTAATTTAAGACTTTATCAAAAAATAATTAAAACCAAAACTTCCTTATTACTCCAAGTGATAATTTTCAACTACCACCACTATCCAACAAACACCCTTTCTAAACAATTCCACTAACAACCCTTATACCTCCAAACACTCTTTATTGAAACCTTAGGCAATAAAATTAATTAAAAGTTTTACCTTGGCCACCGACGGGTTTCGACCCCGTAACCTCTGCCTCCACGAGCAACCTAGCCACGGGCTCCATGACCACATGCACTACAGGCACGTTTAAGAGCCAAAAGGCTCTACCTTCACTTTAACCTTTGCGCCCAATGAAAATGCATGAAAATATTTTCCTTTTGGCGCTTACCACCAACGGGTTTCGAACACGGGCACTTGCTTCCTCCAATGCTTTCACAATTTGCGCTCTGCCACTTGGACCACCATGTCCAACGTGCTTCGAAAACTCCAACCCCTTCACCTTATCCTTGGCGCTTAAGACGAAAATATTTTTCATCTTCTTCCTCAATGAACCTTTCGAAATCGCAAATGAAGTTTTAACCTTGGCGCATATCAATCGTTCGAGGGATGAGCAATAATGTCTTTGGAGGCCACCTTATATACACAAACATTTATTTCCTTCAACGTCGGCGCTCCCTTCTTTCAACGACGTCGACGCCTTTATAAACACTTTATAATTTATACAAGGTGCTTTATTAAATTGGATGACATCAACATTAATTATAATTTATAAATATTTTAAATTCTAAAGAATTTAAATTTTATAAATTATAATTATAAGATTTAATTTTTAAACCCTTCCTTTACATTGCATTCCATGGTGTAAATAATATTTATTTATAAAATTTAAATTCTTATTGAATTTAAATAATTTATAAAAAATATTATATCTCCTTTTTAACTTTGCATTGAATCCTTTGGCCTTCTTCCTGGATATCAAATAACAACTTTGACAACTTTGTTCCTTGATGAAAAACCTTGATATTAATGTTGACTTCATTTCTTGACATCAATGACAATTTTAACTTTTAGGACTCAAAATGTCCAACAAATTGGTGCAAAAAATTATTCATACCTCTAATCAACATGATATGACCTCCTTGTGAGGTATGAGGATAGTAATGCCAAATCTAATTCAAATATACATTAAAGGTTTTGAATTGGCTTTGATGACGACATGGTAATTTATGGAGAAGATGTAATTTCTCCAAGAATTTTAAAAAAGAAAATGAAAACAAGAGAAGTGGGATATTCTCTCTATTTCCTCTGCCAAAGATGCTTATGAAGTATTGAGAAATAATTTGCCTTAAAAATTGAAAGATAATTCAAAGGCTCTAAATAAAAATTTTGTGTGACCAAGCAATGTCGCTCCATAGCCACTCTAATAAAATGTTGAAGCTCACAATATTTTCTAAAAATGAACAAAAGCAATCCATCCACTCAAATATTATACAAAAAGTATGAAAGGATAAAAGAAATGAAAATAGATAGAGATTTAGGGGTACTTGTAGGGACCATAAATAATCACTACATTATCCATAGATAATATTCACAACATTCTAATAATAAAAATGAGTGATGGGGGGTATTTACACCAATACCACAATCCCAAATACATAAAAAATCTAACCTTAATATGACATAACAAGAGAGGCTTTAAGGTTAATTATAAGTTTATAAGGTGGGTTTAACTATAACAAGGTTAACCACGACCCATAAGGCTTATATAATAAAATATTACAATAAATTCAATACATTATATAATGAATACCCTTAGGCCCATCCAATATTAAATCATATAATGTTGACCTTGGCCATGAAGTAGATTATACTTCCAACAAATATAAGGATTAAAATAATAAAAAATGGGAGATCAATCAACATAGTGTCCTACTACATGCCCCCAAAAGTTTAACTTTTGTAAGCAATATGACCTAGATAGTGAAGACCTATATAATATTGAAGAAATACAAAAACAATTAGCAAGAATGAAGAAACACTGTAGCAAGAATCTCTAATGTGAGAATACAAAATCAAGAAGCATGGTTCCTAATAATTAATGGGAACATGGAAGAAGACGTTTTTGTGCTTAGAAGAGGAGAAAACACAATGGTTAATATTCTCAAAAGGTGAACAAGGCAATATAATACACTACTATGAAGACAATGTAAATCATGAAAGTAAATGTGCAAAATATATAGTGAACAAAGCATAGTTGACTATGCAATATGCTCATAGAATTTGATAATAAGAATAAGGTAGAAGTAGATGATCCTCTCAAAGAGAAAATTTGATTATAACCAGTGTTTATAAGGATTCAAATACAAGAAAAACTAATCTAAGGGAGAAAGCAATGAATGAATGGGAAATATTATAGTAATGGAAAACATACTTATAAATGTGCCAACATTGAAGCAAAACCTTCAAGTAAGGGAGCAAATGGGGGAAAATGCTAAGGATATCCAACCACTAGACAACAATGGTTCGATAGCCATAATCCAAGAACATTGAACATGTAGAAGAATAAAAAAGAAAAATGAGAAAATTATACTTCTCAATAAATCCAAGGTATGCAAAAAAAACAAGACTAAAATATAACTTTGAAACAACAATGCAAAGAGAAGATGAACAAAAATATACATGTAGAAATGATAAAGTAAAAAAATGTTAGGTACCCAAGATAGGTATTTAATAATTTAATATTGTATTGTAAAATGGATGAGCCATAAATTAATTATTGAGTAAGGAAGACCACATGTCAAATTAGAAATAGGTATGTCATAGAATCATATATGTAACCATTGGAGAATATTGTCATATGTAACCACAAGGAATATTGTCATATCATTATGCACTTTGTAACTCATGGAAGGTGAACCACCACATGGGTGATCTTGTAACTCATGGAAGGTGAACCACCACATGGGTGATCTTGTAACTCATGGAAGGTGAACCATCACACTCTTGTATAAAGAGAGATGTACCTCCATTGTAAAATGCATGTATGAAGTATTCTTGTAGAAGTATTGGCTTGTGGAGCTGGAGATCTTGTGGAGTGGCTTCCTTCCAATAAGGAGTATTGTACGGTGTTGCCCTACCTCAAGGGTATTATCAATCTCTATTTTGTTGTGTGGAATTTATTTGTGGATGCATGTTGACTATGTATGCATATTGATGGATGATTTATGGTAATAAGAAAATAGGTTCATAACAAAAAAAGAGGACTTTATGAAGGCAATATGAAAAGAACACATATATATTTGGAAATCAAATGCAAAACAAATTTGAAAGGAACTACAAGAGAAAAAATAAAAAAGTGTAAAAAATAACATCACAATATTTCAACTTATGGAATATGCTAAGCATTCATATGGAAGGAAGTAAAGAAAGAAACTCCCTTCATATTTAACATAAGATATATACTATTCTTTTTAAAATACAGTAACAAAGGTATCAAGTAGTTAGTAGTAGGAAAGGCCTAGGATATAGATGGGTCATAAGTAAAATACGTTGAACGGGTGGCAAAATACCTAGCACTACATATTAGAAATATGTTAGATATAATTATACAAGGAGTATTCCCAATAGATTAGACTTACAATGTAGTCATACCACTATTAACAAGTGGAGATACCAATAATCCATCAAATTATTGAAGTATAATTATCATTCCACTCATAACAAAGTTGTTTGGAAGTTTTATAGAATGTAAAATTAACAATTGGATAGAAGAGAAGAATAAAAGAGCAAGAGGACAAGTTGGTTTTAGGTCAAAGCACTCCATGATAGATCATTGCATCACCTTTAACACTTTATAGAGAAAGTATAGGATAAAAAGAAAAACATTATTGCTTTATGAATATTTTAAAAGCTTTTGATACAAGTAAATAGAAGCAAATTATAAAGTAGGATGGAAGAAATTATGGTATCGAATAAATATAGGGTAGTAGTCCATAGACTTTATGAACAAGCACAAGCTAAAATAAAAACAAAATTAAGATTACCTAGGTGTTGTAGGTGAGTTGGAGAGGAGAGGACAATCCTCCAAGGGAGGTCCCAGGTTCAAATCTCCACCCTACCAAAAAGCTGAATTGGGTATCCAAAATCCAATTGATAATGTTGGTGCGTGCAGGGTCGGGTGCGACCCCCAAGTGACTTTGATGGTGTAGAACCCCATGTTTGTGGTCTCTCAGACCAAGGCGGCTCCGCAAGGGGTTTTTCTCTTAAAAAAATAAAAATAAAATAAAATTAAGATTGTTGAAATGCTTTAGAAGCAATAAAAGGATCACAGTGGGTTGTTCATTATCACCCACTCTACTTGGCTTATACATAGATAGATTGGAAGCATGAGTATAAAAGGAATGAAAGAGAAAGTGTATAATTAGCTAATCGTATAGTGAAGCTTATTTTATATGTCAATGATCTCATCTTAATTACAAAAACAACCCAAAGTTCAAAAGATCACTTAAAAGCTTTAGAACTATGTTGCAAAAAAGTGGGAATTCAAGTGAATATTAACAGAAGTAAAACCATGTTATCTTCATGTTATGAATTAAAGAAATAGCTAGGCTTGTAATTTAATGGGAATAATGTAGAATGTGTAACAAAATACAGTTATCTCTACTTAGACTTCTAAAATAAGATTAACTGGGAAACACACATAATCAAGATGATTCAAATAAAATGGAGGGAACTTTATTCATCACAATATAGATAGAATACATACCTATGGATTCATAAACATTAAGAATTCTATATGAACTCCTTGATACACCAATGATGTTGTATTGTTGTGAGGTTTTGGTTAGCAACACCTCAAGATTAAAATGGAGTCAAATTGAAGGAATCCAAAAATATTTAATTATAAATAAATTTATAATAAATGTATCATTTCCATACAAAATCTTACTAGTATAAATGGTACATTATTTTTAGAAGTGACAATATTGAGTAGGTTACTAAGTTGCTTGCAGAAAACAATAGGTTTATTATATAATAGGTGGCCTAAAGCAATAGTAGAGGACAATTTGGATAGATAAGAGGCTTTTGAATAAAAAATGATTAGTGGATGAAGAAATTAGATATTAGTATACATGATTATCCAAACAACAATCAAGAAAAAGGATGCTGAGAAAAAATTCAAAGTACACATATGGAGAGCAATTATAGGAAGGAAAACACTTGTTAAATTTAATCACATTATGAATACCAACAAAAATCATACATGGGAGAAAAGTCAAAAAGGAAAGCAAAGATATTATTTAGAACTAGCTCACATCATCTTAGGTATGAAACAAAAAAATAATGAAAAATAAGTTGTATATGCTCTATGCATTAGGGCGGTAGAAATTAAGAGATATTATATGTTATAATGCACGACCCATAATGACATTCAAGCTATATACACCAACATTCTAAAGATCCACTATATGCCAAGACCCACTATATGCCAACACTATTTGAAGAGATAATGACAAAAAATATAAAGGAATTCTGTTATTTAGAACTAGCTCACATCATCTTAGGTATGAAACAAAATAAGAATGAAAAATAAGTTGTATATGCTCTATGCATTAAGGATGGTAGAAATTGAGATATATTATATGTTAGAATGCTTGACCCATAATGACACTCAAGCTATATACACCAACATTCTATAGACCCACTATATGCCAACACTATTTGAAGAGATAATGACAGAATATATAAAGGAATTCTATCAACATCAAGAACAGAAGAATTATCCTTCAAAAGTCAAAATATAAATTATTATCTTTGCTCAATCTATATACTTTACAACTTTTATAACTACAATCCCATAGATTGTTTTGTTTTGTGGTCATGATTAAATCATTTCATTCATTAAATTTTTCTCTTATATTATTATCAATTAAGGTCTTAAGTGTTTTTTTAGGTCCTCATGCCTTGTATCATTGAAGTATACCACTCATAAAAAATCACTTGAGAAGAATTATATGAAACATTCATACCTATGTGATTTATGAATTTCATGTCTTATATCATTGAAAGTATAATCACTTATGAAAACAAATCATTGAAGCAAACTTTCTTACTAAAATATACATAATAGGTTGTTTCATATTGGTAATAAGTAAGAGATAACATGATCTTATAAGGTATTTCATGTATCAAAAGTTGTGTCAATTCAAAGCAAACATCAAGGTGAAAGTATTGAAAAATATGTAATAGGTTGTTTTAGAGATAATATGGGATTATAAGACATTAAATATACCAAAAGTTATAGATGGAGTTATTAATATCAAATTCCTTTAGAGGATGTGTTAACATTTTTCTTCTTTTTAGTAGTTTTTTTCTTTCTTTCTCTGTAATCACACTCACACACGCCCTTCCTCCATCGTGGTTTGAACATGGGTCTCCTAAATGAGAGCCTAAATCCATACCACTATGGTGGTTTGAACTAGATATTTAATAGTTAACATTGATTGAGGTGCTTGTGTGCTTTGTGGATTTGTCATTAATATCATGTTAGGTGCTTATGTTCCATGTGAGCTTCCATGCATTATGATTATCAATTTATATGATATTTTAAAAAGATCTTTTAAGCATAACCACTCGTTAAGAATATGATTGAGGTAGGCCTATGGAACATTACAAATACCAAAATTTATTAATAGAATTAACATTCTCTTTGTGGTGAGGTATGTGTTTGTTTTTATTGCATGCCTTATGATTATTACCAATTTACATGGGAGTCTTATTTTTCTTTTTCGATTACTTAGGAGAGTTGGTCACAACCACAATATTTTTAGTAACTGACAAGTGCAGGTTCAAACCACAAGGGTTGCTTTCACTAAACCTATTCTGCTTTGTTATTGTTGACTCGACGTGAAGGGGACCACCAGCCACTCGATATTTGTACCGTCATCGTTGGTTTGACGCACACTCAAAGGATTCAGATCAGACTATTACCTTTGCAAACAAACTGCCCCCGAGATTTAAACTTGGGTGATTTATTTTTCTTTTTTCAATGAATATATATTTATATGTTATAATAAAATATATTATATTTGCGTGAGTTTTTCTTATATTTATAAGAAATTATATATTTAAAAAAAAATGTAAACTTGTAATAATCATAAGAACTTAGAATGCTCCTTGGAGAAAACCCCAACATGTCCCCAGAAGCGACAGACTCCCTACTGGAGCATATTCCAACTTCAGTCTCTGCCATGGCAAACGAGATGCTCCTGCAGCCCCTTCTGACTCTGAAATCCATGCTGCTACGTTTTCCATGAAGGCCGAGGTGGCCCCGAGCTCGGATGGGTTTCCCCCCCGTTTCTTCCAATCCTTTTGGGACATCGTTGGCCAAGAAGTGTGCACAGCCATCCAAGACCTCCATTTTTCTAGCTCCATCCCCAGAGGTATAAACTCCACCTTAATTGCCTTAATCCCCAAGTCTCAGGCAGCTAGATTCCTCTTTAATTTTTGTCCCAAAAGCTTGTGCAATGTCTTATACAAAATCTTGACCAAATCCATGGCTTCCCGCCTTAAGGATATCCTTCCCCTGATCATTGCCCCCTGCCAGGGGAGCTTTGTCAAAGGCAGACTTATCACAGACGAAGTTATCATCATGCATGAGGTCATCCACTCGGTCCTCCTATCCAAAAATACCTCCTTTTTGCTCAAGCTAGATATGAACAAGGCCTTTGACAGAATTGACTGGGATTTCCTTTCCAAGGTCCTTCTCAAGTTTGGGTTCCACCCCTCCTGGGTTAGCCTCATCAAAAATTGTGTCCTCCCCTTGGTTCTCTATCCTCATCAATGGATCCCCCATCGGGTTCTTCCCCAGTTCCAGAGGCCTTCGCTAAGGCGACCCCCTGTCCCCGATCCTCTTCATCATCCTAGCTGAGGCCATGGGGTGCACCATATCGAGTGTTGTTTCCCATGGACTTATCTCGGGCATTAGGCCTGCATCGGGCCTACCCCCTGTGTCCCATCAGTAGTTTGTGGACAACACCATCCTTGCTACTTCAGCTTCGATCCCTCAAGCCAAGACCATCATCTTAACCCTGTATGAGGAGGCGACCGGGAAGAAAATCAACCTCCAAAAAAGTAAAATTTTCTTTATCCATACCCCCTGGCTAGGCAAATTAGAATGGAGCAGATTCTCAGTTGTACCCCTAATTCCCTCCCCTCCTCTTACCTCATGCTCCCCTTGTTTATAGGAGCATCCTCCAAGATCCTTTGGAGCGGGATGATTGATCGGATCTAAAGGAAGCTGGCCCCATGGAAAGGCCACCTCCTCTCATAGGCCGACAGAGCCACCGTACTGTCGACGATTCTTCAAAGCATTTTGATCTACTTCATGTCGGTCTTCAGAATCTCGGCCTCCATTGCAGCTCACATCGAGCAAATCCAAAAATGCTTTCTATGGTCGGGAAGCAAATATAAGAAGAGGATTCCCCTAGTTTCTTGGCCCCTGGTCTACTACCCCAAATGCAAGGGAGGGATCGGGCTCAGGTGGGTGACCCTCATGAACAAGACCCTCTTGTCCAAGCATGCCTGGAAGGTGTTCACCAACACCCCTGATGAATGGGTTAGTATCATGCGCAGGAAATACTACCACCATCACCCCTTCCTCAGCGAATCCTAGCCTAGAGATGGATCAACCTTCTGGAAATACTTGATCTCCACTAAAGACATCATTCGAAATGGGACCATATGTATCCTCGAGGATAGAATCAAGATCAACTTCTAGGAAGATAGGTGGATCCAAGATGAGGCCCTGACTGTTGACAGTGATCTCCTCATCCTCAAATCGGGCCTAGTGGATAGAGGGCCCAAAGTGTCGACCTATCTCACCTAAAACCAAATACGGGTAACTTGGATGCCCATACTGAACCCTAGACACCCATTTCAAGCCTCCAAGCTCCAACGTCTCCTTAAGGTGACAGTTATCTCATCTTTCGGAAGGAATGACAGATGCGTCTGGCACGACACTCCCAGTGGCGTCTTCTCTGTCAAATCTGCCTACAACTTCCAAAGAGTCCCTGATGAGGCCCCATTCCTAGCCCACCAGGTGTGGGCGAATAATATGATCCCAAAAATCAGTCACTTCGTTTGGGTGGCCATCCAAAATAAGATCCTGACCATCGACAACTGATCAGGAGGGGCTTTCAGATCCCGAACAGATGCTTCCTTTGTTGTGCTGCCTGGGAGTCCACTAATCACCTCTTTCTCAGGTGCCCCTTTTCTTCTGAAGTCCTAGGCCTCATCCTTTTCTAATTTTCTATCTAGTGGGTGGCCCCCAATTCCATCTCTGACCTCCTGTCCCAGTGGCCCAATCCCTTCGCCCACCCCTTCATCCACTTCCTATGGGGCTCCTGCCTTCCTCACCTACTCTGGCAACTCTGGCTTGAGTGCAACAAAGATATCCTTCTCCTCCCCGGCCGGGTCCCCCCAGTGGGTGGTGGCCAAGGTGGTTGCATTCGCCTTTGAGAACTCTCACTCCCTTCCTTTTACTTAGGGGCGAGTCCATCCTCCTCTCCTCCCTTGGAGTCTAGCTCCCCCCCGGTCCCCCTCCCACCCCCTCTCATCATTATGCAATAATTTGGACTACCCCCCTCCCATATGGGTCAAATTTAACTTCGATGGAGCTTCTAAAGGAAACCCCAAGCCCTTTAGAGGGGGCGGGGTCATCCAAGACAGTCACGGGACCCTGATCTTGGCGTACGTCGAACCGCTTGGCATCCAGACCAAAAACTTCATCGAAGCAACAACTCTCCTTTGTGGGTTGATAGCCCTCAAGGAGACCTCCCCAAAATTCATCATCGAGGGTGATTCCCAAGTCATCATCAAGGTCACCCGTAGCCTGGGAAGCAGCTCTTGGCACATCCACAACACCATTCGAGAAGTTCTCACCATCCTACAAGGATACACTCACCACACCTTTCACCATGTGTACAAAGAAGGTAACAAGGCAGCCGATTTCATGGCCAATCAAGCCCTCACAGCGAAATATCTCACTACCTGGACCACGAATTTCCCTAATGCTCTAGTCCATATAGCATCTCAAGACTATTCAAGCATCGATGGGAGTCCAGGCGCTTAGATCGCTCTAAGTCAGAGCTTTGAAGGGGCACTGTTATGCCCTCCCCATGTGGACAGGGGACACTCCTTCTTGCACCGCCTTGATGATTAGACCTAGCGACCCTCTCGCCCAAGGGTTGGCCAATCCGATCAAGCGCTTCCATGCCTCACCAAGTGCTCCCCACTTCAGAGGCCACGTCAGATTTTCAACCTATCCTCTTTTGTATTACCATAGCCCCACTAGCAATCTTGGCAAGTCCAAGCCAGAGCGCATGACTTCTCAGTCCAACTTTCTCGCCTCGGGTGTCACTCCAATGGATTTCCATGTCGAGTCATCCTGCACATGCCTTTCTCTCGTGAGTTTTCCCCAAGCTGCTCCCTCATTCAGATTGTGCCAACTGGAGCACTGGCATTGGCTCCCCTCCCCTATCCCACGTGGCTGTCGATAGCCACGCCCCCTTAGCTCCTCCCAGATCGTGTCGTCCCCTGCCCTAAGTGCTCCTTCCTGATGCCTACGGCCTTTCCCCTCCTCGATGCCTCCCTGCAAGCCTTTAACCCAATCGCACTTAGAGCTCTCTCGCATTCTTGTATGTTTTCCCCTCCCCCTATCCCCGTGACTCTCCCCTCTCAGTTTAGGCCGACTCTGGTTCCCCTACCCCTGGCCTGCCAGTTTGCCTTCCATGGCTGCCAAGGCTTTTTTCCTCGAGCCCTCCACTCTCGACCTGAGCGAGTCTACCAGGATCTTTTCTAATGCCAAGAAATACACCCCCTTCTTCAGTAAGTTCGTAGGGTCCGACGAAGAAATCACGTACGGATTTTTGGACACTTGGAATGACAGGGAGGTCAAAGTGAAAGGGCTTCATTTCAAAGTGGTCAAGGAGTTTATGACTGAAGTGACGGGTCTGCACCATGAGGAGAAAGGCAGGTTTGTTTGGAGGGACAAGCACAATTGGTAGGAGGAGCTCTCTCGGTTCCCAAAGCAGTAATGGGACAAGGCCAATCTCTTTCGAGCTGACCTCCTGGCCCCCTTTGACGAGGCCATCATCCCAGTGATGCAATATATTACTTGCGATGACCCGGATCAGCGCCTCTACAGCTTTCACCTTAGCTTCTACAATCACCTTCGTGGAGCCACGCTGGTAAGCAACCTTTGATTTTGACTTTATTCCTTGAGCCTCACCATTGATTGAGCCCACAGGAACCATTCCTGGCTTGTTCTGTATAGACACGCCCTAGCTAACCAACCGCAACTACATTGCATCCCTCCCCTGTCCTCCATTCCCCCCTAAAGTAGTTGGCTCCCCCGTTGCTTCCCTTGTAGTGTCCAAATCCAAGGAGACCCCATCCCCTGAAGCCTCCCCTTCCCTGAAACGATGTAGACCCACCCAAAAATGTAGAACCCCGACTCAAGCCTCAGGCGAGGCCCCGACTCTTGGCGCAAGTTCGATCCACAAGGGCCCGACCCCCGACAGCAACAGGGCTGCTGGTAGCTCCAAGAAGGCCAAGGTGGAGGCCTCGAAAGCCACCAAAGTTAGCTCTGACTCTGGAAACAAGTTGTAGAACTTATTGACCAAAGCCCTCCTAGACATTATGATCAGCTCCCTAACCGCTTCTACCAAAGCGGCTTCCTCAGCGGCTAATGCCCTGGGTGAACTCCACCATAGGTTGGACGATGACCCTGACAGGGAGGGGAGCTAATCTGCCAGGTCGGGGCCCCGTCCAGGTCAGGCCCGACTGCAAGGCTACCTGTAGTAGCGGCAGGCAGTATTTTTTGGGTTATCTGCTAAGCAGCTTCGCGATTTTTCCCTATTTGGTGGCCTCAGGCCAAATTTTGTTTTGATGGCAACATAGTTGGATGGACTTTTTGTAGGCACCAGGGCCCTGGGCCCCGATTTGGTTCCCAAGGGTGCAACCCAGTATTTTAACACCAAAATATAGCTACGGCTACCTATGTACCTAAGGTTTTGGGACCCTTCAAAAAAAAACCCACTGTAAATATTATTGTTATAAAAAAAAAATAAGAACTTTGAATGCAAAAAAAAAAATCTATTGGCAAAGTTTTTGGTATTTGGAGTGCTTTATAAGCTTATCTAAATCATATTATTTATTTAAGTTCTTTGATATATATATAGGTAAATCACAATGCATATTATTCATAATGCTTTCTCTATGACCTCTATAATAGCAACTCCAATATATATTTCACACGAGACGTTTTTCGTAGGACTGCCCAAACTACCGAACTCGTTTCGGCCATATCTCACTCATCCGGACTCGGATTGAGCTAAAATTTTGAGGGTAGATGCCTGAAAAACCCTAGAACGTCTCCACCAATTTTCATATCATTTGGAGCAACACAGATCCTAGCGCATCCCTATGTGTGAACGAGATATTTGGCAAGCGGCTATGCGAGGGTTTCATCTGAGTTGAGTGCAAACAGCTCCAGAGGTTGGTTTTAGGGCCTTCGGGCCCTAGCGGCCAATATTTTTGTGGTTTATGCTCAATATTTTAGCAGGAAATGTTGCAGGGGATCCAAGATGGGTTAGAAATTTGTCTTTCAACAGATCATATTGTGAACTTGAGTGACAACGGCTTCCAATTTGCTGCACAAAAGAAAAGTGAAAACCATACCTTTCCACGGCGTCTAGGGCAAGGATTAAAGAGATCACGAAACAAGTTTCAAGCAGTTGATCAAAAAATGGCTCATATCTCAAGTGAATATGGTGCTAAGGTGCACCCACAAAATAATTCTACTATGAAAACCCTTGTCAAGGGTAAGAATTTCGAAGACTCGGTCCCAAAAATGAATTTTAGGGATGCCCTTCGTGGTGGACAGCCTCAGCCCAATGCTAATATCAATATTAGGGCTTCCCATAAACCTCTAAGAATGCCTAAGATTGATCCCAGGAAAATGGAGTCAGGATGTCTTAAAGCGGCTGATGGAACTCCTATTGTTAAGCTTGATATGGGTAACATTCAGACTGGCATTGAAGATTTGGAAAAAAGAGGACTAATTTGTCGGTTCGTGGGTTTTCGTCCGAGTCTATCTGCTTTCAAAGTCTGGGCTGCAAAAATCTGGAAAACTAAAGGTGAGTTACAAATCTCTATTTATCCAAATGGTTATTTTCTTGTTTTATTTGCTAATAATGAAGATAGAGAGAAAACTTTTCAAGGGGGTCCTTGGTTTTTTGGAAGGGCGAGGCTTTTCATGAAGCCCTGGCATACTAAATTTAAAGCCGAAGAAGAGATGCCTTCTATAGCTCCCGTGTGGGTTAGACTCTTTGGCCTCCCTATTGAATTTTGGAATCCTACTATTTTTTCTTCAATTGGAAACTCTTTAGGAACTTTTATGATGATTGCTTGATTGTACTCAAAATTTTGAACATATTATTTATGCTCGGATTTGTGTTTTAATGGATTTTGACAAACCCCTACCTAAAAATATCACATTACAATTTGGGGAAGACACTTGGGAGCAAGTAGTGGACTATGAGAACATTCCTTTTCGTTGTAGAATTTGCCATGAATATGGTCATTTGGCAGTGCTTGCCCAAATAAAATTCCTGATCAAAAGAAAGAAGATATAAACTCAGCAGGTTTTCAAATACCTAAGAAGAAGAACACTCGAAAAAACCAGTTATGAAGGATCAATCAAAGTCATCTGCTAATATGTTTGAAATCCTTTCCACAAATGATGTCCCAAGTGAGGAAGAGGAAATAATGGAAACTGAAATCTTAGAAACACAATTTAAATATGAAGGGAAGAACTCGAGAGACAAACCAACAAATCAAAGGTTTTCAACGAGAAAAAAAAGGAGAAAATTTACACAAGAAAAACAATATTTCAAATGTCAAAACTTCAAATAATGCGAGTCCCAATATAGACTCCAGTTGAACCATCTAGTAAAATTTTGGTTGTGTACGAGCATTCTTCAAGGTTAGAAGCCATCTCGGGATTCAATTGGAATAAGTCAAGAAACAGGGAAAAAAATTGAAGATGGATTCTAATCAAAAAGCAAGTCGCAAGACCAATCAATATCATATGGTAAAAGAAGGTGAAAAGCTTGTAGAGGAAGGTAATATTAATGCCCTTCCCAACTTTTTTAGCCCTGGTATTAATGAAGATCATCACTTGGAATATTAGAGGACTCAAAGGGAGTCTTTCAAAACAAAATGAAATTAGAAGAATGATTCAGATAAATCATCCACATCTTGTTTTCCTTCAAGAAACAAAGATGTCAATGGAGGATATGGACTCAATTGCCGGTAAAATTTGGCCAGCTGGAAAAGTGGTTTCCCTCGGTTCCCAAGGGACTTCGGGTGGCATTGCTTGTCTTTGGGACCCAAAAGAGGTAGTTATTCACCATATGGTTGGCAGTTGGGGTTTGTTGGCTATAGCTATTCAAAGTAGACATTCCAACCAGATTATGCTCTGCATTATTGTTTATGCTCCGACTTCTTTGGAGGAAAAAAGAAGACAGTGGAAGGATATTACTCATATTATCTCTCATTTTCCTAAAGCTTGGATCTTGATCGGAGGAGATTTCAATACCATCCTCTCTCTGGATGAGAAAAGGGGGAAATAGAAATTTGGACAAAAGCAACGACCTCATGAGCGAATATATTGCAAACCTCCATCTTGTGGATATCCAACCGAGATAATGGCCTTATGACTTGGTCTAACAGAAGGCAAGGCTTAGCTTGTATAATGGAGAGATTGGATAGGTTTTTGCTCTCTAAAAATTTCTTAATCCATGGTCACATTCCTAAAGTGAAGACTCTTAATAATGTTGGTTCGGATCATTGGCCAGTCATGGTGGAAATGTGGAAAACCAATGTGAGTTTCTCTCCTTTTCGTTTTCAATTAATGTGGCTTAGAGACATTTCCTTCAGACCTCGTGTGCAACAATGGTGGAAGGAAGGTAAACCTAGGCATGGGACTAAGATGTTCTATTTTGCCAAAAGACTGCAATACATTAAATCCAAAATCAAGACTTGGAACTGGAAAGAGTTTGGGGATGTTCATAAAAAAAACATGAAGTTATTGCTCATCTTGAAAATTTGAATAAGAAAATCCGTTTAGATGGCCTCACAGAGAAGAGAAGTGCAGATGAAATTAAACTCACAACTCGGTTAGAGGAATGGGAAAAAAGAGAAGAAATCTTATGGAAGCAAAAATCTAGAATTCAATGGCTCAAAGAAGGAGATCGAAACACAAATTTCTTCCACAAATCTCTTCTAGCTCGAAGATCTCACAACTTTATTTCTTCCTTAAAATCAGATTCTGGAGATGTTGTTTATACTTGGGATGGCATGAACTCTATTGTTGTTGATTACTTTTCCAATATTTTTGTTGCTACTCCTCTTGACTCAGCTTCACAACAAAATGTTCTTCAAGCAATCCCTTCTCTTATCACTTATGAGGAGAACTCTATTTTGACTGCTCCTGTTACTATCAATGAGCTTCAACAAGTAGTTTTTAAAATGCAAAAGGGAAAACCCGAGGTCTTGATGGTTTTCCCATTGAGTTCTACCAAGAGTTATGGGATATCCTTCATGTTGATTTATTAGAGGTGGTGGAAGAAGCCAGGAAAGCCAAAGAAATTTTGAAGGTTATCAATAAAACTTATATTACTCTTGTTCCAAAAGCTCAAGAGGTTGATCATATCTCAGCTTTTAGACCTATTGCTTTATGTAATGTTCTTCTCAAAATCATTACTAAAATCATGGCAAAAAGGTTGAAGCCTCTTTTGCATAAGATTATTTCCCCGAGCAAGGGGGTTATGTGGAAGGACGTCAAATAGTAGATGAGATAGTTCTTGCTCGGGAAGCCATCCATTCCATGGATATGCAAAATTCTCCTTCCATGTTCATTCGGTTAGACTTATCCAAAGCTTATGACGAGTGGATTGGCACTTCCTTATCAAAGTTTTGAGGCAATTTGGTTTCTCTAAGGATTGGATGGATTGGATTATGGGATGTATCTCTTCAGTTTCCTACTTAGTTCTTATCAATGGCAGGCCTTCTCGGTCATTCCCGGCTTCCAGAGGTATTAGGCAAGGTGACCCGCTATCCCCTTATTTATTCATCATTCTTGTTGAATGCTTGGGTAGGACTATAACCAAAAAGAGGGAAAACAAAACCCTTGAGGGAGTTACCATTGCTCATGGAGCTAGACCTATCTCTCATCTTCAATTTGTGGATGACTCTACTCTTTTAGGTAAAGCTACGGTTAAGGAAGCTTCTAATATTAAGCAAATCATTAGCTGTTTTTCTAAGGCTACTTGGGAGGTTGATCAATGAAGACAAATCTAAAGTTATTTTCTTTCATTGCTCTGCTAGACGAGGAATCCATGGTCTTGGATAAATTAAGATATAAGAAGACCTCTCTTCCAATCACTTATTTAGGTATTCCCATAAATATTCAAAGGCAAAAAAATAAATATTGGAATTGGTTGTTGGACAAAGTCAAGAAGAAAATTGGAAAGTGGACCAACAAGTGGCTTTCTTAAGGGGGTAGAATCACCTTGGTAAAATCAGTCCTTCAAGCTATTCCTATTTATGTTTCTTCCATTTTGAATATCCCAAAGGTTGTTCTTCGAGAATTGGATCAAATCGGTCATCGTTTCCTTTGGAGTGGTACTAAGGAGAAAAGAAAATGGGCCTTGGTGAAATGGGATACTTTATGTCTTCCTAAGAGTGAAGGGGGTTAGGATTCCGGTCTTCAATTAATAACAACAAAGCTTTAGCTGCTAAATTATATTGGAGGATGTTGCATAACCCCAATGCTCTTTGGGCCAACAATCTTCGTGCTAAATATCTTGAGAACAAAAGTCCTGAAGACCTTGTTCGCTATCAACTTCCTACCAAAGGTTCTCCCATTTTAGCAGTTCTTAAGGATGGTGAGGATTTGATAAAGAAAAAATTATTTTGGATCATTCATAATGGTCAACATGCAAATTTTTGGATAGATTCTTGGGATGGTCACAAGCCTTTGATAACTCGGTTTCTCGATTGGAGGCCTTGGATGGAGGAGCTTCACCGAGCTAATTGGATAAAGGTGGCTAATTACTGTCGGTACCATCTTGGTAATTCAAAGGTTGGTAGATATTGGATCCCTATTGAGGACTGGCCTATTCAAATCCTAGAAAGGCAAAGACAAGATATCCAAGGCATCCTTCATATGAGATCCCTCTCTTGGTCCCATGAAAAAGATTGTTTTGGATGGAACAACACTACTAAGGGTGAGTATTCGGTTGCTCAAGGTTATTTGACCTTATGCCATAATAATCCCAACCATTCTTTCGACATCTTTTCTCGATTGTGGGCTCAAAAGCTCTGGCCTAAGGTGAGGTTCTTTAATTGGCTTTTATTGCATCGTAGGGTGCTTCCTGGTGAGCAACTTATGAAGCGTGGTTTTCATGGCCCTTTTAGATGTGAAATGTGTGAAGAGAATGTAGAAAATATCAACCATATTTTTATTGAGTGTACTTTAGCCTCTGAGCTATGGAGGAGAATGGCCACTTTACTTGGCTTACAGTGGTCCAATTTTTTACTTTTGAACAACTTTGGAGGGATTGGCCTAATCAAGAGGGTGTTGATCATTTTATTAGGCAGTTAGTTTGGATGGGTTCTACCATTCTTCTTTGGAATATTTGGAATGAAAGGAACAACCAAATTTTTAATCAAGATAGGAAGGATATTCACTATATTTGGCAAAAGACCATAGCCAACTTAGTTGAATAGGTCCATCAACTCCTTAATCACCCCCAAAACTCCCACCAAAGATGGGATCAAGTGATGCAAATATTGAAGATTAAATCTTCTAAGGGCAACCAACTTAAAGGGAATGTGAGTATTAGTAAGATGGATAGGACTAGAAATTGGCAACCTCCTCCTAAGGATTTTGGAAAAGTCAATACTGATGGAGCCTCTAGAGGGAACCCTGGAAAAGCCGAGTGTGGGAGGAATTGGTAGACTTTCGAGATGGCTCCCTGGTTTTTACTTTTGCTGAGAATTTGGGTATTCTTTCCAATAACCTTGTTGAGGGGTATGGTATCCTCGAGAGGCCTTCCAGGAGGCTACTAAGGTTGGATGGGAAAAGGTGTTAGTTGAGTCTGACTCTCAACTTATGATTAATCTCTTGAAGACTCCTTCTAAGAATCATAAGGTGGATTGGAGAATAAAAAGAATTATTGAGAAGATTCGGTTAATCCAGATGGGATTTTTGAAAGTTGATTACAATCATGTGGCAAGAGATCAAAACAAGAGTGTTGATGCTTTAGCTAATTGGGCTTTGGACAAAGGTGATCTTACTTGTTATGGCCACCCTCCTATATGGTGGGCTTCTCAAATTAGGGAAGCTCTTCTTTCTATCATTTCTTTGGATGGCTCCAGTTCTGAAGGTACCTAGTTTCTTCTTGTTTTTTTTTGCTTCTCTTTGGTTCATTCAGTTTTTTTTAGTTCCCTAGCTCATTCTATTCTTTATTTTGTTTCCTCTGTTGATTCTTGCCTTAATAGTCTTCTGGTCTAGATAGGTCATTGTTATGTTCAATTTTTTTTTTTTTTTTTTTTAGTTTTTTTAAGGTGGGTGGGTTCTTTTGTTTTGTTTTGTTTTTGTGTTCTTTGTGTTGTTTTTTGTTGTTCTTGTGTTTTTTTTTTTTTTTTTTATGTTTTTGTGTTATTGTTCTTGTGTTTTTTTCGTTCTTGTTCTTGGGTTTCTCTTTGTTTGTGTTATTTCGTGTTTTTATGTGTGAGTGTTTTCTATGTTTTTTGTTTTTGTTTATTGTTTGTTGTTGGTTGTTTTTTATTTTTATTTTTATTTTTTTTTTTTATTTTTTAGGTTTTGGTTGTGTTTATTTTTCATGTTTTTTTTGGGTTATGTCTTTGTAGTGTTCTGTTGTTTTTGTCTTGTTTGTGTTTTGTTATGTGGTTCTTGTGTTTTTCTATGTGGTTTGTGTTGTGGTTTCTTTTATCTTATTGTGCGTGTTTGGTTGTGCTTTTGTTTTTGACACACTCAAGGAGCATGTTTTTTATTTTATTTTATTATTTTTGTTGTTATTTACTTATTTTTAAATTGGTTTTGTGTGTTTGTTTGCTCCTTGAGTATGTCAAAGGTGGTAGGCCAGGTCCGAGTCCTGGGCGTTTTTGGCGGAATGGATACCCCTGCCTCCTTGGGTCTTACCCGAAAGTGGCATCCCTTTTGGGATGTTTTCCACAAATAAAATATATATAACATTGTAACCACAACAATATCACAATTACGAGAATTATGTATTATTTAGTAAGGTTCAAACTTGAGCCTCTTGAAAATGTTTGTCAAGGTTGTTGTGACATCATTGTGGTTATGATGTAATACAGGTGGACCCATTTCAAATATATATATATATATATAAAAGATAATTTTAAAACTTAGACGAATGAAATAGTAAAATATTAATTTTAGAGATCAAATGGTATTAATTCCACTTTTTAAATTCTTGGGCTTTCAAAGGCAGGGATTTAAGTTCGAATCTTGTCAAAATGATACATTCATAGGGCTAAGTTGTAATACCATTATGTAGTGATGTTGTAATATAAGTGAACTCACCATCAAGTGGCATTAGTTCAACTGATTAGATTCCTCAACCTTAAATCTCAAATCTTGCCAAGCGACATATGGATAATATCCAAGCTTTGTTGTAATACCCTCACCATCAAGTGGCATTAGTTCAACTAATTAGATTCCTCAACCTTTAAGGAGGAGACCAAGGTTCAAATCTTGCCAAGCGACATATGGATAATATCCAAGCTTTGTTGTAATACCACTATGTGATGATGATATAATACAGGTGAGACCTTCAATCCCATATAACCAATTAAAAAAATATAAGCAAACTTAGTTTTCATTTCAATCTGATCCATCAAAAAAATACTACAAATGACTAGATTATAAAGTCCTAGAATTATAATAAAACTTTAGAACTTCCAATAATAGATTCCAATACAGATAAAGATACACACCATAATTTACTAACCAAATTTAAGTTAAATAAATAACATTTTCTATAAAAATCAATTTCATATAAACTATAATCTTTATCAAACCTTTATTCAATTATTATTACACTTAATACTACAAAATTTAATCTCATTAAATACTATTAAGTTTTTTTTAATAAAAGAATTGAAAACCTTCAATTTCCCGTATAATTGATGACTACTCTCCCATGAGCAGTAGGTCATATAATTATCTGCTCATATAATTATCTTTGAGATTATCTTACCGTTACTCTCATTTTCTTTTTAAACTTTGATTAATTTAATTTGTATTAAAAATTTATAAATAATTTATATATATTTATATCCTTTGAACTAAATAAAATAGATCAATAAAACATTTACAAATGTGTGTTGAATTTCCTTATAAAATTCCATTCAAGATTAACCAATACCACTTAAAAAAAAATCTTTCTTTTATTAGATACTTTAAGCATTCTTTATTCTCTATTCTCTAATGATCTGTACCGCATTTGCCAGTTTTACTAAACATATTATGTGGTTGACTCAATTTATTATATTTAAATACTTACGTTTTGGGGGGGTGTAATGTTCTATTCTTTCTGACGAAGCTGATGACACTTCGAAGTGTGTGTCCATTCCCCAAATATAAAAATAATAATATTATTATTATTAATAGAAAATAGAATAAACAGCGCTGTCATGGACAAAACTGTAAAGTATCACCGACACCTGTCCCATCATGCATTACACATATATATGTGTCTTCTATTAAAATGTGCTGGATGCCAATGAAGCCAACTGTGCTATGCATGTTACAATTTTGTTTTTTTTCAAATCTTTCTGCGGCTTCATTCACATTCTTAGTTCTCGCTTTCAAAATTTGCGGTGCCAATTACTTTATATTCTTATTGGAGAATGGTAAAGTAGTGCTTAAAAAGAATATGCGATATGAAGATTCACAGGACATTCTGGTCTGACACAAGCACAAGAAAAGAAAGCTAGACCACCCCTGACACACACACAACCCAACATTGCCATATGCTTGCCTACTCAGTGTGCCTACTCTTTGTGAACAATAAAAGTGGAATTGAGATAGACCGATGGATTGATGAGTTATAGGAGTTTTGTCAAATGAGATTTTAAAATTTTGGTGGATTGATGAGTTATAAGTGTTTATTATTAGGTTTAAAATTTTGAAGATTAGTTTTGTTTTAGGATAAAGGTAGTAGATTGATCTGACTTTTATAAGTACCTATAAAAAATTCAGTTCAAAACTTTAGAAACTAACTTAATAACTTAATCTTGAAAGTAAAGGTAATAGAAAAAGTAGTAGACTGATCTGACTTTTATAAGTACCTATAAAAAATTCAGTTCAAACTTTAAAAACTAACTTAATAACTTAATCTTAAAACAAAAGTAGTAAACTGATTGACAAATGTGTCCAATCCCAAGTTGAGGAAGCTGTTCAATTTTTAGATTGGTGTATATAATGAGGTGACTGCTCCCAAAAAAGAAAAAGCACTTGCTCCACCGCATTCATGCAATGAAAAGGATTATGAAAAAGCATTTGCTCCACCGCATTCATGCAATGAGTAGGATTAAGAAACCGTTTTTATATTACACAAAAAATACCAAGATCAACCGTTCTTAAGCGGTTTCAAGCTTTTATTTTAACATTCTTAAAAACTTGTGTGAACTCTTTAAATAATAATGATCATACTTACACCTTAATGCACCTTGATCTGTTTGTATTTTCCAAATAAAAATCAAATGTAAGATGCAAAAGGGCTATAGAAAGAGAAGCAATAACGAAGCATCAGTACCCTCCATCTATGCGAAATTATATTTGGTGATCAAGAATAAAGAAGATTCAACTTCAATTTCAATTGTAGCCAGTTTTCTAGTTAAAACTTGTCCATTGCCCTGCACAGATGAAAAAATAATTGCTCTCGCTATCATTGTAGCTGCTGCTAATTTGCTAACAAAATTCAGAAAACCTCCTCTCTTCCAACTCCCCATTTTTAAGCAAAACTGTAGAAGAGCAAGAAACTTTGAACACCTGTTCGTCTACAACATTTGCTTCAGAGTAGATGTTCCTATTTCCTTCTACACTGAGGCACGAGGCACGAGGTAATTTCTTTTAAGGTTTCTGCTCCCTTTCACCAGAGAAATATCACATTCCAAAGCAGAGCAGCAATAAAAAGAGGATGGGCACGTGAAAGAGCAAGTTGTGGGCTACTGCTGGTGGTCGAATTTGAAGATGATGGCAAAATTGTGCCATTGACAAAAGTCCCGTTTGCACCAACACTGTGATCAAATTTCCAAGAGTCATATTATCCCACACTATTCTATCCACAACTGAGAAAGGAAATTATCACTTCTTATACATAAATATAAAAAAATAGGTGTTTCGGATTAAAATAATGTGTGCTAAATTGAGAAATATAATGGCCACAATAATTAGAAAACAAAAACGAAGTCCTTACCTTCCAGGAAACATACACGTGTCATGACCTGCAAAACATAAACACAAAGGTGATCAATAGCCTTCTACTACTTAGCGGCTTCTGAAAGACAAAACGATAATCTTTAACTTTGTTATTTTACGTAATGCAAATTATAACCATTGTATAATTAGAAGCCACACTGTTTTAAAGCATAATAACAGATAACTTTTTGGTTATTTAGATAAAATTTTAACCATATATAGTTGGGGTGTTCACAAAGATATAATCTTAATTTGTTTGAAGGCCAATAATATTGGGGTGTCCAAACAAAGATATAGTCTTAACTTGCTTGGCTATTAAGGTATCCAGACAGAGACATAATCTTAACTTTGAAAAAGATTAAAATAAATAAAATCTCATATCATATAACATTGAAATATCCCGATAAAAATGTATTGACAGAGACATAATTTTAACTTTGAAAAAGACCACAAAACGCGAAAGTCACTTAAATAAAAAGTGAACAACATATCATATATCATTGAAATATTCCGATAAAAACATAATCTTAGAGAAGCAGATGTTGATCATCCAAAAGAATACCCTGCATAAGGGTACTTTTTCTTGAAGTCACTCCATTATTTATTTATGCGAAATTACCTCCGCTTGGAGGAGATGGATATTCAAGATGAAATCAAAGATATTCCTCTAGCAAAGCCGTTCATTTCTTTGTAAACATTTACATGGGAAATCTCAAATTAGAGCTATAAGCCGTGCATTTCTTTGTAAATATCTACAGGAGAAATCTCAAATTAGACTTTAAATGTAACACATTTAGCAAAGATGACTTTAGATTATCATCCTGTAAACAAGCTTTACCATAAGTATTACTTGGAAAGAAATTGGATACCTTAACAAGGTACCTATTGTGCAAGGTTGTGGTTTCCATTCTGAATGATTGACCACCGCCATAAAACCAAGAACAGACGGAATAAGGTTTAATGAGATGTAAGGCATACGGTTAACTTACTTGGATCAGTTGTGGTTACGGTGGCGACGCCGTTGAAATCACAAGATCCAGTTGCCATGCCCGACTTGTGATAGTAGGCATCAAATGCATAAGAAGCATGCTCTTGGACGGTATCAGGGTCATAGCAGGACTGGCCTTGTAGAATAGCAGAGCAATCCACTTGGCCAGGACCACAAGCCCAATCTAGAGCAGCTTGAAGAAGCTTGGGATCGGCTCCATCCATTGCTATGCAGTAGGTCTCATTTGTGGTGTCATTTGCCAGCACCAAACCGGAGCCTGTTAGATGCAATGTATACACCGGTGTTTTATCAGCATTGAAGAGTCCCCAGTTCTTCTCGGAAAGAGGACCTTGCTTCTGATCCTCATTGAATAATTCATAAATATAAGTATTCACAGCCACGCCAGGATGCTTGGGAGTTCCTGTGTTATTGAGGACGTGCCTGACTAGATTGCTGTTGTAAGTGTCTGCGTTGTCTATTGTAGCAACAGCTTCATTCTGGTCTCCCTTGGAGGGCCATCCAGTCTCTGAGACCACCACAGGAACGTTAGTGAAGTTTATGTCAGCCATGGCAAAATATGCAGCATCGATCATTGCATCAAACACATTAGTGTAATGAAGCATAGTGTTGGAGTCCACTGCTTCCTTGTTTGCAGGCAGCGGCCGGAAAAGGGCATAGTCCAATCCCACCACACCATTCCCTTCCAAGTACACTTCATAGGGATACACATTGAGCATGAAATAGGAGTCTGTCTTCTGAAGAAAATCCAGCATGGGTACTAAAACCGATTTCCAGCTCCCATTGAAGAATGCTTGAGAGGGCGGGAAAGAATCCAAGATGATATCAGAGGAATGCGGAGTGGATACCTTCACCTGGCCATCCAGATTGGCGGCCACCAGAGCCGAGTGCAAAAATTTCATGGCTGAAACCAGCACCAGCGCTGCATTGGGCAGGCTCGTCAGCACCTCGCTTCCCACACATATGCCGGTGATGTTCGTCTCCGGAATGTAGGCCGCCACATTCTTGTTCACCCAATTGGCCGCCGTCGAATTGGACTGCCCAATCCCCAGCAGCTGGTTATTAGGGACAGTCACCACAACCTTTATGCCGGTCCTGCCTAAGGCCGTGAGCATCCCTCGATCCGCATCGTAAAGCCTCACTTGGTCTATCTGCTGCGCCTTCAGCAGCGCCACCACCTGCGTCGGCGATGGCATGTCTACCACATCCGTCCCTATGTTCACACCCACAAACGCCCCTGCCATTCCAATCCCCCATCAAATCCATCACAATCTCAGTAAGGGTTTCTAGGGTTTGAGTAGAAGAAACCAAGCCAATCCAAGCCAATGACAATAATGCCATATTATATTGTGAGATTAAGCTCTGTTCTTCCTTTCCTTGTTCCAGAAAACTGAGTATGTTCAATTCCTAATTTACTATGATCCACATCAATAAGGCTTGTAAACCTACCCTATACCTCATAATAAAGAGGATTCACAATCAAATCCCCGCTGACAAGAAATTACTACAAGTGGAATGAGTACTTACCTCCGAAGCTGCTAACAATAAACAAGGAGAAGAAGAGCAGAATCAGCAGCAGCCTCATTCCCCTGTCACAGAGTGAGCTTGGCATGCTTACTTTCATCATCGTCTGCTCAAACTCGATCTGATCTGCTCTTGATGAGTGCCTAGCCTGGTTTGATTATTATAAATTTGAAGCCAAACACAATAAAAATGCAGGGGAGCGCCAGAACCTCGCCCCTGTTCCCACTAAACAAGAATAATAATACTAATATGCTCTCCTACCCACACCTTCAACAATCAATCACACATCATTGTCACTATCGCCATCATAGCTTTTACTCTACTTAATAAATATCTCCCGTTCTCCTCCTGCTCAGATTCTGCCTCTTGGTTTACTGTAGTTTCAAGGTTTTTCTTAAGGAAAAACACTTTGTTTGTCCTGAATAAATTATGAGAATAACAGGAGAAGCTCAGTGCCTATTGTCCTTTACAGGCTCACATGATTTATGTCGTATACAACACCACCGATGCGGATGTAACCGTTTGGGGGACAAAAAACCTGCAACAGTCGGTTTCAAAAGGGAGGGAGGGATTGAGAAGCCGGTGACCGAGGTAGCCTCTGCAAATTTTGGATCGACATTCACCTTTCGTGCTCCATCAACGGATATATTTCGGCCCTTTCTACACTCCTCTATTGATTATCGTAAATAGTAAAATGATTGCCTTTATGACATCGACGGTACGAACTTAATCTGGGGACGTACACAGAAATCGAACACCGTTGATGTTGCTCTTTCATGCTTTTAATTCTGTCTTAATTTATTGACGTCGATACGTGAATCGATGAGAATAGCATGTGGGCCCGACGTAGTAATATCAGTGGTCAATAATGCTTTCAATAATCAGCTCTCGTTCTCAGCCGGTGATCATAAGCATTGATTCATGGTTTTAACTATAACAAAATTTATTTTACATACTGTATTCATACAGACGATTTGCCAGAAACGAACGTTAGATCTTTAACTTTATTTTTTATTTTTAGATTATTCGGAAAGACTGTTTAACAAAAAAGACTGTGAAGAGACGGCGGACCCCAACGCTAACGTGGAAAGAATTTTTAATGATGGAATATGTTATTTGGTGAATTTATAAAAAAAAAATAAACCTATTTTTAATTGTGGAAGAAGAACAATTTTTAATATTCGAAAATAAATCAACTAACAAGATGTCAAAAAGATATGAGTTCAAAGTTGGAAACTTAGGTTTTAAATTTAATCTTTAATTATGAAAGCTAAATTAGATGATATCAAAGGAAAGTTTCTCGTGAGAATATTCACCCTCCCAAATGTACATTGGGTGCTCAAAATCCATGATAATGATGGTGCGGTCAAGGCAAGGTGATTTTAACGGTGTAGTTTCTCATACCAAGGCGGCCCTGTAAGAGGTTTTTCGCTAAAATAAAATAAAAATAGATGATATCAAAGGGTATGAGTTCTTAAATTCTTTAGCTATTAAGAATGAAATCTAAGTTACAAATCTCGCCAATGATACATGCATAGTTATCAAGTTGTAATAATACCACTATATAATTATAATGCAATATAAACAATTTCAATCTTATTTAAGAAATTTAAAATATATATATATATATAATACCATCATGTAGTTATAATGTAATAAGAATGAACCAATTTAGATCTCATTTAAAATAAAGATAAATTATATTTATTAAGTTTGTAATAATATTACTATGTGGTCATAGTGGTAATATGAATGAAACAATTTCAATCTCATTTAATAAATTTAAATATATATATATATAATACCACTATGTAATTACAATGTAATAAAAATGAACTAATTTCAATCTTAAAATTAAAAAAAAAATAACTAAAACTCAAATAAAAAAATATTAGAACTAATAAAAATATTAAGGTTTACAATAGATAAAGTCTAAAAGAAACCAAAGTTATTTAAATGTCATTTCTTAAAAGGATTAAAGCTTAGTATAAATTAAAGGATTGGAGTCTGACCTTTTTAATTCAGATCTTCAAGCCTTTGCAGCTTCTATCCGACATGAGATAAGAAAAGTTGAGATTTATGAAGCTAAAGGTGCTCAGTTGAGAGCTCGCCTTCATTGGCTTAAAGTGGGTGATCGAGTGTCTAAAGAATTTTTTAAAAGACTACGTCCTCCTCCAAATACTACTTAGTTTCAAGCTTTACAAGTGGATGGTGTCAGACTTACTTCATTGTAAGAGATTTCTACAGCTTTTGTCCGACATTATCAACATGTTTTTGCTTCACAACCTTTAACTCCTGCAAGACAACAGGCTCTTGATGAATGTTGTGTTGCCATCCCTTCTAGGCTCACTCCAACTCAAAGGGATGTTTGTGATGCTCCTCTCACTTTGGAGGATCTTAAATCTGCTCTTTCTCATATGGCCAATGATAAAGCACCCGGTCTTGATGGTTTTCCTTGTGAGTTTTATAAGGAGTTTTGGGACATGCTTGGGTTAGATTTACTCAATGTGTATAAGGAAGCAATATCTAATGGCTCTCTGGGATCACTTATCAACAAAGGTAATGTTAAATTCATCCCTAAAGAAGGTGATCCAGAGATTATCACTAATTGGCGGCCCATTACACTTTTGAATGTTAGCTATAAAATTATTGCCAAAGCTCTTGCTTTGAAACTCCGACCCTTGCTTCCTCTTATTATTAGACCAGAGCAAATAGGATTTGTACAGAGCAGGTATATTTTAGATAACGTTATTGCTGTCTGGGAAGGTATGGAATGGGCTAATGCTTCTTCTCATAATGTCCTTTTTATTAAGATTGACTCTGAAAAAGCATATGAAAGAATTGAATGGTATTTCATCTTGGCTATGCTTAAGGCTTTAGGTTTTGGAGATAATTTTATTCATTCAGTTCAAATGTTGTTTCAAGATGCTTTTGTTGTTCTTACTCTTAATAAAGCTCAATCTGAAAGTATTCCTTTAGCTCGATCAGTAAGACAAGGATGCCCTTTAGCACCTTCTCTATTCATTTTGGCAGCTGAGGCTTTTGGTTATCTCCTAGTACATAGAGCATCTCAAGGGCTTACTAAAGGGATCTCCTTGCCTCACTCTTCTCAACAGTTGATTAATGGTCATTTTGTTGATGACTCTTTTTTGACTTTATCAAAAGATGAGATTTTTGTTTCTCATGCTTTAGCTTGCCTTGAGCTTTTCTGTTTAGCTTCAGGATCTAATGTTCAATGGAGAAAAACATATTGTTTCAGACAATCTTTGAAACCTCTTCCTCCCTGGTTATCTGATAAACAATGGAAGTGGATACAACCGGGTGAGATGTTTAAATTTTTGGGCATTCCATTTGCATTTTAGGGATCTCCTGCTTAGCTTTGGGGATATGTAGTGCAAAAGGTAGAGAAAAAGATAGCTTATTGGACTTCTAAAAAGTTCTCTTGCAGGTAAATTCCAAATTTGCTCTAAAGTTTTAGCTTCTACACATGTTTATTATTCTTCTTGTTGGGTTCCTTCCAAGAATTGTTACAAGAAACTTGAAAAGCTTCTTCGGGATTTTTTATGGTCTAATGTTGTTGGTAAAAGAGGATTTCACAGAGTTGCTTGGGATATTTGTTGTCTTCCTAAGAACTCGGGTGGTATGGGTTTGTTTGACTGTCAAAAGCAAGGTTTTGCTTTATGTGCCAAATGGATAACTCGTTCTTTGCAAGGAGATGAGGCTTGGAAAATTTTACTTAGAAATTGTATTTCTTTTGGGCTTCCCTTGGGCAAAAAAGTTTGGAAAGGCCTCAATCTTCATATGCTTATTACTGCCCCTGTTCTTGTCAAGATTTTAGGGTCCTTCGTGGCTAAAAGCATTTGGAAAGCCTGGGAAGCTCTCAAACCTTGGTTATCCTGGAAGGGCTTTGGAGGGAAAGTTGGCCCTTCTATCTCCTTTCTCAATGTATGGTGGTCTCAGGCTATTTCTTATGAAGGTTTGCCACTAGCACAAGTGCAATGGGTTAGAGCCCAACGCTTTTATAAAAAAGGAATTGCATTACTTTCTGATTTTGTTTCCTTTCATACTAAGAATTGGATCCCTTGGGAAGATTTTCAACACTATTATGGTTTGAAACAAGATGATAAATCCACTTATGAAGCTGTTATTGATCACACTCCCTTTTGCGTATGGTCCAAGTTGTCTAGACATTTTCAAAAGCCATGGTGGTGTGACTGGGAATGGCCTAAACATGTTTCATTGCTTAAGTATTCTGCCCGTTTGGGTTATTCCTGGCTTTCCCCTGCAGTTCCTATGGCAGCCATGCTCAATGGAAGATGGAATTTAAATTCTTCTTAGTCTGTTTGAAAATCTCGGTTTCATACTGTATGGGCTAAATATATTGAACCAAAGCAGTCTTTTTTTGCTTGGAGAGTGCTTTTTCAAGGTTTGCCTATTGGTCAGCGCCTGAAATACTTGGGAGTTGATGATGTCTCTTGTAAGTTCTGTGGTCAAGAGGAAAACTATGTTCATTTATTTTGGGAATGTTCTCGGGCTAGACAGGCTTGGTCTTAGATTCTTTCATTTTTCACACCTTTTATTGCTGGTTCATGCTCCTGGAGGCATATCTTATTGGGAGACCCTCTTCGCGTTCTCCATAAATCTTTCGAGTGGTTTGGCCTATATTCGTAATTGCTATTCTCTTCCACATATGGAAAACCCGCAACAAAGTTATTTTTTCCCAGCAAGAATCCTCTTTGTATTTTTCATTGTCTAATAAATATGATGTTTTCTATGATTGTTTGGTTGCAGATTTTTTCCCAAATTAAGAAAGTCAACATGGAGTTTCAGTACCTTAAGTAACTTATGAACCATTGGAAGAATGCCTCGGGATCATGGATCTACAACTCCTCGTCACTGGTCTCAGTTCTTTCTACATGATTGCTGCTCTTATGTTTTCTGATAGCTGATTCCTGATATTATGTACAGAGATATGTTAGGTGCTATGTTTGTTGCAATTAGTGTGACTTTTCTTCCTAATTGTAATAGTTTCTTTTGGTTGATTGGGGTGTGTTAATCCCACCCACACTATTTTGTATGATTAAGCTTTATTAATACAATTTTGACTTTTTCATTCAAAAAAAAAAATATTGTTCAAATTTAATAAAATGTGGATATTAAAATTTATTTTTTTCTTTACATTTTATTCCACCTAAAAATTTAAATATTTATATTTAATTATTTTTAGTTTATTAATTTATTTTTTATATGTTTTAATATTTTAAATATTTTTTTCATAAAATATATATTCAATAATATTTATTTATTAATTTTATTATAATTTTTAAGAGAGGAATAACCCTTATCCCACCTCTTTAAATGTTTACTCTTAGTGAGATAGATAGGTATTAACTTAGAACGAAATTCCAATCATGGAGGGACTTGGGCTTTTTTAATACATGCAAATAACTCCATGTCCCACCTCTTTAAATGTTATTGCGAGTGAGGAGGGCCTGGAGGGGATGATTAGGATTGAAACTGACAAACACTCGAACACGTTTTTTATATATATAATTTTTATTTTTATATTTATGTTTATGGTAAAAGTTTAAATTATTTTTCTTCTTCGGGAGGTCCAAGGTTCACGACCGTGGCGTGAGCGAGTGTGTGGTGACTTTGTGTTAAATTCTCTATTAATAGTATAGCTTTCGGCTTTACAAGGGGTCATGGTTGAGAGGAGACTGCTCATGCTGGTCATAGAGATTTCTCACAATAACCAAATAAAAAAATAATAATTAATTATTTTTAAAACGAAAAAATTGAATACTCCCTAGAAAATATGTTTTAATGTGCAAGAGGTCATAAGCTTATATAAAAAGATGCTTTCAACTGAGATTTTTGGAACATGGTATGCAACTTTTTTTATTTTTAAATTCAAACCTTTAACCTCTTAAAGTTTCAAAGCCCTCACCTTAGGTTCGTTCAAGCACTATAAATAATTTTATTTTATTATTATTATTTTATTCGAGTAGAGTGATATACCGTTGTGCATGCATAGGGTTGAGTAGTCCCTTTCTAGCCATGACCTCTCGTAATTTTTTTGGTTTGTAAGGTCGAGAGTTAAGGGATTAACACATAGCCACATACCACTGAACCTTGTACCTACTTAAGAAAAGCCAACACTCTAAATAAATTTGAACCTTGTACCTACTTAAGAAAAGCCAACACTAAAAATAAATTTAACCAAACCAAAACCATTTTAACCTTATAATTGTTGTTTATAAGCAAGCCAAATTGAAGGTCGAAATATTTTTAATAAAAAACGTTTAAAATATAGTTTTTAAAGTTGACAAGGCCATGGGCTATATTTACCTATGGTTATTCAATCATACTTGGTTACCAAAGCATAAACACGTTGTATAATCCTACCATTCTTTAGGATTTGAACCTTTATCCTTTTATTTAAAGTTTCAAAGTCTTTACCATTAAACCCATTTATAGATTATACAATTTTTATTTTACCATTTAAAAGGTAAATATATTTATATAATTAAAAAATATTAAATTATGAGGGTTTTGATGACCAAGATGACAGCGGGCGGGAAAGCTTCTGCGGGAGAGCATGGGAACGCCAACAGACTGAACCAAGGGCACAGCAGGGCGAAGGGAGGGCGATCGAGAGATCGGGGCGCTAAGGAGTCCTCTCCAACATAAGAGGATGTAGGTCATGACAAGGATCCACCGGACAAATGGGGAGGTGGACCTCGAAGTCGTACGCTCGAGCGGCGGCTTCGAGAAACCCTTAGCGATGCTGCTCTCCAAGGAGTTGTTTCTGTCGGGGACGAGTTGGACATCCCGTGCCAGAAATTCTTTCAAGCTTTGTGGAATTCGAAAAATTTACCCTCATCGGTAAGTTTATTGGCGGCCGTCCCGACATGGAGACCATTCGCAAGTGGGCGGCAGGTAAATGGCGAACCTCTGGTCACATGGAGTTGGCGGCCTTATCCCGAGGTTTTTTCATGATTAAACTGAATAACAAGGAGGACTACTGTAAAATCCTGGTTGGTGGTCCCTAGTTCCTAGGTCGCAGAAGTCTCTTTCTAAGGAAGTGGGGTATGGACTTCAACCCCGAGACCCAAAATATCAACATTGCTCCAATATGGGTTAGACTCCCGAGTCTCCCCCTCTTCTGTTGGCATGAAAATGTAATCAGAGGAATTGCACGCTCCATTGGTGAGTTGGTTACCATTGACCCTCCCACCAAAGCTCGAACCAGATTTGTTCAAGCTCGGTTCTGCATTCTGGCAGATTTGGAGGCTGACCTTCCATCATCCATCACTCTCCGGTCTAGAGATATCATTATTCACAAGCAATCCATTGTGTATGAGAACAGACCGGCTTTCTGCCCCCTGTGCAGTTCTCAAGGGCACCTCCAGTCCAACTGTCCTCTTCAAAATCCAGGGATGAAGAAACGGGATTCCAGCAACCCCTTGGAACACGGTGAAGGTCAGACAAAGCTCCCTGCTGCAAAAGGGCATGATTCTCCAGGCCCGTCTAGGGACCATCCCGAATCCTCCCACCCGGTGGAAGCAGTCTCCCCCCAAACGATCTCTGAGCCGTGTGGTGCAAGCCCTCACCTTGGACCACAAGAGGAGTCCCTTCCACCAATCATCGCACAGGCAGATTCACCCAAAATCCTGGACCATAACCACCCCGAGTCCCAAAATGTGCTGGAAGATTACCTACTAGGAAGAAGGGGTGAGCGATGCAGTAATATCGGCCCTCGTAATACGAGAAGCCGAAAGCAAGGTGTTGATTTTGGTAGCGAAAGGAAGCAAGGTCGTCCCCCCAACAAAGACAGGCGGGACAAGGAGACGGCGGCGAGAGTTGCAAATGGTACTCAACGAGCTGCTTTTCGGGATGATTCCGATTCCCGGATGGGTGACTCGTCTGTCCCAAAACCTCCCCTCCGGCAAGGAAAGGGAGGTAAGAAGAATATCAAAGCTGTTGAGATGAAAGTCCTCTCATGGAATGTGAGAGGGCTTAATGCGACTGCCAAACGAGAGATTGGTGGGTGATCTCGGAAAAAAGGACGAATCCGTCCATCCTAATTTTGCAAGAGACTAAGACCGATGCTATCTCTTCCGCGGAGCTGCTAAGGTCATTTGGGCTAAGGCAAAATTCCTCTCCGATCTGCGGTGGGAACGGCGGGCGGTCTCATGATTCTTTGGGATCCAGAGATTTTTGAGGGCTGCCTTCTCTCAACTTCTAGCGGGATTATCAATGTTTTGTTTCATTCCAAAGCCATTAACTTTTCTTGGATCCTGTCTAATGTGTATGCCCCAAACTCTATCTCGGAGAGAGCGAGAAATGTGGAAGGCTATTTCCCAGATGAGGGAAACGTTCTGTAATTTCCCTTGGGTTCTAGGGGGAGATTTCAACTATCCTCTTCACCCATCTGAAAAGAAAGGAGGATCGAGACCACTCTAGCCACGGTCCGGAAGACTTTCGAGATTTTGTTTCTACCAATAACTTGCTTGACATTGACCTCAAGGGGGCATCCTTCACTTGGAGCAACAGGAGGATTGGGAGCAATCTTATTCAAGTCAAGCTTGACAGATTCTTCATATCCCAAGAGGCTATTCCCATACTCGGTGCGGCAACTCTCTCGGCCTTACCGAGGATTGGGTCTGATCACAATCCTATTGTCCTAGAGACGGTTGATGGGCCTATTTTTAAAACCCCCTTTAGATTTGAGTCCATGTGGATTTCTCACAAGGACTTTAGAGGGTTGGTTACAGCCTGGTGGCAGCAGAAGGTAGCAGGTTCCGCTTCCAAGAGAGTGGCCTTAAAACTCAAGTTAATCAAAAGGAATTTGAAAACATGGAACAAGGAGGTGTTCGGCAACATTTTTGAGTCCAAAAGGTCCATTTCTGCGAACCTAAAATTGGTGGAGGAGAGAATGGAGCTCGAAGGTTACACCGATTGCCTCGGGGGAGGAGGAAAGGGGGCTCTTGGTGGATTATCATTCTATTCTTGCAAGGGAAGAAACTTTACGGCGCCGTGAAATCTAGGGACCTCCGGTTTGAGAAATGGAGACTCCAATACGAAGTTTTTTCACGCATCAACTTTGCGGCACAGAGGGGCTAACAAAATCAGGGAAGTGGTGTGCAAGGATGGACGCGTTACCAAGGATATTGAGGAAATCCGAAGTGAAGCGGTTGACTTCTTCCAGGATCTGCTCGGTGTTCCTCCCGACAGTGATCTCCAGGTTCAGAATTCTCTGTTGGATAACTTCCCAGTCAAAGTTCCTCCCGAGGTAAGCTCTAAGCTTCTGGAGCCTTTTTCTATGTCTGAGATTAAAGAAGCTTTGTTCTCCATGCAACCAGACAAGGCGCCTGGGCCTGACGGTTTTCCCCCCATTTTTTTCAAGTTATGTGGGATGTTGTGGGTTCGGATGTGTGCGAAGCAATTCAGGAGATTCAAGCCTCTAGATCCATCCATCCAAAACTAAATTCTACCTTTCTTGCTCTCATCCCTAAGTCTTCCGCTTGCAAAAGTTTCTCTGATTATCGTCCCATTAGCCTGTGCAATGTTTTTTATAAAATCTTAACCAAGTCCATAGCCAACCGTCTGAGGTCCCTTCTTCCCTCCTTGGTTGGTCCTTCTCAGGGAAGCACCGTGAAAGGCAAAACATTCTCGTTGGTGTCATCACCATACATGAAACCCTCCTTTCTGCTCACCGCTCCAAAAATCTTGCTCTTTTCCTCAAGTTGGACATGAATAAAGCTTTTGACGAGTTGACAGGAGGTTCCTCTGTGCTGTCCTCTTCAAGTTCGATTTTCACCCTCATTGGATTGACCTTGTCAGTAGTTGCATATCCACTCCCTCCTTTTCTGTTCTAATCAACGGATCCCCTGCTGGGTATTTCCAAAGTGCCAGAGGCCTCAGACAAGGTGACCCTTTGTCTCCTATTCTATTCATCCTTCTGGCTGAGGTTCTGAGTTGGTCTTTGAAAGAGGCTCTTCGTCAGAATAAGATCTCTGGCATTTTTCCCACCTCCAGAGTCGATCCTGTCTCTCACCAACAATTTGTGGATGACACCCTCATCTCCACTAAGGCGTCCGTCACTCAAGCCAAATCCATCAAGCGAATCCTCTCCCGTTATGAAAAGGTTGCCGGACAGAAAGTCAATTACATCAAAAGCAAAATTTATTTTATTAACACTCCTATGCGAAGGCGACTCCGCATAGCGGAATTTTGGAATGCACTATTGATTCCCCGCTGCGTCTTATCCGGGTTTTCCTCTCGGCTTGTAATGGCCGTGCCAATGGAAGCTTGTGGGACATGATCCTGGAACGTCTTCACAAAAAGCTGAGCACTTGGAAAGGCAAATTCCTGTCGTAAGTCGGGAAAGCCACCCTTACCAAAGCTTGTCTCCAAGGAATCCCAACTTACTTCATGTCCTGTGTTCATCTTTGCTGTTTCTGTCCATTCCAAGATTGAAAAGATTCGGAGGACCTTTACGTGGTGCGGCAATGAAGAAAAATCTAGAATTCCTCTTGTGGCATGGGATAAGGTTTGCTTGCGAAAGGACCAAGGTGGCATGGGAATGAGGAGATCAAGACTCATGAACACTACTTTGATCGCTAAGCACGCTTGGAAGATCCTAACTAATGACCCGACGAGTGGGTCAAGCTGGTTAAGAGGAAGTATCTTGGATCGAGTTCTCTTTTTGATGTCGGGATTCCTCCTGAAGCGTCTGCCTTTTGGAAATCTGTGCTTCAAGCCCGCTCTCTGATCGACTACGGTGCTCGTTGGATTTTGGGTGATGGCAACTCCATTCTCTTCTGGAAGGACAGGTGGGTTATTGATGGAGCTCTCGAGTTGAGAGCGGACCTTGCTGGCCTGAAAGCCCAGGTGGATCCAAATTCCCAACTCAAGGTTGGAGACTTCATTGATCGGAGCTCTCTTCCCCCTCGGTGGAATTTGCCAGTCCTAGACGGCTTTAACAATGAAATGAATTTTTTGTCTAATATTCTTCGGTCTGTTTTAATTCCATCTGTTAGAAGAGATGACATAATCATCTGGCGTGGCACAGAGGATGGTCTGTTCTCTGTCAAGACTGCTTATGACCTTCTTACTTGCGAGATTGCCATGGATCACGGGTGGAAAGTGATTTGGAGGAAGGGTATTATTCCTAAAGTTAATTACTTTGCATGGATTGCCTTTCATAATAAAGCCTTAACCATCGACAACCTCCATAAGAGGGGTTTTGCTATTCCCAACGAGTGCTTCTTGTGCTTTGCTTGATTGTGAGACGATCGACCACTTATTTTTGCACTTGTCCTTTTTCCCATTCCGTCCTCAGACCGTCATCTGTCTTCCTTTCAAATCCTTTGGTGCACTCCTCGCTCCCTCAAAGATGCCTTCCACCAATGGCCCAATCCTTTCAAGAATCCTAAACTTCGCTTCCTTCTTGAGGCCTCTTTCCACCACTCCATTTGGCAGATTTGGCTAGAGAGAAATTCTAGAGTCTTCGGCAAGGTCCCTAGAGTACCTCCCTGTGTCGCTCAGAGAGCCTTATCCTTCGCCATTGAGAATTCTAAAGTTGTTCCTAGTTTCCGTCCCCGCCTTCCTGGCGAAGCAGCGATCTTCCAAAGTTTGGGCCTTTTCCCTATTCTTGATGGTGTTTCTAAGTCTCAGCGTGGGGATGTTATTTGGACCAAGCCCCCTATGGGTTGGATTAAATTAAACTTTGACGGTGCGGCCAAAGGCAATCCTGGCCCTTCTGGTTCTGGTGGTGTGGTTAGAGATCATAACGGGAATCTCGTCTTTGGTTTATTGTGAAGTGCCCGAGACTAATCACTATCTTGAGCCGGAAGTGTTTTGAAAGGTATCCAGATCCTCTCCGAGGATCCTCGGCCTTTGATAGTCGAAGGTGATTCGCTCAATATAGTCAACTAACTGCTAGGCTCTAAAGACCCGTCTTGGAGGGTCTACAACATCATTCTTGAGGCTAGGATGCTCCTCTCTCAACGTGACAGGTGGAAGGCATGCCATATTTTCAGGGGAGGAAATCGCGTGGCAGACCACATGGCCAACAAAGGGCTTGTGACCACGTGTCCTGTTGTGTGGCGCTCATGCTTCCCGTCTGAGGTGGTGAGTTTGGCCAATGCGGATATCCTCTCATGATGTTCTCCTCGCTTCAGAAGGTCATTCGTTTGGTTTGGTTGTTTTTGCTTTCGATGGTCAAATTTCTCCAACTAGTATTTTTGTTTTCCTTGGTAAAATGTGGTTTGTTTCCAGGATATTCAGACATAAGGGCCCTACTTATAGCCTTCGAGCAATTAGCGAGTTTTTGGTTTCCGTCATCAAGTTTATTCCTCCAGCCACAAGGCATGATGCACATTCCAGCCAAGCTGAATTTGTACATAAGGTTTTGGGATCCTCTATAAAAACCCACTGTTAATCTATTAAAATAATTACCAAAAAAAAAAAAATATTAAATTATATTAATAAATTAAAAATAAAATGTTAAAATTAAATGACATGAACTAAATCATTCAAATAACCCTACCTTCTAGGAGGGGGTTAGATTCAAATCTTATAATATATACAAACATAATTTTCAAAATATTGTAATATTTCATGTTTTCTACCAAACATAAATATAGGGGATCCTTTTCTTTTAATTTAATTTTTTTAAAGTAGAATTTTGAAAAAGGTCCCATTTTCCTTTTACATCAACTTAGTCACACCAAGTTATATAACCTATTTAGTGGTTTAAAAAATTAAACCTTGGTGCGAGCCACTTCAACCATATGTCTCACTATTAATCCATGGTCTCATTGGCTCAACTTTCTATTTATAGAAAGATGAATTAATGATATTTTGGGATTATATGTTTATTTAATTAAAAGCTATTAAATTATAATTATAACCTAAAAATAATATGTTAAAATCAAATGGCACTAGCTCCGTAGTTTAAATATTTCAACTTTTAAGGTAAAAGTAAATTAATTTTTATGTTTGTAGATTATATGACACAATTCTTATAAAGGATATTATTTACCTATTATATGTTTATCCAACCAAATTTTAAATTAGTTTTTATGTTCGTAGATTATATGAAACAATTCTCGTACAAAATATTATTTACCTATTATATCCTTATTCAATCAAATTTTGATTGCCAAAATATGGTGTACAACTTTACTTCTCATTGGAATCAAATTTTGAATCTTCTATTTAGAGTTCCAAAACCTTATTATCATTACACCCATTCTCATTGGATTTAAATTTTAAATCTCCTGTTTAGAGTTCCCAAGTCTTATTATCATTAAACTCATTCAAATTGTGACCATGAAAACCTAGGTTCAAATCTTTCCAAATAATTTTAACATAATTATCAAAATGTTGTTATAATAATATATTAACATGATCAAATCATGATGTGATATAAATGAAAACTATTTAAATCTCATATAATTAATTAAAAATAATATATTCAAAATTAAATTAAAATAAAAGAACTAAAAAATAAAAATAACCCAATTAACAACCTAAACTGAGTATCCGGGAGGTAGGACCCATTTTCTGCTTTTTGCTAAGTGTTTACTAAGTTAAGGTCCACTGTTCTAATCTCGAGCCCCTCAGATCCCCTCACAAAAGTAAATACTTAAAAATCTTGTCCGTGGGTCTAGGTGGATTGGTAAGTTGGGGCACTTACCGAGAGGAGACCTAGGTTCCAATCCCACGGGCTTGCCCATGCACAGACAGTAGCCCAGATCCGATTCCTCTGAGTGGTGCGCCAGATTGATGACGATGGTGCAACCCCTGTGCGTCCGACGGTCCCCATCTCACGCCGGGTTACCATGTACCGAGACGATGGAAGTCCTGGGAGCCTTCATAGATAGTTTGAACCCTACCAGTACTGTAGTTACTAAAAATCGTGATTGTAACCATTGCTTCTATATATAAAAAAAAAATACTTAAAAATCCTGAGTAATACCCTCAAAACTTCCAAATCATATATAAAAACAATACACAAATTTAAATTCTTTTAATTAATAAAAATTAATTTTATAAAACAATTTATATACCGATTGGAATTTCATTCCGCCTTAATAACTGTATACCAGTTCCCAAGCGACATAAATTGCAATGAATGGAAGAGTTCCAAGTGGATTATACGTTAATGAAGTTACTATTTGATTTGTACGGTTACGCGTTTCCTCATTGGAATCATAGTCGATGAATATGGTTGGCTGAAATGGCATCTCCTTTGGAAAGGTCAACTTTTAAAGTATATATTATTTTATTTTAATTTTTTTTAGATTTAGTTAGTGTAAGAAATTCTTACGATAGATATTTAGGGTTGGATATTTTCATTCTACTATGATCTCTTGTTTAGGGTTAGACATCTTCATTCTACTATGACCTCTTGTTTAGGGTTGGGCATCTTCTTTCTACTATGACCTCTTGGGAGAGGGAGAGAGCTTACACTATGTTTGGGTTTAACTGAGGTAATTAAAATCTTTCATTTCATTTCAATAGGGAATTTAAGATACAACAATCCCACAAAAAAAACCAATTTAATATTAATTAAAAAAGATTTGGTTTAGTTTAGGTATATAAGGTATAGTGACATACATTAGTTTAAATAGTAAAATCTGCTAATATATAAATATTTTTTTAATAAATATAATTCATATTATTCTTTTATTATATTTTTTTGGTATTTTTTTTATGAAAACAATAATAGTTATATTTAAAATTAAAATGTTTTCAAGTTAATTAAGCAAAGTTATTTTTTTTATTCAAAAATGATATTTTGTTATGTACAATCATACATACACCCACCCCCTCACACACTCACGCTCGCCCATGTTGTGGTTTGAATCTTGAACCTCCTAAAGAAGAGCCAAAGCCTGAATCATTGCGATGTCCCCCTAGACTTAAGCAAAATAATTTTTACAACGTATGAAAATTATATGTATTAAACCACCTAGACTATTTTAAGTCCAATGTATCTATTTGTCTTGGATTTTCTATCTAGAACACCCAAACCTTCAACTTTAGGCCCACTCAAGTTATATCATACAAGTTTATTGAACCTTGGATTTTAAATGTATGTATGAATGAAATGTAAGCTATAAACATGTTGGATACTTTAAGAAATTTGAATGCCCTTAAAGGAAAATTAAACTTACAAGTGAGAGAATATCTACTTCACAAAGGTTTCTAAAGGTATTATTGCCTACTATAATTGTTGTTTCATAAATTGTAATTGTACTCATTGCAATGAATATCTAATACAAAATTGGCTCTCCAATTGTTGCTTATATTTTTTTTCTATTTGTTAAATTTTCTTTTGTCGAGTTTTCTTGAGTTATCGAGTAACTCTCTAAAATTAATTTGCGAAGTTTTTCTCGAGTTACGAGTTTTAAAACTAAAAGGTCTTCATAACATGAGAATCAATTAATTTTCAAGGATGCATTAAAAAAAATGCAAGAGGAAAAAAAATAAGAAAGAAATGAATAGAGTTATGAGTTAACAAATATAATTCTAGAGGAGGAAGTATGAGTTGTGAGGGAGTGAGAGCGAGTGTGATCCAATCTTGAGATCTTTAGATATGATAGAAGAGTAACAAATCGTTCAGAGTGTATCAATGCTTCAAAATCTTACCATGAATGCTACGAATATTGTTTCCAAAAAATTGCCGAAGTAAAGGAACATCGGGAGAAAGAAGAGACAATAACTAGTGTGAGCTAGGAGGAAGTGCAAGCTAGGAGGGAGTGCAAGCTAAGAGGAAGTGTGATCCAGGAGTAAGTGCAAGCCAAGAGGGAATGCGATCCAATCTTAAGATCTTTAGATATGGTAGAAGAGTAGCAAATTTGTTGGGAGTGTATCAATGCTTCAAACCCTTACCATGAATGCGATGAATATTATTTCCAAAAAATTATCAAAGCAAAGGAACATTGAGAGAAAGAAGAGATAGGAGTGAGTGTGAACTAGGAGGGAGTGCAATATGGGAGGGAGTGTGAGCTAGTTGGAAGTGTGAGTTGAGAGGGAGTATGATCCAGAAGCAAGTGCAAGCTTAGAGGGAGTGTGAGCCAGGAGGGAGTGCAAGCTAGGAGCGATCTCTAACCCCAACCCCACTAGCTAGTTTGGTAGGAAAGTCATAATTGAAAGACCTAATGGGAAGTGAGGATGCCCTAGCTAGAAGTATGGATGCCCAAGTTAAATATAATTGGAAGAGCAATTATATGGAAAGTTCGATCCAAGTAAAAAATGTTGCACCAGAAGGGACCATCAAGGATGAGATGATTAAACATGAAATAATGGTTTTAAAAAGTAGAGGGTTAATATGTAAGTTCCATAGATCCTAGCTAGGGTTTTTAGAGATTCAATATTGGATCATGTGGAAGTGGGAATTGAATTCAAATTACTCTGTGAGTTTTCTTCCTAAAGGTTTTTTTCTTGTTATCTTTTCTAATTCAAAAATCAAGAATAAAATACTGAGTGGTGGTCGATGGTTTAGAGGGAGAGATACCCTTTATTTAAGACCATCTAATGAATTTTTTTCTATTGAGACAAAAACTATGAAAAATATTATTTGGGTTAGGCTTTTTGGACTTCCATATCAACTTATCAATATGGATGTTTTGAAGAATATTGGAAATACCCTAGGAGAATTCATCAAGGAAGGACTAACTATTAAGGAGTGAAAACATGTTATATATACCATAATATGTGTTGCTATGGATATTTTAAAACCTTTACCACAATCCATTAAGATTAAATTTGAATCAAGAGAATGGGATCAAGTGGATTATGAAAACATTGCATTTTGTTGCCGCAATTGTTATGAGATTGATCACTCGGTAAGAGTTTGCAAAATGAAAACTATGAAGAAAGAGACAAAAAAATTTGGTTAAGAAAAGCTTCATGACGAAGCAAGGAAATCATACATTAATAGAAGGTAGATCAGATCAAGGATATTTCATTCCTAAATAAGGGGAAAAGAAAACCTATCTATTTCTTACGAAAAAGGCTAACATAACTCACTTGGATCAATAGTTAGAAGAAATAAAGAAGGATATAAGGGATGACAAAGTACAATATGTAAGTTCAAGTTAAGAAAGAATTAAAGGTGCAAAGGGAAATGTAGAGAAAAATCCAAACACAAAGATGATAGAAGAGGTCAAGATCTTTCCAAGTAAATCATCTTCATTTTCCTCAAGTAGTATAGAATCCTCTCTTGGTAATAAAAGTGAAAGTGGTATAGAGGTTATCCCTTGCACTTCAGGGTTTCAAGAACAACATAATAAAGAAACAAGGATGGAGGAGTCTATGACAATTTAGGACTTTTAGGGTAGAATAAGAAGGTAATTGCTTTGGAAGAGCATCCTTGCACTCTAGGGTTTCCAAGGCAATGTAAAGAAGAATGTACTTTTGAGGTTATTCCTTGCTCTACAAATATTGCACAACAAGACAAACCTATAGATGATAAGTCTTACTTTGAGCAGTGTGAGAAGATTGAAGAGATGGATGAAGATGAAAGTATTGGTGGAAATAAAAAAAGAAAAAGAAAAAATAGGAAGACCCAAGAAGCAAAAACAAAGAGAAAACAAAACCTAGAGGGATATTGATATAGGAAAATAAAAGCAAATATTGCAAGTTCTAACAATAAGTGGGGCTAAACCCACAAATAAAAACAAAAAATAACAATGAAAATAATATATCATAATATTGAGGGCATGAATAAGAACCCTTAAAAAAAATTATTAAGAAACTCTCGGATTGTTATAGATAATATATTTATATTTATAGATATGAAAAATGGGCAACAGATTTTTAACCATTCATGGTGTTAAATTTTATCTTGACAAAATTTCAATTTCGGAAGACATCTGTATGAAATGATAAAAAGGAGTTGATTGCGAAAACTTAGGAGTGAGGAATATGGCAAATATCTTTGATAAGAAAGGCAGATGAAGAATATTTTTTTATAAAAAGGCAGGTTGGATATGATATAATTAATTAGATAGAAATGTAATGAGAGCAATGTAATATTTTGTTTTTGTAATGGGAGTGGCCCCTAATAAAATCCACATATAGCTTATTTAAAAAACAAATATAATTCTAGAGGCATTAAAAGGATGCAAAAGGTCTAAAGAAGAAGAAAAATGTAACTTTGTGGTAAATACGTAGTCCAATAAAGAATATAAAGTACCAATGAGAGCTTTGAAAGAACGAACTAAAAAAAGGAAAATAAATGTTTGTATAAACATATAGTGGTAGCAAAAAATGAGGAGTATGTGAGTGCAAGCCAAAAAAAAAATTATTTAGGGAAGAATAACCTAAAGTTATCCTAGAAGAAAATTTAATAGAAAATAAGATTTTAAAATTCCAAGATATGCAAGTTCAAACCACTGTACAAAGGACCAAGACCCTTTCAAAATATTTGATCTTTACCCTAAGATTTTTTACCCCGTGAGGGATACCAAAGTGGTATGTCTTTGGGTTTTCATCCAAGATACCCAAGTTCAAACCTAGATAAAAGAGGACTGAGACCCCTTTCAAAAACTCGTGCTTTGCCCTAAAACAAAAAACCCAAAAGGGATAGGCTAGTTGGCAGTGGTCGAGTACTTGCTAGTGGGTTTCCTCATTTCGATTCCCTAGACAATTAGGGGTCCTATGGACTTCATATTTACCCAGTGGGCTAAGGTTTATAGAGATTCCCTATGCAAAAAAATAAATAAAATAAATCCAATGGTTGGAATATGAAAAATAGTTATATGAATGAGAGCAATAAGAAGAGTCCCCTCCTCTAATCATCACTACAATAAATTTATTTACCTTAAGGGAGATCAAGAAAGGTATTAAAAATCTAGGAATAGTTAAGACTTGTGACATAGATGGATCACATGAGAAACACTAAAAATGGGGAGTATATGACTTAACATCACACATCAAGAGGATATTCAACAACATCATCCAACACGGGTATTGCTAGAATTGGAAAACAATTCTAGCAATACATCTCTTCAAATTATTAAACCATTATGGCCAATACCCTCTTTACAAAGTTATGTGGAAGCATGGTGGGCAACAAAATCATCAATTGGGTAGAAGAAAAATGAAAAAGAGCAAAAGAACAAGTAGGTTTTAGATCAAAACACTTGACAATATATCATATCATCACTTTGAGACACAACATTGAAAAATATGGAATGAAAAATGAGAAGCCTATTCTTGTTTTGTTGACTTTAAGAAAGCTTTTGACACATGCCTAAAACCAAACCATGGAGTAGAATAAAATACTTTGGCATACCATAAAAGTATAAATAAGCAATTTATAGTCTCTATGAGGATGTTTGAGTTAAAACCAAAACCCAAGTAATCCATTCAAAATGTTTTATAAGTCACATGGGATTAAATAAGAATGTTTATATTCCCTACCTTATTTAGTTTATATATTGATGAATTAGAACAATGACTCAATATGACCGGAGAGGATGATGTTCATTAGGGAAGGTATGTTATGAGGCTTCTTTTGTATGTACATGATATCATTTTTATGGCAAGGTCAACACAACGTTTGAGAGAACATTTAAAGGCCTCATGCAAGTAAATACAAGCAAAACCAAGATCTTGATCTTCTCTAATCAAAAGAAAAAATTAGTTAAAATTTTATTTTGAAGGGGATCTTATGGAAGAAGTAACATAAGACAAATATCTTGGGATAAACTTCAATAATAAGCTTAATTGTAAAACATGTGGAGTGAAGAGAATATTGGGAGGATGAAGATCACCTTTTACATTATAAAATAGAATTAGAGGATGGACAAGACTATATAGGTCTTTTTTGGACTACTAGTGGTACCATTGATTTTGTATGGGTGTGAAGTGTGGGCTAGTAGCATATCAAACTCATAAGGAAGGAAAATTAAGAGGATTAAAGAATGTCTTATTATAAACAAATTCAAAATAAAAGAGATAGTCCCATATGAGATTCTTCTAGCAAAAACAAATATCTTTAATATAGAGACAAACACTATGGGTTATCTTCTATGATTTCTAAAATAATTGAATAAATGGCCTAAAGTTGTAATAGAAGAAGATCTAGACCAAAAACAAATATGGATGAAGCAAAACAAGTGAATGAAAAAATGGAATATCAATTTAGATTAATTCCCAAATAATAACAAAAACATAAAGGTATTTGTTAAGAAAAAATTAGAGTAACTATGTGGAAAAATAATTTAATAAGAGAGAGAACAATATCTTGTTGAATTTAACCCTACATGCAATTACCACCAAAAAGTATGTATAGGGGTAAATAACAATTGGAGAACAAATATGCTCATGGCCTAATTAAGACTAGATCATGTGAACATAGATGTGAAATGGGCATATGGAGGAGACTAAAACAAGAATAGTGTAAAAAAACAACTTCTACAACTTGCAATAGTAGTAGCAAGCTTAAAAATGTGAAGCACAATTTATTAATGAGAATAAAATTCTAGATGCTATAATAAAAAATCAATATCCCAAGTAAGATATTCTATATTCTATATTACTATTAAATTCTAGCAACTCAAATAGGGTGAAGTCTCATATGTGCCCTAGAGATGACTTAAGATAACAAGTTTGAATGATGAATTAACTATAATATAACTCATTTGTTCATAGATGAAAAAAACCAATAACCCTAACCATAATGGTCAAGGGTTGGCTAACCTAATCCTAGGGTAAATTCTAGTAATAATAAATATAGTTGATGTGGCTATATTGGAGATATTACATGCCCCCCTTAAAAATTCATTGTCCTCAAAGCTAAAAATTATTGGAGAATGCTTATAGAATCCCATATCACATCTTCATTTGGTAGATCCTTCCACTTGACGAGGAACTCCTACACTTCACAAGACTATAAAGTACAAATTTGGGACTACAAAAAACATTTTAGCTAGAGGTTGATGAACCTTTTTTATTGAGTACTAAAAGCTCTTTCTAGGCCCACACCTTCTAACCAATAACCTATTTAAGGTAGAAACATAAAAAATATGGTGAATGTAGGAAGTTAGAGCAAGCTCCAACTTATATGCCACTTTCCCTATTTGAAGAACCAGATTGTATGGGCCATAGAACTGAGGTGCCAAATTTTAACTAGTCTTTGTCTTTAGGGACAATCATTTATAAGGTTGGAATTGTGACCATATCATCGACTACAAATTTTGCTCTAAGGGTGGAAGTACTATTGCTACTCCATACAATTTTATGCATGGCATAATATTATCTTTGAGAATCTCCAAAACAAGATGATGCTACTAAAGTAAACCTGCCTAAGCCACCTTGGAGGATCCTAAGTCTAGCATTAATAGGGGTTTTTTGGCCATACAATGCCTCAAATGGAAACATATTGAGAGAAACTAATAAGTTTTATACCACCATTCAACTAAAGAAAACCAATAAATTCATTGATAAGAAGTGTTATACAACTAGCTTAAAAACCCAAAATGCTTGACTAATGGGGGTAAAATACTATTCATGATTGTGGAAGATTAAGGGAGATAAAAACGATCTTTAATTTTAAGTACCCTATAAGCATATTAGAATAAGAGAGTGGGTGGATTATCGGTATTTATATCATGAATGACACAAATAGTCTAAAGATCTAAATTCCATTCCTTATAAAGCTATGTGAGACATCATGAAAGGGAATTGAAGACAACACAAACTGCAACTACGTCCTCATATTTGTGAGAAAGAACATTATCCTTTACTTATTATATTTAATGGCAAAATCATAACCTAGTGATGCCAATACAAGTGCACTATACCAGTGCAAATGCACCATGACACATTCATAGGTTTATGATGTACTTGTTTTTGGGTATTTTGGAGTGTTAGATCTTGTCGAAGCATAGGCAAGTTTATACTCATTGAATTTTTTTTTGAGATATTTCCAATGGTACTACTTTTGTGAAATTTTATGGTCATTTGATAAAGTTTTCTAATCTTCAAAGGTGATGTTGTTTTTTGCCCTAAATTTGGTTATAAAAGGGTCAATTTTGCTTAATTTATTAAAAAGGTATGATTATATTGGAGAATATTACATTATTTGGTGCATGCTTATGTACCACCTTGGTACAATATTAGATTAGGTGTGTGTCTTAGATTAGAGTGTGAGATTATATTTCATGTAATGTAATAATGTGCAGGAAATGCACAAGTGTCAGTGTGCAAGTGTTGTGAGTGTGGATGTGCACAAGTGTCCATTATGTAAGAGTGCACATGTATCCTTAGAATAGGAAAGTGAAGAGTTTCAAAGAAGAGTGAAGGTCAAGAGTGTTTCATATGAAGAGTCACATACTATTATATACTTGTGACAAAGCATTATAATTGTTATTGAAAATGCATTGCACATAGCATGCATTAGTAGACCTTTATTCAATATCATTTGCAGTATTTTCGTGAGTATTTACAAGTGATTATTTTGTGAGTATTTCTAAGTTATTTATGGAGTTATTATAGTTGATATTACTTTATGAGTTATATTTATTTTATTGCAACTTTATATTCGATTTTGTGGTTATTTCCTTTAAATGTTAAGCATCAAAAGCTTTCAGATTAATGATATAATTGGTAATTGGGAGGAATGAAAAATTGGGTGTCTACATAATTCCCTTTTTGATGCATTTAATATATAATAAATGTATTAAAAACCATCATAAGTGCCCCGATTTTATAGCAAAATGGGATACCTATTTTCCTATAATGTAATAATGTGCAGGAAATGCACAAGTGTTAGTGTGCAAGTGTTGTGAGTGTGGATGTGCACAAGTGTCCATTATGTAAGAGTGCACATGTATCCTTAGAATAGGAAAGTGAAGAATTTCAAAGAAGAGTGAAGGTCAAGAGTGTTTCATATGAAGACTCACATACTACAATAAACTTGTGACAAAGCATTGTAATTGTCATGAAAATTCATTGCGCATGGCATGCATTAATAGACCTTTATTCAATATCATTTGCAGTATTTTCGTGAGTATTTACAAGTGATTATTCTGTGAGTATCTACAAGTGATTATTTCCAGTATTACATTATTTAGTGCATGCTTGTGTACCACCTTGGTACAATATTAGATTAGGTGTGTGTCTCAGATTAGAGTGTGAGATTATATTTCATGTAATGTAATAATGTGCAAGAAATACATAAGTGTCAGTGTGCAAGTGTTGTGAGTGTGGATGTGCACAAGTGACCATTATGTAAGAGTGCACATGTATCCTTAGAATAGGAAAGTGAAGATTTTCAAAGAAGAGTGAAGGTCAAGAGTGTTTCATATGAAGAGTCACATACTATTATATACTTGTGACAAAGCATTGTAATTGTTATTGAAAATGCATTGCACATAGCATGCATTAGTAGACCTTTATTCAATATCATTTCTAGTATTTTTGTGAGCATTTACAAGTGATTATTCTGTGAGTATTTCTAAGTTATTTATGGAGTTATTATAGTTGATATTACTTTATGAGTTATATTTATTTTATTACAACTTTATATTCTATTTTGTGGTTATTTAATTTAAATTTTAAGCATCAAAAGCTATCAGATTAATGATATATTAGTATTTGGAAGGCATGAAAAATTGGGTGTCTGCATAATTTCCTTTTTGATGCATTTAACATATAATAAATGTGTTAAAAACCATCATAAGTACCCCAATTTTATAGCAAAAGGGGATACCTATTTTCCTAAGGTTAGAGATGTGGTCTTGATTGAGGTGTAATTGAAATGTGTCTATGCCTTAGTATGTGCCCTTAATTTTTGGAGGGAAATTCAAATTGAGCTGAGAAAATTTGAAAGTGTGTAAATTTGCATAAGGTGGTAGGTGATAATATATTAAAAGGTTACAAAATGATTGGTGCAAAAGTGTTAAAGGTTTTACTTGTAGAGAAAAGGACAAGAAAATAAAAAGAGGAGGGAAGATTTAAAAAGGGAGGGATATTTTTACCATGCACAATGAAGGAGAGTAAATTTTTTTTTTGGTAATTATTTTAATATATTAACAGTGGGTTTTTATAGAGGATCCCAAAACCTTATGTACAAAATTAGCCATATTTCTAATGATGCATCATACCTCTTGGTTGTAACAATAAGCCTAATTGCAAGTAAAGCCATCCTAATGCTAAAGACTTGGAAACTGTAAAAAGGGCTTTTAGGCCTAGAAACCCAACGAAAAAGAAACAAGACAAAATCGAAGGAACACCAATTAGAGCCCGAAGAAATGAAACGAGGAAAGCAAAACAGACAAGACACCATGGACAGCTAAGTAGACAAAATTGCCATGCCACACCAAAACTCGTCGGAGGGGGCTTTCCAAAAACTGTGCAAGGAAAGAATCATGAATGGATGTCTGCTCTAGCCAACCTTTCCACCTCGGATGGGAAGCGAGACCGCCACACAACCGAACACATGGTCGTGAGCCCTTTGTTGGCCATGTGGTCAGCCATGCGATTACCTTCTCTCAAAGTATGATTTGCTTTCCACCTACCACGATAGGAGAGAAGCGTTCTTACCTCGAGGATGATGTTGTAGACTTTCCAAGATGGATATTTGGTGCCAAGAAGGTAATTCATGATGTTGAGTGAGTCACCCTCAATAATAAGAGGCCGAGGATCCTCAGAGAGTATCCAAATACCTTTTAGAGTGCCTCGGGCTTCGGCATAGTGATTTGTTTGGGAGCCCAAATCTTCACAATAGGCCATCACAGATTCCCATCATGATCTCTGACAACACCTCCAGCACCAGCGGGCCCAGGATTCCCCTTAGCCGCTCCATCAAAGTTTAATTTAATCCACCCCATGGGGGGTTTGGTCCAAACAATATTCCTTCGACAGGGCCCTTTAACAACCTCCAAAAACGACCAGAGATTCATCATTTTGAGAATCACTTATTCGCTTGAAAGGTAGGGACGAGCACTGGGAACAGTAATAGAATTCTCGATGGCGTAGAACAACGCCCTTTGAGCAACAGAAGGGGGCCCTCTAGGAGCTCTTCCAAATATTCTGACATTCCTCTCTAACCAAATTTTCCAAATTGAATTATGGAATGAGGCCTCAAGGAGGAAGCGGAGTTTGGGATTCTTGAAAGGATTAGGTCATTGGTGGAAAGCATCTCTGAGGGAACGGGGAGAGCACCATAGGATTTGGAAGGAGGATAGGACAATACTAAGAACAGAGTGGGAAAATGAACAATGCAAGAATAAATGATCCCTCATCTCACAATCTGCAAGACACAAGTAACACATGTTGGGGAAGGCAAAACCTTTCTTGTGAAGGTTATCAATTATTAAGGCTTTGTTGTGGAAAGCAATCCATGCAAAGAAGTTGATTTTAGGTACGACTCCTTTCCTCCACACAGTATTCCACCTATAGTCCATAGTAGTCTTGGTGGTAAGAAATTCATAAGCTGATTTAAAAACAAAAAGCCCATCCTTCATACCACTCCAGATGATTCTATCATTCCTCCTGGCAGAAGGAATTAAAATCGACTGGAGGATATTTGCAAGAAAGGTAACCTCATTATTAAACCCCTCCATAACTAGAATCTTCCACCAAGGAAAATGGGTGCTTCGGTCTATGAACTCTACCACCCTGAGTTGGGAGTTAGGGTCAGTAAAACCTCTCAACCCAGCGAGATCCGCCCTCGACCCAAGGGATTATTCAGTCGCCCACCTATCCTTCCAAAAGAAAATGAGGTTGCCATCACCCAAAATCCAGCGGGCTCCCAGGCTAATCAAATATTGGGTTTGGAGCACAGATTTCCAAAAGGTCGACGCCACGGAGGAGGTCTTAGCATCCAAGAAGGAAATGGGGCCAAGATACTTCTTTTTAACTAGCTTAACCCACTCCACCGGGTCGCTAGATAGAATCCTCCAAGCGTGCTTATCTATTAGAGCTAAATTCATAAGTCTTGATCTTCTCAACCCCAGACCGCCTTGGTCTATCCTTGAACACACCTTGTCCCAGGAAACAAGGGGGAGTCTAGATTTCTCTTCGTTGCCAGACCATAGAAAGGTCCTCTAAATCTTCTCAATTTTGGAGTGAACTGCAACCAAAAGCATGAACACCGACATGAAGTAGGTCGGGATCCCCTGAAGACAAGCTTTGGTAAGGGTGGATTTTTTGGCTTGCGATAGGAGTTTGCCCTTCCAAGTTCCGAGTTTCTTGTGAAGGTGCTCAAGAATCATGTTCCACATATCCCCACTCGCCCACCCGCTATAAGATAGAGGTAACCCCAGATAGGATGTAGGTAGGGAATCAATAGTGCATTCAAGAATTCTAGCAATCCAAATTTGCCTACGCAGGGGAGTGTTAATGAAATAGATTTTGCTCTTGATGTAATTGACCTTTTGCCCTGCAACTTGCTCATAACAGGACAAGATCCACTTGAGCGATTTGGCTTGGGCAACGAACGCCCCAATGGAGATGAGGGTGTTGTCCACAAATTGCTGATGAGTGACAGGATCAACTCTAGAAGTTGACAAAATGCCAGAAATCTTGTTTTGACGAAGAGCCTCTTTCATGGACCAACTCAAAACCTCTGCCAGAAGAATGAAAAGGATGGGGGATAAAGGATCGCCCTGTCTGAGGCCTTTGGCACTTTGGAAATACCCAGCTGGGGACCCATTGACCAGGATAGAAAAAAAGTGTGTGGATATACAACTGTAGACAAGGTCAATCCAGTGGGGATGAAAGCCGAACTTGAGGAGGACTGCACACAAATTTTTTTGATAAACCTGGTCAAAGGCTTTGTTCATGTCAAGATTAAGAAAAAGAGCAACATTCTTGGAGCGGTAAGCGGAATGAAGGGTCTCATGGACAATGATGACACCATCAAGAATGTTTCTGCCTTTAACAATGCTTCCCTGACAAGGATCAATCAGGATGGGGAGGACTGTTTTGAGTATATTGGCTATAGACTTGATAAGAATCTTGTAAAAAACATTGCACAGGCTGATGGGACGATAGTCAAAGAAGCTTTTGCAGGCAGGAGACTTAGGAATGAGGGCAAGAAAGGTGGAATTGAGTTTCGGGTGGATGGATCTGGAAGCTTGAATAACCCGAATAACATCGCACACATCCGGACCAACAACCTCCCACATGACTTGGAAGAATTTGGGGGGGAAACCATCGAGGCCAGGGGCCTTATCTGGTTGCATGGAGAACAATGCTTCCTTAATATCGGATGAGGAAAAAGGTTCCAAAAGCTTAATACTTACCTCACGGGGGACTTTAGTCAGAAAATTGGCGAGTAGAGATTTCTAGACCTGAAGGTTGCTGTCCGAAGGAGTACCAAGAAAATCCTGAAAAAAGTCAACCGCTTCGCTCCTGATTTTCTCTATCTCCCTGGTAATGCGCCCATCCTTACAAGCCACTTCTCTAATCTTGTTGGCCCCTCTGTGCCTCATAGTAGACGCATGGAAAAACCTTGTGTTGGTGTCTCCATTCTTCAACCAAAGGTCACGAGATTTCTGGTGCCAGAACGTTTCCTCCCTAGCGAGAATAGAATGAAAGTCCACCAAAAGACTCCGCTCTTCCTCCTTGAGACCCTCAATGTATACTTCGAGTTCCATCCTTTCCTCTAAAACCTTCAGGTTGTCAGAGATGGATTTTTTGGACTCAAAAATGTTGTCGAAAACCTCTTTATTCCAAAATTTCAGATTTTCTTTGACCATTTTGAGCTTTAGAGACACCCTCTTAGGAGCATTTCCTTCCACCTTCAATTGCCACCATGCTGAAACCAAACCTTGGAAGTCATTGTGAGAGATCCACATGGATTCAAATCTGAAGGGGGTTTTAAAAATAGACCCATCATCTGCCTCCAACAAAATAGGGTTATGGTCAGACCCAATCCTTGGAAGAGCCGAAAGGATAGCCCTACCAAGGATAGGAATGGCTTCTTGGGACATAAAAAAATTTCTGAGCTTGACTTGAATCAAACCGCTCCTAATCCTTCTATTACTCCAAGTGAAGGAAGCCCCTTCGAGTTCGATGTCGAGCAAGCCATTAGTAGAGAAAAAATCCCTGAAGTCCTCCAAGTGCATGGTGAAGTGGTCGGATCCTCCTTTTTTTTTCGAAGGATGAAGGGGACAATTGAAGTCACCCCCTAAAACCTAAGGAAAATTACTAAAATTCTCCCTCATCTGAGAGATTGCTTTCCACATTTCTGCTCTCTCTGTGGTAGAATTTGAAGCATAAATGTTGGACAGAATCTAGGAAAAATTGGTGGTTTTGGACTGGAATAGTACATTGATGATTCTGTTGGAAGTTGATAGTAGGCTGCCCTCAAACCTCAAAGGGTCCCACAGAACCATGAGTCCTCCCGTTGTTCCCACTACAGGGCTGGATAGACAATTTGCCTTGGCCCAAATGGCCTTCGCAACTTTATCATAGGAGATAGCATCGACCTTGGTCTCTTGCAAAATAAGGATGGAAGGATTAATCCTCCTACAGAGATCAGCCACTAACCTTTGTTTGGCTGCACCGTTTAGTCCTCTCACATTCCATGAGAGGACTTTCATCTGGACAGTTTGAGGTTTTTCTTGCCTCCCCTTCCTTGTTGAGGGGGAGGTTTTGATGCATGCGCTTCATTCGTCTGAGCGCCATAGTCATCCAGAACCAGCAAACACTGGGTTCCGTTTGCAACGTCATTTTTTGTCTCTTTGTCCTGCCTATCTTTGTTAGGAGGATGGCCTTGCTTCCTCTCACTACCAAAATCCACACTTTGCTTTCGGATCCTCATGTTTTGGGGGCTAATGTGACCGGATTGTTCACCCCTCCTTCCTAAGAGGTAATCTTCTAGCATCGTCTACGACTGGCTAAAATCGGGATGACCCATATCTTGGGGCAGAGAAACAATCTGAGTCACAATTTGGGATGGGGTCCATTCCTTCTCTTCCTATGATTCACTTTCCAAGTGGGAGTCTGCTCCTTGCTGATTGTCAGCCTCAAGTTGCTCGGGGTCCGATTGGAGAGTGGGATTCTCTTCAAGCTAAGAGAGTCTGACGCAGGATCTAGAGGGGCCTGGAGATTCATGACCCTTCGCATCTGGAAGATTTGACTACTTCGCCTGACCTTCCCCATGCTCCAGGGGGTTGCCATTTTCACGCTTTTGCTTACCCAGTTTTTGAAGAGGACACTAGGATTGGAGGTGCCCTTGGGATCGACACTGGGGGCAGAAAGTTGGTCTATTTTCATAGACAATAGCTTGTTTATGAAGAAAGGTACCTCTAGACCGAAGAGTGATGAAAGTTGGGAGTTTCGCCTCCAAATCTACTAGAATGCAAAAACAGGCTTGGACAAACCTTGTTTGAGCTCGGGTCGGTGGGTCAATGGTGACCAACTCCCCAATTGAGCGCGCAATACCCCTTATGACATTTTCATGCTAGCCAAAGAGGGGAAGATTTGGGAGCCTAACCCATATTGGGGCAATGTTGATGTTATGGGTATCAAGACTGAAATCCATGTCCCACTTCCTAAGGAATAAACTTTTGCGGCCTAGAAACCATGGCCCACCAGCCAAAATTTTACGAGTAATCCTCCTTATTGTTCGGTCTAATGGCAAAAAAACCCGAGATAGGGCCGCTAGCTCCATATGACCAGAAGTCCTCCATTTGCTTGCTGCCCACTTTTAGATAGTTTCCATGTCGGGACGGCCACCAATGAATTTGCCTATGAGGGTAAATTTCTCAAACTCCATGAAGCTTGAAAGAACTTCCACCGGGATGTCCAGCTCATCCCCAATCGAAAACAACTCTTTGGTAAAAAACTCGTTTAGGGTTTTTGAGGCTGCTGCCTGGGCATAAGACTTTTGAGCCCCACCACCCCCTTTGTCTGGTGGGTCCTTACCTCGACTGACATCGTCAACAGCCCGGTCTTCTTCAATGGGTCCAGACGCTTTCGCACCTCCGAATCCCTGGTGCCCTTTGATTTCTCTGCTGCGTCCAAGACATGAACCGTAGCTGCTCCTGAGCTCCCCTACAGATGACTTCCCACCCATCGATATCTCCTCCCTCCCCGCACTTGGAGACTGCTGCTCCACTCTCTGGCTGTTGGCGACTGTTGGTTTCACCCTTCTGCTACTCTTCTGGTCGAAACCCTAGCTCTGCGGCTGCCCTATGCTCGTTGTTTCGCTCTGCTGCTCTCCTTTGAAGGAGAGTAAATTTATTAAGAGAGAAAAACAATCATTTGAGATGAAAAGGAGTAGTTAAGAAGACATGAGAAAGAATATGAAATAAGATGAGTGATTAAGAGAAAGGAGGAAAGAAACAATGGGAAAATATGTCAAAAATCTACCAAGGAAGACTAAAGGGTACTTCTTGGTCATGGTTGGACTATTTTGCTTAATCATATTTTAGGTGAGAGGTTTAAAAGGGATTTTATTATTGAAATATTGGTGGTCCATTTGAGGATACATGTTTGATCGATCTATTAAAGACAAGCAAGTGATTGGTTCATTTAGGAACATGCTTAAGTGATCTATTTAAAGACACATTTTGATTTTATTTGTGTATAAATTGCTCCATGTAAGGACATATTTTGATTTTATTCATGTACAATTTGATCCATTTATGGACACATTGGAGCAATTCATGTTTATTGTATCTATATATAAATTGGTCTATTTAAGGACACATTTTGTTTATACTTATGATACATTTGTATCTAGCTTGGTCTATTTAAAGACACATAACTTAATCAACCCATATAAAGACACATAATTTTGGTTGGTCCATTTAAGAACACATAAATTATTAGTTTTGATCATGTTGTAGCAAACTTGATGCCCCTAGTTGAGAGGGATTTTCTTTAGGCAAGTTTACTTTTTATATCTAGAGCATATTTAAGTGAGGTGCTTAAAGGACATTGTTTTGCTTGATCCTCCATTAGATGAGGTGCCTAAAAGGTATTATTTGACATGTTTAAATTGATTGGTCTTTTTAAAGACACATGATTTGTTTTTTTTATTAATTACGAGTTTTTTAAAGACACATGATTTGTCTGATTTATCAATTGATAACCTATTTAAAGGCACATAAATGATTGGTCTATCTGAAGGCACATGATTGAGTGACCTATTTAAAAGCACATGATTTAATAGCCTATTTAAAGGCACATACTTTTGACTGGCCTATTTAAAGGAATTTATTTGATTGACTTATTTAAAAACACATACTAGAATGACTTATTTAAAAAAATATGATTAATTAGCTTATACAACAACACATGATTTGATCTAGCTTATTTAAAGGCACATATTTCTGGGTAGTCTATTTAAAGGCACATGTATTAGAATGACTTATTTGATTGGCTCATCTAAATCACATAGGTAATTGAATATTTAAGAGCACATACTTTGATTGGCTTATTAAAAGAACATTAGAGTGATTGCCTCATTTAAGAGTACATAGGTGGTTGGCTTATTTAACAACACATATTTTGATTGGATCATTTAAGAACACATAATTTTATTGGTGTATTTAAAATGAATATACTTTTAATTGGTCTATTTAAAATGAATATACTTTTAATTGGTCTATTTAAGGGCACATAATATGATTGTCTATTGAAAGGCATGAAGTTGATAGGCTAGTTTAAAAGCACATGATTTGATTTGACCTATTTAAAGGCATATAATTTGAGTTGTCAATTGAAAGGAATTTAGTTTATAGGCTTATTTAAAAGCACATGATTTGATTAAACCTTTCTAAAGTAAAACACTTTGAAAATTTTGACCATTTCGTATAATTGCTTTTAGATTCAATACCCCCAACTAAAGGGAGAACCATGTCTTATGGGTAGCTTGCCCCTACATGTGGAGGGTATGTGGGGCAAGTTGTATATATATATATATATACAAAAGTTTGATAATGATTCACCCTTAAGGGGTTAAGCAATATTTCATGATAGTATATGTACAATTTTAGATAGTGATAAGTGCCCACCATTAAACAAGGTACGTAAGAAATGTTTCATTGTCTAGAGAGATTTTTGTTAGCTTTTTTAGGATACAAGATATTGAAAACTATTTACAAAGTATTTTGAAATGGATCATATAATTAATCAGTCCATTTAAAGGTACACAACTGAGTTGAAGACTTGTTATCTAGATTCAATTTATTCACTTTAAATATCCTTGATGTAGTAAGCAAACTTTGATGCCCCCTAGTTAGGAGGACATATCACCTCTCTAGGGGTTTTCCCCCACATGAGAAGATAGCCTCAATAGCTATTGTAGCGGTGTTATTATAGATTTTGATTAAATGATCATATTTATTGTTAGTAATATGAACTTCATTGTGACCATCATGTGACAAGGACGTTGTAATGTGAAATATAAGGGAGACATAATTTTGAGAAATAGGTATTGGAAATGATTTAGATTAAGAGAAATAATTTATATTAGAAAATATAGGTTGATTTGAATTAACTAGGATCCTCATTGCATCCTTGTGGTTTTCTCAACTCAATAAGAAGCAATCCAAGCAAATGCAATCATATGAAACCAGCTAATTATGCGATTAAAAAAACATCACCAAGAAAATATGTAATAGCAAGTATTGTGTGATTGAGGGAGCACTAATAACATCAGTTACCTAGTGAAAATATTGTAGACACAAAACATTGGCCCATCCAAATGATTCAATTCTTCCTTAGATGATTAGAAAGCCACTCAAAATTTCTAAGCACAATTTTTGAGCTCGCCATCCCTTAAATCAACCTTATTTCCTAGCCTCACCAAATTTGTGGTCATCCAAGATAGAGCAAAAATTTAGTCAAGGCCACTTGATGCCACCTAACCTCCAACGATCATATTTTGTAGATTCACGGTTGACTCATATCAACTATGAATTTGGTATTTTTGGTTTTTACCCTTAAAACCCTAGCCTTATGCCTTATTTTTTGTGTTTTTAACATAAACCTAGTTTTTAGTGTTTTTGTTTACCCACCTAAGTCCTCCAAACCTTTTATAAATAGAAGGATTGGAATCCCTTTTTAATCCCAAGTGAATACTCTCTCGAGTGTTGTGTCGATGCTCTAATTTTAAGCTAAATTGTGATCTTTTATCCTCTCTTTTATGTGTAGTCATTGACATAGCTACTTTGGGTAAGCAAGTGGAAGAGTTCTTGACGACGGATCATGTGCAAGACTCATATTTTATTTCTTCGATAGAGAAGGAGGAGAGGCCCATCATTTTGGTTGTTTTCCTCACTCTTTCCTATTGCTTTTTTACATTAACCATAATTAACTAGATTATTTTGCATCATTAGTTTAGTTCATTTATTTTTATTAGATAGGGTTTTATTGCATTTTTTGAATTAATTCTTCTTAATAGAATAGATTTACAATTCATTCTCTATTGCATTTTTATTAGTATTAAACATATTTTTGTTTTCATTTTGTTGCATTCTAAATCATAAGTTGCATTTTTGTTTAATAATTTACATTACTACACTTAGATTGATCATTTATTTTTTATTAGCTAGGGTTTTGTATTACATTTTCATCATTCATTCTTTTTAATAGAGTAGACTTAAAATTCATTTTATGTTGCATTTAGATCAGTGTTAAACATATTATTGTGTTCATTTTATTGCATTCTAAATCACAAATTACATTTCTACTTAATCATTTACATTACTACACCTAGGTCATTTTTTTACTATTTTTGTTCATTTAAGATTTGTTATAGCATTTGCATATTTTATCATTTAGATATGTTAATGTGTCATCTACTTTTCATTTAGACTGCATTTTCTACCTTTAATTTTTTTATTTTCCCCTCTTCTATTAAGAATTCATGGTCCATTCATATGGGGCACGATTTTGAAAAAACCCTTGGTTTCACTATTGCTTTGTCTGCTACTTTATTTTTGATTCTCATGAATTATTGCTCACTTGTTATAGGGAACAAATTCAAATGCGAGGATTTGGGGGTAAGATTCTACTTCCAAAACCCTCATTTCATCTTGCACATTTCTACTGCATCATTTTTTGTCTACACATTGCCATATGTTTGTATTATATTATATTTTTGAAACCCTAGTTCTATTTATCTCTACATTCATATTATATAGTTTTGCTTCCCTTTAGCATGTTATCTTTCTCATTCTGTTCATCTTGTATTCTCCTAAAAAAAATTCTATCTCGAGAATACTAATCTTGTTCATATTGCATTTTATTTGCTTGTCTCTAAAGGTCAACAATTATTTTTAATTTTGCATGATTAGCTAAAAGGACCTAGGGGGATTGATTGTTGCACCTCCAAGCTTAGTCTTATAGTGACCTAAGCAGACCCCTAAACATTGAACACTATTTTTCCAAGTTTTTATTGTTGTTTTATAAGTCTGGTCAAATTCATGGTTGAGACTTTTGAGGTGTAAATTTTAGATTCATGGTTGCAAAATTGAGAGTGCGAATTTGGCTAGGATTGGACACCAAGTCAAGCATGTGTTTTGTTATATTTTCTTAGGCTTTTACTATGTGTATGCTTTTATTTTTGTTTTTTTCATTAGATAAAATAATAATCTTAGGACTTAATCACATTTAGAAGATTAGTTAAAGGGATTAAAACTTATTTTTAGATAATTTTTTTTAATTTACATGGTGGAATTGGTATCCACCACGAATCCAAGTAGGTTTTCCAGCTTTTATGGCTGCCACAGTATTTTGTTTTGTCCACCCTAGAAGCTGCCACACAGATCTTCGTGCAATCCACCCCTATAACCACCATGCCACAATCATTTTAAACATTTTACGCCACTGAAAACACTAAGAAAGGGACAAGCATTCAGTCCAATGAGGCCTGAGATTTGAATCTTGGACCTTTGCCCCCTTTACGGGGTTTGGTTGAACAAATTGGTCTACACCTCGGACCTAGATCATAAAGAAAATAAAATATTTCATTTTGATCTTTAGGCATCAAATAGAAAAGCATATAGTCTACACTTAGGCTAGTCTTGTTTGTGCATTCTCTTGGACCTTTGCTTAAAAAAATTTTACATTTTTGTAAATTTAGGAGTAGTTTTGATTGAATTCAAGAATCATTTTATGAATAATTCTTTGTTTTCTTGCATAGTTTTACAACATTATTCTTTAGTTCTTTGCAGATTTAGATCATAGTCAACACCACACTTAGGTGCATTCTTAATAAAAAATCAAACCTTCCATCCCACACTTGGAGTGAGTCCTAAAATATCTCTCGGTGAACCCTTCTATCCCCCATGCCCACTGAGTGTAGAGAAACATAGTCATGTAGTTACCTTGGATCCTAGCAGATTTATCGAGAATCATCTACGTAGGTTATTTTTTCCCTCTACATCTTTGGTGAACCCAAAGTGAACACATCCTTAGTGGCCATTTAGAAATCCTTTTTCCTTTTTGTCTCCTTTTGTTTTGTTTTTTTTGTTTTTGTTTTTAAACTATAGATAAGACCATTTAATTTGTTTATGTAGATTAGAAAAACTAAAAAACATAATAAAATTAATGCCTTTTTGGATCCTCTGTATCTTGTATAGTTTAGTTCAAACCCCTCTTTCACTTATCCTAATGGATCCTAGCCTTAGGAATAAGTTAAAGTTGATAGATCCAGAAGAGAATCCTCTATAGAATGAGGATGATCAAATAGATAGAGAAAATTCAAACCTAGAAGAAGAGGACATGGAAACTAATGACAACTTTGATCTAGTAGAAGGTCCTCATGGTCAACTTATCTTTAAAACATAGGATCATATGTTGAATTACTATAGATAAAATAGATAAATTTTGTTTGAAATATTACAAAAAGATATCCATTTTGATGAAGTTGGAACATATCATCATCAAGTCAATCATCATCATAATATTTGTGTTAATCCTCTCTTTCAATCCTCACATAATGTTAATCCATTTTATAACCCCATATATGCTACTACAACAACCACCAACATCGGGGGAATTTCAAAACCTCCTCCAACTTGTAGCATACCCCCAAAAAATATTCAATTTCCTCATTCTATCCCTTCCTCTTCTAATGTAAATAATAATCCTCATCCTCTTAACATTCCTTCTTATATTCCATCAAATGTAAATTACTTCTAAAAACAAGACACTACACAAAATAACCATTTTATAATCCATACCACAATAGTGTTAATACCGCAAACATTAACCAAGTTCCCTTGCAACAACCTATGTATAATGATAACCCACCTCTAGGAAACCTTGGGCTAAGCATTTCAACAATATCCCATGTTACATTGCACAACATTCCAAACATTTAAAGTCTAACAACTATAGTGAAATAGTTGGCATTAAGAATGGATACACTTCAAGCTTCAAGTTTCACTTACTCTTATAAGAAAATGTGCAATCAATCTTTAGACCCTATAGTAGTCTGTAGGCCTTACCCTAAGCATTTTCCCACACCTATATTACCCATTTACAAGGGAAATGAGGACCCTATAGAACATTTAAGGATGTTTAGGACAACATGTCATGATATCATTTATGATGATATGTTGTTACTAAAAACATTCCCTAAAATCCTTGGAGTTATGACTTTGGAATGGTATTATCAACTACCGCACCATTCCTTAAGAAATTTCAAAGAAATAATCGAGTTATTTATTCAATAATTTAGATATTATGTGTAAAATGAGCAACCCTCCAAGACTTATACCTCAAAATAAGGTAAGCACAAAATATTTTTGGATTTTCTATCTTGATGGAGGAGTTTAGTTAGAAGGTTAAGGTATACCCCACCTCCTTGAGATATGCTAGAGGTTTTGTTGGTAAATTACAAAAGCAGATCTCATATGAGCTAGAGACAACAACCATAACCTCTTTTGAACAAGCTATAGATATAGCCATAAGTGTTGAGAAATCCCTCATAAGAAGGGGGTAACTTAAATTAAGGAAAGAAGAGGAAAGACTAAAAAGACACAATATAAGAACAAGCATGTAGTTGATGATGGAGTAACATATAATAGACCAACCAACAATGTTAATACAACTAGTACCTTGTAGAAGTTGGTACTTAGCAAACCCCAATGATTCTCACTAAGAAAAATTACTAAACTCAAACAACCTTTATTTTTTATCCTCAAACAACTTCTAGAAGTCAAGATGATCGAGTTATCTATCATTAGACAGTCTAACACAATGGAAACTTGGTATAAACCTAACCAATACCATGAGTACCATAGGGTGTACAAACACTTAAAAAATCAATGTAAGTAGTTGAAACATGTGATTCAATATCTAATTGATGGGGATTTCCTTTTTATAGGTGACCAGAAACCAAATCCTAACCATCAACCTCCAACTCATCAACCACCAAATAATCAACAACCAACAACTAATCAAGATATCATGATCTTCCAAAATCCCCTACCTAATCATGATAAATAGACAACCAATCAAGTGTCTTACCACAATGTGCCACCCCCATACAAGAATATGGTTGGTATAAATGTGGTAACTATAAGGTAACAAGCTTAGGCTCAACCAACTCAGCAACAACAAAGGTATATAAGTTCCACATCCAACCAACCCTCTAGACCTCCCTTAGTATTTAGGAACCCATAAAAGAAGACCATAAGTGTAGATAAGCCCATTTTGGTCTTAAAATCTCAACCTACACACTCCTTTGATTTAAAATAACTACTAGCTAGCACCCCAACCAAGATTTCCCTCTTAGAATTTTTACAGACTTTCCCTATCCATAGGGAAACCTTAGTGAAACTTCTAAGCCAACAAATTGTCCCTCAAGACATTCCCCCTAGTGACATAGCTAATGTCATAGGTACTCTTGGGGTAAATCATATATCTTTTCATGATGACGAGCTTCCTTCCTCAACCTTACAAGAGGATTCTTCCATTTACTTTTTTGGATATATTGGGGAAATGTTGATCAAGAGGATCTTAGTGGACACTGGTTCCTCCCTTAATATATGCACTTATTAATTCTTCCAAAATTTTGAACTAATGAAGGAATACTTAACCAAGGAATATGTCATCATAAAATATCATAATAAAAAGTCCCAAGAGGCTTGCAATATTATATCCATCCCTCTTAGGGTAGGACCCAAGATCTTAGACACCTTATTTTATGTACTGTCCTACCCAACATCTTTCAATCTTCTTCTTGGATGCCCTTGGATTCATGCCATGAGGGTTGTTCCTTCTACTCTTCATCAATGTTTGAAGGATGAATTTAAAAATCAACTTATCAGCATCTCGAGTGACCCTCACCCATTCCAATATTATTTGATAGTTGAGCAAGCCCAATGTAAGGTCAATTTCTATCCAATCATCTCTCTTCACAAAATTTCTTCTTCTTCTTCCACAATTCATTTTTCCTTCCAAAATTTCTTCTTCTTATTTCAATATTTTTCCTCCTAATTCCTCTAGATATTATCCATATCCAGTAATTGCAAAAATTTTAATATTTTTTGAATCACTAAGGAACCACAAACTAATGTTCCATCAAAGGATCAAGTCAATCACTTAGTTCAAACTCCTCTTCTCGATCTAGCTAAGTTACCATCTTCACCTTGAACTATGGGTTTACCCCCAAAAAAGGGTGAAGTAGTACACATTGACATGTGTATCTTTGTCTATGTAGGTACATCCCATGATAAAAAGATTCATGGTAACAATCCCTCTTTGGTAGAAAGAATGTTTGCCCATTGCTACCTATCCAATGACTACCCACTGCATAAGTACATCCTATCTAGTATGGGATATGAAGGTAAAGACTTGGGACCTCAACAACAATGGATCAAGGAGCCCTTGGAAGTTGAACTATGGCCTAACTATAGCCTGGGAGATGTGGCATAGGCTACATCCCCAATAAAAACCAACCCCTTACCAACTAATGATGATCAAATCTTTACTTTTGCTAAATTCATAGATCGTCATGGTTTAGAGTGGAGTAATGAGGATGAGGGAACCCTTTCTCTCTCCAACATATTGTTTTAAAATATGATTACCCTAGTTCACCCAGAGCTCATAGTGACTCTCAGAGAATATGCTAAGGGGATACTCTTTGTGACATGGCTTATGAATATATCCTTTGTAATAGCTTTTTCTTCGATGGGTCGATCCCTTGTGTCACCATGTTCAAATTTCTAAGTCTCAAGAGGATCATATTCCTATGTCTCCCAAAGACCTTGAGCACTTAGGAGGCGTTGTTGCTATCGCTAAGAAAGAAGACACAATCAAAATATATGTCAACTTTTACTTAACCTATTTACACCAATTAGAGTTGTTGGATAAAAAACACATCCATGTCTTCATCTGCGAGCCTATCAGAATAGGCTCAAGCAAACTTAATCTAAGAAATTTTGCACTCATTCTTTTGAAGTTTGGGACCTTGTTCTCAAAGAAAACCAAAAGAACACAAATTCTCACATAGATTTGAAGGGCAAGTTTCAACCTAATTGGTTAGACTTGTTGAGTGATTGCAGTGCACACATCGCCCTTGGGACATCTACTACTTCCATCTACAAACGGAACACCTCGAACATTCATACTACCACATCGTTTTCAATCATTTTTCTCTTTTTATGCTTGGGTCATAACAATATGTCATAAATGCCCCTAGCCACTATTTCATAGTAAAGTTTTCTTCGAATGGAGCAATCCTAAATAGCTTAGGAGGTAACGTCTCCTTTTAGACCATTTAGCTTTCGTGTATCATTGTCTAGGCCAAGGGCCTTCGCTCACGACCAAGCTGACCAAGCCCTTCACATAGCGGGTTACATGGACATACACCCATTGCAAATATTGACCAAACCGTCCACGTCTATGCTTTCGCTGTTTTATGATTAACCGGCATACTTCCATTGCTGTTACATTCAACTACCGGGGGCTTTCAATTGTACACTGTGTTGCCTGCCAAAGAGCATACGCCGCTTGCCCACATCGCCACTTCATTTACCCGTCGGTTGTCCACACGTCGTCCCGCGGGTATGACAGTCCACGTCACATGCTATCGGATTCATCCACGTCCGGGGTTATAGTCACCGATCCACGTGTTTGTCCACGTGGCTACCTGCTCTCAATTTGCCAATGGCTTCCTCCGGTCGCCGGTCACGTTGCTCGGTTGGCCGCCGCCTATCCGGGTCCACCGACGTCCTTTGTTCCGGCTAGACTACGTCGATCCACAATCCATGTTTCGCCAGCTAGATCCACCCACGTGGTCGGCGACGTCTCCCTTCCACGTCGACTCGTAGCCGTCGATTTGTACCTGCATATGAAACAAAACGCGAAAGATTAAAACCGAGCAAGGCTTAAATAAAGAGAAAAGTCTTTCATATTAAACTTTATCACCAAGTTTAATAGAAACAAAAAATTCAATATTAGAGACTTAAAACATAGAATATCTTTTATCATTATTTTGCTTTTATATATATATATATATATTTTTTTTTCATATACATATATTATAAAATATAAATATATATGATTTCTATTTTATTTTATTGTTTTGATTCTTTATTTTATTTTTATTTTTAATATATTATATTATATATATATATATATATATATATATATATATATTTCATAATGTCATATATATATCCATTATTTTATATTTTTATTTTCTTTTATCTTCTTTTTATTTAATTTTTATTGGATTAAAATTCAAGATGCTTGAACTCACTTGAAATGACAAGGAGATAACCATAAAATTAAAGTTTATAACCTGCACACTAATCCTAACCAAAGACAATAAACTCCTATGAAAGGAAACAAACAAGACATCACACAGCTACCGACTTTGGAATCTCCAACGCAAACTTATGGATAAGGACCAGTCAAAAATAGCACTCAAAGACAAACAAAATCCTCAATACATAAAAAAATAAGGTGGGTCCCCAAGTTTTGGAGTACGTTGTGGAAATACCACAACAAGACCCCTTTGTCATGACGACCAAGTCTGGCTTAGAATCCTTTCATTTAGCAATGTTATATGGTAAATAACTAAAATAACCAATGAATATAATGCACCTAAAATGATGTTATACATGAATTCACATATGTTCTATCTTCTCTTCATTTATCTTCTTCTTCATCATCTCATCTCACTTCTTATGCTTCTTTCATGCCAACTTAAATTGGTTTACTTGCTTATATTGGATGACTGTTTGTCATACTTTGCTTGAACTACTTGACATACTTCTTTTTGCACTTCTTCCTATCATATAGCTACTTCGTTGCTTGAGCATACTTTCATAAAACTGCTTGATCATGTAGAATTTTGAGGATTCGTAATGGTGGCAAGTGATGACACCTAGTTAGGTTAGCTCATATGCATTGCACTCACCCTAGGTCACTAATTCTTAGTGAATCCTCAACCTAGGGCACATATTTTACTTTCATTGGGATGCTAATGATTACCTCTATTTGTTCTTATGCATATATGAGGTATTTCTATGAGAAAATTTGTTCTTATGCATTTTTCACATTATTGCATCTGTTGGCACAAATCATGCTTCTCTTCTATATCGTATATTCCTTGACCTTGAAAATATCAACAATTCTCCAAATTTTCCATAAGTAAAGGGATATATGTTCTCTTTCTTCTTCTCCTCTATTATTTTATATTCCTTGATCTTAAAATTTTTATCAATTCATCAAAATATTCCCCAAGTCAAGAGATATATTTTCTTCATCTCTTGTATATCCTTATCCTTTGAAAGTTTTAAAATCAATCTCCTTTTTCACCAAGATAAAGGATATATGATTATTCTTCTATCACATCTTCTTTTGATTCCCCTTTTCCTTATTGATATTTCGATTGTTAAGGGATCCTCATAGGATAGGATAGATACCATATGCATATCATTTATGTTGTTCATATAGCCACTAACTATTCTACGCATATCTCTTATCAAAATTTTAACAAGGATACACACACACTTTTCACCACTTTTTTTTTTCTTATTCTATATTGCTTCTATTTATCACATGCACACAACACACTTTTTCTTTGCTTTGCTTAATCACTCATATTTTTGCAAGCACCACACCCCCCTTAGGTTAAACTCTACTTTTGACCATCATAAGCATTACACCTCTATTGGGTTACACTCCTTTTGGCTATTAGTGAGCACTACACCTCCATAGGATATCTTCATGGCTACCAACGAGCATAGCCTCCATCATAGGCCATTTGTGAGCAGACATCCTTTATGGGTTTTGCTCCACCTTCAACCACTAGAGAGCACACACCAATAGTTGGTATCACTTCATTTTGGTCATTAACAAGCACCCACCCATAGAGGGTATTGCTTCACACACTTATTCTCATCAGTAATCATTACACCCTTACAGGATAACTTCATTGCCACTAGTGAGCATTCCTCCACCTTAGGTTATTTGAAAGCACACATCCTTATTGGGTTTCACTCCCCTTTCCAGCCACTAGCAAGCACACACCCATAGCAGGTAGAACTTCATTTTGGTCACTAGTAAGTACACACCCATAGTAGGTATTGCTCCACCAACTTGTTCTTTTTAGTAATTATTACACTCTTATAGGATAGTTTCATGGCTATTAGGGAGCATTGCTCCACCTTAGGCCATTTGCGAGCTCACATACTTATCGAGTATCTCTTCACCTTCAATCACTAGCAAGCACTACACTCCTACAAGATAGGTTCATGGTTGCCAACGATCATTTCTCCACCATAGACCATTTGTGAGTACACATCTTCTTGATTTCCACTCCTCTCATCATTTGCTTGGCTTCATGTTTATTTGATCACACTGATCTATCTCGATCTATGCTAATTCAAATTATATAATCTAGGTACCTCTTTGCTTTCTTTTACCTTTTGGTGAATTTATCCTTCTTCTTTCTTCTATTATTCATTCTTTTTCTTCTATTTTCTCCTATCACAAATTCATGGTCTATCCATACAAGATGCAAATTTGCTCTTTGATGAATCCATGGTCACCCTTTATAGGGCATAAATTCATCCAAAGAGTTGTTTTTCTCTCTTATTTTTCTTTTTCTCTCATCACTATTTTCTTATCTACATCTAGTCATCATTAGTTAAGTTCATTCCTCATGCATTTCTTCATTTTTTATCATTTTATCCATCTTTGCAGTCATCCAATCATGCATAAATTAAACAAACACATAATGTCACACATAATAATAAACAAAGCTATATATAAATCAAAAGTGGGAGTACAAGTAATTTGATAGATCAGTATGCTATAATAAAAAAATTGGCACAATTGACCATATCCTAGCCTAGGGATACATGCTACACTCAAAATTGGTATGTTATCCTGATCCCTCTAGATTTGTGAGTTTATCTCCTCTACTCTACCTATTGGAGATGGTCTTGATGGAGGTATGTTCATGGACTATGAAATGGTCTGTGTCTGATACTGTGACCTACTCCAAGACTAGGGAGGATGGTGGAGGCACCCTTTTGTCTACAAGGACCACTTGGAAGTATAGTATTTGATAGAAGGTATCCCTCCATACTAATTATTGTAGGTCCTCCTTTGCCCTCTTCAGATACTCTTGCAGCAAACAAATCCCTTGGTCCTATTGGTCATTGGTGATAATGACCATCCCATCTACTCTAGCCTATTGTTGCTCATGCTCTAATTGGCCCATATCCCCATTGAGGTATGTTATCTTAGCCCTCATTGCATCCATATCTATAGTAACTACATCCTACTCTATGATGGCTCAATCATGCTTTATGATGATGTTGTTGATCACTCCTTACAATCCCTATATCCTCTCAAAGTAGCTTCATATCCCACTATGTGTGATCCATCCTAGCCTAAATAACCTCCATACCCCCAACTAAGTCATCCTAACCCACTGTACTACTAGGTCTTGTCTCTACTACTAAGGGGTCAAATCCTACTATCCCACTTGGTCTAGCCTGTGCAGTCATGGGGGTAAATCCTACTAGCCCTACTCTAATTGCCCCTATGATAATGATGGTCATCCTACTAACTATCACCTTCTCCACCTAAAATTCTATCCATCTCTATCTTGGTTGATTCGTGTCTCTACATTGGCACTAGTGGTGAGATCCTTTGGGACACTATGCCCTTGTACCATATTCGATATCCAAAGGCCACTCCAACAACATCAACCCCTAGGTCAATATACAAGGGATTGTCTAGGTCCTCCTCTACAAAACTAGGCACATCAATATCTCCTCTAGCCCCTGATGGATCCCTCCACACTTACCTATACTAGTAGTATTCCAAGTCTGGCACGTCCTATAGGATACCAAACTACCTCCATACCTAGTCAAACCAAAATAGCTATAGCTCATTCGGGTCATTAGCCACCCACTTGATACATCAAATATAAGATACCTCATACCCATCCTCTACCCACCTAGGGTGTTCATTCCATAGTCACTAGATGATCATATGGTCATGTAGCTCACCCACCATCCTTCTACCAAATGGTAGGATACCAATGTATGACCTCTATACATGCTCAAAGTTTCAATCCCATCTGAATGCTACTAGCCATTCTAAGTTGGGCAATGACCTTAGTAGTGCATGTGGTGTCCAAATAGCTATGTGCTCCCAACATTATACCTAGAGAAATATGATGCATACAATCCTAGTATACCACTTGTACGCAATATTATACAATATCCTATATAAACATGCTAGAACATATAGGCCCCATGCAAACCTCAGCTACTGGTCTTGCATATCTTCTATAACCCTTGCCAGTACCCATGGCAAGTGTAGCCTACTAGTGTGGCATACAAAGAGCCTAGCCACCACCTCATAGAGTATCATTACCAGTCCACCAACCCCATATTATTGTGGCATCTCATTGATATGGAGATCACTTTGACGGATCTCATGTGTTTGTTCCCCCAAATTTTTTTATAATGATGCTTGAGATGCCTGCACTCTAAACATTAATCTCCCTCTGATGGGGATCCTCAAGATCTACCACATGTCCTCTAGTATGACAACCATCTCCCCCATTGATAGCTAGAATTTGGAAGACTCTGGATACCATCTCTAAATGAGCATTATTAGTAGCACTTTGTTAGCCTCTACATGGGACATATCTACTAGATACAATAGCCACACAACTTGTAGGACATCCATGTCCATCAGTATGAGCTACCTCAAAACATCTAGTGTTTTTAAAATCCACTCTTTGCTCTTGAGTACATCTTGCTACAAAAACAATATTAGTAAAATCTAATTAGTTCCACATCATCATAATAAATAATAAATAATAAATAATAAATAATAAATAATAAATAATAAATAATAAAATCTATAAAATAATAAAACAAGCATGATGCAAGCTCTTGTCTCATCTCTATTGTTTTTGTTCTTCTCTATCTTTCTCTTTCTTTCTCCTTCTTTCTCTCTTCTCTTCTTTCCTTTTGTTTTCTTCTATGATTTTGTGACCTATTCTCACAAGGCGTGAAACTATGAATTTGTGCCCTATAATTTTAGGGTATGAATTCATTCACAGTTGAATTCCCAATTGAATTAGCGATCAATCCTCAAATTTACATCAAGGTTCATGCGACAACTTTTCTAAAATGAAAACTTAAAACTCTAATCTAACCTAGTCTAGAGGTTAGGTTTACATGTATATCCATCCTTGCTCTGCTGTTGTACCGATCCTACCTCTCATAATGGTTGCACTTTTAAGTTTTTCAAGAATTTTGCATTCCTTCTAACACTCAAGGGGGTACCCCATCCTTGGGGGCATTGATGTCATGATTGCCCTATATAGCATGTAAAATTTTAAAGTGTTCAAAATGACACCATTTTTGTACCATCAATTCACCTAAACCTGCTACCCCTTTTAATGTTCACCATTTCTAGCCTACAGGTGTCTACAACTTTCTTTGATGTATTTATTACACAGTAAGTGTATCAAAGCTGGGATAAAATGTAGACACAAAAAATCAACCCATCCAAATGAGTCAATTCTATGTTAGACACTTAGAAAGCCACTTAAAATTGCTAAAAATAATTTTTGATATTCTCATCCCTTATATCAACCTTCTTTCCTAGACTCATCAAATTCACAATCAACCAAGATAGGGCACACATTTGATCAAGGTTTATTGATGCCAACTGACCTCCAATGGTTAAATTTCATGAATTTAAAATTTGCTCATATCGACCATGAATTTGGTGTTTTAGGGTTTTGCCCTAAAAACCCTAGCCTTGTATCACCTTTTTTGGCATTTAGGACCCAAACTTAGTTTTTAGTATTTTTGTTTTCCTTCCTGAGCCCTCCAAACCCTATATAAATAGAAGGATTAGAATCCCTTTTTAAGCCCAATTGAATACTCTTCCAAGTGTTGTATTGATGCTCTATTTTTGTGCTAAAATTGTGATATTGCCTCCTCTCTTTTGTGTGTGATTGTTGACATAACTGCTTTGGGTGAGCAAGTGGAAAATATTTTGATGGAGCATCATGTTTGAGACTCATATTTTGTTTCATTGATAGAGAAGGAGGAGAGGCCCACCATTTTGGTTGTTGCCCTCACTCTTTCCCATTGCTCTTTTGCATTCACCATAATTAACTATATTCTTTTTGCATCATTAGTTTAGTGCATTTATTTTTGTTAGATAGGGTTTTATTACATTCTCTGAATTCATTCTTCTTAATTGAATAGATTTAAAATTTATTCTCTATTGCTTTCATGTCCCATCTTGGTAGGACTTGCTATATAAGATGGACTATGTATTAATGAATTATGTTTTAATGCTTAGATTTGATGCTTTTGATGGATATATGTTGTGTCAATTTTATATAAGGACATGGTATTTTTGATGCTCTGCATGGTTGTAGGATTAGGTACTCTCATGGGTGGATAGATAATTGGCCACAAGGAATGAGAAAACTATATTAAAAATGTAAGTGATGGTGATGACTTGTTCATCAAACAACTTAGGGTAACATGGATGAATACCCTTCATGTAGGTGCATCACATTTTTGCTTATATTCGTGTTAGCACCATTGGATAAGGAAGTTGCTTGCAATGAGTCTTCTTAAAGTAGGTCGATGATAGCTTAGTCTATCTTAAAATAGGTTGTCTACTTAAGGATAAAACAATGGTGTGAAACATCAAGGAAAGGTATTTGCATTGTTTATAGCATGTTAGTCTTGAATGTTTCTTCCTTGTTTTTTTGGAGGTATTTTCATTGCTAATCCTTGTATAAATATTTGGTTGACTTTGATTTATGCTTAAACCATGCTAAGGTTGGTTTCCCTTTGGTTTATTATTATTAACCTTTTTCAGTTATGTTGGTGCAACTGCCTTAAGCCCTTTTGAATGCTTTGTCTGTATTTTCCTCCTCATTATTTTGAATGGTTTTTCTTGAGGTTGGTTGATGTTGGAGAAATGTTATTGAGCATTACATCATGAGAAATCCTTACGTGATGGTACTCAAGGTTCCCTCACTTTTAAAGGAGAAGACATTGGGTTGAAAGAGCACTTTTTGGTGTTAGAGTAAAATAAGAGATAAGAGGGTGAAATGAGTGGATTAGTAAAGCACAACACAGGTGGCGAATTGTAGTTTGAGTGGGATAAAATGAATGGTTCTTTGCCCTTTCTATGGATTAGCTAGAAAAATTTCATTCCTTTAGTAGTAATGTTGCTTGATGTTTTTATTTTCCATCTTATGTTTGTTCTCTTTAAGCTTTTGTTGGTTGTTGTAGAAGCCACTAGCTTTGGTTGTGTCTATTTTTGGCTTACCCATGATATTCCTTGGCTTCTATTCAGTGTGACAACATGCTTTAGTGTCTTTACATGGTTATTGCTTGTACTTTGAGATTTGCATGCTCATTTATTCCGACTTGGGACCTGTTCCTCTTGCACGATGACAAAGAGCATAGCAGGATTGTAGATTTTAGTTTTACCTCATTGGTTGAACCCTTGCATCATCCCTTTCAGCATTGAGATCAACACACCTTTGTTAGATTGTTATAGGATTTAATTCTCCATGGTCGTCGAGGTCCTCTACGAGGATGGCATCCTTTGAGTTTTATTTTCTCAGGTTAGGGTTGATGCAAGTTTAACGCCTTGGTTGTTCGTAGATTATGTTGTAATATTTTGCTGCTAAGGTTAGATTAAAGTATTTTAATATTTTATCTTGTGATGTTAGATTAAAATGAGCCAATCTAAAGTGTTCTTTTGTGTTTAGATTAAAAAAGGATTTAATCTAATTTAGGGGTAGATTTAAATGATTTATTTCTTCCTATATTATGATGTTAGATTAGAATGATCTAATCTATAGTTTTCATTTGTGGTTAGATTAAAATATTTGATCTAATTTAAGGGTAGATTAAAATGTTTAATCTTTTATATTGTCATGTTAGATTAGAATGATAGATTAATTATTAATCTAATGGTGGATTAATTGAATTAATCTTAGACTAATCTAATGATAGATTATTTATTAATATAATGGTGGATTAATTGAATTAATCTTAGACTAATCTAATGATAGATTAATTATTAATCTAATGATGGATTAATTGGAATTAATCTTAGATTCTAGACTAATCTAATGATAGATTAATTATTAATCTAATGGTGGATTAATTGAATTAATCTTAGACTAATCTAATGGTAGATTAATTGAATTAATCTTAGACTAATCTAATGATAGATTAATTATTAATCTAATGATGGATTAATTGGAATTAATATTAGATTCTAGACTAATCTAATGATAGATAATCACTAATCTAATGATAGATTATTATTAATCTAATGGTGGATTATTTGGAACTGGCCTTAGTTTTTGGGTTAATCTAACGATGGAATATTTACTAATCTTTGGATTATTCAAAAGCTGAATTTGTAATCTAGTGATAGATTCAATGGATGTAATTCCTTCTATGATAGATTCAAGTGATTTTTTCTTTAGATTGTTGTTGGTGTACTAATGCTATATTAGTGGAAGATGATCTTTAGATGTTTTTACTTGTCTTAAGGAATTGAAAAATATTTATGGAAAATATTTTAGAAAGAAGTATGGGCTTCTTTTGCTTGTGTTTGCTATTGAATTTAATCATATAGAAATGCATGGTTTAGTAAGAGAAAAGAATTAAAAATATTCTATAAAGTATGGGCTTATTTTTCTTGTGTTTGCTATTGAATTGAATCATATAGAAATGCATGGTTTTGTTATAGAAAGAAATTAAAAAATATTTTGGAAAGAAGTATGGGCTTCTTTTTCTTGTGGTTGTTATGCAATGAATCATATAGAAATGCATTCATACCTACATATAAGCTGTTTTTATCCCTACCTTCCTATCAAACTTCCATGGAGACTAGAGGAAGAAGATGACGGATCATGATGAGTCTTCATTTGTATTTTGGAACATTGTGAAGGTTAAATCACTCTTAGTGGATTTATTGTATTGAAGCAAAGACTATTCATTGTAGTATCTAAAATTCTAAATGAATGATTATTCTTGGTGTCATGATGGTTATTGTTATTTCATGGCTCTTATCTTTGATGTTGGAACTAATGCTTTGATCTAAAATATTATGCTAGATTTATTTGCATGCTTAAGTTCAATCTAGATAAGAAAGTATTTTTGCTTCCAATTTTGAAGAATGCTCTTGTTTAGATGCTTGAAGAGAGAGAGAGAGAGAGAGAGAGAGAGAGAGAGAGAGAGAGAGAGAGAGAGAGAATAATATTTAGGCTAGAGGGTTTTATTTTGGAAGGGCTCTAAATGTAACCTTGTCTAAAACTCTCTTTGTCAAGCCTAACTAGAGATTGTTGTAGGATAGCAACACCTAGTTCTTGTATCCATGAGAAGACAATCATGCAGAGTGAATGATGCTTAGCAGCCCATAACATAGATGAGGAAGATAAGTTTTAAGTTTTATGGATCATTGTAGAGGTTCAAAACTAAAATCAAGGTATTATGCCCTAAGGGACCCAACATAGATTTACTTATGGCTGGTGGGAGGAGTTGCTATTTCCTCGCTCTAAGGATTGATATGGGATAATCCTAACACTAAGGTCAAGAATTCTGCATTCATGGAGAATACCAAAAATGTGGGGTGACCTTTTCAAGCATCCTTTATACCATGGAGGTATACAAGGTAAACCCTAGTACCTATGGGAGCTTGGCCTCTCCTATCCACTCGAGAGATGTCTATAGTATCATAGACTCGAAATGTGGATATGCCTAGTCAAATATATTCCATGGATACTCCTATTGAACCTTGTTGAATTCTTCAATATATATATATATATATATATATATATATTGAGTTGGTTAGAAATTTTGGGTTGTTATAGTTGAATTTAGAATAGTATTAAACACCTTTTTGTTTTCATTTAGTTGCATTCTAAATCATAATTTGTATTTATTTTTAATCATTTACATTGCTGCATTTAGATTGGTCATTTTTTTTATTAGCTAGGGTTTTGTATCACATTTTCATCATTCATTATTTTTAATAGAGTAGACTTAAAATTCATTTTTTGTTGCATTTAGATCAGTGTTAAACATATTATTGTGTTTATTCTATTGCATTTTAAATCATAAATTGCATTTATGCTTAATAATTTAAATTACTACACCTAGGTCATTATGTTTACTATATTTTTTCATTTAAGATCTATCACAAAATTTGTATATTTTATCATTTAGATATGTTAATGTGTCATCTACTTTTCATTTAGACAACATTTTCTGCCATTCATTTTTTATTTTCCCCTCTTTTTTCATGAACTCATGGTATGTCTGTATGGGGCACAAATTCAATGAAATCCCTGGTTTCGTTGTTGCTTTGTCTGCTGCTTTCTTTATTATTATTGTGAATTTTTGCTCACCCATTATAGGGCACAAATTCAAATGCAAGGATTTGGGGGTAAGATTTTGCTTCCAAAAATCCTCATTTTGTCTTGCATATTTTTATTGCATCCTTTTTTGTTTTCACTCTGCCATCTATTTGTATTCTATTTTGTTTTCAAAACCCTAGTTCTATTATCTTTGCATTCATACTATACAATTTTGCTTTCCTTTAGCATTCTATATTTCTCAATCTATGCATATTTTATTTTGTTGCATTATGTTCTATCTCTAGAACCCTAATTTTATTCAACTCAAATTCTACTACATTCTATTTACTTGTCTCCAAAGATCAATAATTATTTTTTATTTGCATGATTAGCTAAAAGGACCTAGGGGGCTTGACTATTGTGCCTCCAAACTCAGTCTTATAGCAAGAAGACCCCCAGATATTGACCATTATTTTCTAAGTTTTTGTTGTTGTTTTATAGGTCTTCTCAAATTCACAATTGAGACTTTTTATGTGTGAATTCGAATTCACGGTTGTAGAACTTGGAGTGCAAATTTGGCTAGGATTGGACACCAGGTCAAGTAGGTGTTCTATTAGATTATCTTATTCTATTTTCTATGTGCGTGATTTTATTTTTGTTTTCTATCATTAGATAAAATAATAAATTTAAAACTTAATCACATTTAAAATATTAGTTAAAAGGATTAAAATTTATTTTTAGATCATAGAGAAAATAAATTGTTTTATTTTTATCTTTAGACATCAAATAGAAAATCATATAGTCTATATTTAAGCTAGTCTTGTTTGTGCATACTCTTGGAGCTTTGCTTAAAAAAAGAAAGAGTTTACTTTCTTTCAAATTTAGGAGTAGTCTTCATTGAATTCAAGAATAATTTTAGGAATAGAGTTTTATTTGCTTGCATTATTGTTTTTCTTTGCATTATTTTACAACATTATTCTTTAGTTCTTTGCAGTTTTAGATCATAGTCAAGACAACACTTAGGTGCATTCTTAATAAACAAATAACATCCCAAAATTAGAGTGAGTCCTAAAATGTTATGAGCCTAATTTTTTATTTTTGAAATAATATTCACATTTACTAAAATAACAACATTCAGATATAACTCCTTGCTCACCCATAGAAACTATTATAATTTATAAAAACAACCACAATGAATAATAAATCAACATAATCAATGCAAATTACTCAAATATTCTCAATTTATATTTCAAACCCTTGAGGTAGGGCAACACCATACAATGCTCCTTATTGGAAGGAAGCCACTCACAATATCTCAACTTGAGATAAATTACAATATTATTATCTTCCTATCATATCTATGATTCTTTGTCTAGATTTATAATTCCTAAATACCTACCACTCCCACTTACCCTTACATGTGGGATAATTATATATTTTCCCATACTTATAATGCCTGACTACCCACCACTCCCACTTATCATGCATGTGGGGTAATTACATCTAATATAATATTATAATATCTATACAATATTATAATATTAAATATTTATCTTGGCTACCTAACATTTCATCCCCCTTACAAAATGTTTCATCCTCAAAATATAAGAAGAGATTAAGCAATATGATATTTTGAGCTTTGCTGTGATCTGGTACCGATCTTGATCATCCATCCATCCTAATGAAACTTTGATTGGTGGTGGTATTTGTTGATGTTGATATGCCCTTTTGCCATTTAAATTTTTAGAAGTAATCCTTTGGTTCCATGTATTGGAATCACATTTATACTAGAAATAAATATCCCTCTTTTTCATCCATACTTGTTTGCATTTGCTACTTGAGTATTCAAGACTTCTTTTTTGGCTCCACACTTTTGTTGCCCTACTATGGTAACTTAAATGATGGATCCATTTGTTCCTTGATGCTATTGCACCACTTTGAAAACCAAAGTCACTATGCTTTCTTTTCCAAACATTGCCATAGTTGTTGCCCTTCTAATTCCATGTAGAACCATAATATTGTTTCCCAAAGCCATGCCTCCAAGATTGTTGTCGCTCCTGGTGGTGTGGGTGGCGATATGCTGCAACCTTAACCTGATATTCTATTATCTTTAATTGTTCAATATTTTGTTCTTTTTTTATGCTCCTCTATCATGCTCTCATCTTTTGGTTATCCTCGAACTCTGTTTTTGCTTCTTATTTTATTTCTACTACTACCTCCTCCTTTGCCTCTATTTCAGGTTCTTTTGTTTCTTCAATTTGTTTTAGAGTTTATTTGATTTTTGATATATTTTATTGGAACATTTTTTCCAAGGCTATTGTTATTTCTATAGATTCAAATTTTGATTCTTCTATTGTTTTTTCAACTTTTTCCCTACTATAACCGCTTCTTGTTTTTCCTTGGATTCTTACCTTTTACATTGGGAAATATATTACATTGTTATTTTCTTTTTATCGTACCAAAATTTCATGAACTTATTTTGTATATTAATTTTAATAGTACCCAAATGATTTAACCAATGGTAACCAAGAACAATATCCACATCATCCATCTCAATAGCATAAAAATCTACATGTTAAATATATTTATCCATGGTGATTTTCAAATAGTTAAATAATTGAACATTTGTACCCTCAAGTTGTATGTCTTTTATTTTCTTTGTCTGAACCTACAACCTCTTAGCCAAAGACATATTAATAACATTGTATCTATTGCTAGGGTTTATAGAAATAATAACATTTTCCTTCTGGATGCAACCATGAACCTGTAAAATAGAATTTTCAAAATTGAACAATTCCCTTTGACCACTTTTTGACTTATTGGGTACCAAAAAAATGGTTTTTTCAACTTGCATGTTGTCATATGCATTTTTTATTTCATCATATTTATTCATTTTTTTATGTTCCTCTTGAATATTGTTTACCTCTTCTGTCAACTTGTTCATATTTTCAAAAATTTGTACACAACATTTAGTGTTTCCTTCAATCTGTATACTATCATCCTTCTCTTTTTATTTTGCCAAGTTTTTGCAAATTATCTGACTATTTATTTCTTCCATAATTTTTTTCATATTTTCAAAATTTTCTACACAACCTTTGGTACTTCCTTCAATACGTTTACTATCATCCTTATCTTTTTCATTTGCCAAGTTTTTGCAAATTTTTTGCTTGTTTATTTCTTCTATTAACTTCTTATTTTTAATATTTTTTACATAGCCTTTGGTGCTTCCTTCAGTATGTATACTATCATCCTCCTATTTTTAATTTGCCAAGTTTTTACAAATTATCTACCTATTTATTTCTTCTACATAGTGTTTGGTCTGCCTATTTATTTTATTTATTTCTTCTGTATATTTGGTAAACACAAACCCTTTTGAACATTGTTCAATCTATTTAACATCCAAGTTGTGCTTCCTTTAATCTATATACTATCAATCTTACCTTTTTCTTTTGCTAACTTAAAATTTTTTTACTCTCTCTTTAGTTCCATTTGTTCAACCAGGGTTTTAACTACCATTTTTCCAAACACCCATCTAATTAAGAATGCATCTTCAAATTCCTCTTGTGTGTATTTATATTGATGGGTAAACTGAAATTTTATAAACCATGATGTAGCTGCCCCATCGAAAGAATTATAAATCTTATATTTCCATTCAGAATTATTTAAAGACTTAAAAATTCTCCACCATCCCTTAGCATCATCATTCCTTCCAATGAATACTGGAAAATCCATGACCTCAAATCCAAAAAAATTCAAAACTTGAATTTAAAAAAAAAATATTACAACTCTTGGTGAACCCTTCTATCCACCAAGCACATCGAGTGTAGAGAAACATAGCCATATGGTTACCTTAGCTTCCAACGGATCCATTGATAATTGTCTACACAGGTTATTTTCCCTCTCTACATCTTTGGTGAACTCGGTGTAAACATGTCCTTAGTCACCATTTAGGAATCCTTTTTCCTTTTTGTCTCCTTTTGTTTTTTATATTTTTAAATTATAAACAAGAAAATCTAATTTGTTTGTGTAGATTAGAAAAACTAAAAATACTTAATAAAATAGGTGCCTTTTTGTGTCATTTGCATCTTGCATAGTTTAGTTCAAACCCCTCTTTCACTTATCCTAATGTCTCCTATTTTTAGGAATACCTAAAATTTGATAGAGGTAGAACACAATCCTCTATGGAATGAGGATGATCAAATAGATAGAGAAAAACCAAACCTAGAAGAAGAGGACATGCAAACTAATGATAATTTTGATCCAATAGAAGGTCCTCATGGTCAACTTATATTTAAAACACAAGCCCATATTTTGAATTACTATATATAAAATAGATAAATTTTATCTGAAATATTACAAAAATATATCCACCCACTTCTATGAATCTAGAATAACCCATCATCAAGTAAATCATCATCATAACATTTGTGTTAATCTTCTTTTTTAATCCTCACATAATTTTAATCCATTTCATAACCCCACATATACTACTACAACAACCACCAACATTGGAGGAATTTCACAACCTCCTCCAACTTGTAGCATACCCCAAAAAAACATTCAATTTCCTCCTCATTCTATCCCTTCTTCTTCTAATGTAAATAATAATCCTCCTCCTCTTAACATTCCTTCTTCTATTCCATCAAATGTAAATTATTTCCAACAACAAGACACTACACAAAATCCCTCATTTTATAACCCATACCACAAAAGTGTTAATGCCTCAAACATTAACCAATTTATCTTGAAACAACCTATGTATAATAATAACCCACCTCTAGGAAACCTTGGGGAAAAAATTTCAACAACACCCCATGTTGCATTACACAACAACAACCATACATTCAAAGTCTAACAACTATAGTGAAACAGTTGGCATTAAGAATGGATACACTTCAAGATCCAAGTTTCACTTACTCTTATAAGAAAATGTGCAATCAACCTTTAGATCCCATAGTAGCCTCTAGGCCTTACCCTAAGTATTTTTCCACATGTATCTTACCCATTTACAAGAGAACTAAAGACCCTATAGAACATTTAAGGATGTTTAGGAAAGCATGTCATGATATCATTTATGATGATATGTTGTTACTAAAAATATTCCCTAAAAACCTTGGAGGTATGGGTTTGGAATGGTATTATCAACTACCTTACAATTCATTAAGAAATTTCAAAGAAATAGCCAAGTTATTTGTTCAATAATTTGGAGCTTATGTGGAAACAGAAGCAACCCTCCAAGACTTATACCTCCTAAAATAAGGTAAAGATAAAACTTTTTTGGATTTCCTATCTCGATGGAGGAGTTTAATCAGAATGTTAAGGTATACCCCACCTCCGTGAGATATGCTAGAGGTTTTTTTGGTAAATTAAAGAGTAGATATCATATGAGCTAGATACAACAACCTTAACCTCTTTTGAACAAACTATAAATCTAGATTTTGGAGTTGAGAAAGCTCTCAAAAGAAGGGGACAACTTAAATTAAGGAAATAAGAGGAAAGATCGATCAAGACACAATATAAGAACAAGCATGTAGTTGGTGATGGGGCAACAAATAATAGAGCAACCAATAATGTTAATACAACTAGTACCTTGTAGAAGTTGGTACTTAGCAAACCCCAATGAACCCCACCAAGAAACTTCACTAAACTCAACCAACCTTTATCTTCGATCCTCAAAAAACTTATAGAAGTCAAGATGATTGAGTTACCTATCATCAGATAGCCTAACATAATGGCAATTTGGTATAAATCTGACCAAAAATATGAGTACCATAGGGTGGATGGACACTTAACATATCAATGTAAGTGATTGAAACATGTGGTTCAGGATCTAATTTACGAGGTTCACCTTGTTATATGTGATTACCAACCAAATTAACCATCAACCTCTAACTCATCAACCACCAAATCATCAACAACCAAAAACTAATCAAGATATGAGGATCTTCCAAAATCCCCTACCTAACCATTATCAATAGACAATCAATCAAGTATCCTATCATAATGTGACATCCCCATACAATAATATGGTCATTATGATAGCGATAACTACAAGGAAATAATCTCAAGCTCAACCAACTCAACAACAACAAAGGTAGACAAGTTCCATATCCAACCAACCCTCTAGACCCCCCTAAAAAATACCACAAGTATAGATAAACCTGCTTTGGTCTTAAAACCTAAATGAAAAATGATCTACCTAGATAGGATCATCATCACATTCTTGTGGACTCCAGTGAGAATATAGTTGATACCATATGTGATAAGAAATATATGGACAAGAAGATATCTACTAGCATCAATCATCTAGAGCAAGTTTAATGCATGTGCTAACTATGATATCTAGGATAATCAATGCATCCTAATGTATATATTGACACATCAAGCTATCTAGATAGATAAAAGCACATGTATACAAGCAGATATGATGGCAAGCATTATGTACATAGGTAACCATCTGAGTAGGTACTTGATCAAGTAGTCATTGTCGATGCAAATATAATATTCACGTTTATTGATGATACCTTATACTTAAGGAAAATTGAGGTTGGAATATCCATGTTTATATGTGAATCAAGATGAGTCAAGACCTAGAGGGAATGAGAGATTTGTTAGCTTTTGATGATTTATGATAATAACTATAATATGCAGAAAAACTATAAGATAATGACACTATAATATGCAAGAAAACTATAAGATAAATATTTGTAATAACTCAAACATATGCCATTAATAGATGCTCACAAAAATAGTACAATGTATTATAATGGAGGACATGAACACTCCATAATTTCAATGAAAGAACTATATTGCACTCTAGCTATAATTCACTATATTAACTTCGGTCTCTCTTTCTCTCTATCTCAAGGCATATATAGGAAGATATGTGTCTTTCCCTTTACTCAACCTATGACTCTTCATATACCTATCCTATGACTCATGTACATGTGGACTACAAGTACATTTACATCATTACACATTCTAACACTTGTGCATTTATTAATTTATTGAAGAAACTACTCAAACCTTAAATTAAGATAGAATCATAATCTAATAATGTACCCAAGGTGGTACATTGGCATGTACCCAATAATGTAATATACTCTAACACCCCCTCGTATTATATTATTTGGGTATTGAAGACTTTAGTCTTCAATATGGTATTCATCTTGGTTCTGAAATTTGAGTTCTTCAATTTACTTTGCAGTATATACCTTCTTTGTCAAGTTCTTATTTTTCTTCCTTATATTCATTAGAGTTAGTCTTGGTGCTTTCATAAGTTGTTATGCTATCACCAGATTCCTGCAAGACAATATTCTTTTTGCCTTTGTCCTTCTCATCACAATTCTTCTTTAGTATAGAATATTTTGTACAACTACTTAAAGCATCATGATAAGATATTGAGTTAGAAGAAATTGAAGTATCAATATTGCATGATGATTGAAATATCTTCTCTAAGTAGGATTCATCTATTTTTTTTCTCTTTGAGTGATTCAATTAAGTCTTTTTGCTTTACATTCTCTTCTTTGTAATTTTGAAGTGTAAGTAAAGCCATATACAATATGCTCCCAAAGTCTAGAGGAACTAAAATATCATCCTTTCCATTATCAATTGCTTCAATGATTCTAGCATGAAGATAATATTCCAAGGTTGTAAAGTTTTCTTCTAAGGCTTCACTATAGATCACTTTTGAGGCAAGATCTAGGTTTCTAGTTTTTGTAAGTAGATTCTTGATTCCAAATTTAATAACACTTGCCCTTTCCTTTTTGATGGTGATGTCCATATCATTATTCACTATATTCTTTGAAGTAGACATCTTTCTTCTTCTTTTAGTTTAATGGAATATTATCACTTGAAAACCTTGTATCTCCCTATTTAAGTTGAATTTGAGTATATGATCAAATTCTAACTTTTAATTCTTCAAGAAGAATGCTTTGTAATTTTCCTAGGTAGTATTCCTTTTGCCTCCCTAATATTTTAATTTAAGATTTTTGTAGAATACTTTATCTCTCCCAAGTAAATTGAGTATATGATCAAACTTGATAAAATATTATTACTATCAAGTTTTGTAGAATTCCTTATATCTCCCAAGTTTTAAATATGTGCTCAATCTTGCTAAGAAATTTTCAATTTGTAAAATACCTTCTATCTTGCAAGTGTTTGAATGTGGTATCAACTTGATATTATGCTTAGTTTTCTTAGTTTGAGTTGAATCCCTTTTGTCTCCCTAGTGATTTGATGACAAGTTTGATATAATGTTCAACTCCTATTTTCCTTATTTCTCCCTATCAATTAGTAAGTAGAAAGCTAAAGATAATTTGATGATGCACCTTCAAGTTTTGATAAGGTTATTTATGGTTGGATTTATTTTATCCCTTTAATGTGAATATGAGACAAACATAACCAGTAAATTTCAAATCTTTAAGCAATCAACGATTTTGCTTCTTTTATCGTTAACTTTTAATGGTTCAATTTTATAAATTCCAATAATCTAAGGTTTGATGTAGTACTTCTTATATATCCATAATTTGAAAATTTAGAAATGATAATATTTGCAGAAGAGTAATACTTTAATTTTTTCAAAGTACAAAATCTTATCATTCCTATTTAATTAATTGCAAATATTATGATGTTTGTATCTCAACTAGTGCATTTTTGAAATGTCACTTAAGGAAATAAACTCCTTATTTATGTTTCATAATTCACTAAGGTTGGTATTTTCTTATATCTCCAATGCAAATAATAAATAACTTCAACCTTATAATAAAACACCTTATAACTCCTTATACTTAAAGAAAGCAAATATAAAATTATGTAGAATTATACCTTCCTTCAAATGTTGTATGCTGCAATATGATTGGCTCTTGATTTGATTCTTTATTTAAGCTAGGATGTCAAAATTTCCGGTCTCCTACGTATAACAATGATCAATTAATACTCAACGTTCATTGTGCATATTTTATGATGATATTCCTCCTTCCTTTAGTGCACTTTGACCTCTCAATTCTGGAGATATACACACTTTGTCTTGTCCTCAACTATTAATACCTTACGTCTCCCTTCAAAGTGGATACCAAGTGGTGTGTTCTTGCTTATAATGTATGTTGTGGTTACATTATTTGAATATGTTAGTTAGGTGGTGCTATAATTTTGGTATTGAATAATGATTGATGATTATTTTGAAATATCTCACCAGATTGGATGCTCTTTTACCTGAGCATGAGCGTTATGAAGAAATGTAAATGTTCATTCTTACCTTGTTCCAAGTGGAACTAAATCCCTTATGTTGATATGGTAAGTGGAAGATACTTCCTTGCATGGAATCAAACAACTCAATGTACCTTTTAATATTGGTGCTTATCCTTGCTCCAATGCCTATTCTTTCTAACTTCCTTCACAGGTTTGCTTAGCTTCTATGTAATAGCGAGGTGTGCACTTCTTTCTTCAATGTATGCAACTTCAACAATGATGGTGGTTCATCCAAGTTTCTTCTTGGGTAAATGATGTCTTTGTTCTCATTTGCACTTGTCTTTTTATAGTTGTTTCCAATTCACACTAATGTTGTCTTGATAATCTCCTTCTTGTTGTAGGTTTTTTTGCTATGACATGTATCTTTATTTTAGCACTACATTCATGAGATTATGGCACCGAGTATGATATTATTTGACACCTTGAGGATAATGATATTGAGCCCTTCTTTATGGCTCTACGTCCTTAGCACCATAACATGTTCTTTGACCTACTTAATATCGATGTTTGTGTGATGTAATACAAAGATTTTATGGTAGCTTTAGACACTCACCCTTTCTCTTCATTTGCTATGATGTAGAAGACAAGTGTGAGGTTGTTAACCTTGTGTCAAATCTATACTTGGTTTTGAGACTTTATTAGTCTTTTTTACAACTTCTTTGTTGACTTGATATGGTGGCTTTCTTATCCAATATTTGGATGTTATGTCACTACTTTTAGTGGCTTCTCTATGCCATAATATACTATAGATTTATTGCACTAAAATAGTGTCTTTTGACACTTCACTTCTACTTTCATTTATGCACTTAATATTCGTTCTCAACTTAAGACTCAATGCACTTTTAGTAACCTTTAAGCATAAATAGTATAATACACTATATACTTCTTCTTATTGCTCCTTTAAATGAACCTTAAATCGTGCACTATAAGCTATGTAGCTTTCACTTAAGAGTAATGTCTTCTTTGCTTCCAATGAATAATATAAAGTTAATATTTTTCTTTCTTTTGAAATATATCTAACTCTTATTTTGATGTGCAAGTTTTAACCTTATAAGAAACTATCTTCAACACTCCTTTGAAGAATTCAATATGCAACCTTCTCATTGAAACTTTTAAACTCTTATATGGTGCTTAATGAAGCTTAATAATGAACCGAATAAATAAAGTTCAATTAATGGACCTTTTGCACCAAAGTTGCTTACCTTAATGACCTCTATAGATGATGGAGATCTTGGTTATTAGATTCACCTAAATTATGCCTTGTATTAGATGAAATTGTAGCTCTTCATTGCTTTCCAAAACAACTATTTATCCCACTAATTTGTAGCTTTGAAACTCTTTTAACTTGTAGTTAGAAAATGTAGTTTGGTGGCTTTAACTCTCCTTTAGGATGCTCTATTGAAATCTAAAACTTAGTAGGTAGTAATGGTGCCCTTATTATTTCTTTCTTGCTATCCTCAAATTTGAAAATTTTAGATTGCAAAGCAATCAATCTCTTCTCTGAAGTGTTGTTCTTGAATCTCACAAATTTGGTAGTAAACTCCTCCAAATTGTAGCTAAGATTTTCCTTCAACAAACCTTCATTTTTTTGACATAAAACTAACAATATCCTTTCTCCAAAATAGCCTTCTAGTCGAATTATGACTTCAACCTTGGCTTATCTAGTGGTATTCTTCTCAATATTTTGAATATCTTGAGGTATTCACTAATATCCTCTAAAATTTGGCAAAATCTTTGCCAAATCCTTCTTTTAGGCTTGTTGTCAAATGACTATAATTGCCCCAAAAACTCTTTAACCAAGAACTTCTCCTTACTAGTAAATTTCTCCAATTAGTTCTCCTAAACTATTTCAATGGATGTCTTTAGCCTCCTCCTTCTTTCTCCTTCTTTGAGACCTCTTCTATAGGGTATTCAATATAAGAACACAAGATTATACTAAGAGGGGGGTGAACAGTATAAGACCACTTTTTACTTTTCTTTTCCAAATAGTATTATCCAATATAATCAATGGCAATATCAATAGCAATAACCAAAGCAATGCACAAATCATCACACATACAATAGAGACACCAATTTAACATGGTTCACCCAATGTGGGGTACTCCACGGAGAAGATATTTTATTAAAATTTTCTCAATAAATATTTTGAGAATCATTTCCCTATTACAATGTTTATGGACCTTTGTCCAAAGGAGACACCAATCCCCTAATCAAGTTCATGGATCTCTATCCATAAGAGACACCAATCTCCTAACTATGCTCTGGCTGGTGATCCTCTAGAAGACCTTCGCCTCCACTACCCTTGCAAATGGAACTTTATCCATAAAAGACATTTATTCTCCCTACTATGGCTAGAGATCTCTGTCCTCAACTCTGTCACCTCCAAAGCTCTATCTCAAATATGTACTAAACATAGTCCTTTGGTCTAGCACAAATCTGTCCTCAATCTCTGTCTTTGGTCTGGCACAAACCTGTCCTCAAATCTGCACAAAAATCTGTCCTCAAATTTGTACTAAAAATAGTCCTTCGATCTAGCATAAATATATCCTCAATATCTATTCTCAAGCCTTAATTCAAAGCTTGAATCAATCTTAAATCAACTCTACTGGATCTGCCCCAAATATTAACTCAAGGTTTAAACAAATAAATCAATCAACTTTGCTCTCAATTCTTCTCAAAGACTTGTTTTAAATCTACCTTGTAAGCTTCTACAAAAGCTCACACCAATCTGTCCTCAAGTCCTCTCTAGAACTTGTCCAATATGCTCAATAAGTTCTCACAAGAACTTATCCAAATCTGCTCTTAATCTGTATTGTAAGCTTCCAAAAAAGTTTACCTAAATTTGTCCACAAGTCTTCTCAAAGACTTACCTCAAATATGCTCAACAAATCCACACTAGAACTTATCCAATCTCATATAAACATAAAGATAATTGTTAAAGACTCAATATGATCTATACTCATCACAATGCTTAATCACTTTCAATCACTCTTTCAAAAACATACAGAGAATTGTTAGAGACCCAATATGCTTCACATTCACCTCAATCCTCAATCACTTTATCAAATCAATTCAGAATATGGAATAGTTTGTTTTATAGAACTTGAACAATCACTTCACACATCCACTTGACTAGGCTCAACCAACTTTACTTCAACCAACCAGTCAATGGAACAATCCTTGCTTACAAACCCTAGTCCAAGTATATAAACCTTCACTCAAAATGTTTCAACAATGCTTATCAACCAATCTCACATAAAAATGATACTCATGTTCTTTTCAAACCCTAGTTCAAGTTCTTCACTCAACTAATGGCTTCAACAATAAAGCTTATAAAACAATCTCACATAACAATGATATTCATGTTCTTTTCAAACTCTAATTCAAATTCTTCACTTAACCAATGGCTTCAATAACAATGCTTATCAACCAAGATTTTAACAACTCTTTATTCCAGAAAACCTTGAAGCATTAACTCAAAAAACTTGATAAGAAAATCAAATAAAATCCTTTTCACTCGAAACTTGTTGTATTGTCCCACCCTAGTTTTGATATTTATGCCTTGTAATTTTTTTGGGTTTTATATTTTTTCGGGTTTTTTGGTGTTTTCAACAATGCAGGACAACAATATTGAAAATGCAATAACTGCTAATCTACTCATCCAAACGCTATGAGATTTTGGAAATAAATAATAATAACATACAAATACAAACCCATTTAAGGAAATAACAAAATATGAAAGTACTTAGAAGATATCAAATTTTGGAAAACACAGTTTCAAAATCCTAGGTGCCAAGGATGAGAGCAAAAAATATTCAAGAAATGGGTTTGTAGTTGTATGTTATTATTATCTATTTCCAGAATCTCATAGTATTTGGATGAGTAGATTAGTAGTTATTGCATTTTCAATATTGTTGTCCTGCATTGCTAAAAACACCAAAAAAACCAAAAAAAAATATAAAACCCAAAAAATTGCAAGGCAAAAATATCAAAACCAGGGTGGGACATTACCGTGGTATCAGAGCTCAGATCTTCCTGCCATCCTGAGGATTTGAATGCAGTCAGGTAGTCATCAGTATTATTTAAGGAGAAATAGATCAAACCCTAATATTGAGGACCCATTTGATTTGTTCGAAGGAATAAAGAGGGCAAAAGTACCAATGGGTGACCGAGATAACAAAGAACAAAGAGAACCATGAGAACCCACCAATATGGAGATGCTCATAGAGTTGAGTAGAGGACATCGTGATTTACAGTAGAGCATGGCACAGTTGATAGAATTAATGACTCAGCAGGTCATGGGTAACAATGTCAATAACAACAATAACAATGGTGGGCAAAATGGGAATCATAGAAATAATGAGAATGGTCTTGGAGAAAATAATTTATCCCATGAGGTTGTAGGACTTACATGAATAAACAAGAAACAACTGAGGAGAGAACAACATTGTTTCACATGTCAAGAGGCTTGGAATTTTGGTCATATATGTGGAGACAACAAAGAAAATGACATAATGCATCCAAACATAGAAGAGGACAATAGTAAAGTTGAGGCCTTAGAGTTGGAAAAAGATGCTTCATTTTAGGTATCATTCATAATAAGGAACTAGGATGATGGTGTCTTTCATGATGAAGTTTATGTAGAACCCAAATTTGATGAAGAAATAGATATGAATGAGGATGATTCTTCACTGAAAATAGAAATGGAAAGAATCAATAGATTGTTGGATGGTGATTTCTCCAAGGAGTTGGAGACTATTGTAGATTTAGAAGAAGTTGCTACTGAGGATTTTTCTCTTGGGCATGGTGCTGACCTAGTTGATGAGTCAAAATCAAAAATTATATTGTAATCATGCCTTCTATTCAGGAAACTTTCATGGAAGAACAGAAAGTCAAAATTGATGAATATGAAGTAAATTCATCATGTGCTTCAACAAATGGAGAAGTATGCAATGGTCTTCACGAAGATGGTGAGCATGTTGATTATGATGATGTCAAATCAGTAGTTAATGATGACACTCATGTAGTTGTTTATGATATTGAGCACAGTTCTGTCCTAACTTTAGAGCATGAAGTTGGTGAGTACAATATTGTGAGGGGGGCTGATTTTGATCTTTGTGCATGGGATAACAAATCTAAAAATTTGTTATATAATGTTGATTCCAATTCAATGCAAAGTTGGAGAAACCAGTTGCAGGTCATAGAGGAGAAAATTGTACAAACATTAACTCACTTGGATAGCACACATGAGTTTGTTGAGTGCCTCTTTCAGGCAGCCCAACTTGGTGAGAGACATAAAAAGTTGACAACTGGAGCTACTGTTATAGAGTTACAGGCTATCAAGTAGGATCATCACTTTTAGGATTGCAAGACATCCTTAGAGTGATTTCAGGCATCTTCATCACAGGAGGTGCATTTGTGCTTACAAACTACAGACTTTCATTGAGTATTGAGTGAGGGTTTGTAGATATATTGAAGAATATTTTATTCTACTCACTCCCAGTAGTGGTTGTACAAATGTAGCCAGAATTGTGTGCCTTTTGGGGAGATTTCTAAGGCAAGGGTTTCAAATTTATTGGTATCACTTATTAAATCTACATCCATCGACCATATTGAGGGAGTTTTTAGAGCAAAAAATAGGCAAACAACATTTATTCTAGCAGGTCGTACATGTACCAGCTGGCCGTACATCATAGGGAGAGCGTTGGAATTGGTGTTTCCATTTCTCTTCATTTTTAGCAATTCCATCACTTGAAATAGAGACGTCCAACTTATGAATGTAATTTGGAGACATTATTTATACGAAGAATTCATCCATTTGATGCTTGTAATTAAAAATCCAAGTTTTGTACCTACTATAAAAAAGGTATAGTCAACAATATTTGGCAGTTCATATCTTTTGGGTACTTTATTTTTTGTTAAAAAGCTTCAATGGGTTGTTAGATGTATATAACTAGTACTTGCATTTCAAATTTCAAGTGGTTTGGATTATTAGTTTGTGAGTTACAGATTTCTGAAGTTAGCAGTTTAGTCTTTTTCTACATTTTACATTTATATGCAAAAACAAAAAAAATAATCAGAATATTATCCAAACTTTCAAAAAATCAAATATCACAAAACCAAAAAAACAAAAAACTAGGGTAGGACATTACAGTGGTATCAGAGCATATATGCACGAGAGGAAAGGTTGTGATAACAGGTTGTATACTTCACTTGGATATGAGATTTATGATGGATTCAATACTAAGTTGTTGGTGAGGATAGATCAATTGTGGCACATGGACTTTATAGTTATGATCAGAGTGGTGCAACATCAACATGGTGGTGCTGATCTGATACTGGTTTGGGACCCCGAGATTCTACTTGGTTTCAGTGATAGATCAATTTTTAGTTTGGTTACAGAGATTGACAGAGTTGTCGAATTTAGTAGATACCGATGGATGACAAGGGTTATCATCATTGTCAGTTTTTGTGGTGACAGTTGGTGGTAGTATCTCCATCATGGTATGTTCTTTAGATTCATTTGGAATCCAGACATACAAATCGAATTACTTGAGGACAAGCAATCTTTGGGAAGGGTAGACTGTAATATCCCCTTCCTAATCAGTCACTGATCGTTCAGAGGGCTAGCCTACTCACGGGTTCTCGTAGGCTAGGACAGATGTGTGGGGGCCCATTGAGGGTTGTTTGGTCTTCATCGGGATGCTGTGTGTTTTTAGTTACCAATTTTTAGAGGTATTTTGAGCATGGGAGAGTGGACTTACTATTTTTAGTAAGTTAGTTTTTAGGGTTTTTGGTGATACAAAGGGTATGAGGAGATTCGTATTCCAAATGGGTGTCCAAATCTATGATCAGTTGGTGGAATTGGTGGATGAGGTCTAAAATTTTAATGTGTAACGGTTAATTATATAAAATTAAATTATTATTTAATTTTTATATAGTTAATTTTATGTTATGTTGAAAAGGGGATATAAGGTGTTATTGTCACTTAGGAGAAAAAAACAAATATGAAAAAAGATAAGTGGACGCCACCCTCATGGAGAGAAAAGAAAATATTTTAATTATTTTAAAATCTCTATGCAAACCCTAAATGGGTGGACCCTATTGAGAAGGCAAATTAAAAAATATTTTCTCCTCTCATTTGCTCATGTTGGAATTTGATATTGATTGGTATTGTGGAGAGAAGACTTGCAACTGGATTGTAGGTTTCTATAACTTGTTGGGGACGAAAACCTCCATCATGAACATCAGCTTCGAGAGTGGAAGACCTCCTCAGGTTGATATTTGGCACTCCTGCTTTAGGGAGTGTATTGAGCTTCAATTGTTGATAATTTTCAGTGTTATTTTGAAAGGGTTTTAGAATCTTTTGGGTGTTCTTCATTTGTGCTTGCCATTCCAGCAAGGTCGTACTATTGGGCCTTCATTTAGTGTATTTTGTTGGAGTTTTTTGATAGGGTTTCAGAGAAAACTTGGACTGAGTTTATGAAGATATTATTAATAAATCTAGTTTCTGTGTTGTTGGACTGAGTCTAGACTACGTTTTCCAAAATTTTATATCTTTCGGGTACCTTCATATTTTGCTATTTACTTAAATGGGTTTGTAGATGTATGTTACTAGCTTAGATATATAAAATATATATATCTATAAACGCCGAGAGTTATCAATCTCGAGACGCCTATCTCATTTCTTGGGGGTGTGATAGATAATTTTCTTAATGTCGACGGATAATTTTTTTAATGTCGACTTTTTTAATAAAATATTAATATTGTTTACGGCATGCGTGGCTGACCTTCCTAGCTGCCATTGTAGGACGCCTATCGATGTAATTATTATCTATTTCCAGAATCTCATAGCATTTGGATGAGTAGATTAGTAGTTATTGTATTTTCAATATTACTGTCCTGCATTGCTGAAAACACCAAAAAAACCAGAAAAAATATAAAACCCAAAAAAATTGCAAATTCAGAAAACACATAACAAGGTGGGACATTACACTTGTTTTTCAGAAAACCAACCAATCAACTCAACTAAGGAAGAATTTGCCCATAATTTTTTCTTAAAGATGAAGGAACCTCAAAAATCTGTCACAACCACAAACACTTCTTTGCCAAACTCAATGAGTTTAGAAGATAATAATCTCTCTCTCACAATACAAAATAATATAAAAAAAAAACACCTTATCACTCCATCTCACAATATTTAACTCAACAATTAAAATAACATGCATAACAAAAACCTTTATACACCTTATAATCTCCAAGCTTTATAAATTTCAATCATCAATAAAAATTCAAAATAAACTATTTTAATTTTATTTTACCTTGTAACTCCCATATTCTAAAATAATTTTCAATTCAATTTACTTATCACTACTGACAAGCTTCCCTCTCTCTTTCCTTATATCTCCCTATTTCAGAACGCATCAAGCTCAATTAAATAATAAAAATATTGTCTTTAAATTTTCTTCACCCTTATATCTCCTAACATAAGACCATTCACACACTTAAAGACAATATTACTCACAACTTATAACTCCCACGATACACCATATAAAATATACTTTGAAACCAACCCTAACGCGCGCGCTGTAGATGACTTGTTCTTCCCACGTTGCTTTGCTGCTCTCAACAATCGAACGAGTGACACATGGGCCAATCACCCATTAATTTTGATGATGCGTAGGCTCTGACTTTTCTCTCACATCGGATTGCGCACACTGCTCGCTATTGTCGTTTGCTCATTAGATTCCGTGCATAGCTTCCTAGTAATTCTCTTTCGATAACTGTGCCTCACCAATGTTTCCTCGTTGCAGGGATTTTAAATGAATCTTTCATATTTTCTTTATCGATGGGTGAATGAGCCGATTCAAATTTCATATTACTTTTATTAATATTACACCTTATTTTTAAATGTTGAAGGCCTATATATATATATATATATATATGGTATCTCCCTCATAATCGGAGACATCGGCGCTCATGGAAAATATGACATCGGCGGTGATGTGTGTCAGTGGCTGGCCCACTATAAGTTTTAAAATAAATCTTTTAAACCACTAGCCTCTTTTAAGAATGGTGCCCAACTTTTAAAAAAATATTAAATATTTAAATATTTAATATTATTTAAATCTTAATTTTATTTAAGTCACATAACTTTGGGTATTTAATATTATAATAAAATATTATAATATTATTTTTCTTGGGCCATCCAATTTCTCTTTAAACCATATTTAACCATCTGAAGACTATCTTTCGCACTTGATTATAAAATCTGGAACTGATGCTGCTCACTAAACTTGCCATTGACTGGTGCTGAAAACTTGACATCAATGACCACTCAATATTGAAATCAATGACAACTTCTCACTCAAAATGTACAACATCCATATCTATATCTTCTTAAAGTCTTATTGTCAATACTTTGATTAGATCTTTCTTGATCTCTTCAATCTTCACCTCTGGAATTTTTGCAATGAGTTTTGCTAGTCCTCTATCTTCAATATTCCAAGACTAGAAGTTCTTCAATGGGACCTCTTGTGGGTCTCTTTAGCTTCTGAAGTTGTTCTATTATCTTCCTTCAGTCTGGAATATGGGAACTTCTAGAATAGGAAGAGACCCACTAGAATAGAACTTTTGCTAGTCCTTCTCTATCTTCAATCTTCTACTTTTTACTTTAGGTACTAGATTGATTCCAAAGAAGATATTCTTCCTAGCTCTCTTGTAGGAAGTTTTCCAACTTTATTTGAATATCCTTTTCCCACAACAAAGTATTAGAAATTGGAATGCTAAATCTTTAAATCTAGAGATTAATCAATATTCACTAGTTGATATGTCAATCTAGTGGAATCAATGTCGAGTCGTAGTCTTCATGAGTTTTCCTGCAATTTTATGGAAAGACATAGATCCTTTTGACATCAATGACAACTCTTAGCTTAGGGACTCAAAATATCCAACAATCTCCCCCTTTGTCATTGATGGCAACCCATATCCTTTTACTAAAATTTGACCTTCTTTTTTGCTCCCCCTGGCTCAAAGCTTTCTCAAATATCAAATCTCTCCCCATATCAAAAACTCTCCTCAATATACACAAATCTCTCCCCCTTTGTCATCAATGGAAAAGGGTCACCTTTGGGGCTCGGGGCTAAGAATGAGCCTCTTAGCTTAGCCCCTCCCCACCTCCACATGAGGTGGTTAATTTTGGGGTGGGAGTCTCACTCCCAATTTTCCTCGAAGATACTCAAAAGTGTCTTTTGAGAGTGGCTTAGTGAAAATATCTGCTATCTGTTCCTTTGTAGTGACATACTCCAATTTGACCTATTTATCTGACACTGTTCTCTCAAAAAATGATACTTAATTGGAATGTGCTTCGTCCTAGAGTGCATTACCAGATTTTTTGAGATACATATGGCACTAGTATTATCACATAGTATAGGAATAGGTTGATCATGCTTTATCTTGAAGTCTTCTAAAGTCCTCTTCATCCATAACACATGTGTACAACTAGCTACTGCTGCAATATATTTTACCTATGCTGTAGATAGTGATACTGAAACCTACTTCTTACTTAACCAGGAGACTAGTCTTTCTCCAAGAAAGAAAGCTCCTCCACTTGTGCTTTTTCTATCATCAATGTTGTCGGCCCAATCTGCATCTGTATATGTTGTGAGTGTGAAACTGTCACTTTTAGGATACCAAAGTCCAAAATCCATAGTCCCTTTTAGATACCTAAAAATTATTTTTACTGCTGCCACATGTGTTTCCTTAGGTGTTGCTTGAAATATTACCACTAATCCCACTGATTGTACTATGTTTGGTCTTGTAGCTATGACATACAATAAGCTGCCAATCATGGATCTGTATAGTCTCTGATCTGCCTCTAGAGATTCATCATCCTTACTTAACTTGCACCCTGTGACCATAGGAGTACTTATTGGTTTGCAATCTTCTAATCTGAATTTCTTTAACATCTCCTTGATGTATTTGGCTTGAGAAAGAAACACTCCCTTTTCTCGATTGTGAAATCTGAAGACCAAGAAAGAAGGATAATTCACCAAGCATAGACATCTCAAATTCACTCTGCATATTCTTAGCAAACTCTTTGCACATCTTGTCATTATTTCCTCCAAAAATTATGTCATCAACATAAACAACCACTATTAAAAGATCATTTCCTTCATTTTTGATATACAAATTACTATCTGCTATTCCTTTCCTGAATCCTTGTTCTTGTAGATACCTATCCAATATTGAATACCATGCTCTGGGAGCCTGCTTTAAGCCATACAATGCCTTTTTCAATCTGCATACCTGATCTGGTGTATCTGATAGTATAAATCCCTCTGGTTGTTCAATGTAGACCTCTTCTTCTAGAATCCCATTTAGAAAAGTTGACTTAACATCCATTTGATATACCTTGAAGTTCTTGAAACTTGAAAAAGCTAAAAACATCCTTATAGCTTCAAGTCGTGCAACTGGAGCAAAGGTTTCATCAAAATCAATTCCTTCTACTTGTGCATAACCTTTGCAAACTAACCTTGCTTTATTTTTGACAACTTGTCCATCTTCATTCAACTTATTTCTGAAGACCCATTTTGTGCCAATCACATTTTTGTCCTTTGGTCGTGGAACAAGTTCCCAAGTTTTTCTCTTCTCAATATGATCTAATTCCTCATTCATTGCTTTAACCCAAAATTCATCTTCACAAGCCTGAGAAAAATCTTTTGGCTCAATCTTAGATAGCAAAGAAAAATTTGCTTGTTGAGATGGTTTTATTATTCTTCTCCTTGTCTGTCTTTCATTTGGATTCCCAATGATCTGATATTTTGGGTGATGTTTCTGTACATATCTGGAAGGAGTCTTAGGAAGAAGCCTTTGTGTTTCTTCTTCATCATTTTCTGATTCCTCACAAAATTATTCTTGACAACATCCATCTTCTTGGTATATCGTTTGCTGAATTGGCTCTCTGGAATCTATCTTTTCATCAACTGTCACATTCATACTTTCCACCATAGTGTGTGTTCTTTTGTTGTAACATCTGTAAGCCTTGATTTTAGTGGAATATCCAAGAAAAATTCCCTCATCACATCTTGGATCAAATTTTCCCAAATTTTGATCTTCCCGTCTTATGTAACATTTGCTTCCAAAAATCTTGAAATGTTTTACAGTAGCAGGTCTTCCTTTCCAAAGCTCATAAGGAGTCTTATGATGATTTACCCTTAATTGAGCCCTAGTAATTATGTACATAGTTGTGGATACTGCTTCTTTCCAAAAACCATCTGACAACTTAGATTCATTTAACATAGCTCTAGCCATGTTTTCAACAGTCCTGTTCTTCCTTTCAACTACTCCATTTTGTTGGGGAGTTCTTGTTGCTGAGTACTCTCTCTTGATTCCATGTTGTTCACAAAATTCTACAAACTCATTTGAAGTAAATTCTCCTCCTCTATCAGATCTTAGACACTTAATCCTTTTGCCTGTTTCATTTTCAACCAAATTCTTGAATGCTTTGAATTTTTTGAAGGCTTCTGACTTCTCTTTTAGGAAAGTTACCCAAACCATTCTGGAATAATCATCTACAAACAACATGAAGTAACTCTCACCTTGAATACTTTGTGTTCTGGTAGGACCACACAAATCAGTATGTATTAAACTTAAAGGCTCAGAAGACATATAGCCTTTTGGTTTGTAAGTTGTCCTAGTTTGCTTTCCATGTTGACAAGGTGCACAAATTGTGTTTTGAGGTCTCCTTATTTTGGGTAAATCTCTGATTGCCTGTTTATTGCTTATGTTGACTATGTTGTCAAAATTCAAATGACCTAATATTCTATGCCATAACCAGCTCTCATCTTCTTGTGATAGAAAACACTTTTCTCCTTTGATCTCATTGAGCATGTATAAGTTGTTTGGAGTCCTTGCATTTGCAATAATTCTTCCTGTTTCAGTTTTCCTTATCTCACATCTATCTGGATGGAAGGTAACCATATATCCTTGATCACAAAGTTGACTTATACTTAGTAGATTGTGCTTTAACCCTTTGACATACAAAACATTCTCTGTTTTTGTTTTTCCATTGTCTAGACTTAGAGTACCTTTCCCAACAATCCTAGCTGATCCATTATCACCAAAACTTACCGATCCTCTATTTGTTTCCTTTAGAACAATGAATTTGTCTTTATCTCCTGTCATGTGACTAGAACAACCACTATCCAGATACCATTGTTCTTCTTTATTTTGAGCATGCAGGGCTGTTTGAACTAACATAGATCTGGCCCTATCATTCTTTCTTTCATCCTTCCTAGTTGTTGGAATTGTTTTTCTAGACTCAGGAAATATCATTTTACACCATCTAGCCTTGTGCCCAAAGTTATTGCATTTGTAACATATAACATCATCATCCATGAGAGGTGCAAAGGAATTGAAATCTCTATCGTATCTTGCATGATGAGTACAATGTGCAACTATATGACCATATTTATTGCAAGAAAAACAATGACCATGAAAGAGATTATGTAACTTGTTTGGAGATCTTGGATATTGTGAAGAAGTCATCCTCTTCTTGTAATTAACTCTTATCTAGGGTTCCTCTTTGCTCTCTTCCTTTCTGATGTCCTTTGCTTGCTTTTATTTGTTTGAAGTTTCTACCTTTTGGAAGCTTGATTCCTCTTTTTGTTTCACATATTCTGTATTTTGTAGTATCTTGATCCCTTCTAGTTTATTCCTTAGGAGAACAATTTCTGCTTCCAATATTCCACATTTTGTTTCCTTGGCTCTCAATAGATCTATCATATCTTGCTCAATATTCTTTCCTTCTTCTACCTTAATCTTGAATTCTGTAAGGTTATGTATAAGTTCCACTCTTGCTTCTTCATCTTCCTAAATTTGTTCCTTCAAGTTTGAATTTTTCTCTCTAAGTCTTTCCAGTTTTTTGAGAGCAGCAAAAAATTCTTCTTTTATATCAAACCCACTTTCTTCTTCACTTTTTGAGTTCATGTGTGCTATCGAAGGATCTTCTTCCGAGTTGTTAGACTCTTCATGGAGAGACCGACTCTGATACCAATTGTAGAACATGTGCTTATATTGAGAGGGGGGTGAAGAGTATAATATAAAACTTTTCCCCAAATAGTAGCATCAACATTAATAAAGTAGTAAACATCACACAAAGCATCACACACATGAGAGACATCATTTTTAACGTGGTTCACCCAATGTGGGCTACCTCCACAGAAAATATTTCTTCTAAATATTTCTCAAATAATCTCTTGGGAATCCTTCCCAATTACAATGTTTATGGACCTCTGTCCAAAGGAGATGTTGATCCCCTAAATCTCAAGTTCGTGGATCTCTTCCATAGGAGAACTCTTTCCCCTTCTGCTCTGGCTAGTGATCTTCTAGAAGACTTTGTCTCTCTACTGCACTAACTGGTGGATCTCTCTCCACTTGAAGACTCCTCACTCAGATCTATCTTCAATTGTCCTGGCTATTGGATCTCTATCCACTGAGACTCTATCCTCTGTACTCTGTCACCTCCAAAGCTCTATCAATAGGTTCACTCAGAACCTCCTCAAATCTTCTCAATAGGCTCACTCAAAACCTGCTCAAATCTTCTCAATAGGCTCACTCAGAACCTGCTCAAATCTGCTCAATAGGCTCACTCAGAACCTGCTCAAATCTGCTCAACAAGCTCACATAGAACTTGTCCCAATTTCTCAATAAGTCCTCTCTAGGACTTGCTCAAATCTGCATAGCAAGCTTTCACAAAAGCTTACACAAAAATAGTCCACAAGCCTTCTCAAAGACTTACCTCAAATCAGCTCAACAAAATCTCAACTCAATCTCATAGAAGCATAAAGAGAATTGTTAGAGACTCAATATGTTCTATACTCAAATCCCAATCTCAATTCAAAGTAATCTCATAGAAGCATAAAGAGAATTGTTAGAGACTCAATATGTTCTATACTTAAATCCCAATCTCAATTCAAAGCAATCTCATAGAAGCATAAAGAGAATTGTTAGAGACTCAATATGTTCTATTCTCAAACTCAATCTCTTTCTCAACTCAATCTCAATTAAATCAGAATATAGAATAGTTTGTTTTATGGAACTTGAACAACCACTCCACACATTCACTTGACTAGGCTCAAATAATTCTACTCAACCAATCACCACAAGGAACAACTCTTTCTCACAAACCCTAGTCCAAGCATGAATCAATCAACTCAAAATGTTTCCAACAATACTCAACAACAACTCTCACATAACAATGATACTCATGTTCTTTTCCAACTCAAGTTCAAGTTCTTTGCACAACTCACTTCAACAACAATGCTTATAAAACAAGGTTTTAATCACAACTCTCAAACCAGAAAACCTTGAAGCATTAAACCAACCACTTTCGAAAAGGAAACCACAATCAATCCTTTTCACTCCAATGATATTTCAGAAATCAACCACCCAAATAAAATCAATGGAGAATATTACTCATACCTTTTTGATGCCTTATGAGTTGTCCACTAAATCTGTCACACTCAACACACTTTCTTTTTCAACTCTCAACAAGGGTTAGAGATCTTGAGTAATAACACAACAATAATTATCCAAATAACACCTTATTACTCCTACTTTATTTTAACATCCACCAAAGTTCTTTTTAAAAGAAAACCCTTACTCAAAATAACTTTCACTAAAAAGAACTTTATCAAAAACCCTTATTACTCCTAACAATTTCAAAAATCACAATTAAAAATAATTCACAACTCAAACAGCCACCATGACCTTATTCCCTAAGGTTACTCAACAAATCAACTAACGAAGCACCTTTACCCCTTATCACTCCACCTTAGGCAATCCAAACAAAAGATTAATAAAAACCTTAATACCTGCCTCGAGGGGAATCGAACCCTCGTCTTGCCCCAATGCGAATGCCCTAGCCATGGCCAAGCTGCCGCACGAGCTACGGGCTCGTTGGTGAAAAAGAAGCGCCACCCGCTTCTTATCCTTCACCCTCTTCCACCAAGCAAAAAGTATGCGCCTTGGGCGCCTCAATAGAACAAAGCCAAAAATGATGCTTGCGGGAATCGAATGCACAACCTCCTTGTCACCAACACCTTTGCACAATCCAAGCTACCACTAGGCCACACTGCCCAATGCATTTTGGGAAGTGGTCGCTGTCTCCCTTTAATGTTCGTTGCATCACTTAAATGAAAAACACGAGCTCTTTTTCTTCGCAAATACCAAGCACAAATATCAATGAGCAAGGATGAATGAATTAAAAAATTCAATGGCATATTTATATGCCTTCCCTTTGCTTTGGAAACATCGGCCTTTTTGAAACTTCCTTCATGACATCGGCGGATAAACTTTTAATTTTAATTTTAAAATTTTAATTTTAATTTTAAATAAATTAAAATTTAAACTAAATCTTTAAAATTAAATATCTCCATCATCGGGGCACCTTTTTCGATGAAACGAAAAGCCAACTTGGGTTTTAAGAAAAACCCATTTCAAATCTGCCATCCATGGTTTTAAATAAAAACCTTTTGCAAAGCTTCCCTTGAAGCTCCTTTTGGAACCACATGCCATGCATCCCTTCTTGAACCTTTGATCAAAAACATTTGCTTCTCATGAAGCTCTTTGTGAAACACAAACATAGTGCTTACTTACATAGATCCTTTTGACATCAATGACAACTCTTAGCTTAGGGACTCAAAATGTCCAACAAGCAAGCAATGATAACTATATGATAATGGCACTATAATATGTAAGAAAACTATAATATGAACTTTTGTAATAACTCAAAAATATGCCATTAATAGATGCTCACAAAAATAGTACAATGTATTATAATGGAGGACATGAACACTCCATAATTTCAATAAAAGAACTATATTGCACTCTAACTATAATTCACTATAGTAACTTTAGTCTCTCTTTCTCTCTATCTCAAGGCATATATATAGGAAGATATGTGCCTTACCCTTTACTCAATCTATGACTCTTCATCTACCTATCCTATGACTCATGTACATGTGGACTACATGTACATTTACATCATTGCACATTCTAACACTTGTGCATTTATTACTTGCTTGAAGTAACTACTCAAACCTTAATCTAAGATAGACTCCTAATCTAATAATGTACCCAAGGTGGTACATTGACATGTACCAAATAATGTAATATACTCTAATAAGATCCTTATTCATTTTTTCTCAAATCAATTTATTTTTAGGAATGGTATCACCATGGGACCCCAAAAGATAAAAAATTGGCTTCATTATCATGATTGAATGATAATGAAGTGGAAAAATATCCCTATCCTATCAGGTTGGTTGAGTTGATTTTTAAGCTCAAGGACCTCAATATGACATAGATTTTCAAATGAGATAATGAATGTTGACTAGGAGGTAGAGACTTTTAATGTTACATTTACATGAAAGATTGTTTAAAAGGATGGATTACTCCCACCATGCCTTAATTTAGAGGTGGGACATTCTCTCAATAAAATTGGTTTTGCTACTTTTCTATGGTTTAACAATAGATTTTAGAAGATCCTAGATCTTAGTTTGAGGAGGAAATGGAGGTCTTGGATAAGGTTTCAAATATTTTTACATCTATTGGTTAAATGACCATGAATATTGTGGAAGGCACATTACTCATTAGGGTGGATCGAAGGGGATTTCTTCCTCTTAGGATATATAGGCTTGATGGGTGGGATCTCTATTATTTTGGATTGGAAATTTTTCTCTAAGATGACAATAAGAGGTTGATCGAATTTAGTGAAATTACCGTTAGACTTTTTTTGCTTTTGTAAGATAAGTTTTTGGAGGGTTGTGATAGTGTTTATGTTTATTGGGTATGAATTAGTTACTTTATTTCCCATAATATGTTTATTTTTATATTTCCTCTTGGGATTATAAGAGGACCATTTTTATCTTCCTTCTTAACCTTTAACCATCCTCTGTGTGAGAAGGTAACTTTTGCTTATATAGACAACTCCAATACATATTCATAAGAAGAAATGTAGTTCATTTCGATGGGGTAAGTCAACTTCTTATATAAATTACATATAAATATATGTATAATATCATTTTAGGGAAAAAAAAATTAGAGTTTCCCTACTAGGTCCTATCACTAAGTTAAGAAGTTTGCAAAAGATTCACCCTTAGCTTGTTTGAGCTAATAAAGGTCATCAATTATACATTTTCTTCTATGTATATGGAAAGTTGCTACATAAATATTTATATAACATTATCAGAGATTTTAATTGAGTTTCATGATATCTAAAAATACCACTCTAAGGTAGAACCATCAAGGCTTTTTATGACCAACTTAAGGAGCAGTACCTCATCATAGACAATATCATGACAAGCAGCTTGGAAGAGCCTACGATGGTCGGTTGGGTATCCCTATCCCCTATATAGCTAAAAATTAATAGTTTTAAAGTTGGGAGGGAGGTTGAATGACCACAAGAGGGTCTAGATGTTGACTGTAAAAATCCTTATAGGTATAATTATGATCAGTTGAGGATCCTTGTAGGGAGGCTAGCTATAGCTCCAATCTAGAGTTTTATTTTTCTGGCTATTCTAGCTTGGAATTTGTGTTTTGATATGTGAGTTATAATATATTTAATCAGGATTGAGGTATGAGAAAATAGGATTGTGAACTAACACAAAAAATGGTTTGGGATAGTGGAGGAGTTGACATATAATATAGTATTACATTGCTTGCTCTCAAGCTACTTGGGAGAAATTGATTTGTAAAAGAAAGATTGACATAATGAGGATGTGATATTGAGAAGGCCTGTTAAAAGTATTAGAAGTAAGCACACTTGTAGATATTAGGGCACTAGAGAGGATATCAATATATTACACTTGGTGGGAACTTATAGGTTGGAAAATAGGTTTACTAGTATTTACCCAAAGCAACTCTATGATAGGGATTAAGGACAAATGATAACCTAAAGAGGATGGAAGATTTGGTACCCTACCTTCTATGATAGTTGTAACAATGGGAGGGTTGGACCTTATGTGATTAAGGGTCAATGTATTAAGGTCTACATATAGCGAACCATGAGATAAGTCCATATAACTTGAAGTTGTAGGGGAGGACCTAGTCTATTTAGGAAGGTCCAAAAGAGATGCATCTCCATAAAAATTTTGAGGTCCCTAGTTTACTCTTAATAAGGTCTCTATGGCTTATTTATTGCCTCAAAATAAGGTAACCATCTATTCCATTGACCTAAAAAACTAACTCTTCTTATTCGTTATGAATAGGGAAAAGGGTATTTGAATGAGGATCTTCTTCCTCCTCTTCAAATATAGGGTTTTCAAAAATTACTTGATCTCCTTGAACCTCAAGCAAGGAAGGCAAGGAATTTGGATTCTATGCCAATTGGTGGGCAACATGGAAGGTAAGGTAATGGTGTTCTGCCATGGACATAGAAGAGGGATATTAAATTTTATTAGTTATATTTCAAGTGTTTATTAAATAATAAGAAGAAGAATGTTTTATAATCCTTAAATCATCCTTTCTCTTAACACATGATTTGAGAAATATACCTTAGGGGGATCCCTGATACACTTAAACCTCTTGATATACTAACTCTCTTGATATACCCATTTATATCCGAGAGCAATCTGGTCCTCTCAATATATGTAATTGTACATGAGAGAGACTTTAAGGTGTAGTGAAATTTTACTACATTGGGAAAATCCTAGGAAAAGAAAGAACTTAAAATGGAGTTTTTTGGATCTTATTTTTTATTTTTTTATTTGTGGAAAACATCCCAAAAGGGATGCCACTTTCGGGTAAGACCCAAGGAGGCGAGGGTATCCATTCCGCCAAAAATGCCCAGGACTCGGACCTGGCCTACCACCTTTGACATACTCAAGGAGCAAACAAACACACAAAACCAATTTAAAAATAAGTAAATAACAACAAAAATAATAAAATAAAATAAAAAACATGCTCCTTGAGTGTGTCAAAAACAAAAGCACAACCAAACACGCACAATAAGATAAAAGAAACCACAACACAAACCACATAGAAAAACACAAGAACCACATAACAAAACACAAACAAGACAAAAACAACAGAACACTACAAAGACATAACCCAAAAAAAAACATGAAAAATAAACACAACCAAAACCTAAAAAATAAAAAAAATAAAAATAAAAAACAACCAACAACAGACAATAAACAAAAACAAAAAACATAGAAAACACTCACACATAAAAACACAAAATAACACAAACAAAGAGAAACCCAAGAACAAGAACGAAAAAAACACAAGAACAATAACAAAAAACATAAAAACATGAACAACAAAAAACAACACAAAGAACACAAAAACAAAACAAAACAAAAGAACCCACCCACCTTAAAAAACTAAACAAAAAAAAAGAAAAAAAATTGAACATAACAATGACCTATCTAGACCAGAAGACTATTAAGGCAAGAATCAACAGAGGAAACAAAATAAAGAATAGAATGAGCTAGGGAACTAAAAAAACTGAATGAACCAAAGAGAAGCAAAAAAAAAAAAAAAAGCAAGAAGAAACTAGGTACCTTCAAAATTGGAGCCATCCAAAGAAATGATAGAAAGAAGAGCTTCCCTAATTTGAGAAGCCCACCATATAGGAGGGTGGCCATAACAAGTAAGATCACCTTTGTCCAAAGCCCAATTAGCTAAAGCATCAACACTCTTGTTTTGATCTCTGACCACATGATTGTAATCAACTTTCAAAAATCCCATCTGGATTAATTGAATCTTCTCAATAATTCTTTTTATTCTCCAATCCACCTTATGATTCTTAGAAGGAGTCTTCAAGAGATTAATCATAAGTTGAGAGTCAGACTCAACTAACACCTTTTCCCATCCAACCTTAGTAGCCTCCTGAAGGCCTCTGAGGATACCATACCCCTCAACAAGGTTATTGGAAAGAATACCCAAATTCTCAACAAAAGTAAAAACCAGGGAGCCATCTGAAAGTCTACCAATTCCTCCCACACTGGCTTTTCTAGGGTTCCCTCTAGAGGCTCCATCAGTATTGACTTTTCCAAAATCCTTAGGAGGAGGTTGCCAATTTCTAGTCCTATCCATCTTACTAATACTCACATTCCCTTTAAGTTGGTTGCCCTTAGAAGATTTAATCTTCAATATTTGCATCACTTGATCCCATCTTTGGTGGGAGTTTTGGGGGTGATTAAGGAGTTGATGGACTGATTCAACTAAGTTGGCTATGGTCTTTTGCCAAATATAGTGAATATCCTTCCTATCTTGATTAAAAATTATGGTTGTTCCTTTCATTCCAAATATTCCAAAGAAGAATGGTAGAACCCATCCAAACTAACTACCTAATAAAATGATCAACACCCTCTTGATTAGGCCAATCCCTCCAAAGTTGTTCAAAAGTAAAAAAATTGGACCATCTGTAAGCCAAGTAAAGTGGCCATTCTCCTCCATAGCTCAGAGGCTAAAGTACACTCAATAAAAATATGGTTGATATTTTCTACATTCTCTTCACACATTTCACATCTAAAAGGGCCATGAAAACCATGCTTCATAAGTTGCTCACCAGTAAGCACCCTACGATGCAATAAAAGCCAATTAAAGAACCTCACCTTAGGCCAAAGATTTTGAGCCCACAATCGAGAAAAGATGTCAAAATAATGGTTGGGATTATTATGGCATAAGGTCAAATAACCTTGAGCAACTGAATACTCACCCTTAGTAGTGTTGTTCCATCCAAAACAATCTTTTTCATGGGACCAAGAGAGGGATCTCATATGAAGGATGCCTTGGATATCTTGTCTTTGCCTTTCTAGGATTTGAATAGGCCAGTCCTCAATAGGGATCCAATATCTACCAACCTTTGAATTACCAGTATGGTATCGACAATAATTAGCCACCTTTATCCAATTAGCTCGGTGAAGCTCCTCCATCCAAGGCCTCCAATCGGAAACCGAGTTATCAAAGGCTTGTGACCATCCCAAGAATCTGTCCAAAAATTTGCTCGTTGACCATTATGAATGATCCAAAATAATTTTTTCTTTATCAAATCCTCACCAGTCTTAAGAACTGCTAAAATGGGAGAACCTTTGGTAGGAAGTTGATAGCGAACAAGGTCTTCAGGACTTTTGTTCTCAGCATATTTAGCACTGGAGATTATTGGCCCAAAGAGCATTGGGGTTATGCAACATCCTCCAATATAATTTAGCAGCTAAAGCTTTGTTGTTATTAATAGAAGACCGAAATCCTAACCCCCCTTCACTCTTAGGAAGACATAAAGTATCCCATTTCACCAAGGCCCATTTTCTTTTCTCCTTAGTACCACTCCAAAGGAAATGATGACTGATTTGATCCAATTCTCAAAGAACAACCTTTGGGATATTCAAAATGGAAGAAACATAAATAGGAATAGCTTGAAGGACTGATTTTACCAAGGTGATTCTACCCCCAGAAGAAAGCCACTTGTTGGTCCACTTTCCAATTTTCTTCTTGACTTTGTCCAACAACCAATTCCAATATTTATTTTTTTGCCTTTGAATATTTATGGGAATACCTAAATAAGTGATTGGAAGAGAGGTCTTCTTATATCTTAATTTATCCAAGACCATGGATTCCTATCTAGCAGAGCAGTGAAAGAAAATAACTTTAGATTTGTCTTCATTGATCAACTGCCCAGTAGCCTTAGAAAAATAGCTAATGATTTGCTTAATATTAGAAGCTTCCTTAATTGTAGCTTTACCTAAAAGAGTAGAGTCATCCACAAATTGAAGATGAGAGATAGGTCTAGCTCCATGAGCAATGGTAACTCCCTCAAGGGTTTTGTTTTCCTCTTTTTGGTTATAGTCCTACCCAAGCATTCAACAAGAATGATGAATAAATAAGGGGATAGCGGGTCACCTTGCCTAATACCTCTGGAAGCTGGGAATGACTGAGAAGGCCTGCCATTGATAAGAACTAAGTAGGAAACTGAAGAGATACATCCCATAATCCAATCCATCCAATCCTTAGAGAAACCAAATTGCCTCAAAACTTTGATAAGGAAGTGCCAATCCACTCTATCATAAGCTTTGGATAAGTCTAACCGAATGAACATGGAAGGAGAATTTTGCATATCCATGGAATGGATGGCTTCCTGAGCAAGAACTATCTCATCTACTATTTGACGTCCTTCCACATAACCCCCTTGCTCTGGGGAAATAATCTTATGCAAAAGAGGCTTCAACCTTTTCGCCATGATTTTAGTAATGATTTTGAGAAGAACATTACATAAAGCAATAGGTCTAAAAGCTGAGATATGATCAACCTCTTGAGCTTTTGGAACAAGAGTAATATAAGTTTTATTGATAACCTTCAAAATTTCTTTGGCTTTCCTAGCTTCTTCCACCACCTCTAATAAATCAACATGAAGGATATCCCAGAACTCTTGGTAGAACTCAATGGGAAAACCATCAGGACCTAGGGTTTTCCCTTTTTGCATTTTAAAAACTACTTGTTGAAGCTCATTGATAGTAACAGGAGAAGTCAAAATAGAGTTCTCCTCAGAAGTGATAAGAGAAGGGATTGCTTGAAGAACATTTTGTTGTGAAGTTGAGTCAAGAGGAGTAGCAACAAAAATATTGGAAAAGTAATCAACAACAATAGAGTTCATGCCATCCCAAGTATAAACAACATCTCCAGAATCTGATTTTAAGGAAGAAATAAAGTTGTGAGATCTTCGAGCTAGAAGAGATTTGTGGAAGAAATTTGTGTTTCGATCTCCTTCTTTGAGCCATTGAATTCTAGATTTTTGCTTCCATAAGATTTCTTCTCTTTTTTCCCATTCCTCTAACTCGAGTTGTGAGTTTAATTTCATCTGCACTTCTCTTCTCTATGAGGCCATCTAAATGGATTTTCTTATTCAAATTTTCAAGATGAGCAATAACTTCATGTTTTTTTTATGAACATCCCCAAACTCTTTCTAGTTCCAAGTCTTGATTTTGGATTTAATGTATTGCAATATTTTGGCAAAATAGAACATCTTAGTCCCATGCCTAGGTTTACCTTCCTTCCACCATTGTTGCACATGAGGTCTAAAGGAAATGTCTCTAAGCCACATTAATTGAAAATGAAAAGGAGAGAAACTCACATTGGTTTTCCACATTTCCACCATGACTGGCCAATGATCCGAACCAACATTATTAAGAGTCTTCACTTTAGGAATGTGACCATGGATTAAGAAATTTTTAGAGAGCAAAAACCTATCCAATATCTCCATTATACAAGCTAAGCCTTGCCTTCTATTAGACCAAGTCATAAGGCCATTATCTCGGTTGGATATCCACAAGATGGAGGTTTGCAATATATTCGCTCATGAGGTCGAGTGCTTTTGTCCAAATTTCTATTTCCCCCCTTTTCTCATCCAGAGAGAGGATGGTATTGAAATCTCCTCTGATCAAGATCCAAGATTTAGGAAAATGAGAGATAATATGAGTAATATCCTTCCACTGTCTTCTTTTTTCCTCCAAAGAAGTCGAAGCATAAATAGTAATGCAGAGCATAATCTGGTTGGAATGTCTACTTTGAATAGCTATAGCCAACAAACCCCAACTGCCAACCATATGGTGAATAACTACCTCTTTTGGGTCCCAAAGACAAGCAATGCCACCCAAAGTCCCTTGGGAACTGAGGGAAACCACTTTTCCAACTGGCCAAATTTTACTGGCAATTGAGTCCATATCCTCCATTGACATCTTTGTTTCTTGAAGGAAAACAAGATGTGGATGATTTATCTGAATCATTCTTCTAATTTCATTTTGTTTTGAAAGACTCCCTTTGAGTCCTCTAATATTCCAAGTGATGATCTTCATTAATACCAGGGCTAAAAAATTTGGGAAGGGCATTAATCTTACCTTCCTCTACAAGCTTTTCACCTTCTTTTACCATATGATATTGATTGGTCTTGCGACCTGCTTTTTGATTAGAATCCATCTTCAATTTTTTTTTCCCTTTTTCTTGACTTATTCCAATTGAATCTGAGATGGCTTCTAACCTTGAAGAATGCTCATACACAACCAAAATTTTACTAGATGGTTCAACGGAGTCTATATTGGGACCTGCATTATTTGAAGTTTTGACATTTGAAAGATTGTTTTTCTTGTGTAAATTTTCTCCTTTTTTTTTTTCTGTTGAAAACCTTTGATTTGTTGGTTTGTCTCTAAGTTCTTCCCTTCATATTTAAATTGTGTTTCTAAGATTTCAGTTTCCATTATTTCCTCTTCCTCACTTGGGACATCATTTGTGGAAAGGATTTCAAACATATTAGTAGATGACTTTGATTGATCCTTCATAACTAGTTTTTTCTTGAGTGTTCTTCTTCTTAGGTATTTGGAAACCTGCTTGAGTTTATATCTTCTTTCTTTTGATCAAGAATTTTATTTGGGCAAGCACTAGCCAAATGACCATATTCATGGCAAATTCTACAATGAAAAGGAATGTTCTCATAGTCCACTACTTGCTCCCAAGTGTCTTCCCCAAATTGTAATGTGATATTTTTAGGTAGGGGTTTGTCAAAATCCATTAAAACACAAATCCGAGCATAAATAATATGTTCAAAATTTTGAGTACAATCAGCAATCATCATAAAAGTTCCTAAAGAGTTTCCAATTGAAGAAAAAATAGTAGGATTCCAAAATTCAATAGGGAGGCCAAAGAGTCTAACCCACACGGGAGCTATAGAAGGCATCTCTTCTTTGGATTTAAATTTAGTATGCTAGGGCTTCATGAAAAGCCCTGCCCTTCCAAAAAACCAAGGACCCCCTTGAAAAGTTTTCTCTCTATCTTCATTATTAGCAAATAAAACAAGAAAATAACCATTTGGATAAATAGAGATTTGTAACTCACCTTTAGTTTTCCAGATTTTTGCATCCCAGACTTTGAAAGCAGATAGACTCGGATGAAAACCCATGAACCGACAAATTAGTCCTCTTTTTTCCAAATCTTCAATGCCAGTCTGAATGTTACCCATATCAAGCTTAACAATAGGAGTTCCATCAGCTGCTTTAAGACATCCTGACTCTATTTTCCTGGGATCAATATTAGGCATTCTTAGAGGTTTATGGGAAGCCCTAATATTGATATTAGCATTGGGCTGAGGCTGTCCACCATGAAGGGCATCCCTAAAATTCATTTTTGGGACTGAGTCTTCGAAATTCTTACCCTTGACAGGGGTTTTCACAGTAGAATTATTTTGTGGGTGCACCTTAGCACCAGATTCACTTGAGATATGAGCCATTTTTTGATCAACTGCTTGAAAATTGTTTTGTGATCTCTTTAATCCTTGCCCTAGACGTCGTGGAAAGGTATGGTTTTCACTTTTCTTTTGTGCAGCAAATTGGAAGCCGTTGTCACTCAAGTTCACAGTATGATCTATTGAAAGATAAATTTCTAACCCATCTTGGATCCCCTGCAACATTTCCTGCTAAAATATTGAGCATAAACCACAAAAATATTGGCCGCTAGGGCCCGAAGGCCCTAAAAACCAACCTCTAGAGCTGCTTGCACTCAACCCAGATGAAACCCTCACATAGCCACTTGCCAAATATCTCGTTCACACATAGGGATGTGCTAGGATCTGTGTTGCTCCAAATGATATGAAAATTTGTGGAGACGTTCTAGGGTTTTTCAGGCATCTACCCTCAAAATTTCAGCTCAATCCGAGTCCGGATGAGTGAGATATGGCCGAAATGAGTTCAGTATTTTGGGCAGTCCAAAAAACGTCTCCTGAGTTTTTTGGATTTTAAGCCAAAATATGTCAGGTCCCAATATATTTGATCAAGAGTAGAATTAAATATAAGAGCAATCAAAATATAAGTTGGCCAATATAATTTATAATAACATTCAAAATAATATCAAATATGAATGTAAAATGGCCAAAATAATTCATGCAATAACATGAAGAATACTTACAGTAGAATTACTCAAAATATGCATACAAGCTTTAATATTATTACATCTTGAAATGGTGATCTTATTAGACCATTTTCCAATATAATGAATATAGCTTTATCTCCATAATATAGACATAGAAAGGTGACTCTTGAATACTTGACTATTGCACTCATCACATTTTTGGGAGTTGCAATATTTCCTATTCTTTATATAAGACAAGTATCTCATGTCCCTTGGCTTCTTATTTTGCCACTTGTATACAAGACTCTTGACTCTCTAATTACTTGCACAATTACATATATGACACTTGTGCATATTCTACACATATATACTTACATAAAGGGGAAATATAAATCCTTCTGACTCAAACCCTCATCTATTATATATTTACATTTGTGCCATAAAGGTATAGAAGTACATAACCAAATAATATAGTATTCTCTAACACCCCCTTGTATTACATTATTTGGTATGAATAATTCTTGATGTACATAAATGATTTTGAAATATTTGATATTTGTTTCAACCAAGAGATTTTGTAAAAATATATATAATCTGATCTTTAGTTTAAACATGTTTTAACTGAATATGATGATCTTGAACATGATCTCTGATAAAGTGACATTGGGCTTCAAAATGTTTTGTTCTTTCATGAATCACTGGATTTTTGATTAATTTAAAAACTCCTTGATTATCACAATTTATTACTATAGGAGTTCTCTTGATTCCCATATCTGAAAATATGAATTATAGCTATAGTGCTTCACATACTACATCTTTTTTTGCACAATATTCTGCTCATGTTGATGAAAGTGCTATTGCATATTGTTTTCTCACTGAACCAAGAAATAGGTCCCGATCCTAGATAGAAAATATATCCTGATGTATATTTTGTATCATCTATAGATCCAACATAATCAGAATCTGAATATCCATGTAGATAAAAAATGTCATCAATATTTTTGTATTTTAGTCCAAATTCTATAGTTTTGCTGATATATTGTAGTATTCTTTTGTGGATTTTCAATGACTTTCTCTAGGTTCTTGCATAAATCTTGAAAGATAATTTATAGCAAAAATAATATCTGGTCTGGTATTTGTTAGATATAGTAGACTTCCAATTAATTAGCAATAGATAGTAGCTAAAACTAGAGGTGTTTCATCATGTCTAGACAATTGTAATCCTTGTTCCATAGGTGTATCTTTAGATTTACAAATTTCTATTCTATATTTTACAAGTAATGATTTTGCATACTTGGTATGTGTTATCGTGATGTCATTTTTATTTTGAAAAAATTCCAAACCAAGACAATAATGAAGTAGCCCCAAATCTATCATTTCAAAATCATTTTCCAAGTCCCTTTTGGTTTGATCTATCAACTGCAATCACTATATCATCAACATATACTATAAGTATTATTATTTCTAGTCCAACCTTTTTGTATAGATATTTAGATCTGATGTACTTTTAAAAATAATGTTGTAATAGATGATTATTAATTTTTATGTACCATGCTCTCAGAGCTTGCTTTAGACCATATAAATATTTGTTCAATTTACAAACCTTTTGTTCCTATCCTTTGATAACATATTCCTCTAGATATGATATATATATACCTCTTCTTCAAGATCACCATTGAGGAATGCACTCTTTACATCCATTTGATGAAGTTTCCATCCAAGTTGTGTTGCTAATGCACAAATTGTTTGAATAGTAGTCATTCTTGTTGTTGGTGTAAAAGTTTCTTCATAATCTATTCCTTTTGTTTGAGTATATCCTTTTGCAACTAATCAAGATTTGTATTTTTCAAGAGAACCATTTGCCTTGTATTTTATCTTATATATCCATTTACATCCTACTATTTTTTTCCTTATGGTAAATCAACAAGATTCCATGTTTTATTTTTTATTAGAGTCTTATATTTTAAATCCATAGAAAATTTCCATTCTAGAATTCTTAGTGCAACTTGAGTGGTTGTAGGTTCTACTACTAAACTCATTAGTCCCATATTTATTCTTGTTAAGCTATGAGTTTGAGGTCTCGTACTAGTAAGATCTGGCATTTTCTCTAGTTTTGAGTCCTTAAGTGTATCTTTGTACCATTTTGGCTCTTTCTTTTGAGGTGTTGATGTGATTTTTGGATCTTCAACTTGCTCATTATATACTTCTAATTTTGATTCTTCACTTGAAGAGTTTCTCTTCATCTAAAAGATTTAGAACTGGTTGTGTGTCAACTTTTTGATCTTTAATAGCATTTTTGTTCCCTTCATAAAAAATTACATCTCTACTTATATAAATTTTCTTTGTAATTGGATCAATTATTCTATATCCTATTGAATCATCATCATAACCAATAAATATCCCACTAATGGTTTTATCATCCAGTTTTGTTCTTCTTTGCTTTGGAACATGTATGTATACGTTGCATCCAAAAATCTTAGCTATTCTATTGTTGGTTTTTATCCTAACTATACTTCTTCAAGAGTAAATTTTTTTAGAATTTTTCTAGGTGATCTATTCTATATATACACAACTATTTTAATAGCTTCTACCCAATATTGATGATCATGATAAGCATATTTTAGCATACAATGAGCCATTTCCATAATAGATCAATTCATTTTTTCTATAATACCATTTTGTTGAGGTGAATATGTTGTAGTAAGCTACCTCTTCATACCATATATTTTTAGAAAAAAAACAAATACTTTTGATAAAAATTCTCCACCTCTATCTGAATGAATATTCTTGATTGATTTTCCTATTTGTTTTTCTACTAGTTGTTTAATTGTTTAAAGCAGCTAAAGGCTTCAGATTTGAATTTCATGAAATATACCCACATTTTTTAGAGTAATCATCAACAAACAATTGAAAATATTTGTGTCCTCCAAGACTAGTAATGTTCATTGGACCACATAAATATGTATATATCAATTCTAATGGTTCTTGAGCTCTATAGTTACTGAGTTCAAAAGGTATTCTATGTTATTTTCCTACAAGACATTCTAGACATACTATAGATTCCCATGAGATTTTAGGTAAACCCTTGACCATTTGATGTTTACTCATCTCATTTAGAGAAGATGCACTTATATATCCTAGTCTTCTATGCCAAAGATCTTTTGTTTCTAAAATACTTATTGATAGAGCCACATTTGATAAAGTATCTAGAGCAAATAGATAATTTTTGTATGAACCAGAGGCTATGACTTTTCCTTGTTTTGAAATAAGGTATTTTTTTGTTGTTTAATTTTGAACTCAACTACTAAATTTTGATCCATTAATTAAGATACTGAAAGAAGATTAGCAATTAGTCTAGGTACATATAGCACATTACTAGTTATGCCTTTTCCATTTGATAGATCAATTAAAATATATCCTACTCCTTTGACCTCATAAGTTATTTTCTTTTAAAGATTTTTTTTATATTATTTAATATAACACAAATATTACAAGTTGGCTAGGTGCTACAAGCATCACAAGTAAACCAAGGATGCATGTAGCTAGAGTTGGAATCCCACAAGGGCAAGAATACCTATGAAAAATAAAATCTCTTCCCTAGTGTATTCAAAATAACTAGAACAAAGAAGTACTTGATCCACAGTAGTTTATAGAACTAATAGAGCCAATATGCTTGGTCTGTGTGGTCATCTCTTAAATTCTTAGAATTTATGGTATTAAATTTTCTTGTGCAAGCTAAAGAATGATGCAAAGGAAATATTTCATTGGCCTTTTTATCTACCAAATGGTTCCACTTCCTGGGAATGTGATGCAAATTAATATATTCAAATTTTCCCAAAGTCTTATAGACTTGATTCAACGACAACCAGACCATATTAATGTTGACCTCTTGTTTTAAAGAAAGAGACTATATGATCAGCTTAGAGTCCCCATAATATGAAAGGGTTTTGATATTTTCTCTTGCTTCTAGGGTGAGATCAAATCTATATCCCATAAACTTAGCCATATTATTGGTGGTTTGTCCTAGATGTAGGAAAAATTCAAGAATCCTAGAATACCATCCTTACCATAAAACTCCTCCAACAACAACTATTCTAGGGTTAGTCTTTGAAGCCCTATAAAAAATTAGAGCTGGAAAACTAAAACATAGTTGAGAAGTTAGGTTGTTGAAAATAGATATTTTAATTAGATCTTGAAAATTCCAATTTTTGAGGATGCGTAACTCAACTCTAGAAAGAGCACTCTGATATTTCTTAGCTTTAAATTAGGCTCTAGCATTTTCCATGATAGAATTCTTTATCTTGTGTATCAAAATTGCCCTGTGAGTTGATTTTCCTTCAAATATTCTATAGTTCCTATCCATCCATATATACCACATGCAATAATAAGGAATTGAAGACCATGAAAATGGTATAATAGGCTTACCCTGAAAGGAGTTAAGGTACTTTTTGTTCTAGCTTTTAGTATAAGACTCAAGATTTAATTTACTTCTAATGCAAACTCTAGAGCTAAATGCAAGCGAGATCTAAATCATTGTAGTTTCCTCACATTTAAAAAATATATGGACTTGAGTCTCATAGTCTTTAAAGCATCTAGATCAAACATGGAGCCCCAAATACCTATTTTAGATAGGTTTCCCCTAGTTAGAATTTTGTTTTGCTAAACTAGCCATTGAAACACTTTTCTTTTTGGGGTGATATTTTGATCTCAAATGTGTTTCAAATTTTTGTATAGAGACTCACTTCTCTAAAGATATGTACTAGACATGGCTACATAATTTCTTGAGTAATTAATTACTTCCTAAATAAAGTAGTCTTCATTGTTTGGATCTATGGGAAGAATGTCAATGAATCTCTTTTGGACCTGAGACCACACCCTTTGCTATTTTGCATCCAACCCATGAAATTGAATCCATTTTGGTTGATTTCCTACCCAAGTGATGATATGGAAAAGTATGTCTATCCTGTGTGTACTCATGAACTAAAAAAAAACCTTATAAATGGAAGAAATTAAGGGTTTGTTACCAAGAATAGAATCATCCCAATATTTGATACCATCACCACTTTTTAGGCATAAAGAGTTTTTTTATCTAATGAAATAAGGGGATTTAAAATGATCCCTTAACCTTTTACAAAAAAAAAACTATCCTCCCAAAATACCCAGAGAAGGTAGAAACGAAATAGTGCAAACGAACAAATATGCCATCAAGGAATCAAATAGATCCCATGGATGGCCCAAAAACAATGAACCAAAATAGAACATTAACAACTAAAATAAAAAAAGAACCTACTACACAGGGGAGGATCCAACCAAAAAGATAACCCAACACCAAGAAGGCAAAATGCATCCAAGGATCCCACTCCTTGATTATTCAAGCCACTTGGCCTAGCTTATTTCTTATTCGTATCCTGCTCATTCATGTCCCATTGCTCCCAATCCATTAACACCATGATTTATTTGGTGTACAATATGGTCACTTGAATGGAATCTATAAGGGACTTATGTAGCTTCAAAAGCATCATTTTGAAGGATTTAAGCATGCTAAGAGTATCCTAGAGTTGAGTAATACTATCTTTTTTACTATTGGCAAACCTAAATAGAAGCTTATATTTCTTCCTATGAGAGGTAGAATCATCGAATTTAGATTTGTACACATAGACATGAGCCTTATCTACATTAGCTAACTTTTCCACCAGGTTATTGAAGTGTTTGGCTCTTTTCTTGCTTCCTCCAACACATTTTGGGAGGGAATCTTCTACCTTGGTCGTGGAAGCCAAAGCAAGGGTTGTGTGGATGGCCTCATGACTTAGGGAATCACTCTACTCAGAATGAGAAGAATCTAAATACTCAAGAATCAAAGATGCCACCTTAGCTAAAGAATTCAAAATATCCTCCCTTGACGATCCTCCAGCTTTAATAAAATGGTCAAAGATTAAATTTGCTAACCCTTTGTGGATTGGCTTCAATGCAGTCATAAAATTATCTATATACTGTAACAAGAATGAAGGGATATTCATGAGCCTCTTGTGATGTAGATGGTTCAAGAACATGAAATACAAACTCTTGAGTATGTCCTAGTTTTATTCCAACATGAAATATTACATTATCACCAGTGCTACTCTATCCTAGGGCACCTTCAGGGAAGCTCTTTTAAACTCATTTTAGAATTTTACAAGCTCCTATATTCACCCAAAAATTGTTGGGACTCTATGGCTAGGAAATGTTTATCTCTATTATGCATAAAAACATTTTATGGTAGACTCGTAACTTCTGTAATTAGGAGAATAGAGGCCTCAAAATCAAGGGTACCCACTCTAAGTATCCTACTACACCATGAATACACCATATGCTTTACTATATCCTTATTGTGGCCATTAAATTTCATCAAGAAATGGAGGATATTGCCCTTTTTTAGGATTTTTCTCACATGAGAGAGATTAGCTCTAAGACAAACCCTACTATTTTTTTTTTAAATCTGCATAGGAACCACCAAAGTAGGGGCACACACCAGATGATATCCAATGAAATCCCACAAACATTAAACAGATCGAAGCTTTCTTGAAAGGAGATTACAATTGTAGAGAGACTAAAATTTGGACATTCCCACAAAGTCCAACCTACCCTAACAACCCACAAGCTTGGGATCCCATGAGAAATATCAAGAAGAGAAGTATAGAAAACACTTTCAATTCTAAGCAAAAAATGGATTGGCTTAAGAAATCAATGTTAGCCCATATAACCACTAGTAAGCCACAACGTTGTCAAATATCACTTTAGGACTTGCACCTTGGAAAAAATGCCAAAATAATAAACCTAGGGTTCAGTGTAATCTCCTTAAAAGTGGAATCGATCATTCTAGTGCCCTAGCACCCAACTCTAGATAGATTTATGGTGATTTCAATGGATTGGAGAAATAAAATTTTATATGCTCTCATAACATTCTAGTTTGTGTCTGGCACTTAAAACATGCTAACCTCAGCCCATGCATAACCATCATGAAGGGAAACCCAAGAGCTTGACCAATCATAGTAGTCCATGACTTACAATTAACAACCCCTTTCCTAAAATGATGTTGCCACTATTGAAAGCTCATACCGCAAGTAAGGTCCAACCATGAAATATTAGTTTGGTCCACATACCTTGGATAATCAAAGTGATGATGGATAACTTGGTGTGCATCTCCCACCCAATAAATTTTAATATGGGTAACTTGGCTCACAACCTTAGTCCACCATAAGTGATGATAACTCATTATCCCCCTCTAAGACATCCCTACTATCATCTTAAAAAAATTGAGAGCCCCGATTTATCCAAATATAGGAAAAAAGAAACTTTAGCAACCTGGACTAGCCGCCTAGGCCAATGCCACATAAGAATCCATGGACTAGATCAAGTGGAATGAAAGGGTCTAAGTTTAAAATATGAAATTTTAAGGTGACCCATTTGAAAGGTATGAAAGGGTCCAAGCTCCAAACATGAAGGTTCAAAACTTTCATAAAATCTATTCCAACAAAGAAATTTCAAGAAGCTAAACTTAGCATCAATGGCACTTCCCATATTGAGACCTAAGCAAAATATAATACATTCCCCATACCTTAAGGTGATGAAACTGAAAGAGCTAGGATAACCCAACATCATTGTGAAAATGGTTGAGACCTTTAGGGAAGGCTTCTTTCTAGGCATTAGGAGATGTTATCCTTAATGATATAGACTATTTTAACAATCAATATTCAAATTTTAGATATGCCTAGTTTTTTATAGATACCTTTTGAATAGTAGCATGCCATGATTGCCTTCACCATACTTATGAATAAGAAACTACTTCCAAGGTCTCATTGGAGGGTATATTAATTTTCAGAAAATTTTAGCTTCAAGAGCATTGCTCATAATAAAATAAGATCATATACCCAAGGCCTCTTGATATTTTACTTTTTTCACTTTACTCTAGTTGACAAGATGAAATTTCTTCTTGTGAGATTGCCTTCATCCTTTCCAAAGAAAGTTCCTAATTTTTTTGTCAAGTTCTTGGAGGATTGAGATAGGAGCATGATAAATAATAATCTAGTAGATACGTAAGCTTATAATGATAGATTTAATAAAAAATTGTCTTCCAGTAAGACTAAGCCACCCATTGCTATAAGTTAATATTCTCCTATCAATATCATCAACATCCTCCTAGGCAAGCAACCTTATAACTAGTCTATTGATAATATGATAATTGAAACAAATAGAAACCTACACACTCTGGAGTCCTTCAGGTGTGAGCATGTTTTTGGAGAAGGAAATAAGGTAGTGGATGTTTTAGCCAACTTAGGTATTCTTCAAAGTGGATTGATGGTTTGGAGAAATAGCTTTCCTCAGGATCTTCTCCAAATTGCTCAAAATGAAATCCCTCTTTAGAAAATTTTTGGTTGTCATTCCTTTGGGTAGGAATCCAAATTTGTGTTTCAATTGGTGATAATTAAAGAATTAAATTTTCATGATTGATGATCAGGATATTCATAAAAGCCCCTTTTCATGTGGGGGTTGTGAATTTTTAAATTTAATTTTTTTGGTGGGCTTTTTCAAAAAGACCTATTGTTGAAAGCTAGTTGTTCGAGTTGGTTGCTCTCCAAAAGTTGCTAGAGAGAGGAAATCCTTTGATTTTTTGGAATTTTACCACTAGATGTTAATTATGTAGAAGTGCTCTAATTTCTTAGAGTAGTGGTCATAAATGGAAGAAATTTTTAGGTAAATCTCTTTTGTGGTTGTTAGAGTTATATGAGCTATATTTAAGGCATATAGCTCTCTTTATGAGATGGGTTGATTTTAGTCCTTTGATATTATGGTCTTGTTGGGGTTTGAATTGAAATCAAGGTAAAATAAAACTATGACTATCATCTGCAATGGTTTTTTGAAAGGCAAACACCCACTAATCATAGTCTTAACCCCAATATTGGATGGATCAAAATTGCTTTCAATCCAACCTCTAGAGTAGGTTGGTATACCTTGTCAACCTATTGGATGTTGATTCATTTAAGCTCAGTTAAATTTATAAATATAGGGATAGAAAGAGGAAAGGGTTTATAAAGTAATGAATCAATAGTGGATCGATAAAGCTAACAACATAGGCATCTATAGAGAACTTTTGACAGCTCAATTTCCAACAAACAACACTTGTGATTAACGACATTCAAAATTCAGTAATCTTCAACATTTAAGCACATATGCATACTTCAAGAATTATTCCAAAAAATTAGGGTATCAATGATCCAAATTAGTAGAATTATATTGATACTCTGACTAACAAAAATAGAATTCTTTCCAAGGAAGCATTTCAATTGCTCTAAGCTAGCAATACAAAATAGCATAATAGACTAACCATAGTAGCAATAGTAGAAATGAATTCAAATATTAGTAATCCACAAAAGGAAGAATACACAAATCTGAGGCAAACATCCAAGTAATGTTACTTTTATTGATTTGCAAAAAATGTACAATATAGTGAAAGCAAAAACTTCAGATCTGATCCTTTAAAGTAAGGCTTTGACCTCTATTTATAGTTTTACAGTAAATTTGAAATATTTGAAAGAGTTAGGAATATTACAAAGAAGTTGGAGTGGGGGAACTCAAAAAAAAGATGCTGAGGTGGTAGCATACTATTTTATTCATAATATATGGGAACTATGTGCTCCATCGATCTCCTGCAACTTGGCCTCTGCAATTTGTTCGACTCTCATGGCTCCCAAGTGTAGATCTGGTCAAGAAGAAATCAATACCATTTATTGTTCTTGTTGTGGCTACCCTACTATAGATATAAAACTAAATTGGCTCATGGATCTTGATTTTCTATCACTTCATCTTTTTGCTCTTCATATTTAGCTTGGAAACAACTTGAACATATGCCTGCAATCTTATGTCATGTTAAAACTTCCATTTATATGTGATTCAAGATAAATTTTATGTAGACCATTGATATGCTACTAGAAGGCTAAGATTAGATCTTTTAAAAGCTTGACGTGCTTATAATATTCATGGTCTAAAATACTTCATGACCTAGAGCTATAATTCATTGTTTGAATATCTTACTTGAGTCATTTGACTACTTTGACTAGGACAAGAGTATTCTTATTTTAGAGATTTTTGAAACTCTATTTTGGGTTGCACATCATAAAACCATATTTAGAGCTTGAATATGGATTAAAACAGTAGCAAATTTGACTCTGTTAACCATGGTGTAGAACAACACATTAAAGTGTGTGGTGTAGAACCATGTTCTAAGTTATGTGATGGAGAACTGTATTCTAAGCTACTTTTTGAATGATCGAAATTGGGACTTTGATTGTATTGACCATGACATGGAGCAAAGACACATTAAGCTAAGATCACATCATAAAAAAATTTGCTCTAGGCTGCGTGGTGTACAACCATGTTCTAATCCACTCTTTTGAGATGCCCTCCAAGTCCTTTAACCAAACTAGACTACGATATGAAACCAAGTACTGAGGTGGATAAAAAAGATCCATAAGCTGAGTAGTGTAGCGTGGAAATGTGTTTGGACTATGATTTGAAATGTTTCCATGCCCTCTTTGATTGTGCTGACCATAGTGTAGAACCATGCATTGGATCATGTGGTGTAAAACCTTTATCACAAGCCGATATCTCCTTTTCTACTTTGAGCTATGATTTAAAATGTGCAAAGGGTGTGTTTTAATGAATTTATTACAACCTGGTACATGTTGCGTTAAGCTTCTATCGAAATTCAGAGCACCTCTTTGGACTTGGAATTTTTTTGAAAGGTTTTTGAAGAATTTTTTATGTGGCCTATTAGGCCTACATTTTGGCACCTATTAGAGAACTTTTATAGAAAACTTGAGAACTTAGAGTCTTATCCTTTGGGTAACTGGAGCCAAAATATAAATGGATAGATATTATGAAATGATTATGTGTATGGATGGAGATCATGGAAATAAATGCAAGGATGGAGTGGAATGAGTGAATGAATGACAAATGGGGTATAAGGGAGTGTAAATGGATATGGATGGAGGGAAATGAAAATAGAATAGAATCTAGGTAGCTGCAAGTTATATCTCAAGGTATAGCTTCCCTGTGACCATCACTCTCTTGAATATCTATGAAGATATTTAGAGAGTAATGGTTCACATAGAAGCAATGTAAGAGGTAAAAGTGAGTATGTCTCAGGATAATGCATCCATATGATTGTTACCCACTCATATGTTAGCAAAGCATATTTAGTGGATAATTGTTCATATAGAAACAATATAGGAGGCAATAATGTGTGCCTCATCAGTAGGGCTACTCCTCTTTTAAGGGCTCAATAACATGACTTTCACATGATAGTTGCATTCTCATGCTTTACTTGCTACCTCTAACACTTGTTAGGATCAAAAAATTTGCAAAGCATGTTCCCAGGACCTCTTTGATAGTAGTGGCATTCAAAACATTTGCAAAGCATGTTCATAGGACCTCTTTGATAGTAGTGGCATTCAAAACTGTTTCATATTTCTTGGCAAGAGATCCTCATTATTTTTGTGCTTCTTCCTACTGAGTTTGTTCCTCTACTTCCCTTTCTTGTACTTCCTCAATATCTTAAATATTGTCTTCTTTATCAACCTCCTCCTTTTCACTCTCTTATTCTTATTCTTTAGCCTCTTGATTTGTTTCTACTCCAAATAATTGAATCATATGATCCAATATTTTTAAATCTTGATCCCAAGTTGCATGAGTGGGATTAGCTATTTCCATAAATTATTGGTGAATAAACTACATCTTGGTAGTCTCATCATAGGATATGGAGTATCCCTGTCTACCAGATCTTCCATTAAATATTTGAGCTTGGTTAAATATTTTATCAACCAAGAGACTTGATATTGATTAATTGGGTCCTCCCAAGCATCTATTTCAGTTTCATCATGCATAATTGATGTCAAGCTAGTCTGAAGGTCTTCTTCTATTAAAATGATATTATCTTCATTCCAAAACCCTTTGAAACCATACTGCATTATTTATTTATTGGAATCAATAATCTGATAGCTTTTGGAGCCTTAAACATAAAGGAAATGCATTCACAAGTATTGAAATAAGCATGCAATGAAATAACTATGATAATGGCAACTTAACATGCATGAAAATATGATAGAAAACTTGATACAATGCTCTAGAAATACTCATATAAGAAAGCTCATGAAAATTACAATGCTCCTCTCATGGAGTTTGCAACTCCTCCATGATAGCAAAATGGAGCTACATTGTGTCTACTACTACTCTCACCTTTGCACTCCAAAAAACTACTCACAATCACTCACAATGAGGCCTTTATATAGAAAGATAGATTCCTTGCCTCTCACTCAACCCTAAGACTCATGTACATGTGGACTACATGCACATTTACATCATTGCACATTCTAACACTTGTGCATTTATTAAATAACTCTAATAAATTATTTATCTCCTAATATAATCCTAACCTAAATATGTACCCATGAAGGTACATTAGTAAATAACCAAATGATGTAATATCCATATTTTCCAACACCCCCTTGTATTACATTATTTGGTTTTGAAGACTTTAGTCTTCAATATGGATCTTTGACTCTTGAGTAGTCTTCATCTTGATGGGGTTCTTTTCCTTCTATTGCTTCTATCTTTATGTGGTTTTTCCATGTTCCCTTTGATCCTGAATGCTTGGTGAACTTCTTGAAATCTTCTGGATATCCCTGATGAACTAAGGACCTGATAATCTTGCTAGTCATGAGAGAATCATGATTGTTTTCTTTTCTTTCCTCTAGTTTTCTGTGTGACCTGTATCTTTGATCTTCAAAAATATCAAGCTTGAATTTGTGGTCAGTAGATATTTCTGAAATAAGAATTTGAAGAAAGCAATGTAATCTGAATATTAAATTTTCTTCAAATTTCTTATAGTATTTGTCCTTGTAGTAACAAAAGTAGGATGAATGAGATTTTCCTTCACAATATTTACATGGGTGTAAACTCCAACAATATTCCTTCTCATGACCAAGTTTGTTACAATGAGTACAAAGTAAATGTATCTCCATTTCCTTAGTTTTAGGAATATCATGTTTGTCGATTTCTCTGATGATCTGATTAAACCATTTGTGAACAATTGTAGCTATCCCTTCTTTTCCTTTTTCATAAATCTGCATGAGTTCCTTTGTTTCAATCTTTTGGATATTGATATTGTCTTTTATTGTCTCATTGGATGATGCTTCTGAAGGATAGACTTCTGTCAAACATTCAGTTCTAAATTCAATTTGTTCTTCTTTGTTAACTTCATTTTTCTTTGACTTGCTAATCATGCTTTCTATTGAGTCAAGTTTATCTTTAAACCACATTGGGATTTTCTTTCTAAATGCATTTTTTAATATGTCCTTTTGAGTAGACATCCTTGTGTCTCCCGAATAGAAGATCCTCTTTATGTAGGATCAATATTGGAATGACTTCTCCTAATATTTGAGATAATAGTTTTCCAAATAATGTTCAACTTGTAGTATCTTCTATAACTATTTATCTCTTCTTCTAGAAGGCTTTTAAAATGCAATTTCAAATATTGGAGCTCAATATCTTTAGTTGGATCATCTATGTCCTTCTAAATCAATCTTCCAACTATAATTTTTGATGCACTCAATATTTTAATAACTATGATTTAGTGCAATAATTGGTTTCTAAACTTCTAGAAATTCAATTGAAGTAGGATTCCTTATATCTCCCTAATTAGAAGTTTTAGAAATATTAAGTATTTGCAAACTAGATTTTTCTAATCCTTATATCTCCTTGTATTTTTAATGTTTGCAAATGTTCTTAAAGCAATGGAAATAATTTAAATGCTTTTATTTTTTATATAACCAATATCTTCTCTAGAGATTCCTTTTAACACCTTATTACTCCTATTACTAATATCTCTAGAATATATAATGTGCACTTGATATCAAACTTGCAATATGATTATGAATATTTCTCACCTTCTTGATGCTTGATTCTGGTTTACAAGTTGCTTGGAATATATGTTGTTTGCAAGGTTGATTACTCTTGTTACTCTTCACCTTGCTTGTGCACTTTCTCCTTCTTGTAAATGGGTTGGTTTGTCTTCCTTTCTCCAACCGAATGCTTGTTGAATATGTGCTCTAATATGCACTCTTTATCCTTGGTTGTTATGTGCACTATATGAGGCTTGGACTCTCTTCAAATCTGGTCTTCCGCTTGTAAGTAGCAGTCTCTCTATTTTTGGTTTCTACATACTCTTCAAAATAACAACCTTTTACTTGCCTTCAATGTTCCTTTTGCTCTCCTCCTTTGTGTTTACGTACATGGGTGCCTTCTTAACTTGATGCAATATGAGATGGGAGTGCCAAGTGGCACTTTTCCTTTTCAACCTTCTTGAAAATATTCCTTCTTACACCTCCTTGTAGCGCCTATGACATGTGGCACTTGTCTTCTTCTCCCTTCTTGGAAACATTTGTTGTAGCTCCTTCTTTTAGTGCCTATGACAAGTGGTGCTCGGTTTCTTACTTCTTGGTGGTTGATGACTGTTATAATTGCTTTTACCTTCTTCCTCCATGTTGGGTGCTCATATATGGAGAGTTATCAACATTGTTTTGTCTTTTCCACCTATGTTGGGTACTCCTTTGTCTTGTTCTTGCTGGAGTTTCAAATATGGGATGTTACACTATGATGTTGGGTGCTCCTTTGTCTTGTCTTTGTTGGAGTTTTGAATATGAGATATTACACTATGATGTTGGATGCTTAACCTTCCTCTTCAATGTGGCACTCTTCACTTTGGATGCATGGAACAACTCCTTCCATGTGGCAATAGGTTTCTAACTCCTTTTTCAACTTCCTTGGATCTTTCCAATGCTTTTCCAATGCTCAACTCTTGCAATTTCTCTTGTTTTCTACATCTTTTCCTTGGAATAATGCTTTGAATATCTTCTATGGTGCTATTGGATGTGTAAACTTGTTATTTTCTAGCTAGCTTCAATGGTGATAGCGCCTCCTTTGTGATGACAGATGACTTGCACTATGACCTCAACTTTTACCCTTGTATTTTCACTTGTATTCTCTCTTTTGCAGGTCTGGTTTTGTCCTCTGTGTAGGTGACAAATTTGGTGGTTATGGTGCTCCGTTGGGTGTCTTTTGACACCTCAAATAACTAAAATTTTGACCTCTTGGAATGGCCTTTTTATTGCTTCCCGAAGGTTGTCTTTTAGGGCTTTGTAGAATGCCCTTCTTGGAGTTTTTAATACTTCTTTTCCTCCTATATAATATTACCTTTTTGACAACACTTGTAGAGTCCTTTGGATGACTCTTAAATGTAGATTATGACTACCCCCCATGTGCTTGGAAACCTATCCTTTATTTTTCTCGAAATGTGGGCTTCAATTTGCTGATTTGGCTCTTTATTTGTATGGTCCAACCTTGCTTCCAAAAATTATTTTTAATCCTCTCCAAAGATATCCACAAATTATTTTTGGAGATGTAAACTCAAATTGCACTTTGGACTTGGGATTTCTTCTCCCTTTCAAGCTCTTCTCTTGCTATAATATGCTGACTTTTTTCTCCAAATTTTGGAGGTAATATTCAACCTTTTTTGGTGGCTATTCCTTACCACAAAAATCTACAAGTAGATTCCTTAACTTCTTCAAAAGAGCTCTTGATAAATCTACCTTTGACTCCCTGACTAGGCTGAAATGAATTTGGTATTATTATTGCCTTTGATCATTGGCAATATCTTCCTTGCTTGGCTATTCTTTCACTTATCAATCCAAGCTACTCAATGTAATATTTGCACTATTGTATATGCAAATTTGTAGTCTTATTTTGATTAGAATGAGCAATAGAATGTTGATATGTTTCTTTCTCTTGAAATATACCTAACTTCTATTTTCTTCTATGTGCAAGTTTGATCCTTGTAAACTATAACTTCTGCACTATTTTGAAGACTTGAAATGAAACTATTTTATGCAACTCTTTAAGCTTTGTAATTGGTGCTTTAAAAAACTTTAATAGAAATCCAAATATAAAAATCTCAACTAATGAACTTTTGCACCTTTCTATTGCATACCTTTTCAATCTTGTAGATGATGAAGATGATGGTGATTCAACTCACCTCAATGGCTACCTTTTGTAGATGTTATTGCAGCTCTTATAGGCTGTCCAAAATAACTCATTTGCTCACCTTTTTGTAGCTTCAATACTTGACTAATATGCTGCCCAATACTGTAACTTGGTGGCTTAAATACTCCTTCAAAATGTGCCTCTGAAATATAATATTTAGTAGTCACTAACGCTGCCCAAATTTCTACCTTTTTCTATATCCTCAAATCTGAAAAATTTTAGATTGTAAAGCAGTCAATACCATCACTGAAAAGTTATCCTTGAATCCCAAAAAATTGGTAGGATTCTCCCCAAATCATAGCTGAGATGTTTGCTCAAGAACCCTTCAATGATGGCCCCCAAATCTCTCAGATTTGATGGTTCTTCTATCTCTTTTCTCTTGCCAAATTCTAACTTCAAAGTAGATCTCCTCCTCAAACAATCTATCAATCTTGATATCTATTCAATACTACCTTTTGATTTGACAATCTTCTTGCCAAACCTTCTCCTTTGGGCTTGTTGTCGGATGGCGATAATTGTCCCAATTCCTTAGCTTCTTATTTGGTAGTAATTTCTCCAATGAGTCCTTCTAGGGACTCCTTCAATGAGGCTCACCAAGCCTTCTTCTTGTTTCTCCTTGAGACCTCTCCAAGGTTCTCAATCTTGCAACTTCAAAATATTCAATGAGACCTTCCTTGGCCTCTTCAATATTCAACTATGGAAATGAGATCTCCTTCTAGGATCTCTTGAATATGCTGCTATTGAAATCTACAATAGAGCATTTTGTTAGTTCTTCTCAATGCTCAATATTCCACTATGGAAGTTCTTCAATAGGGCCTTCAATGGACCTCTTCTTCAATGTGAAGTTTTTAGTCTTCAATGGAGATCACCAATCTCCAATATTTTTCTAGGACTCTTCTCCTTGAGTCTCTTCGATCTTCAATGGGGTCTTCTTTCTAGGACCTCCTTCCTAGATTTGCAATCTTCAATGTGGCTTCCTTGGCCACTAGCTCTCTCCTCGATCTTTCAACTAGGAGTCTTCAATATACAAATATTTCAATGGGACCTTTCTCCTTAGGCCTCCAAATATTCAATCCTTATTTTTTTGCAACAAAGAATTAGTCCCTGCATGAGGAAAGTAACTTTGACTTTTAGGAAATGAAGATGAATTTCTTCTCTATCTGTTGTAGGAAGCTTCCCACCTTTTGAGAGTTAATTTTTTGCAACAAGAAAAACTTAGATGATAGTAACCCAATGGTTCTCCTGAAAACTTCTTTTTCTCTCTTGCAATGGAATATTAGAGATAATAAAAATTCCTATGACTATAGAAAAATAATCTTCACCAGTTTGATTGCCAATCTAGTGGATACAATGTTGAGTTCTAGTCTTCACAAGTGTTACAACTTTTGTGGAAAAACTCTAGCCAAATCATGTGGCTTTCTCTATTTTCTATTCTTCTACCTAGAGCTACTTCTATCAATAATATTAATCCAACATCATTTGTAATGCAGTATTAAAATCTATTGTGATGGTATTTGCATGCAACGACGCACTATGGATGGTCCGGTTTGCAAATACTCAACAATAGCAATGGTGATCACTTGTGGCTTTCCTTTGATCCACCGTGGCTCTAATACCATTGTTAGCTTTTGGAGCCTTAAACATAAAGGAAATGCATTCACAAGTATTGAAATAAGCATGCAATAAAATAACTATGATAATGGCAACTTAACATGCATGAAAATATGATAGAAAACTTGATACAATGCTCTAGAAATACTCATATAAGAAATCTCATGAAAATTACAATGCTCCTCTCATGGAGTTTGCAACTCCTCCATGATAGCAAAATGGAGCTACATTGTGCTTACTACTACTACTCTCACCTTTGCACTAAAAAAAATCCACACAATCACTCACAATGAGGCCTTTATATAGAAATATAGATTCCTTGCCTCTCACTCAACCCTAAGACACATGTACATGTAGTACTACATGCACATTTACATCATTGCACATTCTAACACTTGTGCATTTATTAAATAACTCTAATAAATTATTTATCTCCTAATATAATCCTAACCTAAATATGTACCCATGAAGGTACATTAGTAAAGAACCAAATGATGTAATATCCATATTTTCCAATACAATCTCTTAGAGCTTACCTTCTATTTTATCCATTAATAGCCACCCCTTTTGGATCAACTTGTTCTTATTGAGGATATTTTTGACTACTAATCTTGGAGTATTCCATGCTTTATTTGGGATGGGCTTAGTAGCAGTATTAAATCTATTCTTAGAAAACTTATATATTTTTTCTGCTTGTAACACCATTGGTTGTAACTCTTCTTTAGCCTTATCAAAGCCTTCCTTGGTTTCTTGAAACAAATGGCTAGCCTCATCCATGAAATCAATCATAGGCTAAATATTTGAGCATTTCTCTATAATATCAAACCATATCTGATTTTTGATTTAATTTAATTTGTCTTTGGAGAAACTTACATCTTTAGTCTTCTCAACCAGAAGTTGTTTTTTTCAAGCCTATATCTATTTGACATAGGTCTCATCCTTTTTCTTCAACTCTTCAACTTGCTTTTTGAATTTGATAGCCTCTTGATACTTATTCTGCTAGTTCTTGGATTCATTTCTTACAACCTTCTCCACTTTTTTATGATTGCTGATTTCCTTTTCTAGTTTTTCCACTTTTTCCTCTAATTTCTCATATTTCTCCTTGCAAATATCAATATGCACATAAACAGTCTCAAGATGAGCCCTAGCTATAATCAATTCATCTTCCATGGAAAATTGAGAAATATCTTCAGTGTGCTCTTCCAAATGATAGTATTTTGTAGTCATGTCCTCCTCTAGTTTACTAACGAAAGGGGTAAGAGAGACTACTGTTATTTACCTAGAAAAAGGATCAACAATCATAGTTTTTCTTAGTTGAGCAACCCTTTTCGAATGCTAGGCTAATTTCTTGCTCCAAAAATTTTGAGTCTTCAGTGAGACATTCTTGACATTCTACAAAGAAGCTACTACATGATGATTTATAGGGTTGGAAGTAGTGATGAGTGAAGGGAAAATGGTATTGGCATATATGGAAGGGGTGTAGTAGTAATAATGGTGGAATCTGTGCTTATAGCAAGGGTTGTAATAGGTGTTTAAATGGCAATAAATGTTACAACTATGGAATATTATGGAGAAGATGGAAGTGCTTATTTTCCTACTGATATGAGTGGTGATAATCTTAGAGGTGAAGAGGTGTGAGTGGGAGATGGTGATATTGGAATTTCTACTAAATGAGGTGGAGATGGAATGGAGTGAGATGATGGAGGTATTGATGAAGATGATGGGGGATTATGAGGTGGAGATGATATCTTTTGTTAATTTTGCTCTTATGAATGGGAGGGAGAATTATTTGGGGAAGGATAAGGAGAAGGAGACGAAGGGATAGAAATCATACTTCTATCTACCAAAATAGACTATTGAAATATGTCACCAATACCTTGTTGTTGAACTTGTTTAACTAGTTGCTCTATATTTTTGACCAGACTCTATTTAATTTCTTGTGTTTGATCCTTTTTATTCTTCTTACTAACTTATTTCTTAGCCTCTCCTATTGAATATTTTGACTTTATTTTAAATGCAATAGGTATTGAAGGTTTAACCTTTTGAGTATCAACCCATTGTTGCATAGTTGGTAGTGCAATCTCTAGAATCAATGGACTTGAGGGATTTGAAAGGGCTAAAATAGTAAATTTATTAGGAGAAAATGCTAAGCTATCCTCTGCTTTGTCTCTCATTAGGTCCTATGGAGATGCTTCCTCTCCTAAGGCCAATAATTTCAACCTCTGTTCCACCTAAATATTTTCTATGTTTCTTATTTTATCTTTACCAAGATTGCCACCTAAATATCCCATATTTTTTATCATTACAAACCCCATACTGTATTGCTACAATTATTCTTGTGAAGGTTAAAAAGCAAATTGGGTTTCTTTAGTAATTGGTGGTGAAGCTATTGTAGTGTCATCCCTCTACTGAGGTGATGAGGATGGGGAAGTTGGAGGTGTTTGGTATTTATTCTTCCCTTTTCCTCATGATTTTTTTTTTAGCCTTGCCTTTCTCTATTTTCTTTATCTCATCCTTTCTGTATCTCAATGCTAAGATTTTACCATTTTTGGCCATCCAAGTCTTAATATGTTTGTCATATATCTTAGAGAAATATGTATCAGATTGATGAGTAAACCTAGGTTTTATAACGTTTTTCTCCACTCTCATTTTCCACCATTCCAAAACCTTACCCTCATCCTAGCCAATTTTTTTTTATTATCTCAGATTTTAGCTTCCTTTAGCTAGTAGCCTAGTGGATTTTCTTACTTTTAGGGTCATATTTGACCAATTTCTCATGAAATTCTCTCCAAGGAGGAAGTGGTTCCATATTTCTAACATTCCATTCTAATGGAGAGCTATCCTTATTATTTTTGTGCTTTTCAATTTGAGGCCTCAAAGTCCTTTCAAACTTGGGAGCCTTCTCACCATTGAGAGTAGTTAGCTTTCCAAATCTATATTTGTTGGGTTATATCTCCATCTTTGTGAAAGATATTTAAGGCCTAGTTTCTCCAAATATTGAGTAATCTACTCATACTGACCCTTAATTGTTACTGTAATATCTTCCACATTGTGAGGGTAAATTATTGTCTCTTTTCTTCTTATCCCAGTGCCAAAAGTGATATTGATGTAGTCAGCTTGTCCACAATATCCCAATGCCAACATTCTACTAATGATAAAGTGTGGAAGCAATAATGGTTTCCCAGTGAAGCCATAAAGTCTAATGATTGTGCCCTTGGTAAAAATATACGAGTCTCCTTCCTTAGCTTACTTTGTTTGCAATAGTTCCTTAGCTAGAGGAGGAATTCTAGGACACTGCCCATACATGATTTTTAAGGCTAGCCCTAAAAATTTCATAATGATGTTAAAATAGGATTCATAACTGGTCAGAAGCCTAGTCCATGTATAGAATGGTATGGAATTTTTATTATCATATTTATCTATTATTGGGTGTTGGTTATGGAGCCTGATTAATTTGGAAGCCTTTTTTTCAATCGTACTTGGACCCACTCCATGAAGGGGGGGTGTATGGGGGGAAACGCTTGCACTACTACTATCTACCAGGGGAGGTCCAGGCAAAATAGATATGTTTTCTCTTTGTAAATCTGGACCATTTACTATTAGGTCATAGATAGGACGATGGATTTTGGGTGGGTTTTTTTGCCCTATAATTGTAACGTGTTTTTTTATAAGAGGATGATGTATGACAGTTGTATGTATGGTAATGCACGGTGTGCATAATTGTAAGAGAAGATGATAGAGCAAAGAGGAAGTTATAATATATTTGATGTAGGTTGTATCCCTTTGGTTTTTCTAGACGAAATAAAAATACCTTGTTATTTTCTCTAAGGATGTAACCCACATTGGGTGAACCATATAAATTTGTGTCTTGTGTATTGCTTTATTCTTCTATGTTTTATTTTTGCATTTATTTATTGATCGTGTTTTATTTATTTAATCCTAACACTGGGATCCAAGGCATATCTTGCCTTGTAGTACTGAGAAACATCCAAGCCAATTTAGAACAATACCTAAAAGAGGGAGCCTTAAAATATTTTTTCATTGCGAACAATTGCTCATGCATTCTTTTGGCAAGAAATTTAGGCCAATAAAAGTAAATTGGTCTATTATTTCCATATCCCATAGGCATTTTATACATTTTTTATTGGAATTACAATAAACTATAACTATTTACCAATATCTCACATATTGGTCAGAATCCAACCCAACCAAGACTGCTAACATAGAAAAGAGCTTTGTGTAGGCGAAGTGCTTGGTGGAAATTGGGGTACTGGGTAAAGTGTTCCTAGTCCTTATGTTTTTGAACTAACTATACACCCATTTCATAAAATGGTCACCATTTTGTGGATACCCCTTCAACGAGTAATACCTAGCTTGCTCTTGTGTGTTGGAAATATGTTGAATATTTTATGTTATTCTTCAAGTTAACATATGTTTAGACCCATATGGGTTGTTTTTGGATTAATATATTTGAACCCATGTTTTAATATATTTGGGTTAATATATTTGAACCCATGGTATTGTAAAATCCCTTCTTGTGTTGGTATATAAAACAACACTTTCATGAGGGTTTGTGGAAAAAAGAGGAATGTTTGGACACCCCCCAAAGGGGGGGAACACAATATGCAAGAAATATAATCGTAAGTGGTAGAGCAAGCGAGAAAGAAACTAAAGGATATTATTGTATTGGAGATGGTCAAGTTTATACAATAAGGAGATATTATTTCTTGGTTTTTTTCTTGAAAGGGTTTCCCAAGATAAATTCTTATGTAATGTGTTCTTCTTATCTATTTTTCCTTTGATTATGTAATTACTATTTTCCTATATTTTATTTATTAGGGTATATTTATCTTCATTTATTATCAGATATAGGTTATAGCTTGGCTCAAGGAGAAATAGTTTCAATCCTAGGATAAATTGATTCTTGAGTGGGAGCAGTGCATGAAAGAATATGGGTAAATAAAAAATAATAAGAAGCACACAGGTAGAAATTTGGTGAGCTTCAACAATGATATATATGGTGAGCTTCAATAGTGAAATATCTAGTGAGAATTGTCAATGAAATATCTAGTGAGATTTGACTGTAAAATATTTGGTGAGCTTTGGTAATAATAGATCTAGTGAGCTTCTATAGTGGTAGATCTAGTGAGCTTTGATAGTAGTAGATCTTGTGAGATTTGGTGGTAGTATAGCTGGTGAGATTTGATAGTGGTAGAGCTGGTGAGTTTTGATAGTGGTAGAGTTGGTGAGATCTGGAAATAGTAGAGATGGTGAGCTTTGATAGTGGTAGAGTTGGAGGGTGATATTTGATAATAATAGATATGGTGAACTTCTATAGTGATAGATCTAGTGAAATTCAATAGTGGTAGATCTTGTGAGCTTTGGTAGAAATAAATCTGGTGAGCTTTAATAATAGTAGAGTTAGTGATATTTAGTAGTGGTAGATTTGGTGAGCTTCAATGGTGGTAGAGCTGATGAGATTCAATAGTGATATAGCTAGTGAGCTTCGATAGTGGTAGAGTTGGTGAGCTTCGATAGTGGTAGAGCTGGTGGGTGAGATTCAACAATAATATATCTGGTGAGATTTTGTAGCAAGAGAGTTGGTGAGCTTTGGTAGCGATAGATTTAGTGTACTTTGACAATGATAGAGCTAGTGAGATTTAGTAGCGATAGATCTAATGAGCTTCGATAGTGGTAGATTTGGTAAGATTTCACAATGACAGATTTGGTGAGCTTCGATAGTAGAAAATCTGGTGAGCTTCAATAGTGGTAGATATGGTGAGCTTCAGTAGTGGTAGATTTGGAGAGTAAGGTTGGAAATGCTTGTTCTAGTGGTTTTATTACAAAGTTGCTGAAAAATGTTTGATATGGTTTATTTGTTGTACCACAAGTTTTCAGGCAAGTATTAACTATTGTAACTAGTGTATCTTATACCTAAATAAGCTACTGTAACTGGTTTAGTTATTCCCAAAAGAGACTGATGTGGATTCTAGTGGTGGTTTCTTGGTGTAATGTTCTCAGAGTTAGCTCCAATAATATTTGTAATGTTTTTAAAGTGGTTTCTTGTACTATTTGTTACCTTACCGATATATTGTTGAGGGTAATAGGTGAAGTTAATATGTTTAGATATTGTACATGCAGTGGGAGTAGTTAGCAGATATATGTCTAATATAGGGAAGGAACATTGAACTACAAATTATGCTATGATATATATCATATATATGTCTAATATATGTCTAATGTAGTTAGCAGATGCATGGAACTACAAATTATGCTATGGGTATGGTTGCCCTTGATAATTGAAAATGTCAGTTTTTGGACCCTATGGAAAGTATTCAACAAGTGGAAGAATGTTGAAAATATGTTGAATATTTTCCATGTTATTATGGCAAGTTAACATATGTTTAGACCCATATGGGTTGTTTTTGGGTTAATATATTTGAACCCATGTTTTAATATATTAAACCCATGTTTTAATATATTTGGATTAATATATTTGAACCCATGTTTTAATATATTTGGGTTAATATATTTGAACCCATGGTACTGTAAAAACCCTTCCTATGTTGTTGGTATATAAAAAAACACTTGCATGAGGGTTTGTGGAAAAAAGAGGAATATTAGGACACCCTCCAAGGGGGAACATAATATGCAAGAAATGTAATCACAAGAGAGAAAAAAACTAAAGGATATTATTGTATTAGAGATGGTAAAGTTTGTACAATAAGGAGATATTCTTGCTAGGTTTTTTTTGAAAGGGTTTCCCAGGATAAATTATTGTGTAATGTGATATTCTTCTCTATTTTTTCTTTGATTATGTAATTACTACTTTTCTATATTTTATTTATCGAGGCATTATTTCTGTTCATTATGGGTTGAAAGACTTAGGACTTACATGTGATACTATACCCATGGCAAAATGTCACTGTAATATTGCGAGGTTACATTGAAAAGAGTTTACCCTGAGCTATCTTTACTGCTTTAGCCTTAGGGTCATAGAAGTTTACTATGGCAGAAATTAACTCTGGATAGGGATGAGAAAAATTGTAAATATAGAAAGACAAGAGAGAGCAAACAACACAATTACTTTGAAGTGAAATTTGTAGTCCTTTGAAGAATCTATAATCGATCTTTCCTAAGATTATTTCTTGTTTTCCATGTCATATTCGTATCAACTATTGTTAGTGCTTTGTCAATGTAGCATATAACCTAACTTATTTTTGGTTGAGTAGCTTGCTCTACAAATTTCTATACCATTTAAAGAAACTCTAAAATTGTTGTTTGGATGCTTTGCAAATTTGCTTCACCTTATTGGCACCACTCTTGAAAACTTAGCACTATTTGTGAAATAAAACTTAGTCGGATTTTAGCCTTAAATATCATGCATGCATGCCATCTACCATTAATGTGGTAGATGAGCCACCACTTAGATGCATGCTTCAAAATTTCAAATTGGCACAAAAAATAATGCGACTTGTAAGTGATGTCTCCTTTGCTAATTGGTTGTGGCCTAGAACCCATTGTAGCTCACCACCAACTTTCTATTATTTTTAAAGCATGGCATAAAACATGTAGTAGAATGGCACACTTTCCTTACGTTTAACTCTTTTGAATTTTTATTAGGAATATTTTTTTGGTCATTGCCTCTATTTTTTCTTTTTTTCTCTCTACTAAAAAATCTAAAAGAAAGATAATATAATACAAATATGTACATATATTACACAAAAAAAAATTTCTTACTCAAAGTACAACTTAGATGGTATCCATTAACCGTTAATGGCGATAAATTTCCCTTTTGATCTTGGAGTTGGAAAGCATTGTTCTTCTTGACCTCAACTACCTTGAATGGACCATCCTAGAAAGAATCAAATTTTTGGTGGTTGCATAGTTTGGATTTTCTTCATTCTATATTAGGATTGAATCACCAACCTTAAACTTTCTAAATTTGGCCTTCTTATCAAACCATTCCTTAGTGTCCATGGAGTGGTTTTGAAAACTTTCATATGATTTGGTACTCTATTCCTCCAATTGTAGGGGATGTATCAATCTAGCTTCCATTGGATTCTGATTTGATTCATAATATTAGATGGCCAATCTTAGAGCTGGTATCTCAAGATGAGTGGGTAGAATAACTTCTTTACCATACACTAATGCATAAGAGGATGTTTTTCTTTACTTCTTGATAGTATTTCTTTCTACACATAAGGCTTATTCTAGGAGAAGATGCTAGCTTCTTTTGTTATCCTTCTATGTTATTTTCAAAATTATGAGTAGATTTTTGTTAGTGGAATTTGCTAGTCCATTCACTTGGGGGTAATAGTTAGAAGAATTCTTTGAGCATATGCCATATTGAATTGCAAATTCAATATACTTTGCACCTATGAAATATGGATAATTATCACTTACCAGGGCTTCAGGGGGACCAAACCTTGTGATCATACCTTCTATAAATTTTATCACTACCTTTTGATCCAATATATGGGTTGGAATTGTATTGACCCATATGGTGAAATAGTCTATAACAGTCAAAATGTATTTGTGACATTCTAAAGAGTTGAGATTTATTACTCCAATAAAATCTAGCCCCCACTACTGGAAAGGTTCTTCTACTTGGATTGGCTTGAGAGAGAATGAATAATTCCTATTCCTCCCTACATATATCTAGAACTTATAACATGTTCTTATTACTTTGAAAGTGTCAACAAAAATACTAGGCCAGTAGTAACCTACTCTTATTATTTTCATAGCAGTAACTCTTCTTGAAAAATATCCCCCTAATAGTCCTTCATGAAATTATTAAATGACCTTTTGTTTCTGATTGTATTTCAAATATTTCAAAAGAACTCCATCAATATTCTTTTTATATATTCCCTTAGGTAAAAGGACATATTTCAAAGCTTGAAGTCTATACCTCATTCTTTGTGAATAATTAAGCTCTTGAGGGCTCCTATTTAGAAATAACTTATCAAATAATCAACTCAATCTGTCCCTTCTAGAGAACCATCTTAATTCTATCCAGATCCTAAGGGCTAACAAGCTCATCTATGATCTAAGACTACTTTTGCTACCATTCCTTGATATAATGCTTGATCTCTGAGTAATTTTGTAGGATGGATATCTACATCATATTATTGGATTTTGGTGATCCAATCATCTATTTTGTCAGCCAAATATCCTTGTAATATGAAACTCCTAGCATCTAGGTGTACCACATAAACCAAAGTCTTACTTTGATCTAAGTATTGCCAAAATTTCTTCAATGATTTCATGACTATAAATACCTGTCTCTCAATAAAATTATATTTAGTTTGGTACTCATGAAGATTTTGACTCCAAAAAAATATAGATTTTTTTTCTCTAACATAATTCTTTTGTCTTAGTACTATTGCATAACTCTCCTCAAATCCATAGGCATATAAGATGAAATATTTGCTAAAATTAAGGTTCACCAGTATTGGGTCAATAGAAATGGTGCTTGATTACCTCAAAGGATTTCTTCCTTGTCTCATTCAATTTAAACTCCATATTATTTTTGAGCATCTCTAAAATAGGTTTAACAACTTGAGCAAAGTTTGAAATGAACTTCATTATAAAATTTATCTGTCTAAAGAAGGATTTCAAGGATTTCTTATTCATAGGGAGAGGAAGAGCTAGTATTAATTTTATTATGTCAGGATCAATTGACATAACCTCTTTAGAGACCACATACCCTAATAATTGGCTCTCATGAACTGCAAAAAATGACTTCTTTAAGTTTATGGAGATTCCAAACTCTTTACATTTTTGAAAAACTTGCTCCAAGTGTTCCATGTGAGCTTGTTTTTATAGGAAAATGCAATCATATCATCAAGGTATATGAGAATGAATTTATTGATCAAATCACCAAAAGCATAGTCTATGGCTCTCTAAAAATTAGCCCCTATAATAGTTAAACAAAAAGGTATTCTTTGATAAGCAAAGGTATGCCACTTAGTAGTAAATGCTATTTTGAACTGATCTTCATCCTTCACCCAACTCTGGTTGTATAATGAGAAACCATCTTACAAAAAATCTCTCAACCCGTACAACAATCTACAAAATATAGCCGATCTGAGGAAGAGGATAGTGGTGTTTGAGTGATGCTTTGTTAAAGTTTTTGAAATCGACACATAGGTAAATATCTCCATTATTTTTCCTAATAGGTACCAAGGTAGCAACCCATGTAGAATATTTAAAAGAGTAGATAATATTTGATTTTAGTAGTTTGATAAATTCCTATATCATTATGGATTCAATCTTGGGATTCACAAGCATCTACTTTTGCTTGAAAGGTTTTGCATCAACTTCTAGCTGAATAGTGTGTTGAATAATATTTTTATCATATACATGTTAGTCTAAAAGAGACTACCTCTAGTAGATAGCATATTTTTGCATAGAAAGACCAGTATTTCATTTTTGAGACATGAGGCAGAGAATTGGCTAAGGCATGAAGAAGGTCACGATTTCGTGACATGTCGGTTTTTCATCAGGATGTGGCTCGAAAAGGTCAGAAAGTAGGAGAGCATCATGATTTCATGACATGATGGGTTTTCACCCGCAATACAGACCGAAGGAGAAGAAAGAGAAAGAATGTCACGATTTCACGACATGTCGGGTTTTCGCCAGCATGCTACTCACAAAAGATAAAGTACAAGAAGATGTCACGATTTTGTGACTTGGCGAGTTTTTGCTCACAATACAGCCCGAAGGAGCCCAAAAGGAGAAGGTGTCACGATTTCGTGACATGTCGGGTTTTCACCCGTGACACAGCCTGAAAGAGCCAAAAAGGAAAAAGTGTCACGATTTCATGACCTGATGAGTTTTGCCGACATAGATATATTTAGTAATGAATAAGATGCCTCCAAGAGCCTGTGTCAGTAACTAGAAGTAGATAGTAGAAAATATCAATCCCTAGATTCCTGCTATTAGATTTTGTTTGTTAGAAGCCATGCAAAGGATGTGGAAGCATGATTGTAGTCTGATTGCTTGTAATTGATTTTATATCAGAATGTACTAATTTTAAGAAGATACTCACCATAGGGTATATATAAGGGTAAACGTACTTGGAAAAGAGGTCGGCTCTTGGATGTTTACAAGATTGGATGTATGTACTTTGAATACAAGCAATACAATTATGCTTCTATTTGGCTTCTGGTTCACATTGTGCAAGTGTATGTATTAACATTTCTCACTTCTATTCACATTATTGAAATATAGATTGTGTTTGTTCTAAGATCTGGACTTATGCAAAACATAAATCATATTTCTGGAGTTGAAATCTGATATATACATGTGTTAGATAGACATCTAAATCACATTGGGAAATCCATGATTTCTGTGTGAAGATATATTGAATGCTTTAACAAGTATATGTGTTCATCTTAGTTGTTGTTTAATCTGTACCACAAGCAAGCTCTAGCCTCGGCTATATTTCCCTCTCTTTCAGTAATTCTCTTCTCCCTTTTCCCATAAAAACCATTAAGGAACCAACCTCCTCTGGAGATTAGATGAAAGATCTTAGGATCAGTCTCATCTATTCAATGTTGACAAAATCAAGGCACAAATAACAACCATAGGCAGATTTTGTTCCAACAGTTTTTGGCACGCCTAGTGGGACCCTAAATCCCATAGTATTCTATAAGGTTTGGTGTTTGCCTTTGATCTTTAAAAATCTAAATCAAATCACCTAGCGACTCCATCCAAAGGTATAGACCCAAGAAATACCTTATCTATTTATCTGGTTAAAGACTCATGATTATTTACTTATATGATAACTAGATCTAAAGCAAGAAACTCAGAAGAACCCATTGAGTTCTTCGAGTTACATCTTAGTAGCCTAAAGGTGCATCCAATTTTATCTGCTAGATCAAATCCACCTGCTACTAGTATTACCACCCTTGTACCCTCTATTTTACCTATTTCTAGTATTAATCCATATTCAACGACTACCAGTAGTTCTATAGTATAGGCAAGTACAGTTGCTACAATGGCTGCCCCTCCACCAGCTTATCTTACATGGAACCACACGGGTCCACTAAATTTGGTGGCCTAGAATCCGATTCCTCTGTAGCGATTGAAGGCGTTGCCTTCATATGATGAAACATGTAAAACAACATATGAACATTGCTTAGATGTTGCAGCCTTGGCTACGACTTATAACATCACTCAAGAAGATGTGATGATCAGATTGCTAGTTATTTCCTTAAAAGGAAAAATGCTCTATTGGTACAGAGCACTTCCTCCTCAATCGATCATGACCTAGGCAGAACTCACTGGAAAACTTGTAGATGAGTTCAATCAACATGCAGATCCATTCTCCCTACTCAGCCAATTCACCATTATAAGAAAACATCCTCAAGAGGAAATTATTGATTTTAATATTCGATTCAGTCACACCTGGGAAAGAGTACCTACTGGATTAAAACCAACCACGGAGCAAGCAGTATATTATTATTTAAGAGATTTTGATACAAATATCAGTATGATAATATGACAATCATGAATATTCACTTTCCCTACCATTTATCAACAAGCTTCTATAGTAGAAAGAGATCTTATTGCCATAGGAAGATATCCACCTAAAGCAATAATGCCTATTTTTCCTGATATCCCCCAAGCTCCCAATGCTACTTCTTCTAGTGCTTCTCATTTTCCAAATGTAGATCTCCCAAAATGGAATGGGCCACCTTCCATTCCTACCATACAGATGCCTCATAACTCTCTAGAATTACCTCCTATTCCTACAATCCCTGCATTACCTGCACCATAGCCTCAGTCAGTCCCCGATAATCAGCTCACTCTTATACTGGATACAATGAAAAATCTAGCAAATGATATGACTTCAATGAAGAAAAGAGAAGCTGAGAGGAATTTTCAACCAAGAAGGTTCCCTCAGATAACAAGAGATGCAACGCAGTCAAGTAACAGGGGATAGGAATGATCAAATGTCGTTTATACAAATGAAATAGAAGATGTTGTTGAGCCTTCTGCAAATTCTGATTATTGGTGCACCACGTGTAATGATCCACATGGAGAGAGTTCATGTATGATCCATCAACATTATGTACATAGTATAGCTATTGAGAAAGTAGAGAAAAGCATGAAAGGTCATGTAAATATGATTAGAGAAAAAGACCACAACTTCATGATGCCTACAGTAGAACAAGTTGCAGTTCTAACCAGATCGGGTAAAAAACCTCTGCAAGTAGATCCTAAAGAACTTCAACCTTTAAGTTTCCCCCCAGCTCCCAAAGCAGCTCCCAAAGGAAATTTACCTTATGAGAAAAAATCTCAGGTTCCAGCCCAAAGCCAAGGGCAAGAAATACATAAAGAATTTACTCCATGAAAGGAAACTGAGACTCAAGACCAAGCTAAGGAAAGGTTGAGATTCCCTTCATTAACAAAAAGGCAAAGGACTGAAGCTACCCAGGGATACAGAAATAGGTATGATACCTTCACCAAGGAAAGAGAAAAAATTGTTGAATCTCCTACATTCAATATAGTTGAAGAAATGAAAAAGACTCCCTCAAAGGTGAGTATGTATGATGCTCTTCAGTTCCCTGGTCAAATTGATCTCCTACAGGAATCTCTAAAGACAATGAAAGGTAAGGGTAAAAACATATCCTCTTCAAATATAGTCTAGGAAAATCTAACATCTGCTACTAGAAAGAATAGACCTCCTCCCTTTTATTTATCTCTTCAAATGGAAGGATGGGTTGTTCACAACTGCATGATAGATTCAGGTGCTACTACTATAGTAATACCCAAAGCAGTATGTGACATTATGGGGATGGAGTACACTAGGAGTAATCCAGGTGTCCTATAGTTGGATGGTACTCTAATAAAAATTGTAGGAGTGATTAAAGATATTCCTATACAACTTCATAGGATGCCCCAAATGGTGGTTATACAAGAAGTAGTAGTGGTAGATTTGGCACTATATTTTGGTATGTGCTTATCTAGAGAATTCATGGTAAAAATAGGAGGATACCTATCCTTGGATTACTCACATTTAGAAATACCTTTCAAAGGTAGGAGGATTAATATATTTAATGAGAAACCATCTACTTTTCATGTAGAAAATATAGGGGACACTGACACCGTGAATATAATGATGAAAGAAATTAAAGAAGTGGATCTAATGGAAGAGACCTTAGAAGATCTTCAAGCAGAAGATCAGTTTTCTCTACAGGATTTCAATGCCATGATAGAGACAAAAATAGGAAGTTATTCCATTGAAAAACCAAAAAAGCAATTGACACCTGCTATCGAAGAAAATAACTCTACTAATCAGATGTGGAAGCTTTTCTTTGATGGAGCTAGGTGTAAGAATGGAGCTAGTGCTGGAATAGTTTTGATTTCTCCTATGGGGAAGGAAAGGGTTTTCTCTTACAAGTTGACATGGAGTTGCACCAATAATGCGACAGAGTATGAAGCACTTTGCTTAGGGTTGAGGAAAGCTGAAAAACTGGGAGTAAAACAACTACTCATTTATGGAGACTCAGAACTTATCGTGAATCAAGTCACAAAAAAATGCATCAGTAAACAACACTATTTAAAGGCTTATAGAAATAAAGTATGGGATCTCTTAGAAGCCTTTGAGGCTCTAAATATGAAGTCTATTCCTAGAGAATAGAATACCCACGTAGATTTATTGGCATCAGTGGGAGCTAATTTATGTCTTGTCAGTAATGTTATTCAGAAATCCAAGATGGTTAGACTCATATATAGACCCTCATTTCCAGACAAGAATATATTTAGCAAGTTTTTGAAAATGATGAGCAAATATTAGATTTTTTAATCTATGAAATGAACTTCTCAAGTGACAGAAATCTACAAGATGAAGAAGAAGATATGATTCAGTTGAAGAATAATCATATCCCTAAGGGACTTATCACCCTTGAAAGTCTATTTGATAATAATGATAGGGCTATAGGTCATAAAATAAAAGTTGATAAACATTGGTATAAAGAAGTGGAGTTAGAACCAGGAAAGATGATTAAAGTTGGGGTTAGTTGTATAGAAGAAGAATTGAACCAAATCAGGGAATTATGCAAGAAATTTCTTGATATCATAGCTTGGGTGTACAATGATCTAAAAGTGTATAGAAAAGAGATTATCTAGCACACCATCGAATTAGAAGAAGGAGCCAAGCCTTTTAGGCAAAAGCAAAGACCGGTAAACCCAAAGATAGAGTCTTTGATGAAGTAGGAGTTGCTAAAACTTCTTCAAGCTAAAATAGTGTATCCTATTAAACATTCTACCTGGGTGGCAAACTTGGTACCAGTCAGGAAGAAAAATGGAGACATTAGATTGTGTGTAGACTTCAGGAATCTAAATAGAGCATCACTCAAAGACCATTATCCCCTTCCTCAGATTGATCAAATTTTACACACAGTTGCAAGGGCAAAAAGGTTTTCTTTACTAGATGGTTTTTCAGGGTATAATCAGGTATGGGTCAGAGATGAAGATCAATTCAAGACCACTTTTACCATAAAATGGGGAACATTTTCCTATCAGAGAATGCCTTTCGGTTTGTCTAATGTTGGAGCAACTTTCCAAAGAGCAATGGATGTAGCTTTTGGTGAACTTGCTAGCAAGATTATAGTTATTTATTTAGATGATATGACTATATTTTCTCATCATGAGCAAGATCATATAACACACCTTGAACAAGTATTTGAGAAATGCAGAGAATTTGGAATATCTTTGAACCCAAAGAAATCCATATTCATTGTAGAAGAAGGTATCTTACTTGGTCATGTCATCTCTAAATCTGGATTAGCTATTGACCCTGATAGAGTGAAAGCACTTCTAGAACTATCCCTACCAGTTAATAAGAAAGGTTTACAATATTTCTTTGGACAAATAAATTTTGTGCAAAAATTTGTTGCAGATTTTGCACAGATTGTTAAGCCAATGACTGAATTATTGAAAAAGGATGCACCTTTCAAATGGACCGATACAAGGAAGAATGCTTTCAAAAAAATCCTAGAGGAAATAGCACAAGCACCTGTACTAGTTAATCTTGATTACTCATGAGATTTTATTCTATATGTTGTTGGTGAACCAAAAAGTTATGTTGTAGTCCTTACACAGAAAGGGATAGACAATGAAGAAAGACCCATAGATTTTCTGAGTTCCACCATGCATGATCATGAGGAGAGATACAATTTTATTGAAAAGCAAGTTTATGCTATCATGAAATCCTTGAAAAAATTTAAGCATTTTCTATCACAAAGCAAAATCATTGTTTATGTGATCCATCCTGATGTCAGAAACTTTATAATACAAGGAGAACTTGGTGAAAAAAGAGTTGGTTGGGTGACTAAGATACAGGAATATGATGTAGAGATACATCCAAAAAATATAGTAAGAGGTAGAGCCCTATGTCAGGAATTGGCCAAACAAGCTGTAGATGAGCATGTGGAACCCCAAGGTGTGATGGCTAATACAGAATCAGATCCAAGTCCAAGAAACACTGATTGGATTGATGATCTTGTGGAGTATTTTTAGATTGGAATGTGTCCTCAAAATCTGAATGCTTCACAAAGAAGAAGATTTAGAGCACAAGCTTTGAAGTACACCCTTCAATCAGAAGGGTTGTACAAAAAAATATAGATGGTGTACTTTTGAAATGTATAAGAGAAGATGAGAAACAAAAGGTGTTAAATGAATTCCATGGAGGTCTCTCTAGAGGACATTATTCAGGAAGATCCACTGCTTTGAAAATACTCCGAGCAGGTTGTTATTGGCCTTCCATTTTTTTAGACACTTACAAGGTTACCAAAAGTTGCGAGCAATGTCAGAGATATGTAGGGAGAAATAGAAATGCTCCTATGCCCTTAAAACCTGTCCAAGTCGAAGAACCTTTCCAGCAGTGGGGGTTAGACTTTGTTGGGATAATAGAACCCAATTCATCAGCTGGCCATAAGTATATACTTACTGCCACAGATTATTTTACTAAGTGGGCTGAAGCTATCCCTACTAAAAAAGTTGATCAGGAGGTGGTGATTGAATTTGTGGAAAGCTTGATTACAAGGTTTGGTGTACCAGATTCACTAATTACAGATAATGGATCAACCTTCATCGAAGAAAAAATGATTGAGTTTACTAGTAGATATGGCATATATTTGAAGACTTCTTCCAATTATTACCCATAGGGTAATGGTCTAGCTGAGTCTACAAATAAAAATCTCCTCAAAATTCTGAAAAGAACACTAGAAGATAATAAGAGGAACTGGCATTCCTTGATTAACCAAGCACTATGGGCTGATAGGATTTCAATTAAAAAATCCATTAATACATCCCCTTATTCTTTAGTCTATGGTAAAGAAGCTATTTTGCCTATACATATGGAGATACCAACACTAAAGTTGCTAAATCAGATAAATGAAGAAGGAGGTCAACCTATGGATGCCCGATTAATGCAACTTCTACAATTAGAAGAATAGAGAGAACAGGCTTATAATCATCACTAGAAACATATGGCAGATATGGAAGGATGGTTTAATAAAAAGACAACCTACAAAAAATTTAAAGTGGGAGATCTAGTTTTGAAATGGAATGTGAAAAAAGCTAAGCTAGGTAATCATGACAAATTCGACGCTTTTTGGGAAGGCCCTTTCGAGATAGTTGTTGAAAGGTAATTTAATTCTTTCCAATTACAGGATCAGCAGGGTATGGTTCTACCCATCACAGTGAATGCTTTTCACTTAAAACTCTATTTCAAATAGAAAAGCGGATAAAACTTATGTATATAATGTATATTATGGTAAGTTTGTAAATATTTCCAAAGTTATTTCTAGTTCAGAAAATTTTTGTCAGCATCCTACAACCAATCAGAAATCACCAACAAGAGAAAAGATGAAATTAGAAAGTGCTATATTGTCGGATATAGCAGTTCAAATTCAAAATTGCCATGTGGATTTCTGATTATTGGTAGGAGAAAACCATTTTCAAAGAACTTTGATATGTGTTCCTTTCATTAAATATGGTGAATGATCGGTTGTCGATAGGAATTCAAAATTTTGCCATGCGGCCCTTCGATAATTACATAAAGGAACCACCTTTGTAAATGGGGAGAGCTTTGGTAAGTGGAATTTTAATTCGCATAGTGGATAATCATTGGTTAGGATTTTGAAACATTTGAAAGGGTGACAGAAACAATGCACAAGGGGATCCGAGCAAATCTAGCCCACCAACCACAATTAATGCACACCATGCATATGTTTCCAATTGATGTAAAACCCTAATTTTTCTCTTGAGTAAAATCCGCTGCATCACTTTCTATTCTTGCTTTTCTTAGTCCAAGTTCAGTTCAGAGAAAAAGAAGCTCAGTGTGATAAAAATTTCATGGCTCCAAAAAAGAATGCTCAAAAAACAACAATAGCGGGTCCGTCTACTTCACCTTCAACAACAAAATGTGGAGAAGATATGAGCAAAAAATTTGTTGATCGAGATACTAGAATTGGCGATACAGTAGTGACATGGAAGGACCCAACAAAAATTCGAAAGGATATTGAAGATAGAATGGTGATTGGGGTTTCTGTGTCTTCTCCTGCTACTTTTCCTTTTCATTCATCGCTATACTGGTATGTTTATATTCCTGTGCACCCTTGCCCTGAACTAGTTAAAGCAATCATAAATTTTTATGATGAAAAGAAAAGGGTGGTCACAAATAAGAATGGGAGAGTGCTTTTTTCTTTAAGCACAGATGCTTTTATTTCTGCTTTTGCTGTTGGATATGTACCCTCTCTTGAGCCCAAGGCTTTTGACCCAGTAGACCAGGCAAAATATTTCGTTCCTTCTAAAAAAATCAAGAATTTCCTTTATACACAGTTGAGAAATCCACCTAATGGAGGAAGGATGCCTGAAACTCCTATTCCCATAGCTGAATTTAAAAACCTATAATTATTTTCCATATTGGCTATGGTGGCAGGGTTAAATACTGATGAAAAAGTTCATGGGTGGCAAATTGCTTTGGTTAATTGCCTATCTAACCCAAAAAATTATGACTCTGCAGTTATGGATAAGAGTGTTCGACCTATATTTTTTGACTGGCCAGGGTATTTGTTTGAGGAAATTCATGAAGGGTTGTCTGCTATCAAGAGGGGTTCTCAGTACTCTTTCTATTTTTCTTCCTATTTAGTATGGTTGTTCTTTTTCTTTATGGCCAAAGAGCTAGCGTTCATTTCTGTTAATGATAAATATGATAAAGGAAGGACTTTACCAGTGTATGATTGGACCAATGTGTTGTACATAACCGAGTCATATTATGATTTCAATAGGGAATTTCTAGGTCCCACTTTGAAAATAATGTATGGGGAAATCAGAAGGTTAACCTCCAGAGCTGAAAAGGTTTTATAGAATAAACATGCTGAAGAGGGTGATTGGTTTATTCTCACCCAGGGGGTTGTTATTAGGTTATATGGTTTTATAGGGAAACCTTTCTTACTCCCTCATTATGTTACTGATAGATTATTTGCATTAGAGTATGTAAGGCAAATTGAACATATTAATGTGAAATATGGCACAGGTATAGGTAAGACTGGTACTTGTACCATGCCTTTCCATTTTGAAGGTATTGTGGTTTCAAAAAGGGGTCAAAATGAACAAATTGCTTAGGCTCTAAGGGATTTGGGGTTGGTAGAAATCCCTCAAATATGGAAATATGATCCTCTAAACCGATTTGCAGAGAGACAAGCTATTCTGAATAGAATTCCATTGAAAGTATACCATGCCTCTGTTAGGCTAGATATAGAAGCTTGTAGAAATAATGATGAGAATGATCCATTAGAATGGCATGTGGAACAAATGCAGCCATTGCCTCCTTGGCATGAATTTTATGAGCATGTGTTGCATTTTGACCCAGGGAATAATGAGGGGCATGTGTTGACTGAAAACACCATTGCTAGGATGCAGAAAAAGGGTGCAGATTGGACGATAGGAAAGATTCATGAATGGTGGACCATGAGAGTGCAAACAGATATGATTGAATCAAGATATCCTATAAAAAATGATCTTGAATTCTCAGTACGATATGATCATTATCAGAGATCTTGGTTAGGAATTTTCCCTGTAAAAATACCTTGCAGTATTGGCGACAGCAAAGAGACAAGTCCCAAAGCTGCTAAAAAGCAAAATATTGAACAGGGAAAAGGTAAGAAAGTTGTAGTTGAACAACCATTGGCTCCAGCATAGACCAGGTTGAGAAGTTCAAAGAAAAGAGCTACTACAAATGTTTTCACAAAAGAGCAAGGGAAAACATATGGGAAAGCTGCTCAAATGATGTTAAAAATGGGATATGAAGGCAAGGGCCTAGGAAAAGAAGGACAAGGGATTACTGAACCCTTGCAGGCCGAGAGAAGAGGAAAATGCCTGGCCTTAGGAGCTGATTCATCCAGAAGTAAAGCTCCAGTTTCTAAAACTATTAAGTTTGTTCCCCCTTCAAGCTCAGCTACAAAATCTGATGAAGAACCTCTTTGTATTAAGAGGAAGAGGCTAAAGTCTGTAGCAGAAGTTAAAACAAAAAAGGATAAAAGTGTTGAAGAAAATCTAGTTCATGAGCAAATCGCTCAAAGTGATGATACTAATAAATTAGAAATGGCTCCAGACCACGAGCAAGTTGTTCAGGATGGTGAGAATAATGTTCTAAATCTAGAGCTTACTGAACAGGAAAATGTCCAGATTGGGACTATGGATGATCCAAATGACTTTGCTCAGGAGGATCAAGATGTACATATTTCTAAAGAATTCACTATAAAACAAGAAAATATGGAGCATAAGAAAAGACAACCTGGGGAAATTCCCCAAAATGTTGAAATTATAAATCTTGAAGAAATTACAGAATATGAAGATAGAGTTGATGATAACAGAAATGCAGAGGTCCCTACACAAGGTGAGGATCCAGATCTGATGATAAGTGAAAGGGATCAAGACCATGGAGAAGGAGATCAACATCAACAAGTACTTCAAACAAACAAAGGTATGATTTCTCTTTTCCTTCAATATTTTCTCTCTACTTATTCCTACAGAGATTTTCCTTCCATTTCCTGTTCAAAGAAAGATATAATGTTCCCTTTGGGTTCGTGTTTTCTTTCCCAGAACCAGCATTATTTTCTCAACTTCAATCTGAGGTTGATGCTGAGTTGATCCCAAATCCATTTCTCTCTAGCGCTAGTATTCCAGCTATTAAGTCAATATCCACTCCAAATGATGAGAGTCACCCCACTCTTTCAAAATTGAAAGATCTGAGAAAAGCAAACAAAAATGCTTTAGATTGGTGGACATCTCATTCTACTGAGGATTCCAAAGCCCCTGCTCGTATTCAAGAGATAATTTCCCTAGATCCTACCACGATGCAGAGGAAAAAGGTAAAATTGACACCAGTTTCCCAAAAATCAAAAAGAGACATGACCATTGAAGATTATCAAGTGGAAGACACAACTGAAGATATTACTCAGCTACATATGTCAGATGAGTGGGGAAAATCTCAGGCCCATTTTGGGACTATTTACTTACATGGAGAATTTTTTAGAGAAAATTTTGTCAAAGAGCAAGAAGCTAGGAAGGAGTTAGAATCCATCCTGCAAGAGCAGAAACTGACTGAAAAAGCTCTAAAGCTAGAAGCAAAGAAGTGGGAGGATAGGTTTGGTGAAGTTGCTAATGAAGTAGTTACATTTAAAGAAAAATTGAAAGAGGTTGATGCACAGATTCACTCTCTGAATCTACAGGTTCAACAACTCCAGCAACAGCTGGTTGAAAAGTAGAACACTCCATCTGGTTTTTCAAAAGAAAAGGCCAAGGTAGTAAGGAGAGAAATGCTCGAAGACGTATTGGCATTGAGCCTTAAAGCAAGGCCCATGTTATTATACCTGGCCAAAGTGAAGGAAGTAATTGAAGTAGTCAGTGAAGAATTAAGAGCTTCAGTAAAATTTCTTCAAGAAAGATCAGACGCGGCCACAAAAATTCAAGTTTTATCAGAGAAGATGCCCGAGAGTGTTACTGCTAAAATCCATAGTGAAGCATGGTCTCAAGCTAAAATTGCAGCTAAAAGTTTCTTTAGGAGACTTAAACTGGTGACTCAGGGTGACAAGCTCCTTCAAGAATTGGAAGCTGAGGCCAAAGGATTAGTGAAGCATTTAAATTTGGCTAATAAATGTGGACTTCCATATTTATGGGATGATAATTCAAAAGTGTTGAGTGAAGATGCACTAACACTATCCCTTAAAGCTTTCACAGAAGATGAGTCAGAGATAGAGAATTGGGAAGAGCCTATAGAGGAAATGCTGATATTTGCCATGGTGCAGAACCTCACATAGATTAAGTCTTGCTTATAGGAGTTGATTCTGAGAAACAAGATAGTGTCCCATGATAAAGTGGAAGAGTTGCAATACATATATCAGTTGTTTATGGATTCTTCAGATCTTGAAGATGAAGACTAGAAATGGGTTTGCCTTACCTACAATGAAGTGGTTGATACAATAGAAAAATTGAAGAAATCCAGACATGATAACCAAAAGCAGCTAATAGAAGGAGGGACTAGCAGCCAACCATAAAATCTGTTTTAAATCATCTTGAGTTGTTAATGTATTTTTAGTAAAAAATCCATAAGCTGCAAAGGGTATCTTGTAAAGGTAATGCTTTATTTTGCATTTCTTCTTGAAAATTCTTTCCCAAAAAATCTCCTCTCCTGTATTATTTTATTTTTTTAACTTCGTTTCCCAATGGATGAAGGTCCTAGATTCTAATATTTTTGCCAGCAAAATTTCCCTGGAAGGCGCCAAGAATGTTAGTCTAAAAGAGACTACCTCTAGTAGATAGCATATTTTTGCATAGAAAGACCAGTATTTCATTTTTGAGACATGAGGCAGAGAATTGGCTAAGGCATGAAGAAGGTCATGATTTCGTGACATGTCGGTTTTTCATCAGGATGTGGCTCGAAAAGGTCAGAAATCAGGAGAGCATCACGATTTCATGACATGATGGATTTTCACCTGTAATAAATATCGAAGGAGAAGAAAGAGAAATAATGTCATGATTTCGTGACATGTCAAGTTTTCACCAACATGTTGCTCACAAAAGATAAAGTACAAGAAGATGTCATGATTTCATGACTTGGCAGGTTTTCACCCGCAATACAGCCCAAAGGAGCCCAAAAGGAGAAGGTGTCACGATTTCACGACATGTCGGGTTTTCGCCCGTGATGCAGCCTAAAAGAGCCAAAAAGGAAAAAGTGTCACGATTTCGTGACCTGATGAGTTTTTCCGACATAGATATATTTAGTAATGAATAAGATGCCTCCAAGAGCCTGTGTCAGTAACTGGAAGTAGATAGTAGAAAATATCAATCCCTAGATTCCTGCTATTAGATTTTGTTTGTTAGAAGCCATGCAAAGGATGTGGAAGCATGATTGTAGTCTGATTGCTTGTAATTGATTTTATATCAGAATGTACTAATTTTAAGAAGATACTCACCATAGGGTATATATAAGGGTAAACGTACTTGGAAAAGAGGTCGGCTCTTGGACGTTTACAAGACTGGATGTATGTACTTTGAATACAAGCAATACAATTATGCTTCTATTTGGCTTCTGGTTCACATTGTGCAAGTGTATGTATTAACATTTCTCACTTCTATTCACATTATTGAAATATAGATTGTGTTTGTTCTAAGATCTGGACTTATGCAAAACATAAATCATATTGCTGGAGTTGAAATCTGATATATACGTGTGTTAGATAGACATCTAAATCACATTGGGAAATCCATGATTTCTGCGTGAAGATATATTGAATGCTTTAACAAGTATATGTGTTCATCTTAGTTGTTGTTTAATCTGTACCACAAGCAAGCTCTAGCCTCGGCTATATTTCCCTCTCTTTCAGTAATTCTCTTTTCCCTTTTCCCCATAAAAACCATTAAGGAACCAACCTCCTCTGGAGATTAGACGAAAGATCTTAGGATCAGTCTCGTCTATTCAATGTTGACAAAATCAAGGCGCAAATAACAACCACAGGAAGATTTTGTTCCAATAATACCTTAAGATCTTCATATGACTAGGTTATAATATCTCGGTATTTAAGGCATATGGATAGTGAATGCCAATCTTAAGATTTTTATTTTTTTCTATTTCAATATCTTTATAGATTTCATCATTAATTTTCATGGCTCTTGATTTCTTTCCATATTCATTATCGAATAGGATTTCTAGTGTGATCAAACCCATAGGGATATGATTATTTTTCAACTGTATGATATCTTGATGTAGAGGGGGAAAACTTCCCTATCATGTACAATTTCAAAAATTTGGATCCACAAGAGAGAGAGAGCCTTTGGATGAACCGCAAGGGTATGTTGTTCTCTACACTCAATGATAGGGGGGAAGGATTCACCAGAAATAGTTTTAGGACTTGCTCCAAGTCCTCTAGTTTTTAGGAATGTTTGATGTATTCAATTCATGAAAAACATCTAGATTTGGCATTTCTAGATCTATGGTATGAAATATAAAAGGTAATGCAAAAATGCATAATACAAGAATACAAAAGCTAACCCTAGTATGATTATTTCTTTGAATGCTTTCTAAACCTAGGGTTTTAAATAAATAATCTTTAAGCAAGGGCTCAAGAAGATATGCACAAACAAAATTAACCCTAAGTGCATGCTATATGTTCTTTATCTTTAAAATGCCTAGAAAATAATTAAATATATTTCTATAAAATCAGATCTAGGGTTTGCAATAGAAATATAAAGCATACAAAAAACATCCTAAAGACTAATTAGAATACTTAGCTTATTTGATGATTTTTCCTTGCTTTTATCCCTTTATCCAATGCTTTCAATAATACATGTTCCTGCAAGATAACTTAATAAACACTTGAAAGAAATGATTAGCATTAGGGGGTCTGCTTAGGCCACTGTACAACAATTCTTGGAGGTACAACAGTCAAGTCCCCTAGGTCCTTTTAGTTGAACTTTGATAAATAAAAGCAAAAATTGACCTTTGGAAGAAAATAAACATAATATAATACAACATAATAGAATGATGGAATCACAAAATAGAATGTACTATCAAGCTCTAAATGCAATCTAGAATGCAATGGTGAAGTATGGGACAACATATTACTCCTAGATTTTTCTTAGGAGAGATTGCACTCCGTAATAGGCGAGCTTGATAACGCACAAACATAATCACACCCAATAGAGACCTGAGCACGATTTCATAGAGACTATACAGAAAATAAAATAAAAGTGCGATGACTTGATTACGTCACCCAAAATAATTTAATGTGCATGCATAAGAGTGAATTCACCTAGAATAGAGCACAAAAGCAGAGCATAAGGGTTGAGACCTCCTAAATGGTTGATCTCTCCTTAGGGCTTCAACACCAATCCACCAAAAGTGAGTGAAATCAATCAACAATCCAATGTAGTAGAAAACAACCAAAATTTATACTCCAAAGTTAACTTGCTTGTGAAATAAGAAGTATGCAGACTAAATAAGAACACATTGCAAGAAATAATCATTAGCAATAAATCATCAAAAGTTGCGCAATAATGTTGTGTGTAACTATGTAGTGTGTGAAAAGTGAATTCAAACCCTCCTTATATTATGGATTTAAAGGTGAGAAAGGTGGAAAAACCAAGGAGGGTTGACATAAAATATGCCAAACCCAAAGAATTAGGGTTTCCTTGGGCCAAACCCTAAAAAGGTGAAATTGTGCCCCATCAAGGACGATCGCGACTTCACCTATGCAAAGTCGTGCCAATCAAGGGTGAGCATGGTTTCACATAGAGAAAAAAAAGGTAAAATAGGGGGGAGAAGCCTTACCCTTTCCCTAGGCAATTCCAATGGGTCTCCTAGAAGGCTCTAGGGATATTACCCACTAAAGTGAGTCAATTTTTTGTGTCTACACTTTCTAATCCATTTCTTGAGGGAGATCTTGAAAATTAGATGAGCAAGCTTCTCTTACTAGAAAGTCAATGATTTGATCATCATTCTCAAAAACCTACCAAACAATTTGTCTATTTGGTACTGTAGGTATGAAGACTAATTTGACTCTTATCATTTGTTAATAGAAGATCTAAAGAAGGGATGAAATTAGAACCCTTAACAACTAAAGAATCAGCCAAAATGTTTTGTTTTCTAGGAATAGAGTGGATGTTTAAAACATCAAAATATTCCATCAAAACCCATAATCTATTCCTATATTATTTTAAGTAATGGTGCTTATTATTGTATTTCTATATGACTTGATTAACTACTAGCTCTGAATCACCATATATATCTAGTATTTTGATTCCCATATTCTCTGTTTGCATTAATCCTAAGAATAGAGTCTCATATTCTACAACATTATTTCTATAAGACCAAGCCAATATATAAGCAAAAAATTTTATACTTTTTAAAGAGGATTTCAATATTATGCTAGCATTGGCCCCATTTTTACATCTTGTCCCATCAAAATACATTGTCCAAATTGTTTATCCCCTCAGTGACTGATTGGATATGGTGAGGGTATTTTTCTTAGTCGTAGAAGAGATACTATAAGTACCCATTCCTATCCCAAATAGATTGTAGTCTTATCTAAATGATAATTTATCTTCCACTTCTAAATCTTCAAAGCCCTACCAGTTTAGGTTCATCTAGAACTGAGAGGTTACACATGTCTTCCTCTATGTTTTCAATATGATGGGCCACATGATTTTAGAGGTTATCCTTATTCTCTTACCTTTGTATGGGATCATCATGCCAGAGTAATCAAAATACATGTAACCTCATAGCTTGGTAGTGAATTCTCTGGAAAGACATAAACCAAAATAAGGATCTAGGTCTACAACTACAATTTATTTTACAATAGTAACCTCTAGAGGTTTGTGTAATCTCATCAACACATCTTTTACAACTCCAATGGTTAACTAGTGTACCATCCAACTACATAAATCCTAAGCAGGAATGATTATATTCCATTCTCATTTCATCACAGTTTGATTTAGGCATGACTGTAGTTGAAGCCCCTAAATATATCATATAGTTATGGACTATCAAACCTTACATTCTCAAAGAAATATAAAAGAGAGGAAGTTTGTTTTTCAAGGTTGCAGGAGCCATATTTTCTTGGCCAAGAGGCATGCTAAAAAGTGTGGTAATTCATTTTTCTTGATAATTCTTGCTTAAAGAAGCCTTGAGTAGATCAATCTAACTATGGATGAAGAGACTATCATAGAGACTTACTCTATAAGGAGTCCTATTTAGTTCTTCCATAATATTAAACTCTAATTTTTTTGGTGGAACTTTCTCATACTTCCTCTCTAGTTCACCATACTTTCTCTTGTATTACTGGGTGGCTTCAATTTTTTATCTCTTTGTGATGGAAGGTGATATAACCTATTTTTTCTTTATCCTTTTTATTCTCATACTACCTTGGAATGCTCATCTTCTTTCCTTGGCCTATAGGAATTGTATCCCCCTTCTTAGTTGCCTATGGAACTGGGAACTTATCATTACTTTGCAGGGGTGGTTCCTTTTTCTTTTGAGAGGGAACTTGGAATTGAATTATTTTTTGTGGATCAACCTGCAATGTTTTCTTTCCAGATGTGGTCATGATAGAAACTAATTCTTCTTTATAAAGATCTTATTTGACCATAACTCATTTTGGCTGCCATAACAAATTGATTCTTCCCTTTTAGGTTCTTTCAGATTTATCTATAGCTTGTTGTACATGGCATTGGTACATTACACAAATGTTAGAATCATGAGGGTTATTATAGAATAGATATCAAACATTTACCAAACTATTTTTAGGGGTAATTTCTTGATCTTCTTGATTTGTGTTAACCTTGGGCCTTGCATTACTGCTAGTACCAAGCTTCTGATCCCTATTAATGTATGGGAATATTATCTACAGAGACCTTTCCATTTATCTCTTTTCCATTGTGTTCACCTTGTTATTGATTTTATTTAGAGTATTCTTAATATCAAGCAATAGAGTGAATTCTTGGGAATTTTGAGATGGGAGTGGGGGAAAAAGAATTAAGGTGGAAGTTGTTTTGGGAGGAGGAATTGGATCCATTTGGGAGAGCAATGATGACAAAGAATGAGGATCCATATATGAAGGTATCGATATATTAGCCTAAAACTAAGGGATCTTAGAGCAATATGGCATGACTATATTTGGGGAAGCCTTCCTACAGTAAATAGGACATTTTTTTCTTGTACGACTACATTGTACACTTGAGGGAAGGTAGTTATTCCAAACTACTGAGTTTGTAGCCCCAGCTCTAACCCAAGGGATTTTATGTAATACATAAAATCAAGGGAAGCAACTGGTCTAAATTCAAGAGGTATCCTTTTCCATGTTCTACTAAACCTTAGACTAAAGTCAAAGACTAACTCCTATTGATGTTTTTGCATAGCTATAAATTGGTTTAGTAAGGAGAAAGGATCAAAAGACTCATTAAACTCTTCCATAAATGGACCAGCTAATGTAACCCATGAATTGATGTTTGAAGAACGTAGGCTTATATGGAGAGGGGGGGTGAACAATATAAGATCAACTTTTACTTTTCTTTCCCAAAAAATATTATCAATGGAAGTATCAATAGTAGTAATCAAAACAATGCACAAATCATCACACACATGAGAGACATAAATTTAACATGCTTCACCCACTGTGGGTTATGTCCATGGACAAAATATTTCTTCTAAATTTTCTTAACAAATCTCTTGGAAATTAATTCCCTATTACAATGTTTATGGACCTTTGTCCAAATGAGACCAATCCCCTATACTCTGATTTACGGATCTCTCTACATAGGAAAACTCTATCCCCTTGCTCTAGTTCATGGATCTCTCTCCATAGGAGAACTTTTTCCCCTTTGCTCTAGTTCATGGATCTCTTTCCATAGGAGAACTCTTTTCCCTTTGCTCTAGTTCATGGATATCTCTCCACAGGAGATATATTTCCCCTTTGCTCTGGTTTATGGATCTCTCTCCATAGAAGAAATCTATCCCCTCTGCTTTGGTTTGTGGATCTCTCTTCATAGGAGAACTCTTTCCCCTTTGCTCTAGTTTGTGGATATATCTCAATAGGAGAAATATTTCCCCTTTTATCTAGTTCATGGATCTCTATCCAAAGGAGAACTCTTTCCCCTCTAATCTAGTTTGTGGATCTCTCTCCACAAGATAACTCTTTCCCCTCTGCTCTGGATGGTGAACATATACCCATAGAATATCTATATCTCCAGTGCTTTGGATTATGGACCTCTATCCATAGGTGACCTCTGTCCCCATTGCACTATTTTATGGACCTCTATCCATTGGAGACCTTTGTCCTATCTACTTTGATCACATCCAAAATATGATATCAAATCTATCTCAAATCTACACCAAATCTCATCATAATTCTAGCACAAATATACTCTAAATTTGCTCAAATCTACCCCAAGCCTTAACACAAAGCTTGATCAAATAAGCAACAAAACCTGCTCTCAATTTTATCTCAAATCTATCCTAATACTTAACACAAAGCTTGATCAAATTAGCAACCAAACCTAATCTCACATATATCTCAATACTATTTCAAGTCTTCACAAGACTTGCTCAAATCTGCCTCAAAGCTGCTTCAAGTCTTCTCACAAGACTTTCTCAAATCTACCTTCAAATTTACTTCAAGTTGTCTCACAAGACTTGCTCAAATATACCTCAGATCTGCTTCACGTCTTCTCATAAGACTTGATCAAGTCTACCTTCAAGCCTTCTCAAAAGACTTTCTCAAATCTACCTTCAAGCCTTCTCAAAAGACTTGCTCAAATCTGCCTTCAATGCTGCTCACAAAACCTACTCAAATATTTCCAAATCTTGCATACAAACACAACTTAAATCTCTTTCATAAAATATTTCTTCAAACAGAAAAATTCTACTTAGAATTCATTTAACCTTTAGAACATATAGAGAATGATATAGTCTATCAAAAACTCATTATGTTCTGCACACTCACAAATATTGTACTCAACTAATCCAATATCTATCTCTTGCAAAATCCCTTTCAAATCAAATCAAAATAGCATATAAATTGTTTTAAAAAATTGGTCTATCTTTCTTGCAAATTTTCTCTCAAATATCAATCACACTCATGCACAATTTTCCCTCACAAAATTTATCTCAAACACTTTCACAATTGCATTCAATATCTCTCAAACCAATTTTCAAAAGGTTTCATAATGATGCACTAACTTGTCTTCAAACCTAGTACAAATAGTTCACAATTTCTAGCATGAATGTCTCAATCTCTTTCAACAATAAAAACACAATCTTGTTCTCAAACTCTATTCCAAATGTTTCCAAAACCATTCAACAATGAAGTACAAACCCTAACTCAAATATTTCCAACAATGCATACCAATCAACCCTTTTAACTCCACCTCAAAACTACTTTCTCAAAACACAACCACTTAGCTTAAAATGTTGAATCACAATACCTCAAAGTACTTGGTGAATATGTGCCCTCAAACACCTGTCTCAAAAATAATATCTTTTATAACTACAAAAAAAATAAGCATAACACCTTTTCATATATTGAAAAAACCCTTCTCAAAATGTGTGCACAATTTTGTTCCAAACCAATGCTCTATAACTCTCTTGGTTTTTCAAAATAAAATATCAAATCATGAACCAAGTCTTTCAAAATTAATGCAAATATTACAAACAATAAAAATATGTTTTACACCTTTTATCTCCCACTTTCATAAAATATTTTCCAAACCACTTAATGACCCATAACACAGAGTTACAATATTAAATCAACCATTTACACCTTATCACTCCTAATTTTGCATATATAAAAATAAAATGTAATGACATCAGTATCTTCAAAAATATTTGACAAAAATAAATTACCCTTATACCTATTATATGCCAAAAACCTTTACACCATAGCACACCCCTCAAACTCCATGTAAATCAAATATTAAACAACCTTAGCACATACCTTTTAATAAAAATATTATCTCTGGCATGAATGGGAATCGATACTCTAACCTCAAACTCCTAACGTAGCATGTGACCGCTTGCACTATCAAAGCGATTGAGACCTAACATATAAGCCTTCACCTTTATTCCCTCTGGAGCGTTCATCAAAAACCCTTCAAAATTGGTGCTAGGGAGAATCGAACCATAAACCACTCCCTCATAAATGACTTAGCATGAATCTAGCCACCGTCTGGTCTACCCTGGTTGGATGACATCAAGGGGTGAACAAAAATATTTATTTCATTCTCATGCTACGCTCCTTAATCAACATCATCCCTCTTCCTCATTCGCTGTCACCACTTTGCAAGAAAATAAAAATCAAGCACTCATCTTTTCCAAAGTCTTAAGGGGCATTTATATGTTTCCATGCACATTTTTAGACATCGACCCTCTTTCAAATTTATTTTAATAATTTGAATTATCTTTCGTGCCATGTAACTTTATCCTTAGGTATTATAATATTTAAAAAAATATTATAATAAAACATTTTGCCTTCGGTCTTTTTCCACCAATGAGAAGTCTTATTTTTTCTTTTCAATTTAAAATCTCCCTTTGTTTTTATTTACCAAATGAAACCCTTTTTACTTTCAAAATCTCTTAATAATATTTAAATTTAAAATTTAAATATTATAATCCTTTTATTCAAAATTCTCTTTGCTTGCTTTCACAACCATGGAAAAATATTTTATCTTGATATTTATTTCACAAAGTACTTCTGCCCCATATACTCTTTGATGACTTTTCCTTTGCATTTATTATTTCAACCTTGAAGACAAAACTCAACCTTTTCACCTTTGACATCAATGAAAACCAATGACATCAAACCTTTGACATCAATGACAATTCTATACTCAAAATTTCCAACAATATTGTCGTCTTCTAAGTTTCTAAACTAGTGAAGAATTTTTCCTCTAAAGGATAGGGCTAGAAACCTGACAATGATATCTTCATTTCTAATATTGTGGATAACTGCTACATTCAATATATCTTGATAGTGATAAGCAGTCTTACTCAAACCATCATATGTAGGTATAGCTTTCATTACAGCCTAGGGGATATCATGCATAAGGGTGAGTCCTAAAGGACCAACAATATTCCAATTAAGGTACTTTTATGGGGGCTAAATTTGGCTAATATTCTACTATTGAGCCATGTTTAATAGGGTTTTTAATAGATTTTCCTTGAGGAGAACCAATTTATTGATGGTATAAAAATTCTTCAAAAGGTGAATGTAGGGATAAAATTCTTGTATACCTAGATCTTCTAGATGGTAGCTCAAATAATGGAACATGTTCTTGGCTATTCCTAGAAGATGACTTGGTAAACATGAAATAATGAGCTACTAAAAAGGCTTTCTAGGTTATTTATTTCAAGGAGTTGCCAAGTGAATTTACTTCCAACGCTTGGTGAGGTTAATACAACTCACTAAATCTTGATTCCTTCAAGAAAATAAAAAATATTATCTAGTGGGTGAATGAATATTCTCTAAATAGGGTCTCATTGGAAGTGCCAGAAACTATTGGGGTCTAAATTGACATCAAGGTGATCTCAAACTATGACTATCATTTGTAATGGTTTTTGGGAAGGTGAACACCTAATAATCATAGTCCTGACCCTGACATTGGATGAATCAAAATTAATTTTAATACAACCTCCAAAGTATGGTAGTATGCATTGTCAACCTATTAGATTTTGACTCATTTAAACTCAGTTAAATTAATAAATATAGGGATAGAAATGGAAATGGGTTTAGAAAGTAATTAATAAATAGTGGATAGATAAATCTAACAACATAGGTATCTGCAGAGAAATTTTTACAACTCAATTTACAACAAACGACACTTGTTATTAACAACATTCAAAACATAGTAATCTTCAAAAATTAAGCACATATGCATACTTAAAAAATTATTCTAAACATATAGGGTATCAATGATCCAAATTAGGAGAATTAGATTAATACTTTGAATAAAAAAAATAGAATTATTTCCAAGCATACATTTATAAATGAAGAATTTCAATTCGCTCTAAGCTAGCAATCCAAAATAGCAGAATAGACTAACCATAATAGGAGTAGTAGAAATGACTTCAAATATTGATAATACACTAAATAAAGAAGGCACAAGTTTGAGGTAAACATCCAAGTAATGTTGCTTCTATTTATTTGAAAAAAATATACAACAGTAGCACATGCAAACACTTCAATGTTGACCCTTTAAAGTGAGGGTTCGACCTCTATTTATAGTTTGTAGTAAATTTGAAATATTTGGAAAATTACAAAGAAGTTGGAGTGGGGGAACTCAACAACAAGATGTTGAGGTGGTAGCCTCCTATTTGATTCAAGAAATAAGAGAAATGTGTGCTCCATATATCTCCTACAACTTGGCTTCTGCAAGTTGTTTGGCTCTCATGACTCCCAATTGTAGATCTAGTCAAGAAGAAATCAAAACCATTTATTGTTCTTGTTGTGGCTGCCCTACTATAGATCCAAAATTGAATTAGCTCATGTATCTTTATTTTTTTTTGCTTCATATTTATGCTCTTCAACTTCAGCTTGGAAATAGATCAAATAGAAGCCTGCTACCTTATGTTGTGTTAAAACTTGCATTTATATGTGGTTCAAGCTAAATTTGATGTAGATCAATGATATGTTGTTGGATGGCTAAGATTAGATCTTTGAAAACCTTGGCATGCTTTTACTATTTATGGTCTAAAACACTTTGTAACCTAGAGCCTACCACAACCTACAACATCTTTGCATTTTCAACTTCGTCCTTCATGGCATAAAACATGCTCTAATTCAATACTTGAATATCTCACTTGAGTCATTTGACTACTCTGACCATGGCCTAGGACAAGACTTATTTTGGATATTATATGAAACTTTATTCTGGGCCATGCAACGTAGAACCATGTTATGAGATAAAATGTACATTACTAAAGTAGCAACTTTGACTCTACTGACCGCGTCCTAGAACAACACATTTAAGTGCATGGAGTATAACCATGTTCTAAGTTGCATGTTGGAGAACCATGTTATGAGATACTTTTTAAATTATCCAACTTGGGACTTTGACTATGTTGACCATAACATAGAGCAAAGGTGCATTAATCTAAGATCACATCACAAAAAACTTTGATCTAGGCCATATGGTGTAGAACCATGTTCTAAGCCACTCTTTTGAGATGCCCTCCAAGTTCTTTGACCAAATTTGATCATCGTGTGGAACCAAGTATTGAGTGCACATAACATATCCATGCACTAAGTAACATGACATAAAATCATGTTCTATATCATGATTTGAAGTGTCACCATGCCATCTTTGACTACGTTGACCATGGTGTAGAACCATATGTTGGGCCATGTGATGTAAAACCTTTATTGCAAGCTAGGATCTCCTTTTTTGCTTTGAACCACAATTTAAAATGTGCAAAGGGTATGTTTTATTGAATTTATTGTGGTCTAGGACATGTTATACTGAGATGATATCATTGTCCAAAGTACCTCTTTAAACTTCAAAATTTTTTGGAAGTTTTTTGTAAAAAAATTTGTGGCCTTTTGGGCCTACAAGACTACTTTGTGCATTTTAATATTGATTGTTTTGTGGATTAAGACCTTTTATTTTTTGAGCTCCTCTCCTATTTTTTCCTTCCCTTGTCATGTAATGATTTACCTTCAACCATCTATTTGGATTTTCTCTCTTGCAAATTTAGAGAATATTCATATGCTTCAGCTCTAGCAATTGATGAGATGCACAACTATCCTTTGGACTTAAGTTAATTTGTGTTTGGAGGGTACTCTTTTATCCTTGAGTTGTTTATGGGAATTCCATCCATCATTTCCCAAATTTCTCCCAACTCTGATGGTTGTCGCATACCAATCCACTAGTGAGAGTACCTAGTCTTACAACCACAAATTCATCAATAGTACCATATTATAAAATATAGTATAATGAAAACATAAAGCATAACTACCAACACGTATTGGTAATAGAAAATGATATTATGCATTAAATATCCACACATCAATACATAAATTTGAATGTTAAGAATAATAATTTCTGCCAAAGATGATCATTACATCCTCAAAATACCTTACATTATTTTGACCTCTGCTAACAACTAGAAGAAATACCAATAAAGATATCCCTTATAAAATTAATAAAGATATCACCTTCTCATAGGGAAATATTACTAAAACTTTTGAGGGAGCAAGTTGTTCCTCAATACATATATCCCAATGATATCATCAACATAGTTGAATTTTCTGGGGTAAACAATGCTATCTTAGTTTAATAACCCTAAATTACCCAACCAAAACCAACCATCACATCCATCAATTTTTTTTTTTTTAAAACTTACATACATATGAGAGTATTTTTATATAGTTTTCCATTGAGCAAGTAGTCCCATGAGTTTCCAAGGCTATGCACCACACAAGAATCAACTTGATTAGATTTTATCCATGTGCATGGGAGTGGCCAGTGTCCCATAATTATTAGCAAGAATTTTCCAGTATGTTTCAACCAGAATACACATTTCTCTTATTGTTTAACCCCATGTTAAACTAGTTTCAACCATAGGTGTCTTTCAACCTAACCTTAAGCGTGTGCCTTGTTGAATACTCATTGTTTTACAATGAGATAATATTATTAGGTGCAATGCTTAACCAACTAACCATACCACATATGGTTTGTTAAGGGAATCATCCAATAGATCCTCATAGGAAAATTGTTGCTTACCATTATGTCTCATTGAATAGTACTATTTAGATATATCATTTATATATTCTTTGATATGTTTATGTTCATCCTATGTTTCCATATTTTTACTTATAGAATGTAAAGATATAATTTAGCTATTTATAAATAAAGCATCCACTTGAGAATTCAAGTAACATATTATATCATGTAAACAACTTGTTTTTTAGAACATAAAACTTCAAAGAGATTACATTGTTCATATCCAATACAATCAGATACTTGGAAGTTACATTTTTGATACTTCCATCAATAAATCATAAAATCCTACAAGCTATTACATCATTTCTTCTACAAGAAAGATTTTTATGTTACAATAACAGTCTCATATAGATGAATACATCATTGACTTCCTCTGATCTTCAACTCTCTTTCAGATTCAACAAGTACTTCAAGTACTATTTGTTTCAGTTCCACCAGTACTAAGTGAATGGTTACTTGAGATCAGGATAATCCAATTTATGAACATGCATAACTAATTACACAATGCAATGCATCAATAGTCCATAGAATGCAATTTTTTTTTCTAACAAACACCTTATGAATTTGTAAATAAACATGCATTCAACTCAATTCAAGAGTAGGAAATCCCATACTTTCCTAAGGATGAAACTTTTACCATTTATTTCATCCCATATCCCATCACACAAGAAATATGCTCTCAAATATACAGTAATTGCATCCATTGACATGGCCATGGAGAACCCCCATAAGTTCCCAAGAAATGCAACCTAGTTACCCTTTCTCCCACATTAGTTTATGCCATCATAATATTTCATTCCTCATTTTAGAATGCATGATTGTATATACATGATTATATTTGTTCAATGCATTGTAATCACAATATTGCAAATATGTTATTCTTTTCTTCTCCTAGGTTATCAAAACTTTAATATAAAAGCACCCAAAAATAGCATTCAAACAAACTTGTGCACAACTCAAAATCACAATATCAAAGGAGAACATTCCTTCATTCAACCCCTTAAGTGTGACCACAATCCTTAAGAGCCCCTTTTTTTTTAAGATACTAGCATCTTACTTAGTTTGTTAAAGAGCATTCATCATAACAACCAAAACCTTCTATGAATAGGTTAATCTATTTTTGCCTTGTACACATATAATCAAACCTATAATATTCTACACTATTTAGAACAAGTCAATCTAAGTTTCCATTATAGATTTAACTTCTTCATTGAGAAATATAGCATTAGATTCCCTCAAACAAGTTTGAGTCATAACATTATTTTACTAGGCTAGGGATATTTACAAGTCAATCTAAGTTTCCATTATTGATTTAACTTCTTCTAAATCTATTTTTTTTAAGGATAATTATCTAATATCACTATTTAGACCCTTTTACCCTTTTATATTTATTTCAATATAAATTTAAGACCCAAATTTGTTATCGTGAGATAACTTATTAATCCAAACCATAAATCCTAGATCTACAATTTTTATCCATAAACCCTATCATATTTACCAAAATACCACTACACTTTATTTCACCTGTAGCACGAGTGGAGTGAAATTTTCCTGGAGGGGGGGGTGGAATGAGAGATTTTAAGATGAATTCCCACTATTTGCACTTAACTTAATCCAATCTATACAGTTGTATGGTTCACAACAGTACAATTCCTAAAATGTACAACTGAAGATTGTACAACCCCAAAATGTACAGTTGTACGGTTCACAATTGTACAATTCCTAAAATGTACAATTGAAGACTATACAATTCCTAAATCCCAACCACTTGGAAACTATTCACCTGGAAACTCATTGATATACCTTCAGAATGCTTAAAAATGCAATCTTAGGCCAAAACTCATCAACTGTATAAATTTACAAACCCTTGTATAGTTTGGTATGCTGCTTGTACGGTTTGGTGAAAACCCTTGTTCTGCCCAATAACTTAATCCTAGAAAATACCCATTTGCATGTTAATCACACAAATATCATTTCCAATAATGGGTAATAACCATTAATCCTATTTTATCTTTATTTATCTATTTCACACAATGGCATATGGATGGTTGTACATTTTCTAGGTATGCACTTTTGACATAGAACCAGAATCAACAACACCTGCAATATCACTAAAACTCCACACACAATATAATTATTGATATTGCACTTGGATTCCCACACATGCATGCACATATCTGACTAAATTGGAGATTTATATTATTCTTGTTACTGTACACAGGCAATGTACGTTACAACACAAACTGCAGCATTAAATCCTTCTTCTAAATCCATGAACTGCACATGAATGGACCACCATGAATAACAAATAATTCATCAACAATCCCCAACAACACAACCATCAATAAATTTCCTACACACACCTCTTTTATTTATTCCACATTAAAACCTTTAACCTTAACAACAAGAAAGGTTGTTACTGTAACATTAACTCAATCACCAAACAAGCATACTCATCATTCATACTATAGTTGGGATCTTAACCCTAACCTAATTTTTTTGTAGACTTTCTTCGATCCAAGATCCAAAAATTCTTCCAATAATTTGACTTATGCGAATATTTTTTTAGGAAAGCAACGAGGTGAGGAAAAACTATGGTAAATCACAAGGTCCATGTAGTTTCTGATCCGAGCAAAACCCGAAGGGCATACTCCCTAGGAACCTCTAGATTTCCAAAGCCAATTTATGAAGAATGTGATATTTATGGTTTTTGATCCAACTCTATTAGAGAGCATAATCCCTGTTCTCACTCCACAAAATCACTATCCCTTTTGTTGAGCAAGGTGCAACAACAATATTGTCATTGTTGTCAACACAGTCAGACAGATCGGTTGATGCAGTGGACAGGAGTTAAGAGGTTCTTCAGAGTATGTACAGTGATTTTCCAAAAGATCGAAGTGGCCCATATGCTAAAAATCAAAAGAAAATCACAAGGAAGAAAACTGTCGCGATATCGTGACATGTTGAGCAAGAAAGAAAAACTGTTGTGATATCGCGACATGTTGAGAAGAAAGAAAAACTATCACGATTTCGTGACATGTTCGAAAAGAAAGTGCAAGCAGGAAAAACTATCATGATTTTGCGACATGTTCGAAAAGAAAGCACAAGCAAGAAAAACTGTCGTGATTTCGTGACATGTTCGAAGAGAAAGCGCAAGCAAGAAAAACTGTCACGATTTCACGACATGTTCGAAGAGAAAAATGCAAGTAGAAAAAGTGTCACGATTTCATGACATATTGCAAGAGAGATTGTACGAAAGAAAAAGTGTCATGATTTCACGACATATTGCAAGAGAGAGAGTCCGAAAGAAAAAGTGTCACGATTTTGTGACATATTGCAAGAGAGATTGTACGAAAGAAAAAGTGTCAAGATATCGCGACATATTGCAAGAGAGAGATTCCGAAAGAAAAAGTGTCACGATTTCGCGACATATTGCAAGAGAGATTGTATGGAAGAAAAAGTGTCACGATATCGTGACATATTGCAAGAGAGAGAGTCCGAAAGAAAAAGTGTCATGATTTCATGACATATTGCAAGAGAGATTGTATGAAAGAAAAAGTGTCGTGATATCGCGACATATTGCAAGAGAGAGAGTCCGAGAGAAAAAGTGTCACGATATCGCGACATGTCACATTTTCATGACCCGAAGGCAAGAGAAAGAACAAAGGAGAAAAAGTGTCACGATATCGCGACATGTCATATTTTTGCGACTAAAGGAGGAGAGAGAAAGTAAGAAGGCAGAAGTGTCGCAATATCGTGACAAAAGTAAAGAGGAAGAGTACGAAGGTGAAAGTGTCACGATATTGCGACATGTTGTGTTTTCACGGTACAAGCCAAGAAAAGAAGCAAGGAGGCAAAAGTGTCATGATATCGTGACATGATGTGTTTTCGTGGGTACAAGCCAAGAAAAGAATCAAGGAGGCGAAAGTGTCGTGATATCGCGACATGTGTTTTTATGGGCAAAATTTGAGAAGAGGACAAAGAGGCAGAAGTGTCATGATTTCATGACAGGTCACTTTGGCACGAGCTAAGAAGAGAACCCAGCCAAAATAAGATATGTGACAGTTAACTGAAGTTATATGACAGTTACAGGGGCTGTTGTAGAATAAAATCATGCAACTATAATAAGAAGAGTTAACTGAAGTCAATACGATCGTTACAGATGCAGTTATAGAGAAAAATCATGCAGCTAAAATAAGAATAGTGAACTGAAGTCAGAACGACAGTTACAAGGCCAGTTACGGAGTGAAATCATCGAGCGATGGTTAAACTAAAAGTCATCGATCGCAAGACCAAACAAAGAGCCATAACTATTAATAGGCTGCATGAGAGAATACTATGTGATAAAGGAGTTACATATAGAAGTTTCTATTAATAAGTTGCATGCGAAAATATGGAAGTTAAAAATAGAGTCAGAACTTTGTTATAAAAGGAGGTCTGCGTGGAGAATTAAAGTGCTGAAAAAGAGTGAAAGTGCTACAAAAAGAGGGTTGGAAGAGTGCCGTAAGAGAGCGTTAAGCAGAGCCATGAGAGTCGTAAGAGTGCAGTAAGAAGCATAGCAAGAGGGTTGTAAGAGGGCCATAAAAGTGCAGTAAGTAGAGCCTTAAGTGTGTGTGGTGTTTTGGTGAATAGAGAGAGAGGTTGGGTTAGCAATAGACCAGTCAGGGTCTTGTATAAGCGAAGGCATTTTTATGTCAATCTTATAGTTTCAAAATTGTAGTCCAAGTTGGTGCTTGGAATTAGGGGTTGGTGCTCCTTTCTGTTGGTGTAGATAAATTAGGGGTTGGTGCTCCTTTTTGTTGGTGCAGATAAATCAAGGGTTGGTGCTCCTTCCAGTGGGTGCTGGTAAATTGATTGTAAAATTGGTATTTTGTAAAGGCTAGATTTGGATGGGAATCCAAGTAGTCATTTTTGAGGAGTAGCCAAATTGGTGAACCTCATTACATCATGTGTTGTGGAATTCTCTCTTGTTATACTTGCTTTATCTGATTTTAAATTTTCATTGTTTCGACGTTAAGAGTTGTAGATTTGAATTTAAATAGCTACACTGATTCACCCCCCCTCTCAGTGTCATTGTGAGACTAACAATTGGTATTAGAGCCAAGTTCCTGAACAAGCTTAATCGGCTAAGGTGATCTTGGAAGTGAGACAATGGTAGGTGGTGAAGGATTCTCATCAAACAAAGCACCATTGTTTGATGAAACTAATTATGCATTTTGGAGACTCAAGATGCAGACATATCTATGTGCTTTGGGATATGACATTTGGGAGTCAGTAGACAGTGGATACACAATACCCACCACTCCTCCAACCGATGCTGTCGGTAAGAAACTGTTTGAGAATAACTCTAAAGCAAAGAATGCTATCATGTGCGGTTTAGTGGACAACAAACTGATAAATATTATGAGTTGTAAAATGGCAAAAGACATGTGGGAAAAACTAAGGAGCATTCATGAAGGAGACGACAAGATCAAGGAGGCCAAGTTACAAACGCATCGAGCTCAGTTCGAAGCATTAAATATGAATGACGATGAGAACATAGAGGCATACATGCTGAGAGTTAATGGAATCATTAATGCGATTAGAGGACTCAACGAGGAAATGGAAGATGTTGTCATCGTGAAAAAGGTACTAAGATCTCTTCCCCAAAGATTTGATTCTAAAGTTTCAGCAATAGAAGAAGCTAAAGATCTAAATACTTTTAGTATGGATGAGATGCATGGTTCTTTGACTACATATGAGATGAGAATAGGAAAAACTAAACCCACAGATAGAGAAGTTGCTTTTAAAGCACATAAAAATATAAAAGCAAAACAAGAATTCGAGGAAGAAGAGACATCAGATGAAATGGAAGCAAACTTTGTTCGGAAACTAATATAGAGGAAAACTACCATTTAAGTGTTTCAACTATGGAGGCATTGGGCACTTTGCAGCTAAATGTCCACTTAATGAGAAAAATAAAAGTGATGAAGGTTCACACCAAGAAAGAAGTGACTGGAAGAAGAAACCAAATTTTAGAAAAGGCAACTTCAAGAAGAAAAGTTTCATATCCAAGAATGTCAGTCCTTCAGAAGATAGCTCCGATGAGGATTCTGAAGAAGAAACAGTGAAGCTCTTTTCATGGCATTTGAAGAAGAAAAAATAGAGGAAAAATAGGAATGTGATAAAAAACTTGAGGCTGAGGCTGAAGTAGATCTGGAAGGTGAGTTGGTCGCTGCACTTAAAGAGCTGAGTATAGAAAGGAAAAAGAATAAGAAAATTTCAAGAAAGCTTGAGGATGCCAATGAAATCATAACCAGATTGAAAGTACAGATAGATGAATTTAAGAAAATATCTGAAGATATCGAAGTACAATTAACCATGAAAATAGATGAGTGCAGCAAGCTAGAAGAAGAGATTGTTGGTTTAAGGATGCATCTAGAAGAGATGAATCAAAAAATGAGTTGTTATCACAAACTTGAAGAAAGTTCTATGAAGTTGGATAAGATTATAAATAACCAAAGGACTACAGACATCAAATTTGGTTTAGGCTTCGTCGAAGGAGAATCATCAAATGGATCAAAGGCCATAACTGTAGAACCCATAAAGAATGAAGATAAGATCAGGGTTGATCAAGAAAAAATGAATCATGCTAAAGAAAGCAATAATGCCAGGCATGAGAGGAGTATTGACAATGATGGATTCACCAATGTCACTCATCAAAGGAGAAGAAGATTTATGGCTCCCACTACAAAATGGCAAAGACCATCACCCAGGTTCACTCATTCCTTTTCTAGTTATTGTTTTAAATGCAATGGTTATGGACATAAGATTTTAGATTGCAAGTATAATGTAGGACAAAGGAACTTTACCAGTAGAAATGTTTTTTCACCGTTGATGGATTATGCAGTAGAATGTTATAACTATCATAATTTTGGGCACATTGCAAGAAATTGTCAAAGTACATTTGCAGAAAATAAACATCAGGGAAGAAAATTTCAACCAAATGGTTTGAGACAAAATAGAAAATTTCTCAAAAAACATGCATAGGCTACTAACAAAGAAAAGTCAAAACAAGTGACCAAAACTGTAATCAAACTAGAGTGGAAAGAAAAGGAGCGACCCAAGGAAGAAAAGGAATCCTTGATCGTACAGACAACATTTAAAGCATAGAACAAATCTGCACCATGGATTCTTGATAGTGGATTCTCCAGTCATATGACAGGTGACAAACAAAAATTTGAGAAGTTACAGAAATATGAAGGTGGTTCTATAAAATTTGGAAATAATGATGGAGCTAAGATATTTGGCAAAGGATCAGTTAAGATCAGTGACAAAAAAATCAAGTCAAAAGAAGTCTTGTTTGTGATTGGTCTGAAGCATAACTTGTTAAGCGTAAGTCAGATTTGTGACAGAGGTCATGAAGTAATTTTCAAGAAGCAGGATTGTGAAGTCAAAGCAGAAAACTATGGAAAGTTGATAGCAACTGGATCAAGGACATCTGGCAACCTGTATACTCTCTCAGAGACTTCATAAGGAGCGTGCTTGATTGGACAGGAAGACAAAATTTGGTTGTGGCACAAGAGGCTCGGTCATATCAGTTTTGACAATCTAGTAAAAATTAGCTCAAAAAGGGCAGTGAGAGATATTCCCACCATTGGAAAACCATTAAATAGCATTTGTGCTTCATGCCAAAAGGGGAAGCAAACTAGAGCCACATTTAAAACAAAAGAGTACTTCACAAGCAAACCTTTAGAACTAATACATACTGATTTATGTGGACCCATGAGAACGCAAAGCATAAATGGTGACAAATACTTTATGTTGTGCATAGATGACTATTCTAGGATGACATGGGTACTATTTTTGAAGCTTAAATCAGATGCCTTTGAGATGTTCAAGATTTTCAAAAAACAAGTTGAGAATCAAACAGGAAAAAGGATTAAATGTTTAAGATCAGATAGAGGAGGAGAGTTCATTTCATAGGAGTTTGTAGAGTACTATGAAAAATATGGGATTAGGAGACAGTTTTCAATAGCAAGGACACCTCAACAGAATGGTGTGGTAGAAAGAAAGAACAGACAGTGCAGGAAATGGCATAGACTATGTTGACTAAGAGCAAAATAGCAGATAGATTTTGGAAAGAGGCAGTCCATACTGCGGTATACATCCAAAATAGGTGCATGTTGAGGACGCATGAAAACAAAACTCTGTATGATCTGTGGTTCGGTAAAAAGGCAACAACAAGATACTTTAAAGTTTTTGGCAGCAAGTGTTACATCAAAAGAACTGAAGATAATCTTGGTAAGTTTGAAGATAGAGATGATGAAGGTATTTTTCTTGGCTATTTGACAAAAAGCAAATCCTACACATGCTACAATAAGAGGCTAAAGAAAATTGTGGAGAGTGCCGATGTTAAAGTTGATGAAGGTAGGGAACAAGAAATAAGCTATGAAGAAAACTACCCAATTTATGAAGAGGTTATTGAAGGAGATGAGGAAAAGGAAATGGAAAAGAAATAGAAATGGAAAACTTGAAGAAGAGGTCTATATTGAGCAGCCAGATGGTTTTCAACTCGGTGATAATCCCAACTTCGTCTGCAAGTTGAAGAAAGCATTGTATGGCTTGAAATAGGTACCCAGAGCATGGTATGCAAGGCTAGACAACTATCTTACTCAAAAAGGGTTCAAAAAAGGTATGGTGGATAGCAATTTGTATGTCAAAATAGAGAATGGCCATCTCATTGTCCTTGTTGTATACGAGGATGATATCATTTTTGGCAGCAACAATGACAAATCTTGTAAAGATTTAGCAAATAATATGCAAAAATAATTTGAAATGTCAATGATTGGTGAACTTTCATATTTCCTCAGACTGCAAGTTAATCAAAATGAGAAGGGCATATTTATTTCTCAAGTTAAATATGTGAAAGATATGCTAAAAAAGTTCACAATGGAGGATTGTAAGCCTGTTAGCACTCCCATGACGATAGGTTGCAAGTTGAGCAAGGATGACAAATCTCCAGATGTTGATCAAACTATGTATAGATCAATGATTGGGAGCCTACTGTATTTGATAGCTACCAGACCAGATATCTTGCAGGTAGTTTGCATGGTAGCATGATTTTAGGCTAGTCCCAAGGAGACTCATGTGACAGTAGTGAAGAGGATTCTTTGGTATCTGAAGGGTACTATGGAGTATGGGTTATGGTATTCAAAAGGTAAAGACTTCACCCTTATTACGTATTCAGATGTAGATTGGACAGGATGTGTCGATGACAAAAAGAGTACCATTGGAGGTGCATTCTATCTTGGAGACAGGTTGGTAGCATGGCACAGTAAGAAATAAGAGTCAGTCTCCTTATCCACAGCAGAGGTAGAATATATTACAACTACGTGTTGTACGTAGGTCTTATGGATGAAACAAACCCTGAAATATCTTGGCATTAACTTCAGTGAGCCAATTTTAGTTAAGTGTGATAACACCAGTGCCATTAACATCTCAAAGAATCCGGTTATGCATTCTCGCACAAAACATATTGCTATTTGATATCACTTTTTGAAGGAGAAAGTTGCGAAAGGTGAGGTTAAGTTGGATTTTGTCCCAACTACAGAGCAAGTAGTGGATATCTTCACAAAACCGCTACCCAAGGAAATTTTTGAGTACCTTCGCAATAAATTGGGAGTGGTCATTCTTCCCAAGAACTGACTAGCTATTAGGACCACATTCTCAGGGGGAGCATTTATATATTTGATTATATTTTTGCTCATGTTTGTAATTTTTGCTAACTGTAATAATTTGTGTCTTAGAATGTTGTGCATGGACTCAGGGGGAGTCTGCAACAGCCCTTTGGTATTATTGTCAAAGGGGGAGAAGAATTACAAAAAATTGCACGTGTGTTGCAAACAATTCCAAAGGGGAAGATTGTTGAGCAAGGTGCAACAACAGTATTGTCATTGTTGTCAACACAGTCAGACAGATCGATTGATGTAGTGGATAGGAGTTAAGAGGTTCTTCAGAGTATGTATAGTGATTTTCCAAAAGATTGAAGTGGCCCATATGCTAAAAAAAGAAAATCACAAGGAAGAAAATTGTCGTGATATCGCGACATGTTGAGCAAGAAAGAAAACTGTCATGATATCGCGACATGTTGAGAAGAAAGAAAAACTGTCACGATTTCGTGACATGTTCGAAAAGAAAGTGCAAGAAGGAAAAATTGTCGCGATTTCGTGACATGTTCGAAAAGAAAGCACAAGCAGGAAAAATTATCACGATTTCGCGACATGTTCGAAGAGAAAGCGCAAGCAAGAAAAACTGTCGTGATTTCGCGACATGTTCAAAGAGTAAAAGGCAAGTAGAAAAAGTGTCACGATTTTGTGACATATTGCAAGAGAGATTGTACGGAAGAAAAAGTGTCGTGATTTTGTGACATATTGCAAGAGAGAGAGTCCGAAAGAAAAAGTGTCATGATTTCGTGACATATTGCAAGAGAGATTGTACGAAAGAAAAAGTGTTGCGATATCGTGACATATTGCAAGAGAGAGAGTCCAAAAGAAAAAGTGTCACGATTTCATGACATATTGCAAGAGAGATTGTACAAAATAAAAAGTGTCGCGATATCATGACATATTGCAAGAGAGAGAGTCCGAAAGAAAAAGTGTCACGATTTTGTGACATATTGCAAGAGAGATTGTACGGAAGAAAAAGTGTCACGATATCACGACATATTGCAAGAGAGAGAGTCCAAGAGAAAAAGTGTTGTGATATCGTGACATCTCACGTTTTTGCGATCTGAAGGCAAGAGAAAGAACAAAGGAGAAAAAGTGTTGCGATATCGTGACATGTCGCATTTTCGCGACTAAAGGAGGAGAGAGAAAGTAAGAAGGCAGAAGTGTCGCGATATCGTGACAAAAGTAAAGAGGAAGAGTACGAAGGCGAAAGTGTCACGATATCGCGACATGTTGTGTTTTTGTGGGTACAAGCCAAGAAAAGAAGCAAGGAGGCGAAAGTGTCATGATATCGCGACATGTGTTTTTGCGGGTACAAGCCAAGAAAAGAAGCAAGGAGGCGAAAGTGTTATGATATCGTGACATGTGTTTTCACGGGCAAAATCCAAGAAGAGGACAAAGAGGCAGAAGTGTCGTGATTTCACGATAGGTCACTTTGGCATGAGCTAAGAAGAGAACCTAGCTAAAATAAGATATGTGATAGTTAACTGAAGTTATATGACAGTTATAGGGGCCGTTGCGGAAGAAAATAATGCAACTAAAATAAGAAGAGTTAATTGAAGTCAGTATGACTGTTATAGGTGCAGTTACAAAGAAAAATCATGCAGCTAAAATAAGAATAGTGAACTGAAGTCAGAATGTCATTTATAGGGCCAGTTACGGAGTGAAATCATCGAGCGACGATTAAACTGAAAGTCATCAGTCGAAGACCAAACAAAGAGCCGTAACTAGTAATAGGCTGCATGAGAGAATACTGTGTGATAAAGGAGTTGCATATATAATTTTCTATTAATAAGTTGCATGCAAAAATATGGAAGTTAAAAATAGAGTCAGAACTTTGTTATAAAAGGAGGTCTACGTGGAGAATTAAAGTGCTAAAAAAAGAGTGAAAGTGCTGCAAAAAGAGGGTTGGAAGAGTGCCGTAAGAGAGTGTTAAGCAGAGCCGTGAGAGTCGTAAGAGTGCAGTAAGAAGCACAACAAGAGGGCTGTAAGAGGGCCGTAAAAGTGCAGTAAGCAGAGCCTTAAGTGTGTGTGGTGTTTTGGTGAATAGCGAGAGAGGTTGGGTTAGCAATAGACCGATCAGGGTCTTGTATAAGCGAAGGCATTTTTATGTCAATCTTATAGTTTCAAAATTGCAGTCCAAGTTGGTGCTTGGAATTAGGGGGTGGTGCTCCCTTCTGTTGGTGTAGATAAATTAGGTGTTGGTGCTCCTTTTTATTGGTGCAGATAAATCAAGGGTTGGTGCTCCTTCCAGTGGGTGCTGGTAAATTGATTGTAAAATTGGTATTTTGCAAAGGCTGGATTTGGACGGGAATCCAAGCAATCATTTTTGAGGAGTAACCAAATTGGTGAACCTCGTTACATCGTGTGTTGTGGAATGCTCTCTTGTTATACTTGCTTTATTTGATTTTAAATTTTCATTGTTTCGGTGTTAAGAGTTGTAGATTTAAATTTAAATAGCTACACTGATTCACCCCCCCTCTCAGTGTCATTGTGAGACTAACACATTTGCCTTCCCATATATCTCTATTTATAATGGAATTCACCCTCCCACCATAACCATTTTTTATTATTAAAAATTGTTGGGGATAAAACCATCATAAATTCTATCTAGAAATTGAATTTATTTTTGACTTTGCAACCGAGGTGGTCCAATCACAATAAAACACATACCAATTCTTCAACTAGTATTTACTTCATTGCCATTTTTGCTTGGGTAACTATTCAAAAAAATATTCTTACCATTGACAACCTTCTCAAAAGAGGTCTATCCATTCCCAATTGGTGTTATCTTTGCTTGTTAGACATGGAATCCATCCACCACATTTTTCTTACTTTCCCTTTCTCTTCTTCCATCCTCAATAAACTTTTTGACTTATTCCACATCCTTTGGGTAGAACCATGCTCCATTGTTGACCTTTTCATCCAATGGCCGAATCCTTTTTGTAACCTCTGTCTCAAAATATTGTGGATATTTTGTCTTCATCATTATTATTGACAAGTCTGGCTAGAAAGAAATCATAGAGCATTTTATAACACATCTAAGCCCAGATTGTGTTCTAAATAAAATTATTTTCTTTGCTACAGAGAATGCCTCCCTCTGTCCTCTTCTATCTCATCCTGCTTCCCGTTTTGAGGTTTCTCTGGGCTTGTATCTCAATTTTTCTATTATGAACAGTCATCCGATTCCTCCCTCTAATATCAAAAGTTATTCCAAATGGATTCCCCCTCCTTCAGGATGGCTCAAACTAAATTTAATGGTGCTACCAAGGGTAAACCTGGAATTGCTGAAGCTGGGGGTATCCTTAGAGATTGCAGTGGCAGGGTCTTTCTTGCATTTGCTAAATTTTTTGGAAATCAAAAGAATCAGGTTACTAAAGCTAGAGCCTTGTGGCGTGGTATGGTATTGAATAAATATTACTCTGATAAACTCATGGTCAAAGGTGATTCTTTGACTATCATCAATTATTTAAAAAATTCCCTCTTGGAGGATAAGGAATTGCATTGATGAAGCTAGAACTATTATTCAAACCTTCCAAGAAATAATATTTTAGCATACCTTTAGATAAATTAAGAAGGCAGTTGACAAACTAGCTAATATCGATGCCTATTCCACCAATTTGATGATATGGACCAATAGTCTTCCTCAGGGATTGAAAGCTATCATGGAGCAAGACATTTTGTCTTCAAGTGAGACTAATGTTGACGTGGAGCAAGTAAAAAATTATTCAAATAGGAAAAATATTCATTGAATCTTTTCATTTAATCGTTAATTCCAATGCAACCTTGGTTCATGGGTTAACTATTTTTTTTGGGTTTGTCCACCTTATTCCCCGATCCATCGCATTTCAAGGTTTTCTTTTTGCAGATTTTCTTCATTCATTTATTTTATTTTCCACACTTTTTATGTTGGCCTCCACTATTCCATAATCTAATCCTTCCTATCATCCTTGGTCATCTTGCCCATCCACCATGGCACCACCATGTCTCCCACTCCTCTCATTGTTTCTTTCCAATAACTTTCATCCTCTGTCCACGTTGGCTCCTTTCCTTGTGTCTTGTCCTTAGTTTTATTTTTCTAGATTGAATTTTTCATCATGTGGGCATTTGAAAAGGATTCCCACATGCTTCATTTTCATAATTTTGCTTGCATTTTCTATTTGCTTGAAATAGTCTGTAGGTTGAGGAAAAGATCCAAGAGTGAATCCCCTAAACCTGAGCTAAAAAGTGTTCACTCCTATGTTCATCTGAAGAAATTGGCTCAAAATAAGGAATCCTTGATCATTTATTCAAAGGACAATGAGAAGGATACCCCTGACTAGTGCATGCAACAGTTTATCATTAAATCTATCTCCAATTTTTTGTCTCAATTGATCAACTTGTGCAATTCTCTAAATTTGTTTTTCTTCAGGAAGGCTTTCTTTGAGGATGCTGTTAAAACCCCTACCAAGGATGGCAAGGTTGCTGCTTCTCCTATGGATGACTAAGGCAAGGACAAGGATGTTGACATGGATACATCGAATGATGAGCTTCAAGAGGTTGGAGCAGAACTAGATGAAGAAGTCTAATATGGATACATCCTTTCTACGCAGTGTTGTTGGATGCTTTATCCTTAGCACCTAGAGCATCCTTTTTCTACTATTTTTGTGTTCTACATAAGGATATCCTCTATTTTTTTCTATGGTTTGTTGGATGTAACTTACATATAGCCTTTGTCATATTTTAGTTTTGAAGGATTGTATCATGTGTTGTCTTGTTTTGGATTTTCAGCTTCTATAGCCTACTTGTAAGTAGGTTTTGGGTCCCTGTTAAAACCTGTGCCTAATATAAATTTTTAAATTGATAAAAAAACTTATAACTAATATAGGGTTAAAATAACATTAAATTTAATGCTTCTTTAATGTTTTCCACTAATCAAGCTTAACACAAGTTAAAGATCTTGGTTAACTAAATAAATCAATATTAGTAATTAATTACCCAACTAACTAAGGAAACAAAGAAACATTCCAAGTAAATGCCTTAATTGCCAATAAAAATTCATGTTTAGCATCAAATTATCCTAATTTAGCTAAACATACTTAACCATTTCTATTTCATAATCATCTCTATGGAATCAAACCTTAAGCTATATAATGCAAACACAAAGTAGGGTAAAAATTGGGATGTTACACTTAACATTCCATGAAATAGACACACCCCTTTATATCATAGCCTAAATACGAACAAACATATGAAGAGACTCTAAGGGGATAAAAAATCAATCCTAAATGTTTTTAACTTCAATTTTTTAAATTTTGTTGACTTAGGCATATATGATTTACAAATATTAGACCTTATTATTAGGGAATTTGAAAATTAAGAAAGAGAAGTAAAAGGCACCATAATATTACCCTTAAAAGTAGGGCCACATGTCATAAATACCCTCTTCTATATTATATCATGTGGTATAACGTATAACATACTCCTTGGAAGACCTTGGATACATGCCATGAAGGTAGTACCTTCCACCTTACATCAATGTTTGAAATATGAATATCAAGGAAGGATTATCCATATCCTTGGAGATCCAAAAACTTTTGCATTATGTAATTCCTTAGACATTCAATAATTCAAAATCTGTTTCTAACTACAACCAACATTACCATCTAGTGGATCTAAAAAAAATAAAGGAAAGGAAATATTGGAAGAACACCTTATAAACTTAGGGGATGATCCCCAATATTCTTCCAAGGGTAAAATCAACTTGATCCATTGAAACCCTGATCCATTTGTAGAATTATTAAGTATATTATTATCCCCTTGCACCATAAGTTTACCTAGTAGAATAGGATTAAAGGTTCAAATAGGGACTTATGCTTTCATATATGGGGGAATGACCTTTGATGAAAAAATGAATGACATAACTTCATGCCCAATGAATGAACATTTACCTCATGCTATATGTCATCCACATTCTTCGAATTAAAACAAATATTATTCAACATGGGATACCAAGGCAAAGGTCTAAGTCATCTTGAACAAGGTATTAAAGAACCTTTATAAGCCAATAATGTGGGATCACATATACCCCAAGTAAAAATGAGCCTTCACTTCTATTAGAGGAGGACAATGAGGATAATTACTCCAAGTATTTACATGGATCCCAATGGGATGATGAAGATGAGGAATAACTATGGTCATTTCTCAATAAAACACCCCACAAAACTATATGCTCTGCTAGCATTAACATGTTGACAATTGTGCACCTGAAATCAATAACAAATCCAAGAGAAAATGATATTGTAGGATCCTTTGGTCAAAGCCATACTGAAGAAACCCTTAAAAATATTTAACTTGGATTCCACATAATTATCCAAATAGGAACAAACATTGCTAGACCCATAAGAGAGTTTGAAGAATTAGCGGTGGTAGTTATCCCTCCTCATTTTAAAGATGAATCACAAACCTTGATCAAATAAATAATAGACAACATCAATACATAGCAAAATAATTGAATTCTCAAATTGGGAAAGCTACTAACCCAAGATATGAAAATTGAATATATAAATCTAATAAAAAAATTCCATGATATTTTTACTTGGACACATGATGATATGCCAAGGCTTGACCCCTTATTAGTAGTACACCATTTAGTTGTATGTTCATATGCCAAATCTATCAAAAAAAAGGTAAGGAAGATACATCTTAAAGCCACTCTTTTGGTAAAAGACAAACTACAAAAACTCTTAGATGTTGGTTTCATACATGGATTATTAAAATTTATATCTCTAACATTTTTCTTATCGCTAAGAAAGAGGGATTCATTCAAATCTGCATAGATTTCAAAGTTATAAACAATACATGTCCAAAATATGACTTACATTTACCAAACATATTAATGGCATTTAGTCTAAAAAATGTAGGAGAAACATATCAAAGAGCCATGACATACATATTTTATGAGCTTATGCACAACATTATAGAATACTACATGGATAATCTCTTAGGTCACTCCAAAGAACCAAAAAACCATATGCACAACATTATAGAATACTACGTGGATAATCTCTTAGGTCACTCCAAAGAACCAAAAAACCATACTCATGACTTGAGATGTATTTTCAAAATACTACAAGAATACAAAGTCAGGCTAAAATCCTAAAAATGTATCTTTGGGGTTACATCAAGAAAATTATTAGGGTTTATCATATTCCATTGAGGAATTGATTTAGACCCTTCCAAAATCATAGCAATAAAAAATATGCCATTTCCTATAAATTTAACCAAGCTACATATCCTCCAAGGAAAATTGCAAGCTATTTGAAGATTCATCTCACAATTAGTAGATAAATGCCAATCCTTCTCTAGGTTGCTCAAGAAAGATGTAAAATATGAATGGGATAGTGAGTGTCTAAAGGCCTTTGAAGCCTTGAAGACCTATATTTTTATGCCACTTGTCTTAATACCACCAAACCTAGACTAGCCAAGGCTACTACTGAACATGCTCTTGGAGTTTTATTAACTCAGTATGATGATAAACATTGAGAAAGGTCCATCTACTATATAAGTAGAACTTTGGTGAGTTACAAAGCTTATTACACACCATTGGAAAAGCTATGTCTAGTAATTATTTCTCATATCTCAAATTAAGATATTACATGCTTAGCTAAAACAATTACATCATAGAAAGGGTATATACCCTATGATATCTCATGTCAAGACCTTACCTATTGATAAGGACTGCCAAATACCGAATTTAACCTCAAATTAGTTAATCAAAAATAACCAAAAGGGAAAGTTATAGCTGATCAACTTGTTGTTGCACCCTTAGAATAAAAATATCCCATAAACATCTCCTTCCCTAACAAGATAATTTTAGTTATAGAAGCCCAAGATCTCAAACCTTAGTTCTTGTACTTTGATAGATCTAGATGTGTTAAAGGCACAAGGGCAAGAATTTTTATAGTCACACCACGAAATCAAATCATACCATTGTCCTTTAAACTTTTTTTATCATGTACAAACAACACAACATAATACAAAGCATTGATTTTAGGTCTTAGAGTTGCATTGAAACTTGAAATTAAAATATTAACAATGTATGGTGACTTGCAATTGGTTATCAACCAAGTCAATGGTGTTTATCAAACCAAAGATGATAAAGTAAAACTTTACAAAGACATCATATATAAGCTTATGGATTTTTTCAACCAAATCAATATAGAAGCTATACCACAATTTAGTAATCACCATGTTGATGCCATGACCACAACAACATCCCTTATTCCATTACAATTAAAAGATGAGGAAGCCTCCATTTTCATAAGATCATTAAAAGAGCCTTCCAAATTGAAATAATACCTACAACCCCTAAATATTTTCACCACTAAATCAACCTCACCCCAAGAACCTTGGTATCAATATAATCTTAAGTTCCTCAAAGAAGGAGCATTCCTTTAAGGGTTCAATTGTAAAAAATAAAGATAATTTAGATTAAAAGCTTACAAATATGTCATCATAAGAGATATCCTATATCAATGATCTTTCAAAGGCACACTCATTAGATGCATAAATACATAGGAAGACCTATCAATTATCAATGAATCCCATGATGGATCATGTGGTGGACATTTTAATGGACTAACCATAGCTAGAAAAATATTTAGAATGGATTATTATTGACCATCTATGGAAAAATATACCTATGACTATGTTAGGAGATGTAAAAAGTGTCAATGACATGATAACCTTATCCATACCACTTCCCAAGAATTACAATGAATCACATCACCTTGGCCTTTATCCTCTTGGGAATTGGACATTATATGCAAAATCAACCCTTAGTCATCTGATGACCATAAATTCATTATTATAGCCATATAATACTTTGCCAAGTGGGTTGAGGCAATGTCCCTATCCACTAAAAAAAGAATCCAAGTATCTAAATTCATCCTTAACCAAATTATTAGTTGCTATTATATTCCTTCTATCCTAATTATGGACAATGGCACACCCTCCAAAAATAAGGAAGTCGCCAAGTTATGTGCCAAATACAAGATTAAAAAAAATGGTCAACACCATAACCCACAAGGAAACGAACAAGTAGAATCATCCAAGAAGACATTAAAGATAATTATCAATAGGTTAGTCGAATGGTTGAGATTAGCATTTACAATGTAATCCCACCTTGTGGGCATATCATACTACTATACAAACTCCTACAGGAGCAACACCCTTATAAAATTCATCTTCCCTTTTGAACTTGAAATATCCTCTCTAAGAGTCCTATTGCAAGACTCTTCAGAAGGAGATGAGTACTGCCTAAGTTGCCTACAATATTTAGAACTGTTAGAAGAAAAAACTCAATGCCTTAGAAAATTTAAGAATATATCACAATAGATTTAGATGTGCATATCATAAGAAGGAATATGTCCAAGATCCTTTGAGATTGGTGACTTATTCCTCAAAGACAACCAAAAGAACATAGATATAAAAGATAAAATTAAGGAAATTTTAAACCCAATTGGTTAGGATCCTTTATCATCACTGTAGAATTTGTTTTAGGAGCCTACCTCAAAAGATACTAAGCATAAAACACTATATTGCTTTCTTGACCATGTGATTGAATTCATGATTGTTTGAATAAACATTATACTAAAAACACACACATCTAAAGCACTATACCCATTGCATGGTTTCTTGGTTTGTTTTATCATACCATATATTTAGGTGAAATCTCATGATGATGCAAACAATAATCCTCCCCTTTATAAAACTCACTTACGTTACATCCACTTAGGAAAGACTCATGTTGACGATCCTCCCAATCCAAAAATTTCTTTTCTTTTCTCCACTTTATTCTAATTATCTTTTCTCACCCATCATATTTCCCCTCTTCTTATCCCTCTCTTGGGTTAAGTGGTGTATGATGTGATCATCCAAAGCCCTGACAACCCAAACTTTCACATTTCTTCTATTCTAACTTCAGGATGCCCAACAATAGTAAGGATTAACTACATCTACTCTTCTTCTATCTCATTTTTATTATCTATCATATTTTCTCTCTTCTTCCCCCTCTCTTGGGTTAAGTTATCTATGACACGATCATCTATGGCCTTGATGAATCACCTTATCCCTTTATTTTATTCCACAAGTTAACATCACAATTTCAACACTTTATATTAACACTATTTTCAACAAATAGCGTTTTACTCCAATTATCATGATTATTTAATAAGCTCCTTTAGGGAATTTATTCTTCTCCTCTAATGTACTACAATATTACAATTATTTATAGGCATGTCATGTAGCATAGGAGGATTTGAGCACCTTGACATGACCTATTAAACCTATCATGACATTTTTTTATCAATTTCATCAAGCATAGCTTACCTGGTGAATCACTCAGGCTAAGAAGCCTTATTTATCCAATATATGATGGGCCTATAATTATTTAGGCATTGGATAAATATGGTCCTATTTCCTACTAGATTTACCATCTAAGATTGTAATCACACTATAAAGGGGGAAAAATACCTTTCTACATATGATTCTTGGTTGGATTCTCTAGGGGCCAAGGTGACCACGGGTGTGTGTTATATTCTCTACACTCAAGGGCTTGGGGATTGAAGCATTCAATAGAAATGGTTTAAGGACTCACTCCAAGTCTGGGGTGGAAGTGTTTGATGTGTATATTAAGAAAACACCTATATTTGGCCTTTCTAAAATCTAAGCTAATAAAATGAAAGAACAATGTAAGTGAACATAAATATAGGCAAACAAGGACTAGCCCTAGTATGATTCTAGAATTTCAATGAGAACTAAAACCTAACTTGGAATAATTTACATATTTTTCTTTTAGAAAGGTCTTGAGAGAATGCACAAAAATATTTAACCTAGAGTGCAAACTATATGCTCTTATTCTTTCAAATGTCTAGAATGTGACAACATATTTTATTTTATTTATGATCTAGGTTTTACAATAGAAATGTATAGAAATAAAATAACAAAAAACATAAGAGATTAAATTAGAGCACTTATATGATCTGACGGTTGATATTAGCTTTTAACTTATGTCTAGATTCATCCAAAAGCTTCACAACCTGCAAAACAACTTCATAAATCCTAGAAAATTTGATAAGCATATAGAAACCTACTTAGGTTGCTATAAGGTTAGTCTTGTAGGCATAGCAATCAAGACCCCTTGGTCCTTTTAGCTGACCATTCGAAACAAAAGTGATTGTTGATATTTTTTTGGAAACAAACAAGACAAGATGCAATGAAATGAAATAGTATAAAAAATAGAATGCAAAAAATAATGTTATAGTCTAAATGGAACATGCAAGTGCAAATTGAGGGTTTGGGAGTAAAAATTTACCCCCGAACTTGATTAAACCAAAATAAAACTCCATAAAGGGTGACCGTGATTTTAGGTTCTACCAAAATTATGCCTTGTATGGAAGGGGCATAACTTTGCAACATAACTACAACAATGATATATTGATTCAAAATTAAATGTAAAGTACAGAATAGATGATTTTAAAAATATCAAAATGCAAGAACAAACCAGATGGTAGCAAAATAACAGACAAAAGGATTAAGACCTCCACGAAATGGTAGACTCCTCCTCAATGCTGCTACACTTATCCACCAAAAGCAGTAAATAAACAATAGAGCAACAACAAAATACTAGAAAACACTTGAACTTGTTAGAAGTCAATCACCCTTCTTAGAGCTTAGGATCACTTGGAAAACTTCTAGTACTTCTAGGAAAAAGGGTGGGAAGATGAAAAGGCAACCTAGAGGAGGGCTGACATCCTAAGAGTTGGTCCAAAAATAGGCTTTTCCAAGAGAAAATCCTAACTTGATGAAATCACACCTCATAAGTAGAAACCACAATTTTGGTAAAATTAGGTAAAAAGGGGAGAAAAAGGAGAAAGGAGGCTCAAAATTGTACTTAGACAAGTTTAAGGGCCTTCTCAAGGGTTCTAGGGAAAATGACTCACTTGAGTGGATCAATTTTCCATGTCTACATTTTGCCCTCTCTTTGATGCATTTATAGCCTAATAAATGCATCAAAGATAAGTGTAGAAACCTATGGATGAAGAAAAACAAACAAAAAAGAGGTGGCTGGTTTAGAAGAAAGGGTGGTGCAAAACTTATGCCATTTTAGAAACTTAAAATTTTTTGCATGTAAAATATGTTATTAGGGACATTAATGCCTCTTAATCTAGGGTGGCACCTCACGTTTCAGAAGGAATATCACATTCCAGAGGAAACTCAAAATGGTTGACACAAGAGGAATAAAAATGACAAATAATGAAAACAACACCAATGAGGAGAGAGAAAAGCAAAATAAGAATAAAAGGCAAAAGGGATGAAAATGTAATTCATTTTCACCACATAAAGGAGAGAAGAAGAGCTCTGGAGAAAAATACAAATGGTGCTACCCACACACCATTCAACTATTGCAAGGGGTGATGCTGATGCAACAGTAGAGTGAACATGGGTAAGGACTAAAATCCTTCCTCTAGACTAGGCTAGATTAAGTTTTTAGTACTTTTTTAAGCATTTTAATATTTTGGAAGAATTTTCCATGCATGACCTCGACATGATTTTGGCTAGGTCATCATGGCAACTGAATTCATGCCATGGAAATGTAGGGCATGATTTTGTGAATTCAAGCATCACAAGCACAAGGCACGATTTCAAAAGAAGAGAGAAAAAAGATGAAATCATGCCCTAGGAGGATGGGGTACGATTGAAGCCAAGAGAAAATAAAGAACAAAGGAAAAAAATAGAGAAGATAAAAAGGGAAAGAAAGACCAATTCACGAAGAGTTAGGTGTTGAGATGTTTCTCTCTATTACTATGTGATTAGTTTAGGTTATATTTTGTATATAAATTTTAGGTGGAACTATTTAAAATTTTTGATATATTTTTGGTTGTAGCATGATGTACTCCAGAGTCGAGAGTGATGATAAAGTCCCCTAGAGGTGGAATTATAGGGTATTACATAGGTAGAGAGGGAAATTCTATAGGTAGTGGGGCTACATAACCTAGTATAAATACCCCAAGCTGATGTAGATAGAGCGTTATTGATAGCACTGACAGAGAGGTGGTATCTAGAGTCATCAACCTTCTGATTACCAACAGGGGAGATGACAGTCACACTAGAGGATGTGTGGAGCATTTTGTGTATACTCATCAGGGGAAGGATCGTTTATAGAAACTAAGGGTAGTAGGTAACACTATAGAGACTATAAAGGGATTGGACCCATTAGGTCTAAAAGAGTTAGATCTCAATTGATAAGTTGGTGGGGCACTATGTTACTTATGCTATGAAAACTATGCTTTGTGGGGTGGTGATGGGATTCCTAGTATTACACACTAGTTGGTGATACCTACCATGGGTACTAGTGGGAGTAGTGATAGACATGTGGGACCAGTAAGTATGGTCCATATGGTGTCCATATGTGATGACTTGATTGTACAAGACATTGTATAATGTCATGTACAAAGGATATACAAGACTAGTATGTATACCTTTACTCCAAGTGTGATGTTGGGAGAACTATTGGAATGAAATCTGCCTTAGGTAATAATTTACACCAAAGACTTCGTCAATATTGAAATACCAGGCTAAAATAGAGTTTGCCTGATTCAATATCCAAAGAAGGCTGGTTCCTTGTTTTTTATAGGAAAATGGGGAAGAGAAAGGAATGCATAAAAGGAGGGAAATATAGCCAAAGCTAAGAGATAATAAGGTACATATTAAGCAACAACATAGGACTACTTCAAGCTTTTGCAAAAAAACATAATGATAACCGATGCATGGAAAGCTAAGATCATTTAGCGTATATTTCTATAGCAGTTTCTATGTGAAGTAAATTGCAGATCTTATAGAATGCTTAACACAAAAATTCAGCTTTAAGAATTAATGCATGGTACGTCCAATAAAGATTAAATTAGCAATAAATAAATGCATACATACTTTTACACCAATTGAGCCCATAACCAATATAGGTGATCTCTATTTATCTTTCATTAGTCTGAATACATAGCATTTTAAACACCTAAGAGACGACCTAGTGTTTAGGTCGCTCATCCTATATATAGAGTTTTTCATAAACAAAAAAGTTAAAGTTGTTACAACAAATTAGCCACAGGCTTATCCTAGTAACAAATTGATTAGATGTCACGATCTTATTGTTACAAAGATATTTCTCAGATCATGAATATCCTAACTAAAAGAAGTTAAGATATTTTTGTTATAAAGATCTTCTCCATATAATTTTAGAAATCGTGGTTTGCTGGCCCTCCAAAATATCATGCCATTGTGACAATTATTCTTTTCTTGCCACTGGCCTTCCAAAATGTTGTGCCATCACGATGATTCTTATTTGCTCACCATTGGCCCTCCAAAATGTCATGCCATCACAATAATTCTTCTTTGCTCACCATTGGCCCTCCAAAATGTCGTGCCATCGTGACGATTCTTCTTTGCTCACCACTGGTCCTCCAAAATGTTGCGCCATCATGAAAATTCTTCTTTGCTCACCACTAGCCCTCCAAAATATCATGCCATCATGATGATTCTCCTTAACTCAATGCCAGTCCTCCAAAATGTCATGCCATCATGACAATTCTTCTTTTATCACCATTGACCCTCCAAAATGTTGTGCCATCGCAATGATTCTCCTTAGAAAGATTTTGAGGAGAATACCTTTATTTCCCTACATGTCATTTTGACAAACATTCTTGGTGCCTCCTCGGGTAATTCTATTAACTGAATGTTAGAACTTAGAGCCTTTATCCATTGGGAAACGGAGTAAAAAAAAGAAATATAAAAATATAAAAGAATAAAGGGAAGGGAAATAAAGGGAATGATACTAAGAGTCATTAAAAAACAAAGAATCAAACTTAGGAATAATAATTCCTCTCGAGATTCCTCTTCAAAATTTGTTTTCCCTTGTCTCGAAGACGTTGTACTACTTTCTAGGACCTTCTTGGCATTTGCTTTTTTCTCCTTATATTGAATGGCTTCATTATAGGCAGCACTGGCATTTTTCTAGGTTTCTTCATTTGTATCTACTTTCTCTTTGAAATTAGCATACAAATATTCCAGTTCTTCTATATTATCGTAAGATAAAATTTTAGACTTTAGATAGAGTTCATTAAGACTAGAATTCATTTGAGTTATAATTTTAGCCATACCAAAAATATGGTCCTCTTGCACGGGTTCTTCCCATCCATCAATTTCAAATACATCATTGTAAAAATTTAGCCAATTTGTTTTTATTTGCTCTAACATCAAGAGGTTAGATTGAGCATCCCAAAAACTAGGCATGCCACAGTCCTCAGCCATACTGATATGTTTAGAGATAGAATTCACCTCTACCCTCAACTCCTGTAATATCTTCACCATTGTTGTCACTAGCTTATGCCTCTTGAAAAAGTTCTTGGCGACTGATTTTGCTTGAGACAAAATTTCATCCTGAGCTCTGTAGCCAGCTATTGCTTGCATACTATTTGCCAGGACCTGAATCTTGTTAGCTGCAGACACCCTTGGTCTTAGGAGCTTAATTGAAGCTTCAAAATCCTTTTCTACCTAGCTCATAATTTTATTTACTTTGGAGAGATAATCCAGGGTGGGTCTAGCCTTAAGGACTATTTTGCTAACCGCTGCAATTTTTTCTCTTTGTACTGCAATCAATTTTTATTTAGATAAGCCCTGAACCTTTTCTAAAGCTATCAATAATTGTTGATTTAGGTCTTCTACTTGTTTCTACAATGCCTGTACCTGATCCTCGGCCTTGGCTGCTTTCTCCTGGAAGGATGCAACCTTTTTGAACTGCTCCCAATTTTTAACATCATTCTTGAGAGCCTTATCTGTAATTTTTTATTGGTTGAAGGCCTCTTCCAATCGCTGTCGAGCCTACTCTGTTCTGAGGAACTTCTCTTTGTAATTCTCTACATTCAAATAGATTGTACCCATGTGGGTCTGAGCCTTTTTCCACTTATCATTCATTAGTAGCTGAGTCATGTCTTCAGTGATTATTTTAGTCTGATAATCATCCATAGTCATTTGTTTCTTTGGCTTTTGTACTAGAGGAGTCATCCTCATAGTAGACCTCTGCATATTGAATGGATCTAAAACTACCCCTTCTCACACTTGGGACATATCAGTGTCACTTTGAGGATTTCGTGACTTTAGCCATGTCACAACATTCATTGTGGTTTTCCTTATCCTTTTAATCTTGGTGATGGTATAATTGTTTGTAGAGGAAGTGCTTTGTAAAGACTAAAGATCCAACAAATTTGTGGAAAGGGAAAAGTGAGTATGTGACAGGAGAGATTCCAGGCTTATCTGCTATACAAAAATTCATATCTGACGTGGCATCATAATAATTTTAGAATATGTTACATAAAGAAAACCCAAAAGTCATGCTATCACGACATTTTCCCTGAAAGAAGGCCATGAATGCCCAAAAGTCGTGCTATCACGATATTTTCCTCGAAAGAAGGCCATGAATGCCCAAAAGTCATGCTATCATGATATTTTCCCTGAAAGAAGGCCATGAATGCCCAAAAGTCATGCTATCGCGATGTTTTACCTGAAAGAAGGCCATGAATGCCCAAAAGTCATGCTATGATGACATTTACCCTAAAAGAAGGCCATGAATGCCCAAAAGTCATGCTATCGTGACATTTTCCCTGAAAGAAGGCCATGAATGCCCAAAATTCATGCTATCGCGATGTTTTTCATCAAAATAAATACTCATGAAAAGTAACATATTCACAAGGGTATACATACAAAAAATAATAAAATATATACAAGGATAGATCGAAACCTATTACTTGTAAAATAACTTTAGGTGAAAACCATTAATAGGAATGGGTAGGATCTTGTCCTATTCATATTTTAGCTGGAAGGAATTGTGTTGCTTCTCTTCAATAATTTTGAAAGGGCCATCCCAGAAGGTATCAAACTTGTCATGATTTCCTGGTTTCGACCTCTTAGTATTCCACTTTAGGACTAAATCTTCTACCTTGAAGTTTCTTAAGGTCATATTTTTGTCGAACCATCCCTTAGTTGTAACTGCATGTTTTTTATAGTGATCATAGGCTTGTTCCTTATTTTATTCCAATTGTAAGAGCTGAATCAGCCTATTTTCCATAGGTTCTGCTTCTTCTGTAATAGTTAGATCTAACAACTTTAAAGCTGGTATTTCTATGTGTATCAGGAGCATAGTTTCTTTTCCATAAAATAGAGAATAAGGAGATGTGTTGATGGATTTTTTAATTGTGATCCTATCAACCCAAAGTGCTTGGTTTATCAGAGTATGCCAACTCCTTTTATTCTCCTTGAGTGTTCTTTTCAAAATCCTGAGTAGATTCTTGTTCGTGGATTCGGCTAACCCATTACCTTGAGGATAGTAATTTGACAATGTTTTTAAATATATCCCATATTTACTGGCAAAGTCAATTACTTTGGCTCCTACAAATTTTGGGCCATTATCTATGACCAAGGCATCTGGAATGCCAATACTTGCAATCAAACTTTCTACGAATTCAATCACTACTTCTTGGTCACTATTTTTTATGGGTATTGCTTCAGACCACTTCATGAAATAGTCAGTGGCTATGAGAATATATTTATGCCCTATTGATAAATTTGGTTCTATGATGCCTATGAAATATAGCCCCCATTGCTAAAATGATTCTTCAACCTGAATATTATTTAGAGGTAATGGTGCATTTATGTTCCTTCCTACATATCTCTGACATTCTCCATAGTCTCTCGTAACTTTGAAAGCATCTACAAAAATTGTAGGCCAATAGCATCCCGTTATAATTATTTTTAGTGTGGTAGTTCTCCCAGAGTAGTGTCCTCCTGATAGACCTCCATGAAACTCTTTTAAAATTCTTTCTTTCTATTCATTCGACACACATCAAAGTGATACTCTATCCAATTTTTTTCTGTATAACCCTTCAGGTAATAAAGTATAATTTAGAGCTTGAATCCTGTACCTTCTTCTCTAGGAAGTGTTCAAGTTAGCTGGACATATTCCAGTCTAGAAATACCTAATTAATTCATCTCTCTAGTCAAGTTGTTCTAAAGCTTGCTCTTCTTCTGGTATTGCCTCTTGAGCCTGACAAGCTACATAGTCTGTTGCCACTTGTTTTGTGAGCTCCTGACACAATGCTTTGCCTCTAACTAGCTTGGCCAGGTGTATTTCCATGTCATACTCTTGTATTTTAGTTACCCAACCTGCTCTTGTATCACCAAGCTCTCCCTGCGTAATGAAACTTCGTACATCAGGGTGAATAGTGTAAAATATGATTTTACTTTGTGATAAGAAGTGCCTGAAATTTTTTAGAGGCTTCATGATAGCGTAAATATATTTTTCAATAGAATTATACTTTTCCTCATGCTCTTGCATATTTTGACTTAGAAAATTTATAGGCCTTTCTTCATTGTCAGCTCCCTTCTGAATAAGTACTGCAGCATAACTTCCCTGTTCCCCTATAGCATATAAGATAAAATATTTGGAGTAGTTTGGTTTTACCAAGAATGGAGCTTGAGCCATTTTCTCCTTGATCTGTTTGAAAGCTTATTTTCTTGCATCCATCCATTTGAAAATGACATCAATTTTAAAAATTTGGTCATAGGTTTAACAATCTATGCAAAATCTGATATGAATTTGCGTACAAAATTAATTTGACCAAAAAATGACTGTAAACCCTTTTTGTTTAGTGGAAGGAACATTTCTAGCAAGGCTTTCACTCTACTTGGGTCTATTTCTAGGCCAGATTTTGAAACTACATGACCAAGTAAGATTCCTTCTTCTACGACAAAGATAGATTTCTTTGGATTTATGGATATCCCAAAATCTCAGCACTTTTCTAGCACTTTCCTAAGGTGAGTTATGTGATCTCCTTTTTTGTGAGAAAATATGGTCATATCATCTAGGTATATCACTATAATTTTATTTGCAAGTTATCCAAAAGCTACATCCATGGATCTTTGAAAAGTTGCTCCAACATTTGATAACCCAAAATGCATCCTTTGATATGCAAATGTTCCCCATTTGGTAGTGAACGTTGTTTTGAATTGATCTTCATATTTTACCCATACCTGATTATACCCAAAGAAACCATCCAATAGAGAAAACCTCTCAAATCCTGCAACAGTGTGTAAAATATGATCGATCTATGGGAGAGGATAATGATCTTTGAGTGAAGTTTTGTTTAGGTTTTGGAAGTCAACACACAGTCGAATATCTCCATTTTTCTTTCTTACTGGAACCAGATTAGCAACCCATGTCGAGTGCTTTTTGGATATACAATCTTAGTGTCTAGTAGTTTCAGCTACTCATGTTTCATCAAAGCTTCTATTTTTGGATTTATTGGGCGTTGCTTTTGATGAAAAGGTTTAGCGCCTTCTTGGAGTTCAATTGTATGTTGAATTGTTTCCTTTGAGTATACTTTTAAATATCCATAGGTCCAGGCCATTGTATATAGAAATTCTTCACATAATTATCTAATTTCATTCAGTTCTTTATCTATAGTATTCACCCCTACTTTGATGGCATTTTTAGGTGACATTTTTACCTCTTTATATCTATGTTTGTCAACTTTCATCTTATGACCTGCTGACCTTTCATTGTTATAAAAAAGAGACTCAAGTGTGACTAGCCCCTTAGGGATGTGATTATTTTTCAATTGGATGACATTTTCCTCCTCTTCATCTTCACTTTCCCTATTGATAGAGCCATTCATCTCATGAACTAGGAAATCTATAATGTGCTGATAATTTTAAAAGACCTGCCAGAAAGTATCTCTATCAGGTACTGAAGGTCTGTATATCAGTATGACTATTTTTTATTTTTGGATAACGTTGCTTATAGGGCAGAAGTTTGCTCCTATCGAAGCCAACAAATCAACATGCATATTTTTCTCCCTAGGGATTGCTTTCATGTTCAGGGATTCAAAAGATTCTAGCAGGTCCCAAAATTTATTTTTGTAGGCCTTTAGATAATGTTGTTTGCTTACGCATTTTTCTGTCACTTGATTTACTATTAGTTTAGAGTCACCAAAAATTTACAGTTGTTTAATACCCATATTTTCACCTTCTTTAGTCCCAAACAGAATGCTTCATATTCTGTTGCATTATTGGTGCAACTCCAAGTTAGCCTATAAGAGAAAATATTTTCTTCACCAGTCGGAGCAACGAGGACAATACCTACTCCAGCTCCATTTTTGCATCTAGCACCATCAAATAAAAGTTTCCACAACTGATTTGTAGATGATGCAACTGGTGGGGGGGTGTAAATTTATTCTTTTCAGGTTTTAGAATAGTGTAACTCCCTAGATCTATCTCGATCATAGCATTGAAATCCAAAAGAGAAAACTGATCTTCTTCTTGTAATTCATTTAAGGCTTCATCCATCAGACTCAAGTCTGCTAGTTCCTCTGTCATCATGTTTACTGTAGTAGAGGTTTTATCCTCTTATCTAAGTTTTTTGACATGGAATGTGGAAGGTTTTTCATTGAATATTTTTACCATTTTTCCTTTGAATGGAATCTCATGGTGTGAGAAATAAAGAGAGAGATATCCTCCTATTTTGGCCGTAAATTCTCTAGATAAGCACATACCAAAATAAGGCTCTAAATCCACTACTACTACTTCTTGTATGACTGTGAGCTGGGGAAGCCTATGAAAAACTATAAGAATATCTTTTATCATGCCTACCATTTTTATAGGAGTTCCATCTAATTGCAAGACCCCCAAAGAACTCCTTGTGTATTCCATCCCCATTATATCACACACTGCTTTGGGCATAACAGTAGTTGTGGCTCTAGAATCGATCATACAATTATGGACTATCCATCCTTCCATTTGGAGAGATAAATAAAAATGGGGAGGTCTATTTTTTCCTAAAGTGGAAGTAAGACTTGCTTGGGTAGAACTCAATATAACTGGGCCTTTATCTTTATTTTTCATAGACCTCAATTATTCTTGCAAAAGATCAATCTGCCCTAGAATCCGTAGGGTTTCATACATAGTGGCCTTGGAAGGAGTCTTTTTCATCTCTTCTACAATATTAAAAGGAAGAGAGTCTATGGTTTTTTATTTTACTGTTGTATTAAACCTGGTTCTATAACCCTAAGTAGCATCAACTCTCTAACATTTAGTCAATGAAGGATACCTCAAATTTTCTATGGCCTGTTCTTGAGTTTCTATCTCTTTAGCTCGAGGTATTTCTCTTTGAATTTCAGCTCCTTTTAGATGTAGATTTTGTGGAGGTATTTTCTCAATAGGACTCTTTGCAGGCATAGGTACTTTTAAAGGATTAAGGTCCTTAGGATCCACCTAAAAAGGTTTCTTTCCTGATCTTGTTAGAAAAAAAAATTGTTCTAGGGAGGGAATAAAAAAATTCTGGTCATCTTCTCGAATTATGTTCACTTGACCTTTAAGGGATCTTTTTGCTTTTTCAGTAGCCATTTGCTGTACCTGATGATGATGAACCATGCAGTCGGTCTCCCCATGAGGATCATTACATGTGGAACACCAGTAGGATGATTTGGGTGAGGCATTACTAGGTTCACATTCCTTACTGGTGTAGACTGTATTAGTTTTTTTTATAATTCCATGCATTGGAAGATGCCTGATGTCTAATTACTTGTGGGTAACGTCTTGGTTGAGAGTTTCTTTCTGCTTCTCTCTGCTTCTATTCACTCCATAGATATTAACTTATTTGACAGAGTCTTATAAGAGGCTTGCAGATCTTGCAAGATATCTAGTTGGGCATCTTGAGTAGACATATTTCCCATTAAGGAATTAGCGGGAATAGGAGGAAGCATTGGAAGAGTGAGTGGTGTTAGTAGAAGTGGGATATTGAGCTGTCTATTCCACTTGGGAATATCAACAACCAGGGGAACTGGGAGAGCAGCATTTAAAATTTGAGGTAAATTGGGGAAAATGGGAGGCATCATATTTGAAGGGAACCTTCCTATGACGATCAAATCCTTTTTTTATTTCAGTTATTCTTGATAGATTTTAGGAAACATCGTCACCCGAGATTGTCTATTGCCATACTAAATTTTGAATTAAACTCTCTTAGATAGTAGTATATGGCTCCCTCTGGGGCCGGTCTCAGACCATCGGGCACTCTCTTCCAGGTTTGACCGAACCTAATATTGAAATCCACCATCTCCTCTTGTGGGCTTCTTTGAATGACACTAAACTGATTTAACAATGAAAAGGGGTCTGCATGTTCATTAAAATCTTCCACTAGTTTACCAACAAGTTGGGCCCAAGTGGATATAGCCTGGTAGTCAAGAGCTCTGTACCAGTAGAGAATTTTTCCTTTGAGGGAAATAATCAGGAGCCTGATCATCATGTCTTCCTCTATGATGTTATATATTGGTGCCAATGCGGCCACATATAGGCAATGTTCATAAGCTGTCTTCCTAGTACCATCGTACTGAGGTAGTGCTTTCAGAACCACTGATGGTATTGGATGCTAAACTATAATATTTAAAGGGCCTATATGATTCCGTAGAGGATAAGGTAGATCTAGCATATTTCCAGCCATTGTAGTTGTATTGGTAACTAGAGCCGAGGCTCTGATAGCAACAATACTAATAGAGGTTGCACAAGGAGTGTACACTTGGATTGCTATTGAGAATAGAAAATGTTCTTGCAACCAAAAAGAGGTTAGCTCGAAGGCTACCAAGATGTAGCTCAAAGAACTCTATGGGTTCTTCTAAATTTTTTGCTTTAGATCTAGTTATCATAAGGATGATTCATAACTAGAAGTTGGGTAAGGGCTTTTTTTAAGGGTTCCTTTTCAGTGCAGAGTCGCCAGGTGATAATAAAATATTGATAAGGAAAAGGCTTCATCGGGACTTTTTATTTTTATTTTTATTTTTTTAAATTTTTTTTAAAAGTGAAAAACCCCTTGCGGGGCTGCCTTGGTCTGAGAGACCACGAACATGGGGTTCTACCACCAGGACTTTGATCTGTATATAATGTGTGGGATTTTTGTCCCACCGGGCATGCCAAAAACTATTGGAATGAAATTCACCTTAGGTAATAATTTGTTCCAAAGACTTCATCAACATTGAAAGACCAGGCTAAAACAGAGTTTGCCTGATTCAATCTCCAGAGAAGGTTGGTTCCTTGTTTTTGTAGGAAAAGGAGGAAGAGAAAGGAATGCATAAAAGGAGGGAAATATAGCCAAAGCTAAGAGATAATAAGGTACAGATTAAGCAACAACATAGGACTACTTCAAGATTTTGCAAAAAAACATAATGATAACAGACACATGGAAAGCTAAGATCATTCAACGTATATTTATATAGCAGTTTCTATGTGAAGTAAATTGCAGATCTTATAGAACGCTTAACACATAAATTCAGATTTAAGAATTAATGCATGGTACATTCAGCAAAGATTAAATTAGCAATAAACAAACACATACATACTTCTATACCAATTGAGCCCAGAACCAAGATAGGTGATCTCTATTTATCTTTCAAAAGTTTGAATACATAGCCTTGTAAATACCTAAGAGACGACCTAGTGTTTAGGTCACTCATCCTATATATAGAGTTTTTCATAAACAAAAAACTAAAAGTTGTTACAACAAATTGCCCACAGGCTTATCTTAGTAACAGAATGATTATATGTCACAATCTTCTTGTTACAAAAATATTTCTCAGATCATGAATCTCCTAACTAAAAGAAGTTAAGATATTTTTGTTACAAAGATATTTTCCATCTTCTTTTAGAAATTATGGTCTACTGGCCCTCCAAAATGTCGTACCATCATGAAAATTCTTCTTTTCTCACAACTGGCTCTCCAAAATGTCATGCCATCGCGACAATTCTTCTTTGATCATCACTGGCCCTCCAAAATTTTACGCCATCATGACAATTCTTCTTTACTCAACACTGGCCCTCCAAAATGTCATGCCATCACGATGATTCTTCTTTGCTCACCACTGGCCCTACAAAATGTCATGCCATTATGACAATTCTTCTTTGCTCGCCATTGGCCCTCCAAAATATCGTGCCATCATGATGATTCTCCTTAGATCGATGCTCGTCCTCCAAAATATTGCACCATCACAACGATTCTTCTTTGCTCACCACTGGCCCTCCAAAATGTCGTGCCATCATGATGATTCTCCTTAGCTAAATTTTGAGGAGAACACCTTTATTTCCTTGCATGTTGTCATTTTGACCAATATTTTGTGTATACCCATCAGGAGAAGGATAGTTTACAGAGCCTAAGGGTAGTAGGTACCACTATAGAGACTATCAAGATATTGGGCCCATTAGGTCTTAAAGAGTTAGATCTCAGTTGATGAGTTGGTGGGGCACTATGTTACTTATGCTCTAAAAAAAATGCTTTATAGGGTGGTGATGGGATTCCTAGTATTACACACTAGTAGGTGATACCTACCATGGGTACTAGTGGAAGTAGTGATAGAAATGTGGGACTAGTAAGTATGGTCCATATGGGGTATATATGTGATGACTTGATTGTACAGGACATTGTATAATGTCATGTACAAAGGATATACCTTTACTCCAAGTGTCATGTTGGGAGAACATAATAGTTAGGAAACCATACACACTACAAGGGCCATTTCCAAACCCAAAGTAGCTAACAACATATAGATGGTTTAGGAGCTTCGAGCGAGTCTAAAGGATATACATTGGAGACCTACCACTAGGGAGGTAGGTGGTAGATGATCTATGAGAGCACATGATCATCTGGTGACTGTGGTATTTACATCCAGAATGGACAGAGAATGTGAAGGATCTGAATCAAGTGAGGAGGATAGGGTGGGTATTTATGGAGAGGAAATAGTTGGAGCTCTTCATATTTGACTGAGTCTAATGATAGTTTGATATATTCAAAGAGATACCAAACCTAGGTGACCACTGGTATAGGTAGGTGTAGAGGGACCCATCAAGAGTTAGAGGAGATCCTAATGTGAGGATATAGGCATAGGAGGACCTAGATGATCCACTCTACATGGATCCAAGGGTGGATGATGTTAGGATGACTCTTGGGTATCAGAGATGGTACAAGGGCATTATGCTCTTGAGTATATTTCCATTGGTCCTAGTGTAGAGGTGCTAGATTATGGACCAATGGGTGTAGTTGACACTACAAGAGGTAACCTAATGTAGCAAAAAGTGATGGTGGTAGAGCTAGGAGACACCATGATAGACATGAGAATAGGTTTAGGTATAGATGGTGGTAGCATATACCACTACCATTGGGACCAAAGAGGGGGAGAAATAGGAGGTGCCCTCATGATGGTTGGGGATGGGCTGAGGAGAGGAGTGAAAGAGGCATCTACATTATTGACAACCATGATGGTTGGGTCTGGGTTGAGGAAATGAGTTGAAGAGGCATCTACATTAGTGATGACCATGGGTTCGAAAGACTTGAGGAGGGAGACAAAGGCAATGTACACCCAGATAATGACCATATAGAGAGATATGGACCTAATTTGATAGGATAGGTCTAAGAGTATTGAGTGGATATGAAGTGCCTTTAGCATGCCACTAATATAATAGGAAAAAAGTGTGAGCTAAGGTAGATCACCTTAGGCGTGAGGTGAGTCAGTTGGATCAAGAGCAATAATAGTCTTGGGTAGAGGGTATGGTTGCTATGAGGAATCAACTAGGTGAGGGAATTTATCTTCTATAAGAGTAGCTATAGAGGGCAAAGGAGAGATAGGAGGTGTTGGTACATGTTGACAATATTGTCACATTCCACCAAGGGGCAAAAAAATTAAAACTTTGTATGATATTTGTTTTGTTGAAAGTTTTCTTTTGTTTATAAGTTATAGAAATTTTGGTTTTCCCTATCGCCCCCTGGTGGACAAAATGAAAAGGAAAGAGCTTCGGGCCCGAAGCGCTTCAAATCATCGCTTCGGATGAGAACTTTTCTAAAAAAGGTACGAAGGAAATGCTTTGCGCTTGAAGCATTCCCAACGGCTACTTCAGGTGAAGAATTTTACGAAGTGGCATCCAAGCAACTTCATCGAAGAAGAAAAAATAGCCTGAATCAACTAAGGCAAAGAAATTACTTCGAGCTCAAAGTATTTCTACAATCCACTTCAGCCAGTTTTCACCTGAAGCAGTAGAGGTTGAGAAAGTGCTTCGGCCAAAACTCCCTCGAACCGTCGTTTCAAAAGAAGATCGGCCCAAAGCATTTTTCCCGACCCATCAGCGAAGCAGTTTTGCTAGCGAAGCAGCGAAGAATAGAAGGAGATCGACTTCGACACTCCATGCCCCCGAGGTAATTTTGTGAAGAAAAAATCAGCGAGGCGCTTCCCAGGAATGCTTTCCAAGTTGGGCATTTTCCCAAGGCAATCAAAGAGCCTCATAAATGCATATTTTATTTCCCGATAAGCCCGCTGCTCTTTTTTGGCAATTGGATGCAAAGTATCAATTCGTGAAGAAGAGCCCAACAAGCATGGCTGCCACTCGAGCACCGCACCTACAATCCAAGGACACCCAAGTGGCTCATTTAATGCGACTTTCCTCGACTGATTCAGTCACTATTACCAGTTTTGGTAGCCGATTTGAGATATCATCCATAGCAGCATCGAGGAGCCGATTTCCAAGGGCTCGAGGGTGTACTCTGCTGTTTTTGTAATAATGATTCAGAGGGCCGGGTCCTCTATAAAAACCCAGGATTTGTAATGTAAAATGGGGGGAACTTTATGCTAGAAAGCTGTTGTAACTTGATGTCCTATGTTTAATACTAAATACCTTTTGTACTCTATTTCTCTCTTTTATGCTGCCTTCTGTGCTTAATTCTTTTGTCTTTTCTCATTTGTGTATCGAGACTCTGAATCCTGAATCTGGTGTGGGATCAGGGACTGAACCCCTAAAATTTGCCTTGAAGGATACATAAGAGAGGAAAAATACCTTGTCGCTTTCCTTTATGCTACCTTGTGGATTGAGGTTTCTGTTGTTCCCTTATCTTAATCGCTGTTACTCTGAATCCTGAATTCCAGTGAGAGAGAAAGGAGAACCCTACGAACCCATCCAGAGGATACATAGGAAGTTCGACATTTCGTTTCTTTCATGTTATTCTTGGTATTTCTTGCTGCTATTCGAGTTGTTAGCGAGTAATCATGCTTCCTGTTCTCTCCCACCTTAAATCATCATCTTCTAACCCTTACTCTTTTTATTTCTTTCTCTAACCCTTACTCTTTTTTATTTCTTTTCCTTACCCTTACTCTGTTTATTTCTTTCCTACACTCTTATCTCAAACCCCAAAAGTAGATTAGTATAGGAGCCGGCCTTTCACTGGAGATTGGAATGAGGGGCATCCCTTCCCCTCGGCATTTCAATGTTGGTCACAGGTCCTGGGCACGCAAACCCACCAAAAGTCCTTTCCTGTGTGGATTTGATGACCAACAATTTCTGGCATGCCCGATGGGACTCAAGGTCCCATATTTGAGAAAATTTCTATTTCGTCTTCATCGGAGCCATTAGTTCTAACAAAGTTCCCGATGAGATCCGGTCAATCTCATCCCTTGAGTAGTAGTGAGAATCGATGCTCTCATTACTAAGAGACTCTTAGCATCTTGCGACTCTATTTTACCCGAGAATATTCAAGTCGTAAAGACCAGTACTAAAGCCTGTGCCTTCATGCAAACAAGATGGAGAGTTAGGAATAGGGGAGAGGAAATCGAGTTCTTTGAGCTTGATATTGACGCATTTGGGGAACGTTCTAGGTTAGTTACCTCCGAATATCTCTTACATGGAACATCCTCACAAGAGGCTGCTGTTGACAAGCAAGGCCTAACTTTTGATAGCATAGCAACTAGTTTTCCTCAAAATCCTCCCAACTCATCGAAGCACCCTAGTGCCTCCATTCCCGTTGGCCTTCTGACAAGCAACCCAAGAGGGACTTCGAGTACCTCTGTTCCATAGAACCCAAGCACAAATATGGCCCAGCAATAGCAACAACAACAACAACAACTGCAAATGCAGCAGCAACTGCCACCCAGATTATTTCCAGCATGGAATTCTTCATCATCGTTGAATCTCATGGGCCAAGGCAAGTTCCACCTGCTACAATCAAAAAGCTCCTGACGTTCAACGAAATTGGAAAGACTGCTCTAGAGCATGTCCAAGACATCATTTCTTTGGCGATAATCCATGATATCATATAAGAGCGAGTGATGGTGAAGCTCCTGGTTCTCTCCCTTAGAGGAAAACTCTTTATTGGTATAGATATCTACCATTCGGCACTATTACAGGATGGGACCAGTTAGTCGGGCAGTTGATTCAAGGCTTCAATGAGTCCGTCGATCCAACTTCTCTTCTGCAGCAATTCACTTCAATCCAAAGACATCCACAAGAAGAGATTGCAAAATTCAATGTTAGGTTCGCTCAAACCTGGAAAAGAGTCCCAGTTGGACTTCGCCCAATTGACGAAGCCATGGCGTACTACTTCCTTCGGGCCTTCAACCCTGATATCGGTCTTATGATAAGGTACTAAAATGTCAATACCTCTCCAGAGTTGTATGGGTTAGCCAAGAAAGCAGAAATGGACCTCATAGCTATGGGTAAACTCCCTCAAAGAATGCAAATGCCCATACTCCCTGAGTTCCTTCAAGCCTAGTACGCGAGCGCAGTCGCTCCATAGATTTTTGCAACCCCTACATATCCGATCTCATCCTGGAACCCAAATCTCGTTGTGTTGCAGATCACCACTCCATAGATACATTTCCCCACACTTTCAACTATGCCCCCCACTATCACTCCAACATTTCCAATGTTGCCAGTACCCCTCCAACATCCTGCCCTACCTCCGATACCGACTATGGCTTCTTTACCATCAGTTCCCAAGGTTGATGATATGCAAGCCAAGATACTGCAAGAAATACAATCGTTAAATGCCACAGTGCAAACCTTGTCCAACGGCATGACCATTGTCAAGAAGAAGCAAGCACAACAAGAGTTTCTACCAAGAAGGTCTTATCCCATGCCTGCACTTACCAAAGATCAAGCGGTCCATCAAGGAAAAGCTTCAGCAAGAAATGCTACGATAGATGAAGTCCCAGGCACTTTCGATCATGTATATTGGTGCTCTACGTGTAATTATCCTCACGAGGAAAATACATGCATGTTGCATCAACACTACGTGCAGACACTAACAAGCAGCGGTCAAGGCGGCCAAGTCAACATCATCAGACAATTGGATCAAAACTTGTCCATTGACGAGGAAGAGCCAGTCGCGGTCCTTACCAGGGGAGGTAAAAGGTCGATAGAGGTAGATGCTACTAAGATGGCTCCTTTGAAGGTACACACTCAATTTGAGAAGGGACAACCATCCTCTTCGGCCCCGAGCAAAGCTCCTCCGCTAGCTCCAATCAAAGAAAAGGCCCAAAAGGCCACTGCCGAACCACCTCAGGTGGAGACCAAAGAACAGGCTAAGGAGAAGCTCAAGTTTCCCTTGCTCACCAAGCGACAAAGGGTCGAAGCGACAGAGCAATATCGCACCAAGTATGAACCGAGAAAGGAACCTGAGGTGCATAGCTCCCCAGCCTACAACATCATAGAAGATTTGAAGAGGATTCCAACCAAAATTAGTTTGTATGATGCTCTACAACTTCCTGGACAAGTGGACCTATTGCAAGAATCCTTGAAGAAGATTAATACAAAGAAGGTAGAACCGCTCGTCCTGGTGCAAACCCTGTCCGCGTACATCATGAGGAAAAATAGACCACCACTATTCTACTTATCCTTACAAATGGAAGGGTATATTATGCATAACTGTATGATAGATTCTGGAGCTGCGACGATAGTAATGCCGAAGGCAGTATGTGAGGAAATAGGCATGGAATACACACGAAGCAATCACGGAGTCCTCCAGGTGGATGGTACCCTAGTGAAGACTATAGGTGTCATCAAAGACATTCCTATTCAGCTACATAAGACACCTCAAATCATAGTCATACAAGAGGTAGTAGTCATGGACCTTGAGCCCTACTTCAGTATGTGCCTATCGAGGGAATTCACGACAAAGTTGGGCATATATCTATCCATGGACTACACTCATCTGGAGATCCCCTTCAAAGGGAAGAAGGTGAAGATCTATAATGAAAATCCTTCTACATTCCTGGTTTAGAAGATGTCCGAAGAAGAGAGCAGTGGCCCTGTGCATACGATCGTAGAGGAACTAGAGCAAGTGGATCTAGTCCAAGAATCCCTCGCATAGTTATGTTGTGAAGATGAATTTTCATTGGAAGATTTCAATGCCATGATAGAGACTGGGGTGGGGTGTTACACCATCGCCAAGTTCAAGAAACCAGCCAAAATGGAGGGGAAGGTTTCTGCTCAAGAAGGAATATGGAAATTGTTCTTCGACGATGCCCGATGCAAAAATGACGTTAGGGCAAGAATCCTTATGATTTCATTGTCCTATGAGCAAAAGGAATATTGCTACCAATTGACATGGAGCTGCACCAACAATGTAGCAGAGTATGAAGCCTTGTGCTTGGGACTTAAGAAAGCTGACAAGTTAGGCATAAGGCATCTTCAAATATTTGGAGATTCCAAACTAGTTTGCAACCAGGTCACCAACAGATGCTCTTCAAAGAAACACTATCTTAAATCATACCACAATAGGGTATGGGACCTATTTGACCAGTTTGAATCCCTCAATCTACAGTCTATCCCATGAGAAAATAATTGACATGTAGATGTCTTAGCATCCATCACAGCCCAATATTCTCTAGTGGATGATATGGTGCATAAGCCGAAGGCTGTAAGGATTATCTATAGACCCTCTGTCCTGGAAAAAGATTTACACTGGAAAGTTTTTGACAATGATGAGAAGATTATCAATTTCATGATCCAAGAAGTTGCTACAGTCGAAGATCGAAGCCCCGATGAGGAAGAATACAAAGGATTGGTCCAGTTGAATAATAACCACGTTCCCAAAGGATTGATCACACTTGAAAGCCTTTTCTATCAAAATGATTGATCACTCTCCCACAGGATTCAGATCAGTGTGCAACAATATCAAGATTTAGAACTGGAACCTAGAAAAGTAATAAAGGTTGGGACCGATTGTGCTTCGGAAGAAATAGAGCGAATTCGATGTTTGTGTAAGAGGTACCTAGATATCGTGGCTTGGTCTTATCACGACCTCAAGGGATATGATCGGCAGCTGATCCAGCATACAATCATGTTACAAGAAGGGGCAAAACCTTTTCGACAGAAGCAAAGGCCAGTTAATCCAAAGATCGAGGTCTTGATGAAGGCCGAACTGCTAAAAATGATCGAAGCAAAGATCATTTATCTCATCAAGCATTCTTCTTGGGTAGCAAACTTGGTCCCTATTAGAAAAAAGAACAGAGACATCCGGTTATGCGTGGACTTCCGCAACCTGAATCATGCTTCCCTCAAGGACCACTATCCTCTCCCGTAGATCGATCAGATCCTGCATTCGGTGGCTGGAGCTCAATGATTCTCCCTGCTTGATGGTTTCTTCGGATATAATCAAATCTGGGTCAGGGACGAAGACCAGCATAAGACCGCATTCACAACCAAGTGGGGCACATTCACCTACCAGCGAATGCCTTTTGGCCTCTCGAATGCGGGAGCTACTTTCCAGAGGGCGATGGGCCTAGATTTTTGCGAGCTTCTGAACAAGGTTATTGTTATCTATTTGGATGACATGACCATATTCTCCCAAAGGAAAGAGAACCACCCAGAACATCTTCAAAAAAATTTCAAAAAATGCCAAGAGTTTGGCATCTCAATCAATCCAAAAAAGTCTATATTTGCAGTCAACGAAGGAAAGCTACTGGGACACGCAATTTCAGAAAAGGGTCTCACCGTGGATCCTGACAAAGCTAAAGCTCTGATGAAACTCCCAATCCCAACGGATAAAAAGGGCCTTCAATATTTCTTCGATCAGATTAACTTTGTAAGGAAGTTTGTCCCAGATTTCACCCAAGTCATTAAGCCAATGTCTGAGCTTTTAAATAAGGGCATAGAATTCATATGGATAGAAGAGAGGAGAAAAGCATTCAAAGAAATCAAGGCTCGAATTGTTCAGGCATCGATCTTGATCAACCCCGACTACAGTCAAGATTTTATCCTGTATACAATAGGAGAACCTGAAAGCTACGCTACGGTCTTGACACAAAAGGGGGAAGATGGAGAGGAACGTCCCATTGTGTTCCTCAGCCAAATAATCAATCCCCATGAAGAAAAGTACAATTTCATCGAGCATCAAGTGCATGCAGTAATGAAGTCTCTCAAGAAATTCAAACAGTTCATTTCTTAGAGTCGAACCACAGTCTTCATCATTCACCTCGATGTGCATAGTTTCATTATTCAAGGGGAACTGAGAATCAAGAGAGCTGGTTGGGTAAGCAAAATCCAAGAGTTCGATATTGAGATCGAGCCCACCAAACTAGTTTGTGATCGCGCACTATGTCAAGAGCTGGCAAAGAATGCAACGGCCGAAATAACAGACTATTAGTCAGAGGACTTGCCAATAGGAGAATGCATCGCTAATCAGGAAGAGGCCGAGAAAGATTGGGTTTGCGAAATAGTGGAATATTTCAGCACTGGCAGATGCCCCTCACATCTAAATGCTTTGTAGCGAAGAAATTTTAGGATGTGGTCCGCTCGATATGCTATGCGCCCAGAAGGCCTGTTTTTCAGGAACATCGATGACGTCCTCCTCAGATGCATAAAATATGATGATAAGAGGAGAATCTTGGGCGAATTTCATTCAAGGCTATCTGGAGGACACTTTGTTGGAAGAACAATGATGCTAAAGATAATCAAGGTGGGTTACTATTGGCCCACACTCTTTGTCGATGCCTTCTCCGTTTGTCGAAGGTGCGATCAATGCCAGAGATTCATCGACCAAAGCAAAAATGCTTCGATGCCACTCCAATTGATACAAGTGGAAGCCCCCTTTTAGTAATGGGGACTGGATTTCATAGGGGCCATATCGCCAAACTCCTTTGCTAGAAACAAATTCATTCTGACTGTGACTGATTACTTCACCAGGTGGGCCGAGGTAGTCCCCACAAAACATGCCGATCAAGATACTATCGTCACCTTCCTGGAAGGATTGATTACCCACTTTGGTATCCTCGAAGCAATTATTACAGATAACAGTCCTAGTTTCACAGGTGTGAAGATCAATGAGCTCCTATACAAGTATGGGATATATCACAAGGTGTCTTCCAATTACTACCCCTAGGGCAATGGATTGGCAGAATCCACCAACAAAACCCTGTTGAGGATATTGCGAAAGCTGATTGATCAAAACAAAAGAACTTGGCACCTCCTTCTAGATCAGGCCTTGTGGGCGGATCGGGTTTCTGTCAAAAGGTCAATCAAGACTTTGCATTATGCTCTGGTCTATGGCAAGGAGGCCATCCTGCCCACTCACATCGAGATCCCTGCATTATAGTTGCTAGAAGAAAATGAAGCTAACCCGATGGAGGAACGCCTGGTCCAGCTACTACAACTAGAAGAGGAACATGAAAATGCCTACCAAAACTTTGCATGATATGCTGAGGTCACCCAAGAATGGTTCAAAAGGAAATCATCCGATCACACATTCAAAGCAGGAGGCCTGGTATGGAGGTGGGATTCATGGAAGGCCAAGATTGGGAATCATGACAAAATGGATGTGTTCTAGGACGGACTGTTTGAAATAGTAAAAGTGAATTTGGACAATTCCTTCATCCTCAAAGATGTGAATGGCCAAGTTTTACCAATCTCCGTCAATGGTCTCCACCTGAAGACCTTCAATCGCTGAGGTTTGTGCTCAAAAAAAAAAAAATTGCATGTCTTTGTATATAGGGTTTCAATTCTTTGTCTGTACTCTGTTCAAAAGATCGCGGAAAGAAAGCACCAATTCATCTGCAAAAGCTAGATTCCTGGCTTCAGCTTCACAAAGCATGATCGTAATTGCCTTCGAGGGATTTCGGTCCAAAGTAGCCGACAAAGAGAAGTTCATCGCGAAGCAGTTCATCCTTGTAGAACCAAACCACATGCAGATCAAGGATGTGGAAAATGCTTCTCTAAAGAAATGTGTCAAAGACATTGTCTAAAGTAATTCTTGGTGAAGCCCTCCTCGATGAAATGGGTTTTGGTCGATGGTATTCATGAACCGAAGCAATAGCGTGGCAAAGGGGAACTTCGGGCCCGAAATGAAGAAAATCAGCCCAAAGAAGAACTTTGCGGTGAAGTATTTTCTTTGCCAACTCCATGTCGTCGAACCCCACATGTGAGGCGGACACATTTAGAATGTGCCTCAAGGAATGTGCCAACAATAGCCTCAAAATGGGGCCAAATCAAATGAACTCAATACGAAAGAAACAGAACTCATCCCAAGGTAGTTCGTTAACCAAAAATCCGCGTTAAAGTACCAGGTGGTAGCGATTCGTGTTCTCGATACAAAATAAAATTGCCGAATTGGCCCCGCGTATGATGCCGTAATATGGCCAATCAGATGCCACAGCGATACTTTCAGATCATGCCCACTAAGTAATTACGATGGTTGCCATAAATGCCGAAAGTTGCCCTCTGAAGCTATAAAATGCAGATGCCTGTTAAGAACAAACCATTTGCAAGTGTGAGAGACGAGTCTGCATTTTGTCACCTTAGAGAGCTTCTGCATCAAAGGTTTTGTTGTTCACCATGATTATCCTATCCCTTGTTTTGAGGTGCTAAAATATTCTACATCACAAGTTATTCTGCTGCGATCATTCACAATGGGAAAGAAGAACCCCACTCAGAAGGGGAAAGAGCCAGAGACGGCAGTTCCAAAGAAGGTGAGAACCGCGAAAGAAAAGAAACAGAGACCTAGGAGGGTCAATCCTCCCCCATGCCTAGGAAAACAAGTGATGGAAGGAGGGGAAGAATCCGATGATGATCCCAGCATAGAACCACTTGTCGATAAGTGGGTGAAAATCAGAGACCCAGAGCTCTCAAGAACCGTGGTCGAGCTTCGGTATACCGTCAATTTCATGCGAAGTAGGCTCTTAGCAAAGAAAAAGAGGGCTGTGGCATATTATTCCCACATATACTAGTATCTAGTCCCTCCTACACATCACTTACCTAAGCTCATGTACGCCATTGATCAGAACTATCAACCACAAACTAGGCAGGTGTTGGACGCCTCGGGTCAAAAATTGTTTTCCATTCTGAAGGAGGATGTGTAGGCAACGTTCGCATCACAGCAAAGGCCACCAAAAGGCTATACCATTTGCAATTTTAGCCTGAGTGAACAAACAGATAAGTTCACTTCTAATCCCTTCATCCTAAGATTTTTGCATGAAAACCTCAAAAGTGGACTTTCTTTCGACAAACGACCCCAGATGCCCCTGCCCTTGGAGGCCTTCAAGAACACAGATATATTCTCTATCATTGCATGGGTGGGAGGCTTGTCAAGAGATACTTTGGTATACCCATGGTAGGTGTCGCTAGCTAAATGCATTTCCATAGGAGAGTTCTACGCCCTCGATGCTTCGCGGTTGAACACCAACCCAGTTTTCTTCAATTGGGTAGAATGGGTGGCCCGAAATCTACACATGCGGTTGACATCCATGAAGGATGCTAGCAAGGAGCCGCACTTCCAGCCTTGTTCCTTCTTTGTTTGGCTCTTATTCTTTCATGTACATAAAGCCCTTCACCATTGTGATGTTCCACCAGTCGACAAGGATGGGATCCCTTTGCCTGTATATCAGTGGACCCGTCTCTTGCTAAGATCGGAGTCATATTACCCTTTCAATCAATAGTTTTTGGGACCTGCGATGCACGTTCTGAAAAAGTATAGCCCTCGGGTGCCTCTTTGTCCTAGAGATAAGGTGGTACTGGAGAAAATGGGGGATGTGTTTCAATTGACACAAGGGCTTGTGATCCACCTTTTTGGCTTCACTGGGAAACCCTTCCTGCTGCATTTTTTCCCTTCAGAGTACCAATTTTCCCTAGAAGTTGCTCGACAAAGTGATGTGACCGATGAAACCTACAACCACGGATGAAAGTGGGCACACACCTATGACTTCCCCTTCAAGATGGGAGTGATCGAAGTCTTTGCCCTGAAGTAGAACATATACCTGGAGGAGAAGCTCGTCGATTTTGGTCTGCTTCAAATACCATAGAGGTGGCTCCCGTTGGGGGTGATGAGAGATCATTTAAAAAGAAAAAACTTCCATGTCTATCCTCGCCCCAAAATCCTAGAGCAGAGGAATAACCCCAATGGTACGGACCTGGAGTGGCACTTAGAGGAGATGAGGACGTTGCCTCCTTGGCATGACTTTTATCCTATGGAGGTTGAATTCGACCTAGACCAGTACCCATTCCCAACTCTCGACTCCACTTTCTAGAGAAAAGCAAAGGACGATTTAAAAGAGGAGTTGAAATACTGGGATGAGGAGCAGTTAAGAGAATGGTGGATTATGAGAGTCCATCATCGAAAGATGAATTCTGATGGGCTTCTAACAATGGACAGGAAATTTGCAATTGTATATCAGACCAATATTGGGTCTTGGGAACCCTTGTCCTTCGCCGACTTCATTCCACCGGCCACCCCAAGTTTAGGCGAAAGCCCCAAAAGGACCGATAATGTCCCTAAGGAAAAATCAGTCAGGGCCACACCAAAAGCTTTACTACAGAGGCCATCCAAAGATCTCGAGATAGCAATAGAGGAATCAGAGCAACCCCTCAAGAGGAGGAAAAGAAAGGAGTGGGAGCCTACACAGACACCCCTGAGCTTCCCAAAACGACCACGTACAGGCACTCCAAGCGCCCCTACCAAAATATCAATATCGGGATCAGTCGAAGCAAACGACGAAGGAACTCCACCAAGTGTCGAAACAATCCCAAACGTAGATGTCATTAACGTGGAGGAACTCATGGAAGTCATGGAAGTCAAGAGTATCGAGGTCCAAGAGGAACAAGAGCCAATCACCCAGGAGATCACCATGGCCACCTTGCCAGGAGGGCACACAGGTATGTTTTCTTCACCTTATGCTCTGGTTGCTTGTAAGTCTACCCCAGCCCTGGCCGAAAGCTCTCACCTGTCCACCCTACCTCCACAAGGTCAATCGCCTTCTTGCGCTATGTCCCTAACTACTCCCCCCAAGTCTTCCAGCCAGGACAAACCTGTCGAAGTTACTTTGCCCAACCACATCGCCAATCCTCCAGTCATCAACCAGGGCAAAGCTAATAGTCCAATGTCGAACCCCGAGGCTCATTCCTCTATTGTACACAATGTGCTCCCACTCGCCGAAGCCCCCATCACCCCTATTGTTGAACCTTCGGGTGAGGTTATCCCCTTCAACTCCTTATATTTGTTTAATCCCTCAGCTGTAGATCCAGTCGCATTCGATTTCGAGCTATCCTCAATACAAGAATCCCCCTTGGCCAAAAAACTCCTCCAAGCCTGACAGATGACAGAGAGAATGTTGAAAGAGGCAAGAAAGAAGAAAGGGTGCTCGCTCGCTCAGGTTGAGATATGCGTCGTCTTTGATTTCGAGGCGGGAAAGTTGCATAAAGTAAAGAAGATACCCAAGGTCCAGAAGCCCCTGGATGAAATGACTCCAGCGGACTATGAATATCAAGATAAAGAAAAGGACTTGGAACATTTGAACGTGGACAAGGAGTCCGCCTCTATGCACATTGGAATCGAGACCTTCAAGGCGCATGCCAACATTGCCAACAAACGTAGGTTCAAAGCTGAGAATGCTAACATAAATCTAGAGGAGGAGCTAGCAAGGGCTCGCTCCAAATTGGTAGAGGCCGAGGAGCAGTGCAAGTTGATGAAGAAAGAGACACACGCCCTAAAGCTACGGATAGCATAGCTGGAGTGCACAGCTAAGAATCAAGCACAAAGGCAGGACAAAAATGATTTGAGGGCCAAGGAGCTTGAAAGTAGAATCTTGCAAGCTCAGATCTAGCTACACAAGAAGGAAGGCCTAGGGCTACTTGACAGGAGCAAAATCAAGGAGATTCGCTCAGATCTGCTCAAGAATTTCAAGTCTTGGGCTGTCAGTGCCCTTTCAGTTTTAGTTTACACCATAGAAGCTTGGGTTGCCACTGCCGAAGGAGGGCCAATCATCGGAGAGGTCATTCAAAATGTCAAAGCCTGACTCAAGCTGGCCCTTAAGGTCCAAGATGCAAGGTATCAAGATTTGAAGCTCGCAGCGATGAGTTGGATAGCAAGGGATTGGTCAACGACCTAGGCCACAGTTCGTGCCTTTTTCTCCATGGCCAAGAAAGCTCAAAAGGAAAAAATCCTACTGGACGCGTTCGAAAGTGAGAGGTGCACATCAATGGGATACTTCGAAGACCTCTTCTCCTTAGGCTTCTCGAGCTTCACGGATAATTATGGGAAGCCCTTAGCCAAGGAAGAAATCATGCCGAAGTGGCAGCAGTTTGAAGACAACGTCTCGAAGATAGACGAGTGGGCCGAACCAATAATAGAGAAGTAGGTTGCTGATTACATATTAAAATACTATAGAATTACTACTTCTCTAAATGATCTGTATACCAGGTCTCAGCATGTAGAAATTGGGCAGATCGATAGGTTCCATGCCTTGGTAAAATCCCTAGAAGATCAGGAGCTATTCATGAAAAGCATCTGGTCTTAGGTTTGTCGAACCTTAAGAGACATCCATGCCCGCTGGCCCCATTGCCAATGTCCAAAGACGTAGCAGAAGCAATGGTGATAGGAGGAGGAGAAGTAGGAGCAGAAGAAGAGGAGAGAGAAGAGGAAGAGGAAGGACAAGCTGTGGAAGCGCCCCTAGAAAAGGAACAAGGAGAAGGGTCTGGAGGTAACTCTGGCCAAATGGATAAAAGCTGAGGGTTCTACCATCGAGACGAGCTCGTTGCCCCACGAGCCGCCAAGAATGTTGACAATATTGTCACATTCCACCAAGGGGCAGAAAAATTAAAACTTTGTTTGATATTTTTTTTGTTGAAATTTTTCTTTTGTTTATAAGTTATAGCAATTTTGGTTTTCCCTATCGCCCCTTGGTGGACAAAATGAAAAGGAAAGAGCTTCGGGCCCAAAGCACTTCAAATCATCGCTTTCAGCGAGAAATTTTTCGAAAAATGTATGAAGGAAACGCTTCGCACCTGAAGCATTCCCAGTGGCTACTTCGGGTGAAGAATTTTGTGAGGCGACATCCAAGCAACTTCGTCGAAGAAGAAAAGATAGCCCGAATCAACTAAGGCAAAGAAATTACTTCGGGCCCGAAGTATTTCTACAATCCACTTTGGCCAGTTTTCACCCGAAGCAGTAGAGGTCGAGAAAGTGCTTTGACCAAAACTCCCCCGAACCGTCGTTTCAAAAGAAGATCAGCCTGAAGCGTTTTTCTCGACCCATCAGTGAAGCAGTTTTGCTAGCAAAGCAGCGAAGAATAGAAGGAGATCGACTTTGGCACTCCACGCCCCTAAAGTAATTTTGCGAAGCAAAAATCAGTGAGGTACTTCCCAGGAATGCTTCCCAAGTTGGGCATTTTCTCGAGGCAATCAAAGAGCCTCATAAATGCATATTTTCTTGCTCGGTAAGCCTGTTGCTCATTTTTGGCAATTGGATGCAAAGTATCAGTCTATGAAGAAGAGCCCGGCAAGCATGGCCACCACTCGAGCACCGCACCTACAATCCAAGGACACCCAAGTGGCTCATTTAATGTGACTTTCCCTGGCTGACTCGGTCACCATTACCAGTTTTTGTAGCTAATTTGAGATATCATCCGTAGCAGCAGCAAGGAGCCAATTTCCCAGGTCCCGAGGGTGTACTCTGCTATTTTTGTAATAATGATTCAGAGGGCCGGGTCCTCTATAAAAACCTAGGCTTTATAATGTAAAAGGGGGGGAACTTTCTACTAGAGAGCTACTGTAACTTGATGTCCTGCATTTAATACTAAAGACCTTTTGTGCTCTATTTCTTTCTTTTATGCTGCCTTCTATGCTTAATTCTTATCTTTTCTCGTTTGTGTACCGAGACTCTAAATCCTGAATCCGGTGTGCGATCGAGGACTGAACCCCTAAAATTTGCCTTGAAGGATACATAGGAGAGGAAAAACACCTTGTCGCTTTCCTTTATGCTGCCTGGTGGATTGAGGTTTCTGTTATTCTCTTATCTTAATCGTTGTTACTCTGAATCCTGAATTCCACCAAGAGAGAAAGGAGAACCCTGCGAACCCGTCCAGAGGATACATAGGAAGTTCGGCATTTCATTTCTTTCATGTTATTCTTGGTATTTCTTGCTGCTATTCAAGTTGTTAGCGAGTAATCGTGCTTCCTATTCTCTTCCACCCTAAATCATCATCTAATAACCATTACTCTTTTTATTTCTTTCTCTAACCCTTACTATTTTTTATTTCTTTTCCTTACCCTTACTCTGTTTATTTCTTTCCTACACTCTTGTCTCAAACCCCAAAAGTAGATTAGTATAGGAGCCGGAATTTCTCTAGAGATTGGCATGAGGGGCATCTCTTCCCCTTGGCCTTTCAATGTTGGTCACAGGTCCAGGGCATGCAAACCCATCGAAAGTCCTTTCCTGTGTGGATTTGATGACCAACAAGTACATAGGGAGACCTACCAAATCTATACTTTTAAGTGATGCTAATGGATCAAAGGGTACCTCAACCATCCTCCCTTAAAACACAGAGTCAATTGTGATCTAGATCATGGACTACCACACCATCTATGAACATAACCCCACCAAGACCATCTCTAGAAGGCAAAGAAAAGGAGATGGGCTCACGGGCCTAGGATTAGGATCAAGGTGACATGCATCCCTGGGGAGGATCAAGTGTGTAGAGATTAGACTATGGAACACCAATAGAAAAAACCTATGTACCTTTTCTATATTGAGTAATATCATGCTACTTTAATTAAAATGTGCATTTATATGTGTGTTATGATTTGTATATGTTTTTATATTTTACTATGCATGAATGATGATATAACTATGAAAATGCATGAATGATGATATAACTATGAAAATGCATGAATGAAATAAGCTAATGTAATGCATGATGAGGATAACTAAATAAAAAAAAAATGCATGGATGGATGAAGGAATGAAAGAAACAAATGATGGAAGAAAGAGGGAAAGAAAGGAAGGAGAAAAACACACCTTTAGCCAAAATTGCACCTCATAAAGATGAACCACGATTTTGGCATAGAGTGAAGTTGCACCCTATAGAGATAGGGTGCAATTTCAAAAAAGAGAAAAGAACAAAAGAAGAAAAGGAGAAGGAAAAGAAGAAAAAATAAGGAGAAGGATAAAGCAGAAGATGGAGAATATCAAAAAAATAGAAGGGTGCTTGGAAAATGATATTTGAATCAACATAGATCATGAAAGACCAGTGTGATCAAATGAACATAGACCAAGTGAAAAGGAAAAAATAATGGAGTGGATATCTATAGGGATGTGGGCTTGCAAATGACCGAATGGTACCTACCCCTTGATTTTGGCTATGAAGCTATCTTGTAAGGGTGCTATGCTCATAAAAATGGTCAACTATGGAGTGATACCCACTATTTGTGTAGTGCTCGCTAATGACCAGAGATGAATAGGTGTCTACTAGGATGTATGCTCACAAATGGCCAAGATGGAGGTTGCCCATCATGTATGGCCATGAAGCTTATCCTATGGGATGAACTATGAGATTGATTTATCAATATGAGTACTACATGATAGGGATGTGGTGTGTGCAAAAAGATGAATGGTCAATACAAAATACAATAGAACAACATGATAATTTGTGTGAGTGAGAAGATATAAGAAAGAGAGAAGCAAGAAGTGTGCGTGTGTGTGTCCTTGTTGAAATATTGAGAGTTAATAGGTGTGCATAAGATAGATAGTGGCTGTATGAATACCATAAATGATACTCCTACGGTATATATCCTATCCAAAAAGGACTGCTTAACAATCAAAATATCAAGAAGGAAAATTATGAACAAAAGCAAAGGCAAAAGTAGAGGTAGAGAGAAGAAGGAACATACATACTTTATCTTGGGGAGGAAAAAAAATAATAAAAAATTTTAAGGAGAAAGGACATACAAGAGATGAAGAACTATATCCCTTGACTTGGAGAAATTAGAAATGATGAAAACTTTCAAGGTTAGGGAATATAATAGAAGAAAAGACAATAAGAAGAATGGATGAATGCAAAATTGAAAATGTGTGGATATGGGTCCTAGGTTGGGAATTTGCTAGGAATAAAAACCCTAGTATGAGTGCAATGCGTGTGAGCTAAGACCTAACTGGATTTCATCACTTGCCATCCTCACGAAATATCCAAAATCTATATGATCAAGCAATCATGCAAATATGAAAAAGAAAAATATAATTATGTGACAAGAAAAAATACAAAGTGGAACTAAATGTTAGGAAAATTGAGTAAAATATGATAGAAAATCATGTATTATGAACAAGCAAACCAAATGCACTGTAAAAAATATAGAGTTATGCATAGTACATTTTGAGGTGTATTATGTTCACTCGTTATTTAAGTTCTTTACCACCCATGGGAAAACCAAATTAGGGTGTTCCAAAGTCACCATATTACAAAATAGAATGTTAGTGGGATAAGGCGGTCCCTTATCCTCATCACTCCACTCCAAGCCTTGATGATCTAAATATTTAGCATAAGTAATAAGGTGATCAATATTATCAAAGGGTAAAGGTTGGTTTTCATTAGGGATGTAGCCTATGCCACACCTCCCAGGCCAAATCTCAACTTACAAAGGCTCTTGAATACCTTTTTGTTCTAGCCCCAAACCTTTACCTATATATCCCATGCTAGATAGGATTTTCTTGGAAAGTGGGTAATCATTGGATAGGTAACAATGGGTAAAAGAACACTCTACAAGAAAAGGATTGCTACCATGGATATTTTATTTGAGGGATACTCCTACAAATATAAAGGTACACATGCCAATGTGTGTAACTTCACCTTTATTATAGGGTAAACCCATAGTCCTCGATGAAGGTGGTAGCTTGGAAAGATCTAAAAGAGGTTTTTGAAGAAACATATTGACCTGATCTTGTGATAAACATTGAATAATGGTTCCTCACTCACCTTTAGATTTTCAAGTTACTTAGTGATGTGAGATAAAGAGACTAATGAAAATTAATTAACATTAGATTAAGCTTGCTCAACCATTGAAAAATATTTAAATGAATGAGGATCACCTCAAATGGTGACAAGTTGATCTTTGAATTTGGACTTCAAACATTGATAAAAAGTGGAAGGGACAACCCTCATCACATGAATCCAAGGGCACCCCAAGAAGAAAAATAAAATATGTAGGGCAAGATACGACATAAAACAAGGTATCTAAGATCTTAGATATAACCCTAAGGGGAGAGATATAATGTCACATGCATCTTAGGACTCATTGTTGAAATATTTGATTATGATATCATATTTAGTTAAATCTTACTATTTTAATCCAAAATTTTGGAAAAAATGATAAGTGCATAGATTGAAGGAGGAAACATTATCTATTAAAATTTTCTTTATAAATTTTTCCCCAATAAATGTTTTGGGACTGAAAGATATGAGATATAATATTGACACAAGAGATTACAATATATAGACATGAGGTCTATATGAGAACATGACAAGTATCAAGCACACATGTCATAATAGTCATACAAAGTACACATTAACTCTAACATTCCCCCTTAATGTGTAATTTTCTAAAACTTTATCCTAATATCCTCATTTATTACATTATTTGGTCTAGGCTTGTGCTTTTTGTATTTGGCTCTCCAACTGTAAATAATGCTAGATCAATGGTGTATACATCTTGGTTTGTTGGCTCAGGGTCAACCAATTCCTTGGATCTATTGCGTCTAGGTTAGCTGATGAGGCCCAAAAGTGCCTCATTATTGCACAATGCTTGAATACCATATGATAAGTTAATTACCAAATAGTTGACTAAAATATACTATTTGTTAAGTGTTTGCATGATTTTATGTTAGGAATACTATATCTCTGTTTTTGACTATTTTCAATAATTTGTGACTGATTTTGCTTGATTAAGTAGCAAGTAAAAACATGAATTTAAATTAACAAAATGTGGTATGCTTATATCCATTAAATTATCAATGGTTTTTGAATTTTTTCTTGCCCTTAAAATTGTTTCAAATCCACATTGAAGCCAAAATTTTAGGACTGTCATAAATCTGAAAATCTGAAAAAACAGCCATATAAAAATCATTAAGTTGTCACTTTATAGGAACACCTTGAAGTTGTCAAGCAAAGCATGAGGATATGGATGGAATGAGTTGAGAAGGACTACAGAAGACATCTGAACTATTTAGAAGCATTCCCACATGGTCTAAATAGGCAGCAACAGGGTATAACAGAGTAGGGACAATTGTGCAACATTGTTGCACTATTTCAGCATGGTTACTTGGTGAATGAAGTGTATAAATTTAGTAGCAACTTGATGTACTCCTTCATGTTGATATTTGAATAATTTTTCCATGTTCTATTTTTTTGAATTTGCAAGAAATGCCAATATTTTACAACTGTGCAACAGATTTGGAAAATGCAGTAATTTACCATATAAATTCCAGCAAGTTACCAATGAATGACAAGGCATGGAATTCACACATGGAGAGGAATGAAGGCTATTGCAATATGATATTGAGGGCTAATCCACCTGAGAAATGCAGCTAAAATCACTTGAAGAGCACACAGTTGGTCATTTCGAAGATCTTCGGATTGAACAGGTATCTTCGGATTGAGAAATATAGTCTCTTTGGATTGAGCCACTTAGCTCCAGATTGAGAATAAAAAGTGCTTTTTGATTTTTTTACTATTTTTTGATGATGGAAAAAGGGAAAGGTTGAGAAGGTTAAGATAAAATATCCCCCAGCTGTCTTTGTCGTCCTTACCATCCAAAGCCACCATTCATGGAAAAAGATCAATTGATCCTCTTCTAGGATAAACCTAGAAATAACTGCAACATAATAGGAAGTTGTTTGCAAGATAGAAATGGCATATTATGAAGTGGATAAAGATGTGTGAGATATTTATAGACTCCTACCACATACTCCCACCACTAAATATGCTTTCTAAGGGCCAATGACTACTACTGCAACATAAGCTATCCAAATTTGCATTTATTTTAGATCCAGAATTATTGGCAAATCACTATAAAGTAGCACATAGGCTGATTTGAGCATGGGATATGTTGTAAATATTTATATAAATAACAGAGCTCCATCCTTGGTTGAGCCAGTTAGGAATTAGAATAGAGGAGAGTTTTCAATAGCAATAATTAGAACTATACAGTAATTTTTTGTAACAGTTTTCAACATGTTTTGTCATCAATAAAAGTGCAGTTATTTTATCATTTTTTGTTATGAGTGTTAATTAGTTAAGGAGGATTTTTAAGGCAGGTTTTAATATGTAATTTTGCTACAGTAGAATTAATAGATTACTTGTCAAGTTTACTTTTCTTGTTTTAAGTTTGTATAATGTTCTTTATGTTTTCTATTATGATTGTGTACAACATTTGTGTGTGTGTCTGCTGACAAATTATATTGAGCATTTTTTCTTTGCTTTATATGTTTTCCCTAATTTTCTATTTTAGCAACTTTCTATTTTTAGCATATTTCATTTTGCTATCAATTCCTGTAACAGAAGCTTGATGAAATTTTGTGGCAGGACATTGACAGGTGTTTTTAGCATAAATTTCATTTACAAGTATCATTTCAATTATGCAAGAGTAACTAGGTTTCAATTCTGCAAATTTAACTTAGGATTTCATTTTAACAACATTTAAATTCAACAATTTAAATTCTATTATTTTAATTCTGCAAAAGTAGATTAGAATTTCAATTTAGCAATTTCAATTCCTGCAATTGTAGTTAGATTTCAATTCTTGCAACTTAGAATTAGTTTTTAGTTCCTGCAAGTTTCCATTCTACATATTAGGTTTAGTATAACACCAAAAGGCTAAACCAAATCTGTCTCACCCAATAAATACTTGAAATATGAATGCCTGAATTATACTCTGTCCTAGCCTTCTATCATAGATAGCCTTGGACACCACCTCGGATTGATAAGATCTTTGAGATTTAATGATGTGCTTAACGACAATGCATAATTTTGGTAGCATTGTCAGGGAACACAATGTTGTTAGAGGGTAAAAGTAGATCAATAATTGTTAATTATACTAAATTGTGAACTTCAGAGTAAAATCTGGATAAATGATTGGTATTAGTAACCGTTTTTAGTAAATTGTATTTCAGTCCATTTAGAAAACAAGCAACCATAGGGAGGGGATCTTCACACCTAGGGGTTAAATTGCTTATGTTTGAAATTATTCATAAAAATTGAAAGAATTCATCATCCTCGTTATCAAGAAACATAAGATCTCTTAGAGGAGCCATCTGCAAGTACTATCATTTTTATATCCATATCATCAGGGTAGTATAAAAAAATTTGTACTAGGTGTTGGGAAGACATCATGGCAGATATACAAGACTATCCATTGAAAAAAATAATCATATCAGCTACTTGTAGCATTTGTTCGCAAGGACATATCACTGATAAATACCATTTACTTCCACAACTCAGAGATGCAAAATTTGTTGCTTGGTCTAAATTCTTCTCAAGGGAGATCCCAACAACAACAAACAAAGCAAGTAAAACCACTACCTCCAACCCAACCTATGGTCAATATGAATAATACAGGACAGGTAACCCCTGTCTATGTAAGCTGAGTTAGTTAAAAAAAAAATCACAAAACTTTTACACAATCAAAATAAAAGTTTACAACTTAAAAATGATCCTAGAGTTTTGCCATTATTGCTTAAATATTGTTAGGGTTTTACCACGCTAAACCGTAACCTAACAATTATTAGCCTACATCGAAAATAGTTGATCTCATTAGAGGTGATCCAACCTGAAAAGTAGTTGATCTGCTAAAGTTGTACACTTCTTGTATTTTTGTGTAAATCAAAAATACGTCTTTTTCAGCCCAACTTGTGATCAATCTGAATAATACAAGATAGGCAACCCCTGTCTATGTAGTTGAATCTGGTAAAAAAAAAACTGTAGAAAATGTTATTGACTGCAACAACATCCAACTGTGCTCAAAAAAGTACTTACCTGAGATTGAAGAGATAAAAGTCAATAGAGATACACAAAAACCCTTTAGTCCAGACACATAAATTAGCCTTGGATAAAGGAGAAAAACTAGAAAATCTGCACATAGAAAATTTACTTCCATTAAGGATAAATTCTGTCCTCCTAAGAATGAAACAAACTGAAGTACAACCAAATAAATTCTTGAACATTATTGGCCGGTTCACTTATGAATAAAAAGTAAAAGTGTTTGCTATTTTGAGAATATTTCAATCCCTTTGCATGGAATTACAAGGGTATGTCAATATTTCATCTTGATATATACACTTAACATACTTGAGAATTGACATTGAATTGTTTCAAGTATAGATTGACAAGATTTTGCAGATTAGGAGGCATGGACAACACTTGATTGAAGAAGTTTTCAGATATGGAGCAATGCTTCTTTCTACCATTGGTAATTCATGGAGGATGTTAGTGGTGAATGGACATTGCCTTTGGGTATACCATGCACCATTAACTAAAGAGAAGTTCTTGAAGGATATTCCATTGGATGTACACATAATGAAAGAGAATTTCTCTTCAATATCAGATTCAGAGTGATGATAAAAAGTTTGAAAAAAAGAAAAAAAAATACAAGAAAAGCAAAAATAAGAATAGTCTTGTTTGCGAACTTCATTCTTGGGTACAAGCAAGACACGAAAAATTGAAAAAAAAAAGAAAAAAAAGAGAGAAAAAAAAATTGCAACAAAGGCATGTCCCACAAAATGGAGATACATGAGGACAAGCATCAATTTCAGCAAGGAAGAGGAAAAATGGAGCCAATACTTCATTTCCAGTAATAAGGAGGCAATTATGATGTAAGAAGATTCTTACTGCTCATCTAGAAAGGAAGGTTGCATCAATGTTGTAGGTTTCAACATAAAGAGATTGTGTTTTCATACAACAATTGACATGTTTTTGCAGAATAAGGATTGGTATTATCCAAATAAGAGTGAGAGATGTTCTCTCTCATTGAAGCACTTGAAAAAAAAAAAGAAAAAATGGACATAAGTTGGTTGAAAACCAGAAATGGCAGCCTCTTTTGATGAAAAAAATGAAAAAAAAAGAAGAAGAAAAAAATGAAAAAAAAAGGAAAGAAAAAAATGATGAGAAAAAAAAACAAAATGAATAATTCAGTAGTGAAAACCTTCTTGGAGGCGCTACTAAGTTGGCTTGCATGAAAAACGATTTTACGATATGCATTACCTTGTTGATCTACCCATCATTTTTCCACCATTGTACAAATATCACACTGCACGTGTTATGTTTATGTTTTCAGATAGCCTGCTAACAATCATCAAAAGCAACTTGTAAGGTGCATGACCAATTTTTAGGATAGTAAGGCATGTGTTTCTTGCATTTAATTCATAGTAAATATTTAGCATTTAGTGTATGATAAGCAGTATTTGGCATAAACTATTCATACAATATTGGCAAGTTGAAAATAGAACATGTTCAAGATGCCAAGAAACACCCCCTTATGCCCTTAATTGCATGGAAATTCCAAAAATGTGCAAAAACCTAATTTTGGGACATACGTGGCAACAATTCTATTTCAATTTGTAGGGCAAGTTTTAGAAGGATAACTACAAGTTTATATCTCACAATTGTCTGATAAATTGAAGGAGGATAATCAACAAAATGCACCTGAGGGTTCTATTTTAGTACTACTAGAATAAAATAGCAACATACAAAACAAATAATTACATCTAAACAAAAGGATGAAAAAGGGATTTTGATGTTATGGAAGGCTTATACACTCTAGATATGGGCCCACAATAGAATATGTAGCTAAATTTTGCATAGGAGGTAATTTCTGCATTTTCTGATGCATATTCGGAATGAACAATCATATCTTCGAAATGAACAGGCATATCTTCGAAATGAGCAGGATATCTTCGGAATGAGCAGAAACTGTACCAAAATTTTTGAAAATGCTATAGAATAGCAAAAAGAGAAGGGTACATCAAATATTGAGGTTCATAAGGCTCTACCACAAGTAAGTACATCCCTCAAGCATTTCAAATCCAAAAATTTTATCAATTTTTTTCAAAAGGTGCAAACAACAGAAATAAGCATTTAGGCTGAAATATTGTTAAGAACAAAACATTCCATCAGTAGAAGTGCATCTGCCAAATACATTTCCACAATAAGACTATTGCAAGATGAATCACATGATATCAAGCCTTTAAGAGGTACCTTGCAAAACTAAAACTTGTAGAAAGACAAAAAAAGAGTCATACATGTGCTTAATTTCAAAATACTTGATATAGGGCAGCAAGGAGGAATTTCTCAGTTAGCAGGTAGTAAAGGATGTTCACAAGAATAAAACCTGCATATTACTATGGCCTACTAAGATGCATGAGGGCATGCATCAGTTCAAGTTGGGGGGGATGATGAGGCCCAAAAATACCTCATTATTACACAATGTTTGAATACCATATGATAATTAATTGCCAAATGGTTGACTAAAATATACTATTTGTTAAGTGTTTGCATGATTTTATGTTAGGAATATTATATCTCTATTTTGACTATTTTCAGCATTTTATGACTGATTTTGCTTGATTAAGTAGCAAGTAAAAACATGCATTTAAATTAAAAAAATGTGGTATGTTGATATCCATTAACGTCTCAATGGTTTTTGAATGTTTTCCTACCCTTCAACTTGTTTCAAATCCACATTGAAGCCAAAATTTTAGGACTGTCATAAATCTAAAAATCTAAAAAAAATAGCCATATAAAAATCAGCAAGCTGTCACTTTATAGGAACACCTTGAAGTTGTCAAGCAAAGCATGAGGATATGGATGGAATGAGTTTAGAAGGAATACAGAATACATATAAACTATTTAGAAGCATTCCCACATGGTCTAAATAGGTAGCAACAGGGTATAACAGAGTAGGGACAATTGTGCAACACTGTTGCACTATTTCAGCATGGTTACTTGGTGAATGAAGTGTATAAATTTAGTAGCAACTTGATGTACTCCTTCATGTTGATATTTGAATAATTTTTCCATGTTCTATTTTTTTTGAATTTGCAAGAAATGCCAATATTTTACAACTGTGCAACAGAGTTGGAAAATGCAGTAATTTACCATATAAATTCTAGCAAGCTACCAATGAATGGCAAGACATGGAATTCGCACATGGAGAGGAATGAAGGCTATTGCAATCTGATCCTGAGGGCTAATACATATAAGAAATACAACTAAAATCACTTGAAGAGCATACAGTTGGTCATTTCGAAGATATTCGGATTGAACAGGTATCTTCGGATTGAGAAATACAGTCTCTTCAGATTGAGAAATACAGTCTCTTCGGATTGAGCCACTTAGCTCCGGATTGAGAACAAAAAGTGCTTTTTGAATTTTTTACGATGGAAAAAGGGAAAGAAGGGTGAGAAGGTTAAGGGAAAATATTCCCCAGTTGTCTTTGTCATCCTTGTCATCCAAAGCCACCATTCATGGAAAAAAGATCAATTGATCCTCTTCTAGGATAAACCCATAAATAACTTCAACATAATAGGAAGTTGTTTGCAAGATAGAAATGGCATATTTTGAAGTGGAGAAAGATGTGTGAGATATTTCTAGACTCCTCCCACATACTCCCACCACTGAAGATGCTTTCTAAGGGCTAATGACTACTACTACAACACAAACTATCCAGTTTTACATTTATTTTAGATCCAAAATTATTGGCAAATCACTGTAAAGTAGCACATAGGCTGACTTGAGCATGGGATATGTTGTAAATATATATAAATAACACAACTCCCTCTTTGGTTGAGCCAGTTAGGAATTAGAATAGAGGAGAGTTTTCAATAGCAACAATTAGGACTGTACAATAATTTTCTATAATAGTTTTTAGCATGTTTTGTCATCAATAAAAGTGTAATTATTTTATCATTTTCCATTTTGAGTGTTAATTAGTTAAGGAGGATTTTTATGGCAGGTTTTAATCTATAATTTTGCTATAGCAGAATTAATAGATTACTTGTCAAGTTTACTTTTCTTGTTTTAAGTTTGTATAATGTTATTTATATTTTCTATTATGTTTGTGTACAACATTTGTGTGTGTGTCAAATGACAAATTATATTAAGCATTTTTTCTTTGCTTTCCATGTTTTCCCTACTTTTTTGTTTTAGCAACTTTTCATTTTCAGCATATTTCATTTTGCTGTCAATTCTTGTAGCAAAAGCTTGACGACCTTTTGTGGCAGAACATTGATAGGTGTTTTTAGCATAAGTTTCATTTAAAAGCATCATTTCAATTATGCAAGAGTAACTAGGTTTCAATTCTACAAATGTAACTTACGATTTCATTTCAGCAATATTTAAATTCAACAATTTAAATTCTATTATTTTAATTCTGCAAAAGTAGATTAGACTTTCAATTTAGCAATTCCAATTCCTACAATTGTAGTTAGATTTCAATTCCTACAACTTAGAATTAGTTTTTAGTTCCTACAAGTTTCCATTCTGTAGATTAGGTTTAGTGTGACACTAAAAGGCTAAACCAAATCTGTCTCACCCAATAAATTCTTGAAATATGAATGCCTGAATTGTACTCTACCCTAGCCTTCTATCGTAGCCTTGGACACCACCCCGGATTGATAAGATCTTTGATATTTAATGATGTGCTTAATGAAAATGCATCATTAGCTATCTAAGTGCCACAACGTCATCGTGGGTGCCTCAGGGTCAGCCACTTGTAGGTTTTTTGCCTCTGTAGGTCATCCTATAGGTATGTTGCCTCTTGTAGGTCACTGACTAGGTTCACCATTAATATCATCCCCCTCATGGTGAAACACAATATAGAAGGTGTTGGTATCTATCTAAAATGCATATTAATACAAAAGAAATACAATCCATATAAAAGTATCGGTCTTTGCTGAAAATGCACTCAAAATATAATAAAAAATGAGCCATAGAATACAAATGTGGAGGAGAAGAAGAAAGAAAGAAGATAATAGAATATTATGAAGTGTCTATGTTTGTAGTTTTTAGAATTTGATATAAACAAATCCTTGGATAGATTATAGGGTGTCTATGTCTGTAGTCCATAGACTAGGTGTCCTTATGATGACCATATCATCCTACTAGAATGCATGGGTAACCAACCGCTACATCCGCCAAGTGCTATAGAGAAGGTAACTAGATAGTAGGATCACATACAAGTGCTTTGGGAGTGTTGGGTTCAACCAAGAGTGCACTCCATGATAACAATATTTGAGGCTAAAAATATAAATGGAATAGCCTCAAAATTACAATTGGACACCACCAATGTGTCCATATCGAAAAAACCTTTTTGATGACTATAAATACCCCTATGTTTCATTCTCAATGGGGCCTTCATGTGTGAGAAAAAAATAGCATACCTCTCAATTTCCCTCACATGGGAATATTTTGGAATGTGCTTCAGAATAATAAAACATGGACAATGTGGGAAAAATAAAAATGGTATGCTAAAATTCTGGTTGGCAATGTTAAGAATTTGCTTTATGTGACTATCACGCAAGTACTTGACCACACACCAAACCACACCAAGGTTTTTAAACATTCTTTCCAATAAAAAATGCATGCTTGATATTGGATATATCCCACCCATTATCAATATCACTCCCAAATCCCCATACAATGAGAAAGTGGTCTTCCCACTTTATATAAGATGCACTGGAAAAGATATATTCCCTTAAATGGATTTGAAAAGAAAATATTAAAAAACATTTTCCTTTAGTAAAGTGCATGGTGGGTTATTTTTAGGACTATCATAATCACAAAATAAAAAATTGGGTGATTAATTTAATATCAATGGTTGGTATGGAAAGAAAACAACTATAGAACCTTGATCTATATTTCAACATGGCTCTCTTCATGCTCACCACTCCATGTGGATAAACTCCAAAAGAAGAACCAAGCAGGCCATTGGTGTTGAAGGGGGGTGTATCCCATGTCTTATGTGCCAGGTGGCACATTGTCTATGATCCTGTGGTGGTGCTACATATCCGATAGCAATGACTCATCAAAAATGCTATAAAATATAAAAAACTAATCTATAATATTTTGAATAGATTCCACTACTAGGGTTTTTTATCAACTTTGCAACTGCATCATCCATATTAAACTCGTGCAATGATCGTAGCTCCATGGATATGGTGCATGATATGATTGTCTCAAAGCAGGAAAAAAAAAACTTTATCTCAAACGTGTACAGGAGACTGCTTCAAATTGAGGGGATTTTGTGGGTCTTCTACGTGCACACAGTTGCATGAACTAGATTCGATCCATGATGATCAACTCTTTCAAAAAAATATCCTCAATTCATAATCGATGTTGTCAAATTTGTCTCGATATCATGCTTTGTGGATCTTCTATTGCAATGTATGGACATAGTTTTGGATCTTCTCCATGGTAGATCATAAAAAAAAATAAGTCAACCAATCGCGTCCTTCACATAAGGTCAGTAGGATCATGGATAAAAAAATCATTGACTGTACTCAAATGGGGAACACTCGAAACTTCTCTGCTAACCTCCATCTCATCTCCACTTCATATGCACAACCTGTAGAAAAAAAAATTATAGCAATAGAAAAAATCGTTAAAATTTTTCACTCTACTCCTCAACATCTCATGGCTCCAAGCAATGAAGCTTCAGGGGCAGCCATGAGTTTTCTCAAGTTATTTGGTTTCTGATCCATTAAAAAATGGAGAGCATACTCCCTAGGCTTGAAGAAAAAAAAATAGAGGAAAAAACAAGGGGGTATTTCCATGAGGGAAATCCCTCCTCAAGGGTTTACATAGGGTAAAAGAGAGCTTGTGATCTAATACCAAATTTTGGGACTAAAATATATGAGATATAATATTGATACAAGAGATTAAAATATATAGGCATGAGGCCTATATGAGAACATGACAATTGTCAAGGACACATGTCATAACAGGTAAACAAAGTACACATTAAATCTAACAAAATGTAGTGATGTAAAGGGATGAATCCCCTCACAAGTTTGAGGAAGGAATATTATCATCTAAGAATATGATGTATCCCAAGGGAAAATATGACATAAAATATAGCACTAGGGGAAATATATTGAGAAACATATTGTTGTCTTAGAAGCTTCAACAAGGCTTCCCTATAAATAGGAGAAGTTTGTAAAAGTTCTAGGAGAGAGATCTTAGTTGGGGTACTAGCTAACTATTGTTGAATATCGAAGGAGACTTTAGGTTGTGGTTTCAACAATAAAGGTGGGTTTTCTACTCTCATGCTTATTTTTTGGGCATTATTTAAAATTAAGGGTGGTTTTAAAGGTTTATTGGATGTAGAACTTATCTCCTATTGAGATCATTGAGTTAATTGTGCTTGAGATTTTTACCTTGTATTTGTTGCTATCATACCAACCATATTGTTGTAGGGAGGTGGCACATTATGATATGACACTTGGTTAGCTGCATGTTACCCATGCTTAGGTAGGGGATCTTGGAAGATCCCCTTATATTGATTAGTTGTGAGTGCTTGTTGAGTAGGAGGTTGACTGTTTCTGGAGGATTGGGTTGAGGAACTTTTATAACAAGGTGACCTTCCTCAATTAGGTCCTGAACCACATGTTTCAACATCTTACATGAATTTTTCATGTGCCCCTCCACTCTATAATACTCACAATGTTGGCCAAGCTTATACCAATTAATTGTGGTGTCGATATACCTTATGGGAGGTAAATAAATCACATTAGCTTCCAATAGATACTTTAGGACCATGTTCATAGGCATGTTGAGTCTTGTAAAATTCCTTGGTGGGGGTTTTTGAGGTTGGTTAAGCACCATATTTTGTAGGTTTTTAACAACATTAGTAATAGGCCTACTATTCGTTACCCCATCACCAACTACATGCTTGTTCTTATAATGATTTTGTAATGGTCCTATATTCTTATTTATTTGGCTTAATTTGACCTCTTTTAATGAGGGATTGCTCTACCCTTCTTGCCATATCTATCACTTGGTCAAAGAGATGATGGTTGTTGTTTTCAATTCATAAGATATTTGCTCTTGTAAATTTCCAATGAAGATCTCTAACAAGTCTCGAGGAGGTAAAGTATATCTCAATCATCCAACTAAACTTGTCGAACAAGATACATTTTTTAAAAAAATTTTATCCTTATCTCGTTTCAACATATAAACATATTTTATAGTCACATTTTTCTCAACATAATCCTTGAATTGCTAAACAAATAATTTTGTTGTCTTCAAAATTCCTCAAAGAATGATGAGGTAGTTGATAATACCATTGCAATGCCATACTATCAAGGATCTTAGGAAATATTTTTAGCAACAATATGTCATCATATATAATAGCATGGTATGTTGTCCTAAATATCATTAAATGTTTAATTGGGTCCTCAATTACCTTAGAAATAGGTAGAACTAGCATTGGAAAATGCTTAGGGTAGGGCCTAGAAGAGATAATAGGGTATAAGGTATGATTGTAAATCTCATTATAGTTGTAGGTAAATCTTGGAGGTTGAATCATATCCACTCTTGAAACCAATTGCTTCACCACACTTGTCAAATTTTGCATATTAGGATTATTGTTGTGAAATACCCCTATATTCCCTAGGGGAGGAGTATAGGTAGATTGTTGAAAGGAAACTTGGCCAATGTTGTAGGTATTAATAATGTTATGGTATGGGTTTTGATATGTGGTATATTTCTATTAAGGATAACTAACATTTTGTGGAACAGAAGCATGTTGCGATGAGTAGAATGAGGAGGAAATAAGCATAATTTTGGGATGCACTATTGGTTGGAAGAGCTTGTAGAATTCCCTCAATTTTTGTGGTCATAGTAGTTGTATATGTTGGTTTATGAAAAGAATTTACATGATGTGAAGATTCAAACTAGAGGTTGTTATGAAAATTCCTAAGAGATATGGTTGGAGGAGGAGGAATCCCACCTCTTTTGAGTTAGGCTTCCTCTTCCATAGCTTTAACGAAAGACTCCTTATAGTAATTCATAAAATCCCATATATGATAAAATAATGTGAAAGTGAAGCCTCCATTAGGCCCATAAAAAGGATCAAAGTCAGTACTAGTTTATTCATGTTCTTCCTCTTCTTCATCTAGATTGGGATTCTACGTATCAACCTGATCATATTTTTGAAAAATTTGATCAGATTCTAAAAGATTTCACTTACTCCTAATGTTGGGAGGCATTAGGAGGAAGAGAAAGGATAGAGGAAAAAACTACCAAAAAGACACACAAGAAGACTTTTAAGATGTTTTTAATATTTTATAATTCTAAGAAAACAAAACTAGTGGTCTTGCTTAAAATTTTCCAAAAAACAAAAAGAAGAGTCTTCCTATCTTGGCCACTAAAATGTGTTTTCACATCAGGTTCACCAAATATGTAGAGGCGGAAAACTACCCTGTAGTATATGATTATTGATTGGATCTACTAGGAGCCAAGGTGACCATGGGGGTATGTTATATTCTCTACATTCGGGGACTTGGGTATCGAAGGGTTCACCAAGAATAGTTTAAGGACTCACTCCAAATTTGGTATGGAAGTGTTTGATGTGTATATCAAGCAAACACCTATATTTGACCTTTCTAAAATCTAGCTAAGAAAATGAAATAACAATGCAAGAGAACAAAAATGTAGGTAAACAATGAATAACACTAGTATGATTCTAGATTTTGAATGATAACTAAACCCTAACTTGCAACAAAATAAATATTTTTCTTTTAGCAAGGGCTTGAGAGAATGCAAAAATAGATTTAACCTAGAGTGCAAACTATATGCTCTTATTATTTTAAATACCTAGAATGTGACCAAATATTTCCCTTTATTTATGATCTAGGTTTTAAAATAAAAATAGATAGAAAGTAAACAACAAATAACCCATGAGATTAACTTAGAGTACTTATCTAATCTGGTGGTTGACCGTAACTTTTAACTTGTATCCAGATGTGTCCATCAACTTCATAACCTACAAAATAGCTTCACAAACCCTAGAAAATTTGATCAACTTTTGGGGGTCTACTTAGGCTACTGTAATATTGATCTTGGAGGCATAACAGTCAAGCCCCCTTGGTCCTTTTAGCTGACCATTCGAAATAAAAATTATTGTTGACCTTTTTTTGGAAAAAACAAGACAAGATGCAATGAAATAAAATAGTGCAAAAATCAAAATGTAAACAATAGTGTTACTATCTAAATCTAGCATGAAAGTGCAAATTGAGGGTTTGGGAGTGAAACTTTACCCCCAAACCTGATGAAACTAAAATTCTACCTCATAAGGGGTAACTATGATTTTAGGTTCTACCAAAATTGTACCCTATACGAAAGGGGTATGAATTTGCAATAGAAGTGCAAAAAGATAAATTGATGTGAAATTGAATGCAAAATGTAGAATAGATAATTTTAGAAGTATTAAAATGCAAGAATAAACCTAGTGATAATAAAAGAATAGACAAAAGAGCTCCCACACTTATCCACCAAAGCAACAAATCAATAATAGAGCAACAACAAAACATCAGAGAACACTTGATCTTGTTAGAAGATAATCACCCTTCTTAGAACTTAGGATCACCTGGAAAACTTCTAGTACTTCTAAGGAAAAAGAGGATTCAAACCCTCTATTTATAAGAGGTTCAGAGGGAAAAAGGGTGGGAAGAAAAAAGACAACCTAAGGGAGGCTTTAGGTCCTAATATTTGGCCCAAAAATATGGTTTTCTAAGAGAAAATCATAACTTGTCAAAATCATGCCATGTAAGGAGTGACCACAATTTTGGAAAAGCTAGAAACAAAGGAGAAAAAGATGAAACGAGGCCCAAAATTGTGCTTAGATATGTTTAAGGGCCTTCTCAAGGGTTCTAGGGAACATGAATCACTTGGGTGGGTAAAATTTCCATGTCTACGCACACTTAACTCAAAATATCATTAAGGGCCTACCTTCTTAACAAGCCACACATGACACAAGGTTTTTTAAAGATAATATATCACAGGCCTACAATTACTTGTAATCTTTATTAGGCACTATATTTATAGAGCTTTGTTCCCCATCTAGTTTTATTAAACAAGCATGCAATCAAACACAAATCAAATTCTCATAAGCTATTTTTCAAATAAACTACTTGGACTTAGAAACTTCATTAATCTAATATCTTGTATGCCTACAATTATTTATAAACCTCACCAGACACTAGATCAATGGTGTCTTCTTTTCTACCTAGTTTACTACATCAAAATGTAATCAACAGATATTTTTATCATCACCAACCACCTATCTAATAAATTATTAGGCTACAAGGTTGTGCAAATCCAATGTATTATATATTTGCAATTACTTGTAAGCCTCACCAAATACTAGATTGGTAGAGATTTGATAGCTTGAATAGTTTATTACACAAGTATGCAATAAAAAAATAAATCCTAAATGATATACATGATAGAAAATGCATAACTTCAAAATACCTATTAAGACGAGTAGATATTCTTTATCTATTTGTACAAAAATTCATATGTCAGTTAAAGGATAGATAACTCCTCCCATCTCATTCAGTATAATGAGCCATCATTTTATATCATAGCCATTCTATTTTTTCTCATATATTAGTAGCACCTTTGGCTATTCATGTCCCATGCCTCATGTACATACAATTTTTGCATGCACACTAGACAAAGGATGGGCATGACCAATGATGACTATTGATATATCAAGCAATTTAGAACATCATCACCTTAAATTTCTTCTCAACTTGCAATACCTAAAATTATCCAACATATTGTCAGGTGGAATCAAGTCCCTCATTTCAACACCTCGCATATATACAAGGCCATTGTATAAATGCTAGGCAAAAAAACTAGGATTAGTGAATCCATTTGTTGATATGCTAGAAAATTCAATTCTAAATCATCATAATTCAAAAATCTTCTTCTCCTATCAAATTTAATTTCAACAACCTAAAATTATAAAATAACAACTCAATCAATCAAATCTCATCAATGCAAAAAATATCTTCATTTATTTGTAGGACCTTAGGAAAAATTTAGACTTGGTAATCAACACTTTGTATATCCATAATAATTTATGAGTGATCCAAGTAGTAGATTATCAAATATCTATGCTTATTAAAGGTGTATAAACTAGTGGAGATATTATTTTCACACCCACAATAAATGTTCAGACTAAGGGTCATGCTACTGTATGGACCTCCAAGGAAAGGTGATTCTTTTATCCCATGTCCTATGCATATATAATTCTTTGTACATACATTGAGCAAAGGATAAAGGCTTCTTATTTTCTTGGATTCTCCATATGGGAGCATTACCCCCAGTCTATAAAGCATATTGTTATACAAATTTTCAAATATTTCAACACATTATATATGATCCCAGGTACCAGCTCCATTTCTCATTTATCTATAAATATTTGCACATGCATTAGATAAAGGACCTATGATCCAAACATTCCATATTATGCATTCAAATATTCAAGAAATCAACATCTAGACAAATTTCATCTTCACAACTAACATCATAACCTAATGTGCATTTCAAACAAAATTGTTTATCATATCCACTTAAACCACATACTCACGATTATATTATGAACATAATGGCATGGGGAATATGATTTCAAAGTAGCCTTTATTGGCACCTTAGACAATGCATTTTCATTCAAATATTAATTTCTTCACACATTAGAGGTGGAGACAGGGATTAAGTCCAATCCCTCATATACATGTAAATAGTTGCATATGCATTAGGTAAAAAATTTCTATACCCTTGTTACCCTCTCTCATATATCAAGAAATCTAAGACACTGCATCACATTTCAACAAATGGATTTCTTTCAATAGGGGAAACATGCTCCTAAAAACATAATAATTTCAAACTATCTATACTCATTATACATATGTAGTTTCAGAAAGTAATCCATATCTATCATTATATATACTCATGCATATTGTTGTCTACGTAGGAAACACCTACCAACTACTAAATATCTTACACATTTGTATAAAATCCTTCGAGTATGCCTCTCAAAGTATGCTTATATTCCTTTGGGTATGCCTCTCAAAGTATGCATAAAATCCTTTGGGTATGTCTCTCAAAGAATGCATAAAATCATTTGGGTATGCCTCTCAAATCATGCATAAAATCATTTGGATATGCCTATCAAAGCATGCATAATATTATTTGGGTATGCCTCTCAAAGCGTGTATAAAATACTTTGGGTACACCTCTCAAAGCATGCATAAAATCCTTCGGGTATGCCTCTCAAAGCATGCATAAAATCCTTTAGGTATGCCTCTCAAAGCATACATAAAATCCTTTAGGTATGCCTCTCAAAGAATGATAAAATACTTTAGGTATTCCTATCAAATTATGCATAAAATTATTTAGGTATACCTCTTAAAGTGTGTATAAAATCCTTCGAATATGCCTCTCAAAGTATGGATAAAATGTTTTGGGTACGCCTCTCAAAACATGTATAAAATCCTTTGGGTATGCCTCTCAAAGCATGCATTAGTAACTACCACTAAAAATTAAGTCTACTAACAAAAATACACATATATCTTGTACATATTATAGGTAAATCATCACATCTTAAGTACTTGTCTTTTATCAACATCCTAGGCTACCATCTAAGCACAATGAGATTACATTTCCATTTTTATGGAAATGCACAAGATTTATCTAGGCTTTAAGGATAATACTTGATACAAAAGTCACAATGAGAACTTGTTATTTATTAGGTATAGAGACTATTTATCATGAAAGCAACATGTATTTGAGTGTTTATCTATTATCGGACCCTTAGTTCACCACTCAATAAAATTACTATTCTCTTTTAGCATTTATTCATTATTTGACTCATCCAGTCATCGTTAAAACATAACATAGAAATTAAAATGCCTACTATAAATCATAAAAATTTGTAGAATCAAAAAAGCAAATCATCACAAAAACACGATATCATCAAAATAACATCATTGCAAAGACACAATCATCATATAAAGAACTTAACAAAAAATATGATGTCATAACTATGTAATTCCTTAACATCATACATGTCTATAGGAAAGGTGTATCACAAGAAAATATTGATACACTTAGCCTATATGCCTAAATTAGAGGGTGTACCACTTGTCAAAATTGGTACACTCACTCCCAAATGCCTAACAACTAGATCTTCTATCCCCTCCCCTAACTACTAGTGGAGGAGGAAGAGCATGAAAGCTACCTGATTATTATGAATAATGGCTCGTAGACTATATTATTAATTTATTCTATGAAGAAAATGACTATCATTGCTATGGAGGTACGATAATATGATAAATGTATCAATAGTGTGTAAACCTACTCTTATCCCTCTTTGCATCCACCTTCATAAACCACATATCCTCCCATGATCCATCCAAACATTCTCTTGTCCCATCCAAGTCAACCTTAGACCTATCCAATTCATCCCTCATATACTCTAGATATCACTTTAATGGATCCATCATCATAGCCATCATAGTAGAATCCATTCCCTAATAAACCCTCAAGAGAGCATCATAACTCTCTTGAGTCACCTGTTCCAAATTTACCTATAGGTCAGCTATGGTCCCCCTATTAACTATCCTCTCCTCTATAAATGAGTCTATCTCCTCTTGATCCCTAGATGCCTCATTCCACACAACCTCAAATACCACCAACCACACCCTCACATCTTGCAATATTCAAAAAATGACCCCCAACTTAGCCAATCTTACCTCTATGGATGACCTACTAGTACCTACTCCACCAAATACTATCAATACAATAGAAACCATCACCAAAGGAGACACATATAAAGGAGTATCTCTAGATCCCTACTTATTCACTCTCCCCTTGTCTCGATCACCACCTCTAGATGCCTATCTCATAGATATATTATCCCTCCACTTCTACCTAGTAGTTATTGTATCCTTAAGAGAATACTATGGTTCCATCATACTCCCTCAATGGCTTTGATTGTGATAACCTAATAGGTCAAAATTGCTCATACTAGATAATATAGTCCCTTGTAACCCTAGCATCATAAATGGTATGACCTAGTGCCTCAAGGTAATCTACATATAACTTTATAAAGGATAAGAGATTTATATGCTCCCACCATCTCTCCCAAGTAACCCTCTATACCCACATCTCTCCTACCCCTGGTATCCCTTGCACATCTATGAATTGATGAAGTACCTACTCATATTGGTACAACTCATAATCCTAACCATCATCATCTAGCCAATACATCATACTCACTTGATCTAACTCCTTCCTATCATACAAATACCCAAATTGGCCTCACCAAAACCACCAACTAATCTACCTAGCCCTTAGATCATCAATAAAACATTAAGCCTACTCTAGTGTGCAATGGCTAGGTTGAATGTAATTCAACCACTAATAAAATTCAATCCTCTTTACCCTAGGATGCCTACCCTCTATAATAGGTTACCAAAATACCATGTTCTCCTAGGTCCACATCTATAGGAGAGTGTAACATACCAAGATTTTATGAGACCGATATACCACTCGATATAATGTTTGATAATACCTAGCTAAGATAGTTGGAAATCTTACAACCCTACAGTAATAACTCCCCATCCTAAAAGGCATATGCCTTCTACTCATGTCTACCATAAAAATACCTAACATGATGAAGGATAATAGGATCATCAACTAATCATTATATCTCCCCATGAATGCATTATTAATGTGTAAACCCTTATCCATCCTAAAGTACCTCTTGTTTCTTGTTAGCAATACCTTATTGATCTCATCATCATTTCCAAGTTGGATCAACTTGCACAAATAGTAACCCATAGGATGTGATAGACATCCTCTAGCATCATCATAATCTCTTATGTTTACAATATAAAGGTGTTGGTAGAAGGGTACCATCTCTTTGCCAAGGTTGTCAAAAGTGGCATGTCAAACTCTAACTTGGGCATGAATACCACATGCTCAAGTCTGGTTACAACTAGCACACCTAGCTCATAGTAACTTAACCCACATGACATAATGTTATCCATCACCTTCGAACAATGTTCTTGTCTCACCAAAATCCTCATCCCCTTCTAATAACCACATCCAAAAATAACATCAATATCTTTTCTAAGGTATTTTTAGTATGTGGTAAATTTGCCACTAATGGCAAAAATACCTCTAGCAAATTTTCCACGAGTGAAAATTTTTGAAGATATTTACAGAAAACTTATTCTAGAAATAAGGCTGAAATAAACAACTTAGAAGAAATGACACCACACAATGCACAAATGACACACACGATTTACCATGGTTTACCCGATGTGGGCTACTCGAGCAAAACAAGAGCCACTCCTCGATATTATTATTCTCTTTCTTACCTGAAAATGGGACATTACAATAAAATATAAAGGAAGCTATTACAACCCTAAACCACTATGTGGTATTAGAATACAATGGGCACAATACTGTGGGCTAAAACACCCATACCCACCAACCACCCACAAACCATGGGAATCTCGAAATTTGCTTCAAAAAAGGGGGAAAAATGTTCGATGCGTTGTGCAAAATGCCTTTGGAGTGGCTAGGGGAGCTACCGCCCCCCTCGGCCCCCCCCAAAACCCCTGTTCAAGGAGCTTTTCTCCTCTTACCCTTCTATACCTACCGTACAATACTTCATCGGTAAAGGATGAGACACATCCAACATTCTCCCACTTGTTGAATACTTTACAAGACCCATTTCAACTATACAAAATATGAACTATTTTGTGCTAACTGCCTTGGTTAAAGCATTTGCGATATTTTCCTTCGTATCCACTTTTCCAATAATACTTTCTTCTCTTTGATCATGTCCCTACTGAAATGGAACTTTGTATCAATATGCTTCATTTTGGAATGGTAAGTAGGGTTCTTTTCTAGAAATATAACACTGTGACTATCATAATTTATCTTCACAGCTCCTTGAAAGAACCTGGTTTTAGCACATAGTATTTGCAGCCATACCATTTCCTTACTGGCATCAGTGGTTGCCATGTACTCAGCTTCAATGGTTGAAAGAGCAACAAAAATTTACCTTTTGATCATCCAACTGACAGCTCCTCCAAACAAGTTGAATACATATGCACTAGTAGATATTTTGTTTTCCAGATCTCCAGCTCAATATGCATCAACATAAACTTCTATATACAAGGATTTGTCTTCTTTACATGTACCTTCATGATAGATAGAAAAATCAAATGTACCACGCAAATATTTCAAAATCCTTTTTACAAAATTCCAATGCTATTTACTAGGTTTAGACATATATCTCCTCAAAACTCCCACTGCATGAGCAATATCAGGTCTAGTATAGACCATGGCATACATTAAACTCCCTAAAACATTTACATAAGGAACATGGAAAATTTCTTTTATTTCTTCTTCTATTTTTGGACATTGTTCAACAGAAAATATTTCACCCAATGGAATAGGTACCTTCACTGGTTTGTAATCCTGCATATTGAATCTCTTCAACACTGTATCAACATATTTTTTCTGATCCAGCCACAAATTTCTGTTAGAATGATCTTTGTTTATTTTCATACCCAAAATAAAATTTGTAGGGCCAAGATATTTCATGTCAAACTGAGATGCTCACTGAGACTTCACTTCCCTGATCATTTTCTTACTATTTCCAATTAGTAACATGTCATAAACATACAAAAATTTAATGACAATTACATTACCAATTTTCTTTGAATATACACAATGATCAACATTGCTACGAACAAAATCAATTTCTAAGACATAAGGATCAAATTTTTGATACCACATTCTAGGTGACTGTTTCAGTCCGTACAGATATTTCTTTAACTTACATACAAGATCCTCCTTTCCTACAACAATGAAACCTTCAAGATTACCTCATATAGATTTATTCCTCCAAATATCCATGAAGGAATGCAATTTTTACATCCATTTGCTCTATTTCAAGATCAAAAGCAGCAACCATAGATAATAGAAATCTAATTGAGGTTAGCTTTGCAACAGGAGAAAATAATCCACCATAATAAATTCCCTCTACCTGAGAATAACCTTTAGCAACCAGGGGGGCTTTGTATTTCTCCACTTTACCTTCAAAATTCTGCTTCTTCTTGAAAATCCATTTACAACCTATTGCTTTTCTTCCACTAGGTAATTTCACTAAATATCATTTTTTGTTCTTTTTCAAGGCCATAATTTCCTCATCCATGGCCTCTTCCCAACAATTTGCCTCTTCAAAATTAACAGCTTCTCTAACTTTTATAGGATCTTCATCAGTAACATATAATACAAAAGAAGTAGAAAAAGTAGATGGATTGTACCTTTCATATTGTATTCTTTCCCATGTTTATCTCATTACCACAGGTGTATGAACCTATTGTTCATCTTCATCCAGATCCTCACGTGTCTGTTCCTCTTCCAGATCCTCTTCTATGTGGCCTTATTCCATGAGATAAAATTAGACCTTTTCAGGTTCTTCCTCTGTTACTTCCTTCTTGTGATCACTTTTCATTTCCCTAAACACCACATCTCTACCATAGACTATAATTTTAGTTTCTGGATTCTAAAGTTTGTATATTTTAACACCATATTTATAACCAATAAAGATAGATTTAACAACCTTATTATCAAGCTTACTTATTTTCTCCTTTGGAATATGCATGTATGCATCACAACAAAAAACTCTAAGATGTGAGAGAGAGGGTTTCTTACCAAATAATGCTTCAAATGGAGTTTGATCCAACAATGCTGATGTAGGAGATTGATTTCGCAAGTAGCATGTCACACTGACTACCTCAACCCAAAATTCCTGTGCCAAACCTACACCACTAAGCATACTTCTAGCCTTTTCCATGAGTGATATGTTCAATCTCTTAGCAAATCCATTCTATTAGGGTGTATATGGAGTAGTATTTTATCTTGCAATACCACATTGCTTACATAAATCCTCAAATTTATTTGAACAATACTCTCCTCCATTATCAGACCTCAAAAACTTAATATTTTTCTTGGATTTATTTTCAACAAGTGCTTTAAATTCTCTAAACTTATAAAACACTTCATATTTACTCTTAAGAAAATAAATCCATGCATATCTTGAAAAATCATTGAAAAAAGAAGCATAGTATCATGAATTTCCAAGGGATGGTATAGGAACATGACCAAATATATCAATATGAATCAAATCTAATATCCCTCTTGATCTAGCAAGACTAGATGGAAAACTCACATGATTCTATTTGCCATAAATACAGTGTTCACAGAAATAAAAAACCATTGAGCAATCAGGGATACCATGAACCATACTTTTTGTGTGTAGGGTACGCAATCCATTTTCTCCAATATGTCCCATTCTTTGATGCCAGAGTGTAGAGATTTTATCTGATTCAACCTCAGGAACAGTTGAGCTATTGCACTCATTTATCATAGTACTTTCCAATAACTTTAAAAAAGTTCTAATATGAACTCCTCTTCATAAAACCATAGATCCATTAACCATTTTACATGAATCCTTACTAAAACTGACATTTATTGCTGCATCAACCATTTTGCTTACATAAATTAAATTTCTAGAAAGGCCCAGACTATGCATCACACATGGGAGGGTTTTAACCTTACCATCATGCAAAAAAAAAATTCACCCTTCCATGACAAATGATTCTAAGTGGTGAATCATCTCCCAAAAACACCTCCCCTTCATCATATCTTTCATATTCACTAATCCACCCCTTGTGAGGAGTCATATGAAAAGAGGCACCAGTATAGATCAACCAATTATTTTTATTTGATCATGTGGAGTAGGATGTCATATATACATCTCCTTCATCAATAGATTTATGTGTCTATGGAAAAGGATTCATCAGATCTCTTTCTAGAATCAACATTATTTGATCTGTAGTCCTTCTTCATGTGACCAGGCTTGCCACACTTCCAACACTTTCTCTCAAACTTTCCACGAGACTTGGATCTACCTCTAGAATTAGATCTATCACCAGATATTGTTTTATCCTTTTCTTTAGCATGCCCTCTCACTGTTAGGGCATCCTTTGAAGTGCTCTCCATGGATTTTCTCCTCATATCATCTGATATTAGAGATGCCATAATATCCTCAAACTTCAATGTGGATGAAGTTGTACTACCAATTGCTACCACTAGGTTATCCCACGAATCTGGTAAAGAGCATAACAAAGTAATACATTTATCTTCCTCACTTAACTTAATATCAATAGATGTAAGTTGACTTACCACTATATTGAATGAATTCAGATGATCTGCAACTAAATCTCCTTCACTCATCCTAATATTGTACAATTTCTTTCGAAGGAATAATTTGTTCACTAGGGACTTAGATTGATACAGAGCCCCTAACTTCTCCCAGAGATCCTTTGCTGTAGCTTATCCAGAAACATTGATTAGGACTGAATCTACAAGACACAATTGAATCCGACTTCTTGCTTTTCGATTCATATTTTCCCAATCTTCATTGGATGTACCTGTAGGTTTTGTTTTTTTTGAAATAGCAGCCCACTAATCTTTGTCCACAAGCATATCTTCCATCTTTAACTTCCATAGCTCAAAAATTTTACTATCAAATTTCTTGATCTCTATCCTTGAATGATTTCCTATCATTTTTTTTCTTCAAGCTCCTTCTACATAACTCCCACTCCGAAAAAGGTTTTCTCTCACTTCTTGAAAACCCTAAATCCTCTTCAAAAGAAATGAAACCCTAGCAATAAAGGCGTCCCGCTATGGCTAATCAACTTGGATCTGATACGAAATGAAGAGATCTAAAAAATAATTATTCCAAAAATAAGGCATAAATAAACAACTTAGAAGAAATGACACCACACAATGCACAAATGACACACGATATTTACCCTAGTTCACCCTATGTGGGCTACTCCAGAAAAACAAGAGCCACTCCTCCTTGATATTATTATTCTCTTTCTTGCCTAAAAATGGGACATTACAATAAAATATAAAGGAAAATATTATAACCCTAAACCACTATGTGGTATTATAATACAATGGGTACAATACCGTGGGCTAAACCACCCACACCCAGCAACCACCCACTAACCATGGGAATCCCAGAAATTGCTCCAAAAAAAAGGAAAAACTTTTTGGTGCATTGCACAAAATGCCTTCGACGTGGCCAGGGGGGCTATCGCCCCCCGCAGACCCCCCCCGACACCCCCGTTTGAGTATCTTCGCTCCTCTTACCCTTACGTACCTATCGTCTAGCACTTCATCGGAAAAGGATGAGACACATCCAACAAATTCACCACTATCACCAAAAAAATAAAAAAATGACGTTGAAAAAGAAAAACTAGACATCAATTCTCAAACATACCTATACTACATGCTTCAGCTCCTGTGTTGTTCCTTGAACCATGTCCGCATGATGTGCCAATCTCCTACTATTAGCCATTGATCCAGGACACTTTTTCAACAAGCTCTCCCAATTCTCCAATTTTATTAAGTGAAAATGACAACCATTTTTTTTCCATATTTTTCCTTTTAACCCACCCAACCAACCTTTCATACATTTTTATTGCTGCATTTATTTCCCAAATAGACCCATCTAATCAAGAATTCTACCCAAATACAATATGGTGAAAATTCTTGAGGGGGCACCCATGGGGCATATAGGTATATGAGGTACATAATTTTTAGATACTAAAAATACATACATCATCAAAAACAAGACATACATGCAACAATGATATTACAACAATCACAATCACAACCATTTCTTCAACACAATATTACAAGACAACAACAAACATCACAACATCAAAATTGGATTCCTACTACTTACTTTTGATGCAATTTCATAGACATCAAGTCAAAACTAGGGCAAAATATAAACACCCAATTTTGACACACCCTCAAAGAAAAATATACCAAACAAGACACCAAGCATTAGCAGATAATCAATCAACCCAAACCCCAAAAATTGGGCATCATTTTTAGCCCTTGTCAAATTTGCCAATCATTGTCAAATTTGCCAATCATTGTCAAATTTGCCAATCATTGTCAAATTTGACAGTGGTGAATTTGATCATAATTGGAAAATTTGCAAAACAATCATTTTTGAATCCAGGTCAGTCCAATTAGTGTCAAATTTTAGTGGTAAATTTAAAAAATAGCTATAATATTCTGGCACAAGCTAGGAGTACGTAAATTCCTTTGCCCTTCTACCTCCTATGACCTCACATGCTCCGACAATGAACCAAACATGTAAAATTAAAAAAAAAAATTAGGCCCATCATAACCAAATTTTCCTTTCAATCCCTTCTTCAAAATTTATATAAGTAGCCCTTGGGGTAAGCATTCAAAAAGTCAATTTTTAGCTAACAATACTTTGCAAAAATATATAACTTTCTTCATATTCTTCATCAAAAGTATTCTTCATCAAGCATATCTTGGAGGTAAATCAATCAAGGCAAGGAGAGAGATTGGGGACAAGGAGGATTTCTTTCTAGGTTGTATCACTCCTAGTTCCTCTCTATTTTCCATATTCTTATTCTTTTTTATGCATTAATCTTCTATTTATTGGCCTTTCCAACTTGTGTTTTGGCATATACAATCATATATTATTCTTTAATTGTTCAATTGTATGCTTCCAACACCTTCTATATAGATCACTTTGAATTCATTTGCACTTACTTCCTTCATTTATAGTCATTATTTCTTTAGTTTATGGTTTTTACTTATCTAGCATACATTTCCATACCATTTGATCTTGCATTCCATCATTTATCATTGTTCATTTACAAGCATACCACTCTTCATTTACAACATACTAATAATTCTCTCTTTCTCCATGCATATTTACTTACAAGTTACTCTCATTTACAGGTTTTACTTTAGCTATAAATTTCTTTCACTTGTTCCTCTCTATCATACATAGGTTATCTTACATTGTATGCTCCTTCTCTTAGCTTCAATATTATTATGGTATTGATACAAGGCTATCATTGTCTTGTTTTTATACCAAAAATACCTCATCATCTATATTGTATGTTGTTGTTCCTTCTCTTTGTTGTATATTAGTAAATTTTTAGCATCACTCATCACTGCAATTACATGAAGAACACAAGATTATACTGAGAGGAGGGGTGAATAGTATAAGATAAAATTTCACTTTTATTCCCAAATAATATTATCCAATGTTATCAATTGTAATATCTTTCGAAAGTAGTGTTAACCAATATCATCAATAGTAGTAATAAAACAATGCATATATCATCACACACAATGAGAGACACAAATTTAATGTGGTTCACCCAATGTGGGCTACATCCATGGAGAAAAGTTTTCTTCTAAATTTTTTGAACAAATCTCTTGGAAACCAATTCCCTATTACAATATTTATGGACCTCTGTCTAAACGAGATTTAATCCCCTATGCTCAAGTTCATGGACCTCTATCCATAGGAGAACTCTACCCCCTTAAATCTAGTTCGTGGAACTCTATCCATAGAAGAAATCTATCCCCTTAACTTTGTTTCATGGAAATCTATCCACTGGAGAACTCTATCCCCTTAACTCTAGTTTGTGGAACTCTATCTATAGGAGACTCCTCTCCTTTGCTCTAGTTCATGGAACTCCATCCACAGGAGAAATCTATCCCCTTGTTGGTCTGATTCATGGAACTCTATCCATAGGAGACTCATATCCTTTTCTTTGGTTTGTGGAACTCTATACATAGTAGAAATATATCCCCTTTCTAGTCTGGTTCATGGAACTATATCCATAGGTGCCACCTCTCCTTTGCTCTTGTTCATGAAACTCTATTTATAAGAGAACTCTATCCCCTCTGATCTGGTCATTTCCAAATCTAGTACACAAATCTACTAAATTTACTCCAAGCCTAATAACAAGGCTTACTAAGGTCTACTCATAAACCTGCTCTCAAATCTATCCCAAATATGCATACATTACATACACAAATCTGTCTCAACTCTATCCCAAATATGCACACATTACATGCACAAATTTATATCAACTTTGTCCCAAATCTACACACATTACATGCACAAATCTATCTCAACTCTATCCCAAATCTGCACACATTACATGCACAAATATGTCTCAACTACTTCAAGTCTTCTCACAAGACTTGCTCAAATCTACCTCAAACCTACTTCAAGTCTTCTCACAATACTTGCTCAAATCTACCTCAAACCTACTTCAAGTCTTCTCACAATACTTGCTCAAATCTGCTCACTATCTCTGCTTAACTCTTCTCTAATACATGCTCAAAATTACTCATAACATATACTCAAATCTGCTCATAAATTTCCCAATTCTTGCATACAAATAATTTCATATATCTTTCCCAAAAGTGCTTTCCTTGACTAAAGTAGTTTAGACATATTCTACCCAAAATTCGTTTAACCTCTTGAACATATAGATAATGATATGTACTATCAAATACCCAATATGTTCTTCACATTCACATATCTCACATTCATCAAATCAGATCTCTACTTCTTGCAAATTCCTTTCAAATCAAATCAAGCTAGTGTATAACTTTGCTTCACAAAACTGGTTTATGTTCCTTGCATTTTTCTCTTAAATATCAAAGCACAAATGGCTTCAAAAAAATAGTCTTTAAACACTTTCACAATCATTTTCAATGTCACTCAAATAAATGCCCAAATACTTCATAATGATGCACAAATTATTTCTAACCCTAGGACAAGTGTTTCCACTTTCATCCAACAATGAAACACATGTAGTTCTAAAACCCTATCATAAGTGTTTTCAATTTCACTAATCAAACCTTTCATCTCCACCTTAAAATTACTTTCTCAAAGAACAACCACCTAGAGAAAGAGTTAAACCACCATACCTCAAAATGCTTTATGAAGATGTGCCCTCAAAAACCTATCTCAAAAACAACTTATCTTTCTTGTGCCAATTCAAGGGTTAGATAGCAAAACATTCCTCAAGTCATCCTCGTGAAAATTCTCCTCAAAATATGTGCATAGTAGGGCTGAAAATAATACTTTGTTATTTTCTTTTATCTTCAAAAAAAGCAACTTGTAGAATCCTTAAACCTTTTTCTTATGATATGCAAAAATTAGAAAGTATAATGAACTCAAATACACCCTTTTCTTTCATTTCTAGAAAGCAATATTTCAACTCTCAACCATTACCAAAAACACCTAGATGTCACTTTTATTTCATGAAAATATTACACAAATAAAACAACCTATATACACCTTATGACTTCCTCTAAGATAATTAACACATGTTCTAATCCTTTCACACCCTTATTACTCCTATGCATACACAACAATATACTCAATAACACACTCAAAAATAAAGACTGCTCTCAAACACCTTTGCACCTTACAAAATTTAATTAATCAAACTTTATACCTCTAATTTTTACGCTCAATAAATATACCTCTCATGTGCTATCATGATTTTAACTCTACTAATGCATAGGATATTGCTCTCCAAAGCACTCAACGGTAGGTCGTGCTAGCACGACTTGGTGACCAACTTTGCCTTAAAATAGTGAAAAAGTCCTTCTACCAAAACTTTCATCGAGGGGACTCAAAACCAAGAGCTCTCTCTGCCCAGTGCTTAACACACGACCAATGATAAACTACACTGCACCAACATGCATGATGTCATTCAATGCTTCGACAAATATCTTCCAAAATTTACACCTAAAATACTCACTGTATCTAGCATTTGTTCACTCACGTCTCAAATGGGAATCGATGCGCAATACACGGTTGTGATTTCCTAAGGTACAACCTTGGGTATATATACATTTGCCTTCATTACTTGGATGACGTCGATGCTCCAATAATCATGGTGTGCCCTCCTTTGCCTTGGTCTACGTCGGTGTTCAAATAACATGGTGTGCTCTCCTTTGCCTTGGTCTATGCTGGCGCTCAAATTTAAACTTATTTTTGGTGCCATCATCCTTTTAAAAACTTGGTATTATAATATTAAAAATATTATAATGTTTATTATTATTTTTTTGATTGGTTGAAAGGGTGTTGAAAGGTCCCTGAACCTTGTACATGAATTTTTACATGTTTTCCAAACCGACTGAAGAGGCCCAAGAGCTAAAGATCAAGGAAAAAATAGAACACCACAAGAAGAAAGATGTCATGATATCGCGACAAGTTGCATTTTCGTGGTCCAAAGCATAGGAAAAAAGGAAGGAGGAAAAGGTGTCATGATATCGCGACATGTTGCACCGTCATGGCCAAAGGAGGAATAGATGTCGTGATATCGTGACAAGAAACAACGTCGCGGCCGAATGAGAGAAAGTGTTGCGATATCGCGATATGTTGCAATGACGCTGCCAGAAGAAAAGTGTCATGATATCATGATAATTTGTGACGTCATGGCCAGAGGAGGAAAGGTGTCATGATATCATGACATGTTGCATCATCGAGGCCAAAGAAGAAAATATGTCGTGAAATCGTGACATGTTGCATTGTCAAGGCCAAAGGAAAAAAAGTGTCGTAAAATCGTGACATGTTGCACCACTGCAGCCACAAGAGAAAAGGTGTCACAAAATCATGACATGTTGCATCATCGCGGCCAAAAGAAAAAAGGTATCGCGATATCGCTACATGTTGCATTATCACGTCCGAAGAGAAAATGTGTCGCGATATCGCGACAAGTTGCAACAACGCAGCCAAAGAGAAAAAGTGTCGCGATATCGTGACATGTTGCATCATCGCGCCGAAAGAGAAAAAGTGTTGCGATATCGTGACATGTTGCATCATCGCGACCAAAGAGAAAGTGTTGCGATATTGTGACATGTTACATTATTGCGGCCGAAGAGAAAAAGTGTCGCGATATCATGACATGTTGCAGCATCGTGGCCGAAGAGAAAAAGTGTTGCAATATCATGACATGTTGCATTATCGCGACCGAAGAGAAAAAATGTCTTGATATCACAACATGTTGTAGCATCACGGTCGAAGAGAAAAGTTGTCGCGATATCGCGACATGTTGCATCATCGCGGTCGAAGAGAAAAGTTGTCGCGATATCGCAACATGTTGCAGCATCGCGACCGAAGAGAAAAAGTGTCACGATATCACGACATGTTGCATCATCGCGGCTGAAGAGAAAAAATGTCATGAAATCATGACAAGTTGTAGCATCACGGTCGAAAGAGAAAAAGTGTTGCAAAATCGCGACATGATGCAGCGTCGTGACCAAAGGAGAAAATGTGTCATGAAATCATGACATGATGCAGCGTCGTGACCAAAGGAGAAAAAAGTGTCGTGATATCGCGACAAGTTGCCACCTTGCTGTCAAAGGAGAAAGAAATGTCACGATATCATGACATGTTGCATTTTTGCAGCCAAAGGTGAAAAATGTCGCGATATCGTGACATGTTGCATTTTGGCGGCCAAAGGTGAAAAATGTCGCGAAATCGTGACATGTATTTTTGCGGCCAAAGGTAAAAAATGTCGCAATATCGTGACATGTTGCATTTTCATGGCCAAAGGTAAGAAATGTCACGATATTGCGACATGTTGCAATTTCGCGGCCACAGGTGAAAAGTGTCACGATATCGCGACATGTTGTAATTTTTTGGCCAAAGGAGACGAAGGAAGAAGTGTCGTGGAATCATGACAAGTTTCGACAGCATACCAAACCAAACCCTTGGCAACATCTCACATTGTGCAAACATTGAAACTTGTAGAATCATTCCTTAGGCCAATGGGGAAGGAGTCTCTCCACACTTGAATGTCAGGTTCGTTGACTCCATTGTTAGCAAGCCAGTCCGCAACTTTGTTTCCTTCTTGGTATTGATGCTTAATGACTAATTCTGGGTAATTGCCAATTAGGACCTTGCATTCTTGGAAAATCAAAGCAAGGGCCCAGGGAGGCTTAGCAGTACCATTGATCCCGTTGATACAGTGCAACGAGTCTCCTTCGATGATGAGTTTGTTGATGGTCAACCCTTCCAAGAGGATCAAAATTTGGAATAGATCCTGCACCTTGGCCATATTATTGGATTGAATTCCCAGGTTCTAGGCAAAGGCCAAAATTATTTCTCCTCTGTGGTTTTTGAGAATTCCTCCTCTGCCAGCCGCTTCTAGGTTGCCTTTGGCCGCACCATAGAAATTGGGCTTGTGCCACCCAGTAGGTGGAAAGACCCACTTAATGACAGACTTGTCAACAAAATTATGAGGAATAGCAGATATGTTAGATAGATTGAAAAGTGTGGTTAGGTATGATTCTAGGCTAGGAGGGGGGGTTTTGAAGATGAAACAAGAGAGGCATTCTCCGTAGCAAGGGCCAAGATTTTGACAACAATAATCTTCTTATCAGTGGCTTGATTTTTAAAAATTTTGGCGTTTCTCTCGAGCCAAATCTACCACAGGAAAAGGTGGAGGCAAGATTACCACATGAATTTAAGTTGGTTGCTCTTGAAAGGTCGGGGCCATTGCTTAATAAGGAGGGGAATGGAATGTGGGAGGGCTATGGAGATGTCGAAGGTGTTAAGAACCTGATTGAGAACTGCTAGAGAAAAGGTACATTCCAAAAAAACATGCAAAGTTGACTCACAGGCATTTTTGCACAGGATACACCAATTGGGAATGATTAGCCCTTTGATTATCAAGTTGTCAATGGTGAGGATTCTATTTTGGATGGCCAACCAACAAAATAATTTGACCTTGGGAATGATCTTGGGAACCCAGACCTGATTTGATAAGTCCCAACCAACTATGGGAGTTTCTTGACTGTAGTAAGCTAATTTGACAGTGAAATTTCTAGAATCTTCAAGGTTCTAGACCATGGAATCACCTTTGTGTGAGCTCGGGATGATGCAAGTCCTCAAAAAGTTTTGTAACCACTTGAGATCCTCGATGATTTCACTTGGCTTGTTAAGATCTAGGTGTTTCCATTCAGGTCTTGTAGGACCTGGGTTAATGAAGTGACACACCTTATCTCCAAATGTGGCTTCGATGGCTGCCTTGAGCACTGCCAGATGCAAATCTTAGCTAAGAGGTTTATCACGGATCCATGGGTCATCCCAAAAATGGATGGTCATTCTAGTTCCTAGACACCACTTTAAGCCTTCCATGATGATATTCCTTGTTTTGGTAACGCCATTCCAGAAATGGGATCCGATAGGAAGGTTGTGCTCTCCAAGAAAGGACAACTGATGGAGGTACTTAGCTTTAATGATATCAATCCAAGTGACATTTTCATTGATGGTTAGTATCCAGGCCTGCTTGGAAATGAGGGCCATGTTCATCCACTTGATGTCTCTTAAACCGATTCCATCATTTTTCTTGGAACAGAACCTGTCCCAGGTGACTAGAAAAAAATTATTCTTGTTTTTGTTTCCAGCCCAAAGGAATCTGCATTGAATTTTTTCAATTCTTTGGCAGATGGTAGCTGGAGATTTGAAAATGGATAAGAAAAAAATAGGGATACTTTGCAGGCAAGCTTGGACCAGAGTGGCTTTGGCTGCCTGACTGAGCATTGAGCTTTTCCACCCTGCTAGTTTTTTGTTGAAGCGATCTAAAATAGGGTTCCACATAGCCGAGACTAATCTACCATGGAAAAGCAGTAATCCAAGATAAGTAGTTGGAAGGCTCCCAATGCTGCACCCAAGGATATCAACAATCCTATTTTGTCTGTGAGTGGGAGTATTGATAAAGTATAGCTTGCTTTTATGGTAGTTGACTTTCTGACCAACCGCCTCTTCATAAGAATCAAGAATGTTCTTAATGATTTTTGCTTCGGGAACGGAAGCATGAGAGGAGAGAATAGTATCATCAACAAACTGTTGGTGGGATATGGATTTGGCTGTTGAGGCTGGTTTGATCCCAGAAACAAGGCCACTATTGCAGGTAGTTGAAAGGGTTCTTCCAAGGGTTTCAACCAAAATGATGAAGAGAAATGGGGACAGAGGATCCCCTTGACGGATGCCTTTGAAACTTTGGAAGAAACCTATGGGTGAGCCATTAATAAGAATAGAGAACCAAGCAGTCGAGATACATTCGCAAACCATATTGATCCATTCTTTGTGAAATACAAACTTTTCCAAGACCTTGAAAAGGAATTTCTAGGAAACCCGATCGAAGGCCTTGTTCATGTCAAGCTTAAGGAACATGTTGGGTTTTTTATTTTTATATGCCGAGTGGGCCAATTCATGGACAGTTATCACTCCATCTAAAATGAATCTGCCTTTGACCGAGCTCCCTTGGCACTGATCTATGATGGAAGGGAGGATGTCTTTCAACCTATTTGCCATGACTTTGGTGATAAGTTTGTAAATGACACTGTAGAGGCTAATCGGTCTGAAATCAGAAAGAGAAGCACGATCGTTGGACTTGGGTATTAAAACAATGAAAGTGGAATTGGCCTCTCTTGGCATATTTTTGGCTCTCTGGAAGAATTTAACTGCAACAACGACATCTTGGCCCACAATATCCCAAAAGTGTTGAAAAAATGGGGTGGGAAGCCATCAGGTCTAGGGGCCTTATCCAGTTCCATTGAGAACAGAGCTTCTTTGACCTCCTCTTTAGTGAAGCTTTGAAGCAATTTTCTATTATCATTGTTAGACACCAACTTTGGGATGTTTTGTAGCAGAGAACTTGCGGTGTGGGGATGGTAGCCGGTGCTTGGTCCTAAGATTTCTTGGAAATGGAAAACTTTCTGTTTGATTGCTTGGATGTCAGAGACAATGGATCCATCAGCCTTGGTTAGCTCAAAGATTTTATTAGAGCCTCTATGACACATGGTGGAAGCATGGAAAAACTTCATGTTGGTGTCTCCTTCTTTGAGCCAGAGGTTTCTGGATTTTTGCCTCCAGTATGTCTCTTCCTTACCCAAGGCATTGTGAAAATTTGAAAGGAGGCTCTTTTCATCAAGGAAAGTTTCGACCCTCAGATCTCCTCCCTGAATAAGATTTTACACCCTTTTCAGCTCATCCATCAAATGCTTTTTCTCGATAAAGAGGTTGCCAAAAGCATCCCTATTCCAGCATTTCAGCTTGAGTTTGACCACTTTCAGTTTGAGGAATAGATTCGTGAGAGGGTTTGGACAGAAGTCCTGCTGCCACCATTGACGAATACACCGGCCTAAATTTGGATGAGTGAGCCACATATTTTCAAACCTGAAAGGGGTTTTGAAAATTTGTTGGGGGTGGGAACAATCCAGAATTAAGGGATTATGATCGAATCCAATTTTTGGGTGACTATGAATCCTAGCATCGCCAAAAATAGGAATGAGTTCTTTGGATAAGAGAAATCTGTCAAGCCGGATTTGGATGTGATGGATGCCCGCTCGTCTGTTGCTCCATGTGTAGTTGGATCCTTGGAGCGGCATGTCCATTAGCTCGTTGTGTTTGACAAAGTCGCTGAAGTCTTCTATGCAACTGCTGGTGATAGGATTGCCTCCTTGTTTATCAAACAGGTGGAGGAGAGAGTTGAAATTACCATAAAGCATCCATGGAAAGTCTACAAAGTTGTTACGCATTGCAGATATGTTATCCCATAGCAGTCTTCTGTTAACAAGATTGTTAGGTCCATAAACATTGGTGGCGATCCACTGGAGATTAGTGACTTTATTGGTAAACAGAATGTTGATGGTTCTATCTGAGATTGAAAGAACTCTCCCTTCAATGGTTGTCAGATCCCATAAACATAGGAGACCCTCGGATGCCCCTGTGGAGGGACAAAAGGCAAAATTGTTGTTTTCCTAGATTAGCTTGTAGACTTGAGTGCTGCTATTCTCGTCTAGTTTGGATTCTTGGAGGAACATGATATTTGGTTTTAGATTTTTTCTTACTGTTTTAACAGTTCTCTATTTTGCAGTTCCGTTGAGGCCTTTGACATTCTAGGAGACGAACTTCATCGAGACAATTTGGAGTTTACTTTGTGACCTTTGCCTCTCCCTTGAGATGGAGTTAGTTTGGGTCTAACTTCATCCTCGTCTTGGTGGGTTGTGATGGAGTGTTTGAAAATGGGTTCCAAGGTGGTAGGCACTATTTCGTTAGCCATTTCGATCTCATCTGCTTTGGAATTTTTTTTTGCATTTGTCGGTCGTCCCCTCCTTATTTCTTTGTTGACGTCTGCTTTGGGTGTGGGAATGGGAGATTTCAGCGGGCTGGAGGTTTGGAGGATGTCGATGGAGTCAGTCCCAGGGGTAGGCCGATGGGGGGATGAAGAGCGGGGAGGCTGGCATAGGGCAGCAGACTCAAGGGATTGGGAAAGGGGGTAGCTCTAAGGTGGGGGGAGGGGTGGGAAGGGAAGAGGAAGGTGTGAGGGACTGAAATCGATGGGTAAGTTTGGAAAGGTCATTGCAGAATTTCCTTTGGACAAAGGGGACTGAATCAAAATGGGTGTGGACGAGATGGTTAGATCTATGGGTAGGTCATTTGAGATGTCCTCTCCAATATGAAGATTATGAAGATTATTTAAGGGGGCAAAATTATTAGATCGAGAAGGCAGAGCACTTACATTTTTGGGTTTGACATGATTTGAAGTAGAGGTCTTAGGAGGACCTGTAGATCGGCCATGACCTCGAGAAGAAGCCTTTTTTTGGATGGTCTAGATCTGAGTATCCAACTTTCACCCTGAAGCACTAGGGATTTCTTTTTTTTGGGAATGGCATTGAGAAAGCAGATGGCCCTGAGTATTACACTCCAAGAAAAAAGTGGGCTTGTTTTTGTACTCGACTCCTTGGCGTCTCCTGTAGCTCCCATAGTTGATGCTGATGCAGGTAGGCAAAGCTGAGTCCAGATTTGCCATAACACAAACTCAAGCATGGGTCATTCTGGTTCTGGCTCGAGTAGCAGGGTCAATGGTGACCAAATCTCCAATCGGTTGAGTGATGCATTTGAGTGCATCATTGTAGAAGAACTATGGGGGAAGCCCATGAAGTTTGACCCAAATTGGTGCGATATTGATAGATTGAGTTTTAGGATCAAAGTCTTCTCCCCATATTCATAGAAATAGGTTGCGATGATCGAAAAACCATGGCCCTCCAGTAAGGATGCGATGGGTGTCGAGGGCATTGTTTAGCCTTATCATGAAAAACCCCCTAGGAAAGACCACTAACTCCAAGCTACCCAAAAGCTGCCATTTGGATAGAGCCCACTCTCAGATAGTTTCCATATCTGGTCGAGCACCAAAAAATTTCCCAATAAGAGAGAGAGACTCTTGGAAGATCAGAGGCTCCATGACCTCACTCGGGAAAGAGACTTTAGTGCCCGTTACAGAGAAGGGCAAAGGAGTTTGGAAAGAAAACGCTCCTGACGAAGACCAAACTTTGTCAACAAAGGAAAAAGACCAAGGAGGTGCTTTTGAATGAGAGGAGGATGAAACCCTAATGTTTTCAGAGAGGCTCCTATCGCTATCCATCGATTTCACAATGTCGTTTGGGTCTTCCCCAAAAATCTCGTTGGGTGGGCCTATAGTAGGCCCAACAATGCCTACAGGACTCGAGGACTTTCTTGCAATGCCTGCTCCTGCCATCGTCACCATCATCACCAATGTCGCCAAGAAACCCTAAACCCTAGGTTCTCGCCATCGTCGCTAGTTTTGTGATCATTATAATTTTCATAATTTTCATAAAGAAGAAATAATTTACAGCTTTAATCCTTGGTCTATTGAAATTAAACTCATTTCTCCTTTTGTCCTTTTAGACCATGGTCCATTGCTTTCAAATATTTTTCCTCTTGTCTTATAAGCCTTGGTCCATGTCATTTTTAAAACTTTTTTATAATATTTAAATATAATATTTAAATATTATACTCCTTAACTTTTTAACATCAACCCACATGAACCTTTCCTTTGCCAAGCTTGTACCATGTTCTTTTTATCATCAAACCTCATGAACCTTTGCTTTGCTTCCTCTTACAAACCTTTGTCCCTTGTGTATAATATTTAGAAATAAATATTATAACCTTATCTTTTTGCCAATTTCCTTGCCTTGAGATGAACCTTGCCTTGCATAATTATCCAACCATAGGAGAATATTTTTGCCATGCTAAGCTCTCTTTGACATCAACCTATGACATCAATCCTTTGACATCAAACCTTTGACATCAATGACAACACAACACTTTAATATTTCCAATATTACATCCCTTTTACATTGTTTCTTTACTAGTTTGCTCTAGTTAAGGGCTAACTCGATTAATAAAATCTATTATTATCCCTTTTCTAGCATCCTTAGACCATCCAAGCTCTCAAAAGTAGTTAAAAATTTGAGCTTAGAGTTATTATATTTTGGGCTTCGACCCAAACACATGTAGGCTATAACCCAAAATGTACATTCGAGCTACAACTCAGAATGTAAGAACTTTTTTAAGATACAACTCAAACACATTCGTGCTAAAAACTAGAATATTATATTGCCAATGATTACTAGTTACCTCCTTGTAACTACCATTTGGACTACAACCCAAACACATCTGGTCTACAACCCAAAATGTACATTCAAGATACAACTTAGAATGTAGGAACTCGTTTGAGCTACAACTCAAAAAGTGTTCCTTCAACCAATTTGGTAGTCACCTCCTCATGACTATCCCAAATCGTGGAAATATCTTGACATGGTATTGGATAGGATGACTAAAGAATTGTATTTCCAAGTACCTCCACATGAACATAAATAAACCACATATACTTTGCCATCTCTCTTTAAGCATATTATATTCCTTTACTTTAATATTTCATAAAACCATTGCAATGGATAAATATCATTAAATAAAGCATTCCTAAGTGAATATAAACCATTCCATCATATAGATAAGATATTAATTCTTTCATATTTAATATTAGAAAAATACTATGCATATTTCATATTAATAGCCTTTCATTAAGGAACATACAATAAACTAAAATGGTAGATGCAAGTATTAAAGATAACACCACATTTATCTAGGGAAATCCCTAAGGAAAAAACCCAATCTCAAATATATATTTTCATTATATAATCATAATTTCCTCCAATACAATCAATTTAAGGAATTTCAACAATTCCATTTTCCAAAAGCATCCATATATATATATATATATATTTAAAATTTACATGGTGGAATCAGTATCCTCCATGAATCCAAGCAGGCTGTCCAACTTTTATGGCCGCCACAGTATTTTGCATTGTCCACCCTAGAATCCGCCACATATATCTTCACGTAGTCTACCCCTATAACCACCATGCCACAATCATTTTAAACCTTTTATGCCACTGAAAGCACTAGGAAAGGAAAAACGTTTAGTTCAACGAGGCCCAAGATTTGAACCTTGGACCTCCGACCCCTTTATGGGTTTTGGATGAACCAATTGGTCTACATATTGGACCTAAAAACATCCATGTATTACATAATAATTTACACAATTCTTTATGTTATGAAAGAACACCACTCTTTCCAAATAAATTTAAAAAAGGGATCCTATAATCCCTTCAAGAATGAACTCCACATTCATTATTTCCTAAAGATTATTTTATCAAAAACCTAGAACTTCCACAGTTCTATCATCATCTTAGAACTTCTACAATTCTATCATTAGTTTAGAACTTCCATAGTTCTATCATCATTTTAGAACTTCCACAGTTCTATCATTAGTTTAGAACTTCCACAGTTCTATCATAACTTAGAACTTCCATAGTTCTATCATTAGTTTAGAACTTCCATAGTTCTATCATAACTTAGAACTTCCATAGTTCTATCCTTAGTTTAGAACTTCCACAGTTCTATCATAACTTAGAACTTCCACAATTCTATCATAACTTAGAACTTCCATAGTTCTATCATTAGTTTAAAATATACACAATTCCTATTGTATCTTAGAAATTCCACAATTCTATTATTAGTTTAGAACTTCCACAGTTCTATCATAACTTAGAACTTCCATAGTTCTATCATTAGTTTAGAACTTCCACAATTCCTATCTATGAATGGTTACATCCATTCAATAAGCAAACCATGATTAAATGGCATACTAAGAGAAGCCCCTACTTCTCTTAGACATTCATTTAATTTCTAAGGGACACAACTTATAGTCCTACGATACATTAATAAATAAGGAGGGAGCTTAGCCAAGAGACACAGATGCCAAGTGAGATCCTCAAAAGAGTCTAAGGTACACCACTTAAGACCCACAAGATGTGGAGGGTTTGCTTAGCTCTTCCACTTTGATTCACCAATGGTTCCAATAGTGGGAGGAAAATACTTGAACATAAGTAGACTCCAAGTACTTGCTTCTTCCTTACAAAGTATGTATCAATAGCTCTACTAGTAATAGCAAAATTATTACCAAGGCTATAATATGCTTAGCAAATGAGGAGTGGCTAATATCTATGATGGAACCAAAATCAATGGCATCCTATCATTTGGAAAAATACATTCATCTAAGTCATCCATATTCATTAACTATTTTCATTACAAAACAAGACCTCATTTGTAAGGAAAACCAAGTTTCATTTTCCAAAATACAATAAAACTTGCCTTTCAAAATAATATGCATTTGTTAAATCAAAAGGGAGATTAATCCATTTAATCTCTTAGCACATCCAAGAGGAGGTTAATAAAAAGGGAGATCAATCCACTTAATCTCTAATTATTCCAAAAGGGGAGATTAATCCATTTAATCTCAAATTATTCCAAAAGAAGAGATTAGTCCATTTAATATCTAATTATTCCAAAAGAAGAGATTAGTCCATTTAATCTCTAATTATTCCAAAAGAAGAGATTAGTCCATTTAATATCTAATTATTCCAAAATAAGAGATTAGTCCATTTAATCTCTAAGGTCAACTAGTCTTCAAACAATAGGGTTTTCCTTTCCCTATAAACTATTCACATAACCACTATTTATTTACTATTTACTATTCAGTATTTACTATATACTATTCAGTATTCATTATAGAATGAAATCCACATTCATCCTCCTACGCACAATCGACATGTGTAGACACCATATTCTAGTCATTTGCACTAGAATTACTATACTATTCATTATTCACATTTGCACTATTCATTTACTATTCACTAAGCTCCCTTGTCTACCTAAGCCCTCTCTCACACCTAGCTCTTGGTCACCATGTAGCCATCCATTTAACCTACCTTGGTCAAAGGTCTACAACAAGGTCTAATTTTCATTACTTATCAAATCGGTCTCTACTACATTATTACAAGGAATCACACCATTCCTTCTCTCAAATCATTAGTACAAATCATGGGTGCACAAGAACCCCATAATTCTTTGCTCCACACCGTGAGTTGATCCCTTTAACTCACATTTCAAGAACAATGAGGAAATCCCCATAAATTCCCTTGGGTGAACTCCACATTCATCCTCCTAAAGATAACCTCTATCTTTTAATCCATACTCAAGGAACATCTTTCCTCCAAGAGTCTAATGTATTCTTCCATACAATGAATAATCCACATTATCTAAATTATCCAAATAGAACAATTTGGAAACCACATCATTCGATTAAAATAATTTAAAGATAAATTAAATTTTAATTGCCTTATATCCTAAACTAAATTCAAAGGAAAGACAATTGATTCCACAAATTTAATTAGAAGGATTAAAACTCATAAGCAAGCAATACAAAAACAATCATTCATTTCCAAAGCATAATAAAACTTCAAAAAAAAGGGCAAATAAGGTGGTATAATCCAACCTTGAACTCCAAATGCTCATTCTATTCGATATTCCAAGCTCTGCACTTTGGCTAAGTCCTTCTAGCCTTCTCCTTATGCTAGCTTCCTAGTGTCTTGCTCCTCATTCTTAACCAAGAATCCCTCTCATACTCCTAAGGTTACCTTGGCTAAATGCCTCTACTAGAATACATACTTTTCCTAAAACTCATTGCTCTCACAAAGCTTTTTGGTTTTTGATCCACAAAAGTGGAGAGCATACTCCCTAAGAAATGGAGAAAAAATGAGGGAAATCCCCCTTCAAAATCTCTAATATTACCCTCTCATGCTAGCCTCCAAGTCCTTGTCATTCTCTTCTTAGCCTAGTCTTCTCCTTGTGCTAAATTAACTCCCAACTAAGCCTTTATATGCTTATTTATAGGTCTTCTTGAAAGATGCCTTTATTAAAATATTAATTTCTCCCTTTATGAGTCATAAAAGTGAGTTAATATTAAATGATAGAAATATCCTTCATTATGGCCTTCTTTTACTCTCCTCCCTTAATTTGGATAAGGTTACCATTAAAAGGGTTTATGCCTCCTATTTTAATAATGCTTTAATTAAGATGCCCTTTGTCCACCATTGGTTTGAAAAGGAGGTCTATTTTGAAAATGATTATTTAATTCCTGATTTTGGCCCCTTTGCTAAATTTAAAAGGACTGCTATTGAAATAGTAATATGCCTTAATTTAATCAATATTAAATTTTCGTTAGAAAAGATGCCAATCCTCCTACCTTTGTTTCGAGGGTGTCCAAATCCATTAGTCATTCCATAATTTTGGCCCCTTAGCTAAATTTAAAAGGACTACTACTGAAATAGTAAGATGCCTTAATTAAATCAATATTAAATTTCTATTAGCAAAGATGCCAATCTTCCTCCCTTCATTTGGAGGATATCCAAATCCATTAGTCATTCCCTAATTTTGGCCCTTTGCTAAAAAGGAATACTATTGAAATAGTAAGATGACTTAGTTTAACCAATATTAAATTCCCATTAACAAAGATGCCAATCCTCCTCCCTTCATTTGGAGGAGGGGTCAATTTGATAAACTATTATTTTATTCCAAGGGGAGGATGCCAATTTCCTACCTTTGAATTAATATTAAGGATTTAATAGGCATGGTTAGGGTCTTTGTCATAGCACAAACCCTTATGACAATTAATTAAACCCTCTTATTAATGTTAAACATAATTAATAGGTTAAGCTAATTATGATAATTCTCTACCCTTGGTTTGAAAGGGGTATTTGTCACCCAATTCCAACTCAATTTCTTATTTTATAAAAATAGGTTAAATAATCAAATCATCTAATTAAAGCTAATCACATTTAATTAATTAAACTTGTAATTAATATTAAATCATCATTAAGGCCATTATGGATCTTCATCCATATTTTACTTCTTTCTCATCCTCAATGGCAACTCCCTCATCCACTTTATTCAAATAATTCTTGTTCATGTAACCATACAGACTAATGCAGACTATCAACAACACCATATTCTTAAATAAACCAATAATAATGCCATTTAATCTATCTTCAAAATGATATATCAATTCATAAGTCCATCATATAAAAATGATTGCCAAGGGAGGGCTATGGCATACTACCCCCCTTAAAATAAACATAATTCTCTGTGTTTACCTGTAAAACAAAGCATAAATGAACATAGGTTTACATAACCTCCTCTTTCCACAAGTGGCACATTGTTCAACATTGTTTTATTTTGTTTTCATAGAGATGATATGAAATCATATTTCCATAATAGTTTAGACACAACAAGTCTAAATGCAACTAGGTTTATCAAAATATCTCACAAAGGAGTTCCAACCTATGATTTGATGGTCCTTATCATGATTTAACCTCATAGAAAACATGTGTTATCAAAGATAAACATAATGTCATAGATCTCACTTCAAGATATCCATATATCCTGAAATTCTCTTTGGTAAACATATTTGCCACCAATGCATCATCCTTGATGTCCCCTGGTATACATACTTAGTCAACTTATTGACTATTACTAGAATCATGTTAGGTTCATACTTCAAGAGTCTAACTTCAGCTTCATCTTGACTAGCTGACCACAAGTTCTAAGAAGATTATCTTCTTAGCCATCTATCGATAGTATAAAGAGTCACACTTCTACCATGTAATATGCTATTCCATAAGTATTATCACCCCACTAATAATATCTATGACTATCCTTACTCCACATAAGGTATCATTCCAAAAGTATTATAATTTTTTGATAATAGCAATGGCCACACTTACTCTGCATAAGGTGCCATTCCAAATCATTGAGCAAAAAAATCAATGACATTCTTCTTCATATATTCCTAGAATATCTTTTTCATGCTCTCACTCATCTTAACCCCTCTAATATGAGTAAAATAAGGGAACTATGTGCTTCCCATATAATCAATCTCCTCATTTTTCCAATTTTGGGTATAAGTACCTGATCTTTAAGACATAAGAGTCCATCCATTATATAAAAATACTTGTCCTAATTTTCACTGCAATATCCATATTGAGATTCCAATCTCTTGACTTAGCCCGTTAATTTAACATGACTATGGGTCAAAATAGTTATAAACCTTTTGAAGGACTTAAACTTGAACATGTTTATCCTATTTTAGTCTTATGATTTACTCTTAAGATGGACTTATGTAAATTCTATTGCTCATAAATCTCATGTTCTAGGACATACTTTATCATACTTAATGAGATAATCCCATTTAAGTATATCAAAACTTAACTAAGAATAGAATTTTACAAAGAGGTCTATTCATGCTTACATAGACTACAAATATCACAATCATCTATATAAAGCATTGGATAAACATTCCTTTATAAAAATACATGTTTATAGTTTACATTTGCAAAGTCCAAAGGAATACACACCACACATCAATATAACACACAAATAGTGTCTTTTCAACCATGTTGTAAATCAAGCCTCACTACTGCTATCTCTCGGTCCATTCACTACTTTGTGCTAGACCTAATTCTCTCAAAGAAGTTGTTTAAGCTCTGCCTTGTGACCTTGCTCATATTTCTCATTAGAGTTATGAATAAGAACTTGGACATAAAATGTACTTATAAAAAAATGGCAAATCCTAATCAAAATCAAGGTGAATCATGGTAAATCCTAATAAAATCAAATCAATCATCTTCATACCAAAATTTGGGGTATTTGAAGCCCTAAAAAGTAAGGTTATATTTGGGGCAAAATTTGACCTATCAAATAATCTTATAACATCCTAAAAACACCACCATTGGATCAGGCCCAAAAAGAGATTTCCAACAAGTACAAATATGCCTATGTTTGGATATATATTGTGGCAAATTGAACCTAAGAAAAAATTGATCCTAAAAATTTTAAGCGAATGGGACGCTATCGAGGGTCCTCATATTCACCAATTTTCAATTTTGGAAATCCTAATATTCACCCAATTTGCAAATGTCCACCACTATGCATAACCCTGTTACTCATGTTGTCCTTCTACATCCGCACTGTATTTTAGTAGTAGGTTGTGATGGAGAGAACAAGCCATGGTTGACTAGTGCATCAAAACATGAAATCAAGTATGTAGTTCTAAACTCTTCCCTAGCTTGTCGTAGTTGTGCATTCTCATCCTATATGGATATTGATGCTTGCCAAAAACTTATTTGTGCTACCTCCTATTGGAGTCTATCCCAATATACAATGGTGACATCCTTTTCAGACTCTAATCTCATATTTTATTAAGACAAAAATATTTATCATTTAATCTATTGTGATTATAGCTATCGGACTTGCTGCCTACTTCATGTAGTCCATCCATCATGTAACACTATCCATCATCTTATCAATATTTTTATGGATCCACTTCTATCTCTACCCAATGGTGTACATGTCCTTCAATAAGTTCCTCTTCTACTTCCCTTTCTATACCCTTAGGTATATACCCTTCTCTGCTAATGGTCTTAGTTGTCTCTCTTGTTGCTCTAACACTTCCTTCCTATGTACTTTCCTCTTTTTGCCATGGTTGTGTGGCCCACAATCTATCATACTCTATATTTGTACCAATATTGTCCTCATATGGTACCCATATGACCTCATCTGCCTCTAAGGTCAAATGTTCCATTTGTGGAGGTACTACTTTACTCTTTCCTTTTCTCATGTAGATCATAGGTGGATCCAGTATTTTTTTTCTAATATTGAACTATCGTAATACTCAAGTATATTGAAAATACTCATATTGCATACTCACTCATCCATTCATCTAGCTTTCTTGTTGCACACAAGTTAGTTTCATTTCATATTTTGCCCATATTGGGCCCTTCCTCCATGGTATCCAAATCACATCTTTTGATTGCAAATTTTCCTAGATAGAGCAATACCACTCTCTATCACCTTCAGGTGGTCTATTAATATTTTTCTATTTCCTCCTCTACCACATTAATGCATAAGGTACCTATGGCCCTACCAAATTATGTGCATCATAAGTAAACTCATAAGGTATTTATATAGCCACATGTTCCCAAGCCCATACTTACAGTAAGTGGCAACAACTCATCCCTGATCACTTTGTCATTCACATCTCAAATAACTCTCTCCAAAAAGGCTAGCAACCATACAAACATAATCTAAATCTACACTAGGTCTAAACACTCTTTTCAAAATCCATTCCTTCATTGCTTCATCTACAACGATAACCATACATCCCTCTACTAGTAATCAATATATTTGGTTTACATCTTCTAGAATGATGATCATTTCTACAGTGGATAAATAGAATGTCCCCTACATAGGTAGTATATTACATTTACTTTTTTTACTGCATTACCATTTAGATATTTACTATTCCATAATATCTACTGGTTAACCTAGGTTAGATACCTACAATATCCTAGGTTAGATATTTTAGGTTAGTGATTAATTCATGATTCACTATCCTAGGTTAGTTGTTAGCATCACGCATCTTCAGCTATTGTTAGCATCACGCATCTTCAGCTATTGTTAGCATCATTAGCATAGGTTGTTTAATATCCTATTTTGTAGGATCTTAACTATAGAGGATCTTTGGTCTATAGTGGATGGAAGTGAAACTAGACCTTAATCAGCAGGAGCAGATGAAACAAAATTTGATAAAAAGGATAGAAAACTATCCTTAATGATCTTGCTAGCTATTATTGATGATATCCAACCTCATATCAGTGAAGCTAAGAATGGTAAGGAGGCATGGGATGCCTTAACCACCATATTTGTGGGGAAGAATCAATCAACCATTCTTCACCTCCAAACACAACTTCATACTCTTCATATGAAATCAGGAGGAAAAGTAGAGCTATTCCTATGTAGAGCGGCATAATTGAAAACAAAACTACAATCCTTAGGAGAAAAAGTGGAAGACCAAGTCTTGACCTCTATCATTTTGAGGGCTCTTCTCGACTCCTATAGAATGTTGATAACTTCATTACAAGTCTCTGGAAGGACAGTGACTTTTGTCAAGTTGGTAAATATGCTTCAAACAGAAGAAGATAATCAACTCCAGAGAGATGAGGCATCCAAAAATTCTCTTTTCTCAAACAAACAAGGTGGTAGGAAAAAGTGGAATCAACAGATAGGTTCTTCTTCTAATAAAGACAAGGGTAAAGGCAAAGAGACTCAAAAGAAGAAGCAATATTGTAAGATTTGTGACAAGGACACTCATGAAACCAAAAGATGTTGGTTTAAGAACAAACCGCCCAATGAACAAGGAAACAAAAAGGGCAAAGGCAAACCAAAGAATAAGAATAAATAACAACAGGGACACATTGCAGTTGAAGATTCTAGTTTGGACTCTGAACAAGCACACAAAGTGCTCATGACACATATAGATTCCCCTCACAAGGACACTATGTGGTACATAGATTTAGGTGTTAGTAAGCATATGAATGGCGATAAGTCCTGGTTTGAGACATTTGAGGCTCGAGAAGGTAGACCGGTCACCATTGTTGATGATCAAACCTATCGAGTTCAGGGAGAAGGAAGTGTTTCTGTCTCCCTTCCAAATGGTGAATGTAAAATTCAAAAAGTTCTTTATGTACCAGGATTGAAAAATAATCTCTTGTCAGTTCCACAAATCCTGGACAATCACATGAATGTCAATTTCAAGGTGGACAAAGAAAAGAAACGTTGCTTTATCACCAAGAAAGGAAAATAGATAGCAATAGGTTCATACAAACATGGTTTGTTTGTCTTAGATGCAATTACCTCAACCCATATTGCAATGGTAGTAACCACAAAAGAGGCCACATCTCTATGGCATAAGATATTTGGGCATTTAAGTTTAGGATATTTACTTGAGCTCAGTAAATATCAAATGGTGAAAGGACTTCCTACTCTTTCATCTACTTTGCCAGTGTGCTTAGATTGCTTGTCAGGAAAGCAACACAGAGTGCCCTTTGAACCTAGCTCCTTTCGAGCTAAGGGACCTTTGGAGTTGGTTCACACATATTTGTGTGGTCCCATGTCTACTAGTTGTGGAGGAAAAAGGTATTTTCAATTGTTTGTCGATGATCACTCACGCAAGATGTGGGTCTTCTTCTTACAGTTGAAGTCTAAAGCATTTACCTATTTTCAACAATTCAAAATGCTTGTTGAGAAAGAATAAAGATGCTTCATCAAGACCCTCCATTCAGATCGAGGGGGGAATACACATCAAAGGAATTTTCCTCATTTTTATAGACTCATGGGATAAAAAGACAGTTAACCACAACCTATTCTCCTCAGTCAAATGGAGTTGCTGAGAGAAGAAATTGGTCCATTATGGAAATGGTTTGATGTATGCTTAAGGGAGCGAATCTTGAGCAAATATACTAGGCTGAAGCTTTTCAAACTACAGTATATCTTCTAAATAGAGCACCCACAAGGGCTCTTGAAGGTATGACTCCTTAGGAAGCATGGAGTGGAAGGAAACCCTCCATATCTCATCTACGAGTATTTGGGTGTAAGGCTTTTATGCATATACCTAAGGAGAAAAGAAAGAAATTAGATGAGAAGTCCCTACCATGTGTTTTTCTTGGATATGATGAATTCTCAAAAGGCTATCGATTGATAGACCCATTTACCAAGAAAATACATATCAATAGAGATGTAGTGTTTGATGAAGCTTTCACACCCAACACTACATCAATATACCTAGATGATGAGGAGCAACAACCACTTCCTTCTCCACAACAAAAAAATCCTCCCAAATGGTATACAAGCACAATGAAAGATTCCAAACTCACTTCCCCACCCGATCTTACTCTCAATCATCCAAAGACACGAAGCATGACTCAACAAGAAAATACTGAAGCATCCACTTCAGTTGATGATATTTGTGCAGATTTTCAAGACCTTTCTATTGATAGAGAGCTAGCAAGGGAAGATGATATGGAAATAGATGAGGAGAGGGTTTACTTGTCATCATTTGATGAAAATGAACCTTCTACAGTTGATGAAGCACTTAGACTACCTCAATGGAAGGCAACTATGGATGCAGAACATAACTCCCTCATCAAGAATAAAACATGGAAGCTGGTAGATTTTCCTAAAGGAAAGAAACCCATAGGCTACAAATGGGTTTACAAAATCAAATATAAGGCAGATGGTACCATAGACAAGCATAAATCCCATCTTGTGGCAAAGGGCTATGCTCAAAAGGAAGGCCTTGATTATGAGGAAACCTTTGCACCCACTACAAGGATGACCACCATTCGAGTTCTTTGTGCTATGGCAGCACAATTTGGATGGAAATTACATCAAATGGATGTAAAAAGTGCCTTTCTAAATGGTGACTTAAAAGAAGAGGTATACATGACTCAACCTCTAGGATTTGTTGAGGAAGGCCATGAGCAACAGGTTTACAAATTGGTCAAATCATTATATGGGCTTAAACAAGCCCCAAGAGCATGGTACATTAAAATGGATAGTCACCTATTGCAGCACAGATTCAAGAGAAGTCCATCTAATGCAAATCTCTATATCAAGAACACAGGTTCTAAAATAGTGATTCTTGTATTATATGTAGATGATCTGATCATCACTGGCAATTCAGAGAAATTGATTAAATCCATGAAAGATGACTTGAAAGAGTCATTTGATATGACAGATCTAGGACTTCTCCACTACTATCTTGGTCTTGAGATAGAACATAAAAATAATCATCTTAGGGTGACTCAAAAAAAATATGCCAAGACTTTAGTAGAAAAATATCGTATGACTGAATTCAAGCCCAAGGCAACACCGATGGAATCAAGGCTTCAGTTATCATGGTATGATGACTCACCACAGGTAGATGGCATGCTATATAGACAGATTATTGGAAGCCTTATCTATCTGACCAATACTAGACCAGACATTACTTATGTTGTAAACTATCTTTCTCGGTTCATGCAGGAACCAAAATTTTCTCACTGGAAAGCAACTAAGAGGGTTCTTCACTACATTCAAGGTAGTGTAGATTATGGTCTAGAGTATAAGAAGAATAACTCATTCTTCTTATAGAGTTATACTGACTCTGACTATGCTGGATCCCTAGATGACAAAAAATCAACATCAGGATATGTATTTCATCTTGGATCTGGTCCTATCTCATGGCATAGTAAAAAGTAACAGGTGGTTGCTTTATCTTCAACAGAGGTAGAGTATCGTGTTGCACGTGGAGCTATGTGTGAAGCGATATGGTTAAGTCGCATCTTGGCTACAATGGGCCTACCAAAGAAACTTCCTATTCACATGTTTTGCGACAACTCAGGTGTTTTGAACTTGGTCAAAAATCCAGTCCATCATGAACGCACAAAGCATATTGACATAGATTGTCATTTCATTCGTGATGAGGTTCCTAAACACAACATCAAGCTCCAATACATTCCCACTGATGAACAGGTTGCTGACATCTTCACAAAGGCACTTGGACGTGTCAAATTTGAGCTATTCCAAAATAAACTTTGTATATCAAAGTAATGTAATAAAGGGGGGATGTTAGGGTAAAATAGGTAGTATATTGCATTATACTACATAGGTTATTACATTTACTTTTTTTTACTGCATTACCATTTAGATATTTACTGTTCCATAATATCTACTGGTTAACCTAGGTTAGATACCTACAATATCCTAGGTTAGATATTTTAGGTTAGTGATTAATTCATGATTCGCTATCCTAGGTTAGTTGTTAGCATCACGCATCTTCAGCTATTGTTAGCGTGATTTGTTAGCATCATTAGCGTAGGTTGTTTAATATCCTATTTTGTAATCTATTTAAGACCTACCTATCCTAAGGTAAGGCTAATGCTTGATTGGAAATTATTGGCTAATCATTTGCTCTCCATTTTCTTGCGTCACTCAAGATCCCATATTTCTATCAAGGCTAATAGATAATATCTATTTGCATACACAGGCTCTAGATGTGTTACCCCTTCTAATCATATTTTTCTCAACCACCGCTAGTCATCAACATCCAATATATTTTGCACATCTCAAAATATGGCTTTAAATGTGTTGTGTGGTCTAATAATATTTAGTGGGATTATTTCTTCTGGCTTTGCACTACCTTCCCAACTTGTTCCAGCATTACTAAAAGATATATTCTCTTCTCAAAGTGTATGCACTAGTAGATCAAAAATCATAAGCAGAAGAATCATGAAGCATACTATGGGATTTACTTCGAGTATAATCAATATCAATAATGAAAACCCAAATACGAGTATAATCACGTTAAACACCATGAGTAGTTGGTAGGTTAATTATTTCCTTGGTGTTGAATAAAAATCCTCCAAGATTTTTTTGTATATTCAACCCATTTTCTTGATGATGTGGAGTTAGCATTAATCCTTCAATCAATACCAAGTATCTAGCCAATCATCGATTTTTGACACATCAATATTGCTCAACCACCTAGCTGATCACATCTCTATCATCTCGAGACTCCATATTCATCCTTCATGGATCACATCTTGATCATATTGGGTTAATTTATTGCTCTTATATTTCCCATCACCATTATTAAATTAATTAACTAGGGACATATAATTTCTCTAAGCTGCTCGAGGCTACAATATTACCAAACATGATTGAAATCCTATTACTTCTTCATGCGTGTCCCACCTTTATGGTATTTTAATCCATTTGATGTCTCATCATATAATTCCATCAATCCATCATGTATAAATCTATTTATACACCTTATCCTTGGGTGCCATTTTAATTCTGACCATTATCACTCTATTGACAATGATCTAGGTCATGCTTGCCTACCCACAAGGTGCTATCTCAAAAAAATTATACGTAATTATTCATTCTATAATGAACAAGGTTACAAAAGGTTGAGTTTATATATTTATGGTTAGTTCTTTAACTAAATTTTCTCATTATCCTTCATTCGATAATGGTTATGGTTATTCTTTCTCCATGCAAGATACTACTCCTATGTAAGCTTTTACATTATCACTAACTTCATAATGATGGTCAATATTGCTTCACACAAGACACCATATCAAAGTAAAGCTACCTTTCCTAGGATCAATTCTCTGGAATTCTAGCAATTTAGAAGTTGTAGGTCTTCCTAGCTTTAGTTTAAGAACTAAGCAAGGGACTAAATAAGAAGTTACTTGATTCCTTAGCACATTCCAAGGAAAATTCTAATCCTACAACTTAGAGCTCATCTATGGAAACTTATAGTCCTATGACCTAGATATTTAACAACTGAAACATTGTTATCAATGGTTCAAACAACCTTAAACTCAAATTGAGAAACCTTTAGTCTTGAACAAACCTTTGGTTCTTTTACAAGCATCCTTTTACTAGCCTGGACCTTATATGAACATCCATTTTCTAGCTTGGATTTGATACCAAATGTAAAAACCCACTTGTTAATAAACTCAAAACAACCCAAGAGAGAATATATTTTTTTAAGTACAAAATCCATAAGCAAAGGTTGCACAAATAAGGTTCACAAGATATTTTTATTTTATATAAGGCATAACCACTTTTGAGATCGACCGTAACTTATGACACTCAAGTGGATAGGACTGATCAATGTCTCATAGATTAAATATTTTATCTTTTGGAATCTGATCCAGATACATGCAGGCTACAACCCAACATGTACATTCAAGCTCCAAATTTGAATGTAAGAACTTATTTGAGATACAATTTAAACAAATTCGAGCTACAACTTGGAATTTTCTATTACCAATGATTGCTAGTAACCTCCTTGTAACTATCATTTGGGCTACAATCTAGAATGTACATTCAAGATACAACTCAGAATGTAGGAACTCATTTGAGCTAGAACTCAAAAATTGTTACTTCAACTAATTTGGTAGTCACCTCCTCATGACTATCCCAAATCATGCAAAAATCTTGACAAGGTACTGGACAAGATGACTAAAGCATTGTATTTCCATGTACCTCCACATGAACATAAATAAATCACATATAATTTGCCATCTCTCTTTAAGCATATTATATTCCTTTACTTTAATATTTCATAAAACCATTGCAATGGACAAATATAATTAACAAAAGCATTTTTAAGTGAATACAAACTATTTCATCATATAAATAAGATATGAATTCATTCATATTTCGTATTAGCAAAAGAATATGCATATTTCATATTAATAAAATTTCTATAAAGAGCATACAATAAACTAAAATAGTAGATGCAAGTATTAAAGATAACACCACATTTATCTTGGGAAAACCCCTAAGGGAAAAAACTAGCCTCAAAGATATCATTAGTTTAGAACTTCCAGAGTTCTATTATAACTTACAACTTCCACAGTTCTATCCTTAGTTTAGAACTTCCATAGTTTTATATATCATAGCTTAGAACTTCCATAGTTCTATCATTATTTTAGAACTTCCATAGTTCCTATCATAGCTTAGAACTTCCACAGTTCTATCCTTAGTTTAGAACTTCCATAGTTCTATCATAACTTATAACTTCCATAGTTCTATCATTAGTTTAGAACTTCCATAGTTCCTATATATGAATGGTTACATCCATTCAATAAACATCATGATTAAATGACATACTAAGAGAAGCCCCTACTTCTCTTAGACATTCATTTAATTTCTAAGGGACACAACTTATAGTCCTATGATACATTAATAAATAAGGAGGGAGCTTAGCCAAGAGACACAAATGCCAAGTGAGGTCCTAAAAAGAGTCTAAGGTACACAACTTAAGACCCACAATATGTGGAGGGTTCGCTTAGCTCTTCCACTTTTATCATCGATGGTTCCAATAGTAGGAGGAAAAGACTTGGATATAAGTAGACTCCAAGTACTTGCTTCTTCCATTTAAATAATGTATGAACAACTCTTCCAGTAATAGTAAAATTATTACAAAGGCTATAATATGCTTAGCAAATGAGGAGTGGATAACAACTGTGATGGAACCAAAATCAATGGCATCCTATCATTTAGAAAAATACATTCATCTAAGTCATCCATATTCATTAACTATTTTCATTACAAAATAAGACCTTCTTATTTGTAAGGATAACCAAGTTTCATTTTTAAAAATACAATAAAACTTGCCTATCAAAATAAAATGCATTCGTTAAATCAAAAGGGAGATTAATCCACATAATCTCTTAGCAAATCCAAGAGGAGGTTAATAAAAAAGGGATATCAATCCACTTAATCTCTTATTATTCCAAAAGGGGAGATTAATCCATTTAATCTCAAATTATTCCAAAAGAAGAGATTAGTCCATTTAATCTCTAATTATTCCAAAATAAGAGATTAGTCCATTTAATCTCTAAATATTCCAAAATAAGAGATTAGTCCATTTAATCTCTAATTATTCCAAAAGAAGAGATTAGTCCATTTAATCTCTAATTATTCCAAAAGAAGATATTAGTCCATTTAATATCTAATTATTCCAAAAGAAAATATTAGTCCATTTAATCTCTAATTATTCCAAAAGAAGAGATTAGTCCATTTAATCTCTAATTATTCTAGAAGAAGAGATTAGTCCATTTAATCTCCAAGGTTAACCAGTCTTCAAACAATAGGGATTTCCTTTCCCTATAAAATATTCACATATCCACTATTAATTTATTACTCACTATTAACTATTAACTATTAACTATTCACTATAGAATGAACTCCACATTCATACTCCTGCATGCAACCAACATCTGTAGACACCAAATTCTAGTCATTTGCACTAGAATTACTATACTATTCATTATTCACATTTCCACTATTCATTTACTATTCACTAAGCCCCCTTGGCTACCTAAGCCCTCTCTCACACCTAGCTCCTAGTCACCATGTGGTCATCCATATAACCTACCCTGGTCAAATATCTACAACAAGGTGATTTTCATTACTTGTCAAATTAGTCTCTACTACATTCTTACAAGGAATCACACCATTATTTCTCTCAAATCATTAGTACAAATCATGGGTGCACAAGAATCCCATAATTATTTGCTCCACACTATGAGTTGATCCCTTTAACTCACATTTCAAGAATAATGAGGGAATCCCCATAAATTCCCTTGGGTGAACTCCATGTTCATCCTCCTAAAGATAACCTCTATATTTTAATCCACACTCAAGGAATATCTTTCCTCCAAGATTCTAATGTATTCTTCCATCCAAATAATAATACACATAACAACTCCAAATTATCCAAATAGAACAATTTGGAAACCACATCATTCGATTGAAATAATTTAAAGATAAATTAACTTTTAATTGCCTTATATCCTAAACTAAATTCAAAGGAAAGAGAACCAATTCCATAAATTTATTTAGAAGGGTTCAAACTCATAAGCAAGCAATACAAAAACAATCATTCATTTCCAAAGCATAATAAAACTTCTTCAAAAACAAAGGCAAATAAGGTGGTATAATCCAACCTTGAACTCCAAATGCTCATTCCATTCGATCTTCCAAGCTCTACACTTTGGCTAAGTCCTTATAGCCTCCTTCTAGCCTTCTCCTTATGCTAGCTTCCTAGTGTCTTGCTCCTCATGCTTAACCAAGAATCCCTCTCATACTCCCAAGGTTGCCTTGGCTAAATACCTCTACTAGAATACAAATTTTCCCTAAAAATCATTGCTCTCACAAAGCTTTCTAGTTTTTTGATCCACAAAAGCAAAGAGCATACTCCCTAAGCAATGGAGAAAAAATTAGGGGAAATCCCCCTTCAAAATCTCCAAGATTACCCTCTCATGCTTGCCCTCTCATGCTAGCCTCCAAGTCCTCCTCATGCTCTACTTAGCCTAGTCTTCTCCTTGTGCTAAATTAACTCCCAACTAAGCCCTTCTATGCTTATTTATAGGCCTTCTTGAAAGATGCCTTTATTAAAATATTAATTTCTCCCTTTATGAGTCATAAAGGTGAGTTAATATTAAATGATAGAAAGATCCTCCATTATGGCCCCATTTTACTCTCATACCTTTATTTGGAAAAGGTTGCCATAAAAAGGGTTTATACCTCCTATTTTAATAATACTTTAATTAAGATGCCCTTTCTCCACCCTTGGTTTAAAATTGAGGTCTATTTTGAAAAGCATTATTTAATTCCTAATTTTGGCCCCTTTGCTAAATTTAAAAGGACTACTATTGAAATAGTAAGATGCCTTAATTTAATCAATATTAAATTACCATTAGCAAAGATGCCAATCCTCCTCCCTTCATTTGGAGGGTGTCCAAATCCATTAGTCATTCCCTAATTTGACCCCTTTGCTAAATTTAAAAGGACTACTATTGAAATAGTAAGATGCCTTAATTTAATCAATATTAAATTCCCATTAGCAAAGATGCCAATCCTCCTCCCTTCATTTGGAGGATGTCCAAATCCATTAGTCATTCCCTAATTTTGGTCCCTTTGCTAAATTAAAAGGACTACTATTGAAATAGTAAGATGCCTTAATTTAATAAATATTAAATTCCTATTAACAAAGATGCCAATCCTTCTCCATTCATTTGGAGGAGGGGTAAATTTGGTAAACTATTATTTTATTCCAAGGGGAAGATGCCAATTTTCTACCTTTGAATTAAAAATAGGTATTTAATAGGCATGATTAGGATATTTGTCATAGCAAAAACCCGTATGAAAATGAATTAAACTCTCTTATTAATTCTAAGTATCATTAATAAGTTAAGCTAATTATATCAATTCTCTACCCTTGGTTTGGAAGATGTCTTTGTCACCCAATTCCAACTCAATTTCCTATTTTATAAAAATAGGCTAAACAATCAAATAATATAATTAAAGCTAAGCATAATTAATGACTTAAAATTGTAATTAATATTAAATCATCATTAAGGCCATTATGGATCTTCATCCATATTTTCCTTCTTTCTTGTCCTTAGTGGTGACTCCCTCATCCACTCTATCCAAAGGATTCTTGTTCCTACAACCATGTAGACTAATGCAGACTATCAACAATACCATATTCTTAAATAAACCAATCATAATGCCATTTAATCTATCTTCAAAATGACATATCAATTCATAAGTCCATCATATTAAAAGGCTTGCCAAGGGAGGGCCATGACATAAATTGTCTTATGCATCATTTCTTGTTTGCCCTAAAAGAAAAATACCCCTCTCAGCTTAGTTCATCATTCAAACAAAAAAACATTCTAGTTTAGTTCTTGCATTTTGTGTGATTTACACTTAGATTAAAATTTAGGTGATCTTCACTTTAAGTTTGAATAAGTTTTTAAGGCTTGAAAAATAGTCAGATTAATGATCCAAAACTATAGGTATTAGAGTCGGCTCAAAAAAGAGTCAGAATAAGTTATAGGAGGCCATTAGGTTGAAATTGGGCATATCTTCATCCAACTGGTTGCTTGCTAGTTAAAATTATTTGATCACCCAAATTTACCAATGAAAAGATGAACCATAGAACTAACTAGTGGTGATAGGTAATCAAACCTTTAACACTTTCAATTCTGGATGCATTGGCACAAATGCATTGTGCTAGTTTAAGTGCATCATGATGCACTTGTAGGTTTATGGTGCACATTTTTTTAAGGATTTTTTGGGTGTTATATATTGTTAAAACATAGGTAAGCTTATAATCATTGGAAATATCTTTTCAAGGGATTTCCAACAATATCATTTTTGTGAAATTTTATGGCTATTTGACAAAGTTCTCTAATCATCAAAGGTAATATCATTTTTTGCCTTGAATTCAAGTACAAAAGGTTCAATTTCAATTTTATTTTTCAAATAAGGTCTAATTAATGACACAATTGGTGTCTATAAGACATGCAAAATTAGGCGTCTATAGGGTGTACCTTCCCAAGAAATGTTTCCATCATTTGTAGTAGGGTGTGAGATAGGTTTGGGAAAATATAATTGCATATCGTATGTGGCATAGGTTGGCATCCCTTGGGCTCTCCTATAGTAGTCAGTTAACATGATTGGCTTCCATAGTGTCCATTTGTGGCTATCTCATCATATATTTTATATTTGGAATAAAATATTTATTTGTACATGGTGTTTATTGGTTTCTATGGACTTATCTCATTGTAGTGACAAGTGTGTTTGTTGGTACTTGGCAATTGTTAGATACTACGTATGGAATACCTACTTTAGTGGTGTGTATGAGAGGCACACCATTCCATCCATAGTAATGTTAGAGGGGGGCAATATTAATTTTATTGATCATGTCACTAAATGCTACAAAAATCATATATGTTGTCTAATCATCATGCATGACTTTAAATGCTATACAAATCATAAGTATATGTCATTGATATTTTTTGCAAAATTAAACTTTTGATATGTTTTATAGCAATAGCAAAATTAAAATACTTGTAGGGGTTTTTGCATGCTCTAGACTCATATGTACACTTTTTTTGGCTCGTTTTGCACCCAACTAGTATTTTTTGGTGCTTTGGTAAACTTTAACGGTTAATTAATTTTCTACTCAGGGAAGGTAAAAATCAATTTCTTTCACCCAAAATTTTCATGGGCACATACAAGTAAGTGGACTAATGGTTAAGATTTTATAACCTTGAAAAGGATGGAAATCAGTTGTTGACTCCAAAAATAAAGTTATTTCATTTCATTTGCTATAAACACCCATATTACCCTTTTTTTTTATCACCACACAACCATACATTTAGTTATCACAGTTTCAAAAATCCAAATGGTACACTTGACAATATTGCTTTCATGTTAATTACATCTATTTCTATCACATCACACACCCTATTTCATACACTTTATCTCTATTATCCTTGCAGGGACAAGTAAATCCATTGACCAGTAGTTCATTACCTTCTATGGATGAGGATGTGATGCTCTACTGACACTCTCAACCAAAGGTCAATGATTGTCATTCAAGAACTAGATTCCAAGGTGAGTCAAACCCTCTCTAAAAATCTCAAGTGTGACCTCTCTATACTTACTGTGATGATGATGCAAGTAGGATAGGGTAGGAATGAGCTTTCATTATTTGATGAGTAGTGTGGTCCTTGAAGCTCTAGGTGTCAAGTAATAATTTTTATTGCATTAGTATTAGCCCTAGCTTATTGGTACTTTATGGCTAATTTTAGTGTATTTATTCTTGAATTCTTCAAAATCAATTTATGCTTGGAATAGGATAGATTTTGGTGTTACTATTAATTTAATCCTTTGTTGTATTATTTATAGTATTTTTTCCTACAAACATTGACAAACTATTAATTTGAATAATTATATTATATATCATTTTTTCCTACAAACATTGACAAACCATGGCAATGATACCTTGAATAAGATGCACAATGACTTGCCAATTTATTACAACCTCATGAGTACAAACCACAAGTGGGTTTCATAGAGTGTAGTTTTAAATTCTCATGGCTAAAATATGGATATAATGGGGTTCCTAGGCTCGTATTTATAGTATAATTTTACCACTAAGTTACTTGAGATAAAAAACAATTACTTCTAGTTAAAGTAAATATTTGGGGGTAGATTTAGAAAAATGTTGAACCTCCAAATGTTACATGCCTCTAATTATACCTCTAACATGCTTAGAAGGCTCTAAAAATGCTTAGTATACTAAAATATAATAAAAATATCATTTTATGGAATATTTTCCTTGAAATTTACACTAATTTTTACTTTTGTACCCTATCTAAGTGATTTGCTTGGTTTTTTCAAAGAATTAGCTTGGTTTTCTAAGTGATTTGCTTGGTTTTTTCAAAGAATTAGCTTGGTTTTGTAAGCATTTTTCTTGTGTTAGCAAGTAAATTGTGCACCCTTGTAAAGCAAATCACTCTTTGAGAAAATAAACAACTTTATTGAGTGAATTGCTCCTTTGAGCTAATAAATAGGTTCTAAAACTAAATCAATACACAAAAAATGAGCAAAATTATGTTTTTTTGAAATTTTCCTACCATTTGGTCTTCTACTATTATTTCTTCTTTGCAAAATGAGTAAAATTTAGCAAAGATAGTGTCAAGGTACTATAGGATGCCAAATAGGTGTTGATTATAGAATCCAATAGGTAGTGTACCAAAGCACCAACTATGCCACTTATTATTATTTTATTCACTCTATAATATGCAAACCATGCTTTGTCACTTGCCTCTTTTTTATTCACTCCAAAATCTATTCTTTCCCAAGTCTATTTTTGACTATTGTATGATCACTAGGTTTGATGAGATGGTAGAATATGATTGGTCAATCTCATTTTTATACTTTTCATGTGGCATATTATATGTCATATTATCTCCTAACACATTGACCCTTTCCACAACATCATATACCAGATAATTCTACAAAACACTAGAATATGCCATGTCAACAAGTGCCATGTTAGCTACCATATCATCACCTACAAAATCATCACTTATTTCATCATCTTGTGCCATGTTATCATGCACCACTTTAGCAAGTTCTACATCATAACTTACTACATCATTATATATAAGTATCATATAATCAACTACCACATCATTAGGTGTTATATCATCAAAATATACATCATCTTATGCAATATATAATGAAGTGCCATGTCATCTTTTCATGTTGCCAAGTTAGGGATGTTGATGTCATCATTCTACATGCTAATGTTATCATTTTTCATGAAAATGGGTTGATGGTATTCAAACCCATGACCTCTTGGGCTTGACGTCTTAATAGTGGATTTACTAGCCACTATCTTAGGCACCCTTGGTAATAAAATATAATGAACATATATGAAGTGGATTTCATCCTTTGATATATTTTATGCCTTCTCAAATGTTTACCCCTTGCTTATGCATGCATGTTGATGCACTCCCTTGCTATGTGCACCCTTTCTTTCCATGCTAAGAATATTTTGCAAAATATTCACTTTTTATATTTAACTTTAAAAAAGATAAAATGAGTGAACAGAAAAACAAGTTCCTAGAGAGAAAATGGAGAAAAAAGTTAAATTGAGCCCTTGTAAAATTTCATACAAAATTAAAAAGAATTGACAGTTCATTTGTATCTATCACAATTTTCCCTACATAGTATTTTTGTTTAATATAACCAATCAAGACATCCTCTTGTGCTAATATAACAAAAACGTTATCAAGCTAATTCAACATATTTTTCAAGTGGAGAGGTCTTTGCTAGTATGGAAGTTTACCCATAACTTAACTATAATATATGCTCAACCAAAAAATTTTTAGACTCTTATTTTCTTCTTTTACAATGACCATGGAGATTGCCCTCTCATCTATGTAGCTAATGGACATAAAAATAAAAAAAGAAAAGGAAAGCATTTTTTTTTTAAGTTTAAAAAATGAGGTTTTAAAATATCCTAAAGAAACTCAATAATACTACTAGAGCTCCTTCTAGTGAAAAAAAAAAAACTAAATGAATGAATTAAGTGCTAAGAGAGGAATAAAGAAACCTTTTAGTGAATTTTTATCTTAAATAAATCCATTGAATTCATTGAGATCCTCACAATCCAAATCCATATTAGAAAATCCTTTTTAAAAACTACCAGTGGATTACAAAACAAAATTCTAGTTGCTTTAAACATTATTATCCTTCGAATACATCATAGAAGTTGATTATTAAGGACAAGCAAATGAGAAGTAGATATTCAATACCATGTTGGATTTCACAGTAGTTTGCAAAAATAAATAGAATCAACACATTACATAGTATCACTAAATGATAAGTACACAAAAAGTAATGCACATGATATAAGTAGATGTCCATGGACACCAAATAATCTTACAAAAAAATAGAACAACCATTCCAACTAATAACAAAATTGTTGGTATAAGGTGGTATTTATACCCAATTCCATGTTCCCTTTAGGTGGAAGTTAAAGTATCAATATTTAGGTTTAAATGATAAAATATTACAAAAATAAATCTTTAAAAGGTTCACAAAGGCCCAAAGGACTTATGCATAAAATACAATACAAAGTTAGTTATGGCCTCAAGTAAAGCTTAAACATCATATATTTCAAGTAAAAAAATAAACAAATAAATAATTCATCTCAATGGAGTCTATAAATCACATTGATCAAATCATTTACTTCCATAGTATAGAACAAATTTTATAGGTTCCATGAAATGGATTCTTATAAAAGGAAGAAAATGAGCAACACTAATAGTTTGGCATGACTAAAAGAACCATAAAAGTTTACCATTAAACATTAATTGAATATTAAACTTTACAAACTTTGGACATGCATCCATCAATAATAATAAGAAGCTCTCTAGTAATATCAGGTTATAAACAAACAATATTCTATGAATACCAAATAGTAGATCATGAGTTAAATGAGTAGATATAACTAAAATAGTATAGTTCAAGGTAGCAATAAAGAGATCTAAAAATTATGTTAAGACTATGGACACATGGTCTCAATTATATTGACCTTAAATTTAACCCACTAATGATATAGAGTCCTCTATATGATTATAGAGGAATGATATCAACTAATTTGAATTGATAATTCAAGGTATGAGCATAGATAGAATACTTGATAGGATATTATAAAAAAGGAGAGTAGTTTTTTCTAGTGCCCTATGAACTCAAGGAAACATACAAGATATAGATTAATCAAGTGTTGGAGGATGAGGAGGAAAATAGAATTAAATATGATGGTAATACACATTTAGTAGAAGAAATGGTAAGCCCCTAATATGTCTCCTCTATATTATTATTTGCATATCTTTGGACACTAATAACACTTTTGTATGAAAATTTAATTAAATTAGCATTTTTAATCTATGTTGTAGATATCTTAGATAAATAGTCTAATTGGAAGGATATTATTGACGATTAATTTTTTTATCTAAGCATATAATTGATATATGATGTGCCTAGGATTCTAGATTTATTTTCAAAGGAGTTATTTAGTTCATCTTATTTGTGATTATGGATATAATTCTATAATAGGAACCTTTTAAAACAACAATCACTTACAAAATACTTGTATGGACTAATCATATCATATATCATGCATATTTTATAGGGGACTAATTAATCTATTTAGAGATTTTTGTTTGTAAGAATTTTATTTCCAAAAATATTCATTCGATCTATAATATTAATAATTCTTTAGAATTATTATATATTTTTAAATCTGAAAATGAAATTTGAAAAAATTTTCTATTTGGGACTTTGTTCCACAACTAGAGGAATGCAATAAAATCTAAAGGAAATTGGAGAAAAAATCCCAAATCCAAATCATCCTTGATACACAAACATTATAAGAACTCTTGGTGTTGATCAACTATTTAATAAATAAAAAATTTCTCCTTTTTTATTATTGTAGTTTCAACAAGTTGTTGCAATTAAATATATTTGTAAAAGGAATCATTATTTCTTAAATTTTTATATCTACTTTTAAAATTTAAATATTTTTTTAGATTCACATATTCTGATTTAAATCAAATTATTGAAGAATTAATTAGACAATTCATATAAAATACACTTCTTGGGAACTAAAGAGTAGATGTAATTATACTATTTTTTTAGAAGTAATAACATAGATCTATTGACTTCATGTAAGAGTATAATTTTAAAAATCGTGTTAGAGATAAGATCCTAGTGTAAAGCATGTTGGTTTACAAATTTTCTTCAAGTAATATATTGATTGATTATTATTTAAATAGTTATTTAATTGTATGTCAATAGATATATGAGTAAATTTGCTACAATTAACCTATAGTTAACCATACTGAATTTCATATTATAGCTTGATAGTTTTTATCTTGCATATTTATCTCAATGTTCTAATTTACATATTAATCTTCTTTTAGTATTATTTATTTTTTCTTATGCACGTGATAACCAATACAAACGATGCAGTATAGTTGTATTAATTTGATTGCTTCTTTTAGCCATGTGGTTGAAATTTTAAATTTACTTTTGTTGACTTCCATTGCAATTAATTATTAATGAATAGATGAAATTGAGATTCCTAAGATAAGGATATTTTTTCAATAAGGTAGTGCATTTAATACTAAAAGTAGGACAGTAGATACAATAGCTTAGGATCAATGTGTTTAACACTATAGTTCATAATTAGTGCAAGACACCTCACAAATTTACTTAACTTAGATTGACAAGAGATTGATTGAACTCATAAGTCATATGTTATTATAAGCTTAAATAAGATAATCCCTTTGACACACCTATTAAATATCAGAAATAACGCAAATGATTCCTAATTGAAGAAACTTTATAAGAAGAATATATTGTATGCATTAATCCAATACTATTCCTTATATAATAAATCCAAATATCTATAATGTACAAGCCCCTTTTTCTAATCTTAAATTAGTATTTTCTATCAAGACAATAATAATCAACTTCACTTTTTTTTGTACAACATATATAATTCACAATTAAATATTTGGATTTACAAATAAGCAAATGAAATATTTTATGCATAGATTTGAAACAAATACAAATTATTTTGATGCATGAAAGCATGGTAATATTCTACTTATTCTCTATGCAGTTTTTTCACACAAAGGGTAAGTAGAACATCATTATTTTCAATTTTCTATTTGTAGAGTTATTTACAATTGTTTTCATAATAGATAATTCATAAAATAAACAACTTTATATGTATTCAACAAATAAATCATCATATTATTTTATTTTACTACCTGAAACCTAAATCAAACAAGAGAAGTAGATATAGAATTACCTATTTAGTTATCTAAAATCAACAACGTAAGGATAACACCATGTAATCTATCCTTTTATTTCTACATATTGTTTCTAGTACATTGGTTCCGTTTCTCTCTTCTTTTTTCATTCTTATGAAAGATAATACAAATTTTATACCAAATTCAGCGTTTATCTTCAAAGCCTCACATTTATACAAATTTTTTTCTGATTATTTATATCAAACACTCATTTAAAAAAATTGCTTGTAGGAATGGTAAAGAACACAACTCAACTTCCCTTCTATTTCCTTTGCTAAGGCTCAATTAAGTGAAACAATGATAACTAAGTTATCCATTTTTTAATTACATGGGTCATATACATTCAAGAAATAAACCTTTCCTTATTTTGTTTTTACTAAATAAAACCTAATTTGAATGATGGAGTAAGTGTTATAGAATTACCTCTTTAGTGGATAAAATTTGAAAAATAATAATTATGCATTATATATTTATCTTTAAATTTCTATAGGATGCTAATGCCTTGGTTCCCAATTTATTTTTTGCTTGATCCCTTTAAAGGTAATAGAAAGGTTATAATGAATTCAATTTTTATCTTCAAAACCATCACTCCATGAAGGATTTTTCTCATTTCACTCTCACATACTTTAGAAAAATAATTAATAGGAATGGTGAATAAAGAAACTAAACTCACTTTTTCCACACTTAATGAGACTCAATTGATTGAAAAAGTACTACCAAGCTAGTTATTTTCTTAATTCAAAGGCGTTTTACTTTAATTTTTAATTCTAATTTTAATATACATAATTCCAATCAAATATTAAGGATTTGTTCTCATAATCCAAATGCACTTATAAACTTAATATATTTAGTTATTATCTATGCAATCTAGAAATAAATGAGGAGGTCATCATATTCAAACACAACTATCACCTTCAAGTTAAAGCTTTAACTAAGTATAAGTTCAATGACAAGATTACAAAAAGATAACCCTTACTACTCTAGACATCCATTTGATATGATTGGGTTAGTAGGGAAAATTAAATCAAATAAAATTTAAAATTAATTTTTTAAATCATAGTAAAAATAGTTATGAATGCTTTCTTGACTATGGTACTTTAATGGAAGCATCGATCATCAAGACAAATCTCAATGAACATACGAATTATAAAATATCAATTCATAATCTTATTAAACATCAATTTGAAAACCAAATATTAAAATCTAAAAATTAATAAAAAATTTAAAATAGTCCATATATAATTAGTATATCTAACAAAAATCCAGTAAAACCAAAATAAGGAATACCAGCATAAGCTAATCAATTACTTCACTCTTAATTTCTCAAGAAAATAAATCGAATGTGAATCAATACCACAAAAGATCCATAAAAAACTCAATATTTTTGGATCAATAGAGATTTATACTTTATTTGATACAATATTAAACATTATATTATTTCGGGAAGAAGAAACATAATAAAATCATCATCAAAATACAAAATATAAAAGATAAGAAACATAAAATAAAATAAAATAATTGATATGGTGGCCTTAAACACTAAAATACTTTGTGAATAATAAAATGATACTTGACTTATGTACAAATGATATGTAAGTGAAACAATAAATACTACCTATAATATAATTAAATTATTCTCAATAACTTTAAGATATATTGTTGAATCACATGTTACAATACATGGATCACTTCCCAAGGTGAAAAGGGGCTTATGTATCCAACTGAATATATCACAAATACATAGTCAATGTTGACTAAAAGTGAAAGATATAAAAATTGTATGAAGTTCATTTAAATATGGTTAACTCAACATACGAGGAACTTTCTTGCAATGCAAATTAGGGAATCAAGATGCCAATGATATAGATTTCATCAAATCAAATATATAGTTAATAAATAAACTACAACCCACTTGATTGAATAATTATATTAAATCATTCATCATTAATTTACCATCAACTTTGCACCTCATAAAATTAGTTTTGGAAAAATATTAGAACAAATATTTATAGTGCTACTTATCAAATGATATTATTTCAATTGGTTAAACTCTTCAATTTTTGAGGAGATCAAGATTTAAATCTTACCAAGTGTATGCATAATTTCCAAGTCGTTCTAATACCAATATGTTCTCACAATGTAATACATATGAGACCCATTTCAATCTTGTATAACCCACTAAAAAAAGATTTATAATGTTACTTGTGGTAGCCTTTAATAAAAATAAAAAATGATCTTCTCATCACCCAAACATAGAGGGAATATTACCCATTCTTTCACTACCATCAAGACAAAAGTCGATAGCTTTCACTTTACATTGAATTTTATCTTGAATTATGCAATAAACTCTTGTCTTATTTGTGAAAAGTTTACATTGAATTTTATCTTGAGTCATGCAATAGATCTTTTAATAAGAAGTGGGAGCCAATTATATTTTCCCTTCCTTCCTCTTCTTCAATTTCTTGCAGTCTAAAATACCTATCTAAATTTCCAATGTTAGAATTTATAGTGTTATAAATGAAATGATATAAAATTATTTTAACTACATACATGAGACTAAAACAATGCATGGGACCAAGAGATTCAATACAATATGGGATATGGTGTAGAACCCTACTTCCTTTTGGATTCGACCCTAGATCTCTTATTCAGAGTTCCAAATTTAAAATGTCTACGAAATTTTTTTCAACAAAGTCAAAGGGTTTAATACCCTCTTATTATCATATGGACTATGTTTCTTTTGTTGTTGATTTTGATAAGAAGTTTCTAATTTTTTCTATTTTGAATTCTTCAAAAATTTCATTAGTGAGTTTACTTTTAGAGTGTTTTCATATAAAATATTTATGTCCTTGTAGGCTTTACATTCCATGATAAAAAAATGGTCTCCACTACTCTTACTATGCAAAAGAAATTCATTTTGACCATGCCTCTTGAAGAATTTTCCATCACTTAGTTTTACATCTGAGATGGGTGTGAATTGTATTTTAATTAGGCTATAAGAATTTTTTCCTTCCAATTATTCTTTGCATCTACGTACTTCTTTTGGCTATGTTCATAGTTTAGGTTGAACTCATTGATGTTAGAATTTCACAATAATAGATATGCAAAGCATTACACAAAATATGAAGAGAAGAGTGGAACTGATTGCTTTATTCCAAGGATCAAAATTGTATAAATAGAAAAGTTGATCATTGAGAGTTGTTGGATTACAAAAAATCATCAGACCTGATGAAGACACCACTTAGAGTTCTCATGACACATGGAGGAGTGGAAACTCAAGTGTGTTTATCCTAGTGGAACTTAAGAGAATATTCTCTTATTCTAACACCCTCCCTTAAATGATACTAGGGGAGATTCGTACAAATGAGTCCCGTAAACAAGGCATGATGAGGTACTCATGTACAAAGACTTCTTTTTGAAGATATGGTAAAAACCCAATGGGAAAAACCACCAATCAAAAGGAAGTAAGAGGCTTGTCTTCGTATGGCGAAGATTGTCCTCTTAATACAATAAATAGTTGGTGAAAAAACCCCTGTGGGGAAAAACCAACTATGATAAGAAGAGAGGCTTGTATTCATATGGAAAATATTGTCCTATTTTACAAAAAAGAAGTATGAGTCCCGATAACTTGGCCTATTTAGGTACTTATTTACATAATGTAATTGGTGAAAAATCCCTGTGGGGAAAAACGAACTATGAGAAGAAGAGAGGATTATCTTCATATAACAAAGATTGTCCTCTTTATACAAAAATAAAGATGAGTCCCGACAACTTGGCCTGATTAGGTACTCATATACAATATATAGTTGGTGAAAAAACCCTTGTGGGGAAAAACCAACTATTAGAAGAAGAGAGGCTTGTCTTCGTATGGTGAAGATTGTCCTAAAAAATAATCAATGCAGTTGTATTACTCCAAGATTATCTCGCAAATGAAGGTAATGTGGATAAGGAAAAGACTTGGTGAAGATATCTATAATTTGTTTCTCAGTTGGAATATATTCCAAGTATATATCCCCATTTTGAATATGCTGTCGTATGAAGTGCATGTGTATCTCAATGTGCTTGGTGCGCTAATGCTCAACTGGATTGCATGCAATATGAACTATGCTTTGATTGTCACACCAAAGAGTTATGGGCTTTTCATTGGAGAAACCAATTTATTTTAGAATTTATCGAAGCTAAAGAGCTTCTTGACTATCCAAACCTACTGCCCTGTATTCTATCTCTATAGAAGATAAGGGTACTACTTGTTGTTCTTGCATAACCAGGCTATTGGTGAAGAACCTAGGTAAAAGACAAATCTTGAGGTTGAACATATGTCTTCTATTGAACCTGCCCAATATGAATCTATGTAGCCAATGATATCCATGGATTTTCCCTTATAGAAGAGCCCAAAGTTTATAGTGCCTTGCATGTAATGGAGGATTCTTTTTTCTACTTACCAATGACTGAAATGAGGTTGATGATAGAATCTAGATATGAGGCCAACAACATATGAGATATCTGGGTGAGTATGAGTAAGGTATAATAGACTTCTTACAAGCTGATGGTATAGAGTTGCATCACATAAATGGGATGAGTAGGAAGTACTAATATTAATGCTAGATTGAAAGGGGGTAGAAGACGGTTTGTAATCTATCATTTTAAATCTTTTAAGAAGATCTAGAGTGTACTTTTATTGATACAGTAAAATTCTTGCATATTTTTGACTTATTTGGATCCGAAGGAAATAATGAGCTTTACCTAGATCAGCCATTTCAATTTTTTTAGAGAGGGAGTCTTTTATAGTCTCAATGTGAGTCATGTTACTATCAGTGAGAAGAAGATCATCAAAATATAGAACAAGAATGGTGATATTGCCTTCATTTCTCCAAATGTATACTGTGTTATTAGACTCACAATGAGAAAAACCTACGAAAATAAGGAAGGAGTCCATATTTTCATACCAAGCTCTAGGGGATTGTTTGAGGCCATAGAGAGATTTTTTAGCCTACAAACAAGAGAGGAGTCTTGAGTGAAACCAGTAGGTTGTTCCATGAATATTTCTTCTTTTAAGTCCCCATGTAAGAATGAACTTTTTACATCCATTTGATAGACATACCACTTATGGAAAGCAGCCAGAGCAAGAACCAGTCTAACAGAATCCATTTTAGCAACTGGAGCAAAGGTTTCTGCATAATCAATACCTTCAATTTGAGAAAAACCTTTGGCTACTAGATGAGCTTCATTTTCTTCTTTGGGATGTGATCCCAAGCAATACATCCAAAAATATTGAAGTAGGAAACATCTAGTTTTGAGCTAGACCATGCTTCTTCAAGATTTAAATGATCAAGAGCTTTATGAGGTGTGTGATTTTAAATATAATTGGCACAGTTAATAGCTTTCGCCCAAGAAAATTTTGGAAGATCTCTTGAATGGAGCATATAATTTGCCATTTCTTTCAATGTCTGGTTTTTCATTTCTACAATACCATTTTGTTGAGGATTATGGGTGACAGAATGTTGATGAATTATGCCATGACTTGATAGAAATATGGAGAACTCATTACTGCAGTATTTCCCTCCATTATTTGTGTGAATTTTCTTGATCTTGCTAGAGGCCTGATTTTCAACTAAGGCTTTAAAAACTTTAAAGTGGGATTGAACATCACTTTTATATTTTAGGAAATAGACCCATTATATTCTAAAAAAGTCGTCAATAAAGGTTAGAGCATACTTGGGTCCTTTGAAAGAAGGTTCTGGAAAATATATTAAGCCACTATGGATTAATTCTAGAGGTGATGAAGATTTTAGAGAACTACTTGGTTGGAAAGGATCTTGATGTTGCTTCCCAAGGGCACATCCAGGACAAATTCCATCAATAGAAGAGACTTGGGGTAAACCTGTTACCATATCATGGGTGCTCAAATCCTTTAGATAGTTGTAACTAAGGTGACCAAACCTTTCATGTCAAATTTTTCTTTCAAGATCTCCATGAGCCACAAAATAGGAGGCCCCTTATGGATCTTGGAATCTTTTGAAGTGGAATAGGTGAGATTTGTGATCAATATTTCCTTTGGTTATAAGAGAATGAGGATCTTAAAAGTCTCTTATCTCAACTCCTATTGGAGAGAAGAGAATTATTTTCCCCTTTCCTTAAGTATAAATATGATAGACAGAGAGGATATTAGTGGAAATATTTGGAACATAGAGAACATTATTTATAGAGCCACCATCAATGGTTATGTCCCCCTTTCCTTTGACAAGGATAAAGGAAGAGTCACCTACTTCTATGTTGCAAGTAGAGCTTGAGGAGATAGAAGAGAATGACTTATCTGAAGCAGTCATGTGATGAGTAGCTCCAGAATCTAGGACCCAGTAATTAGAGGAAGAATTGAAGGATTTTACTTGAACATTGAGGGCTTTCCCTATTTGCTGTTTATTGTCTATAATTTTATCCTTCATAGCTGCCTCTAGTTGTTACAATATTTTCCAGTATTTTTTTGCAGAATGACCATTCTTCTTGTAGTGAGTACAAGTTATGGGCTTCTTTTCCTTATTTTTGAACTTATATTTGGAAGAGGTGGAGGATGCTAAGGCTTTTGAGGAAGATGAAGAAGAATAAATTTCATATCTGGCAAGTTTTGTTTCTTGCCTAGTTAATCTATCACAAAACTCTTTTAAAGAGGGCATTTTAAAGGTTGCACCAAGAGCTTCTTTGGTAGATATAAAGGTGGTAGCAAAGATTTGAAATACACCATTTAGCTTAGAAAGTATTAGATAAATATATTATTCTTCAGTCTTAGTATTCCCACTGGCTTTGAAATTGGTGATGAAGTCAATAATACTGCTAAAATCTTCAAGAGACAAAGATGTTAGTTCTGCTTCTAGTTGCATTGATCTCATTTGGTCTACTTTCCCAAACAAGGTCTTTAGTTTCTCCCAACTTTCATGAGAAGTTTTGCAATTTGTAATGTGAAACCATAAACTTTCATGAACATTAGAGCTAATAATACCCATTGTTTCGTGCATCTTTCCTTTATGAACATAAATTTCATATTCTTTCTCAAATTCTAGTTGTTTTTCTTCTAGTAAATGAGTAAGACCTTTTTGAGAGATAAGATTTAAAATTTTAGGTTTCCAAGTGTAAAAGTTATGAGGGGTGAGAGGTTCAATTGAATTCATCATTTTGACAAAAAAGAAAAGTTGAAGTTTTAACCAATATATCCCCCCTTAGAACTTCAATTTTTTAAAGTAATTGACTTAGGGAAAAATGAAGCTTTTCAATATATTTATCCTCAAAATACCTACCCTAACAAGAGGGAAACTATAAGTATTTGAGTTATATATATTGTTTGCTTTTGAAATTTTAAAGCCTCTCTTTATTCTTCTTAATACCTGCCCTTACTTGAGGGAAAATATTAAGTATAAAGAAGAAAATTCAAGGTTGTTTGGCTTGAAATGCAATGTTATCAACCAGATTTATATTTGGAAAATCCCAATACTCACCCTTACAAGAGCGAACTATAAGTAAGAGAGATATCCTTTGTAAAAATGGTTGATCTGGAAAAATATATGCTAGGCCTTTATACCAATTGCCTCTAAAACCCACCCTTATGTGAGGGAAACTATAGGTGTATAGAGGCAAGGATACATGGAACGTAGGAAAATATATTTTGAGGAAAAAAATTATAGTTTGAAATGAATTTTCCTTTTTGAAATGAGATATATGAAAAAATAAAGAAGATTAACACCTTTCGATTAAAAATTTAAAAAACTATTTGTGTTTATAAATTTGTGATAGAGATAAAAACTATAAACAAAAAAAATAATTTGAAGGTGTTTAAATAGTAACTTCTTTATGAGATATAATATAGAATTTTTCAGAAATAATTTTTGAATAATTAAAAGAAACTAGAGGAAGTTTTGGAAAAAATGTTTATACAAGTTCTCCTTTAATTATTAATTACTCAGTAATTATAACAATTTTATGAAAAAATTTAAGAGTTTGGAGAGGAAATATTGAGAATCTTCTTAATGAAACATATATGGAATATTTCTAATTTAACACCTTTTAAATAAATTACTTTAAAAGGATCTAAATGAACTGAAGAAGAAGATAAATTTATACAACCCCCCTCAAGAAAGACAAGTGTGCAATAAATTGCACTAGCCCCCCCACAAAAAAATATTTTTTTATTAAAAGTTTACAATATTGACTCACTTTTCGAAGATTACCTTTTTTTAGAAATTAATAGGCTCTGCGAAAGGGAGGCAATACAAATGACCTTCGTAAATGAAGGAAATTAAAACTAATACAAAATATATTAAGGAGGATAAGAAAAATTGAAGCTGCTTACAACTCTTGAAAAAAGTGGTGCTATGAAACAAGGAGATGCTTGAAGAAACAAGCGAGACTTAAATTAGAGGGCGTAGAACTAGCGAGACTCAAAGTAGAGGGTGAAGAACTAGCGATACTTGAAGCAAAAAATGTGGTTGCCAATATGTCGTTCCCAAGACGCTTCACATTTAAACTATGGTAAAAAAAGGCTATCTGCGTAGACAGGTTAGCGAACCAGAGAAGAGAAAAAAAGAAATTAAAAAATATACCTTTTGAATTTTTTTTGAGGCATGAGCCGGGAGTGGTCAGATTTGACAGCGCTTTAACAAATGTAAAGAGTCAGACGTTTGACAAACCATATATCCTTTCGAATGTGTTCTTCAAGAACCAAGATAAGTCAGAGCGGAGAGCGCAAATGCAAAGTGTCATGACCTCTGATGAACCAACTATCCTACAAAAAAAAATTAAAAGAAATTGCTATATTTGACATGAATCAAGCTATCAACCAAACCAGATAAAATAGAGAACAACAAAATAATCAAAATGAGAATTTTGTTTAGGGTGAGGAGATTTATGGACCGTCAAAGATAGAGAGTGCCTGACTGACTGGATGTTAACTACTTAGTGAACACAAATTTCTTAGAGATGAAGATACGCTATCAATAATAACGTCACTTCCACATGGAAAGTAGTGAGGAAACCGTATCTAGCGAACATCGTTTTCTTAGAGTTGGAGTTATGTTGCCAAGTACATCACCATTTCCATGTAGATATGCGGCTAGAACAACATATCTTGCAAACATCGATATCTTATAGATGGATATATTTGTAAGAATAACGTCAAGGCCACCATCCACATGGATTTATGTCTAGAGTGGAACTATGCGCCAAGCTTCAACGGAAAGGAGGAGATCCTTTTCCGAGGATCAAAACAAATCTCACACACAAAACTGAACTCAACTAGATTTGGTTAGATATATTAAACAGGATATTCGTACAAAATATGAGCGAAAGAAAAAATATATATAATTTTTAAATAGACGTTGTTGGCCAAAACAAATCTGAGGAGCCACAAAAATCAGAACAGGACGCATCGCCTATTATGAAAGGAGGGGGCTCAAAAAAAAATTTAAGAGGGAATAATTTTCTATAAAAAAACTTAAAAGGCTCTTGCTTTTAGAATATGGGCTAGAATAGCGCCATGCACACAGGGTAACCTAGTGTTGAAATAAAGGAAGAGCTTTTAATATTTTAAAAATACCCTCAAGCACAAATTCAACACACCTAAAAAAAATTCAACATATATTTTCCAACAATAAAGATTTTGCTAAAAAAATAAACTATGGATAAAAAAGGTGACTACTACATTACTTTCAAGTAATTTAGCCAAAAAAAATTATCCAAAGCAAATGAACCAGATCCTAGAACCTTCAAGAGAGAATGCTAGCAAAATCTATCCTGCTCTGGTACCATGTTAGAATTTCACAATGATAGATATGCAAGCATTACACAAAATATGAAGAGAAAAGTGGAACTGATCGCTTTATTCCAAGGATCAACTTTGTATAAATAGCAAAGTTGATCATTGAGAGTTGTTGGATTACAACTCATCAAACCTGATGAAGACATCACTGAGAGTTCTCTTGACACATGGAGGAGTGGAAACTCAAATGTGTTTATTCTAGTGGAACTTAAGAGAATATTCTCTTATTCTAACAATTGATGTTTAACTATTTTTTCTTCTTAAACTTTCAATCCACAAGTCTCAATTTTTTTCTCATATACAGTTCAATTCCTTTGTTGGAGCTGGGATCTCATGAAATTTAGTGCTCCCCCTTTCCATTTATTTGTTGTTTTGTTTCATCCATGTGCCTTTTCTTCTATTTAGTGTTTCTTTAATTACTTGTTTTAGAAACCTACTATCTTTCATTATTTGTATTTTCTTTATATACCACAATAGCCTTTTAATATCTTTTGCTTCTAGTGGAAAATCCCTTATTTCAATAAGTAAAATCTCATATGGGACTGATGTTTAAATTCTAAAATTATTTATAATTAGTCACTTTTGAATTATTTCTATTTATATCCACTTAAAACTTGATGTATTGGTAGCCCATGCCTCATACCCATATAACACCACTAAAATAAATAATAACCCAAAAAGGTATTTGCATCTAGCAACGAGTAGAGTGTCGATCTTGATTGTATTTATTTCATCCTACATATTTCCTAATTGAGTTTTATTTTAAAATCTAACCCAAGGTATTTGTATTCTATTACTACACTACATAATTAGCCAATTGTATTTTCTCTCATCCAAATTTTTCTACCCAATCCTCCAATTTGTCAATGTAAAGGTCAAATAAAGTAGGTGACAATGGACAACCTTGTTTCACCCTAATATCACTCCCAAAACACTTTGATAGTCCTTTTGGAGTTTTTCTTTTTACCATTGCCCACTCATAAAGTCTATGTATAACTTCTCTATAGTCGATTGGTATGCTAATTTTATTTATTCTTTTCCAAATTTTACCTCTAGGTACTATGTCAAAATCCTTATTAAAGTCCATAAAACAACAATAAACTTAGGTGCCTTAAAGTAATGCAATGATCTATTATTAAGTACTTCGGTCTAAATCCTACTTTCTCCATTGCCCTCTTTCCTTGATTTTCTACCCGCTTACTAATTTTACTTTCTACTACGATTCCAAAAATATATATACAAAAAGGATTAATCATGATGGTGTGGTAATTTGAAGAATTTTTTGTATCATCATTTTGATGCACTGATATGTCTAGGTTAGTTATCCATTCTAGGGAAAGTCTCCTTTAATGATACCATTAAAATATTTTTGGATATGTGGTGCTAAGAAATCAACCCCACACTTGAGATGTCTGGGTTGTAAATCATTTATATCCCAAGCTTTACGTGTTGTTATTTTCTTGATGCTCTCCACATATTTCAGAGAAGTTGTGTCAATTATAACAAGGGTATTTTTCTTGGTTTCTCTCTTATAACTGCTTAGCATACAACAACCAATGTTTGCTTGTGATATTTGTTTTATGCATCGTTTTATTTGTTGTAGCTCTTTCAAAAAATTCTTAGGCTATGCTTTGCAAGATATATCAACTTTTTTTGTCTTGCTCTTATAGATTCTTTAATTTATGTTTTCACTAGATGTTTATATATCTTGCTATTTGTTTTCTCTTTGTTTGGTTCTTTCAAGGTTCTCCTTACTACTTTGCATTCTTCATCACACCATGGATTTAGAGGGAAGCTTTCATGTTTTCCTTCCCTAGGTTTTAACTATTCATGTGATTACAAGGCTTCTCTAATTATATCCTTCAATTTATTACTATCAAAATAAGTTTGAAAAAGATTCATCCTCTTTCTTTCCTCTCTTTGCATAATATGCTTGAGTGATGTTTTAAAATTTTCTAATTTTTCTTTGTGATAAGTATCTCTTATTGTCTTTCCTTCATTAACTTAAAGATATTCTTCTTGCCCACTTTTTTGCATTAAGATTTTTATGTACATTAAATTGTAACAAAATTATAATAAAAAATAATGATAATTTTATTAAAATTAAAATAAAGTAAATTTTACCCAGGTGTTATAGGTGAGTTGAAATTTTTGGTAGGGTGGAGATTCGAACTTGGGACCTCCCTTAAGATTAAGATTTTTATGTACATTAAATTGTAACAAAATTATAATAAAAAATAATGATAATTTTATTAAAATTAAAATAAAGTAAATTTTACCCAGGTGTTATAGGTGAGTTGGAGAGGAGAGGGCAATCCTCCAAGGGAGGTCCCAAGTTCGAATCTCCACCCTACCAAAAATTTCAATGGGTACCCAAAATCTAATTGATAATGTTGGTGCAATCAAGGCCGAACACGACTCCTGAGTGACTTAAAAAATAAAGTAAATCTTTATGTATGATAGTATTATAGGTATATAATAATGTATAAATCAATTATTTTGCTTTGTATTTAGCTTACTTAAAGAAAATATAATTATCTAAAGGACTTAATGGATTGAATTATTGTCGCGTCAGCCTAACCAAGTACATAAAATATTTATTCGACGGAGGTTATAGTGGTGACAAGGAGTCTTTATGTATGATAGTATTATAGGTATAGAATAATATATAAATAAATTATTTTGCTTTGTATTTATATTTAAAAAAAATTAATTATCTATAGGACTTTAGGACTTATAGAATAATTATAAATAAATTATTTTGCTTTGTATTTACCTTAAAGAAAATCTAATTATCTAAAGGACTTAATGGATTGAATTATTGTCGCGTCAGCCTAACCGACTACATAAAATATTTATCCGATGTAACTGGAGGTTATAGTGAGGTTATAGTGGTGACAAGGAGTCTTTATGTATGATAGTATTATAGGTATAAAATAATGTATAAATAAATTATTTTGCTTTGTATTTACTTTAAAAAAAAAATAATTATCTATAAGACTTAATGGATTGAATTATTGTCGCGTCAGCCTAGCCGACTACATAAAATATTTATCCGATGTAATTAGAGGTTATAGTGGTGACAAGGAGCGAGATTCAAACCCGAAGCGAGATTCCAACCTATGAAAAGGTGTAGAAAATTGTAACGAGTTACCAATTCCTCTAAAAAAAATATAAAAATTTGAATTATGTAAAGTGAGCCTGAATTATTATATTATATTAATATAAATTATTAAAAAAAATACTTACAATTAATTACATAATATAAAATTCTAATAAAAATTTGTTTAATTACTTTTAATTAATTTAATTAAAAACAATCAATCAAATTTATTAATATTATTTTTAATATAGATTTTTAAAATTTACCTATATTAAATTTACAACACACTCTTGAGTATAGGATTGATTTGCGTTTGCTTTGAACTAAAATTACAGACGTCGTTTCTTCCATAGATTCATCCATGCCTTGTTTGAGACAGTTTCATTTTGAACGTAGGGAGGGTCATCGGACGTTAGGGTAGAGTTGACTTATTCACGTTACTGACTGTTATATACCTACCCAAAGGATAATTAATTAAGAAGGCAAACCCTCATACAAGTTATCTGTCAAACAACAACCTGGGCTTTCTTGTTTATTTATATGTATACCAGTCTCCTAAAACTTCAGTGGCCAAATAACTCCACCGTAGCCACAACATCCCTCTCACTTACAATTTCTATGCTAATAAATTTATTTAAAAATTAAAGTTTGGTGAATTCTACTTGAACAAGACTTGTTTTTCTCCTTACAAAGGTCAGCATTGTAGAATTTTAGTTACATGGTGGTTTATATATGGTGAAGAAACGAAGAGGGCATCAAACATCGTAAACCACGCTCATTATGATCCAGCTATAGTTCAAAGGCTCTGGCTAACTAAACGACCAGATTTAGAGCGGCTTCGTACACGAAATAGATACCACCCACTTTGTTGAATTTAGTTTTTTCTCGAGCTATCTTAAATTAGAATAGACCAATAAAATGTTTAGGCAAGGAAAAACAAAGAATCTCAAGTCTTGGTTGATACAACTACAACTTGGGTAGGCCTTAAATAAATTATAATATCCTATTTAAAAAGGGAAAAGGTAAGTTTCGTAATGTCTCAAGAAGAAGAAGGGAATTGAAGGGATTTGAAGAATTGTGAAGAGCAAACATGGGGGCTTCCAATTCTTTTGCATCATGGCATGTTGTTGTTCTTGTTGTTGCTCTATTCTTAATTCTAGAGACGCAAAAGGCGCGGGCACGTTCAACGCCGGCCTCCTTCATATTTGGAGATTCGTTGGCAGATGTCGGAAATAACAATCATCTTCAATATGCTCTTGCCAAAGCCAATTTTCCTTTCTATGGCATCGATTACAGCGGTGGCGTTGCCACTGGAAGATTCACCAACGGACGTACCATTGGAGATATTATTAGTATGCACTATAAAATTGAGAATACTCATCATCTCCTCTCATGATTTCATATGGATGACTAAAATGAGATATTTGTTTGCTTGTTTGGTTTGCAGCGGAGAAGCTGGGGTTGCCTAATCCTCAACCTTACCTCGCTCTATCTGCTAATGACGATGCTCTTTTACAAGGAGTTAACTACGCTTCCGGCGGAGGGGGCATCCTCAACGAAACGGGATTCCTCTTTGTAATACTTTCTGTCTATATCTGCCTCCTGTTACATCTTTGCAGCAACATAGAGCTCATGAGTTCAAAATTAGCTTACTGTTATAAAGAACTAAGATATCATCATATATTTTGTTATAATGATGATCATAATGGAAGTTTTAAATTGGTTTTTAGCACATTTTTGAGTTGCATTAGCTTAGAGAAATTATCTAAGACTTCTTAGAAGTATGTTGGAGGTTTTAAATGACTACTACATTTGTTATATATATATTTATTTATTTATTTATTTATTTATTCATTCGTTCTTGGTAGTAGGGGAACAAATTTCCTCAACATTTTTTAATGATTGAAATAGAAGTGAAATTGTGGGCTTCTCCCAATTGCATGATTATTCTTTATTTTTTTGAAATCCGCTCTAAGTGGAGTCTTAGCCATATTTATGTAAGCAATGTTTTGTTTGTTTTAAAAAAAAATTACTACAGATCGAGAGGCTTTCCATGGACAATCAAATAGACTATTTCGAAGCTACTCAAGTGGCCATTACAAAGAAAATTGGAGCGAGAAAGGCCAAAAAGCTACTTGAGGGGTCTCTCTATTTCATTGGAATAGGAGCCAACGACTTCATAAATAATTATCTGCTTCCTGTTGCTACCGACGCTCAGCAGTATACTCCACACAAATTCAACCAACTTCTGGTTTCTACCTTACGCCAGCAATTAACGGTAAGCAAGGGATGTTAAGCATGGGATATGAAATATGAATTAAAGAAGATAATGATGTTTACGAATATTTTACTATCTTTTTGGTTAGTTAATGTAGTATGTGTGATCGTGGGATTTTAGGTTTAAAGGTGAAAACCTTTGATTCCATTTATATGGGACTTCTTACCCTATTAACATAGAATCTCCAAATATGTATAAAAATAATTAACTCTCTCGCTTTTTAACCCATTCATATAATATTATTCTTAACCTATTTCTATGTTAAAATTTCTACCTACTTTAATAGCTCTTATACTGAATGCATGCAGAGACTTTATAGTTTGGGTGCGCGAAAGATAATATACCACGGACTGGGACCTCTGGGAATGATTCCCTCCCAACGTTACAAGACCGGCGGCAACGCCACCTCCCTACAACAACTCAACTCCTTGACCATCGATTTTAACACGGGGGTACAGAGGATGCTACGTCAACTCAATTCTCAACTTCCCGGTGTAAAAATCACTTATGCAGATACCTACACCATGGTTATGAAACTCGTCCAAAATCCACAGGCATATGGTATGTACTATGAAGATCTAAATACTAAAATAGATTCAGGATACGTAAAATATAATATGATCGAGGAATGTTGTGAGGAGACAAGAGTCGGTTTTTAAGCTATAATTTTTGTTTTTTTTTTTTTTGTTCTTTTCGCAGGATTCACGAATTCGAAAACTGCATGCTGTAACGTGGATACAAGTTTCGGACAGCTTTGTTTACCCAATTCAAATCTTTGTATGGATCGACAGCGCTACGTTTTCTGGGATGCGTTTCACCCGACAGATGCTGCAAATGAGATCCTGGCGAATGATCTGATTTCTCATCCGGATGTTCTGCAATATTCTAATACAAATAGTACGAGGGGCAGTCCATCTGCCGCTCCAGCTTCATCACCATCCCCATCCCCATCCCCATCGACATCAAAGTCTTCCGCTCGTTCTCATTGAAAGCATCCGCGTTTGAATGCTCATGCAACCGTTCATCCCTGATATTAGACTGAATTCCCTCTTAGATTATATAGTCTGTCCTTCGGTAGGGGCACACGAATTCTTCGTAAGTGACATATATATGTCTAAGCACATTCCCATACATTTTGGTTCTATACCTGCATGATGTGTGAGGTAGTTTAAAAGAGGGTATGGGTGAGGTAGTTTAAGAGATGAGGTAGTTTAAAAGATGGGTATGGGTGAGGTAGTTTAAAAGAGGGTATAGGTGAGGTAGTTTAAGAGATGGTGTGAAGTAGTTAACTTTCTTGTTTGTGTAAGATAGTTGGTCTTCTTACGTTCTAAGAAGTTTATATGATTATTTTCAATAATATTTTAATATTAAAATTCCATTTTATTTAATATATTTTCTCACTATCGTATTAGAATACTTTTAAATTTGTAGATGATATATTTGGTTGGCATGCATTTTCACGTTGGATGACTCTAATTTAAACCTTTTAAAAATTATATGTATATAAAACATTAAACAACGCGGTAAAAATCTATCATGGCAACCGCCAACAAGACTAGGTAAAGGACTGGGACAGTAAGACTTTTTAGTGGTCATAGATTAAGTTTTAAAAGTTGTTTTAAGTTTTAGAATATTTTAAAATTATATATAAAAATATAATTTGTTTGGTTTAGAAAAAATTCTAACCTTATAATTTATAATTGTTAAAATTTTGGAGTTAAAATTAATCAAAAGTTATAATATTGACATAACCATAAAAAGGTGTTGAGATTCAAATTTTATGTATATATGTTTTTTTAATTGAATTGCAATGTTTGATTTTAATTTAGGTTTAGTTTGTTCATAATGTAACTATGGATACACATGTCACTATGAAATCTAAATTTAAAATTAACATAAATAAATAAAATATTTAAAAAATATTTTTAAAAAATAAAAAATATTAAATTTTAGAGTTAACTCAGATAAGAAGATAGAGAAGAAATCCTTAAATTAAAGAAGAAAAATTTTTAGATTTTGTATTAGGGTGTTTTTTATAGGTTATTTTTTTTAGCCGGTGACAATTTTTTTTAATAAGTTTAAAATTTTAATTTTTGATTAAGTAAAAATTTTAAAATATAATTACCAAAGGTATGTATAAAGTAGGAATAAAATAATATATTTGGTAAATTATACATAACATTATTATTTTATTAAAATATTTAACATATCATATTTATATTTTGTTTTTCTTAAACGAAAAATTTAACTTTGATTAGATTATATTAGTAAAATATTTCAATCCATTAAAGTTTTACATGTATTATACATATTTAAGTGCTAAAAGTAGTATATATTTTTTTCCATTTCAAAAAAAATTGAGATAGATCACGTGAAAAAGTGTTGAATCATAGGCATGGAAAATAGTTAGTTAAATGAAGATATATTTAAAGAGCAATATATCAAAAGAATGAAGAACTAGGAAAAAGTAAAAATATCAAGGAAAGATAGATATGATGTCTATGAAATGATAAAGTTGTGATAATTGATAAATAAAAACATAGTGATCATATCAATAAGAATGGATTTTGGGAGACCATAAACCAACCTTCTAATCCTATATGGTGTTAATATTTTCAAGGAAGTAAGTGCAAGAAGAAAGAGTGAGTTTCAACTCTTATAGTTTTAGACATTTAAAAAAATTAAAAAAATGAAGGATTCTTATAAAAATAACTAATCTAGGTAGCAAGGATGTCATTTATGGAATCCCTAACTAGAAATAAGGGGTCATTAATTGGGGATAAAAGAAATAATTATTATATGGTATTATAATATGGGCAATAGATGTTTCACCAAAGGTGATTACTAAAAATGAGACTATCAAGCATGATATGATTGTTCTTAAAATCCTAGGGTTAATATGTAACTCTCATAGATACTAGATAGGTTTTTTTAGACTCAAAGGTGGATTAAATGGAAATTACGATTGAATTTATGTTACTCCATGAATTTCTTCTCAAAAGAGTTTTTTCTAGTCATCTTCCTCACTTAAAAAATTATGGATAAAATAATGGTTGGTGACTCATGATTTAGAGGGGAGATATTTATTATATTTAAGATCATAGAGTGAGAATTTTTTATGAAAAATCTATTAAATATTTTTGGATGTAGGTTAGGATTTTTAAAATTTCATAAAATCTTATCAATAAGGAGATTTTGAAGAAAATCTTGGTAATAATCTATGGGATTCCATCTAGGAGAGATAACTACTAAGGACTGAAAGCACATTATTTATCCTCAAATGTATGTTTCCATGAATATTTTAAACTTTCAATAAAATCTATTAAGACTAAACTTTAATAAAGAAAATAAAATTAATAAGTGGATTATAAAAACATTGCATTTTATTATTGTAAAAATTACAAGAATAAAAAAATGGCAAGATATTATGGAGTGAAAACAATTGAGAAAGAGAAAAAATCATCATGATATGGACTTTGAAATAAAACAAAAACATCATATTATAGTAGAATATAGCTTAGATCAAGGATTCTACACTCATGAACAAGTGGTAAATCAATTCATCCTTTCTCATTAGGTGGCAAGATCTTTGTAGTTCACTCAAAGCAACCATTAGAGGAAACTAATAAGGATGTAGGGGATGAGAAATTGAAATGTGTAAGTCTAAGTACAAAAGGAATTTAAGTTTTAAAGGAAGATATGGAGGCAAAATTTTAGATAAAGAAGATCGAAGAGATTAAGTCTAATCATATTCATGTTATATAAATAAAAGTAGTATATACTTTATCCACTCCACTTTAGGGTTTCCAAAATATATTAGTAAAAAATAGTGTGGAAGATATCCTCTACCATTTAGGTTTTTTTTAGAAAAATACAATAAAGTAAACACTATGAAGTATAACCCTTGTAATTTAATTTTTCTAGGAAAGCATAGTCAAGAAAGTGTTTTCAAGGCTAATTATTATACTTTAGGTGATCTAATATAGGATAAATAATAGATGGTAATCACATTATAAAAAATATAAAAAAGTACAAAATATATGAGGATGAAAATATTGGTAATAATTAAGGCAAAAGTCTCCTCACTCAATCAAAATCATATTGAACTTTAAATAACTGTAACAACACAAAATGAGCAAACAAAAACACACAGAATTTTTTTTTTTTCTAAGGAGAGGGATTCATAAACCCCTATCCAACCTAGATTAAGTTAATATTTTAACAAAAATCTCCTAAGTTTATCAAAGAGGTACATCTCATAATATTTCCTCAAACAAGTCCATATATATAGGCACATCCTTATATCATGCAAATAAGTCTATCATTCTCATCCATCTTGATGAGCTAAACTTATCATCTTCAGTCAATCGAAGGTGTACATGCATCTCCATACCCTACACAAGTTAGTCTATGTAGGTATTCTATGTGCACTATGAGTTAAGCTATCCATATCATCTTTCTATGAGCTTTCTTAACCAAAATGTAGTTTTTCCATAACCTAATTGCCATTCTTCCTAAGGGGTCTTAATCCCTTATGTCCACTATGTTCACCCTAAGGGGGTCTCAAACCTTTAGGTTACCCTCTAAGTTCACCCTAGAATTTATTACTTACTTTTTAATATCATCAAGCAGGAAAATAAAGATAGATCTAAATACTAAATCTAACAAAACATAACTCATAAAACATAAAAGAAAAAGCTAAAAAGAGCAATATCAAGGAAGTTAAACATGAGCTAGAAAGAATTTAAATACCAACATAAATAAATCAAATAGTAATTTAAAGGTACATCTTCCAACATTTAAGCAATTATTACATCTAAGAAAGTATGGTAAATCCTCCATACTTTTACAAAATAGTATTACATTAATTTCATCAAGGAAATCTCCCCACTAATCTAGTCTATTTGAGCATAAATAAATGAGTTGAAATTAGAGATCAAATTGGTGCATTGGTCCAACTACCACTTTGGAGGCTCAAAGGTGTATTAAATGGAAATTAGAGTTAAATTTTTGTTACTCCATGAATTTCCTCTCAAAAGAGTTTTTTCTAGTCATCTTCCTCACTTAAAAAATTATAGATAAAATAATGGTTGGTGACTCATGATTTAGAGGGGAGAGATTTCTTATATTTAAGATCATATAGTGAGAATTTTTTATAAAAAAATCTATTAAATGGTTTTGGATGTGGGTTAGTATTTTTTTACTTTCATAACATCTTATCAATAAGAAGATTTTGAAGAAAATTTGGTAATAATCTATGGGATTCCATCTAGGAAGGATAACTACTAAGGATTGAAAGCACATTATTTATCCTCAAATGTATTTTTCTATGAATATTTTAAACTTTCAACCAAATCTATTAACATTAAACTTGAATCAAGAAAATGAAATTAATAAGTGGATTATAAAAATATTGCCTTTTAGTATTGTAAAAATTATAAGAATGAATACATGGCAAGATATTATGGAGTGAAAAAAATTGAAAAAGAGAAAAAATTCATCATGAGATAGACTTTGAAATAAAGCAAAAACATCTTATTATAGTAGAATATAGCTTACATCAGGGATTTTACACTCTTGAACAAGTGGTAAATCAATTCATCCTTTCTCATTAGGTGGCAAGGACTTCATAGTTCACTCAAAGAAACCATTAGAGGAAACTAAGAAGGATGTAGGGGATGATAAATTGAAATGTTTTAGTCTAAGTCCAAAAGGAATTTAAGTTTTGAAGGAAGATATAGAGGTAACCTTTCAGATAAAGAAGATAGAAGAGGTAAAATGTAATTTCATGTTATATAAATAAAATTTGTATATAATTTATCCATTCCAGTCGAGGGTTCCAATAATATCTTAGTAAATAAAATAGTGTGGAAGATATCCTCCACCATTTAGTTTTTTTTTTTTATAAAAATACAATAAAGTAAACACTATGAAGTATAATCCTTGTAATTTATTTTTTCTAGGATAGCATAGTCAGAAAAGTGTTTTCAAGGCTACTTCTTATATTTTAGGTGATCTACTATAGGATAAATCATAAATGATAATCACATTATGAACAATCTAAAAAATTACAAAATATATGAGGATGAAAATATTGGTAAGAATGAAGGCAAAAGTCTCCTCACTCAATCAAAATCATATTAAAATTTAACTAACAACTATGTAGAGGCTAGGTAACTTCTTATATTGTAATTAAAAATAATTAACATACATTTCAATTAAGGGGAATTCATAAATTATAAATAATGCTATTAATAAAATGGATGTGGGGATTGAACAAAATAATAACAAGATTGCTAATATATGTCAACTATTGTAGGAGGTAAGATATTGGAATGTGTGGGGATATATAGAGAAGAAAATTTGTGTTAAATAATTTAGTCAAACTGGTGTAGATATTTGTCTTTATAAAATTTTAATTTTAGAAGACAAATAGTTGAGCTAGATTTTATCTATTAATGAAAATGATGTCAAAGAGTTAAATGTCTAAGATAGCAAATATAGATTTGAGGTGTAGACAATTGGTTCAACCAAACACCATAAGGAGGGCGAAGGTCCAAGGTTCAAATCTTGGGCCTCGTCGGACTGAATGCTTATCCCTTTCCTGGTTCTTTCAACAACGTAAAAGGTTTAAAATGATTGTGGCATGGTGGTTATAGGGGTAGACTGTGTGAAGATCTTTGTGGCGGATTTTGAGGTAGACAACACATAATACTATGGTGGCCATAAAATTTGGATAGCCTACCTAGATTCGTGGTGGCTACCGATTCCACCATGTAAAATAATAAAAAAATAATATAGAAAATTTGAGGAATATAAAAACATATTTTAAAATATTGGTAGGAATGAAAAAGAGGAGGGGAAAAATTTTAAATCAAGAACAAAGAAAAAATAAAATTTATATGGATATCAATTGAAAACCAAAGATACCAAGGTTTAAACTCCACTCGGTATGAGAGGACCAAGATCCCTCATAAAAACCTGTGTAAACTCATTGAAAAAAATTGAAAACCAAATATAAATCCCATGTGTTAAGAAGAAGTGGGGCTAAGCCTACAAATAAGATTCTAATGATGAAGATGATATCATAAAATATGAGGGGTGTGTATAATACCCCTATGATATGAGTTATCAAGAAATTAATATGTTGTAATAGTCCAAAGTTTATTTTAATACAAGAAACAAAAATAGGAAATGAGTAATATAAATATGTATTAGTTTTCTTGTAAGATGTGTTATTGTCGAGCAACTTCTAATATAGGAACTTTAAGAGATTTTGTAACAATATGGGATAAATGCAAATGCAATGGATATTTTTAAAGAGCAGAAAGTGATTGGGTTATCGATCATTTTCTAAGAAAGAGAAAAATATCAAAGTTAGATTTATAAATTTATATGCCCTAACTATAATAATTCATTATGATATATGTCAGAATAACCTCAAATCATTTATATCAAATTCATCGTAATTCATAATTGTGATTTATGAATTTTTGAATGGAATTCAATATAATTTTATCTCTTTTAGAAAATAAGGGTGGTAATTCTTAGTGGTTTAAATAAATGGAGGATTTTTCTTCCTTTGTCTATTAAAATGACCTTTAGATTACTAATCTTTTCAATATACATTATAGACAAAAAATATTGGGTAAACTTGTATAATAGAAGCATGATCTAGGTTCCTATAATTCCATACATGGTTGCAAAAATAGTATACAACCTCTTTAATAAATTATTATAAGAAATAATAGATCATGAATCCATTCACTTGAGAGGTGAATTTCCTAATAAGGGTCATTCTAACTCATTTTGATTCTAGTCTATATGGATCAAAAACCCTAATTCTTCTAAATGATTATGTTATGTGGGATGTAACAAGTCTTAAAGGATTATGTAAGTATGGTTTAATTCAAAATATAGAATATATAAAGGAGAAACCAATATTTGGAACATCAAATATTTTGGTAATATATTTAAAATAAAAAAGGAAATTACATACAAGCTCAATATTTCAAAAGAGGTAGTCAAAATCAATGGAATGAATCAATATACCTACTTTAAACAAAAGTAATTAATTTTTTATTATCATAAAGTATTACAAAAGGAAGGTTCATATTTATCATAAAAAGTTTTGGTAGATATGGATTAAGGAATGGATAAAAAAAACTAATATTTTCATGCTCTTATCAACATAGATTTGTCCTTTCATCAAATTAATAATATTTCAAATCCATATGGAAGAAGCATAGAGGAATAATAATACATTAGGAAGGAAGCAAACAATTATTTCAAATATATCATCAACTGGAAAATATAAGGAGGATCGAGGTAATATTTTATAAACTTTTCCATTAATTATCATACAAAAATAGGATGAAAGCTTAATGAAAAATATCTAAGGAAGAGCTACATAAAAATATTTTATATTTCTATCTTGATAGGATACATAGACCTAATGACTATATTGTAACTCTTGGTATTTGATCCACCTAGTGGTATATTTTGCACCCTAGACCGCAACCAAGATTGAATGACTCTAAATTGCTTTTGAGTCAACCTCCAGAGAAGGTCGATTCCTTGTTTGACCAAATAAAAACAAATGATAAAAGACTAAAGATAAATATGCAAGGGTTATAAAGAGATGGATAAGATATAGAAATTTATTAAATTATGGATAGAATTCATCTAATAGCAATGAAGCTTACTTAGTGAATGTACTACAAACTAGCTACAACCAAAGCCTAACAAACAAATAACTAAATGAAGCATTATAGAAACCATTTTCAGCTCAAATTATGCATACTAACACTCCAACAACTTAGTACATGATAATATAAACAACAATACAAAGTAAACAAAATTTGCTTTATATAATTCACCACCTATAAAGCATAAATAAAATTACATAGCAATACGTAAACAACATATGAATTATAATTTGAAATGCATCTAATGGTTTAAGCCAAACAATAGTTGATTGAATTAATTAAAAAAGCTTACAAAAATCTTACCAAGCAAACAATAAAAGTACCAACCCTCTTACTGAGGAGAGTTAAGCTATTTATAGCTTTTACAATGAATTCAAAGCTTAATTATTATTACATGGATAACCTAGCATAGGCCTAATAGGAATAGGTATAGCCTGGCTCCACCTAAAAATCCAGTGTGATCAACATACTTAAGAAGAGTGGTGATCGATTTCCTTCCCTACCATTTTCAGAGTTGTAGAGTGGTTTTTGCTTTTGTAATAATTGTTAGAGTAGGACAATTGATTCAACATGTACAAATATTCACCACTATGCTAGTTGTGGCTATCATTTTATTATGTTGGTGTTGTAGTATCAGCCTAGCTAAATCATTAAGGAGTATCTAGATGGTCCCAACCTCTACTGAAAGGGACTTATCTGAGAGCCTTTTCTCATTTTTCATAATCTACCATAGGTCACTAATTATCAGGGTCTTGGAGACCTCGTTAGGCCTTTAAAAATATTTAACTTATGTCATCTTTGAGAAACCTTGAACACTCTTCCTTATAGCCATGTCATGATTTTTGGTAATTCTTACCTTTCAATAATTATTTTCTCTTCAATATTTTGATTGGCTAGGTCTTCTAAATATTTGGGATAACATCACCTTCAAAAATCCTTAGACGCTATTTTTTTGGGCTTTGGACTAGTTGGGACTCTGGAGAACATGTACTAATGTCATTATAAAAAAATTCCAATTCCAATACTTTTTTACCACTTCATGATTTTTGAACTTTCAACTGGTCAACACTTTAAAATACTTAGAGTGATGTCACTTTTAAAAGTCCCCAACCACTCTACTTTGTAGATAAAGATGTTTTAGAAGAAATGGGTAGGCTTCTTTACCTTAGTAAAATTTTGGCCCCAATAAAATTCTTTTAGCTTTTGGTTAGTAATATAACAAGCCCAAAAACATTTCCAAACCCTAGACTTCAAAATTTTTTATAAAATTGTTGTCCTGATAGATTTTGTAAGGTATTATCTATGTGGACCATAGAATTGGCCCATATTATTAGTGTCTTTAGAATATTTTTCTTACAAAATTGAGAACCCAGATAACTTTATCCATTAGGTAATGGAGTCATGAGGGAAGAAAAAAATAAAATAAAAAAGGGAGAAAACACTTGGGAGCTTGAATGGATCTAGAAGAGGAAGTGAATAAATCCTTGACCTAATATAGTACACATTATTTTTTAGCATTATTAAGGGCTTTAGAGGATGCATTGGAAGATGCTTTTATTTTGACTATATCCCATCCATTGACAAAATATGTGATTCTATATGATAGAAAGAGGAGGAAAAGAACAAGAGTTATTAGAGAACAATGAGATACTACTTTAGGAGTGGGATAGAAAAATTGGGTGACTAGGGAGATTGGAGAAGGTGGAAATTTAGTGAAAAATTAGAGGTGAGGGTATGAATGAGAAAAAAAAGAGGAGAGGAAAACAAAATATGGAAAAAAATAGGAGGAAGATCCAAAAATAGGAAGATGAAGAGAAGAGAGTGGATATACCTAAATGGAAATGCCTTTTGGAGAGCTATATTCCTCCTAATAATAATATATAACAAATCACACCAACTTTAAAAAAAGGTAAAGTATCTTATATTATTATTCTAGATGTTTGAAGCTTGGAGATCCTTAGGGATGCTTGCTTCCTTCTTCTTAACATCATTGTGTAGGAAATTCTCTTCATGATTCTAGAATGACTTCTAGAAATTTAAGAACCCCAAAGATATTCATAGCTTGTCTACTAAACACAAAACTGCTTGAAGCTTCTGCTAAGCTAACTAAAGATTCTATGAACTATATTCAACCCATATACATTTTTATAGCCTTTTCTAAAGACTATTATAGCTAATATTTTCAATGATCATGGATTCTATATACAAACTGATACATTTCCAAAAAAATTAAATTTGTGTAAGTGGTATGATCACATGCTTTACTTTCTTTGGAGCTAATACCCTTTTGAAAACATAGTCCTTGTTTCCTTTTTCAATTTTGAATACAATGTGTTTACTTTAAAACATGATTGTATGCTAATAGACTCATGCATCATGTGTTGCACTTACTTTGAATTTGTGTGCCAGTTGTGACACTCCTAGTGGGATGAAGTTCTAGTGACTTTGTTGTACCTTGATTCTCTAGCCACTCTTAGATTTACTAATCTAATCATGGAGATATCCAAGAAGTGACGAAACTCTTTATGTTAACAAATTTGGGCCCAGAAAAATACCTTTTAGCTCATAGTTCATTGAGTGAACTTTATGTTGATGCTTTATTCCTTGCTTAATTTTTTATGCTTCATAACTACTTTCACATGAGAGTTACTAAATATCTTATATGCATTGAGATATTCTCTTTTTCTATCTTGGTCTACCTACTCTCTTTTGTTCTGGTAATATTTGAAAGTATAATTTTCATTAGCCAATACTCTAAGCTTGAATGTTGGCTCTTCTAGTTTTGATGAATGCCCATTTCTACCAGTCTACTCCTCGATCACTCTTTGAGGCTTAAATTGCCTTCATATGGGAATAATAACCTATTTTCTTTCTTTGCTTCTAGATGAGATATTTGACTAGCCATAATGCCCAAAAATATTTTATCTAATTTATTGTCATGATTAATGTGACTTTTATATTGACCTAGAAGGCTATATGATCTAGAAAATTTTAACAGTTTAAAACACTCGATATGCTTGTGTTTTTGCGGACTATAAATTATTCTAGGTGACTTTTGTAGTTGTGTCAAATTTTAAGGGTGATTGTCCCTCTTTCTTTCTTCCTCTTTTGTCCTTGGGATTCACTTTTTTTATCTTATAGTTGGTGTCATTGTATAACAACACCAGGGTGTATGGTGTATTGCAAACCTAATTACCAAAAGAGGGTGGTTGTATTTTCTAGCCCATATCTTAGATTGAGGAATGTGCAAATAATTGTAAGTTGGATGTAAATCTTACAAATGGTGGAACCCTTTTAGCTACCATCAGGAAGGCTCTAGGGTTACTACCTATGACAAAGATTGATTTAGCTATCATTGGAAATATTGTAAATAATTATCCTTTTATTTAGGTGGGTTAGTAGAGCCTAATGGTATGGGGATATTTAGACCTCCTTGTAATTTTATTTTAAGGCCCTTCCTTGTAAGCATATTTGATATTTTTACATCTTCTCATATTATCTTATCTCAGCTTTGGATAATAGATTAAATAAAAACTCCACTTAAGGCTATATTTTTACCTCCCAAGGATGAAGGGGAGATTTATTTCTCAAGAATTACTTTACTTAGGGCTCATGAAATGTTGATAAGAGGAGCCTCCTTATATATATTTATCCAATTGGAAAATTCATTAAAGTTGCTTATCTACTCCATTCTACTTTTCATCACTTCTTATTTTGCTATATCATGTGAAAGCACTTTTCAATACAACTAAATTAGCAAAAACATGATTATTCATCATGAACCTTCTAATATATACATATGAACTATCTGATGCATATTTTTAAAATTTGTTCTATGAGAGAACTACACCATTTCCTATCTAGCCAATTGTTTTATTACATTTAGCTATAATCAAATTTATTTACATGCTACCTATTTAATAAAAATTTTGACATGATTTCTCATGCTAATAGTGTCACATATTACCAATTCATCAGAATCAACAATTTCTAGACCATATTGTCCCAAACTTTTACTTCTCATACATATTTATTTTTAGAACATGTGACTTATTTGGGAAAAGAGTTTTTGTCAGGTTGGATTTATAGAAGAATAAGTTTCAAAACATGTATGGTCTATATAATTGGCACTTAAACAAAGATAAATTACCTTCCGCTCATGACTCCTTTACTAGTTCTTCCTTGTGTTTTAGATCTTCAACCAAATTGATGCTTTTATTTTCATAAGTTCCTAGGATCATGTGTATTATTTCCTTGGAATGGAGCATGTAAAAATCATATGGTGTTAGTGGCCCCTCTACTAGATTTATTATATTTTTTAGATGTATTTTTTGGAACCTATGACTAGTTAAAGCCTATCATCAATTTTTTATTTACTTTAAAATACAATGAGTTCCCATGTTTGAGTATATCATTACATTGAGATTAAACATGGAGAACCCATCCTCTTTTATATCCTCTAGGAGTTTTGGATATTCTTCTATCTCTGCTTTGGTATGCTTCAAGGATTTTTAGCTAGATTAAAATTTTGCTCCTTATACCTATCTATATGATAAGGGTTGAACTTATTAGCATATATTTGTATCTTCTTTACTTCATACAAAATCACCATGTGAGTGAAATCTAGTGATAAATATACCCTTGATTTTGCTATAAATATTCTTAACAAGCATAATCTAAACAACGATAGAAGATCCACCATTATCATCTCCTAGATCACTAAGATATTTGACACTTTGTGTAGTAGTATTGAAGTATCTTTTACAACTCCAATTGCTTGTATTGGCATTTCATCTAACTATAATACTCCAAAAATAGTCCAAGTATATTCTAAGCCTATAGCATCACAAACTTCCTAAGGTATGATTTTTGTGGTAGCTTAATAATCCATGATGTAGTTGTAAACTACCCAACCCTCCATACATAAATGAAAATAGAAGGGTAGAGGTTGGAACCTACCCATGCCAGGAGACAACGTTTTTGTACAAAAATAAAGTCTAAGAGTTTGAGTTTACCTTATATTGAGCTTCTAAGAGCTAATTTTAACAAATTAACTTGTCTAGAAATTATTAGAGCTTCATACATGTTGACTCTTGAGGAAGCCTTCAATTCTTTTACAATACTAAATCTAGTTGTTTCTAACAAATTCTCTTCCTTCTGGCCTAGTTACTCTATCCTACTTTGACATTGCTGAGCATCCTATTTCCTTAGCTTTTTGGTGACTAAAGGATACCACATCTTCTTTAAAACTTTGCCCTTTGACTCTTACTTGTTAGCTTGTGGTGCTTTTTATCTTTGGCTAACATTTAATACTTTTGGTTTAGTCTACTCCTTTTGAGATTGTGGGTGAGTCTTCAACTTCCAAGGATTAAATTGTAAAGGTATTATTCTAGATATTTTCAGTATGTAGAGTGGGTATGGATTTATAGGCTCTTTTATCATAAGATCTTTTTTTGGATTCATCAACAAGCCTACCAGCTCCTTTGATTTTCCTTTTGCTTTTTGGACCACATTTTGGCTAGGACTAAAGTTGGTAAACCATGTAGATGTCACCATTGTGAGGATCGTTACATGCTAGACACTAGTATTTTTCTAGAGTTGTGGATACTTCTTATCTTTGAATTCTAATAATAGTGAATTTATTTCTAGCAACTTTGCTAGTTGACACCTCTTAGTAGCCTTCAAAGTTCTCCTGTGCATTTTATCGCTCCAAGATAATAAGCTTATTTGTCAAGTTTTAGATCTCAATTCTTAGCTCTTGCATCGTTGTAGATTATGTTGACTCTGAAGTGAAAAGGGTGCATATAGAGACTTTTTGTATGATTGGTTCAAAGTGGATCTTATGTATAAATAAGACATCTAGTGAAGGGATTGGGGGTTTAAAAATGTTGGTTACTAGATGGATGGAAGGATTTCAGGTAAATATGACATTATGATTTTAGGGGGAATTTTACCCACTGAGATGAGTGCATTTTTAAAAGAACCACAAGAAATAAGGCCATTCAAACCACCAACCTCAAGGCACATAAAAAAACCCTACACCCCACTACCTAACTAGGAAGATGGTAGAAAACCCCATATCTACAATAAACAAGAAAAGTGTGGTCTCCTTCCCTAAGACCAGAGAAATATTGCATAGAAAAGGTTCTACTGGGTCAACTTCACACACCTGACAAAGCAAAGCCAACCCACCACCAAGGATTTTTTGGGTGTTAGATCCAAAAATTTGTCTATGTGGCCCTACTCCTAAGGATTTCGTGATAGCACAAGGTCCTCCCCAAGACCAAAGAATCATAGGAAATAGGACCACTCAAGCCACCAGACTCAAGAAACATAAAAAAATCCCAAGGTCCCACCACCTAACCAGGAAGATGGTATAAAATCTCATATTTACTATAAACAAGAAAAATACGGTCTCATCCCCAAAGACCAGAGAAAGAAGTAGAGAACAATATTTGCTAGACCAACTCCATGCACCAAGTGAAATGAAGGAAACCCACCACCATGAAGACAAAGAAGACTTAGAACACCAATTGCTTAAGCATCAAGCACCAAACCAAAAAAAAGACTTTGAGAAGTTGGGTCACCTTCAAAATATGCAAGAAAAAATAGAGATAAACCTAAGGAGAAGGAAAAGACCAAGTGATAAAATTCTAGACCAGGAAACCTAAAAATTTATAAGAGAACCACAGATTAGAAACCATAGAAGGAGTAGAAAATTTGGGTAGGTGGTCCCCCTCTAGGAGACCTCCCACTCCCTCAAAAAGTTTTAAGATCTAATATATTTAATGTTGCAATAAAAATAATATTATAAATAATATTAACAAATATTTTTAAAAAATAATGTATTGATTGATTTTGAAAGAGAGTTATATAATCCATATTAGAAAAAAAATCATTGAAAAACCATATAGATCATTTTAAATATAAGTAAGAAGTATAACATCAACATATTTTATAAGACAATTTTTTTTTAAGTTACATTATCCAGATGATTTTTAAATTTCCTATTTTTTTTTTTTGTTAGTGTAAAAAATCCCTATGACCAACACATATGGCTGAACAGTATCTTCCCAACCATGACCCTGAGAGCTATGATTATCAATAGGGAATTTAACCACCACACACCCACCCCCTCACACACTCACCCATATCACTTACAACCAAACCATGACCCTAAGAGCTATGCTTATCAATAGAGAATTTAACCACCACACACCCACCCCCTCACACACTCACCCAAGATACTTACAACCAAACCATGACCTTGAGCAATCTCCTCCCACCCATGACCCCTGTAAAATTGAGAGCTATGCTTATTAATAGGGAATCCACCACACACCCACCTCTCACACACTTACCCACACCGCTTAAATTCCCGATCTTATTCAATTAATATACAATAAAATGAAAACCAAAAGTTATAGTTTATTTTTTATTTTTAAAGGCATTGACTTCTTGTAAATTTTTTTATGTTACATAGAGAATGATATTTTCCATCCCATATGAGTAAAATATAATTGATAACTCGTTCCTTTATCTATTAGTTATATTTTTTAATCGTGTTTTACAATTTAATTTAAATGAACTTTTATTCTTTACTTTTTATATGTAAAATATTTAATGTGTCAATATATAAATTAAAAATAATTAAAAATATATGAATTAAAATGATAGTTTAATATTGTATGTTGATGGGACTTACTGGTGTGTGAAAGTGTTTTATGGCATTGATTTATTTATGGCAGGAGTTATTGTTTGTTGTTCGTCCAACCGCTCAGCGTGGATTTTTTATTTTTGTTTAACGGTTGTGGGTTGTATTTCCTTTGGAGCTGTTGATTGTAGTAAATGTGTATTTAACTTCTCTTTGGAGCTGTTGTATAAGGTTGTGGGACACTTTTCAAAACTTTCCATTTGTTGTACATTGTGCTCCTCTACTGTTGTAAAACTTTGTGGGTGGCCTTTCAAAACTCTCTTAATAATACCAAAACAATGATGGTTTATCCAATTAAATAATAATATATGTTTATTAAAATAATAAATAATAAAATCTAATTAGAAGGGAGATATTCCACATAGCAAGCCAGAGTACCAATGCCTTGGGTAACATCTCATGGAACCACAATCATATATGATTGGAATGATTTTCATCATATTAACATCCATATTTTGATCGTATTGTGGGAATACATGGGAATTAAACCTTATAAGCCTTATATATTGTTGGAATATTTTTATCGTATTGTTGGTTCTATATATATAAGGCTTATATATATTGTTGGAATATTCTGAATGTATTGTGGGAATACATGGGAATTAAACTTTTGTGGGAATATTCTGATTGTATTTTATTATAATACATTTCTAACATGAAAATCAATATTGTAGAATTTTTATATAAGCCTATGAAACTTATAATTATTATTTAATTTTTAAACATGTTATGTCAACATAGGTTAACATAAAATGTAATTGTTATTGGGGATTATGTATCTACTATAAGTACCCCAATCACTAATCTATTGTATTAATTTTATGATGTGATATCATGGGGTTCCTACAAGCACCCAACCATTTTTTTCTATTTTGATTATATGTATTATTTATTTCATCTATTTGATTTATTTAATTATGCTATTCTTTTTAATCTAATTATAATGAATGTTATGCTTTAAAATATTTTGGAAAAGTATTATCAATTCTAACATGGTATCAAATCCAATACAAAGTGAAACCATCTAATCATATAGAATAATCCTCTTATGTTTGACATGTTAATGAGCAAAATAAAAAAGGAAATTCCCTTTAATTTTGGAAGGAATAAATCCAAATTTTGAATTCAAATTCAAATATGTCAACACCAAATTCATGTATCAATTTTTTTACACCAAAAATATTCTTTGCATATATGTGTCTCAACTTCACTCAATCATCAATAGGTGGATGTGTCAGTTCATGACATTATTTTGCATGATGTTATAGGGTCAAAGATTGTCAATTTAAATTTGTTTGATTCAATTTGCATACATTTTTTATGCCTAACCAATTCATTTTAGATCTTGTAAAAGAAGCAAGGTTCTATGGAGGTTTTCCATCAAAATTTTATCTAATAGGTGTGGTATCTTGGTCAATGTAAACGATTTAGGTGTGTGTATGCTTGTGAGGGCACCACTTCATTTTTTTTAAGTTTTTACTTGAGGAGTAATTAATGAAGGAAGACACATATCACTTTACACCAAATAGTTGACCAATTGGCAATAGCTATGATAATCTCACTTGATGGATCATGAGATCAAATCACATAAATTTTGTCTTTTTTCTTCATGATTTTTTTGTGACTTCTAATAGGACAATGTCTTAGATCATTACGGAATATAGGGATCTCCTTCCTCACATTTAAACTATAGGGTATTGGCTAGATGAGCATGATATATAACCTCGTTTTACAGTGGTCACAAGTTAAAATCTCCATATTTCATGACATACATATAGAATTTCAAATGTTTTTTTTTTATCTTCTATGATATGGTGACATGTTGGATTTATGAAAGCATCTAACCTTAAATCATACAAACCAATATTTTCTCAAATTTTGTACTTGCATGACTTATTCAAAATATTAGTTCCAATTTGTTTTCAACAATGTCATCAATGCAATTAGATATATTTACAATGTTTGATTCTTTAGCTCAAAATATCACAAGTTCAAGTCACTTATTATTTTATTCTCTATTTTGCGTAGCATTCTCTATTTTTAAAATATTTTATAGTGTTATAAAGGATACACCATAGACTTCTCGACATAATGGATGGGTATAGTGGTAAGCATAGTCATATTGGAGGCTTTGCAAGATGAGTTGTTAGGTTCAAATATTTACACATTTTCTTAAAATTATTTAAAGAATGAAGATCCTTGTGAGTGCACAAATTGAGGAATGTATTGGATGAATTTCCTTGTTGGATCTTACATCCTAGTCTTGAAAATGGATTGAATATTGATACCCTACATATCTTATATGATCTTGGCCAATGTAATGTTTTTTGTATCCTCCCAAGATAGAGGTCATAAGTTTGATTCCTTTACAAAGTAAGCATTAAAATACACACACACACACACACACACACACACACATATATTACCTTGAAAAGGATACTTGATGTAATAGGAATCCCTTATCATTCCTATCGACACAAAGGGTATGGATGATTAACATGTGTTGGTGTAGTCTCTTGTATTTGAGATATCTCAGATTCAAATCTTCTAAGAAATAATTTATTTATGTATCTCTCCTAGATGCATAGTTCCTGTATCAAAGGTACATCAATTCATTTGTTCCAATAATCCCTATTGGCATGGTGGTTGGTAAGTTTCTTTGTAGTCTCAAGGATATGGGTTCAAGTCTTAGCAGTGGTATTTTTTTCCTTTGGAGGAAGGGCACCATATATGATAACCTCTTTCCTACCCAAGAGATAGGCATACTCCTATCCCAAATGCAACATGGGACTAACTAACTAGAAGACCTCCCACTCAAAAGAAAATTTGGGTAGGTGGTCCCCCTTTAGGAGACCTCCCACTCCCTCCAAAAGTTTTAATATCTAATATATTTAATGGTTCAATAAAACTAATATTATAAATAATATTAAAAAATATTTAAAAAATAATAATGTATTGATTGATTTTGAAAGGGAGTTATATAATCCATATTAGAAAAAAATCATTTAAAAACCATATAGATCATTTTAAATATAAGTAAGAAGTATAAAATCAACATGTTTTATAAGACTATTTTTTTGTTAGTTACATTATCCAGATGATTTTTAAATTTCCTATTTTTTTTTTGGTTAACATTTAATACTTTTGGTTTAGTCTACTCTTTTGAGGTTGTGGGTGAGTCTTTGACTTCCAAGGATTAAATTGTAAAGGTATTATTCTAGATCTTGTCAGTATAAAGAGTGGGTATGGATTTATAGGCTCTTTTATCATAAGATCTTGTTTTGGATTCATCAACAAGCCTACCAGCTCCTTTGATTTTCCTTTTGCTTTTTGGACCACATTTTGGCTAGGACTAAAGTTGGTAAACCATGTAGATGTCACCATTGTGAGGATCGTTACATGCTAGACACTAGTATTTTTCTAGAGTTGTGGATACTTATTATCTTTGAATTCTAATAATAGTGAATTTATTTCTAGCAACTTTGCTAGTTGACACCTCTTAGTAGCCTTCAAATTTCTCCTGTGCATTTTATCGCTCCAAGACAATAAGCTTATTTGTCAAGTTTCAGATCTCAATTATTAGCTCTTGCATCTTTGTAGATTATGTTGACTCTGAAGTGAAAAGGGTGTGTATAGAGACTATTGGTATGATTGGTTCAAAGTGGATCTTATGTATAAATATGACATATAGTGAAGGGATTGGGGGTTTAAAAATGTTGGTTACTAGATGGATGGAGGGATTTCAGGTAAATATGACATTATGATTTTAGGGGGAATTTTACCCACTGAGATGAGTGCATTTTTAAAAGAACCACACGAAATAAGTCCATTCAAACCACCAACCTCAAGGCACATAAAAAAACCTACACCCCACTACCTAACTAGAAAGATGGTAGAAAACCCCATCTCTACAATAAACAAGAAAAGTGTGGTTTCCTCCCCTAAGACCAGAGAAATATTGCATAGAAAAGGTTCTACTGGGTCAAATTCATGCACCTGACAAAGCAAAGCCAACCCACCACCATGGATTTTTTGGGCATTAGATCCAAAAAGTTGTCTAGGTGGCCCTACTCCTATGGATATCGTGATAGCACAAGGTCTTCCCCAAGACCAAATAATCATAGGAAATAGGGCCACTCAAGCCACTAGACTCAAGAAACATAAAAAAATCCCAAGGTCCCACCACCTCACCAGGAAGATGGTATAAAATCTCATATTTACTATAAACAAGAAAAATACGGTCTCATCCCCAAAGACCAAAGAAATAAGTAGAGAACAATATTTGTTAGACCAACTCCATGCACTAGGTGAAACGAAGGTAACCCACCACCATGAAGACAAAGAAGACCTAGAACACCAACTGCTTAAGCATCAAGCACCAAACCAAAAACAAGAATATGAGAAGTTGGGTCACCTTCAAAATATGCAAGAAAAAATAGAGATAAACCTAAGGAGAAGGAAAAGACCAAGGGATAAAATTCTAGACCAGGAAACCTAAAAATATATAGGAGAACCACGAATTGGAAACCATAGAGGGAGTAGAAAATTTGGGTAGGTGGTCCCCCTCTAGACCTCCCACTCCCTCCAAAAGTTTTAATATCTAATATATTTAATGTTGCAATAAAAATAATATTATAAATAATATTAAAAAATATTTGAAAAAAAATAATGTATTGATTGATTTTGAAAGGGAGTTATATAATCCATATTAGAAAAAAAATCATTGAAAAACCATATAGATCTTTTTAAATATAAGTAAGAAGTATAACATCAACATATTTTATAAGACAATTTTTTTTGTTAGTTACATTATCTAGATGATTTTTAAATTTCCTATTTTTTTTTTTGGTTAGTGTAAAAAATCCCTATGACCAACACATATGGCTGAACAGTATCCTCCCAACCATGACCCTGAGAGCTATGCTTATCAATAGGGAATTTAACCACCACACATCCGCCTCCTCACACACTCACAAATATCACTTACAACCAAACCATGACCTTGAGAGCTATGCTTATCAATAGAGAATTTAACCACCGCACACCCACCCCCTCACACACTCACCCAAGATACTTACAACCAAACCATGACCCTTAGCAATCTCCTCCCAACCATGACCCCTGTAAAATTGAGAGCTATGCTTATTAATAGGGAATCCACCACACACCCACCCCTCACACACTTACCCACACCGCTTAAATTCCCTATCTTATTCAATTAGGATACAATAAAATGAAAACCAAAAGTTATAGTTTATTTTTTATTTTGAAAGGCATTGACTTCTTGTAAATTTTTTTATATAGAGAATGATATTTTCCATCCCATATGAGTAAAATATAATTGATAGCTCGTTCCTTTATCTATTAGTTATATTTTTTAAGCTTTTGTTTTACAATTTAATTTAAATGAACTTTTATTCTTTACTTTTCATATGTATATATGTAAAATATTTAATGTGTCAATATATAAATTAAAATTAATTAATAATATATGAATTAAAATGATAGTTTAATATTATATGTTGATGGGACTTACCGGTGTGTGAAATCGTTTTATGGCATTGATTTATTTATGGTAGGAGTTATTGTTTGTTTTTGGTCCAACCGCTCAGTGTGTGGATTTTTTATTTTTGTTTGGTGGTTGTGGGTTGTATTTCTGGAAGTACGAGGATACGAAAACAAAAAGGAAAATATGCGAATGAAACAAAAGATAACGCTAAATCCTATGAATTGAAAGTGCATGAAAGGAAAGAGGCATGAACAACTTGAAACCACGTAAAAAACCAATATGGAAGACAAACCTATTTATTACTGTGTTTCAGAACTCGGTTACAATTCGCCTCCTCCATTTTCAGGGGCTAGGAGCATTAAATGTGTTCTTGTTACACCCATGGATGCTATTCCTTCTTTCACGTGCCCACATGTAAGATGGGTGGACCAAACCTTATCGTCGTTTGTGTTGATGAATCTTGACTCCTTGCTGCTCCTCTAATGTCTAGTTCTCACGTTCAAGAAAATATAAAATAGTCAGTAGCACCTGTAGATAAAATGAAACATGCAATCCCCATGCCTGCAATTAGCACATGCAAGATATAAATAAAATGATAACTGTAATAGATCCAAATAAACTAAAAACTTGATAGGGGAATCAAAACATGACGAGGGAGACACTGCAAAAAGAACAGTCAAAAAATTCACCACAGATTTGTATTCGCTCTGGGGTGGGACGAATAGACCTACAATAAAGCGCCAAAAAGCATTGTCCCAAATGTCACATTCGGGAAGCTCCAAATCACCTGCAAAGTTGGGGGTTACCTAATTGGGGGTATTTTGGGAAGACCCAGAAGGTCAGATTTTTCCAATTTGGCCTCTATCACCAAGAATTGGATGATGCTACCTGCATGTTAGTAAAGGCGGGAAATGATAAAAGCATGATCAAAACTTTTCAGAATCACATGAAATTTAAATGACAGCATACGTAAACAACCTAGAATCAGATGCAAAAGGAAAATCAGGGAAATCTACCATAGATTTATATTCGCTCGGGGGTGGGGTGATTAGGACTACAACAGTTTGGGGGGAACGCGGGGGCAGGACGCCCGTCGTCTGGGACTTTGTTTCGGCACCAATCCACTTGGGATGGGTCCAAAACCTATTATGGGGTGTTGTCAAAAAATTTGGTGGGATATTGTGGCCAAATTTTTGGGTTTGGGTCCGGATTGCGCTTCCAATAATCACCCAATAACCTCCCTCCAAAAGAGAGATCAAGGATGTAAAAGCACAATCGATGGGTGAGGATATAATTTGGCAGCACTTCGTTGCTCCAAAGGCTCCTCTCTATTTTCCATTTTTCTTGGGTGAGAAGACTCACCAATTTATAGACCTAGGGTCTCTCTCTTTGAATGCGCATGTGAGGGTGCCACTTGAGTTGCTTGTCCTATTTTGAGAGAATAGATTATTCCCTGATTTAGAGTCTCCTTGCATGAGGCCTCCAAAATCAAAGACATGCATGACTGAAGTCTCTCTCCTTGATTTGAAGTTGTTCTTTGCAATTGCATGGCCTGAAGTTGCAGTTAACTGGCGGACCTGTTGAGGTTTGAATTTTTTCCAATTAAACCTGCTATTCACCCCACCCTAGAGCGAATGTTGATAATCGTCCCTGGGTGAGACGAATACCAGTTTGTAATCATCCTAGGGTGGGACGAGTAGGGAGCAAAGTGCCAAAAAGGTGCCAAATTGACCTCTGACCTTCAAAACTGTTGTGGGAGTGGTTAGGACCACTAATTAACCTCTGGGAGCTACCCTGGGGGTTGTGTGTGTCAATGCGATCGATGCTTGTTGTCACATAATCGGATTGGTGTTGTTTTGGTGTCTACAGATGCCCCTTTTTGGGAAGCACTGTGCAAAGTGCAACATTGAGCAAAAATAGATAACCAAAGCACTAATGATTAGGGTTTCTCAATAACCTAACCAACTCTTGATGCCCCAAGTATGGAAAGGGCATGTATTCTTGAATCTTTGCTTCTGATGAGCTAAGGAGCTTAATTCAAGTGTTAACCTTTTTTGGTGAGGTGTTACTTGATATTGGACATTGATCAGTCATGAATAGGCAAAGGGCGCAACCTTTTGTCTGTGGGAACCTTGAGTTCATGATTCACGAATGCCAAGTGTTTGATTAGCTTATGATTGTTGCTTGTTTTTTGCCCCAAGCAGGAGCGTGATTGTCTTTGTCAATGATCCTTTGAATGCGTGTCATTTCCTTGATTGGGTGTGTTTTTGTTGATTGGTGACTACGTGTGACTACCCCCTCAAACAACGAATCGATGAGGGAATGACCGACATGAGAAAAGCGATGAGTCACTTGACCCAAGATGACTTAGGTAAGGGTGTCTTCAGTGGTTTTCCATTAAATGCTTACGCAGTTTTCGAACATTATGACCTATTTTTGGTGGGTTTGAACCCTTTTGGTGACGCATTTTGGAGGTGAAATTGTCAAAAATTCGTCCGCCCGTGGAGTGGTCCAGCTATGGTAGCCTTCTTAGGGAGGAGGATAGTGAAAATTTGTGACCCCAACATCTATTTTGGATGACAAGAATATCACGTGCAAAGGCGCCTTCATTTGACAATGTTATTGTTATTTTTGGTTGGGTTTTGACCCTTTTGGTGATGTCGTTTGGGGATTAAATTCTTGAAAATCCGTCTTCTCATGGAGCAGTACGACTATGGTAGCCTTATTAGGGAATAGGATAGTGAGGATTTGTGACCCCGACGTCTGTTTTGCATGCCTAGAATTTCAGGTGCAAAAGCACTCTCATCAAACAGTTTTATGGCTTGTTTTTGTGCATTTTGGTGCATTTTTTACTGTTTTTGAATTTTTTGTGCTGTAATCGTCCCTGGGTGGGATGAATACTAGTTTAGTAATCATCCCAGGGTGGTGCGAGCACTAACTAGAGCGTTCGTCCTAGGGTGGAACGATTACAGGCTAAAAAGCCTATTTAAGGGCCAAAAATGGGTTTTGGGCTCATTTGCATTTGTTTTTCCAGGCGATTTGGAGCTCTAAGGAGGAGGAGGTCAATTCTGTGAAGCGAAGTGCTGTCAAATTTTTCCTGCCACCATGAGTTCACAAATCTGATCATCAAGCGGTGGAGCCGAAGCGAGACCAGTGAGTGCACTTCCTCTTTATTATTTGTTATAGTTTTTAAAACCACAATTTGTTTGTTCTTTTTTTTTTGTATTTTGTTTTTCAAATTAAAAATGAAACCCTAAAAAGAAGTTGTTGTGTTATTATGTGTTTATTTTTTTTGTGTTATGGCTTCATTAAAACTTAGGTTGAAACCCTAGTGGAAACCATGTTGTTTTTGTATTTGTTGTAAACTAAAAGAAACCCTAGTCTATCAAAAATTAAAACTTATCTTAAAACTTAGTTTAACCCTAGTTAAACAAATATCAAAAGTTAGTTTAAAACTTAGCTGAAAAACTTAGTTTAGAACGTAGATTAAAACTTTTCTTAACCCTAATTTAACAAAGATCAAAACGTAGGTTAGAAACGTAGGGTAAAACTGAGCTTAAAAACGTAACTCAGCCCTAGTTATGTGATGTTGTTTTTGTTTGTGTTTTTAATTTATCAGTTGACCTTTAGAGTGAAACCCTAGGTACTAACAAACCATTTTTTTTAATTGTTTTGTTTGTTTTTAATTTATCAGTTTAGAGTTAAAAACCCTAGGACTGAGAAATTATTTTTTTGAATGTTTTTTTTTTTGTTTTGTATTTTTTTTTTAATTTATCAGTTTAGAGTTAAAAACCCTAGGACTGAGAAATTATTTTTTTGAATGTTTTTTGTATTGTTTGTTTTTAATTTATCAGTGTAGAGTTAAAAACCCTATGGACTGAAAAATTGTTTTTGAATTTTTTTTGTATATTAATTTATCAATTGAAATTAGGATTAAAAACCCTAGGACTGACAAACAATGTTTTGAATTTTTTTTTGTTGTTTTTAATTTGTCAGTTGAACTTAGAGTTAAAAACCCTAGGACTGACAAACAATGTTTTTTATTATTATTTTTTTTGTTTTTATTTGTTTTTAAGTTATCAGTGTAGATGTAGAGTTAAAAACCCTAGGACTGACAAACTATTTTGGAATTGTTTTTGGCTGTACATTTTGGTTATGCATTGTTATATATTCATGTTATTGTTGTACAGTTTTTCTTGGGTTTTAATGTTTTTGTTTTTGTTTTCTTTGTAGGTTGTGAAGAGCCGGTACTGTGTACCCACAATTTTATTTGAAGCGTGGGAGGCGCTAACTTTGGTGGACTGGGAGTGGCTTGATGCCCTTGGGCTCAAGCAGGTGACTCGACTGGAGCTTGTGGTCGGGGATTGAGCCTATCTAACGACCCTTATCAACTTGTGGGAACCCCGAACCAATACCTTCCATCTCAAAATAGGGGAGATGACAGTGACCTTGGAGGACGTCTACCAAATTCTACGAATTCTGATAAACGAACTACCGATCAGGATGACACCGTGGGATCAGCGGATAACAGTGTTGACATGCTGCTTCGGGCATGGGGAGGAGTTGGGTGTAGATAACCCAATGGAGAGGGTAGGGGGTGACTGCCATATTGGTGGCATTTTGGTTCGATGGTGGTTAGAGATGGGTGTGTTGGGAGTGAGGCACACCGTACTGATGGGCCTCATTTCCAACATGCTGCTACCTGACTCTTCGGATGTGAGGTTCCCATGGAACCTGTTGGAGGTGGTGTTCAGGTTGGAGTGTCCTACGGAGGCATCGATGATCATGAGATGGGGATAGACGCTGCTGGCATAGCTCTATGATGAGTTGTACGAGGTCCATTGTCAGAGGCAGAAGGGTATTGGATGTAGCTATTTGTTACAGTGTTGGGCTTGGCAGCATATAGCAGTGGAGAGGCCAGTTGGGTTGCCATGGACTACTCGAGTAGATATGGTAGATAGGGATATAGGTTATGCGGCTCTATGTCGATGATCTGAGGAGCAGGGGCAGAGTCGGCGGTGGGAAGGTCCCGTAGGACACTATGCAGATGCCTTCGCTTGGCTTACTCCATGAGATGTGTTTTGGTGCCCCTATCGATACTGTCCAGCTTGGCCTGAGGCTGGAGAGTGGCTCTGATGGGTACGTAGGGGGTGGTGGCTAATTGGTCAGCATGAGACTGAGCAAGAATTCTTCCCGTATGGTCGGGTTACACGATAGTTTTGGGTGCTCCAGGGATTTCCTGGTGAGCCCTTGATCTATTGGTGTTGGGGGGACGAGAGGACTCTAGTTTGGCCAGTAATTGTGTCGCTGGGTGAGGATTCAGATACAGCGTTTGATGTCTTCGATGTGGGTGATGTCAGGGGTAGTTCTTGTCGCACCGATCCTACATGATCATGGTGGCCGATGCCCTAGGCTTGGGGGTTTTTGAGTTTTTGGTTTTGTTGCGAGGTTAGATGGCCGGTTCATTGTAGCCTACGGGCATTTTTGATGATATATATACAAATGATGTTCTTTGTGTTGAAAAACTTTTCATGATTATTATTTTTTGTTTATGCACATTTATTAATGATGATGTATGCATGTGTTATTATGAATGCGATGTTTCTAATGATATGATGTATGCATATGGAATGAATGAAATGATTTATTGGTAACTTGTCGATGGCACCATAGACTGTACAAGATTTATTGGCTTGTTGTACTTATGGGATGGCTTTGTGGAATGAATTTGCATGTGATAACTTTGTTTTTGTATTTTTTTGTATTATCGGATGGTGATGTACGTAATGAAATGTACTAGTTGTTTTAAAATGTAGTTAATCTTTTCTGGGATTCAAATATTTTAACTAACTAGCCAAAACTATACATGTATCTCACAAGACTTTTGAACAAGGTATAAATCAGACTTGAGTTTGACCAAGTTATTTCACATCCTTGTGTGTGCAATTAGGTTCATTTATGTGGTATTTGTCAGGATATCGCTAGTGACAGATAGGTTGTCAACCAAACCTGTACTGATGATCACCTAATTAGCTCCACTAAATTCGTTGTTGTATTTAGTAAGATTAATCCATGAGATAATCTAAGGTACCAGAAGCTAGCTCATCCACATGCAAACATTGGTCTGCTCACACACAAAGCTAATGTGATAGACATATTGTCATGCGTTTAGGATATCGCCATTGCCAGGTAGGCTGTCCACCAAACCCGTAATGAGGATCACCTAGATGGTTTTTTGAATGCGAAGAATTCCAGGGATTCAAGCTCAGGCATCTTGTGTTTGCTCAACATGTTAGGATACTTGCTCATATACATAGTGATGAAAATCACTATTTATTTTTCTTTTTGTGTTTTTCTTTTTGAGCAAGAATTTTGAATAGTGGTGTTAACCACTGTTATGTGATTTGGCATTTTAAGCTTCGTAAGGTTGAGCTTGTAGGTTTGTGGCTTTGTGAGTGGCATTGATCCTTTTGGCCTTGGGGATGACTACCCATCCTTTTCAGGGGCGTGTAGTACGAATCCTTATGACTTTGGAGACCAAAGGTGATTGGGGATGGTTGTGGTGATGGCTTATTGGGAGTTTGCTTTTGGATGGTATTGATCCTTTCAGCCTTGGGGATGACTACCCATCCTTGTCAGGGGCATGTAGTATGAATCCTTATGACTTTGGAGACCAAAGGTGATTGGAGATGGTCGTGATGATGGCTTGTTGGGAGTTTGCTTTTGGATGGCATTGATCCTTTTAGGCCTTGGGGATGACTACCCATCCTTGTTAGGGGTGTGTAGTATGAATCCTTACAACTTCAGGGACCAACAATGATTGGGATTTTTTCTAGTGGTGAACACCACTGTTTATTAGGGCGAATTGATGGGGAAAAATTGTCCTTTTGTCAATTCTTAGCACTCTGGAACCATTCGCACAAGGGGATGAACAGACTAATATTTCACCTATGGTATCCTAGACTGCTTTGTAGTTTTCATCTTCCGTTCACACAACTGGGGAATTATTTTATGTGTTTTAACTTGTGTAGGGATGCTAAATAACAAGGCGAGACCCAAGTAAAACTTTTCCTTGTGAAATTCGTTTAACTTCGTATAGTTTTTGGCTAGAAATTTAAAGACAGATGAATGACGAAAACCCTATATACATTAGGATACAACTAACTATGCTAAAAATGGGGATGGTGTTATTCTGGATGTATGTGTTTATACAATGGATGGAATGTGGAAAATGAAGGAATTGCTGAGCAAGTACAGTATATGGTGTTTGTGACATGTATGACCAACAAATATGCAATGTATGGATGCGATGCCTAATGCAACTTATATTTTTATTTTTTTTATTTTTTACGAGGATGCATGAAATTGAGATGCAATTTTTTTGTTATTTTATTGTTTTTGTTTGTTTTGGAATATTTGTTTTGACCAAGCGGCTATGGGCACCCTTGGAGCTTTTGGTTTGACCAAAGGGTTTATCGACACCTTTAGGGCATTTTGGGTTTGACCAAGCGATTGGGGGAATCCTTGGAGCTTTTTGTTTGACCAAAGGGTTTATGGATACCTTTGGGGCATTTTGGGTCTGTCGTGCAGTGTCATCATCAATGGACTCTTGCATTGAAATGCATAGGGAAGGGATTTCCAACTCGAGAGGCATGACAACCTTGGAGCCATTCACCAGTGAAAATGGAGTTGCCCCAGTGGGCGTCTGAATGCTAGTGCAATAAGCCCATAGGGCAAGCGGGATTTGAATGCACCAATCCTTATGACTATCTATGATGGTATTTTTGAGGATGGCAACTAGTGTTTTGTTTGATGCCTCTGCTTGCCCATTTTCCTGCGGATAATAGGGTGTCAAAAAACTATGCTGAATTTTATATTTTGTTTTCAAAGCACGCACATATTTATTCTTGAATGACGTCCCATTATTCGAGATGATCTTGGATGGAATACCAAAATGACATATGATGTTATGTAAAATAAACTTCGCAATGCGGGTTCCAGTCGTAGAGGTTAGAGAAATTGCTTCCACCCACTTGGTGAAGTACTTTGTGGCCATTATGATGAATGTGTGATGACCTAACGATGTAGGGGAGATCTTTTTGATTAGATCTAAGCCCCACTACGAGAATGGCCAAGCCGATTGAATCGGTTACAAGGCCTAAGAAGGTACGTGTGTCAAATTAGCATGGTGTTGACACTTCATGCACTTCTTTACATATGCGCAACAATATCGCTCTAAAGATGGCCAATAATAGCCCATGCAGAGAATGCGCTTTGTGATGGCCATACCGTTGAAGTGGCCACTGCACGTACCATCGTGGGCTTGGGTGATTACCCAAGAGGACTCCTGCTAGTCCAAGCAACGGAGGAGGATTCCTTCATAGCTTCGATGATACAAAATGTCTCCTAGCAAGACATGTTTTATTACTTTCTATTTAAATGATATTTTTGTGGCTTGTGTCAATCCAAGTGGGAGGTTACCTAGCTTGAGGTAATCCCTAATGGGTGTGTACCAATCCTGTTGATCGGAAACCTCAATGGTATGAATGGCCAATCCCTCTTGAAGTTCATCCCTAGCAAAAGTTGAGCGGGAAAGAACTTGTAAAAACAACATTGTGTTGCTATTAAGAGGGGTCGAGGAGAACAAGGACCCCTAGTTGGCCTTGAGTCGAACAATCGTGGATTCGAGAGAACCAATCCTGAGATGGTTCAATCTGGATCAGGTGGATTCTTGGCATTAGGTCAGAGCTTGCATGCTCCATCGCGGATTGCGATAATGTTTTAACCTGAATGGTTGTCATCTCACCGGAAGGGTCTTGTGGGATTAGTGACCCCAAGGAGGCCATAGTGTCCGCAAAATGATTCGATGATCGAGGGAGTGCCTCAATGTCATACCATTCAAGTTGTGCCAAGAATTTGTCCATAAGGGCTTTGTAGGCCTATAGAACTGGGCATTTACATTAGAATACCCCTTTGATTTGATTGACAATTAACAATGAATCACCAAAGATGTTTAAACATTTGATGTTCATGGTGATTGTTGTCTGAAGACCTATGAGCAAGGCTTCGTATTTTGCATTGTTGTTGGTGCATGAGAAGTCTAATTTAAATGATAGAGGCATTGGAGCCCCTTGCGGTGTGAAGAATACAATTCTCGCACCACCTCCTTGCTCACATTTAGAACCATCAAAGAATAGGGTCATGTCAGCTTGTGACTCAGGCTCATTAGAATCTAGCGATTCTAAAACATGGAAGACCCCATCATCAGGTAGTTCTACGGTCAGAGGCTGATCGTCTTCAAGAGGAGCCTCTTCTAGTTGATCGACGATGACTTGACCTTTTATGGATTTCTATCCAATGAATTCTATGTCAAACTCCATCAACAACATGATCCATTTTTCCGTGCGACTACTATGATAAGTACGACTCATCATGTATCACAATGGATTTTCCTTAGACACAACATATGTCGTATTGTTGAGCATGTAGTGGCATAGCTTTTTGGTAGCAAACACCACTGCCAAGAAGAGCTTCTCAATGTATGCATAGTTAAGTTCATAACTAACCAGGGTGCAGCTAAGATAGTAATTAGCCTGTTCTTTGTGTAGTTCATTTTTCTGGGCTAGCATGGTGCCCAATGCCACCTTAGTAGCTGAGATGTATAAGTAGAACGACACTCCTGGTCTAGGTGGTGCCAATACTAGTGGCGAAGCCAAGTATTGTTTAATATCATCAAAGGCTGACTGGCACTCGTCATCCCAGTGAAATGCTACCCCCTTGTGCAATAATTTATTCATGGGTCGACACTTGTCAGATAGCTACGCTATGAAGCGCTTGATCAACGTGACCTTTCCCTATAGAATTTTGAGTTGCTTGATGGTAGTTGGGGGAAGCATTTCAAGGATTGCCTTGACTTTATATGGATCTACCTTGATTCCTCGCTTTGAGACTATGAAACCCAAGAGCTTTCCAGATGTGATGCCAAATACGCACTTCTTGGGATTTAGTCTGACTTTATGTTCAATGAGGCGATCGAGGATCTTGCTCAAGTCATCGAGATGATCTAGGCACAAAAGATATTTGGCCAACAAATCATCCATGTAATCTTCCAAATTTTTATGCATGTGATCATGGAAGATGTATGTCATGGCACGTTGGTAGGTGGCGCCAACATTTTTAAGGCCAAAGGGCATGACCTTATAACAAAATGTCCCCCAAGGCATTGTGAACACCGTTTTTAGTTGGTCCTCGGGATTGATACGAATCTGATTGTATCCCGAGAAACCATCCATGAGGGAAAGCATTTCATGGCCCATTGTAGCATCTACCAATGCGTCGATGCTAGGCAATGGGAAATCATCCTTAGGACTCGCTTTGTTTAGATCTCAAAAATTAGTGCATATGCAAATCCTCCCGTCAGGATTTTTGATGGGCACCATGTTAGACAACCATGGTGGGTAATCCACGCAGATGACAAACTGTGCATCCAACAGCTTTTTTAGCTCATATTTTACCATTAAGGCTACTGTTGGATGCATCTTACGTAGTTTTTGCTTCACTGGCTTGACTATCAAATCAAGCATAAGATTATGCGTGACTAGCTACGAGTCTAGCCTCGACATGTCTTTGTAAGACCATGCAAAAACCTCCTTCTCTTTGAGAAGGGCAATGTAGTCGGCTTGCTCTTCGGGGGATAGACTTACCCCTAGCTTGATAATCTATGGATTCATTGGATCCGAGCCGATGTCTATGTCAGTCGTCTCCTCGACCGACATGTGGGACCCATCCTCCAACTAGTGTGGAGTTGGGATCATGTGGATATCGTTTGCTAAATTTAGATCATCGTTCGGAATGTCGGGTTCCTCTTCAGCATGGAAGACATCCTGAGTCTGTCCTAGGGTGAAATGGAACATCCCATCGCAATGCCAGTACTCTGATGGGGATGGCGATGTGTCAGCGCGATCCCAATCTATAGCATCTAGGTCTAGATGCAATGACCGTGTTGGGTCTACTAGATTGTGAATGGGGGTGGTTAAGTCAATGGAGATCATGTTAATGAAATGATTTTGGTCTCCATTATCACAGGTGTGGTTACTCGGACATCCTAGGTGATCTTTGTGCTTTGGGTCTAGCTCTGTGGGCACTGGCACAAATGGATCGGCCCTATGTGCGGATAAGAGGACAGGGTCCACCCTAGGCACTGATGGCTCTATAGGGTCTCCAGGCGGAAGATGTTCTCTGTATACTTGGAGTGGTGGGTGCAGTAGTTGGTCCAACTGCGCCTGGTTTAGGTGCCACCTATGCCTTGGCCCTATGTGTAGTTGTTCAAACATGTCATCTATGTCCAAGGGATATTGTTGCTATCGCATATGATTGAGATAGGCCATCTCAGTTTCATCTTCATAATCATTGTCGGAGATCCAAAGGCCTTCGTTGGCTCCAGACAATGTTTGCGATATATGAGGCTCATCTTGCTCGAGCAAATTAATGTGGTCCCATCGGGGTTGTTCCGCTCTTTGCGGGGGGACCTGATTCTCTTGAGGTGGCATATGCTCAATTGGAGCATCCAAAGGGAACATTGTTAAGAAGCTCTCCTGATAATCATCCATGGGAGTCACTTGTGAATGATTGCTATCAGACTCAAAAGGATCCCAAGGTGCTACCTCGTACTTCGACTCATCTTCTAAAGACCCTTCTTGGTCTTGTCTATATCCCTCTTGTAGGTGAGTCCTCAAACTTTCTCCCTTTTTGACCGAAGGGAAAGGGTTGTTAAGGTCAACAAGGTTGGTTGTTAGCAATGGGAGATAATCCCCCAATGTATATGTTGTGTTAGGATTGGCATATGGATCTAATGCCAACCCATCCTTGTTGCCTATCCCTAGGCCTTGCATGTTCTCTACCAAGATGTCCAGGGGCATGGGGTGGTTGAACCCTACTCCTGACTTGTCGTACGACATTTGGTATCTTGGTTGGCAAAGGACACGCACTCCTTGCTCATATCTGCCCAACCCATAGCCATGCCAATTGCATTGGCAAAGATATCTCAAAATGAAATTTGGGTTGGACAAATAGTTGATGTCTTCAATAAAAGGCTCTTCATCTTCGTCTTCTTGCATGTAAGGTTCAATGCCTTTATCTAGGCCCCCATAAACAAAGTTTGTCTAATTGGGTGGGTAGCCTAGAGGAACCACAGAGCCGATGGGGAGTCGAGGTCTCCCCATGTCTTGCATGGACTCAAGTGCGGGTGTTGCTACAATGTTCTGCACTAGATACTCCCCCAGGCCCATGTTGGCCATATCAACGGTGATCATTGGCGGTTGAGGGGGAGCGAATGGGAGTTCTTCCTGAGTCCACTCCATGTAGGGTGAACTAGGCATCTCGACTTCCATTCGGCTAGGCATCTCTTCGATAGAGATGGTTGAGACGAGGGGTGGTTCTTCTTCTAGGGGTTTCTTTCCCTTGTCCTTTGGTGTGGCCACCGTGGGTGGCATTGTTGGTGAAGGACCAGATGAGGAAGATGGACCCGACTGGGGATTTGATGGACTTGTCAATGGGGATGCCTGCGGAATCAGACCTTGTTTAGATGGATTCAACTAAAAATCCAAATGCGTTGATGGAAGGGTCGATTACGGCATTAGCTGCACCGTATTGCAGTACTTGAAGGGCTCTAAGTCTTCCTGGACTACATGCACCTGTCCTTCAAATGTATACTTTAGGCACTGATGAGCTATTAAAGGGACACACTTCATGTCCCTGATCCAAGTCTGCCCCAACAAGATATTATAGGCCATCTCACCTTCCAAGATGTGGCACAATGTATGAATAGTCTTTTGCCCCACTTGGATGGGTAGGACAATTGTGCCAACCATCGAGCATATTGCATCATTGAATGCTCAAAGAGTATAGGTGGAGGCCATGATGTGAGATGCCGACAACTTCAAATGTTTCAATGCTGCTGTTGTAATTATATTACTAGACGATCCAGTGTCCACCAACACCCTCTTATATGGAATCCCGTTGACCCATGCAATGACGTGCAGGGGTGGATCCGCCACATCACCAGTCACTAATTTCAATTCATCTTCTCTAAAGGTGATGACTAGTTCTGTACATTATTTTACATGTCCCACGAAGTTGTTGAAATATTTTGCTTCGTGGGGCTGCAGCTCGATGGCTTTTAATATCTCCATTAGAGCCTCCCGATGAGGCACTGATTGTTGAATGAGCTCGTATATGGAGAGCCTAGTCGACGTGGTCCTTAGAATTTGGGTAAGTCTAGTCCGAATCATGGCCACTGGTCTAGGTGGGGGAGGTTGCGTAGGGTGCTATTGAGGTTGTGACGTCGATGGAACCTCTCTGGTGGCCGCCACGGGGGCAGCTCTTGGGTACCTCTTGTTCCTAGTCACTATGCTTATCATCCCTACATACCCCTGCATGGGGCAATTCTGTTGCACCTCATTGACTTGAAGGGGTTTTTCCTATGCATCATGGGCAGGTAGGGGGTCTCTAAAGACTCCCATATGTTGGTTGTTTGGCGCTACGGGGTTGTCCACTGTCAGCGTCTTGTTGTCGATTAGGTCTTGCACCAAGCCTTTAAACTTCCAACATGCATTAAGGTCATGTCCCTTCCATCTATGGAACCTAAAGTACAAGTCCTCCCTGTACCCCTTAGGATTTGGCGCATTGGGGTCTATGGTTTGAATCTCGGGTAGGTTGATCAAGTTTTCCGTTGACAAGTGGTCAAACAAGGAGTCCCTGGACTCTGTGTAAGGTGTGAATTGTTGCCTAGGGTGATGCTGCTGATTTTGTTCTTGCCTCTGATTTTCTCTGTCATAACTGTTAAGAGGCACCACCTGATAGTTAGCCTTTTGGGGTTGTGTTGCTTGTGCAGGCTTAGGGACGTTTATAGCAACCTGATTGACCGCAACGGGTTTCTGTTGCATGGTCCCTATTTTGGTGTTCTTAGACCATTATTTCTTCTTTGGCTTGGCAATCTCGCCATCCTGTATCTTGATCTCCTCAATGATTCTGGCTTGTGCCAGAGCTTCCTCTAAAGTGGCATATTGTTGCAACTACAATAGCACAGAGATCGATCTCAAACAACTCTTTGAGAACATTTGGGTCAGGTCGGACATGGGAGGGAGGTAGGGCAGCTTTGAAAGCAACATCCTCCATCGGTTCCCATATGCCACCATGGTTTCTTCCTCATACTTCTTGAGGCTAGCTAGGTCACTTAGTGACACCTTCTTCTTGGTGTTGAAGGCAAAGCATTCGAGGAACGCGTCCACTAGCTGATCTAAGTTATTGATGCTGTGCTTTGGTAATTGAGTGAACCAATCCGAGGTAGGGCCTACAAACGTGGTTATAAATGTTCTTAGTAACAAAGCATCATTGTCTTGAATGCCAAAGCATTGGCTCAGGAATCTAGTCACGTGCTCTTGGGCATCCTCCTCCCCTCTAAAGAGTGCCAACTGGGGCAGTTTAAAGTGTTCAGGGTATGGGGGCGCCGACACTGATGGATGCACAGGGTGACTGCAGAGTTGGCGTAAAGTGGGCTTTTGGGGCCCAGAAGTCTTGGTCTCCATAGACTCTAAGCGCTCTAACAGTGCTTTATATGCATCAGAGGATTTGATCTCTTCCTCCTTGGTTTGCTCCCACTGTGGGTTGCGGGGAACTTGAGGCCTATAGAGGGGTGGCCGAATATCTCCCCCTCTACCTTGGTAGGGCATTTTTGCCCACTCTTCTTCTTGCTCATACTCCTCATAAGCTTCTTGAGGAGTTCTCGGGTGAGACCTATGACCATGGGTGGGTGCCCACGGAGGGTGCCCATCATTGTTTCTGGGAGTGGCCTCCTACTCAGGTCTAGGGGGTCTCGAAGGTAGCACTTGGTAAGGTCTCGGAGACCTATCTTGCACTAGGGGGTTATGCCTTTCTACCCTCTATGTTTGAGGGGTTGGAACCCTCTCAGGCATAGTGTTGCAGAGCAGCTCATCTATTTGGCATCGGATGCACTCTTTGTTAAGGTGGTATAGATGCTCTAACTGTTGTTGGTCTTGCCTGAGCTGCATGATTTACGCTTGGTGGGTGGCATGTTTGGAAAATGCCAAGTCAATTTGTTCCATCGTATTGTGTTTAGGAAGCCTAGATGCCTCTCCTACATGTCTATCTCGATCATGGTGATCCGAGATCCCTATGGGTTGCTTTCCTCTATCGAGGTTAGCGGCATTCACCCGGGGCTCTGGCCTCATTGGGTGATCCTGATACATAGCAGGTGCGGAGGCGCATTGCCCCCACATTGTGTGTTGCTCTTGAGGAATGTAGTGGTCTTCCTCATACTCCCTTTCATATGTGTGAAAGGGGTGGGCAGAATTGGCTTGCCCTATCTGGAGAGCCTTGTGCTCTAGATTTTGTCTAGTGTTTCTAACAGTAATAAGGGGTAAAGGAGGGATGACAAAATCATGTGGCCCCTCCTTATGGACCCTATGTTGCTCTAGCACTTCATCACTAGGCCACTCATAACGAGTGTCTAAGGGAGCCCTCTTGTCTATGTTGAGTGCCACGTGTAGGTCCTCTTCTTGAAAAGATCTATGCTAAGTGGGGGTGCCCCTCAAAGAGGTGCCTCTATAGTCCTATTCTATAATGGCATGATGTGGACTATCTTGCATGTCAGGCCGCCAAGGCGGGATGACCAAGTCCTCAGGACTATATCGGAGGTGACTTGTCCCCCTTTGTGCACTCTCTGTAGCTCATGCCCGTGATTGGGCTCGGCTACGGGTGTACACCATGGTGATGTTTTCCTACAAGATGCATAGATTTTTATTTCTTTTTATGATTTTTATGCTACACTAAACATAAAATATCACACACACAAAGCAATGATTATCTCATTTAAAGATTAAAAGTGTGCCCTAAATCTGGTTCAGTGTGTTTTGATGTTTGTTTTGAAAGCTTTTGTAAAGAATGTTTAAATGCAATATGATGGCTCTTATGACTCCCAAAAATGGTCGCCCCTTCGATATACCATTGCCAGGCCGATATACCAACCTCTCTATATACCCGCCCTTACGTGAGGGAAACTATTGGTACGTGAGAGCAGATGGTACATGGAACATAGGCGGTATAGAAGGGGAATCACTCTGTTTATGACACCTACCATAGAAGACTTATCCTCATGCACTAGGAATCACCCCCGCTACACTTGGTCAGCTTTCATCAGGATTTACGTCTAGCAACAGCCATGATCGGGGTTATGTATGCAATATTTCAAGCCAAGGTGGTGATGAAATCCACCGTTGGTCTTGATCAAGGGTTGGGGTTTTATGACCAGCTCCTTGGTGTTTATGTTGCCACGTGGTGTGTGAGGTTCTTTTTAATTTGCATAAATGAAGAAAACAAGCATTCAAACTCTCCTATGCAAACAAATAACCAGAAAATAGAAAACAGAAAGCAAAAAATGATAGGAGGTGTTTAGGACCCCTACCTCTTCTCTGCCCAAATCGGATGTCTCTGAATTTTTGCTCTAAAATTGCATAGAAAGCTATTCACCCCGGGGTGAGATGAATAACAGATCTGTATTCATTCCAGGGTGAGATGAATTCCTATTCATCTCAGGGTGGCACGAATTCCAGCTCTGTATTCATTACAGGATGGAACGAGCAGCAGTCCAGTGCTTGAAAGATTGATACCTGTAAGCAAAAACAAGCAACTTTTGATCAAAAATTTAATATTAAAATCAAGGGACAGAGGTCCCACCGTGATCTCCACTGAAATCATGAGGATACGAAAACAAAAAGGAAAATCCAAGATGCGATGCGAACGAAACAAAAGATAACGCTAAATCCTATGAATTGAAAGTGCACGAAAGGAAAGAGGCATGAACCACTCAAAACCACATAAAAATCCAATATGGAAGATAGCAATTTTTATTAATATGTTTCAGAACTTGGTTACAATTCACCTCCTCCCTTTTCAGGGGCTAGGAGCGTTAAATGTGTTCTTGTTACACCCATGGATGCTATTCCTTCTTCCGCGTGCCCACATGTAAAATGGGTGGACCAAACGTCATCGCCGCTTGCATTGATGAATCTTGACTCCTTTCTTCTCCTCTAATGTCCAGATCCTATGTTCAAGGAAATAGAAAATAGTCAGTAGCACCTGTAGATAAAATGAAACATGCAATCCCCACGCCTGCGATTAGCACATGCAAGATATAAATAAAACGATAACTAAAATAGATCCAAATGAACTAAAAACTTGATAGGGGCATCAAAAAATCACAAGGGAGACACTACAAAAATAACAGTCAAAAAATTCATGACATAGATTTGTATTCGCTTCGGGGTGGGACGAATAGACCTACAACAAAGCGCCAAAAAGCACTGTCCCAAATGTCACATCTAGGAAGCTCCAAATCACCTAAAAAGTTTGGGGTTACCTAATTGGGGGTATTTTGGGAAGACCCAAAAGGTCAGATTTTCCCAATTTTGCCTCTATCACCGGGAATTTGATGATGCTACCTACATGTTAGTAAAGGCGGGAAATGATAAAAGCATGATCAAAACTTGTCAGAATCACATGAAATTTAAATTACAGCATATGTAAACAACCTAGAATCATATGCAAAAGAAAAATTATGGAAATATACCACATATTTCTATTCACTCCAGGGTGGGGCGATTAGGACTGCGACAGTTTGGGGGGCACCGGGGGCAGGACGCCCATCGTTTGGGACTCTATTTTGGCACCAATCCACTTGGGATGGGTCCAAAACCTCTTATGGGGTGTTTTCAAAAAATTTGGTGGGATATTGTGGCCAAATGTTTGGGTTTGGGTCCGGATTGCGCTTCCAATAATCACCCAATAACCTCCCTCCAAAAGAGAGATCAAGGATGTAAAAGCACAATCGATGGGTGAGGATATAATTTGGTAGCACTTCGTTGCTCCAAAGGCTCCTCTCTATTTTCCATTTTTTTGGGTGAGAAGACTCACCAATTTATAGACCTAGGGTCTCTCTCTTTGAATGTGCATGCAAGGGCACCACTTGAGTTGCTTGTCCTATTTTGAGAGAAAAGATTATTCCCTGATTTAGAGTCTCCTTGCATGAGGCCTCCAAAATCAAAGACATGCATGACTGAAGTCTCTCTCCTTGATTTGAAGTCGTTCCTCACAATTGCATGGCCTGAAGTCGTAGTTAACTGGTGGACTTGTCGAGGTTTGACTTTTTGCCAATCAAACTTGCTATTCGCCCCACCCTGGAGGGAATGCTGATAATCGTCCCTGGGTGAGACGAATACCAGTTTGTAATCATCCCAGGGTGGGACGAGTAGGGAGCAAAGTGCCAAAAAGGTGCCAAATTGACCTCTGACCTTCCAAACTACTATGGGAGTGGTTAGGACCACTGTTTAACCTCTGGGGGCTGCCCTGGGGGCTGTGTGTGTCAATGCGATCGATGCTTGTTGTCACATAATCGTATTGGTGTTGTTTTGGTGTCTACAATTTCCTTTGGAGCTGTTGATTGTAGTAAATGTGTAGTCAATGTGTTGTGCTTTTTCTTGGAGTTGTTGTATAAGGTTGTGGGACACATTTCAAAACCCTCTATTTGTTGTACATTGTGCTCCTCCTCAAAACTATTGTAAAAGTTTATGGATGGCCTTTAAAAACTTTCTCTTAATTAATAGTACCAAAAAATTATAGTTTATCCAATTAAATAATAATATATGTTTATTAAAATAATAAATAATAATATCTAATTAGAAGGGAGATATTCCATATTCCAACCAGAGTACCAATGCCTTAAGTAACATCTCATGGAACCACAATTATATATGATTGGAATGATTTTCATCATATTAACATCCCTATTTTGATCGTATTGTAGGAATACATGGGAATTAAACCTTATAAGCCTTATATATATTGTTGGAATATTTTGATCGTATTGTTGGTTCTATATATATAAGGCTTATATATATTGTTGGAATATTCTGATCGTATTGTGGGAATACATGGGAATTAAACCTTGGTGTGTTTCTTTGTTGGCATATTTAGATCGTTTTCATCATAATACATTTCTAACATGAAAATCAATATTGTAGAATCTTTATATACGCCTATGAAACTTATAATTATTATTTAACTTTTAAACATGTTATGTCAACATAGGTTAATATAATATGTAATTGTTATTGGGGATTATGTATCTACTATAAGTACCCCAATCACTAATCCATTGTATTAATTTTATGATGTGATATCATGGGGGTTCCTACAAGCACCCAACCATTTTTTCTATTTTGATTATATGTATTATTTATTTCATCTATTTGCTTTATTTAATTCTTCTATTCTTTTTAATCTAATTATAATGAATGTTATGCTTTAAAATATTTTGGAAAAGTATTATCAATTCTAACATGGTATCAAATCCAATACAAAGTGGAACCATCTAATCATATAGATAATCCTCTTATGTTTGACATCTTAATGAGCAAAATAAAAAAGGAAATTCCCTTTAATTTTGGAAGGAATAAATCCAATTTTTGAATTCAAATTCAAATATTTCAACACCAAATTCATGTATCAAATTTTTTACACCAAAAACATTCTTTGCATATATTTGTGTCTCAACTTCACTCAATCATCAATAGGTGGATGTGTCAGTTCATGAAATTATTTTGCATGATGTTATAGGGTCAAATATTGTCAAGTTAAATTTTTTTGATTCAATTTGCATATATTTTTTATGCCTAACCAATTCATTTTAGATCTTGTAAAAGAAGCAAGGTTCTATGGAGGTTTTCCATCATAATTTTATATAATAGGTATGGTATCTTGGTCAATGCAAATGATTTAGGTGTGTGTATGTTTGTGAGGGCACCACTTCTTTTTTTTTAAGTTTTTACTTGAGGAGTAATTAATGAAGGAAGACACGTATCACTTTATACCAAATAGTTGACCAATTGGCAATAGATATGATAATCTCACTTGATGGATCATGAGATCAAATCACATAAATTTTATCTTTTTTCTTCATGATTATTTTGTGAATTCTAATAGGACAATGTCTTAGATCATTATGAAATATAGGGATCTCCTTCCTCGCCTTTAAACTATAGTGTATTGGATAGATGAGCATGATATATAACCTCGTTTTATAGTGGTCACAAGTTCAAATCTCCATATTTCATGACATACATATAGAATTTCAAATGTTTTTTTTTATCTTCTATGATATGGGGACATGTTGGATTTATGAAAGCATCTCAACTTAAATCATACAAACCAATATTTGCTCAAATTTTGTACTTGCATGACTTATTCAATTTATTAGTTCCAATTTCTTTTCAACAATGGTATCAATGCAATTAGATATATTTACAATGTTTGATTCCTTAGCTCAAAATATCACAATTTCAAGTCACTTATTATTTTATTCTCTATTTTGCGTAGCATTCTCTATTTTTTAAAATATTTTATAGCGTTATAAAGGATACACCATATACTTCTCGACATAATGGATGGACATAGTGGTAAGCATAGTCATATTGGAGGCTTTGCAAGATGAGATGTTAGGTTCAAATATTTACACATTTTCTTAAAATTATTTAAAGAATTAATATCCTTGTGAGTGCACAAATTGAGGAATGTATTGGATGAATTTCCTTGTTGGGTCTTACATCCTAGTATTGAAAATGGATTGAATATTGATACCCTACATATCTTCTATGATCTTGGCCAATGTAATGTTTTTTTGTATCCTCCCAAGATAGAGGTCATAGGTTTGATTCCTTTACAAAGTAAGCATTGAAATACACACACACACATATATTACCTTGGAAAGGATACTTGATGTCATTGGGAATCCCTTACAATTCCTATCGATACAAAGGGTATGGATGATTAACATGTGTTGGTGTAGTCTCTTGCATTTAAGATATCTCAGATTCAAATATTCTAAGAAATAATTTATTTATGTATCTCTCCTAGATGCATAGTTCCTGTATCAAAGGTACATCAATTCATTTGTTCCAATAATCCCTATTGGCATGGTGGTTGGTAAGTTGCTTTGTAGTCTCAAGGATATGGGTTCAAGTCTTAGCAGTGATATTTTTTCCTTTGGAGGAAGGACATCATATATGATAACCTCTTTGCTACCCAAGAGATAGGCATACTCCTATCCCAAGTGCAACATGAGACTAACTAACTAGTCTAGCAAGCCTAAGACACTAACTCATGTTTGAAGTTACTAATTTCTAATATCATCCAAGACTATTCATTTTTATATGGTTTATAAAATGGCTAACCAGTAGCTCTTATCAAAGTATAACATGTGGAAGGCATCTAACACATGGTAGACATTGATTTTTATTTACCATCTAAATTTTTAAGGCTTAATTTTTTATTTTACCTTACTAATATGCCCAACTTTTTAGAGGCCATAAATTTTATATATGTAAGTGTTTTAGGATCATGTTTCAAATTGTACAATTTTTTAAGCTTCGTATTAGTGATATATGCTTATGGACCTATTAAATGTTGTTAAACAATACTTTGGTTATAATAGATGTATGCTTTAGATGGTTAGTGCCTTGTTCTTATAGGTCCCTCTCAAATTATGTGGGTAGATTATTTGAATATCTGTTTCTATTTCTTTTGATATTGGAGGATAGACTATGGTCACCATATTGCATATTAATGGTTTTCTCATACGAAGATCAACATATTTTATCCAAAAGGTGGATTCATTGAGTTATAATTGCATGTTTGAGGAAGGCTTGATCCAATCTATGTACCATTAGCAAAATAATATAGCAAAATTTAAGATCAATGTTCATTGACTCTTTCAAACATTCATTATGGTGAGGGGATAGAAGACTTTTCCAACTCTAATGTCTCCTCTTCTTGACCCCTTTGTTCAAATTATGGAGGTTTTTGAAATATTAGTAATTTGGCTTTATTATCCAAGGTTGATAGTAGTGATGTAAGCCTATGGACATGTACAATGTAATCTTATGGTCATCATCTATATAAGCCTACATGCATTCTATATATAAGTCTACAAGCATTCTCTATTTAAGTTTATGGGTAATCTTAATATATTCACCCCTAGCAAGATCAATTAAACCATCACTATAGTTAGCCTTGTAATTTAATCTTTAAGCCAGGTTAGATTAACATGATATATAATTATTATTGGGAATTAGGTATTTTTTATAAATACCCCCATGATCACTAGTTCGTTGTCTCGATTTTATGATAGGATTTTATGAGGGTGCCTAAATGAATCCACCTTTCTTTCTTTCTAAAAAGTATTATAATTTTAAACATATTTTAAGCTAAAATTTTACATCTATCAAATTTGAGTGTCATGGCCACTAAAAGATCCTAAGTTTAAATTTTATCTAATTCATAATTTTAAACATATGTAACCAATTTTCCTATAAAAAAAAAATAAGCAATTATGAATGGGGAGTATTATATTACAATCTAAGGTTTTAATTCCATAAGTAAAATACCTTTTAAAACCATAAAAACATTTATAAATAAAAATCTATTTTACAACAATATATAAAATAAAAATTGAATGTAATTGAGCCAGTGCAAGGGCCGCTAATGCAACGGTTTAGGCTTTGGCTCTTCTTTCAGAAATCCAAGGATCAAATAGTAATATGGATGAGTGTGTGAGAAGGTAGATATATGTTCATAAAAAAATTAAATGTAATCATATTATAAACCTAATCTAACTATCTTCCTTTTTTATAAGCTTTGTGCTAATATTAACTTTAAAATGTGAAAAATTCTACCAAAGTAAACTTAAATGGTTGAAAATAAATACTTTCAAGAATAAGGATGAGATTCTACTCTCACCATATTAAATGCCTAATAAATATAAATAAAGTTTCCACTATATTGTCATTACTTTAATATTAACAAAATTAAATTCTTCATGGACCATATAAAAATTATTAAAAATAATATAGATTTTATTTTTACTGAAAAATAAAAATTTCAAATATTTACTTATTTAATATGATATGGTTATTCAACTATATTATTTATCTAGTATAATTATTCCAACCATAATTAAATTACCAAACCATTAATTTACACCCTCACTCCATAGAATTCTAATCTTCTCAATTTTTATCTCAACCCATGTAAACTAAAAACTAAAATTTCCTTTTAAAAAAAGAGTCGTGTTAACCGGCCACCTCGATCGACCGTCTGCCATTTAGACTTTGTCCAGCAACACCAACAGAAATGCCGACCGTCTGCCTCGATCGACCGTCTGCCATTTAGACTTTGTCCAGCAACACCAACAGATATGCCAGAAACAATGTGTGAGAAGGTAGATATATGTTCATAAAAAAAGTTAAATGTAATCATATTATAAACCTAATCTAACTATCTTCCTTTTTTATAAGCTTTGTGCTAATATTAACTTTAAAATGTGAAAAATTCTACCAAAGTAAACTTAAATGGTTGAAAATAAATACTTTCAAGAATAAGGATGAGATTCTACTCTCACCATATTAAATGCCTAATAAATATAAATAAAGTTTCCACTAAATTGTCATTACTTTAATATTAACAAAATTAAATTCTTCATGGACCATATAAAAATTATTAAAAATAATATAGATTTTATTTTTAATTAAAAAATAAAAAATTTCAAATATTTACTTATTTAATATGATATGGTTATTCAACTATATTATTTATCTAGTATAATTATTCCAACCATAATTAAATTACCAAACCATTAATTTACACCCTCACTCCATAAAATTCTAATCTTCTCAATTTTTATCTCAACCCATGTAAACTAAAAACTAAAATTTCCTTTTAAAAAAGAGTCGTGTTAACCGGCCACCTCGATCGACCGTCTGCCATTTAGACTTTGTCCAGCAACACCAACAGAAATGCCGACCGTCTGCCTCGATCGACCGTCTGCCATTTAAACTTTGTCCAGCAACACCAACAGATATATGCCAGAAACAATGTGTGAGAAGGTAGATATATGTTCATAAAAAAAAGTTAAATGTAATCATATTATAAACCTAATCTAACTATCTTCCTTTTTTATAAGCTTTGTGCTAATATTAACTTTAAAATGTGAAAAATTCTACCAAAGTAAACTTAAATGGTTGAAAATAAATACTTTCAAGAATAAGGATGAGATTCTACTCTCACCATATTAAATGCCTAATAAATATAAATAAAGTTTCCACTAAATTGTCGTTACTTTAATATTAACAAAATTAAATTCTTCATGGACCATATAAAAATTATTAAAAATAATATAGATTTTATTTTTAATTAAAAAATAAAAAATTTCAAATATTTACTTATTTAATATGATATGGTTATTCAACTATATTATTTATCTAGTATAATTATTCCAACCATAATTAAATTACCAAACCATTAATTTACACCCTCACTCCATAAAATTCTAATCTTCTCAATTTTTATCTCAACCCATGTAAACTAAAAACTAAAATTTCCTTTTAAAAAAAGAGTCGTGTTAACCGGCCACCTCGATCGACCGTCTGCCATTTAGACTTTGTCCAGCAACACCAACAGAAATGCCGACCGTCTGCCTCGATCGACCGTCTGCCATTTAAACTTTGTCCAGCAACACCAACAGATATGCCAGAAACAATGTGTGAGAAGGTAGATATATGTTCATAAAAAAAGTTAAATGTAATCATATTATAAACCTAATCTAACTATCTTCCTTTTTTATAAGCTTTGTGCTAATATTAACTTTAAAATGTGAAAAATTCTACCAAAGTAAACTTAAATGGTTGAAAATAAATACTTTCAAGAATAAGGATGAGATTCTACTCTCACCATATTAAATGCCTAATAAATATAAATAAAGTTTCCACTAAATTGTCATTACTTTAATATTAACAAAATTAAATTCTTCATGGACCATATAAAAATTATTAAAAATAATATAGATTTTATTTTTAACTGAAAAATAAAAAATTTCAAATATTTACTTATTTAATATGATATGGTTATTCAACTATATTATTTATCTAGTATAATTATTCTAACCATAATTAAATTACCAAACCATTAATTTACACCCTCACTCCATAAAATTCTAATCTTCTCAATTTTTATCTCAACCCATGTAAACTAAAAACTAAAATTTCCTTTTAAAAAAAGAGTCGTGTTAACCGGCCACCTCGATCGACCGTCTGCCATTTAGACTTTGTCCAGCAACACCAACAGAAATGCCGACCGTCTGCCTCGATCGACCGTCTGCCATTTAAACTTTGTCCAGCAACACCAACAGATATGCCAGAAACAATGTGTGAGAAGGTAGATATATGTTCATAAAAAAAAGTTAAATGTAATCATATTATAAACCTAATCTAACTATCTTCCTTTTTTATAAGCTTTGTGCTAATATTAAAAAATTCTACCAAAGTAAACTTAAATGGTTGAAAATAAATACTTTCAAGAATAAGGATGAGATTCTACTCTCACCATATTAAATGCCTAATAAATATAAATAAAGTTTCCACTAAATTGTCATTACTTTAATATTAACAAAATTAAATTCTTCATGGACCATATAAAAATTATTAAAAATAATATAGATTTTATTTTTAACTGAAAAATAAAAAATTTCAAATATTTACTTATTTAATATGATATGGTTATTCAACTATATTATTTATCTAGTATAATTATTCTAACCATAATTAAATTACCAAACCATTAATTTACACCCTCACTCCATAAAATTCTAATCTTCTCAATTTTTATCTCAACCCATGTAAACTAAAAACTAAAATTTCCTTTTAAAAAAGAGTCGTGTTAACCGGCCACCTCGATCGACCGTCTGCCATTTAGACTTTGTCCAGCAACACCAACAGAAATGCCGACCGTCTGCCTCGATCGACCGTCTGCCATTTAAACTTTGTCCAGCAACACCAACAGATATGCCAGAAACAATGTGTGAGAAGGTAGATATATGTTCATAAAAAAAGTTAAATGTAATCATATTATAAACCTAATCTAACTATCTTCCTTTTTTATAAGCTTTGTGCTAATATTAACTTTAAAATGTGAAAAATTCTACCAAAGTAAACTTAAATGGTTGAAAATAAATACTTTCAAGAATAAGGATGAGATTCTACTCTCACCATATTAAATGCCTAATAAATATAAATAAAGTTTCCACTAAATTGTCATTACTTTAATATTAACAAAATTAAATTCTTCATGGACCATATAAAAATTATTAAAAATAATATAGATTTTATTTTTACTGAAAAATAAAAATTTCAAATATTTACTTATTTAATATGATATGGTTATTCAACTATATTATTTATCTAGTATAATTATTCCAACCATAATTAAATTACCAAACCATTAATTTACACCCTCACTCCATAGAATTCTAATCTTCTCAATTTTTATCTCAACCCATGTAAACTAAAAACTAAAATTTCCTTTTAAAAAAAGAGTCGTGTTAACCGGCCACCTCGATCGACCGTCTGCCATTTAGACTTTGTCCAGCAACACCAACAGAAATGCCGACCGTCTGCCTCGATCGACCGTCTGCCATTTAGACTTTGTCCAGCAACACCAACAGATATGCCAGAAACAATGTGTGAGAAGGTAGATATATGTTCATAAAAAAATTAAATGTAATCATATTATAAACCTAATCTAACTATCTTCCTTTTTATAAGCTTTGTGCTAATATTAACTTTAAAATGTGAAAAATTCTACCAAAGTAAACTTAAATGGTTGAAAATAAATACTTTCAAGAATAAGGATGAGATTCTACTCTCACCATATTAAATGCCTAATAAATATAAATAAAGTTTCCACTAAATTGTCATTACTTTAATATTAACAAAATTAAATTCTTCATGGACCATATAAAAATTATTAAAAATAATATAGATTTTATTTTTACTGAAAAATAAAAATTTCAAATATTTACTTATTTAATATGATATGGTTATTCAACTATATTATTTATCTAGTATAATTATTCCAACCATAATTAAATTACCAAACCATTAATTTACACCCTCACTCCATAGAATTCTAATCTTCTCAATTTTTATCTCAACCCATGTAAACTAAAAACTAAAATTTCCTTTTAAAAAAAGAGTCGTGTTAACCGGCCACCTCGATCGACCGTCTGCCATTTAGACTTTGTCCAGCAACACCAACAGAAATGCCGACCGTCTGCCTCGATCGACCGTCTGCCATTTAGACTTTGTCCAGCAACACCAACAGATATGCCAGAAACAATGTGTGAGAAGGTAGATATATGTTCATAAAAAAATTAAATGTAATCATATTATAAACCTAATCTAACTATCTTCCTTTTTTATAAGCTTTGTGCTAATATTAACTTTAAAATGTGAAAAATTCTACCAAAGTAAACTTAAATGGTTGAAAATAAATACTTTCAAGAATAAGGATGAGATTCTACTCTCACCATATTAAATGCCTAATAAATATAAATAAAGTTTCCACTAAATTGTCATTACTTTAATATTAACAAAATTAAATTCTTCATGGACCATATAAAAATTATTAAAAATAATATAGATTTTATTTTTAATTAAAAAATAAAAAATTTCAAATATTTACTTATTTAATATGATATGGTTATTCAACTATATTATTTATCTAGTATAATTATTCCAACCATAATTAAATTACCAAACCATTAATTTACACCCTCACTCCATAAAATTCTAATCTTCTCAATTTTTATCTCAACCCATGTAAACTAAAAACTAAAATTTCCTTTTAAAAAAAGAGTCGTGTTAACCGGCCACCTCGATCGACCGTCTGCCATTTAGACTTTGTCCAGCAACACCAACAGAAATGCCGACCGTCTGCCTCGATCGACCGTCTGCCATTTAAACTTTGTCCAGCAACACCAACAGATATGCCAGAAACAATGTGTGAGAAGGTAGATATATGTTCATAAAAAAAGTTAAATGTAATCATATTATAAACCTAATCTAACTATCTTCTTTTTTATAAGCTTTGTGCTAATATTAACTTTAAAATGTGAAAAATTCTACCAAAGTAAACTTAAATGGTTGAAAATAAATACTTTCAAGAATAAGGATGAGATTCTACTCTCACCATATTAAATGCCTAATAAATATAAATAAAGTTTCCACTAAATTGTCATTACTTTAATATTAACAAAATTAAATTCTTCATGGACCATATATAAAAGTTATTAAAAATAATATAGATTTTATTTTTAACTGAAAAATAAAAAAAATTTATAGTTATTCAACTATATTATTTATCTAGTATAATTATTCCAACCATAATTAAATTACCAAACCATTAATTTATACCCTCACTCCATAAAATTCTAATCTTCTCAATTTTTATCTCAACCCATGTAAACTAAAAACCTAAATTTCCTTTTAAAAACAGAGTCGTGTTAACCGGCCACCTCGATCGACCGTCTGCCATTTAGACTTTGTCCAGCAACACCAACAGAAATGCCGACCGTCTGCCATTTAGACTTTGTCCAGCAACACCAACAGATATGCCGGAAACAATGAACACCCAATTCATCGTATTTAACGAATGTGCCATGTTTTCTTAGGTGATGTTTTCTTAAGTGCCGTTTAAATGCTCGGGAGGCCCGCTGTGACCCTTAGTCCACTCGATATTCCCTATGAATTGCGAATTGCCAACTACAACAAGAAAGGAACCGCTAATTCAAAAAAAATTAAAAAGAAAAACAAAGAAAAAGTTGGTCTGTGCTCCGCTTGCTATCCTTTATTTCCTACGTTTTCATCTCCCTATGCGAAATTTTGCTTTCGATACGAAATCGAGCATGGAGTTGGTTGGTAAGTAGGTAATCAACTCACCACAGATACTGCAAAGTTGTAGAAGTCTAGAAGCCACATGAGTATTCTTGCGTTGTATAAATTATTGATGTAGAGAGACCTAATTGTGATAAGCAGTTTGAGTGTCGGCGTGTCTGTGTGTAAAGCAAATGAAGATGAATTGGGTTACAGCCCTGTGCTTTTTAATGTGTCTGCCATTGCTGGGTAGGGCTAGGCCTGTAACGTTCATATTTGGAGACTCGTTGTCAGACGTGGGAAACAACAATTATCTCGCCTATTGTCTCGCAAAAAGTAATTACTTGTGGTATGGCATTGACTACGCTGGTGGGAATCCCACTGGAAGGTTTACCAATGGACGAACTATTAGCGATATCATCTGTACGTATCAATCAAATATGATGATACTAATTTGGATTTTAAGACTTTGATTTTAGAAAGGTAAATGTTTTTAGAAAGGTAAATGTGAAAAGAAATTCCAATTATAAAATATTTCACTAAATTTGTATCATTATAATTTGTTTTATTGCACAGGTGAGAAATTGGGTCTGCCAATTCCAAAAGCCTATCTTTCCATGTCGGTTGACGACGATGAGTTGTTGAATGGGGCCAACTACGCTTCGGGAGGCTCAGGCATCCTAAACGAAACAGGATTCCTCTTTGTAATTGACATATAATCCATATATCATTTCTCCAGCCTTCCCGAGTTTTAAGAGGTCGATTGCAGAAATTTCTGCTGTGCTAATTATTATTACGCTGATAATCTTGTTTGGTCTTTCATTTGTGCATGCAGATTGAGAAAGTGCCATTTGATGGTCAAATAGATAACTTTGCGGCTACAAGACGCTCTCTTCAGAAGAAAATCGGAGAAAAAGGGGCGGACGAAATGCTTCATGAGTCCATTTTCTTTATACTTATAGGAAGCAATGACTATATAAATAACTATCTCTTGTCCGTTCCAAGTCAAGCCCAGCGGTTTGCCCCCAATGATTTTGTGAATCTTCTCATTACGAATTTGCAGCGACAACTCCAGGTATGTGCGAACGTGCCCATCCATTCCTCACTCACCTGAAATTTCTGTAATTTTATAAGAACTTTCCATTAATGATCCTTTAAATTAGATGATTGATTGATAGATAAATAAATAGGTATTAACTAGAAAATAAATTTTAATCATGGAATATGTCACTAAACTTGCATCATCACATTAACAAGTTAAAAAGCAAAAGGACCAGCCCCACACATACCCAAACTTGATATTAATAAGGATGAAGAATCCCACAAAATAAAACCCCATATTATTAAAATATAAATAAATTTTTATAATGCTCTGTCTTGAAAGTTGAATAAGACTTGCAAAACTGTGAACGTGGTGCAGAGAATCTATGAATTAGGAGGACGCAAAATAGTGTTCAATGGAATGGGACCACTGGGATGCATCCCCTCACAGAGGGCGAAGAATCCAGCAAGGAACGGAAGCTGCTTAGAAAATGTGAATACATGGGCCAGACGATTTAACGTCAAAATTAAAAACGTTTTGAACCAGCTTAATTCGCAACTGCCCGGCGTTAACATCACCTATGCGGATACCTACAATCTCCTCATGAAGGTCATACAAAAGCCTCATAAATATGGTAAGATATGAAACGTCACCGTCAAATACACTCACATTTTTGCAATCTGTATTTAGGAAGAATCTCAAGTTGTATGTTAAAATGACAAGTTGTATGTTAATGTGCAGGCTTCGATGTTTGGGATGCTCCGTGCTGTGCAGTGAGCACAGCGTTCGGGGAATTTTGTTTGCCAAACTCGAGACTGTGCAAAGACAGAAGCAAGTATTTGTTCTGGGATGCTTTCCATCCCACAGATGCCGCAAATGTAGTTATGGCAGATATAATTTTGTCGGATCCATCCATTTTTCAAGTCACACCGCCCAAATCTATTCCGTCTTCAAAGCCAAAGATGGCTGCGGCTCCAGCTCCAGCTCCGGCTCCGGTTTCAGCTTCTGAACATGGCCGTGCATTACTAGAAAACCAAACTTTCAGTATGGGATTGGGTACCAATGTTGGATCTCGACTTGCTTCTTCTTATTCCTTCGCCTCCTTCTGCTTTCTCGTTTCAATGCCGCTACTCCTCCTCCTCCTCCTCCTCCTCCTCCCCTTCTCTCCACAAAACTAAATGGTTTTCTTTGCAAAGATATCCTTCGTATTTTTGTCCCTGCGAACCACTCCAATTAGTGACTCCAAAGTTTGAATCCGCCATTAGACTTTATCAAGTGAACTGGACACAGTTCCCTTGCCACTGCATTTATGTCTTCCTTCATTATGTTATTTTTATTACCATAATTATGTGTCTCCTTGCTTTGTCTTCCTTATATTATTATTATTACAAAAATAAATGTGTCTCCATACGTTAACTGATATATTTTATATTTTATCCGGGTCAAATTTGTTAAGCTACAGAACCAACCAGCCAATGCTCATTGGTTTTATCATTATCACCCTCTAAATATATCCTGCACTACTAATGACATTCCAAGGAAATATTATTTTTTTAATAAAGTTTTGAAAATCAGGATACTTATTACTATCACTAAATATAGATTAATAGCAAATGATATGGATGGAGGGTGTGATCACGAACAAGTCCAATTTCTTTTTACCAAAAGATCTGTTTATGGAGGGGGTGATGAAGAATGATAATTATGTTTGTTAATAGATTTAAATAATAATATTATATTTTGTTAATTATTATAATAATTTGTTTTAAAATTATAGGTGTGATGACGAACAAGTCAAATTTGTTTTTACAAAAGATCTGGTTATGGAGGGTGTGATGACGAACAAGTCGAATTTGTTTTTACCAAAAGATCTGGTTATGGAGGATATGACGAAGAATGATAATTATGTTGGTTAATAGTTTTAAATAATAATATTATATTTTATTAATTATTATAATAATTTGTTTTATAATTATAGGTGTGATCACGAACAAGTCAAGTTTGTTTTTACAAAAGATCTGGTTATGGAGGGTGTGATGACGAACAAGTCAAATTTGTTTTTACCAAAATATCTGGTTATAGAGGATATGATGAAGAATGCTAATTATGTTGGTTAATAATTTTAAATAATAATATAATATTTTGTTAATTATTATAATAATTTGTTTTAAAATTATAGGTGTGATGACGAACAAGTCTTGTTTGTTTTTACAAAAGATCTGGTTATGGAGGATATGATGAAGAATGATAATTATGTTTGTTAATAGTTTTAAATTATAATATTATATTTTGTAATTATTATAATAATTTATTTTAAAATTATAAAAAATATTAAATTTATAATTTTAAAGATATAAAAATATATAAATTTAAAATAGAAAGTTAATGTCTATTATATATAATTTTATATTTTTGAATAATTGTATTATCATATAATTAATTTCAAAAATTAATAAAACTTGCATTTTAAATAATTTTTTTCAAATATCAAATTAAAAGTTACATGATGGAATTTATAAAACTAACTACAAAGAAAATATTCTACTATATAATAATCATAATTTTATTTATTGTTTGTTAAACTTTTAAAATTCATAGTGATAAAGAAAATAGGAAATAGTTGATGATAGTAATTTTATATGTGAATGAATTTTCTCAAAAACAAAATCTCATCAGTTTTTCTAGCAATTAGGGATAAAATAATGGATGATGACCTATGGTTTAGAGGGATAAATGACTTGTATTTAATACCATGGAATGAGAATTTTTCTATGGACACAAAAAATCTACAAAAGGTTCCAATATAGGTTTGGACTTTTGGACTATAGTATCAACTAATCAAAGAGATTTTGAAGAATATTGATAATACTTAAGGGGTTCATCTAATATGGGTCAACTATTTTGAAGAGAAGCAAAATAATGTTATGTATACTGAATATGTTTTATAATGTATATTTCAAAAACCCTTGTTAAAATCTATGAAGATTATATATGAATCAAGAAAATGAGATCAACAAGTGGATTGTGAAACTATTACATTTTTATATAATAAATATTATGAATGAGACACACAATAAGGGACTACAAAGTAAAAATGATGAAGAAAAGATGAAATTTTTTGAACGTGATAAAAAATTAAATACAAAGCAAAAAAATCATATTATAATAAAAGGTGACTTAGATAAAAGATTTTCTAGTCCAAAATAATGTAAAGAAAGCCCCTTGTTTCATCAAATGAAGATCATGTTGTCCATTTACAAAAAATACTTGAAGAAAGTAAGGATGTGAAGGATGAAGAAGTGCAATATATAGTTTCAAAGATAAAATAAAGTAAGGTTGTGAAGGAAGATGCATAGTCAAATTTCAAGCAAAGAAGGTGGAAAATATTAATTTTGACCAAACTAAATTAACTCCAATCTCTTTAAATTATAAGAAAATATCTTCTTATAATAAAAGTGACAGTAGTAGTTAGTACATTTTAACATAAACAAAAAGGACTAAAACAAACAACTAATAAAATATAAATAAAAACAACAATGAAAATAGAAAAATAATTGTTTTGTAGAAAAACTAGTAGTTTTATTTTTGAAAGAAAGGCATATGTTTTAATGGTACTATTACACCTAATTATCTATGTTTCTTCCTACTTTTTGGCTTCTTTATTTTTTGTTTTAAAATTATATTATGGTATGAGGGCTTTGGGTGATAAAGTGCATTACAAGTTGATTGAGGTATATATATTCTTTATTTTTTACTAGCTTGAAGGACATAGTATTCATCTTCTTTAAATCAAATTAAACAAAAAAAATTATTATGATTGAGTTTCTAAACTAGATATATTCTTAAATCTAAAGAATTATTATGAGCTTATGATGGGTAGGGAGAAAAAAATTTCTAGGATAAAATTTTGGAAAAAAATATAAACAATCAATTGCATGGACCATGTGGATATTTTTTTAAGATGTACTTCTTGAAGTTTATAATGAGATAACTGGACTCATAGTTTGGAGCACATTTTAAAAACTTTATGAAAACTGAGGTGATACCTAGACACTTAATATTTCTACAAAGCTGTATAATATAAATATTTCACATTCATAAAAAATAATTCATGATGTCACTAAAATAAAAGAGATAAAAAAGACCTTGTCTCATTTGGTAGGAAGATTAAGGATAAAGTTTTTTTAATATGATTCTTCAAAGTATTCTAGGGTTATAAAAACCATTTATTATAGATATTGAGATCATTAATAAATATCTAAGGATTTGTATGTGAATTTAATAGAGGAAGAAAAGAAAATGGTGAAAGAAAATGAAAGTTGTGTTCATTATGGTCATATTCTTCTATATAAATAAGGTAAAGGATAAGTTAGTTTTTAATATCTATAAGGCCATAGGCCATATGGGACAACCTTTTTTTAACCAATATATGATTACCCAACCATACATCACTTACCAAAGTGGGTGTACAACCCTACCCCACTTATAGGATTGAAACCTTGGAAATTTATTTAGAGTTCCAAAGTATCCACTATAAGGCCACTCAAGTATAAGGAAAAGAAAAGTATAATTCATTAAATAATTATGAAGATCACAATCATAAATTCAAGTCGTATATAATAATGTTCCACAAAGATAATCTACACAATGAGACACATGTATAAATAATGGAAAACACCATCAATACTCCTTAAGTAAGGAAAATCTCCATAAGATCTCTCTATATTGGAGTGCTACATAGAGAGGGTAAAGTTGCATAGCCACTTAGTGGGGATAAAGTGTCACATGCATACTAGAGATAACTTAAGATAAAAAATACAATTTTTGTTTGAACTACAACTTAACTCCTTTATTTATAGATTAAAATAAATAATAATCCTAATCTTAATTCTCAAGGGCTGACTAGCCTAATCTTACAATCTAAGCTAATAATAATGTAAATAGTTGATGTGGCTATATTGGGTCCATTGCAATGACCCATTCTCTAGTAGAATCATTATAGACCTTAAGATCAATAACATGTGTAGAAAAATAACTAAACACAAACAAATATAAACATAGAAAAGAGAGAATATTACCAAAAAGAAATGCTCTTTGTATTGATATTTGATATAATGTTACAATGAAATTTGAATTACCCCAAATGTGTTGAGGGTAATGTTACAATGCTTCTCTTTTTGAGATACAGTGTGTTAATGATTGGAAAAGAGGGGATCTTCCAAGTCTTCAACAAACTTCGTGTTATCTATTCTTCAACTACAAATTCAAAGGTATGAGTGGGTTTTTGGTATCTAATGAGGGGACCACTCTAGCTTCAATAGCTCTCCATACACCTGTTTTATGCACACATGATAAAACAAAGCAAGGGTCAGTAGCACTTGTTGATCAAGATGGAAAATATCATAGTAAAATCCTATATTCATAATCGTAAAATGCAATGCAAAAAATAGAGCAATAATTTCTAAAAATACCTTATTGAAATTAAATTTTACTGATCTATGCTATCGTGATTTTTTGAACTTGAGAAACCATAGATACATGATGTGGTCTAGTAAATCTTTCATGGGTGATGGGAAAACCGTGCAAGTGTGGTTTTGAGTATGTAACAACGGATGGGTGGTTTATACTGAGTGGCAAAATACTCCAAAATATGGCTTCAGGATTTATATCTTGGGTTTCTTCGAGATGCATGTAAACTCAATGTGCTATTTCGGTAGCCTGACAGTTTTTATTTTCACCTCCCTTTTCTTAATGGAATGGTGTTACTTTTATAGGTAATTTTAGATTTTGGAGGGAAAATATAGGTGGTAAGCTAGGGATGCCAAGTGGTAGGGATTGGACAACCACCTATCCTAGGTAGTTGTAGTGAGTCACTTAGAGTGTCTCACTTAGGTGGAGTGGTGGCATGTGGGTAGGTGCAAGTGGAGATAAGTGTGGAGTGAGGTGTGAGATGTCGTAAGTGGGTAGGTGGAATACAATGATGTGTGTGAGATGTCGCAAGGTGAGGGGTAGTTGTGGCTAGAACACATGTCACATGGGGAGACAAGGTATCCTAGGGGATTTTTTGGATTTACTAAAATATGGAAAAATAGGATAATGTGCAGAATTAATATCATTATGTAAAATTACAATGTGCTATGTGAATGGATAATGTATAGGAATTAGATACCTAAGTCAAAATTTAGACACATTTGATTATACAGACTTGGAATATGAAATGTGAATGTGGTTTTTACAAATACCTAGGACTTGGTGTCTACAACATGATATTACCTTTAAAATTATTGAATTATGATTTTTTCTCTTTATTTCTTTCTATGTTATTGATCCTCTTAAAACATTCATTGGACTTATACCCTATCTTCCCATAATAATTTCACTTTATGTAGGACTTGGGTTTATGATTGTGATCTTCATAATTCTTGAAAAAATTATACTTTGCTTTCCTTTATACCTGAATGACCTGATAGTGGAGACTTTGAAACTCTAAATAGAGTTCCAAGGTTTTAATCCTTGAAGTGGGGTAGGGTTGTACACCATGATTTGGTAAGTGATGTATGGTTGGATAATAATATATTGGATAAACAAGGGTTATTCCATATGACCTATGGCCTTGTGGATATTAAAAACTAACTTATCCTTTACCCTATTTATATAGAAGAATATAACCATAATGAACACATTTTTCTCTTTTTTCACTACTTTTTTTTCTTCCTCTATTAAATTCACATACAAATCCTTAGATATTTATTAATGACCTCAATACCTATAATAAATGGTTTATATAACCCTAGAATACTTTGAATAATCATATTAAAAAAACTTTATCCTTGATATTCCTACAAAATGAGACAAGCTCTTTTTTTATCTCTTTTATTTTAGTGCATCATGAATTCTTTTTTGTGAATGTGAAATATTTATATTATACAACTTTGTATAAATATTAAGTGTTTAGGTATCACCTCAGTTTTCATAAAGTTTTTAAAATGTGCTCCAAACTATGAGTCCACTTCTTTCATCATAAACTTCAAGAAGTACATCTTAAAAAATATTCACATGGTCCATGCAATTGATTGTTTATCTTTTTTCCAAAATTTTATCCTAGAAAATTTTTTCTCCCTACCCATAATAAGCTTGTAATAATTATTTATATTTAAGAATATCTCTATTTTAAAAAATCAATCATAATAAAAATTTTCATTTACTTTGATTTAATGAAGAGGAATACTATGTCCTTCTCGAAGCTAGTAAAAAAACAAAGAATATATATACCTCAATCAACTTGTAATCTACTTTATCACTCAAGGGCCTCATACCATAATAGAATTTTAAAATAAAAAACAAAGAATCCAAAAAGCAAGAAGAAACATAGATAATTAGGTGTAATAGTACCATTAAAACATATACCTTTATTTCAAAAATAAAACTTCTAATTTTTCTATTTTCATTGTTGTTTTTATTTCTATTTTATTACTTGTTTATTTTAGTCCTTTTTCTAATGTTAAAATCTTCTAAGTACTACTTTCAATTTTATTATAAGAAGATATTTTCCTATAATTTAAAGAGATTGGAGATAATTTAGTTTGGTCAAACTTAATCTTTTTCACTTCCTTTGCTTAAAAATTGACTTTGCATCTTCCTTCACAATCTTACTTCCTTTTATCTTTAATATTGTATATTGCACTTCTTCATCCTTTGCATCCTTCTTACTTTATTCAAGTATTTGTTGTAAATGAACTACATGGTCTTCTCCATTTGATGAAGGAGGGGACTTTATTTACAAATTTTTGACTAGTAAATCTTTTATCTAAGCCACCTTTTATTGTAATATGATTTGTTTGCTTCGTATTTATCATGTTCAAAACTTTTCATCTTTTCTTCGTCATTTTTACTTTGTAATCCCTTATTGTGTGTCTCATTTCATAAAATTTATTAGATCAAAATGCAATATTTTCACAATCCACTTGTTGATCTCATTTTCTTGATTCATATTTAATCTTCATAGATTTTGACAAGGATTTTTGAAATATACATTATTAAAAATATTCGGTATACATAACATTTTTTTTGCTTCTCTTCAAAATAGTAAACCATATTAGATGAACCCCCAAAGTATTATCAATATTCTTCAAAACCTCCTTAATTAGTTGATACTATAGTCCAAAAGTCCAAACCTATATTGAAACCCTTTGTAAAAAAAATCGTGTCCATAGAAAAGTTTTCATTATATGGTCTTAAATACATATCATTTATCCCTCTAAACCACAGATCTTCACCCATTATTTTATCCCTAATTTTTTAAGAAGATGATGAGAATTTTATCCACATATATAATTATTATCAACTATTTCCTGTTTTCTTTTTCATTGTGAATTTTAAAATTTTGACAAACAATAAATAAATAATGACTATTATATAGTAGAATATTTTCTTTGTAGTTAGTTTTATAAATTCCATCCTGTAAACTTTTAATTTGATATTTAAATTATTTTATTAAAATACAAGTTTTATTAATTGTTAAATTTTTTATATGATAATACAACTTCTAAAAATATAAAATTATATATAATAAATAATAATTTTATATTTTAAGTTAATAAATTTATATATCTTTAAAATAATAAGTTTATTATTTTCATAATTTTAAAATAAATTATTATAATAATTAATAAAATATTAAAACTATTATTTAAAATTATTATTTATTATTTTATTATTAATTTTTTTAGTAATACTTCTTATACACTTCTATCATAAAAATTAAACCCGATCACATTTATTATTTAAAATTATTAACAAACATAATTATCATTCGTCATCACACCCTCCATAACCAGATCTTTTGGTAAAAACTGGGGTTGGAGTAAATCTACTCCCAACATAAAATGCTCTTTTTCTCTTTCAACCTTCTTTTTCAACACCTTTGTAATCATACCCTTTTGATCCTTTTGAGTGTTCCTATTCCTGCTTGACTCTCGAAGTTTCAAAAACTTTGTTCTATACCACTTGGCCTTATGCCCAAGATTAATGCACTTGTAACAACTGATGTTGTAGTTCCTGGAAGGTGCAAATGACTTGAAGTTCCTCTTGGTGAAGCCATAATCAATTTTTTCATAAACCCTGCAATGGATCACTTTATGACCAAAGCGATTACAAGAGTAGCAATAACCTTGAAAGAGATATCCATATTTGAAGTTCCTCTTAGTGAAGCCATACTCCTTCTTTTCATGAACCCTGCAATGCATAGATTTGTGACCAAAATGATTACATGAAAAACAATACCCTTTGAAGCAATATGCATTGGTTTAAATTTTCATTTTATTCATAATCATTCTTGTTGTTGTATAAAAATGAATATGGTATTTTGTATTATGCTATATTGTCTTTATATTTAAAAGTGACTTTATGAAAGATATATCTATGCATGGGTTTAAATTTTCATTTTATTCATAATCATTCTTGTTGTTGTATAAAAATGAGTAGGGTCTTTTGTATTATGCTATATTGTTTTATATTTTAAAGTGAGTTTATGATGGATATATCTATGAATGGGCTTAAATTTTCATTTTCCATATTTAGAGTAATATACTAAATGCATTTTTCCTTCTAGAGTCAAATTATACATACTAATGATACTAAGAAATATTTACTAGTTATGTATGCATGCATGGTTTACTCAATGATAAAGCATAAATCATAAAATTTTGTCAACATAGAAAGTCAATAACACTTCTAGAGTCATAGCATACATACTAATGATACTAATGATACATACATATAGTCAAAGTCAAAGCAAAAATAACTATATTTTGTCAACATAGATAATTAAATCAATAACATAGAATCATTATGTATACATGGTTTACAAATTTTAGCTTTCTCAAAGCTAAAACATAAATCATAAATTTTAAAACATAGACAATCCATAATATTAAAAAATAAATATGTGTAATCATTAAAAATAGAATGATTATATGATTTTTTTCAAATCATTGAAATTTTACAACTAATCAAACGAAAAATCATTGATAATATGAATTTTTTCAAATCATTGACATTTACAAATGATATCAAATATGAAAAATCATTGATAATATGAATTTATTCAAGTCAGTAAAATTTTATAAATGATTTCAAATCCGGAAAATCATTGATTATATGAATTTGTGATATAATCATTGAAATATTTACATTTCTGGAAGTTGATGCAAAGCTTTTTTTACTTCTTCAAAAGAATCAAGAATCATTTGTGAATTTTGTATTTCCATAATCTCATCATCACTCCAAGATGAATCATTTTCATCATTATCAACAGTATTAGTGACACCTCTCCTTTCTGCTAGGGACTTCCAATATGTCAACACTCTATCATAGAGAAACTTGCCCACCTCGTACGATGACACATACATTCTCAAACAATTTTCCAAATTTTTGTCCAACCTATTATGAACTTTCGATTTAACAAAAGATAATGCACTAAATACCCTTTCATCTTCAACAGATCCCAAAATCATTGTCTGACATAATTCATATAAATTAAAGCATTCACTCATAGTTTCTTGTAAGACACTACTTCGATACAATTTTTGCCAAAAATGCATGATTGAACCAGTCACATGTGGATTTTTGAAATGTGCAATTTGATTATCCATTGTTATTTCAAAATTGATTGATTGTCATCTCAAAAGATCTTTGTTTAGAATACCATTGATTTCAATTCTTTTTACTTCCACACTTTTAGAGAAATGTATCATAAGATTGCCCATATATTTTACAAACAACTCACTTCTACTACTATGGTCAACACTAGGATTCTAGAAGATGGGATTAACAATAGCTATGGCCTCAAGTGTCTCATATATATTAAAACGATCTCTTATTTTACTTGTTAATGTATTTGCAATTCTTTTTAATTTATTTTTAGTGATATTCAAAACCTCATCGAATTCAAAATGTGATACGAACACTTGTTCAACATCATTTGTTAGTGTATCTAACCATTTTTCATAATGATATAAACAAATAATCTTTCCATTGATAGCAATACAAATATTATCGTTGATGTTGAACTTTAAAAAGTTGTTAGGATCATTGACATCAAATAACGTATTCCAACTATCAAACTTGGGATCCTCAAATATCTTTCGGATAAGTAAATCCTGTCAATAATCATACATATTTGTTTTCTCATCCTAATGAAATTGATAATATAAATTATCCGTTCCTATGCGATTTTAATCAAAGAATTCATTTCTTGCAACAATGGAAGAATACCACATAATGTGAGATGAGTTTCCAAGTCAGTCATACAAAATAACAAATCTTTTGTCTTGTCAACATCTCTACGATGTGCATACATAAACCCAAACAAGGATTGATATTCTGAAAATACCCTTTTTGCAAGAAGAAACAATGAAATCCACCTAGTGTCCACATCTTTTAACATTTTTTACCTTTGATTTTACCTAGAGAAAACTGTTGAAACTCAACAAATATTTTTAGACTGCATGAAAATTATGAGTGTATTTCACGAACGAGTTCTTCTACTCTGGCTACATTATTAAAATTACTTATAATTTTGTATGCAAGATTCATTCAATGAGCCATGCAATGAATGAGAATCACATATGGGACAATTGATGTCTGAAGCCTAACACAAATACCATTCCTTTATCCTTGCATTGTAGCCGCACCATCAGCTCCAACATAAATTAAATTTGTGGCAATTTCCTTTTCATCCATTTCGACAATATCCTTTAAATTGGTTACAACAACATTACAAATATTTTTTGCATTACAATTTTCAACCATATTATGTAGTACTAGTAAATGAGGTTGTCTCAAATGATTTTTGAATGTGTAAACATGTATGTAAATCCAGTGTGTTGTCAACAACTGTTACCTCATCAATGGAAAGTGAAATAAACTTGGCTTGTTTCACATTCTCTCTCAGGTATTCCTTCTCAACCAGTGATAGAAATTTTACCATTTCTTAACCACTCTGATCTAATCAATGTGAATTGGTAAGGTTTTGTACATCGACTAGTTGAAGTATTTTCTTAAAATCAACAAAATTAGACATGGATCAACCTTTTTTTTAGAATACTATATACAATAGCAAATTGTAATTTCTTTGAGGCTAATACAGTATTATATATTTTTTGAAATTGTGCCTCGATTATTCTACCCTTGTCAATGAGAATTTGTTGATGTTTCATTACTTTTTTGTATTCAAGTGCATATCTCACATGCACACATTTTGATGCATCCTTCCATCTATGACTATGAACTCCATGTTACCTATGCATTTCCCAATGATAAATAATTTTTATAGTAGATTATATATCATCAATTGAGCTTATATAGTATGAATTACCTTATAGAAAACCATTTCAAAATTATTGGTTGAAGTATAGTGATTTCCATATTTTAAATTTCATTTCACATACATCAAAATTTTCTTACTCGACCTCATATCATCTTACGATAGCTCAAGATTGAATGTTACAATCAAGGAGATTGCATATAATTTATTTTTTCTTAATGTTGTTTACGAGATAAGGTTACCAATCAAAATGTTTTACCTCCTCTCATCTTCTATTCAATTTCCATCATCATTGTATATTTTTCACCTTATGCAAATGGTGTAGTAATATCCTTATAACTTCTCATGCCAGATATTTTCAATATATCATATACATATTTAGATTGGCAAATGAATATCCCATCATGTGATTGACGCACATCCATGCCAAGAATATAATGTATTAAACTTGAATTGTTTATGTTAAATTCTTACATCATGGCTTGTTTGAATTCTGTTTTTATTTTTGATAAACTTCATGTTTAAATTTGATCATCAACATACATATAAAAAATCAAAATATCATCACCTTTATTTTTGTCATACAATGTGGGCTCATTCATATTTCTCATAAATCTATGTTTCAAGAAGTGTTCATCAATTCTTGAATATATTCTCTTGATGATTGTATCAGTCCATATAATAACATTTTTAACTTGTAGAAATGTCCCTTTTTACCTTCAAATTCAAATCCATGTTTTTGTTCTACATTATTTTTTCTTCAAATTTTCTATTCATGAATACATTGTTTAGATCAACTTTATGTATAATCCATTTTTTCTGTGATGCCAAGGCTATGATAATTTTTATTATATAATTTTTTGCAATAAGTGTGTATGTATCATCATAATATATGCCAATTTTTTTCCATACCCTTTTGACACCAGCCTTGCTTTGTGACTTTCAATTGATCCATTATTATTATACTTGGTCTTGAACATTCACTTCAATCCAATTACCTCATTGTTCTTTTAAAGTTCACATGACCCCTAAGTATTATTCTTTTCAAATGCATTCGACTCTTATTTATGTATTTGGTCCATACCTTTCGATGGGTTATTTTCCTCAATATTTGAGGGCTTCAATTCAATCTTGGATAATAGTATACAATTAATCACATTTTCTTCTTGTTTCTTTTTTCTTTGTTTTTTACTTGTGATTTGACTCTTGTGAACCTTTTATGAAAATTTTGATCCAACTTTAGGTAGCTTGTATGCGATTGCAATCTTCTCTTCCCTTTTATTCTTGTCTTTAGTAAAACTCTTATGTCTCCACTTAATACTTGAGACCAAAATTTGTTAGACCTTATTATATTATTTGTATTATACAATCACTTGGAATAAATATGATCTATTGTTGGATGTCCATTCATACATGTTCATGATGCAATAATCAAGTTCAATCCTAGATTCACATTCAAGTACCCTAAAGAACATCACACCTACAAAGAAATTCAATCAATGGTAGAGTCAACATCTCAATTTGATACCAAAATCCATGACATCAGGAATACAAGTCAAGATGTTCTAGAGGAATAGAGAGCAACTCTATTTGTGTAGTTTTGATATCCCATGCTTAACATGGGATCCTTGCTTATAATTACAATTCTTACACTATTCTAAATTTGAGCACCTTTGAAATTCTAGACTAAAGTCAACATTATAGTCTTCTTAGGTTGAATTAATAATAGGGAATTCGATGTGTAATTTAATCAATGATTAGTTTTTGTAAGGATTAATGGCACCGTAATAATTCAATGTAGCCCTTATTCGTACATGTCTTGTAAATACCTTTTTATAGTCGTCTATTATCAATGGAATATCAAGTTTTGTGATTCTCTTCTATTTCCTTTGTCCTTGGACGGCAAAGTCATATGGGAGATATTTTCCTTTAATATTTTCAACCTTCTTTCCCTTTTTACACCGTCAAAAATATTCAAAAAGTCAAAAAACACTTTTTTGTTCTCATTTCGAAGATAAGTGGCTCATTCTGAAGATACTGTATTTCTCATTTCGAAGATGTCTTGTTCATTCCAAAGATATTTAGAATGAACAACTGTGTGCTCTTAAAATTATTTTAGCTACATTTCTCAAGTGTATTAGCCCTCAGGATCAGATTGCAATAGCCTTCATTCCTCTCCATGTGTGAATTCCATGCATTGCCATTCATTGGTAGCTTGCTAGAATTTACATGGTAAATTCCAGCAAGCTACCAGTTCTACTCCATAGTTGTAAAATATTGGCATTTCTTGCAAATTCAAACAAATTAGTACTGAATTTATACACTTCATTCACCAAGTAACCATGCTGAAATAGTGCAACAGTGCTGCACAATTGCCCCTGCTCTGATCAGTTGTAGCTGATATATAGGTGGGTTGCAGCCCTCCTTCTGTTGTTTTAGAGAAACATAGTGTACTTAAATTTTGAGGCTTGTGCTATGCAGTAGTCATAGCAAGCAATTCTCTTTGGGAGGTTTTTTACCCTTGTGGTTTTCCTCCGTCATATCATGTGCTGTGGGATTATTATTTTATGAATTATTCTGCTGTCATATATGTCTTTATTTTTGCTTTAAATCAGATTTCAAATTGGATTTTAAAATTAAAAATTTGCATAGATTCACCCTCCCTCTTTGTGCTATTGTTTGACTAACAAGTTTAATATGAAGAAGAAGATCCTTATTGAAGACTAAAGTCTTTAATACCCAAATAATGTAATACAGGGGGGTGTTAGAAATAGATTATATTACATCATTTGGGTCATGTAAATGTACCTTCCTAGGTACATACTTAGGACATTAGATTACTTTAGGAGAAATTTATCTAGTTACTTCATGCATGTAATAAATGCACAAGTATCAATGTGCAAGGTGTCCCTTGCATAGCTAGGTAGAGTGTTGGCCAAGGAACCTATCTTCCTATATAAAAAGGGTCTCATTGTAACAAGAAGAATATAGAAGCTCAAAGCATATTCATAGGTAGTAGCATAGTGTTGTGTAGATCACCATATATTGGTGATGGGTGCAATGTAGTCTAGTAGATTTGTTCATGGAGTGTCCATTTTCTCCATAGCTACATTGTATTCATTTTTGTTATTTCTATTTATATCATATTTCAATCATCTCGTAGATTTACTTTCTTTCATATTTTTTTGCATCTTGTGATTGCTATCTTCCATTGCATATTGCATCAAAAGCTAACAATTAATAACACTATATTTCAGTAATTGTGAAAAGTGTTAAAATTATCTTCCTATTTTATTCTTTATTTTTGTGTATGTTCTTCACATAGACTTTATTGCTTTTATTATCTTATCTACATTAGTAATTGGCTATAATTATTTTATGCTCTTGCATATCACAGCAAGTGAGGGTGCTTATATGCAATAGTCTATCTTGGTCATAATAGCCTACACTCTTTTATCTTAACATAGTTTATTTGTAGTCTCTATGGTTTGTAACTTGGTCTTATCCTATATATTAGATAGTATATTTGTATTTTTCCCTATAACACTTGTATTTGGTGACAACCATAGAATTCATAATCTAGCTTCCCTCCTCTTCTTGCTAACATTCACTTGGTATGTTATTCTAAAGTAAGGGAATGTTATTAGTTTAACTTTTTCACACCATCCAATAGCCCTCTTATTGGGTTACACTATTTTTCTCTTCCCCTTGCATATTGGGTAGACACCATTTACTTGATTTGACTACTTTACATCCTTCATTGCACTGAAACACCTTGAAGTAAGATATAATCATCTCTTAGGATTTTAAAATAGCATTAAATATACTACAACAAGATCTTAATCACTATAAACATCATATTTTAAGCAATAGGAATGATAGCACTGAACAACTATAGAATTTTAGCATTTTTTAATTTTGTATGTTATAGATCAAAAGCACCAAATAGCTACAATCATGCTAGTGGTGCTATTATTGGACTTTAACATCATTCCTAAACTTTGATAGTTGCTATGTCCCATTTGTTCATGCTATAACATATTTGGTTCATCTATTTTTATAATAGAACTTGTATATTTGTTTTCATTCTCAAAGGTAAACTTATTAAAAGAAATACAAACAGTTTTCATATTTATCTATGATGACCACTTTATAAGTTTAATTCACATCCTTAATCATATATTTATTAGCATAGAATTCAACCATATAATATTGATTGGTAATTTGAGAAATATAAAGCAATTTTATTGTCAAAGATGGAGTAAGCATCACTTTGTTTATTATTTCATTCTCAACACTAGCATTTCCATTTTCTTTAATTTCTAAGTTATTATATCATCCAAGAATATTCTTTCCTTAATTTCATCCTCATTCAATGACATAAAAGTTTCTTTATTATGTGATATATATTGAGTTACACTAAAATCAATGATTTTTATGAAACTTTATTCTCATTAACATAGATGATTTACCAATATGAAAAATCTTAAATAATTCATCTATAAATAATATTCTACAAAGATAATCTACACAATAAAATATAGATATAGATAATACAATTATGGAAGGAAAACACCATTAATACTTCTTAAGGAAGGAATAAATCTATAAGATCTCCCAACATGGGAGCACCATTTAGAGAGGATAAAGTTCCATAGCCACTTAGAGAGGAAAACGTATCATATGCACACTAGAGATTACTTAAGATCACAAATGTGAATGATATCTCAACTACAACATAAATCCTCTATTTAAATATTAATAATATCCTAACCCTAATGCTCAAGAATTGACTAACCTAATCCTACTACCTAAGATAATAATAATGAAGATAATTGATGTGCTATATTGGATCCATTACATGGATACCCTCCTTAGAAATATTTGTCCTTAAAGCTAAAAATTATTGGAAAATATTCATAAGCTCCCACATCATATCTTCTTTTGGTAGATCTCTCCACGTTATGAGCAACTCCTAGATCTAATGAGACTATATATTATAGACTCAAGACTTAGTACTCTTTTGGTTCCATGTGTTCATTATGTTAATTTGATAACTATACTATTTTCTCATTTGGTGTTGCTACCTAATTGAAATATATCTTAAATTTCACTCTTTACAAAATATACAATTTTAAAAAAGTGGTATTGCCCATGTTCATAGGGTAATCTCTATCAAAATTGCTTAGATTTCTTCATATAACCACTCATTTTGAAGGTCTTCAAATTCTAAATAAAATGGTATAATAATCATCTAAATAAGTAAATTTATGCAAATTTATAGCTCCCAAAAATAAGAAATTTTCTAAAAAAACTATCCTAATTCTAAAATCCACCAAAAAAATCCTCACTTTGCCAAAATCATTGCTTTCATACTACTTGTTATAAAACTGTATTCTCATAAACATAAATCATTCACCAATATGTAAAATATAAAATGATTCATACATAAATAATGTTTCACAAAGATAATCTACACAATAAGACACATGTACAAATAATACCCTTATGGTAGGAAAAGACCATCAATACTCCTTAAGGAAGGAAAAACTACATAAAATATCCCTATATGGGAATGCCACATAGAGAGGGTAAAGTCATATAGCCACTTAGTGAGGGTAATGTCACATGCATACTAGCAATAACTTAAGATTACAAAGACAATTGTTGTCTTAACTACAACTTAACTCCTTTATTTATAGATTAAAATAAACAATAATTCTAACCTTAATGCTCAAGGGCTGACTAACCTAATATTACAACCTAAGCTAACAACAATGTAAATAATTGTTGTGGCTATATTGGGGCCATTGCAATGACCCATTCTCTAGTAGAGTCATTATAGACCTTAACATCAATAACATGAACATTATCTTTAAAATTATTGAATTATGATTTTTCTATTTCTTTCTTTCTATGTCCTTGATCCTCTTAAAACATTCATTGGTCTTATACCCTATATTCCCATAATAATTTCACTTTATGTATGACTTGGGTTTATTGTGATCTTCATAATTCTTGAACAAGTTATACTTTGCTTTCCCTTATACCTAAGTGGCCTAATACTGGAGACTTTGGAACTCTAAATAGAGTTCCAATATTTCAATCCTAGAAGTGAGGTGGGGTTGTACACCACGCTTTGGTAAGTAATGCACGGTTGGATAATCATATATTAGGTAAACAAGGGTTTTCCCATATGGCCAATGGCCTTGTAGATATTAAAAACTAATTTATCCTTTACCCTTTTTATATAGAAGAATATGACCATAATGAACATAGTTATCTCTTTCTTTCATTGTTTTATTTTATTCCTCTATTAAATTCACATATAAATCCTTGTATATTTATTAATGATATCAATACCTATAATAAATAGTTTATATAACCCTATAAGACTTTGAAAAATCCTATTAAAAAGAAATTATCCTTGATCTTCCTACCAAATGAGACAAGCTCTATTTTTTATCTCTTTTATTTTAGTGACATCATGAATTATTTTTTGTGAATGTGAAATATATATACTATACAACTTTGTAGAAATATGAAGTGTCTAGGTATCACCTCAGTTTTCATAAAGTTTTTAAAATGTGCTCCAAACTATGATTCCACTTCTTTCATCATAAACTTCAAGAAGTACATCTTAAAAAATATTCACATGGTCCATGCAATTGATTGTTTTTTTTTTTTCCAAAATTTTTTCCTAGAAATTTTTTTCTCCCTACCCATTATAAGCTTGTAATAATTCTTTATATTTAAGAATATCTCTATTTTATAAAATCAATCATAATACATTTTTTCATTTAATTTGATTTAATGAAGAGGAATACTATGTCCTTCTTGAAGCTAGTAAAAAAACAAAGAATATATATACCTCAATTAACTTGTAATCTACTTTATCACTCAAGGGCCTCATACGATAATAGAATTTTAAAATAAAAAACAAAGAATCCAAAAAGCAAGAAGAAACATAGAGAATTAGGTGTAATAGTACCATTAAAACATATACCTTTATTTCAAAAATAAAACTTCTAATTTTTCTACAAAACAATTATTTTTCTATTTTCATTGTTGTTTTTATTTCTATTTTATTACTTGTTTATTTTAGTCCTTTTTCTAATGTTAAAATCTTCTAAGTACTACTTTCACTTTTATTATAAGAATATATTTTCCTATAATTTAAAGAGATTGGAGATAATTTAGTTTGGTCAAACTTAATATTTTTCACCTCCTTTGCTTAAAAATTGACTTTGCATCTTCCTTCACAATCTTACTTCCTTTTATCTTTAATATTGTATATTGCACTTCTTCATCCTTTGCATCCTTCTTACTTTATTCAAGTATTTGTTGTAAATGAACTACATGGTCTTCTCCATTTGATGAAGGAAGGGATTTTATTTACAAATTTTTGACTAGTAAATCTTTTATCTAAGCCACCTTTTATTGTAATATGATTTGTTTGCTTCGTATTTATCATGTTCAAAATTTTTCATCTTTTCGTCATTATTTTTACTTTGTAATCCCTTATTGTGTGTCTCATTTCATAACATTTATTAGATCAAAATGCAATATTTTCACAATCCACTTTTTTATCTCATTTTCTTGATTCATATTTAATCTTCATAGATTTTGACATGAATTTTTGAAATATACATTATTAAAAATATTTTGGTATACATAACATTTTTTTTGCTTCTCTTCAAAATAGTAACCCATATTAGATGAACCCATAAAGTATTATCAATATTCTTCAAAACCTCCTTAATTAGTTGATACTATAGTCCAAAAGTCCAAACCTATATTAAAACCCTTTGTAAAAAAAATCCTGTCCATAGAAAAGTTTCCATTCTATGGTCTTAAATATCATTTATCCCTCTAAATCACAGATCTTCACCCATTATTTTATCCTTAATTTTTTAAAAATATGATGAGAATTTTATCCATATATATATATATATATATATATATATATATATATATATATATATATATAACTATCAACTATTTCCTGCTTTCTTTTTCATTGTGAATTTTAAAATTTTGACAAACAATAAACAAATTATGATTATTATATAGTAGAATATTTTCTTTGTAGTTAGTTTTATAAATTCCATCATGTAAACTTTGAATTTGATATTTGAATTTTCTTATTAAAATACAAGTTTTATTAATTTTTAAATTTTTATATGATAATACAACTTCTAAAAATATACAATTATATATAATAAATATTAACTTTATATTTTAAATTAATAAATTTATATATCTTTAAAATAATAAGTTTATTATTTTCATAATTTTAAAATAAATTATTATAATAATTAACAAAATAATAAAACTATTATTTAAAATTATTATTTATTATTATTATTAATTTTTTTTAATAATACTTCTTATACACTTCTATCATGAAAATTAAACCCCAATCATATTTATTATTTAAAATTATTAACAACCATAATTATCAAACATAATTATCATTCGTCATCACACCCTTCATAACCAGATCTTTTGGTAAAAACAAATTTTACTTGTTCGTCATCACACCCTCCATGCATATCATTTGGTAAAAACAAATTAGTTTTTAATAGTTTTTAATAGTTTTTACTGGATTCTTCACCCTATGTGAGGGGATGCATCCCAGTGCTCCCATTCCATTGAACACTATTTTGCGTCCGCCTAGTTCATAGATCCTCTGCACCACATTCACACTTTTAGTATTATAAAAATTTATTTATATTTCAATAGATATGGGTCATCAGTCATCCTATGAAGGATCATTCATGGAAAGTTCATATAAAGTTTCAGGTGAGGAATGGATGGGCACGTTCGCACATACCTGGAGTTGTCGCTGCAAAGTCGTAATGAGAAAACTCACAAACTCATCGGGGGCAAACTTCTGGGCTGGACTTGGAACGGACAAGAGATAGTTATTTATATAGTCATTGCTTCCTATAAGTATAAAGAAAATGGACTCATGAAGCATATCGTCCGCCGCTTTTTTCCCGAGTTTCTTCTGAAGAGCGCGTTTTGTAGCCTCAAAGTTATCTATTTGACCATCAAGTGCCACTTTCTCAATCTGCATGCACAAATGAAAGACCCAACAAGATTATCAGCGTAATAATAATTAGCAAAGTAAAAATTTCTGCAATCGACCTGTTAAAACTTGGGAAGGCTGGAGGAATGATATATGGATTATATGTCAATTACAAAGAGGAATCCTGTTTCGTTTAGTATGCCTGCGCCTCCCAAGGCGTAGTTGGCCCCATTCAACAACTCATCGTCGTCAACCGCCATGGAAAGATAGGCTTTTGAAACTGGCAGACCCAATTTCTCAGCTGCGCGAGCAAATTAAACACAAGATCGATTCAAATCGAATTAAACGACAAGACAAGACTGTTGTTGTGAAATTTTATTCTATTCTAATATGTTAAAACCGTGGGAAATCAAAGACTTAAAATCCAAATTAGTATCATATTTGATTGATACGTACATATGATATCGCTAATAGTTCGTCCATTGGTAAACCTTCCAGTGGGATTACCACCAGCGTAGTCGATGCCATACCACAAGTAATTAGCTTTTACGAGACAATAGGTGAGATAATTGTTGTTTCCGACGTCTGACAACGAGTCTCCAAATATGAACTGTACAGGCCTAGCCCTACCCAGCAACGGCAGACACATTAAAAAGCACAGGGCTGCAACCCAATTCATCTTCGTTTGCTTTACACACAGACAATCAAACAGCTCATCACAATTAGGTCTCTCTACATCAAAAATTTATACAACGCATGAATACTATCGTGGCTTCTAAAATTCTACAACTTTGCAGTTTCTGTGGTGAGTTGATTACCTACTTACCAACCAACTCCATGCTCGATTTCGTATCGAAAACTAAATATTGCATGGGGAGATGAAAACGTAGGAAAGAAAGGATAGCAAGCGGAGCACAGACCAATCTTTTTTTTTTCCCTTTTTCTCCCTAAGTGTTCTTATTAGGTACATAGGCCACTACTTGGGAATGGAGCAATAATTCATACCTATTCGCATATTTTTCCCAAAGTGCTTGTCTAGTATCGGGCTCACAGGTCATTGCTCAGCAATAAAACAAATCTTTGTACATAGCTTCTTAAGCATATTGTTTTATCCACCAAACACTCTCTATTATACGGCTCATAGGCCATCCCTTAGGAGTAAATGTAAACATATTCTAGTCTTATCTCGTTGTTGTTTAGGATTTAGGCATGTTCTTGTTATTTTCTAATTACATACCCACTTTCCACCATAGTGAGATATTAACCTAGCAAAATCTCCTACACTCCTATCTCCTTTATCCCATTCACCATTTATACAGTCTTTTATGTTGTTTTCTTTCCTTCTCAAATTAGCTATCTCAAGTTAAAAATAAATGCTTATTCCAATCAACAAAGTGTGATGTCATTCACCTTTATCCATCTTTTTGTCACCTTTGTTTATTTTCTCTTTTTCGTTTCCACATTAGCCATCTTTCACATGTTATCTTCACTTTGAATAATAAATTAAGGATGGTTGGTGAGGAATCAAAACATTAATTGGGGAGCATTCAACCTTTTTTTAGTTACTATACACCCTCACCCATCTCACAAAATCACTCATTGAATGATTTTACAAAATCACTAAGTATTGCAAAACCCACTCATACTTGAGCTATGACTAGTTCATGCCAAATTAGCTAAAAATGTGTCATCAAACATATTTATTTAAATTACCTAATAACAACCATACAAAATAAATCATGTGATTTCCACTTTTATTCATCAAATACAATAACAAGATCCATAGATATTTATTCTTTGAATCATTAATTTATTATAATTTTTTTTCCTAAAGTCAGTTAACTACCTCATATACTCATTAAACCATACCACTTAGTCATAAAACCATTCAATTATAAAATGGATATATTTTTTAATCCAATTCTAGACTTAAAAAATATGACTACATTGTTAAATATCCCAAATATGGTCATAAAAGGTCAACCAAATCATAATGGGCATAAAGATCTAGTCCTTCACATCAATATTTTTTTGTAATCATAATTTAATTCACTCATCATTAGGTTCATAACATTCTCTAATCATTACACTTCTCATATGACAACTTTCGATACATTCCTCAAGTAAATCAAACTTTAATTTAATTTTTCTTTTCACAAATTTTCTTACTCACATCGTCATCATGGGTCTACACAAACTTAGCAAAATTTTACAGAATTTATCCAAATCACATGAAAAACAATTGAATAGGTTTATTTCCTCACATCTACCATAAATTTCACATTGAATCTATAATTTATTCATTATCCCATCATAAAAAATCTTAGTGCTTAGTTAAACTTACATTATACTTCTAGTAAAAATAAATTTATTTAAATTATTAAATCATCATTAACTCACAAAAAATAGGGTACAATCCATCACATTCACCAAATACAACACATTGATGCATCTAAAATTATATTTTGTAAATATATGAATTTATTTTTAATTTATTCCAAAACTAATTGATATATCATAGGTACATTATGCATATAAAGTCAAGGCATCATCATAAAATCATCGAGAAAAATAAATAGATAAATCCATATAGGACTTGAAAGACATATCATATCTATATATCATCAATAAATCACAATACATATCCATGAAACTGGTTTAACACAATGATTAAATTGATACAATCTATCTAATCTATAAGATGGTGCACCACAATATTTAAAATTGGCACACTCATCCTCAAAATGAGGATTTAAGCATAGGGGTCAAGAAGTCAACCCTATTTGGATGGTGCTGGTAGTATAGGACAAAACCTAATAGAACTCTATGACTAACATATCACAGATCATGACCCACTATGGGATTTTGAATGAATAAAAAAATGTATCCCTATGAAGTAGGTATTGCTATGTGGTAAAGATAGTAGTAGTGGGTAGCATGTTCTTCCTTCATTCAAGCATCCTACTCTATGACCTAAAGCTCAACTTGCAATATATCCACTTACCCCTCTAATTGATTCAATCAAGCCTTAATCTAACTCACTAGTACCTGTATCATATCTCCATCAATTCCCCTAATAATGCCTATACCACAATAGCATATTTATCTTCTACTAATCAATTAATCTCATCCTACATCTAGTTGATCACCTAAGTATTATTGGTCTTATCTAGGCTATGTGAAACACAATCTTATCTTTCTTCTATCTTAGGTTGTCTATCTTCTATTAAAATATAGCTATCAGTGGCTTTTTAATGGCTAAATGCTCCAATGCCTAGTCCTGTAGAAGCATACACCGAACTAGACTCTTTTCACTTTACTACACCATCTTGTGAAGAGTCCTATATAACCTCCCGAAGACCACCATCCCCTAAAAAAAACAACTTGATGATCATGCATCAAAGAAATAACCTCAGTCCATCCCACTATAAAACTTGTCAGGTGGTATTTCCCACCAAGATCTTGGATACCAATGAGCACAACATGATAGTCATGTGATCTAGGTGACCTCCCTGGTTAGTAGCATTGATATTAAGGATAGATCTAACAATGGGAAATATCATATCCCCTATCAAGATATCTATACATTGCTATAAATCACACCCAATATAAATAGGATCCCCTCTTATTGGCACCCAAATAATCTTCCATACATCCCTTGGGATCATCATCATCTCTCTTGTCAATAACTAAAAGGTCTTCAACTTCGAATACCATTGCTTCATCAACACAATTAGCAATACCCTATCAAAAGCAATCTTAGGCATATATGCTAGATAATAAAATTCCATTGCCAACAAAATCCCCATGTCACCCTCATCCAATAGATCCAAGATGATCTCCAATATCTTTGGTTGTCCCTCACAATAATCTAGCACTCTAATTTTTGTAATCATATAAACAAGTCAATTTATCATCCTATCTAGCCTATAAATCCCCTAAGTCTCTTTTCCCCCTTCAAATGTCTTCTTTTAAAAAATTGCCATAATTTTATGATAGCACTAGATTTCAAAAGTGTTATATTTTCACAATAATGCTAAAATTCAAATATGTCCCATTTTGTAAAAATCACTAATTACAATAGTATAGCTCTACTATGATAGCACTATATTTCACCCTTGCAAAAGTGCACCACCATGGCAATAGTATTTTGCACAAAGTTTTGAACCTAAAGTTTACAAAGATAAAAAACTTAAAGTGTATATTTTCAAGTTCATGTCTGATGATCAATATCTAAATTTTCTATTCATCCTTAAAATATACTGGTTGTTTATTGAACAAAAATCCAAATTTTACTCTAAACATGCACTTATATCTCTTCAACTCGCAATCTAGAATGGTGAAAATAATTTTATTTTATCCTCTCTTGCCCTCTTAACTCCCTAGCTCACCCCAACAACTTTATCCTTCCAATCACTATTTTTCTAATTGCTCTACATACTCATTGAAATAATTGAGTTTCCTCATGACAACATGATTTTCCCTCTAAAACCCTAGGGGTACCCATGGGTCATGTATGCATTAATCATACAAGTTTTATTAATTTTTAAATTTGTTTATATGATAATACAACTTTTAAAAATATAAAATTATATATAATAAATATTAACTTTATATTTTAAGTTAAAAAATTTATATATCTTTAAAATAATAAGTTTATTATTTTCATAATTTTAAAATAAATTATTATAATAATTAACAAAATAATAAAATATTATTTATTATTATTATTAAAAAAATTTAGTAATATTTCTTACACACTTCTATCATGAAAATTAAACCCCATCATATTTATTATTTAAAATTATTAACAAACAAAATTATCATTCGTCATCACACCCTCCATAACCAGATCTTTTGATAAAAAGAAATTTTACTTGTTCGTCATCACACCCTCCATCCATATCATTTGGTAAAAACAAATTAGTTTTTAATTGTAAACAGTTAATCTATTTTTTTTCTCATTGCTTGGTTAGTTATGCAGCCCAACAAATTTGAGCCGGATTAAAGATATCACTAACATAAGGAGACAAATCTCTTACAGTAATAATAATAACATAAGGAAAGAAGACATAAATGCAGTGGCAAGGGAACTGTGTTCAGTTCACTTGATAAAGTCTAATTGCAGATTGAAGTCACTAATTGAAGTGGTTTCCAGGGAAGGATATCTTTGCAAAAGAATACCATTCTTATTTCTGTGGAGAGAAGGGGAAGAGGAGCAGCAGCAGCATTGAAACAAGAAAGCAGAACGTGGCGAAGGAATAAGAAGAAGCATGTCGAGATCCAACATTGGTACCCAATCCCATACTGAAACGTTGGTTTTCTAGTAATGCACGGCCATGTTCAGAAGCCGGAGCCGGAGCCGGAGCCGCAGCCAGCTTTGGCTTTGAAGGCGGAAAAGAGTTGGGCGGTTTGACATGAAAAATGGATGGATCCGACAAAATTATATCTGCCATAACTTCATTTGCGGCATCTGTGGGATGGAAAGCATCCCAGAACAAATACTTGCTTCTGTCTATGCACAGTTTCGAGTTTGGCAAACAAAATTCCCCTAACACTGTGCTCACTGTACAGCATGGAGCATCCCAAACATCAAAGCCTGCAAATTAACATACAGCTTCTCAGTTTAATGATATATTCCATAATTAAACTTTTATATTCTACGTCAATACGATTTCAATCTATCTATATCTTACCATATTTATGAGGGTTTTGTATGACCTTCATGAGGAGACCGTAGCTATCCGCATAGGTGATGTTAACGCCGGGCAGTTGTGAATTAAGCTGGTTCAAAACTTTTTTTATTTTGACGTTAAATCGTCTGGCCCATGTATTCACATTTTCTATGCAGCTTCCATCCCCTGCTGGATTCTTCACCCTCTGTGAGGGGATGCATCCCAGTGCTCCCATTCCATTGAACACTATTTTGCGTCCGCCTAGTTCATAGATCCTCTGCACCACATTCACACTTTTAGTATTATAAAAATTTATTTATATTTCAATAGATATGGGTCATCAGTCATCCTATGATGGAAAGTTCATTCATGGAAAGTTCATATAAAGTTTCAGGTGAGTGAGGAATGGATGGGCACGTTCGCACATACCTGGAGTTGTCGCTGCAAATTCGTAATGAGAAAACTCACAAACTCATCGGGGGCAAACTTCTGGGCTGGACTTGGAACGGACAAGAGATAGTTATTGATATAGTCATTGCTTCCTATAAGTATAAAGAAAATGGACTCATGAAGCATATCGTCCGCCGCTTTTTTCCCGAGTTTCTTCTGAAGAGCGCGTTTTGTAGCCTCAAAGTTATCTATTTGACCATCAAGTGCCACTTTCTCAATCTGCATGCACAAATGAAAGACCCAACAAGATTATCAGCGTAATAATAATTAGCACAGTAAAAATTTCTGCAATCGACCTGTTAAAACTCGTGAAGGCTGGAGGAATGATATGTCAATTACAAAGAGGTATCCTGTTTCGTTTAGTATGCCTGCGCCTCCCGAAGCGTAGTTGGCCCCATTCAACAACTCATCGTCGTCAACCGCCATGGAAAGATAGGCTTTTGGAACTGGCAGACCCAATTTCTCAGCTGCGCGAGAAAATTAAACACATGATCGATTCAAATCGAATTAAACGACAAGACAAGACTCTTGTGAATTTTTATTCTAATATGTTAAAACCGTGGGAAATCAAAGACTTAAAATCCAAATTAGTATCATATTTGATTGATACGTACATATGATATCGCTAATAGTTCGTCCATTGGTAAACCTTCCAGTGGGATTCCCACCAGCGTAGTCGATGCCATACCACAAGTAATCAGCTTTTGCGAGACAATAGGTGAGATAATTGTTGTTTCCTACGTCTGACAACGAGTCTCCAAATATGAACTGTACAGGCCTAGCCCTACCCAGCAACGGCAGACACATTAAAAAGCACAGGGCTGTAACCCAATTCATCTTCATTTGCTTTACACACAGACACTCAAACAGCTCATCACAATTAGGTCTCTCTACATCAATAATTTATACAACGCAAGAATACTTCCGTGGCTTCTTAACTTCTACAACTTTGCAGTTTCTGTGGTGAGTTGATTACCTACTTACCAACCAACTCCATGCTCGATTTCGTATCGAAAACTAAATTTTGCATGGGGAGATGAAGACGTAGGAAAGAAAGGATAGCAAGCGGAGCACAGACCAATCTTCTTCTTTTCCCTTTTTCTTCCTAAGTGTTCTTATTAGGTACATAGGCCACTACTTGGGAATGGAGCAATAATTCATACCTATTCGCATATTTTTCCCAAAGTGCTTGTCTAGTATTGGGCTCATAGGTCATTGCTCAGCAATAGAACAAATCTTTGTACATAGCTTCTTAAGCATATTGTTTTATCCACCAAACACTATCTATTATAAGGCTCATAGGCCATCGCTTAGGAGTAAATGTAAACATATTCTAGTCTTATCTCCCTGTTTTTTAGGATTTAGGCATGTTCTTCTTATTTTCTAATTACATACCCACTTTCCATCATAGTGAGATATTAACCTAGCAAAATCTCCTACACTCCTATCTCCTTTATCCCATTCACCATTTATGCACTCTTTTGTGTTCTTTTATTTCCTTTTCAAATTAGCTATCTCAAGTTAAAAATCAATGTTTCTTCCAATCAAAAAAGTTTGATGTCACTCACCTTTATCCCTCTTTTTGTCACCTCTATTTATATCCTTTTTTTGTTTCCACATTAGCCATCCTTCACATATTATCTTCACTTTGAAGAATAAATTGAGGATGGTTGGTGAGGAATCAAAACATTAATTGGGGAGCATTCAACCTTTTTTAGTTACTATATGCCCTCACCCATCTCACAAAATCACTCATTGAATGATTTTACAAAATCACTAAGTATTGCAAAAACCACACATACTTGACCTATGCCTAGCTTGTGCCAAGTTAGCTAAAAATGTGTCATCAAACAAATTAATTAAAATTACCTAATAACAACCATACAAAAAAAATCATGTGATTTTCACTTTTATTCATCAAATACAATGACAAGATCCATAAATATTTGTCCTTTGAATCTTAATTTATTATAATATTTTTTCCCTAAAGTCACTTAATTACCTCATCTACTTAGTTAAACCATACCACTTAGTCATCAAACCATTCAACTACCAAATGGTTATATTTGTTAATCCAATTCTAGACTTAACAAATATGACTACATTGTTAATTATCCCAAATATGGTCATAAAAGGTCAACCAAACCATAATGGTGTTAGCTTTTGAGGTAGATTGTAATGGGAGATGGAAATCAAAGGATGCAAAAATATAAAAGAAAGAATATTTATGAGATTGCAAAAATATGCTATAAATAGAAATAACAGAAATGAATACAATATTGCTATGGAGGAAATGGACACTCCATGCAAGATGCTACAGGACTATAATGTACTCCATCACTAATGGAGTCACATAGTACTACTACTACTACCTACTAACTTACATGTCAATCTCTTACAATGAGGTCCTTTTATAATGGAAGATAGATTCCTTGGCCAACACTCTACCTAGCTGTACAAAGGACACCTTGCACTTTTACAACTTGCACATTGACACTTGTGCATTTATTACATTACATAAAGTAACTAGATAACTTCACCCTATTGAGCTATGATTGAGTCATTAAAAACCTCAATAGCTCAATTATCAAGCCCAAACACCTCTTGCACAAAGTAACACCCAATCCCAATAGAATCAATAGATGAATCAACAATGTCATCCTCCTCACTAGTACACACTATTTCTTGAGTCTTTGGCATCACTCTTTCATTGGTTATGCAAGGCAAAGGCCATCAACCTATCCGACATTTTTATTTTGGATCCTAATCGACCAACACATAAGAGGTATAGGAAGGATTTTTACTGTGTCTACCACAAGTAAAATATTCATGATATCAATAATTATTTACATTAAAAAATGTGGTCCAAGATCTCATCGATAGGGGGTTCTTTTCCATAGATAATCTGAATAACTCATCTTATCAGAACATCGACACTGAGAAAAATTCATTGCCACACTAGGAGGGGTCGACTTTCATTACTCCTCTCACTTCGGTAAATCACATAAGATCAAGGACATGGCATAGTGGGGGTTCTGAAGGTGTCACACCTTCTCCATTAGCCACATTACAACCAATGAAGCAATTTAGGGATTTTAAAGGTATCACACCTTCCCCACATTCATAAATCACCACACACTTTGGAGGTGCTTAAGGTATCACACCTTCCACCTAAAAATTATAAAAAAAAAAAATACAAAATTAAAATTCACAAAAATATTACATTGCTTATATCATCATGCATTACTCCATTTCATTTATTTGTTGCATTAGCATATGTAACTCTTGTATTACTACAAATAAAACCATGCTTGTATGACTATCATGAGTCTTAATCAAATCTTTTATCTTGTCATCATTTGCACTTTTTCTTGTGATATTTTGACTATTTAGGGGTCCTTGTAAGATAGGGTAGATACTGAATGACCATTAGCAATGATGTTTATATGGCCACTAACTATTTTACACACACCTCTTAGTTTTAGAAAGTCCATAAGAAAAACATACACATTCATATATCATTTACATCCACATTTCCCATCCTCGGTATTTGTGTATTTCCCCTCATCCAGTAAGCGATTCTAGGGTGTTCAATAGGGTCTTTCAATCATTCATCCATTCATAGTTTTATTTTTAGATTTTGTAGAAATATATCTTGATTTTTAGAAGGTAGGATCTTGATTTAATAGCACTTTACATATCTCAAGATCTTGAACACATTTTCACACACATTAAAATGATCCAGGATAAGGAAACATGAAACTATGAAGTAGTCATGACCTCTTAGGCAAAATATTTCCTTTGTTGTCCTTTTATGAACATTGTCCAACAAAAATAAATAATGTAAATAGTGGTTTTCATCACTTAAGTCATAAACATAAATAATACAAACAATAATTTTCACCACTTCAATATTACAAAGATGATAGAAAGAGTAGTAAGGATGAAGATAACATTCTCATCAAGACTCAATTCAAGTAGTTGAGAATCTGATTCTCCAAAGCTCACATTCTTATCACGAAATGCAAAACAATCATGTAATGAGTAGTAAGAATAGGATTAAATTTTTTTCTAGATGGTTATATAGTATGATTCCTCAAAGCTCTAACTTTTTTATAAACAAATGATCATAACGAGGCTTCAAGTAGTAAGGATAGGGTTTTATTCTCATCAAGACTCGATTTGAGTGATTGAAAATCTGACTCCCCAAAGCTTTAAGATCCTAGCATTGGACTATGCTCTTACATGGCACCTAAGGACTCGTTAACTTTTTAGGTCTTGTATTACATAGTAATTGATCCCAATTGAGTACAAAATTGAAGTAATGATGACCATAAGGTGATCTTCATTACAACAATGGACTCCAAGAGTTAGCTTGGCAATGGGGTAGTCTTATGTGTTTATCACATTAATGAACATCACATACACACATAGGGATATTGAATATCTTGGTCTTCTTATAAGATTTCTATCTTTTTAGAATCTTGCATGGTTAGTATACATATTTTGACTGGTCAACTAGGGTGTTTGAATCTCACGAAAACCATGTTGATTTCCTATAACATATTATTGTTTCCTATCCATCATTTACGTTTTATCATATCACATTTTAGTCACAATTAAGTGCATAATATTATGAAAGGGTTGGCATTTGGATTGATGATATTTATACATTTGGTGGTGCTTACAATTAGGTTGTTTTACATCTTAGATTTATTCAATATGTTTTAGCATATAAATATAAATATAAAAAACTTACATCATCCTATAATTAGCACATAATATACATACATCTATCTAGGTATACATTTATATATACATACTACAATTTCTAGGAATACATCCATCATCCATCATTGCATCCATAAGTACATCCATGTGTAACAGAATATAAGCAATAAACAGGCTCCAAAGGTACCCAAAATCCTTTGGTTATATCAATTCGAAAGGCTCCAAAGGTACTCACACTCCTTTGGTCAATTCAAAATACTCCAAAGAAACCTAACCCCTTTGGTCACATAAATTCAAAATACTCCAAAGGAACTTAACCCCTTTGGTCACATCAATTCAAACCATTCCAAAGATACTTAACTCATTTGGTTAAATCAATTCAAAAGGCTCCAAAGGTATCTAACCCCTTTGGTCAAATCAATTCAAAAGATCCAAAGATAAAAATATATGCTCTTGCAAATTAGTTTTGGAATAAATTGAAAATAAAATCATAGTTTTACAAATTATCATTTTAGATGCATCGATGTATTGTATTTAATGAATGTGATGGATTATACCCTATTTTTTTGTGAGTTAATGATGATTTAATAATTTAAATAAATTTATTTTGTACTATTAAGTATAATGAAAGTTTAACTAAGCACTAATATTTTTCATGATGGGATAGTGACTAAATTATAGAGTCAATGTGAAATTTATGGTAAATGTGAAGAAATCAGATTTTTTCATGTGATTTGGATAAATTTTGTAAAAAATTGCTAAGTTTATGTGGATCCATCATGATGATGACACATTTTTAGCTAGCTTGGCATGAACTAGGCATAGCTCAAGTATGAGTGGTTTTTGCAATACTTAGTAAGTTTGTAAAATCATTCAATGAGTGATATTGTGAGATGGGTGATGATGTATAGTAACTAAAGAAAGGTTGAATGCTTCCCAATTAATATTTTGATTCCTCACCAACCATACTCAATTTATTCTTCATAGTGAATATAACATGTGAAGTATCACTAATTTAGAAATAAAAAAGAGGGCATAAACAAAGGTGACAAAAAGAGGGGTAAAGGTGAGTGACACCAAACTCTATTGATTGGAATAAGCATTGATTTTTAACTTGAGATAGCTAATTTGATAAGGAAATGATATAGGAAACAGTTGATGATAATAACTATATATATGGATGAATTTTCTAGGGAAAAAAAAGTCTCATCATCTTCTCTAGTAGTTAGGGATAAAATAATGGATAATGACCTATGGTTTAGAGGGATAAATGACTTGTATTTAAGATCATAGAATGGGAACTTTTCTATGGACACAAAAAAATATACAAAGGGTTCTAATATAGGTTTGGATATTTGGACTATAGTATCAACTAATTAAAAAGGATTTTTTGAAGTATATTGATAATATTTCAAGGGTTCATCTAATATGGGTCAACTATTTTGAAGAGAAGCAAAATAATGTTATGTATAATGAATATATTTTATAATGTATATTTCAAAAACCCTTGTCAAAATCTATGAAGATTAAATATGATTCAAGAAAATGAGATCAACAAGTGGATTGTGAAAATATTGCATTTTAATCTAATAAATATTATAAAAAGAGACACACAATAAGGGATTACAAAGTAAAAATGATAAGAAAATATGAAAAGTTTTGAACATGATAAAAACTTAATTACGAGGCAAACAAATCATATTATAATAAAAGGTGGCTTAGATAAAAGATTTGCTAGTCAAAAAATTGTAAAGAAAGCCCCTTGCTTCATCAAATGGAGAAGACCATGTAGTCCATTTACAATAAATACTTGAAGAAAGTAAGAAGGATGCAAAGGATGAAGAAGTGCAATATACAAGTTTAAACATAAAATAAAGTAAGGTTGTGAAGGAAGATGCAAATTCGATTTTCAAGCAAATAAGGTGGAAAATATTAGGTTTGACTAAACTAAATTCTCTCAAATCTCTTTAAATTATAGGAAAATATCTTCTTATAATGAAAGTAAAAGTAGTACTTAGATCATTTTAACTTTAAAAGAATGAATAAAAAAAACAACTAATAAAATAGAAATAAAAATAACAATAAAAATTAAAAAATAATTGTTTTGTAGGAAAACTAGTAGTTTTATTTTTGAAATAACGGTATATGTTTTAATGGTACTATTACACCTAGTTATCTATGTTTCATCCTGCTTTTTGGCTTATTTATTTTCTGTCTTAAAATTCTATTACGGTATGACAGCCTTGGGTGATAATGTAGATTACAAGTTGATTGAGGTATACATATTCTTTGTTTTTTACTAGCTTTAATAAGTATATAGTATTCCTCTTATTTAAATCAAATTAAATGAAATTTTTTTATTGTGATTGAGTTTCTAAATTAGAGATATTCTTAAATCTAAAAAATTATTACAAGCTTATGATGGGTAGGGAGAAAAAAAATTGTTAGGATATAATTTTTGAAAAATAAATAAATAATCAATTGCATGGACCTTGTGGATATCTTTTTAAGATGTACTTCTTGAATTTTATGATGAAAGAGGTGGGTTCATAGTTTGGAGCACATTAAAAACTTAATGAAAACTGTGGTGATACCTAGACACTTAATATTTCTACAAAGTTGTATAATATAAATCTTTCACATTCACAAAAATAATTCATGGTATCACTAAAATAAAAGAGACAAAAAAAGAGCTTGTCTCATTTGGTAGGAATATCAAGGATAAAGTTTTTTTAATATGATTCTTCAAAGTCTTCCAGGGTTATAGAAACCCTTTATTATAGGTATTGATATCATTAATAAATATCTAATCATTTGTATGGGAATTTAATAGAGGAAGAAAATAAAATAGTGAAAGAAAGAGAAATTTTTATTTATTATGGTCATACTGTTCTATATAAATAGGGTAAAGAAACAAATTAGTTTTTAATGTCTACAAGGCCATAGGCCATATGGGACAAACCTTGTTTATCTAATATATGATTATCCAACCATACATCACTTACCAAAAAATGGTGTACAATCCTACCCCACTTCTAGGATTCAAACCTTGGAACTCTATAAAGAGTTCTAAAGTCTCCACTATAAGGCCACTCAGGTATAAGGGAAAACAACATATAACTCGTTCAATAATTATGAATATCACAACCATAATTCAAAGTCATATATAGAGTGAAATTATTATGAGAATATAGGGTATAAGTCATGAATATTTTAACATGATCAAGGACATGGAAAGAAAGAAAGAGAAAAAATCACAATTCAATAATTTAAAAGGTAATGTTCATGTTATTGATATTAGGGTCTATAATGACTCCACTAGAGAATAGGCCATTGCAATAACCCAAATATAATTACATTAGCTATTTACATTGTTGTTAGCTTAGGTTTTAATATTAGGTTAGTCAGCCCTTGAGATTTAAAGTTAGGGTTATTATTTATTTTAATCTGTAAATAGAGGAGTTGTGTTGTAGTTGAGACAATATTTGTATTTTTAATCTTAAGTTATATCTAGTATGCATGTGTCACTTTACCCTCACTAAGTGGCTATGAGACTTTACCCTCTCTATGTGGCACTCTCATATAGGAGATATTATGGAATTATTCCTTCCTTAAGGAGTATTGACGATGTTTCCCTACCATGAGGGTATTATTTATACATGTGTCTCATTGTGTAGATTATCTTTGTAGAATATTATTTGTGGACGAATAATTTTATATTTTACATATTGGTGAATAATTTATGTTAATGAGAATAAATTTTTATAACATGTGGTATCAAAGCAATGATTTTGGCAAAGTGAGAATTTTTTTGATGGATTACAAAATTGGGGCAATTGTTTTAGAATTTTTTTTATTTTTGGGAGCTATAAATTTGCATAAAATTATCTTATTTAGATTATTATTATACCATTTTATTTAGAATTTGAAGACCTTAAAAATGAGTGGTTATATGAAGAAATCTAAGTAATTTTGAGAGAGATATTACCCTATGAACTTAGCCATATTGAACATGGGTAATACCTCTTTTCTAAATTGTATTTTTGTAAAGAGTGAAATTTAAGATATATTTCAATTAGGTAGCAACATTGAACCAAAGGAGCAATTAGTATGGTTGTAAAATTAACATAATGAACACATGGTTGTAGTCTCATCAGATTTAGTATTTGCTCATAACATGGAGAGATCTCCCAAAAGAAGATATGATGTGGGAGCCTATGACCATTTTCCAATCATTTTTAGCTTCAAGGACAAATATTTCTAAGGAGAGTATCCATGTAATGGATCCAATATAGCACATCAATTATCTTCATTATTGTTAGCTCATGTAGTAAAATTAGGTCTATCAATTCTTGAGCATTAGGGTTAGGGTATTGTTTGTTTTAATATTTAAATAGAGGAGTTATCTTGTAGTTGAGATATCATTCACATTTGTAATCTTAAGTCATATCTAGTGTGCATATGATGCTTTTTTCTCTCTAAGTGGCTATGGGACTTTACCCTCTCTAAATGGTGCTCCCATATTGGGAGATCTTATGGAGTTATTCCTTTATTAAGAAGTATTAATGGTGTTTCCCTACCATAACTGTATTATCTATATCTATATTTTATTGTGGAGATTATCTTTGTAGAATAATATTTGTAGATGAATTATTTGATATTTTTGCATATTGATGAACCATCTATGTTAACGAGAATAAAGTTTCATAACAATCATTGATTTAGTGTAACTCAATATATATCACATAATAAAGAAAATTTTATGTCATTGAATGAGGATGAAAGTAAGGAAAGAATCTTCTTGGATGATATAATAACTTAGAAATTCAAAAAATACAAATGCTAGTGTTGATAATAAAATGATATGCAAAGTGATGCTTACTCCATATTTGACAATAAACTTGCTTTCTATTTCTCAAATTTCCAATCAGGATTATATGGTTGAAGTCTATGCTAATAAATTTTTGATTAAGGATGTGAATAAAACTTATAAAGTGATGACCATAGATAAATATGAAAATGGTTTGTAATTATTTAATAAGTTTACCTTTGAGAATGAAAACAAATATACAAGTGCTATTATAAAAATAGATGAACCAAGTACATTATAGCATAAATAAATGGGACATATCGACTATCAAAGTTTAATGCTAACATTGTAGCTATTTGGTGCTTTTGATATATAACATAAAAAAATAAAAAATGCTAAAATTATATAGTTGTTCAATGCTATCATTCCTATTGCTTGAAATTAAAGGTCTATAAGCACCAGGATAGACTAGGGTATATAAGCACCCTCATTTACTGTGATATGCAAGAGCATAGAATAATTGTAGCCACATATGGATGTAGATAAGACAATAAAAACAATAAAGTCTATGTGAAGAGCGTACAAAATATAAAGGATAAAAGAGGAAGAAAATTTTAACACTTCTCACAATTATTTAAATATAGTGTTATTAACTACTGCAATTAACATCAAAGGAAGAGAAAATCAATGATTCATTTATAAAAATAAGATAAATTGCAACTAAAATGTATATGTTATGAGGGCGACAAATATGCTTGTGAAAAATTGTAGTCCTACAATAATGAAAATAAAGTGATGTTAGCAATTATAGTAATTAAAGAGATATAGGAGTGAGATTATAGATATAATAAGGTACGAATAAATGATTGTTAGCATATAATAATGCAAATAAAATGTTATTAGAAAGATAATATTAGAATGCTATACAAGTTAAAGCAAATTTATAAGAAATAGAGGACATAGGTGGATTGATACAACCTAGTATATGTCTCCCCCACAACCAAGAGATTTCTAAAATACTTCATAAAGCAATAGAGGATTTCTTTGATTGAGTGCCCCTATGCCTTTCTCCACTTGGAAAAAATGTAGAGAGAGATACTTTAATATTTCAAGAGAATTAATGCAATGAGAGAGAAAATTTTGGCATAGTTTGGACACTTGAGAATTTTTTATTGAATCCCATGGGCTCAACTTATAGATTTTGGATAGGTATTATTGGAGGGAAGAGGGGAATCAAATATGGCTTTAGAATGAGGAAAAAAATCAAATCTATATTCTCAAAGGATGAGAGTTGGCATGCACGATCATGCCCAAGAGTAGTAGGGAGAATTTGTGTGTTGGAGGCTCATGTTGCAAAGATTCCATTAATGCTAGCAAAAATGCTATATTTATGCAAAAAGCATTGGTAGCATTATTGCTCTTGATTATTGTATTCAAAAAATTTACCATTTGATGGTCAATTTTTTTGAAAATAGATCATAATGTAAAAGTGACATATATGTCGCAATAGTGCTACTAGTGCTATCACTAAAGGATCATGTTTTGGATCTTGAGATAAATTTGGATGATATTTTACTCAGATCAGCTTGATTTAATAAATATCAATTATTGAGTGTTATGACTAAGGTGATGGTTGATCAAGTGCATCAAAACTGGATGTCTACATTTTACCCTTTTTGATGCATTTATTATGTAATAAATGCATCAAAAACTTGACATAAAAGTCCAATTTTATGATCGAAATGCTTCTTGGTACTTGGGGTTACTATTTTAGGGTAGTGGTTGTGAAAGAAGCCATTGTGAAAATTAATTATTTTTAGTATCATTGATGGGGTATGATTAATGCATACATGACCCATGGGTACCCCCTAGGGTTTTAGAGGGAAAATCATGTTTTCATGAGGAAAATCAATTATGTCAATGAGTATGTAGAGCAATTAGAAAAATAGTGATTGGAAGTAGAAAGTTGTTGGGGTGAGCTAGGGAGTTAAGAGGGCAAGAGAGGATAAAAAAAATTATTTTCACCATTCTCGATTGCGAGTTGAAGAAATATAAGTGCATGTTTAGAGTAAAATTTGGATTTTTGCTCAATAAATGACCAGTATATTATGTGGACTTATTTTAAGGATGAATAGCAAATTTAGATATTGATCGTCAAACATGAACTTGAAAATCTACACTATAAGTTTTTTATCTTTGTAAACTTTAGGTTTAAAACTTTATGCAATACTATTGCCATGGTGGTGAACTTTTGCAAGGGTGAAATATAGTGCTATCATAGTAGAGCTATACTATTGTAATTAGTGATTTTTACAAAATGGGACATATTTGAATTTTAGCACTATTGTGAAAATATAACACTTTTGAAATCTAGTGCTATCATAAAATTATGGCACTTTTTTAAAAGAAGACATTTGAAGGGGGAAAAGAGACTTAGGGGATTTATAGGCTAGATAGGATGATAAATTGACTTTTTTATATGATTACAAAAATTAGGTGCTAGATTATTGTGAGGGACAACCTAAGATATTGGAGATCATCTTGGATCTATTGGATGAGGGTGACATGGGGATTTTGTTGGCAATGGGATTTTATTATCTAGCATATATGCCTAAGATTGCTTTTGATAGGGTATTGCTAATTGTGTTGATGAATCAATGGTATTCAAAGTTGAATACCTTTTAGTTATTGACAAGAGAGACAATGATGATCCCAAGGGATGTATGTAAGATACTTTGGGTGCCAATAAGAGGGGATTCTATTTATATTGGGAGTGATTTATAGCAATGTATAGATATCTTGATAGGGGATATGAGATTTCCCATTATTAAATCTATCCTTAATATCAATGCTACTAACCATGGGGTCACCTAGATCACATGACTATCATGTTGTGCTCATTGGTATCCAAGATCTTGGTGGGAAATACCATCTGACAAGTTTTATAGTGGGATGGACTGAGGTTATTTCTTTGATGCATGATCATCAAGTTGTTTTTTTAGGAGATGGTGGTCTTCGAGAGGTTATATAGGACTCTTCACAAGATGGTTTAGTAAAGTGGAAAGAGTCTAGTTCGGTGTATGCTTCTACAAGACTAGGCATTGGAGCATTTAGCCATAAAAATGCCATTGATAGCTATATTTTAATAGAAGATAGACAACCTAAGATAGAAAAAATATAAGATTGTGTCTCACATAGCCTAGATAAGACCAATAATACTTAGGTGATCAACTAGATGTAGGATGAGATTAATTGATTAATAGAAGAGAAATATGCTATTGTGGTATAGGCATTATTAGGGGGAATTGATGGAGATATGATACAGGTACTAGTGAGTTAGATTAAGGCTTGATTGACTCAATTAGAGGGGTAAGTGGATATATTGCAAGTTGAGCTTTAGGTCATAGAGTAGGATGCTTGAACGAAGGAAGAACATGCTACCCACTACTACTATCTTTACCACATAGCAATACCTACTTCATAGGGATACATTTTTTTATTCATTCAAAATCCCATATTGGGTCATGATCTATGATATGTTAGTCATAGAGTTATATTAGGTTTTGGCCTATACTACCAGCACCATCCAAAGAGGATGTAAGTTTGACTTCTTGACCCCTATGCTTAACTCCTCATTTTTAGGGTGAGTGTGCCAATTTTAAATATTGTGGTGCACCATCTTATAGATTAGATAGATTGTATCAATTTATTCATTGTGTTAAACCAGTTTCATGGATATGTATTGTGATTTATTGATGATATATAGAGATGATATGTATTTCAAGTCCTATATGGATTTATCTATTTATTTTTCTCGATGATTTTATGATGATGCCTTGACTTTATATGCATAATGTACCTATGATATATCAATTAGTTTTGGAATAAATTAAAAATAAATTCATATATTTACAAAATATAATTTTAGATGCATCAATGTGTTGTATTTGGTGAATGTGATGGATTGTACCCTATTTTTTGTGAGTTAATGATGATTTAATAATTTAAATAAATTTATTTTTAGTAGAATTATAATGTAAGTTTAACTAAGCACTAATATTTTTTATGATGGGATAATGAATAAATTATAGATTCAATGTGAAATTTATGGTAGATGTGAGGAAATAAAACTATCCAGTTGTTTTTCATGTGATTTGGATAAATTCTATAAAATTTTGCTAAGTTTGTGTGGACCCATGATGACGATGTGAGTAAGAAAATTTATGAAAAGAAAAATTAAATTAAAGTTTGATTTACTTGAGGAATGTATCAAAAGTTGTCATATGAGAAGTGTAATGATTAGAGAATGTTACGAACCTAATGATGAGTGAATTAAATTATGATTACAAAAAAATATTCATGTGAAGGACTAGATCTTTATGCCCATTATGATTTGGTTGACCTTTTATGACCATATTTGGGATAATTAACAATGTAGTCATATTTGTTAAGTCTAGATTTGGATTAACAAATATAACCATTTGGTAGTTGAATGGTTTGATGACTAAGTGGTATGGTTTAACTGAGTAGATGAGGTAATTAAGTGACTTTACAAAAAAAAATTATAATAAAATAAGATTCAAAGGACAAGTATTTATGGATCTTGTTATTGTATTTGATGAATGAAAGTGGAAATCACATGATTTTTTTGTATGGTTGTTATTAGGTAATTTTAATTAATTTTTTTTTTATGACACATTTTTAGCTAACTTGGCACAAGCTAGGCATAGCTCAAGTATGTGTGGTTTTTGCAATACTTAGTGATTTTGTAAAATCATTCAATGAGTGATTTTGTGAGATGGGTGAGGGCATATAGTAACTAAAAAAGGTTTAATTCTCCCCAATTAATGTTTTGAACCTCACCAACCATCCTCAATTTATTCTTCATCATCCTCAATGTAGACATCCAGTTTTGATGCACTTGATCAACCATCACCTTGGTCATAACACTCAATAATTAATCTTTATTAAATCAAGCTGATCTGAGTAAAATATCATCCAAATTTATCTCAAGATCCAAAACATGATCCTTTAGTGATAGCACTAGTAGCACTATTGTGACATATATGTCACTTTTACATTATGATTTATTTTTAAAAAAATTGACCATCAAATGGTAATTTTTTTTAATACAATAATCAAGAGCAATAGTGCTACCAATGCCTTTTGCATAAATATAGCATTTTTGCTAGCATGAATGGAATCTTTGCAACATGAGCTTCCAATACACAAATTCTCCCTACTACTCTTGGGCATGATCGTGCATGCCAACTCTCATACTTTGAGAATATAGATTTGATGTTTTTCCTCATTCTAAAGCCATATTTGATTCCCCTCTTCCCTCCAATAATACCTCTCCAAAATCTATAAGTTGAGCCCATGAGATTCAATAAACAATTCTCAAGTGTCCAAACTATGCCAAAATTCTCTCTCATTGCATTAATTCTCTTGAAATATTCAAGTATCTCTCTCTATATTTTGTTCAAGTGGATAAATGCATAGGGGCACTCAATCAAAGAAATACTCTATTGCTTTATGAAGTCTTTTAGAAATCTCTTGGTTGTGGGGGAGACATCTACTAGGTTGTATCAATCCATCTATGTCCTCTATTTCTTATAAATTTGCTTTAACTTGTATAGCATTCTAATATTATATTTCTAATAACATTTTATTTGCATTATTATATGCTAACAATCATTTATTCGTGCCTTATTATATCTATAATCTCACTCCTATATGTCTTTAATTACTATAATTGCTAACATCACTTTATTTTCATTGTTGTAGGACTTTACAATTTTTCACAAGCATATTTGTCGCCCTCATAGCATATACATTTTAGTTGCAATTTATCTTATTTTTATAAATGAATAATTGATTTTCTCTTCCTTTGATGTTAATTGCAATAGTTAATAACACTATATTTAAATAATTGTGAGAAGTGTTAACATTTTCTTCCTCTTTTATCCTTTATATTTTGTATGCTCTTCACATAGACTTTATTGTTTTTATTGTCTTATCTACATCCATATGTGGCTACAATTATTTTATTCTCTTGCATATCATAGTAAATGAGGGTGCTTATATACCCTAGTCTATCCTGGTCATAATAGCCTACATTATTTTGTATTAACATAGTTTATTTGTAGTCTCTATGATTTATAACTTGGTCTTATCCTATACATTAGATAGCATATTTGTATTTTTTTCCCTATAACACTTGTATTTGGTGATAACCATATTATTCATAATCTATCTTCCATCCTCTTCTTGCTAACATTTACTTGGTATGTTATTCTAAAATAAGGGCATATTATTAGTTTAGTTTTTTTCACTTTTTAAACCAACCAATAGCCATATTATTGGGTTACACTATTCTTCTCTTCACCTTGCACATTGGGTAGACACCATTCACTTGATCTAACTACTTTACATCCTTTTGCACTAAAACACCTTGAACTAAGATATACTCATATCCTAGGATTTTTAAATAGCCTTATACTACAACAAGATCGTAATTACCATAGACCTTTAATTTCAAGCAATAGGAATGATAGCATTGAACAACTATATAATTTTAGCATTTTTTATTTTTTTATGTTATATATCAAAAGCACCAAATAGATACAATAGTGCTAGTGGTGCTACTATTGGACTTTAACATCATCCCTAAACTTTGATAGTTGATATGTCCCATTTATTTATGCTATAATATATTTGGTTCATCTATTTTTATAATAGCACTTGTATATTTATTTTCATTCTCAAAGGTAAACTTATTAAATAATTACAAACCATTTTCATATTTATCTATGGTCATCACTTTATAAGTTTTATTCACATCCTTAATCAAAAATTTATTAGCATAGACTTCAACCATATAATCCTGATTGGAAATTTGAGAAATAGAAAGCAAGTTTATTGTCAAATATGGAGTAAGCATCACTTTGCATATCATTTTATTATCAACACTAGCATTTGTATTTTTTGAATTTCTAAGTTATTATATCATCCAAGAAGATTCTTTCCTTACTTTCATCCTCATTCAATGACATAAAATTTTCTTTATTATGTGATATATATTGAGTTACACTAAATCAATGATTGTTATGAAACTTTATTCTCGTTAACATAGATGATTCATCAATATGCAAAAATATCAAATAATTCATCTACAAATATTATTCTACAAAGATAATCTGCATAATAAAATATAGATATAGATAATATAGTTATGGTAGGGAAACACCATTAATACTTCTTAATAAAGGAATAACTCCATAAGATCTCCCAATATGGGAGCACCATTTAGAGAGGGTAAAGTCCCATAGCCACTTAGAGAGAAAAAAGCATCATATGCACACTAGATATGACTTAAGATTACAAATGTGAATGATATCTCAACTACAACATAACTCCTCTATTTAAATATTAAAACAAACAATACCCTAACCCTAATACTCAAGAATTGATAGACCTAATTCTACTACATGAGCTAACAATAATGAAGATAATTGATGTGCTATATTGGATCCATTACATGGATACTCTCCTTAGAAATATTTTTCCTTGAAGCTAAAAATGATTGGAAAATGGTCATAGACTCCCACATCATATCTTCTTTTGGGAGATCTCTCCATGTTATGAGCAAATCCTAAATCTGATGAGACTATATATTATAGACTCAAGACTTAGTACTCTTTTGGTTCCATGTGTTCATTATGTTAATTTTACAACCATACTAATTGCTCCTTTGGTTCAATGTTGCTACCTAATTGAAATATATCTTAAATTTCACTCTTTACAAAAATACAATTTAGAAAAGAGGCATTACCCATGTTTAATATGTCTAAGTTCATAGGGTAATATCTCTCTCAAAATTACTTAGATTTCTTCATATAACCACTCATTTTTAAGGTCTTCAAATTCTAAATAAAATGGTATAATAATAATCTAAATAAGATAATTTTATGCAAATTTATAGCTCCCAAAAATAATAAAATTTCTAAAACAATTGCCCCAATTTTATAATCCATCAAAAAAATTCTCACTTTGCCAAAATCATTGCTTTGATACCACATGTTATAAAAATTTATTCTCATTAACATAAATTATTCACCAATATGTAAAATATAAAATTATTCGTCCACAAATAATATTCTACAAAGATAATCTACACAATGAGACACATGTATAAATAATACCCTCATGGTAGGGAAACATCGTCAATACTCCTTAAGGAAGGAATAATTCCATAATATCTCCTATATGAGAGTGCCACATAGAGAGGGTAAAGTCTCATAGCCACTTAGTGAGGGTAAAGTGACACATGCATACTAGAGATAACTTAAGATTAAAAATACAAATATTGTCTCAACTACAACACAACTCCTCTATTTATAGATTAAAATAAATAATAACCCTAACTTTAAATCTCAAGGGTTGACTAACCTAATATTAAAACCTAAGCTAACAACAATGTAAATAGCTAATGTGTTTATATTGCGGTTATTGCAATGACTCATTCTCTAGTGGAGTCATTATAGACCTTAATATCAATAACATGAACATTACCTTTTAAATTATTGAATTGTGATTTTTTCTCTTTCTTTCTTTCCATGTCCTTGATCATGTTAAAATATTCATGACTTATACCCTATATTCTCATAATAATTTCACTCTATGTATGACTTTGAATTATGGTTGTGATATTCATAATTCTTGAACGAGTTATACGTTGTTTTCCCTTATACCTGAGTGGCCTTATAGTGGAGACTTTAGAACTCTTTATAGAGTTCCAAGGTTTGAATCCTAGAAGTGGGGTAGGATTGTACACCATGTTTTTGTAAGTGATGTATGGTTGGATAATCATATATTAGATAAAAAAGGGTTGTCCCATATGGCCTATGGCCTTGTTGACATTAAAAACTAATTTTTTTCTTTACCCTATTTATATAAAACAGTATGACCATAATAAATAATTTTTTCTCTTTCTTTCACTATTTTCTTTTCTTCCTCTATTAAATTCCCATAGAAATGATTAGATATTTATTAATGATATCAATAACTATAATAAAGGGTTTCTATAACCCTGGAAGACTTTGAAGAATCATATTAAAAAAACTTTATCCTTGATATTCCTACCAAATGAGACAAGCTCTTTTTTTGTCTCTTTTATTTTAGTGACACCATGAATTATTTTTGTGAATGTGAAAGATTTATATTATACAAATTTGTAGAAATATTAAGTGTCTAGGTATCACCTCAGTTTTCATAAGTTTTTAATGTGCTCCAAACTATGAACCCACCTCTTTCATCATAAAATTCAAGAAGTACATCTTAAAAAGATATCCACAAGGTCCATGCAATTGATTATTTATTTATTTTTCAAAAATTATATCCTAACAATTTTTTTTCTCCTTACCCATCATAAGCTTGTAATAATTTTTTAGATTTAAGAATATCTCTAATTTAGAAACTCAATCATAATAAAAAATTTCGTTTAATTTGATTTAAAGAAGAGGAATACTATATACTTATTTAAGCTAGTAAAAAACAAAGAATATGTATACCTCAATCAACTTGTAATCTACATTATCACCCAAGGCCATCATACCATAATAGAATTTTAAAACAAAAAATAAATAAGCCAAAAAGCAGGAAGAAACATAGATAACTAGGTGTAATAGTACCATTAAAACATATACCTTTCTTTCAAAAATAAAACTACTAGTTTTTCTACAAAACAATTATTTTTTAATTTTTATTGTTGTTTTTATTTCTATTTTATTAGTTGTTTGTTTTATTCATTCTTTTAAAGTTAAAATGATCTAAGTACTACTTTTACTTTTATTATAAGAAGATATTTTCCTATAATTTAAAGAGATTTGAGAGAATTTAGTTTAGTCAAACCTAATCTTTTCCACCTTATTTGCTTGAAAATCGACTTTGCATCTTCCTTCACAACCTTCCTTTATTTTATGTTTAAACATGTATATTGCACTTCTTCATCCTTTGCATCCTTCTCACTTTCTTCAAGTATTTATTATAAATGGACTACATGGTCTTCTCCATTTGATGAAGCAAGGGGCTTTCTTTACAATTTTTTGACTAGCAAATCTTTTATCTAAGCCACCTTTTATTATAATATGATTTGTTTGCTTTGTAATTAAGTTTTTATCATGTTCAAAACTTTTCATATTTTCTTCATCATTTTTACTTTGTAATCTCTTATTGTGTGTCTCTTTTTATAATATTTATAAGATCAAAATGCAATATTTTCACAATCCACTTGTTGATCTCATTTTATTGAATCATATTTAATCTTCATAGATTTTGACAAGGGTTTTTGAAATATACATTATAAAATATATTCATTATACATAACATTATTTTGCTTCTCTTCAAAATAGTTGACCCATATTAGATGAACCCTTGAAATATTATCAATATACTTCAAAAACTCCTTCTTAATTAGTTGATACTATAGTCCAAATATCCAAACCTATATTAGAACCCTTTGTAGATTTTTTTGTGTCCATAGAAAAATTCCCATTTGTAGACACCAAAACAGCACCAATCCGATTATGTGACTGCAAACACTGATCGCATCGACACACACAGCCCCAAGGGCAGCCCCCAGAGGTTAAACAGTGGTCCTAGCCACTCCCAAAAGTAGTTTGGAAGGTCAGAGGTCAATTTGACACCTTTTTGGCACTTTGCTCTCTACTCGTCCCACCCTGGGATGAATACAAACTGGTATTCGTTCCACCCAGGGACGATTAGCAACATTCATCCCAGGGTGGGGCGAATAGCAGGTTTGACTGGAAAAAAGTCAAATTTTGACAAATGGCAGCTCAGATCCACCACTTAATTCTTCCTTCATCGCATGGGAGCATGAGTGAGCATTTTCGAGCGTTAGAGGCAGTTACAAGGGCAGTCATGAAGCCCCTAATCAGGGAGGAATCTTCCCTCCCCTGGAGAGGCATGATTGCCAAGTGGCGCCTCTGCATGCTCATCCAAAGAGACCATCAGGTCTATAAAATGGTGAGTCTTCTCACCCCAAAATATAGAGAGAAGGAGCATTTTGGAGCAATGAAGTGCTGTCATTTTACTTTCACACCCACACCCTTTCGAGTTGTGCCTTTCACATCCTTGATCTCTTTTGGAAAGGAGGTCATAGGGTGGTTATTGGAAGCACAAATCCGGAACCAAAACCTGAAATTTGGCCACAATATCCCATCCAATTTGTCGAAAATACCCCACAAGAGATTTTGGACCCATCCCAAGTGGATTGGTGCCAAAATCGGGCCCCAAACGATGGGCGTCCTGCCCCCGGGCGCCCCCGCACTACTGCAGGTCTAATCGTCCCGCCCTAGAATGATTAGGAATCTATGGTAGATTTCCTTTCTATTACTTTTGCATCTGATTCTATGCTGCTTAGATAGTTTGTCATTAAAATTTCACATCGTTTTGAGCAATTTTTATCATGTTTCTATCATTTCTCGCTTTTACTAACATGCAGGTGGCATCATCAAATTCCCGGTGATAGAGGCCGAATTGGGGAAATCTGACCATCTGGGTCATCCCAAAATGCCCCCAATTAGCTAACCCCCACTTTTTTAGGAGATTTGGAGCTGTCCAGATGTGACATTTTGAGCGATGCTATCTGGCATTTTGTTGCAGGTCTATTCGTCCCACCCCGGAGCGAATTCAAATCTGTGAGGAATTTCCTGACTGTTCCATTTGTAGTGTTTCCTTTGTGAGGTCTTGATGCCCCTATCAAATTTTTAGATCATTTGGATATATGTTGGTTATCATTTTATTTATTCTTTGCATGCGCTAATCATAGGCTTGGGGATTGCATGTTTCATCCCATCCGTAGGTGCTACTGACTGTCTTTTGTTTCTTTGAACGTAGGGTCTAGATGTTAGAGGAGCAGCGAAGAGCCAAGACTCATCAATGCAAGTGGTGGTGATGTTTGGTCCGCCCACTTTACATGTGGGCACGCGGAAGAAGGATGGCTACCCATGGATGTAACCAAGAAACAAACTTAACGCTCCTCGCCCCTAAAAAGGGAGGAGGCAAATTGTAACCGAATTCCAAAATGTATCAATAAAAGAAAGGGTTGTTATCCACATTGGATTTTCATTTGGGTTTCAATTCGTTCATGCTTTCCTTATTGCATGCATTTTCAATTCGTAGGACTTAGCGTTGAGTTTAGTTCCATTTTGCATCGTACTCGGAGCTTTTCCTTTTTTGTTTCCATATCCTCATGCTTTCAGTGGCGATCATGGTGGGACCTTGTCCTCTGTTCTTTTTAGATCAGAAATCTGATCAAAATTTACCTCTTGCTTGCAGGTATCATTTTTTTTTGAACGCGGGACTGTTGTTCGTTCCAGTCTATGGCGAATATAGAGCTGGAATTCATCTCACCCAGGGATGAATGGGAATGCGCCCCACCCTGTGATGAATTCAGTTCTATTATTCATCTCACCCTGAGATGAATAGCTCTCTATGCAGTTTTAGGGTAGAAACTCAGAGCCAACAGATTTGGGCAGAGAAGAGGTAGGGATTCTAAACTTTTCCTGTCACTTTCTATTTTTAGTTTTCTATCTTTTTGGGTTACTTGCTTGCTTAGGGAAAGTTTTCTTTTACTGCTTGCTTGTTTCCTTTTTGCAAAATAAAAATAACCCCACACATCACATGGTAAATTAAACACCAAGGAGCTGGTCGTAAAACCCCAGCCCTTGATCAAGACCAATGGTGGATTTCATCACCACCTTGGCTTGAGTTTTTTTTTGCATCCATTACCCCGATCGCTATTGTTGCTAGACGTAAATCCTGATGAAAGCTGACCGAGTGTAGTTGGGGTGATTCCCAGCACATGAGGATAAGTCTTCTATGGTAGGTGTCATAAATAGGGTGATTCCCCTTCCGTACCGCTTACGTTCCACGTACCATCTGCTCTCACGTACCTATAGTTTCCCTCATGTAAGGGCGGGTATATAGAGAGGTTGGTATATCAGCCTGGCAATGGTATATCGAAGGGGCGACCATTTTTGGGAGTCATAAGAACCATCATACCGCATTTAAATGTTCTTTACAAAAACCTTCAAAAACAAACAAAAAAAAACCAAAACACACTAAACCAGGTCTAGGACACACTTTTAATATTTAAACGAGATAATCATTGCTCTTGTGTGTGTGTGCTCTTTTCTGTTTAGTGTAGCACAAAAATCATAAGATGAGATAAAAACCTACATTGCTTGTAGAAAAGCGCCACCATGGTGTACACCCATAGCCAAGCCCAATCAAGGGTGGAAGCTGCGAAGAGTGTACAAGGGGGCACAAGTCACCTCCGCTATAGCCCCAAGGACTTGGTCATCCCGCCTTGGTGGCCTGACCCACTAGAGAGTCCACATCATTCCATTTTAGAATGGGACTATAGAGGCACCCCTTTGAGGGACACGCCCATTCATCATACCCCCTTTCAGGAGGAGTCTTTACACGTGGCACTCAACATAGACAAGAAGGCTTCCTCAGAAGCTCGATATGAGCGGCCACCATGTGATGAAGTGCTAGAGCAGCGTAGGGTCCATAAGGAGAGGCCACATGATTATGGCATCCCTCCTTTACCCCTTCTCACTGTTAGAACCAATAGACAAAACCCAGAGCGCAAGGCTCTCCAAACAGGGTGAGCCAACTCTGCCCGCCCCTTTCACACATATGAAAGGGAGCATGAGGAAGACCATTACCTTCCTCAAGAGCAATATATAGTATGGGAGCCATGCGTCTCCGCACCCGCTATATACCATGATCACCTACTAAGGCCAGAGCCATGGGTAAATGCCACCAACCTCGATAGAGGGAAGCAACCTATTGAGATCTCGGATCATCACGATCGAGGTAAGTGCATAGGAGAGGCATCCAGGCCTCCCAGGCTCAAGATGGTAGAACAAATTGACCTGGAAGTCACTAGACATGCCGCCCACCAAGCGTAGATCATGCGGCTTGAGCAAGACCAATAGCAGCTAGAGCATCTATATCACCTTAGCAAAGAGCACATTCAGTGCCAAATAGATGAGCTGCTCCATAACCCGATGCTTGAGAGGGTTCCAACCCCTCACACCCAAAGAGCGGAACCGTGTGAGAGGCACAACCCCTTGGTGCGGGATAGGTCTCCGTGACCTTACCAAGTGCTACCTCCGAGACCTCCTAGACCTGAGCGGGAGGCCACTCCCCGGAACAATGATGGGTACCCTCTATGGGGACCCACCCAGGGTCATAGGTCTCATCCAGAGACTCCTCAGGAAGCCTACGAGGAGTATGAGCAAGAAGAAGAGCGGGCTAAAATGCCCTACCAAGGTGGAGGGGTTGCTATCCGGCCACCCCCTATAGGCCTCAAGTCTCCCACAACCCATAATGGGAGCAAACTAAAGAGGAAGAGATTAAATCCTCAGATGCATATAAAGCACTGCTAGAGCATCTGGAGTCTATGGAAACCAAAACTTTTGGGCCCCAAAAGCCCACTTTACGCCAGCTCCATAGTCATCCTATGCATCCGTCAGTGCCAGCACCCCCTTACCCTGAACACTTTAAGTTGCCTCAGTTGGCAACCTTTAGAGGTGAGGAGGATGCTCAGGAGCATGTGACGAGATTCTTGAGCCAATGCTTCGGCATTCAGGACAATGATGCTTTGTTATTAAGAACATTTATAACCACATTCGTAGGCCCTACCTCGGATTGGTTTACTCAATTACCAAAGCACAACATTAACAACTTGGATCAGTTAGTGGATGCGTTCCTCGAATGCTTCACCTTCAACACCAAGAAGAAGGCATCACTAAGTGACTTAGCTAGCCTCAAGCAAGTATGAGGAAGAAACCATGGCGGCCTATGGGAATCGATGGAGGACTTTGCTTTCAAAGCTGCCCTACCTTCCCCCTATGTCCGACCTCACTCAAATGTTCTCAAAGAGCTATTTGAGATCGATCTCTATGCTATTGCAGCTACAACAATATGCCACCTTAGAAGAAGCTCTGGCACAAGCCAGGATCATTGAAGAGATCAAGATACAGGATGGCGAGATAGCCAAACCTAAGAAAAAAGAGTGGACTAAGAACACTAAAATAGGGACCATGCAACAGAAACCCGTTGTGGTCAATCAAGTTGCTATCAATGTCCCTAAGCCTGCACAAGCAACATAACCTCAAAAGGCTAACTATCAGGTGGTGCCTCCTAGCAACTATGACAGAGAAAATCAGAGGCAAGAATAGAGTCAACAGCGTCGCCCTAGGCGACAATACACACCCTACACAGAGTCCAGGGACTCCCTGTTTGACCGCTTGTTAGCAAAAAATTTGATCAACCTGCTAGAGATTCAAACCATAGACCCCAATGCTCCCAAGCCTAAGGGGTATAGGGAGGACTTGTACTGTAGGTTCCATAGGTGGCAGGGACATGACCTAAATGCCTACTGGAAGTTTAAGGGCTTGGTACAAGACCTAATTGATAACAAGACACTAGCGATGGATAATCTCGTGGCACCAAGCAATCAATAGATGGAGGTCTTTAAAGACCCCTTGCCTACTCATGCTCCATAGGCAAAGACCCTACAAGTTAATGAGGTCACATAAAACTGCCCCATGTAGGGGTATGTAGGGATGATCAGTATAGTGACTCAAAATAGGAGGTACCCGAGTACAAATGCTCCTACGATAGCTATAGGGGAGGTGCCAACAACGTCACAACCACAACAACACCTTGCACAACCTCCTCCACCTAGACCAATGGCCACACTTCAGACCAAGCTCACTCAAAGTTTGAGGACCACCTCGGCTAGGCTCTCCATATACGAGCTCATACAACAATCAACGCCCCATCGGGAGGCTCTAATGGAGATATTGAAAGCCATCGAGTTGCAGCCCCATGAAACAAATTCTTTCAACAACTTCATGGGACATGTCAAATGATGCACTGAGCCAGTCATCACATTTCGAGAAGATGAAGTGAAATCAGTGGCTGATGACATGGCGGATCCACCCCTGCACGTTATCGCATGGGTCAATGGGATTCCGTATAAGAGGGTGTTGGTAGACACTGGCTCATCCAGTAATATCATCACAACAATGGCATTGAAACATCTAAAGTTGCCAGCATCTCACATCATAGCTTCCACTTACACTCTATGAGCATTCAATGATGCAATATGCTCGACAGTTGGCACAATTGTCCTACCCATCCAGGTGGGACAAAAGACTATACCTACATTGTGCCACATCTTGGAAGGTGAGATGGCCTACAACATCTTGCTGGGCCGACCATGGATCAGGGACATGAAGTGTGTCCCTTCGATAGCTCACCAGTGCTTAAAGTATACATTTGAAGGGGAGGTGCATGTAGTCCCGATGGACTTAGAACCCTTCAAGTATTGTAATGCGGTGCAGCTGATGCCGCAATCGACCCTGCCATCAACGCATTTGGATTTCCAATTGAATCCATCTAAATAGGGTCCGATTTCGTAGGCATCCCCATTAGCAAGTTCTTCAAAACCCCAGCTGGGTCCATCTTCATCATCCGGCCCTCCACCAATGATACCACCTATGGGGGCCAAATAGAAGGACAAAGGGAAGAAACCTCTGGAAGAGGCGCAACCTCAAGAGACACCGCCATCAGTATCAACTATCTCTACTGAGGAGATGCCTAGCCGAATGGAAGTTGAAACTCCTAGTTCACCCGACATGGAGTGGACTCAGGGAGAACTCCCATTCCCTCCCCCTCAACCACCAACAATCACCATTGAAATGGCCAATACGGGCCTAGGGGAGTATCTGGTGTGGAATATTGTAGCAACACCTACACTGGAGTCCATGCAGGACATGGGGAGACCTTGCCTCCCCATCGACACTATTGTTCCCCTAGGCCACCCACCGAACCAGACAAACTTCGTGTATGGGGGCCTTGATCATGGCGTTGCACCATGCACGCAAGAGGATGAAGATGAAGAGCCTTTTGCTGAAAATGTCAACTATTTGTCTAACCCAGACTTTGCTTTGAGATACCTTGGCCAATGCAATTGGCATGGATATGGGTTAGGCAGATATGAGCAAGGGGTACGTGTTCTTTGCCAACCAAGATACCAAATGCCATATGACAAGTCAGGAGTAGGGTTCAACCACCCCCTACCCTTGGACATCTTGGTGGAGAACATGCAAGGCCTAGGGATAGGCAACAAGGGGGGATTGGCATCAGATCCATATGCCAACCCTAACACGACATATATATTGAGGGATTATCTCCCATTAATGACAATCAACCTTGTTGACCCTCACAATCCCTTCCCTTCGCTCGAGAGGGGAGAAAGCTCGAGAGCTCATTTTCAAGGAGGGTCTAGACAATGTCAGGAAGGATCTTCAGAGGATGAGTCAAAATATGAGGTAGCACCATGGGATCCCTTCGAATCAGATAGTAATCACTCTCAAGTGGTTCCCATGGATGATTATCAAGAAAGCCTCTTGACCATGTTCCCTTTGGATGCTCCAATCGAGCAAGTGCCACGTCAAGAAAATCAGGCCCCATCATAGAGAGCGGAACAACCACAATGGGGCCAGATCAATTTGCTCGAGCAAGATGAGCCCCTAATGCCGCAAGCAGTTGTTGGAGCCAATGAAGGCCTTTGGATCTCCGATAGTGATTATGAAGATGAAACTGAGATGGCATATCTTAATCACATGCAAAAAATATAATGACCATACCCCTTGGAGATTAACGACATATTCAAACAATTAAACATAGTGCCAGGGCATGAGTGGTACGTAGACCCAACACGATGGGACCAAGTGTTGAATCCGCCACTTCAGATCTATGGAGAACATCTTCCACCCAGAGACCCTAGAATGATATCAGTGTCGAGGGTAGACCCTATCCTCCTATCCACACATAGGGCCGATCCATTCGTGCCCATACCTCTAGAGCCAGACCCGGAGCACAGAGAGCATCCAAAAAGTTTGAGTCATCACACCCGTGGTAATGGAGACCAAAATCATTTCATCAACATGATCTCCATTGACTTAACCACCCCCATCCACAACCCGACCGATCCAGCATAGTCATTGTATCTAGACATAGATGCCATAGACTGGGATCACATCAATTCACCACCATCCCCATCCGAGTACTGGCCTTTCGGTGAAATGCTTCATTTTACCCCCGGACCAACTCAGGATATCTTCCATGCTGGAGAGGGACCCGACGTTCCTAATGATGATTTAAACCCAGCAAATGATATCCATTTGATCCCAACTCCACACCAGTTGGAGGATGGATCCCACATGTCAGTCGAGGAGACGACTGACGTAGACATCGGCTCGGACCCAGTGAATCCATAGGTCATCAAGCTAGGGGTAAGTCTATCCCTCGAAGAGCAAGCCGACTACATTGCCCTTCTCAAAGAGAAGAAGGAGGTTTTTGCATGGTCATACAAAGACATGCCGGGACTAGACCCATAGCTAGTCATGCATAACCTAACGCTTGATCCGATAGTCAAGCCAGTTAAGCAAAAACTATGTAAGATGCACCCAACAGTGGCCTTAATGGTCAAAGATGAATTGCAAAAGCTATTGGATGCACAGTTTGTCATCTGCATGGATTATCCACCATGGTTGTCCAACATGGTGCCCGTCAAAAATCCTGATGGGAGGATTCGCATATGCACTAATTTTTGAGATCTAAACAAAGCGAGTCCTAAGGATGATTTTCCCTTGTCGAGCATCGATGCATTGGTAGATGCTACAGCAGGTCATGAAATGCTATCCCTCATGGATGGTTTCTCGGGATACAATCAGATTTGTATCAATCTCGAGGACCAACTAAAAATGGCGTTCACAATGCCTTGGGGGACATTTTGTTATAAGGTCATGCCTTTTGGCCTTAAAAATGCTGGCGCAACCTACCAACGTGCCATGACATACATCTTCCATGATTACATGCACAAGACTTTGGAAGATTACATGGATGATTTGTTGGCCAAATCTCTTTTGTGCCCGGATCATCTCGATGACTTAAGCAAGATCCTCGATCGCCTCATGGAGCATAAAGTCAGACTGAATCCCAAGAAGTGCGTATTTGGCATCACATCTAGAAAACTCTTGGGTTTCATAGTCTCAAAATGAGGCATCGAGGTGGATCCAAACAAAGTCAAGGCAATCCTTGAAATGCTTCCCCCAACTACCATCAAGCAGCTCAGAAGCCTACAGGGAAAGGTCGCGTCAATCAAGCGCTTCATAGCGCAGCTATCTGACAAGTGCCGACCCATGAACAAATTATTGCACAAGGGGGTAGCATTTCACTGGGATGACGAGTGCCGATTAGCCTTCGATGACATTAAACAATACTTGGCTTCACCGCCAGTATTGGCACCACCTAGACCAGGAGTGTCATTCTACTTATACATCTCAGCTACTGAGGTGGCACTGGGTGCCATGTTAGCCCAGAAGAATGAACTTCATAAAGAATAGGCTACTTACTACCTTAGCCGCACCCTGGTCAGTTATGAACTTAACTATGCATACGTTGAGAAGCTCTGCTTGGCAGTGGTGTTTGCTACCAAAAAGTTGTGCCATTACATGCTAAGAAACAAGACGTATGTTGTGTCTAAGGAGAATCCATTATGGTACATGATGAGTCATACTTATCATAGTAGCCACATGACGAAATGGATCATGTTGTTGATAAAATTTGACATCGAGTTTATTGGACAAAAATCCATAAAAGGTCAGGTCATAGCCGATCAACTAGCGGAGGCTCCTCTCGAAGACGATCAGCCTCTGGTCATAGAACTACCCGATGATGGGGTCTTCCATGTCTCAGAATCACCAGATTCTGATGAGCTTGAGTCACAGGCCGACATAACCCTATTTTTTGATGGTTCTAAATGTGAGCAAGGTGGTGGCACGGGAATCATATTCTTTACACCACAAGGGGCTCCAATGCCTCTGTCATTTAAATTAAACTTCCCATGCACCAACAACAATGCCGAATATGAAGCCTTGCTCATAGGTCTTCAGACAACAATCACCATGAACATCAAATGATTGAACATCTTTGGTGATTCGTTGTTAATTGTCAACCAAGTCAAAGGGGTATTCCAATGTAAATGCCCAGTTCTACAGGCCTACAAAGCCCTTGTGGACAAATTCTTGGCAAAGCTTGAATGGTACGACATCGAGGCACTCCCTCGATCATCGAATCATTTTGCGGACACTATGGCCTCCTTAGGGTCACTAATCCCACAAGACATTTCTGGTGATATGACAACCATTCAAGTCAAAACACTATCACAATCTGCGATGGAGCGCGCAAGCTCTGACTTGATGCCAGGAATCCACTTGATCCAGATTGAACCATCCCCGAACATGTTCTCTCGAATCCATGATCATCTGAATCACGCCAACTAGGGGTCCTTATTCTCCCCTACTCCCTTTAATAGCAACACAATGCTATTCTTACAAGTTCTTTCCCGCTCAACGTTTGCTAGGGATGAACTTCAAGAGGGATTGGTTGTTCATACCATCGAGGCTTCTGATCAGCAGGATTGGTATTCACCCATAAGGGACTACCTCAAGTTAGGTAACCTCCCACTTGGATTGACGCACGCCACAAAATGAGCATTCAAGCAAAAAGTGGCTAAGTATGTCTTGTTAGGAGACATTTTGTACCGTCATAGCTACGAAGGAATCCTCCTTCGTTGCTTGGACCAACAGGAGTCCACTTGGGCAATCGCCCAAGCGCACGATGGTACGTGCGGTGGCCACTTCAGTGGTATGGCCATCGCAAAGCGCATTCTTCGCATGGGCTATTATTGGCCATCTTTAGAGCGAGATTGTTGCGCATATGTGAGGAAGTGCATGAAATGTCAACACCATGCTAATTTGACACACGTACCTTCCCAGGCCTTGCAGCCGATCCAATCGGCTTGGCCATTTTTGTAGTGGGGCTTAGATCTAATCGAAAAGATCTCCCCTGCATCGTCAGGCCATCACACGTTTATCATAACGGCCACAGAGTATTTCACCAAGTGGGTGGAAGCGGTTCCGCTAACCTCTACGATAGGACCCCGCATTGTGGAGTTCATTTTACATAACATCATATGTCATTTTGGTATTCCATCCAAGATAATCTCGGATAATGGGACGTCATTCAAGAACAAAGACGTGCATGCTTTGACCACAAAGTACAAAATTCAGCATAGTTTTTTGACACCCTATTATCCACAAGCAAATGGGCAAGCAGAGGCATCAAACAAAATGCTAGTGGCCATCCTCAAAAAGATAGTCATAGACAATCATAAGGATTGGCACGTTCAGATCCCGCTTGCCCTATGGGCTTATCGCACTAGCATTCGGACGCCCACTAGGGCAACTCCTTTTTGCTCGTGTATGGCTCCGAGGCAGTCATGCCTCTCGAGTTGGAAATTCCTTCCCTACGCATATCAATGCAAGAGTTCATCGATGATGACACTGCACGGCAGGCCCAGTTAGACCAGCTTACGTTGCTTGATGAATGACACGTTAATGCTCTCGAGCATTTACGTATCTATCAAGAGCGACTTAAGAAAGCATACAACATGAAAGTTCACCTGAGGGACTTTCAGGTTGGTGACTTGGTTTTGAAAGAAAACCAATAGAACTCTAGTTTGTCGTCCCATCTAAGGGACAAGTTCATGGCAAACTGGTTAGGTCCCTATGTAATTGATAGTAAAATAGGACCTGGAACATACCGGCTAGCCTCTCTTGATGGAATCAAGGAACTAGAACCCTTGAACATCAGTCATTTGCGGCCATTCCATATCTAGAGGAGCCGCAACCCAATCAAAAAGCCCCAAGGATTCCCATAATCGCTTGGTCAAACCCAAAAAAAGGCCCCAAAGGTGCCCATTACCCCTTTGGTCAAACCAAAAGCTCCAAGGGTTCCCACAATCGCTTGGTCAAAAGTAAGAAAATTCAAAAAAAAAACAATAAAATCATCAAAAAGAACACAAATTTGCATCTCATTTCCACGCATACTCACAATCATCACAACAATAACGAGCTCTTTCTGCATCTCATCTTCATATTCACAAAAATCAATCCATCAAAAACACAAATGTATAGTTGCCTTAAGCATCACATCCATACATCACACATTTGTGGTCATAAAGGTCAACGCACCATAGACTGCCATTACTTGGCAAAACCATCACTTTTTCACATTTTTCCATTTCTATCAATAATTCATCACAAATAATCGCCACTCACGTTATTTTCCCACATCATAGTCAGTCGTCTTCTAATGTATCAGGAGTTTTCGTCCTTCAGTCGTCATTAGCTTTCTAGCCACGTACTGTACCAAGTCAGACAGATTTTACAAAGGTAGAGTTCTACTTGGATCACACCTTGGTACGTAGCATCCCAACACAAATTGAAACACATAAGAATTCCCAAGTTGTGTGAACGAAAGATGAAACCTGCAAAGCAATCCAGGTCACCATAAGTGAAATGGTTATCTTGCTCATCCCCCTGTGCGAATGACCCCAAGAATGCTGAGAGTTGGCAAAAGGACAAGCATCTTCCCTACCCAATTCCCCAAAAATCCCAAGTTCTCAAAAAGTTGCAAACATCATAAAAATTTGCAAAATTCAAAACTCCAAATTTTGACATCTCAACCAAAGTGCATACATCAAAGAAAAGCACATAAAATAGTGATTCTCATCACTCCATATTCAAATCCCTTGCTTAAAAGAAAAACAAAAATAAACAGTGATTATTATCACTACAAAAGAGCAAGTATCCCAATACAATTGAAGAAAAGAAGGGAGTCGAACTTGAATCCTTGGAACTCTCAGCATTTCGACAGGTCATGAGGCAAACCTCAGTACTGGTTTTGGTGGATAGCCTATCAGTCACTAGTGGTAAACCTCCCGCATGATGATATATCTGTCACATTAACTTGTGTGCAGATCAATGTTTGCATGTGGATGAGCTAGCTTATGGTATCCTATGACAGCACCATAGATTAATCTGACTAAATACAACAAAGGAGTTAGTGGAGCTAATCAGGTGATCCTCAGTACAGGTTTGGTTGACAGCCTATCTGGCATTGGCGGTATCCTGACAAACACCACATAAATGAACTCAATTGCACACACAGGGATGTGAAATAACTTGGTCAAAAACAAGTCCGATTCATACCTTGTTAAAAAGTCTCGTAAGATCAAAGTACAATCTTGGCTAGATAGTTAAAACATCTGAGTCTCGAAAAACCCTACCTACATTCTAAACCAACTTACTGTCTTTCATTCTCATCTTGCCATCAGAAAATACAAAAATAGCCTGTATACATGAAGAAAGTCAGGTCACACAGCAATCACCCAGCCCAAAAAGCCATAAATTCTAAACAGTCTATGGTGCGACCGCAAAAAAAAAAAAAAATCACACATTCAATTCATCCATTCCATTTGCATATCATATAAATTAAAAACATTTGCATTTCATCAAAACATATGCATCCATCAATATAACTTAACATGCATACATCCATATTCATCAATCATCATGCATAACATCAAATCATGACATGTGCATAAATAAAAATAAAGTCATCTGTATATATATCATCAAAAATGCCCATAGGCTACAATAAACCGGTCCTATGACCCCACGACAAAATCCACAAACTCAAAAATCCCTAAAGCCTAAGGCATCGACCACCATGATCACGCAGGATCGGTGCGATGAGAACTACCCCCTGTGGTGTGGGTCCTATGGGACCCCTCAAGGTGGCTGCTGCTAGCCCCCACATCATGCCTACTACCCCCTCCCTCATCCAATCACCTGCGATGAGATGATGCTGACTACTCAGTATCACTGCCCCTCATCCGGCATGAAGAGCCACCTCCGGAGGGCTTAGGTACCTACCCCCGAGGTGGATGATCTCTCCCTCCAAATCCATCCGGTGCCGACACCACTCCACCTCCCATCGATGGTACATCGCTACTACATCGTCGCGTTGCGCCAGCTGGTATCGCTTCTACTCTATCGCTCGATCCAGTGTGTGAAATCATGGTCACAAGAAAAATTTGACAGTGCTTCGCTTCGCATAATTGACTTCCTCCTCCTCAGAGCTCCAAATCGCTAAGAAAAACAAATGCAAATGAGCCCAAAACTCAGTTTTGGCCTTTAAATAGGCTTTTTGAGCCTGTACTCGTCCCCCCGGGATGAGCACTCTGGTTAGCGCTCGTCCCTCCCTAGGAAGAATACTAAATAGGAATTCATCCCACCCCAGGATGAATACAGAGCAAAAATTTCAAAAACAACAAAAACTGCACAAAATGCACCAAAAACAAGCCCTAAAAGTGTCCGATAAGAGTGCTTTTGCACTTGACATTCTGGGCATGCAAAATAGATGTCGGGGTCACAAATCCTCACTATCCTATTCCCTAAGAAGGCTCTCATAGCCGGACCACTCCACGGGAAGACGAATTTTTGAGAATTTCATCCCCAAACGGTGTCACCAAAACGGGTCAAAACCCAACCAAAAATAGCAATACCATTGCCGAACGAAGGCGCCTTTGCACCTGACATTCTTGGCATCCAAAACCGATGTTGGGGTTACAAATTTTCACTACCCTACTCCCTAAGAAGGCCACCATGGCCGGACCGCTCCACGGGAAGACGAATTTTTGCCAATTTTAGCCTCGAAAAAGCGTCACCAAAAGGGTTAACACCCACCAAAAATAGGTCTAAATATCGAGAAACTTCACACATATTCAACGATAAGCATCTGAAGGCACCCTTAATTAAGTCATCTTGGGTCAAGCGACTCATCATTTTTCTCATGCAGGTCATTCCCTCATCGATTCGTCGCTTGAGGGGGTAGTCACACTTAGTCACCAATCAACAAATACACACCCAATCATGGAAATGGCACGCATTCAAAGGATCATTGACAAAGATAATTACGCTCCTTCTTGGGGCAATAAACAAGCAATAATCACAAGCTGATCAAATACTTGGCATTCGTGAATCATGAACTCAAGGTTCCCACAGACAAAAGGTTGCGCCCTTTGCCTATTCATGACTGATCAATGTCCAAGCTCAAGTAACACCTCACCAAAAAATGTTAACACTTGAATCAAAGTTCCTTTGCTCGTCAGAAGCAAGGATTCAAGAATGCATGCCCTTTCCATACTTGGGGCATCAAAAGTTGGTTAGGTTACTGAGAAACCCTAATCATTAGTGCTTTGGTTATCTATTTTTTCTCGATGATGTGCCTTGCACAGCGCATCCCAAAAATGGGCATCTATAGACACCAAAATAGCACCAATCCGATTATGTGACTGCAAACACTGATCGCATCGACACACATAGCCCCAAGGGCAGCCCCCAGAGGTTAAACAGTGGTCCTAGCCACTTCCAAAAGCAGTTTGGAAGGTCAGAGGTCAATTTGACACCTTTTTGGCACTTTTCTCTCTACTCGTCCCACCTTGGGATGAATACAAACTGGTATTCGTTCCACCCAGGGACGATTAGCAGCATTCATCCCAGGGTGGGGCGAATAGCAGGTTTGACTAGCAAAAAGTCAAATTTTGACAAATGGCAGCTCAGATCCGCCACTTAATTCTTCCTTCATCGCATGGGAGCATGAGTGAGCATTTTCGAGCGTTAGAGGCAGTTACAAGGGCAGTCATGAAGCCCCTAATCAGGGAGGAATCTTCCCTCCCTTGGAGAGGCATGATTGCCAAGTGGCACCTCTGCATGCTCATCCAAAGAGACCATCAGGTCTATAAAATGGTGAGTCTTCTCACCCCAAAATATAGAGAGAAGGAGCATTTTGGAGCAACGAAGTGCTATCGTTTTACTTTCACACCCACACCCTTTCGAGTTGTGCCTTTCACATCCTTGATCTCTTTTGGAAATGAGGTCATAGGGTGGTTATTGGAAGCACAAATTCGGAACCAAAACCTAAAATTTTGCCACAATATCCCATCCAATTTTTTGACAATACCCCACAAGATATTTTGGACCCATCCCAAGTGGATTGGTGCCAAAATCGGGCCCCAAACGGTGGGCGTCCTGCCCCCGGGTGCCCCCCGCACTACTGTAGGTCTAATCGTCCCGCCCCTGGAACGATTAGGAATCTGTGGTAGATTTCCTTTCTATTACTTTTGCATCTGATTCTATGCTGCTTAGATAGTTTTTCATTAAAATTTCACATCGTTTTGAGCAATTTTTATCATGTTTCTATCATTTCTCGCTTTTACTAACATGCAGGTGGCATCATCAAATTCCTGGTGATAGAGGCCGAATTGGGGAAATCTGACCATCTGGGTCATCTCAAAATTCCCCTAATTAGCTAACCCCTACTTTTATAGGATATTTGGAGTTGTCCAGATGTGACATTTTGAGCGATGCTATCTAACATTTTGTTGTAGGTCTATTCATCCCACCCCGGAGCGAATTCAAATCTGTGAGGAATTTCTTGATTGTTCCATTTGCAGTGTTTCCTTTGTGATGTCTTGATGCCCCTATCAAATTTTTAGATCATTTGGATATATGTTGGTTATCGTTTTATTTATTCTTTGCATGCGCTAATCATAGGCTTGGGGATTGCATGTTTCATCCCATCCACAGGTGCTACTGACTGTCTTTTGTTTCTTTGAATGTAGGGTCTGGACGTTAGAGGAGTAGCGAAGAGCCAAGACTCATCAACGCAAGCGGCAGCGACGTTTGGTCCGCCCACTTTACATGTGGGCACGCGAAAGAAGGATGGCTACCCATGGATGTAACCAAGAAACAAACTTAACGCTCCTTGCCCCTAAAAAGGGAGGAGGTGAATTGTAACCGAATTTTGAAATGTATCAATAAAAGAAAGGGTTGTTATCCACATTGGCTTTTCATTTGGGTTTCAATTCGTTCATGCTTTCCTTATTGCGTGCATTTTCAATTCATAGGACTTAGCGTTGAGTTTAGTTCCATTTTGCATCGTACTCGGAGCTTTTCCTTTTTTGTTTTTGTATCCTCGTGCTTTCACCATTCTATGATCTTAAATACAAGTCATTTGTCCCTCTAAACCATAGGTCATTATCCATTATTTTATCCCTAACTACTAGAGAAGATGATGAGAATTTTTTTCCCTAGAAAATTCATCCACATATATAGTTACTATCATCAACTGTTTCCTATATTATTTCCTTATCAAATTAGCTATCTCAAGTTAAAAATCAATGCTTATTCCAATCAATAGAGTTTGGTGTCACTCACCTTTACCCCTCTTTTTGTCACCTCTTTTTATGCCCTCTTTTTTATTTCTAAATTAGCGATACTTCACATGTTATATTCACTATGAAGAATAAATTGAGTATGGTTGGTGAGGAATCAAAATATTAATTGGGAAGCATTCAACCTTTTATTAGTTACTATACATCATCACCCATCTCACAAAATCACTCATTGAATTATTTTACAAAATTACTAAGTATTGCAAAAACCACTCATACTTGAGCTATGCCTAGTTCATGCCAAGCTAGCTAAAAATGTGTCATCAAATAAATTAATTTAAATTACCTAATAAAAACCATACAAAATATATCATGTGAATTCCACTTTTATTCATCAAATACAATAACAAGATCCATAAATATTTATTCTTTGAATCATTAATTTATTATCATTTTTTTCCCTAAAGTCACTTAATTACCTCATCTAAGTCATCAAACCATTTGATTACCAGATGGTTATATTTATTAATCCAATTCTAGACTTAAAAAATATAACTACGTTGATAATTATCCCACATATGGTTATAAAAGGTCAACAAAACTATAATGGGCATAAATATCTAGTCCTTCACATGATTTTTTTTTGCAATCATAATTTAATTGACTCATCATTAGGTTCATAACATTCTCTAATCATTACACTTCTCATATGACAACTTTCGAGTAAATCAAACTTTACTATAATTTTTATTTTCACAAATTTTCTAACTCACATCATCATCATGGATCCACATAAACTTAGCAATTTTTTACAAAATTTATCCAAATCACATGAAAAATATCTGATTTCTTCACATTTACCATAAATTTCACATTGACTCTGTAATTTAGTCATTGTCCCATCATGAAAAATATTAGTGCTTAGTTAAACTTTCATTATACTTATAGTACAAAATAAATTTATTTAAATTATTAAATCATCATTAACTCACAAAAAAATAGGGTATAATCCATCACATTCATTAAATACAACACATCAATGCATCTAAAATGATAATTTGTAAAACTATGATTTTATTTTCAATTTATTCCAAAACTAATTTGTAAGAGCATCTATTTTTATCTTTGGATCTTTTGAATTGATTTGACCAAAGGGGTTAGATACCTTTGGAGCCTTTTGAATTGATTTAACCAAATGAGTTAAGTATCTTTGGAATGGTTTGAATTGATGTGACCAAAGGGGTTAAGTTCCTTTGGAGTATTTTGAATTTATCTGACCAAAGGGGTTAGGTTTCTTTGGAGTATTTTGAATTGACCAAAGGAGTGTGAGTACCTTTGGAGCCTTTCGAATTGATGTAACCAAAGGATTTTGGGTACCTTTGGAGCCTGTTTATTGCTTATATTATGTTACACATGGATGTACTTATGGATGCAATGATGGATGATGGATGTATTCCTAGAAATTGTAGTATGTATATATAAATGTATACCTAGATAGATGTATGTATATTATGTGCTAATTATAGGATGATGTAAGTTTTTTATATTTATATTTATATGCTAAAACATATTGAATGAATCTAATATGTAAAACAACCTAATTGTGAGCACCACAAAATGTATAAAAATCATCAATCCAAATGCCAACCCTTTCATAATATCATGCATTTAATTGTGACTAAAATGTGATATGATAAAATGTAAATGATGGATAGGAAACAATAATATGTTATAGGAAATCAACATGGTTTTCATGAGATTCAAACACCCTAGTTGACCAGTCAAAATATGTATACTAACCATGCAAGATTCTAAAAAGATAGAAATCTTATAAGAAGACCAATATATTCAATATCCCTATGTGTGTATGTGATGTTCATTAATGTGATAAACACATAAGACTACCCCAATGCCAACCTAACTCTTGGAGTCCATTATTGTAATGAAGATCACCTTATGGTCATCATTACTTCAATTTTGTACTCAATTGGGATCAACTACTATGTAATACAAGACCTAAAAAGCTAACGAGTCCTTAGGTGCCATGTAAGAGCATAGTCCAATGCTAGGATCTTAAAGCTTTGAGGAGTCAGATTTTCAATCACTCAAATCGAGTATTGATGAGAATAAAACCCTATCCTTACTACTTGAAGCCTCGTTATGATCATTTGTTTATAAAAAAGTTAGAGCTTTGAGGAATCATACTATATAACCATCTAGAAAAAAATTTAATCCTATTCTTACTACTCATTACATGATTGTTTTGCATTTCGTGATAAGAATGTGAGCTTTGGAGAATCAGATTCTCAACTACTTGAATTGAGTCTTGATGAGAATGTTATCTTCATCCTTACTACTCTTTCTATCATCTTTGTAATATTGAAGTGGTGAAAATTATTGTTTGTATTATTTATGTTTATGACTTAAGTGATGAAAACCACTATTTACATTATTTATTTTTGTTGGACTATGTTCATAAAAGGACAACAAAGGAAATATTTTGCCTAAGAGGTCATGACTACTTCATAGTTTCATGTTTCCTTATCCTGGATCATTTTAATGTGTGTGAAAATGTGTTCAAGATCTTGAGATATGTAAAATACTATTAAATCAAGATCCTACCTTCTAAAAATCAAGATATATTTCTACAAAATCTAAAAATAAAACTATGAATGGATGAATGATTGAAAGACCCTATTGAACACCCTAGAATCGCTTACTGGATGAGGGGAAATACACAAATACCGAGGATGGGAAATGTGGATGTAAATGATATATGAATGTGTATGTTTTTCTTATGGACTTTCTAAAACTAAGAGGTGTGTGTAAAATAGTTAGTGGCCATATAAACATCATTGCTAATGGTCATTCAGTATCTACCCTATCTTACAAGGACCCCTAAATAGTCAAAATATCACAAGAAAAAGTGCAAATGATGAGAAGATAAAAGATTTGATTAAGACTCGTGATAGTCATACAAGCATGGTTTTATTTGTAGTAATACAAAAGTTACATATGCTAATGCAACAAATCAATAAAATGGAGTAATGCATGATGATATAAGCAATGTAATATTTTTGTGAATTTTAATTTTGTATTATTTTTTTTTATATAATTTTTAGGTGGAAGGTGTGATACCTTAAGCACCTCTAAAGTGTGTGGTGATTTATGAATGTGGGGAAGGTGTGATACCTTCAAAATCCCTAAATTGCTTCATTGGTTGTAATGTGGCTAATGGAGAAGGTGTGACACCTTCAGAACCCCCACTATGCCATGTCCTTGATCTTATGTGATTTACCGAAGTGAGAGGAGTAATGAAAGTCGACCCCTCCTAGTGTTGCAATGAATTTTTCTTAGTGTCGATGTTCTGATAAGATGAGTTATTTAGATTATCTATGGAAAAGGACCCCCTATCGATGAGATCTTGGACCACATTTTTTAATGTAAATAATTATTAATATCATGAATATTTTACTTGTGGTAGACACAGTAAAAATCCTTCCTATACCTCTTATGTGTTGGTCGATTAGGATCCAAAATAAAAATCTCGGATAGGTTGATGGTCTTTGCCTTGCATAACCAATGAAAGAGTGATGCCAAAGACTCAAGAAATAGTGTGTACTAGTGAGGAGGATGACATTGTTGATTCATCTATTGATTCTATTGGGATTGGATGTTACTTTGTGCAAGAGGTGTTTGGGCTTGATAATTGAGCTATTGATGTTTTTAATGACTCAATCATAGCTCAATAGGGTAAAGTTATCTAGTTACTTTATGTAATGTAATAAATGCACAAGTGTCAATGTGCAAGTTGTAAAAGTGCAAGGTGTCCTTTGTACAGCTAGGTAGAGTGTTGGCCAAGGAATTTATCTTCCATTATAAAAGGACCTCATTGTAAGAGATTGACATATGAGTCAGTAGGTAGTAGTAGTAGTAGTACTATGTGACTCCATTAGTGATGGAGTACACTATAGTCTTGTAGCATCTTGCATGGAGTGTCCATTTCCTCCATAGCAATATTGTATTCATTTCTGTTATTTTTATTTATAGCATATTTTTGCAATCTCGTAAATATTCTTTCTTTTATATTTTTGCATCCTTTGATTTCCATCTCCCATTACAATCTACCTCAAAAGCTAACACCATTATGGTTTGGTTGACCTTTTATGACCATATTTGGGATAATTAACAATGTAGTCATATTTGTTAAGTCTAGAATTGGATTAACAAATATAACCATTTGGTAGTTGAATGGTTTGATGACTAAGTGGTATGGTATAACTGAGTAGATGAGGTAATTAAGTGACTTTAGGGAAAAAAAATTATAATACATTAAGATTCAAAAGACAAATATTTATGGATCTTGTTATTGTATTTGATGAATGAAAGTGGAAATCACATTATTTTTTTTGTATGGTTGTTATTAGGTAATTTTAATTAATTTGTTTGATGACACATTTTTAGCTAACTTGGCACAAGCTAGGCATAGCTCAAGTATGTGTGGTTTTTGCAATACTTAGTGATTTTGTAAAATCATTCAATGAGTGATTTTGTGAGATGGGTGAGGGCATATAGTAACTAAAAAAGGTTGAATGCTCCCCAATTAATGTTTTGATTCCTCACCAACCATCCTCAATTTATTCTTCAAAGTGAAGATAATATGTGAAGGATGGCTAATGTGGAAACAAAAAAGGAACATAATCAGAGGTGACAAAAAGAGGGATAAATGTGAGTGACATCAAACTTTTTTGATTGGAAGAAACATTGATTTTTAACTTGAGATAGCTAATTTGAAAAGGAAATAAAAGAACACAAAAGAGTGCATAAACGGTGAATGGGATAAAGGAGATAGGAGTGTAGGAGATTTTTCTAGGTTAATATCTCACTATGATGGAAAGTGGGTATGTAATTAGAAAATAAGAAGAACATGCCTAAATCCTAAACAACAGGGAGATAAGACTATAATATGTTTACATTTACTCCTAAGCGATGGCCTATGAGCCGTATAATAGATAGTGTTTGGTGGATAAAACAATATGCTTAAGAAGCTATGTACAAAGATTTGTTCTATTGCTGAGCAATGACCTATGAGCCCGATACTAGACAAGCACTTTGGGAAAAATATGCGAATAGGTATGAATTATTGCTCCATTCCCAAGTAGTGGCCTATGTACCTAATAAGAACACTTAGGGAGAAAAAGGGAAAAAAAGAAGATTGGTCTGTGCTCTGCTTGCTATCCTTTCTTTCCTACGTTTTCATCTCCCCATGCAATATTTAGTTTTCGATACGAAATCATGGAGTTGGTTGGTAAGTAGGTAATCAACTCACCACAGAAACTGCAAAGTTGTAGAAGTTAAGAAGCCACGGGAGTATTCTTGCGTTGTATAAATTATTGATGTAGAGAGACCTAATTGTGATGAGCTGTTTGAGTGTCTGTGTGTAAAGCAAATGAAGATGAATTGGGTTACAGCCCTGTGCTTTTTAATGTGTCTGCCGTTGCTGGGTAGGGCTAGGCCTGTACAGTTCATATTTGGAGACTCGTTGTCAGACGTGGGAAACAACAATTATCTCACCTATTGTCTCGCAAAAGCTGATTACTTGTGGTATGGCATCGACTACGCTGGTGGGAATCCCACTGGAAGGTTTACCAATGGACGAACTATTAGCGATATCATATGTACGTATCAATCAAATATGATACTAATTTGGATTTTAAGTCTTTGATTTCCCACGGTTTTAACATATTAGAATAGAATAAAAATTGACAACAGTCTTGTCTTGTCGTTTAATTCGATTTGAATCGATCATGTGTTTAATTTGCTCGCGCAGCTGAGAAATTGGGTCTGCCAGTTCCAAAAGCCTATCTTTCCATGGCGGTTGACGACGATGAGTTGTTGAATGGGGCCAACTACGCTTCGGGAGGCGCAGGCATACTAAACGAAACAGGATACCTCTTTGTAATTGACATATCATTCCTCCAGCCTTCACGAGTTTTAACAGGTCGATTGCAGAAATTTTTTACTGTGCTAATTATTATTACGCTGATAATCTTGTTGGGTCTTTCATTTGTGCATGCAGATTGAGAAAGTGGCACTTGATGGTCAAATAGATAACTTTGAGGCTACAAAACGCGCTCTTCAGAAGAAACTCGGGAAAAAAGCGGCGGACGATATGCTTCATGAGTCCATTTTCTTTATACTTATAGGAAGCAATGACTATATAAATAACTATCTCTTGTCCGTTCCAAGTCCAGCCCAGAAGTTTGCCCCCGATGAGTTTGTGAGTTTTCTCATTACGACTTTGCAGCGACAACTCCAGGTATGTGCGAACGTGCCCATCCATTCCTCACCTGAAACTTTATATGAACTTTCCATGAATGATCCTTCATAGGATGACTGATGACCCATATCTATTGAAATATAAATAAATTTTTATAATACTAAAAGTGTGAATGTGGTGCAGAGGATCTATGAACTAGGCGGACGCAAAATAGTGTTCAATGGAATGGGAGCACTGGGATGCATCCCCTCACAGAGGGTGAAGAATCCAGCAGGGGATGGAAGCTGCATAGAAAATGTGAATACATGGGCCAGACGATTTAACGTCAAAATAAAAAAAGTTTTGAACCAGCTTAATTCACAACTGCCCGGCGTTAACATCACCTATGCGGATAGCTACGGTCTCCTCATGAAGGTCATACAAAACCCTCATAAATATGGTAAGATATATATAGATTGAAATCGTATTGACGTAGAATATAAAATTTTAATTATGGAATATATCATTAAACTGAGAAGTTGTATGTTAATGTGCAGGCTTTGATGTTTGGGATGCTCCATGCTGTACAGTGAGCACAGTGTTAGGGGAATTTTGTTTGCCAAACTCGAAACTGTGCATAGACAGAAGCAAGTATTTGTTCTGGGATGCTTTCCATCCCACAGATGCCGCAAATGAAGTTATGGCAGATATAATTTTGTCGGATCCATCCATTTTTCATGTCAAACCGCCCAACTCTTTTCCGCCTTCAAAGCCAAAGCTGGCTGCGGCTCCGGCTCCGGCTCCGGCTCCTGAACATGGCCGTGCATTACTAGAAAACCAACGTTTCAGTACCAATGTTGGATCTCGACTTGCTTCTTCTTATTCCTTCGCCACCGTCTGCTTTCTCGTTTCATTGCTGCTGCTGCTCCTCCCCTTCTCTCCACAAAAATAAGAATGGTATTCTTTTGCAAAGATATCCTTCCCTGGAAACCACTCCAATTAGTGACTCCAATCCGCAATTAGACTTTATCAAGTGAACTGAACACAGTTCCCTTGCCACTGCATTTATGTCTTCTTTCCTTATGTTATTATTATTACCGTAAGAGATTTGTCTCCTTATGTTAGTGATATCTTTAATCCGGCTCAAATTTGTTGGGCTGCATAACTAACCAAGCAATGAGAAAAAAATAGATTAACTGTTTACTATTAAAAACTAATTTGTTTTTACCAAATGATATGGATGGAGGATGTGATGACTAACAAGTAAAATTTCTTTTTACCAAAAGATCTGGTTATGGAGGGTGTGATGACGAATGATAATTATGTTTGTTAATAATTTTAAATAATAAATATGATGGGGGTTTAATTTTCATGATAGACGTGTAAGAAATATTACTAAAAAAAAATTAATAATAATAATAAATAATATTTTATTATTTTGTTAATTATTATAATAATTTATTTTAAAATTATGAAAATAATAAACTTATTATTTCAAAGATATATAAATTTTTTAACTTAAAATATAAATTTAATATTTATTATATATAATTTTATATTTTTAAAAGTTGTATTATCATATAAAAAAATTAAAAATTAATAAAACTTGTATGATTAATGCATACATGACCCATGGGTACCCCTAGGGTTTTAGAGGGAAAATCATGTTGTCATGAGGAAACTCAATTATGTCAATGAGTATGTAGAGCAATTAGACAAATAGTGATTGGAAGGAGAAAGTTGTTGGGGTGAGCTAGGGAGTTAAGAGGGCAAGAGAGGATAAAATAAAATTATTTTCACCATTCTAGATTGCGAGTTGAAGAGATATAAGTCCCCTCCTTCATCAAATGGAGAAGACCACGTAGTTCATTTACAACAAATACTTGAATAAAGTAAGAAGGATGCAAAGGATGAAGAAGTGCAATATACAATATTAAAGATAAAAGGAAGTAAGATTGTGAAGGAAGATGCAAAGTCAATTTTTAAGCAAAGGAGGTGAAAAAGATTAAGTTTGATCAAACTAAATTATCTCCAATCTCTTTAAATTATAGGAAAAATATATTCTTATAATAAAAGTGAAATTAGTACTTAGAAGATTTTAACATTAGAAAAAGGACTAAAATAAACAAGTAATAAAATAGAAATAAAAACAACAATGAAAATAGAAAAATAATTGTTTTGTAGAAAAATTAGAAGTTTTATTTTTGAAATAAAGGTATATGTTTTAATGGTACTATTACACCTAATTATCTATGTTTCTTCTTGCTTTTTGGATTCTTTGTTTTTTATTTTAAAATTCTATTATGGTATGAGCCCCTTGAGTGATAAAGTAGATTACAAGTTAATTGAGGTATATATATTCTTTGTTTTTTTACTAGCTTCAAGAAGGACATAGTATTCCACTTCATTAAATAAAATTAAATGAAAATTTGTATTATGATTGATTTTCTAAAATAGAGATATTCTTAAATATAAAGAATTATTACAAGCTTATGATGGGTAGGGAGAAAAAAATTTCTAGGATAAAATTTTGGAAAAAAAGATAAACAATCAATTGCATGGACCATGTGAATAATTTTTAAGATGTACTTCTTGAAGTTTATGATGAAAGAAGTGGACTCATAGTTTGGAGCACATTTTAAAAACTTTATGAAAACTGAGGTGATACCTAGACACTTCATATTTCTACAAAGTTGTATAGTATATGTATTTCACATTCACAAAAAATAATTCATGATGTCACTAAAATAAAAGAGATAAAAAAAAGAGCTTGTCTCATTTGGTAGGAAGATCCAGGATAATTTTTTTTTAATATGATTCTTCAAAGTCTTATAAGGTTATATAAACTATTTATTATAGGTATTGATATCATTAATAAATATACAAGGATTTATATGTGAATTTAATAGAGGAAGAAAATAAAACAATGAAAGAAAGAGATAATTGTGTTCATCATGGTCATATTCTTCTATATAAAAAGGGTAAAGGATAAATTAGTTTTTAATATCTACAAGGTCATTGGCCATATGGGAAAACCCTTGTTTACCCAATATATGATTATCCAACCATGCATTACTTACCAAAGCATGGTGTACAACCCCACCTCACTTCTAGAATTGAAATATTGGAACTCTATTTAGAGTTCCAAAGTCTCCAGTATTAGGCCACTCAGGTATAAGGGAAATCAAAGTATAACTCGTTCAAGAATTATGAAGATCACAATAAACCCAAGTCATACATAAAGTGAAATTATTATGGGAAGATAGGGTATAAGGCCAATGAATGTTTTAAGAGGATCAAGGACGTAGAAATAAAGAAATAGAAAAAATCATAATTCAATAATTTTAAAGATAATATTCATGTTATTGATCTTAAGGTCTATAATGACTCTACTAGAGAATGGGTCATTGCAATGGCCCCAATATAGACACAACAACTATTTACATTGGTGTTAGCTTAGGTTGTAAGATTAGGTTAGTCAGCCTTTGAGCATTAAGGTTAGAATTATTGTTTATTTTAATCTATAAATAAAGGAGTTAAGTTGTAGTTAAAACAACAACTGTATTTGTAATATTAAGTTATTGCTAGTATGCATGTGACACTTTACCCTCACTAAGTGGCTATATGACTTTACCCTCTCTGTGTGGCATTCCCATACAGGGAGATCTTATGTAGTTTTTCCTTCCTTAAGGAGTATTGATGGTCTTTTCCTACCATAAGGGTATTATTTGTACATGTGTCTTATTGTGTAGATTATATTTGTGGAACATTATTTATGTATGAATCATTTTATATTTTACATATTGGTGAATGATTTATGTATATGAGAATACAGTTTTATAACAAGTAGTATGAAAGTAATGATTTTGGAAAAATAGGGATTTTTTTGGTGGATTTTAGAATTAGGATTGTTTTTTTTAGAAAATTTCTTATTTTTGGGAGCTATAAATTTGCATAAATTTATCTTATTTAGATTATTCTTATAGAATTTTATTTAGAATTTGAAGACCTTCAAAATGAGTGGTTATATGAAGAAATCTAAGCAATTTTGATAGAGATTGCCCTATGAACATGGGCAATACCACTTTTTTAAAATTGTATTTTTTGTAAAGAGTGAAATTTAAGATATATTTCAATTAGATAGCAACAGTGAACCAAATGAGCAAATAGTGTAGTTATCAAATTAACATAATGAACACATGGAACCAAAAGAGTACTAAGTCTTGATTCTATAATATATAGTCTCATTAGATCTAGGAGTTGCTCATAACGTGGAGATATCTACCAAAAGAAGATATGATGTGGTAGCTTATGAATATTTTCCAATCATTTTTAGCTTTAAGGACAAATATTTCTAAGGATGGTATCCATGTAATGGATCCAATATAGCACATCAATTATCTTCATTACTATTATCTTAGGTAGTAGGATTAGGTTAGTCAATTCTTGAGCATTAGGGTTAGGATATAATTTGTTTTAATCTTTAAATAGAGGATTTATGTTGTAGTTGAGATATCATTCACATTTGTAATCTTAAGTCATCTCCAGTGTGCATATGATACGTTTTCCTCTCTAAGTGGCTATGGGACTTTATTCTCTCTAAATGGTGCTCCCATGTTGGGAGATCTTATAGATTTATTCCTTCATTAAGAAGTATTAATGGTGTTTCCCTTCCATAATTGTATTATCTATATCTATATTTTATTGTGTAGATTATCTTTGTAGAATATTATTTATAGATGAATTATTTAATATTTTTTCATATTGGTAAATCATCTATGTTAATGATAATAAATTTTCATAAAAATCATTGATTTTAGTGTAACTCAATATTTATCACATAATAAAGAAACTTTTATGTCATTGAATGAGGATGAAAGTAAGGAAAGAATATTCTTGGATGATATAATAACTCAGAAATTCAAGAAAATGGAAATGCTAGTGTTGAGAATGAAATAATAAACAAAGTGATGCTTACTCCATCTTTGACAATAAAATTGCCAACTTACCAATAAAGATTATATGGTTGAATTCTATGCTAATAAATATCTGATTAAGGATGTGAATTAAACTTAAAAAGTGATAATCATAGATAAATATGAAAATTGTTTGTATTTATTTTAATAAGTTTACCTTTGAGAATGAAAATAAATATACAAGTTCTATTATAAAAATAGATGAACCGAATATGTTATAGCATGAACAAATAGGACATAGCAACTATCAAATTTTAGGAATGATGTTAAAGTCCAATAATAGCACCACTAGCATGATTGTAGCTATTTGGTGCTTTTGATCTATAACATACAAAAATAAAAAATGCTAAAATTCTATAGTTGTTCAGTGCTATCGTTCCTATTGCTTAAAATATGAGGTTTATAGTGATTAAGATCTTGTTGTAGTATATTTAATGCTATTTTAAAATCCTAAGAGATGAGTATATCTTACTTCAAGGTGTTTCAGTGCAATGAAGGATGTAAAGTAGTCAGATCAAGTAAATGGTGTCTACCCAATATGCAAGGGGAAGAGAAAAATAGTGTAACCCAATAAGAGGGCTATTGGATGGTGTGAAAAAGTTAAACTAATAACATTCCCTTACTTTAGAATAACATACCAAGTGAATGTTAGCAAGAAGAGGAGGGAAGCTAGATTATGAATTCTATGGTTGTCACCAAATACAAGTGTTATAGGGAAAAATACAAATATACTATCTAATATATAGGATAAGACCAAGTTAGAAACCATAGAGACTACAAATAAACTATGTTAAGATAAAAGAGTGTAGGCTATTATGACTAGGATAGACTATGGCATATAAGCACCCTCATTTACTATGATATGCAAGAGCATAAAATAATTATAGCCAATTATTGATGTAGATAAGATAATAAAAGCAATAAAGTCTATGTGAAGAGCATACACAAAAATAAAGAATAAAATAGGAAGATAATTTTCTTTTCACAATTACTGAAATATAGTGTTATTAATTGTTAGCTTTTGATGCAGTATGCAATGGAAGATAGCAATCACAAGATGCGGAAAAATATGAAAGAAAGTAAATCTACGAGATGATTGAAATATGATATAAATAGAAATAAAAAAAATGAATACAATGTAGCTATGGAGGAAATGGACACTCCATGAATAAATCTACTGGACTACATTGCACCCATCACCAATATATGGTGATCTACACAACACTATGCTACTACCTGTGAATATGCGGTGAGCTTTTATATTCTGCTTGTTACAATGAGACCCTTTTTATATAGGAATATAGGTTCCTTGGCCAACACTCTACCTAGCTATGCAAGGGACACCTTGCACATTGATACTTGTGCATTTATTACATTGCATGAAGTAACTAGATAAATTCCCCCTAAAGTAATCTAATGTCCTAAGTATGTACCTAGGAAGGTACATTTACATGACCCAAATGATGTAATATAATCTATTTCTAACACCCCCTGTATTACATTATTTGGGTATTAAAGACTTTAGTCTTCAATAAGGATCTTCTTCTTCATATTAAACTTGTTAGTCAAACAATGGCACAAAGAGGGGGGGTGAATCTGTGCAACTTTTTAATTTTAAACTCCAATTTCAAATCTGATTTAGAGAAGAAATAAAGACATATATGACAATAGCATAATTCACAAAATAAGCATCCCACAACACATGATATGATGGAGGAAAACCACAAGGGTAAAAAACCTCCCAAAGAGAATTGCTTGCTATGACTACTGCATAGAACAAGCCTCAAAAATTAAGTACACTATGTTTCTCTGCAACAACAGAAGGAGGGCTGCAACCCACCTATATATCAGCTACAACTGATCAAACATATCAAAATGATCATGAAAATGAAGTATAAGAATGCCTCCAGTGATAGCAAGCTCTAACTAGCCTGCAAGCTCAAAACCCACAATCCTGTTGTAATGAAACAATGTATCAAACCACTGCAAGATGAAACCTCTATCAAATATGATCAAACACCTGCAATAAACACATCAAAATGATGCTCTCATCATCCAAACTAGGCACCCACACCTGCATACAAAATTCTTCACACTTGTGTCACTTGAAAAAATCCGACAGCATTCCGACAACATCTGGATACTCTCACCAAAAAATGACTTCAACCACCAACTCATGCTCTGAATATATAGGCAAAAAAAATGGAATAAAACCACAAATGGTTTTTAAAAACCATGTGCAAAACCACCTCTCAAAAATCAAAGCCACTCCGTCAAAAAAAATGCCAATTTCCTTTTTCAGTCTTGAAACTACAATTTAAAATAAGGAAAAAAGGTAATAAAACTCCTAAATGAGTGCCACAAAATCCTCTAACCAAAAATCACAAATTTTGGAGCATATCCAAGTTTCCATAACTGATTTTCCTTTATCCAAATTGAATTGGGCACCAAAAATCACTCCAAGCAAAAAATAGCAACACCCACTAGCCAAAAAAATAATGTTGCACTGTCGCTGCACAGCCAACTGGGTCCCATGCCATATTTTTCTTTTTTAAACCTATGCAATATTTTAAATAAAAATATTCACATGGAATATTTTCCAAAACACTAATATTGCATAAATAATTAATTTAAAATATTTTTTCCTTCCATTCCTAAGTCCCGGAACACATTCCAAGGAACTTGGAGATGACATAGTAGGAATAAATAAATTATGAATATTTCAATAAATCACCAAGGCACATAGAAAATATAAATGCATCAATATAGAACCTTATACAAACATATGTGCCATATACCAAAGACCAAGAATAATAGGATATCCAATAATCACCAAAGATACCTCCTGAGCCTCCAAAATAGGTGTGTTTAAATATGCCAACTAGGAGCAAAAATATAAGTGTTGACAACAATGACAACACCTCAAATTATCAACAAAACTTTGTACTCTTCCTATAGATTATTTGTAACTTGTTCAAGCAAATAGTTAGTGTCTCTGTAATGTGTTACATTTATTGACAGAGCTTTCACCTCAGTCTTCGGTGGGTTCTTCTAGTTCTTCAACTTCTTCTATCGTTTGAACCAGGTGTCATTTCTGATTTCTCTTCTGATATTTTAGTTGAGGATAAGTGGTTGGTTGTTGATATTGTTGCTGATGAGGATTTATTTGATATTTTCATGGTTGAAATTGATTCCCATTGTTCATCTGATTTTCTTGGTTATGGTTTTTAGGATTGTATCTACAATAGCTGGTACTATGACCTTTCTTTCTGCATATCTAAAAATACCATGTTTTTCATATTCTTGTTAATGAAGAAATATTTCCCTGTGGATTATCTTTTGATGTTAATGCAGTGTTAGTCATATCATCTTTCACAGTGTTTTCCACTTCATATTCCTAAAGTATATTGACTAGGTCATCAAAAGAAGTATGTTTACTTAATAATTGTAAAGATGTTACCAAATGCTTATCGTTGTCTGGAAGTGCTCTCATGGTTACTTGAGTAAGAATTTCATATTTAGGTTCTTGTCCAAGGGTTAGCAGTTTCCCTTTAATATCTGCTACCTTACGTAGAAATTATTCTATGCTTTTCACATTGCTCATTTTCAAGGAAAGTAGTTGTGTTTGAAGATGAAGAATGGTGATTTTATTCTTTCCTTAAAATATTTTCTCTAAGCTTATCCAAGCTTCAGTGGATGTTTTTGTTGATCTGATATAAGGTTGTATTTCATGAATGATAGAAAAGGTTATTATCGTCAATTTTACCACATTTTGTCTAAGGGGTAAAATTTTAAACTGTTGTTGCAATGTGTTTCCTGTTTGGATTCATTTTATCCTCTAATCATAGCTTTCTCCGGTAAAAACTCTTCCTCGACATTTTCATGGCACAATATTTCACCCATATTTCAGGCACACTCCAAGTACTAAAAAACTTTGCTTGCGAAAACAGAAGCCTAAAATCAGCTTTGCCCAAAAAAGGGGCCAAACCCTAGTTTCACTCGGCTTTGGGGCAAAATACAGCTTCGAGCAGAGGACCACTTTGGAGGTTTGAAAATAGCGAACCTCAGCTTCGGGCCTTACCAGGGGTGAAGTACAGTTTGGGTAGGAAAAATATTTCTAAGGCAAGTCAATCTCAACTTCGCCCAAGCTATTGGTGAACCTCAGCTTCGGGTCCCAAGGTGAGCAAACCTTGGCTGCGAGGTTAGACAGGGCAAAGGACCACTTCAAACGCTACCTTCTCTAAAAAAATTATAATACGAGTCATCCTCGACTTCACCCACGAAGCCAGTGAAGCCCCACTTCGGGCGACATTTCTAGCGAACCCCAGTCTCTAACGAAAAAGCATTTTCAAAAAAATTGGCTAAGGCAAAGGAGTCAGGGAGATAAGCTTGTCTTTGCCCAAAAATCTAATGAAGGCCATATTCAAGGGCTATCTTCAATGAAACACCTCCTTCGGGCAAGAAATTTGTAAGGCAAGGTCAAACAAATCTTCGCTCCTTCGTTCAGTGAAACTCCATTTCAGGCCATTACTTCAACGAAGCTCCTCTTTGGGCCCAACCTAAGCGAACTCTATCTAGTAAAATCTATTTTCAACTTAGAGTCTCTCATCCCCCCAGCTCTAGCAAGCTTCTAGCTTCAGACTCCAACCATGGTGAAGCTATATTTTGAAATCCATTCAAGCTAACCTCGGCTAGCATATGCCAAACTGGTGGTGAACCTCAGCCTCAGGCCCAATTTCTAGCGAACTCCAACGAGAGCATTTTTAAATATTAATACTACCATCAAAGGGAGCACTTCTAGTGGATAAAATGTTAGGTGGGCATTTAATGCGTATCTATGATGCAAGATTTTAGGTCTCTGACCTATCCCACCGATATGACACTGTCAGGTCCCAAAAAATTCTCTGAAGGTAAGCTTCACCAACCATATTAATGAGACATCCTATCCCAATTGTATGGCATGATCTAGAGCCATTGTAGATGCGAGTGAGATGCAAATTCTATTCAAAGCCGTTGTAAACATAAGTGAGCCACAAATTTTGTTCGGAGCCACTATAAACATGAGTGAGCCGAATTCAATGGATACTCTATCATCTGATAGGGGTAAAATCTTAGCTGCCTCGACAATTTTTAGGGTTTTGGAATTAATGATTATGGGGTTGTATTCCTATATAAAAGCCACTTAATGTAATGTAATCGGGGGGGAACGTTTTGCTAAAAAAATGTTGTACTCAAATTCTACATCAATACTAAGTCTCCTGGTTCTAATTCTGGACTCTTATTTTGTGTATGATGCCTTCTAATATTATTTTTGTTAATTTTATTTCTTTACATACATGTTGTAATTATGCAATCTAGATTTAAGTGTGTGATAAAGAATGAAACCTAGAATTATCGAAGTATGCATATCAGAAGATTTCAGTGTTAGTTTCTGTTATATTCATAGTATCAATTGTTGTTGATTTAAGGAGAAGTTAGAAATTGTGTTGCTTGTTCTTCCCCTTGGAACTAAATGGCCTTTGGTCATATTTCCCTATTTCTTTCAGCAATTTCTCAATTCCTTTCTTGTTCCCTAATATGAAACCTCAATGTAGTGTAGTAAAGAAGCCAACCTTCTCTGGAGATTGGCACGGAAGGCATTCCTTCCTTTCGATCTTTCAAGGTATTGTGCGGGTCTAGGGTGCATAGATAAATCAAACCCTTTCCCGTGGAAAATCTGTAACCAATAATTTTTTTTGGCATGCTCGGTGGGACCCAACTGTCCTATGTTGTAGCAGTGTTGAGGAGTGATTTTCATCTTAGTACTATCAAATTTGAACATTTATCGACTCTAATGAACTTAGATACCTCCAAGTCTCAAGGACCAGTGTAAAAAAAAATCACATCTTCATGTGTATGAGATGAAGAGCTAGAAACACAGAAGAAGAAACTAAGTTCTATGAGCTTGACATTAACGCTATGGGAGAGCATCCTAGAATAGTCAGGCCAAATATCTCTCTAGACAAGATATCTTTGCAAGAGGCTATCATTGCTAAACAGACTCCAACTCCAAATAACACAACAACTAGCTGCCCCTCGAATCCTCCAAATTCTCCAGATCATCAAGGCATTTCGGTTCCACCAAAAATTTAACTAGGTGCTTCGGGTGTCTTGGTTTTGCCAAACCAACCGTTTCCACCATCATTATAGCTACCATTACCGCCTCCTAACCCGTAAAATATAAACGTGAATATGGTGCAGCAACAAAATCCACCTAGGCAGTTCCCTACCTAGAGCCATTCAGGACTATTGAATATGGTAGTATAAGCTCAAATCCTAGCCACAACACTGAAGGCCATTCCCACCTACGTTGGTATTGGAAAATGGTGTACGAGCATGTCCAAGAAGTTGCTGCTCTGGCTACCATCCACGACATCACGAAAGAGAAAATTATGGTGATATTTCTAGTCTTATCCCTTAGAGAGAAACTCTTGTACTAGTATCGATCGTTGTCTATCGGTACCATCACTTCATGGGACTAGCTGGAAAAATGGTTGATAAAATGGTTCAACAAATCGGTAAACCCTTTCTCCTTGTTCCACCAGTTCACAACCATCTAGACACATCTACAAGAGGAGGTTTTTGATTTCAATGTCAGATTTGTTCGGACCTGGTAGAGGGTCCCTGACGGCCTTCGGTCGACCTCTGAGCAAGCAACATTTTATTTCCTTAGAGCTTTCAATTCAGACATCAGTATGAACATCTAACACTTTGGTATCAATACCTTCTTGAATTTTTATACACAGGTGCAAAATGCAAAGGTCGACTTGATTTCCATTGGCAAACTCCCACCAAAGCCAACAATGCTAATATTCCCTAATTTGCCTTAGTACTAGTACCTCAATACAGCTGGTCAGTCCCCTCCCGCACCTTCCATGTACCCAATTCCATCATGGAATACAAGTCGTGCACCTATTGTTTTGTAGTTTCCCACTTCCATAACTCCATAGCTTCCTCCACGTCCACAATATCTGGCATTTCCCCCACCCATAGCACCACTACCATTACCAGTTCCTATGAGCGTTGACCCGCAAGTGAAGATTTTGCAAGAGGTATAATCTATCAACTCTTATGTAAGAACGATGTCAAATGAGATATTTTTCTTCAAGAAGAAGCAAGCTCAACAAGAATTCCAGCCAAGGAGATTTCCTCCTCTACTAATCACAAGATATCAAGCAACTTTGGTTGTTAGGCCCCCTAGGATGAATGCAGCCATTGTAAATAGTGAAGAGCCAAGCACATCAAACCAAGTGTATTGGTGCTCCACTTGCAATGACCCGCACGGAGAAGACACTTGCATGGTCCACCTAAATTACATCTAGACATTGGCTGGCAGCATCCCTAGTGAGCAGGTCAACATGATCAGAGAGGCGGACCATAACCTCATGATCCCCGTAGATGAAAAAGTCTCAGTTGGGAAAAAACCTATCAAGGTGGATGCATCCCAAATGGAGTCTTTGAAGGTGTACACTCACCGTAATAAAGAGCAACCACCAAAAAAAGCTCCAAATAAATCTCCCTTACCCCTACCGATGAAAGCTCCAGTATTGCAACCTCAAGGTGAAACTAGAGAGCAGGCCAAAAAGAAGCTTAAGTACCCATCATTGATGAAACAATAGAGGATCGAAGCTACATAGTAGTATCACACTAAATACAAAGCTACGAAAGAGCTAGAAGTTCCCACTACGTCAGCTTACAACATAGTTGAGGAGCTGAAGAAGACTCCCGCCAAGGTTAGTCTCTATGATGCCCTGCAACTCCCTGGATAGGTTGACTTGTTACAGGAATCACTAAAATCTACCAAAGGAGGAAAGCCGACCCAGCCTGTGCTAGCTCAAACTCTGACCACTTCAGCCATAGGAAATAACAAGCCACCACCATTCTATTTGTCTCTTCAAATGGAAGGGTGGATCGTGCACAATTGTATGATTGATTTTGGTGCAGCAACCACCGTCATTCCAAGCTCAGTGTATGAAGATATGGGCATGGAATATACACAAAGTAGTCCAGGTGTTCTTTAACTTGATGAGATCCTTGTAAAAATGGTAGGCATCATTAAAGATATCCCCATCCAGTTGCATAAGGTACCTCAAATTGTTGTAATCCAGGAGGTTGTAGTTGTCAATCTGGAATCGTACTTCAGTATGTATCTCTCAAGGGATTTCACTGCTAAGATGGGAGGTTACCTCTCTCTAGACTACTCACACATGGAGGTCTCATTCAAAGGGAGAAAAGTGAAAATCTAAAATGATAAACCCTCCACCTTTCTCATTGATAAGATAGCAGAAGATGGTCAGTAGGATAAATTGGTTCACCTGATGACAGAAGAGCTGAAGGAGGTGGACATGATAGAAGATTCCTTGGAGGAGCTTCATATGAAATATGATTTCTTCTTGACTGACTTTAATGCCATGATCGAGTCAGAGATAGGGTGTTACTCTATCACTAATATTGAGAAAGCAAAGGAGATAGTGCAAGAATACAAGGACCCTGCCCTGGATGAGCTATGAAAGCTTTTATTTGATGGCACCCAATGCAAAAATGGTGCTAGGGCAGGAATTTTCTTTATTTCTCCCTCTAGAGAACAAAAATACTATTGCTATAGACTCACCTGGAGTTGCACCAACAATCTGGTGGAATATGAAGCCCTGTGTTTAGAATTGAAGAAGGCTAAGAAACTAGGGATTAAGCAACTACAAATTTTTGGAGACTCAGAGTTAGTTTGCAAACAGATCACCAACAAGTGCATCTCAAAATAGTATTATCTCAAGGCATACCGCAATAGGGTATGGGACCTACTAGAGTCTTTCGATGCACTAAATTTCTAGGTTGTCTCATGAGAAAAGAACAAGCACACAGATGTCTTAGCGTTTATTAGAACCAGATACTCCCTAGTTGATGACATGATGCAGAAGCCTAAGGAGGTAAGAACTATTTACGGGTCTTTTGTGCCTAATAAGGACACCCATTGGAAGGTGTTCGATAGTGACAAGAAAATAATTAATTTTGTAATTCATGAAGCAAGCACGATCGAAGGTAGAGATCTTGATGACGAGGAATATGAGGGGTTGATACAGTTAAAAAATAAATCATGTCCCAAAAGGACTAATAACTCTAGAGAGTCTATTCGACCAAAATGACCGATAAATTGCCCATAGAATCAAGATTGATGAAAAGCAATATAGAGAGCTCGAATTAGAGCCTAGAAAGGTCATTAGAGTTGGGGTAGACTGTAATCTTGAAGAGCTGGAATAGATTTAGGCTCTGTGCCTAGAATATCTAGATATTGTTGTCTGGTCCTACTAGGTCCTAAAAGGGTACGATAGGGAGGTCATACAACACGCCATCGAACTGCAGGAAGGGGTCAGATCCTATAGACAGAAGAAAAGGCTGATCAACCCCAGGATTGAAGTATTGATGAAGGTAGAGCTCCTCAAGATGCTCGAAGAAAAAATCATTTACCCAATAAAACATTCTTCTTGGGTTGCCAACTTAGTCCCTGTTAGAAAGAAAAATGAAGACATTTTATTGTGCGTTGATTTCCAAAATTTGAACCAAACTTCATTGAAAGATCACTACCCACTCTCGCAGATCGACTATATCCTCCATGTAGTAGCAAGGACACAGTGTTTCTCCCTCTTGGATGGTTTCTCTAGATATAACCATATTTGGATAGGAGATGAAGATCGGTATAAGACAATGTTCACCACCAAATGGGGGATGTTCGGCTATCAACACATGCCCTTTGGTCTCTTACATACAGGGGCCACTTTCCATAAAGCCATGGACTTGGAGTTAGATGAATTACTGAACAAGATTATTATCATCTACCTAGATGATATGATTGTGTTCTCACACAGAAGATATGAGCATGCCTCACACCTACGATAAGTGTTCAAAAGATACCAGAAGTTCGACATATCCATAGACCCGCATAAGTTTGTCTTCACGGTAAAATTAGAAAAATTATTGGGTCACGTCATCTCAAAAAAAGGGGCTTGTCATTGACCTTGATAGATTGAAGGCCCTCCTCAAACTCTCATTTCCAACAAACAAGAAAGACCTATAGTCTTTCTTCAGCCAGATCAACTTCATGAGAAAATTCGTGTCTGATTTTTCCTAAGTCGTCAAGGTGATGATAGAACTCTTAAAGAAAAATGTTGAGTTCAATTGGACAAAAGAAATGAAGAAGGCATTTGAATAAATCAAGGCCCAGATTGCCCAAGCTCCTGTGTTGATCAACCCTAACTACTCTAAATACTTCATCCTTTATGCAGTTAGGGAGCTTGAGAGCTATGCAGCAGTCCTAAAGTAGAAGGGATAATATGGAGAAGAGTGCCCTATCACCTTCTTGAGCCAAGTAATCCAGTCGCATGAAGAAAGGTAAAAATGTATTAAGAGGCAAGTACACACGGTGATAAGGTCCCTAAAAAAATTTGATATTTCGTCTCACAGAGTAAGACAATAGTGTATGTTGTTCACCTAGACGTAGGGAATTTTATCATTTAAAGAGAGATGGGTAACAAGAGGGCTGGCTAGGTTACTAAAATATAGGAGTTCGATATTGAGGTCCGACCCACCAAGCTAATCCGTGGTCGAGCATAATGTTAAGAACTAGCAAAAAGCATTGTTGAAAAAGTAGTGACCTATCAGTGGGATGACCTAGTGTTAGAGGGCAACTTCGCCAACCAAATTGCGGACGATGGTGACTAGACGGATGACTTGATACAGTACTTCAATACCAAGATATGCCTGGACTGCCTCAATGCCTCACAAATGAGAAGGTTTAGACTCCAAGCCTGCAGGTATGTATTACGTCCAGAAGGGTTGTTTTTTAGGAATATAGATGAGGTTCTTCTAAGATGTGTTAGGGGAACTAAAAAAGAGAAAATCCTCGATGAATTCCATTTCGAAATATCGAGGGGCCACTTGTAAGAAGGCCAATGGCCTTAAAAACAATCAGAGTAGGCTATTATTGGCCCATTATTTTTGTTGATGCATTCTCAATTAGTCAAAAGTGTGACAGATGTCAAAGGTATGATGGCCGAAATAGAAATACCCCTTTACCCCTGCACCTAATCCAAGTCGAAGCACCTTTCCAACAATGGGGCTTAGACTTTATTAGGGTAATATCACCGAACTCTTCAACAGGGCACAAGTATATACTCACTACCACGGACTACTTTACCCGATGGGTTGAAGCAGTCCCAACCAAGCAGGATACCCAGGAAGTAGTCATTTCCTTTTTTGAGGGATTGATAACTCGCTTCGGCATTCCAAACGAGATCATGACAGATAATGACCCTTCCTTCATAGGTGCAAAACTCAGTGAGTTTTCCAAGAATTATGGGATTTACCTGAAGGACTCTTCTAACTACTACCTACAGGGGAATGGCTTGGCAAAGTCTACTAACAAGAACTTGCTAAAAATTCTAAAGAGGACCCTATAGAGCAACAAGTGGACATGGCATCTGCTTTTGGACCAGGATTTATGGGCGGATCATACTTCCATTAAGAATTTCATTAAAACATCACCATATTCATTGGTATATGGGAAATAGGTAGTTATGCCTACTCATGTTGAGATATCGGTACTCTAGATGTTGCATGACGAAAGGGAAGACCTTAATCCCATGCTTCCAGACTGGCCCAATTGCTACAACTAAAGGAAGACAGTGAGAAATCTTATCAAGCTTTAATGAAGCATACTAAGACTACCAATAACTGGTTCGAGAAGAGAGCTATCGCCTGTGCCTTTCAGGTTGGAGACCTAGTGCTAAAGTGGGATGCATGGAAAGAAAAACTAAGGAATCATGACAAATTTGATGCCTTCTAGAAAGACTCGTTCTAGATTTCCTGTGTCAACCAGGCGAACTCCTTTATCCTACAGGACATGGAGGGTCATACTTTGCCCATACCTGTCAACGACCTTCACCTGAAGGTCTACCACCGATGAGAAGCATCAGAAAGTTTTGCCTGTGTACATAAGTTTATTTTTGTTGTTATGTTCATTTTCGAATGTATATAAGTTTTCTGCTTTAAGTATGAAGTTTTTTTATGTGTGACCTGCACTCTTCTCTTCACCCGATCTCCTGATGGTCCATCCCGAATCTAAGTATAGTTTATGCTCATAGTAAAATATAGTAGGGAATGCACCAGCTATTTTTTTAGCAAGAGAAGAGCATTTTTGGTGAAATTATTTAGGACTTGGCTTTACCCAATTTTTAGAGCGAAGATAGGGTTCGCCCTCTTCAGGAGCGAAACCTATCTCCCCATAGCAAGAACAAAGGACACCACCCCAGAAAAAATTCATCTTTCAGGTGTCAAGAAAGGCTAAAATTTTCTTCACCAACAGTCAAAAAAGAGGTTCACAAAAATCTCCACCCCTAAGATGCGCTTTGCTCTTCTAAGGGGAAAAAAAGGGGTATCGCTCATTTTTGAGGTGAGGATGAGGTTTTGCTAGGTGTTGGGGCAGATATGGGGTTTCGTCATTCTTTAAGAAAATCTCAAGTTCGGGGGTTCTCACGGCATGCCCCAAAGGGGAAAATGGGAATCCTTTCGCCCTTATAAAAAGTTCTATATTTTGGACCTCGAAAAAAACTAAGGTTCACCTTACCACCGATCGAAAATCAGATTCACTGAAGCTTCACCCCGAGGATGAGCTTCATTCATTGTAGGGGTAAAATGGAGGTTTTCATTCACTTGCAAAAGTAGCTGAGCTTTACCAGGTTTAAATGTGAAAGTGAGGTTCGGCTAGGTTTCAAAGCGAAGACACAAGTCATGCAAGGTGAAGCAAAATGCAGGTTTGGTGACTTGGTCGCAGTGTAGTTTGGGAGATGTCTTAGCTCCAAAAAGAGGTCGTGAAGCTTCAATTCAGGGGCCTTGATCCTTGAAGTGAGGTTTTAGTCAAATTTTGAGCGAACTACCTCCCCCAAGGGTCATCAGGTGCAATAAGAATCGGGATGCATGAAAAAATGGTGGTGCCTATTTAAAACCCCAAGGCACATGTTTTAAATAAAATTTGATAGTGCGCATCCTAGAGAAGATTGTTAAGGCAAAAGGTGATTCCTTGGAACCAAAAAGTGAATAATTCATGATCATAAGGAGGATTGCTTCCAACCTCAAGAGAAGTGCATGGCCATCAATGGTAATGCTTATTTCCACCAACTTCAAACTTTGGGTATTTACTCCAAGTATGCACCATTAATGGGGTGGTTCGTGCCCAGGTCCATAAAAGAGATTGCACCCCAGATCGCTCGACTATTTGGTTTCTTGAAGTTCACCCTATGTCATGCTAGAGGACCTAAGAAAAAGAATTTACTAGTAACTGGCATGCACCCGTGTGTATCCATAATTCGTAATGGGTAAGAAGGATACTAAGAAGAAGGCAAAGGCACCTAGGGATGGAAGTTCGAAGAAACCAGAGGTTGGTAAGAAGTACAAACCATAGGGTGAGTAGAAGAATAAAGAGAAAAATAAGGAAGAGAAAAGCAGAAATAAAAGAAGCAGAGGCCAGAGAGTGTAGAAGAGCATTCAGGAGAAGAATCGAAGGAAGAGGAAATTCTCCCACCCATTGATAAATTGGGAAAAATGAGAGATGGTTTCCTCTCCAAGAGCATCGAACAATTGTGACATACTATTGTCCTCCAAGAGCAAGAGGATTGTGGAATACTACTCCAACATATATTGGTTTCTATGCAATCCCATACACAACTACCTAGAATTGGTGTGTGCTATCACCAGGTACTATAATCTACTGACCAGGCAAGTTCGGGAAGCTTGAGGGAGTACATTTTTTTCTATTTTCATAGATAGCATCTAGAACGCCTTTGCTCCCAAGCAATTACTGCCCACATATTACACCATCAAAAATATTAACACTAACGAGTAGACCAGTAGGTACCAGCCTACTTCACAAATGCGGTTGTTCATGGAGTCCCAACTGGGAAAGAAACTACCATCCAAAAAGTGGTCGGAAATGCCCATGTCTCTTAGATATGCTTTCTTCACTAAGTTGAAAAAAGTTAGAAATACTAGGAGACTATTAGACGCCTTTGAGTAGGAAAAGAACACCTCCCTGGCATATTTTCAAACCCTCACACAGCTCGGCTTCCCTAGCTTTACAGATGATGATGGAAACTTTCTACCCAGGGACGAGCTGAAGCTAGCATGGAACGCTTTTGAAGAAGATACTATTGAGATTAACAATTGGGCAAATCCCATCCTGGAAACACAAGTGATTCAATTGATATCCAGGTTCTGTCGGATTGAGTCCTGCCTAGTCAATCTAAGCCAGAGGGTTGGTCATGTTGATATGCACCAGATCGAAAGCTTCAAGCGTCTGGTGAAAGAGCTCCATGATCGTGAGTCGTTCCAGGAGGAAGCCTAGGCTTAGGTTCAGGCCACCTATGAGCACATCTGTGAAGGTCTTGCCCCTTTGAATCCCAACCAAGATCCCAAAATAGAAGAGGGATGCGAATATCAGGAGCATAACGAAGAGGAGGAAGAGGAAGGAGAGAGTCTAGAAGAAGAACCCTAAGTCAGAAGCAGTGAATCAAAAGAGGAGATGGGTGGTGACTTCAATCCCAAGGGATAAAGGTCTAGGACTCCTTGCATTGAGGCGAGCTCAATACCATGCAAGCTACCAAGAATGTTTTCAATTTTACCACATTTTTTCTAAGGGGTAAAATTTTGAATTGTTGTTGCAATTTTTTTCCTATTTGGATTCATTTTCTCCTCTAATCACAATTTTCTCTGATAAAAAATCTTCCTTGGTATTTTCATGCCACAATATTTCACCCATATTTTGGGCATAATCTAGGTTCTGAGTAGCTTTGCTCGTGAAAACAGAAGCCCAAAATCATCTTCGCCCAAAAAATGGGTCAAACCCCAGTTTCAATCGGCTTTGGGGTGAAAGACAACTTCGAGCAGAGGACCACTTTGGAGGTTCAAAAACTGGCTAAGGTAGGTAGTGAACCTTAGCTTCGGGCCTTGCCAGGGGTGAAGTACATCTTGGACAAGTAAAATATTTCTAAGGCAAGTCAGCCTCAACTTCACCCAAGCTACTAGCGAACCTCAACTTTGGGTCCCAAGGTGAGCAAACCCCGGCTGCGGGGTTAGCTAGGGCAAAGGACCACTCCAAATTTTGCCTTCTCCAAATAATTTCTAAGATGAGTCATCCTCAACTTCACCCACAAATCCAGTGAAGCTCCACTTTTGGCAACATTTCTAGGAAACCCTCGTCTCTAGCAAAAAAAGAATTTTCTGACAAAATTGGCTAAGGCAAAGGAGTTAGGGGGATAGGTTTGTCTTCGTCTAGAAATCTAGTAAAGCCCAAATTTAGGGGCTATCTTCAGCGAAGCTCCTCCTTTTGGAAATAAATTTCTAAGGTAAGGTCAAACCGATCTTCGCTCCTTCGTTTAGCGAAACTCTATTTCAGGCCATTCCTTCAATGAAGCTCCTCTTTGGGCCCAACCTGAGTGAAATCTATCCACTAAAATTCATTTCAAACTTAGAGGCTCTCATCCCCTTAGCTCCAACAGGCTCCCAGCTTCGGTATCCAACCATGATGAAGCTATATTTTGGACTCCATTCAAGTGAACCTCGGCCAGCATATGCCAAACTGCTGGTGAACCTCAGCCTTGGTCCCAATTTCTAGTGAACTCTAGCAAGAGCATTTTTAAATGCTAATACTACCATCTATGGTACACGAGTTTAGTTCTCCAACCTATCTCACCAATACAGCACTATCAGGTCTCAAAAAAGTCTCTGAAGGTAAGCTTCACCAACCATATTAATGATACATGTTGTCATAGTTGTATAGCATGCTTCGAAGCCGTTGTAGATGCGAGTGAGCCAAGTGAGCCTCAAATTTTGTCCAAAGTCATTGTAAACATGAGTGAGCCACAAATTCTATCTGGAGCCACTGTAAACATGAGTGAGCCAAATTCTATGGATACTCTATCATGTGACAGGGGTCAAATCTCAGCTGCCCCAGTGATTTTTAGGATTGTGGCATTAATGATTACAGGGTTGTATTCCTCTATAAAATCCACTCAATGTAATATAATCAAGGGGGAACATTTTGCTAAAAATTTGTACTCAAATTTTGCATCAATACTAAGTCTCCTGGTTCTGATTCTAGATTCTTTTTTTGTGTATGCTACCTTATGTTATTATTTTTGTTAAATTTTGTTTATTTATATGCATGTTGTAATTCTGTAATCTAGATTTAAGTGTGTGATAAAGAATGAAACCTGGAATTATCAAAGGATACATATTAGAGAATATTTCAGTGTTAGTTTTTGTTATATTCATAGTATCGATTACTGTTGATTTAAGTAGAAGTTAGTAATTGTTTTGCCTATTCTTCCCCTTGGAACTATCCAACATGTGGCCATATTTCTCTATTTCTTTCAATTATTTTTTTATTTCAGTAATTTCCCAATTCCTTTCATGTTCCCTAATCTTAAACCCCAATGTAGTGTAGTAAAGGAGACAGTCTTCTCTATATATTGGCACGGAAGGCATTCCTTCATTTCGGTATTTCAATGTGTTGGGTAGGTCTAGGGCGCATATATAAATCAAACCCTTTCCCATGGTAGATTCATAACCAACAATTATTATCATTAGAGCTTTTGAATCATTTTATTCAAACTTTCAAGAAGGGATCAATCTCCCTTCCCACCAAGGATTGTTCAAGTTTATCTATACTCATCTCCTTGCCCATAGCCCCACAATTCCCTTAGCTAAGCTCGATCATTTTATATATCCTCCCCATGATAACATCCTCCTGAATGAGGATACCCCTGAGGGTGATGAATCCTTAACCCCTTTGTCAACTCCAAAAATAAAGAGAAAATCGATAAGGTTTGACGTGGATGAGGAGGCATCCAAAGGAGATAAACCTCAAATTGAGGAACTAGTGGGTGCTATGAGGATATCTATCCGTCTCTGTAAGAATATGTGTAGAAACCAAAGCATGTACTAGGAGGTGGACTTTGATGATGACGAGGACTTCACCATGGAGGCTCTACAGAATTTGGTAATTTGGGCTATATCCATGGTAATTTCTCAATTCAAGGAGTTTCAGGAAACCTTGAAAGAAATGTGTAATGTATTACACTTGCTATTTTTTTGCAAAGTCTTTGAAGTGTCCAAGATGAGAAAACTAAAGGAGCCAATCAAGCCAAAGGAGACCCCCTCTAGGATGAAAGATAGCAGCAAGGATGTGGTCAAGGATAGCGGTAAGGATATTGCCTAACTGATACTACTAAGGACAGGCTTTAGGAATCGCCCAAGGATGGGTTGTTTTGTTTTGTGTTAGCCTGGGTATTCAGGCCTTTTTTAATTTTCTTTTGGATTGTGTGTTTCTGGGATGATGGCCCTTTTCTCTAGGATCCTTTCAAAACTCATTTCAATAAAACTTACCAAAAAAATTCTTCAAACTTTAGAATCTCTATATCACCTATTTCAGGCCTTTTTGTTGATCCTATGACTATATCCCAAAGTTTCTCATATACCATGATTGCTTTTACTTTGTTTTTCCATGAGAAATAGTTTGGACCTTTAAGAAGTTGAGATTCTGCAAGAAAGAATTTGTTTGATGTCATGATGATTCTTCTTCTCCTTTTTAAATTCTCTAGAACCTTTATGAAGCTTTGGATTTGGTGGACTTCCTTATGTCTCCCTAGTATATAGAATTTTAGGTTTTGTAGAAACCTTATATCTCCCAAATGGATTTAGAACTTGATAATTTTTTATAAATGCTAATATTACCCTAATGTTTTTGGAAATGTAGAAGTGCTTTTGTGAAATATAGTTCAATTTTGGATTGATTTTGTAAAGTTTTGAGAATCCCAAAATCAACCTATAGTTCTCCTTATTACTCCTATTGAACTATGCACTTTTCTATATTGAAGAGGTTTAATGTTGGATTTCCCCTTGTCCCTTTTTGTGAAATTTTGAGACAAATATTTTGCTAATATTCCAACTTTAGAAAAGCTTTAATAAACCCCTTTTTAATATCCCTTAGAATTTGATTTTAGTGTTTCTAATTTTCAATAACCTAGTTTGGTGTTGTAACCCTTATAACTCCCAAATTTGGAAAATTAGAACACAATAATATTTGTAAATATCAATGGATTAATTCCAAGTAGTATCCCGTATTTCTCCTAGGTTGTGTTTTACAAATATTATACTACTTTGATATTTAATTTCCCTAATTTTTGATTTTAAATAAAGATTGATTTCCTTTAATACTTCACCCTTAGAATATAACCTTATAACTCCCTTTTTAATGAAAGCAAATTAGATAGGGGAAATTTTACCTTAATAAAATTTTTCACCTTTATTAAATATTATGTGTATGGTTGTAATATATCCTTCTTGGGTGTTGTGAGTAATGACAGATTCTTCAACGTGCTTCTAGGCTTCAATACCCTTCTTTAATGCTTCTCTTAACTTATTTTATCGAGAGTTATTACACTTGTCTTTGCTGCTTATGAATGCTCCCAAATTCTACATTCTCCCTAAACCAAGGCACCTTTAATAGGTGGTCAATATTTTGATTAGTGACAAGTGTCACAATGGTTTCATTCAATGCTCCAAGGATGCTTTGGACACTTGGTGGAGTCACCAACTCTATTATAATATATGTTACAAGTTTCACCTTAGATTGGAACATTTTTATTCCCTATTTATGAACTGTCCAAGTGGCTTCTCTACTTCAACGTATGTGAGGCCTCTTACTATAACACTTCCAGCTGAAAGTAACTCCTCTTCTACATGGAAAATGGGTTTCAAAAAAATTGTGTAATGTCTCCTTTCACATGTGTGAAATTCAAAGTTCCTTTATGGGTATTTTAGGGTTCTTTTGTAGAATGAAAAGTGTCACCTTCTTTCCTTTGCATACCCTTTTCTTATCAACACCTTCTTGCAAGCCCTTAAATATATTTTTCCACCTTATTATTTGCTATACTTCATTGGTGCTGAGATATTTCTAGCCAAGCAATGCTTATGGTGGAGCTTTGGTGGATCTTGAATGAAGTTCAAATGGTAGCACTTTGGTGAAGACTTCTTGATGCTCCAATGATGGTATTGAATGCTCCTTGATTTGATGTATGATTCTAATTTGCTTGCCTTGATTTCTCTTGATTATATAATGCTATATTTTTCTCCTTTAGTGAGCAATGTGAAACCTTTCTTGTGCTTTACGGGTTACATATTATGGTTGTCCAACCCATGCACAATGTGAGCCCTTTTGAGAGGTTTCTTTATGCTTGGAGTGTTCTAGTATTCGGCTATGCTCTTCTTAATAATAATGTACCTTTGAGGTACCTTCAAATCTGTGCTCTTCCTACTTAGAACGTATTAGAGAAGTGCAATACCATGTAACAATATTTGTATATAAAAACCTTTTTATTGCACCCTATCTTGCACTCTTTTTGCAGGTCTAATTTTTTGATTTTGTGGCAGATTTTTGAATGCAATGTAAGGGTTTTGAGGATGTCTCTTTGATTAGACACCTTCCTCTATTTTCTTGGTTATTTTAAAAATGAACCTAATCTTGTAACCACTTGATAGAAGCTCCATTTTTTCTATATTTTTATGCACTATTTCTTTGTAACAAAACATTACTGTGCTTTGAATTTGAGACTTACCAAGTCTCTATTTGAGGCTTCCTTTGTTGATCTTCAGTGGTTACTTTCTTCTCCAACACCTAGAGGATTTGAGGCTGATTTTGTGGCTTCTCTTGGCCACTAAATATTGCATATTTTTGTGCACTAATAGTGTCTTTAGACACTTTGAGAAAATCTGATTTTGTGCCCTTCTCAAAAACACAAAGGCTAATATTTTGAGAGCAATAGAGTAGTGCAAATACACTTAATAATATTTTACTTTTAATGCACTAACAATTCTCACCTTATCACTCCAATAAAATCTCAAAATAACTTATCAATGCACTTAATCAATTTACTACAACTAATCAAGAATAATCTGAAATGAACCTTCAAGAATTATTCTACAAATTCACTACAAGCAATGTTGTAGGACTTAGTCTTCTTTTATTTTTCCAAAGTAGATGATAGGTAGTTGATAGATAGTTGTAGTTCTAATATCTAATAAACTCCTAATTAATGTGCAAATGAACCTTAAAAAGAACTTTCCTTTTTGCACTTTTTGAAGACTATAATGCAATCCTTTTTTTTCTTTTGCAACTTTCAATCTAAATAAGGTGCCTTAATAAATCTGACAGATGATCCAATTTTAATCAATGAATCTGATTGCACCCAAGTTGCATACCTTTTGAAATATTTATCATACATCTTACCATTTACATTATTGATTTGTTCTTTCTTTCTGCGATACATTTTTGCTATGGTGAATATGTTGTAGTAAGTTGTCTCTTGATTCCATTTTATTTGAGAAATAGATTAAACTCTTTTGAAGTGAATTCACCTCCCTTTTCTGATCTAAGAAACCTAATGGTCTTTCTAGATTCTTTCTCTACTTGAAATTTGAATTGCTTGAAGCAACTGGAGGCTTCTAACTTGTATTTCATGAAATATACCCACATTTTCCTTGTATGATCATCAACAAATAGCTGAAAATATTTATGCCCTCCAATACTTGTAATATTCATTGGGCCACATAGATATGTATAGATTAATTCTAGTGGTTGTTGGGATCTATGTTGATGAGTTTCAAAAGGCACTCTATGTTGTTTTCTTGCTAAACATTCTAGACAAATGGTAGGTTCCCAAGAGAGATTAGGTATTCCTTCAACCATTTTATATTTGACCACTTCATTTAAGGAAGATGAGCTCGTGTGACCTAGTCTTTTATGCCATAGTTCTCTTTCACTTGAAGTTCTTATTGATAGGGCTTGATGAGTTGTAGTGTCTAGAATGAATAGGTTTTCCTTATAGGATCTTGTGGCTACCATTTCCCCTTGTTTAACAATATGACATTGTTTTCTTCCTTTGATAGTCTTGAATTCTACTATCATATCCTGATCCATGAGTTGTGAAACTGAGAGAAGATTGGTGGTCAATCCATGAACAAATAAAATTTTTTTTATTATTCCTTTTCATCTACTAGATTGACATCAATATCTCCTATTCCTTCTACTTCATAGGTCTTGTTATCTGCTATTGCAACTGGTTTTTCCTGTACTGCTTGTAGAGTCCTGAATAGAGTTTTGTTTCCAGTCATATGTTTGCTTGCCCCTGAGTCTATATACCAATAGTCCATAGTTCCTAAAAAAAATTGTAGAATTCCTTTTATATCCCAAATTCATGGATAAAATATTTAATTCTAAATTTCATATATGTTTTTGATGTAGAAATACTTATACCTCCAAAATTAGAAATTTTGAAATTTTGAAATAATATTTGCAATATTTTGTAATTCTATTTTGATGTACTATCCTTATTTATCCAACCTTATTAAATTTACAAATATTTAAATGGTTTTGTAAACTATGGTATGCATTACAAAACTCCAATATAGCCTTCAAATTCTAGAAAATATCTTCAAAAATATAATTATAGGCTTAAAAATAATAATATGATTTTCTAAGGTTATAAAAATGCTTATCACTCCACTTTTACTTTTAATAAAGTTTGACTTTATAATATATTCCCTTCTTATTCCTCCTAGCAATATAAAAATTTAATATATGGTGAAATGCTATGGTAAATACCTTAAATATCCAATCACTCCTTGTTGGTCTTGCTCAAACTTACTTGGAATGCTACGTATGACTCTTCAAAGATGCTTTGACCTCCTTTAATGTTTATCCTCTTGCATTTGCTATGTAAGGTGCTAGAAAAACAACTATAATACTACCTCTACGACTATATGAGTGCTTCACCTTCCTTTGGATGTGTGCCACATGGTGTAGATGTTATTTGACTCCTTGTATTCCTTTCTTGGTGGTGCTAACATTCATGAATAGAATAAAGTGGACACTTGTCACCTTTTTCCTTACAACTTGGTAGTTACACAATCTTCTTGGATGCTTGGATAATAATAAAAAATATTTTAATGTTTGAGCTCTATTTTTACGTTCAACCTTATGCACCAACTTTTGTCTTTAGTGCCAAGTGGATATATTTTCTTCTTTTGAAAGAAACAAGTGTAATAAACTCTTTGTACATGCACTCTTTGAGAAAACTGTGGTTTTCACCACTTCAATCTTACAAAGACGATAGAAAGAGTAGTAAGGATGAAGATAACATTCTCATCAGGACTCAATTTGAGTGGTTGAAAATTTTATTCTCAAAAGCTCACATTCTTGTCATAAAAAGCAAAACAATCATGCAATGAGTAGTAAGGATAGGATTACATTTCTATCTAGATGGTTATATAAACTGATTCCCCACAGCTCTAATTTTTTTATAAACAAATAATCATAATGAGGCTTCAAGTAGTAAGGATAGGGTTTCATTCTCATCAGGGCTTGATTTGAGTGGTTGATGTTGAACCCATATGTAACTAAGTATTTTTGAATACAACTATCTTACGTAGCTAATTTTAGGAGAGCATCTTGTTGTTAAGAGAGATAATAGCTAGCAATTAGACTTGGTCTAATTTTAGAGATCGTTACGTGATTCTGCAATCCTATTTTTATTGATCTATGGTTTTTTGAAATCAAAATATATATATTGTAATCATTTTTTGAGCAAGAGATATAGATTATGTGAATTGAAATCATATTTTGGTATTAGAGTGAGGAGAGGATACTTTATTTTTGGATTGCCCATAATTTCTTGAGTTTAGTCTAGGAAAAAGGATCTGTGTTTGAGAGTGCTCCACAGTAAAGAGAGAGTGATGCATGAGACCAAGACATGGTTTCATAAGACAGTAAGACAATGTGCCTATGCATGATGATTGCAGAGATCTGTTGTTTGAAAATTGTGGAGCATTGTATACATTGGAGCACTGTATACATCTATGTCAAGAACTATGAGCATGTAGATGAGAAGCCTACTATACCTCGATTACGGTGAGCATGAAGGATTTGGTATGTTAAATTTGTATGTGTTTTAATACGTTAAAGAGAGGAGACGTAATTTGATACGTCAAAATTGGATACTCTGGATACATCTTGTGTTGTGACGATTCATGAGGAAATACGTGAGGATTGAAAAAAAAAGGTCTCCTATGACGTGGAGAAGATTTGGAGAAAGGGAATTTCGTTCGTCTTGCAAGTTTTTATCTGATTCGTTGTGACAGATGTAATAGTAGAGCCGCCTGCAGAACACGTGAAAGGAGAAACGTGACAGTGTCTTACTCATTGAAGAGAGATTACGATTTGAATATTGCAATAAAATACGTGCACATTGTGCACTGAGAGGAGATGAGCGATTGTAGTTTGATGCAGTTAGAGACGTAGCAGACGTACATGAAGTGATCTACGTGGAAGGTTTTTATAAAAAAAAGGCACTTGTTGTTTGCCAATGTGATTAGTGGAAGAGTCAACGTGCCCTGATCGTGACCAAAAAAATCTTACGTTGTGAGTAAAGAGAATACGAAAGAAGAATTTTTTTCTTTGTAGTAGTCAAAGCTATTGAAATACATATTTTAAGGAGACAATTTTGTTTGACTACGCATGAGGCCAGCAGAAATTGATTATTGGAAGGAGGAGATAATAGGAAAGTTGTGTGTGAATCTTGGTAGTTGGTGAATTTGTTGTTCAGAGTATGGCAGTCAGAGATATGCATGTGATTATACGGTATTCAAAGAGTTAGCTGCATATAAATAGAGGTATATAAAAATAAAAATATATATTTTTGTTTGCATTTTCTTTAAAATAAATTTATTTCATTTTTTTTTAATAATTTAATATATTAAGCTTAAAATAATTATTATTTTTTTCTTAAATATTTTATTATTAATCAAATTGGTGATTAAATTTATTTTGTTTTGCAAACATAATATAAAGGAGTGGAATTTTTTTTTGCTAAGTTTTGTTACTAATGGCTGGTAACAATAATCTTCCTATCCCTGAGTTCAATGGCCTTGATTATGAGTACTGGTCCATCAATACGAGGACCCTACTCATTGGTAAAGGACTATGGGATATAATCGAAGAAGGTTATGCAGAACCTGCAGACTAGACAACGTTGAGTGCAACCAATAAGACTACTAAGAAGGATGTCCAAAAGAAGAATTCATTTGCTCTCTACCATCTCCAAGCAGCATTGGAGAAAAGCATCTTTCCAAGTATTACCTCTTGTTTATCTACCCAAGATGCATGGAAAGCCTTGAAAGATAGCTATCAAGGGAGTGATCAGGTGAAGCAAGTAAGGCTTCAAACCTTGAAGCGATATTTTGAGAATCTCAAAATGCAGGAAGATGAGAAAGTTGGTGACTACTGTGTGAGAGTGAAAGCAGTTGTCAACAAGATGGAGACCCTTGGAGAAGACATAAAACCTGAAGTGGTTGTGAAGAAAGTGTTGAGAACACTTCTTCATAAGTGGAACCATATTGCTATCATTATTGAGGAATCTAAAGATCTTTCTAACCTCACTTTTGATGCACTAATAGGTTCTTTGATGTCTCATGAAGAAATATTGTAGGGTGCTACATCTACAAGCTATGGAGGTGATGAGAAAGCATTCTCATCCAAATAAGGTGATAATGCACAAGGAAGAGGACAAGGAAGAGGATAAGGAATAGCTCAAAGGAGAGGTAAAGGAAGAGGATGAGGTAGATCAAGAGATGGCAATCAAGGAAGAGGAGGTGAAAAATCAAAGAAATCTTGTTACAATTGTGGCAAGGTTGGTCGCTTTGATAGAGATTGTTGGTCCAAAACTTCTCAATATAGGAGATGTCAATATGGAAACTATGGAGAAGAGGAAGGAACTTCAAATTTATTTCTTTCTTATGGAAAATCAGATTCCAATCTTAATGAAACTTGGATTTTGGATACTGGTTGTTCCAATCACATGAGTGGCAAAGTGGAGCTCTTTGCTACAATGGATTCCTCCTACAAATCAAATATCAAATTGGGAGATGACAAAACACTACACGTTGAAGGCATGGGAGCCATGGAGGTTCTAAAAAAAAAAGGCACCAAGAAGGTAAATGACATCTATTACACCCCCAAACTCCAATATAATTTTCTTAGTGTTGGATAAATGATGGAGAAGAACTATAGGCTTGTTTTTAATGAAGGAAAATATGTAATTTTTGATAAATACAATTGTAATAGAGTTTTTACACAAGTACCTATAACAAAAATAGGTTGTTTCCTCTTAAGTTTGGGGAACAAGGAGGTGCTCAACTTGCTAGTGTAGCTATTTCTAATCTAAGTGTGCTTTGGCACTTGAGATTTGGTCATCTTAATTTTGCAAGTTTGAAGTTGTTGACTTCTCAAGCTATGGTAAGTGGACTTCCAAGAGTTGAATAACACATGGAGAGCAAGCCATCCACTACAATTGGTGCATTCGGATATTTGTGATCCAATGCAAACCAAAAGCATTGGTAACACCTCTTACTTTCTCACTTTCATTGATGATTTCTCTAGGATGTGTTGGATTTATTTTTTGAAAACTAAATATGAAGCTTTTGATTCTTTCATAGATTTCAAAAATACTGTAGAGAATCAAAGTGAGTTTTTTCTAAAAAATCTAAGGACTGATAGAGGGGGAGAGTATTCTTCAAATGCATTTCTAAAATATTGTAAATATTATGGAATAAAAAGGCAATTCACAACTGCCTACACCCCACAACAAAATGGTGTGGCTAAAAGAAAGAACCGCACTATAGTAGAAATGGCTAGATCAATGCTTCAAACTAAGCATCTAAGTAACATGTATTAGGTTGATGTTGTTAGAACTAGTGTTTACATTTTGAATAGGAGTACTACTTCTATTTTAGATGGGATTACTCCTTATGAAGGATGGTATGGCAAAAATCCAAATGTAAAACACTTTAAGGTTTTTGGTTGTCTTGCATAAGCCCACATTCCTGATGAGCAAAGAAAGAAACTTGACCCAAAGGGTCAAGAATGTTTTTTTTTTGGATATTTTGAGTCTTCCAAAGCATATAGGCTCTACAATCCCAAAACACATAAAATTGCACTCTCCAGGGATGTAATTTTTTATGAATGGGAAGAATGGGGTCATCAAAAACTTTTTGTTGATGATGGATCTCATGATGCAAGTTCCTCTCAAGTGCAACAAGTGCAGCCCAAAAACAGCAAAGGAAGTCCTCCAAGCCCAAGTATGAATACTACTTCAAGTACAACAGATGCTACTCCAAGTCCTTCTCCACAAATATTAGTAATTTCTTCACCAATGGACATTGATTCTCCATCAAGAGGTAAAAGAACACTTCAACACCATCCATATTTTCAAATGTTGGATAAGAATTTCCAGAAAAGATACACTATAAGTCAAGCTAGTAAAATGAATGGAGTTTTGAAAAGACTTGAAAATATGCATATGTATGGTGATGATGATTCTCAATAACCTAAGGGTGATGTTGTAAATTATGCTTTAATGACTAGTGTTGAGCTAGAGCCATCTAGTTATGAAAAAGCATGTAATTTTGATGTATGGCAACAAGCCATGAAAGAGGAAATGACCTCTATAAAAAATAATGATACTTGGGAGCTAGTGAAGCTTCCTAAGGGCAAGAAATGTATTGGATGGAAATGGGTCTACAAGACCAAATTCAATGTTTATGGAAGTATTGAAAGACACAAGGCAAGACTTGTAGCAAAAGGGTTCACTCAGAAGTATGGGATTGACTATGAGGAGACCTTTGCTCCTTTTGCTAGAGAGGAGACAATCAGATCGGTACTTTCTTTGCCTGCCCACAAAGGGTGTAAAATTCATCACATGGATGTTAAAAGTGCCTTTCTCAATGGGTACTTGAATGAAGAGGTTTTTATACAACAAACTCAAGGATTTTAAGAACAAGGTAAGGAGCATCTTTTCTACAAATTAAATAAAGCAATGTATGGCCTCAAGCAAGTACCAAGAGCATGGTACTCACGTATTTATGGTTACTTTCAAAGTTATGTATTCACTAGGAGAAAAAGTGAACCTACTCTCTAGTACATGAAACAAGGTAAATATATTCTCATTGTATTCTTATATGTGGATGATTTAATATTCATGGGTAGTAGTGCTAAGATGAATGAGGATTTCAAACATTCCATTATGAAAGAATTTGAAATGAAAGATCTAGGTTTAATGCATTATTTCCTAGGCATGGAATTACATCAAACAGGTAAAGGGATCTTTATATGTCAACACAAATATGCTCAAGATATAATCAAAAAAATTTCTATGGAGCAATGCAAGCCTATTGCAACTCCAACGGGTCATGGGATCCAATTAAGCAAAGATGATGGAGCACCAAAAGTTGACATGACCACTTACAGGAGCATGGTTGGGAGTCTAATTTTCCTCACCAACACAAGGTCGGATATTTAGTATGTTGTTTCTCTTGTTTCAAGGTATATGGCTGATCCATCTGAACTTCATTTACAAGCAACTAAAATAATTTTGAGATATGTAAAAGGTACATTATATTTTAGAATCCATTACCACAAATGTAATTTTGTAAAATTAGTTGGCTTTAGTGATAGTGATTGGGTCAGCAATATAGATGATAGAAAATCTATTTCAGGGAATTGATTTAGTCTTGGATCAGGACTAATGACATGGAGTTCCAAAAAGCAGACTGTTGTAGCATTATCATATACTAAGGCTGAGTATATAGCAATCACAAATGCTAGTTCTCAAGCTCTATGGTTGAGAAAAGTTCTTGAAGCAATTGGAGAACAACAAAATGGTCCTACAAGATTGTACTATTTCAATATGAGTGCCATCCAATTGGCACATAATCCTATCCACCATAGCAGGTCCAAGCATTTTGATATGAAGTATCACTTCATTCGTGACATGGTGGATAAAAAGGTTGTTGAGCTTCGACATTGCAGCACTCTGGACAACATAGCAGACATCTTCACCAAAAGTGTTTCTAAAGCTCAATATATAAAGCTAAGAGACTGTATCATCAACCCTTTCAACTTTAAGAGGGATAATGTTGAACCCATATGTAACTAAGTAGTTGTGAATGCAACTATCCTATGTAGCTAAGTTTAGGAGAGCATCTTGTTGTTAAGAGAGATAATAGCTAGCAGTTAGACTTGGTCTAATTTTAGAGATTGTTACCTGATTCTGTAATCATATTTTATTGAGCTATGGTTTGTTGAAATCAAGCTCTATATATTGTAATAATTTTCTAAGCAAGAGATATAGATTATGTGAATTATAATCACATTTGAGAATCGGACTCCTCAAAGCTTAAATACCCTAGCATTAGACTATGCTCTTACATGGCACCTAAGGACTCGTTATATTTTTAGGTCTTGCATTACAAAGTAGTTAAGCCCAACTGAGTACAAATTCAGGGTAACGATGACCATAAGGTGATCTTAATTACAACAATGGGCTCTAAGAGTTGGCCTAGCAATGGGGTAGTCTTATGTGTTTATCACATTAATAAACATCACATGCACACAGGGATATTGAATATCTTGGTCTTCTTAGAATATTTCTATCTTTTTAGAATCTTGCATGGTTAGTATACATCTTTTGACTGGTCAACTAAGGTGTTTGAGTCTCACGAAAACCATGTTGACTCCCTATATCTTATTGTTTCCTATCTATCCTATCTATCATTTACATTTTATCATATCATATTTTAGTCACAATTAAGTGCATAATCTTACAAAAGGGTTGGCATTTTGATTGATGACGTTTATACATTTGGTGGTGCTTACAATTAGGTTGTTTTGCATCTTAGATTCATTTATTACGTTTTAGCATATAAACATAAATATAAATAAAATTGCATCATCCTATCATTAGTACATAATATACATACATCTATCTAGGCATACATCTAAACATACATACTACAATGTCTAGGAACACATCCATCATCTATCATTGCATCCATAAGTGCATCCATGTGTAACATAATATAAGAAATAAACAGGCTCCAAAGGTACCCAAAATCCTTTGGTCACATCAATTCAAAAGGCTCCAAAGATACCCACACTCCTTTGGTCAATTCAAAATGCTCCAAAGGAACCTAACGCATTTGGTCACATCAATTCAAAACACTCCAAAGGAACTTAACCCCTTTGGTCACATCAATTCAAGACACTCCAAAGACACTTAATGTCTTTGGTCAAATCAATTCAAAAGGCTCCAAAGGCATCTAACCCCTTTGGTCAAATCAATTCAAAAGCTCCAAAAGTACCCAAATTTCTTTGGTCAATTTCAATTTTCAAAAAGCTTTGAAGGTACCCAAACGCCTTTGGTAAATCTCAAAAATATCTTAAGGCACCTAACCTCTTTGGTCACATAAAGCCAAAAAAAATTAAGTGAACCTCGTACCTAGTGATTTACTCTAGTCACATGGCGATTGTAGTGATTGGTTATCCATGCAATTCAATAGGATGAGTAAACTACCATAAGTTCACTCACAAAAAAACTAATAAAATGGTTAAAATCAAGGTTGTAATGGGGTCTTATCCCATTTTAAATTTGTAATTGTTCTAGAAAATACAAATCAAGTCATATTGGTCATGTGACTCATCACTTTCATCATTTTTCCACTTCCTCATCAACTCGTCGCTTGAGGGGGTAGTCATGCATCACAAAATTCATAATCAAGTCAACAATCAAAAACTCAATCATGCGAATTGTGTTCATTCAAGAATCATTTCCAAATATAATCATGCACCCTCCTTGCTTAGGGCAAACAAAAAAAATCAAAAACAAACTGGGTAGCTAAACTGCCTAATTGGTATCCCCAAAGGCTAAAGTGTAGACTTAAGCTTATCTTCCAATGCCCCTAAGGCTAAAGTGTAGACTTAAGCTTGTCTTCCAATACCCCAAAGGCTAAAGAGTAGACTCAAGCTTGTCTTCCAATGCCCCAAAGGTTACCAAAAACTTAGTATACTCAAAGCCTAAAGTGCGGACTCATATCATGATTTTTGCTAATGGATAAAAATTCTACTAAAATCAAGTTCTTCAACTTGTCAAAATCAATGATTCAAAAATGCATGCTCTTTTTATGATTGGGGCATCTAACATTGATCAGTTCAATGAACATCAACAACCCTTAATTTAACTCTAGGTCATCTATTTGTACTCTATGTTGTGCTTTCATGCAATGCATCCTAAAAATGGGTATTTTTAGACACCTAAAATACATCATGTTAAGGATTTTACCTATATGAACTCTTTTAAGACCATATGACTCACTTTGGGTAGCCTTCGGCCTAAAATAATGGTTATTTCCATTCAAACAAGGAACATTTACCTAAGCATTTTGGGTCGTCCTACCTTGATATGGCCTCAAACTTGGGGTCATCCTACCTTGAGATAGCCTCAAAATTAGGGTCATCCTACCTTGATATGGCCTCTAGGGCCATCTTACCTTGAGACAGTCACAAGGACTTTTAGCCAAAAAGTCAAGTGGGACCCATCTGGCACCCACAACTGCTAGTTAGATTCCACGCATGATCCCAAGTTGTAACTTAATGTCTTGCATGAGACAAAATAGTAAAAAAAATGTATGCATTAATAAATTGCATGATATTTCATAGAAAATCATTCACTTTTATTAATACGAGTTGTCTCTTCACTTTTTTATGCAAAAGGTTTATGCCATTATTAGGTTTTTTCAAGGAATCTATATATTGACATTCATCCTCATTCAAAGGGACAAGGGAGATTCGCATTTTCAAGCAATGAAGTGATGTCAAAACCCAATCATGAGCTCTCAAGATTTCATAATTAAAAGCTATGTCACTGGACTGCTCCAAGGGTTGAAGACTATGCTTATATTCCTCATGTAATTGAACACCCCAACTTTAATGATTGATCAGATCCACAAAGCCATTGTAACAATGCATCCAATCTATTGATAATATCACATATAGAACCTAGGAACCACTCATAATTGGCCACGAGGAAATTACTTATAGGTTAGTGATCGTCTCAATCAAATATGGCCTGCAAGTATGACTGTCCTGCATAGAGACGACCTCTAGGGTATAGATCTATTTTATTTATTTATTTTCATAATAAGTTATAGTAGCATTTTTATTTATTGTTTTAATAGAGATAGGATTTAATTTACATATACATCTATCATATTTTAGTTTATTTACTACTTTAATTATCATCACATCAAGTCCTATCTCAAAAGGCTCTGCATATGCTACTAATTGCTTTGCTTTCCTTGTGTGCAGGTGATAGATATCTACAATGGAAGAGGCATGCTAGACCTTTACACATCAATCATTGTGGTAGTCATTAAAAACCTACCACACATTAATTTTTGGGTGTGAAGAAGATCTTGTGCAATACATCTTAAAGATTTTATCAGTAATTAATTGTATCAGATTAATAGTAAATCCTTCAAAGGGATATTATTGTAACCTCCTTGAAAGAATGGATATTATTATTAATAAAGTGGCACCATCATTCATTTACATATATCTTGTTCTTATCTTTGTGGTTTCATTATTATTGCTATCTTTCAATATTTTGTTTGCTTGGATGTATATGGTCTTTTTTAGCACTTCAGACTTTTTTCAAGGATCAATAGCAAATTTAGATATTGATCAATAGGCATGAACCTGAAAACCTACACTTTAAAATTTTTTATCTTTGCAAAATTCAGGTTTAAAATATTTTCGATACTATTGCCATGGTGGTGCACTTTTGCAAGGGTGAATTGTAAAGCTATCATAGTAGAGCTATACTATTGCAAATAGTAATTTTGCCAAAATGGGATATATTTGAATTTTAGTACTATTGTGAAAATGTAGCACTTTTGAAATCCAGTGCTATCATAAAATTGTGGCACTTTTTCCAAAGAAGACATTTGAAGGGGGAAAGGGGGCTTAGAGGATTTATAGTCTAGATAGGATGATAAATTAACTTTTTTATATAATTGTAAAGATTGGGGTGCTAGATTATTGTGAGAGATAACCACAAACATTGGAGACCATATTGGATCTATTGGATAATAGTGATATGGAAATTCTTTTGGCAATGGGATTTTATTAGCTATTATATATGTCTAAGAGTGCTTTTGATATGCCATTGCTAACCGTGTTGACTAATCAATGGTATTCGAAGGTGAATACCTTTCAGTTGTCAACAAGAGATATGATGATGATTCTGAGGGATGTATACAATATTCTTTGGGTGCCAATAAGATGGGATCCTATTTATATTGGGAGTGATTGACAGCAATATCTAGATATCTTGATAGGAGATATGAGGTTTTCCATTATCAAATATAGCCTTAATATCAATGCTATTAACTAGGGAGGTCACCTAGATCACATGACTATTATGTTGTGCTCATTGAAATCCAAGATCTTGGTGAGAGATACCATCTGATAAGTTTTATAATAAGATGAGTTGAGGTTATTTCTTTGATGAATGATCTTCTGGTTATTTTTCTTAGGGTATGGTGGTCTTGGAAAGGTTATATAGGAATCTTCACAAGGTGGTGTAGCATAGTGGAAAGAGTCTAGTTTGGTGTATGCTTCTATAGGACTAGGCATGGGAGCATCTAGCCATTAGGAGACCACTGATGTTGCATGGGTAGGAGGATAATCCAAAGATACCAATAACTTATAGGTGGGTCAGTAGGTTAAGGATAGGAAAAGGGACCATAAGAGCTACTTATCATGCAACAGATTATCTTAGATTCAATCAAGTGACTTGGCAACCAGTCATCTTGGTTGGGTGGAGGATCAATGAGAGCTATACCTAGTGAGGAGGATCTAGTGGTTAACTAATAGGAGTGGGAAGCATAAGCTATACCATTTTTATCTAATGTTATGATAGTTTGGTGGTGTATAGGGATTCTTGCTACTAGGGTTCTTTGGTACCATCACTCAACTATAGAGGTAGACATTGAAAGACCTCCCAATACTTTTTTTTTTAAAGGTAGGTGTCAAGGATGTTCTATTTGTAAAACCTATAAGATATGATCCTAGAGTTCATACCAGATACATGAGATAGTATGTAAGGTTTCATTCCAAGAGGGTGATTCCAATAGAGGCACAACCTCAAAGGACATGAGTGCTAGAGTAGGTTGCAAATATTTCGAGATATTTTTGGAATCAAAGGAGAGAGTTAGAGGAGATGAGGGAAATAGAGGAGGTTAGGGCTATGAATTGAGGTAAGGAAACAAAGGAGGGTGGAAAAAGTGCATAAGATCCCCTAGATATGGATCCTTTAATAGTATTTCCACCAACATCAGGAGTACCTGTAAGGGTTTTACCAAATCAATTGGTGGAGAAGGATATGTAGGTATAGAGGGAGGCTATGCTATGAGATATTTAGACACTCAATGCATAGTCATCTAGTATAGAGGAATCCCAAGAGGTAAGAGCAATATAATATTATGTCTCACATAGCCTAGCTAAGACCAATAATGCTTAGGAGATCAACTAGATGTAGGATAAGATCACTTGATTAGTAGAAGAGAAATATGTTATTATGGTATAGGAATCGGTAGGGGGAATTGATGGATATATGATGCAAGTACTAGTGAGTTAGATTAATGTTTTATTGACTCAGTTAGAAGGGTAAGTGGATAGAGTGCAAGTTGAGCTTTAATTCATAGAGTAGGATGCTCAAGCGGAGGAAGAACATGCTACCCACTACTACCCTCTTTACCACATAATAGTACCTAATTTATAGGGAGAATCATCTTTGATGTATTCAAGATCCCATATTGGATCATGATCTGTGATGTGTTAGTCATATAGGTCTATTAGGTTTTGGCCTTTCCTGCCAATATCATCCAAAGGGGATATAGGATTGGCTTCTTGACCCCTATGCTTAGCTCCCCATTTTGAGTGTGAGTGTGCCAATTTTGAAGATTATGGTGTACCATCCTATGGATTAGATAGATTGTATCAATTTTATCATTGTGGTACACCAATTTCATGGCTATGTATTGTGATTTATTGATGATATATAGAGATGCTATGGCTTGCAAGTCCTATTTAGATTAAGGATAATGTGATTTATCTATTTATTTTTTCTTGATGATTTTATGATGATGGCTTGACTTTATATGCATTGTGCCTATGATATATCAATTAGTTTTGGAATAAATTAAAACTAAATTTATAGTTTTACAAAATATCATTTTAGATGCATTGATGTGTTATATTTGGTGAATGCAATGGATTGTACCCTATTTTTGTGATTTAATGACGATTTAATAATTTAAATAAATTTATTTTGTACTAGAAGCATAATGCAAGTTTAACTAAGCACTAAGATGTTTCACAATGGGATAATGAATAAATTACAGAGTCAATGTGAAATTTATGGTAGATGTAAGGAAAAAAACCTATTCAAATATTTTTCATGTGATTTGGATAAATTTTGTAAAATTTTGCTAAGTTTGTGTGGACCCATGATGACGATGTGAGTTAGAAAAATTGTGAAAAGAAAAATTATATTAAAGTTTGATTTGCTTGAGGAATGTATAGAAATTTTTCATATGAGAAGTGCAGAGATAAGAGAATTTTATGAACCTAATGATGAGTGAATTAAATTATGATTGCAAAAAAAAATTCATGTGAATGTAACAACCCTCATCACAAAAATATTTGTAGAAAGGTAAATTGGTAATAACCTTACCTTTCTTGTGAATCTCGGTACTGTTGATCGCTATTGTGGATGCAAGAATAGGTTCAAAGACATCAAGAAAGAGAAGCTATATGTCTAAAAAAGGTAATAAGGGAAGTGATGATTCTGCTCGCAAGTACATAGACACTCACATATTTGCATATCATATAAATGCTATGTTTTTTTGGGCTTTGTGTTTGGTTTGGGTGGCAATGATGATGGGAGCCACTAATTATTTTTAATATGCATATAGTTTAATCTAAAAGTTATAAATAAAACACGGGAATGCAAATAAATGGATGTGTGCATGGATTTTAGAAAATTCAAATGCAAGTGAATTGTTATGAATATCAATTATTAATATGGGTAAATATTATGTTCAAGCTTTCTTGTAAAGTAAATGGTTGTAGCTATGCTTAAGTGGAAGCAATATATTCTATAAAATAAAATGATTTTTTGCATTGTGAACTGGATGAACGTGGCACGGAGTAGTGGACAACTTAACCACTTTGGGCAAAGTGTTCAATTTTATGATGATTTTGATCCTCTCCTTAATGGTAAACCAAGAAGGGGGGAGGAGAAAAAATCCTAAAAACTAATTTTTGGTGGCACATAAAAGAAGATACCCAAGCTAGGATGAAACGATGAGGAAAAGAAGAAAGAGAAACAAAAAATTGGAGAGTAGAATTGGGGAAAGATTTGGGCAGAGTTCGGAAGGATTAGGCTCCAAAGAATTCTAGGTAGATCAACTACAATAACTATTTTTGCGTATGCTTACATTTGATTTCAAAAAATAATATGTTGCTCCGATAGATAGAGAAATATATATATATATATATATATATATATATATATATATATATATATATGCTTGTCGGTCCTGTGTGAAGATGAGACAGGATAATTTCTTGAATATGTTTTGTTTGAAATATTTTTGGTTTGCATGATTATTTCACGATTTCATAACCTCATCAAAGCTTTCTTGGGTTGTTGGAAATGTGAGAAATACTTTATGAGAATCATATGCATTAGACTACCCAAAAATGTGAGAAATGCTTTATGTGAATCATATGCATTAGACTACCCGAAAATGTGAGAAATTCTTTATGTGAATCATATGTATTAGACTACCTAAAAATGTGAGAAATGCCATATATGAATCATATGCTTTAGAATTCTGAATTTTATGTGTATTTGTGAAAATATGTGTAAGTATTGTTGACAATGTGATAGTAGAGTTGAATTCATGAATTTGAAGAGCCAAAATCTGATCCCTTAAATCAAATACCTTGAAACTATTGAGATGGAGAACGAAATATTAGTTGGTGGTGATATGAAGGCTTCCAAGCATGGAGGTGGATGAATGGAGATCCGAAGCTATTGTACGATTGGGTATAACTGGAATTTTTAACATATTTGTTTGCATGTAATAGCGTTCCAATGAAAATTGCAGTATATACAAGTACATATCAGATTGAATATATGATGTTGACTGTGTTGTAATTGTTGAAATATATGTAAATATAGTTCTAGAACGTCACCTCATCTGGTGGAAGTATGTGTTATTTTTAGATTCAAAACATAAAATTCAAGCCTATCCAAAAGTGTTTAAACTTATAGCGGCAAATGGAGTTCTAGATGGTTGTTTATAGGTAAAACTCTTTTATGTATTTCTCATAAATTATGGATTGTAAATCTTAAATAATGATTTTGTGTATGAGAAATGTCTTGTTTCATTCACACATGAACCAAAGGAGGCTTGCATTTACTATTCATGTGAATTCTATTCTAAGGAGGTTTAATATTTAAAATGATTGAATGATTTGAATGCTGAATTTGTTGGGCTCAAGTAATAAGTATTTTTTTTTTTTTAATAGAAATTACATCCAAATTCCCTTAGCATACAGTTTGAAATCATATTTATGGAATTTTTGCAGCCTAGCTGGTAAGTGTATTGATCCTAGGTTGATGATTTTAATTTTTATTTGTATTGGTATATAAGTGGAAGTGTTTTCCTAAAGAAGTTTTAAACCATAGGAAATCCTTCTACGAAGTTAAAACTCTTTATTTTCCCGGTTGCGCCAAATTAATGAGGATATGGTGGATGGCCAGAATATTTCCTTGAAACCTTGATGGTTAATCTTCTCTTTTTGATGTTGTTGCTTGACATCGTAGTTATGCCGAGATTAATACCTCCTAAACATAAAACTATTTACTTTGAGTTGGAGTCATTACTCCTAGGTTGGAACTTTAATGTTTTCCCATGATTAAATATATAAATTGGTCAATAGCTAAATTCGTATATGATCTCCAACGTAGTATTTGGTTGTGTGTAGCAATTTTAGAGTGATTTTATGGTTATGTATTCACTTAGTCATTATGCCTTTCCAAATTCATGACTTATTGTAATGTGTTTGGTGGTTTAATTTTAAAACTTGAAATTTGTATAAAATAGAATATAAGGAAAAGGGTTTAAATTGATAGAAAATAATAAAGCAAAAATGGGTCTTTAGTTATGCTTGTGTTTATGGTTGAAATATCTCAAGATTGATACATTAGATTTTGTGTTAGAACTTGTTCATTACTTTAAGCCTCGAACTATATAATAATTATGGTGTGGTGAATATTGTGTGCACTACCTATTGATTCTTAAGTAAGCATGTGTGTATTTCTTTGATATCTCCCAAAGCCTAGAGATATTTATAGGTTTCCTTGAGAAGATTTCATCTATGAGGAAACTTAAACCTAAAATGGATTGGTTTGGAAAACCCTTGTTAGGAAGTTTAGTAGAGCATGGAAACAAAAAATTTAGAATTTGGTTGAGAAGCCCTAAATTAACCATGAAATTGGGCATTGAGTGAAAAGGATGCTCAAAAAAATCACCCAAATATTGTTGAGGTGCGGGTAGGCACACAACAACATCTAGAGCAACTGTAGACTAATATAATTGGTCAAGTAATACAACTAGGTCAAGTCTGGTAATGAGGGGTGGTATGGGATGCCTTCTCTAGGTTGCATCTAGAATAGTATTGTGATAGATCCTATGTATCTTTGACCTAGCTAGTTAAGCCTCATTGTATGGTATGGGACATACGAACGTGGGTCATAAAGAGCATGTGGGATTAAGTCCAAGGCCAGTGTATTGGCATGGCTCTAACTGACTCTATGTAGAGGATAATCAGTTAGACATTGGGTATAAGTATATTATTTTCCTTTCATTCGGTATAGGAACATGAATGATGAAAAGTCAAAGGTTCAGAATGATAAGGGATAGGGAAGCAAGCATCCACCCTCTAGGTGTTATGGGCCCTAGAGGATAACCCCTACCATGGATTGACCCTCATGCCAGAAAATGAGGATGTTAAATGAGACAAGTCAATTCCACTAATGGCACCTTTATGGGATATGGTCGATCTCGTCCACTTGGGTGACTGTCTACAATAGTCTTGAACCCAAAAGTGGTGTAATATGCCTATACTAAGTTAAGCTTACTAATAAATAATTGGGTGAAGCAAGTTTGCTAAGAACTTGAAGGTAAACTTATGAGTAAAATTATAGTATTAAAAAAAAAAAATATTATAGTGATTTGTTTATGAATTATTGTGTGGTACAACCAAGTGAGTAGATTTGGGTTGTTACATATGGTATCAAAGCAAAAGTAGATCTGAGTTGTGGACTCTGATTGTAAATTTATATTAAACTAATAGATTACCTCTTTCACCTACAGGTCAAATGGCACAAATGCTATGAGGTGGATCTTCAGGAAATCCTACGGGAGGTAGGGAGGAAGAAACCATCGAAGGACCTACTAGGGGACCAAGGTCAGTATTAATACGAGAAGGTCCTTAGCGTGAAAGAAGGATGAAATAATTGAATGAACCTCCTCCTAATGAACCTGTCAGAGAAGGGGAAAATCTTGCTAAAGTTATTCAATTATTGCAAACTCACATGGAACAACAAAGGGAGGAGATGGCCCAAAAGAAAACCCATATGGCCCAGCAAAAAGAATTTATTACCCAGTAGCAAAGGGTGATAGAGGAATTAGCTAGGGAAAGAGACATTAGATTAGGCAGGATTGAAGAAGTATCAAGAGATCCTGAGGGACCCAATGTTGGAAGGGCCAGGGTGAGTAAGGAGTTGGATAGGAACCTGAGAAAGGTCATCATATCTAAATTCAATGGAAAAGGTGATGGTGATTCAGTAAAAAACTGGCTAAGTGAACTAGAGTCATATTTTTCTCTAGTAGTTTTATCCTCTGAATCTAAGACTACTTTAGCAGTTATGAATATGATTGAGGTAGCCCTTGATTGGTGGAAATCATATAAGAAAGGGCATAAAATAGAAGCTTCAGACCTCAAATGGGAGGATTTTGTCAAAGAATTTAGGGATAGATTCTTGACTAAGCAATATTATGTGGAGAAATTTGGGGAATTTTCTAATTTGCATCAGGAAAATGTGTCAGTGCATGAATACCACCAAAATTTCATTCAGTTATTGAAATATGCATCTCAATATGAAAGTAATGAAGAAATGAAGACTCAAAAATTCATTCTGGGATTACATCCTAGAATCATGATGGTGGTAAATATGCACAACCCTGATAATCTATTTGCTACCTTTGATTTGGCAAGAAAAGAGGAAGCCAATCAGGAAACTAGAAAGGCATATTTTAACTATCAAAAGTTGTTTGAGAAAGAAAAATATGAACTCAAAAAATGAAAAAGTGTTGGGTTTATGAGATGGGAGAAAGATCAAAATAAGAAACCCAAAGGAGGAGAGCAAAGTAGGCAAGGTGGTAAAAATAAACCTAACTACTAGGGTGGTAAGTTCAAGCGAGATGGTAAAGAATTTACCAAAAGATAGGATCAAAAACCAGTAGGACAAGATAGGTCCAAAGAAACTGCATCTCTGGATAGAAATGAAAATAATAACAGATCAAATAGAGCTCCACCAAATGGATGTTATGTATGTCAAGGAGCTCATTATGCTAGTAAATGTCCCCTTAGAGTTGATCAACATCAGAAAGCTCTAGTTGAAGTAGCTCACAGGATCTTTGCAGCCATAGGTAACTCTAAACTTGATGGTCAAATTACCCCTTTCTTATTAAATGGGAAATTTTTTGGCAAGAATGTGCAAATTTTGATAGATAGTGGTTCAAATGATAACTTTATATAGCTCCTAGGAAGAGGGACATGTCTGTTAGACCTAGATTTTTGGCCAATGGTTGGAAGGTAGAGTATGGGTCAAGGTCAATCCACCAAGTTAACCAATGTCTGTTTGACCCCCACATTACTTTGCCACAAGGAAAAACTAATTGGCATTTGTATGTGGCACCTTTGCATGCATTTGATATCATTCTAGGAGTTGATTGGTTGAAGGTGCATAAGGCTATTTTAAATTTTGAAGAGAGATGGATAGAATTTATGGATGAATCTAACCAAAGGGTTAGAATTTGTTGTGGTCGAAGTGAAGTTAAACCACATTTACTATCTGCAATGTAGATAAAGAAAGTTATTAGGAAGAAGGGGATGGTCTTCATAGTTAAGATGAATAAGAAAGAAGAGTCAAAAATAGAATCTGACCTCTTCCAAAAACATCCAGTACTGGAAGAGTTTAAGGATGTGTTTCTTGAGGATCTACCTGGATTACCTCCTTAGAGGAAATTTTATTTTTCAATTGAGTTGCTACCTAGAGCAGCACCTATTGCAAGGGCACCATATAGGATGACTCCTATAGAGCTACAAGAGCTCAAAATGCAACTTCAATATTTGCTAGAAAAATGGTTAATCAAGCCAAGTGTGTCACCTTGGGGAGCTCCTATTCTATTTGTTAAGAATAAATATGGTACCTTGAGGATGTGCATCGATTATCAAATGTTGAATAAGGTAACTATCAAAAATAGGTATTCATTACCTAGAATTGATGATTTGTTTGACCAATTGAGAGGAGCAACCATCTTCTCAAAGATAGACTTGAGATCTAGCTATCATCAGTTGCGAATACGAGAAGAAGACACTTCTAAAACGATATTTAGAACAAGGTATGGACATTTTGAATTTATTGTTCTACCTTTTGGGTTGACTAATGCCCCAATTGCATTCATGAATCTCATGAATAGTATTTTTAGAGAGCAACTGGACTAGTTTGTGCTTATATTTTTGGATGATATATTGATCTATTCCAAGAGCAAGGAGGAACATGATCAGCATATGAGAATTGTACTTGGGATTCTGAGAAAGAATCAACTTTATGGAAAGTTATCAAAATGTGAGTTTTACACCTCGTAAGTACAGTATTTAGGTCATATTATCTTTGCATGAAGGGATTGCAGTAGATCCCAAGAAAATTGAAGCAATAATTGATTGGCCAACACCTACTAATGTGATAGAGGTGCAAAGTTTTATGGGTATTGCAGGGTATTATAGGTGATTTGTCAAAGGATTTTCAAGAATTGCCCAACCTATTACAAATCTCCAAAGAAAAGGTAAAGCCTTTAAGTGGATAGAACAATGTGAAGAAGCTTTTCAAGTTTTGAAACATTATTTGATATCTACACCGATCTTGCAATTACTTGATCCTAATAAGCAGTATACAGTTTGCATGGACACATCAATTGAAGGGTTAGGAGGAGTTTTGACCCAAGGTGATGTAGTTATTGCCTATGAGTCTAGGAAACTTAAAAGGCATGAGGTTAATTATACCACTCATGATTTGGAGTTGGTAGCAATAGTTCATGCCTTAAAAATTTGGAGACATTATTTATTGGGAAAACTATTTGAATTGAAAATAGATCATCAGAGTCTTAGGTACATATTTACTCAACCCTTATTGAATGCCAGACAAAGATGTTGGATGGAATTTTTAGTTGAGTATGATTTTGGCATTGAGTATATTAAGGGTAAGGAGAATAAGGTAGCAGATGCTCTGAGTAGGAGAGGATGCATTACTGCAATGACAAAATGCCAATATGATATGTTAGACCAAATTAAAGTATTGCAAGCAAAGGATGAATTTTGCCAATCATGTAAGGTTCAGATTGAGCAAGAACCTGGAAAGGTTACAGACTTTGTGATCAGAGATGATCTACTACTTTATAAGAATAGATTGGTAGTTCCAAGCTCAGGAGGGTTGAAAGAAATAATCCTTAAGGAAGCACATAATACGCCTTATTTGGTGCATCCAAGAGGGACAAAAATGCATGAGAATTTGAGGAAAACTTATTTTTGGCTAGGTATGAAAAAATATATCACTAACTATGTGGCTAGATGTTTAGAGTGTCAAAAAGTGAAAGTGGAACATTTACATCCAACTAGAAAGCTATACCCACATGAGATACCTATGCAAAAATGGTAAGTGGTATCAATGGATTTTATAGTGGGATTGCCTAAAACAAGGTTTAGGCATGATACAATCTTGGTAATAGTGGATAAGCTAACCAAGGTAGCACATTTTATACCAGGTAATGTGCAAGATGACGCTCCTACAATAGCAAGTAAGTTTTCTAGAGAAGTGGTAAGATTGCATGGTTTTCCAGAGGTCATAATCTTTGATAGAGATTCTCGTTTTACCTCTGAATTTTGGTAGGCAATGCATGAGGTATTAGGAACCAAATTGAATATTAGTACTGCTTATCATCTTGAGACTGATGGGTAGACTGAAAGAGTAAACCAAGTATTAGAAGATATGTTAAGAATGTATTGCATGGATCAACATACAAAGTGGGAAGACTACTTATACCTAGTGGAGTTTACATATAATAATAGTTATCATGCATCACTAGGTATGGCACCTTTCGAAGCCCTATATGGAAGAAGGTGTCGAATTCCCTTGTCTTGGGATAATCTAAAGGATCGGGTAGTGATCGAACCAAAAATGATAAAATAAATGGAAGAACAATTGAAAATAATTCAACAAAAGTTGAAGGAGGCTTGCAGATCTCTAGAAGAGCTATGCGAACCTAAAAAGGACATCGAGGGAATATTATGTGGGAGATAGGGTATTCTTAAGGGTGAAACCAACTAAAAGTTCTATAAAATATTCTAAACTAGACTCCAGATATGTAGGTCCATTTGAAATTGTGGCTAGGATAAGCCCTATTGCTTATAGACTTGCTCTACCACCAAGCCTGTCCAAAATTCACAATGTCTTCCATGTGTCCCTCTTTAGAAAATATATTTTTGATCCCACTCATGTCTTGGATGTGTCTAAATTGCAGATGATCGACCCACTCAAAATTGAAATTTGACCTATTCGCATACTTGGTTTTAGAACCAAGAACCTGAGGAAGAGGAATATAGAGCAATATCAAGTCTAATGGGACCACTACTCAGATAAAAATACCACGTGGGAGAACATGGTAAAAATGCAACAATAATTTCCTTATTTGTTTGAGTAGATTTAAAATTTCCAAAACTTTTATGTGATTTGATGATATATGTATATTTGCATCAAATATGAAACTAAATACTGAGTAGAGTAGATTATGTTGGTTTGAGTTACTGAGTAGAGTAGCTTGAATTTGGTTTGTGTTACTTAAGCAAAGTGATTTTGTACATGTGATAGTATATATGTTTTTGGATGAATACAATATGACATGTTATATGATTTAGATATATGCCAAGTAAAAGTAATTATGATTTTATGATGAATGGGATATTATATATGAAATGGAAATCATGGATTTATTTGATTACTTTGGCATTTATTAAATCCTTATGCAAGATATTTCTTGTTTAATTTTGCATAAAACATAGGGACTGTGTTTGTCCTAAGTGGGGGAGGATGTAATGACCCTCCTCACATAGATATTTGTAGATAAGTAAATTGGTAATAACTTTACCTTTTCTTATGAATTATGGTACTATTGATAGCTACTGTGAATGTAGGACCAGGTTCAAAGTCGTCAAGAAAGAGAAGTTAGTCAACGAAAAAAGGTAATAAGGGAAGTGATGATTCGGCTCACGAGTACATGGATGCTCGCATACTTGCATATCATATAGATGTTATGTTTGTTTGGGTTTTGTGTTTGGTTTGGGTGGCAATGATGATGGGAGCCATTAATTATTTTTAATATGCATATAGTTTAATTTAAAAGTTATAAATATAACATGGGAATGCAAATAAATGGATGTGTGCATGGTTTTTAGAAAATTTGAATGCAAGTGAGTTGTTATGAATGTCAATTATTAAGGTGGGTAAATATTATGTTCAAGTTTTCTTTTAAAATAGATGATTGGAGCTATGCTTATGTGGTAGCAATATGCAATATAAAAGTAAATGATTTTTCTTCATCATGAACTGGATGAATGTGGCGTAGATTTGTGGACAACTTCACCACTTTGGACAAAGCATTCAATTTCATGATAATTTTGATCCTCTCCTTGACGGTGAACTAAGAAGGGAGGAGGGAAAAAAAACTAAAAACCAATTTTTGGTGGCATGTAAAAGAAGATACCTAAGCTGGGAGGAAACGGTGGGGAAAATAAGAAAGAGAAACAAAAAATTGGACAATGGAGTTGGGGAAAGAGTTGGGTAGACTACAAAAGGATTGGGATCCAAATAATTCTAGGTAGGTCAACTACAATAACTATTTTTGCGTATGGTTGCATTTGATGTCAATAAAAAATTGCTTTGGTAGATAGAGAAATATATATATATATATGCTTACCAATCTTGTGTGAAGATGAGACAAGATAATTTCTTGAATATGTTTTTTTTGAAACATTGCTAGTTTGCGTGATTATTTCATGATTTCATTACCTAAAAAAAGCTTTCTTGGGTTGTTGGAAATGTGAGAAATGTTTTATGAGAATAATATGCATTAGACTACCCAAAAAAAGTGAGAAATGTTTTATGTGAATCATATGCATTAGACTACCTAAAAATATGAGAAATGCTTTATGTGAATCATATGCATTAGACTACCTAAAAATATGAGAAATGTCATATGTGAATCATATGCTTTAGAATTATGAATGTTGTGTGTATTTATGAAAATATGTGTAAGTATGCTTGACAATGTGATAGTAGAGTTGCATTCATGAATTTGAAGAGCTAAAATCTGATCCTTTATATCAAATACCTTAAAACCATTGAGATGGAGAATGAAATATTAGTTGGCAATGAGAGGAAGGCTTCCAAGCATGGAGGTCGATGAGTGGATATCCGAAGCTGTTGTGCAATTGGGTAAAACTAGAAGTTTTAACACATTTTTTTGCATGTAATAGCGTTTCAACATAAATTGCAGTATATACTAGTACATATTAGATTGAATATTTGATGCTAAATGTGTTGGAGTCATTGAATATGTAAATATAGTTTTGGGAGATCACCTCGTCTAGTGGAAGTATGTGTTCTTTTTTGGATTCGAAACTTAAAATCCAAGCCTGTTGTAGCACCCTAAAATTGGTGCAATAAACCTTAGCAATAATTAAAATTACCTTAGTAATAATTCAAATTCAAATTTTCAACCCCGAACCGCCTTTTAACCGCTCTCCTCGTTTTCCATGCCATTTTTAGGATTTGTTGTGACCGTTGGATGATATCGTCGCCGATCAGACGATATCACCTCAGATGGATGATTTCGTCTGGACTAGGACGTCTAGACGATTTCGTTCCCAAAACTAATTTTTCATAATTAGCTTATGTTTCAACGGCATCTCTAACCAGGGCAAAAGCATGTCTGCACGGTTAGAGACTTCCCCCATTGGAGATCTCCCAAATTGGGATGATCTCCAACCTCCCAACCTCCTTCCTATGCCTATTTAATCTTAGGCCCTCTCCTTGACATTCCCCTAGCTGAATTTTTTTGCATTTCGAGTTTTACATGCATTAGAATATCTTAGACTATCATTTGCCTTCGTATTTGTCCAAGTTTGTTTGTAGGAAATTTATTGTTTTTCAGTCGGAGCAAGCTCAGATCGTCGCGGACGATCCTGTCCAATTTGAGATGATTTCGTACCAATCCGAGATGATTTCGACTACAGTCAATATTAGGGGCAATCAGTGCCCTGAGTTTGCATTCTTTCTCCATTACATATTGTTTTGCCTTGCATTAGTTAAACTTATTACTATTTTGCATCCTAGAGTTCACCCATATAGTTTTAATACATAATAAAATCATAATTTGTCATTAAATCATTGTAATGCACTTGTGTTTCTGTTTATAATTATCAGTTTAATATTATTACTGTCATTCTACATCATTGCCCTTTGTTGTAATAGTTGCACTTTCTGTATTTTGTATCTATTTCTCTGATTGCAGGTCTCTGACGAATTCGTTAGATCTCAAACGATCCTATCATAACAGAGGCGATTTTGATTGCTTCAAGAATCAGAACCTCCATCAGACATCTGAATCAGGTATGGCTCTTTAATCTAGCTTATTCTCTGTATTTTCTGTTTAATTATGTTTTCTGTATTCATTTAAATCTGCATTTCATATAGAACAGTTTAGATTCATTTGGCCAAACCTAGGATTTGAATGATTAAAAATAAAATTGAACACATCAAACACATTCCCAACCTAGGCATGGAAACTGCCATTCAAAATTTTCCTGGTGAACCCACCATCCATCGAAAAATCACCTTAATACCCCTCCCTCGAGAGGCGGGACCTTCCAAAGGCCTCTCAGTCCGAGGTATTGTCCCATCCTTCCCGCATCCCCCTTCCGGGCGCGGATCCTTTAGCCTGAAGGTAAGGGTGCGTAAAATTTGGAGCGATACATTTTGGTGAACCTGACGTGAAACTAAAACCTTTTGAAAACCAAAACAAAAACAAAAACAAAAAAATAGATGCATCTAAAATCATTAGAAAACTACTAAGTTGCATATCATGCTTAGATGGTATCTCCTAAGAAAAGACTAGCAGTTACTATAAATTTTGAAAACCAATTAGCAGCCATAGAAATCAATTTTGTGCTTAGTGTGCCTAAAATAGATAGAAACCAACTTTTGTGGGACGAACTTGATAGGAGACTAGGTATCATTTCATCTAGGTCAACAGAACTTAAACAAATCAAGAGGCTTGTCCTAGATAGAATCCTGGATCCTCATCAACTCATTTTTTATCATGAACTTCAAAGTGCTTGCCATAGGTGGTTAGCTTATAGGAGAGCTCTTGTGTCTTCAGAATTGTTCACCTTCAAGGAATACCTCGAGAACGCAACTATTATACACCAATTCCTAGGTCATGTAGAAGACCAAGAGGTCGTTCTTACGGATAGGGAAATATGGAATAGAGTTCCTAGAGCTATGTTATATCGAGAGTATTTCCACGAGCTTTACTTCTACTGACCAGAGTCTGAAACAGATAATATCACCATACCACACTTTGTTGACTTCCTGAAAAACAATTTCCAATTTGAAGAAGAACATTTCATGACTCCTGAAGAACTTGAGCCCATTAATGATATTTATAAATTGTTTATAGAAAACTAGATCATTGCTTTCATTATTATTATTTCTTGTGTTTTGTGTGCTATTTGTTATCTTTATAATATTGTTATAAAAAAAAAACATAACAAAAATCAAAACATTTTATTTTTATTATAGTAGGTATATAATTAAAATATATACCTCTTAATCTTGTTGCATATATATATATATATATTTGCTAAAATCTAAGTTTAAGCACAATGACTAGACTTAGGAATGGTAAACAAACTGAAGAAGAAGAAGAAGAAGATTGGTTAGGCAAAAAAAATAAAAAATTAAATGCCCTTCCTGAGGATCCAATTCCAGAAGAAGAAACTCTAGAATAGCCAGAAGATGACCTGGTTGAAGAAAATGAACAACAAGAAAATGTTAGAGAGGAAGGATCCTCATCCCCTAGAATGGCTCCAGACGAAACTGTTACTTTTGATAACATAGATCATTTCTGGAAATTCTTCAACAATAATATTGGTGCTCTTAATATGGCAGTTCGTATTGATAGGGCACAAATTAGTGACCCTCAAGCATCCATGGAACATATGTTTGACATACACACTAATCCCTTGTCTTTCGTTGATCAAGAAAGTGATGAAGCTGGACCATCCAATATGGATATGGCCACTATAATTCAGAACATGCAAAAACAACAGGTTACCCAACCTCCTAAGGAACCTGTTATTGAGCCTAAAATCATTCCCACACAAAAGAGACCTTCATTCACTACTTTATTTCGCCAAACTATTGATCAATATGCTTCAAATTGACAAAAACCTAAAATGAAGCCAAACACCAATTTTCAACAATCTGGGATACAACATAATACAACTTCAAAACTTCTTCATAAAACCCTTCCTACCAACAATTTACACAATAGTAATATAGCATCTAATATGCATGTCCCTCCATCATATGCTCACAAATCTCATATTAATGCCCTACCGAATTAATATGGTGGGCAAACCAGTAATCTGGAAGCCATGGTGAAACAGTTAGCTTCCCGCATGGACCAGATAGATCCCTACCATCCCTTGTACAATTATCAAGAGATGTGTAGTCAACATCTAGATCCTATGGTTGTAGCACAACCATACCCTAAACACTTTCCCATGCCCGTTCTGCCTATATATAAAGGAACCGAAGATCCCATAGAGCATCTTCGCATGTTTAGGATAGCATGTCATGATATATCACATGATGACTTGTTATTACTAAAAATGTTCCCGAAAAGTTTAGGAGGAATGGCATTAGAGTGGTACTATCAATTACCCACTCATTCTTTGAGAAATTTTGAAGAGACCGCTGAATATTTTGTGCATCAATTTAGTGCCTATATCGAAAGGCATGTAACCATTAAATATTTGTACAACTTAAAACAAGACAAAGATGAATGTTTTGCTGATTTCTTAGCTAGATGGAGGCAGTTGATAGGAAAACTACATTTTGTGCTACCTTATAGGGAAATGTTGGACATTTTTATTAATAATTTGCAAGAACAAATATTTTATGAGTTATCAACTGCTACTTTGACTAGCTTCGATCAGGCTATAGACTTAGCTCTAAGGGTATAATATGCTTTCATTAGGAGAGGCCAGCTTAGGAAGAAAGATGATGAGAAAACATCCAGAAACCAATATAAAAACAAACAAGTTGTAGGTGATGGAGTCATTAACAGCAGAAATGTTAATAATATCAATACAACAAAGACAACAGAAAAATTTATATTGAAACCTCTTGATAAACCTCCTCGAGAGTTTACTAGATTGAACCAACCATTATCAACTATTCTACCCCAATTACTTGAAAGAGGTTTGATTCAATTACCATCTATCCGGGATCCTGATCCAACCATACCCGGATACAGAGCCGATTTACACTATGATTTCCATAGAGGGCCTGGACACTCTACCAACTCTTGTAAGAGATTAAAACATAAAATACAAGATCTGATTGATAATAATGAGATGGAGGTGCAAGCCTTCCAACCTAAACAAAATGCTCCTAATAATGCTCAAAAGAACATTCCCCAAAATCAAAATCAAAATGCTAATCAATCATTAGATATATTTCAACATCCTTTACCAAGACATGGTAAAGAGGTGGCCAATCAAATTGAGCATCATAATGTCCCTCCTCCTACCCGATATGTAGGAACTATTAGCGGACATTTACCTAATCATGATTTACAAAAATTTGACACAACTTTATCCATGGTCATGACCAGGCCCCTACATAATATTCAAACACCAGATCTCAGTGATGTAGAATCGGATACTAAAAGTGAAATAGACATCACCTCAAATCAATCGAATAGTTCTAAAGGTGAATCAGACCCTATTCAACATATCACAGATTCTATGGTTCCAGAAGAACCATTTCCTAGAAGAGTTACTACTCGGCCTTCTTCTAATCAATTCCTTCCTAATGAACAAGCCATAAACGCTAGACCAAGACCTATTTAGCATCCTCAATATAACATTGTAGGTACCATTGGAGCCATTACCAGACAACAAGCTTAAAATTCTCAACAAGAACCAAAACAGAATGATGGATCAACTCCATTTGTTTTGAAAAATCCCAATAAATGGAATCATGCTCCTAATGTTCAATCTAAACCTCCTTATAATATTAATGAGCAATTATCTAATACTACAGCCAAAATTTCCCTTTTGGACCTATTAAGATCTTCTCCTACACATAGGGATGAATTGATGCTTACATTAAGCCAAATGATGGTACCACAAAACATTCAATCGAAAGCCATGGCCAATACTATCATCACTAGAGAAGTTGATTGTATTGACTTTCGAGATAAAGATATACCGCAAAATAGTTTACATAAGGATAACCCCTTATACATTACTCGCCCTAATAGGAGATGTAGCAGTCAAAAGGGTTTTGATTGATAATGGTTCATCTCTAAATATTTGCACTTTTGACTTCTACCAAAGATTTGGGTTTAGAAGTGATGAAATGAAGAAAACTAACATGATCATAAAAGTTGTCAATGACGAAACACAAGAAACGTGTGGAGTTATCATCATCCCATTGCAAGTTGGTCCGAGAACCTTAGATACGACCATGTGTTAGCGTACTATTTGTCTGTATTAGTTTATTGGCTGGCTGTTACAACTCCGTAACAAGTTCTGTTACCCCTGTAACAGATCCGGTGACTATTCCCGGATGTTTGTTTGTAACGCAACATTATTTAAACGCTGCTGCAATAATAAAATAATGTTCGTTGAATCTTACATGGCATCAGAGCCAGTGACGTGAAGGGAGACGTTGGATGCGGAAGACGGAGTTTGCAGTGCATTTTTTTTTTTTTAATGCAGTTTCTCCTAGTGTGCGGAATTTTTTTTCTGCGGCTTGATTCCGTCACATGAAGAGTAGCCGTTAAAAAAAAAAAAAAAAATCACAGGTAGGCGTGAGGCCAGCTGCGCAGACGCCGCATAAATGGATGCAGCTCGCAGGTGACGCAGCCTGGAGACGCGCATCCTGCAGCAGACGTCCGCTGACGACGCGCAGTCTGCAACCCGGTGACGCCGCATCCCAAGCGAACGTGACGTCCAGCCTGACGCGTGCGTCCAAAGTTGCAGGCGGAGGAGCCAACGGCCCCCGCGGCCGCACGTGCGCAGGAGGGTCTGCGTGGGTAGGCGGGGAGGACGAGCCCGTACCCCCCCCCGACGGGGGAATTTTAAATTTCCCCCCATGCGGGAATGGAAGGGGTATAAACCCCCCCCCCCATGGTTCATTTTGTGCAGCGCGAATCGCGCGCTGCGCAGGCCCTTTCCCCCTCTCGCAATTTTTGAAATCCCCCCCCCAAAACCAAATGTGTTTACGTCGTGCGCTCACCCCCCCCGATTTTTTGTGAATTCGAAAAAAAAAAAATTTCGCAAAAGTGCAGCCGTGGTTGGACTGTGCAGAGAGGCAGAATTTTCTTTTCGGAAAACAAATTTTTTTCGGAAAAGTGCAGCCGGGAAGCAGCGCCAGGGAACGTCGGGGAACGCAGGCCGCAGGCGGGAAACAGCAACACGCGAGGCCACAGCGAAGGAGGAGGACAATTTGGTGTTGAAAAGGAGGAGGTCCGCTGATCTTTTCGAATCAGTCCGCTGGCTCACGTGGTCGTGAGTCGTGCGGTTAAGGCTCAGGGAGCTTGCAGGTCGGGGGTTCGAATCCCGCCGACGCCCCCCAAGGTATAATTTATTTTTGCAATGTCATTTTTTTAATTATTATTTTTTTAATTAAAATTTTTAATTTTAATTTTTTTTAATATAGTTTTTTAAACTTTATAAATTAAAATTTTAATTTTAATTTATTTTTTCTAAAGTTTTAAAACTATATAAATTAAAATTATTTATTTTAATTTTAAATTTATAATAATTATTAAAAATGCTTTGTTAAAGGAATTTTTTACCTTGTGGGTTATTCTTGTGGGCAATTTTTTTTTTGTTGTATGTTGCATATTTCATTTTTTGCACTATAACATTAAAAATTAAAATCAAAACACTCCCTAAGTCCCCGAAATATAAAACCCATCTGTGCAATTTTATTGCACTACAGCGTTCGGTATTTGCGATACCTCTGGCCAGCACTTATAGGTAAAGTTGTCGTGATTTGGCTACTGTATCCGCCGCCTAATATAGCTGCTATAACGACGTCTGAGCTTGTTCTCTATAAATCGTCGGGGAGGAATAAGTACGCCATTTTTGCATTTTTGTACTCCATCCACTACCCTTTATCGCACTTGTGTTTAGGCGTAAATCCTGACGAAGTATTCTTCATAGTGTTTAGGGGAAGTTACGCCCCACGCATGAGAAGAATCTTCTATGGTAGGTGCCATCAACAAGGCGATTCCCTTTCGGTACCGCTTATGTTCCACGTATCGTATGATCTCTAAAACTCACCTATAGTCTCCCTCACGTAAGGGCGGGTGATTTTTGTTGATCTTTCTAAATACCTATAGTTTCCCTCACGTAAGGGCGGGTATTTTGTACGGTATATTGGCCTAGCAAAAGGTATATTGAAAGGGGGACCAATTGGTGATATAAGGAACCTTCACTATGGCCGTTGTTGCAAAGTTGATGACTGATCCGCATCAGTTATTAAAAGGTCCAAATTATACACCATGGAAACATAAAAGGAAGGCTATTCTCCAAATGGAAGATTTGTGGGATATTGTTACTGGAGTAGCAACGAGGCCTTCACCAACAGCAGGATCCACAAGTCCTTCAGCAGATCAGATTGCTTTTGACAAGAAAGACAGGTAGAGCAAAGGTGCTCATTTTGTTTGCTGTTTCAGATGAAGTGCAACCTCATATAGCTGATAAAGCAAGTGGTAAAGAGGCATGGCATGCTCTTAGAACCATCTATGAGGGGAAGAATGAATCCACCATTCTTCATCTTCAACAACTTCATAACCTGAGTTTGAGGCAGGGTGAAACAGTTGAACTCTTTCTGTGCAGAGTGTCTGAGTTGAAAGAGAAATTGAGTTCTCTTGGAGATACTGTGGACGAAAAGCTTCTCATTTCACTTGTGATGAGAGCTTTACCTTCTTCATTTGATATGTTGATAACCTCCATCCAGGTGTCTCAACGACAAATTACCTACATCGAGTTGGTCAATCTGCTCCAACAACAGGAGGCACGCCAACTTCACAAGGATGATTCTTCCAATACAGCCCTATACACCAACAGGCAGGGTTCTAGGAAGAAAGGTAATGGGCAAAAAGGAGGCAAATTTCAAAAAGGAGGAAATTCTCAATAGGATACGAAAGGAAAAGGCAAACAACCTCAACAGAAAAAGAGGTGGTGCAAGATCTGTGAGAAAGACAACCATGACACCAACAGGTGTTGGCATAAGAACAAGCGAAAGGCCAAAACAAACCACAAAATAAGAACAAGCAACCCCAGGTGAATGTTGCTGTTGAAGAATCTGACTCAGATTCTAAATGGGCACACAAAGTGCTCATGACTACCACAGATTCCACTCAGAGGGATCCTGTTTGGTACGTCGATTCTGGAGCTAGCAAACACATGACTAGCGACAGATCGTGGTTTGAATCATTTGTGGCCAAGGAGGGCAAACCTATCACCATTGCTGATGATAAAACCTACAGGGTTCAGGGAGAGGGTACAGTTTCAGTCACTCTTCCTGATGGCAAGTGTTAGATTGACAAAGTCCTCTATGTTCCGGGATTGGCCAACAATTTGTTGTCAGTGACACAAATCCTGGACAGAAATATGGTTGTCAACTTTCGTGTTGAGAATGGAAAGAAGTGTTGTACAATTACCAGGAAGGGTAAGCAGATTGCAACGACTTCTTATAAGCATGGTTTATTTGCACTAGATGTTATCTCTACTCCACATGTTGCCATGATTGTCTCTACCAAGGAGGCAACTTCCCTATGGCACAAGAGATATGGGCATCTTAGTTACGGCTACTTACTTGAGCTCGGCAAGTATGAGATGGTAAAGGGTCTTCCTTCCCTTTACGCCACATTGCCAGGTGTGCTCGATCGCTAGCGGGAAAGCGACATAGAGTACCATTTGAGAAGAGCTCTACAAGAGCACAAAAACCTCTGGAGCTAATTCACACCGATCTATGCGGTCCTTTCACACCCAACAGTGTTGGAGGGAAGAGGTACTTTCGATTATTCGTAGATGACTACTCACGAAAGATGTGGGTTTTCTTTCTCAAACTAAAATCTGAAGCTTTTGCATTCTTCCAGCAGTTCAAGAAATCCGTTGAGGAGTCAGGGGCTTCTATCAAAACCCTCCGCTCAGATCGAGGGGGAGAGTTTACCTCTAATGAATTTTTTGCATTCCTAGATAAGCATGGGATCAAGAGACAGTTAACAACTGCCTATACTCCTCAACAAAATGGAGTTGCTGAGAGAAGGAACCGTTCTATAATGGAAATGGTTCGTTGTATGCTCACGGGAGCTTCTCTTGGGCAACAATATTGGGCAGAAGCTGTCACCAGCTACGGTGTATCTGTTGAATAGGGCACCCACAAAGGCCCTAAAAGGAATGACTCCACAGGAAGCATGGAGTGGTCGAAAACCCTCCATAGCTCATCTACGTATTTTCAGATGTCAGGATTTCATGCACATATCGAAAGAGAAAAGGAAGAAACTAGATGAGAAAACGCTGAGATGTATTTTTCTTGGATATTCTGAGCACTCTAAAGGATATCGGTTGATAGATCATTTGACCAAGAAAATTCATATCAGCAGAGATGTTGTCTTTGATGAAGCTTTCACATCACAGAGCACATCTAATGTACACCAAGATATTGTGGAACCTAAGGAAGAGGAGATTCCTTCGTCAACACAGACAGAAGGTCCTTCTACATCTTCTTCACCACCACCGAAGAAGAATCCTAAATGGTGGTACAAATACAATCAGAGATGCAAATTTATCCACTCCTCCCAATTTGAATTTGGATAGACCTCGTACACGCGGTATGGCTCAAAAGGAAAGAGAAGCCCGAGAAACTGGTGAGGTTGATGATCTTTGTCAATATTTTGAGGAACTTTCTGTGACTCCAAGTGCAGAAGTAGAGGATATGGATATTGATGATGACAGGGCATTCATGTCTACCATATATAGTCTTGAACCTGCATCAGTTCAAGATGCTCTTAGTGAGCCTCAGTGGAAGGCCGCTATGGATACAGAGTATGAGTCTTTGATGAAGAATAAAACTTGGAAGCTTGTTGATCTGCCGCATGGAAAGAAACCTATTGGCTACAAATGGGTATACAAAGTCAAGTACAAGGCGAGATGGAACAATTGATAAGCATAAGGCCCGACTTGTTGCAAAGGGCTATGCTCAAAAGGAAGGCATCGACTATGAAGAAACTTTTGCACCTACTGCTCGGATGACAACAATTCGGGTTATGTGTGCTATGGCAGCACAATATGGGTGGAAAGTTCACCAAATGGATGTCAAAAGTGCCTTTCTAAATGGTGATCTCCAAGAATAAGTCTATATGACTCAGCTTGAAGGATTTGAAGTGGAAGGCCAACAGCAGAAAGTTTGCAAATTGGTCAAATCCTTATATGGTCTGAAATAAGCTCCTCGAGCTTGGTATATAAAAATGGACAATCACCTAATGCAGCATGGATTTAAGAGATGTCCGTCAGATGCAAACCTCTATTTCAAGAAACAGGGTTCTGAGATAGTGTTGCTTGTACTCTATGTGGATGATCTGCTCATTACAGGGAGTTCAAAAAATATGATCTCTCTTGTCAAAAGAAACTTGTGCAAATATTTTGAGATGACAGATCTCGGACTTCTCCATTCTTGTCTTGGTGCTGGAATTCAGCCGAGAAGGAGCACTCCATCAAAGTGTCTCGGAAAAAATATGCCAAGACATTGCTTTGGATAAATATCGCATGATCGATTGCAAGCCAATGGCAACTCCAATGGAGAATGGACTTCAATTATCGCGATATGATGACTCACCTCAGGTAGATGGTACTCTCTATCGACAGTTGATTGGGAGTCTCATATATCTGACCAATACTAGGCCAGATCTCGTATTTGTTGTCAACTATCTTTCAAGGTTCATGCAGGAGCCTAAGACTACTCATTGGAAAGCAGCAAAACGTGTTCTTCACTATGTCCATGGTACTATGGAATATGGCCTAGAATACAAGAGGAACAACAAATTCTTCTTGCAAGGATACACGGACTCCGACTATGCCGGATCATTTGATGATCGCAAGTCAACTTCTGGATATATTTTTCATCTGGGATCCGGTCCTGTCTCTTAGCACAGCAAGAAGCAACAGGTGGTTGCTATTTCTTCAACAGAGGCAGAATATTGCATCGCACGTGAAGCTGTGTGTGAAGTGATATGGTTACGTCGCATTTTGACAAGTATGGGCCATCCATCAAAATCTCCAATACACTTGTTTTGCGACAATCAAGGTGTTCTGAACCTCGTCAAGAATCCAGTCCATCATGAAAAAACAAAGCACATTGACACACAATGTCATTTCATTCGAGATGAAGTTCCAAAGCACCGAATTCAGCTTCAGCACATTCCCACCGATGCTCAAGTTGCAGAAATTTTCACTAAGGCACTTGGACGTGTCAAATTTGAATTGTTCCGCATCTCACTTTGTATTGCAAAATGATGTAATGGGATGTTAGTAGTCTAGTATAGCTATTAGTTATTACATTACCCAAATAATGTAATAAAGGGGGATGTTAGCGTACTATTTGTCTGTATTAGTTTATTGGCTGGCTGTTACAACTATGTAACAAGTTTTGTTACCCTGTAACAGATCTAGTGACTATTCCCGGATATTTGTTTGTAACGCAGCATTATTTAAACGTTGCTGCAATAATAAAATAATGTTCGTTGAATCTTACATCGTGTTTATTGTACATTGCCCCGCATCATACAATATACTCTTGGGTCGTCCTTGGATCAATGCAATGCGGGCTATCCCATCAACTTTACACCAATGTGTTAAATTTGAATTTAAAAATCAATTGGTCACTATCCATGGTGATCCCATACCCTTTGATATGTGTGCTTTGGCAGAACCTGTTGGAGTTCAATTTTACCCTACTTTGTCATCCACACATCCTAATTCTTATTTTTCATCTAAAACTGTGAAACACACACCCATAACTGTTAGAAAACGAACCAGCATTGTATTATTGAAGGGGATATTAAATACACTGTAGCATTCTTGGATTAGCCCAGAATGGGCGCATCTCAACAAGATGCCACTGCAACAATAATAACCAGTTGCTAAATTATATTAACAACTAACAATAATGTAATAGTACACTAACATCCCCCTTTATTACATTATTTGGGTAATGTAATAACTAATAGCTATACTAACATCCCCTTACATTATTTTGCAATACAAAGTGAGCTGCGAAACAATTCAAATTTGACACGTCCAAGTGCCTTAGTGAAAATGTCTGCAACTTGAGCATCGGTGGGAATGTGCTTTGAAGCTGAATTTGGTGCTTTGGAACTTCATCTCGAATGAAATGATATTGTGTGTCAATGTGCTTTGTTCTTTCATGATGGACTGGATTCTTGATGAGGTTTAGAACACCCTGATTGTCGCAAAACAAGTGTATTGGATATTTTTATGGATGGCCCATACTTTTCAAAATGCGACGTAACCATATCACTTCGCACACAGCTTCACATGCGGCGTGATATTCTGCCTCTGTTGATGAAATAGCAACCACCTGTTGCTTCTTGCTATGCCAAGAGACAGGACCGGATCCTAGATGAAAAATGTATCCAGAAGTTGACTTGCAATCATCAAATGATCCGGCATAGTCGAAGTCCGTGTATCCTTGCAAGAAGAATTTTTTGTTCCTCTTGTATTCTAGGCCATATTCCATAGTATCACGGACATAGTGAAGAACACGTTTTGCTGCTTTCCAATGAGTGGTCTTAGGCTCCCGCATGAACCTCGAAAGATAGTTGACAGCAAATACGAGATCTGGCCTAGTATTGGTCAGATATATGAGACTCCCAATCAACTGTCGATAGAGAGTACCATCTACCTGAGGTGAATCATCATATCGCGATAATTGAAGTCCATTCTCCATCGGAGTTGCCATTGGCTTGCAATCAGTCATGCGATATTTATCCAACAATGTCTTGGCATATTTTTTCTGAGACACTTTGATGGAGTGCTCCTTCTAGCTGAATTCTAGACCAAGACAATAATGGAGAAGTCCGAGATCTGTCATCTCAAAAGATTTGCACAATTTTCTTTTGACAGTAGAGATCATAGTTTCTGAACTCCCTGTAATGAGCAGATCATCCACATAGAGTACAAGCAACACTATCTCATAACCCTGTTTCTTGAAATAGAGGTTTGCATCTGACGGACATCTCTTAAATCCATGCTGCGTAAGGTTATTGTCCATTTTTATATACCAAGCTCGAGGAGCTTGTTTCAGACCATATAAGGATTTGACCAATTTGCAAACCTTCTGCTCTTGGCCTTCCACTTCAAATCCTTCTGGCTGAGTCATGTAGACTTCTTCTTGGAGATCACCATTTAGAAATGCACTTTTGACATCCATCTGGTGAACTTTCCACCCATATTGTGCTGCCATAGCACACATAACCTGAATTTTGGTCATCCAAGCAGTAGGTGCAAAAGTTTCCTCGTAGTCAATGCCTTCCTTTTGAGCATAGCCCTTTGCAACAAGTCGGGCTTTATGCTTATCAATTGTTCCATCTGCCTTGTACTTGACTTTATATACCCATTTGTAGCCAATGGGCTTCTTTCCATGCGGCAAATCAACAAGCTTCCAAGTTTTATTTTTCATCAAAGACTCATACTCTGTATCCATAGCGGCCTTCCACTGAGGCTCACTAAGAGCATCTTGCACTGATGCGAGTTCAAGATCATCTATGGTAGACATGAATGCCCTGTCATCATCAATATCCATATCCTCTACTTTTGTACTTGGAGTCACAGAAAGTTCCTCAAAATATTGACAAAGATCATCAACCTCACCAGTTTCTTTGGCTTCTTTCTCCTTTTGAGCCATACTGCGTGTACGAGGTCTATCCAAATTCAAATTGGGAGGAGTGGATAAATTTGCGTCTCTGATTGTATTTGTACACCATTTCGGATTCTTCTTCGATGGAGTTGAAGAAGATGTAGAAGGACCTCCTATCTGTGTTGACGAAGGAATCTTCTCTTGCTTAGATTCCACAATATCTTGGTGTACTTTAGATGTGCTCTGTGATGTGAAAGCTTCATCAAAGACAACATCTCTGCTGATATGAATTTTCTTGGTCAAAGGATCTATCAAACGATATCCTTTAGAGTGCTCATCATAACCAAGAAAAATACATCTCAGTGTTTTCTCATCTAGCTTCTTCCTTTTCTCTTTTGGTATGTGCATGAAAGTGTGACATGGAGGGTTTTTGACCACTCCATGCTTCCTGTGGAGTCATTCCTTTTAGGGCCTTTGTGGGTGCCCTATTCAACAGATATATTGCAGTGGTGACAGCTTCTGCCCAATATTGTTGCCCAAGAGTAGCTCCTGTGAGCATACAACGAACCATTTCCATGATAGAACTGTTCCTTCTCTCAACAACTCCATTTTGCTGAGGAGTATAGGCAGTTGTTAACTGTCTCTTGATTCCATGCTTATCTAAGAATGCAAAAAATTCATTAGAGGTAAACTCTCCCCATCGATCTGAGCGAAGGGTTTTAATAGAAGCTCCTGACTCCTTCTCAACGGATTTCTTGAACTGCTGGAAGAATGCGAAAGCTTCAGATTTCGGTTGGAGAAAGAAAACCCACATCTTTCGTGAGTAGTCATCTACGAATAACTGAAAGTACCTCTTCCCTCCACAGCTGTTGGGTGTGAAAGGACCGCAGAGATCGGTGTGAATTAACTCCGGAGGTTTTCGTGCTCTTGTTGAGCTCTTCTCAAATGGTACTCTATGTTGCTTTCCTCGCCAAGCGATCGAGCACAGCGGCAATGTGGCAGAAAGGGAAGGAAGACCCTTTACCATCTCATACTTACTGAGCTCAAGTAAGTAGCTAGAACTAAGATGCCCATATCTCTTGTGCCAAAGGGAAGTTGCCTCCTTGGTAGAGACAGTCATGGCAACATGTGGAGTAGAGATAGCATCTAGTGCAAATAAGTCGTGCTTATATGAAGCTGTTGCAATATACTTACCCTTCCTGGTAATAGTACAACACTTCTTTCCATTCTCAACATGAAAGTTAACAACCATATTTCTGTCCAGGATTTGTGTCACTGACAACAAATTATTGGCCAATCCTGAAACATAGAGGACTTTGTCAATCTGACACTTGCCATCAGGAAGAGTGACTGAAATTGTACCCTCTCCCTGAACCCTGTAGGTTTTATCATCAGCAATGGTGACAGGTTTGCCCTCTTTGGCCACAAATTATTCAAACCACGATCTATCGCCAGTCATATGTTTGCTAGCTCCATAATCGACATACCAAACAGGATCCCTCTGTGTGGAATCTGTGGTAGTCATGAGCACCTTGTGTGCCCATTCAGAATCTGAGTCAGATTCTTCAATAGCAACATTCACCTGGGGTTGCTTGTTTTTATTTTGTGGTTTGTTTTGGCCTTTCTGCTTGTTCTTATGCCAACACCTATTGGTGTCATGGTTGTCTTTCTCACAGATCTTGCACCACCTCTTTTTCTGTTGAGGTTGTTTGCCTTTTCCTTTCGTATCTTGTTGAGAATTTCCTCCTTTCTAAAAGTTGCCTCCTTTTTGCCCATTACCTTTCTTCCTAGAACCCTGCTTGTTGGTGTATAGGGCTGTATTGGAAGAATCATCCTTGTGAAGTTGGCGTGCCTCCTGTTGTTGAAGTAGATTGACCAACTCGATGTAGGTAATTTGTCGTTGAGACACCTGGATGGAGGTTATCAACATATCAAATGAAGAAGGTAAAGCTCTCATCACAAGTGAAATGAGAAGCTTTTCGTCCACAATATCTCCCAAAGAATTCAATTTCTCTTTCAATTCAGACACTCTGCACAGAAAGAGTTCAACTGTTTCACCCTATCTCAAACTCAGGTTATGAAGTTGTTGAAGATGAAGAATGGTTGAATCATTCTTTCCATCATAGATGGTTCTAAGGGCATCCCATGCCTCTTTACCACTTGCTTTGTCAGCTATATGAGGTTGCACTTCATCTAAAACAGCAAACAAAATGAGCACCTTTGCTCGACTGTCTTTCTTGTCAAAAGCTATCTGATCTGCGGAAGGACCTGTGGATCCTGCTTTTGGTGAAGGCCTAGTTGCTACTCCAGTAACAATATCCCACAAATCTTCCATTTGGAGAATTGCCTTCATCTTATGTTTCCATGGGGTATAATTTGGACATTTCAATAACTGATGCGGATCAGTCATCAACTTTGCAACAGCGGCCATAGTGAAGGTTCCTTATATCACCAATTGGTCCCCCTTTCGATATACCTTTTGCTAGGCCGTTATACCGTACAAAATACCCGCCCTTATGTGAGGGAAACTATAGGTATTTAAAAAGATCAACAAAAATCACCCGCCCTTACGTGAGGGAGACTATAGGTGAGTTTTAGAGATCATACGATACGTGGAACATAAGCGGTACTGAAAGGGAATCGCCTTGTTGATGGCACCTACCATAGAATATTCTTCTCATGCGTGGGGCGTAACTTCCCCTAAACACTATGAAGAATACTTCGTTAGGATTTACGCCTAAACACAAGTGCGATAAAGGGTAGTGGATGGAGTAAAAAAATGCAAAAATGGCTAACTTATCTCTCCCCGACGATTTATAGAGAACAAGCTCAGACGTCGTTGTAGCAGCTATATTAGGCGGCGGATACAGTAGCCAAATCACGATAGCTTTACCTGTAAGTGTTGGCCAGAGGTATCACAAATATCGAACGTTGCAGTGCAATAAATTGCACGGATGGGTTTTAATTATTCCGAGGACTTAGGGAGTGTTTTGATTTTAATTTTTAATGTTATAGTGCAAAAATGAAATATGCAACATACAACAAAAAAAATGCCCACAAGAATAACCCACAAGGTGTCGGTCACAGCCGAAAATGCACCTTTTACAATTCGCCAAATTGCCTTTTCAGAAAATTACTCACATTCCCCCTTTGATTTTTTTGAAAAAATATCCCCCCTTAAAAAAAATCTCTTTAACAAAGCATTTTAATAATTATTATATATTTAAAATTAAAATAAATAATTTTAATTTATATAGTTTTAAAACTTATGAAAAAATAAATTAAAATTAAATTTTAATTTATAAAGTTTAAAAACTATTAAAAATAAATTAAAATTAAAAATTTTAATTAAAAAAATAATAATTAAAAAAACTTTGAAAAAAAAATTTATACCTTAGGGGGGAGTCGGCGGGATTTGAACCCCTGACCTGCAGGCTCCCAGAGCCTTATCGCACAGCTCACTGACAAGTGAGCTAGCGGGCTGATCCATTTGGATCAGTGGAGCTCCTTCTTTTTCAACCCCTGAGCCTGCCTCCTTCTCTGCAAATCGTGGCCTCGCCGCTGCAGCTTCCTCCGCGCGTTCTTTTTTTTTTAATTTCTCGGGGGGGGGCGCTGGACGTCAGGGACGACTCACAGCGCGGGCGGGAGGGGCAGGGATTTTTTTTTTTTCTTTTCACCCCCGAGACGCAGCGCGTTCAACGCAAGGGGGGGGGGTGATTTTTTGTTTTTTTTTTTCTTTTACCCCCGCGACCCAGCGCGTTCAACGGGGGGGGGGGGCGAATCCGCCCTGCGACCTGGTGGGACGCGTGCAGGTCCGTCCTCCCTCCTCCGTGCGCATCCGATTATCTACACGCGTCGCGACGCGGACTCGTCTGTGCGCGGAGACGTCTGTCTGCGCGTCCTCTGTGCGCAGCGGATTGTCTGCGCGCGGAAGTCTGCGTCTGCGCGCGTCGCGACACGGACTCGTCTGCACTTTTTTTTTTTTTTTTTAATACATCGCCTGGCCAGAACAATTCTCTGCCTGATTATGCCAGAGGAAAAAAAAAAATTCGGCTGGCAATTCCAGAGAAAAAAAATCTTCAGCCTGGCTATTAAAAAAAAATTCTCCGCCTGCCAATCCCCTGCGCTTCTTTTCTTCCACTCCCAGCTTTCCTCTTCACGCCACTGGCTCTGATGCCATGTTAGAAAACGAACCAGCATTGTATTATTGAAGGGGAGATTAAATACACTGTAGCATTCCTGGATTAGCCCGGAATGGGCGCATCTCAACAGGATGCCGCTACAACAATAATAACCAGTTGCTAAATTATATTAACAACTAACAATAATGTAATAGTACATCCATGTCTCCATTAATTTCACCCTCATATATATCTCAATAATCTTCTAAACAAACCACTCTAGAATCTCAAAAATATCTTAAATCCACAACCAATCCTTCATGTTCCATCCCTCTAATTTCAAAACCTATAGACCCATCTATTAACACCTCTACATTACCTACATCTATCATACCTTCCACATCTAAAGATATAGGGAATGATCCTTCTACATCTTATGCTCTTTCTGATGAACTCTTACCTAATTTATCTAACATTCTTGTATAAAAAAAAACAAATGCTTCTATGCAAAATTTCATTATCTTAAGTAATTTGCCACCATCTCCTTGTACTTTGGGCCTCCCACAACCTATGGGAAGTACTTACCAAGTCGGGAGTTGCACCTTCATTTATAAGGGATATGACTGGGGAAGAATACCCACGAACATCAAAACTCATCATGAGGGATATGCTCAATGTTATTTTACTAATGAGTATATTAAAGCTAAACCTATAATGCTTAAAATGGGATATAAAGGGAAAGGCTTGGGACCTTTCCAAGATGGTATGACAGAACCCTTTGAGGTAGAACCATGGCCCGCCCGATGTGGTGTGGGCCTATTTCCTAGTAAGGGTCAACCCTTCCCTTTTGAAGATGATGATCAACTCATATGTTATCAAGATTATTTATATGGGCATGATGATTTGCCTCTAAAAAATCAACCATTTACATGCAATATGCTATCCATAGCTTATCCTGAAATGATTGTTGAATCCGATGATGAGTTGGAAGGAGATATCTTCCATGATGTCTCCGTTGAAGAGATGTTACACAATGGTTTCTATTTTGATGGTTCTATACCTACTATAGCCCACCTTGAGGCCACGACTCCTCAAGATGAATTATCCAAGTTAACCTTAAAATAATTACAAGAACTGGGTGTTTCACCCACTCCACCTAATTTTGAAAGAGATCTACACATGGAAGTAGAAAACGTCATTAAAGTTAACATTGGAATTGAGGATAATCCCCACATAATCAATATTGGATCATAATTAAGTCAAGAAAAACAAGAGCAATACATTGCATTCCTTAAAGAATATGAAGATGTCTTCGCTTGGACATATGAAGATATGCCAGGTTTAGACCCTTCTGTAGTCATGCATCACCTAGTAGTCCATCCGGATGCTAAACTTGTTAAACAAAAACTTAGAAAAATGCATCCCAAAGTGGCCTTGCTAGTCAAAGGGGAGTTAGAAAAACTCATGAATGTTGTTTTTATACAAGCTATTGATTATGCTAAATGGATCTCGAATGTAGTTCTAGTCACCAAGAAAGAAGCTACCAAAGTTAGGGTTTGCACAGACTTTAGAGATATTAATGTTGCATGCCCTAAAGATGATTTTCCTCTTCCCAACATGGATCAAATCATTGATTTTACTGCTGGGAGTGCAATGATGTCCCTAATGGATGGATTTTTTGGTTATAATCAGATCACGATAGCTCCTGAAGATCAGGCTAAAATAGCCTTTATTACCCCCTAGGGAACCTTTTGTTGGAAAGTGATGCCATTTGGCCTAAAGAACGTAGGTGCAACCTATCAACGAGCTATGACTTATATCTTTCATGATATGATACATGATATCCTACATGATTACGTAGATGATATCATAGCTCGTTCCATCAAAGAGGAACATTTAAATGACTTAAGGACAGTGTTTGATCGGTTAAGGGAATACCTTATCTGATTAAATCCAGCTAAATGCATATTCGGTGTTAAGTCCGGTAAACTATTAGGGGTTATAGTTTCTTTACGTGGTATTTAAATCGACCCTCTCAAGATTGTGGCTATCATGGATATGTCCGCACCTACCAATATATCTGAGTTACGAAGTTTACAAGGTAAGCTTCAAGCTATCCGTCGCTTCATCGATAAGCTAGCGGACAAAACCGATCCCTTTCTTAAGCTTCTTAAGAAGGATGTCCCTTTTAATTGGGATGACGAATGTAAGGAAGCTTTTGAACTTCTCAAACAATACCTCCTTAACCCGCCTGTGCTTTCATCGCCTAGACCTGATCTCCCATTTATCCTGTATATTTCAGCCTTAGATTTTGCTTTAGGAGCTATGCTAGCTCAACTTGATGATGAGAAAAGAGAACGTGCTAATTATTATATTAGATGAACTTTAATCAGTTATGAAACCCGCTACACAGCATTAGAAAAACTATGTCTAGTAGTCGTATTTTCTACGCAAAAATTATGCCATTATATGCTCAGTCAAAAAACTTATGTCATTGCTAAATATGATCCCTTGCGGTATCTCATGAGTCGACCTTATTTATCGGGTCGCACAAAGCTAAGTGGGTTCTTGCTCTAAGCGAGTTTGAACTCACGTTTATAGGACAAAATTCTGTTAAGGGTCAAATCATAGCAAATCAATTAGCTACTGCACCCTTAGAGTCTACCCATCCCCTCATCATTGAGTTTCCTGATGAATGCCTTCAATTAGAGGCGAGACCATGTTGAACAATGGTCATTATACTTTGATGGAGCCCGATGCATGAGTGGGGCTAGTGCAGGTATTATTTTAATATCTCCACAAAAACACATTATACCTTTGTCCTTTAAATTAACATTTGCTTGCACCAATAATACTGCTGAATATGAAGCTCTAATCCTTGGATTACGAGTTGCCTTGGCGCTAAAAATTAAACATCTACTAGTTTTTGGTGATTCTCAACTTGTTATAAACCAAATTAATGAAGTTTATCAGACCAGAGATGATAAATTGCACCCATATAAAGCATATGTTTTACAATTAATGTCTCTATTTGATCAAGTTACCTTGGAAGCTATTCCTCGAACTAGCAACCGTGCGATTGATGCTATGGTTGCAGCTGCATATCTTTTGCCCTTAGAGTTAGATAACGAATATGCCACCATCATTATTCGTCGACTCCAGGAACTTGCTTCAAATAAGTCATGCTTAGAACCTTTGGATGTGTTTCTAATCAATGAAACTACTCCTGAACCTTGGTATACGGATATATTTGATTTTCTTCACAATGGGACTTTCCCCGCCAGTTCTAATAGAAACCAGCATCGGTTATTACGTATACGAGCAAGTCGATTTGTAATAATTGGCAATACTTTATATAGGAGATCTTTTGAAGGTATCCTATTGAGATGTTTGAATTTAGAATAATCCAGATCAGCTTTGAGTGAAGCCCACGATGGATATTGTGGAGGACACTTCAGTGGTAGTGTCATTTCTAAAAAGCTCCTTAGGATAGGATACTTTTGGCCTACTATGGAGAATGATGCACATGATTATGTGTGTCATTGCGACAAGTGCCAAAAACATGCTGACCTTGTCCATGCCTCTGCATAAGAACTGCAGGCTATTTCATCTCCTTGGCCCTTTTCAAAATGGGGCTTAGACATTATTGGCAAAATTAATCATGTGTCATCTGATGGACACAAATTCATCATAACCGCCACTGAGTATTTTATGAAGTGGGTTGAAGCTATGCCTTTAGCTTCCTGCATTGGAACACAAGTCTCTAAATTTATTTTTAATCAAATCATTTGTAGGTTCGGAATCCCTGCAAATCTCATCTCAGACAATGGAACTTGTTTCAAAAATAAATATGTTAAAAAATTATGCCAAAAATATAAGATTCAACATCGCTGGTCCACTCCCTATTATCCTCAGGGTAATGGCCAAGCAGAAGCTTCTAACAAAACCTTAATCAAAATTCTCAAAAAATTGGTCAATAAATCTGGCCGCGATTGGCACATTCAATTATATCTAGCTTTGTGGGCTTATCGAACTAGCGTTCGAACCCCCACTGGAACTTCACCTTTTGTTTTGGTTTATGGCGCTGAAGTTGTTTTTCCCTTTGAATTAGAAGTTCCTTCTTTAGCTCTACTACTTCAAGATACCGAAGTAGGATATGAATATCGAGCTGGCAGACTCAGTCAGCTGGAACTCCTAGATGAAAAGTGCATCAATGCTTTGGAGCATCTTCGTGCTTACCAAAACAAGCTTAAAAGATCATATGCTAAGAAAGTTCGTCATCGATCCTTTGAGGTCGGTGATCTTGTTTTAAAAGAAAATCAAAATAATACTAATGCAACTAAAGACCTTAAAGGTAAATTTGAGCCCAACTGGCTTGGACCATATATTATCACTGCTAAATTTGAATCGAGAGCATACAAATTATCTACCTTAGATGGTAAAGAACTTAAAGAACCCATGAACATTTTGCATCTTAAACGTTACTATGCATAAAAAATTAGTCATTTCATCATTGTATATATTTGTTTAAAATATTTCAAAAAAAATAAAAAACCACTATCTTGTATTTCTTTCAATTTATAAACTTAAAAATCTAAAAAACACCACAAACATTCAAAATTATCAAAATCTTCAAAAACATATTTTATTTTTTTACTTCTCAAATTGTGACGTATTGCAGTTATATTTTCAAAATTATTTTGGATAAATTAGCATTTATTTGGAATCTTGCACTTTCACATTCACATGAATAAATATCTTGATTTATTTGGTATGATTACTAATATCTCTTATATCAAAGTCCACAAAATTCAATTAAATAAATTTTGAGCATAGAGAATTAATCTTGTTATTTACTTAAGCCAAGCATATCCTTTCACAATAAAATGATTATATTTGTATTGTCCATGCTATGCTACATAGTAGAAGTGGTTTCTTGAGTGAAAATTTTCCCTGCTATCCTATCATGCACATGGTCTAGAATCTTTGAGAATTGACAAAAGGACAAGCTCACCCCTACCCAGAATAAAAATCCCTTGCTCTACAGCTAATCCGAGCAAGTATCCCTAGAATAGGAAGCAAAAGAAAAAGAAAAATCAAGCAAAATCATTTAGCACTATTTCAACATTATCTCAAATATCAAAGCAAAAGATACAAAAAAAAAAAGAGCAAAAGCAATAAAATCCCTTTCCCTACCCCTTGAAAATAAAATAAGGGTTGATGAGCTTGAATCCCTAGAATTCTCAATTATTTTAAAACTGTGAGGTAAGCCCCATAACAGGTGGTTTGTGCCCAACCCGCTTGGCCTTGGGTAACTCCTAGTGTGGTGATATGTCTGTCACATTAGCAACATTCTTTTGTACAGACCTATGTCTACTTATGGATTAGCTAGCTCTTGATAACCCGACTTACATAGTAGTCTGGTATGGTTATATGCATCTAAATCATGGTTAATGAACACTTATTTGGTTAATTCAAATCACTTGTATCATAGTATCTTGCTCAAACCTGGTAAATGAACAATACAATCACACACACATTTGTATTTGAGAGATTTTGTGTATCATTATGATAAATCAAGATCAGAAATGAAATCACATATGCACATGGGATTCCTTCTAAATCTAACTTTTGTCTTTAAGATTCTTTGAAATATTTTTGCAAATTGTCTGGAATAGTTTCCTTTTCTTCTCTGAGAACAGTTTTTTAGTATAAAGATAACTACATGCATTAACAACAAATCAAAACCATTCTTAAAACATGCAATAAAGTTACATTTATATATAACTTTTGAATTTCGCGATGATGGTATAATTCCAAAACCAAAATTGGAATTTTATGCCTAGCGCAAGTCCTCATTTTCATATTTTCTGTTTATTTTCAAAAAATTAAAAATCAACCATGCAATAAAACTATTTATTTTCTTCTTTTGGATTTCGCGATGATGGTATAAGTCTATACCTAAATATTCTATGCCTAGCGCAAACCATTGTTTTAATTTTATTTTCCCATTTATTCCAAATCATAAAAACCATATGACTTAAATCATTGTGTTACACAATTATGCTTTACAAACAAACAAATACTTATTCTATTTCATGACATTATGTTCCAATTCAATATTGCAACCATGGTATAATTCCTAAGGAATTATTCAAAATTTTATCACACTTAGGAATTTATGCCTAGCAAAAATCATTTTAAAATATTTCATGCATACTATTTTTATGACAATCTGAAAACAAATCACCATCATCATCATCATCACAACAAAGTCTTAAGACAGTCTCTTAAGCACTCTTTTACTTTTAACAATATTTCTATACTGGGATTAGCTTGACGACCGAATGAGCGAAGACTCCATGAAATGGTCTATAATAGCGACAATGTCCTTTGAAATTATTGTTAAAAGTCCCCTTTTATTTTTTTATCAAATCACATTACAACAACCAATTTGTTTACATCAAATTATTTCATTTAAATTTTAAAAGCATGACATTCAAACCATAATATTTCCAAACAACATAATTACATGAATCATCAAATCAATCAATTCAAACATTAAAGCATCATACAAACACATAAGACAAGTCATATGACCAAAAATATCTCATCTATATATATATATCAACAATATATACATCATCTCAAAACTGGATCGGTATGCCACAATCTATACTTCGGTATACTCAATCCTCTATCAAAAATCATAAACACTATGTATCAATCTATGTAAGGTAGTTTGTCGTAGCTAGCCTCAAGAAGCCCTCGAGCTCTTAGCCTCATCTCCTCCCCTGCCCTGAGGTGGAGGAGGTGGCCCCATCGTAGTCCGTGTGGCACCATGAGTCCTGGACACCGATCGTGATGATGTCCTAGATGACCCCATCATGACAGGCTCTATAATATGAGCTGGTAATGGCACCCTCTACTCTGTTGGCATCGCCTGGTAATATAGAGCCCGATAGAATGTAACTTGGGCAATAGCTCATGTTAAATCCCAAGTGATTGCCCCTTCGCCCCAAGCCCTGAGTCGTGCAGCCTCATCCTGCAAGGACTGCACCTAAGCTTGGAGATGAATAGTCTCTACCTGGAGAGTAGCCATCTCGCTACTCTCTCTTGCCTCGACACCCTTGCCCTTATCATACGATGGTGGCCTCTCTCTCTATGGAGAAGGGGGTCTCTCCTCCCTTCTCTCTCGCTGTCGCGGCCTCTACTGAGCCTGTGGCCTCCTCTGCTCTCTCCCGTCGTGACCTTGTGTCGCCTCAATGGCCGCCTGGCGCCACCTCCCCATCCGATGCACAACTACGTGAATAGGACCCTAAGCCCTCGTCATCCGAGGAGAGCAGATGCCTACGTACCAGGCATCATAGTCGTCAACAACTCCAGCGCCATCACCATCCACTGGCTATATGGGGGCATCATCTGCATCCTGACCCTAGAAGCGCTGCATATCTAGAGCCCTGCTAACTATAGTGTTATCTCGGACGGTTCGAGAAAACTCGTAGTCCCTGAGAGATGGGATCCCCTGCTATAGACCAAACTACCTCAAAACTCGGTCATACCGATGGAGCTCCACCTCTCCCCTCTCCATCCTCAGCCAACAAGTTTGCCTAACGTGAGCTAGCTCCTGTTTGTCCTTGGCCCATCCTGGATGATATCTCCAAGGCCTCCAGGTGATCTAGTCGGAGACAAGGTCATCAAGTAGTCTCGGGACACTGGAAAATCTCCCCGTTAATCCCTGTCAATGGGAGCCCTACCAGTCTCCACATCGCAATGTGCTTCCAACACCAAATCTGTAGTAGTGATGTCATGACTAGACATCGTCCGCCCTTGTATACGACCCCATGCAGGATCCTATACAACTGGCATAATACAAAGCTCCCCCAAGCAAACCTGTATTCGTGGTCTCTCATGTCGCAGACCACATCTGTCAATAGCCATGGTAGCCTGCATCCACTCTGATGACATAGTAGCAGATCACCTACCACCCCAGCCAAAACTTGTGTCAGTCTGGATGCCCCAGGCATCTGGCATAGCGACTCGATGTTCACTTCGCCCTTCTCTAGGGCGAAGCTCGGATCACCGCATAGTCGCATCATTGCGTGGCCCTGATTGGCCATAGGAGTGATTAGCCATCCTTGTATGGGGATCCTCAAAATCCTCCATACATCCTCCAGTGTGGGAGTCATCTCCCCTGTCGGTAACCGAGAACAAGAAGAACCCAGATACCACCTCTCTGCTAGGGCTGTCAATAGCCCCATATCTATAGAAACTTATGGCATATCTTCCATGTGCTGCAAGCCAACCAGCGCCAACTGATATTGCTCTGCCTGAGATAGAGCGGCCAAGTCATCCTTTAGTCCATCGTATTTCCATTCTTGGCTCTTTAGTAATCCTCTCTGCAACATAAACAACAAAACAATAAAAATCATTAATAAAAATCATTAATTAAAAAATGCAAGTAAAATAAGTTCACTTTCATACAAATGATGATATCGTCCACTATTGGACTATATCGTCCCAGATTTGAGCAAATTCAACTCCGATTTCGCATGAGGGAATCATCCCTTATTGGATGAAATCGTCCCCATATCGATGATTTCTCCCTTGGACGAAATCGGTGATATCGAGACGATTTCATCCCGATGATGTCGACGGCTCAAAAATGGCCGCGATGCTCAAAAATCAGTCAAAATTAATCTAGAAAGCATGAAATTCTAAATTAAAGCATTCTAAATTAAGTTTGGACCCTTACCTGTAGCCCGCATCGGACCTCTATCGATCTGTGCGCTATCTCAACCACCTTGTCTATAGAGCTCTAGAAATCAGTAAAATTGAACAGTAACAATGAATTAGGGTTTTAGCCTATTTTCTTAATTTTATTCAAAAACACTTTAAAACAATTTTAAAATTTTGTTTTTCCGCGTTTTTACCTCAAACGTTCGATTTGGGTAAAAACACGGAGGGGGCACCATAGTAAGCTGTCGTATGATTCGACCTAGAATCGTAGCCTAAAAATGGGAATAATTTTTGCTTTCTCGTAGATCGAGAAGAACTCATCTTTAACACATTTTCTTCAAAAAATTTGCTAAAGAGGGGGCAAAATGTAGCACCCTAAAATTGGCGCAGTAAACCTTAGCAATAATTAAAATTACCTTAGTAATAATTCAAATTCAAATTTTCAACCCCGAACCGCCTTTTAACCGCTCTCCTTGTTTTTCATGCCTTTTTTAGGATTTGATGTGACCATTGGATGATATCGTCGTCGATCAGACGATATCGCCTCATATCGGACGATTTCATCTAGACTAGGACGTCCAGACGATTTCGTCCCAAAACTGATTTTTCATAATTAGCTTATGTTTCAATGGCGTCTCTAACTAGGGCAAAAGCGTGTCTGTGTGGTTAGAGACTTCCCTCGTTGGAGATCTCCCAAATTGGGATGATCTCCAACCTCCCAACCTCCTTCCTATGCCTATTTAATCTTAGGCCCTCCCCTTGACATTCCCCTGGCTGAATTTTTTTGCATTTCGAGTTTTACATGCATTAGAATATCTTAGACTATCATTTGCCTTCGTATTTGTCCAAGTTTGTTTGCAGGAACTTTATTGTTTTTTAGTCGGAGCAAGCTCAGATCGTCGCAGACGATCCTGTCCAATTCGAGATGATTTCGTACCAATTCGAGATGATTTCGACTGCAGTCAACATTGGGGGTAATCAGTGCCCTGATTTTGCATTCTTTCTCCATTATATATTGTTTTGCCTTGCATTAGTTAAACTTATTACTATTTTGCATCCTGGAGTTCACCCATATAGTTTTAATACATAATAAAATCATAATTTGTCATTAAATCATTGTAATGCACTCGTGTTTCTGTTTATAATTATCAGTTTAATATTATTACTGTCATTCTACATTATTGCCCTTTGTTGGAATAGTTGCACTTTCTGTATTTTGTATCTATTTCTCTGATTGTAGGTCTCTGACGAATTCGTCAGATCTCAGACGATCTCGTCTGATCGTAGACGATCTTGTCACATCAGAGGCGATCTTGACTACTTCAAGAATCAGAACCTCCATCAGACATCCGGATCAGGTATGGCTCTTTAATCTAGCTTATTCTCTGTATTTTTTGTTTAATTCTATTTTTTGTATTCATTTAAAACTGTACTTCATATAGAAAAGTTTAGATTCATTTGGCCAAACCTAGGATTTGAATGATTAAAAATAAAATTGAACACATCAAACACATTCCCAACTTAGGCATGGAAACTGCCATTCAAAAGTTTCTTGGTGAACCCACCATCCGTCGAAAAATCACCTTAATACCCCTCCCCCGAGAGGCGGGACATTCCAAAGGCCTCTCAGTCCGAGGTATTGTCCCATCCTTCCCACATCCCCCTTCCAGGCACGGATCCTTTAGCCTGAATGTAAGGGTGCAGAAAATTTGGAGCGATACACCTGTATAAAAGTGTTTAAACTTATAGTGGTGAATGGATTTCTAGATGGTTGTTTATAGGTAAAACTCTTTTATGTATTTCTCATAAATTCTGGAATATGAATCTTAAATAATGATTTTACGTATGAGAAATGTTTTGTTTTGTTCGCACATGAACCAGATGAGGCTTGTATTTACTTTTCATGTGAATTCTATTCTAAGGAGGTTTAATGTTTACAATGTGATGGAGGAGCCAAAATTTTCACTCTTCTCAATACCACAATTTTTTTTTTTTTTCTCATTAAACAACTGGAAGAACCAATTACAACACTAGCCCGCAGGCATAGTTTTCTTTTCTTGGTGCAAGCTGCCTCACTTTCGGCGATCTGCTTACCTTCTTAGGAAGAATACATTCTCCCAATCTCAAAACTTGGCTCCTCCTCCTCCTGGACTGAACCTTCACATCCTTTATCTTAACTGGCAACTGCCACTGGGTCAGCCACGAAAACACATATTGATGAGCCGTCTGAATGTCTTTGACTTCTGGGCACAGCATTCGAGTGGCCACCATGCTCAGCAAGCTTACCGGGTAAGCAATCATGCATTAATGAGGCCTCTGACCACCTCGGGAAACACTTTCTAGTAATGCATGCCTTCTTGAATTGTGAACCAACAGTATGTCACGATATCATGACATCTTTCTTCCTTGCTGCCTTTCTCTTACTTCAGGTCACGATATCGCGCATGTCACGATATCATGACAGTTTTCTCTCGCTCTCTTCTTCTCCTTCGGGTCGCGATGTCACGACATGTCGCGATATCGCGATAGTTTTCTCTCTCGTTGTCTTCTTCTTCTTCGGGTCGCGATGTCGCAACATGTCACGATATCACGACATCTTCCTTTTCGGATCTTCTTTCTTTCTTTCGATCGTGAAATCGTGACATGTCGCGATATCATGACATCTTTCCTTTTTGCTTCCTCCTTGCCTCTCAAGTCGCGAAATCACGACATGTTGCGATATCACGACATTCTTCCCTTTTGCTTCCTTCTCGCCTCTTTGGGTCATGAAATCGTGACATGTCATGATATCATGACATTCTTCCTTTCTGCTTCCTTCTCACCTCTTTGGGTCGCGAAATCGCAACATGTCGCGATATCGTGACATTCTTCCTTTCTGCTTCCTTCTCGCCTCTTTGGGTCACGAAATCGCGACATGTCGCGATATCGCGACATCTTTACTCTCTGCTTTCTCTCTTTGTTTTGGGTCACAAAATTGTGACATGTTGCGATATCGCGACAGCTTTGCCTTCTGCTTTTGCTCTCTGCTTCGGGTCGCGAAATCGTGACATGTTGCGATATCGCGACAGCTTTACCTTCTGCCTTTGCACTCTGCTTCAGGTTACAAAATCATGACACATCGCAATATCACGACAGCTTTACCTTTCACCTTCGCTCTCTGCTTCAGGTCATGAAATCATGACATGTCGCGATATCGCGACAATTTTGTTTCTCACTTTCGTTCTCTGCTTCGGATCGTGAAATCGCGACATGTCGCGATATCGCGACAGTTTCCTTTCTTGCTTTCTTTCTGCTCCTTCGATCGCGATTTCGCGACATGTCGCGAAATTACGACATTTTCTCCTCTGGCCTTTCTTGTCTTCTTTCGGTCGTGATTTCGCGACATTTTCTTCGGACGCCCTCTCTCCTCTATTTTGGTCACGATTTCGCAACATGTCGCGATATCGCGACATTTTTTCTACTTGGCGGTATTTTGCCTTTCACTGGATGCTCTTGCATCACAATGATTCAATGATTTGATTACTGAATTTGTTGGGCTCAAGTAATAAGTATTTTTCTTTTGTTTAATAGAAAGTACATCAAAATTCCCTTAGCATAGAGTTTGAAGTCGTATTTATGGAATTGTGCAGCCTAGTTGGTGAGTGTATTGAGACTGGGTTGATGAGTTTAATTTTTATTTGTATTGGTATATAGGTGGAAGTATTTTTTTGAATAAGTTTTAAACCATAAGAAAGCCTTCTGCAAAGTTAAAACTCTTTATTTTCTCAATTTACGTCAAATTAATGAGGATCTAGCGGATGACCAGAATGCTTCCTTGAAACCTTGATGGTTAATCTTCTCTTTTTGGTGTCGCTGCTTGACATCATAGTTGTGCCGATATTAATACCTCTTAAACATAAAAATATTTACTTTGAGTTGGATTCATTGCTCCTAGGTTGTAAATTTAATATTTTCCCATGATTAAATATATAAATTGGTCAATAGCTAAATTCGTATATGATCTCCAACATAGTAATTTGTTGTGGGCAGCAAGTTTGGAGTTAGTTTATGGTTATGTATTCACTTAATCATTATGCCTTCAAAGTCGTGACTTATTGCAATGTGTATGATGGTTTAATTTAAAACCTAAAATTCATATGAAATAGAATATAAGGAAAAGGGTTTAAATTGATAGAAAATAATAAATACGAAATGGGTCTTTAGTTATGCTTGTGTTTATGGTTGAAAGATCTCAATATCGATACATTGGATTTTGTGTTAGAACTTGTTCATTACTTTAAGCCTCAAACTATATAATAATTATGTTGTGGTGAATATTGTATACACTACCTATTGATTCTTAAGTAAGCATGTGTGTATTTCTTTGATATCTCCCAAAGCCTAGAGATATTTAGGGATTCTTTTGAGAAGCTTTCATCTATGAGGAAACTTAAACCCAAAATGGATTGGTTTGGGAAACCCTTGTTTAAGAAGTTTAACTGAGCATGGAAACAAAACAATTAGCATAGGTTGAGAAGCTCTAAATTGTCTATGAAAATGGGCATTGAGTTAAAAGAATACCTTTTTCTAAAAATCACCCAAAGATGGTTGTGGTGTGGGTAGGCACACAACAATATCTAGAGCAACTATAGACTAACATAATTGGTCGAGTAATATGACTAGGTCAAGTCTGGTAATGAGGGATGGTATGGGATGCCTTCTCCAGGTTGCATCTAGAATAGTACTGTGATAGATCCCATGTATCTTTGACCTAGCTGGTTAAGCCTCATTGTATGGTATGGGACATACAAACATGGGTCATAAAGAGCATGTGAGATTAAGTCCAAGGCCAGTGTATTGGCATGGCTCTAACTGACTCTATGAAGAGGATAATCAGCTAGACATTGGGTATAAGTACGCTATTTTCCTTTCATTCGATATAAGAACAAGGATGATGAAAAGTCAAAGGTTTGGAATGATAAGGGATAGGGAAGCAAGCATCCACCCTCTAGGTGTTATGGGCCCTAGAGGATAACCCCTACCATGGATTGACCCTCATGCCAGAAAATGAGGACATTAAATGAGATAAGTCAATTCCACTAATGGCACCTTTATGGGATATGGTTGATCTCGTCCACTTGGGTGATTGTCTGTAGTAGTCTTGAACCCAAAAGTGGTGTAATATACCTGTACTAAGTTAAGCTTACTAATAAATAATTGGGTGAAGCAATTTTGCTAAGAACTTGAAGGTAAACTTATGAGTAAAACTGTAGTATTAAAAAAAAAAATATTATAGTGAATTGTTTATGAATTATTTGTGTGGTACAACCAAGTGAGTAGATTTGGGTTGTTACATATGGTATCAGAGCAAAAGTAGATCTGAGTTGTGGACTCTGATTGTGAATTTGTATTAAACTAATAAATTACCTCTTTCACCTACAGGTCAAATGGCACGAATGCTACGAGGTGGATCTTCAAGAAATCCTATAGGAGGCAAGGAGGAAGAAACCACCGAAGGACCTACTAGGGGACCAAGGTCAGGATTAAGATGAGAAGGCCCTCAACATGAAAGAAGGATGAAATAATTGAATGAACCTCCTCCTAATGAACCTATTAGAGAAGGGGAAAATATTGCTAAAGTTGTTCAATTGTTGCAAACTCACATGGAACAACAAAGGGAGGAGATGGCCCAATAGAAAACCCATATGGCCCAGCAACAAGAATTTATTACCCAACAACAGAGGGTGATAGAGGAATTAGCTAGGGAAAGAGACATTGGATTAGGTAGGACTGAAGAAGTATCAAGAGAACCTGAGGGATCTAGTGTTGGAAGGGCCAGGGTGAGTAAAGAGTTGGATAGGAACCTGAGAAAGGTCGTAATATCCAAATTCAATGGAAAAGGTGATGGTGATTCAATAGAAAATTGGCTAAGTGAACTAGAGTCATATTTCTCTCTAGTAGTTTTATCCTCTGAATCTAAGATTGCTTTAGTAGTTATGAACATGACTGAGGTAGCCCTTGATTGGTGGAAATCATATAAGAAAGGGCATAAAATAGAAGCTTCAGACCTCAAATGGGAGGAGTTTGTCAAAGAATTTAGGGATAGATTCTTGACTAAGCAATATTATGTAGAGAAATTTGGGAAATTTTCTAATTTACATCAGGAAAATGTGTCAGTGCATGAATACCACCAAAAGTTCATTCAGTTATTGAAATATGCATCTCAATATGAAAGTAATGAGGAAATGAAGACTCAAAAATTCATTCTGGGATTACATCCTAGAATCATGATGGTGGTAAATATGCACAACCTTGATAATCTGCCTACTACCTTTGATTTGGCAAGAAAAGAGGAAGCCAATCAAGAAACTAGAAAGGCATATTTTAACTATCAAAAGCTATCTGAGAAAGAAAAATATGAACTCAAAAATGAAAAAGTGTTGGGTTTATGAGATGGGAGAAAGATCAAAATAAGAAACCCAAAGGAGGAGAGCAAAGTAGGCAAGGTGGCAAAAATAAACCTAACTACCAGGGTGGTAAGTTCAAGCAGGATGGTAAAGAATTTACCAAAATATAGGATCAAAAACCAGTAGGACAAGATAGGACCAAAGATACTACATCTCTGGATAGAAATGAAAATAGTAACAGATCAAATAGAGCTCCACTAAATGGATGTTATGTATGTCAAGGAGCTCATTATGCTAGTAAATATCCCCATAGAGTTGATCGACACTTGTTGAAGCAGCTCACAGGATCTTTGCAGCCATAGGTAACTCTAAACTTGATGGTCAAATTACCCCTTTCTTATTAAATGGGAAAATTTTTGGTAAGAATGTGCAAATTTTGATAGATAGTGGTTCAACTGACAACTTTATATCTACTAAGTTAGTGAGGGACATACCTGTTAGACCTAGATTTTTGGCCAATGGTTGGAAGGTAGAGTATGGGTCAGGGTAAACCTACCAAGTTAACCAATGTCTGTTTGACCCCCACATTACTTTACCATAAGGAAAAACTAATTGGCATTTGTATGTGGCACCTTTGCATGCATTTGATATCATTCTAGGAGTTGATTGGTTGAAGGTGCATAAGGATCTTCTAAATTTTGAAGAGATATGGGTAGAATTTATGGATGAATCTAATCAAAGGGTTAGAATTTGTTGTGGTCAAAGTGAAGTTAAACCACATTTACTATCTGCAATGTAGATAAAGAAAGTTATTAGGAAGAAGGGGATGGTCTTCATAGTTAATATGAATAAGAAAGAAGAGTTAGAAATGGAATCTGACCTCTTCCAAAAACATCCAGTACTAGAAGAGTTTAAGGATGTGTTTCTTGAGGATCTACCTAGATTACCTCCTCAGAGAGAATTTGATTTTTCAATTGAGTTGCTACCTAGAGCAACACCTATTGCAAGGGCACCATATAGGATGACTCCTATAGAGCTACAAGAGCTCAAAATACAACTTCAAGATTTGTTGGAAAAAGGGTTAATCAAGCCAAGTGTGTCACCTTGGGGAGCTCCTATTCTATTTGTTAAGAAAAAAGATGGTACCTTGAGGATGTGCATCGATTATCGAATGTTAAATAAGGTAACTATCAAAAATAGGTATTCGTTACCTAGAATTGATGATTTGTTTGACCAATTGAGAGGAGCAACCATCTTCTCAAAGATAGACTTGAGATCTGGCTATCATCAGTTGCGAATACGAGAAGAAGACACTTCTAAAATAACATTTAGAACAAGGTATGGATATTTTGAGTTTATTGTTCTACCTTTTGGGTTGACTAATGCCCCATATTGCATTCATGAATCTCATGAATAGTATTTTTAGAGAGCAACTGGACCAGTTTGTGCTTATATTTTTGGATGATATATTGATCTATTCCAAGAGCAAGGAGGAACATGATCAACATATGAGAACTATACTTGGGATTCTGAGAAAGAATCAACTTTATGGAAAGCTATCAAAATATGAGTTTTACACCCCATAAGTACAGTATTTGGGACATATTATCTTCATAGAAGGGATTGCAGTAGATCCCAAGAAAATTGAAGCAATAATTGAGTGGCCAACACCTACTAGTGTGATAGAGGTGCAAAATTTTATGGGTATTGCAGGGTATTATAGGTGATTTGTCAAAGGATTTTCAAGAATCTCCCAACCTATTACAAATCTCCAAAGAAAAGGTAAAGCCTTTAAGTGGATAGAACAATGTGAAGAAGCTTTTCAAGTTTTGAAACATTATTTGATATCTGCACCGATCTTGCAATTACTTGATCCTAATAAGCAGTTTATAGTGTGCACGAATGCATCAATTGAAGGGTTAGGGGGAGTTTTGACCCAAGGTGATGTAGTTATTGCCTATGAGTCCAGAAAACTTAAAAGGCATGAGGTTAATTATGCCACTCATGATTTGGAGTTGGTAGTAGTAGTTCATGCCTTAAAAATTTGGAGATATTATTTATTGGGAAAACCATTTGAATTGAAAATAGATCATCAGAGTCTTAGGTACATATTCACTCAACCCTTATTGAATGCCAGACAAAGATGTTGGATGGAATTTTTAGTTGAGTATGATTTTGGCATTGAGTATATTAAGGGTAAGGAGAATAAGGTAGTAGATGCTCTGAGTAGGAGAGGGTGCATTACTGCAATGACAAAATGTCAATATGATCTGTTAGATCAAATTAAAGTATTGCAAGCAAAGGATGAATTTTTCCAATCATGTAAGGTTCAGATTGAGCAAGAACCTAGAAAGGTTATAGACTTTGTGATCAGAGATGATCTACTATTTTATAAGAATAGATTGGTAGTTCCAAGCTCAGGAGGATTGAAGGAAACAATCCTTAAGGAAGCTCATAATACACCTTATTCGACGCATCCGAGAGGGACAAAAATGCATGAGAATTTGAGAAAAACTTATTTTTGGCTAGGTATGAAAAAATATATCACTAACTATGTGGCTAGATGTTTAGAGTGTCAAAAAGTGAAAGCGAAACATTTACATCCAACTGGAAAGTTATACCCACATGAGATACCTATGCAAAAATGACAAGTGGTATCAATGGATTTTATAGTGGGATTGCCTAAAACAAGGTTTAGGCATGACACAATCTTGGTAATAGTGGATAAGCTAACCAAAGTAGCACATTTTATACTAGGCAATGTGCAAGATGATGCTCCTACAGTAGCAAGTAAGTTTTCTAGAGAAGTGGTAAGACTGCATGGTTTTCTAGAGGTCATAATATCTGATAGAGACTCTCGTTTTACCTCTAAATTTTGGTAAGCAATGCATGAGGTATTGGGAACCAAATTGAATATTAGTATTGCTTATCATCTTGAGACTGATGGGTAGACTAAAAGAGTAAACCAGGTATTGGAAGATATGTTAAGAATGTACTACATGGATCAACATGCAAAGTGGGAAGACTATTTATACCTAGTGGAGTTTACATATAATAATAGTTATCATGCATCACTAGGTATGGCACCTTTCGAAGCCCTTTATGGAAGGAGGTGTTGAACTCCCTTATCTTGGGATAATCCGAAAGATCAGGTAGTGATCAGACCAGAAATGATAAAAGAAATGGAAGAACAATTGAAAAGAATTTAGCAAAAGTTGAAAGAGGTCGCAGATCGCTAGAAGAGCTACGTGAACCTAAAAAGGACATCAAGGGAATATTCTATGGGAGATAGGGTATTCTTAAGGGTGAAACCTCCCGCCATCGAGGAAGAGGAATATAGAGCAATGTCGAGTCCAGTGGGACCACTACTCAGACAGAAATGCCACATGGGAGAATGTGGCAGAAATACAACAACAATTTCCTTATTTGTTTGAGTAGATTTAAGATTTCTAAAAATTTTCATGTGATTTGATAATATATGTATATTTGCAAACATATATGTGACTAGATATTGAGTAGAGTAGATTATGTTGGTTTGAGTTACTGAGTAGAGTAGCTTGATTTTGGTTTGTGATATTTACGCAAAGTGATTTTGTACATGTGATAGTATATATATTTTTGGATGGAAACAATATGACATGATGTATGATGTAGATATATGCCAAGTAAAAGTGATTGTGTATTTTTGATGAATGGGATATTATATGTGAAATAGAAATCATGAATTTATTTAATTACTTTGGCATTTACTAAATCCTTATGCAAGATATTTCTTGTTTAATTTTGCATAAAACATAGGGATTGTGTTTGTCCTAAGTGGAGGAGGATGTAATGACCCTCCTCACACAGATATTTGTAGATAAGCAAATTGGTAATAACCTTACCTTTTCTTGTGAATCGTGGTACTATTGATCACTACTGTGGATGCAAGACCAGGTTCAAAGACGTCAAGAAAGAGAAGCTAGATCGATGGAAAAAGGTAATAAGGGAAGTGATGATTCAGCTCACAAGTACATGGATGCTCACATACTTGCATATCATATATATGCTATGTTTGATTGGGTTTTGTGTTTGGTTTGGGTGGCGATGATGATGGGAGCCACTAATTATTTTAATATGCATATAGTTTAATTTAAAAGAAAATAAATATAACATGGGAATGCAAATAAATGGATGTGTGCATGGTTTTTAGAAAATTCGAATGCAAGTGAGTTTCTATGGATTTCAATTATTAATATGGGTAAATATTATGTTCAATATTTCTTGTAAAGTAAATGGTTGGAGCTATGCTTAAGTGGAAGCAATATGTTCTATAAAAGAAAATGATTTTTTGCATCATGAACTGGATGAACATGGCATGGAGTAGTGGATAGCTTAACCACTTTGGGCAAAGCATTTGATTTCATGATGATTTTGATCCTCTCCTTAACGGTGAACCGAGAAGGGAGGAGGGAAAAAAAAACTAAAAATCATTTTTTTATGGCACGTAAAAGAAGATACCTGAGTTGGGAGGAAACAGTGGGGAAAATAAGAAAGATAAATGAAAAATTGGTGACAATGGTGTTGGGGAAAGAGTTGGGTAGACTTCGGAAGGATTAGGCTCCAAATAATTCCAGGTAGATCAACTATAGTAACTATTTTTGCGTATGGTTGCATTTGATTTCAAAAAAAATATGTTGCTTCGATAGATAGAGAAATATATCTATATATATATATATATATATATATATATGCTTGTCGGTCCTATGTGAAGATGAGATAGGATAATTTCTTGAATATGTTTTGTTTGAAACATTATTGGTTTACATGATTATTTTGTGATTTCATAACCTGATAAAAGCTTGCTTGAGTTGTTGGAAATGTGAGAAATGCTTTATGAGAATCATATGCATTAGACTACCCGAAAATGTGATAAATTCTTTATGTGAATCATATGCATTAGACTACCTGAAAATGTGAGAAATGCTTTATGTGAATCATATGCATTAGAATACCCAAAAATGTGATAAAATACCATATGTGAATCATATGCTTTAGAATTCTAAATTTTGTGTGTATTTATGAAAATATGTGTAAGTATGCTTGACAGTGTCATAGTAGAGTTGCATTCATGAATTTGAAGAGCCGAAATATGATCCCTTAAATAAAATACCATAAAACCGTTGAAATGGAGAACGAAATCTTAGTTGGTAGTGAGAGTAAGGCTTCCAAGCATGGAGGTGGATGAGTGGAGATCCGAAGTTGCTATGTGGTTGGCTAAAATTGGAAGTTTTAACACATTTGTCTACATGTAATAGCATTTCAGCAAAAAATGTAGTATATACTAGTACATATTAGATTGAATATCTGATGCAAACTGTGTTGCAGTCACTGAAATATATGTAAATATAGTTTCGGGACATCACCTCGTCTGGTGGAAGTATGTGTTCTTTTTGGATTGTGTTCTTTTTGGATTCAAAACTTAAAATCCAAGCCTATCTAAAAGTGTTTAAACTTATAGCGGCAAATGGAGTTCTAGATGGTTGTTTATAGGTAAAACTCTTTTATGTATTTCTCATAAATTCTAGAATATGAATCTTAAATAATGATTTTACATATGAGAAACATCTTGTTTTTTTGCACATGAACTAGAGGAGGCTTGTATTTACTTTCTGTGTGAATTTTGTTCTAAGGAGGTTTAATATTTACAATGATCCAATGATTTGATTATTAAATTTTTTGGGCTCAAGTAATAAGTATTTTTCTTTGTTTTTAATAGAAAGTACATCCAAATTCCCTTAGCATAGAGTTTGAAGCCGTATTTATGGAAATTGTGCAGCCTAGTTGGCGAGTGTATTGATCTTGGGTTGATGAGTTTAATTATTATTTGTATTGGTATATAAGTGTAAGTGTTTTTCTAAAGAAGTTTTAAACCATGGGAAAGCCATATGCGAAGTTAAAACTCTCTCTTTTCCCGGTCTGCATCAAATTAATGAGGAATTAGTAGATGGCTAGAATGTTTCCTTGAGACCTTGATGGTTAATCTTCTCCTTTTGATGTCCCTGCTTGACATTATAGTTGTGCTAAGATTAATACCTCCTAAACATAAAAATATTTACTTTGAGTTGGAGTCATTACTTCTAGGTTGGAAATTTAATGTTTTCCCATGATTAAATATATAAATTGGTCAATAGCTATATTTGTGGATGATCTCCAACATAGTATTTGGTTGTGTGGAGCAATTTTGGAGTTAGTTTATGGGTATGTATTCACTTAATCATTATGCCTTCCAAAGTTGTGACTTATTACAATGTGTATGGTGGTTTAATTTTAAAACCTAAAATTCGTATGAAATAGAATATAAGGAAAAGGGTTTAAATTGATAGAAAATAATAAATACAAAATGGGTCTTTAGTTATGATTGTGTTTATGGTTAAAAGATATCAAGATTGATACATTGGATTTTTTGTTATAACTTGTTCATTAATTTAAGCCTCGAACTATATAATAATTTAGGTGTGGTGAATATTGTGTGCACTACCTATTGATTCTTAAGTAAGCATGTGTGTATTTCTTTGATATCTCCCAAAGCCTAGAGATATTTAGGGATTCCTTTAGAATATTTCATCTATGAGGAAACTTAAACCCAAAATAGATTGGTTTGGGAAACCCTTGTTTGAGAAGTTTAATTGAGCATGGAAACAAAACAATTAGCATAGGTTGAGAAGCTCTAAATTGTCTATGAAAATGGGCATTGAGTTAAAAGAATATTTGAAAAAAAAAATCACCCAAAGACGATTGTGGTGTGGGTAGGCATACAACAACATCTAGAGCAAATGTATACTATTAGAATTGGTCGATTAATTCGACTAAGTCAAGTCTGGTAACGAGGGATGGTATGGGATGTCTTCTCTAGGTTGTTTCTGGAATAGTACTGTGATAGATCCTGTGTATATTTGGCCTAGCTAGTTAAGCTCAATTGTATGGTATGGTACATATGAATGTGGGTCTTAAAGAGCATGTAGGATTAAGTCCAAGGCTAGTGTATTAGCATGGCTCTAACGGACTCTATGTAGATCAACTAGACACTGGGTATAAGTACATTATTTTCCTTCATTCAATATAGGAACAAGAACGATAAAAAATCAAAGGTTCATAATGATAAGGGATTGGGAAGCAAGCATCCATCCTCTAGGTGTTATGGGCCCTAGAGGATAACCCCTATCGTGGATTGATCCTCATGCTAGAAAATGAGGACGATAAATGAGATAAGTCAATTCCACTAATGGCCCCTTTACGAGATATGGTTGATCTCGTCCACTTGGGTGACTATTTGTAGTAGTCTTGAACCCAAAAGTGGTGTAATATGCTTATACTAAGATAAGTTCTTACCAATAAATAAATTGGGTGAAGCAAGTTTGCTAAGAACTTGAAGGTAAACTTGTAAGTAAAACTGTGGTATTTAGCAAATAAAATTATTACAGTGAATTGTATATGATTTATTTTTCTGGTACAACCAAGTGTGTAGATTTGGGTTGTTACATATGGTATTAGAGCAAAAGTAGATCTGAGTTGTAGGAATGTTGGTAGGAAACTAGTTCCTATAAATGGTGAAGAGTGGAAAATAAATGGAAATTGATACAAATAAGTAATGAAATCAATCACTTTCAATAAGAATCATTGTTTCACTTGGAGGAAGACCTTCTAGTGCTCTCAAAGAGATAAATATTTCTTGTTCAATGGATTCTTAATGACACCCATGCAAATGCATATAAATACCTATCTAAAGTTATGAGGTGAAAGGACGCAATGGTCCATAATAGAATAAGTTAATTAATAATATATATTAAGGGTTAGGATTAGGATCCTAACAAGCCACCCTCCTTAAAAGATATTTGTCCTCAAAGATCAAAGTGAGAAGCTTCGTCCCATGTTTTCCAAGTAGTATTTGCTCATGTTCTTGCACCATTTTAATGTCATTTTTTTGTAAGTAGGGATATTTTGAGGGCTGAAGTAGTGGTGGGGGATAGGTAGTAAGAATAGTAGGATCAGAATGGCATCAAGGATACAACTCTTTTGGCACCTTTTTGGTGTTTTGGATAGAAAATAAGTGGGCAACCATTTTCTCACCTCTTTTGCGAATTATTTTCTCTAGTTGATGAGAGCTTACGAGGGGAAAAGTGCCTGAGTTTAATCCTTTAAGAGTATATGTTTGATTCTTTAGTGTGAATTCCATCCATAATTTCTCAAAATCCCATTGGATTATCCCTAGTGTTTGTAACCATTGCACTCCCAAGACAATGTCACATCCTCCTAAGGGAATTGCATACATGTCATGTTTCATGGTGTAATTGCCCAAGGTGAGCTTAATATTTTTGTATTTCCCCTTACAAGTGATTATTCCCCCATTACCAATCATGACTTCAAAATTATTGCAAGGATGGATAAAGCAATCATCTTGTTTTACCACACATGGTTCAATGAAATTATGGGTACTGTCGGAGTCAATAAGCACAATAAGGTTTTGGTGTTTGAAGGATCCTAGGACTTTCATAGTTTGGGGAGAGAAATTTCTAGCAAGGGCATTGAAAGAAATTTCTAGTGGACCTTGAGTGCTATCATCGGGTGTATCCATCACTACTTCTACCTCGATCTCATTATCATCATTTGTTGATTGACAAGGAATAGTTACATCCAAAATATATAATTTAGGTGTAATACATTTATGATTGGGTACAAATTTCTCATCACAATGAAAACAAAGGCCTTTTTCTCTTCTTTCTTTCATTTCCTCGGGGCTGATACATTTAATTGGTAGGATTCGGTTAATTTTTGGGGTGGTGGAAGTATTTTGTGATTCTGTTTTAGATGGGTTTCCCAGTCGATGCTAGTTATTAAACTTATCTTCCACCATTTGGGCTAACGCAATAGTTTGCATCATGTCGATGGGGTTCAACATTTGTACTTCTAGTCAAATTTCTTCCTTTAGGCCACTGATGAAACAACTTTTGAAGAATGATGCATCTAGCCCTGATGTAAGATTTACAAATTTCTTGAATTGATATTGGTACTCTCGTACTGTAACATTTTGGTGGATTTTGGTGAGAGCTCCTATGAAATATTTAAATTTACTTGGGCCGAATTGTACCATTATATTTCTTGTAAATTCTAGCCATGTAGGGGTGCCATTTGTCTTGTCGTACCATTGGTACCATTGGGTGGCGATACTTTCAAGGTGGAAGGATGCAATGCAAACATTTTGTACCTCATGGATTTGATAGAGGGAGAAATATTGATCAGCCCGATAGATCCAATTTGTGGGATCACCTCCTTCAAATTTTGGAAAATCCAATTTAGTGGTTCGAGGTAGGATTGACATTTGTGGTCCCCCAAGTAATGCTTGGTGTGTTGGTGCTCCGATAGATTGGCTAGCTTGGATTAATGCCAAGTTTTGTTGTACCATATCAACGGAGTGGTTAGTGGCATCAATTTTTAAGTCTAGGTCTGCTATCTTGTTTTCATATTCCACCTTTTGTATAGTATTTTCATCCTTCCATTGGTGAAAATCCTCCTTTGTCATGATTTTCTTTTCAAGATTGTCCTTCCATCGATTAAATTCTTGAATGAAATATTTGATAGGGTCTTGTGATCTCCTGTCGTCAATCATTGTGTTGTGATTTGTGATTTGCAAGTCTTTTTAATATCAAATTCTTTTGGCACTAGTAAATGATTTAATCAAAATTTATCAATTGTTTGACAAAAATTAAAAAATTGCAATGGTTTTGTCAATAATTGATAAAAAAAATTATCAAATTGTTTGACAAAATTATCAAATTGAAAAAAAAAATTATTGCAAAAATTTGGGTTTTTGTATGATCGACTAGCAAAATTCTACTTCTCTGTTTTTCAATTTCATAATAGAACGATCAGATTTTGATTTGAATTTTTTAATTTTTTGGCAGGTAATAATGGCTATAAGGCAATTGGTGGGGAGGGGCACTAATAGCGAGGTGGTAGATGCATGAAGGGTTGTGAAAGGCAGAGCGTAAATGGGCTAAAGAGTGAGGTGGATGACGATGTCATTAGCGATCAGGTCAAGTCAAAGCACACGGCTGGACAAGTGTCGGTAGGGTGGCTTCCATCACACGAGGGCAGATAGCAAGCATAACCAAAGTCATGATATACTATGCATGCTACCTTTGTTTTAAACACCAAGCTGTTAATACCCTATTAAATGTGGGATAAAATATGCCTTAAGAATTTAAAAAAAAAATTACACGACGTTGCCTTCCGACTGGAAATTTTCGCCAAAACCGGTATATATTTTTTAATACTTTAGGTTAAAACTTCAAAATTAATAATTTTTCGCCATTAATTCAAATGACATTACCGAAAAATATCATAGTGCGTGCAGAATGGGTTTTCCTTACCGTATTTTTATCTATGTTCGATTTGGAGCTGATTTTTTATGTTCACCCAGATTGGAGAATTGATTTTGACATCCACGCAGTCAATTTTGGTTTTAGAATGATTGGTATGCTTCTTTTGATCGCCAGCAATAGTAATCTGCAATGTTTGCTTGTTTTGTTATATCTCTGTCACTTGATTTATCTGTCACTATATCTTGTATATGGTTGGTTGTTCTCTGATTAGACACCAGTTAGCCATAGATACAGAATGATGTCGCTCAAATGATGATGAAAATCATTTGTTATAACTTTAGAGGTGAAAATGATGATGGGTTTGGATGTCTAAGAGTGCATAAGTGAGAGGCTTTGATACCATTTGGTAGGAACCTAGTTCCTAGCAATGGCGAAGAGTGGAAAATAAATGGAAATGGATACAAATAAGTAATGAAATCAATCGCTTTCAATAAGAATCACTATTTCACTTGGAGGAAGACCTGCCAATGCTCTCAAAGAGATAAATATTTCTTGTTCAATGGATGCTTAATGAAACCCATGCAAATGCATATAAATACCTATCTAAAGTTATGAGGTGAAAGGACGCAATGGTCCATAATAGAATAAGTTAATTAATAATATATATTAAGGGTTAGGATTAGGATCTTAACAAATGCTACAAGGTGGATCTTCAAGAAATTCTATGGGAGGCAATGAGGAAGAAACCACTGAAATACCTACCAGGGGACCAATGTCGGGATTAAGACGAGAATGTCCTCAGCGTGAAAGAAGAACGAAACAATTGAATAAACCTCCTCCTAATGAACCTATCAGATATGGAGAAAATATGGCTAAATTTATTCAGTTGTTGTAAAATTACATTGAACAACAAAGGGAGGAGATGGTCCAACAAAAAACCCATATGGCCCAGCAACAAGAATTTATTTCCCAGCAACAGAGGGTGATAGAGGAACTAGCTAGGAAAAGAGACATTGAATTAGGCAGGACAGAAGAAGTATCAAGAGAGCCTGAGGGACCCAATGTTGGAAGGGGCATGGTGAGTAAGTAATTGGATAGGAACCTGAGAAAGATCATCATATCCAATTTCAATGGAAAATGCGATTGAGATTCAACAAAAAATTGGTTAAGTGAGCTAGAATCATATTTTTCTCTAGTAGTTTTATCCTCTGAATCTAAGAGTGCTTTAGCAGTTATGAGCATGACTAAGGTAGCCCTTTATTGGTGGAAATCATATAAGAAATGGCATAAAATAGAAGCTTCAGACCTCAAATGGGAGGAGTTTGTTAAGGAATTCTAGGATAGATTTCTGACTAAGCAAAATTATATGGAGAAATTCGAGGAATTTTCTAATTTACATCAGGAAAATGTGTTAGTGCATGAATACCACCAAAATTTCATTCAGTTGTTGAAATATGCATCTCAATATGAGATTAATGAAGAGATGAAGACTTAGAAGTTCATTTTGGGATTAAATCCTATAAGTATGATAGTGGTAAATATGCATAACCCTGATAATTTATCTGCTACCTTTGATTTGGAAAGAAAATAGGAAGCCAATCAGGAAACTACAAAGTCATAACTTAACTATCAAAATTTGTTTGAAAAAGAAAAAGATGAACTTAAAAAATGAAAAAGTGTTAGGTTTATGAGATGGGAGAAATATCAAAATAAGAAACCCAAAGGAGGAGAGAAAATGAGGCAAGGTGGAAAAATAAACCTAACTACTAGGGTGGTAAGTTCAAGCGTGATGGTAAGGAATTTACTAAAATATAGGATCAAAAACCAGTAGGACGGGATAGGTCCAAATAAATTATGTCTCTAGATAGAAACAAAAATAATAACAGATCAAATAGAGCTCCTCCAAATGGATGTTATGTATGTCAAGGAGCTCATTATGCCAATAAATGCCCCCTTAGAAATGATCAACATCAAAAAGTACTTGTTGAAGTAACACACAAGATCTTTGCAGCCACAAGTAACTCTAAACTTGAAGGTCAAATTACCCATTTTTATTAAATGGGAAAAATTTTGACAAAAATGTGCAAATTTTGATAGATAGTGGTTCAACTAATAACTTTATATTTGCTAAGTTAGTGAGAGACATACCTGTTAGACCTGGATTTTTGGCCAATGGTTGGAAGGTAGAGTATGGGTCAAGGCAAACCCAGCAAGTTAACCAATGTCTATTTGACCCCCACATTAATCTGCCACAAGGGAAAACTAATTGGCATTTGTATGTGGCACCTTTGCATGTGTGTGATATCATTCCAGGAGTTGATTGGTTGAAAGCGCATAAGGCTATTTTGAATTTTGAAGAGAGACGGGTAGAATTTATCAGGAAGAAGGGTATGGTCTTCATAGTTAAGATGAAAAAGAAAGAAGAGCCAGAAATAGAACATGACCTCTTCCAAAAACATTCAGTACTGGAAGAGTTTAAGGATGTATTTCCTGAGGATCTGCATGGATTACCTCCTCAAAAGAAAATTAATTTTTCAATTGAGTTGATACCTAGAGCATCACCTATTTCTAGGGCACCATATAAGATGACACCTATAGAGCTACAAGAGCTCAAAATGCAACTTCAATATTTGCTAGAAAAAATGGTTAATTAAGCCAAGTGTGTCGCCATGAGGAGCTCTTATTCTATTTGTTAAAAATAAATATGATACCTTGAGAATGTGCATCGACTATCAAATGTTGATTAAGGTAACCATCAAAAATAGGTATTCACTACCTAGAATTTATGATTTTTTTGACCAGTTGAGAGGAGCAACCATTTTTCAAAAATAGAATTAAGATCTGGCTATCATCAATTGTGAATACAGGAAAAAGACACTTCTAAAACGACATTTATAACAAGGTATGGATATTTTGAGTATATTGTTCTACCTTTTGGATGACTAATGCCCCAGCTACATTTATGAATCTTATGAATAGTATTTTTAGGGAGCAGCTAGACTAGTTTGTACTTATATTTTTGGATGATATACTGATCTATTCCAAGAGCAAGGTGGAACATGATCAGCATATGAGAGTTGTCCTTAAAATTCTGAGGAAGAATCGGCTTTATGGAAAGCTATCAAAATATGAGTTTTACACCCTACAAGTACAATATTTAGGTCATATTATATTTGTATAAGCGATAGCAGTAGATCCCAAGTAAATTGAGGCAATAATTGAGTGGCCAACACCTACTAGTGTGATAGAGGTGCGAAATGTTTTGGGTATTATAGGGGTATTATAGGCGATTTGTTAAAGGATTTTCAAGAACCGCTCAACCTATTACAAATCTACAAATAAAAGGCAAAGCTTTTAAGTGGATAGAGCAATGTGAAGCTTTTCAAGTTTTGAAACATTGTTTGATATTTGTATCAATCTTGTAATTACCAGATCCTAAGAAGTTGTATACAGTTTGCACGGACGTATCAATCAAGGGGTTAGGAGGAGTTTTAACCCAAGGCGATGCATTTATTGCCTATGAGTCCAGGAAACTTAAAAGACATGAGATTAACTACGCCACTCATGATTTGCAGTTGGCAATGGTAGTTCATGCCTTACAAATTTGGAGATATTACCTATTGGAAAACCATTTGAACTAAAAACAAATCATCAGAGTCTTAGGTATATATTTACCTAGCCCCTATTGAATATCATACAAAGACGTTGGACAAAATTTCTAGTTGAGTATGATTTTGGCATCAAATATATTAATGGTAAGGAGAATAAAGTAGTCAATGCTCTGATTAGGAGAGGGTGTGTTACTGCATTGACAAGATGTCAATATGATATGTTAGACCAAATCAAGGAATTGCAAGCAAAGGATGAATTCTGCCAAGCATGTAAGGTTTAGATTGAGCAAGAATCTGGAAAGGTTACAGACTTTGTGATCAGGGATGATCTACTAATTTTTAAGAATATAATGGTAGTCCTAAGCTCAGCGAGATCAAAAGAAATAATTCTTAAGGAAGCGTATAATACGCCTTATTCGATGCATCCAAGAGGGACAAAAATACACTAGAATTTGAGGAAAACTTATTTCTAGCCAAGTATGAAAATATATCACCAACTATGTGGCTTGATGTTTGGAATATCAAAAAGTGAAAGCAGAACATTTACATCCAGCTAGAAAGCTATACCCATATGAGATACCCACTCTAAAAGGGCAAGTGGTATCAATGGATTTTATTGTCAGATTGCCTAAAACAAAGTTTAGGCATGAAACAATCTTGGTAATAGTGGATAATATAACCAAGGTAGCACATTTTATACCAGGTAGTGTACAATATGATGCTCATGTAGTAGCAAGTAAGTTTGCTAGAGAAGTGGTAAGGCTGCATGGTTTTTTAGAAGTCATAATTTTTGATAGAGATTTTTCATTTTACCTCTAAATTTTTGTAGGTAATGCATGAGGTATTAGGAACCAAACTGGATATTAGTATTGATTATCATATTGATACTGATGGACAAATGGAAATAATAAATCAGGTATTAGATGATATGTTAAGAATGTACTGCAAGGATCAACATTCAAAGTGGGAAGACTATTTTTACCTAGTAGAGTTTACATATAATAATAGTTATCATGCATCACTAGGTATGGCACCTTTCGAAGCCCTTTATGGAATAAGGTGTCGAATTCCCTTGTCTTGGGATAATCTGAAAGATTGAGTACTGATCGGACCATAAATGATAAGAGTAATGGAAAAAATTGAAAATAATTCAGCAAAAGTTGAAAGAGGATGTTGATCACCAGAAGAGCTACGCGAACCTAAAATGGATATCGAGGGAATATTCTGTGGGATATAGGATATTCTTAAGGGTGAAACCAACTAAGAGTTCTATAAAATATTCAAAACTAGAATCCAGATATGTAGGTCCATTTGAGATAGTCGCTAGGATAAGCCCTATTGCTTATAGACTTGCTTAACCACCATGCTTGTCCAAAATTCGCAATGTCTTCCATGTGTCCCTCTTTAGAAAATATATTCCTAATCCCACTCATGTCTTGGATGTGTCTAATTTGCAGATGACAAACCCACTCAAAATTGAAATTTGACTTGTTTGTGTACTTGGGTTCAAGACCAAGAACTTGAGGAAGAGGAATATAGAGCAATATCGGGTTCAGTGGGACCACTACTTAGACAAAAATGCCACGTGGGAGAATGTGGCAGAAATACAACAATAATTTCCTTATTTGTTTGAGTAGATTTAAGATTTCCAAAAAATTTATGTGATTTGTTAATATATGTATATTTGCATCAAATATGAAACTAAATATTGACTACAGTAGATTGTGTTGGTTTGAGTTACTGAGTAGAGTAATTTGATTTTGGTTTGTGATATTTACACAAAGTGATTTTTTACATGTGATAGTATATATGTTTTGGATGGAAACAATATGACTTGATGTATAATATAGATATATGCCAAGTAAAAATGATTGTGTATGTATGATGAATCAGGCATTAAATATAAAATAAAAATCATGGATTTATCTCATTACTTTAGCAATTATTAAATCCTTATGCAAGATATTTCTTGTTTAAAACACAAGGACTGTGTTTGTCCTAAGTGGAGAAGGATGTAACGATCCTCCTCACATAGATATTTGTAGAAAATAAAATTGGTAATAACCTTACCTCTTATTGTGAATCGTGGTACTGTTGATCGCTACTTTGGATGTAGGACCAGGTTCAAAGATGTCAAGAAAGAGAACCTAGATGACAAAAAAAGGTAATAACGGAAGTGATGATTTGGCTCGCAAGTACATGGACGCTCGCATATTTGTATATCATATAAATTCTATGTTTTTTTGGGCTTTATATTTGGTTTGGGTGGAAATGATGATGGGAACCACTAATTATTTCTAATATGCATATAGTTTAATTTAAAAGTTATAATATAACATGGGAATGCAAATAAATGGATGTGTGCATGGTTTTTAGAAAATTTGAATGCAAGTGAGTTGTTATGAATATCAATTATTAAGATGGGTAAATATTATGTTCAAGATTTCTTTTAAAGTAAATGGTTGGAGCTACGCTTAAGTGGAAGCAATATGTTCTATAAAATAAAATGATTTTCTGCATCATGAACTGGATGAACATGGCATGGAGTAGTGGATAGCTCAACCACTTTGGGTAAAGTGTTCGATTTCATGATGATTTTGATCCTCTCCTTAACAGCAAACTGAGAAGGGAGGAGGGAAAAAAAACTAAAAACCAATTTTTGGTAGCACGTAAAAGAAGATACCCGAGGTGGGAGGAAACGGTGGGGAAAAGAAGAAAGAGAAACGAAAAATTGGACAATGGAGTTGGAAAAAGAGTTGGGCAGACTTCAAAAGGATTAGGCTCAAAATAATTCTAGGGAGATCAACTATAGTAACTATTTTTGCATATGGTTGCATTTGACTTCAATAAAAAAATGCTCTGGTATATATATGTATTCTTACCGGTCCAGTGTGAATATGAGACAGGATAATTTCTTGAATATGTTTTGTTTGAAACATTGTTGGTTTGTGTGATTATTTCATGATTTTATAACCTGATAAAAACTTGCTTGGGTTGTTGTAAATGTGAGAAATGCTTTAAGAGAATCATATGCATTAGACTACCCGAAACGTGAGAAATGCTTTATGTGAATCATATGCATTAGACTACCTGAAAATGTGAGAAATGCTTTATGTGAATCATATGCATTAGACTACCCAAAAATGTGAGAAATGCCATATGTGAATCATGTGCTTTAGAATTCTAAATATTGTTTGTATTTATGAAAATATTTGTAAGTATGCTTGACAGTGTAATAGTAGAGTTACATTCATGAATTTGAAGAGCCGAAATTTGATCCCTTAAATCAAATACCATAAAATTGTTGATATGGAGAATGAAATCTTAGTTGGCAGTGAGAGTAAGGCTTCCAAGCATGGAGGTGGATGAGTGGAGATCTGAAGCTACTATGTGGTTGGGTAAAACTGGAAGTTTTAACACATTTGTCTACATGTAATAGCATTTCGAAAAAAATTGCAATATATACTAGTACATATTAGATTGAATTTCTTATGCTAATTGTGTTGCAGTCGTTGGAATATATGTAAATATAGTTTTGGGACATCACCTCATCTGGTGGAAGTATGTGTTCTTTTTGGATTCAAAACTTAAAATCCAAACCTATCTAAAAGTGTTTAAACTTATAGCGGCGAATGGATTTCTAGATGGTTGTTTATAGGTAAAAATCTTTTATGTATCTCTCAAAAATTTTGGAATATGAATCTTAAATGATGATTTTACATATGAGAAACATCTTGTTTTGTTTGCACATGAATCATAGGAGGTTTGTATTTATCTTTCGTGTGAATTTTGTTCTAAAGAGGTTTAATGTTTACAATGATTCAATGATTTCATTACTGAATTTTCTAGGCTCAAGTAATAAGTATTTTTATTTTTTAATAGAAAGTACATCCAAATTCCCTTAGCATAGAGTTTGAATCCGTATTTATGGAATTTTTGCAGCTTAGTTGGCAAGTGTATTGAGCCTGGGTTGATGAGTTTAATTTTTATTTGTATGAGTATATAGGTGGAAGTGTTTTTCTAAAGAATTTTTAAACCATAGGAAAGCCTTCTATGAAGTTAAAACTCTTTCTTTTCTTAGTTTGCTTCAAATTAATGAGGATCTGGCGAATAGCCAAAATGTTTCCTTGAAACCTTGATGGTTAATCTTTTCTTTTTGATATCGCTCCTTGACATCATAGTTGTGCCAAGATTAATACATCCTAAACATAAAACTATTTGCTTTGAGTTGGAGTCATTACTTCTAGGTTGGAACTTTAATGTTTTCCCATGATTAAATATATAAATTGGTCAATAGCTAAATTTGTAGATGATCTCCAACGTAGAATTTGGTTGTGGGTAGCAACTTTGGAGTTAGTTTATGGTTATGTATTCACTTAATCATTATGCCTTCCAAAGTCATGACTTATTGCAATGTGTATGGTGGTTTAATTTTAAAACCTAAAATTCATATGAAATAGAATATACAGAAAAGGGTTTAAATTGATAGAAAATAATAAAGACAAAATGGGTCTTTATTTATGCTTGTGTTTATGGTTGAAAGCTATCAATATTGATACATTAGATGTTGTGTTAGAACTTGTTCATTACTTTAAGCCTCGAACTATATAATAATTATGGTGTGGTGAATATTGTGTGCACTACTTATTGATTCTTAAATAAGCATGTGTTTATTTCTTTAATATCTCCCAAAGCGTGGAGATATTTAGGGATTCTTTTAAAAGCTTTCATCTATGAGGAAACTTAAACCCGAAATGGATTAGTTTGAGAAACCCTTGTTTAATAAGTTTAACTAAGCATGGAAACAAAACAATTAGCATAGGTTGAGAAGCTCTAAATTGTCTATGAAAATGGCATTGAGTTAAAAAAATCACCCAAATACGGTTGTGGTGCGGGTAAGCATACAACAACATCTACAGCAACTGTAGACTGACATAATTGGTCGATTAATCCGACTAGGTCAAGTCTAGTAAAGAGGGATGGTATGGGATGCCTTCTCCAGGTTGTTTCTAGAATAGTACTGTGATAGGTCCCGTGTATCTTTGGCCTAGCTAGTTAAACCACGTTGTATGGTATGGAACATACGAACGTGGGTCTTAAAGAGCATGTGGAATTAAGTCCAAGGCCAGTTTATTGGCATGGCTCTAACTAACTCTATGTAGAGGAAAATCAACTAGACACTGGGTATAAGTACGTTATTTTCCTTCATTCAGTATAATAACAAGAACGAAGAAATGTCAAAGGTTTAGAATGATAAGGGATTGAGAAGCAAGCATCCACCCTCTAGGTGTTATGGGCCCTAGAGGATAACCCCTACCGTGGATTGATCCTTATGCCAAAAAATGAGGACGTTAAATGAGATAAGTCAATTCCACAAATGGCACCTCTATGGGATATGGTTGATCTCGTTTGCTTGGGTGACTGTTTGTAGTAGTCTTGAACCCAAAAGTGGTGTAATATGCATGTACTAAGATAAGTTCTTACCAATAAATAAACTAGGTGAAGCAAGTTTGCTAAGAACTTGAAAGTAAACTTGTAAGTGAAACTGTGGTATTTAGCAAACAAATATTATAGTAAATTGTATATGATTTATTGTCTAATACAACCAAGTGTGTAGATTTGGGTTGTTACATATGGTATTAGAGCAAAAGTAGATCTGAGTTCTAGACTCTGATTGTAAATTTATATTAAATTAATAATATTACCTCTTTCACCTATAGGTAAAATGGTATGAATGTTGGTAGGAACCTAGTTCCTAGCAATGGCAAAGAGAGGAAAATAAATGAAAATGGATACAAATAAGTAATGAAATCAATCGCTTTCAATAAGAATAGTTCTTTCACTTGGAGGAAGACCTGCTAGTGCTCTCAAAGAGATAAATATTTCTTGTTCAATGGATGCTTAATGACACCCATGCAAATGCATATAAATACCTATCTATAGTTATGAGGTGAAATAATGCAATGGTCCATAATATAATAAGTTAATTAATAATATATATTAAGGGTTAGTATTAGGATCCTAACAAGCCACCCTCCTTAAAAGAGCTTTGTCCTCAAATCTCAAAGTAAGAAGCTTTGTCCCATGTTCATCGACATTGAGTAGAATTCATTTGCACACCAAGAGGGGTCGACTATCATCACTCCTCTCAGTTAGGTCAATCACATCACATCAAGTACAGGGATAGTGGGGGTGCTCAAGGTGTCACACCTTTCCCATAAGCCACATCACAACCAATGAAGCAATTTGGGGATTCTGAAGGTATCACACCTTCCCCACATTCACTAATCACCACACAATTTGGGGGTGCTTAAGGTATCACACCTTCCCTCTAAAAAAATCATAAAAACAAAAATAATATAAAATTAAAAATCACAAAAATATTGCATTGCTTATACCATCATGCATTACTCCATTTCATTGATTAGTTACATTAGGCATATTCATTCATTACACTTGCATTAGCATATGTAACTCTTGCATTACTACAAATAGCACCATGCTTATCTGACTATCATGAGTCTTAATCAAGCCTTTTCTCTTGTCATCATTTGCACTTTTTCTTGTGATCTTTTGACTATTTAGGGGTCCTTGTAAGATAGGGTAGATACTGAATGACCATCAACAATTATGTTTAGATGACCATTGACTATTTTACGCACACCTCTTAGTTTTTGAAATTCCATTAGAAAAACACACACATTCATAGATCATTTACATCCACATTTCCCATCCTAGGTGTTTGTGTATTTTCCCTCACCTAGTAAGTGGTTCTAGTGTGTTCAATAGGATCTTTCAATCATTCATCCATTCCTAGTTTTCTTTTTAGATTTTGTAGAAAGCTATCTTGATTTTTAGAAGGTAGGATATTGCTTTTATAGTACCTTGCATATCTCAAGATCCCGAACACATTTTCACACTTCTTAAAATTATTTAGTACAAGGAAATATGAAACTATGAAGTAGTCATGGCCTCTTACACGAAAGGCTTCCTTTGTTGTCCTATTATGCACATAGTCCAACAAAAATAAATAATACAAACAGTGGTTTTCACCACTTAAGTCACAAACATAAACAATGCAAACAATGGTTTTCACCACTTCAATATTACAATGATGATAGAAAGAGTAGTAAGGATGAAGATAAAGGACTAAATTCAAGTGGTTGAGAATCTGATTCCGCAAAGCTCACATTCTTGTCACAAAAAGCAAAACAATTATGCAACGAGTAGTAAGGATGGGATTACATTTCCATCTAGATGGTTATATAGTTTGATTCCCCAAAGCTCTAACTTTTTTATACATAAATAATCATAATGAGGCTTCAAGTAGTAAGGATAGGGTTTCATTCTCATCAGGACTCGATTCGAGTGGTTGAGAATCCAACTCCCCAAAGCTTGAAGATCCTAGAATTTGAATATGCTCTTACATGGCACCTAAGGACTCGTTAGCTTTTTAGGTCTTACATTACAGAGTAGTTGAGCCCAACTGAGTATAAAATCAGTGTAATGATAACCATAAGGTGATCTTCATTACAACAATGGGCTCTAAGAGTTGGCCTGGCAATGGGGTAGTCTTATGTGTTTTTCACATTAATGAACATCACATGCACACATAGGGATATTGAATATCTTGGTCTTCCTAGCGAATTTCTACCTTTTTAGAATCTTGCATAGTTAGTATACATATTTTGACTGGTCAAATAGGGTGTTTGAGTCTCATGAAAACCATGTTGATTCCCTATAACATCTTATTGTTTCATATCCATCATTTACATTTTATCATATTGCATTTTAGTCACAATTAAGTGCATAATATTACGAAAGGGTTGGCATTTGGATTGATGACGTTTATACATTTGGTGGTGCTTACAATTAGGTTGGTTTGCATCTTAGATTCATTCATTATGTTTTAGCATATAAACATAAATATAAAAAAAAATAGCATCATCCTCTCATTAGCACATAATATACATACATCTATCTAGGCATACATCTATACATACACACTACAATATCTAGGAACACATTCATCATCCATCATTGCATCCATAAGTGCATCCATGTGTAACATAATATAAGCAATAAACAGGCTTCAAAGGTACCCAAAATCCTTTGGTCACATCAATTCAAAAGGCTCCAAAGGTACCCACACTCCTTTGGTCAATTCAAAATGCTCCAAAGGAACCTAACCCCTTTGATCACATCAATTCAAAATGCTCCAAAGGAACTTATCCCCTTTGGTCACATCAATTCAAAAAACTCCAAAGATACTTAACTCCTTTGGTCAAGTCAATTCAAAAGGCTCCAAAGGTACCTAACCCCTTTGGTCAAATCAATTCAAAAGCTCGAAAGGTATCCAAATTCCTTTGGTCAATTTTAATTTTCAAAATGCTCCAAAGGTACCCAAACATCTTTGGTCAATCTCAAAAATCTCGAAAGGTACCTAACCCCTTTGGTCATATCAAGCCAAAAAATTTGAGTGAACCTCGTACCTAGTGATTTACTCTAGTCACCTAGCGATTGTAGCAATTGGTTATCCATGCAATTCGATAGGATGAGTAAATTACCATAAGGCCACTCACAAAAAAACTAATAAAATGGGTCAAAATCAAGGTTGTAATAGGGTCTTATCCCCTTTTACTTTTGTAATTGTCCTAGAAAATCCAAATCAAGTCATCTTGGTCAAGAAACTCATCGCTTTCATTATTTTTCCACTTCCTCATTGACTCGTTGCTTAAGGGGGTAGTCATGCATCACAAAATTCATAATCAAGTCAACAATCAAACACTCAATCATGTGAATTGAATTCGTTCAAGAATCATTTCCAAAGACAATCATGCACCCTTCTTGCTTGGGGCAAACAATAAAAGGTAAAAATAAATTCAAACAAACTAGGTAGCTAAACTGCCTGATTGGTATCCCCAAAGGCTAAAGTGTAGACTTAAGCTTGTCTTCCAATGCCCCTAAGGCTAAAGTGTAGACTTAAGCTTGTCTTCCAATGCCCCAAAGGCTAAAGAGTAGACTCAAGCTTGTCTTCCAATGCCCCAAAGGTTACCAAAAACTTAGTATACTCAAAGCCTAAAGTGCGGACTCATATCATAATTTTTGCCAATGGATGAAAAGTTTACTAAAATCAAGTTCTTCAACTTGTTAAAAGTAATGATTCAAAAATGCATGCTCTTTCCATGATTGAAGCATCTAACATTGATCAGATCAATGAACATCAACAACCCTCAATTTTACTCTAGGTCATCTATTTTTGCTCTACATTGTGCTTTCACACAATGCATCCCAAAAAGGGGTATTTGTAGACACCTAAAACACATCATGTTGAGGAGACTACCTATATGGACTCCTTTTAGACCATACGACTCACTTTGGGTAGCCTTGAGCTAACATTGTGGTTCTTACCAATCAAACAAGGTACATTTACCTAAGCATTTGGGGTCATCCTACCCTAAGATGGCCTCAAAATTGAGGTCATCCTACCCTGAGATAGCCTCAAACTTAGGGTCGTCCTACCTTGAGACAGCCTCTAGGGTTGTCTTACCCTAAGACAGTCACAAGGACTTTTGGTCAAAAAGTCAAGCGGGACTCATCTAGCACCTACAACTGCCAGTTAGATCCCACTAATGATCCCAAGCAATAATTTAGCACCTTCCATGAGCCAAAATAGAAAAAAAATGTATGCGTTAATCAATTGCATGATATTTCGAAGAAAATCATTCACTTTTCTTAATTCAAATTGCCTCTTCACTTTTTCATGCAAAATGTTTATGCCATTGGATTCTATCTAGGGACTTCAACACCCCTTTACATCCCTTAGAGAAGAGAGGTGGGAATGTGATAACCTCCAAATCCATAGGCGACTTCGCTCAGTTTGTTGACACAAATGAACTCATGGATGTCCAGTTGAGAGGGTCCTAGTTCACTTGGACCAACAGAAGAATGGGTGGAGATCTCATCCAAGAGAGACTTGACTATTTTCTCATGTCCCAGGAAGCACTCCCCCTGTTTGGAGATGCTAGCTTGCAAGCACTTCTAAATACTGGGTCCAATCATAGTCCCTTGATTTTTGAAGTTGTCAACCGATCACAGTTCAAAACCCATTTTAGTTTTGAGTCAATGTGGACCCAGCATCCGGACCTCAAAAATCGGATTGTTGAATGGTGGATGGAAAGTTACTCTGGGACTATAACAAACCAGCTAACTCAAAAATTACGGATGGTCAAAGAAAAGTTGAAGGTCTAGAATAGAGAAACCTTCAAAAATATCTTCGAAAATAAACAAAACATCAGGAACAGGCTCCTCCATATTGAGAACAGGTTTCAGCAGGGTCAACGGGATGACAACCTGAGAACTGAGGAGCGGTCCTTGCTATCAGATTACCACAATACCCTGAGGAATGAAGATATTTTTTGGCACCAAAAATCTAGATAATTGTGGCTTAAGGAAGGAGACTTCAACTCCAAGTTTTCTCATATTTCCACTCTCAGGCACAGAGGAGCTAACAGGATTACAGTTCTCTTGAAGCAAGATGGTTAGTTCACTTCAGACATCTATCAGATCTGAGAAGAAGCAGTCAGTCATTTTGAATCCCACCTTGGTTCCCACCCCTCTTCTTCCGGCCAAGCTTTGGACTCCCTCCTTGAGAACATCCCCAGAACCATCTCCGATGCCATGAATGCTTTGCTCCTTAGCCCTCTAAACCCTAAGGAAATCCACCAGGCCCTCTTCTCCATGCAACCAGACAAAGCCCCTAGCCCGGATGGTTTTCCCCCAATATTTTTCAAACCTACTAGGACATCATTAGCCCCAATCTGTGCCAAGCTATTTTTGAAATGCAGCGCTCCAAATCCATCCCTAGGGACGTTAATTCCACCTTTCTCGCTCTTATTCCCAAAGGACCCAGTTCTAGGTCCCTGTCTGATTATCGGCCCATTAGCCTGTGCAATGTCATCAATAAAATCTTGTCCAAAGCCATGGCCAATAGACTCAAAGACATACTCCCTTCCATCATTGATCCCTGCCAAGGAAGTACTATCAAGGGTAGAAATATTGTTGACGGAGTCATCACCATTCATGAGCTCATCCATTCGACCCACAACTCCAATATATCTGCCTTTTTCCTAAAAGTGGACATGAATAAAGCCTTCAACAGAGTGGACCAGGTATTTCTGGTCAAAGTCCTCCTGAAGTTTGATTTTCATGAAACCTGGGTTGATCTGATCTCGCAATGCATCTCCTCATCATGGTTTTCTGTTCTTGTCAATGGCTCGGTTGCAGGATATTTCCCTAGCACTAGAGGTCTGATACAAGGGGACCCCTCTCCTATTCTTTTCATTATCTTGGTTGAGAGCCTGGGAAGGGCTATTAATGGTACTTGCTCAAGAGGTCTTATTATTGGCATTAAGGCTGCATCCAATCTCCAACCGTCGACCCATCAACAGTTTGTGGATGACACCTTACTGGCTACTGCAGCCTCTGTTTCTGAAGCCAAAATCATCAAATACATCCTCAATCTCTACGAGGAAGTTGCAGGACAACAAATCAACTTCTAAACTTTACTTCATCAACACCCCAATGAGACGGCAAGCCAAGATTGTGAACATCCTGGGTTGCACCATTGCTACTCTCCCGACCACCTATCTTGGTCTACCAATGTTTCAGGGGAGACTAGCCAAGACTATGTGGAACAATGTCACCAAGAGATTTCATAGGAAACTGGCAGGTTGGAAAGGGGCTCTCCTCTCTCAAGCAGGCAAATCCACCCTGGTTAAGTCTATCCTTCAAAGCATCCCATTATATTTCCTTTATGTTTTCAAAATCCCAATGGTTGTAGGTAAAGCGTCAGAAAAAATCCAAAAGTGCTTCCTTTAGGCAGGGATAGACAACCAGAAGAAGTTCCATTTTGTGGTGTGGGACAAAGTGTGCACTCCAAAAGACAAAGGTGGGTTTGGCCTCCGCAGGATTAGCCTAATGAACCAGGCCCTCCTAGACAAACAGGCTTGGAAGGTTGTCACCAACATAAACTTGGAATGGGTTTCTATCATCAAGAGGAAGTACCTGCAACAACACTCCTTCAGGGATGAAGGGACTCCTAGCACTGGATCCCATTTCTAGCAGTCCATAACCCAAACCAAACACCTTCTTCAACAAGGCATCGGGTGGCAACTTGGAGATGGTAAGGATGTCGACTTTTGGTATGGTCCTTGGGCTAGGGATGAGGCTCTCATCAATGACCCTGATATTGCAGCAATTAAACATCTCACCGACAGTAGATTTGAACCTAAAGTAGCAGACTTCATTACTAACAATCAATATAGTCGTAGGTGGAAGCAACTCCACTTCAGAGTCATAAATGCGGTCTTAGATAGAGCCAAGTTTGACCTTTAGGCTGTTTTCAGGGTAAATTTTATCCCTGGAACTCAGATGGTTGATAAGCTCTTCTGGAAAGGTACCAATGACGGGTAATTCTCTGTGAAATTTGTCTTTCTTATGTCGGAAAAGTCACAAAAAAACCAACACCATGAACAGCCCTGACACAGCTAGGACCATCTAGCCCATGCATCTCATCCCGAAAGTAGCCCATTTCTGCTGGCTAGCGGTCCACAACAGGATCCTCACCACTGACAATTTGATCAAAAGAAGCATCATTGTCCCCAATGGGTGCTATCTCTGCTCTCAGATGTGGGAGTCCACCTAACATATTTTGCTCGATTGTCCCTTTGCCTTAAGTGTGTTTTCCTCCCTAATCAACAAGTTTCAGGTCAATTGGGTGTGGCCCAAGTCTATCTCTGACCTTTTCAATCAGTGGCCCACTGCCTTTCGAAACCCCAGGCTCAAGTTCCTTTGGAAAGCCTTGTTGCACCACACAATGTGGCAAATATGGCTCGAGCGTAATAGTCGCATCTTCAGCAACCATATTAGAGACTCAGAAGTTGTGGCCAACAGAGCTTTATGCTTCACAATAAAAAAGGCTAGCCTAATTCCCTACCCAGACTCACGTCTGGGATGGAGTTGTCCTTGCTCAAGACTTTGGGGGTTTCCACCGAATGCTCCAAAGCCCAGATTCCCACCAGCACCAGAAGTAATACCAAGTGGAATCCTCCCCCTAAGATGGCTCAAGGTAAACTTTAATGGATCATCCAAAGGCAATCCTGGGGACGCTGGGGTGGGAGGGGTCATCAGGGACCATGAAGGCAATATCATAAAGGCGTTCGTTGAACACTTAGGGGTCCAGACCAACTACGCTGAAGCTCGGGCCCTGAGGAGAAGCATCGAGGTGAGCAAGGACTTGACCACCCCCATTATTTTTAAAGGAGATTCGCTAAATGTGGTTAACCACATTAAGAACAACAATAGTGGAGGTTGGAACATCCGAAGCATCATCCAATATTGTCAAGCTTCCCTCAGACATCGCCCTCGCAACACAATCCAACATGTGTTCAAAGAGGCAAACAAGGTGGCAGATCTGTTGGCTAACAAAGCAGCCAATCAAATTAACCTGATCATCTGGGAAGATTTCTTCCCCCAAGACGTCATTGACGCAGCCAATCATGATGCGGAGCAAATTTTCAAATAGCATCTTGTGTTGCGCAAAAGGCATAAGCTTAACGCCAAAGGTGTTTTTCAACGCCAAGGAAGTTTGTGTTTTAACTCCTTTCATCATTTCCCATAGTGTCGTTGGTACGGTTAATCATGCGGACTACCATGATTGTGTCAATTTTTTCAATCTCTCTCGCTGACCTCCGCCCCTTCACCCTCTTTTTCCACAATTGCTCATTATGCGCTCATCACCCCCCCCACTTTCTTCCCTCATTCGCTTCGTTCACCACCTGCCTCGTTCATCCACTCATTCCATTCCATTTTGGCAGTCCATCTTCCAGCCCGTGTCCCAGCTCCCCCTGTCTTCGAATGTTTATAAGGTTGGCCTCCTCTCTTGTCGTTCCCATATCCGTTTAAGAATTAGGCCAACGCTTGGGTGGCCTCCATGCCTAACGCTTCGACTTTATAGTCTTCGGCCAGACCATCCTATGTGTTTTCGTCTGTGGTTCTATAATCAGTTTGGAAGAGGCCACTACAACAGATCTATTGTTCTCAGGGTTTCTGGCATGATGGTCATCATCGAACCCTCAAAACTTCAGCTCGATCCTATGACCGAAGCACTAATCAGTCCTAAAGGGTTCATACCCTTTTTTAAGCTCTTCAGCGAATTCGACGATCAAGTGACCAATGATTTCATCAGCTCTTGGGATAACAGTGCGGTGCAGGTCCGCAGGCTTCACTTTGAGGTAAGCGTTCATCTTATAGCAGAAATTTTCGGTTTAGCTCCCAAAGGTAGGTCTGTTAGAAGGGACAAGCATAATTTCAAGGACGAAACCGAGCACCCCCCTGATAAAGGGAAAGACCTGGTTTGGGAGAAGGGGGGTGTGGTCCGATTGTCCCTTGCCCGTCCGTGGGACACCGCGGTTGTCCCCATGATCCAGTTCCTAGCTGTTGATAACCCCGATAGCCCCTTGCATGCCTACCACCTTGATTTTGTTAACCATCTTCTCGATGTTAAACTGATCAATATCCTTGATTTTATTTTTTGGTCCATCATTGTAACCATCGAGAATTTCAAGGATAGAAAGTCGTACAAGCCCCGTCGCCACCAAGGTCTGTTTTCTGTCATCTATAAGCACACCCTCACTCACCAACCTTCTGGCAGGCCCTCAATCCATCCCCCAAGCCCTGAACCTTCCTCCACGTCTGCTCATGAAGCTAAACCGAGCATCCCTGTTTCCCCGATGGAACCCCCCAACCCCTCTGTTGAGACCCTTCTGTAGTCGAACTCCATTGGTGATGCTCCCCTAGATAATGTCTGCCTCGCCCAAGGTAGCGGCAAGAGGGAGATCATCCCAGCCCCCACTCCCAAGGACCCTATCTCTACGGAGCAGCGTCCCCCCTGCCCTAGCCTGAGAAGTAAACGAAAAGTTGTCCGTCCCACTCAAAAAAGTAGGAAGTTTCGTCGGTTGAAGTCTAAGAGCAAAAATATTTCGCGCCAATCTTCGGAAGTCATCATCGATGAAGACGAAGATGCCACCAGCAACGCAGAGGATATGCTGCGATCCTCCACCTTCAAGCACAATAGCAAAGTAGTGGACCACCTTAATTATGCTACCAACAACATCAAGGAGGTGGGCTCAGTCCTGTCCAACGCCATCAGTGAGATCCAAGAGCTCCCGATGGTGATTAAAGTCCTCGCCTCAAATTAGAAAGATGTCGTTAAGGAGAAAGATAAGGAGTCCTAGTAGCGGCGGAAATGTGGCAACAAGCAATAGGCCGGCTTTCGGCTGCGTTGGTCCCAGTTCTATTTTGTGTTTGTCATCTGTAAGGGTTCAGTCCCAAATGCTGTTGTTTTTTGGTTTGGTTTGTTTAATATGTCTGTTGATGGGTCCCAGACTGTTAAATTTTACAGGATGTGCCAATTTTGTTTTGATGGTAATATTCGTGCCCAATGTAACAAGGACGGGTCCCTTCAACCCGATAAGTAAATAAAAAAAAATTCACCTACCAAAAAAAATTATGCTTAAGTCATTCTATCTAAGATCCAACATCTTGTAATTGATCTATGACTTCTTATTTCATTCTAGACTTGTGTCAACAAATTCTCTCTACACATCTTGAGCTAAAGATTTCAATGAAGACCCAATTTTGCTTGTATGTTCTTGGTTTTATATGTAACTTTTATCTTATTTTTTGGATGTAGATGATCCCCTTAGATACACTAATATTTAACTTTCCATATTTGTAACAATAATAGACAATGCGACATTCCATAACCCCTTTTGGTTCAACAAATTTTGTAACTTAGCACCCTAAGCCAAAATCAACTCCATTAAAGTGTTCTATTAAATGAACATCTAGAGTGTACCCACCTACATCAACCATAGAATTTTCATAAACAATATCAAAGGGGAAAATAGATAAGATGGATTCTATCTAATGAAGAATTTTTTTAATATTAAGGAACTTTGATACTAACATTAGAGAAATCTTAAGATTTGAAACTTCAACAATTAAAGGAGAAAAATACTAAAATTGTATTGCCAAGATTACTAAGAAACTTTCATTTATTAACAATATATAATTTTACGTCTTTTAAAAATAAATATTTCTAAAAACATACAACTTTAACAATAGTGTTCCTTAAAACTAATAATATGTTATTTTTAATAATAAAAAAAAAAAATTAGGTTGTATAGGAGAGTTGGTCACAACAACACTATTTTTAGTAACTAAAACTAAAAATTGTCTCTATAAACTAAGACCAATCTATAATACTATCATGTAATGACATGATTGCATGTTATTTTTATTACGCCTATTTTTGCTAAATCTTAAAAAAAAAAATAATCAAAAAAAAAAATTACTGATAGTAGAAGGGGTTTTAAAAGGATCCCCAAACCTATTACAAGTAGGGTTTTGAAAGGCACCCCCAAACCTTAGATCTAGCAATAAGACATCAAGAAAGATTGAGTTGGATTCCATGAATCAAACCTGAAAATCCAATGAAACAACCTCCTAGCAAAGTGCTCTGAATCTAAAGCAACGGAGAAAAACAACAGAATAATGAAAATGCTACCAGTTAAAAATAAATTTACAAATAAAAACTACCCAAACCGAAGCATTTACCGCCTAACATGAAAGGAGAACAGAGGAATCCTGTCATCACAATCAACAAATCTATCCAACAAAGCACATAACAGGAGAACCCTCATGAGAATAGTCGATTTAAGAAAACAACACTAGAAATACCGAACAACAAAATCCACAACATAAAAACCATCCAGGAGATCTGCACAAGAAATTCCATGAAACCCGCAAATCCCACTGGAGCCAACCAAAAATGTTTCAAGAACAACCACTCTCAGGTACAAGAAAAAGGAGATAGCAACATTTTGCACCGCACTTGAGAGGGAGAAGGGTAAGATCCCAAAAAAATAAGCCTTAGAACCCTAGGATCAAACACACCACCACTGCTGGAACTGGAGAAAGAGATCTCTGCAGACCGCCGAAGCTAGGAAACCCACCAAAGACATGGGGCCAAAAGCCGAAAACCACCATAGCATAACAACCCACTTTCACCCCAACTGGTTTGGATCGATATTTGGCCCTCTACCCCCGAAACAGCCAGATACAACAAGAAATTACCGAACCCAAAAGAAAGTGGCACAAACCAGCCACGAACCCACTACGGGTAGAGAACCCTAGCAACAAAGCCATCCAAACACCATCCAACCAAAGCAGCCAAGCCATCAGAGTTGAAGCTAGCCAAGGGAACATCGTCAGATTTCTACAACCAAACACCATACCAAGCTCACCCCAATGGGTTTGGGTCGGTAGATGGTCCTTTCCTCTCCTTGGAAAGCCAAAAAAACATGAAACTACCGAACCCAAAAGAAATGTTGCACAATCCAACCAAGTCCCCGAAACTAGCAAACAACCCAAGAAACGCAACCACCCAACACACCCACCAACCAGAGCAAGAGCCAGCCAAGGGATCAACAACCAAAATTTTCCACTACATTATAATGACCCAAGATCACCCGTACAGGTTTGGGTCAGTATTTGGCCCTCTACCTCAGATAAGAGTGATAATGCCAAACCCATAAGAGAGAAGAACATACCAACAAGACCCCAATAAGCAAAACACCCTGGTCATGAACCACAACAGAGAAACTAAGCATGACTAGCAACCAAATCCATAATGGGAGAAAGGAGGCCTCCCGCTCAAAGGATTTCAGAGCATCGAAGCCGAAGCGGGGGTAAAACCCTCGCAGAGGAAGCCCTCACAAAGGAAACCCTCATGGGCCCTCTCTGCCATGGTAAGGCTCAGGCCCTCTCTGCCATGGTGAGGCTCAAGCCCTCTCAGGTCCTCTCTGCCATGGTGAGGCTCAAGCCAAAGAAAACCCTCTCTGCCAAGGTGAGGCTCAAGCCCTCTCTTCCGTGGTGTAGTTAAGGTTTAATTTCTTACTTATATATTAATAAATTTATTTTATTTTTTAATATGTAATAAATTTTAAGACAAAGAGAAAGCTTACTGTGGTAGTAAGGACTTTGGGCCCTCTTTGAACGGTTCAAGGTAAGGCTCAGACCCTCACAAAGGAAACCCTCATGGGCCCTCTCTGCCATGGTGAGGCTCAAGCCCTCTCAGGTCCTCTCTGCCATGGTGAGGCTTAAGCCAGAGAAAACCCTCTCCACCAAGGTGAGGCTTAAGCCAGAGAAAACCCTCTCTGCCAAGGTGAGGCTGAGGCCCTCTCTGCCATGGTGTAGTTAAGGTTTAATTTCTTACTTATATATTAATAAATTTATTTTATTTTTTAATATGTAATAAATTTTAAGACAAAGAGAAAGCTTATTGCGATGGTAAGGACTTTGGCCCCTCTTTGAAAGGTTCAAGGTTCAAACCCCACTCAGTAAAAATTGTGTAAACCTATTGAACTTATTTTAAAAAATATATATATATATAAATAAAATATTTATGAACAATGATATGTGGCCTTTGTTAAATACAAAATTTAATAATTTAGTGTTAATATATAATATATATAAAAACTTGTCCCAAAATTCTTTAATTAATAATAAATATAATATTTATAAACAAATTATGAATATATATAAAATCACCTCTCACAATTAATATTATAAATTTTAATTTAAATAAAATTTAGTCAAAATCCAATAACAGCAAACCTAACTAATTAAAATAAATTTAATTAAAATCAACCTATGAACTTACACAATATTGAAATTAAAAATTATCAATTTTCTAACATCTAATTTTTAACTATTATGACTCTGAAGAATCATTATAAATATTATATCTTATTCTGATAATAAATATATGTATAATCTTATAAAAATTAAAGTTCAATATTAACGCCAATTGCAAAAGATCCTCCTGCTCCTTTAAGATTAAAGACAATTTATATGAAAACGAAGAAGAAGAATGATGGGAAGAGTGGTGAGACTCCAGAGTAGAGGAGCCTCCCCACATTTGAAAACTGGGTGGCTGACTGGTAGCTGTTGACTACAAAGCCTGGTAGACAACTCTGAGTAAAGAGCTGAACATGTCCATGTCCGGGAGTGGAGGACGAACAAGGACATAGAATTGAAGAAAGAGAGATAAAGAAAGCGCGTATGCAGATAAGGAATATGCAGAGAAGGCTGCACTGGCACTGCAAGGGACCCCAGTTCCACTGAAACAACCCTCTTTCTGTTTTAATGCTTGTCCTCCTTCAAGCTCAAAGGTTGAATTGGGCTGTCCGCTGCCAAACAGGACACACCAAAAGTAGGGCCCTCCGCCATTAGTCCCAGTCACACCCACTCCAACCTCAGTGTGATTGCCATCATACAAAGTAGATAGCCTCTTTTTGTTTTTTATGAGAAGTTGAGAGAAGGCCTCAGCAGGTTGGGCATAATGTAGCTCACAGCCCAACAGCCTCCCTGATATGGTTTGCACTGTTGGCAACTCCACACCACAGTCTGGAGCAAACACTTCGGTAATATCTACTTCTGGAGGGCTTTTACCTTGTTCACATTTTCCATTGTAGGTTTCGATGTATTGTAATGCCATGCATCCCAGTCCTGGATTGTCATACAGCCCTGATGATGAATTGTGGGCAGTCCTGTTCTTGTTAATTATATCAACCAGCTCATCTGCAGGGTTACCTACCAACACATAGCAAACTGTCAGCATCCCCATCAATTTGTGGGAAAGGACATTCATATTTCCTCTCTCTAGATGATACAATATAAGTTTTCTACATTTGTTTTTCTACCAATTTTTAAGATTCCAAGATTTTTATATACTGTCATAAAAATAACATTTCCCACTGCTATGAATTCCAACATGAACTTAATATCAATGTAGAAATCCTATGCATTGTGACCACACATTCAAATTTTAACACAAAGAGCTGCCATGAGATAATAAAACTCATCTTCCAATTAAAAATTATCATTTATATTTTGGTGTGGTCTATACCAAACTACATTATTATCGCTTTGACCAGGTACCTCTGCTTACAGCTTGTATATATATATATATATACTTCGACTGTTTAAAGCCCCTTTTTCAAACATGCATTTCCCCTAACAAGTGCATTTCTCTAGTATATTATTTAATCTTATCTACATCTATCCTGATTCTTCCATTGCAGACTAATTACAAAAATTAGCATCTCAAATGCCATATTATTTCTACTTTGGTCTCATTTGCTTTGTCTTCCCTACCAACTTTTGCAGCTACCAGTACATATAGTTGTCAGCACGGACAGGAAGGAAAATGAGGAAGAACAGGAAAACAAGGTTCCCTAACAACTTTGTAGCTACCAGTAGATATAGTTGTTAGCACGGAGAGAGAGTAGGAAAACAAAGTTCCAGATGCTTGTTGGAAAACAAATTGGGACAAATGTGGCCAAACTTGCAAAAGCTTGTTCATAATAAAACTTCAAGAACGAATCCCGGTACAACAAGAGTGGTCTAAGGCCTATACATCTTGTCCTGATCACGCCAAACAAATATCAATACTATTACCACAATGCCAATGGCAAGTCGCAAAGCTCGCCAGTAAGCCATAATTGGCAAAAGGGCCAACCGCAAAAATCTGCCCTCTCCTCTTTATTATTATTATTCCTGAGGTCACCCAAGCAACTTGGTTGACTGGTCCTGTTATTAAATATGAATAAATTATGGATAAATTAGGAAATGCATAGCAGAAGAGGTATTAAAGTGGAACTAAATTTCAACATAGGAATATGTCACTGGAAATAAATATTTCCCGTCATCACGTGAATTGATTAGAAAGCAAGAGGACCAACTACCCCACACACAGGAAATATCATCACGTAAACCAGTTAGAAAGCAAGAGGGCCAACTACCCTACACATGCAGGGACTCATATTAATAGGGATGAGGAATCCCACATAAACCAGACCAAAGGCTTCCACATTTAAACCTACTACCCATTGGCGAAGCAACATAGTGTTCCTCATATAGTATGTTGTGGTCTGGTATATTCACTGCACCATTAAGTTGAACTTCATATTTGGTATAACAAACATGAAAATGCAACTTTATTGGATCACCCACCACACACCTTTGCTATTTTACGACTGCTCACAGTTGTATCATTCTTTGCAGCTGAGTCAGATAAGTACTTGAAGACCAAACTTTTCATAGCCTTCCTTTTAAGAGCCGAACATGATGATGAAGAAGCTTAGATTTACACAACGGAGCCTAATAACAAATAAGCCCCAGTTGAAAATATGCAGGGAGGGACATCTACCATCACCAATGACTATTGACAGACGATTGTAACTGATGAGCAGCCGCTTATTGTTGGATGAGAGAGGGAGAGAAAGAGAGAGAATGGTTTATACTCTATCCGATCATCCGTGTTATATATGTTATTATATTCCACAATCCATACGAACATCTTTAAAGAAGCCTTGAAATCCACCAAAGCAGTAACCCTCAACTGGGCAGGACCAGTACAGACAGCTCAAAGAAGAGACCCTGCACTGCCCCTGAGCCAGCTATTTATTTCTGATGACAAAGGGGAGCGAGGAGGGTATTCACTGAATGAACAGAGTTCGTAACATACAAGTTTTCAATGTGGTTTTGAACACTGACCGCTATCTAAAAGTTCTGATAAAATGCAAACATTGTAGATTATTTTGCAAACTATATTAAAAAAAAAAAAGGTTTGCAATTAATATCATAAAACATTGCATGTAAAATCATGTAGCATTCTTTTGGAAGTATCATGTCACTTATGGAGGACGCACAGTGTTACCTAACTTCACATATCTAAGATCAAGTTCCATATATGAGCAGAGCAGATTTAATAGTAACTATCACACTACGTGATGCAATTTCTAGTCCCTTTCTAACTATCCATAACCATCTAATCTTTCTTCCCCTACTTGGGCATGAAATTCTAGGACTGTTTTAAAATTTGGGTAAAAAAAGAAGAAGAATATAGAACGCCAGTCAGTCCAATAAAAATATTCACTGAGTTGCCTACCGTGGGAATGAGATGCAGCCAAGCCTAATCCTGTTGATATCAGCAAAGCAATGTATACATAACAGCCAAAGACCTCCATCTCACAAAATGTTCCTCTACTCCACTCCAAATTAGTCCTATCTGTAAGAGTGTGGAAAAGGAGAAGGGAAATGGAATGAATGAAATATCAGAAATTTTCTTCACGCTTCCTGGCTAGATCCAGCTCTGGAGAGCAGGGTATGAAATGTATACATAACAGCCAAAGACCTCCATCTCACAAAATGCTCCTCTACTCCACTCCAAATTAGTCCTATCTGTAAGAGTGTGGAAAAGGAGAAGGGAAATGGAATGAATGAAATATCAGAAATTTTCTTCACGCTTCCTGGCTAGATCCAGCTCTGGAGAGCAGGGTATGAAAATTGTCACTATTGTTATCACAATAATGAAGAGTAATGATGATGGTCTGTCTAAAAGAGCTTATGCTTTACCTATGATGATCATTCGCGCCATAAGATGGACGACGTGACATTAAGCTATGGGCATACTTTTCTCTCTTTCGGCCCATATGCCCGAAAATCACGGCGTGGATCGCTGCTAAGTCAGATATAATAAAGCTATGCGAGAAAGCGAAATTGCGTTGTTAGCAATTTCATCTTTTACCGGCTAGCGAGGTAAGAGAGGATAGAATCTCTTTCCACGAGGCAGGCAGGGAACCCGTTCTGTTTGTAAGAATGTAAGAAGGGGACAGGGAAACAAAACCCCAAAAACAAGGGGGCGCGAGGCTTGTCTTCCCACTATGCAATTAGTGATAACCATAAAGATAACTTGAGCATGTAAGGTTTACATTGTTTGGGCTTCGTTTTGTGTCTTCGTGTTATCTCAAAGGTTAGGTGGATTGGTAATTGCCAGGCATCTATTAAGAAGAGATATAGGTTTAAACCTTAGGGCATATCTGATGCAAAGGTAGTAGTCTGATCTAAATCCTTTGAGTGCACCAGACCCACAATGACAATACAAATTGTGAACAATTGACAAGGATGGTACAAATCTTGAGCAACCAACGACTATGGTACAAATTCCGAATGAGCGATAGTCTTCTCACATCGTCATCAACAATAAGGTGATATAGGCTTGTTGGGAGCAATGAGGTGATATAGGCTTGTTGGGAGCAGCCTCTGGTTTGAACCCTCCACTTAGCATTTACTAAAAATAGTGTGGATGTAACCAACTCCTCTATGTATCTAAAAAAATATATTCTTTAAATTTTTAAGAGGCTAATTTTTTTGAAGGAGAAACCTATATTTGAATCTTTTCAAATATAACCAACAAAGAATATGGGGGTAAATCTTTTCAAAAAAATATATCTATATACAATTTATCAAACTTAATCCCACTACGTGATAACAATGTAATATAGGCTCATTTCAATACCTTATAATCAATTTAAAAAATGTTATCAAGTGTTCTTGAAGGTAAAAGTAAAGTAGTTTTTAAAGTTTACATGAAAATATGTTATATGAAATGACGTTCATAAAGGATGTTATTTTTTTTTATAGGAGAGTTGGCTACAACCACTATTTTTAGTAACTAGCAGTGCAGGGTTCAAACCACAAGGATTGCAACCACCAAACCTATATGTCTCGTTAATTGTTGACCCAGCGTGATATGAGACCGTCGGTCGCTCGAGGTTCGTACCATCGTCATCGGTCTGGTGCACACTCAGAGGATTCAGAGCAGACTACTTCCTTTGCAAACTGGCACCACCAAGGTTTGAACCCAGGTCTCTTCTCAGCAAGTGCCCATCTAGACTAGCACTTACCAATCCACCTAGCCCTTATTTAAGTGATATATGTTTATCCAACCAAGCTTTGGTTGTCGATGTATGGTGTACAACTCTACCTTTCATTGGATTCAAATCTTAAATAAATTTTTTTGGGTTCTTAAGTTTTACTATTAGGCCCACTCAAGTTGTACAAACATACAAATATATATATATATATATATATATAGACTTTATGTCTTAGTGATATTACAATAATTTAGCAATTATTTATGTATTGCTTGACAAGATTTGATTCAGAATTATCCTCGAAAGTTGAAGAATATAACCAATTAAAATAATGTTATTATATTATACTTTTAATCTATTATGGAGGTCCTAAATTCTTATCGTGAACAATTCTTCAACTAGATTCTTTGGAAGCAACAAGGGCTTAAGGCAAGGGGATCCATTGTCCTCATATCTCTTCATAATAATGGCAGAAGCATTGGGAAGATGCATTAAATTAGCAAAACAAGCAAGAGCTTTAAGTGGGTTGAAACCTTTTATACTCATAGAAGGTATTACTCACCAACAATTTGTGGATGACACAATTTTTTTGGGAAGACGTTTGTAGCCGAGGTGAAGGAATTTAGGAAGATATTAAATCTCTATGAAAAAGCATCCCAACAAATGATAAATATGGAAAAGAGTAAAGTGTTTTTTATAAACACTATAGAGAATCAACAAAGAAGAATAGTAGCAAAGATTGGGTTTAGTGTTTCAACTCTACCTTTTATTTAGATGGGAATGTCAATGTTCACGAGGGAATGCAAGGATCAAATGTGGAATATGTTGGTTGATAGGGTCTAGAGTAAATTAGTTCGATGGAAGGGAAATTTGTTAAGTTAGGTAGGTAAGTTACAACTACTTAAGAGTACTCTCCAAGCAATCCTTGTATATTTTTTATCAGTGTTTAAGATATTACTTAAGATAACTAATATTGTAGAAAGTATTTAGAGAAGATTCCTATGATCAAGACTAGACAAGAAGAGCAAAATTTCGCTTGTAGCATAGAAGAGATAATGCAATGATAAATCAAATGGAGTACTTGGGATTTGAAGAATAAGGGATATGAACAATGCTTTGGTAGAAAATATAGGATGAAGGCTAGTGAAGGAGGGTCATGCCTTATGGGCAAGAATTCTCAGTGATAAATACCTTGACAACCAAGAGGATAGTAGATTTTTGACTACTTTAGAGCCTTGTCAGGGATCTTCATTGTGGAACCACATAATAAAGGGTAGAGAGATGCTATGGGAAGGCACCCAATGGAAGGTAGGAAATGACTGGTCTATCCACTTTTGGAAAGATGCATGGCTAGAGAAGTACTATTAGTGAAGGATGAGGAGTTAGCAAGAATCAAAGTAGAAATGGAACAAAATTATGAGAATATGGTGAGTGATTATCTAGCTATAGAAGAAGGAAATGTAAGATGGAAGGAGCTGAGAACCCATAATCAGTATGAGGAAGAGCTACAAAAGCTAACAACTAAACTAAAAGCATATTATGTAAGCTTCAATTTGGTTAAGGATACAATAGTATGGGGAGCTAATCAAGAAGGGATACTCACTGTTAAATCAACCTATGATCTCACTTGCAATACCTAGGGGGCTTTCAATAGGATCGATTATGGGGAAGGAAAGCAATTCCAAATTTAACAATTTTCCTATGGATGATAGTCCAAAATAAGATTTTCATAGAAAATAACCTACATAATAGGGGTTTTCAATTCCCTAACAAATATTACCTTTGTGAAGCTCATGAGGAATCAATGAGTCACATCATACAAGAATGTAATTACTGCCTCAAAATATTGTATGATATAATAAATAATATGGAGGTGGCATGGGTGTTGTCTAATAACATGGCATGTTAGATAGAACAATGGGAGAAGTCATTTAAGAGCCCAAGATTGAATCAAATTTGAAATTTGATTTTCTTTCATTATGCATAGGGACTTTAGTGGAGAGAAATAGAAGGATTTTTAAAGGGGAGAAAAGATCTATAGCCAGAAATAAAGAACACATCATAGTGGTTATAGTGGAGAATATTAAAACATTCAAAGTGTTAGAGTTATAGTATATTACATCATTTGGGTCATGTAAATGTATCACCTTTGGTACATAGTAGGAGATTACTTTAGGGGGAAGTTAGCGAGTTACTTCAAGCAATGTAGTATATGCACAAGTGGCAATGTGCAAGTCGTAATGTGCAAGGTGTTCCCTTGTACAACTAGGTAGAGTGTTGGCCAAGGAATCTATCTTCCTATATAAAGAGCCTCACAACTCCATCCAAATATATCACTCTCTATTCTCAATAATAATAAGTTGCTTTTCTATTTTCTCTCTTTCTTTTAATATGATGGAATGATGCTAAAACCATCATTGGTATCAGAGCCACGGTGAATCTAGAGAGGAAGAGAGAAAGCCACCATTTCTACTAGTTGCATGTATTTTTTTTGCAAATTGTATCTACCTTGTGTACTGCCCCTTGTAAACACTCCCAAAAGCAAAAGTACTAGAGAAGCTGCAATATAGAAGACCTTTGAGAGCCTTGTTGCAGAGCTTGTAGAAGAATAATCAAAATAGTTCCTAGGAGAACTCATTAAAGGAATCCACTATAGGAGAACTCATTGAAGGAATCCACTACCAAGAAAAAGCTTCGGATAATGAAGGACTTGGAACAATTGTCACCATTCGACAACAAGCCCAAAGACAAAAAGGAAGACTACTGGATTCTACAATAAAATACTAGAAAGGCTCATAGCTTCGAACAACCTCCATTCAAACAAAAACTTGGTGAATCAAACACCAATATCTACATCTACTCCAGGAGCCATTAAAGGTAAGCAAATAGGGTGCAATTAGTTGAACTTCAAATTAGGGTTCATTGTCAAATTCTATTAAGAGCCATATTTGGATTAAACATTGCAAGAAGAAGAACCCATATTATAGTCTTCAAGAAAGTGCAAAAAGGAGAATTCATTTTAGGATATATTTGCACATTGAATGGGAGTTAGATATTTTTGAAAAAACTACCTGTTATCTATTTAGAAAGCAAGAAGACTATATCCTACATTATTGATTGTAGTGAACAATTGCAAAATACTCATTAAGGGTTCATCACAGATTACTCTTGAAAAGTTGCAGAAGATTATTAAGTGCATTTAAAATATATATACTTTGATTATTGGAGCAATAAGGAGAGGTTATTTTTACCATTAAAGTGCATTACTAATCCATTAGCACTACACTAGTTAATCTTTAACTAGTTACTCTCAAAAGGATTAGTTTGTGTTTATTGATTGTTAAAGATCAAGGACACAAAAACCAATAGATTATCAAAGTGTCTAGAGACACTATTTGGTGCATAGAACTTGTAGCATTTCGTGTCCAAAATAAGCTACCAAAAATCAGATCAGATTCCTCCTAGAAAGTGGAGAAGAAAGCCACCATCAAATTAGCAAAAGAAGCTTCAAATCGAGACTTGGTGAGTCTCAGATTCAAAGTGCACTAAAGGCTATTTACAAAAAAAAATAGTGTAAAAATTACTTCTATAAAAAACTTCTATTTACGTGGTTATTAGCTTGGGTTTATTACCAAAGTAACTAAAAAAAGGAGAGAGTTTTCTAGCAAAAGAGACAACGTTAAATCAACTCTTACCTACAAGAAATTCACCATTAAAACAAGCAGAATAGAGTGCAAAAGGAGGTGCAAAAAGAAGGTATTATATTTACAATTTTATTTACATTATCTTGCACCAGACTAATCTATCCTATGTAGGAAAAAGGATAAAGTTTAAAGTACCTCAAAGGCACATTCTTCTCAGGGTAAAACAACTCAAAGTGGCCATGTAAAGAGCATTCTCCAAGCAAGGTAGAAGAGTCTCTCAAAAAGCTCAAATATTCTACGGATTGGACAACCGAACTTGCAAGAAAACAAAACACAAATAAAAAGAAAGGGATTTCATCTACAAAAGGGATTTCATAACAAATTGAGAAAAAAAGGGAAACAAAGCACAAAATATTATACTAGACGTACATCCAAGGAGCATCATTGGGGTATTTCAAACTCCACCATAGCAATGCTTGCAATCTTCAAGATCATTGTTCAAATCCTAGCTCTAAGTCTCCAAAGGTGTTGCTCTCAACTCCAGCTGGAACCAACTCATACCAAGCACCATTGAATAAAGGTAGAGTTGGTCGTGTTGCATTGTTAATAAGGGTATTGCAAAGATACGTTGAAGAGGTGTTACATAGAAAGCTCATGCACAAAGAGAAGGTAACACTTGGCACCTAGAAGGAAATCCAAATTTTTCATACAAGAGCGCCCATTTGTTGCAAGTTTGACCAAGAAAATATTACAGGGAAGAAATTTGGTGTGTTAGAAGGAAGAAGACACGTGTCATCAAAAGAAATGAGCGCTCATCAATACTGTAATGATTATCCTTTACCTGGCAAGAATTTACAAGTGGTAATAAGCATCTTCTCATCCCTCAAGCGTTGAAAGATAACCATTGTGATTCCTCTTCTATTAAAAGGTACTGAAGACCAAGGAGGTTAGAATTCATAGCCAAATAGTAGCATAGTCACATTCATAGTTGAATAGCCGTATTCATAGAATATTCGTAGGAATTTGAGTTGCAACTTGAAAGAAAGGTGAAGACCATTAAAGGCTCTGGTCAAGAGAGGTCAAAGACTCTAGAATTGAGGCGCCACCATCCAAGCATTGAAGCCAAGGAAGAATCAAAGCATTCTATTGGCTATAGCACCCAAAGAAAGAACATAAATCTTGTTGTCATCTACGACCAAATTCAACATTGAATTTTTCAGGTTTACCACATTACAAAGGTAAGAATTTACCTTATTCTAATTTATTTTCATTAAAAGGGAGTTATAAGTGTATAATATAAGGTTGAAATATTAAAGGAAATCAACCATATTTGAAAGCAATATTAAAAGGAAAATATATATTAGCCTAATATTTACAATCTAAAACATAGGAGAAATAAGGATTTCTACCTGGATAAATTAAACATCTAGTATTGCAAATATTATTGTTTTTTAATATTCCAAATTAGGGAGTCATAAGGAATACTACATCAAAGTAGGTAGTTGGAATTTAGAAACATTAAATATCAATATCAAAAGCTATAAAAATATGTTCATTAAGAATTATTAAGAGTTGGAAATTAAATGGTATTCTTGTCTCAAAACCACATTGAAGGGGTAAAATAAATCCAACCATTAGAACCTCATCAAATTAGAAAGTGCTTAAGTTCAATAGAAGTAATAAGGTATAGTAGAAGTTGATTTTTTCTATTTAAAAATCAATCCAAAATTGAACTACTCTTCTCAAAAGCACTTTATCAATCATTTAGCATACTCAAAATCACTAGGGAGACATAAGGGATTCAAAAAATTCCTAGTTCTTAAACCCTTTATCAAGAGATATCATGGATTATTGGTACATAGACTCGAGTAATTAAGCACATGATTGGAAATATTCATTGGTTCAATTCTCTAAAAAAGGTAAATGAGAAACTGATTGTTGTAGCAAATAGTAAAACATATGAGGTGAAGGGAATTGGGAACATCTCAATGAACCTAAAATAAGGAAAAGGAGTAATAAAAAATGTATTGTATGTTCCCTGATTAACTATTAATATTCAATATGTATCTCAACTCATGGATCAAAACATAACTATTGAGTTTAAAGTCCTCACTAAAATAAAACAATGTCACATTTCTAAACAAGGAAAAATGATAGCATTAGGGTCCTATAGAAATGGTCTATTTGTTCTAGATATTGTTGCACACTCAACTTTTTCAGTCAAAACATTAGATCTATGGCATAAGTGACTAGGAAATACTAGTGATTCCTCAATAAAATAATTATTCAAGTATCAAATGGTTGAAGGAATACCTAATTTTTCTCCAAAAACTACTGTATGTCCAGAATGCTTAGTAGGAAAACAACACAGAGTTCTTCTCAAACACCATCAACATAGGGATAAAAAACACTTGGAAATAATATATACGGAATTTGTGTGGACCAATGAAAATTGATAGTATTGGAGGACATAAGTACTTTCAATTATTCGTTGATGATCACACCAAAAAAATGTGGGTGTATTTCATGAAGTACAAATCATAAGCATTTAGTCATTTCAAGAAATTCAAACTTCAAGTGGAGAAGGAATCAGGAAAGACTATAAAAGCACTTCATTCAGATAGAGGAGGAAAATTTATTTCAAAAGAGTTTGATTCATTCTTAAAAGATAATGGAATTAAAAGATAACTTACTACATCATATTCACCTCAACAAAATGGAATTGTAGAAATATTGAATAGATCAATAATGGAAATGGTAAGAAGTATGTTGAAAGAGGCTTAGCTTGATCATCAATATTGGGCAGAAGCAGTACAAAAAATAGTCTACATACAAAATAGATTACCAACAAGATTACTCAAACACATTACACCAGAATAAGCATGGTCAGGACAAAAGCCAAATATAGGAAAACTGAGTATTTTTGGGTGTAAAGCTTACATGCATATTCCAAAACAAAAGAGAACAAAATTGGATGATAAAACTATGGAAGGTATATTTATCGGTTATGATAGTGAATCTATAGGGTATAGAATATTGGATCCATACACAAAGAAAGTTTACATTAGTAGAGATGTAATCTTTAATGAAAATATCAAGATCGATACAAAAAAGACTAAAGTTTACATTAGTAGAGATGTAATCTTTAATGAAAATGTCAATATCAATACAAAAAAGACTAGTAATGATACACAAATTCTTCTAAATCTCTCTAATGAAGACATAGCAAGTGAGGAGTCTGAATCAGAATCTCAAGAACAAGATACAAATGCATCTACAATCCCTTCTAGAAAATAACCAATATGGCTCAGAGATAGTCTCAGAGAATCAAATCTAGAGAGAATGCTAGATCTTACCACTACTAGACCTCAAAATCAAAGTTTGACTAGAATAAACAAAGGAATTCTAAGTAATACAATGGAACCAACATCAACACTTTAGGCACTAAATGAATCACATTGGAAAGCAGCTATGGAATTAGAATTTAATTCACTTCAAAAGAATAAGACATGGGATCTAGTAGAACTACCTCCAGTGAAGAAAATAGTAGATTGCAAATGGGTTTATAAGATCAAATACAAAGCTTGACTAGTAGCCAAAGAATACACTCAAATAGAGGGAATCAATTATGAAGAAAAATTTGCACCAACAGCCAAAATAACTACCATCATAACAGTTTGTGCACTAGCAGCTCATCAGGGTTGGAAGTTGTTAGCTTTTGAGGATATATGCAATGGAGAGATCTAACATAGGTCCCAATGAAATACAAGAAACATGAAAGAAAGTGGAACAACAATATGATTGAAATATACTATAAATAGAAGTGATGAAAATACAATGCAATATGGAGGAAATGGTCACTCCATTAATATGAGCTAAAGAGCTACATTGTACTCCATATAGGAGTACCTGATAGATCTTGATATGAAGATGATAATATGAAGATGATTGTAATCTACTACTATGAGGCCCTTTATATAGGAAGATAGATTCCTTGGCCAACACTCTACCTAGTTGTACAAGGGGACACCTTGCACATTGCCACTTGTGCATTTATTACATTGCTTGAAGTAACTAGATAACTTCCCCCTAAAGTAATCTCCTATCCTAACTATGTACCTAAGGTGGTACATTTACATGACCCAAATGATGTAATATACTCTAACTCTAACACCCCCCTGTATTACATTATTTGGGTATTGAATATTTCAATCTTCAATATGGATCTTTGTCTTCAGATGTTCTTCAACTTGATCTGGTCCTCTTTAATGCATTGTATGCCTTCTTGCATTGGTTTTTCTTCTTCTTCTTCTTCTTTTTGAGAATGATCTTCAGCTTGATGTGGTTGTTCTTTAGCTGCTTTAGTCTTCATGTTATAGCTTCTTGTTCTTTCCAATCCTCTATTCTTTGACATCAGATATCTTTGATGAACTAGTGATCTCATGGTTTGGCATGTCTAAAGTGGATCATAATTGCTCCATATTTTCTTCTTTGGATTTTTGTATGACCTATCTCTCTGACCTTCATAAGTATCAAACTTAAGCTCATTGTCAGTAGATGCTTTTGGAGTAAAATTATGAAAATAGCAATCTATTTTGTGTAGTAATATTTCTTCATGGCTTTTATAGTATTTGTGTTTATAGTAGCAGAATAAAGATGAGTGATTTTTCCCTTCATAGTATTTGCATGGATGGAAATTCCAACAATTGATATTTTCATGACCGTATTGATTGCAATAGGTGCACAATAGAGATATTCTGGCTACTTTGTAATCTATCTTAGGGATATCATGTTTATCTATATCCTTGACTAGCTCCTTAAACCATATGTGCACGATTGAAGCTATTTCATTTTTACTCCTTTTTGTGATGTCTTCTTGATCTACCTTTTCTTCTCCCTTTCGAATGTGATCTTTTGAGTTTTCATAGTTATCATTAGTTTCATTAGAAGAATCTAATTTTTCATAGCTAAGTGCTTCAGAACTTATTTCCCATCTTGTTGATTCTTCTTTTTCTTTTTCATTTTCTATTGTATTACCAATCATGCTTTTAATCCATACTGGTATTTTTCTCATCCCACTTCTAAGTGTATTGCTTAATGTGTTGGTAGTCATCTTTATAGTATATGAGCCTGATGGAACTTTAGGTTTTGTAGGCTTCCTTATATCTCCCTAGTTAAGATATGTGAATTAGTAGAGTCCTTGTAGACTTTGTAGAGACCTTAGTACTTGATAATATTTGATGAATGCTATTGTTATCAAGTTTTGTAGAATGCCTTATGTCTCCCTAGTGATTTTGGAAATGCTATATGATAGATAAAGTGCTTTTGAGAATAATAGTTCAATTTTGGGTTGATTTTGTAAAGTTTTGTGAATAGCAAAAATCAACTTCTTTTACACCTTATTACTCCTATTGAACTTTAAGCACTTTCTAATTTGATGAGGTTTTAATAGTTGGATTCCTTTTGTCCCTTTAATGTGTTTTGAGACAAGTATACCAATTAATTTCCAACTCTTGATTTTCCTTAATAAACCTCCTTTTATAGCCTTTAATAATTTGATATTAGTGTTTCTAAATTCCAATTACCTACTTTGATGTAGTATTCCTTATAACTCCCTAATATGGAATATTAGAAAACAATGAAATTTGCAATAATAGAAATTTTGATTTCCAAGTAGAATTCCTTATTTCTCCTATGTTATAATATTGCAAATATTAGGCTATTTAATATGTGTTTCTCCCTTTTATATTGCTTTCAAATATGGCTGATTTCCTTTAGTATTTCAACCTAATGTTATACCTTATAACTCCCTATTAATGAAAGCAAATTTAATAAAGTAGAGACCTTACCTTTGATGTTGTATTCTCTACGTATTCACCATAGATTTTGGATGTATATGATAGTCCACTTTAATGCCTTTCCCTTGAGCGCTTATGGAGGATGGTGTACATTGATTTTCCCTTGGCTTCAATGTTGGACTTCTTTGACCTCCTTGACCAAAGATTTTAATGCTCTTTCACCTTTCTTCCATGTTGTAATTCAGCCTGTGCTGTGAGTAAATGCTAGAATATGGAATATATGGACTTCCTTGGTCTTTGGCACCTTTTAATAGAAGAGGGTTCTTGTGCTATGTGACAAGTGTCATGATAGTTACTTCTTGAGCGCTTGGAGGGAATAAAGATGCTTGAAACCACCTGTAGGTAATGTATGGGCATTACAACCTTGGAGGAGCACTTATTTCCTTTGAAGACAAGTGTCTCCCTTGTTCTAATGTACCACCTTTCTTGCTAGTAACGTTCCTTTGCTCGAACGTGTGAAATATGGGCACTCATGTAAGGAGTGTTAGGATTTCTTTTCAAGTGACAAGTGTCACTTCCTCCTTATGCATGGGCTCTTTCTCTAATTCTTCTTTAATGTACCTTTGGAGCACCTTTAAATGTTGTAATATTCTTAACTCTTCCTTTGTTTGATGGTGCTTGCTTATGAGTTGGTTCCAACTGGAGTGAAGAGCAATGCTTTGGTGGAGCTTTGGTGAACCTCCAATAATGGTATAGAATGCTCCTTGGATGTACATCTAGATTTGATATTGCTTCAACCTATTATGCTCTCCTTTTTTCCCTTGAATATAATGCTTCTCTTTGCCTTGTATTGTGCTTTGTTTGCTTGTAGATTTGGTTGTCCAAGATGTAGAGGATTCAAGCCTTCTATGGGGCTCTTTTGCCTTGCTTGGAGTGTGCAAGTATTTGGCTATCATGGGCTGTTATGCCTTGAGAATATTGTGCCTTTTAGACACTTAAAACTCTGCCCTTTTCCCTGTGTAAAATAGATTAGGATAGTGCAAGATCATGTAATATATTTTGTATATAAAAATACCCTTATTGCACTCCTTTTGCAGATCTAATTTTTTTATTTGATGATAGTTTTCTTTGAAGGCAATGGGGGATCTTGAGGTTGTATTTTGATTAGACACCTTTCCCCTTTTTTCTTGGATATTTTGCTAATGAACCCAAGCTTGTAACCACGTAGATAGAAGCTCTTTTTTGATGTTATTTCCTTTTTACTTGCACTTTGAATTTGAGACTCACCAAGTCTCGATTTGAAGCTTCTCTTGCTGATTTTAATGGTGGCTTTCTTCTCCACTCCTTGGAGGAATCTGATCTAATTTTGGTGGCTTATTTTGGCCACTAAATGTTGTAGGTTCTATGCACCAAATAGTGTCTCTAGACACTTTGATTAATCTACTAGTTTTTGTGCTCTTGATCCTTAACAATCAACAAACACAAACTAACCTTTTTGAGAGTAACTAGTTAGAGATCAACTAGTATAGTGCCAATGCACTTTTTAATGATAACAATAATCTCACCTTATTGCTCTAGTAAATGAACTCTCAAAATAATTTTAGATGCACTTAATAATCTCTGCAACTTTTAAGAGTAATCTGTAATGAACCCTTAATAAATATTCTATAAATTTTCACTACAATCAATATTGTAGGATATAGTCTTCTTGCTTTCTAGATAGCAAATAGGTAGATGATAGTTTTATTTCTTTCAAAAATATCCAACTCCTATTTAATGTGCAAATAATCCTTAAAATGAACTCTCCCTTTTTGCACTTTCTTGAAGACTATAATGCAATCTATTCTTCTACAACTTTTAATCCAAATATGATGCTTAATGGAATTTGATAATGAACCCTAATTTGAAGTTCAACTAGTTGCACCTTAGTTGCTTACCTTTTTGATGGCTTCTATAGATCTTGGTGTTTTGATTCACCAAGTTGTTGCTTTGTAGTGAATGGATACACAACTTCTTTGTTGGCTATCCTGAATAACTTCCTGCTTCACCAATATGTAGCCTCAAACTTTCTGTCTTGAGCCTTGGATTTGGTGGCTTGATCCTTCTAGTGACCTTCTATCTTTCTATTGTAGATTTAGAGAACTCCTTTCTCTGAATTGTGCCTCCTTGCTGTGAGAGGTAATCTCTAAATATCCTAGATTTGGTAGGCTTCTTCTGTCTGAATCTTCCTTCAATATTCTTGTCGAATTCTGACTTTAAATAAGATCTTCTTCTTCTCAAGATTTTGATTTTCTTGAGGTATTCACTGGATTCTTCTTCTGGGATTTGGCACTCCTTGCCAAATTCTTCTTCTCTTGGGCTTGTTTTTGGATGGCGATAATTGTCCCAAGTCCTTCACTATCAGGGCTTCTCCTTGGTAGTGGATTTCTCCAATGAGTTCTCCTAGGAACTCTTTTGATGATGCTTCCATGGGCTCTACAACAAGGCTCTCCAAGCCTTCTTATTTTTCTTCCTTGAGACCTCTCCAAGGTCTTCTATCTTGCAGCTTCTTTGGTCTTCTGATTGAGACATTTTCTTCAACCTTCTACTTCTAGAAGTGTTGGTGATGAGATCTTCTTCAAGGATCTCTGATTCTACTACTTCTAGATTTGAATAGGACTCTCCTAGTCCTTCTCTTTCTTCTAGGAATGGAAGTTCTTCAATGATATCTTCTCCTGATCTCTTCAACTTCTTCTGAGAGAAGTATTTTAATCAGTAAAGGAGATCACCAATCTCCTATTTCTTGGACTCTTCTTTGGAGTCTTCTTTAGGAACTCCTTTCTGGATTTTTTCTTCTAAATTAGGAATTTTCCTTCTAAAATAGAATTCTTCTCTAAATTTTTCTTCATAATTAAGGCTTCTATGGCCTTCTTCTTGATCAAGGCTCCTATGGCCTTTTCTGCTTCAAGGCTTCTCTAGCCTATTCTTCTTCTAGGCTTCTTTGGCCTATTCTTCTTCTACACTCTGTAGGTATTAATCTTGAATGGAGATCACCAATCTCCTATCTCCTCCTATGACTCAACTTCTGGAGTCTCTTCTTCCTTGAGTCTGTTATAAGGCTATTGTGGCATTTTATTTACTTCTATAATTTGTAGGATTGCAACTCTTGTAATGAGACCTTTCTCAAGGTCTTTGAAATATTTAGTCTTCTCCTTGTTGTTGCAAGTGTTGGAGTGATTCTAAGAAGATATTCTTCCTAACTCTTTTGTAGGAAGCTTCCCAACCTTTTGTTGAATCTCCTTTTCCTACAACAAGCTGTTAGAGACTGGAATGGAAGAACTTATAAATCTGGAGATAATAATCTTCACTAGTTGATTTGTCAAACTAGTGGCTTGAATGTTGAGTCCTAGTCTTCACGAGTTTTTTTGCAACTCTGTGGAAAGACCCTAGCCAGATGTAATCTCAATTTTTCTACAACTGAGATTTATTTCAGTCCTCACTTTCCTAATCCTGTTGACTACTATGGCTTTTTCTATCAATTAATCCTAATGGTAACTTTTACATGCAATGACACTCAATGGTAGATCCGGTTTGCAAAGATGCAGGCCAACAGTAGTAATGGTGACTCTCCCTATTCCTCTTGACCTACTAGACTTCTCTTATAATGGATGTAGGTCCTCCTATCTCGATTAACCATGGCTCTGATACCACTGTTAGATTTTGAGGATATATGCAGTGGAGAGATCTAACACAGGTCCCAATGAAATATAGGAAACATGAAAGAAAGTGGAACAACAATATGACTGAAATATACTATAAATAGAAGTGATGAAAATACAATGCAATATGGAGGAAATGGTCACTCCATTAATATGAGCTAAAGAGCTACATTGTACTCCATACAAGAGTACTTGATAGATCTTGATATGAAGATGATAATATGAAGATGATTGTAATCTACTACTATGAGGCCCTTTATATAGGAAGATAGATTCCTTGGCCAACACTCTACCTAGTTGTACAAGGGGACACCTTGCACATTACAACTTGCACATTGCCACTTGTGCATTTATTACATTGCTTGAAGTAACTAGATAACTTCCCCCTAAAGTAATCTCCTATCCTAACTATGTACCTAAGGTGGTACATTTACATGACCCAATTGATGTAATATACTCTAACTCTAATAGAAGCTTCATTAGATGGATGTAAAAAGTGCCTTCCTTAATGGTGACTTAGAAGAAGTCTACATGTCACAACCATAAGGATTCATCATCAAGGGATAGGAAAATAAGGTATGAAAATTGAACAAATATTTGTATGGTTTAAAACAAGCCCCTAAAGCATGGAATATAAAGATCAAAAATCACTAACTACAACATAAATTCAAAAGAAACACATCGAACCCTAGTTTATATAACAAGAAGATTTGAAATGATATACTTATTCTCATAGAATATGTGGATGACATAGTAATTACTAGAAATTTTGAAAATTTAATTAGTATTATCAAAGGGGATATAGAAAAAGCATTTTAAAACATAGATCTAGATCTAATGAACTATTATCTTGGTCTAGAGATTCATTAAGAAAAGGACAAGATAACTATCACTCAATCAAAGTATGCTAAAGCCTTTATTAAAAAATATAGAATGAAAGAATGTAAGTCTAAAGATACACCATTGGAACAAGGGATCCAATTGTCCAAAAATGATGAGACACCATTAGTCTCAACAACTATGTATCACTAGTTAACTAGAAGTTGTCTATACCTAACGAATAGTTGACCAGACAACATTTGCAATAAATTATCTTTCATGATTCATGCAAGAACCAAGAGAAAGTCATTGGAAATCTATAAAAAGAATATTGCAATATGTCAAGAAAACTATTGATTATGGACTAACTTATATAAAGAATGACAAAGAATTTTTCCTAAAGGGATACTCATATTCAAATTATGTAGGATCTATTGATGATAAAAAATCTACCTTAGGATATGTCTTCTATCTTGGGTTAGGACCCATATCTTGGCACAATAAGAAACAACATACAGTGGCACAATCATCAAAAAAATTAGAATATTGAGCAATAAGAGATACAACCTATGAAGCCATATGGTTACAATACAAGATTAGATGAACCCCAACCATGATATTATGTGATAATCAAGGAGCACTCAACCTGATCAAAAATCCAATTATACATGAAAGGACCAAACACATTGAAGCTCAATGTCATTTCATTAGAGAATATTTTTAGAACCGTCATATCATCCTCAAGCATGTCTCTACAAAAGATCAGCTAGCAGATATTTTTACAAAAGCACTTGGGAAAACCAAGTTTCAAACATTTAGAAATCATCTATGCAATTCAAGAGGACTTCATACCAAATAATGTAATACAAGGGGGTGTTAGAGTTAGAGTATATTACATCATTTGGGTTATGTAAATGTATCACATTTGGTACATAGTAGGAGATTACTTTAGGGGAAAGTTAGCTAGTTACTTCAAGCAATGAAATAAATGCACAAGTGGCAATGTGCAAGTTGTAATATGCAAGGTGTCTCCTTGTACAACTAGGTAGAGTTTTGGCCAAGGAATTTATATTCCTATATAAAGAGCCTCACAACTCCATCCAAATGTATCACTCTCTATTATTAATAACAAGAATTTGCTTTTCTCTTTTCTCTCTTTCTCTTGATATGATGGAATGATGCTAAAATGATCAAAAAGTGCATGAGAGTCTAGAGTCACTAGAGAAGGCACAATTAACTGAACAAAGGAACATAATTTCAGTTGGGGTGGATGAAAATACTTGAGGATATGTAAGGAGCATGAATAAGTGGCAACCATCCAAAAAAGGATGGTTAAAACAAAATTTTTATGGGGCTTCTAAAGGAAACCTAGGGAAGGTTGGAGGAGAAGCAGTGCTAGGGATAGCTAAGGAATGTTGATCGATGTAATGAGTGAGTACTTAGGCATTATGATCAATCATTAGACTAAAGTTAGAAAAGTCTTGTCAAGAGTAAATATGGTGATTCAGTTGGGGTTTAAGATACTAATTATTGAGGGAGATTAACTGAATATTATTAATTGCCTCAATAAAAGGGTAGTGAGAAGCTAGAGAGTAGCAAACATTATAATAGATACACTAAGATCCCTAAATTCACTAGAATAATTTGAGGTGATATATATATATATATATATATATATATATATATATATATAGAGAGAGAGAGAGAGAGAGAGAGAGAGAGAGAGAGAGAGAGAGAGAGAGAGAGAGAAGGTGGTAAATTGGATAGGTAGATGGGTAGCTCTTATAGAGGAAGATAAAATATGGATACCACCATATGGGATCCACCTAGATGTACTTCAATTAGTGGCAAAGGAGAAAAGAAATATAGAAAGTTAATTCATTGGGTGAAAGTTCCAAACAAGACTTTGCTATGGAATTTTATTCTAGATCAGAAGCTAAAACAAGAGGCTTGGTAGAGAAGGGTAAATAGTTGCAGATTTTTGGTCATTCCTTTTTTTCCTATAAATAGTCAACAAGAGAAGGGAAAAGAGTTGCAGATTTTTGGCCATTGCTACCAATGCTATGGATCTTCTAAGGTTGAGCAGGAGTGGGTGTGAGCATGTAGAGGAGGAGAATGTTTGTTATGTAATTTTTATTTAAGTTTCAAAGCTAAAATGAGAGGTCTAACAAAGAAGGGCAGAGAGTTGCAAATTTCTAGTCGTTACTGCTTTTTTAAAACATTCAACAGGAGTATAAAGAGATAGATTTTTTATCATTGTTGGTGCTATGTTTCTTAAGGGGGTTTAGAGTAGAGTGAAGGAAACAATAGAAGGGTAGAGAGTTATAGATTTCAAGTCATTATTGTTGGTACCATGGATTTTCCAAGGGGCTTCAGAGCAAAGAGAATGACAACTATAGAAGGAAAGAGAGTTGCATATTTTTGGTTCTTGTTGCTAGTGGTGTGGATTTTCCAAGGGGGTTTAGAGTAGAGAAAAAGGCAATATTTTTTTTTGTTGGATAATAAGGGGTTGTACTTGGGTCCCCCATCCTTGAAAAATTACATCTATCTTATTTAGAGCTTGATATTTTACAAATAGATACACTTCTCATACCAATTGAGATACTGTAGCTAAAAACCTACATCAATTTACATAAAATATCTAAATTCTTGATTTTCATTTTCTAGATCTTTTCAATTTTTTGTATGAATACAATTAATCCAGAATTTAGCATCTTTTTTGACATTTTCCTATAGCAACTTTCACAATGCCAAAACTTCACCTCTACTATATATGTATTGCATCTTAGTAGAGTAATATTTCCAAAATATTGCACTATCATAGTTTGCTTTATCAAATATGGATTTCTATTTTCCTTCATAATGTTGAGATTCAGAATGAAGAGATAAGATAATATTGTAAATGAAGACATGTTACATATATAGGCAGGAGTCCTATATCATTACATGACAAATGTCAAAAGAACTAACAAGTGTCAACAAGGCATGGTGCACTTTAATTCTAACATTACCCCTTAAAGAGCACTATCCTAACTAAAGAAAAAAACAAGTCAACATTAGGTAACATTCCCCCTTAATGTTGAATTTTCTAAAATAACCCTATCATCCTCATTTATTACATGATTTGGTCTAGGCTCATGCTATTTTCACTTGGCTCTCTATCTATGAATAATTCTAGATCAACGATGTATACATATCAGTCTGTTTCCATAGGGTTAGCCACTTCCATAGGTCTTATGCCTCTGGGTCAGCCATTTAAGTGCCTCAAGGTCATCATGGGTACCTTAGGGTCAGACACTTTTGGTTATGTTACCTCTATAGGTCATCCTTAGAGGATGTTGCCTCTCGTAGGTCACTGACTAGATTCACCATGAATATCATCCCCCCTCATGGTGAACTCAATATAGAAGGTGTTGGTCTCTATCGAAAATGTACCTTAATACAAAAGAAATATGAGCCATGAAATACAATAAAATGAGCCATAGAATCCAAATGTGGAGGAGAAGAAGAAGAAGAGAATATAATCTTATGAAGTGTCTTCATTTGTAGTCTTCAAAAGTAGATCCGGAAAAGACCTTGGATAGAGTCTAGGGTGTCAAGATTCTATAGTCCCTAGAGTAGGTGTCCTTATGGTGACCTTTCATCCCACCAGAGTGCATGGGTAACCAACCGCTACATCCGCTAGGTCTATAGAGAAGGTTACTAGGTACAAGGATCACATATAAATTTACCTTGGGAGTGTCGGGTACAACCAAGAGTTCTCTCCAAGGTACAAAACTTTGAGGCTAAAAAAGATAATGAAATAGCCTCAAAATTACAATTTGACACCTCCATTGTGTCCATTGCAGAAAAACATTTCCAATGACTATAATGTTAGAATATTCTAATGTGCACTATGCCTTCACCTTGAAACTTTTCAGTATCACTTAATATTGTCATGTTATCAAATAGGCCTTATTCTTATATATGTAATCTCATTTTTGTATAATATATCTCATCAGTTTACCCCCTAACATTTGGTATCAGAGCAAGTTGACTCTCCTGCTTGTGTCAAACCTTAAGGGAGGATTTCTCTCATGGGAATACCCCCTCCCCTCATTCCCCCCCCATTTTTTAGATATTGAGGGAGTATGCTCTCCATCCCTTGTTGGATGGATCAGAAACTAAATGTTGAAAAAAAAATTAATGGATACCAATATTTTTAGGATAAGTTTTTCTGATTAGTCTAAGTTTTAGAGGTTCATGGTTATCCTCCTAAAACCATAGATCTATTTGGAGCTATAGGTAGTTGTGTGTCAGACCTACGTTTATTTTTTGTAGCATTGATTGGATTAGCTATGGTGGATAATGTGATATGGTGTCAAGGACTGTGTTCATAAAGATCATGGACATCCTATCGCTGCAAGCTGGTGAGAAACAACGAAGCATAATAGAATGTTGAAAAGAAATACTATGTAGTTCATGGCCCTTACAGGAATTAACCTCCAATGCATGGGAGTGGCTATCCAAGATGGCATATCACCTGAAGATATAAGTCACAATTGTGCAATGCTATGTCCAATGCTATGTGCATGGTAAAGGGCGCTACTGTGATGGCGCCTAAGAAAAATGCTTCAAATTCCTCTATATTTCTCTAGACCATTTTTTGTCGTTGATCCAACAGATTTTATAAAAGTTTCCATGTGTTTGACACCCGACCTAAGTGTTTCTTATCAGTTTCTTTAGCTGGTAATGGTAGCCTCACTGAAACTTCCAATATTTTTTTACCTGCTGCTGCTATCACCCCTGCCTGGTTCAAAGTAGTCATTGATCATGTAGGGGATATTTAGGGACTGTGAGCAAGTACAATATTAGTTTGTTCACAAAAAATGATGAGTGGTTTTGCTAGTGAGTATCGATGGATAAATTTCATCGAATTTGAAGCCTTTTGCAACCTGAACAACCTAGATCTAGATTTGTATGGATTCATGGTTGTGAACAACCTGGACCAAGTAGCGATGAGCGTGTATTGTTTACATCAACCATAGTGCTTTGTGTGTAACCCCCTGGCTTGCAGATCAACATCTAACATCATTGTATGTGATTGTCTAAATTCTATAAGAAGAGAAGTTGTAGATTGCAGAGGGTGGTAATCATGGATAATACCCGATGGACGGTCTTATTTTTTTATGTTACGAGTTCCATATTGAAAAACAAATCCAATCATAATGGCATAATTTATATTTTTTGAAGGTGTCTCGATGCAGTTTCTTTATGTTGAGGGTGGTCGCACGTAAAGTTTAACTCGGCCTAAGAATATGACGAGCGAAATCATCGAAACGACGGTGTTGGTAGTGTAGTGGTGGTAAACCAGTTCATGTCGACATCGTTGTATATTGGAGATCTCACTCCCAACATCAATGATAACCATGCATAATGAGTGTGAAGTTATGCACCAATCTTAAATATCATCGATATTGTAGTTAGTGGTAAATAACAATTGGAATCTTCATTTCTATGCTAAAATAGGCTGCAGTGTGAGATGAGGAGTAGCCATGGTAGAGAGTTCTTTACCGTTCATAGACGACGTTGATAGAGGAGTCCGAAGTGCCTTCTTATGTGGAAATGCCTCTATATGGTTGACTACATATCATTTTTTTTGCTTCTTGTCCACGTAAGCCGTGTAACTATCCTTCCTAGAGTCGCCAAAATTTGTTGATAGTCTGAAACTAGAAACTGAAGCAACATAACTTACAAGCAAAACGATGAATGTAGTACTCAACCCTGATCCATTTTTTACATCATTATGAAGTAACCATTGGCCCATTGGTAGTTTTCTACTCATAGTCGTGCAAGATTTTTAGCCTAAAGTGGAGCAAAATCAACGTCTATTGGCAGTAGTAGCAAACAACGATTACAAAGGTAGCAACGACTATGGCAATGATGACGATGGCAGGTCCTGATATGCTGTGAGTTATCGACAGTAAAATTACCTTGTTGATATTTTTGAAGCACAATGGAGACCACAAGCAAATGTTTGACCATGGCTCTGATGATTCACTCCTCCTTAGGGCGAAGGAGCACCTGTTGAACATGTCCACATAGGGGGGTATTTTGTATTGGCCTAAATTGGTTATTTTTTTGTGATATGTGTGAGGCGCTAATAAAAAGGATTTTTTTTACCTTTATTAATATCATAATGGAGGGAGAATTTATTAAAATGTATGGCCAATGGCCCACTAGTTAAAAGTTTTAAAGCATGGGATAGTGAAGTATTTTTTTCCAAAGACAAGAGTGGAAGTGAAAGGTCCACATGGCCATATATTGTATTTTTTAGAGTTTAAGGTCCCATTGAAAAAGAAACATAGGGGTATTTATAGTCGTCGAAAAGGTTTTTCCGCAATTGACACAATGGAGGTGTCTATTTTTTCATTTTGAGGCTGTTTTATATGTCCTTTTTAGCCTTGAAATATGTTGTATCATGGAGTGTAATCTCGATGGAACCCGACACTCCAAGGTAATTTGTAAGTGATCCTAGTATCTAGTTACCTTCCCTATAGCACCTGGAGGATGCAACGATTGGTTACCAATGAATTCTGGTGGGATGATATGGTCACAATAAGGACATTTACTCTAGGAACTACAGACATAGACACCCTAGAATATATTCAAGAAACTTTTTTGGATCTACTTCTGAAGACTACAGATAAAGACACTTCAGAAGATTCTATTCTCTTCTTTCTTCTTTCCTCTCCTCCACATTTGGATCTATGGCTCAATTTTATTGTATTTCATGGCTCATTTTTCTATTGTATTAAGGTGAATTTTTGGTAGAGACCAACACCTTCTAGATGGAGTTCACCATGAGGAGAGATTTGATATTAATGGTCAATATAGTTAGTGATCTACGAGACGAAACATCCTCTGAGGATGACCTACAGAAGCAAAAAACCCAGAAGTGGTTGACCTTGAGGCACTTAGATGGTTGACCCAGTGGCAACAGACCCATGGAAGTGGTTGACCCTGAGGCAACATACCGAGATGTATACACCATTGATCTAGCATTATTCACAGTTGGAGAGCCAAGCGCAAATAGCAAGAGCCTAGACCAAATCAACAATAAAGGAGGATGATAGTTAGTTTTTTGTTTAGAAGTCATGATAGTTAGTTTAGGATAGTGCACATTAATGAGGAATTTTAGGATATTTTAATGTGCACTATCCGTCATTGGAATAACGTGTCATATGCATGCAGGAGACTTTGCTGGCAATAAAAAGACCCCCATGACAAAAAAAATTTACATCTGCCAATTTTGGGAAGCCCCCACAACCATTTCCATTCACAAAAATAGTAACAAAGATCCATCCATCAAGAGAGCTGCATTTGGTGGTGCGCTATCTCTTGGGATAACTGCACACTTCAGAATTCAATGATTATCAATAGTGTCGATTATCTGTAGTGCCCTCAAAACTTTATACAACCAATATTTTTCACCACCAAACTTTATATAACCTTCATTACGGTGTGGTCATTATGTGCAGTATGGATTTACATTAAAAAACAAACATGAAAAATAAACCTCCATTTGCTATAAAAGCAAATTTAATAATATCTGTGTTGTGCTCCACATCGCATCCATAGATCACAAAACAAACTGTGCCATAGTTTTTGGACCTACAAATATATGTGTCATCTCGTGCCAGCTCGTAACTCTTGATTTTGTGATTGACTGGTGCTTAGATAAACATCAATCTCCAATGTGGCGCTCCATATGTGCTTCTATGAGTGATAAGAATTTTATAGAGATCAAGAATCTTCTACAATATAGGCTATCAAAATCAACCAAAGTATTTGTAGACAATGCAAGAGGTTAAGTCATAAGATTTTGGTTCTTCATGTGACCAAACTAGCTGGCATCAACAACTTGAGAAAAAATAATTATGTGCGTTGTCGGCGTCAATAGATGGTGCAACGACCACCAATGTGCACGCGATCGACTACACCGATGTAGGAAGGAAATATTTTAGAATATTTTGGGTAATTCAGTTAATAATGTCCAAATATTGAAAAGAACATTCATTGTCGCTCGCTAGCTCATGGTGAGAGGATGTTTATGATCTTCCTGTAAAGTTACCGATATTTATGATCTTCTTGTAAAGTTGTCGACAAGAAAAAATGTGATGCTAAAACAAACACCACCACCATTTTTGATCTAAAAACAACACCACCACCATCATAACAGTTGTGAAACACAACAATATGGGGAGCCAAATCTTGGCTTGCTTTGTCTATGAAAACAAAGATGAAACCCTCATAAAAAAAATCTACACCATTAAAAAAATAACAACTTGGTGCAAAATAAAAAAAAACTTTTCTCCTCAACATCTCATGGCTCCAAGCAATGACGCTTCAGGGGCAACCATGAGTTCTTCTCAAGCTGTTTGGTTTTTGATCCATTAAAAAATGGAGAGCATACTCCCTCGGCTTGAAGAAAAAAAATGGAGGAAAAAAATGAGGGGCCCCTCAAGCTCACAGGATAGGGAAATCGTGGATCTCTGATACCAAATGTTGGGATTCAGAATGAAGATATGAGATAATATTACAAATGAATGTGTTACATAAATAGGTAGGAGACCTATATCAATACATGAAAAATGTCAAAATAACTGAAAAGTGTCAACAAGGCATAGTGCACTTTAATTCTAACACCTGAAACACAAGTGCAACCATAAAAATTATAATAAATAGTCTAAATGAAAATAAATTATTGTTACAAAATAAAAAAAATATTACCAATGAAAAACATTAAAGTAAATCTTAATCATTAATTGATTCAGGTAATCAACATTTTATTTCAACTTCAACTAAACTTTCTACTTCCTCTAACAATGGAAAGGAGAATTCAACTTCACTATCCTCAATCAAAACCCCTCTATTGTCTAGCTTATCTACACATTTGTTTCCTTCCCTTAATATATGTGTAAACCTGATTTCTTCAAACTCTATAGCAAGATTATGAATTACAACAATTATCTCTTGTATGTTCCATGGAGCTTTTGCTTTACTCAAAATTGTATTTAGTACTATGAGAGAATCACCTTCCATCCATATTCTATTTCCTTTCATTTGTTTACAAATTTTTAACCCTCTAAAGTTGCCCAAGATTCAAATTTATTATTTGTCTTAAATACACTATTGAAAGCATAACGAGATAAAATATCTCCCCTATTATTGCTAATTATTCCTCCTCCTCATGCTGGTCCTAGATTTCCTTTAGATGCTCTATAAAAATTCAATTTAACCCACTCCACATCTAGTGGTTTCCAATTTATATTCTGTCTTCTTTTTGCTTCTCTTGTACCCAACATCATAATTCCATTTAATGACTTGACTCCATCTACCAAGGCTCTTTGCTTCCAAATTAGGGATTGGGTGAGTCGATAGGGTTGGTTGAGACTCCTCTATGGCTAAACATGTATTCTTTTTCATTACCTCTAAACTGATTTCATTTCCTTTAAATATTCTTCTATTCTTTTTAAGCCATATAGTCCAAAGTATTGTATTTTTTGATATAGCCCATATTTCTATAAAGCCTCACTTTTATAAGTGCTCTACCATTGCTTTAACCAATCTTCAATTCTGTTATTCATCATCATGCATTTATCAAACATGTTAAGAATCCATTACCATAGATTCCATACTATTGAGCAATGTCCCAAGAGATGGTCTATACTCTCCTTCTTATTATAGAAAAAATATTGATAGGGGTCATGAAAACCACTTTTCATAATGTTATCCCAAGATAAAATTATTCTATGACCTACTAGCTAAACAAACATTTTAACTTTAGGAATGCTTGGGCTATCCCAAATATCTCTTCATATTCTAGTGATATTATTATTTTATTGGTGTTGAACATTATATCCACTTCTTGTTGTGTATTCTCCTAAGATATTCAACTCCCAAATCAATTTATCCTTGGCTACCCTCAGAATAATCATTGTTTTTATCTTTCTACTCAATTACCTCCTAATATCAATGTCTCGTATACTTGTAAAAGAAATATTCTTTCCATTTGTATCTTCCTTCTCGATCATTGTATAAAATGTTTGAAATCCTATCACCATATTTTTCTTGAAGAAATATCATCCAAGGTTTCAAAATTGGATCTAATTGAGTGGTTTTTTATCACACCAAGTATCCATCCAAATAGAATTTTTTTCTCCAGTTCTCACCACCCATATTAAACCTTTAATCATAAAATCAATAGATTTTTATAAACCATTCCAAAGAGCAAAACTATTTGGTAGAGAGAATGCAGTAAATATTAAACTTGGGTCATTGGGATCAACATACTTAGAAGAATTCTTGCCCATTGTCTTTGACTCTCTTTGTACAATATCTAGTTAAATTTTCTCCTGAGAGCTAAGTTTACTTCTGTAAGAACTCTTAAACCAAGACTTCCCCTAGTTTTAACATCACACAACTTGCTCCATTTCACCAAAGAAAATTTCTTTTTATCATGTAAATCTAATCATAAAAAGGATAGCATAATATAGATTAAAAATTTTTCAACTAATTTTTACATAGAATACGACATATAATATGTGAGAATGGCTTGTAATACTCAATTAATTGTGCTCTTTCTAATAATGATAACCATCTACCTTTTCAAGTTGGAATTTTATTTTGAACTTTACTAATAATTGGATTCCATAAATCTATCCTCATTCTCCCCACAAATAAATTCATCCCTAGCTAAGTTGTTGGTAAATTTACCTCCTTCATTTGAAGCAACTTGTAAATTCTTGATTTAAGGAAGTAAATTTTGTATTTAGTCCTATTGAATTTTTACCCTGAAGATCTTTTGTACTCTTATAAAAAGTTATTCAAAGTTCTGGCCTCATTTATTCATGCCCTTTCAAAAAGGGTTGTATCATCTACAAATTATTGATGGATGATGTTATCGATGTTATTAATAATCATAAGTCCACTTATAAGCCCATATTTATAAGCCTTCTTTAAGTTCCTACTCAAAATTTCTACCATAATAATGAATAAATAAGGAGATAGAGGATCTCCTTGTCTAAGGCCTCTCTTGGATTTAAAATATTCTGTCACTAACCCATTGACCAACACTAAATAAGAAAATGTAGAGATACAAGCTTTAATACATCTAACCCATTTCTTACCGAAACTAAAGAGTTAGGGATATATCCTTATTAAATAATAAATGAGCTAAATGAACTTCTTCTAGAGTAATAGGCTCCATCAATTTCCTATTGTCTTCATTTGTTACAACTGAAGGAACATCTTAAAGAAGTTTATCATTAAGAACTTCGATCTTCTTTGAACCTAGAATATTCTGATAAAATGACTTTACCTATTTTTTAATTTCACTCCGATCTTCAATCCAAACCCCTTCTATTGATTTAATTCTTCTAATTTTGGAAGTTGATCTTTGTACTATAGGCATCCTATGAAAAAAATATTTTTGTCTCCTTATTTTAACCAAGTCTATCTTGATTTTTAAAATATTATGATATTCACTAAGCAACTTCCTTTCCTCTAAGCTTGGATTATTATCATCACATTTTTTGAATTTTGAAAGTTTATCTTTTAGTTCTTCTTTCTTCTCAAAAATGTTTCCAAAGGTGTTCTTGTTCTATTATTTTAATCTAGATGTCATAGCTTTAATTTGGTTTGGAAGAGCATACAACCCACCATTACCTAAATAATTCCACGTTTGAGCTATCATATCAATAAATTGAGGATGGTCTTCCCACATGTGCTCATATTTAAAATATGATATTTTTTTGAATTTATTTATCACCATTTTAACTCTTATTGGCCAATGATCTGAACCAATCCTTGTTAAGATATTAATTTTAGCACAAGTTCCTTCATCTAGCCAATGATATGAGAGAATGCATCTATCTATTTTTTTTGCTATTAGGTTTTGGCCTCTCTTGTTGTTGGTCCAAGTATATTTATCTTCTTCAAACTCAACTTCCCATAGATTATTGTTTTGAATAAAAGTTGAGAAATATTTTATACTTTTGGGTCAATTTTCTATTTTCCCCTAATTGTTTTATCCAACTTGGTTATGGCATTAAAATCTCCAATAATCATGAATTGGGTTTCTTGGTCTTTACTTCTCATAAAGGCTTCAATCCCACTCCAAAATTCTAATCTACTTGACTGAGTTGTAGGTCCATAGACATTGATAAGGATGAAATGAATATCTACAAAGTAGCAAGTGACTAAAGAGGCTATCTAATATCTAGTTTTATGAATGGTTATACAAGAGGTTATAGAAGGATTCCAACAAGTTAGAATTCTCTCTGCCACTCGTTCAAAATTAATTGTATCCCATTCACAACTTGCCCATACTACTTTCATAGTTTTTGAAACTTCTTCTTTTGTCATTTTATTTTCCTAGATACAGAGAATATTAGGTTTATTACTTAAACACAGGTCCCTAATACACCTTTGCTTTGAGGGGGCATTAGCACCCCTTATATTCCATACTATGATAATCATGTATCATTAGGGGTATTTTGCCCCTCCTGTGTATTACCAATATTATTTTATTTTTTGGTAAAGAGAAGTTCAACCAACTTAGTTTGTGTTTCTTTCTCTATGTTTGCTCTTGCTTCCCTAGATCTTGCTTGATAATTTGAGGGTTTTCCTCTTTTTTCCTTGCCTATATCAGGAGTAGGTCTTATTATTCTATTCCTCAATATTCTTTCACAATTTTTTTACACCATATTTATCCTCTCCTAGCTTTATTATAGAAGCTTTTGATTTGTCTTGCTCATTTTCTAGCATTTCCTTATTAATGGCAGAGGTATTAACTTTTAAAATTTCATTTTACATCCAAACCCCATAAGGGGGGAGGAGGTCCAAGGTTCAAATCTCAAAACTCGCCGGACTTGAACACTTGTCCCTTTCCTGGTGCTTTCAACAGCGTAAAAGGTTTAAAATGATTATGGAATGGTGGTTATAGGGGCGGACTACATGAAGATCTATGTGGCGGCTTCCGGGGCGGACAACGCAGAATACTGTGGCGGCCATAAAAGCTAGACAACCTTCTCGGATTCATGGCGGCTACCGATTCCACCATGTAAATACAAAAAAAAAAGTTCATTTTATTTACCAATTATTTTCTCTTGAATGGTGCATGGTGCTTCAAGAGAGTCTTCAAAATTTGATGAGACACATTCCTTAGCTTCATCAAGAATATTCTTCCTTAAATTAGGATCATACTGAATAGATGGTTCCTTGTTAATATATTAAAATTGTTGTATTGTGTCCTCTACGATTTGATCTACTTTTTCTTCATAGGCTAAAGCCTCAAAAGAGTTGGTATTTCTTCCAATATCCTTCCTTATTGGTATCCACTGTTTATTTTCTTTTATTTTTCTAGATCTATTTTTTGGAAGTTGAAAACCATCTTCATCCATAACCATTTGTAAGTTTCTCTTGTGATTTTCTACAAATGATTCTATTGGGCTCTTCTTAGGGTATGATCTCTCAATATGCCCCACCTCATGATATTTTATATATATAAAAGATATATTTTCATAATCTATAGTTTAAATCCACATCTTATCCCCATACTTAAGAATGATTGATTCTAGTAAAGCTTTACTTATATCAATCATGACCAATATTCGAGCATAAATAGCCATAAATCCATCTTTTTTCGTATTTAAAATCTCAAGGAATTATCCTAAAATGTTGCCTATTGCCTTGAAGGTATCTATTTTTAAAAATTCAATGGGTAACCCAAATATCCTAACCCAAACTAGTACTAGGGATAGATTTACATATTCAAGTGAAAAGCCTTCATACCAGTGGGTAAGAAAGAGTCCTGCTTTTCCCATAAACCAAGGACCCCCTTTTAGGATTCTTTCTCTTTCTTCCCTAGAACAAAAAATGGCTAGGAATAAACCTTTGGGAAGAAATGATAGAGTCACTCCTAGAGACATGCAACTCCTACAAATCCATTTTCTCAAGGCTAAAGCCTCTGGACAATAACCATTAAATTTACCAACAACTACCCTATATTGGAGCTACGAGGATCTCTTTAAGGTGAACTCACTTATCTCTACCACTAGAGATGATTCTAAGGATTTAAATATAAATCGGTCCATGGAAAGGAAAATAAAACTCAAAATATATTGAAATTTATTTGAATGTCCTATAACAAATATAATATTTAATAAAAACCTAGCTAAAAAATTCTTTCCATATAGAATGTCTTGCCTCAGTGAAGTCCTAGCCCTTCATTGCTCTTCACATCATTCGAATCCTAGCTAGAAAATATTTGCAATTTCATTTTTCATGACTTGAAATATCATCACTGCCCTTGTTCCAAATGGTTGACTTCATAGGGTCATATCTCCCTCCATATTGCTCCACTACCCTTGTTTCGAATGGTTGACTTCATAGGGTCGTGTCTCCCTCAATATTTCTCCACTACCATTGTTTTGAATGGTTGACTTCACATGGTTGAATTTTGTATATGACCACTCATTTTAAAGCTATTAAAATTTCGGACAAGTTGGTCCAAGAATCAGTTGAATCAGATAACTCTTCGTGAAGATATGGCTCCTAAAATATGAGATATTTTCCAAGAAAAATTATAATCCTTCATACTTCACTATTCAAATTTTGAAAAAAGGGCAATAATAGAAGGGTAGATAGTTGAAAATTTTTGGTCGTTGCTACAAGTGCTATTGGTTTTCCAAGGTCGATTAGGAGAGGGTGTGAACATGCAAGCAAGGAGAACCTTTGCTCTAGAATTTTTTTATTCTAGATAAGGAGCTAAAACAAGAGGCCTAATAGTCAAGGGCAAAGATTTGTAGTTTTTTGGTCGTTACTTTTTTCTTTAAACATTCAACAATATAAAGGCAAAGAGGTGTAGATTTTTGGACATTGTTGTCAGTGTTGTGGAATTTCCAAGGTTGAGAAGGAGTGGGTGTAGACAATTAGGTGAGGATAACCTTTGTTGTGAAATTTTTATTCTAGATCAGGAGCTAAAATAAGGGGCCTAAAAATAGTTTTTTAGGAGAATATGCATACGAGACTAGAGAGAAATTTAAAATTCCTTTGGAAGCTTTGAGGGTTATGATAATTTTTTTGGAAGTATTAAATTTTGGCACCCCATCCGAGCTATTGTGAGAAGATTTTCTTTTGTGTGATGTAATAACTTAGAACTTAGTTTGTTGGAGATAGCTAACTATGATGTATAAGCGACCTTATTTTTAGATCACTATTGAAGCTTCAAAGAAATGTCAAAGAGGCATCTAAAGAATGTAAATAGACTGAAAATGATTATAAATCTATAAAGTTTTGAAACAAGGTAGTACAATATTTCGAATGTCCTATAGCCTTCAAAGATGAAGCATTTTGGTTGGTAAGACTAGAAAGACTAGTCTAGGAATGTGTAAGGGTTTGGGCCCTTTCAAAAATCCATATTTTACCCTAATATATATATATATATATATATATATATATATATATATATATATATATATATATATATATATATATATATATATATATATATAACTAGGTGATTGAAACAATTCTCACCTATATTAATGGTATTATAATAGTTTAGTTATTATATAAGTATCATTTCATAAGATTTATATATAAGTCTTCTCTTTAAAAGGAAAAAAAATTAACTAGATGAATTAATATCATTTGATAAGTAATATAAATTAATTAAACAATTTATATTATAATATGATAATTAAAAATAAATTTTAATGTCATCAAGTGGCATTAGTTGAACTGGTTAAATTCCTCAACATTTCAAAAAGGAGACCCAGGTTCGAATCTTGCCAAATGATACATGAATAATATCCAAGCTTTGTTGTAATACTGTTATGTGATGATGATGTAATACAAGTGAGACCCATATCAATCCTATATAACTCATTAAAAAATATTAATATTAATTTCAAAAACTATTTAAATAATTAGTAAGTTGTATTTAAAATTCATGATTTGTAATAATCTTAAATAATAAATACTAATGTTAATTTCAAAACTATTTAAATAATTAGTAAGTTGTATTTAAAATTCATGATGTGTAATAATCTTGAATAATTGTGTGTGACATAAATAACTACTTAAAATAAGGGTAAAATAAAAACAAGCACAATAAAAATCATCAATGTAAACTCATCTAAAATAAAATAAATAAATAAATAAAAGGGTAAAATAAAAACAAGCACAATAAAAATCAACAATGTAAACTCATATAAAATAAAACAAATATATAAATGAAAAAAAAAAAAAAGTTTCATTACTTTTGGCTCTTTGGTTGAATTTTGTCCATGCAAGTTAGGGAGCATGCATTCGCCTAATGGAGGATGAGACCTTTCCTTCTAAATTTAGTTGAAATAATTCATTTTTATAATGTATTGTATATATGTAGTTATATTTATTTTTATTTTTTTTATACACAAGGGAGTTGGTTACATCCACACTAGTTTTAGTAATTTTTAAGTGCAAGGTTCAAACTACAGGGGCTACTTCCATAGTAACTTTTAAGTGCAAGATTTAAACTACAGGGGCTACTTCCAACAAGATGATTATTATTATTTTTAATAATGTGTAAATCGTGTTTTTAATGATTGGAATAAAATAAAATGATTTTAATTATATTTATGAGAGTGAAATACTTTATGAGATCAAAATATTTAATACAAGATGGGGTATGGTCTACAATCCTATTCCCTTTTGTATTAAAATCTTGGACTTCTTATTTAGAGTTCTAAAGTTTAACAACATCAAAGAAAGATCAATAGGAGAATAAAAAACCACAAAAGAAAGAGATACCACCAGCAAAAACATAGGATAATAAAAAACCACCCAAGTAGGATCCAAAGGACCTCTGAAAAACAAACAAAAAGAAATGACAGGGGTTAATGTGGCTAGATAAAAACCTCAGGTGCTTCTTGCTCTTCATCAACCACATGCATACACCCCTTGTTCTAGTTTTTGAGATATTCCACCATAGTTGTGGCTTGCTAAAGGAGGGTATAGACCATCTTGGTAGCTCTAGACATGGAGATCAACATATCCTTAAAACCTTTAAGGGGTTATTTGTTCGATCTCTGTTGAGAGTAAAATAGTTTATGATAAAACTTTAATACAAGATGGGGTATGGTCTACAATGCTATTCCCTTTTGTATTAAAATATTGGACTTCTTATTTAGAGTTCTAAAGTTTAACATCAAAGAAAGAAAATTGTTCAACGGGAGAATAAAAACCACCAAAGAAAGAGACACCACCAAAAAAAACATAGGAGAATAAAAACCACCCAAGAAGGAACCAAAGGACCTTCGAAAGACAAACAAAAAGAAAAAACATGGGTTAATGTGGCTAGATAGAAACCTTGGTCACTTCTTGTTCTTCATTGACCACATGCATATGCCCCTTGTTCTAGTTTTTGAGATCTTCCACCATAGTTGTGGCTTGCTGAAGGAGAGTATAGACCATATTAGTAGCTCTAGAAATGGAGATCAACATCTCCTCCAGACCTTTGAAGGGTTCTTTGTTTGATATATGTTTAGAGTAAAATAGTTTATGAGATAAAAATATTTAATACAATATGAAGTATGGTCTACAGTCATATTTCCTTTTGTATTACAATCTTGGACTTCTTATTTAGAGTTCTAAATTTTAACAACATCAAAGAAAGAAAAATTTTCAACGGGAGAATAAAAAACCACCAAAGGAAGAGACACCACCAGTAAAAAACTAGGAGAATAAAAACCACCCAGGTAGAAGCTAAAGGACCTTCGAAACATAAATAAAAAGATACAACATGGGTTAATGCGGCTAAATAGAAACCTTGGGCACTTATTGCTCTTCATAGACCACATGCATACATCCCTTGTTCTAGTTTTTGAGATCTTCCACCATAGTTTTGGCTTGCTAAAGGAGGGTATAGACCATATTGGTAGCTCTAGACATGGAGATCAACATCTCCTCCAGACCTTTGAGGGATTCTTTGTTTGATCTCTGTTGAGAGTAAACTAGTTTATGAGATCAAAAGCTTTAATACAAGATGAGGTATGGTCTACAGTCCTATTCCCTTTTGTATTACAATTGTGGACTTCTTATTAAGATTTATAAAGTTTAACAACATCAAAGAAATAAAATTGTTCAACAGGAGAATAAAAAACCACCAAAGAAAGAGACACCACCAACAAAAACATAGGAGAATAAAAAACACCCAAGAAGGAGCCAAAGGACCTTCAAAAGACAAAAAAAAATATACAATAGAGGTTAATGTAGCTAGATAGAAACCTCAGGTGCTCTTCATCGACCAAATGCATATGTCTCTTGTTCTAGTTTTTGAGATCTTTGACCATAGTTATGGCTTATTGAAGGAGGGTATATACCATCTTGGTAGCTCTAGACATGGAGATCATCATCTCCTCCAGACCTTTGAGGGGTTCTTTGTTCAATTTTCATTGAATGCAACTCAATGACCTACTCAGGGGTTCAAATCCCTTTTGGGAGGATGAACAAGCAGAGATACATTTAGTCTTTGTTTTCTTCTGTAACGTAAGTGAGTCTTTTGACTTCTTCTGATTGTGCTCTATGATAATATATGACTTTTGCTTCTCTATTTGAGTTTTTCTCTTGGAATAACAATGTTAGGCCTCCATTTTTACTGAAGGAGGAGTATCTCTAGACTTAGAGATAAAATCCAACTTCCTACCTATTTTGGTGGTCTCACCAGAAGCATTATTTAGAGAATCACCATCAATCAAAGTATTAATATGAGGGCTCCCTTGGCTTGAATCCAAAACATAAGGGTTTACAGTGGGTCTAGTGGTGCAAAAAATGATGGTGTTTTAGCCTCCTTTTGAAGAGCATACTTGTACAGGATAAGGTAAAGACCTTGATGCATTGGGTGAGTAGAAGTTCCTTTATTTATGCTGAGGATAGACCGCTCCATAAACTTGAGAAAGTAGTCTAGCACATTGATGGCTTTAGTATCTCTAAGGTGATTCAGGAAAGCTAGATGAAAGCTTCTAAGGGGGGAATTAGTCTCATAAATTGTGAAGTATTTGAGGATATGAAGCATAACTATGTTTCATATATTGGGAAGGGAATCTATAATGATTCCTCCATTTTTCCTTCCCAATTGTTTGCCCTTGTCTCTTAAGTAGATCACCTCCTCAACCAGTGAGTGCTTGTCTCTCTAAACTATTTTCTCATCATCAGGAAGATTTGTCACCTCTGCAAGCATTCGAACACTAGAATTAAAGTGAGGTTGTGGACCATGACTCTGTCATCATCCTAGGATTGAATCAACTCACATGACAGATCAGAATCACTATCACTAAATTTCATGAGAAAAGGAGTGAACCCATGGTCATTGCTAATTTCTTCAACAATGGGATTGATGTACAATAATTTTGACTCCAATAGTGCCATCATAGGACAATGCAAACCCAAATAAAACCAAGCAAATAATATCCCAATGAACACACACCATTGAGAGGATTTTCTTCAGTAGTGGTAAGGACTATTGCAATGATCACATTTAAAGCACATAGGGCTAGAGGAAATTGAATAGATCAAGGCTTATCAGATACACATGTCAAAGCTTCTGGATATTATCATATTCTAAAGTTGGATGATTGCCATCATATCAAGAAAACTTTTGGAGCATAGACATATGTTCCAAAATAGACTTGGAAGAACCAAAACCAAGGATGCATAGGACTACCTTGGTAAAGTTTCTAAAATTTTAAGTGAAAATATGTGGGATAAAGGTGAAGTTGACCCAAGGGGATTTTAAAAAATGATTGGGTTTAAAGGTGCATTAGAAATGACCACATATGCTCAAGAGGACACTATTAGTCTTAAGGACTAAACTATCAAGATAATTATGAGGTTGATATGCGGGAACTTGTAAAACCAATGGAGTGGAGGCAAGTTTGAAAAATAAGCTTGGTTGGGTCCATAAGAAGCCACTTCAGATGGGTGAGCTCTGGTTGTATGACATGTGACATCGGCTCCACTAAAAAATCCATGTAACCTAGGATTCAAGCTAAACCACAAAATAATAATATAGCAAAGATGCACCTTATCAGTAGATGGGTTCATAGAGAGATAGTGCGAAGTTGTTATGCCACATGTGGAGTATTTCTTGAGACAATCCTAGGTTAGCCAAGATATCACTTGCTTTTTTACCTTCCCTGTACACGTGTTGGATAATAATTTATTCTAGTTTTTAAGGTACCTCTTGGACTCTTCAATGAGATTGTAAATGCTCCAAGATGGAATATTTACCCCTTTTAGGTAGTTTATGATTTCATAGAATCTCCTTCGATGATGAGATTGGTGGACCAAATATTGCCCAGGAAATATAATCCCTAATATAGAACCCTAGCTTTAGCCACATGATTTTTTTGGATGCCAATGTTTTTTTGCAAGAAAAAATAATTTCCCTTGATCATATCTAAAGATACTACCTACTCCAACATTTCTAAGGTTACCTTTAGCAGCTCCATCAAAGTTGAGTTTTATCTAGCTAATTTGGGGTGGAGATCACCTAACATTAGCTCTATTAATAGGAGGCATGAAAGGATAAGAAAGAGCAAGAGAAAGGTTGAGAGAGATGGCAATGCTAGACTCTAAGCCTAGTCTAAGGAACTCAGAAGAGAGAACCAAATTTGAGTTTTTAGTGGTAGCAGACAACACACAATTTCCAACTAAGAGAGGATCCTTGGAAATGTTAGAGAAGGCTTTGGAATTCCTTTCTTTATAGACTTTTCAAAGGAAGTGCAAAAGATATAAGGTCCACAAAGACTTGATGCAAGGATTTAATAAGGGGTTGGGTTATTGGATACACAACTCTAGGATAGAGTTGGGCTAAATACAAGCAATTTTAAGCATCTTAAAAATAAAGCACAAGATGTTGAGGGAGAAGGGACACTCGAGGAAAAGGTGATGAGAGGATTCCTAGCTAGAACAAAACAAGTAACAACAATTTAGAATGGTCAAGTAACAACAATTTAGAATGGTCATGCCTCTAGATAAAATATTATCAATGGTCAGTATTTTATTTTGCACCACGTGCCAAAATAAAAGAACAATTTTAGAAATTAGGTGCTTGAGCCAAATGAGTCTGGCAGGGAATAACTTATCAAAGGAACCATTAAAGAGATAGTAATCAGAATTTACTGAGAATTCCCATTTTCATTGGATTCATAGATAGGAGAGTCATCAAAGTTAGCATTAGGGATGATAGGTTCTCAAAAGATCGGATAGGGTTCTTGTAGCATCAATTTGTTCTTTGTTCAAGTTTTTGAGATGGATGTTTTTCCACACTCTTATTTGAGAAGTGATATTAATAAAGCTGTAAAATTTACCCCTAAAGAGGTGTTCTGTGAAGGGCTTTATGATGGCTAGGTTAGGATCATCAAGAAAGGGTTGATCCTTCAACTAGGAATCCTTCCAAAAATTGATGCTACTCTCATTACCTAATTTCCACCTAAGCCCTTTTTTGTTGGGGAATTTGGATTAGATGACAGAGTTCCAAAAGTGGATCCACCTGAAAGGGGATCACCATCTAGAGTTTTATTGTGTTGAAGATATTTTCTTTTGATGATGCCAATCCATAATGATTTCTCATTGGTGAGGATTCTCTAGCCTTGATTAGCTATGAGGGCCATGTTAATTTTGTTACTCTTCCTAAATCCTAGACCACTTTGATCATTTTTAGAGTAGATTCTACTCCATGCTATTGAAAGGAATCTGTCTTTGATTCTCTAGCCTTGACCACATGAATATTTTTTGGATTTGCTCAATTTTTAACAAAAGGAAGATAGGTTCTTGAAGATAGACATGAATAAGATCGAGATGCTTTGGAGATAAGCTTGAACTAGTGTGGCGTTAGCTGCTTGACTGAGGAGAGACCCTTTCCATCCAACAAGCTTTTTATGAAGTCTTTCAATAATATTGTTCCACATGTTCTCAAATATATTTTCAGAGAAGAGTGGAAGGCAAAGATAAATAGAGGAAATTCATGAGATGGTGCAACCTATAATATTGGCTATCTTGAGTTGCCTGTCTATGGGCATGTTAAGAAAAATAATTAATTTTAATGAAATTTACTTTTTGCCTTACAACTTCTTCATAATTGTTGAGAATGGACTTGATATCTTTAGCTTCATGAATTGATGACAAAGTGGCCAAGATGGTGTCATCAACAAACTACTGATGAGTGATGATATTGAGTATGGATGAATCCGTGATGCTTAAGATAGCTCCCTAGGAGCACACTACTTTAAGAGATCTTCCAAGTGACTTTTAGAGAATGATGAAAAGGAAAGGTGACAGAGGGTCACCTTGCCTTAGATCCTTAAATTTTTTGAAATACCTTGCAACTAATCCATTAATAATGATATATAACCACATGGAATTAAGGAATTCCTTAATGAGCATGATCCATTCATCATGAAAACCAAATTTAGAGAGAACAATGAAGATAAAATCCCATCACACTCTATCAAAATATTTTTTCATGTTGAGCTTAAGAAAAATATCAACCTTCTTGTTATTAGAGATAAAATGAATGATCTCATGGATGGTAATGATGTTGTCAATGATGAATCTACCATGAACAGAGCTACCTTGGCAGGGGTCAATGATGAGGGGAAGGATTTCCTTCATTCTGTTGGTGATGATTTTAGAGATAATTTTTTAGGTGATATTGCAAAGGCTAATAGGTCTAAATTTAGAGAAAGACCTACCTATAGAAGACTTCAAGATAAGGGTTAGAAAGGTGGAATTGATATCTTTGGGCAGAAAATTATTCCTTTGAACTTCTTGGATAGCAATAGTGATGTCATGGCCACTATAATCTAGTAACATTGAAATAAGCGAGGGAGAAACCCATTAGGACTTGGGGCTTTATCAACTGGCATGGAAAAAAAAAAATATTTTTTTAATTTCCTCATAAGTAAAGGTTCTAAGTAAGCGAGAACTAAAATAAGGGGAAATGAGACAATGGATGTTTTGGAGTAAAATATTAGAGGGATGAGTAGGGAAAGGATAGATTGGACCAAGAAGTCTCTCAAAGTGAGTTATTGCTTTGGCTCCGATCTCTAAGATATTGTTGGTAACAAACCCATCATCTTTAGATAGTTCATTGATTTTATTATTACTTCAGTACCTGATTTTAGCTTTTGATGAGTATATGATATAGGAAATGCATCCACAATATGCAAGATAAGCAAGCTATGATATCTATATGATAATGACACTATAATATGTAGGAAAATAAGGAGATAAACTTTTGAAATAACTCAAAAATATGCCATTAATGAAAGCTCACGAAAATAGTACAATGCAGTATAATGGAGGACATGAACACTCCATAAACTATTTAAAGGAACTACATTGTACCACACTACTAATCTATACTATGCACTCTCTATATTATCTCCTCCCTCATTTCACTCAAAATGAGACATTTATATAGGAAGGTAAGTTCCTTGGCCCTTACTCTCCCTTTGAATCTATCCTATGACTCATGGTGGACTACATGCACATTTACATTATTGCACATTCTAACACTTGTGCATTTATTACATAACTACTTAACTTTAATCTAAAGTAAACTCCTAATATAGTAATGTACCAAAGGTTGTACATTGATATGTACCCAATAATGTAATATATTCTCCAACACCCCCATGTATTACATTATTTGGATATTGATTACTTTAGTCTTCAATATGGATCTTCATTCGGTAGATGTTCTTCATCTTGATCTCCTTTGTGTTGTCTTTAATTCACCTTGCATTGTATGCCTCCTTGATCTAGTTTCTCTTCTTCTATATCTTTATTCTTTTCTTTGGATCCAATTTTTGCACTTTCATAAGTGGTTGTACTATCACTTAATTCTTGCAAAAGTATTTCCTCTTTGCCTTTGTCCTTCTCATTTCTATTTGGTTTCTGTATAGAAGCTTCTGAATAAACACTTAGGGCATCATGATAAGATCTTGAGTTAGTAGAACTTGAAGTATCAATACTGCATGAGGATTGAAATATCTTCTCTAGGTATGATTCATCCATTTTTATTTTCATTTTAAGTAATTCTATCAATCCTTTTTGTTCTACATTCTCATCCTTGTAACATTTGAATGTAAGTAATACCATATATAATATGCTACCAAAATCTAAAGGAATTTGAATATCACTCTTTCCATTATCAATTGCTTTAGTGAGTCGAGCATGTAGATAATATTTCATGGTTTCAAATTTATCATTTAAAGCTTCACTATGAATCTTTTTTGAAGGTCTAAGTCTCCTTCAAAATTTATAAGTAAGTTCTTGATTTCAATTGTTATGACACTTGCTCTTTCCTTTCTAATAGTGTTATTCATATTATTGCTCATTGTATTCTTTGAGGTATACACATTTCTTAGTTTTAGATCTTTATATTTAAAGAACACTTTTGATAGATCCTTTGTAGTAGACTACCTTATGACTCCCTAGTTTAGAGTATGTGAACTACTTTGATAAAACCTTTCTAAGACTTAGGTTTTGTAGGATTCCTTATGTCTCCCTAGTGATTAGATTATGTTGTAAGTTTTGATAAAGTGCTTAGCAAGTATAAGTTCACCTTTTGGGTTGATTTTGTAGTGTTTTGTAAATAACAATAATCAACTCCTATTTCACCTTATCTCTCCTAATGAACTATGCACTTATCAATTTGAAGTTCTCTATGGTTGGATTTATTTTATCCCTTTAGTATGAGTATGAGACAAGTGTAAGTAAATAATTCCAACTCCTTTAATTAAATAATGAACTTCCTTTTATATCCCTTAATATCCAATAGTTTAATATTTCTAAATTCTAATAATCTATGTTTGATGTAGTATACCTTATATCTCCCTAATTTTAGAATATTAGAAATTAATAATATTTGCAATAATAATATTGATTTTCCAAGTAGAAACCCTTATATCTCCTATGGTGTTTAATTGCAAATATTCCACTAAAGTGATTTGAAATACTATGGATATGAGCTCCTTTGATTTTCTTTAAAATGTATTAAGGTTGATTGTTTATCCAATATAAATGATAAATAAAATCAACCTTATGATATACCCTTTATTACTCCTTTAATGAAAGCAATGTTAATCAATGTAGAACCTTACCTTATAATGCTGTATTTCCTTGAGAAATGGGCGTTGTACTTCCTTGATGGTGGACGTATGATAGTGGTAGTGTGTTTAATTCTCCTTTGACTCCTTGAATTCATGTCTTGCACCTTGAATATGCTCTCAACTGTACCTTAATTCCTCCCTTACTTAATACTGGCTGAAAATATGCTTCCACACTCTAATTTGGGCACCTATAAGTATGCACCTACATTCTTGACATAGGTGCCAAGTGGCATAAGTATTTCTCAAGACTTGATCTCTTCCTTAGGTGGTGCAGTGTTGATGAAGGATTTTTTAGGTAATATGATACATGGTACATAAGTTCTTGAGCATTGAAAATGTAGGTGAGCACTCAAGATGCTTTCTTTGAGCATTGGTTTGAAGATGAGAGCATTACTTAGTTGAGCACTCTTCTTCCTTGAGCGTAGGTGTTAGGGTTAAATATTATCTTACACCTTTGTGCCAAGTGGCACAATATTCCCTCCTTGTTAAGATAAGTGTTTGAGCCTTCTTTGCATGTGCTCTCTCCTTCAATGTACCATTTTCATAAGGCTTCTCAATGTATTCTTACCAACTATTGTAAGCTTTCCTTGCCTCCTTTGTGATAGTAAATCATGATATGGCTCCTCCTTTTCTCCAACAAATATGGATGATGTATTCCAACACAGTTGGCTCCAACTATGAATATTCTAGAGCATTGCAATGGAGGTCCTATGGTGCTTCCTCTCGGTTGGTGGTTCATCCACATTGGAGCTTGGTAATGCACCTTGTTTCTACCTTATACCTTGCTTCTTTTCCTTGTAATATGTTGTCCTTAGCACTATGAATTTATGTAGATAATATTTACCTTATGTAGGCCCTTAGTGTTGTAGATATGCTACAAATGATTGGTCCTTACATAGTCCTTGTACATTGTAGGTTGTCATTGCCTTATGTGCTGGATGATGGTATCCTCTAACACCTTGATGAGTTGGATTTTGAGCCTTATGAGTTACTATTCACTCAAGCACCAATCAACATATATCGAGCCCTTCAGATGGATTGATTCTTAAGCACATTTACTAGTGCTTATCCTTTGTAAATGATGGATGTTGAGCCCCTTTGTAATGGCTCCTCTTCAAGCACTTTGGTAGTGTTGATGCTAGACGTTGAGCCCTTTAGTATGGATCATATTTGAGCACTTTGGTAGTGTTGATGTCGAACGTTGATCCCTTTAGTATGACTCCTCTTTGAGCACTTTGGTTGTGCTTCTCCTTTATCAATGGTGGCCGCTTGTAGTTAGGATGATAGGCTATGTAGAGTATCCTTAAGACACTTTATTTTTGTCTCCTCTTGATGTAATAATAGAGACAAACTTGGTGCTTGTATAACCCTATAATAAACCTATGATGGCTTATGTATTGCACCTGTAATGTGAGACTCTCCTAGTCTCATTTTGTAGCTCTTTTCCTAGTTTTTTATGGTGGCTTTCTTCTCCACTCCTTGGAGGAATATAACCCTGTAAGGTGGCTTCTCTAGGCTATAATAAGTTACTGGTTTTGTGCATCAAATAGTGTCTCTAGACACTTTGATAGTATGCAGGTTTTATGCTCTTGATCTTAACCTTAACTTAACAATCAATGCACATAATAATCCTTTGAGAGTAACTAGTTTAATGAATAACTAGAATAGTGCAATAAATCCTTAATGTACCAATAATATCTCTAACTCAATGCACTTAAGGATAATAATAATTTCACCTTATTGCTCCTATAAATGAACCCTCAAAGTAATTTGAAATATGCACTTAATTTTCATTGCAACTTAAAATACTTAGTGCACCTTAAAAATATTTAAGAACAACTAGTATAGTGTAATATTGATCTCACCTTATTACTCCTTCAAATGAACCTTAAATCATGCACTAGTAATTGCTCCTAAATGCACTATAATATTTGTAACTTAATGTAGTCTTCTTTGTTGTAACTAGATAATAGGAAGATGATATTTTTATTTATGTCAAAATATATCTAACTCCTATTTTAATGTGTAGGTATAAACCTTAAAAGAAACTATCTTCTACACTCCCTTTGAAGACTAAAATACAACCTTCCTCCTTGTAACTTTTCAACTCTAATAAGGTGCTTGAATGAAACTAAATAATGAACTAAATATAAGTGTTCATAAAATGAACCCTTTGCACCTAAGTTGCTTACCTTTAAGATCTTTTAATATGAAGGATTGCTAGGTGATTAGATTCACCTTATTGCTGCATTTAACTGGATGAACTTGCAGCTATTCTTGGTTGTCCTAAATAGCTCCTCAACTCACCAATTCATAGCTTAGTAACTCCTTTATCTTGCTTCTTGAAACTATAGTGTGGTGGTTTCAATTCTCTTTTAGGATGCTCTCTATAAATCTAAAGTTTTGCAGCTAGTAATGCTATCCTAATTTCTACCCTTTCACAGTCAATTTTTGCATTGAAATGTTATCCTTGAAACTTAAACATTTGGTAGAGAACTCCCCCAAATCACAAATGAGTTTTTCTTCAAGAACCCTTTAGTATTTAGTTGTAGATTTAGAAAACCCCTATCTCTAAATGAGCCTTCTAGCCTTCAAAGACAATCTTCAAACCTTTCAGGTTTGGTAGTAATATTTGGCTCATTTCTCCTTCAACCTTCTTGTCAAATTCTGACTTCAATCAAGGTCTTCTTCTCAAGAATATATAAATCTTGAGGTCTTCACCAATCTCCTCCAAAATTTGATAAAATTCTTGCCAAATCCTTCTCCCTTGGGCTTGTTGTAAGATGGCGATAATTTTCCCAAGTTCTTCTTTTATTAGGGACTTCTCCTTGGTGGTAATTTCTCCAATGAGTTCTCCTAGGAACTCATTTAATGGCCTTCTATGAATCTCCTTCAATGAGGCTTACCAAGCCTTATCCTTATTTCTCCTTGAGACCTCTTATCTAGGGTCTTAACTCTTGCAACTTTCCTAGTCTTCCCAATGAGACCTTTCCTTAAACCTTCTACTATGAAAGTGTTGGCAATGAGATATCCTTCTTAGATCTCTAAAATATACTACTATTGGAATCTGGAATGTGATTTTTGCTAGTCCTTTATTGCTTCTAAAACTAGAAGTTCTCCAGTGGGACATTCAATGGGTCTCTTCAACTTATTCATGTTATTTATTCAATCTGTTATCTATAGTCTTCAATGGAGATCATCAACCTTCAATATTCTTTTGGAATCTTCTCTAGAGTCTCTTGAATCACTATTAAGGCTACTATAGCCTTTTATTTTACAATCTATAGATTTCAATCTTCAATGGAGATCACCAATCTCTAATCTCCTCTTGGACTCATCTCTGAAGTCTCTTCTTATTTGAGTCTACAATAAGGCTATTATGATCTTTTCCTCTCTTTTGCAACATGTAGGTCTACAAATCTTGTAATGGGACCTTTTCTTAGGTCTCTAAAATATTTAGTATTCTACTTGTTGCTGCAAGTGTTGGAATGATTCTAATGAAGATATTCTTCCTAGTGCTATGTAGGAAGCTTCCCAACTTTATTTGAATCTCCTTTTCCTGCAACAAGATATTAGGACTGGAATGGAAGAAAATCTAAATCTAGAGATAATGAATCTTCACTAGTTTATTTGTCAATCTAGTGGAATCCACGCTGAGTCCTAGTCTTCACAAGTTTTTTGTAACCCTGTGGAAAGACTCTAGCCAAATGCAATCTCAAAAATTCTAGAAATGATATTTTTAGATTTCTCTCAATCTCACTTGTGGCTCTCCCTATTTCCTATCTGATCTACCATGTGCTTTGATACCACTGTTACCTTTTGATGAGAAATGCAACCACAAGATGCAAGATAAGCAAGTTATGATATCTATATGATAATGACACTATAATATGTAGGAAAATAAGGAGATAAAATTTTGCAATAACTCAAAAATATACCATTAATGAAAGTTCACAAAAATAGTACAATACAATATAATGGAGGATATGAACACTCCATAAATTATTTTTAAAGAAACTACATTGTACCACACTACTAATCTATACTATGCACTCTCTATATTATCTCCTCCCTCATTTAACTCACTATAAGGCCTTTATATAGGAAGATAAGTTCCTTGGCCCTTACTCTACCTTTGACTCTATCCTATGACTCATGTACATGTGGACTGCATGCACATTTACATCATTGCATATTCTAACACTTGTGCATTTATTACATTCTAAAGTAACTACTTAAATTTACTCTAAAGTAAACTTCTACTCTAGTAATGTACCAAAGGTGGTACATTCATATTTACCCAATAATGTAATATATTCTCCAACACTTGAGAGTCGTAGCATTAAACTAATTTGTATTGGAGTCTCCATCTCTCATCCATAAAGCTTTAGAATTCTATCTCCAAAAGTCTTCTTCATTTGCTAGGATATTGTAGAATTTAGATAGGAGATATCTTTCCTTACTTATAAGTTTTTGAGTAGAATTCCCACTCTGATCAACTTGTTCAATGGTGTTAAGTTGGCTCTAGATTTTTTGCTTGCTCTTAAAGATGTTACCAAACACTTCCTTATTCCAATATTTGAGGTTGATTTTGATAAATAGAAGCTTCTTGACAACATGGGTGATGAGAGGACCTAAGAAATTCTTGTTGCACCACTCTGTAATACAATTTTTGAGATCTGGATGTTGAATCCACATGGATTCAAATCTGAAAAGAGTTTTGAATGAAGTTGGCTGGAGAGCTTCCAAGATGAGTGGGTTGTGATTCGAGCCATTTTTTGGAAGGGAATTAAAGGAGGCATTTCCAAAAACATGGATGACTTCTTTGGATACGAGGAATATTTTAAGCCTAAGTTGTATGAGTTGGCTGCCTATCCTTTTGTTGCTTCAAGTAAATTTGGTTCCTTTAAGTTGAATATCTATTAGCTCATTACTATCAATGAACTCAGCAAAATTCTCATAGCATCTAGGTGTGATAGCTTTTCCTCTACTATTATTTGAAGGATAAAGGGGAGAATTGAAGTTTTTAACCAACATCCAATATTAATTAGAAAAGATATTTTTCATTTGACTTAGGGTATTCCACAAGGCCATTCATACTGGCAGATTATTAGGAGCATAGATGTTTGATAGAACCCACCTTGCCTTGGTGTCTTTACAGTAAAATAGAATATTTATGATTATTTTTGAGGTATATAAGAGTCTACCTTCTACTTTTATCATATCCCACAAGTAGAGAAGGCCTCCAAAAGTATCTCAAGCTATGTTGGCAATGACTTCACTATTTTTCCATATAGCTTTGGAAATTTCCCCAATGTTATCTTCATCAATTTTGGTTTCTTAAAGGATAATGATACTGGGTCTAAGATCTTTCCTCATGGAAGACACTATGCATTACTTAGTTAGTCCATTGAGGCCTATTCCATGAGAATCTTCATATATGCAATATTGATGTCTTTGTAGGCTCACGTTCTATAACAAAATATTTTTGGGTCTTTGGTACTCTTATTGTGGAAAAGAAATTCATTCTAACCAAGTCTACTAAGAAATTATCCATCTTTGAGTTTCACATTTGAGATTGTGTGAACTAGATCTTAGTTGGGCTAAGAGTATTTTTCCTTACATTTGCTCTTTGCATCTGTGTACTTATTTTGGCTATGTTCATAGTTTGGGTTGAACTCATTGATGTATAATTAATTTTTTCTTCCTAATTTTTTAGTCCACATGATAGGTCCCAAATTTTCCCTCACATAGTGTTTAATTTCTTTTTTGGAGTTTGGGATTTCATGACATTTAATACTCCATTTGTTGTTTTATTTTATCCATGTGTCTTTTATTCTATTTAGTGTTTCTTTGATTACTTGTTTTGATAATTATTTATCTTCAATTCTTTTTATTTTCTATAGTTACCCCAATAACCTTATCATAGCTTGTTTCCAACAAAAAAATTCTGGTTTCAACAAGTAAAATATTATCTAGGACTAATGCTTTAATTCTAAAATTATTTGCTTTTTTTTTTTTAAATTTAGGAAAAAACCCCTTGGGGGACCACTTTGGTCTGAGAAACCATGACCAGGGGGTTCTACACCATTAAAATCACCTGAGAGTCATGCTCGGCCTTGAACACACCAACATTATCAACTGGATTTTGGGTACCCAATGTACGTTTGGTAGGGTGGAGATTCGAACTAGGGACCTCCCTTGGAGTATTTCCCTACCCTCTCCAACTCACCTATAGCACATGGGTGTAATTAGTTGCTTTTGAATTATTTCTATTAGTCTCTGTTTAAAATTTGATGTGTTAATAGCCCACACCGCACACCCATATAGTACCACTAGAATAATTAATAACCCAAAAAGGGCCTTAATAGTTTTCCAATCCCACAACTCTACTTTTCTACCCTTATTTAGTAACGAGTAGAGTTCTCCCCATCCTACTTGTATTTGTTTCATCTTGCATATTCCTCAATCGAGTTTGCTTTAAAAATATAAATTGAAGTATTTGTATTCTATAACTACTCTAGAGTATTTATTTTGAATAAAATACATGGTTGTTTTTTCTCTCTCTAAATATATAAGACCATAGTTTTAGTCTTGCCAATGTTTAGTTACATAATAACTTATTTACAAAAATGCCCTAAAGCTTTTATATGTTCTTTTAAACTTTCAAATATCTTGCTAAGTAGTATGAGGTGATTGGAGAAGAGAAGAAGTTTCACTATATAATTAGCCAATTGTATTCCCTCTTCTCCCATCCATTCTACCCATTCCTACAAATTTTCAATGTAAAATCCAAATAAAGTTGGTGACAATGGACAACCTTGTTTCACTTGGATATCTTGATTGCTCGATCTACCTAGGTATAAAATGTGCACTGTGGCTGGTCAATATTGGATGACTCGGAATTACTTATGAATCAATCTTTAAAGAATTTTAGTTCCTTTTCTAAATCCTACTATATGAAATATAAAATAAAGAAAAATAAGATAGGGTTGAGAGAGAGAAGGGTCAGAGAGAAAGAGGTAGGGTTAGAGAGATTTATTGAATGTGGCTGAGGATTCAACTAACAACATTGCTTTAGTTGAATGAGTATCAAATATCCAATGACGCAAAGTCTAACATACTATTCAATCAAAGCTATGGAGAAATGCATTAAGCACAAATATTACAACATTCAACATCCCAAGAACTCTAATCAAAGAAAATCAAACAAATTCAAGCCTATAACACTTCAACTATTGAAACATAGCAAATAGATTCAAGCCTAACATAAAGACTTCAATTAAAGCAAAAATATTGAAAGCATATATATCATGGAAATTAACACTCAATACTCAAATTGAGGTAAGTCAAGCAAATCTTGATTGCATTAAAATGATATAAACAATCAACCTATGACAGGTAAACACTAAAACATCAAATCCTTTACAATGAGGGGTTTTCCCTTATTAAAACTTTGAATGAGCTAAAACACAACTAACTAATATGTATAATCATAAGAAAAACTGATCGTGCACAATATTTAGGATGAGATAGCACCACTCAACATATTTAGAATTTTTAGCATGTCTTCTACCAGGCAATTATGACTTGCAAGATCATCAATAATACTTTGTTGGGGATGTTGTCATTGTTGTGCTCTAACAAACTCCACATGACCTAAATACTCTTTTTGTGTGGTTTTTTGTACCTTACATATTGAGGTCTTATAGTCCATGATGCTACTTGCTCTTGAATCACTTTTTTAATTACTTTTGTTGCCTAACAAAAGCATACCATACTTGTAGATGTTGGAATCATCATTATTGCTTGAATCTCCAGTCCAAGATATCACTTCCTTTTAGCATACCCTCTAAGTTGGTCTTCTAACCTTTTGTAAGATCTCCAAAAATTCTTTAGGTTTGGTATGATGTCATTATTTTTAAGGATTCAAATTTTCTACTTTGAAAATGAAGCCCATTTGCTTTACCAAATTTTGCATTGTGTTGAATATTTTGAGGTTCATTATTGACATCACTATGAAAAAGCCTTGGATTACCTCCTTTACAGGTTCAACACCTAGTAAATTTGTATGAAAGCATCCGAATTAATGCATAAATATTTTTTAAGCCTAAAATTATTTCCGTAGGCTCTAGAAGAAATAATTTGAAAAAATAATGAGCCCAAAGAAACTTTTGAAACTTGAAAATTATAAAAATTACAAGTCTAGATGTTGAAAAATAATTTGTCTACATTATGAGTGCATCCAGAGAACTTTTTCTTATAAAAATTATGAACCCCGATAGCCTTATCCTTGGGCTACAAAGTCTTGTTTTTCCAAATCCAAATTTTGTCCGTCCACAATAGAGTCCTCTCCTACAATAGGATCTTCTACTTCCTCCAAGTTGGATGTAGAGTATTCTATTTGCAACCTAAAACATATTTGGTTACATCCCATTCTTGTATTGGGACCTAAAATATTTTAGTTTTCTTATTAATATACATTAATTCAAAGGCTTGTTCATATAGAGGATTTTTATATTCCTTACCCAATTCCATCACCCTGATATGCAGTATAGCCAACTTATTTGAAATAAAAAAAATTATCTTCATCAAAATTGACTAGCCAATTGAAAAATTTGGTCTGATATTTTGCCATTGTATCAAAAATACCTTTTAGCTCATACATAGAGTAAGGGTGTCCATCTAGTTCTCCCTGGACAGATGAGACTCAATCACCAATGATTTCATTTATATTGCTTAGAATTTTATTCCCATTATCAACAAGTGCACTAAGGATCTCATATCCTTGTTTCATTAGCTGCATACACTCAATGGTATCTACCACATTATGGCATGTGACCAACCTATCTTTAACCAAATATTTTTTTTGGTCAAAGGTTTTATTCAGTGCATCCATGATGGCATGTACTTTTGATCCCTTTTTGGCGATATTATTTTCCATGGTCTTAAAGTCAACTTGCAATTCTTGAGTAATTTGCTAATAAATATTGATAAATTCCAGGTCTAGAAACTATGTTATAACAACTTCAAAAATATAATCCTAATATACCTTTTGATTCTCCAATATATATCTATGGATATTTAGGAGGCCTAAATTTGTTGTTTGGCTAGAGTGAGAAATTACTGCAATCCTTGCATCTTCTTCTATAAATATTGACTCCTAATATCATTAGCTTGTAGTTGTTATGAAATTTGAGCCTCATTAAGACTCTACTTCACCTTTTGAATTTTATTTTTTCAAGGCCTTTTACTCTATATTTTCCTATTTGAGGGCCTTGGCCAACTACTTTGATATTTCTTTTTGTTTTTGGTATTTAGCCATTATTCAAAATCCATTTGTATACAACACATAAATGGTCATGTGCACCATCCTTTATTCCCAATTGGGAATCTATCTATGTCCATAATATTGCTAGTTATTTGATAGTTGACCTCTATCATTTGGGATGTTAGCTTGGACATAGTAGGAGTTATGGACATCATAATGTACTTCCTTTTCTTGGGATCAATCTTGTCCATTACCCATGTTGGTATTCTCTATGGCTTGATTAATTATTTATTTTTTCTTATCCAAGCTTGTGCACTGGCTTACACCTATTTGAATTGGCTTTGGTTTATTGCTATTAAGAGACTAGACATGATGAAGGGAGATTGCAATGGTTATGGAGGAGGTAAAGAAGCAATTGCAGGTATGGAGGAAATAGTTTAGAGTACTGTAAAAGGTGAGGAACGAAATAAAATCCAAGAAATTAAAAAAGAGAGGTCTTAGCTAGGGTGTTCTCAAGTTTTCATAGCAAATAAAAAGCACCCTTAGCCTTGGTGTCAGATTTAATGATTAGAGGAGGTTCTTTAGGTGAAGTTGTTTTGAAAAAAGGACTAAATTAAGTCTTAAAGGTTGATTAAATGACTAATTTTTATGTTGTTACCTTGTTACAACATAAATGTGAGATATATGATGATTATAATTAGAATAATTGAGTGTACCCACCATCCATTTATTTGGAGATGGTATATTCTTATAGTTAAAATTATTTGTTATGTTTTGATTCTAATTATGATTAGGCAATTTTTTTTTTAAAACTCCCAGGTCTTGATTGGAAGAAGGTTAAGGATCAAATCCATTGAGAATAGTTTGGCCATTATTAATAAGGTCTTGGACCATATTATTGAGGTCTTATATCTATTGATCACATGAACATTAATGCAATGGAAGGAACATTGCTTGTTGGATTAAAACCAAGAAGATTTTTATCTTTTGAGTTCCATAGTATTAATAAGGAGAAGCTCTACCATTATGACTTTAAGGAGTTACTCTAGGATGGCTAAAAGAGGTTCCCCCAATTGGAAGTATCTCATTTTGGATTTATAGTGAGGAAAATTCCATAGGATTTTTTTTAAAGGTTCAATAGTGTCTATGACTTCATCATTGATAATATGCTTGTTCTTACATTGTTCCTTTAGATTAGATGAAGACTTGCATTCCTTATTTTTAAGTTTTTGTTGATAACATTTAATGAGGGTGGTCTCTACTCTCTTGGCCATGCCAACTACATCTTCAAATGAAGACACATTAGCCATATCTAAGTAGAAGTCTAATTACTCATTAAATAGAAATGTGTGAAGTAGGTCCCTAGGAAGAGGTACATATTGCAATATTTCAACTAGGGCTCACCATATTGGTAAGAATTTAGAAAAATTATCTTTTTTAGATTTTTTAAGTTGTTATAGGCCACTATTAGTGACCTTTTTCTCAATTTAGATAGAAAATTTATTGATGAACATCTCTACAAGGTCCCTAAAGTTCTTTAAAAATTGTCTTAGTGTTTGGTAGTACCATTCCAAGGTAAGGCAACTAAGGCTGTTAGGAAATATTGTTAGTAGTAATGTTTCATCACATGAAATTTCACTATAGGCAATCCTAAAAAACCTAATATGGCTGATGGGATCTTGTTTTCTCTTGCACATTTGAAACTTAGGTGTTCAAAGTTAGGAGAAAATAGATGATTAGATATAAAGGGATCTAGGGGTTGGTTGCAAAAGTTATTATAAGAGTTCTTATGAATGGATAACAACCCTTGAATAATGTCCATTTGATATTTAAATTGTTCTAGTTGAGTAGTTAGGGATTGATATTTAGTATAAACAAAATTTAACAAGATAAGAGGTACATGCTATGAGGTAGGAGGACCTTGTTGATTATTGATGTAAGATGGGTGGTTTATATACATGGGAATACAATATTAAATCTAGCATTGTATAGATTGTTTCTAAGATACCAAATATTAGAGGTATGAAATATTGATGACTAGAGATGTTATGGATAGAGTTTTCTCTAAACCTTATCCCCACACTTGTATGATTATAATAAAAATGATAGGGTGATTGATGTAAAGATTAAATATTAGGCTAATTGGTGGGACACATTTATTAAGATTATCTCTTGATCCTACCTATTTATATGTAGGGTAGCTAATGTTACCTTACAAAATTCTTCAAGAGTAGGTAGAGATGAATGATGCACCAATGGAGGCAAGAGGGTTTGTCTCCTAAAATCCATTAATGTAGTCATAAAATATGGATTTAATTAAATTAAATAAGATTATTATGCATTAATATTAATGTTGATGTACCCAAATAATAGGTCTAATTGATTTATTAACAAAGAATTTAAATTAGGCTATTGGGGATGGTCAAATAATGAATCATCTCCTAAATAGGCTCCTAGGGGTATATGACATTATCTAAGGAAGGATTATATGAATCCCCTATGATTATGTAAGAAATTATATATATGGATTATAGAATATAAGACCAATATCCCATATTATTCACGGGTAGGTGTAGATACCCAATTTTGAACAAATGTTTAATCTTCAAGTTTATAAATTCCTTCATCAATTAGCCTTGTAATCAACCAAATTGTGTTAACCCTCATTATGTTCAAATTTAAAGTATTTATTTATCTAGTATAAATACCATTAGATCATGAGTGATAGTACCAATGATGATTTTACAAACAAAATTAAATTTGACCTTTTCTCATCCATTTTGACCTCCAAGGATTGTGAGGCAAAAGCACCATTGCAATAGTGTTAGTGGTTCTATTGCAACCCAAAGATTTTGACTATTATGTGCCAAAATAATTTTTTTAAAAATTTTATCCTTTTCAATCCCTCAATAATTAATGAACTAAATCCATCAAAAATTTTATTTGTAGCCCCTACAATAGATCCCATATCCAAGACTTTCATCTCTCAAGATCTTGCATTAATGACCTGTTGAGCCTATTTTTAAATTCTTACCTTATTTTATCATGTCATATTCATTTAAATTACTCCCCTAAGGAGCCATGGCTACCTATAAAACCAACACTTGGGGTGACCAATTCATAAATATAGCTTTAGAGCAATAAAATTCTACCAAAATCTCTCTAGGATCATAGACACTTTATCATTTTATATGGTAAGGTTGTACCCAATTCTTGCCACAACCTTATGAGGACCATCCTTGTCATTATTTTAGTTTTTTCTCCTTGAAATATATCTCCAAGAATTTTTACAAGCATCTAACCATCAAGTTTTAAATCTCTCCCTACAATCAACCCTACAAGTAATCATCGATCATCAAGTATAAGACATTAAGACTTCAAGCTCAAAAATTCATGTGCCATCAACAAGTAAGCTAGTAAACCTTCAACAAGATTCCAATAAGGAGAAAACAATGTTATACCTTTAGTTTTACTCTTTCCCCTTATTTTGTGCATTGGATCTTCTTTTCCCTTGTAGTTTTAGGCTTCTATTTCATTGTATTTAGAACTAGTTGTGCATCTTGCATTTGTGTACAGAAAAAACATTTATATTTAGTAATTTAATCTTAGGCTTTAAGCAATTAAAATTTTGTTTTTTTTTCTATTATATAGGGCCTTTGCACTCCCAATTTAGAGCACTTCATCATAGGAATATTAAGCTTGTCAATTCTTACATTCAATCTTGTTCTACTCTTAGAAGTGAAAGTATCACCAGATTGCAAGTCAATGACACTATTACTCTTTGGTTCTACAAAGAGAAAAAACACCACATTTGAGTGAAAGTTCTAGTGGTGCTATCATAACTCAATGGATTTTTTACCACTTGGAATTTATTTCTTGTATTCTATCATTTTTATAATTTTCTATTTATCTAAACATAGGCTTAATTTTTGTCTAAGGGAGTTGATTGTCCTCTCCCAACTCAAATATGCATCTCTATTGCTAGATGTATTTTTTTGTCTATTTTGTAGGTTAAGAGATAGCCCCATTATATACAATAGCATCTATGGTGATTTTGTAGAATGGTGGTGATTTTTCCACAATCAAAAAATAGGTTTATTTTCTCCATAACTTTATCATTTAAGGTTTTAGTGTTTAGATTTTGTTTTTTGTCCATGTAGACTAGGTTTTATTTTTTACCTATTTTTAAATAGAAAAAAAGGATAGAAAAAACTAGTTAGTATTAATCATATAGGGAATCAACTTAATATTTAAGATTTCGCATTAAATCAAAATCCCATATAGCCACATCTTAGGATTTTTTTACATCTTCTTGTTCCCTTGCCTCTTAAATGAATGCCACTTTCTTCATCATCAAATCAAAAATATCATTTTAGTTATCGAACTTGTATGTTATATTTTGTTTGTGCATTAGGGCTAGGTTAAGGTTAAGCTTAGACAAAGAAGTTTCTTAGGAGAAACATAGGTGTTCTTCAATCAACCCAACAAACTAGACTTTAAGCTCACAACATCCCCTAGTCTCGAAGTGAGAAGAGAAGAGAATGGAGAAGGTCATGAGGAGGCTTTATGTGATGCTCCTTAAATTTTTTCCACCTTCCTACATTTTGGTGAATCCAACATAAACACCACCACTATTCCTAAGACTCCTCTTCATCAAAGCTAAGCCTAAGTTAAACTAGGCTATGTGAGAGCTTAAAGTAAGAGGTCTTTTGTAATGCTTCTTACATTGATAAAAAAACAAGGAGATAATCTAATACTTCTCTCTATAATGACCCCCTTAACTACTCAATTTTCAAGAGTCTATTATAATTTTAAACCAACATTTAACATACTTCTAAAATAAGATCCAATCAAACAAACTAAAACACAAAGAGAGAATCCCATACTTTTCTCTATAATTTCTCTCTTACCTATTCAAGTCTCAAGAAACCATTATAATTATTATCCATTACAAATATCAAACCTCAAGCAACCATGCATTTCAACAATCAATGGTTCCCTTACCTACTCAAGTCTCAAAAAACCATTATATTCCAAAGCTTAATCCTCAAGCAACCATGCAATATGCATTTCAACAATCAATGCACCATACAAGCATTTACATGCAAATACCATGGAAGAATCTCATATCTCTTCCAATTAAGCCTCATCCATGCATTAAACCATTTTAAGCATACAATAACTATGCAAAGCAATTTCATGTAAAACTTTGGAAGAAACCCATACTTCTTTCAATTAAGCCTTATTAAGCATAAAGTAATTTTCATACAATGATAGAATCACATACTTATTTTGGTATTGGTTTTCTTATTTACACATACTATTCCTTTATAAAGGAACCAAATACCATCTCTTTATAAGAAACCCAATAATACTTAAATCTTAAATAAAATCAAACATTATCTCTTTAACTAAGGAATACCAATATTATTTCCATTTCAAAATAATTCATAGGCTTCTTCAAATGCAGGTTTCATATTAAAACCATTAACACATGCTTTACAGGTTTTACATCTAAATCCTTTAATGCATCCTTTAACACATTTTTTCTAAGTGCAACCATTAACATAGGCTTTTCTAAATGCAACCATTAACACAAGATTTTTTAAATGCAACCATTAACACAAGATTCTCTATGTGCAACCATGAACACAATATTTTTTAAGTGCAACCATTATCACAAGTTTTTATAAGTGTGGCTATTAACACAAGCTTTTCTAAATGCAACCATTAACCAAGATTTTCTATGTGCATCCATCAACACAATCTTTTCTAAGTGCAACAATGCAACCACTAACACACGTTTTTTTAAGTGCATCCATTAACACAAGATTTTATAAATGTAACAATGTAGCAATTAACACAAGCTTTTCAAAATGAAGATATTAACACGAGCTTTTCTAAATTCAATGATTAATACAAGATTTTCTAAGTGTATCCATTAACACAAGTTTTTATAAATGTAGCCAGTAACACAAGTTTTTATAAATGTAGCCATTAACACAAACTTTTCTAAATGCAAATATTAACACAAGCTTTTCTAAGTGCAGCCATTAACACAAGCTTTTTTAAGTGCAACCATTAACACAAGATTTTGTAAGTGCAACCATTAACACAAGAATTTCTAAATGCAACCATTAAAATAATATTTTGTAAGTGCAGTAATGCAACCATTAACATAAAATTTTATAAGTGCAACCATTAACATAAGTTTTTTCTAAATGTGGCCATTAACACAAGTTTTTCTAAATGCAGCCATTAACACAAGCTTTTATAAGTGCAACCATTAACACAAGCTTTCTAAGTGCATCCATGTAGCCATTAACACAAGATTTTCTAAGTGCAACCATTAACACAAGCTTCTCTAAGTGCAACCATTAACACAAGTTTTTATAAATGTGGCCATTAACACAAGCTTTTCTAAAAGCAAACATTAACCAAGATTTTCTATGTGCATCCATCAACACAATCTTTTCTAAGTGCAACAATGCAACCACTAACACACGTTTTTTTAAGTGCATCCATTAACACAAGCTTTTATAAATGTAGCAATGTAGCAATTAACACAAGCTTTTCAAAATGAAGATATTAACACGAGCTTTTCTAAATTCAATGATTAATACAAGATTTTCTAAGTGTATCCATTAACATAAGTTTTTCTAATTGTAGCCAGTAACACAAGTTTTTATAAATGTAGCCATTAACACAAACTTTTCTAAATGCAAATATTAACACAAGCTTTTCTAAGTGCAACCATTAACACAAGCTTTTTTAAGTGCAACCATTAACACAAGATTTTGTAAGTGCAACCATTAACACAAGATTTTCTAAATGCAACCATTAAAATAAGATTTTGTAAGTGCAGTAATGCAACCATTAACATAAACTTTTATAAGTGCAACCATTAACATAAGTTTTTTCTAAATGTAGCCATTGACACAAGTTTTTCTAAATGCAGCCATTAACACAAGATTTTATAAGTGCAACCATTAACACAAGCTTTCTAAGTGCATCCATGTAGCCATTAACACAAGCTTTTCTAAGTGCAACCATTAACACAAGCTTCTCTAAGTGCAACCATTAACACTAAATGCAACTATCAACACAAAATTTTCTAAGTGTAGCCATTAACACAAGATTTTCTAAATGCAACCACTAACACAAAATGTTCTAAGTGTAACCATTAACACAAGATTTTCTAAGTGCAACCATGCAACCATTAAGACAAGATTTTCTCAGTGCAGCCATTAACACAAGATTTTATAAGTGCGGTCATTCCAACCATTAACACAACAACCAAGGAGATGCATGAGGAAACAAAAATAAATAAAGCATCCAAATCCTCACTACATCAATAGATAGAGATTCAAGCAAGCATAAAACCAAAGGAAAATACCTCTACAATATCATCCCAAAGAAATCCTTCTCTAATTTGTTTACTCCAGTTGATCCTCTTGTTTGCGATATTAATCCCCTAAAACTTGGCAGTCAAAAAAATATATAGAGCTTGAAATAAGATCAAAGTTTGGGAGTTTTTTCATGAAACTTTCCGCCCATTGTCTCTTACCATGGCTTTGCAACCCGTTACACAAAAGGGTAAATTTTTCTTTAAAACTCACATTACAAATATTTCCAACAAGTCAATAATTACCACTTTTATTATTTATACTTTCCAACCTTTATAAATATTAATTAAACTTCCTTTACAAAGGTTACCTATTAAATTTAATATTTTCCTAATGATTATTACAAGTAAATCATTTGCTTAAACATTATTAATAACATTATTATTTTCTAATGCTACCAATAGTAGAATAGTAAGAATTAATTATCTATTAAATTAATACCAAATATTAATATTAATTATTAACATTGATATTAATATTTTAAGTATTAATAATACCAACATTATTATTAATACCCATTTGGATGAAAATATTAACCATCAATTTTCATGCTTTCAAACACATGCATAATACATCCAATGCAAATCAATAATACACCACATTATTTTTTCCTTAAGTAGGTGGTTCTTTAAGATAACCAACGTTATCACCTACCTACTATGGAAGGCTCCCTTGCAATTGTAACCTCCTTTCCCAATGGGGTATTCAAATAGCAATTTATATATATGTGTATGTATGTATGTATGCAAATGCATCTATAAGAAGGGTATTCTTTAACCCTTGATGTATCGATGAACAAGTCATTAACCATTATTTCTCTTTTTGTCTCTCAATCCTGGTGGTTATCCAAAACCATTCCACCCATGAGATCACCTAGTCTTGGAACCATAAATTTCATTAGTAGTATCATATTCTAAATATAATATAATCAAAGCATAAAACAAAACTAAATTACATTCTTTGATAATAAATAAGATTATATATTTGATATCCATACATCAATATATAAATCAGATATCAAGAACAACTCCTACAAAGGAGGGTTTTTACACTGCTCTTTCAAAAATAGGTTGTAAATTTGAGCAAATAATTTACACTTAACTACCTGTTCTATGATGTGGCATAAGTCCCTTATCTTTATTTTCAAAATTGCTATTTCCTCACTCTATTTCCTATTTTGTTCTTCTAAAGCATGCAATGTTGTAAGGTGCTTTTCCAAATTATGGCATCACCTTATCCACCTTGAGACTACCACATTATGGATTTTCAACATGACCATACCTTATGAAATAACAATAGATAGGTAAGGGACAAGAATCTGAATGGATTCAATTTGTGTTCCTCTTTTTGTTGGTTGTCTCATATCCATTGTTTTAATGATGACCTGTTTGATCATGAATTATGACTCTGCCTCAAGCTGATCTAATACATTCTACCATTATGATACCCTAAATATTTTGACCTCTTACTCTTGAGCTCTTTCTTGTTCACCTTTTTCTAGAGCTTCGTTTGGAGCATCTTGTCTTGGTATCTATTTTGGAGCATTTTATGTTGGGTTTATTTCGATGCATCTTATGTTGGTATTTATTTTGGTATATCTTGTTCTAGTGCCTAGTTTGGAGCATTGATTGTTTGTGTGGAGCTCTGCCTAACCTCCATTGGTTCTTTTCCTTCATGTCGTATAAAAACTTCTTCTAGAGCATTTGGATCTAATCCTTATGAAATATTTCTATTTACATCAAGGTTAGATGGATTTTGAACTTGTTATCTAACCTATTGATTATGGTTAAATTGAAAAGTTGTAGAGGGGGAAAACCACCCTATCGTGTACAATTTCCAAAAGCTGGATCCACAAGAGAGAGGAACCTTTGGAGTGAACCATGAGGGATATGTTGTTCTCTACACTCGATGCTAGAGGGATAGGGGAAAGGTTCACCAGGAATGAATTTAAGGACTTGCTCCAAGTCCACATGAATTTTAGGAATGTTTGATGTATTCTATTCAAGACAAACACGTAGATTTGGTCTTTCTAGATCTATGCTATAGAAGATAAAGGATAATGTAGAAATACAAAAATGTAGGAATACAAGAGCTAACCCTAGAACGATTCTTTATTTGAATATTTTTCTAACCTAGGGTTCTAAATAAATAACTTTTAAGAAAGGGCTCAAGAAGAGATGCACAAACATAATTAATCCCTAAGTGCACACTATATGTTGTTTTCCTTTCAATACCTAGAATTAAATAAAATATATTTCTTTTAAATTAGATCTAGGGTTTACAATAGAAATAAGAGAACTCAACAAACAATCTAAAGACTAATCATAATACTTAGCTTATCCGATGATTTATCCTTGTTTTTATCCCTTTGTCCAATTCTATCAATAATCCTTTTTCCTACAAGATATTTCAACAAACACTTAAAAATAGGATTAGCATTAGGGGGCCTGCTTAGGACACTGTGTAATAATACTTGGAGGTATAGCAGTCAAGCCTCCTAGGTACTTTTAGCTAAACTTTGATAATTAAAAATAAAAATTTACCTTTAAAGAAAAACAAACATGATACAATATGACAGAGAAGAATGATGATGCAAAAACAAAATATGCCACTATGCTCTAGATGCAGTCTATGATGCAATGAAGAAATAATACATTACCCCTAGTTTTAGCTTAGGTAAAATCATACCCCTTAATGGGTAGCTACAATAATGTAAGGCAAAGTTGCACCCTGCAACAGGCCAAGCATGATTTCGCATAAACTATGCAAAAAATAAAAGATAAGTGTAGAAGCTTGATCACATCATTCAAAAAATCCAAATATGCATGTAGAAGAGTGAATTCACATGGCAAAGAGTGTAGAAGTAGAACAAAATGGTTTTATATCTCCCATATGGTCAATCTTTCCTTTGGGCTCCAACAATAATTCACCAAGGGTGAACAACAACAATCCAATGCAACAGACAATCAATCAAACTCCACACTTCAAATTTGCTTGCAAAAGAAGAATAAGAAGGAGGCAATCAAATAGAATACTTTGTGAGAAATAAAATGTGAGCAATAAATCATCAAGTTCCAATTATGTGAGCATGTGTTAACTTGTGTGTGAAAAGTAAATTCAAACCCTCCTTATATAGTGGATTTGAAGGTAAAAAGAGTGGGAAAACCAAGGAGGACTAAGGTAAAACATGCCAACCCTAAAAAATTAAGGTTTTAATGTTTTAAACCCTAAAAAGATGAAATCACAACCCATCTAGGCCGATTGTGATATCGCAATGTGAAGTCACGCCCCATCAAGGACTAGACGTGATTTCGCATAGAGAGAGAAAACATGTTAAACAAGGGGGAAGCCTTGCCCTTGCCCTAGACAAGTCTAAGGGGTCCCCTAGAGGGCTTAGGGGAGATTACCCATCGAAGTGGGTCAATTTTTCGTGTCTACATTTTACCCCCTCTTTGATGCATTTATGGCCTAATAAATATGTCAAAGAAAATATGTAAACACCCACAAACAAAAGACAACAAACAAAAATGGGATGGCTAGTTTAGAAGAAAGGGGTGGTGCAAAAACAATGTTATTCCAAACACTTTCAAGTTTTACGCGTAAATCAAGGTATTAGGGACATTAATGCCTCTAAGGCTAGGGTGCCCCCTCAAGCTCTATGAGGGACACATTACTCATAAAAAATAAAAAAGGCAGACTCATAATCAGAAGAAGCGAGAAGAAACAAAAAGAGGTAAAGTGTGCAAAAACAAGGTTAAAAGTGAAAAAGGGGCAAAACCCTAATTTATTTTAACCACGTGAGGAAGTAGAAGAGTGTTGAGTGGAAATTTTACCCAATTGTAAAATAACCATCATAGTTAGGATTTGATTATAAAATCCTCTCTTGCAAATAAATAGAATTTCTCCAAGGTTCCTTTTACTTAATGTGTGCTTGTAATCTTGTGAAGATCTATCAAATATGTGTTAGGAATGCCTTAGTGATTTGCAAGTAATTGTTAAAAAGGGACCTATGTTGGTTTATTTTATTATGTTATGCTAGTGATTGTTCATGAAACTTAAAGGAAAATAAAATATGATTGGCTCTCATATGACCACAATGTAGATGCCTTAGTTCATTTTATCTTTAAGTGTTTTAGGTAGATTTTATCTTCTTTTGGTTAAGTAGATTTCAAGCAAGTTTTATCTTCCTTAAAACTTGATTTAAACATGAAACAAAAGATTAAAATCTATCTGTAAATTATGAACTTGAAACGATGATTGGATTCCTTTAATGTTACTTTGGGCGTGAAAAATAAAGATAGCCTTTGATATAATAATTAAATTACCCCTCTTTAATAAAATTAGAATTTTAATAAAGAGAACTCAATTTATTGCTTTAAAAATAATGGCCTTTTGAAATACCATATAAATCATTCCCCTTAAATTAAATTGTGATTTTCATAAAAGAAAGTTAATTTATTGCTTGCAAAGTAAACATGCAAAGTTTGAAATCTGATTTACCTTCATAATATATTTTTATGTAAAATTTGAAATTACAAAATGCCTATAAAAACAATAAATTTGAATAATTTTTATGATTTTGAAATGGCTTCAAAATAAAATTGAAACTATTCTAAATGAAGCGTTAAAGCTTATTCTTCACATCCATGTAATTATTTTTGATACCTTTTTTTTAATAGCCAAAGTTTTTAAAAAATGCAAAAGGGAAGGGTTAGAAATATAAAATAAAGTTTGGAAATTGACCAAAACACTGAAAATACCAAAAATAGACTACCGCCAGTATGATGCTACCCTATCCTGCAAAACTAAAAATGTGAGAGATTTCTGCATGTAACCTAGTTTATTCAAAATTGAATTTGCATAGTCCAAAATAAACTAGGTGCAAGCTTCTAAGGAAAAAAATGAGTTTCATGTTTTAAAAATTTGACAATGCTACCATTTAAATGCATAAAACATTGCTTATAAGCCTAAAACATGAAAGGGGAAAATAGACAATTAATCCAAACATGCAAAAAATTCTCCTCCAATTTTGCGATATTTTATATCAAAAAAGAAAGATAATATCCTTGTTATAGCAGATTTCTAGCATTCACTTCTAAAAATTTCTAGCCTCTATTATCCCATTTCAAACCATATTTAAAGAATTTACCATCATCTTTCATTTCCTATTATTTGGTCTTGAAACATCCTTAATAGAAATATCTTCAGTTTCGTTTCCTTACACTTGACTATGCCTGCGTAACGTTTCTCCTTCGCTTTGATTAGTAACAGTCATATGCATTATGGTAAAAGTGTACCCTCATAATGGCTATGCTCTTGCTTATCTCAATATTCTACCTTAACCACAATGAATAAAATATTCATATATCATTTAAACAAAGAAAACAAAACCTTTTTCGTCTTATCTACCAAAAAAATACCACCTCTCCCCTTTTAATTTAATGTCTCCCTCCGATTAACCCCTTATCATGTTTTACCTTAACAGATAATTAAAATTAGGGTATATATGTTCTTGCATTTATCCCATCCATTATATTTTAAATATATACACATATTCATCTCATCAACTTGACTCTCTCATGCACAAACATAATATTTCATCCAGCCTAAAAAATAAAGAATTTATGCAATATTGAATCTTACATAGTAATGTCAGAGGGATTTGGTGGTCGAGAGTTCTGGTGTGTTATTCTTGGACGACGAGAAGAAGTAATAGGTATATTTTGGCTACATTGTCATGTCTATTGGTTGAGTTGTTTCAATATTCACCAAGTTTCCTTAGGTAAAGGTTGTATTTTGTTTAACTGAACCAAAATCGTAAAATCTATCATGCTTCATAGTAAGCAACCGTGTGTATATCTGAACCTCACCATAATTTCAATACTTATGGGGATATCGTAGTGGAACTACAAGAAAAACTTGAATCTCCCTTGGCAACGAGTAACCTAACTTTAATCCCTTACTATGAGCAGTGAACAGTGCAACCTCAAATTTGATAGTGGACTGGACTGCTACAATTAGCATCTGTAAAAACCATCGATGATTCCTACTTTTCATAAGGCTCTCTGTCCCTACATGTTTGGACATAGCAGCAAAAGAATTTTATGACATGTGATAGCCATGAAATATAGTTATCCACTTGGTGGCCCTAGAAACCAGATTTTGATGACTTGCATCTTGTTGTCTCAATCCCTATCATGCTTCACTATGTCATCTCTTAGCTTTAGAGAGATTGATATTTAAAACTATTTTTATTTCCATACAACCAAGGCTCCATGATATGTGTATTTCCCCAATTTATGTTATCCACTCTGCATGGTTTGGTTTGGTTTGCTCACCATATCATTGATAGGTTTGATTATACCCAAAATGTTGTTCTCCTTCGTGGTTCACTCGAAATAGCAAAGCAAAAAATTTCACCACCATAGTTTCCTGTAACATCGTTCTACATTCATTACTAGAGGTAATTGTCTTGATTTTATTTTGAATCTCGACATGTTTTGTCCATCGAGGTCAAGGGATCCATATTACCTGTGCCATGCGACAGTCTACCATCTATGTCAAACCTATGTGCCCAAATACTATTCGAGTGTCTTGTCTAGCTATCATCCAGTGTCCAGGTCCACAATCCAATCATATTACCCATTAATAGGAGCTGCCTCCACGTAGCAACACACTTTATCACCTATAATTTGGTTCATGTCAAGCCACCGTGGGGGTCCCTCGATACAAGTCACTCTCCACTTATCATCACCATGTTCACCTACAAACCATGGGTTGATCGATCTACGTGGATGTGCCATCTCATTCAAATTATACATCATGTGTTGCATCCGCATATGCATCCCTACTGCCATATCATTTTATGGTCACCAGTGCCTAATCCTACATTGCCTACCGTGTAATTGCCTTATCAACCCTGCCATACTGCCGCATAATAAAAAATAAATCATAGTGAGCAATAAGGTATGCTAGAGTAACTTGGTAAATAAATACAATAAAGCATGAAGCCCAATGTTTCATAAATATGAGCACCTACATAATACCATATGAAATAGTGGCATCCACTTATTTTAATATTTATATTATATATGCATATATATAATATATTTATATATACATGTATTTTTATTTTTAGTTTTTTATTATTTCAAAACTAAAAAAATTTCAACTTATTTTAATATAATCGAATTTAAATGTTTCAATTAATCTAATGTCAAAACAATAAAATTTAATCAAAATATTATCAAATCAAAACCATGAAACCAAAAACCAACCAACACATCAGATACTTTCAAACGAAGAAAAGAAGACACCTTTATCTGAGGAACCTCGGAGTCCAAATAACGAGCTCATGGCTAGGGTCCCATCAAACATGATTGCTCAAAGACAACCGAAGTCCAAAAAGCCAAAATAAAAAGGTGGGTCCCCAAATTTGGGGTTAGTTGTGCAATGGCCACAACAAGTGGCGACTCTGTTGGGAAATGCTCTTGAGCATTTTGGATGAAAAACCCAATCTAAAATGGGAACACACAAGATTAGAGAATTAATAATTATTTAGCGATGTCTCGAGAAGGTGGGGTTAAACAACTTCGAATGAAAATAACTAATCCATATACCTTTTCTCAGTGTGTTAAAAGTGATTCATTTTGTATTATTGAAACTGTTTGAATTCTATCATCTGTTTTGCATTTTGGATTTAAACCATGACTCATAACAAAACTTTTATAGATAGAGCCCTACTACCAGTCAGACTTCTATAGCCTCGATAGATTTTATCTAACTCACCCTTGTGATTACTTAATACTTTGTAAAGCCTTTCCTTATAAAAAAGTTGTGTCTATACAGAGCCCTACTGCCAGTTAGGCATTTATAGCCCTGATAGAGTTTATCTAGATTTGGTGACTGATTTTAACGTGTTTTCCTTTGCTTGTATTTTTTATATAGATTTGCAATAATTTATGTATCACGAGGGTTAGGAAGCATAGATATGGAGCGTGTTGAATTTTTACCTTAATTTGCAACCCAAAATGACTTCATCCTTCGAGACCTCTAGAAATACCACTTTAATATGTGAGTTATTAGTGGAGCTTTAGATAAATGTTTTAGTGTTCCACTGTCTACCATTTTAGTCCCAAGATCTGAGCATGATCCCAAAATAACTCATCCCTATTTTCTCAAGTTAACCTACTTTTAGATTAGGTGTTCCAACCTACTTAACAAAGGAACACAAAAATGATCAATATACCATTAGTAGAAACCACAAAAAATCACCTCAAATAGAAGGACCAACCCAAAACACAAAACTCGCAAACCAAAACTTGGAAATGAATCAACACCTATCCTAATGCAAACTGACAAGAAAGAAAAATGAAACTAACCAAACTAAAAAGCACAAACAAAACAAAACTATGTATAATATATAATAATGCACAATATGGTGACAAAATTTCAAGCCTCATTTTCCTAGATCCCAAACTTGATTTCTATCACAAACAAAAATAATCTTGACATAATAGGCATACAAAATTTTGTGGGCAATATCCCACAATAATATTATACCCACAAGCACAAAATATTTCAATTTACCTCTTTCACCCCATCATATTGATTTAGTTTTATTAGGAATTCCATGGTGAAGCTTTAACTCATCAAATTGATAAGACAATAATTGATATTTAATTCTTTCTTGTATATTCTTTAAAATACAAATTTCACAATTTGATTCATGATTTAGAATTAGTCTTTCCTTTTCAAATATGATATCTTGCAAGTAGAATCCTATTTCTAAAAACTTCAAAGCCAAGTCATTTTTCATATATTTAGGCCAATCATGCTTATGCAAAAATTTACATGCATCTAGTATATCTATTAAATGAGTATCATTATAGGTTTTTATCCTAGATTCCATTATCAATCATTGATGAATTTGATTCAAAAATTCAAGCACATCAACTTCTCTTTCATTCAACATAGCAATATCATTAGTGGTGTGAGTAGAAATAAGCTATAGGTATTCATTCACCTCCAATGGAATTTTATCATAAATGGCATTTGAATCCCATAGACAATTATGTAAGATTTCACCTGGAGTTTGCATGGTTGAACATAAAAGGTGAGATTCTACCTTTTATGTACTTTAATTTACCACAACTTGGTGAACCTTTGTGATTTCCTTCTTTTTCCTCATTGTATTTATCATCATCATCATATTGTAGTCCTTCATTTTCATCCATTACCTGTTCATCAACAACAACAAAATTAGGCACCCAATTAAAAATATGTCCATTATTTTCAAACCATGAATCCTATTGTCCAAGGGATGTGTTAAATAACACGTCTTCCTAATCAATTGTTTGAGTTGTTTCAATTGAATCCACATTTTTATCATTTGGATGAATAGGAGTTGGTTCAAATTCCTTGTTAACTATCCATGATATTTCTTCCTTAGAATCTTCAATACAATCATGAGAATTTGTACCCAAGTTTTCAGTATTCCAAAATGAAAGAGGATGCTTTGCTTATTTCTGATCCCAAACAATTGAATCAAGAAAATATTTACCATTTATTCCTCTTCTATTTTAGAAAGGTGTTCCATAGAATCATATTCAAAATGATCAAATTTTGGAACCTTCTCTATTCTTGAAATGGGTATGTTATTTTCTGCTTATATATAAATTACAAGATCTTCATGTGAGATAGCTTTTTCAGCATCCTGCATATCAATAGAAATTTTATCAATAGGGGTCTGAAAAATCAATTATTTTTCATATCTCCCCCAACCATTATAAAAATTGTCATCTAAATTTGTGGGATGAAAATCTATTGTATCTTTGGCATGATATTCAAATTTATCTATCAATTCTTTTTCTCCTTTATCCACATTTGAGGACTCAATTTCAAAAAATTCATCTTTTGGTGGATCAAGGGTTTCTTTAGTGGGATCAATTCTTGTATTCTGCTCTCTATGAATGTCCCAATCCTCTTTCATAAATAATGAATCAAAGCCTTTTATTTATAAAGGGTCATCATTTGGAACATGTTATCTTTCATGCTCAACCACTTCAACATTTTCATTTAATTCTATGGAAGGTCCCGATCTATCACATGTTATAATAATAATTATATCTAGGACTCGTCCATTGCTTGAAATCATGTTATTGTGAAAATCATTGAAATTTATCATAGGCCCATCATTCAAAATATGATCAAGATGAGTATCTTGAAATTGATTCGTCTTAAGAATGATGGCCGATTTTGAATGGTAGGTTGAGGTACACAAATTATTGGGTGGGTAAGGGAGGTATTAAATGGTTGAATATTATATGATCCAAAACCCACACCATAATTTTGATGAATCAGTTGTTGTTCAATTGCCATTGCTTGAGTATAAGCTCGGCACAAATATGTGATTTGAGGTATCCCTCACAAATACATAGAGATTAATGGGTCAATAGTAATGAAATATACATAATATCCCTCTGGAGGAACATGGGGTACCACCAATTGAGCATATAACCCATGGAACCTTTCATTGAACAAATTCAAAGATTCATTAGGTCCTTTACGAGTAGTGACAAACTGATTATACATGAGGATTGAGTCAACTGGTTTTCCAAAATGACTAAGAAATTTTACTTCTAGTTGAGCCCAAGAATTGATAGAACCTACAAGTAAACTGAGGTACCAATCATAAGTAAATTCATCTAATGTATATGGAAACGTATAACAAGCAACATATTCATGCATACTGTACCATTGAATTAAAGTGTTATTGTATGCTTGAATATGTTCCCCAGCCTATTCTATTCCATCATGTCTAAACTGAGGTAGATGATCCCAAAGATTTGTAGGTATATGATGTGAAGGCCCATGTATGTTTAAAGGACAACTTGACATCCAAGAAGTAAGGAATACCATTAGTGAACCTTAAAGAATACAACCTTAATACCAATTTTTTAGTCAAAGAAACATCTCACAAAGAAGCATGAAATGACTAAAAAATCTCAAATGTTGAACATATGAATCATCATGTTAGCATCAACCAAGAGATATGCATCAATTAAACCATGACATTAAAGAACATTCTCCAATTTGCAAAAGGTTAGCATTAAGGCATTATTAATTAGAGAATTTAAATCAATGGATATGATCAACAAAATCTCATTAGTCAAGACCAATGCTTTCAAATAAGATTTCAAGTAACAATGAAAAATTTAGCATCTAAATAGAAATAAAGTAAACTAATTTAGGCCCTCCTTCTAGTGCCAATTCTATTGAGTGGAAATTTTACCCAATTGCAAAATCACCATCACAGTCAAGATTTTGATTAGAAAATCCTCTCTTGCAAAGAAATAGAAATTTCTCCAAGGTTCCTTTTAATTAATGTGTGCTTGTAATCTTGTGAATATGTGTCAAATAAGTGCTAGGAATACCTTAGTTATTTGCAAGTAACTGTTAACAAGGGGCTTGTGTTGGTTTATTTTATTATGTTATGCTAGTGATTGTTCATGAAACTTAAAGAAAAAAATATGATTAGCCCTCATATGACCATGATGTAGATGCCTTAGTTAATTTTATCTTGAAGTGTTTTAGGTAGATTTTATCTTCTTTTGGTTAAGTAGATTTTAAACAAATTTTATCTTCCTTAAACCCTGCTTTAAACATGAAACAAAATATTAAAATCTACCTCTAAAATAAGAACTTGAAATGATGATTAGATTCCTTTAATGTTACTTTGGACGTGAAAATAAATATAGACTTTGACATAATAAATAAATTACCCCTCTTTATTGAAATTAGAATTTTTATAAAGAGAATCAATTTATTGCTTTAAAAATAATGGCCTTATGAAATGCCATATAAATCACTTCCCTTTAATCAAATTGTGATTTTTATAAAGGAAAGTTAATTTATTGCTTGCAAAGTAAATATGCAAAGCTTGAAATCTGATTTGACTTAATAATGTGAAATTATGTAAAATCTGAAATTACAAAATGCCTATAAAAATAGTAACTTTGAATATTTTTTATAATTTTGAAATGGCTTCAAAATGAAATCAAAACTATTCTAAATGAAGCATTAAAGCTTGTTCTTCACATCCATGCAATTATTTTTGGAGTTTTAATTTTTTTTTATTTTTATTTTAATAGTTGAAGTTTAAAAAAACAATGCAAAAGCGGAGGGTTAGAAAAATAAAATAAAGTTTGGAAATGGACCAGAACGCTGAAATACCAAAAACAGACTACTGCTAGAATGATGCTACCCTATCTTGCAAAATCGAAGATGTGAGAGATTTCTGCATATAACCTAGTTTATTCGAAGTTGCATTTGGAGAGTTTGAAATAAATCAGGTGTAAGCTTCTAAGGAAAAAAATGAGTTCCATGTTTTAAACATTCGACAATGCTACCATTTAGCTGCATAAAACATTGCCTATAAGCCTAAAACATGAAAGGGGAAAAATAGACAATTAATCCAAACATGCAAAAAAATATCCTCCAATCTTGTTAATAAAGTGTAAATTTATGTGACATTTTATATCAAAAAATAGGAAGATAATGTCCCTGTTACAATAGATTTCCATTATTCACTTCCAAAAATGTCCAGCCTCTATTCTCCCATTTCAAACCATATTTAAATAATTTACCATCACCTTTCATTTCCTCTTCTTTGGTCTCAAAATGTCCTCCTCAATAGAAATATCTTCAGTTTCGTTTCCTTACACTTGAATATGTCTGCATAACATTTCTTCTTCACTTTGCTTAGTAATAATAATATGCATTATGGTAAAAGTGTATTATCATAACGACTATGCTCTTTCCTATTGCCATATTTTACCTTAACCACAATGAATAAAATCTTCGTGTATCTTTTGAACAAAGAAAACAAAACCTTTTATGTCTTATCTATCGATAAAATATTGCCTCTTCCCTTTTCATTCAATGTCTTCCCCTGATTAATCCCTTATCATGTATTACCATAATAAATAATTAAACTTAGGGTAGATATGTTCTTGTATTTATCACATGCCTTATGTTTTAAATATATACACATATCCATCTCATCAACTTGACTCTCTCATGCACAAACATAATATTTCATTTGACCTGAAAATAAGGATTTTATGCAACGTTGAATCTTACATATTAATGATAGAGGGATTTGGTGATGGAGAGAATTGGTGTGCTATGCCTGGATGGTGAGGAGAAGTAGTAGGTATGTTTTGGCTACATTATTGTTTCCACTAGTCAAGCTATTTTGATATTCACCAGTTTCCTTAGGTAAAGGTTGTATTCTGTTTAACCGAGCCACTATTGTAGAATCTATCATGCTTCATAGTAAGTGACTGCATGTATATCTGACCCTAACCATAATTTCATCGCTTATGGAGATATCGTAGTGGTATTACATTGAAAATTCAAATCTCCCTTGGCATTGAGCAACCCAACTTTAGTCCATTGTTGTGAGTAGCAAGTAGTGCATCCTTAGCTCTAACAATGGATTGGACTGCTACAATTAGCATCTGCAAAAACCATCGATGATTCCTAATTTCCATAAGGCTCTCTGCCCCATACATGTCTGGACATAGTAGTAAAAGAATTTTATGACATGCGATAGCCATGAAATAAATTTCTCCACTCGGTGGCCCTTGCAACCGTATTTCAATGACTTGCATCTTGTTGTCTCGATCCCTATTGTGCTTCACTGCATCGTCACTTAGCTTTAGAGATATTGAAGATTAACACTATGTTTATTTCCATACAATTGGTGCTTCATGACATGTGTCTTTCTCCAATTTACGATATCCACTCTACATGGTTTGGGCTAGCCCACTCACCATATCATTGACAGGTTTTATTACACCCAAAATATTGTTCCCCTTCATGGTTCACATGGAACAACCAAGTAAAAAATTTCACCACCATCGTTGCCTGTAACATCATTCTGCATTTATTACTGAAGGTAACCATATTAATTTGATTTCGAATCTCAGTTCGTTCTGTCCATCAAGGTCAAGGGATCCAAATCACTCGTGTCATGCAATAGTCCATCATCTACGTCAAACCTACATGCCCAAATACTATCTGAGTGTCTTATATAGTTGCCATCCAAGGTCCAGTTCAAAGATCCAATCCTATCATCGATAGGAGCTGCCTCCATGTAGCCACATACTTTATCACCTGCAAGCTAGTCTAGGTCAAGCCGATGTGGGGGTCCCTCGATACAGGTCACTCTCCACTTCTTGTCACCATGTTTACCTATAAACCATAGGTTGATTGGTCCATGTGGATGTGCCATCTCACCCATATTATATGTTGCACACTGCACCCACGTATGCATCCCTACTACCATATCATTTGATGATCACCCTCATCTAAGCCCGCATTACCCACCGTGTAACTACCTTATCAACCCTACCATACTGCTGCATAATGAAATATAAATCATAGTGAGAAATAAGGTATACTAGAGTAACTTGGTCAATAAAGACAATAAAGCATGAAGTCCAATGTTTCATTAATATGAGCACCTACCATAATACCGTATGAAATAGTGACATCCACTTATTTTAATCTTTATATTATATATGTATAATATAATATATTTATATATACATGTATTTTTATTTATATTATTTTTAAATATATATACATATATATATTCATATATATGTATATATATTTAAAAATAATATAAATAAAAATACATGTATATATAAATATATTATATTATACATATATAATATAAAGATTAAAATAAGTGGATGTCACTATTTCATACGGTATTATGGTAGGTGCTCATATTAATGAAACATTGGACTTCATGCTTTATTGTCTTTATTGACCAAGTTACTCTAGTATACCTTATTTCTCACTATGATTTATATTTCATATATATATATATATATATTTAATTTTTATTATTTCAAAACTAAACAAATTTTAATTTAATTGAATTTAAATGTTTTAATTAATTTAATGTCAAAACATTAAAATTAATAAAAATAGTACCAAATGAAAACCATGAAACCAAAAACCAACCAATATACTGGATGCTCTCAAATGAAGACAAGAAGACACCACAAACTGAGGAACCTCGGAGTCCGCATGGCAAGCTCATGGCTAGGGTCCTATCAAACATGATTTCTCAAAGACAACCGAAGTCCCAAAAACCAAAATAAAAAGGTGGGTCCCCAAATTTGGGGCTATTTGTGCAATAGCCACAAAAAAGAGGAGCTCTAGATAAACAAGGGAGATGGTGCTACTGATACACCGTTCAACAATTATGAGGGACAAAGCCGACATGGAGGTGGAGCGAGCATAGGTAGGATAGAAAACCACTCTTGCAATTTGAATTATTTCATTTTTTTGTAATATTTTGGGTGATTTTTTGCCAAAATCGGTGGTTTTACTCTGTACGACCCAGGCACGATCTCGCAGTCTGGCCGTGATTTTACCTTGGGGAGTAACGATGAAATTGTATCTAGAAAAAATAACCAGGCATGATTTTGTGAAATTGTGCCTCAAAAACACAAAGCATAATTTCACTTCGGTGAAATCGTGCTCTTGAAAAATCAGGCTCAATTTCACTAAAAAGAGAAGAAAGAAAATAAAATCAAGAAGAAAAACAAAGAAATAAAAAGGAAAGGAAGAAGGAGGAAAATGAAGAAAGGAGGCAAGCAAGCAACTTGGGAGATGTGAAATTTAATTGTGCAAGTGATTGAAAAATTTTGATTGAATGTAATTAATTTAATTAATTATTTTAAGTTTTTAATTAAATTTATTGATGGAAAAAATTTATTTTGTTGTTATTGCAGCTTAGGGTACTTGAGAGCCATGAGTGGTGAGCAAGCTCCTTGGAGGTGGAGCTGGAGGCACTCAAATAGGTAGAGAGGGATACACTAGCAGCGGTGGGGCTAGACCACCTAGTGAGACTACCTCGGGTAGGGGCAGACAGGGCTCTGCTGATAGCATTAGTAGAGAGATGGTACCCAAAGTCATCTACCTTTCGGTTACCCATGGGAGATGATCATCACACTAGAGGATGTGTGGTGCATCTTACGCATCCCTATCAGAGGGACCGTAGTTTATAGAGTGTGAGGGAGACCAATGACCTTGCAATAATTTTTGAGGGGTTGGACCCACCAGGTGTAGGAGAGCACCATAGTCATAGATGACCTGGTGGGGTGGTATGGGGTAGACCCATTGATGATCGTGCTTTGTGGGGTGGTTGTGGGTATGTTGATGTGCCATACTAGTAGGTGACATCTGCCATGGGTGATGGTGGGTGTAGTGGTAGACATGCGGGACCAGAGAGTTAGGTTTGCATGGGGTCCATATGTGTTGGCCCTCTTGTACATGATGTTGTACAATATCATGTACAAGTGGCATACATGTATAGTGTGCACGAATTTGCTCCAGGTATGGATCTGGGAGCACATAGTGGTGTAGATACTGAATGCACTACCAGGACCATTACCCGACCTAGAGTGACCAAAAACATATAGATGGTCCAGATCCCTAGAGCAGATCGTGAGGACCTACGTCGAGCATCTACCACTAGTGAGGTGGATAGTAGATGAGCTGAGGGAGGCCAAGATAGTATGGTGACCCTAGTATCTACACCCAGGATGGGCTGAGGATAGGATAGAGCTGGTGAGGATCAGGAGGATCAGGTGGTTGACTATGAAGAAAGGGGAGCCAGAGATCTTTCGATTTGACCAAGTCTTGAGGTAGTTCAAGATCTTGCAGGGCATCCCAAACTAGGGGATTACTGGTACCAAAGAGTCTACTGGGACCCAGAAGGGGTAGGAGGTAAACCCGACCTAACCAGGTGGGTCGAGGAGGACTTAGATGATCCTCCTTACATGGATCCCAGGGTGGATGATGCAGGAGTGGCCTTCAACTACCGATGGTGGTATAGAGGAGTCATGCCCCGTAGGGTCTCCCCACCAGTTTTGATATAGAGGCGCCAGGTGATGGGCTCGGGTCTGTAGTGAGATTTTTAGGAGGTAGCTCATAGAGCCATAGAGAGGGCACAATAGGGACCATAAACTTTGAGATAGAGGTAGGCTTAGGTTCAGATTGAGTTGGTGATGGAGGACACCAGCACTGTCGGGACCAGGGAGATAGGGGCATCCAGAGTTGCCCCCATAGAGGCTAGGGTACTACCAGGTGGAGGATCGGGAGAGGCCTCCACATCAGCAGTAGCTAGCTAAGGTCAGGCTTTAGGATGAGGGGATCTGAGGGAGGAGGTAGAGGCACTATGGGCATAGGTGGTGACTCTACAGAGGTAGGTGGACCTGCTCCAGGAGGATAGGTCCAAGAGGATCGAGGGACTATGAGGCTCATTGAGTATCATAGAGAGGGAGAGGGATGCAACTTGAGCAGAGGTTGATCATCTTTGAGGAGAGGTGAGTTATCTGGATATAGAGTACTAGAGGGCTTGGGTAGAGGGGATGGCTATCATTGGGAGCAGCCAGGCTAGCGATGGAGTCTACCTTCTACAAGCGGAGCTACAGAGGGTAGGGGAGAGGCTAGAGGTGGCCATTCAATGGGCTACCTTTTATGAGACCATGTACTACCAGGTAGTACCAATGGGGTAGAGAGTGACACTCCCTCCATCCCTCTAGTCGGCTAGTAGGTCATGATCTCGATCATGAATATTCTTGGCTTCATCGTCCATGGGTATGCGGTTGCTTGGACCACCTCCTCCTTTGGATGGAGTAGAGGAGATAGGCTCTCAGAGCTAGGCTAGGGATCGGGATGACATACCAATTTTGATTGTGGCATGCACCCCTAGGGATTGGTTGAGTGTACCAATACTGGACTATGGTACACCAACCAGATATGACTGTATCTCTCTTTTTCATCGAGTAATACATAGTTGCTTTCTTTTTATATTTTGTGAATGTGTGCATGTGATTTTAATTGTTATCTTAGATGTTCTTTAATTTGATATTTTATGTATGTAATCTATCTTAAATGCAAGGCTATATGAAATGCATGGATGAAAATGGATGGAAGAAAGAAAGAAAACATGAGAAAAAGACAAGGAAAGAAGACCAACAATATGAAGAAGAAGAAGAGAGAAGAAGATGAAGAAGAAGATAAAGAAGAAGATAATCCAAAGGTCAACCATCTGAAATAGAGAAGGATAGGTGAAACATAGTATTGAAATCAGTGTAGGTCGCAAGGGACCAATGTGACTAAATACTATGAATCGTACTAGAAAAGAGGGAGCTAAACCCACTATGGGTGTAGTGCTCACCAAGAGGGATGAGGTGTTGGAGTCTGACCCACTATGGGTGGTTGCTCACTTATTGACTATTATGGGGTGATTACCCACTAGGATGTATGTCGAGGCCTACTAAAAATGGCCAAGGAGCTTATCCTATAATGGGGTGTTGAGCCCATTGAGTCAAAAGGGAGTATAACTCGATAGAAGATCATATCCAATAAGATACCCACTAGGATGTATAACTATCCCATGTGGGGTGTAATATAAGGATAAAATATATATATTAGGTGAGTGCTACCCTCGATAGGGGTTTAGAGAAGAAAACAAGATAATGAGTGTGTGCAATTGTGCTGAGAAGACAACTTAAGAAGGAAGAAAAATAAAATGCACGTATCTCCTTGTCAAAAGCAAAGGAAGACAAAGAAAAATAAAGAGCAATAGAAAAGTGACAAGGAAATATTAATGAACTATCATCCTTGATCTAAGAGATACTCTCACTATTTCCAAGACTAAGGAAGATAAAACTTGAAGAAGCAAACAAATCAAGAAAGAAGACTAAAGAAGAAAGCCCTAGGTGGGGATCTTACTAGGCATCAGAACCCTAGAGAGAGTGCAATGCATGTGAGCTACGACCTAACTAGGTATCATCACATGCCATTGTCGCAAGATCCTCAAAAATCTATATGATCAAGCAGTCATGAACAAGCAATCATGCAAAATATGACATTCAAGCATGCAAGTTGAATTAAATGTTAGGTAGATAATGCAAAAGGATGACAAGCAACAATGCAATATGAGCAAGCAGATGGATGCAATGAAAATGCAAATGCATAGCTAAATGATGATTAATTGATTTGATGCAATTTTTATTTGTTTTTATGTTTTATTATTTAATTTAATTTAATTTAATTAATTAATTTAAGCAAGCAGAATGAAAGTCGACACAACATCTAAGTGTGTCACCTTTCTTAACAAAAATAATAGGCGTGCCATGGACTATTTTATCAAAGAAATCTCTAAAAGGTAAGCCTTCTCGATAATTAGAATTATGGAGAGGCTCCTTCATAGCTCTTTCTTTGGTAGCCATAGCATGATAATCAATGCACTCTCAAACATAACCATTCTTTTTAACATAAGGAGGAGCAATTCCTAACTTTGCAAGATCACTATAGGACAGCGAAGTAGGGTCCTCTTCTAAAATAGAAGGTTTACTTTTAGAACACACAAAATCAATCATATTGCAAAACAAGACATCAGAAGAATAAGGGGGACCATCATCCTCATCACCCACTCCTGACTTTTGATAATCCATATATTCAGCATAAGTCATAAGATGATCATCATTGTCAAATGGTAAAGGTTGGTCTTTACTAGGTATAAAACCTATGCCACATCTCCCAAGCTAGATCTCGACATCCAAAGGCTCTTGAATGCCCTTCTGTTGTGGCCCCAAACCTTTACCTACATATCCCATACTAGATAGGATCTGTTTAGGAAGTGGGTAATCATTGGAAAGGTAACAATGAGCAAAAGAATGCTCAATGGGAGAGGGGTTGCTACCATGTATCTTTTCCTCGAAGGTAGTTCCTATGAAGACAAAGGTACATGTGCCAATGTGTACAACATCACCTTTCTTATGGGGTAAACCCATGGTTCTTGGTGATGGTGGTAGCTTGGCTAGATCCAAAAGAGGTTCTTGAAGAAATTGATTATCATGATCCTGAGATGAAGAATTTAAGATATGTTCCTCACTCATTTTTAAATTTTGAAATTGTTTTAATATTTGAGATGAGGAACGTGGAGAAACCATTGAAGAGATTGAGGGACATAGGTTGAACTCAGATCGAGCTCGCTCTACATTTGAACAAAATTCAAATGGTCGAGGGTCACCCGAAATGGTGATAACTTGATTCTTAAACTCAAACTTGAGACATTGATGAAGAGTAGAAGGGATGACCTTCATTGCATGAATCCAAGGTCATCCAAGAAGAAGATTAAAAGATGCAGGACAATGTACCACATAAAACAAAGTATCCAATATTTTAGGCCCAACTTTGAGAGGAAGAGATATGACACCACAGGCTTCTTGGGACTCATTGTTGAAAGCTTTTATAATGATATCAAATTTTGTTAAGTCTTCCTCTTTTAATCCAAATTTTTGAAAGAATTGATATGTACACAAATTGAGGGAAGAACCATTATCAATCAAAATTCGCTTGATAAAAGTATCCCCAATAAGTGCAGTGATGTAAAGTGAAGAATCTTCTTGCAAGTTTGAGGAAGGTTTATCATCATCCGAGAATGAGATGTGATGTATCCCAAGAGAACCTACGACATCAACTATAGCATTGGGTGAAATATCTGAAGGAACTGATTGTTGCTTTAAAAATTCCATCAAAGCATCTCTATGGTTGGGAGAAGTTTGAAGGAGTTCTAAAATTGAAATCTTTTTGGAGTACTAGCCAACTGCTTTTGAAGATCAAATGAAACCTTAGGTTGTGGTCTCAATACAATAGGTGGAGTCCTTGTATCTAAAACTTTTCCTTGATTATTCTTCAATACTGAATTGGGCTGTAATACATAATTCTATCCTTGTTGAGGATGTTGAGTTTGAGCTTGTCTTCTTGTAGTTATCCCAACCATGCCAACCATATTACCATAGGGAGGAGGCTCATTCTGATGAGCCACCTGATTTGCTACTTGTTGATTATGTTTTGGTAATGGATATTTAAATATTCCCATATCTTGATTGGTAGTCACATTTTGTTGGATAGGTACTTGATTATTCACTACTTGAGAATTACCTAAGTCAATGCATCCTGCATCAATCAGATCTTGAACTACATGTTTCAACTTCTTACAAGAATTCATCCAATGTCCTTCCACTCTATGATATGCACAATGTTGACCTACCTTATACCAATGAGTTGTAGTATCTGGTTGTCTAATAGGAGGTAACTCAATTGCCTTAGCTTCTAAGAGTTGTTTCAAAGTTACTTCCATAGACATATTAAGCCTTGTAAAATTCCTTTGTGGAGGTTTTTGAAGTACTATCTTTTGTAGGTTGTTAGTAACATTGTTAATATGCCTACTATCCATTCCATTATCACCTCCTATGTGCTTATTCTTATGTTGAGACTTAGTAGGTTTTTCTTCTTTAACCTTGAGTTGGCCTCTCTTGATGAGAGCCTGTTCTACTTTTCTTGCTAAATCAATTGCTTGATCAAAATATGTAATAGTAGTAGTCTCTAATGCATAAGATAATTGTTCTTGTAAATTACCAATAAATATCTCAAGCATATCTTTAGGAGGTAAAGTATATCTCAAACATCCAACTAAACTTCTCCAACGAGCCAAAAATTCTGAAAATCTTTCTTCTTTACTTTGTTTTAAATTATACACATCTTTCATTGTCACTTCTTTCTCAATGTAAGCACCAAATTGCTGAACAAATAATTTTGTTGTCTCTTCAAAACTCTTTAAGGAATAATTAGGCAATCGATAGTACCACTCTAATGCCATGCCACCAAGACTTTTAGGAAATGTTTTAAGTAACAACATATCATCATAAATGAGATCATGGCAAGTTGTTCTAAATATTCTTAAATGCTCTATTGGATCTTCTGTCCCCTTATAGATAGGTAAAACTGGCATAGAAAAATGCTTAGGATAAGGTCTAGCAACAACAATAGGATCCAATGGCTGATTACACATTTCCTTATAACTGTAAGTAAAACTTGAAGGTTGAATCATCTCAACTTTTGAAACCAATTGTTTCACCATATTTTCCAAATTTTGTACTTTTGGATTACTGTTATGCATTGTTCCTAGATTCCCATATGTGTGTTGAGGAACCAATGCTTGATTCAGGTTGGAAGTATGGATATTATTGTTATATGTGGCACCTTGTGAAAGTGGACAACTAACATTGGGAAGAATAGAAGCAAAAGTGTTGATATTAGAAGATTGAGGAAGAAATTGAAAACACTTTTGAGTGACACTACTAATTGGAGGAGCTTGCATATTCCTTCCAATGTTGGTGGTAGTAGTAGTATCAATAACTGAGTTCAACTTATCAAGATGTACTGATTTAGGCAAGGGGTTTTCCTGGTTAAGCATAGGGGAGCTTATTGGAGGAGGTGGAGGAGTCTCATCTCTTTTGAGGTGAGCTTCTCGCTCCATGCCTCCCAATATCCTATCCCTATTAGCTTTCATAAAGCCCCAAATATGCTCAAATGATGAAAAGACAAAGCTACCATTAGGTCCCTCATAAGGATCAAAACTCATCTCAGTATCCATGTTGTCTTGTTCTTCTGGATCTATGTTAGGATCCTCTCTATCAATTTGATCATCTTCTAGAGGAATACAATCAGATTCAAGATGCTTTCATTGACTTCTAAGGATAGGAGCCATTAGAAAAGTGAAAGGATAGAAGAGAATGCTAACAATAGAAACAAAAATATTTTTAAAGATATTATTAAGATTCTCCAACCACACAAATAAATTTAATGATCTTGTTTAAATGTTTTAAAATAAAATGAGGTGTTCACATTGGGTTCACCAAAGATGTAGAGGGAGAAAACTACCCTACCATGTACAATTTCCAAAAGTTGGATCCACAAGAGAGAGAAGCCTTTTGGGGTGAACCATGGGGGTTGTGTTGTTCTCTACACTCGAGTGTTAGAGGGAGGGGAAGGGTTCACTAGGAATGGATTTAAGGACTCACTCCAAGTCCACAAGAATTTTAGGAATGTTTGATGTATTCGATTCAAGATAAACACCTAGATTTGGCCTTTCTAGATCTATGCTATAAAAGATAAAGGATAATGTAGAAATATAAAAATGTAGGAATACAAGAGCTAACCCTAGAATGATTCTTTCTTTGAATGCTTTTCTAACCTAGGGTTCTAAATAAACAACCTTTAAGCAAGGGCTCAAGAAGAGATGCACAAACAAGATTAACCCTAAGTGCACACTATATGTTGTTTATCTTTCAAATGCCTAGAATTAATTAAATATATTTCTATAAAATCAGATCTAGGGTTTACAACAGAAATAAAAGCACTCAAAAAATAGCCTAAAGACTAATCAGAATACTTAGCTTATCCAGTGATTTATCCTTGCTTTTATCCCTTTGTCCAATGCTATCAATAATCCCTGTTCCTGCAAGATAACTCAACAAACACTTGAAAATAGGATTAGCGTTAGGGGGCCTACTTAGGCCACTATATAACAATACTTGGAGGCACAATAGTCAAGCCCCCTAGGTCCTTTTAGCTGACCTTTGATAATTAAAAGCAGAAATTGACCTTTGGAGAAAAACAAACATAATACAATATGACAAAGAAGAATGATGAAATTACAGAAATAGAATATGCCACTATGCTCTAGATGCAGTCTATGATGCAATGAAGAAAATAGGAACAACAGATTACCCCCAATTTTGGCTCAAGAAAAATCACACCCCATAATGGGTAGTTGCGATAACGCAAGGTGAAGTCATGCCCCATAGCAGGTCGGGCACGATTTCGCATAAACTATATGAAAAATAAAAGATAAGTGTAGAAGCTTGATCACGTCATTCAAAAAATCCAAATATGCATGCAGAAGAGCGAATTCACCTAGTAGAGAGTGCATAAGAAAAACATAAGGGTTTGAGATCTCCCGGATGGTCAATCTCTCCTTAGGGCTCCAACAACAATCCACCAAGAGCAAACAACAACAATCCAATGCAACAGACAATCAATCAAACTCCACACTTCAAAGTTGCTTGCGAAAGAAGAAGAAGGATGCAGACTAAACAAAACACTTTACGAGAAATCAAATGCGAGCAATAAATCATCAATCCTTAAATGTCGATTATGTGAGAGTGTGTTAACTTGTGTGTGAAAAGTGAATTCAAACCCTCCTTATATAGCGGATTTGAAGGTGAAAAGAGTGGGAAAACCAAGGAGGGCCGACGTAAAACATGCCAACCCCAAAAAATTAGGGTTTTAATGTGTCAAACCCTAAAAAGGTGAAATCGTGCCCCATCCGAGGCCGACCATGATATCGCAATGCAAAGTCGCACCCCATCAAGGATCGGGCATGATTTCGCATAGAGAGAGAAAATAGGCAAAACAAGGGGAGAAGCCTTGCCCTTGCCCTAGGCAAGTCTAAGGGGTCCCCCAGAGGGCTCAGGGAAGATTGCCCACTAAAGTGGGTCAATTTTCCATGTCTATAAAAGCAAATTCTAATAATATGTCTACTACTACTCCAAGAATGGACTCAAAAGATACATCTTTGCCTAATTTAATTTTGATTTTATTTAATTCTTGAAATTATTTAGAGATGTACCTATATTTTTCCTCAATTATTATTTGAGCTTCCTATAACCATTTTTGTTGGGTATTAAATTAAATTGAGTAGCAATTAAATTAACTAAGACCTCAACCTCTATTTCTTCCATATCTTCATTTTGTTCCTCATTATTGTATTAAGGTTCTTTTATAGAATCATCATTAGTAGTGTCATGTGATTATGATAGTGTAACAACCCACCAAAACAAACCCAAGAGAGAGATACATTTTTTTATATATATAAGAAAGGTTCACAAGGATACCCAATAATTCAATTTTAACATTTATAATGCTTACCACATTTGAGCCTATGTCACTATATATGAAAATCAAATGGATAGGAGTGGCCAACATACCATATATTCTAGGGTTCACCTTACTAAACCTCACTATTTAGAAGGATGCAAAAGTGGTCTCCCCACCTTTCCTATACCCTCATCGGTATAGGACAATTTAACCATAGCGTAGGAATTATCCTTTAAGGCCCATATCACTTAAAGGGAAATGCCTATTCTCTAATCCTTCCATAAGTTTATCTATGGATAATATCCTATAATAAAGCCTTTGTGCTTAGTTACCACACCTTCATGGGCTAACTAAGGTCATCACCAATCCTTAAATAATGATCATGGTTCCTAACCTCACTATTTACGGTACCACCACAACTAAGAATTTGGCTATTGCTTTTTTGCAACTCCTAGATTCATGAGTTCCTAGCTATTTCATTCCCAAAACTCCTTCTAGGAATAACCTCTACCTAGCTATGGCATACTTGCAACTCCTCCTAGATTTGGGTTAAATATTTGACTTAAGGATACCCAATAGGGATCTAGAACACCATCCCAAGAATACCCTTCCCAGATTGATTTAACAAAGATTATCATATCTATCCATTACAAAATATGCCATATTATTTTTTGGTAGATAAGATACTGTAGCATTAATACCGGGTTTTACAAGTACATTCTTAGTTATAACCAAAAGCTAAATACACATTTTACTATGAGTTGCATAAAAGATCATCTTGCTTAAAATAAAAAAGGCACGAAGTTTGAATATAATAATAATAAAAGAGATCAGCATAATCTTCCATAAAATAATAAGTATCCATAAATAAATTTATGCTAACATACAATTCTCCTTTATTTCTATAATGAAATCTTCATCCAAAGAGATCAAAACTAGCTTAAGAATTCATTCTTTTCAAGTTATGCAACTCATACAATATGTAAAGATTTTTGAGCCTTTAATAATTCATAATAAAGTAATTAAACAATTGGTTACATAGAAAAACTCTCATTTACATAGAAACCTTTTTTTTTTCCAAATGCATTAGGGAAAGTACGCCCAAAATTCCTTTTCATCATATTTTATTTATTATCCTCTTCATGAAGGAAATCCAACAAGATTTAAAGAGATCTTAGGGATTAAGCCAACTATTAATGCAATGCAACTTAATATGTTCTATGTATATGCAACCATCCATGCAAAATACAATCCAAGCAACAATGAGAGAATCCCATACTTCTCTCTAGAAAGGTTATCTTATCTACACAAGCCTTAGAAAACCTTTATAAATATTTACCCACAAGCCAAAGCTCTATGCAACCATCCATGCAAAATACAATCCAAGCAACAATGAGAGAATCCCATACTTCTCTCTATAAAAGTTCTCCTATCTACACAAGCCTTAGAAAACCTTTATAAATATTTACCCACAAGCCAAAGCTCTTTTTAATCCAACAATATTTTTTTTTTGATAAGGTGGAATAAGGGGTTTTGAAAGGTACCCTGAACCTTGTACAAAAAGGAAAGCTACAAACCCTTAACAAAATCTAATGAAGATAGTAAGCCAAATATGATCCAACATCCAACACCCACGTAGGAGTAGAACCACAACAACTACCACAAATATAACAAAAAAGGTACCAAAAAAATTCTAAAAACTAGTAATTTTTGAAATCCAACACCCAAATAGGGGTAGAACCATCTAAACCAACACCCAATACCCATGTAGGGATGGCCTACCTAACACAAGAGAACCCATTATCAAAAGGTAAAAATAAAATACGAAGCCTAAGACCTAGCTTATCCTTTGTAATCATCTAGTGTGTCCTTCCTTGGTCCCACCACCTAATCAATCTAGCCCCAACTCAACAAGATCTTAATTTCCTCAACACAGGGAATTGCCAAAAATAGAGAAGCGATGTGAGAGTTCTATAGTATTATCACCGTATTCAAGATAAAATTTGGAGTGTTTTTCAGGGTTTGAGTCAGACCCCTTCAACAGTCCCAACCATTAGCTTCACTTTCTTTTTAATTGGGGCAGAGTCCTCAGAATCTAAATATTCAATCATGAATAGGTTTTTCCTTATCCGAATAGAAATAAAGCTCAACCACTTGGATTGCCTCATGCACAACTCACTTACACCAGTACCTATATAGGGGAAGGTACCCTTGGTAAAGGGAGTAGCTCTAGTTTGGCCACTTGTGGCATGATCAGGGGATAGGGTAGCATCTTGGGACTGGGATTTACTTTCCTCATATGTATCAAGGGAGGAAACCACCATAGGGATCGACGTCAGAGAATAAATCAAAGAAGAAATCAATATTACAACTAAATATTTCTAATTTTCCTTAATCATTAAAGACTAATCAACAAGGCAACAACTTAAAATCAAAGGTCTTTATCTTCTTATTTCATCACCAAACAACATAGCATACCTATATTTTACTACTCCAAGACAACTTAATTAAAGTATGCTTAGCATCTCTCTAATAATAAACATGGTAACTAAATAAAATGTGCCTAACTTTCTTCTATCAAAGAATGCCAATCAACATATAAGAAAACCATGTTTGACTTTCCTATTTCCTCCTAAAATATAAAACAACTCTTCACTATGAAACCAATCACAATTAAATGAAGAGTTATAAACTTGTCCATGAATATATATATATATATATATATATATATATATATATATATATATATATATATATATATATATATATATATATATATAAACCACAACACATCACTCAAATCTCCTGCCAAATAGAGAAGAAATAAAATCTAACTCTAGAACCATGCTAATATTTGCAAGACTAAGGTTAAGGAAAAATAAAGATTTCTAAAGCTTTAATATACTACCAATGACCATATGTCTAACAAAATCAACATTAGCACAAAACATGTAGTGCTTAGACTTAACACAACTACACCGTCAACCAAGAACTCTTTGGAGTTGGTTACACCTGTAACTTGGCCAAGCTCTCCTATTCACTATTGTATGCACACATATCTAAGACTAGAGCCACAACACAAACAAGGACTTCATACACTGCACATACACACAAAGACATTTTAATTCTAAGACTCGACAACCAACTACTTAGATGAAGCATATAGATCTAAACATGTCAAAGCTTACCTTGGAATAAAATCCTAAACCTATTACCATTCAATAGGCCCAAGGTGCACTACAAACCATAGATCCAACATTTCAATAGGGGGTGTGTTTACAAAGGATAGTAATGTTACTACAAAATGATACAACAAAAGTCTATGTTTGGAGTCTAAAATATTGATAACTTTAGCACCAAACTTGAGCCCTCAACGAGCGACTCGTAAGCATAAACTAAAGCACAACATAAATGAAAAGCATATTTGAAGAGAAAGAGCTAGTGTTTCCAAGAAAAAATTATAAGAAACATAATACTGAAAACAATTACCAAGCAAGCAAGGGATAACCAAGTTTACTTACTATTTCCTCTCACAGACTCAGTGTTCATTGGTGTAGCTTGTGTTTTGTTTTCTTGACCTCCACTTCTCCTCCACTACCAACAACCATTGGAGTAGGGGGGTCTCATCCCTTATAGCCTCATCTTCCAAGACATGGGAGGTACTAAGAAGTCTCCAAATCATTGGTTGTCCATCATGTTTTCAGCTAGCACTCTCTTCTTGGATATTACACACAATCGAATGCCAACGTTCTTATACATCCTTTGATTACTATGCATTATGATTTTTAATAATTACCCACTAATATTATCCATAATTATTCTTATATTTTGTAAACCTTTGCAATAATTAAATTAATTAATTTCTAATTAATATCATATGCTAATATTAGTTATTAGCTTTGATATTAATGACACAGGTATTAATAATATCAACCATATTAATAGTTTAAAGGCATAGTAATAAATATATGCTTCACACACTTATATTTTGGGGCTTGGGAGCTACCCATAGGAGGTTTCCACATAAGGGGTCTGACAAATGGTCTGGTGCTTTAAAAATCAATTAATTTTGAAGGTTGAAGGAGTGTGGAAGGTTGGAGGTTGAAGGAGAATGGAAGGTTGGAGGATTAAGGAGCGTAGAAGGATGGAGGTTGAAGGAGCATGGAAGGCTAGAGTTTGACAGAACATGGAAGGCTAGAGGTTGAAGGAGCATAGAAGGCTAGATGCTGAAGGAGCATGGAAGGTTGGAGGTTGAAGGAGTGTGGAAGGCTAAAGTATGAGTTTATGTTTAGAGTATCAAGGCTAAAGTAGCATGGAATGTTGGGTTGGCTAAAGGAGCATGGAAGGTTGGACTAGCTGAAGGAGCTACAATGAAAGGCTAGGATGTTGGATGGAATATTGGAATGGCTAAAGGAACATGGAAGGTTGATTAGGATGGAGCATGGAAGGCTAGAACAGTTGAAGGAGCTACAACAAAATTTTGGGAAGCTGAGTGGAAGGCTAGGAAGGTTGAAGAAGCGTGGAAGGTTGCTTATAATAAGAAAAATAAAATTACAAAGTGTGAAGGATTAGGTTTTTTTTCCTAAAAAAATATATTCACGAAGAGTTATCTGATTTAGCTGATTATTGGATCAACTTGTGCAAAATTTGAATAGATTTAAAATGAGTGGTTATATGCAAAAATATGAGAAATATTGAGGGAGATACAACCTTGTGAATTCAACAATTCATAATAAGGCTAGTGACAATTTTTCAAGTCATGAAAAACAAAATTGCAAAGTGCGAAGGATTAGGGTTTTTTCCTAAAAAACATCTCATATTTTAGAAGCCATATATTTGTGAAGAATTATCCAATTCAACTGATTCTTGTACCAACTTGTGCATAATTTGAATAGATTTAAAATAGGTGGACATATGCAAAAATATAAGCAATATTGAGGGAGATACAACCTTGTGAAGTCAACCATTCGAAACCAGTGTAGTGATGTTTTTTCAAGTTGTGAAAAATGAAATTGTAAATATTTGCCAACTAGGGTTCGAATGAAGGTAAGAGCAATGAAGGGCTAAAAAAAAAGGATTGAAACTAGCAATTTAGATTTGGTAAAGTGGACTATGATAGTGTGATTTTTTGGAAATAATACTCTAGTAAGATGCAAGTCATAGATAGTAGAGGTGAAATCTTAGGATTGTGAAGGATGCTGTAGGAAAATTTCAAGAAATATGCTAAATTCTGGAGTAATTTTATTCATACAAAATTTTGAAAAGATCCAAAAAATGAAAATCAAGAATTTAGACATTTTATGTAAAATAAACAAAAATACAATGCATCTACATGAAGGATATTTTTCTATCCCTTGAGTTGTCGATGAAAAAGTCATCAACCATCATTTCCCAAATTTCTCTCGACTCTGGTTATTATCCCAAATCAATCCATTGATAAGAATACCTGGTCTTGCAACCATAGAATCCATCAGTAGTACCATATTCTAAAGTGATATAATCAATCATTAAATGCACTTTATATCATGAAATGAAACTATGTATTAGATAAAGACTCCACAATACATAATTGAAATGTCAAGAATAAGTTTTTCCAAGGAGGGATGTTACAGATAGAATATCACTTTTAGCTAGCGCAGTGTGCACTAAATCATGAGCTAGTCTTGTAGGTGGGGAATCACTCTACTATTGTTCCTTCTATAAGAATATCAATAACCTATTCATATTTATCTTCAGTGATAATGAATCTCTATCCCCTCATTTCTAAGCTCCATAAGACAATGTTGCTTGATCCAAAGTAATTGAATTCTATAATTATCTTTGACTTTTCTTGAGAGGAGGTTATTTTGGTATAGCCTATTCCTTGTAGTTTTTTCTAGCATTTCGTCCTTCTCTCCACTTGAGATAACCTCAACTAAATTGGCCACCTCCTCTAGTGCATTAGTTGGTTCAAGTGACTTTTCTTGTACATTAGGCCGCTCTGATGTGTCTACTTATGCACTAGATTATTTTGGTACCTCATCAAGTTGTCTCCTCAGACTAGTGGAAGACCTCATCCTTCCTTAAATTTCCATTTTTATTATTTTATTAGTATCTATGTGTTTCTTCCTCCTATTTTGAGCAGTACTCCTTTTTGTTGTTGTAGGATATTTCAATACAAGAGTTGATTCCTAAGGATGAACCTCTTCTTTCGTAGCAAACCTATTTAGATTCCTTACAAACTATTTTGATATAGGTTTCTCCTTGGGTATATATGTTCCTTAATTTTCAAATATTTATTCTTGAAGGGATACTTATTTTGATGTAGAGGTTTCCCTCTAATTAGATCTTTTTCTCAAGTTGACATTTTTGTGTTACCATATCAAAATATGATCTTGTGTTGCTTCTTTTATTGTACAAGTGTGGTTTACTTTGGTATGGATATATTTACACTTTGTATTTTCCCATAGGTTTTTGGATTCTTTCTAGGAGGAACAAGGTTCTTTGATGGGGCAGGATCTTTTTCAACATGCATGTCAGTAACTCTAGTTTACTTTTTACCACTACCTCTAGATTATTTATGTGCAACTGATGTTTTAGTTTTTGAGGTCTCTGCAACTTTTGATCACTATTGAATCTGATATGCCTCCCTTGTTCCCTTCTTGTTATGCTTGGGAGTGGAAACCTCCATCCTTGGATCTAAAATTTTGTCCATGTGTATTTATTGGTCCTAAAATACTATAGTTTTAATGATACCATGGTGTTTTACAGAATCTTAACACTCTTGAATCCTTCTTGCCATATCATGCAAAGCATTATGTAAATATAAGGGTAAAGTGATCCTACATTACGGGTTTTGAACACCATGACTTATATGGATTAGAATTTTTATGTGATGCCCAACCAAAAGGGAAAATTGACTTTCATAGATCACATATTTGATAACCCATAAGGCAACTTCATCCTAACGCTTCTTTAAATTGTTTCATTTAATGCACTTATAGAGCCAATTTTTGATTTCAAACTAGGGCTCAATGTCACCTTATTCTCTAAAAGTATTAATAAAATTGGGGAGAGTGAACTAAAATGCTTTGGTTACCTCCTCTCTCTCATAAGGAACCTCAAAAATTTGACTAAGGATTTTTGGGGTTACCTTAATCACTATTCCATCGATATTTGCCTAGTTGTTTCAAAGGGTTCACACAAAATATTTTGCCAATGTATCCACATGACCTTTGAATTTTTGTAGGAACTACATCCAACTAGCTTGCTGAAATATCATAACTACTTCAATATGTCTCTATAGTTAATTAGTATTATCTATTTATACCTTTTATTTTTGTTGCCCTGTACTATTCTACTTCTTTTGTTTGTTCCCCATATTTTACTATGCATTGAAAAACAACTTTATCTACAATCTCCACTGCTCTCCCTTCGCTGCAATGTGAAAATAGCAACTAACTTTCACAATATTGGTGCATGTAATTAGTTGCATTCAAGGATAATTTGGTTGTTACATAGTCCATTTGTTTACCTTGGAAAATAAAAATATCTTTTAGCATAACACATCATTCAAAATTGAAGAGTATACTAGGCTAGAGAACTTGTTTTTTTGCATTATTATTTGATTGTATTAGCATATAAATTTAGACGATCATTTATTTTTAGTTTAATAAATTTTATCTTGAAAAGGATATGATAGAGACAAAACTTAGGTGTTTGTTTAATAAACCAATAAAACACCATATGAGCTTAAACATAAACATAGGAACTTAAACATAAACTTAGAGGTAGAGCCTACTTGCATGAAGATCAATATTCAAGGACTCCTTTGGAAAGAGGTCTTTGTGGGGAAGAAGGGACCCCATTGGGTCACTCCCATGCATGTGAAAGGTTCTGAATCTACATTTTGATGAACTCAATGTGAACACAGTCCTTTTTCCTTAAGCAAGATAAAAATTATTTAAACTTAAACATGATTATCTAATTTTTTGCATAGAATAAATTATATTGATCCAAGGTAACAAGAACATAATCAAATTTTTAGTCCTACTAGGGTAAGGATAATGAACCCTTAAGTAAACAATAATATTGGGAGGACATCCCTCCTGGCTAGTATATTATGGTGGGCTAATGGAAGTCATAAGGTGGATTGTTTTTTTGAGGTGACATAAGGATTCAAAATATCTTATCTTCTCTGCTATAGCAAATCTAGAAATAAATTTAATAAATTTAATCTCCTTCCTTCAAAAATACTTAATTTATGGCTCAACATCCTTGTAACACCCAAATCAAGGGTTTAGCAACATATTTTTAATATGCTCACCCTTATTAAGAGGAACATGAGGAAAATCCTTGAGGAAAATCCTTGGGGAAATCATAAAATTAGAGAAGAAGAACATGTTATTGAAAAATTTACCTTTGATTATGTATATCACATTAAATAATATGTTAGAAGAAAGAAAGATATATTTTTAAATGTTCTTAGAGAGGAACTTGAAGAATAAAATAAGATATAACCTTCTAACTCTCATGAAAACATTGGACATTCTAATGGACAATCGATTATTGCACAAATGAATAAAAATTGAAATAATCTTGCTATACTTAATGTGGATATGAAACATCCAAATTATTCTAAAACTCACCCAACCATATCTATAGGTGTGCCTATTATGGTTATACAAATTTCAACACCATCTCCTAGTATTATACATTCTATTCCAAACCCTACCTCTACCAACACATTTTGGTTAAATTATTTAGGGATTAGTTATATCCATATGCCTACTATATATAATCGAGTTACTCAATATTTTGCAACTTTACCTTCCATATATCAATATTACTCTCACTCCCACTATTTTTTCATACACCACCAAATCCACCAAATTAAGAATTTGAAGACATCAATGTCAAAATTGAAGAATTAGAATGCCAATTTTCTTCCCTTCAAGGATCATCAAGATAAAATTATTCCTTTTATGAATTCTATAGTGAAAATTTAGATCCTACAATAGTTAATCATCCTTTTCCACCAAATTTTGAAACTCCTAAGTTTCAAATGTATAATAACAAACAATAACCCATTAATCACCTAAGGTTATTTCAAATAGTATGTAGTGATATAACTCATGATGAAAAGTTATTCCTTAGGTTATTACCTAAGAGCCTTACTGGATGTAAACACCTAAAATGCATCATGTCAAGGGTGACTACTCATATGGACATGCTACAAGACCATATAGAGGATCTTGGACAGACTCCGAGATAGAGCAGTGGTTCTAACCACTCAATTTGGGCTCCTTGGCCTAATCAGTCTGAACCATAGCCCAAACTTGCGGTCTACAGGTTGAACCGCAGTTGAGACCTATGGTTTAAATTTTAGAACGTAGTTGTAACCTATAGTCTAAACTAAAGTTCAGTTGGCCTTCATCTGATCCAAATCGATTTGAATGGCCATTTGATCTAGAAGATGGTGGTTAGAGTACAGAAGCTTCTAATCTAAAAATCCTAACCACCATTTCTTGATATTGGGTTCTTCATGAAGCCACCCCTAGCCCTTGGATAGTCCTATAAGTACCCCTCAGAATTAGGGTAAACTATCAGAGAGCATTGGAGATTTGAGCATCGAAGCCCTGTCGAATTGTACAATCAACTGAGTATACGGAGAGAGAGCTATTGCACTTATCCCCTACCTACTTGCCAAGATTCATGATGGATTATATTATGGATGCCATAGGAGCCTAGGAAAGCCAAGAAGCACATATCCAGGCAAACGAAGGTCCTTCATAGTGAATCAACCACAAAATTAGTTTGAGGACATCGAAGGCGACCATTGAACATCAATTTGGACAAGGAGGTTAAGACCACTTCCCTTGAAATTGAGGGTAAAACTATCAGATTTCTAACAGCAGCTTTCAACCATGGTTTACAATGTAGACCGCTCACCAGAGTTATAGTTTGCAATAGAGGTATTGCCACCTTATTGTTTCTATTTCTATCCATCTAGTTAGCTTAGATTAGACACTTCTATGGTTCAGTTGTAGTTTAGAAGATTTATGACTGGTAGAATTAGGTTTAGAATAGTTTCATTGCATTTGCATTAAGTAGGCTTTAATGGATTCTTTATGTGCTTTTATGCTCTATTTCACGTAATTGGTCCATTCATTGTTTAGTTGCTATCTTTATTTATGCAATTCCATAAATCTTGATCCAATTAACATAGTTTAGAAATGCTTTTCATGCTTTCTTGATTATACATTATTAATGGTATTTTTATACATTTTTTCCAAAAGGACCTCATCATGAGAGGTTGCCTATATTTTTGACACTTTTATGTTGTTTCTTGATCGTAGGGAATAGATTCGAAGGAGATTCAACCATCAAGTTCCTTCCCCAACGCGAAGAAGAGGGCAACTCCACCCTAAAGCAGTTTGTGACTAGTTGGAAAAAAACATTAGTGCGCCTACCCTATTAAGGGCTTTGGCATTGTATTAACCGTATAATCATTTGAATGATCCTAAGAGGGGTATGATTGTAATTGGGGATTCTTTACAAATATTAATATAAGAAACACTTATTTTTTTGAATCTATGTAATCTTGTCATTATTTTATGCTTGGATGAGTGAATTCTATTAATACAGTAGATGGGTGCATGCTTTTTGGTTATATCAGAAGGTGATCACGATGGAACTCTATATAAATAGCATCTAATTGTGTATTCTTGACCTTTGTGACTTGCATGTATAGACCACAACTATCAATTATGGGCCAAAAATTAAACCATGGGTTCAACCAATGGGCCACAGTCAGAACCACAGACTAGACCTACGGTTTCTGGCAGACACAACAAAAAATAGATGAATAAATCTCATTCAGATGGGGACTTGAGGTAGGCACCACTGTCACTTTGTATTTGTTTTCACTGTCTGTTGAATTCTAGAATGTAAAATAAATTTGACTAATTAGGAAAGCCAACATAATTGGAAATATGTGCATAAGTCCTTAGGTCTTTCATTTTTAGGTTTTTACTAGGCATTGCTAGGAACAAAAAACCTCTGAGTGTAGTCCACCCTAGTCTCCAATGTGTTGGGATGTATTTTTTATTCTATTTGCTTTCTTGAGGCTCGATCAGTGGCAATTTCATAGTTAGTATGAATTATCTAAATATCATATGAAATTAATCATGCATACTTTCTTAATATGAAACGTTCTTTTTTTATTGCATTACATATAAAGAAGAATCATTTGAATTTTATCTTATGCATTTATGTTTCATGCAAATTAAAAGGAACCATACACACCACTTGGCACTTAAACGTTAGTGATTTGGGCTTGACATCCAACCACTAGTAGGGTTCAATGATGGTGGGCGTAACTTCCATCCGTTGGCCCAAATCCCATGAACCTTTTGGATACTAGACCAATACCGGATCCGAGAACCTTTCGTACCCTAGAAAATTTGCATGTATTCTCTTTAGAGGGTATAATGCTGACTGGGGGAAAATGGGTGAGGATCTGGGAGCACCTGTGCTCCTTGACCATGTGTGGGCTTCATTACCACACATATAGGTTGGATTACATGACTTGGAGTTCATAGCCAAGTTGTCGAGCTATGAGCGTACAAGCGAAAGCCATTAAAATGAGAATAAAATCCACCAAGTTTTGCAAAACACGATAAGAGTTTCTACACTAATACAACAAATCTTGAATACACATCAAACAGTTAAGGACTCACTTTCAAAATTTAATACGAGATAATCATTATTTTATACCTTGTTTGGTTAATAATAAAAGATACATCTAGATGCTAGGTACACAATGGTGGAAACATGGGGTGGCTATAAAAGGTCTAAACCTAATGTTAATGACCAAACCCTAACCAATTCATAGTAGCATGTATCAATTCCTCAACCACATGAGCGAATCGAACGTCATTTGGCAAGTATTAGAGGAGATAACTCGACACGAGGGGAACCTGTAGAGCATACCCTAGATAGAGGAGATTTAGTACACTCCTCTAGGCATAGGATAGAACAGGGATCCTCTCAGCATGAGGGTGCTCCACTCAAGAGCCATTACCAAGACCACACTACACGTACGTCCATAGGATCAGCTGAAGAGTTTGTTGTGCAGGGGACCAGGTTGGTACCCCTATGTACCAATTCCATAGGAGGATACATAACTACACCATTTGAGTATAGAAGGACTAGATATCCGCTCATTCAAGGGTAGGAAGATAGGCTCACTACCGAGCATAGGTCTAACCATACTCCCATGCGTAGTCCACCACACAATATCACCATTGATATATCAATTGTGGGAGCTAATGGCACATCATCGCATAAGTGGTGGTGATATAGATAGCTAGAGGGTCTAGGTAGTGTCTTAGAGTATTTAGGATACAAGCCTTCCACTCCACCCACTCGTGCCCCGAGTGAACATTGCGTGAGTGTCATCAAGACTACTAGAGAGCATGGAGAGGCTTATAAGCATCCTCATGTCACACACCCACTATCTATGCATAGTGGTTCATAGTATAGGATACAAGAGGATGCCAATACATTATTCATAGAAAGAGACAAAGGCACATCACATCGGTCTGATGAGTACAAAACCCACAAGGTCACTCATACAAAGCAAGGATACCAGAGGCCTCCCACAACCTATCAGATCGATAGATCACATTGATTGGTATCAGAGCAAAAATGCCAAATCCTCCAAGATAAATTGTAGTATTCTCACCTAGAGAGGCAGTGCATTGAAGATGAGAATCTTCAAGCATAGAGGCTCATTATACAGAGCCTATATGAGAAGCGCATGCGTGAAGAGTGTATCCTTGCCTAGAAGGAGTGCATGGATCAAGAGGATAGGCTAGCTAGGGCTAGCCTATATCCTCATGATGATAATAGAGACTATGTATATAGGAAGACTTTGTCATAAGCCTATATGCATCAAGAGAAAAGACACGTTCGTACTCATGCTAGTGTCAAATAGAGGGAGCGGCCACCGCTAATCGATAATCAAAGGCAAAGGTAGGATGAAGAAGAAGAGGGAGATGAATACAAGCAAGAATATCCTTAGAGCTCTCGAGCTGAGGAGGAAGAGCAACACCCTCCATCTCGTACGAGGAAGACAATACCTCCTAAGCCACCTCCATGTCAACTTAGGGAGGAGGAATTTCTATCTTTGGAGGCCTATAAGGCCTTATCCAACAAGATCAAAACCATCCAAAGACAAGGCACAACTATTCAAAATATGAAATTAAGAAAAATTCATAATGAGCCTTTGGATCCTTCGGTGCCTACTCTGTCTTATCGTGAGCATTTTGATATGCCCAGGTTAGACAAGTTTAAGGGTGATGAAGATGCACAAGAACATGTCACAAGCTTTCTAGATGCTTGTTTTTAGATAGCAAGCAATGATGCATTGTTATTGTATGCTTTCATAAAAACACTTTTTGATCCCACCCAGGAGTGGTTCAATCAGTTAAAGAAACATAGCATAATAGGTTTTGAGAAATTAGTTGATGCCTTTATTGAAAGCTATTCCTTTGGTGTCAAGAAATAGGCCAATATTTCTAATTTGGCTATGCTAGCTCAGTGTGATGACGAGCCAATAGAGAAATACAAAAAGAGATGGAGGAGACTAATGGTAAAGTTGCCATTCCTTATTATTTCCAAAGAGTTAACCTAAATTTTTATGAAGAGTTGTGCCAAACACATCTCGTTACTGCTACAACTGCAACAGTATCCTACATTCGAAGAGGCTTTGGTGCAAGACAAAGTGATTGAGGACATCAAGTTGTAGGAAGGCAACTTGAAGCTCAAGAATAGGAGACAGGGACAAAAGAATAGTACCACAAAATAATAGGGCAAGCAGGCCCTTGTAAATCAAGTGGTGTTGAATCTCCAGAGAGAGGACAAGGGGCAACAAAAATAAAATTATCAATCCCAACCTCCTCCTACATAATATGATAAGCACAACAACAATTATAAGGGCAAGAACAAAGATCAACATCCACATCACCAATTCATACCATTGACGAAATCACTGACATCAATTTTCCATCAGCTATGCGAGGATAAGGCAATTAGATTGCCCAAAATTAAGATGGTAGAGCCCAATCAACCCAAATCAAAGGGGTACCAAGAAGATTTGTTTTGCATTTTTCATTGAATTAAAGGCCATGACATTGAGGTGTACTAGAATTTCAAAAACATTGTGCAAAATATGATTGACAAAGGTGAGATTGTAGTGCCACACAAGCCACAGGTGCCCGATAATAAAAATATGGAGATTTACAAAAAACCCTTGCCAAATCATGAGGCGCCTTGCAACAACGTTGGCCAGGTCAACCAGGTGTGAGTCAAACCACCTACCCAGGGGTTCATAGGCATGGTGAACATTATCAATAGGCATGGAAGATATGAAAAACATAATCAAACTCGTGTTACCATTCAAATACAAGCCATGCTGAATCAGCAACCAACATAGAATATTGCAGGCCCACCAACAAGACCGATGGTGACCTAAGGAGCAGGTTGGTCCAAAAATTGTAGACAAATCATGTGAAGTTGTCAATATATGAGCTAATAAAGTAGTCCCCAAGGCACAGGGAGACTCTTATGGACATTTTGAGGTCCATTGAAGTACAATACTAGGATGCATAATCATTTACTAATTTCGTGGGACATGTACAATAGTGTCAGGAATAGATGATCCAATTTTACGATCATGAGATAAGGATGGTTTCTACAACCATGGCTTACCCTCCATTGCATATAATAACATGTGTTAATCACATGCCATTTAAAAGGGTCTTGATTGATATTGGATCATCGATCAACATAATAACGACCAAGGTGTTGAGTCATTTAAATCTATCTAAATCACACATTATGCCCACTACATTTACATTAAGAGGGTTTAACGATGCACTATGTTCGATTGTTGGCACAATTATCCTACCCATGTAGGTGGGCCTGAATACCATCTCTGTGATGTGTCATGTTGTAGAAGGGGCCATGCAGTACAACATATTACTTGGTAGGCCTTGGATTCATGAAATGCATTGTGTTCCCTCGATATTTCATCAGTGTGTGAATTATATTCATGAGGGATAGGTTCACATAGCGGTATTGAAGGAAGAGCCATTTAAGTTCATGAACCTAGTGGATTTTCATGGGGGTTTCATACTCCCATCAATGCACCTAGATGTTTGGCCATCGTCACCAATAAAGAAACTAGGAGGTAAACCAAAAGTATGTGCTCAACCAACGCCATCTATGTCACACAGATCAAAACACACCATTGCCACTTCCATGAAACCCTCGACATCATTCATGCATTGGGATGATAGGAAGTTGAAGGTAAAAATGGGTGAGAAAGAGAAAGAGTGTGAGCCTAAGCCAATCACCGAGGAGATTCCCACTCCTATGGAAGTTGAGGAACCCCAAGACAAAGTTGAGTAGGCCCCTCAGCCTGCCTCACCTGCATCTGTAGTAGGGTCATTTGCACCGTGGGTGATAGTACATCTCATCAAAACCAGATTAGGCGAGTACCTTGTGCAGAATGTAACCTTTGGACCGATTTTAAAGATTGTGTAAGATATGGTCTGACCATCCGCTCATCGTTACCCAATTGGATTGGTGGTTCTATTGGGAGAGCCATCTAATCAAACTAACTTCATCTATGTGGGGCTAGACCAACTTACAATGTGAGAGCCCTTGGATGAAGATGACGATGAACCTTTCACTGTAAATGTTAATTATCTATCCGATCCAGAGTATGCCATGTATATTTTTGAGCTATATCATTGGTATGGATACGACCTTGGTCTCTTTGAACAAGGATGGAGGACCCCATTGGAGCCTCGTTATTAGTTAGTCACTGATAGGTTTAGTTTAGGGTTACAGATACAGGGGTAGGATGATTTGCTCATAGTATCCCTAGATCGTTTGTACCTTAGTATGGAGAATGATGTGGATTTTAATCCATATCATCTGGATCCTTCCAGATTTTAGAGGAATCACCCTATGATATTTGTCATCACTGTTGAGCCACTCAAATATCATCATGAAGGGCTCCTTAAGAAGACTAAGATAGAACTGAACCCCAGAGATCACCTAGGACACCAAACCAATGATGCAGTCGATGACATAGACGTGCAAGGGTGTAACCCCATTGTTGTATGCTATCTCGAGATAGGATATCTTTGTAATGAATATGGAGTGGAGTCCACCTCTGATATGAGTGGACTAGGTTATGACACAGATGAGGAATCCTCAAGCGATGATGAATCTGGAGATGAAGTTGAGGGTTCCTATGAAAGGCCATGGCATGCACATCATTTATTTCCTATTGAATCGATATAGGTTATCAAAGAGATCCCTCCCAATGTTTATCATTCAAGGGAAGAAGCAGAGCTAGATTTCTTGGTGATGTCACACTTAAGATACAATTATATGATTTTTCTAGATAGTGATGATAGCGATCTAGCCGTCAGATTCATGGGGCTACACTTGCCATAGCACCCCTAGGAGTAGGGGTGAATGAAGGATTCTATTATGATAGTGACAAAGAAGATGAGCTAGATAGGGCCTACCTTGGTCCTCCTTATTTGCATTACTATCATCAATCCATCGACATTGATGAGGTCTATCTATAGTTACACGTTGGTCCTCGTCTGAGAGCAAGATGATTAAACCTAGATCAAATTCATCTATTAGTTAATCCCCTTCTGCCAACTTGCATGGAGATCTAAGAACCAAATGATCTTATTTTGTAGTCAATGCATAGGGAGGATTTAGTTGTTCACAGTCCTCATAGGGAAGACCCCTTTGTACCTATGCCATTAGAGCCATATCGTGGGTATGAGGACTATGCAAATTTTGTAAAATTTGGTTTGTGTGGTCTTGGAGATCAATTCCATTTCATAAACATGGTCTCCATTGATTTGACCACTCCACTCCATAATCTAGCAGATCCGTCCAAACTGTTGTATCTTAACAAAGATGTTATCGACTGGGATTGCACTGATTCACCCATTGAGCCTGAAGATTTCTTCACTAATGAAGAAATATTGCAACCTTTCCATTTTGTTCTAGGCTATGCATATGATGTTTATCATGCCAAAAATGATTCCAATGTGGAACCGATCAATCCGGTTGATGACATCCATATGATTCCTACGCCTCACCAGCTTGAGGAGGGATCACATATGTCAATAGAGGAAACCTTTGAGGTGGATATCAGTAATGATCCTACCAATGCAAAGAAGGTTAAATTTGGAGAGAGTCTCACTCCAGATGAGTGGGCCACCCTCATTCCTCTGCTGAAAGAGAGACTAAATTTGTTTTCTTGGACGTACAAGGATATGCCAGGTATAGACCTAAAATTGGTTATGCATAACCTTTTGCTAGATTTGACAAAGAAGCTGGTCAAGCAAAAGCTTAGAAAAATACACCCAACAGTAGCTTTAATGGTGAAAAATGAGCTATAAAAGTTGTTGAATGTGGAATTTGTATTTCCATCGATTATCTAGAATGGGTGTCCAATATGGTACCTATGGGAAAACCTAATGGAAGAATTCATATTTGCACGGATTTTATAGACCTAAATAAGGCAACACCCAAAGATTTATTTCTATTGCCCAATAGTTTTTTTGGTTACAACCAAATTAGGATTAAACCCAAAGACCAGCATAAAATCATGTTTATAACACAATGGAGAATGATTTGCTACAAATTTATGTCATTTGGCCTAAAAAATGCTAGTGTCACATATTAGCGGGTCATGACATACATTTTTCATGACTATATGCACAAAATTCTAGAAGATTATATCCATGAATTGTTAGAAAATTCATTGCTACAGGAAGAGCATGTAGAGGTCTTAAGAAAAGTCTTTGATCTCTTGATAGAGCAAAATGTCAGGCTGAATCCTAAGAAGTGCGCATTTTGCATAACTTCTAGAAAATTACTAGGATTCATCGTCTCTAAAAGATGCATCAAAGTAGACCCAGCGAAGGTCAAGGCTATTATGGAAATGTGTCCTCCCACCAATATTAAGGAATTAAGGAGCCTTCAGGGCAAGGTAGCATCGATAAAATGATTTATCGCTCAACTATCAGATAAATGTTGACCCATGAATCGACTACTACATAAGGGAGTCCCATTCAACTAGGACAAGGACTGCAAGGCAGCCTTCGCTAAAATAAAGTAATACCTAGTAATGCCACTAGTGCTAGCTCCACCAAGGCCAGAGGTGCCTTTTTTACTATATATATCAACAACTGACTTTACATTGGGAACCACGTTAGCCCAAAATAACATGCAAGGCAAAGAACATACCATATATTATATTAGTCGAACCTTGATGAGCTACAAGCTTGGGTATGCATATGTGGAAAAATTATGTTTAGTAGTAGTGTTCACTATAAAGAAATTGTGACACTATATGTTAAGTCATACGACATACATTATATCCAAACAAAATCCTTTGCAGTATAGGATGAGTAAAACTTATCACAATACACGTACTCTAAAGTGGATCATGCTATTGATGGAATTTGATCTAGAATTCATAAGCCAAAAGTCCATTAAGGGATAGGTCATAGTAGATCAATTAGATGAGGCACCACTGTCAAACAGTAGGCCTCTAACAATTGAGCTTTCGGATGATGTAGTCTTTTTCATATCTGAAGCTCTCGAACTCGAAGAACTAGAGAACAATACTGATATGACTATGTTCTTTGACGGTTCAAAGTGTAAGCAAGGGGGTGGTACTGGAATAGTTTTCTTCATGCTGTAAAGAACTCTAATTCCCTTGTCATTCAAGTTGTATTTTACGTGAAACAAACAACGCTGAGTACGAAGCCCTACTTCTAGACCTCCACACAATTGTCACCATGAATATTAAGAGATTGAACATCTTTTATGACTCCTTGCTCATAGTAAATCAAGTCAAGGGGCTATTTCAATGTTGATGCCCCATAATGAAAGCCTATAAAGATCTAGTTGACACATATTTGGCTAAATTTGAATGGTATGACATTGAGGCAATCTCTCGATCATCAAAAAAATTTGCACACCATGGCATATTTGGGATCTTTAATCCCTCAAAATCCATCTATAGATTTCACTACCATCCATGTCAATATTCTATCGCATCTGGCAGTAAACCGTGCAACCTATGATAAAAAATAATTGATCAACATGATTAGTGTAGAACCAAAAGCTGAATGGTTCTACAAAGCTAAAGAATTTATTAAGAAGGCACCCTGGGGGTCATTAACCTCTTAGAGTCCTATGGGGAGTGGTACTACCATTCACCATAGGGTTGTTTTTGAGTCTACATTTGCAAAGGTAAATACACAGGGGGAGAGAGTCATATTAGGAGTTGAAGCTGAGGCTTATCAAAATTGGATGTCGCAAATTAAAGACTTCTTGAAGCTTAGTATAATCCTAGAGGGATTGTCGCATGCCACGAAGTGAACATTTAAACAAAAATTAGCTAAGTATATCTTAATAGGAGACATATTATGCCGAAGAATCTACGATGGAGTTATCCTTCATTTCTTAGAGCCCCAAGAGGCATCATGGGCAATTTCACAAGCTCATGATGGTAAATACGATGGCCATTTTAGTGGCATGGCCATCATCAAGCGCATCCTTTGAATGGGCTACTATTGGCCCACTATGGAGAAAGAGTGCAATGTGTATGTCAAGAAATGCATTAAATGCCAGCATCATGCTAATATTACACACTTGCCATCACAAGCCTTACAACCCATCCAAGCGGCTTGGCAATTTCCTCAGTGGGGATTAGATCTTATAGGAAAGATCTCTCCTTTGTCATTAGGTCGACATACATTCATAATCATGGCTACTGAGTATTTTACAAAGTGGGTGGAAGCAATACCCTTAACAATGACAACTAGATCTCATATAGTAGAGTTTATACTGGAGCATATCATAAATCATTTTGGGATTCCATCCAAAATAATATTGGATAATGGAACGTCTTTCAAGAATAAAACTGTGAGAGCTTTGACATCTAAATATAGAATAAAACACATTTTTACGACTCCATACTATTCACTAGAAAATGGGTAAGCTGAAGCTTCAAATAAGATAGTGGTGGCCATATTGAAAAATACGGTACAAGAAAACCACAAAGACTGGAATATCCAGTTGCCCCTTGTGTTAGGGGCTTACAGGACTAGTATTCAGATGCCCACTGGGGCAACATCGTTCTCACTAGTATATGGTGCTGAGGCCATTATACCCTTGGAATTAGAAATTCCAACGTTGCGCATCACATTGAAAGAGTTTATAGATGACGACATCACACGATAAGCTTGACTGGATCAACTGATGCTACTTGATGAACGTCGCATGAATGCCCTGAAGCATCTCCGTGTTTATCAAGAGTGACTAAAATGAGCTTACAATATCAAAGTCCACTAGAGAGAATTTGAATTTGGGGACATTGTCTTGAAAGAGAACCAACATAACTCTAATTTACTACCAGATATGTGAGAAATTCATGGCTAATTGGATAGGACCCTACATAATATCTAAAAATATTGGTCCAAGTACATCATCATATAGAGCATAATAAAAATATAGGATAGATATCGGATGAATATTAGAAATAATATTTAGATGGCCACTGACTATATCATGCATATCTTTCAAATTTTGCAAAAGAAAATAGAATGACAGATTATATAATTCACATCAAACAACTGCATTCATTGCATTTCATATATGGGTGATTAATTTATTAAATTCTTATCTTAAGTATTTTCAATTACATTCATGATTTTTATTCATTCTGTGGTGTCATCCATTATATCGATAAACATATTTGCATTCATTCCTTATGTTTTAAGTGATTAAAGCATACAGGTTCATTTACATTAGATCACTATCATGTGAATAAATCATTACATACATTAATGCATACAATAAAAAAATATCAAATATGCGTTAAGAGAAAAATATTGCATCCATAATAAATCACACATCTAAGCATCTAGATCATTGCATATCATCATCATCATAAATCAAATAGCTATCTAGTGCATGTCATCCATACATAACATCATTTAGCATAAAATTAACATAAGCATTGCATCCATGTGCATAACATAAACAAAAAATTAAAAATATATACGCAAGTACACATAATGAGCCATAAATGATCAGATCATATATATGTGTCTCAAAGTACATCAGGAGTACAAAATGCCCACAGACTAAAATTGTGTAGGTCCTTGACCTTACACCAAAAATGGTACATATACAAAATGTAGCTATGATCATATAGATCCCTAGCTTTGGCCTACTCACCCTGAATTGGAGATCTCACCACCTCCCTCAACCCTGTGCCTTGGAGCTTGCTCTGTAGTCTGCTCTAGTTCCTGTTGGGTGCCCTATTGAGGGCCCTGTGTGCCACCTAACCTAAAAATGCCTAGCACACGGGATATCGATATGTCTAGGTGGCTAGTCCTATGACTCAAGGTTGCACCTATCTCCTTGTGACTCCTATGAGAGCTATCACCATGTGTGATGGAGGACCTATGGGTCCTCTTTGTCCTATGAGTCCTCTAGATAGAACTAACAGTGGACTATCCTAAGGTCCTGGACCTGGTCCTTTGATGCCTAGTAGCATGTTTGTCCTCAGGAACCTCTAAGCCCCTAAGTCTAATGTAGCCCTCAAAATGGGATATGTGAGCTACCCTCGCATCGCATAGTTCATTTCCCTCCTCTATAAGGGAAGTGAGCTGCCTGGCCTTTGCCATAGGATCATCACCTTCTAGCAATATAATTGAAGGAATAGCTGGAGGTCCCATGACCACCTGAGAGGGTGGAGGAGACCTCATATATGCTCTGAGCAGATCCCTCTCTCCAACTACCTCACCCCACTATGCCTGTGCCAAGTCACAAGGCAGTTAGTGATCTCTCTAACCTGGGCTTCTACTATCATGGCTCGTGTTTTTAGGCTAGTAATCTACTACTCTATCTGAGTTAGTTTGCAATATTTGTCAGTTAGCTGTACCCATAGAGTGGAAATAGTGGTGTATCGTTCCATATACTGTGTAACATATCAATCAAGCTAACTCTGAAAGTCAGCAACCTAGGCTAAGAGGACCCCCTTTGCACTGTCAAGAGGGACCTCAACCTCCTCTAGAGCCTCATCATATGGGTAAATCTTAGGAGCCTTCTCGATGGTGGACTCTATGCCCCATCTGCCCTGTCTGCTGGTGCACCTTGTGCCCATCAGGATCCACCTTTACCTCTGCCTAGTCTGACACTCTTCCTAGAGACCTCGATCCATGCCATCGGAGCATGGACCACCATCCATCATTTATTGGGGTGGTAGTAGTCCTGTCAAAACTAGACTCCTAGAAGTAATTTTAATCATACCCTAGAGCCAGAGGCTGAATTCATGGTAGATATCACTCTAAATCCAAGCATCGATACACAAATGGGATCTCTAGGATGTCTTGCACTATACCTAACTAATGCAGGATATGAGAGTAGAACTAACACTCTCTAATCTCGGCATTCCAATCGAGTAGCCACCTATCCCAGCGAGCCTATCAAATCCACTCATTCGCCTCAGCCCATGCTAGGAAATCCATGTATGGATGCCACTCAATATCATCCAAGCCAAGTGATGCGAATCGTGTAATGTAATGTTGGATGTCACCAACATGGGTCCTACTCCTGAACCCCTCCTCCTCATGAGGCTAGTAGGCAGCATAGCACTAGTGGTCATCATCAATATCTGAGATGTACAATGGTATATCTCTAGGATGCTCTATCCTGATGTGCTGCCATCTCCAAATCTAAAGTAGCAAGCTGTAGTTGATGCCTCGATGGCTTTGGTCAGTAATTTGATACAACTCTTTGTATAACTAGCATAGTAGGGTTCTTCCCCAAGCTAGTCATAGTGACTGATCCGTTGAGCTTTGAACCACTCTCCAAATAGTGGCTAGGAGGTTCTAGGGAATCCTCATGCTCAAGGATTCTAGAAGAAAAAATTGCACCACCAGGTGCATAAATACGGCCTCCTACATAGACAAGATGTTCTTCCTCTACCAGTATCCGATGTGGACTCGTCAATGATCGATACTGCATTGAGCCTCCTAAATCCGGTCATTGAAGATAGCATAAAAAATGGGCCCCTTAGCCCTATAAGTAGAAGAGATGATGGCCTCGCCATCAATGGGGATCCTGAAGATCCTATAAATGTCCTCCAAGATCACAGTCATTTCACCTATAGGCAGGTGAAATATGTTGGTCTACGCATTCCAGCACTAAGCCAACGCAGTCAAGTAAGCTTGATCCACCCTAATCGTGGGTAGATCCAAGACGTAGTCGAATCCAACGACTCTGAACCATCTCTGTTCCCCAAGAGTGAGCTGTCCATAGAGAGTCATAAGGATTTCGGTCTTGCAATCTCTAGAGGTCAACCTCTGAAATAAAAGCATAGTATAAGGAAAAATATAACTAAAAACAAATAGAACGTTAAAAAAAATTACCTAAAAAGCATCAAAAACATCTAAAAAACTGATAAAAATACAAAAACATGTTATCAGGCAGTCCTAAAAATAAAAAATATCACTTAGACAAGTCAAAAATACATTAATCACCATTAACTACTTATAAAACCTTGGAAAAATTAAATATTTGATAAAAAATTTCCTAAAGTCTGCGAACCGCGGGTCAACCCTACGGTTCTTATACAGTCAAAAATTGACCATTGGGATTTTAAATGCAGATCGTAGATGGCGGTTGTGGTCCCCAATTGGTCAATTGGGAACCGCAGTTGGTACCTGTGGTCTCCAACTGTGATCTTGTCAGGGTCATTTCCTTGGCTAAAAAAAATAAAAAAATAAAACCTACAGTAGCTTAATCTAGCATGAGGTTCGTTACTAATAGTTTAATTAGGTTCAATTAGCCCATTTATTAGTGAGGTTAATTTTATCGGTAATGGATGCGCAGTCTCAATTTTGAATTACCTTGCCCTCACCTCTACCTTGGCTAGATGAAGCTTGCCCATGGTCTGCCATCGTGCGGTGTGTAGGGTGTGGGTGTAAGAGTTTGGTAGGGTTTCAAGTCAGTTTTTAGTTGTCACTGTTAGAGCTCTGAAATTGCCAATCGTTGTTAAGGAATAATAAAGTAAATTTGAAAATTGAGCCTTTTAGAAGCTTTCGTTGTTTCGTGCAGATCACAGGCCCTAGCTGTGGTTCCCAAAATTGCAATAGGGAACTACAAACCCTAGCCACAGTTTGCAACTAGTAGCAAATTTAGTAAAAATCCACCGTGGGAAGGTCTAAAAAGGTAAATTAATGAATTCCATTGGATCAAATTTTCAAAATGAGCAATCAACGTTGCAAATTTGGTGATGTTAAAAGCACCAGGATCAATTCAAAAATCAAAATTAACAAAAAAATAAACTAATTAAAAACACCAAATGCGTCTTGTATTCAGTTATTTACCCTATACACTTGGTGGTTGTAGCGACTTGCAATCAATGCAATCTGATAAGATGAGTAAATTACCATAAGGAAATTTGGGGCAAAAATTGTCATCATTGATCTGATATGCTTCTTTTCAATCCCTAAGAAGGCCTTCGTGGCTGGACTTCTCCATAGGAACGAGGTGTTTCATGTCATGTCTCCTATGACATATTTTTAGCAAATCATTGATAATTTGATTCAACACACATCTAATTGGATTTGTTTCATTTTGATACCCTAAGATAGCTATTGTAGCCCAAATCCTCCATGGGATAGGAATGTGCAATCAATATTAATAGTTGGAATCAAAAGCTAAACTAGGCCTAGCCAAGGCATTAATTTGGTCAAATCTAAATGTGTTCAGATCATCCATGGTGGTCAAGCGACATCGTCGCTTTAATCATTGTTATTACTCTCATCGAATTGTCGCTTGAGGGGATAGTCATAATATCAATTCATAATCAAAATCAATAGAATATCTCAGAGATCATAGACCCCTTGATCTTATCAAAATTGCATTCATGCTTGCGAATCATTGTAAAAAACTATCACAAGCTTACCCCTTTGCTTGGGGAAAATAGCAAATATGATAATTTGTTTGTATCTCTTCTCCTTTCGGTTATATAGGCCTAACTCCTATTGTAGCATCAAATGCTACCCGAATGCCTGATGGCGAGTGCAAGCTTTTCAAATGTAAGCCTTTCACCTAGTTGGAAGCAATGATTCCAAGATGCACATCCTTTTGCTGGACAAGAGGCATCTAATATTGATTTGACTATTGATCATCATAGAACCTTTGACATCATTTGAAGAGGTATATTTTTGCTCAGTGTTGTTCGATCTTACAACACATCTCAAAAGGGGCATCTGTAGACACCTAAAACATGTCATGTTAAGGGCGACTACTCATATGGGCATGCTACAAGACCATATAGAGGATCTTGGATAGACTCCAAGATAGAGCAGTGGTTCTAACCACTCAATTTGGGCTCCTTGGCCTAATCAATCTAAACCATAGCCCAGACCTATGGTCTATAGGCTAAATCATGATTGAGAACTATGGTTTACAGTTTAGACCATAGTTGTAACCTGTGATCTTAACTAAAGTTTAGTTGGCCTTCATCTGTGCCAAATCGGTTTGAACGACCATTTGATCTAGAATATGGTGGTTAGAGGACGAAAGCTTCTAATCCAACTATCCTAACCACCATTTCTTGATATTGTATTCTTCATGAAGCTACCTCTAGACCTTGGATAGTCCTATAAGTACCCCTTAGAATTAGGGTAAACTATTAGAGAGAGCATTGGATATTTGAGAAGCGAAGCCTTGTCGAATTTTACACTCAACCGAGTATACTGAGAGAGAGCTATTGCACTTATCCCCTACCTACTTGTCAATATTCATGATGGATTGAATTATGGATGCCCTAGGAGCTTAGGAGAGTAGAGAAGCAAATATCTAGGTAAACAAAGGCCCTTCATAGCGAATCAACCACCGAATCAGTCTAAGGACACCGAAGGTGACCATTGAACATCAATTTGGACAAGGAGGTCAAGCCCACTGTCCTTGAAATTGAGGGAAAACCTATTATATTGCTAACCATGGCTTTCAGCCATGGTTTACAGTGTAGACCGCTCACCAGAGCTATGGTTTGCAATAGAGGTATTACCACCTTACTATTTCTATTTCCATCCATCTAGTTAGCTTAGATTAGACACTTCTATGGTTCAGTTGTAGTTTAAAATATTTATGACCAATAGAATTAGGTTTAGAATAGTTTCATTGCATTTGCATTAAGTAGGCTTTAATGGATTCTTTATGTGCTTTTATGCTCTATTTCATGTAATTGGTCCATTCATTATTTAGTTGCTATCTTTCTTTATGCAATTCCATAAATCTTGATCCAATTAACATAGTCTAGAAATGCTTTTCATGCTTTTTTGATTATACATTCTTAATGGTATCTTTATGTACTTTTTCCAAAAGGGCCTCATCATGAGAGGTTGCCTATATTTTTGACACTTTTATGTAGTTTCTTGATCGTAGGGAATATATTCGAAGGAGATTCAACCATCAAGTTCCTTACCCAACACAAAGAAGAAGGCAATTCCATCCTAGAGCAGTTTGTGACTAGTTGAAAAGCAACATTAGTGCATCTACCCTATTAAGGGATTTGACATTGTATTAACCGTATCATCATTTTAATGAACCTAAGAGGGACATTATTGTAATTGGCGATTATTTGCAAATATTAATATAAGAAACACTTATTTTGTTGAATCTATGCAATCTTGTCATTATTTTATGCTTGGATGAGTGAATTCGATTAATACAGTAGATGGGTGCACGCTTTTTGGTTAGATCAATGGATTAGCCTTATAATGGATTTATCCAAAACCTCATAACTCTATTAAAAGTTTCAAGGAACTTATGAAGGCTTTTGTTAAATAATTTTTAGTCTAAATAGAAGAGAAGGTCACAATAGGTGACCTACCAAATTAAGCAAGCCAAAAACAAATAATTCTCATATTTATTATCTAAATAGATGTCCTTAGTAGTAAGACTCCAATATATTCCTTTCCCTAAATATCTCTTACATATATTCATAAGGAACCTTCATAAGGAACTGCAGAATGGACCTTCGGTTTCCAGTAGACATAGCAAACAACAGAGGGATAAATCTCATTCATATGGGGACTTGAGGTAGGTACCACTATCACTCTTTGTATCTATTTTCACTATCTGTTGAATTCCAGAATGCAAAATAAATTCAACTAATTAGGAAAGACAACATAATTGGCAATATGCACATAAGTCCTTAGGTCTTTCATTTTTAGGTTTTTACTAGGCATTGTTAGGAACAACAGACCTCTGAGTGTAGTCTGCCCTAATCTCCAGTGTGCTAGGATGTCCTTTGTATTATGTTTTCTTTTTTAAGGCTTGATCAGTGGCCATTTCAGAGTTAGTATGCATTGTCTAAATATCATATGAAATTAATCATGCATACTTTCTTAATGTGAAACATTTTTTTTTTCTTGCATTACATATAGAGAATAATAATTTTAATGTTGTCTTAAGCATTTATCTTTCATGCTTTAAATTAAAAGGAACCACACACGCCACTTGACACTTAAAAGCTAATGAGTTGGGCTTGACATCCAACCACTAGTAGGGTTAAACGACGATGGGTGTAACTTCCTTTCATTGGCCCAAATCTTGTAAACATTTTGGATACTAGACTAATACCAGATCCAAGAATCTTTCGTACCCTATAAAATTTACATGTATTCTCTTCAGAGGATATAACACTGATTGGAGAAAATGGTTGAGGATATGGGAGGACCTGTACTCCCTGAACGTATGTGGGCTTCATTTACACACATTATAGTTGGATTACATGACTTGGAGTTCATAGCCAAGTTGTCAAGCTATGAGTGTATAGGTGAAAGCCATTAAACCGAGAATAAAATCCAACAAGTTTTGTAAAATATGATAAGAGTTTCTACACTGATAAAACAAATCTTGAAAACACATCAAATAGTTTAGGACTCATTTTCAAAATTTAATACGAGAAAATAATTATTGTATACCTTGTTTTCTTATAATAAAAGATACATCTAGATGCTATGTACACAATGGTGGACACACAAGGTGGTCGAAAAATGTCTAAACCTAACACTGATGACCAAACCCTAACTAATTCATAGTAGCACATGTCAATTCCCCAACCACATGAGCAAACCAAACGTCTTTTGAAAAGCATTAGAGGAGATAAATCAACATGAGGGGAGCCTGTAGAGTGTACCCTGGATAGAGGATCTCTAGTACACTCCTTTATGCATATTATAGAACAGGAAGCCTCTCAGAATGAGGGTGCTCAACTCAAGAGCCATAACCGAGATCACATTGCATGCGCACCCGTGGGATTGACCAAAGTGTTTATTGTGCAGGGGACTAGGTTGTTGTCCCTACATACCAAGTCCATTAGAGGATCCATGCCTCCACCTTCTAAGTATAGAAGGACTAGAGATCTGCCTATTCACGGGTAGGCAGATAGGCTCGCTACCAAGCATAAGTCTAACCATACTCCCATGCATGGTCCACCATGCAAGATCACCATTGATATATCAAAGGTGGGAGCTAATGGCACACCACCACATGAGTGGTGGTGGTCTAGAAAACTAGAGGGTCTAGGTAGTGTCTTAGAGCAGTTAGGCTACAAGCCTTCCACTCCACCCACTCGTACCCTAAGTGAGCATAGCGTGAGTGTCGTCAGGACTACTAGAGAGGATGGAGAGGCTTCTAAGCACCCTCATGTCACACACCCACTATATATGCATGGTGGTTCATAGTATAGGACATAGTATGATGCCAATGCCATCTTCATAGATAGAGGTAAAGTCACAACACATTGGTCCGATGGGTAAAAAACCCACAAGGTTACTCATATAGAGCAGGGATACTAGAGGCCTCCCATGATCGATCAGATCGATACATCACATCGAATGATATCAAAGTAAAAATGCCAACTCCTCCAAAATAAATTGGAGGATGCTTGCCTAGAGAGGTAGTGCATTGAAGATGAGAATCTTCAAGCACAAAGGCTCATTATATAGAGGCTATATGATCAGCACATGTGTGAAGAGCGTATCCTTTCCCAGAAGGAGCACATGGAGCAAGAGGATAGGCTAGCTAGGGTTGGCCTATATCCTCATGATGAGCATAGAGAGCATGTATATAGGCAGGCTTTGTCGCAAGCTGATATGCATCAAGAGAAAAGAGACACTCGTACTCATGCTAGTACCAAACAAAGGGAGTGGCCACCACTGCTTGATAATCAGAGGCAGAGGCAACATGAAGAAGAATACAGATATGAATACGAGCAAGAATATCCTGAGAGCTCCCGAGTTGAGGAGGAGGAAGAGCAATGACCTCCATCTCGTACGAGGAATACAATACCTCCTAAGCCACCTCCACATCAACTTAAGGATGAGGACTTTCTATCTTCGAAGGCCTATAAGGCCTTAGCAGAGAAGATGAAAGCCATTGAGAGACAAGGCACGACTATTCAAAATATGACATTAAGGAAAATTCATAATTATACTTTGGATCCTTTGGTGCGTACTCTGGCTTACCCTGAGCATTTTGATATGCCCAGGTTAGACAAGTTTAAGGGTGATGAAGATGCACAGGAACATTTCATGAGCTTTTTGGATGCTTATTTTTAGATAGTAATAAAGTGGTGTTGAATCTCTAGGGAGAGGACAAGGGGTAAAAAAAATAGAATTATCAAGCCCAATATCCTCCTACGTAATATGATAAGCATGCTAATAATTATAAGGGCAAGAACAAAGATTAACACCCACCTTGCCAATTCATACCATTGACGAAATCGCTGACATTGATTTTCCATCAGCTATGCGAGGCCAAGGCAATTAGATTACCTGAAATTAAGATGGTAGACCCCAATCAACCCAAATCAAAGGGGTACCAAGAAGATCTATTTTGTATTTTTCATTGAATTAAAGGCCATGACATTGAGGTGTGCTAGAATTTCAAACACATGGTGCAAAATATGATTGAAAAAGGTGAGTTTATAGTGCTGCACAACCTGTAGGCATTCGATAATCAAAATATGGGGATTTACAAAAACCCATTTCCAAATCATGAGGCACCTCGTAACAACGTTGGCCAGGTCAACTAGGTGCGAGTCGAACCACCTACCAAGGGGTTCATAGGCATGGTGAATGTTATCACTAGGCATGGGAGATATGAACAACATAATCAACCTCATGCTCCCATTCAAATACAAACCATGCTGAATCAGTGGCCGACGTAGAATATTCCAAGACCACCAACAAGATCGATGGTGATTATAAGGAGCAGGTTGGTCCAAAACCTGCAGATAAATCCTATGAAGTTGTCAATATATGAGCTAATACAGTAGTCCTCAAGGCATAGGGAGAATCTTATGGATATTTTGAGGTCCATTGACATACAGTCATAGGATGTGTAGGCATTTACTAATTTTGTGGGACATGTACAGCAGTGTAAGGAACCGATGATCCAATTTTATGATCATGAGATAAGGATGGTTTCTACAACCACGAGTAACCCATTATTGCATATAATTGCATGTGTTAATCACATGCCATTTAAAAGGGTCTTTATTAATACTGGATCATCGACATAATAATGACCAAGGCTCTAAGTCATTTGAAGCTACCTAAATCACACATTGTGCCCACTACATTTATATTGAGAGCATTTAATGACACATTATGTTTGACTGTTGGCACAATTATACTACCGATGTAGGTGGTCCTGAAGACCATCTCTATGATGTTTTATGTGATAGAAGGTGCCATGCAGTACAACATATTACTTCATAGGCCTTGGATTCTTGAAATGCATTGCGTTCCCTCAATATTGCATCAGTGTGTGAAGTATATTCATGAGGGACAGGTTCATGTAGTCGCATCGAACAAAGATCCATTTAATTTCATGAACCTAGCAAATTTTCTTTGGGGTTTTATACTCTCATAAATGCACCTGTATGTTTAGCCATCATTGCCAATAAAGAAACTAGGAGGTAAACCAGTAGTACATGGTCAACCAATGCCATCTATGTCACATAGATTGGAGCACACCACTGCCACTTCCATGAAACCCTCAACATCAGTAATGCATCGGAATGATAGGAAGTTGAATGGGAAAATGGGTGAGAAAGAGGAGCATGAGCCCAATCCAGTTGCTGAGGAGATTCCCACTCCTATGCAAGTTGAGGAACCTCGAGACAAAGTTGAGGAGGCACCTCAGCCTGCCTCACCTGCATCTTCAGTAGGGTCATCCACACCACGGGTGATAGTACATATCACCAACACTTGATTAGATGAGTACCTTGTGTAGAATGTAACCTTTGAACTAATTTTGAATACTACGCAAGAGATGGGTCGACCATCCGCTCATCGTTACCCGGTTGGATCGGTGGTTCCATTGGGAGAGCCACCTAATCAGACTAACTTCATCTATGCGAGGCTAGACTAAATTCCAATGTGAGAGCCCATGGATGAAGATGACGATGAACCTTTCACTATAAAAGTTCATTATCTATCCAATCTAGAGTATGCCATGTGTATTTTTGAGCTATATCATTTGCATGGATACGACCTTGGTCTCTTTGAACAAGGACAGAGGACCCTGTTGGAGCCTTGTTGTTAGTTAGTCACTGATAGGTTTGGTTTAGGTTTATAGATATGGGGACAAGATGATTTGCTCATAGTATACCTAGATCATCTATACCTTAGTATGGTGGATGATGTGGATTTTAGTCCATATCATCCAGATACTTCTAGATTTTGGGGAAATCACCCTATGATATTTTTCATCATCGCTGAGCCACTCGAAGATCATCATGAAGGGCTACTTGAGTAGACTTAGACAAAATTGAACCCCTGAGATCATATGGGACACCAAACCCATGATGCAGTTGACAACACAAATATGTAGGGGTGTAACCCCATTTCTCTATGTGATCTCGAGCTAGGAGATATTTGTAATGAATATGGAGCAGAGTCCACCTTCGATATGAGTGGACCAGGTTATGACATAGACAAGGAATCCTCAAATGATGATGAATCTAGGGATGAATTCGAGGGTGCCTATGAAAGGCCTTGGCATGCACATCATTTATTGCCTATTGAATTGATACAAGTTATCGAAGAGATCCTTTAAAATGTTGATCATTAAGGGAAAGAAGTAGAGCTAGATTTACTGGTGATATCACATTTACGATACAATTATCTGATTGATTCAAATAGTGATGACATAGATACAACAGTCAGATTCATGGGTACACACTTTCCAGAGCACCCCCTAGGAGTAGGAGTGAATAAAGGATTCTATTATGATAGTGACGAAGAATATGATCTAGAGAGGGCCTACATTGGTCCTTATTTATGTTACCATCATCAACCCATTGACGTTGATGAGGTCTATCGATAGTTACACATTGGTCCTTATTTGAGAGCAAGACGGTTAAACCTAGATCAAATTCATAGATTGGTTAATCCCCTTCTACCAACCTACATGGAGCTCTGGGAACCAAATTATCCTATTTTGTAGTCAGTGCATAGGGAGGATCCATTTGTTTGCAGTCCTCATAGGGAAGACCCCTTTGTGCATGTGCCATTAGATCCATATTGTGGGTATGAGGACTACGTAAATTTTGTAGAATTCAGTCCATGTGGTCCTGGAGATCAATTCCATTCCATAAACATGGTCTCCATTGATTTGACCACTCCACTCCATAATCCAGCAGATTTGTCCAAATTTTTATATCTTAAAAAAGATGCTATCGACTGGGATCATGCTGATTCACCCATTGAGCCTGAAGATTTCTTCCCTAATGAAGAAATGTTGCAACCTTTCCATTTTGTGCCAGGCTATGCAAATGATGTTTATCATGCTGAAAATGCTTCCAATGCAAAACCGATCAACCTGACTGATGACATCCATCTGATTCCTATGCCTCACCAACTTGAGGAGGGATCACATATGTCGATAGAGGAAACCTTTGAGGTGGATATCAGTAATGATCCCTCTAGTGCAAAGAAGGTTAAATTTAGAGAGAGTCTCACTCCAGATGAGTAGGTCACCCTCAGCCCTCTACTGAAATAGAGACCAAATTTGTTTGCTTGGATGTATAAGGATATGCCAGGTCTAGACCAGAAATTGGTTACACAACCTTTTGCTAGATCTGACAAAGAAATCGATCAAGTAAAAGCCTAGAAAAATGCACCCAATAGTAGCATTAATGGTGAAATATGAGCTACAAAAGTTGTTGGATGTGGAATTTTTTATTTCCATCGATTATCCAGAATGGGTGTCCAATATGGTACACATGGGAAAACTCGATGGAAGAATCTATATTTGCACAAATTTTAGAGACCTAAATAAGGCAACACCCAAAGATTCATTTTTGTTGCCCAATATTGATGCTCTCGTAGATGCAATTGTAGGTCATGAAATGCTCTCCTTAATGGGCGGTTTTTTTGGTTACAACCAAATTCAGATTAAAATCGAAGACCAACATAAAACCATGTTTATAATGCCATGGGGAAATTTTTGCTATAAATTTATGCCATTTGGCCTCAAAAATACTGGTGCCACATATCAACGAACCATGACATACATTTTCATGACTATATGCACAAAATTCTAGAAGATTATATCGATGATTTGTTAGCCAAGTCATTGCTGCGAGAAGAGCATACAAAGGTCATAAGAAAAGTTTGCATTTGCAAAGGTAAATATGTAGGGGGAGCAAGTCATATTAGCAATCGAATCTGAGGCTTATAAAAATTGGATATCACAAATTAAAGACTTCCTGAAGCTTAGTATAAACCCAAAGGGATTTTCATGAAGCGCACATTTAAATAGAAAGTGGCTAAGTATGTCTTAATAGGAGACATATTATATCGACGAAGCTACGATGGAGTTCTCCTTCATTTCTTAGAGCCTCGAGAGGCATCATGGGCAATTTTTCAAGCTCACGATGATACATGCAGTGGCCATTTTAGTAGTATGGCCATCGTCAAACGCATCCTTCAAATGGGCTACTATTAGCCCACTATGGAGAATGAGTGCAATGTGTATGTCAAGAAATGCATTAAATGCTAGCATCATGCTAATATTACACACTTGCCATTGTAGGCCTTACAATCCATCCAAGCGACTTGACAATTTGCTTAGTGGGGATTAGATCTTATAGGCAAGATCTCTCCTTCGTCATCGAGTCGACATACATTCATAATCACGGATACTAAATATTTTACCAAGTGGGTGGAAGAAATACCCCTAAAAATGACAACTGGATCTCGTATAATAGAGTTTATACTAGGGCATATCATAAGTTGTTTTGGGATTCCATCCAAAATAATATTGGATAATGGAACATCTTTCAAGAACAAAACTATGAGAGCTTTGAAATCTAAATATAGAATCAAACATAGTTTTGCGACTCCATACTATCCGCAATCAAATGGGTAAGCTGAAGCTTCAAATAAGATAGTGGTGGCCATCTTGAAAAAGATGATACAAGAAAATCATAAAGACTAGCATATCTAGCTGCCCCTTGCATTATGGGCTTATAGGACTAGTATTTGGATGCCCACTAGGGCAACGCTATTCTCACTAGTATATGGCACTGAGGCCATTATGCCCTTGGAATTATAAATTCCAATGTTGCGCATCGCATTGAAAGAGTTCATTGGTGAAGGCACTATGCGGCAAGCTTGATTGGATCAACTGATGCTACTTGATGAATGTCACATGAATTTCCTAGAGCATCTCCACGTTTATCAAGAGTGACTAAAATGAGCTTACAATATTAAATTCCACCAAAGAGACTTTGAATTTGAGTACCTTGTCTTGAAAGAGAACCAACAAAACTCTAATTTACCTCTAGATATGCGAGACAAATTCGTAGCTAATTGGCTAGGACCCTACATCATATCTAAAAATATTGGTCTAGGTACCTATCACCTAACATCACTAGGGGGTGTTGAAGAGCCTGAACCTCTCAAAATCATCCATATTAAGGCATTTTATGCTTGAAGAGCATAGTAAAAGGCTCTGAGGGTTGCTTGTAACTGCTCGATCATCCTAAAAATCTCCAAACACTCCCATAAGTAGTTTGGTCAACCAAAAATCCCCAAAGACGTCTGTAAGCCCTTTGGTCAACCTCAAAAATCTTTGAGGGTGTTGTTTAAAACCATTCAATCATCCCAAAAGGCTCCAAGGTTTCCTGAAACCACTTGGTCATGTCATTTAAAGGCCTCGAGGGTTTGCTTATAATCACTCAATCATCCTAAAAAGCTCCAAGCTCATCTATGAGTAGTTTGGTCAGTCAAAAGGCACCAAGAGTTTATGAAAATTTTCTTGGTCAACCCAAAAGCTCCAAGGATTCTAAAAATTGCTTGGTCATCCCAAAACACCCCAAAGGTACCCATAAACCCTTTGGTCAAACCCCAAAAGCTTCGAGGGTTGCTTAAAACTACTCGGTCATCCTAAAAAGCTCCAAGGATTTTGCTAAAAAATCGCTTGGTCAATATAAAGGCTCCAGAGGCATGTACTCGTTGTTTGGTCAGATATGAGGCTCAAAACTCATAAAAATTATAAAATCAATAAAATCCAAAAAAAATGGTAAAGCATAAAATCCAAAAATATTTGCATTTTGCATTTGAATTTTGCATTGTCATTTTGCATTCACACATGCATTCGCTGCATTACTGCATTACATATAGGCATTCATCATCCATTGCATTCCATAGTAGGAGGTATTATATATGTTAGTCTTACAAATGACATCACGTTTGCATCTAAAGAATGCATCTCTGCATTTATCATGATCTATCATTCATGTGAGTAATTATGTTTTTCAACACAACCTATAATGTTGCTATGGAGATATACTAGGGTTTTTCGGTCACTCAACCATACTTAGTGGTCTTATCAAGAGTTGGTAGAAAGCTTGCTTTGATTTTGTAGCTAATATTCAATTAGTATAGCCCTTAGCATATCAGAAGTACATCACTAATCAACAAATTAAACAATCCTAACAAGGACTAGGGGAAGATGAAAGTCGCAAAGCAGGACCGGGTATCCTAAAGCGAAAAGAGTTATTCTTGCTTATCCCTCTGTGCAGACGGTATGGGAAATTTTGGTAGTTGGAAAAAGGATAGGTTAGTTCCCTATTCAGAATTCCTTACTTACAATAAAATGAGCATATCCCAAAGTGATATCCCATATCAATCCTCATGATTCATACCCTAGATCGATATCATAGATCAAATTTCCAAGATTGATATCCCATATTGATATCATAAGATCGATATTCTCAATAAATATAACAAAAATAGTTTTTCCAAGTAAATCATCAAAGGAAAGTTTCTGAAGAAAATTATCAAATGTAAATTCTGAAAAGTGAAGATCGAATTAAGATAAAAAAACAAGCTCAAATCAACTTCAAAGTGAAGATCATAAATAAAAGTTTGAGTGGAGATCAAATGAAGATCTAGAGACAGTTCATAATAAATATGAAATCGACTCCCTTGCTTCACTACATATGAGCAAGTATCCCAAAAAATGAAGGATAGAAAAGAATGAGCCTGAATCCCTAGAATTATCAACACTATTGTACCGTACGCATGACGATATGTCTGATACACTTGCATATCACTTGTGGGTAGACTAATGTTTGAATTTGGAATAGCTAGCTTCAGGTGTACTACATTGCCTAGTGGTTTAGTCCAACTAAAATCTAAAATTGGGATTGGATAAGACATTTGTGGTACCCCTATCTTAGAAATGGGCTGAAAGAATCTCGCCTGACATTGAGGAACGCTCATGTCTTATCTTAAAATAATAAAGAGCACACATAGGGATAATGAATAGTTAGGGCCTATCCTAGCAAAAGCCTTTTATCTCAGAAGTCTAGTGTGGTTAGTATGCAACTTTTGATAAGTCTATTAGGGTGTTTGATTCTCATGGAAAACCTCAAAAATTTCTCTTATAGCAACAAAATATCAAATATTGCAAACCATATAAATCATCAAATTGCAAATTATCGAGTCCATGATACATCATCATATAGAGCACAATTAAAATATAGGATATATACCGGATGAATATTAGAAATAATATTTAGACGACCACTGACTATATCGTGCATATATTTCAAATTTTGCAAAAGAAAATAGAATGACACATTATATCATTCACATCAAACAACTACATTCATTGCATTTCATATATGGGTGATTAATTGATTAAATTATTATCTTAAGGATTTTCAATTACATTCATGATTTTTATACATTTTGTGGTGTCATCCATTAGATTGATAAACATATTTGCATTCATTCCTTATGTTTTAAGTGATTAAAGCATACAGGTTCATTTACATTAGATCACTATCATGTAAATAAATCATTACATACATTAATGCATACAATAAAGCAATATCAAATATGTGTTAAGAGAAAAACATTGCATCCATATGCATCCATCATAAATCACACATCTAAGCATTTAGATCACTACATATCATCATCATCATAAATCAAATAGCTATCTAGTGCATGTCATCCATACATCACATCATATAACATCAAATTAACATAAGCATTGCATCCATGTGCATAACATAAATAGAAAATTAAAAATATATACGCAAGTACACATAATGAGCCATAAATGATCAGATCATATATATATATATATATATATATATATATATATATATAATGAGCCATAAATGATCGGATCATATATATATATATATATATATATATATATATATATATATATATATATATATATATATATATATATATATATATATATGTGTGTGTGTGTGTGTGTGTGTGTGTGTGTGTGTGTGTGTGTGTGTCTCAAAGTACATCAGGAGTACAAAATGCCTACAGGCTACAATCATGTAGGTCCTTGACCTTACACCAAAAATGGTACATATGCAAAATGTAGCTATGATCAGATAGATCCCTAGCTCTGGCTTGCTCCCCCTGAACTAGAGCTCTCATTGCATCCCTTAGCCCTATGCCCTGGATCTTGCTCTATAGTTAGCTCTGGTGCATTATAGGTGCCCTACTAAGGGAATTATGTGCCACCTAACCTGAAGAGGCCTAGCACATGGAATACCAGTATGTCTAGGTAGCTATTCCAATGACTTGAGGTCACAGTTGTCTCCCTATGACTCCTGTGAATGCTACCACTATGTGTACTAGAGGACCTATGCATCCTCTATGTCCTGTGAGTCCTCTAGGTAGAGCTATCCATGGATTGTCCTAAGGTCCTGGACCTGGTCTTCTCAGACCTAGTAGCATGTCTATCATTAGGCACCTCTAAGCCCCTCATTCTGATGTAGTCCTCCAACTGGAAGATGTGAGATGCCCTTGCATCACATAGGTAATTTCCCTCCTCTACAAGGGAAGTGATCCACCTAACCTCTACCATAGGATCATATCCTCCTGACAATATAGTTGAAGGAATAGCTAGAGGTCCCATGACCTCCTGAGAGGATGGAGGATCCCCCATCCATGCTTTGAGTAGAGCCCTCTCTACCACTACCTCACCTTGTGCTTATTCTAATTCATGAGTACTGGTGAGCTCTCTGACCTGGGCCTCTGCTACTATGGCCTATGCTATCAAGCTAGTAATCTATTGCTCTACCTAAGTTAGTATGTGATCTCTGTCAGTTAGTTGTGCCCGTAGAGTGGTAATTGTGGTGTCTCACTCCATATGCTATGTAACATATCGAACGAGTTGACTCTACAAGTCAGCAACCTAGGCTAGGAGTAGCCCTTATCTACTTTCATGAGGGACCTCACCCTCCTCTAGAGCCTCATCATCTAGGTTGACCTTAGGAGTCTCCTCGATGGTGTCCTTTGTGCCCCATCCACCTTCTATCCATTGGTGCACCCTACACCCGTCAGGATCCACCTCTACCTCTGCCTAGTCCAACACTCTCCCCAAAGACCCAAATATATACCATTGGAGCATGGACCACCATTCATAATATGCTGGGGTGGTAGAAACCCTATCAAACCCAGACTCCTAGAAGTCATTTGGCTCATCCCCTAGATTTGGAGGCCAAATCCATGGCATATCCCGCTCTAAAGCCAAGTGTTAGTACACAAATGGGATCTATGGGATGTCCTGCACTATGTCAAACTAACATAGGATGTGAGAGTAGAAATGATACTCTCTAATCTCAACCTTTTGGCTGAGTAGCCACTTGTCCCGGTGATCCTGTCAAAGCCACTCACCCGCTTCAGCCCATGCTGGGAAATCCATGTATGATTACCACTCAATATCGTCCAGGTCGAGTGATGTGAACCATGTAATGTAATGTTGGATGTCACCAACATGGGTTTTGATCCTAAAACCCTCATCCTTGTAAGGCCAGTAGGTAGTAGAGAATTAGTGACCATCATCAATCTCTAAGATGTGCAGTGGTAGCTCTCCAGGATGCTCTATATTGATGTGTTGCCAGCCCTAAATCTGAATTAGTAGGCTTCATCTGATGCCTTGATTGCTTTGGTTAGTAATATGATACAACTCTTTGTATAAATGGCATAGCAGGGTGCTCCCCCAGGCCATTCATAGTAGCTAATTCGTTGAGCTCTAAACCACTATTCGGATAGTTGCCAGGAGGTTCTAGGGAATCCTTGCACCCGAGGAGTCTATAAGAAAAACTTGCACCACCAGGTGCATAAATACAACCTTTTACATAGATAAGATGTTATTCCCCTGCAAATATCTGATGTGGACTCCTCCATGATCAATATTGTGATGAGCCTCCTAGCTCTGGTCATCGAAGATAACATAAATAAAGGGCCCCTTAGCCCCAGAAGTAGAAGAGACAATGGCCTCGCCATCAATGGGGACCCTGAAGATCCTATAAATGTCCTCCAAGGTCATAGTCATTTCACCTGTAGGTAGGTGAAATGTGTTGGTCCACGCATTCCAACATCGTGCCAATACATTCAAGTAAGCTTGATCCACCCTAATCATGGGTAGATCCAGGATGTAGCCGAAGTCGACGGCTTCAAACCATCTTTGCTCCTCGGGAGTGAGCTATCCATAGAGAGTCTTAAGAATGTCAGGCTCACGATCTCTAGAGGTCAACATATGAAATAAAAGCATAGTATAAGGAAAAAGCTAACTAAAAACAAGCAAAACATTAAAAAAAATGACCTAAAAAGCATCAAAAACATCTAAAAAACTGATAAAAATAAAAAAAATGTCATCAGGCAGTCCTAAAAATAAAAAATATCACTTAGACAAGTAAAAAATGCATTAATTAGCATTAAATACTTATAAAACCTTGGAAAAATTAAAAATTTGATAAGATTTTTCCTAAATTCTGTGAACCACGTGTCAACCCTACGGTCCGCATACGGTCAAAAATTGACCATTGCAATTTTAAATACGGACCGCATCTAGCAGTTGTGGTTCCCAATTGGTCAATTAGGAACTGTAGAAGGTACCTATGGTCTCCAAATGAGATATTGTTGGGTCATTTCCCTGGCTATAAAAAACAAAAAAAAAAATAAAAATAAAACCTACACTAGCTTAATCTAGCATGAGGTTCGTTACCAGTAGTTTAATTAGGTTCAATTAGCCCATTTCTTAATGAGGTTAATTTTACTGGTAATGGATGCGATGTCTCAATTTTGAATTACCTTGCCCTCACCTCTACCTTGGCTATATGAATATTTCTTGTGGTCTGCCATCGTGCGGTGTGTAGGATGTGGGTGTAAGAGTTTGGTAGGGTTTTAGGTCAGTTTTCAGTTGTCACTATTAGAGCTCTGAAATTACCAATCACTATCAAGGAATAATGAAGTAAATTTGAAAATTGATCTTTTTATAAGATTTCCTTATTCTGTGTAGACCACTGGCCCTAGTCACAGTTCCCAAAATTGTAATAGAGAACCGCAGACCCTAGCCATGGTTTGCAACTGGTAGCAAATTTAGTAAAACCCACCATGGGAAGGTCTAAAAAGGTAAATTAATGACTCCCATTGGATCAAATTTTCAAAAAGAGCAAACAATATTGCAAATTTTGTGATGTTCAAAGCACTAGGATCAATTCAAAAATCAAAATTAACAAAAAAATCAATTAATTAAAAACACCAAATGCGCCTCGTATTCAGTTATTTACCCTATACATTTTGCAATTGCAATGACTTGCGATCCATGCTATCCGAAAAGATGAGTAAATTACCATAAGGACATTTGGGGCAAAAATTGTCATCGTTGATATGATATGCTTCTTTTCAATCCCTAAGAAGGCCTTCACGGCTAGACTTCTCCATGGGAATGAGGCGTTTCATGTCATGTCTCCTATGACATATTTTCAACAAATCATCGATAACTTGATTCAACACACATCTAATTGGAGTTGTTTCATTTCGATTCCCTAAGATGGCTATTGTAGCCCGACTGCTCCATGGGATAGGAATGTGCAATCACTATTAATAGTTGGAATCAAAAGCTGAACTAGGCCTAGCCAAGGTATTAATTTTCTCAAATCTAAATGTGTTCAGATCATCCATGGTGGTCAAGCGACATCGTCATTTTAATCATTGTCATTACCCTCATCGACTCATCGCTTGAGGGGGTAGTCATAATATCAAATCATAATAAAAGTAAATAGAAGATCTCAGAGATTGTAGATCCCTTGATCTTGTCAAAATTGCATTCATTCTTGTGAATCATTATCAACAACTATCATAAGCTTGTTGGCAATTTTGGGTACCTTGGGTACATTGCCTTTGCTCAAGTGTAGATGTTGTCATTGATGTCAAGAAGCGTTTGAAGGAATTTGATTTGATGTCAAAAGGATCCAAGTTCAAGGAAGGGTTTTTGTGAAAACCAAGGCAGACAAAATAAAAGGTTTTATTTAAAACCATGGACAACAGATTTGAAATGGGTTTTTCTTAAAACCCAAGTTGGCTCTTCGTTTCGTTGAAAAAGGTGCCCCGGTGATGAAGATATTTAATTTTAAATATTTAGTTTAAATTTTATTTATTTAAATTTAAATTTAAATTAAAATTTTAAAATTAAATTAAAAGGGCCGACGTGTTTGGAAATGCATCATAGTGCATATAAAATAAGGCAATCAAATTCATTAAGCAAGTGTGGAATGGTTTTTCGACATTAAGCGCAATCGATTCGATTTCGGAAGGAGCAGAGAAGAGGGTTAAGCATTTCGTTCGATCAGCGAAGGAAGGGAATAAATAAAAGTGGCGGTGGAAGTCTTTCCACGTGGGTGGCTAGCCCAACCGGTCATGAGGCTAGCGCTAGAGCGTTGGTGGAAGGAAGATCTCGTGTTCGAGTCTCGCGGATGCTTTTTGCAGAGCAAGATAAAGTGAAACGCGTTTTCGACGGAGAGAAGGTATAAGAAAAATGTGGGCAAGATTCTTTCCAAGTGGGTGGCTAGCCTAGCTGGTCACCAGGCTAGCGCTGAGGCGTTGGTAGGAAGAGAGTCACGGGTTCAAACCTCGCGATCGCCGTTTTGCTAGATAAAAAGACAGGTTGTTCGGTTGAGCACGTTTGCAAGCGGAGAAGGAATTTTTCCAAGGTATGAGGACTTAATTTTTATTAGAAAAAGTTAAAAGGTTATATGGTCGGGAGATATAAGGTTTGCTTTTGAAAATGTATAAATTGTATGGTGTATGACTTGGGAGTCATAAGGGTTTGGTATTACTTGTTTGCATAATTAAATATTGGGAGTTATAAGGGTTATGTGTATTTGTTTTAATTTGATTAAAACTTGGAATCTATAATATGTTATTTATGGAAAAGTATAAGGAAATCTATGCATGAGGTGTCTTGAAGAAAATTAATGTTATTTAACTTTGAAGATTGGCAAAAGAGAAATTAGTGATATTTGAACCAGGTTTTGAAGAGGTCATTCTCCATCAAAGAAAAAGGTATGAGCAAAATCTTCCTTGGCTGAGTTGTTTGATTGGTTTTATTGAAAATTAAGTTTGGAGTGAAAAGGTATTCAACTAGGTTTCCTTTGGTTGGGTGTAAATCCTATTTTCTGGTTTGTTGAAGACTACTTATGCATTGTTATCCTTGATGAGAGTTTTGGTGAATGCATAATTCTGGTTTGAGGTAGTGGAAGCATTTTGCACTAGGGTTTATGTTTGTAAGTCTTGTTACTTGCATTGAGATGGTGAAACCCTTAGTTGGCTGTTTTGATATTGATGGATGAGTTGCTTCCATAGTGGTTGTGTTGATGAAGTTAGTGCTTTACTTGATACATGATATTGGGCTTACTCCATTGAGTTGATTTGAACAAGTTATTCTTTGCATTTGGTGATATTGTGTTGGTGGCTGTTTTGTTCAAATATCTTTGGAGGGAAAAGGATTTCTACTTGTTTCCTTTTCTTGTGATGATTGGTTGAATGCTTCAAGGTTGATGTTGAGTTGAATGATGTTGGTTAAACCTTGTCTATGAGCATTGTTGTTGAAGCCCTAATTGGTTGAGAAAAGATATTGGTTGTTGGAAAGAACATGAGTAGCATTGTTATATGAGATATTGCATGTTTGGCAATTGTTGGGTTGTGTTTCATGTTCTTGAGAAAAGCATACTACATCTATCTTATTCTTATGAGATTTGAGATTGAGTTGAGGATTGGGAGTTAAGTATAGAACATATTGAGTCTCTAACAATTCTCTTTATGCTTCTATGAGGGTGATGAATCACATTGGGTCTCTAACAATTCTCTTTGTGGGTTCATGCCAAGCAAGTTTTTCTTGATGAACTTGTGAGCAGGTTTTGAACAGGTTCCGTTGGGGACTTGTGAGTAGGTTTTGGATAGGTTCCATTGGGGACTTGTGAGCAGGTTTTGGATAGGTTCCATTGGGGACTTGTGAGCAGATTTGGATAGGTCCTAGCAGAGGACTTGTGAAGCTGAGTTTGATAGTTCTATCAGAGAACTTGAGGACAGAGGTGCATTGGTTCTATGAGAAGAACCTGAGGACAGATCGAAGGAGTGTTTGGTGTGATAATAAGAGAAGAGAAGAGGACATTTGTGCTAGACCGAAGGACTATGTTTAGTGCAAATTCGAGGACCAGCTTTGAGGTGATAGAGTTGAGGACAGAGGTCTCCAACCAGAGTAGGGAAGACAGGTGTCTTCTATGGATAGAGTTCCATTTGCTAAGGGCAGTGGAGGCAGAGGTCTTCTAGAGGATCACCAGCCAAAGCAGAGGTAGGGGAAGGTATCTCCTTTGAGCAGAGGCTCATAAATTCAGATTGGGGGAAGGTATCTCCTTTGAGCCGAGGCTCATAAACATTGTAATTGGGAAGGTTTCCCAAAGAACTTTGAGATAACTTTTAGAGAAAAGTTTTTGTGGATGAACCACGTTAAAATTGTTGTGTCACTTTGTGGATGATCTTGTGCATTGCTTTGATATTGCTTTGGATATATTGCTTTACTATTTTGAAGTATAAAGGAAAAGTAAAAAGAGGTCTTATACTGTTCACCCCCCCTCTTAGTATAAGCTTGTGTTCTTCAATTGGTATCAAAGCGGGTGCCTTCGAAAAGTTTAAACAGCTTGAAGGAAGATCTTACAAGAACACAAATGGCAAGGAAAGGCAAAAGCAAAACCATTAGACACAAGAAAAAGAAATCTCACAGGGTCATGAAAGAAAATGAAGATGATCTCAATGTTGCTACTTTGGGAATGGAAATAGATTCAAGAGATGAATCAAACAATGGAGAACAAGCCAGATTAATAAAGTTTTGCACCAGATGTGGGAAGACCGGTCACTTTGCAGCTGATTGCTCACAAGGAAGAGAATGTTTTGTTTGTGGTCAACTCTATCACAATGATCATCATTGCCATGGGTTTAGTAGCAGTGAAGATGAAGATGATCCGTTCAAAATTGGTGAAGAAACAGATTCAGAACAAGAGTGTGATGAAGAAGGAAGTGATGCAGAAGCAAATTGGAAATAGAAACTAATTTTAGACCTGAGTAAAAAGGTTGAGGATGCAGAAGATATAATCACCAGCTTGAAAGTACAAGCAGAAGATTACAAGAAAATTTTTGAAGATCTCGAAATGCAATCATCCAGGAAAATAGAGTATTGCAGCAAGCTAGAAAAAGAAATTGACGGTTTAAGAATGCAGACAGAAGAAATGAGTAATAAAGTCGGTATATACAACAAACATGAAGAGGAATCTAACAAAGTTGTTAGCAATCTGAAGCTGAAAATAGAAGAGTTCAAAAAGAGTGAAGAAACTCTCAGGTCTCAGATCAATGAGAAAGAGACTGTTTGCTGCAAACAAAAAGAAGAGATTGTTTCATTGAAGAAACAACTAGAAGAGGCCAATACAACTCTTAAAATCAAATATGAGCATAGCAATCAAGAAAAGAAGAGCGTCTACCTTGACAAAGCAAGTAAGTGTTCTAGTAGTGATAGTGAAAGTTCTTCAGGTGATTATAAAAATGAGATATTGTTCATATCAAAAAAGGAGGAAGAACCAAAATGTCTTAGATATGGAAATTGTGGGCACCTTGAGGATAATTGCAAAAATAATGATTTGGTTGCTAGTATGTATGAGGATGCTTCAGAAAATGATAAGGAAGATGCATGTATGGTTTTTGAAAAGGGTAGCACCTCTAGTGATAAGAAATCTGAAAAAGGCCTTGATAATTCAAAGTGCAATCAAATAGAGGATCTTGAATGTGAACTTACTAATGCTCTTAGTGTTTTGAAAAAGGAAAGAAAGAAGAATGCTAGACTCAAGGATAAGTTAGATGATGTTGTATGGAGTGAAAAGAAAGTCTTGGTCTCTATGGCTAAGGCACAAGAACTCAAGAATGAGTTAGAATCTAAGGTGCTTGAGTATAGTGAATTAGATCAGAAAATGGCTTCTTTGAAAGAGGAAAATAAAGAGTACAAGGATAAGCTGTACAGGTTTCAAGAAAGCTCCAAAAAGGTTAAATCTCTTATCAAAGGTCAAAGAAAGACAACAGATAAAACAGGTCTTGGTTTTGTTAAGCCTCACAAGGAACAAGTTGGAGAGTCTAGTAAGAGACTCCAAAAGGAAGAGAGTTCTGATGAGGAAAGTATTTCAGATCATGAGTCCTTGAATGATAGATGCATAGAAATAGAAAACAGAATTCAGAATGAGAAGAAGAAGAAGTTTTCAGGACCCAAGAGGTCAAATAAAGGAAAGTTTCAAGGCAGATGTTTTGCTTGTCACAGATTTGGTCACATGGTTGTACATTGCATGGCTCAAGTGAAGAAGGTAAATGACAGTTTCGAAGTGGTAATTTCTTTCATGGGTATTGCTACTCTTGCAATCAGTTTGGGCATAAAGCAATTTTTTGCAAGGCAAATATCAGGAACTGGGTTAGTCAGAACAGGTTTGGTCAAAACAGGTTTGGTGAGAACTAGTTTGGTCAGAACTTGTGGATTCAAAGAACAGGTATGCCTAAAAGAAATAACATTGTTACTTGTTATAAGTGCAACAATGAAGGTCACATAGTCAGACAGTGTAGAGCTAAAATTCCAGGATATAGGAACAGGAACAGTGGCATGATCAGGTCCAAGGATCAAGGCATTGACAAGAACAAGGATGAGAACAAGAACAAGAACAATGACAGGAACAGGAATATGGACAAAGAGTTCAAGAGAAGGCCTAGCAAGGAAGTTATAGATGCTGATGATGATCAATGCCTAATGGGAGTTTTACTCCCACCCCAGAATTAATCACCTCAACAGGAGGTGGGGGAGGGACTAAGCTAAGAGGCTCATTCTTAGTCCCGAGCCCCAAAGGTGGCCCTTTGCCATTGATGACAAAGGGGGAGAGATATGAGTAAGGGGGAGAGCTTCAAGTGAAGAGGAAAGCTTCAAGTCATGGGGAGCAAAACTTCAAAGGAAGATTCTCGGTTGTGGGCTCGATTAGTTTCAGTTTTGGCTCTTGAGAAGTGTTTTTCAGTAAAGGTTTGCCATCAATGACAAAGGGGGAGATTGTTGGCAATTTTGGGTACCTTGGGTACATTGCCTTTGCTCAAGTGTAGATGTTGTCATTGATGTCAAGAAGCGTTTGAAGGAATTTGATTTGATGTCAAAAGGATCTAAGTTCAAGGAAGGGTTTTTGTGAAAACCAAGGCAGACAAAATAAAAGGTTTTATTTAAAACCATGGACAATAGATTTGAAATGGGTTTTTCTTAAAACCCAAGTTGGCTCTTCGTTTCGTTGAAAAAGGTGCCCCGGTGATGAAGATATTTAATTTTAAATATTTAGTTTAAATTTTATTTATTTAAAATTTAAATTAAAATTTTAAATTAAATTAAAAGTGCCGACATGTTAATCAATGCATCAAAGTGCATATAAAATAAAGTAATTAAATTCATTATGTCGGTGGAATGGTTTTTCGACATTAAGCGCAATCGATTCGATTTCGGAAGGAGCAGAGAAGAGGGTTAAGCATTTCGTTCGATCAGCGAAGGAAGGGAATAAATAAAAGTGGTGGTGGAAGTCTTTCCACATGGGTGGCTAGCCCAACCGGTCGTGAGGCTAGCGCTAGAGCATTGGTGGAAGGAAGATCTCGTGTTCGAGTCTCGTGGATGCTTTTTGCAGAGCAAGATAAAGTGAAACGCATTTTCGGCGGAGAGAAGGTATAAGAAAAATGTGGGCAAGATTCTTTCCAAGCGGGTGGCTAGCCTAGCTGGTCGCCAGGCTAGCGCTGAGGCGTTGGCAGGAAGAGAGTCGCGGGTTCAAACCTCGCGATCGCCGTTTTGCTAGATAAAAAGACAGGTTGTTCGGTTGAGCACGTTTGCAAGCGGAGAAGGAATTTTTCCAAGGTATGAGGACTTAATTTTTATTAGAAAAGGTTAAAAGGTTATATGGTACGGGAGATATAAGGTTTGCTTTTGAAAATGTATAAATTGTATGGTGTATGACTTGGGAGGCATAAGGGTTTGGTATTACTGTTTGCATAATTAAATATTGGGAGTTATAAGGGTTATGTGTATTTGTTTTAATTTGATTAAAACTTGGAATCTATAATATGTTATTTATGGAAAAGTATAAGGAAATCTATGCATGAGGTGTCTTGAAGAAAATTAATGTTATTTAACTTTGAAGATTGGCAAAAGAGAAATTAGTGATATTTGAACCAGGTTTTTGAAGAGGTCATTCTCCATCAAAGAAAAAGGTATGAGCAAAATCTTCCTTGGCTGAGTTGTTTGATTGGTTTTATTGAAAATTAAGTTTGGAGTGAAAAGGTATTCAACTAGGTTTCCTTTGGTTGGGTGTAAATCCTATTTTCTGGTTTGTTGAAGACTACTTATGCATTGTTATCCTTGATGAGAGTTTTGGTGAATGCATAATTCTGGTTTGAGGTAGTGGAAGCATTGTGCACTAGGGTTTATGTTTGTAAGTCTTGTTACTTGCATTGAGATGGTGAAACCCTTAGTTGGCTGTTTTGATATTGATGGATGAGTTGCTTCCATAGTGGTTGTGTTGATCAAGTTAGTGCTTTACTTGATACATGATATTGGGCTTACTCCATTGAGTTGATTTGAACAAGTTATTCTTTGCATTTGGTGATATTGTGTTGGTGGCTGTTTTGTTCAAATATCTTTGGAGGGAAAAGGATTTCTACTTGTTTCCTTTTCTTGTGATGATTGGTTGAATGCTTCAAGGTTGATGTTGAGTTGAATGTTGTTGGTTAAACCTTGTCTTTGAGCATTGTTGTTGAAGCCCTAATTGGTTGAGAAAAGATATTGGTTGTTGGAAAGAACATGAGTAGCATTGTTATATGAGATATTGCATGGTTGGCAATTGTTGGGTTGTGTTTCATGTTCTTGAGAAAAGCATACTACATCTATCTTATTCTATGAGATTTGAGATTGATATTGGGAGTTAAGTATAGAACATATTGAGTCTCTAACAATTCTCTTTATGCTTCTATGAGGGTGATGAATCACATTGGGTCTCTAACAATTCTCTTTGTGGGTTCATGCCAAGCAAGTTTTTCTTGATGAACTTGTGAGCAAGGTTTTGGACGAGGTTCCATTGGGGACTTGTGAGCAGGTTTTGGACCAGGTTCCTTGGGGACTTGTGAGCAGGGGTTTTGGAAAAGTTCCATTGGGGACTTGTGAGCAGATTTGGACAGGTCCTAGCAGAGGACTTGTGAAGCTGAGTTTGATAGTTCTATCAGAGAACTTGAGGACAGAGGTGCATTGGTTCTATGAGAAGAACCTGAGGACAGATTTGTGCCAGACCGAAGGACTGTTTGGGGAGATCAAAGATGAGGAAGAGGACATTTGTGCTAGACCGAAGGACTGTGTTTAGTGCAAATTCGAGGACCAGCTTTGAGGTGATAGAGTTGAGGACAGAGGTCTCCAGCCAGAGAAGGGAAGACAGGTGTCTTCTGTGGATAGAGTTCCATTTGCTAAGGGCAGCGGAGGCAGAGGTCTTCTAGAGGATCACCGACCAGAGCGAGAGGTAGGGGAAGGTATCTCCTTTGAGCAGAGGCTCATAAATTCAGATTGGGGGAAGGTATCTCCTTTGAGCCGAGGCTCATAAACATTGTAATTGGGAAGGTTTCCCAAAGAACTTTGAGATAACTTTTAGAGAAAATTTTTGTGGATGAACCACGTTAAAATTGTTGTGTCACTTTGTGGATGATCTTGTGCATTGCTTTGATATTGCTTTGGATATATTGCTTTACTGTTTTGAAGTATAAAGGAAAAAGTAAAAAGTGGTCTTATACTGTTCACCCCCCCCTCTCAGTATAAGCTTGTGTTCTTCAAAGCTTACCCATTTTCTTGGGGAAAATAGCAAATATGATAATTTTTTTGTATCTCTTCTCCTTTCGATTATATAGGCCTAACTCCTATTGTAGCATCAAACGATACCCGAATTCCTGATGGCGAGTGTAAGATTTTAAAATGTAAGCCTTTCACCCAGTTGGAAGCAATTATTCTAGGGTGCGCATCCTTTTGCTGGATAGGATGCATATAATGTTGATTTGACTAATGATCATCATAGAACCTTCAACATCATTTTAGGAGGTATATTTTTGCTCAGCGTTGTTCGATCTCACAACGCATCTCAAAAGGGGAATCTGTAGACACCTAAAATGCATAATGTAGAGGGCGACTACTCATATGGATATGGTACAATACAATATAGAGGATATTGGATAGACTCCAATATAGAGACATGTGGTCTACAAGTTGAACCACAGCCCAGAAATGTGGTCTACAAGTTGAACCACGATCGAGACCTACGGTTTACAATCTAGATCACAGTTGTAACTTGTGGTCTTAACTAAATTTTAGTTGGCTTTCATCCGAGCAAAATTGGTTTGAATGACCATTTGATCTAGAATACAGTGGTTAGAGGATAGAAGCTTCCAATCCAACTATCCTAACCACCCTTTCTTGATCTTGGCTTCTTCATGAAGCCACCCCTAGCCCTTGGGTAGTCCTATAAGTACCCTTAGAATTAGGGTAAACTATTAGAGAGAGCATTGGATATTTGAGAATTGAAGCCTTGTCGAATTGTAGACTCAACCAAGTATATTGAGAGAGAGCTATTGCACTTATCCCCTACCTACTTGCCAAGATTCATGATGGATTGCATTATGGATGCCCTAGGAGCCTAGGAGAGCCAAAAAGCATGTATCCAGGAAAACGAAGGCTCTTCATAGCGAATCAATTGCCAAATCAGTCTAAGGACATTGAAGACAACCATTGAATATAAATTTGGACAAGGAGGTCAAGCCCACTACCCTTGAAATTGAGGGTAAACCTATTAGATTGCTAACTACGGCTTTCAACTACGATTTAGAGTGCAGATTGCTCACCAGAGCTATGGTTTGCAACACAGGTATTGCCACCTTACTATTTCTATTTCTATCCATCTAGTTAGCTTAGTGTAGACACTAAAATGTGGTAAATCCTATTAAGCACCCACAAACAGTGATCAAATTGACATCACATGGCCCCTTGGGTAGCCCTTAGGAGGCTCACAGTGGTTCTAGCTACTCCAAAAAGGGTTTTGGAGGCTATCAGACCAATTTTGGGAGGTTTTGACCCAAAATTCACTAACATACCACCTTGAGATGATGGTAGATTCCCATCATCCTACCCTAGGATGGTGGTGAGCCCTCGTATCAGGGTGGGATGGTGGTGAAGTTTGACCCAAAAAAAGTTAAAATTCGACCAAATGGCACCCAAAAATTGCCATTTGACCACCCAAATAGAGCATGCAAGGTAGAGGATAGGGAATCCTTATGAAATCCATATTTATGAGGGCCAAATTGGGAGATTCTCTTCCACACCCTATGCATGCCTCCCATTTGACAAGTGGCACCCCCTGCCATGCATGCCCTTGCATGCCCTTTTGCACATGAACCCCTTTGGGATATAAAATGGATACATGGTCCACAAAAAATCATGGATAGGAGTTATAGGATATGCAATGGAGTGCTACCGAGATTTCCCCTCACCTTATTGCACCTTTTTACCCTCGGAATCTCCCTTTTGCCAAGGAGGTTACCAGGTGACTTCAAGAAGGTAATCCGAGCATAAATTTTCCATCCGGGTGAATTTATTTACTAAATTTGATGACAACACACCTTAGGTTATTTAGGAACATCTGCTAGTGTTTTGGTAACAAAAGTGGCTGGATTTTGTGGGTATCCCCTCCTAGGGTGCCCCCCAAATAGTTGTAGTCACCATCACCCCTAGGATGAGGGTAAATTATTAAGAAATTTCTTTACATTTTTTAATTATTTATTTTCTAAATTATGCCATGATTCTACCATTCAAATTTCAGGTCATTTGGAGTTAAAATTAAGGATTTATGCTATTTTTAAGTTTTTGCAGGCTCGTAGGGCCCATCCGGGCACCGATGCAGGTGGATCCGGGATCCAATTTGAAAATATATCATATGGGTTGTCTTAAAATGCCAATTTATGGATACTGAAAAAATTTCATGAGTTTTGGGTAAGTGTAGGTTCACGATTTTGTTTTCCTCCTTTTCACATGTTGTAGGTGGGCAGCACTAAATTGAGGGGTCTATGGGTGCAATTTCTAATATTTTTTGGGTGATATCATCCCAAAATCTTTGCTTTAACATCTCTATAAATTTTCAAGTCATTTGGATATCATTTGATACACTTTTAATTCATATGCCATTTTGCCCCTATGGGGATTGCATGTTTTCACCATACACCCTTGCTATTTGACCTATTTTTGCTTCCTTGTGTGTAGGTGTAGGTCCTCAGAAGGATTTTGGAAGCAATATCAGACATCATAGAACTTAGATACAAGCAGCAGTGACATTGTCTCGCCCACATCGATTGTGGGTACGCGGAGAAACATTGGATGTGCACTCGGATTCCATGAAAGACTTGGTATTTGGGCACCCAACATTGTAAAAATTGTATCACACTTTTGATACCTCAAGGGTATTGCTATAACCTTGTATTGTATCCAATGAATTAATGATAAGAAGCTTGCTTTACTTCAATTTCCTTTGTTGGTTTTCTTGTACTTTTGCATGCATGCTTCATTTTTGATGTTCATTAGCGATATGGCATATATAAGATTATTTTTCCACATAATTTGGTGCACCGCTTTTCCCTAATTCAGTGGTGATCATGGTGTGACCATTATCCCTTTTGATTTGGGTAAAAATTTGACTTCTTTCTTGCATTTTTGCCCTTTTTGTGTTGTAGGTGCTCCCCTCCCTACCCCAGAATGGTGGCAGAGGCTTTATCTGGCACACCCTGGGATGGTAGATTCACTGTTCCACCCTAGTATCATGGTGGAGCTTCTACTCACCCCACTCTGGAGCGGTGGTGAAACAGAGAGATTTCTACCCAAAATTTCAAAATTTGGAGGCTTCAAAATGGACAAAGTAAGTGCCTAAACCCTCTGTTTTTTTGCTAAATTTTTAGAGACTATCAAAAATCAGTTTTCTTTCTTCACTTGCTTGCATATAAAGGTTAAAATTTGTGTTTTTGATTTTCTTATAACATCACATAGCAAAAGGTAGAAGAAAAATAAAAAAGAACTTGTAGTAGCAATGCATCTGTTTGGTTTGATTGCTTGTGGCTTGCCCATTGGGTAAGTTAGCATGTAGGATTTGCATTCATAAAGTCAATTTGTAGGTTCCTTATCTTATTCTTCTAAAATTAAAATGCACCTATTGCATGCATTTAGTGAATAGTCATTGATTGCTTCTTTGCTTACTTTCTTGGATAATAATGAACCACACACACCACGATTCATGTAAATGCTAGTGAGGTGGACTTCATTACCATCCACTAGTAGAGTGCAAGTGATGGTGGGTTTCATATCCATCCACTTGGATCAAATCCCATGAACCCAATCCATATTTCCAAGGCTGGTTCCAAGATCCATCATAGCCCGTGGGTTATAGCACACATCACCCTTCGGGGAGGTGTATCGCAGACTACGGGTGAACTGGGTGAGGAACTGGTAGGACCTGTGCTCCTTAGCTATGTGTGGACCTCATCACCACACATTATAGGTGGGATAATGCAACCTGGAGTTCATATCCAGGTTGTCGAGCTACGAGTATACAGGTGAAATCTAATTGAACATGAGATTATAATCCAACACTATTTCAAACACGTGACACAGGGTCATTCTTTACAAACAATACATCTGAAACACACGAAACACTTTAGGGATTACCACTTAAAACTTAAAAGAGATAATCATCTATCTTGTTGAATGTTTCTTTCTTGTATACTATTTCATTAAGAATTTGTAAAGAAGCTAATCACTTTGGGATACTAATAGAGGATTGTAATGGTGCGCACCCATAGCCAAGCCCAATCATGAGCGAAAGCTATGGAGAGTGGATAAGGATACCTGAATCATCTCTAATATAGCCCTAGGGACTTGTTTATACCTCCCTGGTGAGCTTCCACTCCACCTAGCCCCAAGATAGTAGGGCATGAGCCTCATCTCTGAAGGGATCCTCTCTAGGACACCCCGAGGATGATGAGTATTACTTGGGAGAGTGTTCTTGGTATGTAGATATCTCACAGGTCCTTGGTGAAATGCAACTACACATTGAGATGCTAATAGATAGAGCGGTTCCATGCATCTGTGTACCCACTAGGGCTAAAATGCCTAAGTAGAGGCAGGAGTATGAATTCACACACTGTCTAGAGCAAGTCGACATGACTCTACCTCTATGCCACCTTGATAGGATACATCAACTCTTGTATCCCGATGGGAATGACACCCGTCGGTCTGGGTGAGCCAACTCAGCCCTACCTTTCCTCATCCAGGAGGGAAGATATGAGGAGATCCCATATTTTATTTAGGAACAATATTTTGTGTATGCCCGATGTGCCTCTACGCTAGCTAAACATAATGAACACATGTTCCAACCTGAGCCTCAAGTAAATGCGGTGAACCTCGAGAGAGGCCAGTGCCCTATGGAGAACATAAAGTACCTTGGACAAGGTTGACCCTAGGGTGAGACTCCCAGGCCTCCTGGGCCTTGCACTACAGATAAAATTAGGCAAGCGGTTGTGAGATACACAAAATGCCAAGCTTAGTTCAAGTAGCTTCGATGGGATAAAGAGGAACTAGATCGCTTGCACCAGCTTGAGAAATAAAGGATTGAATAGTAGACCAACGAGCTATTACAGAAAACTTTGAGAGAGAGGGTCCCTACCCCTAAGACACATAGGCAAGAGGTCCATCCGAGGCAACCCACACTTGTTTGAGAGAGGTCCTTGAGACCTTGTCAAATGTTGCTTCCATGACCTCCTGGGCCAGATTGGGAGATGCATCCCAAGCCAAACATAGGGTATCCACCATGGGTAGATACCCCCATTCATAGGTCGGCTCGAGAGACACATTACGAGGCTTATAATGAGCATGAGCCAAAAATAAAATATGTTGAGATGCCTTATTGAGGTAGGGGGTGACTTACCACCACCTCACCCTAGGTTGGAGGAGCCTAGACCTCCACTAGAATATGTGAACAAATATGAGGAGATCAAGTCCTCAGGTCCTTACAAAGCATTTTTAGAATACTTGGAGTCAGTAGAGAACAAGACCTCTGGGTTGGGATCTCAAAATTCCACTATGCATCAATTGTGTAGTCAACCTATCCATCCATTATTACTTGCACCTCCTTATCCAAAAAAATTAAGTTGCCTCAGTTTGCTACCTTTAAGGGAGAAGAGGATGTGCAAGAACATGCCACTAGGTTCTTAGGCCAATGCTTCGACATTCATGATGACGATGCTCTACTTTTGAGGATATTTGTGACTACCCTCACCAGCCCTGCCTTCGAGTGGTTTTACTAACTCCCTAAGTATAGCATCCATGATTTGGACCAACTTGCAGATGCATTCCTGGAATGCTTTGCCTTTAATACCAAGAGGAAGGCAACGTTGACTGATGTAGCTGGGTTAAAACAATATGATGATGAGTCAATAACAAATTATGGCAATAGATGGCGAACCTTTCTTGAAAAGCTACCTTATCTTCTCCCCATGGCGGAGTTGACTCAAATGTTCTCCAAAAGTTGCTTAAAGCCAATCTATTTTTTGCTACAGTTGCAACAATACCCCACTCTTGAAGATGCCTTAGCATAGGCTAGGATCATTGAAGAAATCAAAATTCAAGAGGGTGAGATTGCGAAGCCTCATAAGGAGTGGAGCAAGAACACTAAGAACACCCTAGTGCAACCTAAGTTAGCAGTGGTAAATCAGGTTGCCATTAGTGTCCTGGGGCTAGCGCTAGCTACGCAACTTCAAAAGCCTAATTATCAGGCCACCCCTAGGAACTATGCCAAGGATAACCATAATGATCAAGGGAAAAATCAACAACGTCACCCCAATGCAATCAATGTTTGATCACCTCTTGGCGGTCAATGCGATCCATCTATCTCATAGTCGACCTATCGATCCTAATGCACCTAAGCCCAAAGGATACATAGAAGATCTATATTTCAAATTTCATAGGCAAAATGGGCATGATGTGCAAATGTGCTATAAATTCAAACATTTGGTGCAAGAAATGATTGATAGAAATGCCCTCTAGGTAGATAACCCTATCACACCAAAAAACCAATAGATGGGGGTCTTTAAATACCCCTTGCCTGCCCATGTGGAGCAGGCCAAACCAGTGCCCCAGGTGAACGAGGTTCACCATGCCCCTCCTAAGCAAGGATATGTTGGCATGGTCAGTATTGTGACAAGAAACATGTGGTATCCAAGTCCAGCTGCACCACCTGTGGCTTAGAGTGATGTCCCTTCGACATCATAGCCTATACCACCTCCTAGACCGAGCCTCCCACCTAGGCCTATAGTCACCATTAAGAGCAAGCTCACTCAGAGCTTAAGAAGAACATCTACCAAATCTCCATCTATGAGCTCATTTAACAATCACAACCTCATAGAGAAGCTTGATGGAGATCCTTAAGGCAATTGAGCTTTAGCCCCAGGAGTCTAACTCCTTCAATAACTTTGTGGGGCATGTGCGGCAATGCACGAAATCGATAATTACTTTATGAGAAGATGAACTTAAACTAGTTCCACATGATATGGTGGATCTCCCTTTACACATTGTCGCACGTGTGAATGGAACACCATACAAAAGAGTCTTGATAGATACTAGGTCTTCGAGAAACATCATAACTACAATAGCTCTGAAGCACCTGAAGCTTCCAACATCTCATATTGTCACATATACCTACACACTCTGAATATTCAATGATGCCATATGCTCAATGGTTGGTACAATCATCTTACCTATTCAAGTAGATGAAAAGATCATCTCGAATATGTGCCACATCTTCGAGGGTTAGATGGCGTACAACATTTTGTTAGGAAGACCATGGATCAGGGACATGAAGTGCATCCCTTCCATCGCTCACCAGTGCCTCAAGTACACTCACGAAGGGCAAGTTCATGTCATCCCCATGGACCTAGAGCCCTTCAAGTACTGCAACATGGTGCAACAATTACCCGAGTTGACCTTGCCATCGATACATCTAGATTTTCAATCAAATAAATCTAGCCGAGGTTTGACCCCATCGCTATAGCATACCATGCCCTCCTCATCATCGGCCATGCCCTAGATGCCTAATACACCAATGGATCCTTTGCCTAGGAACCTAGAGAAGCATCCCATTGAGGAGGACCAACCAATCATATCCACCATCTCTACAAAGGAGATACTTAGCCTGGATGATGAAGAGACACCACACAAGGCAAACAATGAGCTGAATCAAGTCTCACTCTCATCCCTCTTCTATCCGCAACCCTAGGTTATAGTACATATGGCTTCTATTGGATTGGGAGAGTACATGGTTAGGAATGTTACCACTACTCCTGCTTTAGAGTTGATGCAAGACATGGGTAGACCCCGTATTTCCATAGGCACTATCATGCCTCTTGGTATTCCCCTTAATCAAACAAACTTTATCTATGGGGGCCTTGATTATGGCATCAAACCTTACCAACAGTAGGAGGAAGATGAGAAACCTTTTGGAGAGGATATCAACTACTTGTCTAACCCTAATTTCAACTTGAAGTACCTTGACCTATGTAACTAGCATGGTTATGGGTTAGGCCTGTATGAGTAGGGCACCATAATCCCTTGTCAACCATAATATCAAATACCCTATGACAAGTCGGGAGTGGTATGCAACAATCCATTACCTCTAGATGTCCTCTTAGACAACCTAAATTGCTTGAATATAGGCTACGAGGGCGGGTTGGCCCAAGACCCTTATGCCAATTCCAATATAGTCTACTCCTTGGGAGATTACTTTCCATGGCTATATGGGAACCTCGTGATCCCTAGTGATATTCCCCCATATTTTGAGAGAGGGGAAGGGTCACGGAGTTGTCCCCATGTCTGTGATGAGTTAGATCTAGGCACCTCATATGAGTGGACCTTAGAGGATGAGTCGGGTTATGAGGTAGCGCCATATGACCCTTTTGAGTCAAACAGTGATCATTCACAAATTGTCCTCATAAATGACCAGCATGAAAGCCTCATACATTTTTTCCCTTTCCCTGATCTTGTTTTGCAGTAGCTCCTTCCTCCTAAATATTCGGTCCGTTTGTAGGAAGATAGATCTCCTAGGAGGAACAGTTAATTTACTTGAGTAGTTGGGCCCTCAGGAACCTGAGGCACTGCAAGATGAGAATGAAGGAATCCTCATCCATGATGATGATTATGAGGAATTAGAATATAGGGGACCACACCTAATTAATCACCCAATCCCAAGGAGCAACAAAAAGGTTCCAATATATGATAGTGACTATGAGGATGACACAAAGAAGGCATACCTAGGTCCTTGTTATTTGTGACATTGTCATGAGAATATTGACATAGATGAAGTCTATCGTTAGTTACATGTTGGCCTATGCTTGAGGGAAAGGCCTATCAATCTAAGTTAGATTCATCATGAGGTCTTACCTGACCTTCCCACACACATGGAGCTCCTTGAGCCTAACGATCCCATCCTATAGTCTATTCCCAAACATGATCCAGAGATCCCCATCCCCCCAGAGCCACATTTTGGGGTGAGAGATAACACCAATACATAGCCACATACACGTGGTCCTAGAGAGCAAACATATTTCATCAATATGATATCCATTGATTTGACCATACCACTTCACAACCCAGCCGATCCTTCCAAACCACTCCATCTAGACCTAGATGCGATTGATTGGGATCATGCTGACTCACCCCCATCACCCTCTAAGTATTGGGCCTGCGGTGGATTTTTTCACTTCTTCGTAGGACCAAATCATGATGTCTTCCATGCTGAGGAGGAACCCGAGGTTCCCATTGAGGATTTAAATCCAGCTAATGACATCCATTTGATACCCACTCCCCACTATTTGGAGGAGGGATCTCATATGTCAATCGAACCTATGGTTGACAGAGATATCAGCTCAGATACTAAAAACCCATAATATATAAAACTAGGGGAAATCTTATCCCCCAAAGAGCAAGCTGATTATATAGCCCTTCTCATAGAAAATAAGGTAGCTTTTGCATGGTCTTACAAAGACATGCCGATACTAGATCCAAATCTCGTCACCCATAATCTCACGCTTGACTCCATAGTCAAACTCGTCAAGCAAAAGCTGAGAAAGATGCACCCAACAATGGCCTTGATGGTCAAATATGAGCTATAGAAATTGTTGGATGCCCAATTTTTCATTTCTATATACTATCCACCATGGTTGTCCAACATGGTTCCCATTAAGAAGCCTGATGGGAGGATTCGCATTTGCACCGAATTTGAAGACCTAAACAAAGCGAGTCCTAAGGATGATTTTCCTTTTCCAAGCATAGATGACTTGGTAGATGCCACCATAGGACATGAAATGCTCTCCCTTATGGATGGCTTCTTTGGGTATAATAAAATTCATATAAACCCTGAAGACCAGCTCAAAACGGTGCCATTTGGACTTAATAATGCCGGTGCCACCTACCAACATGCCATGACATATATCTTCCATGACTACATGCATAAAATTTTGGAAGATTACATGGATGACTTATTGGTGAAATATTTATTACGTCATGAGCACCTAGATGTCTTGTGCAAAGTCCTTGATCGCCTTATTGAACATAATGTGAGACTAAACCCCAAGAAGTGATTCTTTGACATCACATCTAGAAATCTCTTGGGATTTATAGTTTCCAAATGAGGCATCGAAGTGGACCCTAAAAAAGTCAAGGAAATCCTTGAAATGCCCCCCCGACTACCATCAAGCAGCTTCGTAGCTTGCAAGGGAGGATTGCATCCATAAAACAATTTATAGCACAACTATCGGACAAGTGTAGACCCATGAACAAACTTTTACACAAGGGGGTCACATTCCACTGGGATGATGAATGTCAGGATACTTTTGACATAATTAAACAATACCTGGCTTCGTTGCCAGTGTTAGCTCCACCCAGACTAGGGGTGTCATTCTGATTATATATCTCAGCTACTGAGGTCGCATTGGGTGCCATGTTAGCCCAAAAAAATGAATTTCATAAGGAACAAACCACATATTATCTCAATCGCACCCTAGTGAGCTATGAGATCAAGTACGCAAAAGTTATGTCTAGCGATGGTTTTTGCTACAAAAAAACTACAACACTATATGCTTAGCCATACTACATATGTTGTATCTAAAGAGAATCTATTGCGATACATGATGAGTCATACTTAACATAGTAGTTGTACAGTGAAATGGATCATGTTGTTGATATAATTCAACCTAGAGTTCATAGGATAGAAGTCAATCAAAGGGCAGGTCATTGATGATCAACTTGCAGAGGCTCCTCTCTTGGAGGACCAGCCTCTTAGCATGGAGCTTCCTGATGATGGGGTCTTCCAAATATCAGAATCACCTGATTCTAATGAGCTTAAGTCAATGGTGGATATGACTCTCTTCGTCGATGTCCCCAAATGCAATCAAGGGGGTGACACAAGGATCGTGTTTTTCACACCACATGAGGCTCTCATACCCCTGTCATTTAAACTCGATTTTCCCTGCACCAATAATAATGCTGAGTATGAAGCCTTACTCATAGGGCTTAAAATATCTATCACCATGAAAATCACCAAGCTCAATATTTTTGGTGACTCCTTGCTCATTGTCAGCCAAGTCAAGGGAATATTCCAATGCAAGTGCCTAGTTTTGCAAGCCTACAAAGCCCTTGTGGACAAATCCTTGGAAAATTTTGAATGGTATGACATCGAGGCACTCCCTAAATAATCTAATTATTTTGCAAATACAATGGTCTCTTTAGGATCCTTGATTCCACAAGACCCCATAGGGGAGATGACAACCATTCAATTCAAGATGCTATCGCAATTAGCGATTGAGCATGAGAGAACTCAAGCCATGCCAGAAGTCCACTTGATTCAAATAGAACCTCATTAATAGAGATTATCACACATTCATGAGTGCTTGAATCGTGTCTCTTAGGGGACCCTGTTACCCCAAACCCATTTTGATAGCAGTATAATGCTATTCTTACAAGTTCTATCCTAATATGCATTTACTCGGGATGAACCTCATGAGGGATAGGCAATTCATGCAATCGAGGCTTCCACATAGTAAGAATGGTCCACACAAATTAGAGAGTACCTAAAGCTTGGTAACCTCCCTCCTAGATTATCACACGCTGCAAAAAGAACATTTAAATGGAAGGCAACAAAGTTTGTCTTGTTAGGATACATCCTATAATGTCAAAGCTATGAAGGAATCCTCCTTCGTTTCTTAGAGTATCAAGAATAGACTTGGGCAATGGCCCAAGCACACGACAGTACTTGTGGTGGCCATTTTAGTGGCATGGCCATCGTAAAGTGCATTCTCCACATGGGCTATTACTAGACAAATTTAGAGCGATATTGTTGCGCATATGTGAGGAAGTGCATGAAATGTCAACACCATGATAACTTGACACATGTACCTTCCCAAGAACTACAATCGATCCAATCGACTTGGTCATTTTCGTAATGGGGGTTGGATTTAATTGGAAAAATCTCCCTTACATCCTCAGGTCATCATACATTTATCATTACGGCTATCGAGTATTTTACAAAGTTGGTGGAAGCAATTTCCATTACCACTACGACAAGACCCCGCATAGCGGAGTTCATATTGCATAATATCATTTGTCGTTTTGGTATTCCATCCAAAATCATTTCGAATAATGGGACATAATTCAAGAACAAAGATGTGCATGCTTTGACATCAAAGTATAACATCTAGCACAAATTTTTGACACCCTATTACCCATAAGAAAATGGGCAAGTAGAAGCATCAAACAAGACATTAATTGCCATATTGAAGAAAAAAATTCAAAGAGAATCATACTGATTGGAATACACAAATGTCGCTTGCCCTTTGGGCTTACTGCACTAGTATTTAGATGCCCACTGTGGCAACTTCATTTTCACTAGTGTATGGTGCTAATGTTGTCATGCCTCTAGATTTAGAGATCCCATCACTGCGCATATCCATGCAAGAATTTATTGATAATGATATTGCGCAACAAGCTCGCCTAGATCAACTTATGTTGTTGGATGAGCATCGCATTAATGCACTTGAGCATCTATGTGTGTATCAAGAGCATCTCAAAAGAGCCTACAATATGAAAGTCCATCATAGAGACTTTCAGGTTGGTGATATCGTCTTGAAAGAGAACCAATAGAATTCTAGCTTACCACCCCACCTACAGGACAAATTTATGGTAAACTGGTTAGGTCCCTTTGTCATCAATAGTCAAATAGGGCCTGGAACTTATCACATAGCTTCACTTGAAGGTGTCAAGGATCCTGAACCTTTGAACATCCTTCACTTGTGGTTATTTCATGCTTAGAGAGCACCCAAAATGCTCCTAGCGAGTTCTTATCGTCTAGGTCAAGTAAAAATGCTCCTCGACTATCCACAATCATTTAGGTCAAACCTAAAAGCCCCAAAGGCATCCATAAGCCCTTTGGTCATAACCAAATACCCCTAGGTAGTCGTAGACACTTTTTAAGTGTCACTGCACGTCTAGGTCACCCAAAAGGCTCCTAATAGGTTCTCACCATCTAGGTCAAGTAAATATGCTCCTAGACTATCTACAATCATCTAGGTCAACCCTAAAAGACCTAAAGTAATTCATAAGCCCTTTGGTCATAGCAAAATGCCCTTAGGCATTCATAGACACTTTTTAAGTTTCGCTGCACATCTAGGTCACCCAAAAGGCTCCTAGTGAGTTCTCATCATCTAGGTCAAGTAAAAATGCTCCTATACTATCTACGATCATCTAGGTCAACCCTAAAATCCCTAAAGGTATCCCTAAGCTCTTTGGTCATAGCCAAATTCCCCTAAGCAGTTGTAGATACTTTTTAAGTGTCGTTGCATGTCTAGGTCACCCAAAATGCTCCTAGCGAATTCTCACCATCTAGGTCAAGTAAAAAAACTCCTAGACTATCTATGATCATCTAGGTCAACTCTCAAAGCCCCAAAGGCATCCCTAAGCACTTTGGTCATATGCAAATGTCCCTAGGTAGTCGTAGAGACTTTTTAAGTGTCGCTACATGTCTAGGTCACCCAAAAGGCTCCTAGCGAGTTCTCACCACCCAGGTCAAGTAAAAATGTTGCTAGACTATATACGATCATCTAGGTCACCCTAAAAGCCCCAAAGGCATCCCTAAGCCCTTTGGTCATAGCCAAATTCCCCTAGGTAGTCATAGACACTTTTTAAGTGTTGTTGCATGTCTAGGTCACCCAAAATGCTCCTAGCGGGTTCTCACCGTCTAGGTCAAGTAAAAATGCTCCTAGACTATCTACGATCATCTAGGTCAACCCTAAAATCCCCAAAGGCATCCATAATCCCTTTGGTCATAGCCAAATACCCCTAGGTAATCGTAGACACTTTTAAGTGCTGTTGCACGTCTAGGTCACCCAAAAGTCTCCTAGTGGGTTCTCACCATCTAGGTCAAGTAAAAATGCTCTTGGACTATCTACAATCATCTATGTCAACCCTAAAAGCCCCAAAGGCATCCATAAACCCTTTTGTCCCCCCAAATGACCCAATGGCCCTCAAGTAAACTCGTTGGTCACATGTGTATAGATATCAATCAAAAATAAAAAAAAAAATCATCAAAACATCAAAATACAAAAACTTTGCATCGCATTGCACTTTCATACATACATATCCATCAAAATTTCCAAAATTCAAAAATATTGCATCACACCACATAGCATTTTATCATCACTTGCATTTAGGTATATTCATCATTAGCACTTTACATTTTAGAGTTGCACATACATGTCTAGCACCATGATGGTACATTACTTACCGCTCAAAATAAATGTCATGAAAGCACTCATAGTTCAAATACCGCAATTATCATTTTCACCCACATTTTTTCACATTTCCATAGTCGTGTCCATTCCCTTCACTTAGCCATTTGTTTTATAATGTCAGTAGGGTTTTCAGTCACTCAGCCATATCTAGTCTCTACTCAGATTTGTAGAAGGCTAGCATAATTTTTAGGAGGTAGAGTCTTGCATTGATTATTACTTCCGTACATCATATCTCAAACACAATTAATCATTAAAAATCCAAATTTTGCAAAAATAAAGATGAAATCCATGAAGTGGTCTAGGTTACCTTAAGCAAAAAGGTCATCTTGCTCATCCCCTATGCGAATGGTTCAAGAATACTAAGAGTTAGAAAAAGGAAAAGCTCTTCCCCAATTCCCAAAAATCAACAATGGTTTTCACCACTATAGAAATTTCCAAACACCCTTGATCCCTAAAGTCGTAAGGATTCATACTACATGTCCCTGTGAAGGATGGGTAGTCATCCCCAAGGCCTAAAAGATCAACACTACTCCACAAAAAAATCCTAAAAGCTTCCCATAAACCTTTCCAAACACCTTTGATCCCTAAATTCATAAGGATTCATACTACATGTCCCTGCAAAGGATGAGTAGTCATCCCCAAGGCCTAAAGGATAAATGTCATCCACAAGCCAAAAATACCATAAGTTCAACTTTGAAATCAAAATCCCAAAAAAACATGAACAAAAAATAACAGTGGTTATCACCACTACTGAAACCCCTTGCTCAAAGAAAAAAGAAAAAACTCAAAATAAATAGTGATTATTGTCACTAAAAAAAGAAAAATAAATAGTGATTTTTATCACTATATATGAGAGCAAGTAATCCCAATCAAGTGAATAACAAAAAGACACCTAATCTTGAATCCATGGAATTCTCAGCATTTGGAAAACCATAAGGTGATCCTCATTACGGGTTTGGTGGATAGCCTATCCGTCAATGGTGGTAGCCTCCCACATGATGATATGTCTATCACATTAGCTTTCGGGCATATGTGTAGACCAATGTTTGCATGTGGATGAGCTAGCTTTGGTAACCTAGATTGCCTAGTGGTCTAGTCATACTTAGTACAAAATCTACGATGGTGGCATTCATTTGGTGATCCTCAGTACAGGTTTGGTTGAGATCCTACTTGGCACTGGCGGCATCCTTATGCATCTCACAAGAATGAACTCACTTGCACACATAGGGATATGAAGTACCTTGGTCATCCTAGAAGATTCATACCTTGTCAAAAAATCTTGCACAGTTCGTATACAACTTTTAATAAGTTGACTAGAGCGTTTGAGTCTCATGAAAACCTAATGAGCATTTCCTAAACAACATATCATTCATATCACTTCACCTTATTCATTTCAATTACATTACTCACAAATCCATTATATAAAGTCTTATGACAACATTACATATGAGTTGGTGCAAAATACATCATATATGGTGCTAGCATAATACAACATGTATTCTACACATTGCATCGTCTAGATCAAGAAATCATCCATCTCAATATACATCCATGCATGTACAAAATAAAATCAAATCACATTACAAAATATGCATACATAGGCATTCATCATCGTTGCATAAATCAAATTGCATACATCCCATAAAACAATAAGCACATGATGATAAACCACATAAAAAAATCATATATATATATATATATATATATATATATATGTGTATATATATGGGACAAAAAGATACATCATGTTGCCCATCGGCTACAATAAAGTGATTCCTCAGACTTCACACTACTAAAACATCCAAAAATATAAAAAGAGTCATGCGAGCCACTACCATGGTCACGCGGGACCGATACTATGACTCGCACTCCCACCTATAGTAGGAGTCCTCTGTGAACTCCTATATCTGCTACCACCTACCCTGTCAGCTCTCTGCATAGATCCTGGTGCCTCCTACCTAGAGGAGGACTACCATGTCTTGTTGTGGCAACTCTGGTATGACCCACTAGCACCTCCATCATCCTGTATACACCCACCAAGGCATACTACCTTAGTCTCTAACTCATACGCATAAGCCTACCCTTGTCAGCATCGTTCCTAGTAAGTCTCCACCATATAATGGAGTCGTGTCACCTCTACATGTAGCCTAGTCACCTCCCCACTATTAGAATTCTCTCGTGTTGGGCTTTGAGACCATAGTTGTGCCCGAAGAGAAGCTACCTCAACCTGATCCACTTGTACCTCGGGTCATTGAGTTGCTAGATCTACCTGTACATCGTGCACCTATGTTCATAGGAGATCTCTCTCCTACCTAACCCTGAGTAGCTCATCTTGTAGCTCTACCTCTATATCCCCTAGTTCCATCGGTGGTGCTTGCACCTCCTCATCCCCAAAATCATCATCTCCCAAGTCTCCTTGACCTCCTAAGTCTAGGATATCCACATGCTCCCCTACCCTATCCCTACCAATCACCTACCTCACCCTGGTCCTCACCAAAAATATCTTGATGTGCCTCCCTAGTTGCACCCCTCCTCAGTGGCCCTTATCCATGTCCTTGGCCTGTCACCCACCAAGCATCATACTCCTATGTAGTCCTGACATCATCCACATCTAGAATGTCCACTATAGGATCTACATCCTATGCCACTACCTCTACCATAGGCCATGCCAATGTCCTCTCATCCCCATGATACTGACAAGGCACTTGCTCACTAGGCATCCCATGGCATAGCCCAAACTATTGCATCACCCAAGAAAAATGGAAGTACTCCCACTCCATGCCATGTCGTCCAACTAACCATCTACCTCACTGCACCCTACAGAGTTGTACAGGAGCATTTGCCTACTTTGGAAAATATTTGTATGGCCTCTAGAATACTTGATCTACCCTGAGTTGGGAAAACAAATCTGCATAGTAGGCCACCTCGCTTGCAAATCATTGACTTTATCCTCTCTCTTGAGCCCTTTGCCATAGGATATTGTATCCTATCTCCCTATCTGCTAGTTGTGCCCGAGTCATCTAGGGTAGCCACTGTGGTCATCCCATAACTATGTGCTTCCATCCCCATCACTGTAGCAAAAAGCTACATCCAATACCCTTCTACCAATGATAGTGGATCTTGTACATCTCATCATAGAGTTATGCCAATAGTGTAGTACCCCATGCCATCACTAGTGGCTCCGCCACAGTAGACCTCACTAGTGCAAACACTATCTCCACTAGGTTCCATGGGAACCTCACTCCAAAAGAATTCGATAGTAGCATATTGGATATGAACATCATTAGTAGTGTATGCCTCACCCCCAATACCTTCTCCTCATGCCAGAATCCTACTAGCATACCACCCTTCAAGTAGTCTAGCTCTACCATATCTAGATCATAATTGAAGTACCACTCGAGCACTACCTGTCTCCTATCTCATGGTGTCATGCGGATCAACCACCCTTATATCAAAATCCAAAGAATCTGATAGACATCCTCCAACATCACCATCATCTCCCCAATGGGTAGGTGGAAGATATTGGTGCACGAATCCCATAGATCAATCAAGGCTTTCAAATAGGTACGGTCTCCTATGACAGCCTCTAATTGGGTCACCTGCTTGAGGCTGATGGCATCCAACCACTCCCAGTCCTCTATGGTCAAGGTATCCCTCATGGAATAAAATAGAGTATTTAATCTATACCGACTCCTCACCACCTGACAAGGATAAACAACTCAATAATACACCACCAAAATGGCCTCGCATGGCCCCAAAAACATTCAAAATAAAAGACTCAAAATGGCCCCTCTTTGAGTCCGGTTTGTGGTCATTCCTACTAGGAATGGTCCCCAAAACTATAGCCAACCCATCAAGGGATGGCCTATGATAAGCCCACACTAGCCATCCCACCTAGGGATGACTCCAAAAAATTGGGCTCAAAAAGGTCTTTCAGGCCATCAAAAATAGCAAAAACAATGCAAAATTGATCTACAAAATGCAATCTAATTGCACAAAAATATGGGCAAAACACAAAAGTTGGTATATATCTCATAAATTAATTTTAAGTACCTACAATATAGTGTGATGTTTTTCCAAGCCAAAAACATACCATAAAAGCAAGAAAATCAACTCCTAACACTAGGAAAATGCAATAAGAGAGACTTGGCATACCTGTCTCGCATCGACTCCTCCACTGTCTGAGTCTGCCGACTGATTCATGGTTATTTTGGGATGAATTTTATAGTGCTCCACTACTCATAATCACTCTCCTACTCCTCACCTCTCAAACTACAAAAGAAAGCATGCAAAAATGAGCCTAACCTTCATATTTTGGGTTTATATAAAGATGCAAGGGTCACTACCATCACAGGGTGGGATGAGGACATATTTTGCCAATTTTGCCACCTTGGTATGGTGGTATAACATGCCCTCATCCCACCCTAGGATGATGGTAGCAAAAATAAGCCAAAACAACCCAAAATGATGCAAAACAGGTCCAAAACTACACCAAAATAGCTCAAATTGGGTCCAAATTTCACATAGATCAAAATGCAACCTTGAAGATCCTAGGAGGGATGTAAAAGTTGTTAATTAATTCCCTAATAAGGCAATTTTTTCTGGAACACTCCCTGGACATGCAGTTATCAGCTCCTTTCCTCCAAGAAAATCCAACAAAGTCACCAAAATCCTCTCCAAATTGCCCTATTTTTCAAGGGATAAAACTAAAGGTAAGCATAACACAAGTCAATTGGGTCAAGTGACTCATCACTTTTTTCACTGGTCATTCCCTAATTGACTCATCACTTGAGGGGATAGTCATACTCAGTCCAAATCAGTAAGCACACACTCAATTATACAAATTGCGTTCGTTCAACGAATCTTCGATAAAGACAATCATGCTCCTTCTTGGGGCAGCAAACAAGCACACAAAATCAAATCATAACGCTTGAAATTAATGGCATCATGAATTTATAGGTCCTAAAACTTCATGAAAGACAATTTTAAAGCATAAGCACACTCATTCAATGAGTCAGAAGCAAGGATTCAAGAACACACACCCTTTTCATGATTGGGGCATCTAAAGTTGGTTAGGTTATCGAGTAACCTTAATCATTCTACATTTTGGTCATCTATTTTGATCAGCACTATACTGCACACAATGAATCTCAAAAAGGGTCATCTTTAGACACTAAAGTGTGGTAAATATGATTAAGCACCCACAAAAGTGATCAAATTGACATCACATGGCCCCTTGGATAGCCCTCAGGAGGTTCACAATGGTTCTAGCCACTTCGAAAAGGGTTTTGGAGGCTACCAATAAAATTTTGGGAGGTTTTGGCCCAAAATTCACCAATGTCCCACCCTAGGATGATGGTATATTCCCATCGTCCCACCCTAGGATGGTGGTGAGCCCTCATCCCAGGGTGGGACGGTGGTGAAGTTTGACCCAAGAAAAGTCAAAATTCGATAAAATGACACCTAGAAACTACCATTTGACCACCAAAATAGAGTATATAAGTTAGAGGATAGGGAATCATTATGACATCCATATTGATAGGGGCCAAATTGGGAGATTATCTTCCACACCCTGTGCATGCCTCCCATTTGACAAGTGGCACTCCCTGCCATGCATGCCCTTTTGCACATGAGCCCCTTTAGGCTATAAAATGGATACATGGTCCACATAAAATCATGGAGAGGATTTATAGGATATGAAATAGAGTTCTTCTGATATTTCCCCTCACCTTATTGCATCTTTTTGCCCTCACAATATCCCTTTTGCCAAGGAGGTTACCGGGTGACTTCAAGAAGGTAATCCGAGCATAACTTTTCCATATGGGTGAATTTCTTCACCAAATTCGATGACAACACACCTTAGGTTGTTTCAAAACATCTTATAGTGGTTTGGTAACAAAAAGTGGCTAGATTTGGTGTGTATTACCTCCTAGGGTACCCCCAAAATAGTTGCAGTCACCATCGTCCCCCCGGGATGAGGGTAAATTCTTAAGAAATTTATTTACTTTTTTTAATTAATTATTTTATACATTATTCCATGATGCTACTGTTCAAATTTTAGGTCATTAGGAGTTAAAATGAAGGAGTTATGCTATTTTTAAGTTTCTGTAGGCTTGTAGGGCCCATCCGAGCACCCCAGTTTGATGCAGGTGGATCCTGGATTCAATTTGAAAATATTATCATATGGGTTGTCTTGAAATACCAATTTATGCATACTAAAAAAATTTCATGATTTTTGGATGAGTTCATATTTGAGATTTTGTTGTCCTCCTTTTCGTAGGTTACAAGTGGGTGACGCTAAATCGAGGGGTCTACGGGTGCAATTTTTGATCTATTTTAGGTGATATCCTCCCAAAACCTCCTATTTAGCATCTCTACAATTTTTCAAGTCATTTGGATATCATTTGATGCACTTTTAATTCATATTCCATTTTGCCCCTATGGGGATTGCATGTTTTCACCATACACCCTTGCTATTTGACATATTTTTGCTTCCTTGTGTGTAGGTGCAGGTCCTCTAAAGGATTTGGGAAGCAATATCAGACATTATAGAACTTATATACAAGTAGCAGTGCCATTAGCTCACCCACCTCGATTGTGGGTACGCGGAGAAACATTGGATGTGCACCCAAATTTTGTGAAAGACTTGGTCTTTGGGCACCCAATATTGTAACAATTGTATCAAAATTTTGAGCCCTCAAGGATACTATTGTAACCTTGTATTTGATCCAATGAATTAATGATAAGAAGCTTTCTTTACTTCACTTTCCTTTGTTGGTTTTCTTGTACTTTTGCATGCATGCTTCCTTTTTGATGCTCATTAGCGAGATGGGGTAGATATGCTTATTGTTCCACATAATTTGGTGCATTTTTTTCCCTACTTCACTTATATTAGACACTTCTATGGTTTAGTTGTAGTTTAGAAGATTTTTGACCGGTAGAATTAGGTTTAGAATAGTTTGATTGCATTTATTTGCATTAAGTAGGCTTTAATGAATTATTTATGTGCTTTTATGCTCTATTTCACGTAACTGGTCCATTCATTTTTTAGCTGCTATATTTATTTATGCAATTCCATAAATATTGATCCAATTAACATAGTTTAGAAATGCTTTTCATGCTTTCTTGATTATACATTCTTAATGGTATCTTTATGTATTTTTCCCAAAAGGGCCTCATCATGAGAGCCTGCCTATCTTTTTGACACTTTTATGTAGTTTCTTGATTGTAGGGAATAGATTCAAAGGAGATTCAACCATCAAGTTCCTTCCCCAACGCGAATAAGAGGGCAAATCCATCCTAGAGCAGTTTGTGACTAGTTTAAAAGCAACATTAATGCGCCTACCCTGTTAAGGGCTTTGGCATTGTATTAACCGTATCATCATTTAAGTGACCCTAAGATGGGCATGATTGTAATTAGGGATTATTTGCAAATATTAGTATAAGAAACACTTATTTTGTTGAATCTATGCAATATTGTCATTATTTTATGCTTGGATGAGTGAATTCGATTAATAAAGTAGATGGGTGCACACTTTTTGGTTAGATCAGAAGGCGATCACGATGGAACTCTGCATAAATAGCATCTGACTATGTGTTCTTGAACTTTGTGACTTGTAGGTACAGACTACAACTATCAGCTACAAGCCAACAATTGAACAACAGGTTCAACCTGTGGGACACAGTCAGAACCGTAGACCAGACCTGTGGTTTCTAACAAACACAAGAAACAACAGAGGGATAAAGCTCATTCGTATGGGGATTTGAGGTAGGTCCCACTGTCACTCTTTATATCTGTTTCACTGTCTGTTGAATTCCAAAATGCAAAATAAATTCGACTAATTAGGAAAGACATCATGATTGGCAATATGCACATAAGTCCTTAGGTCTTTCATTTTTAGGTTTTTACTAGGCGTTGCTAGGAAGAACGGACCTCTGAGTGCAGTCAGCCCTAGTCTCCAATGTGTTAGGTGTAGACACCAAAATCTAGCACCCTTTAGTTCACATTCACCACCTCACCATCAAATCCTGCATAATAAAGATATATGCCTAAGTTCTAACTTAGGGATATAAAATCTTGCACATCATTATACTTTCCTAATTTATTTAATTAGGAAAATCACCCTAGGATACCCTGTCTACCCATTGGACATGTGTCCTGGAAACTTCATCCAACATCCATGCCACATCTTACCCACTCCTATTCCCTTTGTCCTTGCACATGAGATAGATTCCCAACACCCATGCCACAACTCCTTTGTTGTTGTCCCCTTGTCCCTTCACATAAAACAACATCCCACATCCCACGCCACTTAGAGCCACATCACCCCAATTAAGTGAACCACACTGAGTGACTCACTGTAACTGCCCCTTCCACCTGGCAGTCCAGATTTACCACTTGGCAAGTTAGGCTTGCCACCTCACATTCCCCTCCAAAGCCCCAAGAAGACTGTAAAGGCATCATCAATCCACCAAATAAAGGAGGATGAATTGGCATACTGATAGGCTATCGAAATAGATCTAGATCCAATGAGAAATTGAGAGTGCGAGCTTGACTCTAACCATTGGCTTGAATTTCGAGGCAATCTATTATTTATCCAAAATTGCCTGTCCACGGTTCCACAGTCGAAAATGCACATCCATGGTTTCGCAACCACAGTCCATGATTTCCAGTCCACAACCATGCTTTCGTGGTTCCATAATCCCAAGAATAAAAATAGATTTCATCAACAGATATTAGCGATTTGAGTATCAAGCAAGGCTTTGTTTGTTAATTATTTAGTGTTATCTATTTTTTCATCCATATCAATAATAGGTTTATGTGTAGCATTTGGATTTATCACTTGAATATATGGGTGCTACTAATCCCCTTTGCTAGTTTGCATGTGTGCAGGTAACATGTATCTTGGATAGGCTACTAAAGCTAGAGTGGTCCCATGCTGGATACCAAAGCCCACTCACCCTTTGAAGCTGTAACTGGATACGAGAAGAACATTGTACATTGTGAAATATCTGGAGAACTCCCAGAGAGAAATTTGTATCACATTGAGGCAAATATTGTAACATTGTACCCAAGCTACTTGGGGCAATCTAAAATATTGCAAATCTGTATCACAAGAGTCAATATATATAAAGAATTTCATTATTTTTGGCAATCTCTTTATGTCTATGTGATTTTATATTGCAAGTGTTCAAGTATTTTAGTTACAAAAATGGCGATCACGGTGGGACCTCCCAAGGGTTTCATTTTATTTTGCATTGCTTCATTTTAATCTTACTAATATCTGCTTGCATGTACAGGCACTAAGGATTTGAAATGCATGAGAATTTTAAACACATGGGAATTAGTTAACCTGTTACTGTGGAACCGCACATCCATGGTTTACCTTCTGAGGAAACACTCATTTACGATTGTTGCACTGTTGAAACACGGACCGACAGTTGAAAGCTAGGAGTAGCAAAAGGAACACAGGTCTGTACCCTGTACCATGTTCGGAGAAAAAGCAACACTTCTAACTGTTGCTGACATCATCCTCACTTCTGTCATGAAATCATGACATTCCTCGCTTTCTCAACCTTTTCTCGCTTGCAACAGCGAAAACGAAACATGTCACAAAATCATGACACTTTTGCCTTCGAGATTTCTCTCTCCTCTTTGGGTCGCAAAAACCCAACGTGTCACGATATCGTGACACTTTTCCTCCTTGGCGCTTTTCTTCCCTTCGAGTCGCAAAAACCCGACATGTCGCGATATCGCGACACTTTTCCTCCTTGGCGCTTTTTCTCCGAACATGTCATGAAATCATGACAGTTTTCTTCCTTAGCGCTTTTTCTCCAAACATGTCACGAAATCGTGATATTTTTCTTCCTTAACGCTTTTTCTCCAAACATGTCACGAAATCGTGACAGTTTTCTTCCTAGCGTTTTTTCTCCAATCATGTCGCGAAATCACGATAGTTTTCTTCCTTAACGCTTTTTCTCCAAACATGTCATGAAATTGCGACAGTTTTCTTACTTGCCTTCTCTGCTTCCAACATGTCGTGAAATCATGATAGTTTTTCTTGCACCTTCTCTCTCCTCAGCCATGTCGTGAAATCACAACAATTTTGCTTGCGCTTTCTTTCTCCTCTAACATGTCGCAAAATCGTGATAGTTTTTCTTGCCTGCTGAATATGTCGCGATATCGCGACACTTTTCTTAATTGTCTTTTTCTTTGATCTTTTGCAAATAGGCAACTATGGTCTTCTTGGAAACTCACTGTCCATGCTCTAAATAACCTTTGAACTTCTATCCTTTGCATCTGAATGACTTTTGAACTGCTTGTCCATAGCATCATTAGATCTAAATGACTGTGTTGACAACAATGACAATACTATTGCATATTCTGAATAGCTTCTGAACTTCCTGTTCACTGCATCATGACTGAGTTTATTGCATCAACTGATCTAGTTGTCTGTGTTGACAACAATGACAATACTGTTACTGCACCTTGCTCAACAATGGGAATTAGTTAACCTGTTACTGTGGAACCGCACATCCGTGGTTTACCTTCTGAGGAAACACTCATTCATGATTATTGCACTGTTGAAACACGGACCGACAGTTGAAAGCTAGGAGTAGCAAAAGGAACACAGGTTTGTACCCTATGCCATATTTTAAATTTTTTCTTTAATATTAGTTTTAGGTTGCATTTAAGTAGATTAAGAGTCTTAGTCCTGTATGCCTTTGTTTGCATATTAGGTCTTAGGAATAGAAAAACTTACTTAAATATTGCATTCATATACGAAATAATAAAGGGAAATAAAACAAGAATTGGCATATGCATAGTAGGGAACAATCATCTTGCATATACCAGGTTAGAAATAACCTAGGTATTTCTTTTTTGGGGGGTTTGGGCCTGTATTTAGCTTTATTATGTTGACAGAAAGGACCCGCACACCTACAGTTGGAATTTCCTAAATGCGCATGTGCAGTTGGCAAACCACGTACCTAGGGTTTACTAAAACTAATCGCCCACCCGCAGTTAGCCCTGTTGAATAGAATTTGGTCAAGTCTTACCTGAATTTGCAATTTTACCCCTGATATGATTTTTTCTGCTATCCTATGTCTTTCCTACTTCCTGCATTAGGCATAAAAATAGAATTACATGTTAGATTTGCATCACACAATAGAAAAAAAAACTCTCACACACACATATAATTAAAATATTTGTCTGGTTGGATTTCATCACCAACCCCCAATTCAGACCGGTGATGTTGGAATTCATCTCCTTCCACCGGCTTGCCCCCTAGATCATCTGTAGACAGGATAAAAGTGCTATTTAATCTGGTATAAGTCATTGGTGTTCAAGTTGTATCCCACTATTGGAATTATTGTTGAATCAAAGTGGAAGAGCTAGGCGAACCCCCCACTCGGATTTAAGTGGTGTACCCTAGCCTCTTTTGAGAAATCAAGCTTGGTGCTAGTGTTCTTAATCACCATATTAATTGAGTTCTATTATTCTATTCCAAAAAGAACAAAATATCTTCAAAAACACACAAAAACACATCAAAAAAAAAAAATCAAAAACTTAGTGCAAACTAGGGTCAAACACTTTGTATGTTTATTTTCTTGGCATGTTTTATTGCATTGTACTTTATTTTTCATTCACATAGATTGCATATTAGCATATGGTAGTGACTTGTAATAAAGCTAAGAAATTAGTGTCAAGTCAAAGTCAGTGGTCATCCCCTATGGCCTCTCAATATAGCAATGTCCCTCACACTTCGATGGTGGGACAAGTAGATGTGCCCCTTTCCATGTCCCTGAGTTTTGATGTAGGGCCTTCTATTAATGCCCCTAATATGGACATAGACATTATGCATAGAGCTACTCACACAACTATACTTGAGACACCTATGAGTGAACCTCCTTTAGCGGTAGACAATCAGATCACCATGATAGATATGGACACTATTAGAATGTACTTGAAGGTAGCTAGAATGGTCTTCCCATCATTACCACCACTCTCCATCCTATCACGTGTCATACCCTCATCACAACAAGAATCCATATTCACCTATCCACAGTAGTCACAATAGATTTTCACCAATCCTCTCTTTGAGTTGGTTGTTGTAGCATTAGCCAATCAACCATTGTCATCCAACAAAATTCCCCCCACATTATCACAAAAAATGACCATTACCACTAATCCCTTGTATGAAATAATTCCTATTATTTTGCAAGCCCCAACATCCATTCCTCCATCCACACTTGTAGGACATACATCTCATACCATTCCACAGTCAATGGTGATACCCTTTGCTACTTACCCCCCATCTACCTCCACTACCATGGTTGTTCCACAACCAATTCAGTCCACCACATCATAGGTAGCAGTCCCCATGTCAAATGCAATTGCTATGCAACATGCTTTCTTACAGTTGCATAAAATTATTTTAGACAATGCTAACCATAGCATGAACCCTGACCTTAACCAAAATTTGCAAGGGATTGAGAAAAATATTCCACCTACATCTCATCAACCTAATGCCTTTATCCAAGATCCATCTTGGGTAATGCGCCCTCCCTCTACCATTGTGGTTCACAATCAACCACCACACCCATATGCTAATGTCGCAGGTCAGCATAATATCATATCGTAATCACCCCATCCATATCATAACATCCCTCAAAATCCATACCATAACACATTTCCACCAAAAATGTCTTATCATCCTCAACCTACATACAATCCACCCCATTACTAGCAGCATCAAGTACATTCGAGTGTCAGTCCTATACATGATCCTAGATACCAATTTTTATAGGGTCATATTGATAGTCTTACCATGAAAACCCCAGGCTTGCAATACCAAAAGACAACTTTAAGGTAACTACTCAATCACCCCATTCATGCTTCGGTACCAGAGCTACCATATCCACATGATTTCCAAATACTAAAGCTTGAATTTAAAGGAGAAGAGGATCGCTGTGAGCGTGTAACAAGATTTGTGAATGCATGCTTCAGAATCAAAAGCAACGATGCATTGCTATTACATAAATTTCCTCAAACATTAGGGGGGAAGCCCAAGACTAGTACAACCATCTCCCACATCAAATTATTTTTACCTTTGAACAACTCGCGGACTAGTTCCTGGAAATATTCACCCTAAATGTTAGAAAACAAACAACATTGAATGATTTGATTTACCTAAAATAATATGATGATGAATCGGTCGATGACTTTGGAAATATATGGAGATCCATCATGATCAAGTTACCATTTTCACTCCCTATGCCAGAGATAATATGAATGTTCATGAAGAGTTTTGGTAGACCCATCTCTTCATTGCTACAACTACAACAATATAGAACATTCGATGAGGCACTCGCCCAAGCAAAACTGATTGAAGAAATCAAAATTCAAGAAGGTGAGATTAAGCCTAAGAATAAAGATTGGGATAATAAGAATCAAAAGGGGAATAACCACGGTCAGTCCAAGACCACACAGGTTAATCAGATAGTTTTGAGCCAACCACAGTCAAATCAACCGGCTCAAACACAAATCCAACAACCCCAACAACAACAACAACCACACCAACTGAATTATCAAGTGGTTTCACCCCCACAGTAGGCACAAAATCAGACACAACCTGTAGAAATGCAACAACGTCATTTTAATCCAAAAATAAATTACACGCCAGTACAAGAGCCATATTCATTAGTATTTCAAAAGTTGTATGTGACAAAACTTTTTAATTTACCGAAAATGAAACCTGATGATCCTAACAAACCAAAGACAAAAGGTTACAAAGAACACCTCTTTTGCATCTATCATAGACAAAAAGGACATGATATTGAAGGTTTTCATGGATTTAAAGGAATTGTGCAAGATTTATTGGAAGCGGGTACAATCAAAATTGACAACCCACTAGCCCAAAATAACCAAAACCTAGGCATATATCAAACACCTTTGCCACATCGAGAGGTAAATCAACAACCGACAGGAGATCAACTTCTACAGTTCCTCCCAATAAGGTTAATTACGTGTCTCAACTACCACAAGGTTTTATAGGGGATATCAGTATAGTTACCCAGGGACAAAGTCAAGCTAATCGCACAACTCAGGCTTCGACAACATCACCAACTAATGTGCCCATACAACTTGGATCGAGTGGGTCACCACCATAGTTCCAAAATTGCCCTGTTATTACATTGAACAACTGATTAACATAGAGTTTGAATATGGATTCAGCAAAATTGGTAATTTATGAACTTATACAACAATCAACACCTCACAGGGAAGCATTTAAGAAAATTTTAAAGTCTATTCAAGTACAATCAAAAGACCCCAATGCATTCAATTCCTTTGTGGGTAGTGTGCAAAAGTGCATGGAACCCTCGATAGTATTCTATGACTTCAAGGAAAAATAGATATTAATAGATTCACCTAATCCACCATTGCACATAGTAGCTCACATTGACAAGAAACCCTTCAAGAGAGTGCTTATTGATACAGGTTCTTCAATCAACCTCATTACCACACCTGCCATGATGAAGCTCAACGTCCCATCATCTCACATCACAACATCCACATTCACTCTTAGGGCCTTTAATGACGCTTTATGCTCAACTATAGGGAATTTTGTTCTTCCCATCATCATAGGGGTGAAAAAAATGCATGTTCTCTTTCACATATTGGAAGGGGAAATGCAATATAACATACTTCTTGGATGCCCTTGGATTAAGAAAATGAAATGTTTGCCTTCAACATTGCATCAATGCTTAAAATATGTGCATGAAGATAAGGTATATTGCATACCAACTGACACTGAACCTTTCAAATACTACAACTTTATTTCAAATCCTTATGATCCTTTACTCCCATAAAAACATCTAACCATCCAACCACTAGTCATTAGAACCATTCCATCAAACACAACATCATCAAAAGCACCCATTCTAGAAGAGTTGCCTATAGTTGATCTAGCTTTCACATCTAAAAGCGTTAGCTCAACGCATACTTCAAACACCATATTTCATTTTCAAATTACACCCACTCATCCTGGTAATCAATTACTAGCTCCATCTAGTACACTTCTAGATTCAAAGCCACTATTCACATTCAAAGCACAACCCACATCGTTAGCCACTACTTCACAGTCATTAGAACCATTGTCTCATAAATAGGGCCACCTATTAGAGATAATCCAACACCGCCAGTAGAGCCAAGAGCTAAGGCTCAAGAACCCTCTTCATCCATCGAGCCATTAGCCACATAACCATATAGAGTTGTAGTACATCTCACCAATCCAAGTATTGGTGAGTACATTATTGAAAGTGTCACAGTTACACCACCTATCGAGTTAGTAAGAGATTACGATCACCCTCGCGACCCAAATTTAGCTATTGGTGATATATAGAATGGGTTCTCAAACAAATGCAATCAATTTCATATATGGAGGAATAGATTATTCATCAGACCCACATCCTCAAAATGACAACTCTTTGCAAGAGTTTAATGAAAACATTGATTATCTATCGAACCCAAGTTTCCCAATGAGATATTTTTGAAGGGTTAGTTGGCAAGGATATGGACTTGGAAGACATGAACAAGGTCCTCACCATATTATTGAACCAAAATATAGAGAGCCAAGTGACCGCTTCGGTCTAGGCTATAAACCTTCCATCGCAAGCTCTTTGCTTAATCAAGATTTCCAAGAACTTGACATAAAATACGAACAAGAGGAGGAAAAGAGCGATGATGAGGATGAACCTAATGATGAGGATGAAAAAATAAAAAGTAGATACCAAATATACAATTTTTATCCTCAAGAGTAAGCTTTACAATGAGAATTAGATTATGAAGATCCTACTAAGATAGCATACCTTAGGCAAGACCTTGAGACACTAATGCGAGGACCTCATACAAATGCTAATGGATTTTGGATGAGTGACAGTGATTATGATGAAACTGAAATGATTTTTATCAACCATGTTATTGAGATACAAGCCAGGAGAATGCTCCAAGATGAAGCATGTCCTGAATGGTTTAATAAATAAGAAGAAGAACCTCAGGAAGAGATAATATATGGAGAAAACATGAAGAAGGATAATTGGTATCAACAAAAATTTCCAATAGACCATACATTTTTTTGGCTAAACAAAGAGCATGAGGGTACTAAACCAGAACCTCCTCCATCACATTGGCAAAGCATACAACAAAACAAATCACACACATTAGGTCAGTTACAACCTAGAGAATACGAGTCATCAATTCTTGAATCGCAACCACCTCATTTCCATCAAGTCAACATGATTTCTGTTGATTTACTCACCCCACTCCACAATCCATATAATGAGATAAAACCGATCTATATCGACACCAGTCTCATAGCCATGGATAGGATTTCATCCCTACCATCTATTGTTGGCTTCATACTATCCGAAGAGTTGTTGCACACATCAAACGCTTATATTTCACAACAACCTTCATCATCAAACAATTCAGTTTTTCAAACTGATATCGAGGGAGACACCCCAGATACATTTGAAAATGTAGTAGATGATATCCACCTCATCCCGAATCTGCATCATCTAGAAGAAGGTTCTCACATGCTAATAGAAGATTCTATATATGTGAACCTTAGTGAAGACATGGACAATCCCTAGATTGTCAAAATAGCAAAAGAATTATCCATAGAAGAAAAAGAAAGCATCATAAACATGCTTATTAAAAAGAAGGAAGTGTTCGCATGGGCCTACTAAGACATGTCTGGCTTAGATCCAGACTTGGTAGTCCACAACCTTACACTAGCACATGATGCCAAGCCGTTAAAATAGAAGCTTAGGAAAGTTCATCCAACAGTCACATTAATTGTGAAAGAATAGTTGCAAAAGTTATTAGATGTACACTTCATAGTACCAATCAATTATCCTGAATGGCTTTCAAACATGGTACCCGTTCGTAAACTGAATGGGGGGATATGAGTATGCACTAATTTTTGAGATTTAAACAAAGCATGTCCCAAGGATGATTTTCCTTTGCCAAATATAGATCAATTAGTAGACTCCTGTGCTGGTCATCAAATGCTCTCTTTAATGGATGGTTTCTATGGATACAACCAAATTCGGATTAACCTCAAAGATCAACATAAAAAAAAAGTTTAAAACACCTTGGGGGACATTCTGCTACAAAGTGATGCCTTTTGTATTAAAGAATGCAGGAGCTACATATCAGCGTGCCATGACGTACATATTTCATGATTATATGCATAAGATAATTGAATATTATGTAGATGATATTATTGCTAAATCAAAAATGCGTCTTGAACACATAAATGTGCTAGAAAAGGCATTTGATCAATTAATAGAACATAAGGTAAGGTTAAATCCTAAGAAGTGTGTATTTGGTGTCACATAAAGAAAACTTCTAGGATTCATTATTTCCAAGCGAGGCATTGAAGTAGACCCAGGTAAGGTAAAAGTAATATTAGAAATGTCACCTCCCAAGAACTTGAAAGAGTTGTGAAGTTTACAAAGAAAATTCCAATCTATTCGATAATTCATTATGGAAACTTTCAGAGATTAAGAGAGATGCGCCTTTTTGGGGTACCAACCTTAGTCATGGCTTATATGATGATTATGGCGAGGAAGGTGACTTCGACATTGCTGCACCAGAAGTTCGAAGTGCATTAATTCTGGATGACGGGAGAGAAGACGACCTAGTAAGTTGGATCTGGGAGACAGATGATGATCGAGACATGGTCAAAGGAGCCATACGTGCTCAAAGACGTAACCTTAACTCATGGATGTTAATGGACACACAGGTCCGTTCCTCTTTCTTTGTGAGATACTCCGAAATGAAAGTAAAAAGCGAAGAAATAAGAAGAAAAAGCAAAAAAAAAGAAAAAATAAAAGGAAAGTTTTATGCAAAAGCGAATTGGGAAAAACATTCTCGTCGTCGTTTTCGTGATATGTATAAACTATCTTTCACTAAAGCAGAAGACAAGTTGTCGGAGATCCAATGATTCAAGATTTTATTACTTATTGATATTCATTCTCGTAATAAAATCTTGAATTAGGAGTTTTCAGTAGTATGATACTTGTGGGAATAACTTTTGGGTCTATATTTAGATTTTGTTTGATTCTAACCCCTCCCGAGCTCTTAACTCGGATCTATTGGGAGCTGAATCAACTCATTTCGTTTCTACAAGAGGAAAGCGAAAGAAGGGATCTAGCAGATTTTTTCCTTTCAGATTCACAGGAGAACTAAAATTAAAAAAAGGGGAAAGTCAGGGCATCTGGAAAAAAACGATTGATCTCTATCAATAAACCGGCTAAACACCCGAACCATAAAGTCGCTAGCACAGGCGCTGTGGAAAGATATGTCTTTATATCTTGCATTGTTTGTAAGTTCTCCTTTGCAATAATGATGCATATGTTATATGGTCAACTACATTCGTAGTTGATGAATCTCACATTTGTATTTGATGAATCTCTTGTACAGGGAACTCGGAACAGATATCTGTACAATGATCAAGAATATAAGATGTTCCTATTTCTGGAACAGAACATGTTTCATTACCACCCATACTGACCATCATGGGGTCTTTCTCCGTAGCAAGCATGATCATAACTCTCCTCCGGTTTGTTTTATAAATTGATTAGAACAAAAGAATGACTTATTAGTCAGGAAATTTTATAAACCAAATTTTTATTTTAAAACTTCGTTCAAAATTAACGTGTTTTTAGTCCACGAATACCTAATTGACCAATTAAATTATCGTAACGAAGTCTATCTCTTTTGGACAGATAAACCAGAAGTCGCTTACGTTTACCCACAATTTTCCACAAACCTCTTTGTGATGAATAGTCTTTTCTGTGCAGTTGCAAATGCCGGGTAAGTCTTAGAATTCGATTGGTTAAATAACATACCTGAGATTCAACAGATCCTCTCTGTTCCTTAGTAACCAAAGATGAACGAATGGATAAATTATTTATCATAAAAACGAATTTCCTCCAAGTCCAATGAGATTTATTTATAGTCAGAAAAAATAATGAGATCCATTCATTTTTGTTCATGGTCTATATATTCTGATTCGTTCCGAAGGTTTCTATGAAAGATAGATTATTTCTATCTATCTCGTAGAAAGAAACAGGGCTTTTGTATTGGATCGATAGTGAAATACAAATAGATGGAATCTATTTGTATTTCATATGGAGAAAATGAAATAGATCGGTTCCAACATTTTATTTACTCATAAATCATTATCAAAAAATTCAGAGTAAAAAATAAATGAAGAAGTCTTCATAGATGAGGATGATCTATACACTTATAGATAATGACGTACACGATTGGTATAGTGATAAAAATCATCGTGTGAGGTTTTAAAAACGCTCCATAGATAGGAGCGCAATAAATGGATAAAAAGACTACTGCCTGCCCGAGAAGAGAACCACTGAAAATTACTTGGCTTTCGCGCAAGCGCAAGCTATTTTTTTGTCCAAGATATTTCCTCTGGAACTCGCTTCTTTTTCTTTCGTCGTGTTCCAAAAGAAATGACCTCGTGAAGTATATTTGAGGGAAACTAAGCGGTAATGTAGAAAGAAACCCGTAAAATACCCCAAACAACAAAACACAATTATATGTCTGTAGCCACGCGGATGTAAACGTCACAAATGTCACAAATGTGTTGATTAATGTTTTTTGCATTATTGGAACCTCCTCTATAACATAGAGGTAATAAAATTACCTTTATCCGTACCATCATGGTACAAGATAAAAGAAAAGGGAAAGAGGGATAGTATAATCTTTCTAAAAGAACCTTAGTTATTTATTTTAAACTTTTTATAAATTTTTGTCAAGTTGACTTTATGTCAAGTCCATGCTAACATAAATCCAGCTCAATCCAATATCAACATGATCAAAATCTAAAAGAACCCTAATCATTAATCATTTTAAATTTTTTATAAATTTATGTCAAGTTGACTTTATGTCAAGTCCATGCTAACATAAATCTAGCTCTACCTAATATCAACATGAATCCCCCTGTAGGTTATATTACAATATTATTATCCATGATACATTTATTTCTTATCCACTTTTTTTCAATGCTCTTCTCCTTTTCCATACCAATATTTGTTTTCTTCTTTTATTTGCGTTCTATTTTGTAATAGAACGGAGTTCCGGGATGATGAGATCCTATTGGGTTGTGATTCAATATATTAGGAAAACAATGGAAAAGAAAATAAGGTAAAGATACGGAAAGAGAGGGATTCGAACCCTCGGTAAACATAAGCCTACATAGCAGTTCCAATGCTACGCCTTCAACCACTCGGCCATCTTTCCTACAAGACCTCTCGATTCTAATCTATAAAATGAAAAATTAGATTAGTGAATAGCAATTTTTTTAGAAATTATTCTTGTTCAGATACGACCAGATCCTTTTATTTTTGGAAGTAAAGTACTTATTTAATTCCCCAAAAGACAAAAGAACATTTTCCCACACTTCCTCCTATTTCAAGAAATCCAAATCTTTCTCAATCTACAAAACAAATATTATTCGGATCGAGATTCCCAATCCAATTGAGAATTTGAGACAGACTCAAAAATCCATTCCATATTATAATGATTGTCTAGTATCAGTAAGAATTCTTTGGCAATGATCCATTGTATAAATTGTATCATGATTATCCTATTTTTATCTACATTCCTTTATTTTTGTATGTGAATATACATATACAATGGTCATTGTGTTTTCATTATACAATGATCATTTCACTCCTTTGATCGTTTGGATCACGAAAAAATGAGAACATAACTTATTGAGTTCACTGAATCTGTAGAAACAATTTTTTAAATAGGAATATTTTTTTTTATTTTTTCTATTATTTATCAGTCAATCTAACGAACATCCTTTCTGAATATTTGCAATTCTCAAATAAATGCAGACCTTTTAATCACCTGTTACAAAAAGGAGTGATATTTTCTTGGACAATATTTTTCTTTAGGAACAATTCTTGCCTCTTTAGGAGTGATCTAAAGAAATATCTAGCCTCACCACCGGTTCTTACGCCACCAAAAATAGGAGTCCCATTTCACCTATATATTTTTGCAACAAATTTTTCTTTAGGAAAAATTCTTGCACAAAAGAATGAGAAAAATAAAGAGCAAGCGTTTTATTACATTAGTCAAACATTGGTAAGTTACAAAACAAGATATGTTTATGTCAAAAAGTTATGCTTAGTAGTGGTTTTCGCCACCAAGAAACTTGGACATTACATGCTAAGCAATACCACCTATGTTACAGCTAGAGAAAACCCTCTGTGATACATGATGACTCGCACTTACAACAACACTCGCACTGCTAAATGGATAATGCTTTTAACAAAATTCGACCTCAAATTCACAAGTAAAAAATCCATAAAATGGCAAGTGATAGTTGATCAATTAGCAGAAGCTCCGCTGCACAATGAGACACCATTAATAATTAAACTTCTTGACAATTCAAATTTTTTTGTCACATAACAAGAAAAGATAGTTTCAGCTGAGGATGAAGCAGATATGACAATGTTCTTTGATGGATCAAAGTGTGAAAAATGGCAAGGTGTAGGAGTTGTGTTTTACACACCTGAAGGAATACACATTCCTTTATCATTCAAACTCGACTTCACATGCACTAACAATAATGCAGAATATGAAGCCTTAATACTAGGTCTTAAATCAGCTATAACAATGGGAATAAAAATAATAAGCATTTTCGGTGATTCTCAATTGGTTGTCTACCAAATAAAAGGAGAATACCAATGTAAAGAGCCAGTCTTAAAGAAATATCATGAAGTAGCATTAAAATTGCTAGGAAAATTTGACTGCTATGAAATTAGTAACTTGCCACGATCGACAAATAGATTTGTGAATGCAATGTCTTCCTTGGGATGTCTCATCCCTAAAAATGAACATGGAGAAATGCAACTGCTAATCATAACAATAGTGTCTAAACCATAAATTCAAAAAGCAGAATCTATAGGTGAGAAGAATGTTTGTTTGACATATGTCGAACCTTACAATTCTTACCTTGATGAGATAAAATATTTTCTCAAGTCAGACACACTACCAATAGAAATGACACGAACTACAAAAAGAACATTCAAACAAAGAGCCATTCATTTCACTTTACTTGGAGATGTGTTATATAAACGTAGTTATGATGGAATATTACTACGATGTTTAAATCCAATTAAATTTGAAAGAGTAATATCAGAAGCCCATGATGGTACTTGCGATGGCCACTTTAGCGGAATGGCAATTACAAAAATAATATTGTGCATGGGATACTATTGGTCGATAATGGAAAATGATTGTTGCAAATATGTAAAAAGATGCCAAAAATGCCAACATCATGCAAACTTGACCCATGTTCCATCACAAAATTTGCAACCCATTCAAATTTTGTGGCCCTTTTCACAATGGGGCCTTGAATTGATTGGTAAAATAACATCTGCTTCATCAAGACAATATAAATTCATCATAACTACTACAGAATACTTCATAAAATGGGTGGAAGAAATTCCACTGAAAACTACGATTGGACCTCGAATAGCGGAGTTTATACTTCAGCATATTATCTATCATTTTGGAATACCTTCAAAAATAATTTTTGATAATGGAAAGTCATTTAAGAATAAGGATGTTAGAGCATTGTGCAATAAATTCAAAATACTACACAGCTTCTCAACACCTTATTACCCACAAGAAAACAAGAAAGATGAAGCAACAAATTAAACAGTCATATCCATTCTCAAGAAAGTGGTAAAAGATAATCATCGAGATTATCATACTCACCTCCCTTTAGCATTATGGGCTTACAAAACAAGCATAAGAACACCAACGGGAGCAACACCATTTTCACTAGTTTATGGTGCAGAAGAAATATTACCATTGGAGCTCGAGATACCATCCTTGCGAATCGAGATATAGGAATTCATGAACGATGATACAACTAGACAGGAGCGTCTTGACTAATTGACAATAATTGATGAGAAACGTATCAATGCTCTAGAAAATTTACAAGTATATCAAGATAAATTCAAGCATGCTTACAACGCAAAAGTCCATCCTCGTGAATTTCAAGTGGGGGACCTAGTGCTCAAAGAAAACCAACAAAATACTAATGCTTTACCGCACTTAAGGGATAAATTTGTAGCAAATTGGTTGGTCCCATATATAGTAAAGCAAAAATTGGGACAAGGAACATACATAATTTCCAATTTAGAAGGGAAATTGGAGCCAGAACCACTGAACATTATGCACCTAAAGGCATTTTATGCATAAAACAACTTGCAATATATGTATATATATGTACATGGCTAAAACAAAAATAAAAAATAAAAAATAAACAAAAGATTCCATTTTACAACATTGCATGCATTTCACATTGTAAATAGACATATTTTAAATTGTATTTTTCATATTGCATTTGCATTTCAATTATATGTTCATACAATATATATATATATATATAGTGTTGCATCCATCCCATCCCTTGCTTAGTAATCTTTAATAGTGGTGATGATATGACCAAGAAAACAAATTCTAAGAATTGGGGGTATTCAACTAAGATTCTTTACAACTCACAAATCATACACATCATATATGATATATCATACAATTTTCAGTCACTCAAACATGTCTAGTGAAAAACCAAACTTCATGAAGTGTCCAATTTTCTTTAGGACCAAAGCATTTTCATCACATTAAGAAAATATTGAGTATGGTAGATTGACCCAAAAGCAATCTAGAACCAAATACACTTTTACAAATCTTAAAACATCTTGAATAATAGAAATATAATGCCAATTTGGGTAAACCTCAAAGTGAAAAAAGTTAAATTCTTTGCTTACCCTATCACGCAACATAGTCCAAAAACAAAAATAGTGGTTATCACCACTACCATAGTGAAAAAAAAAATATAAATAAATGTAGAGTAGTAAGGATAGGGTAACATTCTCATCATACTTTGGTTGAGAATCTGATTTCCCAAAACTCTACACAAAAAAAATTAACAACACACACCAAAGATCTCTAAAGTTGAAAATATCGTACTATATTCCCCTCAGAAAGTTATGTAGTCATCACAAAGGCTTAAATATCAAACCATTGGACTATGGAGTGAACCTCCACCGGGGCTATAGACGCTTGACTGGCAGTGGAGTAAACTCATGCAGGGTGACATGTCTCTCTCTCAAGAGGGAGACCTCTAAACGCACATACGGGTAAGCTAGCCAAAAGGAAAACCCAAAAAGGTACCATCCAAAAATTACTCAATATGGGACAATAAACATCACAATCACATGCACTGGTTATGGATTTCTTAGGGTCATCGACACACAATATTTAGAAAATGAACTTCACTTGCACACAATATGGTCCTAAAGAAAGTAAGATAACATTCAAGAAAAATGGTTAACATTACATATTTTTAGTTACATATCAAAAGCCAAAAAATTATCCATATCACCATCCACATACCATTTATACATACCACATACATCACCATAAAGAATAATCAAGTGGGATACCCCCAATTGCAAATATGAATGAGTAAAGGTCAACTACTCTGAGCTAAATAAGATTACATGAGCACCATGCATACCTTCATTCAGTTACATAACTATAAATAAAAATGCATTTTACATGTTCACTTGCATTCATTATCATAGCATTAACATAGAAATATAAGATTACATAATATAAACATTGCAAAGCATAAACAAGAAGAATACATATACAAATAATGCATGTGAATACCAAAATAAAATGCCATGTATATATATATATATATATATATATATATATATAAAATACGAAAGTCTATAAAGTACAAAATGCCCAAAAGTAGTATACATCGAAGCACTGCAGCTCATACTAAGATAAAATATACAAAAAATAAAAATAAGGCAAATACAACATCTAGCTAGTGCCAGCAGGATCCCTCCGTGGACCCTGCACTATAGAAGCCCCATGAGAGCTATAAGTATGATGAGTCCTACGACTCATCTCAATCCCTCAGGTAGCAGTGGCATCCGATGATGGAGGAACAGGTAAAGGAATATGATGCTCATGAAGAATATTCTCCAACATCTCGATGTAGACAACCTGCTTATGTAGGCTCCTCAAATCAGCACCCTGACGAGTGACCCTTTGAGAAATCTCTGCCCATAGAGAAGCAATAGTTAGAGCAGAATCATCACCTCCAACACCTGACTACAACCGAGAAAGCTCACCCTATAAATAGGTAATATCACCATCGATTTTGGTGATCTTTGCATCTTTAGCAACCACAACAGTGCTACTAGGTCCAACCCATAGCCCATCCACCTCAGTCTAAAGACGAGTCACCTCACCTTGATACCATACTAACTCAGACTTCACTTGACCCAGCTCCAAATCTAGGCTATCTCACTTAGCCTAGAGAATCCTCGACTCCTCCTTTGACTGTCAAGGAGGTAAACCCTCATCATCATCGCCACCACCATCCTCAGGCTGTTGAATGTTTGTACCCATGTCAGCTCTCAAAGAGCTACCACGATGGCGCTTTGTCGACCAAGGAACCCATCCACCCACATTAACATCGTCACCACTTCCATCATCATCTAAAATGATGCTAGGAGTCCACAAATGTTGACTCACAAACTAAACATCATACTCAATAGTCGTGCCAACATCATCCAAGTCAAGCACCTCCAAGTTTGAGTCATTAGCAGGATCTTTGACTTGCCAAAAATTAGGAGCAACAAGTAACCCCAACTCATCATCCCATCGCCTGTATGTAACAGGCACATCCGAAACATCCTAAACAAGACCAAACTACCATAGTACATGAGAGAACTGGATAAAATCCATATCCCTCAAATGGTCACCAACAACTCATCGTTCCTACCTAACACAACGAAGCTCTGCTACATTTGTCATCCAATCCAAACCCTTCCAAGGCTGCCAACACATAAGGTCCCTAGTTAGAGAACTCAAGATATCTCCGAACTCTAAAGCACTCATAACAGATCGACTAACCTCCTCACTGAGTAACCACTTGTATGCCCGGGGAGAGGTGGCATCCATACCAAAAGGTAAACCAATAGGGCGACCAATGATAACATGCTTCCAACACCAAATTTGGAGTAGTAAACTACAACCCAGGCCCTTGCACCCATGCCTCTTCACCTCATAGAGCTTGCTATAAACCTCGTAGAGAAGAGCGAGAGCCTAGGCTAACCGACAAGGATCAGCTATCAAGTCAAGAACAATAGAAACCTGGTTCCATGAGATCCTCGATCCCATGGAATTTGGCAACAACATGTTGCTCAATATGTGCATCATAAAGGTAGGCAATGCACCAAAGCTACCAGTTGTAAAGAGATCCAGATACACAATGTCGCTCCTACTACAATCAATGTCCCACATCTCACCAAATAGAGGGAAAAGAGCCTCCTTCTTGTCAAGGTCAACACGAATGGTAGGACCCTCGATAGGGATGCGAAAGATACAATAGATATCCTTGAGAGTGATAGTCATATCCCCTGTTGGGAGCTGAAATGTGCCCTTATCTAGATCCCAATGCTCAACAAGTGCCAAAAGGAGATCCTCATCAGCTCGGACGATGCCTAACCGCCCGTAACCATCTAAACCAATGGTCTGAAGTAGAGTCCAATCATCATCATAAAGTGCTTTCCACACTTTTCAAATGGTCCTCGGCCACCTATGTCGAGAATCAAGAAGCTTAACCTAAAAAGAAAACATATAAAAAAACAAAAATTAGCACAACATGCTAGAAATAAAAGCAAAAACAAAAATTTTTTACCTATGCATGGTAATAAACAAAAAAACGATTTTTTTTACCTAACCTAGGTAATAAAAACAAAATATATATATATATATATATATATATATTACCTACCCTAGGTAATAAAGCAAAAAAGAAACAATTTTTTTTACCTATGTATGGTAATAAAACAAAAAAAATAATTTTTTTTTTTACCTAACCTAGGTAATAAAAAAAAAAATTACCTACCCTAGGTAATAAAGCAAAAATGAAAATTTTTTACCTATGTATGGTAATAAAACAAAAAAATGATTTTTTTTTTACCTAACCTAGGTAATAAAAACAAAAAAAAAAATTACCTACCCTAGGTAATAAAGCAAAAACAATTTTTTTTTTACCTATGCATGGTAATAAAACAAATTACCTAACCTAGGTAATAAAACAAAAAAAAAAATTACCTACCCTAGGTAATAAAAGCAAAAAAACAAAAAAATTACCTAATCATGGAAACAAAAACAAAAAAACGAAATTGTTTTACCTATGTATGGTAATAAAACAAAAAAAAAATGATTTTTTTTTAACCTAACCTAGGTAATAAAAAAAAAAAAAATTACCTACCCTAGGTAATAAAATAAAAGCAAAAACAAAATAAATTTTTTAACCTACCCTAGGTAATAACAAGCAAAAAAAAAGAAAATTTAACCTACCCTAGGTAATAAAAGCAAAAACAAATGCTTAATGAGTAAAAAAATAATCATTTACCAACCCCACTTAATTATCAAACAAGCAAAACAAACAAGAAAAAAAAAAGGGGCAACACGCCTACCTCGGCAAACTGGCCGCCAACTTCCACTCCAGCTGAGCCACCACCACCGCTCCCCTCACCAACCTCCATCTCACTCATCACTTCAACCGACCAACCAATGACAACTGGCAGAATGATTTTGAAAACGACAACAACCTATAAATAACCGCTTTTAGTGGAAAAAATGTGTTCCCACGTTTTTCACGACATGCGAAAATGCAAACATGTGTTTGGAGTCTCAAAATGCGGTTTCATAAAGCAAAACATAAATCCACGTTTTTTCCAAAATAACTACAAGTCAGCGGTTTCAAAAAAAAAAAACAAAAAAAAAAATTTCTAATCCACCTAATCATCTGGAGTGAAACTCGTATCTAGTGGATTATCCTATACACCTAGCGGTTGCAGCGACTAGCAATCCATGCAAACCGGTTGGATGGGTAAATCACCATAAGGAAACTCATTCAAAAAAAAAAAAAAAAAAAACAATGAATCAAGTCGATAAGTCCCTAAAATCTATGAGCTTAAATGTGTTCTAAAACAGATTTGCCAAGGTAATCCTACAAAAACCTTTCGTTGGGTCAAAAGCGGAACAACAAATTTTTTTTTGGTAATAATAAAAAAACCACTTGAGCATCAAATCCTCGACAACTGGTTCCTTAAACCCATCATTTGGAAGGAATTTCTAAAGTCATAGTGGATGAAAACTCAAAAGAGTGGTCAAAATTTTTACCATGTATTCTAAACATTAATGAAACCAAAAGCAAAATTGCAAGAACACAAATAATCCCAAACTTGGGGCACAAAGAAAATCAAGACAAAATTCATTAACAAAATAAACATAATTCAATAAACAACCCACTATTAGCATTCATATTTTGTCAATTGGCTTATGGGTGTCAACCTTTACCCAATCGTCAATTGAGGGGGTAAGCAAACAAATCAAAATTCTAAATTCATTCATTCTGTGTGTCAAAGAGAAATGAACCCATTCATCCAATAAAGTTAGATGTCATTAGTTTTTGCATTGCATTGTGTTGTACACAACGTAGTACAAAAAGGGGAAACTGTAGACACCAAAATCTACCACCCTTAAGTTCAATTCACCACCTCACCAAAAAATCCTACATAATAAAGATATATGCCTAAGTTCTAACTTAGGGATATAAAATCTTGCACATCATTATACTTTCCTAATTTATTTAATTAGGAAAGTCACCCTAGGATACCCTGTCTACCCATTGGACATGTGTCCTGGACACTTCATCCAACAACCATGCCACATCTTACCCACTCCTTTCCCCTTTGTCCTTGCACATGAGACAAATTCCCAACACCTATGCCACAACTCCTTTGTGTTGTCCCCTTATCCCTTCACATAAAACAACATCCCACATCCCACGCCACTTGGAGCCACATCACCCCAGTTAATTGAACCACACTGAGTGACTCACTGTAACTGCCCCTTCCACCTGGCAGTCCAAATTTACCACTTGGCAAGTCAAGATTGCTACCTCACATTCCCCTCCAAAGCCCCAGGCAGCCTATAAATGCACCATCAATCTACCAAATAGAGGGAGCTGAATTGGCATACCGACAGGCTGCCGAAATAGATCTAGATCCAATGAGAAATTGAGAGCGCAAGCTTGACTCTGACCATTGGCTCGAATTCTAAGGCAATCTGTTATTCAGTCGAAATTGCTCATTTGCGGTTCCACAGTAAAAAATGTGCATCCACAATTTCGTAACTGTAGGTCTACGATTTCCATCCCACAATTGCGCTTCCACGGTTCCACAGTATCGAGAACAAAAATGGATTTCATCGATAGAGATTAGAGATTTGAGTATCAAGCAAGGATTTGTTTGTTAATTGTTTAGTGTTATCTACTTTTTCATCCATATCAATAATAAGTTTATGTATAGCATCTGGATTTATAGCTTGAATATACAAGTGTTACTAATCCCCTTTGTTGGTTTGCATGTGTGCAGGTAACAGGTATCTTGGATAGGTTGCTAAAGCTGGAGTGGTCTCGTGTTGGATACCAAAGCCCACTCACCCTTTGAAGTTGTAATTGGATATGAGGAGAACATTGTACATTGTAGAAGATCTAGAAAACTCCCAGAGAGAAATTTTTATCACATTGAGGCAAATATTATAACATTGTACCCAAGCTACTTGGGGTAATCAAAAATATTGTAAATCTGTATCGCAAGAGTCAATATATATAAAGAATTTCATTATTTTGGGCAATCTCTTTGTGTCTGTGTGATTTTATATTGCAAGTGTTCAAGTATTTTAGTTATACTAGGATGTCTTTTGTATTTTTTTTGCTTGCTTGAGGCTTGATTAGTGGCCATTTCATAGTTAGTATGCATTGTCTAAATATCATATGAAATTAATCATGCATACTTTCTTAATGTGAAACGTTATTTTTTTCTTGCATTACATATAGAGAAGAATCATTTGAATGTTGTCTTATGCATTTATCTTTCATACAAATTAAAAGGAACCACACACACCACTTGGCACTTAAACGCTAGTGAGTTGGGCTTGACATCCAACCACTAGTAGGTTTCAACAATGGTGGGCGTAACTTCCATCCGTTGGCCCAAATCCCACGAACCTTTTGGATACTAGAACCTTTTGTACCCTATAAAATTTGCATTTATTCTCTTTGGAGGGTATAACACTGACTAGGAGAAAATGGGTGAGGATATGGAAGGACCTGTGTTCCTTGACCATGTGTGGGCTTCATTACCACACATTAGAGGTTGTATTACATGACTTGGAGTTCATAGCCAAGTTGTCAAGCTATAAGCGTATAGGTGAAATCCATTAAACTGAGAATAAAATCCAACAAGTTTTGCAAAACATGATAAGAGTTTATACAATGATACAACAAATCTTGAAAACACATCAAATAGTTTAGGCCTCACTTTCAAAATTTAATACGAGATAATAATTATTGTATACCTTGTTTTCTTAATAATAAAAGATACATCTAGATGCTAGGTACACAATGGTGAACACATGGGATGGTCGTAAAAGGTCTAAATCTAACATCGATAACCAACCTCTAACCAATTCATAGCAGCACGTGTTAATTCCTCAACCACATGAGTGAACCAAACGTCGTTCAACAAGCATTAGAGAAGATAACTTGACATGAGGGGAGCCTATAGAGCATACCTCAGATAGAGGATCTTTAGTACACTCCTCTAGGCACAAGATAGAATAGGGATCCTCTCAGCACGAGGGTGCTCCACTCGAGATCCATTACTAAGACGGGACTACACACGCATCCATGATATCAGTCAAATATTTTGTTGTACAAGGGACTAGGTTGGTGCCCCTATGTACCAAGTCCATAGGAAGATCCATGGCTCCACCTTTTGATTATAGAAGGACTAGATATTTGCCCATTCAAGGGTAGGCAGATAGGCTTGCTACCCAGCATAGGTCTAACCATACACCCATGCGTGGTCCACCATGCAAGATCACCATTGATATATCAAATGTGGGAACTAATGGCACACTACTGCATGAGCGATGGTAGTCTAGACAACTAGAGGGTCTAGGTAGTGTCTTATATTAGTTAGGCTGCAAGCCTTTCGCTCCACACACTCATGCCCCGAGTGAGCATAGTGTGAGTGTCGTCAGGACTACTAGAGAGCATGGAGAGGCTTCTAAGTGCCCTCATGTCACATATCCACTATCTGTGCATGGTGGTTCATAGTATAGGACACAGCAGGATGCCAATACTATCTTCAAAAATAGAGGCAAAGGCACAACACATCAATTCAATGGGTATAGAACCCACAAGGTCGCTCGTACAGAGTAAGGATACCAGAGGCCTCCCACGGCTAATCAAATCGATAGATCACATCGACTGGTATTGGAGCAAAAACATTAACTCCTCAAAGATCAATTGGAGGATACTCACCTAGAGAGGTAGCACATTGAAGATGATAATATTCAAGCATAAAGGCTCATTAGACAGAGGCTATATGAGTAGTGCATGTACGAAGAGCATATCCTTACCCAGAAGGAGCGCATGCAGTAGGAGGATAAGCTAGCTAGGGCTACCTATATTATCATGATGAGCATAGAGAGTGTGTATATAAGAAGGCTTTTTCATAAGTCGATATACATCAAGAGCAAAGAGATGCTCATACTCATGCTAGTGCCTAACAGAGGGAGTGGCCACCACCGCTCAATAATCAGAGGTAGAGGCAACATGAATAATAAGAGGGAGATGTATACGAGTAAGAATATCCTAAGAGCTCTTGAGCTAAAGATGAGGAAGAGCAATGATCTCCATCTCATATGAGGAAGACAGTACCTCCTAAGCCACCTCGACATCAACTTAGGGAGGAGGAATTTCTATATTCGGAGGCCTATAAGGTCTTAGCCGAGAAGATCAAATCAATCGAGAGACAAGGCATGACTATTCAAAAGCTGAAATTAAGAAAAATTCATAATGATCCTTTGGATCCTTCGGTGCCTACTTTGGCTTACCTTGAGCATTTTGATATGCCCAAGTTAGACAATTTTAAGGGTGATAAAGATGCACAGGAACATGTCACGAGCTTTCTAGATGCTTGTTTTCAGATAGCAAGCAACAATGCATTTTTGTTATGTACTTTCACACAACACTTTCCAGTCCTGCTCAGGAGTGGTTCAATCAGTTAAAGAAACATAGCATAACAAGTTTCGAGCAATTAGATGATGCATTTCTTGAACGCAATTCCTTTGGCATCAATAAATAAGCCAATATTTTTGATCTAGTTGCGCTAGCTCAATGCGATGACGAGCCAATAGATCAATACAGAAAGAGATGGAGGATACTAATGGCAAAGTTGCCATTCTCTATTCCTACCATAGAGTTAACCCAAATATTTATGAAGAGTTGTGCCAAGCACATCTCGTTACTGCTGTAGCTACAGTAGTATCCTATATTTTAACAGGCTTTGGCATAAGCCAAAGTTATTGAGGAAATCAAGTTGCAGGAAGGCATCTTGAAGCTCAAGAATAAGAGAGAGGGACAAAAGAAGAGTACTACAAAACAATAGGGCAAGCAGGCCCATGTGAATCAAGTGGTGTCGAATCTCCAGCAAGAGGACAAGGGGCAACAAAAATAGAATTATCAAGCTCAACCTCCTCCTGTGCAATATGATAAGCACAACAACAATTATAAGGGCAAGAACAAAGATCAACGCCTACCTCGCCAGTTCACACCATTGACAGAATCATTGACGTTGATTTTCCATCAGCTATGCAAGGCCAAGGCAATTATATTGCTCAAAATTAAGATGGTAGACCCCAATAAACCCAAATCAAAGGGGTACCAAGAAGATCTATTTTGTATTTTTCATAGAATGAAAGGCCATGAAATTGAGGTGTGCTAGAATTTCAAACACATGGTGTAAAATATGATTGACAAAGGTGAGTTTGTAGTACTGCACAACCCATAGGCATCTAATAATCAGAATATGAGGATTTACAAAAACCCCTTGCCAAATCATGAGGTGCCTCACAACAACGTTGGCTAGGTCAACTAGGTGCGAGTCAAACCACCTACCCAGGGGTTCATAGGCATGGTGAACATTGTCACTAGGCATGGGAGATATGAACAACATAATCAACCTCGTGCTCCCATTCAAATACAAGCCACACCGAATCAATGATCGATGCAGAATATTCTAGGCCCACCAACAAGACTGGTGGTGACCATAAGGAGCAGGTTAGTCCAAAACCTACAGACAACTCCTATGAAGTTGTCAATAAATGAGCTAATACAACAGTCCTCGAGGCACAAGAAGAATCTTATGGACATTTTGAGGTCCATTGAAGTACAGTCCTAGGATGTGCATGAATTTACTAATTTCATGGGACATGTACAATAGTGTCAATAATCGATGATCCAATTTTATGATGATGAGATAAGGATAGTTTCTACAACCATAGCTAACCCACCATTTCATATAATCACATGTGTTAATCACATTCCATTTAAAATGGTCTTGATTGATACTGGCTCATCGATCAACATAATAACAACCAAGACGCTGAGTCATTTGAAGCTACCTAAATCACACATTGTGCCCACTACATTTACATTGAGAGCATTTAATGACACACTATGTTTGACTGTTGAAACAATTATCCTACTCATGCAGGTGGACCTAAAGACCATCTCTATGATGTGTCATGTGATAGAAGGGGTTATGCAATACAACATATTACTTGGTAGGCCTTGGATTCGTGAAATGCATTGTGTTCCCTCGATATTGCATCAGTGTGTGAAGTATATTCATGAGGGACAAGTTCACATAGTGGCATCGGACGAAGAGCCATTTAAGTTCATGAACCTAGAAGATTTTCTTGGGGGTTTCATACTCCCATAAAAACACCTAGATGTTTGGTCATCATCACCAATAAAGAAACCAGGAGGTAAACCAGTAGTAGGTGCTCAACAAATACCATCTATATCAAACGGATCGAAGCACACCACTGCCACTTCCTTGAAACCCTCGACATCAATCATGCATCGAGATGATAGGAAGTTGAAGATGAAAATGGATGAGAAATTGAAGGAGTGTGAGCCTGAGCCAGTCGTTGAGGAGATTCCCAGTCCTATGGAAGTTGAGGAACCCCAAAATAAAGCTAAGGAGGCACCTCAGCCTACCTTACATATTTTTGAGCTATATAATTGGCATGGATATGACCTTGGTCTCTTTGAACAAGGATGGAGGACCCCATTGGAGCCTCATTATAAATTAGTCACAGATAGGTTTGGTTTAGGGTTACAAATATGGGGGTAGGATGATTTGATCGTAGCATCCCTAGATCATATGTACCTTAGTATGGCGGACGATGTGGATTTTAATCCATATCATCCGAATCCTTCTAGATTCTAGAGGAATCACCCTATGATATCTATCATCACTGTTGATCCACTCGAAGATCATCATGAAGGGCTCCTTGATCAGACTGAGATAGAACTGAATCCCAGATATCACCTGGGACACCAAACCCATGATGCAGTCAATGACATAGACGTGCAAGGGTGCAACCCCATTGTTGTATGTGATCTCGAGCTAGGATATCTTTGTAATGAATATGGAGTGGAGTCCACCTTCGATATGAGTGGACCATATTATGACACAAACGAGGAATCCTCAAATTATTATGAATATAGGGATGAAGTTGAGGGTGCCTATGAAAATCCTTGGCATGCACGTCATTTATTACCTATTGAATCGATACAAGTTATCAAAGAGATCCTTCTTGTTGTGGTTGCTCCACAACGTACCCCAAGATTGGGGACCCACATTTTTTTGCATGTGTTCCAAGAAGACTGAAGTGGCCCATAGGCTAAAGATCAAGGAAAAAAGCAAAACACCACAAGGAGAAAAAGTTTCACGATATCATGACATGTTGCATGGTCGCGGCCAAAAGAGAAAAAGTGTCGTGATATCATGACATGTTGCATGGTCATGGCCAAAAGAGAAAAAGTGTCACTATATTGCGACATGTTGTAGTTTCGTAGCCAAGGGAGAAAAGGTGTCGTGATATCGTGACATGTTGCATCGTCGCGGCCAAAAGAGAAAAAGTGTCACGATATCGCGACATGTTGCAGTTTTGCGGCCAAAGGAGAAAAGGTGTCGCAATATCGTGACATGTTGCACCATCGCGGCCAAAAGAGAAAAAGTGTCGCAATATCATGATATGTTGCAGTTTCACAGCCAAAGGAGAAAAAGTGTCGCGATATCGCAACATGATGCAGTTTCGCAGCCAAAGGAGAAAAGGTGTTGCGATATTGTGACATGTTGCACCATCACAGCCAAAAGAGAAAAAGTGTTGCGATATCGCGACATGTTGCATGGTCATAGCCAAAAGAGAAAAAGTGTCGCGATATCGCAACATGTTGCATGGTCACGGTCTAAAGAGAAAAAGTGTTGCGATATCGCGACATGTTGCATTTTCACCATCAAAAGGGAAAATAAAGAATGAGGAAGAAAAAGTGTCGTGATATCACGACATGTTGTGTTTTCTTGGCCAAACAAGAAAAAGTGTCGCGATATCAAGACATGTTGCATCGTCGTGGCCAAAAGGGAAAAAGTGTCGTGATATCGCGACGTGTTGCATGGTCGCGGTCAAAAGAGAAAAAGTGTCACGATATCGCGACATGTTGCATTTTCGTGGCCAAACAAGAAAAGTGTCGCGATATCGTGACATGTTGCATTTTCACGGCCAAACAAGAAAAAGTGTCGCGATATCATGACATGTTGCGTTTTCGCGATTCAAAGAAAAGAGAGAGAGAAGAAAGAAAAAAATGTCACGATATCGTGACATGTTATATTTTCACGATGAAGGACCACAAAATGGAAACCGAAACACACGCATACAAGGGAAGGTGAAACGAACAGTCAGGGAAGGTGAAACGAACAACCATCAGAAAATGAAACGAACCATCATGGAAGGAGAAACAATTTTTTAGAAGTTTAAATACGCCATTCAAAGAGGCCATAAGGGGTTGGAAACTGTCAGGAGCAGAGTTACAGATTTGAAGTCAAGAGGGCCATTCTGGACCTGTTCGAGTTGTTTTCTTCCATTGACTGGTTTGGGAAAACCAGAAACTTCTGTTATTGTAAAATGATAAATTTTTAATACAGAAATTTTCAAAAAGTTGCATCTTATGGCCAAGAAAGGAGTCATTTTATGCATGCAAGATTAAATGTCTATTTTTCCCCTTTTCAGATTTTAGGCTTGTAAATGGAGCTTTATACAAGTTTCTTGGTTGCTTCATGCGAATGTGTAAATTTGAAAACCTCATGTAAAACCCTAGGAGCCAGCACTTAGCTTATCCGGATTGTGCTTGTTTTGCAGGTCCAATAGGTTAGGTTGCATGCATGGAAACCTCACATCTTCGGTTTTGTCGAAATAGGATAGCATCATACTGAATACATTTTCATTTTTTTTGCATTTTATTTCCAAAAATTTTAACTTTATTTTAATATTCAGACATTAAAATAAACATTTAAAAAACTTCAAAATCCAAAAATAATTTAACCATTGCATAGGTTATACTTCATACTTCCAATACGCAATTTGAAATTTCATTTTCGGAGTTGTTTAGTATTTTTAAAAATTCATCGAAGTTGCTATTTTGTTACAGATTTTAAAAAATCCGAAAATAGAAAATTTTCATTTTAAGGTCAAATTTCATTTTTTCAGTTTTTTTTTGCACTCATGAGCCTATGATGACATTCCCTTCATGAAAATTCCAATTTCATTGAAGGAGTTATGTTTTATGGCATTTTCACAAATTTCCATTTCTTAAGCACTACATCGTGGTCATATGAAGACCAACTCACATTTGCTCTATTTTGGTTCAATGAACAATCACTAAAGTTTCATGGTAAAATAAACCAACATTGCCCCTTGTTTACAGTTACTTGCAATCACTAAGGTGTTCCAAGAATTTTATTTGAATATCTTTATTTGAGATTACTAATACACATATGTAAATGCTAATACATCGGAGACCTTGGAGAAGTTGTTTGTTTAACTTATTTGCAAGAGGGGATTTGGAAACCAAATCCTAAAGGAGAGTGTAGTTTCACAACTGTGTGAAAATACCACTCAACATTTTGGCGCTAGAAGGAGGGCCTGATTTGGTTTATTTCAGTGTGATTTAAATGCTATAAGGATTTAAATTTTGAATATTTCATGCCCTATTGATTATTATATTTAGCCCTCTTTTAACAATATAGCCTTGTAGTGTTAAAAGGAGGACATGAAATGCTATGCATTGTTCTAACGCTTTTGGATTGTTCATACAGGAATAATGTGTTTGATTTGATTTTGAAGAATTTTGGTCTTGATTAACAAGGTTGTCTCCATGCAGTTACTTTTATCGGATTTTAATGGATACATTTCTTGGTTGATGCTTACATGATTATTCATACGTTACATGTTTGATATTTGCTAGTCATTTCATGATTATTTGTAAGGAATTATTTTGTCTAAAATGTATCTATTTTCGGTATTATGCTCTTCACTTGTGTGTAATGTGATCTTGTGAATCAGAAAGCCTACAACACTAGAAGTATGTTCTTCACCTACGCATATGCGATCTGGTGAATCAAAAACTAATTTACATTTTTAGAATATTGCTTTGTCATGGTTCCTTCTTTTATTCAAGACTAACAAATTGGTTTTGAAATTATTCTTTGAGTTTCATTAATGGATACGACTGCAAGAACATGGTATGGATACATGCTAATCCTTTAAACATTAGTGGATATTTTCATGATTTACCCAAGAACGTAGAGAAACATTTGCTCAAATTTAAGCACAATGGTCCAACATCAGTCGAGGAACATATTCAAGCCTATGTGGATATCCTAGTTATATGGAATGTCAAACATGAGGATGTGGCATGTAGAATGTTTCCTGGAACCCTAGATGAGGTGGCATATGATTGGTACATCAATTTACCCGCTGGTTCTATTACATCTTGGACGCAATTGAAAGATGAGTTTATCGATCAATTTAGGTTGTTCATTGATCGTCTCACTATATTTCATCAATTTGTTTCTTGCAAAAGAGAAACTAATGAGCCAGTGAGAAATTTCAACTTGATATTTCAAAAGCTTTATGCAAGATTAATTTCTCCCTATACTATTGAGGAAAGTGGTGCTCTTCAAATGTACTTTCGAGCATTGGATCCATTATTTGCCATATTTGTTAGGATGAATCCCTTGGTTACTGATCTTGCATCGGCCTACACAGAAGCTATGATTGTAGATCAACAATTGAGACCACAAGGTTACGGAATGGAGCAATCAACTATGGTAGGACAACTAGGGGCTTGCAATCAAACCTCAATGGTAAATCAAGTGTGGGCACAAAAAAAATCGATATTAAATGTTTTTCCCTACAATCAAATTTATCCTACCATACCAACTTATGCTCCCACTTGTGCTTATACAAGTACTTCCATCCATCCAACTATGCCTCAATTAGAGAATCATGTGGTCACTCATGGAACTATCGCAACAAATGTTCAAGCTCAGTTCGTGGATATCAATCCAACTAATCCTACTACTTCTACCACTCAACCCAAAGAGTTCGTATCGGAAGTAAAAGAGCAAAATAAAGTGGTTAAGAAGGTATGTAGGCATGTTCCACCACAAAAACGAGCACATCAATGTATGCATCCAAATCATCCTAGGAATAAAGTTCATAATGCCGATCTCAATGGTGTTTCATGTTATGCTTCTTCGAGCATTACAAGAGATTTTAAGGTGATTCATGTTGAAGTAAATACCTATTCAAAAATTCTTGAAGAGCATGAATATTTTGGAAAAAAAATTCTATGGATGGGTAACAAGAAGTTGGAATCAAATGATCACCATCTTGTTTTGGAAAAGAAATATCGAGAATCATTACCCAAAAAGGACGATTTGGATGAACAAACTCATGTGGACATGATTTGGTCAGATATACTTACAAAGGATTGGAGCAACTATCTGACACGAAATTCAAAAATAGATTCCATTATAGAAGCTCCTAAGCCATCACAAGTTGTTGAAAATGAATTGGAAGGAAAATCAACAAATGAAGTTGAAGACATAATCGAATTTCACCACTTGTTCTCGAATGACACTTTGGATGATGTTATCGAAAGTGATGACCAAGAGGATCCATACCTTCAAAATTGTGATAAAATTGAATCATGGGTTACAAAGTTGGATTATGATAGCTTTACCAATATGAATTCAAGAGATAACCCACTTTTGGAAATAACTAAACCATCTAAGGAAGGTGAAGATGAATGGAAGGAGATGCAAGTGATTGATCATGAAGATGAGTTACCTGACATACACTTTGACCAAAAATATTTGAGGGTTGAAAAGGATGAACGTATGTTCAATTGGGTACCTAAGTTTGGTGCCTTTGGTAAATTAATCATGGAGAAAGAACAAGTGCTATATGATGAAATGCCATTGAAGGTGAATGAAGAACAAGGATTAATTTCTAACCACACCTTTGATAACATTATTTTAATGAATGCAAAAGAAGTTGATGCACTTAAATTGCTAAATCAAATTCATCAAAAATTAATTATTGAACTTAGGATAAAAACATTTAATGATTCCTATTTAGTAAATATCCTAGATGCTTGCAAATGTTTGCAGAAATGTGATTGGCCGACAAACTTGGAAAATGAATTGGCTTTAAAATGTTTAGAAATAGGCTCTTACTTACAAAGTTTCATTTTGGATAAAGAAAGCCTACTTCTAAATTGTGAATGGAATGATGAGACTTACATTTTAAAGAATAGACAAGATAGAATTGAATATCAATCATTGTCTAATCAATTTGATTTGAATCTCACCTATGGTGTTGGTAATGGAACTAAATCAAATTGGTATGGTGAGTGTGGCAAGTTGAAATTTGTTGCATTGCTTGGTTTGATCTTATTTTTGTTGGATTCCTACAACATTTGGCATACATATTGTGTCATATGTCTTTTGAAATGTTCTAATCATGTTTGGGATCCGAGAAAGTGATAGTCCAAGATTTGCATCATCTTGTACCATATTGTACATTTGTATATATTTTTTTTGGTTTGTGATGTTGGGTTTGCATTTCAGTTTTGGTTTTAAGTTTTGTGTGTTGGTCCTTTGGACATTGTTGGTTCGTTTAAAAAAAAAAAAAAAGAGAAAAGAGAGATGTCAACTTATGTCCTTATGAATTTTGACTTAGACTAGGAGAATATGAAACATCAGAATTGTATTGCAAAAATCTCCACGAGTATCGCAAAAACATTAAAGAATATCATTTGGAACTTGTGATGCTTGAAGTTGTCAGTTTTACAAATTATGGAAAAATAGGTGATATACTCCATCAACATTTCAAAAAGAGCAATGCATTCATCCATATCTCATGTTACATTTCACGTTGCATATACATTTCACCTCAGTTGCATCTACACTTCAAATACAATCATTGAAAAGGTGTCGAATCCTCTTAGGGTCATTACAAAACATATATTAAAAGGATCCTAAGGTTGGGAAATGATGCCCGAACTATCTTGAACCAAGCACGTTCTACATATATTAAAGAGAATCTTGAGTAAAATGGTCAAAACCATGCTTGGAAGAAAAGGTGAGGCGAAAGAAGTATTTCATGTCTATCCTATCATGCAACATAATCCTTAAAACAGTGGTTTTTACCACTCCCATATTACTTAAAATCTAAAATCAGAGTAATAAGGATAGGGTTAAATCCTCATCACACTTAGGTTGAGGATCTAATTCCCCAAAGCTCTGATTTGACCTTCATGGAGTAGTAAGGATAGGTTCTAATTCTCATCTCGCTTAGGTTGAGAATCCGATTCCCCAAAGCTTCTATTTTTCCCAATCAAGAAATTGAAATTCCAAAGAAAATATTTTTCATTCTACTTTCATTGCATCATTGATATTGGATTGGAAGGATCGTACTACATGTCCCTTGCAAGGATGGGTAGTCATCCCCAAGGTTCAAGAAATCAAAAGTAAATTCAAATCCTGGATTATGGGTTTGATCTTCACCGGGGCTATAGATTCCTGACTTCCAGTGGAGTATGCTCACACGTGGTAACATGTCTTGTCTAAAAGCAAGACCACTGACTGCTCAAATGGACAGACTAGCTTGATAGTTTCATCCATAATAGGTTAAATCATTTTTTTCAATATGAGGTAATGAACTCCAGTTCAGAGTAGTAAGGATAGGGTCAAATTCCCATATCGCTTAGGTTAGGAATCCTATTCCCCAAAGCTCTAATTTCACTTACACTTGCACATGGGTTCAAGATGGTAGTGACACATAACCAACTTTGGGATCTAGTAAATTAGTTCAGTATACATATATTTGGTCCTAAGAGGGTTTAACAGTCTTAATATGTTTGTTCATGATGCTATAAGGTTTGATCCTTTGCAAAGCAGATTGTTATATCTCTAACATAATTGTCATACATCAAATCCTGCACGAATCATTCATAGCCTTGAATACGAATCATAAGTGAAACTGATAATGGAAAGTTGAACGAGTTTCAAACGATAGGGAATGAAGCACATTGCACACGTCGAGCTAATGCTTAATAATTCTAATGCTTCATGTATTTCTCATCTAGTTTCATTCTTGGGATATTTTCTAACACTTGTATTTGAGTCTATGTGTTTTCAGGTTGAGTTCTCACCGAAATGCTCAAGAACATTTCCTAGCAGAGTTGCCATTTGTTGTGGTTGCTCCACAACGTACCCCAATATTGGGGACCCACATTTTTTTGCATGTGTTCCAAGAATACCGAAGTGGCCCATAGGCTAAAGATCAAGGAAAAAATAAAAAAACCACAAGGAGAAAAAGTGTCGCGATATCACGACATGTTGCATGGTCGTGGCCAAAAGAGAAAAAGTGTCATGATATCCCGACATGTTGCATGGTCAATGCAAAAAGAGAAAATGTGTCATGATATCATGACATGTTGTAGTTTCATGGCCAAAGGAGAAAAGGTGTCGCGATATCGTGACATGTTGCACTGTCGCGACCAAAAGAGAAAAAGTGTCACGATATCATGACATGTTGTAGTTTCACGGCCAAAGGAGAAAAGGTGTCACGATATCGTGACATGTTGCACCATCATGGCCAAAAGAGAAAAAGTGTCATGATATCGTGACATGTTGCATGGTCACGGTCAAAAGAGAAAAAGTGTTGCGATATCGCGACATGTTGCAGTTTCGCAGCCAAAGGAGAAAAAGTGTCACGATATCGCGACATGTTGTAGTTTCACGGCCAAAGGAGAAAAGGTGTCGCGATATCGTGACATGTTGCACCATCGCGGCCAAAAGATAAAAAGTGTCATGATATCGAGACATGTTGCATTTTCACGGCCAAACAAGAAAAGTGTCGTGATATCATGACATGTTGAATTTTCATGGCCAAACAAGAAAAAGTGTCGCGATATCGTGACATGTTGCGTTTTCGTGATTCAAAGCAAAGAGAGAGAGAAGAAAGAAAAAAATTTCGTGATATCGTGACATGTTGCATTTTCATGACCAAACAAGAAAAAGTGTCACGATATCGTGAAGGACCACAAAATGGAAATTGAAACACACACATACAAGGGAAGGTGAAATGAACAGTCAGGGAAGGTGAAACAAACAACCATCAGAAAATGAAATGAACCATCATGGAAGGAGAAACAATTTTTAGAAGTTTAAATACATCATTCAAAGAGGCCAGAAGGGGTTGGAAACTTCCAGGAGCAGAGTTACAGATTTGAAGGCAAGAGGGCCATTTTGGACCTGTTCGAGTTGTTTTCTTCCATTGACTGGTTTGGGAAAACCAGAAACTTCTGTTATTGTAAAATGATAAATTTTTAATAAAAAAAATTTCAAAAAGTTGCATCTTATGGGCAAGAAAGAAGGAGTCATTTCTTGCATGCAAGATTAAATGTCTATTTTTCTCCTTTTCATATTTTAGGCTTGTAAATGGAGTTTTATACAAGTTTCTTGGTTGCTTCATGCGAATGTCTAAATCTGAAAACCTCATGTAAAACACTAGGAGCCAACACTTAGCTTATCCGGATTGTGCTTTTTTTGCAGGTCCAATAGGTTAGGTTGCATGCATGGAAATCTCACATCTTCGATTTTGTCGAAATAGGATAGCATCATACTGAATGCATTTTCATTTTTTCTGCATTTTATTTCCAAAAATTTTAACTTTATTTTAATATTCAGACATTAAAATAAACATTTAAAAAACTTCAAAATCCAAAAATAATTTAACCATTGCATAGGTTATACTTCATACTTCCAATACACAATTTGAAATTTCATTTTCGTAGTTGTTTAGTATTTTAAAAATTCATCGAAGTTGCTATTTTGTTACAGATTTTAAAAAATCTAAAAATAGAAAATTTCCATTTTAAGGTCAAATTTCATTTTTTCAGTTTTGTTTTGCACTCATGAGCCTATGATGACATTCCCTTCATTAAAATTCCAATTTCATTGAAGGAGTTATGTTTTATGGCATTTTCACAAATTTCCATTTCTTAAGCACTACATCGTGGTCATATGAGGACCAACTCACATTTGCTCTATTTTGGTTCAATGAACAATCACTAAAGTTTCATGGTAAAATAAACCAATATTGCCCCTTGTTTACAGTTACTTGCAATCACTAAGGTGTTCCAAGCATTTAATTTGAATATATTTATTTGAGATTACTAATACACATATGTAAATGCTAATACAGTGAAGACCTTGGAGAAGTTATTTGTTTAACTTCTTTGCAAGAGGGGATTTGGAACCCAAATCCTAAAGGAGAGTGTAGTTTCACAACTGTGTGAAAATACCACTCAACACTTCCCAATGTTGATCATTCAAGTGAAGAAGTAGAGCTATATTTCTTGGTGATGTCACACTTACGATATAATTATTTGATTTATCCAGATAGTGATGACAGCGATCCAACAGTCAGATTCATGGGGCCACACTTGCCAGAGCGCCCCCCAGGAGTAGGGGTGAATGAAGGATTTTATTATGATAGTGACGAAGAAGATGAGATAGAGAGGGCCTACCTTGGTCCTCCTTATTTGCATTACCATAATAAACCCATTGACATTGATGAGGTCTATCAATAGTTATGCGTTGGTCCTTGTTTGAGAGCAAGACGATTAAACCTGGATCAAATTCATCGATTGGTCAATCCCCTTTCGCCAAACTACATGGAACTTCGAGAACCAAATGATCCTATTTTGCAGTTAGTGCATAGCAAGGTTCCAGTTATTCACAGTACTCACAAGGAAGACCCCTTTGTTCTTGTGCCATTAGAGACAGATCATGTGTATGAGGACTACACAGATTTTGTAGAAGTCGATCCGTGTGGTCCTAGAGATAAATTCCATTCCATAAACATGGTCTCCATTGATTTGACCACTCCACTCCACAATCCAGAAGATCCATTTAAACCATTGTATCTTAACAAATATGCTATTGACTGTGATCACGCTGATTCACCCATTGATCTTGAAGATTTCTTCCCTAATGAAGAAATGTTGCAACCTTTCCATTTTGCACCAAGCTATGCATATGATGTTTATCATGCCAAAAATACTTCCAACATAGAATCGATCAACCCGGCTGATGACATCCATATGATTCCTACGTCTCACTAGCTTGAGGAGGGATCACATATGTCCATAGAGGAAACTTTTGAGGTGGATATCAGTAATGATCCTGCAAGTGCAAATAAGGTTAAATTTGGAGAGAGTCTCACTACATATGAGTGGGCCAACCTCATCCCTCTGCTAAAAGAGAGACAAAATTTGTTTTCTTAGACGTACAAGGATATGCCAAATCTAGACCCAAAATTGGTTACGCATAACATTTTGCTAGATCTAAAAAATAAGCTGATCAACAAAAAGCTTAGAAAAATACACCCAACAGTAGCCTTAGTGGAGAAAGATAAGCTACAAAATTTGTTGGATGTGGAATTTGTGATCTCCATCGATTATCCCGAATGGGTGTCCAATATGGTACCCGTGGGAAAACTCGATGGAAGAATCCATATTTGCATGGATTTTAGAGACCTAAATAAGGCAACACCCAAAGAATTATTTTCGTTGCCCAATATTGATGCTCTCATAGATGCAACTGCAGGTCACGAAATGATTTCCTTAATGGACAGTTTTTCTGGTTACAACCAAATTTGAATTAAAATTGAAGACCAACATAAAACCGTGTTTATAACACCATGGGGAACATTTTGCTATAAAGTTATGCCATTTGGCCTTAAAAACATTGGTACCACATATCAACGAGCCATGACATTCAATTTTCATGACTATATGCACAAAATTCAAGAAAATTATATCGAAGACTTGTTATCCAAGTCATTGCTATGAGAAGAGCATGTAGAGGACTTAAGAAAAGTCTTTGATCACCTGATAGAGCACAATGTGAGGTTGAATCGTAAGAAGTGTGTATTTGGCGTAACTTCTAGAAAATTACTAGGATTCTTCGTATCTAAGAGAGGCATCGAAGTAAACCGATCAAAAGTCAAGGCCATTCTGGAAATATGTCCTCCCACCAATATTAAGGAATTAAGGAACCTTCAGGGTAAGGTAGCATCGATAAAGCAATTTAATGCTCAACTATCAGATAAATATTGACCCATGAATCGACTGCTACTTAAGGGAGTCCCATTCAACTAGGACAATGACTGTAAGGCAGCCTTCACTGAAATAAAGCAATACCTAGAAATGTTGCTAGTGCTATATCCACTAAGGCCAGAGGTGCCTTTTCTACCATATATATATCGAAAACTAAATTTCCACTAGGAACCATGTTAGCCCAAAAGAACATGCAAGGCAAAGAACATGCTATATATTATATTAGTCAAACCTTGGTGAGATACACGCTTGGGTATGCATATGTCAAAAAATTATGTTTAGCAATAGTGTTCGCTACAAATAAATTACGACACTATATGTTAAATCATACGACATATGTTATATCCAAACAAAATCCTTTGTAGTACATGATGAGTAAGACTTATCACAATACGCGTACTATGAAGTGGACCATTTTATTGATGGAATTTGATCTAGAATTCATAAGCCAAAAGTCCAATAAGGGACAGGTCATAGCGGATCAATTAGCTGAGGCACTGTTGTCAAATAGTAGGCCTCTAACAATTGAGCTTTTGAATGATGTATTCTTCGTCATATCTGAAGCTTTTGAACTCGAAGAACCATAGAAAAATGTTGATATGACTCTGTTCTTCTATGATTCAAAGTGCAAGCAAGGGGTGGTGCCAAAATAGTGTTCTTCACATCACAAGGAGCTCCAATACCCTTGTCATTCAAGTTGGATTTTCCATGCACCAATAATAATGCTAAGTACGAAGCCCTACTGCTGGACCTCCACACAGCCATCACCATGAATATTAAGAGAATGAACATATTTCATGACTCCTTGCTCATAGTAAATCAAGTCAAGGGGATATTTTAGTGTCAATGTCTTGTACTAAAAGCCTATAAAGATCTAGTTAACACATATTTGGCTAAATTTGAATGGTATGACATTGAGACAATTCCTCGATTGTCAAATAGGTTTCTAGACATCATGACATATTTGGGATCTTTAATCCCTCAAAATTGATCTATAGATTTCACTACCATCCATGTAAATATGCTCTTGCATTCGAAAGTAGAGCGTGCAACCTATGATAACAGAGAATCAATCAACATGATCAGTGTAGAACCAAAAGCTGAATGGTTCTACAAAGCTAAAGAATTTCTTAAGAAAGCACCCTGGGGGTCATTAACCTCTTAGAGTCCTATGGGAAGTGGCACTACCATTCACCACAGGGTTATTTTCAAAGGTAAATATGCAGGGGGAGAGAGTCATCTTAGCAGTCAAAGCTGAGGCTTATTAAAATTGGATGTCACAAATTAAATACTTCTTGAAGCTTAGCATAATCCCAGAGGGATTGCCGCATGCTGTGAAGCACACATTTAAATAGAAAGTGACTAAGTATGTCTTAATAGGAGACATATTTTACCAAAAAAGCTATGATGGAGTTCTCCTTTGTTTCGTAGATCCCAAAGAGGCATCATGGGTGATTTTGCAAGCTCATGATGGTACATACGATGGCCATTTTAGCAGCATGGCCATTGTCAAGTGCATCCTTCGAATGGGATACTATTGGCCCACTATAAAGAAGGAGTGCAATGTGTATGCCAATAAATGCATTAAATGCCAACATCATGCTAATATTACACACTTGCCATCGTAGGCCTTACAACCTATCCAAGCCGCTTGGCCATTTTCTCAGTCGAGATTAGATCTTATAGGCAAGATCTCTCCTTCATCATCGGATTGACATACATTCATAATCATGGCTACTAAGTATTTTACAAAGTGGGTGGAAACAATACCCTTAACAATGATAATTTGAGCTCGTATAGCAGAGTTTATACTGAAGCATATCATAAGTCATTTTGGGATTCCATCCAAAATAATATTGAATAATGGAACGTCTTTCAAGAACAAAATTGTGAGATATTTGACATCTAAATATCGAATCAAACATATTTTTGTGACTCCATACTATCCACAAGCAAATGGTTAAGCTAAAGCTTCAAATAATATAGTGGTGGTCATCTTGAAAAAGATAGTAAAAGAAAACCACAAATACTGGCATATCCAGCTGCCCCTTACGTTATGGGCTTACAGGACTAGTATTCAGATGCCCACTAGGACAACACCATTATCACTAGTATATGGCACTGAGGCCATTATGCCCTTGGAATTAGAAATTCCAATGTTGCATGTCATATTGAAAGAGTTCATCAATGATGACACCACACGACAAGCTCGATTGGATCAACTGATGCTACTTGATGAACGTTGTGTGAATTCCCTGGAGCATCTTTGTGTTTATTAGGAGTGACTAAAATGAGCTTACAATATCAAACTCCACTAGAGAGATTTTGAAGTTGGGGACCTTGTATTGAAAGAGAACCAACATAACTCTAATTTACCTCCAAATATGCGAGACAAATTTGTGGCTAATTGGCTAGGACCTTACATCATATCTGAAAAGATTGATCTGGGTACCTATCACCTAATGTCGCTAGGGGTGTTGAAGATCTTGAAACTCTCAACATCATCTATATTAAGGCATTTTATGCTTGAAGAGCATAGTAAAAGGATCTGAGGGTTGCTTGTAATCGCTCAGTCATCCTAAAAATCTCTAAACACTCCCATAAGTATTTTGGTCAACCAAAAATCCCCAAAGTCATCTGTAAGCCCTTTGGTCAACCTCAAAAAGCTCTGAGGGTTTTGTTTAAAACTTCTCGATCATCCCAAAATGCTCCAAGGGTTCCTAAAATCGCTTGGTCATGTCAGTTAAAGGCCCTAAGAGTTTGCTTATAATCACTCGGTCATCCTAAAAATATCCAAGCTCATCTATGAGTAGTTTGGTCAATCAAAAGGTACCAAGAGTTTATGAAAAATTTCTTGGTCAACCCAAAAGCTCCAAGGATTCTCAAAATTGCTTGCTCATCCCAAAATGCCCTAAAGGTACCCATAAAACCTTTGGCCAAATCCCAAAAGATTCGAGGGTTTCTTAAAACTGCTCGGTCATCCTAAAAAGATCCAAGGATTTTGTTGAAAAATCACTTGGTCAATATAAAGGCTCAAGAGGCATGTACTCACCGTTTGGTCAGATATGAGGCTCAAAACTCATAAAAATTATAAAATCAATAAAATCCCAAAAAAATGGTAAAGCATAAAATCCAAAAACATTTGCATTTTGCATTTGAATTTTGCATTGTTATTTTTTGCATTCACACATGCATTTGCTGCATTACTGCATTGCATATAGGCATTCATCATCCATTGCATTTTGTAGTAGGAAGGATTATGTCTGTCAGTATTACAAAAGACACCATGTTTACATCTAAATCATGCATCTCTACATTTATCATGATCCATCATTCATGTGAGTAATTGTGTTTTTCAACACAGGCTATAATGTTGCTATGGAGATATACTAGGGTTTTTCGGTCACTCAACCATACCTAGTGGTCTTATCAAGAGTTGGTAGCAATATTTCTTTGCTTTTGTAGCTAAGGTTTAGTTGGTATAGCCCTTAGCATATCAGAAGCCCATCACTAATCAAAAAAGTAAACAATCCTAACAAGGACTAGGGGAAGATGAAAGCCACGAAGCAGGACCAGGTATCCTGAAGTGAAAAAAGTTATTCTTGCTTATCCCTCTATGCATATGGTATGGGAAATATTGGCAGTTGGTAAAGGATAGGTTAGTTCCCTATTCATAATCCCTTTCTTATGATAAAATGAGCATATCCCAAAGTGGTATCCCACATCAATCCCCATGATTGATATCCTAGATCGATATCATATATCAACTTCCCAATATTGATATCCCATATTGATATCATAAGATCGATATTCTCAATCGATATACCAAAAATAGTTTTCCCATGTAAATCACCAAAGGAAAGTTTTTGAAGAAAATTATCAAATGTAAACTCCAAAAAGTGAAGATCGAATGAAGATCAAAAAATAGGCTCAAATCAAGTTCAAAGTGAATATCAAATGAATATCATAAATAAAAATTTGAGTGGAGATCAAATGAAGATCCAAAATTCAGTTTGAAGAGATATCAAATGAAGATCCAGAGACAATTCAAAATGAATATGGAATCGACTCCCTTGCTTCACTACATATGAGCAAGTATCCCAAAAATTAAAGGATAGAAAGGAATGAGCCTAAATCCTTGGAATTATCGGCACTACTGTACCTTAAGCATGACGATATGTCTGATACACTTGCATCTCACTTGTGGGCAGACCAATATTTGAATGTGGAAGAGCTAGCTTCAGGTTTCCTGCATTGCCTAGTGGTTTAGTCCAACAAAAATCTAAAATTGGGATTGGATAAGACATTTGTGGTACCCCTATCTTAGCAATGGACTAAAAGAATCTTGCCTGACATTGAGAAACGCTCATGTCTTATCTAAAAATAATCAAGAGCACACACATGGATAATGAAAAGTTAGGGCCTATCCTAGCAAAAGCCTTTTATCTCAGAAGTCTAGTGTGGTTAGTATGCAACTTTTGATAATTCTATTAGGGTGCTTGAGTCTCATGGAAAACCTCAAAAATTTCTCTCATAGCAACAAAATATAAAATATCATAAACCATATAAATCATAAAATTGCAAAGTATCGAGTCCATGATACATCATCATATAGAGCACAATAAAAATATAGGATAGATACCATATGAATATTAGAAATAATATTTAGACGACCACTAACTATATCGTGCATATCTTTCAAATTTTGCAAAATAAAATAGAATGACACATTATATCATTCACATCAAACAACTGCATTCATTTCATTTCATATATGGATGATTAATTCATTGCATTAAGGATTTTCAATTACATTCATGTTTTTTATAATTTTTGTGGTGTCATCCATTAGATTTATAAACATATTTGCATTCATTCCTTATGTTTTAAGTTATTAAAGCATACAAGTTCATTTACATTAGATCACTATCATGTAAATAAATCAATACATACATTAATGCATACAATAAAGCAATATCAAATATGCATTAAGAGAAAAATATTACATCCATATGCATCCATCATAAATCGTACATCTAAGCATCTAGATCACTACATATCATCATCATCATAAATCAAATAGCTATCTAGTGCATGTCATCCATACATCACATCATATAGCATCAAATTAACATAAGCATTGCATCCATGTGCATAACATAAATTACACATAATGAGCCATTAATTATCGAGATCATATATATATATATATATATATATATATATATATATATATATATATATATATGTGTGTGTGTGTGTGTGTGTGTGTGTGTGTGTGTGTGTGTGTGTGTGTGTGTGTGTCTCAGAGTACATCAAAAGAGTACAAAATGCCTGTAGGCTACAATCGTGTAGGTCCTCGTCCTTACACCAAAAATGGTACATATGCAAAAATGTAGTTGTGATCAGATAGATCCCTAGCTCTAGCTTGCTCCCCCTGAACTAGATCTCTCACCATATCCCTCAGCCCTGTGCCTTGGAGCCTACTTTACAGTCAGCTTTGGTGCCTATTGGGTGCCCTATTGAGGGCCCTATGTACCATCTAACCTAAATAGGCCTAGCACACAGGATACTGGTATGTCTAGATGGCTGGTCCTATGACTCAAGGTCACACTTTTCTCCTTATGACTCCTATGAGAGTTATTGCCATGTGTACTTGAGGACCTATACATCCTCTCTGTCTTATGATTCCTCTTGCTGGAGCTAGCCGTGGACTGTCTTGAGGTCTTGGACCTAGTCCTTTGAGACCTAGTAGCATGTCTATCCTCAGACACCTCTAAGCCCCTTAGTCTGATGTAGCCCTCCAACTAGGAGATGTGAGATACCCTCACATCACATAGGTCATTTCCCTCCTCTACGAGGGAAGTGAGCTGCCTGATCTCTGCCATAGGATCATCACCTCATATAAATATAGTTTAAAGAATATATGGAGGTCTCATGATTGCCTAAGAGGATGTAGGAGCCCCCATATGTGCTCTAAGAAGATCCCTCTCTACCACTGCCTCACCCTGCTATGCCTGTGCCAAGTCACGGCTGTTGGTGAGCTCTCTAACCTAGGCCTCTACTGCCATGGTCCATGTTGTCATGCTAGTAATCTGTTGATCTACCTGAGTTAGTCTACAATCTTTGTCAGTCAACTATGCCCGTAGAGTGGCAATAGTGGTGTCTCACTCCATCTGCTATGTAACATATCAACCAAGCTAACTCTACAAGTCAACAACTTGGGCTAGGAGTAGTCCCTCTATGTTTTCAAGAGGGACCTCACCCTCCTTTGGAACCTCATCATTTGGGTCAACCTCAGGAGCCTCCTCGATGGTGGCCTTTATGCCCCATTCATCCTTTGTCCACTGGCACACCCTGCATCTGTCAGGATCCATATCTGCCTCTTCCTAGTCTGGCACTCTGCCCAGAGGCCATCCATACCACCAAAGCATGGACCACCATCCATCATATGTTGGGATGGTAGTAGCCCTATCAACCCTATACTCCCAAAAGTCATATGGCTCATCCCCTAGAGTCAAATTCCAAATCCATGGTATATCCCACTCTAAAGCCAAGTGGCATTACATAAATGGGATCTCTGGGATGTCCTACACTATGCCAAACTAATGCAAGATGTGAGAGTAGAACTGATACTCTCTAATATTGACATTTTGATCGAGTAGCCACCTATCTCGGTGAGCCTGTCGAAGCCACTCATCTACCTTAGCCTATGCTGGGAAATCCATGTATGGATGCCACTCAAAATAATTTGGGTCGAGTGATGTGAACCATGTAATGTAATGTTTTATGTCACCAACATGGGTCCTAATCTTGAACCCCTCCTCCTCGTGAGGCCAGTAGGTAGTATAGCACTGGTGGCCATCATCAATCTTTGAGATGTGCAGTGGTAGCTCTCCAAGATGCTCTATCTTGATGTGCTGCAGTGATTCACCAATGGATCTGGTTAGTAATATGATATAGCTCTCAATATAACTGGCATAGCAGGGTGACGGTTGATCTGCTAAGATCTGAACCACTCTCTGGATAGTGGCCAAGAGGTTCCAAGGAATCCTCATGCCTGAGGAGTTTGAAAGAATAAATTACACCACCAGGTGCATAAATATGGCCTCCTGCATAGATAATATGTTCTTCCCCTACCAATATCTAATTTGGACTCCTCCATGATCGATACTGCACTGATCCTTCTAGCTCCGATCATCGAAGATAACATCAAAAATGGGCCCCTTAGCCCTAAAATTAGAAGAGACGATGGCCTTTCCATCAATGGGGATCTTGAAGATCCTATAAACATCCTCCAATGTCAATCATTTCACCTATAGGTAGGTTAAATGTGTTGGTCTACACATTCCAGCGCAGGGCCAACGTAGTCAAGTAACCCTGATCAACCCTAATCGTGGGTAGATCCAGGACGTAGCCGAAGCCGATGACTCCAAACCATCTTCGCTCCCTAGGAGTGAGCTATCTATGGAGAGTCTTAAGGATTTCAGGCTCATGAGATCTAGAGGTCAACCTCTAAAATAAAAGCATAGTATAATGAAAAATCTAACTAAAAACAAGCAAAATATTAAAAAAATGACCTAAAAAGCATCAAAACATCTAAAAAACTAATAAAAATACAAAAATATGTCATCAGGTAGTCCTAAAAATAAAAAATGTCACTTAGACAAGTCAAAAATGCATTAATTAGCATTAACTACTTATAAAACCTTGGAAAAATTAAAAATTTGATAATTTTTTTTCTAAAGTCTATGAACCGCGAGTCAACCCTACGATCCGCATACGGTCAATAAATTGATCGTTGGGATTTTAAATGCGGACCACAACTAACAGCTGCAGTCCCCAATTGGTCAATTGGGAACCATAGATGGTACCTACGGTCTCCAACTGAGATCTTGCTGGGGTCATTTCCCTTGCTAAAAATAACAAAAAAATAAAAAAAATAAAACCTACACTAGCTTAATCTAGCATGAGGTTCATTACCAGTAGTTTAATTAGGTTCAATTAGCCCATTTCTTAATGAGGTTAATTTTATTGGTAATGGATGTGAGGTATCAATTTTGAATTACCTTGCCCTCGCCTCTGCCTCAGGTAGATGAAGTTTGCTCATGGTCTACCATCGTGTGGTGTGTAGGATGTGGATGTAAGAGTTTGGTAGGGTTTCAGGTCAATTTTTAGTTATCACTGTCAGAGCTCTAAAATTGCCAATCACTATCAAGGAATAATGAAATAAATTTGAAAATTGATCCTTTTATAATCTTTCCTTATTCTTTGCGAACCACAAGCCCTAGTCATGGTTCCCAAAATTGCAATAGGGAACCACAAACCCTTGCCACGGTTTGCAACTGGTAGCAAATTTAGTAAAAACCCATCGTGGGAAGGTCTAAAAAGGTAAATTAATGACTCCCATTGGATCAAATTTTCAAAAATAGCAATCAATGTTGTAAATTTTGTGATGTTAAAAGCATGAGGATCAATTCAAAAATCAAAATTAACAAAAAAATCAACTAATTAAAAACACCAAATGTGCCTCGTATTCAGTTATTTACCCTCTACACTTGGCGGTTGCAGTGACTTGCGATCCATGCAATCCGAAAAGATGAGTAAATTACCATAAGGAAATTTGGGAAAAAAATTGTCATCGTTGATCTGATATGCCTATTTTCAATCCCTAAGAAGGCCTTCATGGCTGGAATTTTCCATGGGAACAAGGCATTTCATGTCATGTCTCCTATGACATCTTTTCAAAAAATCATCGATAACTTGATTTAACACACATCTAATTGGAGTTGTTTCATTTTGATTTCCTAAGATGGCTATTATAGCCCAACTACTCCATGGGATAGGAATGTGCAATAACTATTAATAGTTGGAATCTGTAGACACCTAAAATATTTCATATTGAGGGCGACTACTCATATGGACATGCTACAAGACCATATGGAAGATCTTGGATAGAATCCAAGATAGAGTAGTGGTTCTAACCACTCAATTTGGGATCCTTGGCCTAATCAATCTGAATCATAGTCTAGATTTGTGGTTTACAGCTAAATCATAGTTGAGACCTACGGTTTATAGTCTAGACCGTAGTTATGACCTGCAATTTTAACTGAAGTTCAGTTGGCCTTCAATTCGAGCCAAATCAGTTGGAACGACAATTTGATCTAGAAGAAGGTAGTTAATGGATGAAAGATTCCAGAGGCTTCCATTCCAACTATCCTAACCACCTCTTCTTGATATTGACTTCTCCAAGAAGCCACCCTTAGTCCTAAGGCATCCTATAAATACCCCCTCCAAATGGGAAGAAGATATAGATGATTTGAATAGCAAAGCACTATCGAATTGTCAATAGAGGGTTAATTTATCAAGCAAGTAGTGAATCCCTATCGAATTTCATACTGAATTCATGCATTTGAGAATGTCATTTTGTTATTCATATAAATATCAATTTCCCATGGAAGTTCTAGGATCTTAGAAGAACCAAGAAATGCAAATTCGGGCAAACAAAAGCCCATCACAGTGATTAAACTGCCAAACCTATCAGAAGGACACTGAAGGTGAACCTTGAACATCAATTAGACAAGAAGGTCAAGCCCACTACCCTTGGAATTTATGGTAAGACTATCAGAGTGCTAACCATGACTTTCAACCATAGTTTATAGTGCATACAGCTCACCAAAGCTGCAGTTTACAACAGAGATATCACCACCTTCCTCTTTTCATTTATGTTCGGTAAATTAGATTAGATTAGCTGCTTTTATGGTTTAATTGTAGTTTAGCAGACTTCTAACCATAGAATTAGGTTAGATTAATTTCTTTATGTTATGCTTCAATTAGGACATTAATGGGTTCTTTATGCACTTTCATGCCTTGTTTTACATATTTGATCCATGCATAGAGTAGTTGCTATCTTTCTTTATGCTATAATATGAATCTTGATTCAGTTTGCATAGTTTAGAAGCACTTTTCATGTTTTCTTGATTATGCATATGTAATGGTGTCAGAATACAATTTTCCTAAAAGGGCCTCATCATGAGAGGTTTCCTATCTTTTTGACACTTATATGTTGTTTCTTGACTGCAAGGCACAGTTTCAAAGGAGAACCAACTATCAAGTTCCTTTCCCAACGTGAAGAAGAGGGTCATCGAAACCCTAGAGCAGTTCGTGTCACCCTAAAAGGCACTTAGAAATCACATCTACCCTTGATAGGAAAATTATTATACACTCTTATTGTAATACTGTATCAAAGTGATTATCCCTAAGAAGGATGTACCTATAATTTTATTTTAACTTCGAATATAATGGAATAAAGCGTATTTCTTCTTGATTCATTTGTTGTCAATTTCTTGTTCTTGTATGCATGTTATGCTTTTATCAATTATTGCAATAGGATACCTTAGGTGTAAGCCTTTTTGGTGGTTATAGAATCAAAAGCTAAACTATGCTGAAACCTCGCATTTATAGGACCTGACTATGTTTTTCTTGTTTTTTCACTTGCAGGTACAAATCGCAGCTATCATCTACGGGCCAACAACTAAACCATGACTAAAAATCATGGTTTACAATCAAAACCATAGATCAGACCTGCAGTCTCCTATTGACAACACAAATAGTCAGATTTAGAATATCAGCCAATGTAGGACCTGAGGTAGGTCCTATTTTCAACCCTCTGTTACTTTTCTGCTCTCTACGTTTTCATGGTAAGTTCAATTTGAATGCAAATTAGGAAAAGAATGAAGAAAAGGGTAAATCAATCGTCCTATTTTACTTTTGTGTTTTTCTTCCAATAGAAATGTGTTTCTGGGAACATCGGACCTTTGATTGCAGTCCTCCTTAGGCTACAGTGTGCTTGATAGATATGTGTGGATGTTTTGCATGTGTGAGGCCCAATTAGTGGCCAATTAGCATCGTAATGTGCATAGTATTAAAGAACAAATAGAATAGCTTACATTTTTTGAATTTGAAATGTTCTTTCATTTGCATAACATTTAGAAAATGAGCATGAATGCTATATAATGCATTTATTTTATTTACATTAAAAGGAACCACACACACCACTTGGCACTTAAACGCTAGTGAGTTGGGCTTGACATCCAACCACTAGTAGGGTTTAATGACGATGAGCGTAACTTCCATTCATTGGCTTAAATCCCATGAACCTTTTGGATACTAGACCAATACCAGATTCGAGAACCTTTCATACCCTAGAAAATTTGTATGTATTCTCTTCAGAGGATATAATGTTGACTGGAGGAAAATGGGTGAGGATATGGGAGGACATGTGCTCCCTAATCGTGTGTGGGCTTTATTACCACATATTATAGGTTGGATTACGTGACTTGGAGGTCATAGCCAGGTTGTTGAGCTACAAGCGTATAGGTAAAATCCATTAAACTAAGAATAAAATCCAACAAGTTTTTCAAAACATGATAAGAGTTTCTACACTGATACAACAAATATTGAAAACACATCAAACAGTTTAGGACTCACTTTTAAAATTTAAAATGAGATAATCATTATTGTATACCTTGTTTGCTTAATAATAATACATTTAGATGCTAGATACACAATGGAGGATACATGGGGTGGTTAGAAAAGGTCCAAATCTAACACCAATGACCAACACCTAACCAATTCACAATAGTACATGGCAATTCCTCAACCTCATGAGAAAACTAAACATCATTCGACTAGCATTCGAGGAGATAACTCGACATGAGGGGATCCTGTAGAGAAAAACCTAGATAGAGGAGCTTCAGTACACTCCTCTAGGCACAGGATAGAACAAGAAACCTTCTAGCATGAGGGTGTTCCACTTGAGAGCCATTATCGATACTATAATGCACGCACGTCCATGGGATCAATTGAAGAGTTTGTTGTGCAGGGGACCAGGTTGGTGCCCCTATGTACTAAGTCCACTGGAGGATCTATGGCTCCACCTTCTGAGTATAGGACTAGGGACCTACCCATTTAGGGGTAGGCAAACAGGCTTGCTATCGAGCATAGGTCTAACCATACTCCCAAGCGTGGTTCGCCATGCAATATCACCATTGATATATCAAAGGTGGGAGATAATGGCACACCGTCGCATGGGCGATGGTGGTCTAGGTAGCTAGAGGGTATAGGTAGTGTTTTAGAGCAACTATGTTGTAAGCCTTCCACTCCACCCACTCATACCCCGAGTGAGCGTAGTGTGAGTGTCATCCGCACTACTAGAGAACATGGGGAGGCTTCTAAGCACCCTCATGTCACACACCCACTATCTACACATGGTGGTTCATAGTATAGGACACAGCAAGAGGCCAATGCCATCTTCATAGATAGAGTCAAAGGTACAACACATCAGTCTGATGGGTACAGAACCCAAAAGGTATCTCGTACAGAGAAGGGATACCAGAGGCCTCCCATAGCCGATTAGATTGATAGATACATCGATTGGTATCAAAATAGAAATGCCAACTCCTCCAAGATCAGTTGGAGGATGCTCACCTAGAGATGCAGTGCATTGAAGATGAAAATATTCAAGCATAGAGGCTCATGAGACAAAGACTTATGAGCAGTGCATGCATGAAGAGCATATCCTTTCCCAGAAGGAACACATAGAGTAGGAGGATAGGTTAGCTAGGACTGCCCTATATCCTCAATATGAGCATAGAGAGCATGTATATAGGAAGGCTTTATCTCAAGTCGATATGCATCAAGAGCAAAGAGATGTGCGTACTCATGCTAGTGCCGAACACAGGGAGCGGCCATCATCGCTCAATAATGAAAGGCAGAGGTAGCATGAAGAAGCAATGAGAGATGAATACGAGTAAGAATATCCTGAGATCTCTTGAGCTGAAGAGGAGGAAGAGCAATTCCCTCCATATCGTATGAGGAAGATAGTACCTCCTAAGCCACCTCCACATCAACTTAGGGAGGAGGACTTTCTATCTTCAGAGGCATATAAGGCCTTAGCCGAGAATATTAAAGCCATCGAGAGACAAGGCACGACTATTCAAAATTTTACATTAAGGAAAATCCATAATGAGCCTTTAGGTACTTTGGTGCCCACTCTGGCTTACCTTGAGCATTTTGATATGCCCAGGTTGGACAAGTTTAAGGGTGATGAAGTCACACAGGTACATGTCACAAGATTTCTAAACACTTTTTTTTAGATAGCAAACAATAATACATTATTGTTGCACACGTTAATCATGACACTTTTTGTACCCGCATGGGAGTGGTTCAATCAGCTAAAGAAATACAACATAACTAGTTTCAAGAAATTAGTTGCTGTCTTTCTTGAACACTATTCCTTTGGCATCAAGAAATAGGCCAATATTTTTGATCTGGCTACGCTACCTCAACACAATGACGAGCCAATAGAGCAATACAAAAATATATGGAGGAGATTAATGGCAAATTTGCCATTCCCTATTCCTACCATAGAGTTAACCTGAATGTTTATGAAGATTTATACCAAACACATATCATTACTATTATAGTTACAGCAGTATCCTACATTCGAAGAGGCTTTGGCACCAGCCAAAGTGATTGAGGACATCAAGTTGTAGGAAGGCAACTTGAAGCTCAAAAATAGGAGAGAAGGAAAAAAGAAGAGTGCCACAAAACAATAGGGCAAGCAGACCCATGTGAATCAAGTGGTACTGAATCTCCAACAGGAGGACAAGGGCCAAAAAAAATAGAATTATCAGGCCCAACCTCCCCTTGTGCAATATGACAAGCACAACAATAATTATAAGGGCAAGAAAAAAGATTAATGTCCACCTCGCTAGTTCACACCATTGATGGAATTACTGACGTTGATTTGCCATAAGCTATGCAATGCCAAGGCGATTAGATTTCCTGAAGTAAATATGATAGACCCCAATCAACCCAAACCAAAGGGGTTCCAAGAGGATCTGTTTTAAATTTTTTATTGAACGAAAGGCCATGACATCGAGGTGTGCTAGTATTTCAAACACATGGTGAAAAATATGATTAACAAAGGTGAGCTTGTAGTGCTGCAAAACCTATAGGTTCCCGATAATCAGAACATGAGGATTTACAAAAACCCCTTGCCAAATCATGAGGCACCTTGGAACAACATTGGTCAAGTTAACCAGGTGCGAGTCTAACCACCTACCTAGGGGTTTGTAGGCATGGTGAACGTCATCACTAGGCATGAGAGATATGAACAACAAAATCAACCTCATGCTCCCTGTTACAGGCCAAACAAGGTGAATGGTTTCCTATTTTTGTCACATGCCCGTGCATTTAATTATCAACCCAGGGAGCTTCGTAAACTTGCGAAGAGTCGAAATTAGGTTACTACAATACCACTGGAGGGTGAATCTGCTAATCCTACATTTGGGGGGTGTTCTTGAGATGGTTGTCAATCATTCCCGCACTCCTCAATAAATTACGTAAGAAGAACAGAAATAAATCTACAAAAATAAATCAAATGCACATTCCTGGAAATAAACCTACTGCAAATACTGGAACTAGTAAATTCATGAACGTTTCTATGAAAGCAATAAACTGATAAATAAACAGAAAAGAAATGGGGAAGAAATACTGGCTTGGAGTGGGCCCAGGCTCCAGCAGATTCCTCCCGATCGAACACGCGCTTAGAACTTCTGGAACTAGAATATATTTATCAACGTATTACAATCTATCTTATAATTCGAAATGGATCTTTATTAATTATCTCTATATATCCTTCAGAACGATCTATGTGTGTTTATATAACACACCCACAGAACTTCTATTACAGAAGTGGTTACAACAGTCGATTCTTCCCAGACTAAATTAGAACAGTCTGGCGAATGCAATCGACGTCTGGCATTCTGTTCTGAAGGCAACGTGTTCGTTTTGGTTCGTGCTTTGCCTGGCATCGGTAAGACATTTGGATACGTTGGTGCTATCTCCAAATTAGCTCTGCATGATGCAGAGCTGGAACTGCACTAGCCGCTGCCATCCACGTCGTTCAACTCTGGTCAATGGGCAAAGAATTAGTGGCGCCTTTCGATTGTAGGGAGGCGCTTGCCTTCTATTAGCGCCTTTCGGTTGTAGGGAGGTGCTTACCCTCTATTAGTGCCTTTCGGCTATGGAGAGGCACTTGCCTTTGGTTGGCACCTTCTGGTTGCAGGGAGGCGCTTGTCTTTGGTTTGCGCCTTTCGACTGTAGGGAGGCGCTTGTATTCGGTTGGTGCCTTCCGACTGCAGGGAGGCGCTTGCATTCAGATGGCACCTTCCGACTGTAGGGAGGCGCTTGTATTCAATTGGTGCCTTCCGACTGTAGGGAGGCGCTTGTGTTCAATTGGTGCCTTCCGACTGCAGGGAGGCACTTGTATTCAATCGGCGCCTTCCGACTGCAGGGAGGCGCTTGTTCCCTTGGCGCCTTCCGGTTGTAGGGAGGTGCCTATGTTCTCTACATTGACTCCCGATGAAATAAAGTGCCAGGTCCATCAAAAGGACCTCGACCGTTCCAAATCTAACTAAATCAACTGCAATTCCACAAAACATACTAAAAGCACACAAATTAGATAACACGCATAATTATATCAAATATCTATATAATCATTCATAAAAGTATGCAATCCTTATTATACAACCACATATTGATCCAAGAAATATGTACAAAATATGAGCATTTCTGGTGCTCATCATCCCCCCATGCCTAACATATGCCATGCCCTCGTGGCATCCAAACTGCAGGTAGCCCTCGGACTTCTCATCGTCGCCATCTCTTGGAGGATTCGGCTGCCCCTACGGCCCGAGTCTGTCTTTTCATGCCGGCATGTGAAGGTGTGGTTCGCCTCTGCCTATGGGAAACTACGGCTGTTAATTGTCCCCTTCTTGTTCTGGCCACCACTGGTGGTGGTATAGCCAGCGTTGTTCCTACCGATTGAAATGCAGCTTCGGTAGCTTGCCAGAGGTCGACGTCTGGAGGTTTGGCCTCTGCCAGAGGGATATCTGAGTTATCCCCTCTGGAAGGCACTACTTGGGCCTTGTATAATGCGGCCACTTCAGGGGTAAGCCCTGCATTCTCCTTTGCAATTGCAGTGGCCTCCAATTGTGGGCCATATACTCCCCATCATTCCAAGTACCTCCTCATCATGGAAGGCCGCCCTCGGGATGAACCATAGATGTCCCAAAACTGGCTGTCTTCTGTCGGATTGACGCAGATGCCAGAATCTCCTTTTATCCTCGAGGATGCCTTCCTGGCCGCCTTGGCTGCTTTCATTTTGTTGCGCAACTGCTCAAAATATTTTTGCCTTTCGATGAACGGCTGCATATCCCATTCGTCCTCCTCTGACTCGACGAAGGTCACTTTCACCTTCTGTCGAGCCGTCCTGGGCCTCTTTGCCTTGGCCTCTACAGAAAATGTGGTGGCTCGGACAGGGGTCTCTTCTTTCTCCTTTGGGGACTTCTCTTCACTCTGAAGGATCGGCTGTGCCGCTATCTCTAGGGGTGATCCTTCATCCTCCTATCTTCCTGGTGTCGACCCCTCAGGCTCTTCTCCTTCTTCAGGCCTGGGGAGGTCCTCCGTATCCTCTGGTCTTATCTGCTATTGGAGGCCTTCGTCCTGCTCTGTGTCACTCAGGACAATGACAGGGGGCATCGTAGGACTTCTTTCATTGTCACCCCTAAAAATAGAGGAATCCTCCCCTGCCTCCGGGCTACTCTGTCGGGCATCCGATCGAATCTCCCCCAAAGAGAATACTCGTTCGATGGATGTGGGAGAGTTCGTCGACACTGCTTTTGCCCAATCAGTTTGCATGGATGCCTCCTGTCTTGCTGTTCTTCTGTCCTGAAGTATTTGATTTTCCTCCTGCAACTGCTAGACCAGCTGCTCGAGCTGAGCGATTCATCTATCCTTTTCCTCCAATTCCTTTTGATGCTGGTTCTGGCAATCCTCCAGAATTTGTTGTGCCATCTAGCAATCAGTTTGCCAGTCGAGCACCTCCTCCAAGGCCGCATTGATCTGGTCGTTGCTCTCAGAAGTTCCCTCATTTCATGGGCTCTGGTTCATTAATTCTCGAAGGGTTTGGGTGATGACGTCTATCTCTGTGTCACTCTGTTCTTCCTCTATCGAGAGGAATCATCGTAGACGTTTCCTCCTAGGAACTGGTTCGTCCTCACCACCAGCGAGTGGCGCTCCTTCCTCCTCATACTCGAGCACTGGGGAATGCCCTCTATCCTCTATGTCTCTGGGCACCGGTGACTGCTCTGCTCCTCCTAGAAAATAGGGCAACACCAATTGCCCGATGTTTGCTATCTCCTCTGTAGGGGATGCTTCACCTTGCCCTAATTCGGCAACCGCATTGTGTTGCCCTATTTGGCCGCCATCTCCCTCTGCGTCGTGGTTCTGTCCTTGTGCTTCTGCATGGCGGACCAATGCCGATATCAGCCCATGGTGGGCTAAGGCGGACGGTGCCCCTTTCTAGTACCGAGCCGCTTCATCTTTCAGAGCACTCGCCAGGTAGAAAGGTATATTCAATTTCCTCCCATGCACTAGGTGATTGAGGAAGTGCACATGATTAAGGTGCAGATGGGTATACTTCCCTGTGCATGTGAAGAATCGAGCAATCTGCTCGAACATCTTTCGCATATTCATGGGGAGGCTATTTTTGAGTAACCCCTCCCTGTCTACCTACACATTTTCTCCCGACAGCAGTATTTCGGCGTATACTTTTAATACTCCGCCCTTGTATATACATTCCCCCGTGAGAGGCAATCCAGTCGCCTGTGAGATGAACTCAGGGGTGACTGGAATTTCCATCCCTCGTACTTGGGCTGCATCGCCCCTCAAAGAGGTGGCAAATTCTCTAGCTGCCTCCATGTCCTGGCCCTGACTGACCAGGGTGCAGTATTCGAGCCACCCCTCGGCTTCGAATTGGGTCTTTATCGCCCCTCTGATCCCATCCGTGTCACTTGGGCTCATTCTTCTTGATCGCGTGGTTCTTAGACCTTCCTCCCATGGCGCCTTCTGCTGTATTTTTTTTGTCCTTCCTTCTTTAGGAAGGTGCCTTCTTATAGAAAAGATGCCTAACCCTAGCAGTTATGGAAGGCGCCCTCTCATTGGCACGCATTTTCGGCTATGGGGGGTACGATCTCTATGACAACTGTATTTTTTGGTACTACGTATTTATAAATAATTATATAAAAGATTTGATTTAATATGCACGTACCTGATTCGGCGTTCTAGTTGTCGTGGTAGCCACTGATTTGCTGACTTGTGACACGAGGGAAGGGTGTGGTCATTTGATGATGCTTATTCGTGCGATGCTTCGTTCCGCTCGAGGCATCCGGTAGGTGTAAATGTTGCACATGGGAGGCATTCTTTGGTACCTTCCCCATGTGGATGGTGTCCATGTAGCACCTTCCCAACGTTTTCGATGCTCGTCTTCGAACGAATGCGCCTTCCGATGCCTTCTGATTGGTGGGAGGCGCTCTTGCCTGCATGCATCTTCCCAATGTGGGGGGCACCTCCTTCTGGTTCGTGCCTTCCCGATGTTGGAAGGCATTCGTCTTGATGAATGCGCCTTCCTGATGTTGGAAGGTGTATTCGACTGGATGAATGCGCCTTCCTGATGTTGGAAGGCACGTATTTAGCTGGATGAATGCCCTTCCATGAAGTATTATGATGAATACTTATGTTGGAAGGCGTATTGGGATGAATGCTTCGATGTGGAAGGGCGTATTCGGTTGGATTTTTTTTCTGTGGTGCCTTCCTGCCATGGAAGGCGCCTATATATCTATATATATATATATATTGGATGGGCACCTTCTGATTGTAGTAAGGTGCCTTCTTCTGGATGGGCACCTTTTGACTACAGTAAGGCGCCTTCTTCTGGATGGGCACCTTCTGACTATAGTAAGGCGCCTTCTTCTGGATGGGCACCTTCTGACTGTAGTAAGGCGCCTTCTTCTTGCCTTGGTGCCTTCTTCTAGATGCAGTAAGGTGCCTTCTTGTGGGCTTGGCACCTTCTAACTGTAGTAAGGCACCTTCTTCTGGACTCGGCGCCTTCTGACTGCAGTAAGGCACCTTCTTCTTGCCTTGGCGATTTGACTGAAAGAAGGGTGATCAAACCTTCCCATTTTTTTCATGCTGCCCAGATTCTATCTACGAGCCGGTGTCGAAATGCTGAGCCGAATCAGGCCTGGTTTCCTAGATACCTATCCCTCATGCTTTCAGGTCCTCCACCTACAAAAAGCAACCAAAAAAGAAAGGAAAATAAAGGCAGTTAGACGCGTTCCATGCCTGTTAGGCCCTGGATTAGGATGCCTGCAGCTTGCATGCGGGCGTCGTCCCTGCAAAAAAAAACACACATTAAAAAAAAACTATAACTAACTAAACAAATTGGGTGAGCACTTTCATGCCCACCATTTCACCTGTGAGAGTTCGGTCCAGATCTAGCAAGATGGGGTCTCCCCCATGCCTACTCTGGATTCCACCTGTAACGTTTCGGACGTATTATAGGGGCGTAGTCGGTGGCCATTGACTGTGAACATGGTGTTGCTGTCGTCAATTGTCTTAACGCGCACAACCCCGTTCCTAATGAGCTCTGCCACCTCATACGGCCCCATCCACCTCTGCATAAGTTTGCCCTTCCTTTCCTAGAACCGGGAATCGTACAACAATACCCATTCCCCTACCTAGAACTTCTTCAGCTTGATGTGGTTATCATGCCACTTCTTTCTCTGCTTTTGTATAATCTCTATCCTCTGCAAAGCATCCAGTCGAATTTCGTCCAGCTGATCTAGCTGGCGAATCCTCTATTTTTGAGCTTCATCCAAGCTCAAATTTAATTCTAAAGCCGTCCTCAGAGTTTTGATTTCGAACTCGATGGGCATCATCACATTTTTTCCATAGACCAGTTGGAAAGGTGTGCATCCTGTGGTGGATTTCCACGTGGTGTTGTATGCCCAAACTTCCTCCGGCAACCGTGTGGCCCAATATTTCTTGTGTTGTTGCACGGTTTTGGTCAGGATGTTTTCTATCTCCCTATTTGTCACTTCTACTTGCCCGTTCGCCTATGGATGGTAGGGCGTGGTTTTATTGTGCCAAACTCTATACTGCTCCATCAGCTCCTCAATCAATTTGGAGGTGAATTGGGGCCCTTGGTCTATTGTTATCTCCCGAGGAACCCCAAATCGTGTGAAAATATGGGCAAATAAGAAATCGATGACCGTTCTTTCCTTTGAGTCCCTTAATGCCTGCACTTCCACCCATTTGGTGACGTAATCCATGCAGACCAGAATAAACCTCCTTCCCATCGAAGGTGGATTAAATGGTCCCACGAAGTCCATGCCCCATTTATCAAAAGGTTCCAGGTGTACCTGGGGCTGCAGGGGCATTTCATCTTGGTGGGTTGGTCTACCCATCCTCTGGCACTCGTCACACTTGCTGGTATATGCTGTCGCGTCCTTGAACAGAGTGGGCCAAAAATACCCAGCCTACAGGATTTTGTAGGCAGTTCATTTCCCTGCAAAGTGTCCTCCGCATGGCTCATCGTGACATGCCTTGAGCACTTCTAAAAACTCCTGTTCTGCTATGCATCTTCTTATAATTTGGTCCCATCCTATTTTAAATAGGAGACCATCCATCCAAAGGAATGATGCGCTCTTCTCTATGACCGCCTGCTTTTCTCTGTAGGAGAGAGCAGGTGAGGTCCTTCCGATGGCCAAGTAATTTGCTATGTCTGCATACCACGGAGTTTGTTCACTAATAGCGAATAGATGTTCATCCGAAAACTGATCTTCCACTGCTTGATGATCTATTGGTATCAATCTGGACAAAAAATCTACCACGACGTTGTCCTTGCCCGGTTTATCGACTATAGTGATGTCGAATTCCTACAATAGCAATAGCCATCTGATAATTCTGCCACCAATGGCTAGCTTGCTCATCAGATACCTGATAGCCGCATGGTCCGTATGGACGAAGACCTTGTATCCCATTATATAGTGACGAAATTTGTTTATTGCATGGACAACTACGAGGAATTATTTTTCTGTCACTGTATAGTTGAGCTCCGCTCCCGCCAAATTTTTACTGACATAATAGATGGCATAGAATTCTTCATCGTCTTTCTACCCGAGGACTGCTCCGATCGCACCGTTAGATGCATCGCAGTAAATATGGAATGGTATGGCCCAATTCGGTCCTCTTAAGACCGGTGCAGATATCAATTTTTCTTTCAACAATTGGAACGCTTCTTCGCAATCTCCCATCCAATTGAACTCTACGTCCTTAGAAAGTAGGGTGTGAAGTGGTTTGGCAATCTTACTAAATTCGGCGATAAATCATCGGTAGTACCCGGCTGATCCAAGGAAACTTCTTACCTCCTTCTGCGTTCTAGGGCTAGGTAGGTCTCTGATGACCTCGATCTTCCTCTTGTCTACTTTTATTCCTTCTACAGAGAGGTGGTGTCCCAACACGATGCCTTCCTGCATCATCATAAAACATTTTTCATTACTTAGGGACAAATGATTTTCCTTGCTCCTGTCGAGCACTCTTTCCAGATTTGTCATTGCCTCCTCGAAGGTTTCTCCATAGGCGATGAAGTCATCCATGTATACTTCCACCCCGTCTCCTATCATATCAGAGAATATGCTAAGCACCGCCCTTTGAAAGGTGGCCGATGCGTTGCACAGTCCAAAAGGCAATACCTTATAGGCAAACGTTCCCCATGGACAGGTGAACGTTGTTTTATCTTGATCTTCTTCCCCTATCTAGATCTGGTTGTAACCACTAAAACCATCCAAAAAGGAGAAGTATTTTCTTCCTGAGAGTGTGTCCAAGACCTGATCGATGAACGGGAGCGAGAAGTGGTCTTTCTTAGTCGCCTTGTTCAACGCTCGGTAGTCCATGCAGATCCACCATTTCCCATTCTTTTTGGGGACCACCACTAATGGTGATACCCATTCACTGTCAAAAATTGGATATATGAATTCGGCAGCCAAAAGTTTGTGCAGTTCTTCTCTGACAATGTCTTTCATTGCTGGGTTCATCCTTCTCTGTGGCTGCCGACTAGGAGTTGCCTGGTCATCTAAATAAATCCGATGGGTACATATTTTTGGGCTGATGTCGTGCATATCTGCGTAGTCCCATGCAAATGCTTGCTAGTGTTTTACCAGAAGCTCTTCCAATTTTTCTAGCTATGTGGGCGTCAACCTGCTGTTGACGTTTAATGTCCTTCCCGGCCCAACGTGTATTTGTTGGATGTGCTGATCTTGGGTGCCAGTCAACGGTGATCCAAGTGTGGGGGTGGACGATTCTCCATGGAGAAACTCCATGATAGCACCATCCTCATCCTCTTCTGCCACCTCCTCCAAGGTCATCACCGACTGGATTATGGACAACTCCGTAGTTCCATGCTCGATGATCCTAGGTTCTTCTGTCGAGTCCATAGACTGAGTTGGCGGTGAAATGGTCAGCCTTTTGACATTTTTCCCATTGGAGATGGTCATTAGCCCATCCCGACAGCTGATGTAAGCATCAGCTTTTGCCAGCCATGGCCTCCCCAAAATGAGCGGGTAACCGCCCAGCCTGGTCTTGGTTTGCAAAACTAGAAAGTCAGCTGGATATTCCCATGCACATACTGTTACGATCACATCTTCCAGCATTCCTTCTGGTGACATGGTTGATCGATCGGCTAACTATAGCACTGTCATGGTTGGCTTTAGGTTCGTGAGCCACAGCCTCTGCATGGTCTCTTGAGGCATCACGTTGATGGCTGCCCCGAGGTCAACCAATGTGTTGGACAGGGAATGTCCTCCAATTTTTACGGTCAACACTGGGCTGCTTGGGTCTGCATACTTTGGATGATGTGTTCTACCCATCATTAGATCTTCCAGTTTACCCATGACGTTAATAGTCTGGGTAGCTTTTCATCCCGGTCTCCTTAGACACATTTCTCTAATTGCCTTGGTGTAAATGGGGACATCTCGAATTGCTTGAAATAATGGGATTGTCACCGTGAGATTCTTCAAGCTCGACAAGATGTCAAATTCTGGCTGTGTTGTTTTTCTTTGTTCCTGCAGCCGGCTAGGAAATGGAGCCTCCGCTCTCTCAAGTGCTTTTCCTTCTTCTACCAGAGGTGTCTCCTCTATTTCTGCCTCCTCTTCTACTAAAGGAGGTATCTCTACCATTTCTTCCTCCTCTTCTACCAGAGGCAGAGTCTCTACTCCTAGCTGCCTACCTGATCTAAGCTGAATATTGTACATATGGTACATCTCACCTTCTACGTTGTATGCCGGCTGATTTACTCTGTTGTTCGGGTTTGTTGTCGGTTGTGCTGGTAGCTACGTAGGTCTCACTGCTAGCAATGCTGGTAAGTTCTGTTGGATGTGAGCAGGAGCTACATTCTATGGAGTCTGATTCCATGCATTGTGGCCTCTCCACTACTACCCAGGATATGGATATGGCATCCATGGCTGCTGATTCGGGAATGTTGCTAGGGGTGTGTTCGTCCAAGGTGACGGTCCCCACCACCCCATATTAGGTGGTTGAGGGGGTCCTTGGTGCATATATGACCCTCCCCCATATGATGGCATTTCGGTTGGTATATTCCCCACGGGGGCTGTGGCCAACTCTTCCTATTGCCTATGAAGTAGGCCTTCGTGCTCTCAGCCGCTTCCTGGTTACTGGGCAGTTGTGGGCACAATCGAGTTTTATGATTCAACCTGCAAACTACGCATACTCTGACCTTGTTTTCTGGGCATGCATTCTTTGCATGTCTTCCTCTACATTTTGGGCAGAAATAGGCTAATGCTGCATCATTTTCTTGTTTCTTCTTTTCTAACAGCAGCGTATCCATCTGCAGTGCTAGAGATGAGAGCATTTCGCTCTTCAAATCCTCCAGCATGTTGCCTATCTCTATTTTGGTGACTGAAGCAGTCGCCTTCATGGTCCTGGCGGTGATTTTGCCTCGCCTTCTCGAGTAGTTTCGACATAATTTCTGGATGTCGTCTATGGCATGCTGATAGACATCACCTCCAGAGATCATGTTGAGAGCCTCCAGTGACTCATTGGTAAGTCCCCTCAAGAAGATGCTTTTGAGGGACTTATCAGATAGCTTCGAGTGAGGGGACCGTTGAAGATTAAAGCTGAATCTCTCCCAATACTCCTCGAGAGACTCATCTTCTCTTTGTGTCATGCTCAGGACCTCCTCCCTGGAGTCTCTTGCTCTCCCAAAATCTTGATATTGCTCTAGAAAGAGCGTCTTCATCTCGGTCCCAGGTGGTGATGTGTTTGTCTCCCAGACCGATGAACCATCGTAGAGCTACATCGTCTAATGTAGAAGGAAATAATTTCAACTTCTATGCATTTGATTTGTAATCCACAGACCTGCACAAAACATCAAACTTGAATAAAAACAGGTCAGGGTCCTCAGTCGGGTGTCCTCTGAAGGATGGGAGGTGAGCAGGGGATATGTTTTTCATTTTGGTATCTCCTACTCCCTCCTCTATTGGGAAACTAAATCCAGATGAGACTTCATCATTATCTGCCATTTTTTCGGGAAATGTGGTTTCTAATGCAGCATTTATGGCCTTTCGATCATTTAAAACTTTTTGAGTCAATGCTCTAAGGTTGTCTGGCGAGATCGTCTGATCCTCCATAGCCTTCCACAATAGGGCTTCCTCTAGAGGAGTCCTATTAAACAGGGGATTTGTGATGATTCATTCTTCCCCTTGTTGATGGGATGAGGCGGCACTTTGCACAAAGTGCGGTTCCTCACTCCAATGGATTGCTGGTAGGTCGGGAGAGTCTAACTCAAATCCAAAATGCTCGGCTGACTCAGGTCCTGATGGATTAGTTCTTATAAAGTGACCGTCAGGTCCTCTTCTTCTCGAAGAACTCATGCAAGGTCAGATGAAGGTTTCAGGGTATTGTAGGTAATCTAATTAAGACGCTTCCCCGACAACGGCACCAAAATGTTGTGGGCCAAACAAGGTGAATGGTTTCCTATTTTTGTCACATGCCCGTGCATTTAATTATCAACCCAGGGAGCTTCGTAAACTTGCGAAGAGTCAGAATTAGGTTACTACAATACCACTGGAGGGTGAATCTGCTAATCCTACATTTGGGGGGTGTTCTTGAGATGGTTGTCAATCATTCCCGCACTCCTCAATAAATTACGTAAGAAGAACATAAATAAATCTACAGAAATAAATCAAATGCACATTCCTGGAAATAAACCTACTGCAAATACTAGAACTAGTAAATTCATGAACGTTTCTATGAAAGCAATAAACTGATAAATAAACAAAAAAGAAATGGGGAAGAAATACTGGCTTGGAGTGGGCCCAGGCTCCAGCAGATTCCTCCCGATCGAACACGCGCTTAGAACTTCTGGAACTGAAATATATTTATCAACGTATTACAATCTATCTTATAATTCAAAATGGATCTTTATTAATTATCTCTATATATCTTTCAGAACGATTTGCGTGTGTTTATATAACACACCCACAGAACTTCTGTTACAGAAGTGGTTACAACAGTCGATTCTTCCCAGACTAAATTAGAATAGTCTGGCGAATGCAATCGACGTCTGGCATTCTGTTCTGAAGGTGGCATGTTCATTTCGGTTCATGCTTTTCCTGGCATCGGTAAGATGTTTGGATACGTTGGTGCTATCTCCAAATTAGCTCTGCATGATGCAGAGCTAGAACTGCACCAGCCGCTGCCGTCCATGTCGTTCAACTCTGGTCAACGGGCAAAGAATCAGTGGCGCCTTTCGGTTGTAGGGAGGCGCTTGCCTTCTATTAGCACCTTCCAGTTGTAGGGAGGCACTTACCCTCTATTAGCACCTTTCGGTTGTGGAGAGGCGCTTGCCTTTGGTTGGCACCTTTCGATTGCAGGGAGGTGCTTGTCTTTGGTTGGCGCCTTCTAGTTGCAGGGAGGCGCTTGCATTCAGATGGTGCCTTTCGACTGCAGGGAGGCGCTTGTATTCAATCGGTGCCTTTCGACTGCAAGGAGGCGCTTGTGTTCACTTGGCACCTTTCGACTGCAGGGAGGCGCTTGTATTCAATCGGCGCCTTCCGACTGCAGGGAGGTGCTTGTTCCCTTGGCGCCTTCCGGTTGCAGGGAGGTGCCTATGTTCTCTACATTGACTCCCGATGAAATAAAGTGCCAGGTCCATCAAAAGGACCTCGACCGTTCCAAATCTAACCAAATCAACTGCAATTCCACAAAACATACTAAAAGCACACAAATTAGATAACACGCATAATTATATCAAATATCTATATAATCATTCATAAAAGTATGCAATCCTTATTATACAACCGCATATTGATCCAAGAAATATGTACAAAATATGAGCATTTCTGGTGCTCATCACTCCCATTCAAATACAAGCCACGTCGAATCAGCGGCTGGTGCAAAATATTCTAGGCCCACCAATAAGACTGGTGGTGCCTATAAGGAGCAGGTTGGTCCAAAATCTATAGAAAAATCCTACGAAGTTGTTAATATATGAATTAATATAGTAGTCCTCGAGGCACAAGGAGACTCTTATGGATATTTTAAGGTCCATTGAAGTATAGTCCCAGGATGCACAGGCATTTACTAATTTCATGGGACATGTATAGTAGTGTCAGGAACCGATGATCTAATTTTATGATCATGAGATAAGGACAGTTTCTACAACTACGACCGACCCACTATTGCACATAATTGCATGTTTTAATCACATGCCATTTAAAAGGGTCTTGATCGATACTAGCTCATCGATCAACATAATAATGACCAAGACGCTGAGTCATTTGAAGCTACCTAAATCACACATTGTGCCAACTATATTTACATTGAGAGCATTTAATGATGCACTATGTTCGACTATCGACACAATTATCCTACCCGTGTAGGTAGATATGAAAACCATTTCAATAATGTGTCATGTGATAGAAGGGGCCATGCAGTTTAACATCTTACTCGATAGGCCTTGGATTCATGAAATGCGTTGTGTCCCCTTGATATTGCATCAATGCATGAAATATATTCATGAGGTACTGGTTCACGTAGTGGCCTCAGATAAAGAGCCATATAAGTTTGTGAACCTAGCAAATTTACCTGGGGGTTTCATACTCCCGTCAATGCACCTAGATGTTTGGCCATTGTTTCCAATAAAGAAACCAGGAGGTAAACCAACAGCGCATGTTTAACCAATGTCATTTATGTCACATAGATTGGAGCACACCACTGCCACTTCCTTGAAATCGTTGAAATCAGTCATGCATCGGGATGACTGGAAGTTGAAGGCTAAAATGGGTAAGAAATAGAAAGAGTGAGAGCCCGAGCCAATTTTTGAGGAGGTTACCATTTCTATGGAAGTCAAGGAACCCCAAGACAAAGTCGAGGAAGCACTGTAGCCTGCCTCGCCTACATCTTTTAGCAGGGTCATCCGAACCGTTGCTAATACCAGTTTAGGTGAGTACTTTATGTAGAATGTGACCTTCAATCCAATTTGAAAGACTACATAAGTGATGGGTCGGCCATCCGCTCATCGTTATCTGGTTGGATCGGTGGTTCCATTGGGAGAGCCACCTAACCAAACTAACTTCATCTATGCAAGGCTAGACCAGCTTTCAACGTGAGAGCCTGTGGATGAAGACTACGAGGAAAATTTCATGATAAACATTCATTATCTATCTAATCTAGAGTATGCCATGCATATTTTTGAGCTATATCATTGGAATGGATACAACCTTGGTCTCTTTGATCAAGGATAGAGGGCTCCGTTGGAACCTCATTATCAGTTAGTCACTGATAGGTTTGGCTTAGGGATATAGATACGGGGGTAGGATGATTTGCTCGTAGTGTCCCTAGATCATATGTACCTCAGTATGGTGGATGATATGGATTTTAATCCATATCATTCAGATCCTTCCAAATTTTGGAGGAATCACCTTATGATATCTGTCATCATCATTGAGCAACTTGAAGATCATTGTGAAGGGTTCCTTGAGTAGACTGGGACAAGAATGAACCCCAAATATCACCTGGGACACCAAACCTATGATGCAGTTGATGACACAGACATGCAAGGACATGACCTCATTACTACAGGTGATATCGAGCTAGGAGATATTTGTAACAAAGATGGAGTGTAGTCCACCTCCAATATGAGTGGACCGGGCTATGATGCAGATGAAGAATCCTCAAACAACGATGAATCTGAGGATGAATTCGAAGGTGTTTATGAGAGGCCCTGGCTTGCACGTCATCTATTTCCTATTGAGTCGATACAGGATACCGAATATATCCTTCCCAATGTTGATCATTCAGGGGAAGAGATCAAGCTAGTTTTCTCAGTAGCATCATACATGAAGTATAATTATCCAATTTTTCTAGATAGCGACGACAACATACAAGAAGTAATATTCATGGGGCCTCATTTGGAGGAGTTCCCTATAGGAGTGGGGGTGAATGAAGGATTATATTATGATAGTGATGAAGAATATGAGTTAGAGAAGGCCTACCTTGGTCCTCCTTATTTGTGTTACCATCATCAACCCATCGACATTGATGAGGTCTATCGGTAGCTACATTTTGGTCTGCATCTGAGATGAAGATAGCTAAACTTGGATCAAATCCATTGGTTTTTTAATCCCATTCCATTGAATTATATGGATCTCCATGAGCCAAATGATCTTATTTTGCATTCAGTGCATAGGTAGGATCTAGTTACTCACAGTCCTAATAGGGAAGACCCTTTTGTGCCTGTGCCATTAGATCCAGATCATGGGTATGAGGATTATGTAGATTTTATAGAGGTTAGTCTGTGTGGTCCTAGAGATCAATTACATTCCATAAACATGGTCTCCATTGATTTGACCACTCCACTCTGCAATATAGCAAATCCATCCAAATCGTTGCATCTTAACAAAGATGTTATCGACTAGGATCGCGCTGATTCACCCGTTGAACCTGAGAATTTCTTCCCCAATGAATAAATATTGCAACCTTTCCATTTTGCACTAGGTTGTGCATATGATGCTTATCACACCAAAAATGCTTCAAACATGGAACCAATCAACCCAAATGATGACATCCATCTGATTCCTACGCCTCACCAGCTTGAGGAGGGATCGCATATGTCGGTAGAGGAAACCTTTGAGGTGGATATCAATAATGATCCTACCAGTGCAAATAAGGTTAAATTTGGAGAGTCTTACTCCAGATGAGTGGCCCACCCTCATCCCTCTGCTAAAATAGAGACCAAATTTGTTTGCTTGGTCATACAAGGATATGTCAAGTCTAGACCTGAAATTGGTTACACATAACCTTTCGCTAGATCTGATGAAGAAGCCAATCAAGCAAAAGCTTAGTAAAATGCACCCAATAGTAGCCTTAATGGTGAAAGATGAGCTACAAAAGTTTTTGGATGTGGAATTTGTGATTTCCATTGATTATTCAGAATGGGTGTCCAATATGGTACCCATGAGAAAAATCGATGGAAGAATCCATATTTGCATGGATTTCAAAGACCTAAATAAGGAAACACCCAAAGATTCATTTTTGTTGCCCAATATTGATGCTCTCGTAGATGCAACTATAGGTCACAAAATGTTTTCCTTAATGGATGGTTTTTCTGGTTACAATAAAATTTGAATTAAACCCAAAGACCAACATAAAACCATGTTTATAATGCCATGGGGAATGTTTTGCTACAAAATTATGCCATTCGGCCTCAAAAAAATTGGTGCCACATATCAGAGGGCCATGACATACATTTTCCATGACTATATGCACAAAATTCTTGAATATTATATAGATGACTTGTTAGCCAAGTCATTGCTGTGAGAAGAGCATGCAGAGGTCTTAAGGAAAGTCTTCGATTGCCAGATAGAGCACAACATCATGTTGAATCCTAAGAAATGCATATTTGGCATAATTTTTGGAAAATTACTAGGGTTCATCGTATCTAAGAGAGGCATCGAAGTAGACCCAACGAAGTTCAAGGCCATTGTGGAAATGCGTCCTCCCACCAATATTAAGGAATTAAGGAGCCTTCAATGCAAGGTAGCCTTGATAAAGTGATTTATCACCCAACTATCGGATAAATATTGACCCATGAATCAACTGCTACATAAGGGGGTCCCATTCAACTGGAATAAGGACTGCAAGGCAGCCTTCACTAAAATAAATTAATACCTAGCGATGCCCAGTGCTAGCTCCACCAAGGCCAGAGGCACATTTTCTACTATATATATCAAAAATTGAATTTGCACTGGCAATAATGTTAACCCAAAAGAACATGCAAGGCAAAGAGCAGGACATATATTATATTAGTCGAACCTTGGTGAGCTATGAGCTCAGGTATACATATGTGGAAAAATTATGTTTAGCAGTAGTGTTCGCTACAAATAAATTGTGACACTATATGTTAAGTCATACGATGTATGTTATATACAAACAAAATCCTTTGCAGTACATGATGAGTAAGACGTATCACAATACACGTACTACATAGTGGATCATGCTATTGATAGAATTCGATTTGGAATTCATAAGCCAAAAGTCTATTAAGGGATAGGTCATAGCAGATCAATTAGCTGAGGCACTACTATCAAATAGTAGGCCTTTAAGAATAGAGCTTTCGGATGATGCAGTATTTATCATATCTAAAGCTCTCAAACTTGAAGAACTAGAGAATAATTCTGATATGACTTTGTTCTTCGATGGTTCTAAGTGCAAACAAGGGTTAATGCTATAATAGTGTTCTTCATGCTGCAAGGGGCTCCAATACCCTTGTCGTTCAAGTTGGATTTTTTGTGCACCAACAACAATGTTGAGTATGAAGCCCTACTACTGGGCCTCCACATAGCCATCGCCATGAATATTAAGAGATTAAACATCTTTAGTGACTCCTTGCTCATATTAAATCAAGTCAAGGGGATTTTTTAGTGTCGATGTCCCGTACTGAAAGCCTATAAAGATCTAGTTGACACATATTTGGACAAATTTTAATGGTATGACATTGAGGCAATTCCTTGATTGTCAAATAGGTTTATAGATACCATGGATTCTTTGGGATATTTAATCCCTTAGAATTCATCTACTGATTTCACTACCATCCATGTCAATATGCTCTCGCATCCATTAGCAGAGTGTGCAACCTATGATAACAGAGAATCGATCAACATGATCAATGTAGAACCATGAGTTGAATGGTTCTGCAAAGCGAAAGACTTTCTTAAGAAGGAACCCTAGGGGTCACTAACCTCTTAGATTCCTATGGGGAGTGGTACTACCATTCACCATAGGGTTGTTTTTGAGTCTGCATTTACAAAGGTAAATACGTAGGGGGAGCAAGTCATCTTAGCAGTCGAAGCTAAGATTTATTAAAATTGGATGTCACAAATTAAAGACTTCCTAAAGCTTAGTATAATCCTAGAGGGATTACCACATGCCATGAAGCACAAATTTAAATATAAAGCATCCAAATATGTCTTAATAGGAGACATCCTGTACTGACAAGGCTACGATGGAGTCCTCCTTCATTGCTTAGAGCCCCAAGAGGCATCATGGGAAATTTCATGGGCCCATGATGATACGTGCGATGTCAATTTCAATGACATGGCCATCGTCAAGTGCATCTTTCAAATGGGCTACTATTAGCCCACTATGGATAAGGAGTGCAATGTGTATGTCAAAAAATGCATTAAATGCTAGCAGTATGCTAATCTTACACACTTGCCATCATAGGCCTTACAACCCATCCAAGCGGCTTGGCCATTTGCTCAGTGGGGATTAAATATTATAGGCAAGATCTCTCCTCTGTCATAGGGCCGACATACATTCATAATCATGGATACTAAGTATTTTACAAAGTGGGTGGAAGTAATATCCTTAACAATGACAATTGGAGCTCGTATAGTAAAGTTTATACTGGAGCATATCATAAGTCATTTTGGGATTCCATCCAAAAGAATATCGAATTATGGAACATTTTTCAAGAACAAAATTGTGAGATCTTTGACATCTAAATATAGAATCAAACATAGTTTTGTGAATCCATACTATCCGCAAGAAAATGGGTAGGTTGAAGCTTCCAATAAGATAGTGGTGGCCATCTTAAAAAATATAGTACAAGAAAACTACAAATACTGGCATATCTAGCTGCCCCTTGCGTTATGGGATTATAGGACTAGTATTCAAATGCCCACTGGGGCAACACCATTATCACTAGTATATGGTGTTAAGGCCATTATGCCCTTGGAATTAGAAATTCCAATGTTGTGCATCACATTGAAAGAGTTCATCGATGATAACACTGCGTGACAATTTCAACTGGATCAACTGACACTACTTGATAAATGTCGCATGAATTCCTTGGAGCATCTCCGTGTTTATCAGAAGTCACTAAAACAAGCTTACAATATCAAATTCCACCAAAGAGACTTTGAAGTTGGGGATATTGTCTTGAAAGAAAATGAACAAAACTCTAATTTTTTGCCAGATATGCGAGACAAATTCACGACTAATTGACTAGGACCCTACATCATATCTAAAAATATTGGTCCGGGTACCTATCACCTAACATCTCTAGGGGGTGTTGAAGAGCCTGAACCTCTCAACATCATCCATCTTAAGGTGTTTTATGCTTGAAGAGAATAGTAAAAGGCCTCGAGGATTTTCTTGTAACTTCTTGGTCATCCTAAAATGCTCTAAACACTCTCATCAGTGGTTTTTTCAATCAAAAATCTCCAAAGGCATATATAAGCCCTTTAGTCAACCTCAAAATCTCTAAGGGTTTGGTCAAAACCGCTCAGTCATCCCAAAAGGCTCCAAGGGTTCCTTAAAACACTTGGTCGTGTCAATTAAAAGCCTCAATAATTTGCTTATAATCTCTTAGTCATCCTAAAAAGCTCCAAAGGCATCTATCACCCCTTTCATCAAATGCAAAAGGTACCAAGAGTTTCTAAAAAATTACTTGGTCAACCCCAAAGTCTCCAAGGATTCTCAAAATCACTTGGTCATCCCAAAATGCCCAAATGTACTTTGGTCAATCCTAAAAGCTCCAAGGATTCTTAAAATTTTATTGGTCAATCCAAAGGCTCTAGAGGAATGTACTCATAATTTGGTCAATTATGAGGCTCAAAACCCATAAAAATTATAAAATCAATAAAATCCAAAAAAAAAAATTGGTAAAGCATAAAATCCAAAAAAAAATTGCATTTGCATTTGAATTTTGTATTTTTATTTTGCATTTACACATGCATTCACTGCATTATTGCATCACATATAGGCATTCTTCATCCATTGCATTTCGTAATAGAAGGCATTATGTTTGTTAGTCTTATAAAAGACACCATGTTTGTGTTTAAATCATGCATCTCTACATTTATCATGATCCATCATTCATGTGAGTAATTGTGTTTCTCAAAACAACGTGTAATGTTGCTATGGAGATATACTAGGGGTTTTTGGTCATTCAGACATACCTAGTGGTCTTATCAAGAGTTGGTAGAAAGCTTGCTTCGCTTTTGTAGCTAAGGTTCAATTAGTATAGCCCTTAGCATATCAGAAGCCTATCACGAATAAAAAAATTTAAACAATCCTAACAAGGACTAGGGGAAGATGAAATCGGTGAAGAAGGACTGAGTATCCTAAAGTGAAAAGAGTTATTCTTGCTTATCCCTCTATGCAGACAATATGGGAAATTTTTGCAGTTGGATAAAGGACAAGTTAGTTCCCTATTCAGAATCCCTTTCTTATGATAAAATGATCAATATCCCATAGTGATATCCCACATCAATCCTCATGATTGATACCCTAAATCGATATCATAGATCGACTCCCATGAGCAAATATTCCATAGTGATATCCCACATCAATCCTCATGATTGATACCCTAGATCGATATCATAGATCGACTCCCCAGAGTGATATACCATATTGATATCATAAGATCGTATTATCAATTGATATACAAGAAACAATTTTCCCAAGTAAATCCCCCCAAAGGAAAGTTTCTGAAGAAAATTATCAAATGTAAATGCCAAAAAGTAAATATCGAGTGAAGATCAGAAAACAGGCATAAATCAAAGTTCAAAGTGAAGATCAAATGAATATCATAAATCAAAAGTTCAAGCAGAGATGAAATGAAGATCCAAAATCTAGTTCGAAGAAAGATCAAATGAAGATCCAAAGACAGTTCAAAATGAATATGGAATCGACTCCCTTGCTTCACTACATATGAGCAAGTATCCCAAAAATTGAAGGATAGAAAGGAATGAGCCTGAATCTCTAGAATTGTCAGGACTACTATAACTTACGCATGATGATATGTCTGACGTATTAGCACCTCGCTTATGAAAAAGACCAATGTTTGAATGTGGAAGATCTAGCTTCAGGTGTCTTGCATTGCTTAGTGGCTTAGTCCAAATAAAATCTAAACTTAAGATTGGATAAGACATTTGTGGAACCCCTATCTTAGAAATGGGCTGAAATAATCTCGCCTAACATCGGGGAATGCTCGTATCTTATCTTAAAATAATCATGTGCACACACAAGGATAATGAACAGTTAGGGTCTATCCTAGCAAAAGACTTTTATCTAAAAAATCTAGTGTGGTTAGTATGCTACTTCTGATAAGGCTATTAGGGTGTTTGAGTCTCATGGAAAACCTCAAAAATTTCTCCCATAGCAACAAAATGTCAAAAATCACAACAATATAAATCATCAAATTGCAAAGTATCGAATTCATGATACATTATTATATAAAGCACAATCAACATATATGATAGATACCAGATGGATATTAGCAATAATATTTAGATTACTACTGACTATATCATGCATATTTTTAAAATTTTGCAAAATAAAATCGAATGACACATTATATCATTCACATCATAACATAGCATACCATTGCATTTCATATATGGGTGATTAATTGATTAAATTATTATCTTAAATATTTTCAATCACATTCATGATTTTTATACATTGTATGATGTCATCCATTAGATTGATAAACATATCTGCATTTATTCCTTATGTTTTAAGTGATTAAAGCATATATGTTCATTTACATTAGATTAGCATCATGTAAATAAATCATTACATACATTAATGCATACAATAAAGCAATATCAAATATGCGTTAAGAAAAAACATTGCATCCATATGCATCCATCATAAAAAGCACATCTAAGAATCTAGATCACTGCATATCATCATCATAAATCAAATAGCTATCTAGTGCATGTCATCCATACATCACATCATATAGCATCAACATAACATAAGCATTGCATCCATGTGCATAACATAAACATAAAATAAAAAATGATTACACAATAATGAGCCATAAAAATGATCAGTCATATACCTAGGTGTTGTAGGTTAGTTGGAGAGGAGAGGTCAATCCTCCAAGGGAGGTCCCAGGTTCGAATATCCACCCTACCAAAAAGCTGAATTGGGTACCCAAAATCCAATTGATAATGTTGGTGCGGGCAGGGATGAGTGTGACTACCAAGTGACTTTAACGGTATAGAACCCCCTGTTCATGGTCTCTCAGACCAATGCGGCCCTGCAAGGGGTTTTTTGATTAAAAAAGTGATCAGTCATATCATATATAAATATGTCTCAAAGTACTTCAACAGTAAAAAAATACCCGCAGGATACAATTGTATAGGTCCTCGACCTCACACTCAAAAATGGTACAATACATATGTCAGACAATGTGTACTAAGGATGGTTTGCACCCCTAGATTGCGAGTCACTACCTATATCCCTATGGCTCCTATGAGAGTTTGCTTCGTATGTGTTGGAATATTGGTGAGTCCGCTCAGTCCTATGAGTCCAATGGCTGGAACTCGCTGAGGACTACCCTATGGTCTTGGTCCTGGTCCTCTATGACCCTACAACCTATCTGTCCTTTAGATATTGTAAACCCCTCATATCAATGAAGCCCTCTAGCTAAGATATACGAGCTACCCTCACATCCAATCGGTCATTTCTATCCTCCATGAGAGAAGTGAGCCATATGATCCCTACCATAGGATCCATACCTATGACTAATGTAGTGGCTGTAGGTCCCATAACAATATGAGAGGATGTAGGGTCTACCCTCTATATCCTAAGAAGGTCCCTCTCTGAAACTGCCTAATCCCACTGTGCCAGTTCCACATCATGGGAACTAGTTAGCTCCTAGACTCGAGCCTCTACTACTATAGATTGCTTTGTGATGCTAGTGATCTCCTCTTGTGCCTTATATAGCTGCCTATATTGATTAGCTAGCTTTACCTCTAGAGTGGCAATAGTATTGTCTCACTCACACTACTGAGTCTGATATTTTCCAAGCTAACTCTACAAGTTAGCAACCTGAGCTAGGAGTAGCCCTCCACACTATCAGGAGGAACCTCACCGTCCTATGGAGCCTCATAATCTAGGTCATCCCTGATAGCCTCCTTGGTGGTGGCCTTTGTGCCCCATATGCCCTTCACTGTTGGTGTACCCTGCACCCATCAGGACCCACAACTACCTATTTCTAATCGTTAACTTCGCCCAGAGACCCTGATCCATGCCAATGTAGCATCGACCACCATCCATCGTATGTTGGAGTGATAACAGGCTAGTCAGATCCAGTCTCTAGGAAATTATCTAGATTGTCCTCTAGAGCCAGAGGCTAGATCCATGGAAGATGTGTCTCTAGAGCCAAGCGCCTATAGACAAAGGGGATCTCTAGAATATCCTGTACTAGGTTGAACTACCATAGGATGCGAGAATAGAACTGGTAATCTCTAATATGGGTCTTTTGACAGAGTAGCCATCTATCCTAGTGAGCCTATTGAAGCCACTCGTTGACATCAATCCAGTCAGGATACTCCATGTACAATCGCCACTTGATATCATATGGCCCGAGTCCTACAAATCATGTGATATAATGTTGGACATCGCTAGCATGTGTCCTTCTCTAGAAGCACTTCTCCTCTCGAGGCCAACATGCAGCATAGCACTAGTGAGCATCATTTATCTCCATGATATGCAGGGGAATCTCCCTAGGATGCTCTATCCTAATGTGCTGCCAGCCCCAAATATAAAGAAGTAGACTATAGCTAATCCCCTGGTGGCTTCAGTCAGTATTCTGGTAGAGCTCTCGATACAATTGGTAGAGCAAGGTGCTCCCCCAGGCTAGTCATAGTGGTCGACGGATGGTGCTCTGAACAACTCTCTTGATAGTAGCTAAAATCTTCCATGAAATCCTCATGCTTGAGGAGTCTGGAAGCACAAATTACACCACCAGGTACATGAAAATGGCCTCATGTATAGAGAAGTTATTCTTCCCCTATCAATAATCAATGTGGACCCCTCCATGGTCAATGTCGTGCTAAGCCTCCTCACTCTAGGATTTGAAGATGGCATTAAAGACAAAATCCTTAGCCTCAAAATTAGAAGAGACGATGGCCTCACCACAAATGGAGATCCTAAAGATCCTATAGACATCCTCTAAGGTAATTATCATTTCACTTGTAGGTAGGTGAAATGTGTTGGTCTGCGCATTCCAATGTCAGGCCAATGCAGTAAAGTAGTCATGATCTACCCTAATAGTGGGTAGATCCAATACATAGCCGAATCTGATAGCTCTAAACCATTCCCACTCCCCATGAGTGAGATCTCCATAGAGAGTCTTAATAATGTCAGGCTCTCGAGCTCTAGAGGTCAATCTCTGAAATAGAAAGCATAATATAAGAAAAATCTAACTTAAATGAGAAAAAACATTTAAAAATGACCTAAAAATTAGCAAAAATAGTTAAAAACTGATAAACTTGCAAAAAAATGTCATCAGGAAAGCCTACAAATCAAAATTTCATTTAGAAAGGTCAAAAATGTATTAAATAACATTAATTCCTTTTAAAACCTTATAAAAATAAAAAAAATTATAAATTTTTTCTAAAGTTTACAAACTGCGGGTCAACTCTGCGGTCCGCATGTGGTCAAAAATTGACTGTTGGGATTGTGAATGCTAATCGTAGCTGGTACCTGCGGTCTCATACTGAGATCCCATCGGGTAGGATACTGCGACCAAAAATGGAAAAATTAAAAAATGTAATTCTAATCTACCCTAGACTAAGGTGGGGTTCATTACCAATAATTTAGTATGATTGGTTAACCAATTACTTAATTGGGTTTATTTAGTGGTAATGGATGCGAGGTCTTGGTTTCAAATTACATTACCCTCACCTCATCCACCATGGCTAGAAGAAGCTTGTTCATGCTCTGCCATTGTGTTGTGTAAGGTATAGGTGAAGTTTGGTAGGATGCAGGTAAGTTTCTCAGTTGTCACTTTCAAAGCTCCAATTTGTAAGTTGCTATCAGGGAATAATAAGAGAAATATGAAATTTCATATTTTTATAAGCCTCTAATATTTTGCACGGACCGCATGCCCTAGCTGCAGTTCCAAAAATTACAAATGGGAACCATAGAATCTAGTCGTGGTTTGCAACTAGTAAGAAATTTGATAAATTCCAACCATGGGATGGTTTAAAATGATCAACTAATGCCTCACATTAGGTCAAATCTCAATAAAATCAATCAATTTATAAATTTGGTGATAATAAAGCATCGAGATCCAATTAAAAATAAAAAATCTAGCTGATATTAAAAAGTACATTCAATCGAGGTCATCACTATGACAATCCTTCCATGGAGCGATGCACCTCCCAACAAAATAAATAAGCTCAATGCATAATTCTGAAGAGCACAAGCTTATACTGAGAGGGGGGGGGTGAACAGTATAAGACCTCTTTTTACTTTTTACTTTATACTTCAAAACAGTAAAGCAATATACCCAAAGCAATATCAAAGCAATGCACAATATCATCCACAAAGTGACACCAATTTTAACGTGGTTCACCCAGAATGGCTAGGCTACGTCCACAAAACTTTTCTCTAAAAGTTATCTCAAAGTTCTTTGGGAATCCTTCCCAATTATAATGTTTATGAGCCTCGTCCCAAAGGAGATACCTTCCCCCAATCAAAATTTATGAGCCTCTGCTCAAAGGAGATACCTTCCCCTCTGCTCTAGAAATGATCCCTCAGAAGATCAACTGCCTCTACCTCTTGCCAGCACATGGAACTCCTTTCCACCGAAGACCTCCTGTCCTCAATGCCTAGCCTAAGAGACCTTTGCCTTCTATGATCATGTCCATAGCAGCTCAGCAACCTATACCAAACATAGTCAGTCGATCTAGTACAAGTCTTCCTTTGTATGTCAGATTTGTCCAACTCTTGAAAAAATCAATCCTCTACATACAAGCCTTCTCAAAGACTTGCCAAATATGTCCTCAGGTTCTTCTCATACAACCAATGCACCTCTGTCCTCAAGTTCTCTGATAGAACTATCAAACTTAGCTCACAAGTCCTCTGCTAGGACCTGTCCAAATCTGCTCACAAGTCCCCATCGAAACTTGTCCAAAACTACTCACAAGTCCCCACCGAAACCTGTCCAAAACTGCTCACAAGTCCCCACCGGAACCTGTCCAAAAACTCAGCAAGCTCACAAAGAAAAACTTTCTTAGTAGGAAATCACAAAGTGAATTGTTAGAGACCCAATGTGATTTTTCAAACTCATAGAAGCATAAAGATAATTTTTAGAGACTCAATATGTTCTATACTCAAATCCTAATCTCAAAACTCAACTCAAATCAACTCAGCTCAATCTCAATATCAAATCTGAAAACTCAACTCAATATCTAAAATGGATAGGATAGAATGTTTTCTTTCAAGAACATGAAACCCCAACAATTGCCAACTATGCAAAGAATCACATAACAATGATACTCATGTTATTTTCACCATCAATTAGGGTTTCAAAAATAATGCTCATAAAACAAGGTTTAGTCAACCAACACCATTCAACTCAACATCAACCTTGAAGCATTCAACCAATCATCACAAGAAAATGAAACAAGTAGAAATCCTTTTCCCTCCAAAGATATTTGAACAAAATAGCCACCAACACAATATCACCAAATGTAAAGAATAACTTGCTCAAATCAACTCAATGGAGTAAGCCCAATATCATGAATCAAGTAAAGCAATAACTTGATCAAACAACCTCTATGGAAGCAACTCAACCATCAAACTCAAAACAACCAACCAAGGGTTCCACCAACTCAATGCAAGTAGCAAGACTCACAAACATAAACCCTAGTGCACAATGCTTCCACTGCCTCAAACCAGAATTATGCATTCACCAAAACTCTCATCAAGGATAACAATGCATAAGAAGTCTTCAACAAACCAAAAAATAGGATTTACACCCAACCAAAGGAAACCTAGTTGAAAACCTTTTCACTCCAACCTTATTTCAAAAAACATACACCAATCATACTCATAAGGAAAATGTGCCCATACATTTTTGAAGTAGAAGAAAATTGATCCTTAAAGCTGTCACCACACACAACCCTCAAACTTCCAACCAAGTTAGGGTTAGAACCAAGATAAATGAGCATATATAAAAACTTTCCTTAATACACCTTTTAGCTTCTCTTCTTTAAAAACAACCACCAAAGAAGCCAAAAACACAACCAAAACTTACACCTTATATCTCCATTTTTAAATTTAGCATAGCAAAAGACTAATCTCAAAAATACAACCAAAGAAATATCCCCTTATTTCTCCTATGTCTTTTAAACAATGCTAAACAATGCCAAAAATCATATCAAGAAAATAATCACACCTTATATTGGCTGCCCTTGAAGAATCCGAAATTCGCGGCACAAAACACGTTTTAATAAAAACATGACTAATCCATGCACAGCTCCCTCTGCGGGGATCGAAATGCAGACCTCTACCTACGCAAGGCCCAAACACAGCCTTCGCTGCCACTAGCCCACAAGGGGCTTACGAAGTCCAAGACGGACTTCCTTCCACATAAACGGTCAAGATTTTCGAAAGCTTTTCAAACCACGAGCTCTCCTCTTTCGTAGCATAAACAGAACATTCGATTGCAACGAAACCAATTAATTGCTTTCGATTTTCCAAGAGTTTAACCTTAGGAACCTTCTCATATTTATAGTCCATACGTGGACTTTAGAACACGTCGGCTGCAAAGAAAAGTAATTTCGAATTTAATCGAAATTTGCTTTCTAAAGGGTTTAAAAAACCCTTAAAGTATTTTTAATAAATTAAAAATAATTTCTTCCTTAATTAATTAAATAATTAATTAATTAAAACCTTGAAGGGTTTTAAATAATAATTAAATAAATAATAAAGAGAACCTCCATTAGTTTTAATAAAAACCATTACCAATGGAATCTCTCCAGATTCTCTTAAAAATATTCTCTTGGAATCTTCCACCTTTGAAGCCAACACATCCTCTTAACATTAATGTCATTTCCTTTTGAAATCAATGACAACTCATAGACAAGAAGCTAGGATCTCAAACCCAAAATTGCCAACAATCTCCCCCTTTGTCATTGATGGCAAACCATGCTTCTCAACAACACTTGAACTCAACATTGTTGTAAAGAAATCAGCTCCCCCTGTCTTGAGGCTCTCCCCCTTACTCATATCTCTCCCCCTTTGTCATCAATGGCAAAGGGTCACCTTTGGGGCTTGGGACTAAGAATGAGCCTCTTAGCTTAGTCCCTCCCCCACCTCCTGTTGATGTGTTTAATTTTGGGGTGTGAGTAAAACTCCCAACAGGCACTGATCATCAACAGTGTCTATAGCTGCCTTACCATGTCTTCTCATGTTCTCCTTGTCCATATTCCTGTTCCTATTCCTGTCACTGTTCCTGTTCCTATTATCATTCCTGTTCTTATCCATGCCTTGATCCTTGGACCTATTCATACCACTGTTCCTATTCCTGTACCTTGGAAGTTCAGCTCTACATTGTCTAGCTGTGTGACCTTCATTGTTGCACTTATAACAAGTAACAATGTTATTTCTTTTATGCATACCTATTCTTTGAATCTACCTGTTCTGACTAACCCTGTTCCTGTTATTAGCCTTGCAAAAAATTTCCTTATGCCCAAACTGTTTACAAGAGTAGTAATACCCTTGAAAGAAATTACCACCTCTGAAACTATCATATACCTTCCTTACTTGAGTCATGCAATGTGAAGCCATGTGACCAAACCTGTGACAAGCAAAACATCTGCCATTAAACTTTCCTGTAAATGACCTTCTAGGTCCTGTAAACTTTCTCCCCTTTTTTTATTTCCTATTTTCTGTTTCTGTGCATCTATCACTCAAGGACTCTTTCTTTGAAATACTTTACCTTTTTGGAGCTATATTGAAACCTGTAAAGCTTATCCTTGTACTCTTTAGTTTCCTCTTTCAAAGAAGCCATTTTTTGTTCTAACTCATTATACTCAAGAACCTTAGACTCTAACTCATCCTTGAGTTCTTGTGTCTTAGCTATAGAGAAGTCAAGACTTTCTATAAGATCATATCTCTCCATACAACATTCATCTAACTTATCCTTGAGTCTAGCATTCTTCTTTCTTTCCTTTTCCAAAACACTAAGAGCACTAATAAGTTCACTTTCAAGATCCTTTATTTGTTTGCTTTTTGAATCATCAAAGCCTTTTTCAGATTTCTTATCACTAGAGGTGCTACCCTTTTCAAAAACCATACATGCATCTTCCTTATAGTTTTTTGAAGCATCCTCATACATACTAGAAACCAAATCATTTTTTGTGCAATCATCCTCAAGGTGACCAAAATTTCCACATCTAAGACATTTCATGATAATGAATCTATGTTTCGGTTCTTCCTCTTTTTTTGATATGAACAACATCTCATTTTCATTATCACTTGAAGAACTTTCACTATCACTACTATAACACTTACTTGCTTTGTCTAGGTAGAAACTCTTCTTGTGCTTGTGAGAATACCTCTTTCCTTGATTGTTGTGCTCATATTTGTTTTCCCTGTGATGCTTGTGCTTTTCAGAATCCTTGCTCTTAGAATCCTATTTATCTTCATCACTTTCATTCTTGGGAACAGTACAGTCAGTAGCATAATTACCAAACTTTCCATAATTGAAACATCTTATATTTTTCATACTTTTGTGCTTTCTAGAGAACTTGCCTTTCTTGCTGTAATATGCCTCTTCATCACTAGAAGACTCATCACGAATAGGTTCTGCATTGCCACTTGAATAATCCATTGTGTTCTTTACTAGCTTTTCCTTCAAGTTGTTAAAATTTTCAAAGGCACCTGCTTCCGATACCAATTGAAGAACACAAGCTTATACTAAGAGGGGGGTGAAAAGTATAAGACCTCTTTTTACTTTTTCCTTTATACTTCAAAATAGTAAAGCAATATACCCAAAGCAATATCAAAGCAATGCACAATATCATCCACAAAGTAACACCAATTTTAACATGGTTCACCCAGAATGGTTGGGCTACGTCCACGAAACTTTTCTCTAAAATTTATCTCAAAGTTCTTTGGGAATCCTTCCCAATTACAATGTTTATGAGCCTCGGCCCAAAGGAGATACCTTCCCCCAATAAGAATTTATGAGCCTCTGCTCAAAGGAGATACCTTCCCCTCTGCTCTGAAAATGATCCCCTCAGAAGATCAACTACCTCTACCACTTGCCAGCATGTGGAACTCCTTTCCACCAAAGACCTCCTGTCCTCAATGCTTAGCCTAAGAGACCTCTGCCTTCTATGATCACATCCACAGTAGCTCAGCAACCTATACCAAACACAATCATTCGGTCTAGTACAAGTCTTCCTTTGTCTTTTAGATCTGTCCAACTCTTGAACAAATCAATCCTCTACATACAAGCCTTCTCAAATACTTGCCAAATCTATCCTCAGGTTCTTCTCATAGAACCAATGCACCTTTGTCCTCAAGTTATCTGATAGAACTATCAAACTCAGCTCACAAGTCCTCTACTAGGACCTATCCAAATCTGCTTACAAGTCCCCATCGAAACTTGTCCAAAACTGCTCACAAGTCCCCACTGGAACCTGTCCAAAACTGCTCACAAGTCCCCACCGGAACCTATCCAAAAACTGCTCACAAGTCCCCACTAGAACTTGTCCAAAAACTCAGCAAGCTCACAAAGAAAAACTTTCTTAGTAGGAAATCACAAAGTGAATTGTTAGAGACCCAATGTGATTTTTCAAACTCATAGAATCATAAAGAGAATTGTTAGAGACTCAATATGTTCTATACTCAAATCCCAATCTCAAAACTCAACTCAAATCAACTCAGCTCAATCTCAATCTCAAATCTGAAAACTCAACTCAATATCTGAAATGGATAGGATAGAATGTTTTCTTTCAAGAACATGAAACCCCAACAATTGCCAACTATGCAAAGAATCACATAACAATGATACTCATGTTATTTTCACCATAAATTAGGGTTTCAACAACAATGCTCATCAAACAAGGTTTAGTCAACCAACACCATTCAACTCAACATCAACCTTGAAGCATTCAAACAATCATCACAAGAAAAGGAAACAAGTAGAAATCCTTTTCCCTCCAAAGATATTTGAACAAAACAACCACCAACACAATATCACCAAATGTAAAGAATAACTTGCTCAAATCAACTCAATGGAGTAAGCCCAATATCATGAATCAAGTAAAGCAATAACTTGATCAAACAACCTCTATGGAAGCAACTCAACCATCAAACTCAAAACAGCCAACCAAGGGTTCCACCAACTCAATGCAAGTAGCAAGACTCACAAACATAAACCCTAGTGCACAATGCTTCCACTACCTCAAACCAGAATTATGCATTCACCAAAAATCTCATCAAGGATAACAATGCATAAGAAGTCTTCAACAAACCAGAAAATAGGATTTACACCCAACCAAAGGAAACCTAGTTGAAAACCTTTTCACTCCAACGTTATTTCAGAAAACATACACCAATCATACTCATAAGGAAAATGTGCCCATACCTTTTTGGAGTAGAAGACTAATCTCAAAAATACAACCAAAGAAATATCCCCTTATTTCTCCTATCTTTTAAACAATGCTAAACAATGCCAAAAATCATATCAAGAAAATAATCACACCTTATATTGGCTGCCCTTGAAGAATCCGAAATTCGCGACACAAAACACGTTTTAATAAAAATGTGACTAATCCATGCACAGCTCCCTCCACGAGGATCGAAACGTAGACCTTCGCCTATGCAAGGACCAAATGCAACCTTCGCTACCACTAGCCCACAAGGGGCTTACGAAGTCCAAGATGGACTTCCTTCCACATAAATGGTCAAGCTTTTCAAAAGCTTTTCAAACCATGAGCTCTCCTCTTTCGCAATGTAAACAGAACATTCGATCGCAGCCAAACCAATTAATTGCCTTCGATTTTCCAAGAGTTTAACCTTAGGAACCTTCTCATATTTATAGTCCATATGTGGAATTTAGAACACGTCGGCTGCAAAGAAAAGTAATTTGGAATTTAATAAAAATTTGCTTTCTAAAGGGTTTAAAAACCCTTAAAGTATTTTTAATAAATTAAAAATAATTTCTCCCTTAATTAAATAATTAATTAATTAAAACCTTGAAGGGTTTTAAATAATAATTAAATAAATAATAAAGAGAACCTCCATTGGTTTTAATAAAAACCATTGCCAATGGAATCTCTTCGGATTCTCTTAAAAAGATTCTCTTGGAATCTTCCACCTTTGAAGCCAACACATCCTCTTAACATTAATGTCATTTCCTTTTGACATCAATGACAACTCATAGACAAGAAGCTAGGATCTCAAACCCAAAATTGCCAACAAATTCAAAACATTAAAAAATAATAATAATAATTCAAAACACCAAATGTACCTCGTATTCAGTAATTTACCCTATACACTTGGTGGTTGCAACGGCTTGTGCTCCATGCAATCCAGCAAGATGATTAAATTACCATAATAAAATTTGGGGTAAAATTATCATCGTTGATATGATATGCTTCTTTTCAATAACAAATAGCATTGTGTTTGTTAGTCTTACAAATGACACCATGTTTGTGTTTAAATCATGCATCTCTGCATTTATCATGATCCATCATTCATGTGAGTAACTGTGTTTCTCAAAACAACCTGTAATGTTGCTATGGAGATATACTAGGGGTTTTTGGTCATTCAACCATACCTAGTGGTCTTATCAAGAGTTGGTAGAAAGCTTGCTTCACTTTTGTAGCTAAGGTTCAATTATTATAGCCCTTAGCATATCAGAAGTCTATCTCAAATAAAAAAATTTAAACAATCCTAACAAGGACTAGGGGAAGATGAAATCGATGAAGAAGGACCGAGTATCCTGAAGTGAAAAGAGTTATTCTTGCTTATCCCTCTATGCAGACAATATGAGAAATTTTGGTAGTTGGATAAAGGACAGGTTAGTTCCCTATTCAGAATCCCTTGCTTATGATAAAATGAGCAATATCCCATAGTGATATCCCACATCAATCCTCATGATTGATACCCTAAATCGATATCATAGATCGACTCCCATGAGCAAATATTCCATAGTGATATCCCACATCAATCCTCATGATTGATACCTTAGATCGATATCATAGATCAACTCCCCAGAGTAATATCCCATATTGATATCATAAGATCATATTCTCAATCGATATACAAGAAACAATTTTCCCAAGTAAATCCCCCCAAAGGAAAGTTTTTGAAGAAAATTATCAAATGTAAATGCCAAAAAGTAAATATCGAGTGAAGATCAGAAAATAGGCTTAAATCAAAGTTCAAAGTGAAGATCAAATGAATATCATAAATCAAAAGTTCAAGCGGAGATCAAATGAAGATCCAAAATCTAGTTCGAAGAAAGATCAAATGAAGATCCAAAGACAGTTCAAAATGAATATGGAATCGACTTCCTTGCTTCACTACATATGAGCAAGTATCCCAAAAATTGAGGATAGAAAGGAATGAGCCTGAATATTTGGAATTTTTGGGACTACTATAACTTACGCATGATGATATGTTTGACGTATTAGCACCTCGCTTATGAAAAAGACCAATGTTTGAATGTGGAAGATCTAGCTTCAGGTGTCTTGCATTGCTTAGTGGCTTAGTCCAAATAAAATCTAAACTTAAGATTGGATAAGACATTTGTGGAACCCCTATCTTAGAAATGGGCTGAAATAATCCTGCTTGACATCGGGGAACGCTCGTATCTTATCTTAAAATAATCATGTGCACACACAAGGATAATGAACAGTTAGGGTCTATCCTAGCACAAGACTTTTATCTAAAAAATCTAGTGTGGTTAGTATGCTACTTTTGATAAGGCTATTAGGGTGTTTGAGTCTCATGGAAAACCTCAAAAATTTCTCCCATAGCAACAAAATGTCAAAAATCACAACAATATAAATCATAAAATTGCAAAGTATCGAATTCATGATACATTATTATACAAAGCACAATCAACATATATGATAGATACCATATGGATATTAGCAATAATATTTAGATGACCACTGACTATATCATGCATATTTTTCAAATTTTGCAAAAGAAAATCGAATGACACATTATATCATTCACATCATAACATAGCATACCATTGCATTTCATATATGGGTGATTAATTGATTAAATTCTTATCTTAAATATTTTCAATCACATTCATGATTTTTATACATTGTATGATGTCATCCATTAGATTGATAAACATATATGCATTTATTCCTTATGTTTTAAGTGATTAAAGCATATATGTTCATTTACATTAGATTAGCATCGTGTAAATAAATAATTACATACATTAATGCATACAATAAAGCAATATCAAATATGCGTTAAGAAAAAACATTGCATCCATATGCATCCATCATAAAAAGCACATCTAAGCATCTAGATCACTACATATCATCATCATAAATCAAATAGCTATCTAGTGCATGTCATCCATACATCACATCATATAGCATCAACATAACATAAGCATTGCATCCATGTGCATAACATAAACATAAAATAAAAAATGAGTACACAATAATGAGCCATAAAAATGATCAGTCATATACCCAGGTGTTGTAGCTGAGTTGGAGAGGAGAGGGCAATCCTCCAAGGGAGGTCCTAGGTTCGAATCTCCACCCTACCAAAAAGCTGAATTGGGTACCCAAAATCTAATTGATAATGTTGGTGCGAGCAGGGCTTGGTGTGACTCCCGAGTGACTTTAACGGTATAGAACCCCTTGTTCATGGTCTCTCAGACCAATGCGGCCCTACAAGGGGTTTTTTGCTTAAAAAAAATGATCAGTCATATCATATATAAATATGTCTCAGAGTACTTCAGGAGTAAAAAAATACCTGCAGGATACAATTGTATAGGTCCTCGACCTCACATTAAAAAATGGTACAATACATATGTCAGACAATGTGTACTAAGGAGGGTTTGCACCCCCAGCCTGCGAGTCATTGCCTATATCCCTATGGCTCCTATGAGAGTTGGCTTCATATGTGTTGGAATATTAGTGAGTCCGCTCAGTCCTATGAGTCCAATGGCTGGAACTCGCTGAGGACTACCCTGTGGTCTTGGTCCTGGTCCTCTGTGACCCTATAACCTATCTGTCCTTTAGAACCTGTAAAACCCTCATCTCAATGAAGCCCTCTAGCTAAGATATATGAGCTACCCTCGCATCCAATCGATCATTTATATCCTCCATGAGATAAGTGAGCCACATGATCCCTACCATAGGATCCATACCTATGACTAATGTAGTGGCTGTAGGTCCCATAACAATATGAGAGGATGTAGGTTCTACCCTCTATATCCTAAGAAGGTCCCTCTCTGCAACTTCCTAACCCCACTGTGCCAGTTCCACATCATGAGAACTAGTTAGCTCCTAGACTCGAGCCTCTACTACTATAGCTTGCTTTGTGATGCTAGTGATCTCCTCTTGTGCCTTAGATAGCTGCCTGTATTGATTAGCTAGCTTTACCTATAGAGTGGAAATAGTAGTGTCTCACTCACACCACTAAGTCTGATATTTTCCAAGCTAACTCTACAAGTTAGCAACCTGAGCTAGGAGTAGCCCTCTGCACTATCAGGAGGAACCTCACCGTCCTATGGAGCCTCATAATCTAGGTCATCCTTGAGAGCCTCCTTGGTGGTGGCCTCTGTGCCCCATATGCCCTTCATCTATTGGTGTACCCTGCACCCATCAGGATCCACAACTACCTATGTCTAATTGTTAACTTCGCCCAGAGACCCTGATCCATGCCAATGTAGCATCAACCACCATCCATCGTATGTTGGAGTGCTAACAGGCTGGTCAGATCCAGTCTCTAGGAAATTATCTGGATTGTCCTTTAGAGCCAGATGCTGGATCCATGGAAGATGTGTCTCTAGAGCCAAGCACCTATAGACAAAGGGGATCTCTATAATATCCTATACTAGGTTAAACTACCATAGAATGTGAGAATAGAATTGGTACTCTCTAATATTGGTCTTTTGACAGAGTAGCCATCTATCCTAGTGAGCCTATTGAAGCCACTCGTCGACATCAATCCAGTCAAGATACTCCATGTACGATCGCCACTCAATATCATATGGCCTGAGTCCTGCAAATCATGTGATATAATGTTGGACATTGCTGGCATGTGTCCTTCTCTAGAAGCCCTTCTCCTCTCGAGGCCAACATGCAGCATAGCACTAGTGAGCATCATTTATCTCCATGATATGCAGGGGAATCTCCCTAGGATGCTCTATCCTAATGTGTTGCCAGCCCCAAATCTAAAGAAGTAGACTATAGCTAATCCCCTGGTGGCTTTAGTCAGTAATCTGGTAGAGCTCTCGATATAATTGGTAGAGCAGGGTGCTCCCCTAGGCTAGTCATAGTGGTCAACGGATGGTGCTCTGAACAACTCTCTTGATAGTAGCTAAAAGCTTCCATGAAATACTTGTGCTTGAGGAGTCTGGAAGCACAAATTACACCACCAGGTACATGAAAATGGCCTCATGTATAGAGAAGATATTCTTCCCCTATCAATAATCGATGTGGACCCCTCCATGGTCAATGTCGTGCTGAGCCTCCTCACTCCAGGATTTGAAGATGGCATTAAAGACAAAATCCTTAGCCTCAAAAGTAGAAGAGACGATGGCCTCACCATAAATGGAGATCCTAAAGATCCTATAGACATCCTCTAAGGTAATTATCATTTCACTTGTAGGCAGGTGAAATGTGTTGGTCTGCACATTCTAATGTCGGGCCAACGCAGTCAAGTAGTCCTGATCTACCCTAATAGTGGGTAGATCCAATACATAGCCGAATCTGACAGCTCTGAACCATTCCCGCTCCCCATGAGTGAGATCTCCATAGAGAGTCTTAATAATGTCAGGCTCTCAAGCTCTAGAGGTCAATCTCTGAAATAGAAAGCATAATATAAGAAAAATCTAACTAAATTGAGAAAAAACATTTAAAAATGACCTAAAAATCAACAAAAATAGTTAAAAATTGATAAACTTGCAAAAACATGTCATCAGGAAAGCCTACAAATCAAAATGTCATTCAGAAAGGTCAAAAATGTATTAAATAATATTAATTCCTTTTAAAACCTTAGAAAAATAAAAAAAATTATAATTTTTTTTCTAAAGTTTACAAACTGCGGGTCAACTCTACGGTCCGCATGCAGTCAAAAAGTGACCGTTGAGATTGTGAATGCTAATCGTAGCTGGTACCTGCGGTCTCAGACTGAGATCCCATCGGGTACGATACTGTGACCAAAAATGAAAAAATGAAAAAATGTAATTCTAATCTACCCTAGACTAAGGTGGGGTTCATTACCAACAATTTAGTATGATTGGTTAACCAATTACTTAATTGGGTTTATTTAGTGGTAATGGATGCAAGGTCTTGGTTTCAAATTACATTACCCTCACCTCATCCACTGTGGCTAGAAGAAGCTTGTTCGTGCTCTGCCATTGTGTTGTGTAAGGTATAGGTGAAGTTTGGTAGGATGCAGGTCAGTTTCTCAGTTGTCACTGTCAAAGCTCCAGTTTGTAAGTCGCTATCAGGGAATAATAAGAGAAATATGAAATTTGGTATTTTTATAAGACTCTAATATTTCGCACGGACCGCATGCCCTAGCTGCGGTTCCAAAAATTACAAATGGGAATCGTAGAACCTAGTCGTGGTTTACAACTAGTAAGAAATTTGATAAATTCCCACCATGGGATGGTTTAAAATGATCAACTAATGCCTCACATTGGGTCAAATCTCAATAAAATCAATCAATTAAGAAATTTGGTGATAATAAAGCATCAGGATCTAATTAAAAATAAAAAATCTAGCTGATATTATAAAGTACATTCAATCGAGGTCATCGCTATGACAATCCTTCCATGGAGCGATGCACCTCCCAGCAAAATAAATAATCTCAATGCATAATTTTGAAGAACACAAGCTTATACTGAGAGGGGGGGCATGAAAACTATAAGACCTCTTTTTACTTTTTCCTTTATACTTCAAAATAGTAAAGCAATATACCCAAAGCAATATCAAAGCAATGCACAATATCATCCACAAAGTGACACCAATTTTAACGTGGTTCACCTAGAATGGCTAGGCTACGTCCACAAAACTTTTCTCTAAAATTTATCTCAAAGTTCTTTGGGAATCCTTCCCAATTATAATGTTTATGAGCCTTGGACCAAAGGAGATACCTTCCCCCAATCAAAATTTTTGAGCCTCTGCTCAAAGGAGATACCTTCCCCTCTGCTTTGGAAATGATCCCTCAGAATATCAACTGCCTCTACCTCTTGCTAGCACGTGGATCTCCTTTCCACCAAAGACCTCCTATCCTCAATGCTTAGCCTAAGAGACCTCTGCCTTCTATGATCACATCCATAGCAGCTCAGCAACCTGTACCAAACACAGCCAGTCGATCTAGTACAAGTCTTCCTCTGTCTGTCAGATATGTCCAACTCTTGAACAAATCAATCCTCTGCATACAAGCCTTCTCAAAGACTTGCCAAATATGTCCTCAGGTTCTTCTCATAGAACCAATGCACCTCTGTCCTCAAGTTCTCTGATAGAACTATCAAACTCAGCTCACAAGTCCTCTGCTAGGACCTATCCAAATCTGCTCACAAGTCCCCATCGAAACATGTCCAAAACTGCTCACAAGTCCCCACCGAAACCTATCCAAAACTGCTCACAAGTCCCCACCGGAACCTGTCCAAAAATTGCTCACAAGTCCCCACTAGAACCTGTCCAAAAACTCAGCAAGCTCACAAAGAAAAACTTTCTTAGTAGGAAATCACAAAGTGAATTGTTAGAGACCCAATGTGATTTGTCAAACTCATAGAATCATAAAGAGAATTGTTAGAGACTCAATATGTTCTATACTCAAATCCCAATCTCAAAACTCAACTCAAATCAACTCAGCTCAATCTCAATCTCAAATCTAAAAACTCAACTCAATATTTGAAATGGATAGGATAGAATGTTTTCTTTCAAGAACATGAAACCCCAACAATTGCCAACTATGCAAAGAATCACATAACAATGATACTCATGTTATTTTCACCATCAATTAGGGTTTCAACAACAATGCTCATCAAACAAGGTTTAGTCAACCAACACCATTCAACTCAACATCAACCTTGAAGCATTCAACCAATCATCACAAGAAAAGGAAACAAGTAGAAATCCTTTTCCCTCCAAAGATATTTGAACAAAACAGCCACCAACACAATATCACCAAATGTAAAGAATAACTTGCTCAAATCAACTCAATGGAGTAAGCCCAATATCATGAATCAAGTAAAGCAATAACTTGATCAAACAACCTCTATGGAAGCAACTCAACCATCAAACTCAAAACAACCAACCAAGGGTTCCACCAACTCAATGCAAGTAGCAAGACTCACAAACATAAACCCTAGTGCACAATGCTTCCACTACCTCAAACCAGAATTATGCATTCACCAAAACTCTCATCAAGGATAACAATGCATAAGAAGTCTTCAACAAACCAGAAAATAGGATTTAAACCCAACCAAAGGAAACCTAGTTGAAAACCTTTTCACTCCAACGTTATTTCAAAAAACATACACCAATCATACTCATAAGGAAAATGTGCCCATACCTTTTTGGAGTAGAAGAAAATTGATCCTTAAAGCTGTCACCACACACAACCCTCAAACTTCCAACCAAGTTAGGGTTAGAACCAAGATAAATGAGCATATATAAAAACTTTCCTTAATACACCTTTTAGCTTCTCTTCTTTAAAAACAACCACCAAAGAAGCCAAAAACACAACCAAAACTTACACCTTATATCTCCATTTTTAAATTTAGCATAGCAAAAGACTAATCTCAAAAATACAACCAAAGAAATATCCCCTTATTTCTCCTATGTCTTTTAAACAATGCTAAACAATGCCAAAATCATATCAAGAAAATAATCACACCTTAAATTGGCTGCCCTTGAAGAATACAAAATTCGCGGCACAAAACACGTTTTAATAAAAGCGTGACTAATCCATGCACAACTCCCTCCGCGGGGATCGAAACATAGACCTCTGCCTACGCAAGGCCCAAATGTAGCCTTCATTGCCACTAGCCCACAAGGGGCTTACGAAGTCCAAGATGAACTTCCTTCCACATAAACGGTCAAGCTTTTCAAAAGCTTTTCAAACCACGAGCTCTCCTCTTTCGCAGCGTAAACAGAACATTCGATCGCAGCCAAACCAATTAATTGCCTTCGATTTTCCAAGAGTTTAACCTTAGGAACCTTCTCATATTTATAGTCCATACGTGGACTTTAGAACACGTCGGTTTCAAAGAAAAGTAATTTCGAATTTAATCGAAATTTGCTTTCTAAAGGGTTTAAAAAACCCTTAAAGTATTTTTAATAAATTAAAAATAATTTCTCCCTTAATTAATTAAATAATTAATTAATTAAAACCTTGAAGGGTTTTAAATAATAATTAAATAAATAATAAAGAGAACCTCCATTGGTTTTAATAAAAACCATTGCCAATGGAATATCTCCGGATTCTCTTAAAAAGATTCTCTTGGAATCTTCCACCTTTGAAGCCAACACATCCTCTTAACATTAATGTCATTTCATTTTGACATCAATGACAACTCATAGACAAGAAGCTAGTATCTCAAACCCAAAATTTCCAACAATCTCCCCCTTTGTCATTGATGGCAAACCATGTTTCTCAACAACACTTGAACTCAACATTGCTGTAAAGAAATCAACTCCCCCTGTCTTGAGGCTCTCCCCCTTACTCATATCTCTCCCCCTTTGTCATCAATGGCAAAGGGTCACCTTTGGGGCTTGGGACTAAGAATGAGCCTCTTAGCTTAGTCCCTCCCCCACCTCCTGTTGAGGTGTTTAATTCCAGGGTGGGAGTAAAACTCCCAACGAGCACTCGATCATCATCAGTGTCTATAGCTGCCTTACCATGTATTCTCTTGTTCTCCTTGTCCATATTCCTGTTCCTGTTCCTATCACTATTCTTGTTCCTATTATCATTCCTATTCTTATCCATGCCTTGATCCTTGGACTTGTTCATACCACTGTTCCTGTTCCTATACCTTGGAAGTTCAGCTCTACACTGTCTAGCTGTGTGACCTTCATTGTTGCACTTATAAAAAGTAACAATGTTATTTCTTTTAGGCATACCTGTTCTTTGAATCCACCTGTTCTGACTAACCCTGTTCCTGTTATTAGCCTTGCAAAAAATTGCCTTATGCCCAAACTGTTTACAAGAGTAGCAATACCCTTGAAAGAAATTACCACCTCTGAAACTGTCATTTACCTTCCTTACTTGAGTCATGCAATGTGAAGCCATGTGACCAAACCCGTGACAAGCAAAACATCTGCCATTAAACTTTCTCGTAAATGACCTTCTAGGTCCTGTAAACTTTCTCCCATTTTTCTATTTCCTATTTTCTATTTCTGTGCATCTATCACTCAAGGACTCTTTCTCTGAAATACTCTCCTCATCATAACTCTCTTCTTTTTGGAATCTCTTACTAGATTCCCCAACCTGTTCCTTGTGTTTCTTACCAAAACCAAGACCTATTTTATCTGTTGCCCTTCTTTGATCTTTGATGAATGACTTTACCTTTTTAGAGCTAACTTGAAACCTATAAAGCTTATCCTTGTACTCTTTAGTTTCCTCTTTCAAAGAAGCCATTTTTTGTTTTAACTCATTATACTCAAGAACCTTAGACTCTAACTCATCCTTGAGTTCTTGTGTCTTAGCTATAGAGAAGTCAAAAATTTCTATAAGATCATATCTCTCCATACAACATTCATCTAATTTATCCTTGAGTCTAGCATTCTTATTTCTTTCCTTTTCCAAAACACTAAGAGCACTAATAAGTTCACTTTCAAGATCCTTTATTTGTTTGCTTTTTGAATCATCAAAGCCTTTTTCAGATTTCTTATCACTAGAGGTGCTACCCTTTTCAAAAACCATACATGCATCTTCCTTATAGTTTTTTGAAGCATCCTCATACATACTAGAAACCAAATCATTATTTGTGCAATAATCCTCAAGGTGACCAAAATTTCCACATCTAAGACATTTCATGATAATGAATCTATGTTTTGGTTCTTCCTCTTTTTCTGATATGAACAACATCTCATTTTCATTATCACTTGAAGAACTTTCACTATCACTACTAGAACACTTACTTGCTTTGTATAGGTAGAAAATCTTCTTGTGCTTGTGAGAATACCTCTTTCCTTGATTGTTGTGCTCATCTTTGTTTTTCTTGTGATGCTTGTGATTTTCCGAATCCTTGCTCTTAGAATCCTATTTATCTTCATCACTTTCATTCTTGGGAACAGTACAGTCAGTAGCATAATGACCAAACTTTCCACAATTGAAACATCTTATATTTTTCATACTTTTGTGTTTTCTAGAGAACTTGCTTTTCTTGTTGTAATATGCCTCTTCATCACTAGAAGACTCATCACGAATAGGTGCTGCATTGCCACTTGAATAATCCATTGTGTTCTTTACTAGCTTTTCCTTCAAGCTGTTAAACTTTTTGAAGGCACCCGCTCCGATACCAATTGAAGAACACAAGCTTATACTGAGAAGGGGGGTGAACAGTATAAGACCTCTTTTTAATTTTTCCTTTATACTTCAAAATAGTAAAGCAATATACCCAAAGAAATATCAAAGCAATGCACAATATCATCCACAAAGTGACACCAATTTTAATGTGGTTCACCCAGAATGGCTGGGCTACGTCCAAAAAAAATTTCTCTAAAAGTTATCTCAAAGTTCTTTGGGAATCCTTCCCAATTACAATGTTTATGAGCCTTGGCCCAAAGGAGATAACTTCCCCCAATCAGAATTTATGAGCCTATGCTCAAAGGAGATACCTTCCCCTCTGCTCTAGAAATGATCCCTCAGAAGATCAACTGCCTCTACCTCTTGCCAGCATGTGGAACTCCTTTCCACCAAAGACTTCCTGTCCTCAATGCTTAGCCTAAGAGACCTCTGCCTTCTATGATCACATCCATAGCAGCTTAGCAACCTGTACCAAACACAGTCAGTTGGTCTAGTACAAGTCTTCCTCTGTCTGTCAGATCTGTCCAACTCTTGAACAAATCAATCCTCTACATACAAGCCTTCTCAAAGACTTGCCAAATCTATCCTCAGGTTCTTCTCATAGAACCAATGCACCTCTGTCCTCAAGTTCTCTGATACAACTATCAAACTCAGCTCACAAGTCCTCTGTTAGGACCTATCCAAATCTGCTCACAAGTCCCCACCGGAACCTATCCAAAACTACTCACAAGTCCCCACCAGAACCTGTCCAAAACTACTCACAAGTCCCCACCGGAACCTGTCCAAAACTGCTCACAAGTCCCCACCGGAACCTGTCCAAAAACTCAGCAAGCTCACAAAGAAAAACTTTCTTAGTAGGAAATCACAAAGTGAATTGTTAGAGACCCAATGTGATTTGTCAAACTCATAGAGGCATAAAGAGAATTGTTAGAGACTCAATATGTTCTATACTCAAATCCCAATCTCAAAACTCAAATCAAATCAACTCAACTCAATCTCAATCTCAAATCTGAAAACTCAACTCAATATCTGAAATGGATAGGATAGAATGTTTTCTTTCAAGAACATGAAACCCCAACAATTGCCAACTATGCAAAGAATCACATAACAATGATACTCATGTTCTTTTCACCATAAATTAGGGTTTCAATAACAATGCTCATCAAACAAGGTTTAGTCAACCAACACCATTCAATTCAACATCAACCTTGAAGCATTCAACAAATCATCACAAGAAAAGGAAACAAGTAGAAATCCTTTTCCCTCCAAAGATATTTGAACAAAACAACCACCAACACAATATCACCAAATGTAAAGAATAACTTGCTCAAATCAACTCAATGGAGTAAGCCCAATATCATGAATCAAGTAAAGCAATAACTTGATCAAACAACCTCTATGGAAGCAACTCAACCATCAACATCAATGACAACTCATAGACAAGAAGCTAGGATCTCAAACCCAAAATTGCCAACAAATTCAAAACATTAAAAAAAATAATAATAATTCAAAACACCAAATGCGCCTCGTATTCAGTAATTTACCCTATACACTTGGTGGTTGCAATGGCTTGTGCTCCATGCAATCCAGCAAGATGATTAAATTACCATAATAAAATTTGGGGTAAAATTATCATCGTTGATATGATATGCCTCTTTTCAATTCCTAAGAAGGCCTTCGTGATCGAACTGCTCCATGGGAACGAGGCATTGCATGTCATTTCTTCTATGACATCTTTTCAGCAAATCATCGATAATTTGATTCAACACAAATTTAATTAGATTTGTATCAATTTGATTCCCTAAGATGGCTATTGCAGCCCGACTACTCCATGGGATAGAAATATGCAAATACTATTAACAGTTGGAATCAAAAGCTAAACTAGGCTTTGCCAAGGCATTAATTTTGCTCAAATCTAAATTTTTTCAAATCATCCATGGTGGTCAAGCGACATCATCACTTTAATCATTGTTATTAATCTCATCAAATCATCGCTTGAGGGGGTAGTCATAATATTAAATCATAATCATAATCAATAAGAGATCCCTAAAATCATAGATCCCTTGATCTTGTCAAATTGCATTTGTCCTTGTGAATCATTGTCAATAGCTATCATAAGCTTACCCATTTGCTCGGGGAAATAACAAATATGATAATTTATTTATATCTCATCTCCATTCGGTTATATAGACCTAACTCCTATTGTAGCATCAAACGCTACCTAAAATTCTGATGGCAAGTACAAGATTTTCAAGTCTAAGCCTCCAAATATTTGGAAGCAATGATTCTAGGATGCGTGTCCTTTTGCAGGACCTGGGGCATCTAATGTTGATATGACTAATGATCATCATAAAACCTTCAACATCATTTTAGGTCTTTTTTTTCTCAGCATTGTTTGATCTCATAATGCATCTCAAAAGGGGCATTTGTAGACACCTAAAACACATCATGTCGAGGGCGACTACTCATATGGACATGCTATAATATCATATGGAAGATATTGGAAAAACTCCAAGATAGAGCAGTGGTTCTAACCACTCAATTTGGGCTCCTTGGCCTAATTAGTCTGAACCACATTCTAGACCTATGATTTACAACTAAACCATGGTTGAGACCTACGGTTTAAAGTCTAGACCACAGTTGTGACCTACGGTTTTAACTTGTTGGCAATTTTGGGTACCTTGAGTACATTGCCTTTGCCTAAGTTTAGTTGTTGTCATTGATGTCAAGGAGCTATTGGTAGATGTTGTTTTTGATGTCGAGGAACTTTTGGAGCAACTTGTTTTTATGTCCAAGGATGTGTTTTTGTTGAAGGTTTCAGTTGGTCAGTAAGTCTCCAAGAAAATCAGAGTAGCCCAGCTTGCCAAAAATCCAGAAAAAGATAAAGTAGAATAAGTTTGCAGGCTACTGGAAAAACTGTCGTGATTTCGCGACATGTTTGAGGAGAGAGAAAGTCACGATTTCGTGACATGTTTGAGGAGAGAGAAAGTTTGGCCAAAACTATCATGATTTCGCGACATGCAGGAAGGCAAAGGCAAAGCGGGAAAAAGTGTCACGATTTCGTGACATGTTTGAGGAGAGAGAAAGTTTGGCCAAAATTGTCACGATTTCACGACAAGTTTCGAAGAAGTTGTACGGATGTAGGAAGTGTCACGATTTCGCGACATGTTCCAGTTTTGCGAGCAGTTGGCAAGAAAGATCCTAAGGCAGCGAAAGCGTCACGATTTCGCGACATGTTTCATTTTCGCTAGTGCAAATCAAGAAAAGGATGAAGAAGCAAGAGGTGTCACGATTTCATGACAGAGTTGCTGATGACATCAGCAAAAGGCAAAGGTGTCACGATTTCGTGACAGTTGCGGAGAAGAAGGCTTTGAGGTCCAGAGCGTCATGATTTCGTGACCAAAATCATGATGACGTCAGCAAGAGGCAAAGGTGTCACGATTTCATGATAGTAGCGGAGAAGAAGGCTTTGAAGTCTAGAGCATCGCAATTTCGTGACCAGAATCATGATGACATCAACAAGAGGCAAAGGTGTCACGATTTCATGATAGCAACGGAGAAGAAGACTTTGAAGTCTAGAGCGTCACGATTTCGTGACAAGATTTACGATGACGTCAGCAAAGGCTGTAGTGTAGCGATTTCATGACAACAAACCCAAGAAGGTGTTCGGCAGACCAAGGCGTAGCGATATCGTGACAAGATTTATGATGACATCAGCAAAGGCTGTAGTGTAGCGATTTTGTGACAACAAACCAAAGAAGGTGTACGGCAGACCAAGGCGTAGCGATATCATGACATGTTTGAGTTTCGCACGAGAAAAGCTACAGAACAGCAGAGGCGGTTGAAGTCGACGAAGTTAACCTTGGCCGACGAAGTATAAGGTTTTACAGTCGACGTGTTAGAAGATTGATCAGCCGACTAAAGAACAAGATTTCATCTTGAGATTGTGAGTATTAAAGGAGGACTGTTTGAGCATTTTTGTGTATCGATTGATGTGTGCATTCGAAGCGTGGCGTTCACAGAGTTAGTGCGGCAAGCAAGGTTCGATCATCGAAAAAGTAGAGAGCGAAGTCCGACTGCAGCATCAAAGTGCATTTCATTGAATCTTCTAAGTGTAGAAGTCTGTGCTATTGTATACACGAAGAATGTGCTACTATTTATGAGAAGAATGTGCAAAGAAGATTCTGTTGTGATTGCGACTGTGTTCGCACAGTTTGTGTAATAGAAAGAAAGTGCACGCAGTAGATGCTGCTATTATTGCGAATGGTTGTGAAAAACAAATAGTGATCAAGTGCTGTTGTAAGTTGAGAAGAGAGTGCTATTGTAATTGAAGAAGACTGTGCTGCTATAGTTGTGCAGACAGTGAAAAGTTATTCTCCAACCAAGTGCAGAAAAGAACAGAGGAAGAGGACAGAATTGTGCCAGACCGAAGGACTGTGTTTTGGTGCAGAAAAGAGGACCAGCTTGCTGTGACAGAGTTGAGGACAGAGATCTCCAGCCAGAGCAAGGAAGATAGGTGTCTTCTGTGGAAAGAGTTCCACTTGCTAAGGGCAAAAGAGATAGAGGTCTTCTAGAGGATCACTAGCAAAGCAGATTTAGGGGAAGGTGTCTCCTATGAGCTGAGGCTCATAAACATTGTAATCGGGAAGGATTCCCAGAGGTTTTGATATAACTTTTAGAGGAAAAGTTTTATCCGTGGAGTAGCCCACCTTGGGTGAACCACGTTAAAATGGGTCTTTTATGTGTGATGCTTTCTGTCTTGTTTAATGTTATGTTGATGCCACTGCTATCTGAAATTAAAATTATTAAATGGTTTTATCTTATACTGTTCACCCCCCCTCTCAGTATAAGTTCATGTTCTTCAATTGGTATCAGAGCAGGTCTCTCCAGAAAAAGCCTAACAGCTTGGAGAAGGATCTAACAGAGGAACATATAAATTCAGAAAAGTTTGAATTCGATCTCAAGAGTGAATTCTTCTTGGCCTTGAGAAAGCTTGAGAAACTCAGGGAAGAGAATTATGTTCTTAAGCAGCATTGTCAAGAAAAAGAGATAGCAAGATCAGAATTGGCTCAACATATTATAGATTTCAAAATTCTAGCTGAAGAAGGGAAGAAGATTGAACAAGTTTTAACAGAAGTTCTAAAAGAAAAGGTAGCTGATTGTGAGAAACTGGAAGGAGAGATTATGTCTCTTAGAGTAAAGTTAGAACAGTCAACTCTCAGACAAATTTTTCCATGTGAAAAGAAGGATGGCATCACCATGTATGAAACAGGGTCTTCAAGCAAGAACAATCTTCATTCTGAAGAGCAATGGATTCCAGTTGATCGCAAGAAGAACAAACTTCTAAGGCATCAAAACAAAGTTACATAATACCTTTCATGGATATTGTTTTTCTTGTAAAAAATTTGGTCACATAGCTATGCATTGCAATAAATCTCTGAAGAGTCATAGTAAGGAAAATGTTAACTCATTTGCACCTCTTATGAATAAAAATATCATGTGTTACAAGTGCAAGAATTTTGGGCATATAGCAAGGATGTGCAGCTTGGATAAATTTAGCTTTGAGGTCTCAAAAAGGAGGAATGAGATAAAATCTAAGTCAATGATAGTTCAAACTGCTTTTCATGCTCAAGACAAAGTAGAAAAATGGTATCTTGATAGTGGTTGTTCAAAACATATGACTGGCGAAAAAGGAAAATTTTTGTCTTTAAAAGAAGCAAACAGAGGAACAGTCAGTTTTGGAGATAACAGGTCCGCAAAGATCTGTGGTAAAGGAACTCTTAGTTTGGATGGGAAATCCAAAACAGAAAACGTGCTTTATGTAGAAGGGCTAAGACATAATCTGCTCAGTGTGAGTCAACTTTGTGATCAAGGGCACATAGTATCTTTCTTTTCTGATAGATGTGAGATAAGTAAAGAATTAAATGGAAAGCTTATTGCTAAAGCTACAAGGACTCCAAACAATCTCTACATGCTGAGTGAGATAAAAAGAGAAAAATGCCTTCTAACTCAAGAAGATGAGAGTTGGTTGTGGCATAAAATATTGGGACATTTGAGTTTTGATAATCTTGTCGATATTAGTAACAAGGAAGCAGTTAGAGACTTGCCCAAAATAAAAAGGCCTCAAAACATCATTTGCGGTCCTTGTCAACATGGTAAACAGACCAAAACCAGTTTCAAATTGAAAGGGTATACCTCATCCAAACCCTTGGATCTTATTCATACTGATTTGTGTGGTCCTACCAGAACTCAGAGCATTTAGGGAGATAGCTATTTCATGTTGTTTATAGATGATTACTCGAGAATGACTTGGGTTACTTTTCTCAAAGAAAAATCTGAAGCTTTTGAAAAATTTAAAATTTTTAAAGAAATGATTGAAAATGAGACTGACAAGAGAATCAAATGCTTAAGATCAGATAGAGGAGGAGAGTTCACTTCAAATGAATTCATGGAATACTGTGAACAACATGGAATCAAAAGAGAATATTCAGCAGCAAGAACTCCTCAACAAAATGGAGTAGTTGAAAGAAAAAATAGAACTGTTGAAAATATGGCTAGAGCAATGTTAGATGAGTCAAAAATTTTAGATGGTTTTTGGAGAGAAGCAGTAAATAAAGCAGTCCACATCATTACCAGGGCTCAACTCAGAGTCAATCATCATAAAACTCCCTATGAACTGTGGAAAGGAAGACCAACTATAGTTAAACACTTCAAAGTGTTTGGGAGTAAGTGCTTCATCAGAAGGGAAGATCAAAATCTAGGTAAGTTTGATCCTAGGTGTGATGAGGGAATTTTTCTTGGATATTCCAGCAAAAGTAAAGCCTACAGATGCTTCAACAAAAGGACTCATACGATTGTAGAGAGCATAAATGTGACAGTAGATGAAAAGACAGGAATAAGAGAACCAATCAAGGAACTCAGTGATGGAATCTGTCAAGAAGAATTCAGAGAAGTGTCAGATGAAGAAGAGGAAAAACAACAGCTGCTTCCCAAAACTCCTTCACGGTATGTTCAGAAACATCATCCCAAAGACTTGATCATCGGTGATCCAAATAGCAGGAAAACGAGAAGAAGAGTCATTTCTTCACATGAATCTGCAAATGTTTCATTGTTATCTCAGATTGAGCCAAAGAATTTCAGTGAAGCATGTACAGATGATTTTTGGGTACAAGCAATGGATGAAGAGCTAAATCAAATAGAGAAAAGTGAAACCTGGGACTTGGTTCCAAGACCTAAGAATAAGAATGTCATTGGCACAAAATGGGTCTTCAGAAATAAACTTAATGAGGATGGAGAGATCGTCAGGAACAAAGCGAGGTTAGTATGTAAAGGGTATGCTCAAGTCGAAGGTGTTGATTTCAAAGAGACGTTTGCGCCTGTTGCTCGTCTTGAAGCGATCAGAATGTTTTTGGCCCTGTCTAGTTTCAAATATTTCAAAGTGTTTCAAATGGATGTAAAGTCTGCTTTTCTAAATGGAGTGTTGGATGAAGAAGTCTATATAGAACATCCAGAAGGTGTGTCTCTTTCAGAATAGCCAGACTATGTGTGTAAACTGAAAAAGGCACTGTACGGGTTAAAGCAAGCACCCAGGGCTTGGTACTCAAGACTTGATGGGTATCTTCATGAACAAGGGTTCAGGAAAGGCGTGGCAGATTGCAACTTGTACATTAAGAATAAAGGTGATGATATGATTATCTTAGTTGTTTATGTCGATGATATTATTTTCAGGGGAAATAATACTCGGATGTGCAAAGTTTTTGCTAACACCATGCAAAAGGAATTCGAGATGTCTATGATTGGAGAGCTGTCATTCTTTTTAGGACTGTAGATTGGGCAATCAAAAAATGGTATATTTCTTTCTCAAGAAAAGTATATCAAAGAGATGTTAAAATTTTTTTGGGATGATGGACAGCAAACCTGTATGTACTCCAATGATTACAGGGTGCAATCTGAGTAAGGATGATGAATCCCCAAAGCGAGATCAAAAATTGTACAGATCTATGATTGGCAGTTTACTATATAGTACAGCTACCAGACCGGATATCATGCAGGCCATTGGATTAGTAGCAAGATTTCAGGCAGCTCCAAAAGAATCTCATGTTATGGCAGTCAAGAGGATATTCAGATATTTGAAGGGCACTGTGGATTTTGGGCTTTGGTATCCCAAAGGTGGTGATTTCACCCTCACAGCCTATACAGATGCAGATTGGGCAGGCAGTATTGATGATAGGAAGAGCACTAGTGGTGGAGCATTCTTTCTGGGAAAGAGTCTGGTTTCTTGGCTAAGTAAGAAACAACCTTCAGTTTCCTTATCTACAGCAGAAGTTGAATACATAGCAGCAGTAGGTCGGGTGTACTCAGGTTTTATGGATGAAAACAACCTTGGAGGATTTCAAAGTCAAGCATGAACAACCTATCCCTATTCTTTGTGATAATTCAAGTGCCATAAGTATTTCTAAAAATCCGGTAATGCACTCAAGGACGAAGCACATTTCTATCAAATATCATTTTCTAAGGGAAAAAGTGCAAGAGAAGTAGGTCAAGCTAGAATATGTGCCCACTAAAGAGCAAATTGCAGATATCTTCACCAAACCCCTTCCAAAAGATACGTTTGAGTATCTAAGGGAGAAATTGGGAGTTGTACTCTCACCTCGAGATTAATCACCTCATCAGGAGGTGGGGGAGGGACCAAGCCAAGAGGCTCTTTCTTAGTCCCAAGCCCCAAAGGTGATCCTTTGCCATTGATGACAAAGGGGGAGAGAGTTAAGTAAGGGGGAGAGTTTTCAAGAGAAGAGGAAAGCTTCAAATCAGGGGGAGCAAAACTTGGAGAGATTGATTTCAGTTTTGGCTCTTGAAAGATGTGTTTTAGTTAAGGGTTGCCATCAATGACAAAGGGGGAGATTGTTGGCAATTTTGGGTACCTTGAGTACATTGCCTTTGCCTAAGTTTAGTTGTTGTCATTGATGTCAAGGAGCTATTGGTAGATGTTGTTTTTGATGTCGAGGAACTTTTGGAGCAACTTGTTTTTATGTCCAAGGATGTGTTTTTGTTGAAGGTTTCAGTTGGTCAATAAGTCTCCAAGAAAATCAGAGTAGCCTAGTTGCCAAAAATCCAGAAAAAGATAAAGTAGAATAAGTTTGCAGGCTGCTGGAAAAACTGTCGCGATTTCGCGACATGTTTGAGGAGAGAGAAAGTCATGATTTCGTGACATGTTTGAGGAGAGAGAAAGTCATGATTTCGTGACATGTTTGAGGAGAGAGAAATTTTGGCCAAAACTGTCACGATTTCGTGACATGCAGGAAGGCAGAGGCAAAGCGGGCAAAAGTGTCATGATTTCGCGACATGTTTGAGGAGAGAGAAAGTTTGGCCAAAATGGTCACGATTTCATGACAAGTTTCGAAGAAGTTGTATGGATGCAGGAAGTGTCGCGATTTCGTGACATGTTCCAGTTTTGCGAGCAGTTGGCAAGAAAGATCCTAAGGCAGCGAAAGCGTCATGATTTCGCGACATGTTTCATTTTCGCTAGTGCAAATCAAGAAAAGGATGAAGAAGCAAGAGGTGTCACGATTTCACGACAGAGTTGCTGATGATGTCAGCAAAAGGCAAAGGTGTCACGATTTCATGACATTTATGGAGAAGAAGGCTTTGAGGTCCAGAGCATCACGATTTCATGACCAAAATCATGATGACGTCAGCAAGAGGCAAAGGTGTCATGATTTCGTGATAGTAGCAGAGAAGAAGGCTTTGAAGTCTAGAGCGTCGCGATTTCGCGACCAGAATCATGATGACGTCAGCAAGAGGCAAAGGTGTCGCGATTTCATGACAGTAGCGAAGAAGAAGACTTTGAAGTCTAGAGCATCGTGATTTCATGACAAGATTTACGATGACGTCAATAAAGGATGTAGTGTAGCGATTTCGCGACAACAAACCCAAGAAGGTGTTCGGTAGACCAAGGCGTAGCGATATCGCGACAAGATTTACGATGACGTCAGCAAAGGCTGTAGTGTAGCGATTTCATGACAACAAACCAAAGAAGGTGTACGGCAGACCAAGGCATAGCGATATCATGACATGTTTGAGTTTCATGCGAGAAAAGCTACAGAACAGCAGAGGCGGTTGAAGCCGATGAAGTTAACCTTGGCCGACGAAGTATAAGGTTTTACAGCCGACGTGTTAGAAGATTGATCAGCCGACTAAAGAACAAGATTTCATCTTGAGATTGTGAGTATTAAAGGAGGATTGTTTGAGCATTTTTGTGTATCGATTGAGGTGTGCATTCGAAGTGTGGCATTCGCAGAGTTAGTGCGGCAAGCAAGGTTCGATCATCGAAAAAGCAGAGAGCGAAGTCCGACTACAGTATCAAAGTGCATTTCATTGAAACTTCTAAGTGTAGAAGTCTGTGCTATTGTATACACGAAGAATGTGCTGCTATTTATGAGAAGAATGTGCGAAGAAGATTCTGTTGTGATTGTGACTGTGTTCGCACAGTTTGTGTAATAGAAAGAAAGTGCGCGTAGTAGATGCTGCTATTATTGCGAACGGTTGTGAAGAACAAACAGTGATCAAGTGCTGCTGTAAGTTGAGAAGAGAGTGCTGCTGTAATTGAAGAAGACTGTGCTGCTATAGTTGTGCAGACAGTGAAAAGTTATTCTCCAACCAAGTGCAGAAAAGAACAGAGGAAGAGGACAGAATTGTGCCAGACCAAAGGACTGTGTTTTGGTGCAGAAAAGAGGACCAGCTTGTCGTGACAGAGTTGATGACAGAGATCTCCAGCCAGAGCAAGGAAGACAGGTGTCTTCTGTGGAAAGAGTTCCACTTGCTAAGGGCAAAAGAGATAGAGGTCTTCTAGAGGATCACTAGCAAAGCAGATTTAGGGGAAGGTGTCTCCTATGAGCTGAGGCTCATAAACATTGTAATCGGGAAGGATTCCCAGAGGTTTTGATATAACTTTTAGAGGAAAATTTTTATCCGTGGAGTAGCCCACCTTGGGTGAACCACGTTAAAATGGGTCTTTTATGTGTGATGCTTTCTATCTTGTTTAATGTTATGTTGATGCCATTGCTATCTAAAATTAAAATTATTAAATGGTTTTATCTTATACTGTTCACCCCCCCCTCTCAGTATAAGTTCATGTTCTTCATAACTGAAGTTCAATTGGTCTTCAATCTGAGGTAAATCGGTTGGAATGACCATTTGATATAGAAGAATGATTAATGGATGGAGGATTCTAGAGGTTTCCATTCCAACTATCCTAACCACCTATTCTTGATCTTGGCTTCTCTAGGAATCCACCCTCAGTCCTAGGGCATCCTATAAATACCCCCTCCAAATGGGGATAAGATATAGATGATCTGAATAGCAAAGCGTTGTCAAATTTTCAATAGAGAGTTAATTGATCAAGCAAGAAGCAAAGCCCTATCAAATTACATACTGAATTCATGCATTTGAGAAGACAAATTTGCTATTCATCCAAAGATCAATTTGCCATGGAAGTTCTAGGAGCCTAGAAGAACCAAGAAATGCAAATCTAGGTAAACTAAGGCCCATCACAGTGATTCAACCACCAAACCTGTCAGAAGGACACCGAAGGCAACCCTTGAACATAATTGGACAAGGACCTCAATCCCACTACCCTTGGAATTGAGGGTAAGCCTATCAAAGTGCTAATCACAGCTTTCAACCATGGTTTACAGTGCATACCACTCACGAGAGTTATGGTTTGCAATAGAGGTATCACCACCTTCCTATTTTCATTTATGTCTGCTTAATTAGATTAGATTAGTTGTTTTCATGGTTTAATTGCAGTTTAGTAGACTTCTAACCATAGAATTAGGTTAGATTAGTTTCTTTATGTTATGCTTCAATTAGGACATTAATGGGTTCTTTATGCACTTTCATGCCTTGTTTTACATATTTGATCCATGTATAGAGTAACTGTTGTCTTTCTTTATGCTACAATATGAATCTTTATTCAGTTTGCATTGTTTAAAAGCACTTTTCATGTTTTCTTGATTATGCATATGTAATGGTGTCATTATGCAAATTTCCTAAAAGGGCCTCATCATGAGAGGTTGCCTATGTTTTTGACACTTCTATGTTGTTTCTTGACCACAGGGAACAATTTCAAAGGAGAACCAACTATCAAGTTCCTTCCCCAATGCGAAGAAGAGGGTCATCGACACCCTAGAGTAGTTCATGTCACCCTTAAAGGCACTTGGAAATCACACCTACCCTTGAGAGGGAAACAATTATACACTCCTATTGTAATACTATATCAAAGTGATTATCCCTAAGAGGGATGTACCTGTAATTTGATTTTGATTTTGAATATAATGGAATAAAGCATATTTCTTCTTTATTCATTTGTTGTCAATTTCTTTTTCTTGTATGCATGTTATGATTTTATCAATTATTACAATAGGATACCTCGGGTGTGAGCCTTTTTCGTGGTTATAGAATCAAAAGCTGAACTAGGCCTAGCCAAGGCATTAATTTTTTTTTCAAATATAAATGTGTTCAGATCATCCATGGTGGTCAAGCGACATCATCACTTTAATAATTATCATTAACCTCATCAACTTGTTGCTTGAGGGGGTAGTCATAATATCAAATCACAATAAAAATCAACAGAAGATCCCTAATATCGTAGATCCCTTGATCTTGTCAAAATTGCATTCATCCTTACAAATCATTGTCAACATCTATCATAAGCTTACCCATTTGCTTGGGGTAAATAGAAAATATGATAATTTGTTTGTATCTCTTCTCCTTTTGGTTATATAGGCCTAACTCCTATTGCAGCATCAAATGCTACCCGAATGCCTGATGGTGAGTGCAAGATTTTAAAATGTAAGCCTTTCACCCAGTTGGAAGCAATGATTCCAGGATGCACATCCTTTTGTTGGACAAGAGGTATCTAATGTTGATCTGACTAATGATCATCATGGAAGATTCGACATCATTTTAGGAGGTATATTTTTGCTCAGCATTTTTTGATCTCACAACGCATCTCAAAAGGGGTATTTGTAGACATCTAGAATGCATCATGTCAAGGGTGACTACTCATATGGATATGCTACAAGACCATATAGAGGATCTTGGATAGAATTCAAGATAGAGTAGTGGTTCTAACCATTCAATTTGGTCTCCTTGGAATAATCAGTCTGAACTACAGCCTAGACCTACGGTATACAAGCTGAATCACAGTTGAGACCTATAGTTTACATTCTAGACCGCAGTTGTAACCTACGGTCTTAATTGAAGTTTAGTTGGCCTTAATCTGAGCCAAATAGGTTTGAACGACCATTTGATCTAGAAGATGGTGGTTAGAGAATGAAAGCTTCCAATCCAACTATCCTAACTACTCTTTCTTGATCTTGGCTTCTTCATGAAGCCATCCCTAGCCCTTGGGTAGTCCTATAAGTACCCCTTAGAATTAGGGCAAACTATCAGAGAGAGCATTGGATATTTGAGTAGCAAAGCCTTATCAAATTGTACACTCAATCGAGTATACTGAGAGAGAGCTATTGCACTTATCCCCTACCTACTTACCAAGATTCATGATGAATTGCATTATGGATGCCCTAGGAGCCTAGGAGAGCCAAGAAACACATATTCGGGCAAACGAAGGCCCTTCATAGTGAATCAACCACAAAAGCAATTTGAGGACACTGAAGGTGACCATTGAACATCAATTTGGATGAGGAGGTCAAGCCCAATGCCCTTGAAATTGAGGGTAAACCTATCAGATTGCTAACATCAGATTTTAACCATGGTTTATAGTGTAGACCGCTCACTAGAGATGCGATTTGCACTAGAGGTATTTCCATATTATTGTTTCTATTTTTTTACATCTAGTTAGCTTATATTAGATACTTCTATGGTTCAGTTGTAGTTTAGAAGATTTTTGACCAGTAGAATTAGGTTTAGAATAGTTTCATTGCATAAGTATGCTTTAATGGATTCTTTATGTGCTTTTATGCTCTATTTCACGTAATTGGTCCATTCATTGTTTAGCTGCTATATTTCTTTATGCAATTCCATAAATCTTGATCCAATTAACATAGTTTAGAAATTCTTTTCATGCTTTCTTGATTATACATTATTAATGGTATATTTATGCATTTTTCCCAAAAGGGCCTCATCATGAGAGGCTACCTATCTTTTTGAAACTTTTATGTTGTTTCTTGATCGTAGGGAACATATTCAAAGGAGATTCAACCATCAAGTTCCTTCCCCAACGTGAAGAAGAGGGCAACTCCACCCTAGAGCATTTTGTGACTAATTGAAAAGCAATATTGGTTCACCTACCCTGTTAGGGGCTTTGACATTGTATTAACCGTATCATCATTTGAATGACCCTAAGAGGGGCATGATTGTAATTGGGGATTATTTACAAATATTAATATAAGAAACACTTATTTTGTTGAATCTATGTAATCTTCTCATTATTTTATGCTTGGATGAGTGAATTTGATTAATACAGTAGATGGGTTCATGATTTTTGGTTAGATTAGTGGATTAGCCTTATAATGGTATTTAAAAATACCTCATAACTCTATTAAAAGTTTCAAGGAACTTATGAAGGCTTTTGTTAAACAATTTTTAGTCTAAATAGAAGAGAAGGTCACAATAAATGACCTACCAACTTAAGCAAGCCAAAAATCAATAATTCTCATATTTCTTATCTAAATAGATGTCCTTAGTAGTAAAATTCCAATATATTCCTTCCTCTAAATATCTCTTACATATCTTCATAAGGAACCTTCATGAAGAATTATCTTATCCCTTAGAAATGACCAATATTACCTCTTGTGAGGAGGCAATAGACATGGCTAAAAGGGTAGAAGTTGTCCTTATAAGAAGAGGATAAATTAGCTATAAGAAAGAAGATAAACCTTATCATAAAGGATAATACAAAAATAAAAATGTTGTTTAGGATGGTGTAACCAATTCCTACCAAACCAACATTGTAAATACAATTTAAAATGCTCCTCAAAAGCTAGTATTATCAAAACAAGATAAATCTAAGTAAAATTTTGAAAATACTAATCAAACCCAAACTGTCATGCTAAAATTTTTTCTTTATTAAAAATGATAATTATCCCACCTATTAGACCTTGGGATACTTTGAAATAATTACCCTCTCTATATATCTCTTCATTCTAATGGAAAAAATGATGGGCATGACTCTTAATACTGACTCGATGATTAAAGGTATCAAACCTGCTCTAGCATTAGATCCAATATCTCACCATTAGTTTGTTGATGATGATATTTTATCATTTCTTGCCTCTATTATTCATACCATAGCTATTAAGTATATTTTATTATCCTTTGAAAGGGTTTTGGACTATAAAGTTAACTTCTTGAAGAGAAAGTTCTTCTTCCTCAACGCCCCCTAGCAAGATAAAAGAATTGTAAATATGGGATCCTATGGTGGAAAGAGTTTAGAGAAATTAGCTAATTGGAAAGATGCCCTATTGAGTCAAGTTGGCAAGGACCTACTGGTTAAATATACTCTATAGAGTGTTTCTATTTACTTCATGTCTCTCTTCAAGTTTCCTAGAAATTCCTCTATAAAATTGAACACATCCAGAAAACCTTCCTCTAGTCGAGATCAAAGAAAAAAAAAGGTTTTCTATGATCACTTGGGAGAATGTTTGTAGTATGAAATAAAATGGAGGTTGGATCTCAAAAATATGAGCCAATGAATAAAGAACTTATAGCCAAACAAGGATGAAGGTTAATGAAAAAATATAATGTGGTATGGGTTAACATATTTATGGTAAAATACATAAACTACAATGGCAAGTTCCTTGTGGACCCAATACCTTCCCAAGGATCTACATTTTGGGTTAACATCATCAAATCATGATCCGTAATCTTGAAAGGAGGTAAATGGAATCTAGGAAATTGGAATTTTATAGACTTTTGGAGGGATAAATGGCTATTGGAGCACCTTATGACCTCTTATCCAAACTAGTTGATGGTGGAAGCAATTACAAGGTAGGATTTCATTCCTAAAGTGGTTAGATTTATGGAATCCTTCAATGACAAAAATGAGTAGAAATATCTCACTATTCTAGGTCTTTCCTAATTCAAGAAGGAGGCTTTGAACCATATATTTAACTTGTTAAAATTATAGGTTATCAAGAATAATGAAGATGTTAATAAGCTATTATAGAAAGAAGAGAAAAATGGGCTATTTTCAATGAACTATATATATTTTCTTTTGGAAGGTGTCTCTAACTCTTGGTTCCCTATCCAAAAACTTTGGCTTATATACGTCACCCCCAAGGTGAAATTCATTTGGCCTATCACTCAGAACAAAATCCTCACCTTAGATAATATCCAAAAGAGAGGTTTGTACATCACTATTAAGTGCTACCTGTGTAGGATAGATGCAGAATCCTCCTCTCATATTATAACACCCCTTCTTGGGAAAAAATTTAGACGATGAACTATGTATTGATATGTTGATGTATTGATAAGTTCCCTCTCATTTTATGTTGATTTGCATGAGGAGCATATTACTACTTACGTAGGGTGGAAGCAACATCTTTTAAAAAATCATGTTTTTTTATGGTGGATCTCATACATCACTCCTTTGAGACAAGCATCCGATTTTGTTGTCCTCTAATCCACTTGTGTGTTGTTATTTAATATTTGCATGTGTTGGTCTTGGTGGATTGAGTGTGATTAAGTTTACTACATATTTATCTAGTTTCTTTTGTTTGGTCACATGGTTTCCTTAAGATTCTCCTTATCTCTTTTGGTGTTTAGATTTATAGTATTTCAGTGTGTCAAGTGAACCCTACAACATGCATAGAGTTACACTTTTTGAAGTTGAACGTTTCTTTTGGTTGCATAGTAATCCCAGTTATATTCATTGGATCTTCACCACCTTGTTTGCCTTCATATGGATGGGTGTTGCATGGTTGTATCTCCTATGCATCTTATTTTTGCATGGTAGTATGTTTGTGCCTTATGGAGGCATTTTTTGGTCATCTTCCTTTATTAAAGTTTTTTATGGTGGTTGGTTTTGAGGCTCGCTTGCTTCTAGGTTAAAAAGAAAAATTATATTTTGTTTCAATTTTGTAGATGATTATGAATGAGAAACTTGAAGCAAGGGTAATAAAGTACTTTATAAGTGTTTTTTTATTTTATTGTGGTTAATATTAAAGATTCTATGAGGATCATGTTTTTATTAAAGCCTTTAATGTGAGTAAATTTTAGAGGTGTACTTGTTTTGTAAGCTTTAATATAATTGTATTAGAGTACTTTGATCTTTGTTGTTAAAAAGAGGAAATATTTATAATGATTCTTGAGATCTATGTGGATTAAGGGATCATTGTAAAGAGAAGTATGGGCTTCTCCTATATTGATTTGAATATTGTGTTTTGGTGTTTGAAAAGAGGAAATATTTATAATGATTCCTGAGATCTATGTGGATTAAAGTATCATTATAAAGAGAAGTATGGGATTATATTGTTGATTTGAATGTTGTGTTTTTTTGTTAGAAAAAGGAAATATTTATAATGATTCTTGAGATCTATGTGGATTAAGGGATCATTATAAAGAGAAGTATGGGCTTCTCTTGTATTGATTTGAATGTGTTTTATTTTTGGAAAGAGAAAGTATTTATAATGATTCTCTGATATCTATATCGGTTAAGGGATCATTATAAAGAGAAGTATGGGCTTATCCTAGATTAATATGGATTGATGTAACTTTGATGACTAAAATAATACTTGTTTCTTTATATAGAGATGAATGTTTCTCCTCTTCTAGTTTACCTATGTTTATGGTTGTTGCATATTAGAGTAAGGCATGAGCTAAGTTGCATTACATTTTGAGTTGTTACTATCCCTAAGTAAACTTCATAATTGGTGGGTGGTATTCCATAAAAGAAACTTGCAAACTTTGATGGAAAAAGATCTTGGAAGATGGTTGTGAGCTCTTCAAAATGTTATTGTTGTAATTTAGCAAAGACTTGTTTTTCTTGAAATAATTGTAATCTTGACTCTTATTTCCCAGTATGGCATGATATTTTTTATGCAATGAAGAGACTTAAATATTGTTGAATGAAGTATATTTAAGTTTGGTTATGTGGGTTCTTGTGTTGATTAAGATAATATTTAATGTTGTTTATGTTGTCTAATGTTAACTTGGAGCTAAAATCCTAAGTAATATTTGGAGATGGTTGTTAATGTGTTTCTTTATGGATTGAAATATATGCTTATGTTATATGAGTTATCTTTCTAATGCAAAAAATTATGAAGGGAAATTTTTGTGATCCAAGTTTTGATAAGAGCATAGTATAGTTTATGGTTATGAGGAAATCCTTATATGTTTTTATTTGAGATGAATAATACAATGTGCTTCTATATATATTTTGGTTTATTTTTATGATGTGTTTATTTTTTTACCTATCCTTGGGATGGGTAGTCTTTCCTCTTGATAACCATAAAAATCCAATCTTGGAAGGAGTTGTTTTTATGCAATAGCCAAGTAGCTAGGATTCATAGAAGTTGTGAGAATGCAATAGCTAGGATCTCATGAACCTAGGAGTTGTGTGTTTATAATGGCCAGAGGTACTTATGAGTAGTCACAACTTGATCGAGTAGGATCTAGTATGTGAGAAAACTTATTCACAAGACAATAGTGGTGGCTCCTTGATAAGGTAGGATCAAGAGGCCATGCTAGTTGTCGTCAAAGTGGTAATAACCTTAGTTATATAACAAAGGTATAGGAACTAAGCACTAAGGCTCTACATAGATTAACCTATCTAGGAGGAGCTAGAGCTAGGATAGGGAATTGACATCCCCCTTTAATTTTTATGGGCCTTAAAGGGTAATCCATATGCAGTGGTCACATGGTCCTATATCAAGTAGGGTATAGGAAAGGTGGGGAGATCACTTATGGCATTCTTCTAAATACATAGGTTTAGTAAGGTGAACCCAAGAAGAAGAACAAAAATAAATTATGTAAGAATAACAAAAATAAATCTACAAAAATAAATCAAATGCACATTCCTGAAAATAAACCTACTGCAAATACTGGAACTAGCAAACTCATGAACGTTTCTATGAAAGCAATAAACTGATAAATAAACAGAAAAGAAATGGGGAAGAAATATTGGCTTGGAGTGGGCCCAGGCTCCAGCAGATTCCTCCCGATCGAACACGCGCTTAGAACTTCTGGAACTAAAATATATTTATCAACGTATTACAATCTATCTTATCATTCGAAATGGATCTTTATTAATTATCTCTATATATCCTTCAGAATGATCTATGTGTGTTTATATAACACACCCGTAGAACTTCTGTTATAGAAGTGGTTACAACAGTCGATTCTTACCAGACTAAATTAGAATAGTCTGGCGAATGCAATTGACGTCTGGCATTCTGTTTTGAAGACGACGTGTTTGTTTCGGTTCATGCTTTGCCTAGCATCGGTAAGATGTTTGGATACGTTGGTGCTATCTTCAATTTAGCTCTATATGATGCAAAGCTAGAACTGCACCAGCCACTGCCATCCACGTCATTTAACTCTGGTTAATAGGCAAAGAATCAGTGGCGCCTTTCGATTGTAGGGAGGCGCTTACCTTTTATTAGCGCCTTTTGGTTGTAGGGAGGTGCTTACCCTCTATTAGCACCTTTTAGCTGTGGAGAGGCGCTTGCCTTTGGTTGGCACCTTTCGGTTGTAGGAAGGTGCTTGTCTTTGGTTGGCGCCTTTCGGTTGCAGGGAGGCACTTCTCTTTGGTTGGTGCCTTCCGGTTGTAGGGAGGCGCTTGCATTTAGATGGCACCTTTCAACTGTAGGTAGGTGCTTGTATGCAATCGGTGCCTTCCAACTACAAGGAGGCGCTTGTGTTCACTTGGCGCCTTTCGACTGCAGAGAGGCACTTGTATTCAATAAGCGCCTTCCAACTGTAGGGAGGTGCTTGTTCCCTTGGCACCTTCTGGTTGCAGGGAGGCGTCTATGTTCTCTACATTGGCTCTCAATGAAATAAAGTTCCAGGTCCATCAAAAGGATCTCGACCGTTCCAAATCTAACCAAATCAACTGCAATTCCATGAAACATACTAAAAGCACACAAATTAGATAACACGCATAATTATATCAAATATCTATATAATTATTCATAAAAGTATGCAATCCTTATTATACAACCACATATTGATCCAAGAAATATGTACAAAATATGAACATTTTTGGTGCTCATCATCCACCCATGCCTAACATATGCCATGCCCTAGTGGCATCCAAACTGTAGGTAGCCCTCGAAATTCTCATCGTCACCATATCTTGGAGGATTCGACTACTCCTACGGCCTGAGTCTGTCTTTTTATGCCAACATGTGAAGGTGTGGTTCACCTCTGCCTATGGGAAACTATGGTTGTTAATTGTCCCCTTCTTTTTATGGCCACCACTGGTGGTGGTATAGCCAACGTTGTTCCTGTCGATTGAAATGTAGCTTTGACAGCTTGCCAGAGGTCGGTGTCTGGAGGTTTGGCCTCTGCCAGAGGGATATATGAGTTATCCTCTCTAGAAGACACTACTTGGGCCTTGTATAATCTGGCCACTTCAAGGGTAAGCCCTGCATTCTCCTTTGCAATTAAAGCGGTCTCCAATTGTGGGCCATATATTCCCCATCGTTCCAAGTACCTCCTCATCATGGAAGGTCGCCCTCGAGATGAACCATAGATGTCCCAAAACTGGCTATCTTCTGTCGGATTGATGTAGATGCCAGAATCTCCTTTTATCCTTGAGGATGCCTTCCTGGTCGCCTTGGCTACTTTCATTTTGTTGCGTAGCTACTCAAAATATTTTTGCCTTTCGACGAACGGCTGCATATCCCATTCATCCTCCTCTGACTCGATGAAGGTCACTTTTGCCTTCTGTCGTGCCGTCATGGGCCTCTTTGCCTTGGCCTCTATAGAAAAGGTGGTGGCTCAGACAGGGGTCTCTTCTTTCTCCTTTGAGGACTTCTCTTCACTCTGAAGGATCGGCTGTGCTGCTATCTTTGGGGGTGATTCTTCATCCTCTTATCTTCTTGGTATCGACCCCTCAGGCTCTTCTCCTTCTTCATGCCTAGGGAGGTCCTCTGTATCCTCTAGTCTTATCTACTATTGGAGGCCTTCGTCCTGCTCTATGTCACTTAGGACAATGACAGGGGGCATCGTAGGACTTCTTTCATTTTCACGCCTAAAAATAGAGGAATCCTCCCCTGCCTCTGGGCTGCTCTATCGAGCATCCGATTGAATCTCCCCCGAAGAGAATACTCGTTCGATGGATGTGGGAGAGTTCATCGGCACTGCTTTTGCCCAATCAGTTTGCGTGGATGCCTCCTGTATTGCTGTTCTTTTTTTCTGAAGTATTTGATTTTCCTCCTACAACTGCTGGACCAGCTGCTTGAGCTGAGTGATTCGTCTATCCTTTTTGTCCAATTCCTTTTGATGCTAGTTTTGGCAATCTTCCAGAATCTGTTGTGCCATACAGCAATCAGTTTTCCAGTCAAGCGCCTCCTCCAAAGCCGTATTGATCTAGTCATTGCTCTTGAAAGTTCCCTCATTTTGTGGGCTCTGGTTCGTTACTTCTTGGAGGGTTTGGACGGTGATGTCTATCTCTATGTCACTCTATTCTTCCTCTAATGATAGGAATCACCACAAACGTTTCCTCCTAGGAACTAGTTCATCCTCACCACCAGCAAGTGGCGCTCCTTCCTCCTCATACTCAGGCACTAGGGAATGCCCTCTATCCTCTATGTCTTCAGGCACCGATGACTGCTTTGCTCCTCCTATAAAATAGGGCAACGCCAATTGCCCAATGTCTACTATCTCCTCTACAAGGGATGCTTTGCATTGCCCTAATTTGGCAACTGCATTGTGTTGCCCTATTTGGCCGCCATCTCCCTCTGTGTCGTGGTTCTGTCCTTGTGCTTCTGCAGGGCAAACCAATGTCGATATCAGCCCATGGTGGGCTAAGGTGGACGGTGCCCCTTTTTGGTACCGAGCTACTTCATCTTTCAAAGCACTCGCCAGGTAGAAAGGTATATTCAATTTCCTTCCATGCACTAGGTGATTGAGGAAGTGCACATGATTAAGGTGCAGATGGGTATACTTCCCTATGCATGTGAAGAATCGAGCAATCTGCTCAAACATCTTTCACATATTCATGGGGAGGCTATTTTTGAGTAACCCCTCCCTATCTAATTGCACATTTTATCTTGGCAATAGTATGTTGGTGTATACTTTTAATACTCTGACCTTGTATATACATTCCCCCGTGAGAGGCAATCCAGTCGCCTGTGAGATGAACTCAGGGGTGACTAGAATTTCCATCCCTCGTACTTGGGCCGCATCACCCCTCAAAGAGGTGGAAAATTCTCTAGCTGCCTCCATGTCCTGGCCCTAACTGACCAGGGTGCAGTATTCGAGCCACCCCTCGGCTTCAAATTGGGTCTTTACTACCCCTCTAATCCCATCTGTATCACTGGGCTCATTCTTCTTGATCACATGGTTCTTAGACCTTCCTCCCATGGAACCTTCTACTGCTATATTTTTTTCTATCCTTCCTTCTTTAGGAAGGTGCCTTCTTATAGAAAAGACGCCTAACCCTAGCAATTATGGAAGGCACCCTCTCATTGGCATGCATTTCTGACTATGGGGGGTACGATCTTTATGACATCTATATTTTTTGGTACTACATATTTATAAATAATTATATAAAATATTTAATTTAATATGCACGTACCTGATTCAGCGTTCCAGTTTTCATGGTAGCTGCTGATTTGCTGACTTGTGACACGAGGGAAGGGTGTGGTCATTTGATGATGCTTATTCATGCGATGCTTCGTTTCGCTCGATGCATCTGGTAGGTGTAAATGTTGCACGAGGGAGGCGTTCTTTGGTACCTTCCCCATGTGGATGGTGTCCATGTAGCACCTTCCCAACATTGTCGATGCTCGTCTTCAAACGAATGCACCTTTCGGTGCCTTCTGATTGGTGGGAGGTGCTCTTGCCTGCATGCATTTTCCTAATGTGGGGGGGTGCCTCCTTCTGGTTCGCACCTTCCTGATGTTGGAAGGCGTTCGTATTGATGAATGCACCTTCCTGATGTTGGAAGGCATATTCGACTAGATGAATGCACCTTCTTGATGTTGGAAGGCACGTATTCGACTGGATGAATGCGCCTTCCTGATGTTGGAAGGTGCGTATTCGGTTGGATGAATGCACCTTCCTGATGTTGGAAGGAGCGTATTCGGCTGGCTTTTTTTTTTTTCTATGGTGCCTTCCTGCCATGGAAGGCACCTAGATATCTATATATATATATATTTTTTTTTATTTTGGATGGGCGCCTTCTGACTGCAATAAGGTGCCTTCTTTTGGATGGGCACCTTTTGACTGTAGTAAGGTGCCTTCTGACTGTAGTAAGGTGCCTTCTTCTGGATGGGCACCTTCTAACTGTAGTAAGGTGCCTTCTTCTTGCCTTGGCACCTTCTTTTGGATGTAGTAAGGTGCCTTCTTGTGGGCTTGGTGCCTTCTGACTGCAGTAAGGCGCCTTATTCTGGACTCGATGCCTTCTGACTACAGTAAGGCACCTTCTTCTTGCCTTGGCGATTTGACTGAAAGAAGGGTGATCAAACCTTCCCAGTTTTTTTTTCACGTCGCCCAGATTCTATCTATGAGCTGGTGTTGGAATGTTGAGCCGAATCAGGCCTGGTTTCCTAGATACCTATCCCTCGTGCTTTCAGGTCCACCTGCAAAAAACAACCAAAAAATAAAGGAAAATAAAGGCAGTTAGACGCGTTCCGTGCCTGTTAGGCCCTGGATTAGGATGCCTGCAGCTTGCATGTGGGCGTCGTCCCTACAAAAAAACACACATTAAAAAAAAACTATAACTAACTAAACAAATTGGGTGAGCACTTTTATGCCCACCATTTCACCTGTGAGAGTTCGGTCCAGATCTAGCAAGATGGGGTCTCCCCCATGCCTACTCTATATTCCACCTGTAACGTTTCGGATGTATTATAGGGGCGTAGTTGGTGGCCATTAACTATGAATATGGTGTTGCTATCGTCAATTGTCTTAATGTACACAACCTCATTCCTAATGAGCTTTGCCACCTCATATGGCCCCATCCACCTCTGCATAAGTTTGCCCTTCCTTTCCTAGAACCGATAATTGTACAACAATACCCATTCCCCCACATGGAACTTCTTCAGCTTGATGTGGTTATCATGCCACTTCTTTCTTTGCTTTTGTATAATCTCTATCCTCTACAAAGCATCCAATCAGATTTCGTCCAGTTGATCTAGCTAGCGAATCCTCTATTTTTGAGCTTCATCCAAGCTCAAATTTAATTCTAAAGCTATCCTCAGAGTTTTGATTTTGAACTCGATGGGCATCATCGCATTTTTTCCATAGACCAGTTGGAAAGGTGTGCATCCTGTGGTGGATTTCCACGTGGTTTTGTATGCCCAAACTACCTTCGGCAACCGTGTGGCCCAATATTTCTTGTGTTGCTGCACAGTTTTGGTCAAGATATTTTCTATCTCCCTGTTTGTCACTTCTACTTTCCCATTCACCTATGGATGGTAGGGCATGGTTTTATTGTGCCAAACTCTATACTGCTCCATTAGCTCCTCAATCAATTTAGAGGTGAATTGGGGCCCTTGGTCTATTTTTATCTCTCGAGGAACCCCAAATCGTGTGAAAATATGAGCAAATAAGAAATCGATGACCGTTATTTCCTTTGAGTCCCTTAATGCCTGCACTTCCACCCATTTGGTGATGTAATCCATGCAGACCAGAATAAACCTCCTTCCCATCAAAGGTGGATTAAATGGTCCCACGAAGTCCATGCCCCATTTATCAAAAGGTTCCAGGTGTACCTGGGGCTGCAAGGGCATTTCATCTCGGTGGGTTGGTCTACACATTCTCTGGAACTCGTCACACTTGCTGGTATATGCTGCCGCATCGTTGAATAGAGTGGACCAAAAATACCCAACCTACAGGATTTTATAGGCAGTTCATTTCCCTGCAAAGTTTCCTCCACATGTCTCATCGTGACATGCCTTGAGCACTTCTAAAAACTCCTGTTCTGCTATGCATCTTCTTATAATTTGTTCTCATCCTATTTTAAATAGGAGACCATCCATCCAAAGGAATGATGGATTCTTCTCTATGACCGCCTGCTTTTCTCTGTAGGAGAGAGTAGGTGAGGTCCTTTCGGTGGCCAAGTAATTGGCTATGTCTACATACCATGGAGTTTGTTCACTAATAGCGAACAGATGTTCGTCGAAAAACTGATCTTCCACTGCTTGATGATCTGTTGGTATCAATCTGGACAAAAAATATACCACGACGTTGTCCTTGTCCAGTTTATCGACTATAGTGATGTTGAATTCCTGCAATAGCAACAGCCATCTGATAATTTTGCCACCAATGGCCAGCTTGCTCATCAAATACCTGATAGCTGCATGGTCCGTATGGACAAAGACCTTGTATCCCGTTATATAGTGACAGAATTTGTTTATTGCATTGACAACTGTGAGGAATTATTTTTTTGTCACTGTATAGTTGAGCTCTACTCCTGCAAAATGTTTACTGACATAATAGATGGCGTAGAATTCTTCATCATCTTTTTGCCCGAGGATTGCTCCGATCGCACTGTTAGATGCATCGCAGTAAATATGGAATGGTATAGCCCAATTCGGTCCTCGCAAGACCGATGCAGATATCAATTTTTCTTTCAACAATTGGAATGCTTCTTCGCAATCTCCCGTCTAATTGAACTCTACATCCTTAGAAAGTAGGGTATGCAGTGGTTTGGAAATCTTACTAAATTTGGTGATAAATCGTCGGTAGTACCCGACTGATCCAAGGAAACTTCTTACCTCCTTCTGTGTTCTAGGGCTAGGTAGGTCTCTGATGACCTCAATATTCCTCTTGTCTACTTTTATTCCTTCTACAAAGAGGTGGTGTCCCAACACGATGCCTTCCTACATCATCATAAAACATTTTTCATTACTTAGGGACAAATGATTTTCCTTGCTCCTGTCGAGCACTCTTTCCAAATTTTTCATTGCCTCCTCGAAGGTTTCTCCATAGGCGGTGAAGTCGTCCATGTATACTTCCACCCCGTCTCCTATCATATTAGAGAATATGCTAAGCACCGCCCATTAAAAGGTGGTCGATGTGTTGCACAGTCCAAAAGGCAATACCTTATAGGCAAAAATTCCCCATGGACAGGTGAACGTTGTTTTATCTTGATCTTCTTTCCCTATCTAGATCTGTTTGTAACCACTAAAACCATCCAGAAAGGAGAAGTATTTTCTTCTTGAGAGTGTGTCCAAGACCTGATCGATGAATGGGAGCGAGAAGTGGTCTTTCTTAGTCACCTTGTTCAACGCCCGGTAGTCCATGCAGATCCACCATTTCCCATTCTTTTTGGGGACCACCACTAATGGTGATACCCATTCACTGTCAAAAATCGGATATATGAATTTGATAGCCAAAAGTTTGTGTAGTTCTTCTCTGACAATGTCTTTCATTGTTGGGTTCATCCTTCTTTGTGGCTGCCAACTAGGAGTTTCTTGGTCATCTAAGTAAATTTGATGGGTACATATTTTTGGGCTGATGTCATGCATATCTACGTAGTCCCATGTAAATGTTTGCTAGTGTTTTACCAGAAGCTCTTCCAATTTTTCTAGCTATGTGGGCATCAACATGCTGTTGACGTTTAATGTCCTTCTCGGCCCAACATGTATTTGTTGGATGTGCTGATCTTGGGTGCCATTCAACAATGATCTAGGTGCGAGGGTGGACGATTCTCCATGGAGAAACTCCATGATAGCACCATCCTCATCCTCTTCTGCCACCTCCTCCAAGGTCATCACTGGCTGGATTATGGACAACTTCGTAGTTCCCTGCTCGGTGATCCTAGGTTCTTCTATTGATTCCATAGACTGAGTTGGTGGTGAAATGGTCAGCCTTTTGATGTTTTTCCCATTGGATATGGTCATTAGCCCATCCCGACAGCTGATGTAAGCGTCAGCTGTTGCCAGCCATGGCCTCACCAAAATGAGCGGGTAACCGCCCAGCTTGGTCTTGGTTTGCAAAACTAGAAAGTCAGCTAGATATTTCCATGCACTGACTGTTACAATCACATCTTCTAGCATTCCTTTTGGTGACATGGTTGATTGATCGGCTAACTGCAGCACTATCATGGTTGGCTTTAGGTTCGTGAACTGTAGCCTCTGCATGGTCTCTTGAGGCATCATGTTGATGGCTGCCCCGAGGTCAACCAGTGTGTTGGACAGGGAATGTCCTCCAATGTTTACGGTCAGCACTGGGCTGCTTGGGTCTACATACTTCGGATGATGTGTTCTACCCATCATTAGATCTTCCAGTTTACCCATGACGTTAATAGTCTGGGTAGCTTTTCATCCTGGTCTCCTTAGACATATTTCTCTAATTGCCTTGGTGTAAATGGGGACATCTCGAATTGCTTGAAATAATGGGATTGTCACTGTGAGATTCTTCAAGCTCAACAAGATGTCAAATTTTGGCTGTATTGTTTTTCTTTGTTCCTACAACCGGCTAGGAAATGGAGCCTCCGCTCTCTCAAGTGCTTTTCCTTCTTCTACCAGAGGTGTCTCCTCTATTTTTGCCTCCTCTTCTACCAGTGGAGGTATCTCTACCTTTTCTTCCTCCTCTTCTACCAGAGGTAGAGTCTCTACTCCTAGCTGCCTACCTGATCTAAGCTAAATATTGTACATATGGTACATCTCACCTTCTACATTGTATGTCGGTTGATTTACTCTGTTGTTCGGGTTTGCTGTCGGTTGTGTTGGTAGCTGCGCAGGTCTCACTGCTGGTAATGTTGGTAAGTTCTATTGGATGTGAGCAAGAGCTACGTTCTGTGGAGTCTGATTCCATGCATTGTGGCCTCTCCAATGCTACCCAGGATATGGATATGGCATCCATGGAAGTTGATTCGAGAATGCTACTGGGGGTGTGTTCGTCCAAGGTGATGGTCCCCACCACCCCATATTAGGTGGTTGAGGGGGTCCTTGGTGCATATATGACCCTCCCCCATATGATGGCATTTTGGTTGGTATATTCCCCATGGGGGGCTATGGCCAACTCTTCCTATTGTCTATGAAGTAGGCCTCCATGCTCTTAGCCACTTCCTGGTTATTGGGCAGTTGTGGGCACAATCGAGTTTTATGATTCAGCCTGCAAACTGTGCATGCTTTGACCTTGTTTTCTAGGCATGCATTCTTTGCATGTCTTCCTCTACATTTTGGGTAGAAATAGGCTAATGATGCATCATTTTATTGTTTCTTCTTTTCTAACAGCAGCATATCCATCTGCAGTGCTAGAGATGAGAGCATTTCGCTCTTCAAATCCTCCAGCATGTTGCCTATCTCTATTTTGGTGATTGAAGCAGTCGCCTCCATGGTCCTGGTGGTGATTTTGCCTTGCCTTCTCGAGTAGTTTTGGCATAATTTTTGGATGTCATCTATGGCATGCTGATATACGTCACCTCCAAAGATCATGTTGAGAGCCTCTAGTGACTCATTGGTAAGTCCCCTCAAGAAGATGCTTTTGAGGGACTTATCAGATAGTTTGGAGTGATGGGACCATTGAAGACTAAAGCTGAATCTCTCCCAATACTCCTTGAGAGACTCATATTCTCTTTGTGTCATGCTTAGGACCTCCTCCCTGGAGTCTCTTGCTCTCCCAAAATCTTGATATTGCTCTAGAAAGAGAGTCTTCATCTGGTCCCAAGTGGTGATGTGTTTGTCTCCTGGACCAATGAACCATCACAGAGCTGCATCATCTAATGTAGAAGGAAATAATTTCAAATTTTGCACATTTGATTTGTAATCCATAGACCTACACAAAACATCAAACTTGAATAAAAACAAGTCAGGGTCCTCAGTCGGGTGTCCTTTGAAGGATGGGAGGTGAGCAGGGGATATGTTTTTCATTTTGGTATCTCCTACTCCCTCCTCTATTAGGAAACTAAATCTAGATGAGACTTCATCGTTATCTGGCATTTTGTCAAGAAATGTGGTTTCTAATGCAGCGTTTATGGCCTTCCAGTCATTTAAAACCTTTTGAGTCAATGCTCTAAGGTTGTTTGGCGAGATCATCTAATCCTCCACAGCCTTCCACAATAGGGCTTCCTCTAGAGGAGTCTTATTAAACAGGGGATTTTTGATGATTCGTTCTTCCTCTTGTTGATGGGATGAGGCAGAACTTTGAACAAAGTGTGGTTCCTCACTCCAATGGATTGTTGTTAGGTTGGGCGAGTCTAACTCAAATCCAAAATTCTCGGCTGACTCAGGTCCTGATGGATTAGTTCTTATAAAGCGACCATCAGGTCCTCTTTTTCTCGAAGAACTCATGCAAGGTTAGATGAAGGTTTCAGGGTATTGTAGGTAATCTAATTAAGACGCTTCCCTGACAATGGAACCAAAATGTTGCGAGCCAAACAAGGTGAATGGTTTCCTACTTTTGTCACATGCCCGTGCATTTAATTATCAACCCAGGGAGCTTTGTAAACTTGTGAAGAGTCGGAATTAGGTTACTACAATACCACTGGAGGTGAATCTACTAATCCTACATTTGGGGGGTGTTCTTGAGATGGTTGTCAATCATTCCCGCACTCCTCAATAAATTACGTAAGAAGAACAGAAATAAATCTACAAAAATAAATCAAATGCACATTCCTGGAAATAAACCTACTGCAAATACTGGAACTAGCAAACTCATGGACGTTTCTATGAAAGCAATAAACTGATAAATAAATAGAAAATAAATGGGAAAGAAATACTGGCTTGGAGTGGGCCTAGGCTCCAGCAGATTCCTCTCGATCGAACACGTGCTTAGAACTTCTGGAACTAAAATATATTTATCAACGTATTACAATCTATCTTATCATTCGAAATGGATATTTATTAATTATCTCTATAAATACTTCAGAATGATCTATGTGTGTTTATATAACACACCCACAAAACTTCTGTTACAGAAGTGGTTACAATAGTCGATTCTTCCTAGACTAAATTAGAACAGTCTGGCGAATGCAATCGACGTCTGGCATTCTATTCTGAAGATGGTGTGTTCATTTTGGTTTGTGCTTTGCCTGGCATTGGTAAGATGTTTGGATACATTGGTGCTATCTTCAATATAGCTCTGTATGATGCAGAGCTGGAACTACACCAGCTGTTGCCATCCACGTCGTTCAACTCTAGTCAATAGGAAAAGAATCAGTGGCACCTTCTGGTTGTAGGGAGGCGCTTACCTTTTATTAGCACCTTTCAATTGTAGGGAGGCACTTACCCTCTATTAGCGCCTTCCGGTTGCAGGGAGGCGCTTGTCTTTGGTTGGTGCCTTTCGGTTGTAGGGAGGTGCTTGCATTCATATGGTGCCTTCTGACTGTAGGGAGGTGCTCGTATGCAATCGGTGCCTTCCGACTGTAGGGAGGCACTTGTGTTCACTTGGCACCTTTCGACTATAGGGAGGTGCTTGTATTCAATCAGTGCCTTCCAACTGCGAGGAGGTGCTTGTTCCCTTGGCACCTTTCGATTGCAGGGAGGTGCCTATGTTCTCTACATTGGCTCCCGATGAAATAAAGTGCCAGGTCCATCAAAAGGACCTCGACCGTTCCAAATCTAACCAAATCAACTGCAATTCCACAAAACATACTAAAAGCACACAAATTAGATAACACACATAATTATATCAAATATCTATATAATTATTCATAAAAGTACACAATCCTTATTATACAGCCACATATTGATCCAAGAAATATGTACAAAATATGAGCATTTATGGTGCTCATCACTCCCATTCAAATACAAGCCACGTCGAATCAGCGGCTGGTGCAAAATATTCTAGGCCCACCAACAAGACTGGTGGTGACCATAAGGAGCAGGTTGGTCCAAAATCTATAGACAAATCCTACGAAGTTGTCAATATATGAATTAATATAGTAGTCCTCGAGGCACAAGGAGACTCTTATGGATATTTTAAGGTCCATTGAAGTACAGTCCCAGGATGCACAGGCATTTACTAATTTCATGGGACATGTACAGTAGTGTCAAGAACCGATGATCCAATTTTATGATCATGAGATAAGGACAGTTTCTACAACTACGACCAACCCACTGTTGCACATAATTGCATGTGTTAATCATATGCCATTTAAAAGGGTCTTGATCGATACTAGCTCATCGATGAACATAATAATGACAAAGACGCTGAGTCATTTGAAGCTACCTAAATCACACATTGTGCCAACTATATTTACATTGAGAGCATTTAATGATGCACAATGTTTGACTATCGACATAATTATCCTACCCGTGTAGGTAGATATGAAGACCATTTCAATAATGTGTCATGTGATAGAAGGGGCCATGCAGTTTAACATCTTACTCGATAGGACTTGGATTCATGAAATGCGTTGCGTCCCCTTGATATTGCATCAATGCATGAAATATATTCATGAGGTACTGGTTCACGTAGTGGCCTCGGATAAAGAGCCATATAAGTTTGTGAACCTAGAAAATTTACCTGGGGGTTTCATACTCCTGTCAACGCACCTGGATGTTTGGCCATTTTTTCCAATAAAGAAACCAGGAGGTAAACCAATAGTGCATGCTTAACCAATGGCATTTATGTCACATAGATCAGAGCACACCATTGCCACTTCCTTGAAATTGTTGAAATCATTCATGCATCGGGATGACCGAAAGTTGAAGGCTAAAATGGGTAAGAAATAGAAAGAGTGAGAGCCCAAGACAATTTTTGAGGAGGTTACCATTTCTATGGAAGTCAAGGAACCCCAAGACAAAGTCGAGGAAGCACTGTAGCCTGCCTCGCCTGCATCTTTAGCAGGGTCATCCGAACCGTGGGTGACGATACATCTTACTAATACCAGTTTAGGCGAGTACTTTGTGTAGAATGTGACCTTCAATCCAATTTGAAAGACTACACAAGTGATGGGTCTGCCATCCGCTCATCGTTATATGGTTGGATCTGTGGTTCCATTGGGAGAGCCACCTAACCAAACTAACTTCATCTATGCAAGGCTAGACCAGCTTTCAACGTGAGAGCCTATGGATGAAGACTACGAGGAAAATTTCATGATAAATGTTCATTATCTATCTAATCTAGAGTATGCCATGCATATTTTTGAGCTATATCATTGGAATGGATACAACCTTGGTCTCTTTGAACAAGGATAGAGGGCTCTGCTGGAACCTCATTATCAGTTAGTCACTGATAGTTTTGGCTTAGGGCTACAGATACTTGGGCAAGATGATTTGCTCATAGTGTCCCTAGATCATCTATACCTCAGTATGGTGGATGATATGGATTTTAATCCATATCATTCAGATCCTTCCAAATTTTGGAGGAATCACCTTATGATATCTATCATCATCATTGAGCCACTCAAAGATCATTGTGAAGGGCTCCTTGAGCAGACTGGGACAAGAATGAACCCCAAATATCACCTGGGACACCAAACCCATGATGCAGTTGATGACACAGACATGCAAGGACATGACCTCATTATTACAGGTGATATCGAGCTAGGAGATATTTGTAAGAAAGATGTAGTGGAGTCCACCTCTAATATGAGTGGACTGGGCTATGATGTGGATGAAGAATCCTCAAACAACGATGAATCTGAGGATGAATTCGAAGGTGTCTATGAGAGGCCCTGGCATGCACATCATCTATTTCCTATTGAGTCGATACAGGATACCGAAGATATCCTTCCCAACATTGATCATTTAGGGGAAGAGATCGAGCTAGTTTTCTCAGTAGCATCATACATGAAGTATAATTATCCAATTTTTCTAGATAGTGATGACAACATACAAGAAGTAATATTCATGGGGCCTCATTTGGAGGAGTTCCCTATAGGAGTGGGGGTGAATGAAGGATTATATTATGATAGTAACGAAGAATATGAGTTAGAGAAGGCCTACCTTGGTCCTCCTTATTTGTGTTACCATCATCAACCCATCGACATTGATGAGGTCTATCGGTAGCTACATTTTGGTCTGCATCTGAGATGAAGATAGCTAAACTTGGATCAAATCCATTGGTTTTTTAATCCCCTTCCATCGACTTATATGGAGCTCCATGAGCCAAATGATCTTTTTTTGCATTTAGTGCATAGGTAGGATCCAGTTACTCATAGTCGTAATAGGGAAGACCCTTTTGTGCCTGTGCCATTAGAGCCAGATCATGGGTATGAGGATTATGTAGATTTTATAGAGGTTAGTCTGTGTGGTCCTAGAGATCAATTAAATTCCATAAACATGGTATCCATTGATTTGACCACTCAAATCTGCAATATAGCAGATCCATCCAAACCGTTGCATCTTAACAAAGATGTTATCGACTAGGATCGTGTTGATTCACCCATTGAGCCTAAGGATTTCTTCCCCAATGAAGAAATATTGCAACCTTTCCATTTTGCACCAGGTTGTGCATATGATGCTTATCACACCAAAAATGCTTCAAACACAGAACCAATCAACCCAAATGATGACATCCATCTGATTCCTATGCCTCACCAGCTTGAGGAGGGATCGCATATGTCGGTAGAGGAAACCTTTGAGGTGGATATCAATAATGATCCTACCAGTGCAAAGAAGGTTAAATTTGGAGAGTATTACTCCAGATGAGTGGGCCACCCTCATCCCTCTGCTAAAATAGAGACCAAATTTGTTTGCTTGGTCATACAAGGATATGTCAGGTCTAGACCTGAAATTGGTTACACATAACCTTTCGCTAGATCTGATGAAGAAGCCAGTCAAGAAAAAGCTTAGTAAAATGCACCCAATAGTAGCCTTAATGGTGAAATATGAGCTACAAAAGTTGTTGGATGTGGAATTTGTGATTTCCATTGATTATTCAGAATGGGTGTCCAATATGGTACCCATGAGAAAAATCGATGGAAGAATTCGTATTTGCATGGATTTCAAAGACCTAAATAAGGCAACACCCAAAGATTCATTTTTGTTGCCCAATATTGATGCTCTCGTAGATGCAACTATAGGTCACAAAATGTTTTCCTTAATGGATGGTTTTTCTGGTTACAATAAAATTTGAATTAAACCCAAAGACCAACATAAAACCATGTTTATAATGCCATGGGGAATGTTTTGCTACAAAATTATGCCATTCGACCTCAAATTTATTAGTGCCACATATCAGAGGGCCATGACATACATTTTCCATGACTATATGCACAAAATTCTTGAATATTATATAGATGACTTATTAGCCAAATCATTCCTGTGAGAAGAGCATGCAAAGGTCTTAAGGAAAGTCTTTGATCGCCTCATAGAGCACAACATCGGGTTGAATCCTAAGAAATGCATATTTGGCATAATTTTTGGAAAATTACTAAGGTTCATCGTATCTAAGAGAGGCATCGAAGTAGACCCAACGAATGTCAAGGCCATTTTAGAAATGCTTCCTCCCACCAATATTAAGGAAGTAAGGAGCCTTCAAGGCAAGGTAGCCTTGATAAAGTGATTTATCACCCAACTATCGGATAAATATTGACCCATGAATCAACTGCTACATAAGGGGGTCCCATTCAACTGGAATAAGGACTACAAGGCAACATTCACTAAAATAAATTAATACCTAGCGATGCCCAGTGCTAGCTCCACCAAGGCCAGAGGCACATTTTCTACTATATATATCGGAAATTGACTTTGCATTGGGAATAATGTTAGCCCAAAAGAACATGCAAGGCAAAGAGCAGGACATATATTATATTAGTCGAACCTTGGTGAGCTATGAGCTCGGGTATACATATGTGGAAAAATTATGTTTAGCAATAGTGTTCGCTACAAATAAATTATGACACTATATGTTAAGTCACATGATGTATGTTATATACAAACAAAATCCTTTGCAGTACATGATGAGTAAGACGTATCATAATACACGTACTACAAAGTGGATCATGCTATTGATAGAATTCAATTTGGAATTCATAAGCCAAAAGTCTATTAAGGGATAGGTCATAGCAGATCAATTAGCTGAGGCACCGCTATCAAATAGTAGGCCTTTAAGAATAGAGCTTTCGTATGATGCAGTCTTTATCATATCTGAAGCTCTCAAACTCGAAGAACTAGAGAACAATTTTGATATGACTTTGTTCTTCGATGGTTCAAAGTGTTAACAAGTGTTAATGCTAGAATAGTGTTCTTCATGCTGCAAGGGGCTCCAATACCCTTGTCGTTCAAGTTGGATTTTTGTGCACCAACAACAATGTTGAGTATGAAGCCCTACTATTGGGCCTCCACATAGCCATCACCATGAATATTAAGAGATTAAACATCTTTGGTGACTCCTTGCTCATAGTAAATCAATTCAAGGGGATTTTTTAGTGTCGATGTCCCGTACTGAAAGCCTATAAAGATCTAGTTGACACATATTTGGACAAATTTTAATGGTATGACATTGAGGCAATTCCTCGATCGTCAAATAGGTTTGTAGATACCATGGCTTCTTTGGGATATTTAATCCCTCAGAATTCATCTACTGATTTCACTACCATCCATGTCATACGCTCTCGCATCCATTAGCAGAACGTGCAACCTATGATAATAGAGAATCGATCAACATGATCAATGTAGAACCATGAGTTGAATGGTTCTACAAAGCAAAATACTTTCTTAAGAAGGAACCCTAGGGGTCACTAACCTCTCAGATTCCTATGGGGAATGGTACTACCATTCACCATAGGGTTGTTTTTGAGTCTGCATTTACAAAGGTAAATACATAGGGGGAGCAAGTCATCTTAGCAGTCGAAGCTAAGATTTATTAAAATTGGATGTCACAAATTAAAGACTTCCTAAAGCTTAGTATAATCCCAGAGGGATTACCACATGCCATGAAGCACAAATTTAAATATAAAGCATCCAAATATGTCTTAATAGGAGACATCCTATATCGACAAGGCTATGATGGAGTCCTCCTTCATTGCTTAGAGCCCCAAGAGGCATCATGGGAAATTTCATGGGCCCATGATGATACGTGCGATGTCAATTTCAACGACATGGCCATCGTCAAGCGCATATTTCAAATGGGCTACTATTGGCCCACTATGGATAAGGAGTGCAATGTGTATGTCAAGAAATGCATTAAATGCTAGCAGTATGCTAATATTACACACTTGCCATCATAGGCCTTACAACCCATCCAAGCGGCTTGGCCATTTGCTCAGTGGGGATTAGATATTATAGGTAAGATCTCTCCTCTGTCATAGGGCCGACATACATTCATAATCATGGATACTGAGTATTTTACAAAGTGGGTGGAAGTAATATCCTTAACAACGACAACTAGAGCTCGTATAGCAAAGTTTATATTGGAGCATATCATAAGTCATTTTGGGATTCCATCCAAAAGAATATCGAATTATGGAACATTTTTCGAGAACAAAACTATGAGATCTTTGACATCTAAATATAGAATCAAACATAGTTTTGTGACTCCATACTATCCGCAAGAAAACGGGTAGGTTGAATCTTCCAATAATATAGTGGTGGCCATCTTAAAAAACATAGTACAAGAAAACTACAAATACTGGCATATCTAGCTGCCCCTTGCGTTATGGGCTTATAGGACTAGTATTCAAATGCCCACTGGGGCAACACCATTATCACTAGTATATGGTGCTAAGGCCATTATGCCCTTGGAATTAGAAATTCCAATGTTGCGCATCACATTGAAAGAGTTCATCAATGATGACATTGCGTGACAATTTCAACTGGATCAACTGACACTACTTGATAAATGTCGCATGAATTCCTTGGAGCATCTCTGTGTTTATCAGGAGTGACTAAAACAAGCTTACAATATCAAATTCCACCAAAGAGACTTTGAAGTTGGGGATATTTTCTTGAAAGAAAATGAACAAAACTCTAATTTTCTGTTAGATATGCGAGACAAATTCATAGCTAATTGGCTAGGACCCTACATCATATCTAAAAATATTGGTCCGGGTACCTATCACCTAACATTGCTAGGGGGTGTTGAAGAGCCTGAACCTCTCAACATCATCCATCTTAAGGTGTTTTATGCTTGAAGAGCATAGTAAAATGCCTCGAGGATTTTCTTGTAACTTCTTGGTCATCCTAAAATGCTCTAAACACTCTCATCAGTGGTTTTTTCAATCAAAAATCTCCAAAGGCATCTATAAGCCCTTTGGTCAACCTCAAAAGCTCTAAGGGTTTGGTCAAAACTGCTCAGTCATCCCAAAAGGCTCCAAGGGTTCCTTAAAACACTTGGTCATGTCAGTTAAAAGCCTCAAGAATTTGCTTATAATCTCTTGGTCATCCTAAAAAGCTCCAAAGACATCTATCACCCCTTTCATCAAATGCAAAAGGTACCAAGAGTTTTTGAAAAAATACTTGGTCAACCCCAAAGTCTCCAAGGATTCTCAAAATCGCTTGGTCATCCCAAAATGCCCAAAGGTACTTTGGTCAATCCTAAAAGCTCCAAGGATTCTTAAAATTTTATTGGTCAATCCAAAGGCTCTAGAGGCATGTACTCATAATTTGGTTAATTATGAGGCTCAAAACCCATAAAAATTATAAAATCAATAAAATCCAAAAAAAAAATTGGTAAAGCATAAAATCTAAAAAAAAATTGCATTTTGTATTTTTATTTTGCATTTACACATGCATTCACTGCATTATTGCATCGCATATAGGCATTTTTCATCCATTGCATTCCGTAATAGAAGGCATTGTGTTTGTTAGTCTTACAAACAACACCATGTTTGTGTTTAAATCATGCATCTCTGCATTTATCATGATCCATCATTCATGTGAGTAATTGTGTTTCTCAAAACAACCTGTAATGTTGCTATGGAGATATAATAGGGGTTTTTGGTCATTCAGCCATACCTAGTGGTCTTATCAAGAGTTGGTAGAAATCTTGCTTCGCTTTTGTAGCTAAGGTTCAATTAGTATAGCCCTTAGCATATCAGAAGCCTATCACAAATAAAAAAATTTAAACAATCCTAACAAGGACTAGGGGAAGATGAAATCGGTGAAGAAGGACAGAGTATCCTGAAGTGAAAAGAGTTATTCTTGCTTATCCCTCTATGCAGACAATATGGGAAATTTTTGCAGTTGGATAAAGGACAAGTTAGTTCCCTATTCAGAATCCCTTGCTTATGATAAAATGAGCAATATCCCATAGTGATATCCCACATCAATCCTCATGATTGATACACTAAATCGATATCATAGATCGACTCCCATGAGCAAATATTCCATAGTGATATCCCACATCAATCCTCATGATTGATACCCTAGATCGATATCATAGATCGACTCCCCAGAGTGATATCCCATATTGATATCATAAGATCATATTCTCAATTGATATACAAGAAACAATTTTCCCAAGTAAATCCCCCCAAAGGAAATTTTTTGAAGAAAATTATCAAATGTAAATGCCAAAAAGTAAATATCAAGTGAAGATCAGAAAACAGGCATAAATCAAAGTTCAAAGTGAAGATCAAATGAATATCATAAATCAAAAGTTCAAGCAGAGATCAAATGAAGATCCAAAATCTAGTTCGAAGAAAGATCAAATGAAGATCCAAAGATAGTTCAAAATGAATATGGAATCGACTCCCTTGCTTCACTACATATGAGCAAGTATCCCAAAAATTGAAGGATAGAAAGGAATGAGCCTGAATCTCTAGAATTTTCAGGACTACTATAACTTACGCATGATGATATGTCTGACGTATTAGCACCTCGCTTATGAAAAAGACCAATGTTTGAATGTGGAAGATCTAGCTTCAGGTGTCTTGCATTTCTTAGTGGCTTAGTCCAAATAAAATCTAAACTTAATATTGGATAAGACATTTGTGAAACCCCTATCTTAGCAATGGGCTGAAATAATCCCGCCTGACATCGGGGAACGCTCGTATCTTATCTTAAAATAATCATGTGCACACACAAGGATAATGAACAGTTAGGGTCTATCATAGTAAAAGACTTTTATCTAAAAAATCTAGTGTGGTTAGTATGCTACTTTTGATAAGTCTATTAGGGTGTTTGAGTCTCATGGAAAACCTCAAAAATTTCTCCCATAGCAACAAAATGTCAAAAATCACAACAATATAAATCATCAAATTGCAAAGTATCGAATTCATGATACATTATTATATAAAGCACAATCAACATATATGATAGATACCAGATGGATATTAGCAATAATATTTAGATGACCACTGACTATATCGTGCATATTTTTCAAATTTTGCAAAAGGAAATCGAATGACACATTATATCATTCACATCATAACATAGCATACCATTGCATTTCATATATGGGTGATTAATTGATTAAATTCTTATCTTAAATATTTTCAATCACATTCATGATTTTTATACATTGTATGATGTCATCCATTATATAGATAAACATATCTGCATTTATTCCTTATGTTTTAAGTGATTAAAGCATATATGTTCATTTACATTAGATTAGCATCGTGTAAATAAATCATTACATACATTAATGCATACAATAATGCAATATCAAATATGCGTTAAGAAAAAACATTGCATCCATATGCATCCATCATAAAAAGCACATCTAAGCATCTAGATCACTGCATATCATAATCATAAATCAAATACCTATCTAGTGCATGTCATCCATACATCACATCATATAGCATCAACATAACATAAGCATTGCATCCATGTGCATAACATAAACATAAAATAAAAAATGAGTACACAATAATGAGCCATAAAAATGATCAGTCATATACCCAGGTGTTGTAGGTGAGTTGGAGAGGAGAGGGCAATCCTCCAAGGGAGGTCCCAGGTTCGAATCTCCACCCTACCAAAAAGCTGAATTGGGTACCCAAAATCCAATTGATAATGTTGGTGCGGGCAAGGCTGGGTGTGATTCCCAGGTGACTTTAACGGTATAGAACCCCCTGTTCATGGTCTCTTAGACCAATGCGGCCCTAAAAGGGGTTTTTCACTTAAAACAAAAATGATCAATCATATCATATATAAATATGTCTCAGAGTACTTCAGGAGTAAAAAAATACCCGCATGATACAATTGTATAGGTCCTCGACCTCACACTCAAAAATGGTACAATACATATGCCAGACAATGTGTATTAAGGAGGGTTTGCACCCTTAGCCTGCGAGTCACTACCTATATCCCTATGGCTCCTATGAGAGTTGGCTTCGTATGTGTTGGAATATTGGTGAGTCTGCTCAGTCCTATGAGTCCAATGGCTGGAATTCACTGAGGACTACCCTGTGGTCTTGGTCCTAGTCCTCTATGACCCTACAACCTATCTGTCCTTTAGAACCTATAAACCCCTCATCTCAATGAAGCCCTCTAGCTAAGATATATGAGCTACCCTCGCATCCAATCAGTCATTTCTATCCTCCATGAGAGAAATGAGCCACATGATACCTACCATAGGATCCATACCTATGACTAATGTAGTGGCTGTAGGTCCCATAACAATATGAGATGATGTAGGGTCTACCCTCTATATCCTAAGAAGGTCCCTCTCTACAACTTCCTAACCCCACTATGCCAGTTCCACATCATGGGAATTAGTTATCTCCTAGACTCAAGCCTCTACTACTATAGCTTGCTTTGTGATGCTAGTGATCTCCTCTTGTGCCTTAGATAGCTGCCTATATTGATCAGCTAGCTTTACCTCTAGAGTGGCAATAGTAGTGTCTCACTCACACTACTGAGTCTGATATTTTCCAAGCTAACTCTACAAGTTAGCAACCTGAGCTAGGAGTAGCCCTCTGTACTATCAAGAGGAACCTCATCGTCCTATGGAGCCTCATAATCTAGGTCATCCCTGAGAGCCTCCTTGGTGGTGGTCTCTGTGCCCCATATGCCCTTCATCTGTTAGTGTACCCTACACCCATCAGGATCCACAACTACCTATGTCTAATCATTAACTCCACCTAGAGACCCTGATCCATGCCAATTTAGCATCGACCACCATCCATCGTATGTTGGAGTGCTAACAGGCTGGTCAGATCCAGTCTCTAGGAAATTATATGGATTTTCCTCTAGATCCAGAGGCTAGATCCATGGAAGATGTGTCTCTAGAGACAAGAGCCTATAGACAAAGGGGATCTCTAGAATATCCTGTACTAGGTTGAACTACCATAGGATGCGAGAATAGAATTGGTACTCTCTAATATTGGTCTTTTGACAGAGTAGCCATCTATCCTAGTGAGCCTATTGAAGCCACTCATCGACATCAATCCAGTCAGGATACTCCATGTACGATCGCAACTCAATATCATATGGCCCGAGTCCTACAAATCATGTGATATAATGTTGGACATCGCTAGCATGTGTCCTTCTCTAGAATCCCTTCTCCTCTCGAGGCCAACATGCAGCATAGCACTAGTGAGCATCATTTATCTCCATGATATATAGGGGAAGCTCCCCAGGATGCTCTATCCTAATGTGCTGCCAGCCCCAAATCTAAAGAAGTAGACTATAGCTAATCCCCTGGTGGCTTTAGTTAGTAATCTGGTAGAGCTCTCGATACAACTGGTAGAGCAGGGAGCTCCCCCAGGCTAGTCATAGTGGTCGACGAATGGTGCTCTGAAAAACTCTCCTGATATTAGCTAAAAGCTTCCATGAAATCCTCATGCCCGAGGAGTCTGGAAGCACAAATTACACCACCAGGTACATGAAAATGGCCTCATGTATAGAGAAGATATTCTTCCCCTGTCAATAATCGATGTGGACCCCTCCATGGTCAATGTTGTGCTGAGCCTCCTCACTCCAGGATTTGAAGATAGCATTAAAGACAAAATCCTTAGCCTCAAAAGTAGAAGAGATGATGGCCTCACCATAAATGGAGATCCTAAAGATCCTATAGACATCCTCTAAGGTAATTATCATTTCACCTATAGGCAGGTGAAATGTGTTGGTCTGCGCATTCCAATGTCGGGCCAACGCAGTCAAGTAGTCCTGATCTACCCTAATAGTGGGTAGATCTAATACATAGCCGAATCTGACAACTCTAAACCATTCCCACTTCCCATGAGTGAGATCTCCATAGAGATTCTTAATAATGTCAGGCTCTTGAGCTCTAGAGGTCAATCTCTGAAATAGAAAGCATAATATAAGAAAAATCTAACTAAAATGAGAAAAAACATTTAAAAATGACCTAAAAATCAGCAAAAATAGTTAAAAACTAATAAACTTGCAAAAAAATGTCATCAGGAAAGCCTACAAATCAAAATGTCATTCAGAAAGGTCAAAAATGTATTAAATAACATTAATTCCTTTTAAAACCTTAGAAAAATAAAAAAATTATAAATTTTTTCTAACGTTTACAAACTGCGGGTCAACTCTGTGGTCCGCATGCGGTCAAAAATTGACCGTTGGTATTGTGAATGGTAATAATAGCTGGTACCTACGGTCTCATACTGAGATCCCATCGAGCATGATACTACGACCAAAAATGAAAAAATTAAAAAATGTAATTCTAATCTACCCTAGACTAAGGTGGGGTTCATTACCAACAATTTAGTATGATTGGTTAACCAATTACTTAATTGGGTTTATTTAGTGGTAATGGATGCAAGGTCTTGGTTTCAAATTACATTACCCTCACCTCATCCACCGTGGCTAGAAGAAGATTGTTCATGCTCTGCCATTGTGTTGTGTAAGGTATAGGTGAAGTTTGGTAGGATGCAGGTCTGTTTCTCAGTTGTCACTATCAAAGCTCCAGTTTGTAAGTTGCTATTAGGGAATAATAAGAGAAATATGAAATTTGGTATTTTTATAAGCCTCTAATATTTTGCACAGACCGCATGCCCTAGCTAAAATTCCAAAAATTACAAATGGGAACCGTAGAACCTAGCTGTGGTTTGCAACTGGTAAGAAATTTGATAAATTCCCACCATGGGATGGTTTAAAATGATCAACTAATGCCTCACATTGGGTCAAATCTCAATAAAATCAATCAATTTAGAAATTTGGTGATAATAAAGCATCGAGATCCAATTAAAAATAAAAAATCTAGCTGATATTATAAAGTACATTCAATCGAGGTCGTCGCTATGACAATCCTTCCATGGAGCGATGCACCTCCCAGCAAAATAAATAAGCTCAATGCATAATTCTAAAGAACACAAGCTTATACTGAGAGGGGGGGTGAATAGTATAAGACCTCTTTTTACTTTTTACTTTATACTTCAAAATAGTAAAGAAATATACCCAAAGCAATATCAAAGCAATGCACAATATCATCCACAAAGTGACACCAATTTTAATGTGGTTCACCCAGAATGGCTAGGCTATGTCCACAAAACTTTTCTCTAAAAGTTATCTCAAAGTTCTTTGGGAATCCTTCCAAATTACAATTTTTATGAGCCTCAGCCCAAAGGAGATACCTTCCCCCAATCAAAATTTATGAGCCTCTACTCAAAGGAGATACCTTCCCCTCTGCTCTGGAAATGATCACTCAGAAGATCAACTGCCTCTACCTCTTTCCAGCACATGGAAATCCTTTCCACCGAAGACCTCCTGTCCTCAATGCTTAGCCTAAGAGACCTTCGCCTTCTATGATCACGTCCACAGCAGCTCAAAGAACTCTGTACCAAACACGATCGGTCTATCTAGTACAAGTATTCCTCTATCTGTCAGATTTGTCCAACTCTTGAACAAATCAATCCTCTACATACAAGCCTTCTCAAAGACTTGCCAAATATGTCCTCAGGTTCTTCTCATAGAACCAATGCACCTCTGTCCTCAAGTTCTCTGATAGAACTATCAAACTCAGCTCACAAGTCCTTTGCTAGGACCTGTCCAAATCTGCTCACAAGTCCCCACCGAAACCTGTCCAAAATTGCTCACAAGTCCCCACCGAAACCTGTCCAAAACTGCTCACAAGTCCCCACTGGAACCTGTCCAAAAACTCAGCAAGCTCACAAAGAAAAACTTTCTTAGTAGGAAATCACAAAGTGAATTGTTAGAGACCCAATGTGATTTGTCAAACTCATAGAAGCATAAAGAGAATTGTTAGAGACTCAATATGTTCTATACTCAAATCCCAATCTCAAAACCCAACTAAAATCAACTCAGCTCAATCTCAATCTCAAATCTGAAAACTCAACTCAATATCTTAAATGGATAGGATAGAATGTTTTCTTTCAAGAACATGAAACCCCAACAATTGCCAACTATGCAAAGAATCACATAACAATGATACTCATATTATTTTCACCATCAATTAGGGTTTCAACAACAATGCTCATCAAACAAGGTTTAGTCAACCAACACCATTCAACTCAACATCAACCTTGAAGCATTCAACCAATCATCACAAGAAAAGGAAACAAGTAGAAATCCTTTTCCCTCCAAAGATATTTGAACAAAACAGCCACCAACACAATATCACCAAATGTAAAGAATAACTTGCTCAAATCAACTCAATGGAGTAAGCCCAATATCATGAATCAAGTAAATCAATAACTTGATCAAACAACCTCTATGGAAGCAACTCAACCATCAAACTCAAAACAGCCAACCAAGGGTTCCACCAACTCAATGCAAGTAGCAAGACTCACAAACATAAACCCTAGTGCACAATGCTTCCAGTACCTCAAACCAAAATTATGCATTCACCAAAACTCTCATCAAGGATAACAATGCATAACAAGTCTTCAACAAACCAGAAAATAGGATTTACACCCAACCAAAGGAAACCTAGTTGAAAACCTTTTCACTCCAACCTTATTTCAGAAAACATACACCAATCATACTCATAAGGAAAATGTGCCCATACCTTTTTGGAGTAGAATAAAATTGATACTTAAAGCTGTCACCACACACAACTCTCAAACTTCCAACCAAGTTAGGGTTAGAACCAAGATAAATGAGCATATATAAAAACTTTCCTTAATACACCTTTTAGCTTCTCTTCTTTAAAAACAACCACCAAAGAAGCCAAAAACACAACAACCAAAACTTACACCTTATATCTCCATTTTTAAATTTAGCATAGCAAAAGACTAATCTCAAAAATACAACCAAAGAAATATCCCCTTATTTCTCCTGTCTTTTAAACAATGCTAAACAATGCCAAAAATCATATCAAGAAAATAATCACACCTTATATTGGCTGCCCTTGAAGAATCCAAAATTCGTGGCACAAAACACGTTTTAATAAAAGCGTGACTAATCCATGCACAGATCCCTCTGCGGGGACCGAAATGTAGACCTCCACATACGCAAGGCCCAAATGTAGCCTTCGCTGCCACTAGCCCGCAAGGGGCTTACGAAGTCCAAGACGGACTTCCTTCCACATAAACGGTCAAGCTTTTCAAAAGCTTTTCAAACCACGAGCTTTCCTCTTTCGTAGTGTAAACAGAACATTCGATCGCAGCCAAACCAATTAATTGCCTTTGATTTTCCAAGAGTTTAACCTTAGGAACCTTCTCATATTTATAGTCCATATGTGGGCTTTAGAACACGTCGGCTGCAAAGAAAAGTAATTTTGAATTTAATTGAAATTTGCTTTCTAAAGGGTTTAAAAAACCCTTAAAGTATTTTTAATAAATTAAAAATAATTTCTTCCTTAATTAATTAAATAATTAATTAATTAAAACCTTGAAGGGTTTTAAATAATAATTAAATAAATAATAAAGAGAACCTCCATTGGTTTTAATAAAAACCATTGCCAATGGAATCTCTCCAGATTCTCTTTAAAAGATTCTCTTGGAATTTTCCACCTTTGAAGCCAACACATCCTCTTAACATTAATGTCATTTCCTTTTGACATCAATGACAACTCATAGACAAGAAGCTAGGATCTCAAACCCAAAATTGCCAACAATCTCCCCCTTTGTCATTGATGGCAAACCATGCTTCTCAACAACACTTGAACTCAACATTGTTGTAAAGAAATTAGCTCCCCCTGTCTTGAGGCTCTCCCCCTTACTCATATCTCTCCCCATTTTTCATCAATGGCAAAGTGTCACCTTTGGGGCTTGGGACTAAGAATGAGCCTCTTAGCTTAGTCCCTCCCCCACCTCCTATTGAGGTGTTTAATTTTGGGGTGGGAGTAAAACTCCCAACAAGCACTGATCATCATCAGTGTCTATAGCTGCCTTACCATGTCTTCTCTTGTTCTCCTTGTCCATATTCCTATTCCTGTTCCTGTCACTATTCCTGTTCCTATTATCATTCCTATTCTTATCCATGCCTTGAGCCTTGGACCTGTTCATACCACTGTTCCTATTCCTGTACCTTCGAAGTTCAGCTCTACACTGTCTAGCTGTGTGACCTTCATTGTTGCACTTATAACAAGTAACAATGTTATTTCTTTTAGGCATACTGTTCTTTGAATCCACTGTTCGACTAACCCCGTTCCTCGTTATTAGCCTTGCAGAAAATTGTCTTATGCCCAAACTATTTACAAGAGTAGCAATACCCTTGAAAGAAATTACCACCTCTGAAACTGTCATTTACCTTCCTTACTTGAGTCATGCAATGTGAAGCCATGTGACCAAACCTGTGACAAGCAAAACATCTGCCATTAAACTTTCCTGTAATGACCTTCTAGGTCCTGTAAAATTTCTCCCCTTTTTTTGTTTCCTATTTTCTGTTTCTGTGCATCAATCACTCAAGGACTCTTTCTTTGAAATACTCTCCTCATCAGAACTCTCTTCTTTTTTGAATCTCTTACTAGATTCCCCAACCTGTTCCTTGTGTTTCTTACCAAAACCAAAACCTATTTTATCTGTTGCCCTTCTTTGATCTTTGATGATGGACTTTACATTTTTGGAGTTATCTTGAAACCTGTAAAGGTTATCCTTGTAATCTTTAGTTTCCTCTTTCAAAGAAGCCATTTTTTGTTCTAACTCATTATACTCAAGAACCTTAGACTCTAACTCATCCTTGAGTTCTTGTGTCTTAGCTATAGAGAAGTCAAGACTTTCTATAATATCATCTCTCTCCATACAACATTCATCTAACTTATCCTTGAGTCTAGCATTCTTCTTTCTTTCCTTTTCCAAAACACTAAGAGCACTAATAAGTTCACTTTCAAGATCCTTTATTTGTTTGCTTTTTGAATCATCAAAGCCTTTTTCAGATTTCTTATCACTAGAGGTGCTACCCTTTTCAAAAACCATACATGCATCTTCCTTATAGTTTTCTAAAGCATCCTCATACATACTAGAAACCAAATCATTATTTGTGCAATCATCCTCAAGGTGACCAAAATTTCCACATCTAAGACATTTCATGATAATGAATCTATGTTTCGGTTCTTCCTCTTTTTCTGATATGAACAACATCTCATTTTCATTATCACTTGAAGAACTTTCACTATCACTACTAGAACACTTACTTGCTTTGTCTAGGTAGAAACTCTTCTTGTGCTTGTGAGAATACCTCTTTCCTTGATTCTTGTGCTCATATTTGTTTTTCCTGTGATGCTTGTGCTTTTCAAAATCCTTGCTCTTAGAATCCTATTTATCTTCATCACTTTCATTCTTGGGAACAGATACGATCAGTAGCATAATGACCAAACTTTCCACAATTGAAACATCTTATATTTTTCATACTTTTGTGCTTTCTAGAGAACTTGCCTTTCTTGTTGTAATATGCCTCTTCATCACTAGAAGACTCATCACGAATAGGTGCTACATTGCCACTTGAATAATCCATTGTGTTCTTTACTAGCTTTTCCTTCAAGCTGTTAAACTTTTTGAAGGCACCTGCTCTAATACCAATTGAAGAACACAAGCTTATACTAAGAGGGGGGTGAACAGTATAAGACCTCTTTTTAATTTTTCCTTTATACTTCAAAACAGTAAAGCAATATACCCAAAGCAATATCAAAGCAATGCACAATATCATCCACAAAGTGACACCAATTTTAACATGGTTCACCCAGAATGGCGGGGCTACGTCCACAAAACTTTTCTCTAAAAGTTATCTCAAAGTTCTTTGGGAATCCTTCCAAATTACAATGTTTATGAGCCTCGGCCCAAAGGAGATACCTTCCCCCAATAAAAATTTATGAGCCTCTGCTCAAAGGAAATACCTTCCCCTTTGCTCTCGAAATGATCCCTCAGAAGATCAACTGCCTCTACCTCTTGCCAGCATGTGGAACTCCTTTCCACTGAAGACTTCCTGTCCTCAATGCTTAGCCTAATAGACCTCTGCCTTCTATGATCGCATCCACTACAGCTCAGCAACCTGTACCAAACACAGTTAGTCGGTCTAGTACAAGTCTTCCTATGTATGTCAGATCTATCCAACTCTTGAACAAATCAATCCTCTGCATACAAGCCTTCTCAAAGACTTGCCAAATCTGTCCTTAGGTTCTCTACTATATATATCAAAAATTGACTTTGCACTGGGAATAATGTTAGCCCAAAAGAACATGCAAGGCAAAGAGCATGACATATATTATATTAGTCGAACCTTGGTGAGCTATGAGCTCGGGTATACATATGTGGAAAAATTATGTTTAGCAGTAGTGTTCGCTACAAATAAATTGTGACACTATATGTTAAGTCACACGATGTATGTTATATACAAACAAAATCCTTTGCAGTACATGATGAGTAAGACGTATCACAATACACGTACTACATAGTGGATCATGCTATTGATAGAATTCGATCTGGAACTCATAAGCCAAAAGTCTATTAAGGGATAGGTCATAGCAGATCAATTAGCTGAGGCATCGCTATCAAATAGTAGGCCTTTAAGAATAGAGCTTTCGGATGATACAGTATTTATCATATCTGAATCTCTCAAACTTGAAGAACTAGAGAACAATTCTGATATGACTTTTTTCTTCGATGGTTAGAAGTGCAAACAAGGGTTAATGCTAGAATAGTGTTATTCATGTCGCAAGGAGCTCCAATACCCTTGTCGTTCAAGTTGGATTTTTTGTGCACCAACAACAATGTTGAGTATGAAGCCCTACTACTGGGCCTCCACATAGCCATCGCCATGAATATTAAGAGATTAAACATCTTTGGTGACTCCTTGCTCATAGTAAATCAAGTCAAGGGGATTTTTTAGTGTCGATGTCCCGTACTGAAAGCCTATAAAGATCTAGTTGACACATATTTGGAAAAATTTTAATGGTATGACATTGATGCAATTCCTCGATCATCAAATAGGTTTGTAGATACCATGGCTTCTTTGGGATATTTAATCCCTCAGAATTCATCTACTGATTTCACTACCATCCATTTCAATACACTCTTGCATCCATTAGCAGAGCGTGCAACCTATGATAACAGATAATCGATCAAAATGATCAATGTAGAACCATGAGTTGAATGGTTTTGCAAAGTGAAAGACTTTCTTAAGAGGGAACCCTAGGGGTCACTAACCTCTCAGATTCCTATGGGGAGTGGTACTACCATTCACCATAGGGTTGTTTTTGAGTCTGCATTTACAAAGGTAAATACGTAGGGGGAGCAAGTCATCTTAGCAGTCGAAGCTAAGATTTATTAAAATTGGATGTCACAAATTAAAGACTTCCTAAAGCTTAGTATAATCCCAGAGGGATTACCACATGCCATGAAGCACAAATTTAAATATAAAGCGTCCAAATATGTCTTAATAGGAGACATCCTATACCAACAAGGTACAATGGAGTCCTCCTTCATTTCTTAGAGCCCCAAGAGGCATCATGGGAAATTTCATGGGCCCATGATGATACGTGCGATGTCAATTTCAACGACATGGCCATCGTCAAGCGCATCTTTCAAATGGGCTACTATTGGCACACTATGGATAAGGAGTGCAATGTGTACGTCAAGAAATGCATTAAATGCTAGCAGTATGCTAATATTACACACTTGCCATCATAGGCCTTACAACCCATCCAAGTGGCTTGGCCATTTTCTCAGTGGGGATTAGATATTATAGGAAAGATCTCTCCTCTATCATAGGGTTGACATACATTCATAATCATGGATACTGAGTATTTTACAAAGTGGGTGGAAGTAATATCCTTAACAATGACAATTGGAGCTCGTATAGCAAAGTTTATACTGGAGCATATCATAAGTCATTTTGGGATTCCATCCAAAAGAATATCGAATTATGGAACATTTTTCAAGAACAAAACTATGAGATCTTTGACATCTAAATATAGAATCAAACATAGTTTTGTGAATCCATACTATGCGCAAGAAAATGGGTAGGTTGAAGCTTCCAATAAGATAGTGGTGGCCATCTTAAAAAATATAGTACAAGAAAACTACAAATACTGGCATATCTAGCTGCCCCTTACGTTATGGGCTTATAGGACTAGTATTCAAATGCCCACTGGGGCAACACCATTATCACTAGTATATGGTGCTAAGGCCATTATGCCCTTGGAATTAGAAATTCCAATGTTGTGCATCACATTGAAAGAGTTCATCGATGATGACACTGTGTGACAATTTCAACTGGATCAACTGACACTACTTGATAAATGTCACACAAATTCCTTGGAGCATCTCCGTGTTTATCAGGAGTGACTAAAACAAGCTTACAATATCAAATTCCACCAAAGAGACTTTGAAGTTGGCGATATTGTCTTGAAAGAAAATGAACAAAACTCTAATTTTTTGCCAGATATGCGAGACAAATTCACGGCTAATTGGCTAGGACCCTACATCATATCTAAAAATATTGGTCTGGGTACCTATCACCTAACATCGCTAGGGGGTGTTGAAGAGCTCGAACCTCTCAACATCATCCATATTAAGGTGTTTTATGCTTGAAGAGCATAGTAAAAGGCCTCAAGGATTTTCTTGTAACTTCTTGGTCATCCTAAAATGCTCTAAACACTCTCATCAGTGGTTTTTTCAATCAAAAATCTCCAAAGGCATCTATAAGCCCTTTAGTCAACCTCAAAAGCTCTAAGGGTTTGGTCAAAACCGCTCGGTCATCCCAAAAGGCTCCAAGGGTTCCTTAAAACACTTGGTTGTGTCAGTTAAAAGCCTCAATAATTTGCTTATAATCTCTTGGTCATCCTAAAAAGCTCCAAAGGCATCTATCACCCCTTTCATCAAGTGCAAAAGGTACCAAGAGTTTCTGAAAAATTACTTGGTCAACCCCAAAGTCTCCAAGGATTCTCAAAATTGCTTGGTCATCCGAAAATGCCCAAAGGTACTTTGGTCAATCCTAAAAGCTCCAAGGATTCTTAAAATTTTATTGGTCAATCCAAAGGCTCTAGAGGCATGTACTCATAATTTGGTCAATTATGAGGCTCAAAACCCATAAAAATTATAAAATCAATAAAATCCAAAAAAAAAAATTGGTAAAGCATAAAATCCAAAAAAAAATTGCATTTGCATTTGAATTTTGTATTTTTATTTTGCATTTACACATGCATTCACTGCATTATTGCATTGCATATAGGCATTCATCATCCATTGCATTCCGTAATAGAAGGCATTGTGTTTGTTAGTCTTACAAACGACACCATGTTTGTGTTTAAATCATGCATCTCTGCATTTATCATGATCCATCATTCATGTGAGTAATTGTGTTTCTCAAAACAATGTGTAATGTTGCTATGGAGATATACTAGGGGTTTTTGGTCATTCAGCCATACCTAGTGGTATTATCAAGAGTTGGTAGAAAGCTTGCTTTGCTTTTGTAGCTAAGGTTCAATTAGTATAGCCCTTAACATATCAAAAGCCTATCACGAATAAAAAAATTTAAACAATCCTAACAAGGACTAGGGGAAGATGAAATCGGTGAAGAAGGACAGAGTATCCTAAAGTGAAAAGAGTTATTCTTGCTTATCCCTCTATGCAGACAATATGGAAAATTTTGGCAGTTGGATAAAGGACAAGTTAGTTTTCTATTCAGAATCCCTTGCTTATGATAAAATGATCAATATCCCATAGTGATATCCCACATCAATCCTCATGATTGATACCCTAAATTGATATCATATATCGACTCCCATGAGCAAATATTCCATAGTGATATCCCACATCAATCCTCATGATTGATACCCTAGATCGATATCATAGATCGACTCCCCAGAGTGATATACCATATTGATATCATAAGATCGTATTCTCAATCGATATACAAGAAATAATTTTCCCAAGTAAATCCCCCAAAGGAAAGTTTTTGAAGAAAATTATCAAATGTAAATGCCAAAAAGTAAATATCGAGTGAAGATCAGAAAACAGGCATAAATCAAAGTTCAAAGTGAAGATCAAATGAATATCATAAATCAAAAGTTCAAGCGAAGATCAAATGAAGATCCAAAATCTAGTTCAAAGAAAGATCAAATGAAGATCCAAAGACAGTTCAAAATGAATATGGAATCGACTCCCTTGCTTCACTACATATGAGCAAGTATCCCAAAAATTGAAGGATAGAAAGGAATGAGCCTGAATCTCTAGAATTGTCAGGACTACTATAACTTACGCATGATGATATGTCTAACATATTAGCACCTCGCTTATGAAAAATACCAATGTTTGAATGTGGAAGATCTAGCTTCAGGTGTCTTGCATTGCTTAGTGGCTTAGTCCAAATAAAATCTAAACTTAAGATTGGATAAGACATTTGTGAAACCCATATCTTAGAAATGGGCTGAAATAATCCCGCCTGACATCAGAGAACGCTCGTATCTTATCTTAAAATAATCATGTGCACACACAAGGATAATGAACAGTTAGGGTCTATCCTAGGAAAATAATTTTATCTAAAAAATCTAGTGTGGTTAGTATGCTACTTTTGATAAGGCTATTAGGGTGTTTGAGTCTCATGGAAAACCTCAAAAATTTCTCCCATAGCAACAAAATGTCAAAAATCACAACAATATAAATCATCAAATTGCAAAGTATTGAATTCATGATACATTATTATATAAAGCACAATCAACATATATGATAGATACCAGATGGATATTAGCAATAATATTTAGATGAACACTGACTATATCTTGCATATTTTTAAAATTTTGCAAAATAAAATCGAATGACACATCATATCATTCACATCATAACATAGCATACCATTGCATTTCATATATGGGTGATTAATTGATTAAATTCTTATCTTAAATATTTTCAATCACATTCATGATTTTTATACATTGTATGATGTCATCCATTAGATTGATAAACATATCTGCATTTATTCCTTATGTTTTAAGTGATTAAAGCATATATGTTCATTTACATTAGATTAGCATCGTGTAAATAAATCATTACATACATTAATGCATACAATAATCCAATATCAAATATGCGTTAAGAAAAAACATTGCATCCATATGCATCCATCATAAAAAGCACATCTAAGCATCTAGATCATTGCATATCATCATCATAAATCAAATAGTTTTCTAGTGCATGTCATCCATACATCACATCATATAGCATCAACATAACATAAGCATTGCATCCATGTGCATAACATAAACATAAAATAAAAAATGAGTACACAATAATGAGCCATAAAAATGATCAGTCATATACCCAGGTGTTGTAGGTGAATTGGAGAGGAGATGGCAATCCTCCAAGGGAGGTCCCGGGTTCGAATATCCACCCTACCAAAAAGCTGAATCGGGTACCCAAAATCCAATTGATAATGTTGGTGCAGGCAGGGCTGGGTGTGACTCCCAAGTGACTTTAACGGTATAGAACCCGCTGTTCATAGTCTCTCAGACCAATGCGGCCCTGCAAGGGGTTTTTCGCTTAAAAAAAAATGATTAGTCATATCATATATAAATATGTCTCAGAGTACTTCAAGAGTAAAAAAATACCCGCGGGATACAATTGTATAGGTCCTCGACCTCACAGTCAAAAATGGTACAATACATATGTCAGACAATGTGTACTAAGGAGGGTTTGCACCCCTAGCTTGCGATTCACTACCTATATCCCTATGGCTCCTATGAGAGTTGGCTTCGTATGTGTTGGAAGATTGGTGAGTCCGCTCAGTCCTATGAGTCCAATGGCTGGAACTCACTGAGGACTACCCTGTGGTCTTGGTCCTAGTCCTCTGTGACCCTACAACCTATCTGTCCTTTAGATCCTGTAAACCCCTCATCTCAATGAAGACCTCTAGCTAAGATATACGAGCTACCCTCGCATCCAATCGGTCATTTCTATCCTCCATGAGAGAAGTGAGCCACATGATCCCTACCATAGGATCCATACCTATGACTAATGTAGTGGCTGTAGGTCCCATAACAATATGAGAGGATGTAGGGTCTACCCTCTATATCCTAAGAAGGTCCCTCTCTGCAACTACCTAACCCCACTGTGCCAGTTCCACATCGCAGGAACTAGTTAGCTCCTAGACTCGAGCCTCTACTACTATAGCTTGCTTTGTGATGCTAGTGATCTCCTCTTGTGCCTTAGATAGCTGCCTATATTTATTAGCTAGCTTTACCTCTAGAGTGGCAATAGTAGTTTCTCACTCACACTACTGAGTCTGATATTTTCCAAGCTAACTCTACAAGTTAGCAACCTGAGATAGGAGTAGCCCTCTACACTATCAGGAGGAACCTCACCATCCTATGGAGCCTCATAATCTAGGTCATCCTTGAGAGCCTCCTTGGTGGTTGCCTCTGTGCCCCATATGCCCTTCATCTGTTGGTGTACCCTGCACCCATCAGGATCCACAACTACCTATGTCTAATCGTTAACTTCACCCAAAGACCCTGATCCATGCCAATGTAGCATCGACCACCATCCATCGTATGTTGGAGTGCTAACAGGCTGGTCAGATCCAGTATCTAGGAAATTATTTGGATTGTCCTCTAGAGCCAGAGGCTGGATCCATGGAAGATGTGTCTCTAGAGCCAAGTGCCTATAGACAAAGGGAATCTCTAGAATATCCTGTACTAGGTTGAACTACCATAGGATGCGAGAATAGAACTGATACTCTCTAATATTTGTCTTTTGACAAAGTAGCCATCTATCCTAGTGAGCCTATTGAAGCCACTTGTCGACATCAATCTAGTCAGGATACTCCATGTACGATCGCCACTCGATATCATATGGCCCGAGTCCTACAAATCATGTGATATAATGTTGGACATCGCTAGCATGTTTCCTTCTCTAGAAGCCCTTCTCCTCTCGAGGCCAACATGCAGCATAACACTAGTGAGTGTCATTTATCTCCATGATATGTAGGGGAAGCTCCCCAGGATGCTCTATCCTAATGTGCTGCCAGCCCCAAATCAAAAGAAGTAGACTATAGCTAATCCCCTGGTGGCTTCAGTCAGTAATCTGGTAGAGCTCTTGATACAACTGGTAGAGCAAGGTGCTCCCCCAGGCTAGTCATAGTGGTCGACGGATGGTGCTCTGGACAACTCTCCTGATAGTAGCTAAAAGCTTCCATGAAATCCTCGTGCCCGAGGAGTCTGGAAGCACAAATTACACCACCAAGTACATGAAAATGGCCTCATGTATAGAGAAGATATTCTTCCCCTATCAATAATCGATGTGGACCCCTCCATGGTCAATGTCGTGCTAAGCCTCCTCACTCCAAGATTTGAAGAAGGCATTAAAGAGAAAATCCTTAGCCTCAAAAGTAGAAGAGACGATGGCCTCACCATAAATGGAGATCCTAAAGATCCTATAGACATCCTCTAAGGTAATTATCATTTCAACTGTAGGTAGGTGAAATGTGTTGGTCTGTGCATTCCAATGTCGGGCCAATGCAGTCAAGTAGTCTTGATCTACCCTAATAGTGGGTAGATCCAAGACATAGCCGAATCTGATAGCTCTAAACCATTCCCGCTCCCCATGAGTGAGATCTCCATAGAGAGTCTTAATAATGTTAAGCTCTCGAGCTCTAGAGGTCAATCTCTGAAATAGAAAACATAATATAAGAAAAATCTAAGTAAAATGAGAAAAAATTTTAAAAATGACCTAAAAATTAGCAAAAATAGTTAAAAACTGATAAAATTGCAAAAACATGTCATCAGGAAAGCCTACAAATTAAAATGTCATTTAGAAAGGTCAAAAATGTATTAAATAACATTAATTCCTTTTAAAACCTTATAAAAATAAAAAAAATTATAAATTTTTTCTAAAGTTTACAAACTGCGGGTCAACTTTGCGGTCCGCATGCGGTCAAAAATTGACCGTTGGGATTGTAAATGCTAATCGTAGCTGGTACCTGTGGTCTCATACTGAGATCCCATCGGGTACGATACTGCAACCAAAAATGAAAAAATTAAAAAATGTAATTCTAATCTACCCTAGACTAAGGTGGGGTTCATTACCAACAATTTAGTATGATCGGTTAACCAATTACTTAATTGGGTTTATTTAGTGGTAATGGATGCAAGGTCTTGGTTTCAAATTACATTACCCTCACCTCGTCCACCATGGCTAGAAGAAGCTTGTCGTGCTCTGCCATTGTGTTGTGTAAGGTATAGGTGAAGTTTGGTAGGATGCAGGTCAGTTTCTCAGTTGTCACTGTCAAAGCTCCAGTTTGTAAGTTGCTATCAGGGAATAATAAGAGAAATATGAAATTTTGTATTTTTATAAGCCTCTAATATTTTGCACGGACTGCATGCCCTAGCTACAGTTCCAAAAATTACAAATGGGAACCGTAGAACCTAGCCGTGGTTTGCAACTAGTAAGAAATTTGATAAATTCCCACCATGGGATGGTTTAAAATGATCAACTAATGCCTCACATTGGGTCAAATCTCAATAAAATCAATTAATTTAGAAATTTGGTGATAATAAAGCATCGAGATCCAATTAAAAATAAAAAATCTAGCTGATATTAAAAAGTACATTCAATCAAGGTCGTCACTATGACAATCCTTCCATGGAGCGATGCACCTCCCAGCAAAATAAATAAGCTCAATGCATAATTTTGAAGAACACAAGCTTATATTGAGAGGGGGGGGTGAACAGTATAAAACCTCTTTTTACTTTTTACTTTATACTTAAAAAAAGTAAAGCAATATACCCAAAGCAATATCAAAGCAATGCACAATATCATCCACAAAGTGACACCAATTTTAACGTGGTTCACCCAAAATGGTTGGGCTACGTCCACAAAACTTTTCTCTAAAAGTTATCTCAAAGTTCTTTGGGAATCCTTCCCAATTACAATGTTTATGAGCCTCGGCCCAAAGGAGATACCTTCCCCCAATCAGAATTTATGAGCCTCTGCTCAAAGGAGATACCTTCCCCTCTGCTCTTGAAATGATCCCTCAGAAGATCAACTACCTCTACCTCTTGCTAGCACGTGGAAATCCTTTCCACCGAAGACCTCCTGTCCTCAATGCTTAGCCTAAGAGACCTCTACCTTCTATGATCACGTCCACAGTAGCTCAGCAACCTGTACCAAACACAGTCAGTCGATCTAGTACAAGTCTTCATTTTTCTGTTAGATCTATCCAACTCTTGAACAAATCAATCCTCTACATACAAGCCTTCTCAAAGACTTGCCAAATATGTCCTCAGGTTCTTATCATAGAACCAATGCACCTCTGTCCTCAAGTTCTCTGATAGAACTATCAAACTTAGCTCACAAGTCCTCTGCTAGGACCTGTCCAAATCTGCTCACAAGTCCCCATCGAAACTTGTCCAAAACTACTCACAAGTCCCCACCGAAACCTGTCCAAAAACTGCTCACAAGTCCCCACTGGAACCTGTCCAAAAACTGCTCACAATTCCCCACTAGAACCTGTCCAAAAAATCAGCAAGCTCACAAAGAAAAACTTTCTTAGTAGGAAATCACAAAGTGAATTGTTAGAGACCCAATGTGATTTGTCAAACTCATATAAGAATAAAGAGAATTGTTAGAGACTCAATATGTTCTATACTCAAATCCCAATCTCAAAACTCAACTCAAATCAACTCAGCTCAATCTCAATCTCAAATTTGAAAACTCAACTCAATATCTAAAATGGATAGGATAGAATGTTTTCTTTCAAGAACATGAAACCCCAACAATTGCCAACTATGCAAAGAATCACATAACAATGATACTCATGTTATTTTCACCATCAATTAGGGTTTCAACAACAATGCTCATCAAACAAGGTTTAGTCAACCAACACCATTCAACTCAACATCAACCTTGAAGCATTCAACCAATCATCACAAGAAAAGGAAACAAGTAGAAATCCTTTTCCCTCCAAAGATATTTGAACAAAACAGCCACCAACACAATATCACCAAATGTAAAGAATAACTTGTTCAAATAAACTCAATGGAGTAAGCCCAATATCATGAATCAAGTAAAGCAATAACTTGATCAAACAACCTCTATGGAAGCAACTCAACCATCAAACTCAAAACAGCCAACCAAGGGTTCCACCAACTCAATGCAAGTAGCAAGACTCACAAACATAAACCCTAGTGCACAATGCTTCCACTACCTCAAACAAGAATTATGCATTCACCAAAACTCTCATCAAGGATAACAATGCATAAGAAGTCTTCAAGAAACCAGAAAATAGGATTTACACCCAACCAAAGGAAACCTAGTTGAAAACCTTTTCACTCCAACCTTATTTCAGAAAACATACACCAATCATACTCATAACGAAAATGTGCCCATACCTTTTTGAAGTAGAAGAAAATTGATCCTTAAAGCTGTCACCACACACAACCCTCAAACTTCTGACCAAGTTAGGGTTATAACCAAGATAAATGAGCATATATAAAAACTTTCCTTAATACACCTTTTAGCTTCTCTTCTTTAAAAACAACCACCAAAGAAGCCAAAAACACAACCAAAACTTACACCTTATATCTCCATTTTTAAATTTAGCATAGCAAAAGACTAATCTCAAAAATACAACCAAAGAAATATCCCCTTATTTCTCCTATGTCTTTTAAACAATGCTAAACAATGCCAAAAATCATATCAAGAAAATAATCACACCTTATATTGGCTGCCCTTGAAGAATCCAAAATTCGCGGCACAAAACACGTTTTTATAAAAACGTGACTAATCCATGCATAGATCCCTCCACGGGGATCTAAATGCATACCTATGCCTACGCAAGGCCCAAACGTAGCCTTCACTGCCACTAGCCCACAAGGGGCTTACGAAGTCCAAGACGGACTTCCTTCCACATAAACGGTCAAGCTTTTCGAAAGCTTTTCAAACCACGAGCTCTCCTCTTTCGCAGCGTAAACAGAACATTCGATCGCAACCAAACTAATTAATTGCATTCGATTTTCCAAGAGTTTAACCTTAGGAACCTTCTCATATTTATAGTCCATACATGGACTTTAGAACATGTCGGCTGCAAAGAAAAGTAATTTCGAATTTAATTGAAATTTGCTTTCTAAAGGGTTTAAAAAACCCTGAAAGTATTTTTAATAAATTAAAAATAAATTCTCCCTTAATTAATTAAATAATTAATTAATTAAAACCTTGAAGGGTTTTAAATAATAATTAAATAAATAATAAAGATAACCTCCATTGGTTTTAATAAAAACCATTGCCAATGGAATCTATCCAGATTCTTCTTAAAAATATTCTCTTGGAATCTTCCACCTTTGAAGCCAACACATCCTCTTAACATTAATGTCATTTCCTTTTGACATCAATGACAACTCATAGAAAAGAAGCTAGGATCTCAAACCCAAAATTGCCAGCAATCTCCCCCTTTGTCATTGATGGCAAACCATGCTTCTCAACAACACTTGAACTCAACATTGCTGTAAAGAAATCAGCTCCCCCTGTCTTGAGGCTCTCCCCCTTACTCATATCTCTCCCCCTTTGTCATCAATGGCAAAGGGTCACCTTTGGGGCTTGGGACTAAGAATGAGCCTCTTAGCTTAGTCCCTCCCCACCTCCTGTTGAGGTGTTTAATTCGGGGTGTGAGTAAAACTCCCAACAGGCACTGATCATCATCAGTGTCTATAGCTGCCTTACCATGTCTTCTCTTGTTCTCCTTGTCCATATTCTTGTTCCTGTTCCTATTATCATTCCTATTCTTATCCATGCCTTGATCCTTGGACCTGTTCATACCACTGTTCCTGTTCTTGTACCTTGGAAGTTTAGCTCTACACTGTCGAGTTGTGTGACCTTCATTGTTGCACTTATAACAAGTAACAATGTTATTTCTTTTAGGCATACCTATTCTTTGAATCCACCTGTTCTGACTAACCCTGTTCCTGTTATTAGCCTTGCAAAAAATTAATTTATGCCCAAATTGTTTACAAGAGTAGCAATACCCTTGAAAGAAATTACCACCTCTGAAACTATCATTTACCTTCCTTACTTGAGTCATGCAATGTGAAGCCATGTGACCAAACCTATGACAAGCAAAACATCTGCCATTAAACTTTCCTGTAAATGACCTTCTAGGTCTTGTAAAATTTCTCCCCTTTTTCTATTTCCTATTTTATGTTTCTGTGCATCTATCACTCAAGGACTCTTTCTTTGAAATACTTTACCTTTTTGGAGTTATATTGAAACCTATAAAGCTTATCCTTGTACTCTTTAGTTTCCTCTTTCAAAGAAGCCATTTTTTGTTCTAACTCATTATACTCAAGAACCTTAGACTCTAACTCATCCTTGAGTTCTTGTGTCTTAGCTATAGAGAAGTCAAGACTTTCTATAAGATCATCTCTCTCCATACAAAATTCATCTAACTTATCCTTGAGTCTAGCATTCTTCTTTCTTTCCTTTTCCAAAACACTAAGAGCACTAATAAGTTCACTTTCAAGATCCTTTATTTGTTTGCTTTTTGAATCATCAAAGCCTTTTTCAGATTTCTTATCACTAGAGGTGCTACCCTTTTCAAAAACCATACATGCATCTTCCTTATAGTTTTCTAAAGCATCCTCATACATACTAGAAACCAAATCATTATTTGTGCAATCATCCTCAAGGTGACCAAAATTTCCACATCTAAGACATTTCATGATAATGAATCTATGTTTCGGTTCTTCCTCTTTTTATGATATGAACAACATCTCATTTTCATTATCACTTGAAGAACTTTCACTATCACTACTAGAACACTTACTTGCTTTGTCTAGGTAGAAACTCTTCTTGTGCTTGTGAGAATACCTCTTTCATTGATTGTTGTGCTCATCTTTGTTTTTCCTGTGATGCTTGTGCTTTTCAGAATCCTTTCTCTTAGAATCCTATTTATCTTCATCACTTTCATTCTTGGGAACAGTACTGATCAGTAGCATAATGACCAAACTTTCCACAATTGAAACATCTTATATTTTTCATACTTTTGTGCTTTCTAGAGAACTTGCCTTTCTTTCTATAATATGCCTCTTCATCACTAGAAGACTCATCACGAATAGGTGCTACATTGCCACTTGAATAATCCATTGTGTTCTTTACTAGCTTTTCCTTCAAGATGTTAAAATTTTCGAAGGCACCTGCTCTAATACCAATTGAAGAACACAAGCTTATACTGAGATGGGGGGGTGAATAGTATAAAACCTCTTTTTACTTTTTCCTTTATACTTTTTCCTTTATACCCAAAGCAATATCAAAGCAACACACAATATCATCCACAAAGTTACACCAATTTTAACGTTGTTCACCCAAAATGGCTGGGCTACGTCCACGAAACTTTTCTCTAAAAGTTATCTCAAAGTTCTTTGGGAATCCTTCCCAATTACAATGTTTATGAGCCTTGGCCCAAAGGAGATACCTTCCTCCAATCAAAATTTATGAACCTCTGCTCAAAGGAGATACCTTCCCCTCTGCTTTGAAAATGATCCCTTAAAAGATCAACTGCCTCTACCACTTTCCAGCATGTGGAACTCCTTTCCATCGAAGACCTCTTGTCCTTAATGCTTAGCCTAAGAGACCTATGCCTTCTATGATCACATCCACAACAACTTAGCAACCTGTACCAAAAATAGTCAATCGGTCTAGTACAAGTCTTCCTCTGTCTGTCAGATCTGTCCAACTCTTGAACAAATCAATCCTCTGCATACAAGCCTTCTCAAAGACTTGCCAAATATATCCTTAGGTTCTTCTCATAGAACCAATGCACCTCTGTCCTCAAGTTCTCTGATAGAACTATCAAACTCAGCTCACAAGTCCTCTGCTAGGACCTGTCCAAATCTGCTCACAAGTCCCCACCGAAACCTATCCAAAACTACTCACAAGTCCCCACCGGAACCTGTCCAAAAACTGCTCACAAGTCCCCATTGGAACCTATCCAAAAACTCAGCAAGCTCACAAAGAAAAACTTTCTTAGTAGGAAATCACAAAGTGAATTGTTAGAGACCCAATGTGATTTTTCAAACTCATAGAAGCATAAAGAGAATTGTTAGAGACTCAATACGTTCTATACTCAAATCCCAATCTCAAAACTCAACTCAAATCAACTCAGCTCAATCTCAATCTCAAATCTGAAAACTCAACTCAATATCTGAAATGGATAGGATAGAATGTTTTCTTTCAAGAACATGAAACCCCAACAATTGCCAACTATGCAAAGAATCACATAACAATGATACTCATGTTCATTTCACCATCAATTAGGGTTTCAACATCAATGCTCATCAAACAAGGTTTAGTCAACCAACACCATTCAACTCAACATCAACCTTGAAGCATTCAACCAATCATCACAAGAAAAGGAAACAAGTAGAAATCCTTTTCCCTCCAAAGATATTTGAACAAAACAACCACCAACACAATATCACCAAATGTAAAGAATAACTTGCTCAAATCAACTCAATGGAGTAAGCCCAATATCATGAATCAAGTAAAGCAATAACTTGATCAAACAACCTCTATGGAAGCAACTCAACCATCAAACTCAAAACATCCAACCAAGGGTTCCACCAACTCAATGCAAGTAGCAAGACTCACAAACATAAACCCTAGTGCACAATGCTTCCACTACCTCAAACCAAAATTATGCATTCACCAAAACTCTCATCAAGGATAACAATGCATAAGAAGTCTTCAACAAACCAGAAAATAGGATTTACACCCAACCAAAGGAAACCTAGTTGAAAACCTTTTCACTCCAACCTTATTTCAGAAAACATACACCAATCATACTCATAAGGAAAATGTGCCCATACCTTTTTGGAGTAGAAGAAAATTGATCCTTAAAGTCTGTCACCACACACAACCCTCAAACTTCCAACCAAGTTAGGGTTAGAACCAAGATAAATGAGCATATATAAAAACTTTCCTTAATACACCTTTTAGCTTCTCTTCTTTAAAAACAACCACCAAAGAAGCCAAAAACACAACCAAAACTTACACTTTATATCTCCATTTTTAAATTTAGTATAGCAAAAGACTAGTTAGCTCCTAGACTCGAGCCTCTACTACTATAGCTTGCTTTGTGATGCTAGTGATCTCCTCTTGTGCCTTAGATAGCTACCTATATTGATTAGCTAGCTTTACCTCTAGAGTGGCAATAGTAGTTTCTCACTCACACTACTAAGTCTGATATTTTCCAAGCTAACTCTACAAGTTAGCAACCTGAGATAGGAGTAACCCTCTACACTATCAGGAGGAACCTCACTGTCCTATGGAGCCTCATAATCTAGGTCATCCCTGAGAGCCTCCTTGGTGGTGGCCTCTATGCCCCATATGCCCTTCATCTATTGGTGTACCCTGCACCCATCAGGATCCACAACTACCTATGTCTAATCATTAACTTCGCCCAGAGACCCTGATCCATGCCAATGTAGCATCGACCACCATCCATCGTATGTTGGAGTGCTAACAGGATGGTTAGATCCAGTCTCTAGGAAATTATCTGGATTGTCCTCTAGAGCCAGAGGCTGGATCCATGGAAGATGTTTCTCTAGATCCAAGCGCCTATAGACAAAGGGGATCTCTAGAATATCCTGTACTAGGTTGAACTACCATAGGATGCGAGAATAGAACTGATACTCTCTAATATTTGTCTTTTGACAGAGTAGACATCTATCCTAGTGAGCTTATTGAAGCCACTTGTTGACATCAATCCAGTCAGGATACTCCATGTACGATCACCACTCGATATCATATGGCCCGAGTCCTGCAAATCATGTGATATAATTTTGGACATCGCTAGCATGTGTCCTTATCTAGAAGCCCTTCTCCTCTCGAGGCCAACATGCAGCATAGCACTAGTGAGCATCATTTATCTCCATGATATACAGGGGAAGCTCCCCAGGATGCTCTATCCTAATGTGCTGCCAGCCCCAAATCTAAAGAAGTTGACTATAGCTAATCCCCTGGTGGCTTCAGTCAGTAATCTGGTAGAGCTCTCAATACAATTGGTAGAGAAGGGTGCTCCCCTAGGCTAGTCATAGTGGTCGACGGATGGTGCTCTGAACAACTCTCCTGATAGTAGCTAAAAGCTTCCATGAAATACTCGTGCTCGAGGAGTCTGGAAGCACAAATTACACCACCAGGTACATGAAAATGGCCTCATGTATAGAGAAGATATTCTTCCCCTATCAATAATCGATATGGACCCCTCCATGGTCAATGTTGTGCTGAGCCTCCTCACTCCAAGATTTGAAGATGGCATTAAAGACAAAATCCTTAGCCTCAAAAGTAGAAGAGACGATGGCCTCACCATAAATGGAGATCCTAAAGATCCTATAGACATCCTCTAAGGTAATTATCATTTCACTTGTAGGCAAGTGAAATGTGGTTGTCTGCGCATTCCAATGTCGGGCCAACGTAGTCAAGTGGTCCTGATCTACCCTAATAGTGGGTAGATCCAATACATAGCCAAATCTGATAGCTCTGAACCATTCCTGCTACCCATGAGTGAGATATCCATAGAGAGTCTTAATAATGTCAGTCTCTCGAGCTCTAGAGGTCAATCTCTGAAATAGAAAGCATAATATAAGAAAAATCTAACTAAAATGAGAAAAAACATTTTAAAATGACCTAAAAATCAGCAAAAATAGTTAAAAACTGATAAACTTGCAAAAACATGTCATCAAGAAAGCCTACAAATCAAAATGTCATTCAGAAAGGTCAAAAATGTATTAAATAACATTAATTCCTTTTAAAACCTTAGAAAAATAAAAAAAATTATAATTTTTTTCTAAAGTTTACAAACTGCGGGTCAACTCTGTGGTCCGCATGCGGTCAAAAATTGACCGTTGATATTGTGAATGCTAATCGTAGCTGGTACCTGCGGTCTCAGACTGAGATCCCATCGGGTACGATACTGCGACCAAAAATGAAAAAATTAAAAAATGTAATTCTAATCTACCCTAGACTAAGGTGGGGTTCATTACCAACAATTTAGTATGATTGGTTAACCAATTACTTAATTGGGTTTATTTAGTGATAATGGATGCAAGGTCTTGGTTTCAAATTACATTACCCTCACCTCATCCACCGTGGCTAGAAGAAGCTTGTTCGTGCTCTGCCATTGTGTTGTGTAAGGTATAGGTGAAGTTTGGTAGGATGCAGGTCAGTTTCTCAGTTGTCACTGTCAAAGCTCTAGTTTGTAAGTTGCTATCAGGGAATAATAAGAGAAATATGAAATTTTGTATTTTTATAAGCCTCTAATATTTCGCACGGACCGCATGCCCTAGCTGCGGTTCCAAAAATTACAAATGGGAACCATAGAACCTAGTCGTGGTTTGCAACTGGTAATAAATTTGATAAATTCCCACCATGGGATGGTTTAAAATGATCAACTAATGCCTCACATTGGGTCAAATCTCAATAAAATCAATCAATTAAGAAATTTGGTGATAAGAAAGCATTGGGATCTAATTAAAAATAAAAAATCTAGCTGATATTATAAAGTACATTCAATCGAGGTCGTTGCTATGACAATCCTTCCATGGAGCGATGCACCTCCCAGCAAAATAAATAATCTCAATGCATAATTTTGAAGAACACAAGTTTATACTGAGAGGGGGGGCATGAACAGTATAAGACCTCTTTTTACTTTTTCCTTTATACTTCAAAATAGTAAAGCAATATACCCAAAGCAATATCAAAGCAATGCACAATATCATCCACAAAGTGACACCAATTTTAACGTGGTTCACCCAGAATTGTTGGGCTACGTCCACAAAACTTTTCTCTAAAAGTTATCTCAAAGTCCTTTGGGAATCCTTCCCAATTACAATGTTTATGAGCCTTGGCCCAAAGGAGATACCTTCCCCCAATCAGAATTTATGAGCCTCTGCTCAAAGGAGATACCTTCCCCTCTGCTTTGGAAATGATCCCTCAGAAGATCAACTGCCTCTACTTCTTGCCAGCACGTGGAACTCCTTTTCATCGAAGACCTCTTGTCCTCAATGCTTAGCCTAAGAGACCTCTGCCTTCTATGATCACGTCCACAGCAGCTCGACAACCTGTACCAAACACGATCGGTCGATCTAGTACAAGTCTTCCTCTGTCTGTTAGATCTGTCCAACTCTTGAACAAATCAATCCTCTGCATACAAGCCTTCTCAAAGACTTGCCAAATATGTCCTCAGGTTCTTCTCATAGAACCGATGCACCTCTATCCTCAATAGAACTATCAAACTCAGCTCACAAGTCCTCTGCTAGGACCTGTCCAAATCTACTAACAAGTCCCCACCGAAACCTGTCCAAAACATCTCACAAGTCCCCACCGAAACCTGTCCAAAATTGCTCACAAGTCCCCACTGGAACCTGTCCAAAAACTGCTCACAAGTCCCCACTGGAACCTTTCCAAAAACTCAGCACTCACAAAGAAAAACTTTCTTAGTAGGAAATCACAAAGTGAATTGTTAGAGACCCAATGTGATTTGTCAAACTCATAGAAGCATAAAGAGAATTGTTAGAGACTCAATATGTTCTATACTCAAATCCCAATCTCAAAACTCAACTCAAATCAACTCAGCTCAATCTCAATCTCAAATCTGAAAACTCAACTCAATATCTAAAATGGATAGGATAGAATGTTTTCTTTCAAGAACATGAAACCCCAACAATTGCCAACTATGCAAAGAATCACATATCAAGGATACTCATGTTATTTTCACCATCAATTAGGGTTTCAACAACAATGCTCATCAAACAAGGTTTAGTCAACCAACACCATTCAACTCAACATCAACCTTGAAGCATTCAACCAATCATCACAAGAAAAGGAAACAAGTAGAAATCCTTTTCCCTCCAAAGATATTTTAACAAAACAGCCACCAACACAATATCACCAAATGTAAAGAATAACTTGCTCAAATCAACTCAATGGAGTAAGCCCAATATCATGAATCAAGTAAAGCAATAACTTGATCAAACAACCTCTATGGAAGCAACTCAACCATCAAACTCAAAATAGCCAACCAAGGGTTCCACAAACTCAATGCAAGTAGTAAGACTCACAAACATAAACCCTAGTGCACAATGCTTCCACTACCTCAAACCAGAATTATGCATTCACCAAAACTCTCATCAAGGATAACAATGCATAACAAGTCTTCAACAAACCAGAAAATAGGATTTACACCCAACCAAAGGAAACCTAGTTGAAAACCTTTTCATTCCAACCTTATTTCAGAAAACATACACCAATCATACTCATAAGGAAAATGTGCCCATACCTTTTTGGAGTAGAAGAAAAATGATCCTTAAAGTCTGTCACCACACACAACCCTCAAACTTCCAACCAAGTTAGGGTTAGAACCAAGATAAATGAGCATATATAAAAACTTTCCTTAATACATCTTTTAGCTTCTCTTCTTTAAAAACAACCACCAAAGAAGCCAAAAACACAACAACCAAAACTTACACCTTATATCTCCATTTTTAAATTTAGCATAGCAAAAGACTAATCTCAAAAATACAACCAAAGAAATATCCCCTTATTTCTCCTATGTCTTTTAAACAATGCTAAACAATGCAAAAAATCATATCAAGAAAATAATCACACCTTATATTGGCTGCCCTTGAAGAATCCGAAATTTGTGGCACAAAACACGTTTTAATAAAAGCGTGACTAATCCATGCACGGCTCCCTCCACGGGGATCGAAACACAGACCTCCGCCTACGCAAGGCCCAAATGCAGCCTTCGCTGCCACTAGCCCACAAGGGGCTTACGAAGTCCAAGACGGACTTCCTTCCACATAAACGATCAAGCTTTTCGAAAGCTTTTCAAACCACAAGCTCTCCTCTTTCGCAACATAAACAGAGCATTCGATCATAGCCAAACCAATTAATTGCCTTTGATTTTCCAAGAGTTTAACCTTAGGAACCTTCTCATATTTATAGTCCATACGTGGACTTTAGAACACGTCAGTTTCAAAGAAAAGTAATTTCAAATTTAATCTAAATTTGCTTTCTAAAGGGTTTAAAAAACCCTTAAAGTATTTTTAATAAATTAAAAATAATTTCTCCCTTAATTAATTAAATAATTAATTAATTAAAACCTTGAAGGGTTTTAAATAATAATTAAATAAATAATAAAGAGAACCTCCATTGGTTTTAATAAAAACCATTGCCAATGGAATCTCTCCGGATTCTCTTAAAAATATTCTCTTGGAATCTTCCACCTTTGAAGCCAACACATCCTCTTAACATTAATGTCATTTCCTTTTGACATCAATGACAACTCATAGACAAGAAGCTAGGATCTCAAACCCAAAATTGCCAACAATCTCCTCCTTTGTCATTGATGGCAAACCATGCTTCTCAACAACACTTGAACTCAACATTGTTGTAAAGAAATCAGCTCCCCTTGTCTTGAGGCTCTCCCCCTTACTCATATCTCTCCCCCTTTGTCATCAATGGCAAAGGGTCACCTTTGGGGCTTGGGACTAAGAATGAGCCTCTTAGCTTAGTCCCTCCCCCACCTCCTATTGAGGTGTTTAATTCCGGGGTGGGAGTAAAACTCCCAACGAGGCAGCGATCATCATCAGTGTCTATAGTTGCCTTACCATGTCTTCTCCTATTCTCCTTGTCCATATTCCTGTTCCTGTTCCTGTCACTGTTCTTGTTCCTATTATCATTCTTGTTCTTATCCATGCCTTGATCCTTGGACTTGTTCATACCACTGTTTCTGTTCTTGTACCTTGGAAGTTCAGCTCTACACTATCTAGTCTGTGTGACCTTCATTGTTGCACTTATAACAAGTAACAATGTTATTTCTTTTAGGCATACCTGTTCTTTGAATCCACCGTTCGACTAACCACTGTCCTGTTATTAGCCTTGCAAAAAATTACCTTATGCCCAAACTGTTTACAAGAGTAGCAATACCCTTGAAAGAAATTACCACCTCTAAAACTGTCATTTACCTTCCTTACTTGAGTCATGCAATGTGAAGCCATGTGACCAAACCTATGACAAGCAAAACATCTGCCATTAAACTTTCCTATAAGTGACCTTCTAGGTCCTGTAAACTTTCTCATCTAATTTATCCTTGAGTCTAGCATTCTTCTTTCTTTCCTTTTCCAAAACACTAAGAGCACTAATAAGTTCACTTTAAAGATCCTTTATTTGTTTGCTTTTTGAATCATCAAAGCCTTTTTCAGATTTCTTATCACTAGAGGTGCTACCATTTTCAAAAACCATACATGCATCTTCCTTATAGTTTTCTAAAGCATCCTCATACATACTAGAAACCAAATCATTATTTGTGCAATCATCCTCAAGGTGACCAAAATTTCCACATCTAAGACATTTCATGATAATGAATCTATGTTTTGGTTCTTCCTCTTTTTCGATATGAACAACATCTCATTTTCATTATCACTTGAAGAACTTTCACTATCACTACTAGAACACTTACTTGCTTTGTATAGGTAGAAACTCTTCTTGTGCTTGTGAGAATACTTCTTTCCTTGATTGATGTGCTCATCTTTGTTTTTCCTATGATGCTTGTGCTTTTTCAGAATCCTTACTCTTAGAATCCTATTTATCTTCATCACTTTCATTCTTGGGAACAGTACAGTCAGTAGCATAATGACCAAACTTTCCATAATTGAAACATCTTATATTTTTCATACTTTTGTGTTTTCTAGAGAACTTGCCTTTCTTGCTGTAATATGCCTCTTCATCACTAGAAGACTCATCACGAATAGGTGTTGCATTGCCACTTGAATAATCCATTGTGTTCTTTACTAGCTTTTCCTTCAAGCTGTTAAACTTTTTGAAGGCACCCCTTCCTGATACCAATTGAAGAACACAAGCTTATACTAAGAAGGGGGGGTGAACAATATAAGACCTCTTTTTAATTTTTCCTTTATACTTCAAAACAGTAAAGCAATATACCCAAAGCAATATCAAAGCAATGCACAATATCATCCACAAAGTGACACCAATTTTAATGTGGTTCACCCAGAATGGTTGGGCTACGTCCACAAAAATTTTCTCTAAAAGTTATCTCAAAGTTCTTTGGGAATCCTTCCCAATTACAATGTTTATGAGCCTCGGCCCAAAGGAGATACCTTCCCCCAATTAGAATTTATGAGCCTCTACTCAAAGGAGATACCTTCCCTCTCTGCTCTGGAAATGATCCCTCAGAAGATCAAGCTGCCTCTACCTCTTGCCAGCATGTGGAACTCCTTTCCATCGAAGACTTCCTGTCATCAATGCTTAGCCTAAGAGACCTCTGCCTTCTATGATCACATCCACAACAGCTTAGCAACCTGTACCAAACACAGTCAGTCGTTCTAGTACAAGTCTTCCTCTGTCTGTCAGATCTGTCCTACTCTTGAACAAATCAATCCTCTACATACAAGCCTTCTCAAAGACTTGCCAAATCTGTCCTCAGTTTCTTCTCATAGAACCAATGCACCTCTGTCCTCAAGTTCTCTGATAGAACTATCAAACTTAGCTCACAAGTCCTCTGCTAGGACCTATCCAAATCTGCTCACAAGTCCCCATCGAAACCTGTCCAAAACTGTTCACAAGTCCCCACCAAAACCTGTCCAAAATTGCTCACAAGTCCCCACCGGAACCTGTCCAAAAACTGCTCACAAGTCCCCACTGAAACCTGTCCAAAAACTCGGCAAGCTCACAAAGAAAAACTTTCTTAGTAGGAAATCACAAAGTGAATTGTTAGAGACCCAATGTGATTTGTCAAACTCATAGAAGCATAAAGAGAATTGTTAGAGACTCAATATGTTCTATACTCAAATCCCAATCTCAAAACTCAAATCAAATCAACTCAACTCAATCTCAATCTCAAATCTAAAAACTCAACTCAATATCTGAAATGGATAGGATAGAATGTTTTCTTTCAAGAACATGAAACCCCAACAATTGCCAACTATGCAAAGAATCACATAACAATGATACTCATGTTATTTTCACCATAAATTAGGGTTTCAACAACAATGCTCATCAAACAAGGTTTAGTCAACCAACACCATTCAACTCAACATCAACCTTGAAGCATTCAACCAATCATCACAAGAAAAGGAAACAAGTAGAAATCCTTTTCCCTCCAAAGATATTTGAACAAAACAACCACCAACACAATATCACCAAATGTAAATAATAACTTGCTCAAATCAACTCAATGGAGTAAGCCCAATATCATGAATCAAGTAAAGTAATAACTTGATCAAACAACCTCTATGGAAGCAACTCAACCATCAAACTCAAAATAGCCAACCAAGGGTTCCACCAACTCAATGCAAGTAGCAAGACTCACAAACATAAACCCTAGTGCACAATGCTTCCACTACCTCAAACCAAAATTATGCATTCACCAAAACTCTCATCAAGGATAACAAATCATAAGAAGTCTTCAAGAAACCAGAAAATAGGATTTACACCCAACCAAAGGAAACCTAGTTGAAAACCTTTTCACTCCAACCTTATTTCAGAAAACATACACCAATCATACTCATAAGGAAAATGTGCCCATACCTTTTTGGAGTAGAAGAAAATTGATCCTTAAAGTTGTCACCACACACAACCCTCAAAATTCCAACCAAGTTAGGGTTAGAACCAAGATAAATGAGCATATATAAAAACTTTCCTTAATACATCTTTTAGCTTCTCTTCTTTAAAAACAACCACCAAAGAAGCCAAAAACACAACCAAAACTTACACCTTATATCTCCATTTTTAAATTTAGCATAGCAAAAGACTAATCTAAAAAATACAACCAAAGAAATATCCCCTTATTTCTCCTATGTCTTTTAAACAATGCTAAACAATGCCAAAAATCATATCAAGAAAATAATCACACCTTATATTGGCTGCCCTTGAAGAATCCAAAATTCGCGGCACAAAAGAAGCCTAATTAGTCTGAACCGCATTCCAGACCTATGATTTACAAATAAACCATGGCTGAGACCTACGGTTTAAAGTCTAGACCATAGTTGTGACCTACGATTTTAACTGAAGTTCAATTGGCCTTCAATCTGAGGTAAATCGGTTGGAACGACCATTTGATCTAGAAGAAGGTGATTAATGGATGGAGGATTCTAGAGGCTTCCATTCCAACTATCCTAACCACCTCTTCTTGATCTTGGCTTCTCTAGGAATCCACCCTCAGTCATAGGGCATCCTATAAATACCCCCTCCAAATGGGGATAAGATATAGATGATTTGAATAGCAAAGCGTTTTCGAATTTTCAATAGAGAGTTAATTGATCAAGCAAGAAGCAAATCCCTATCAAATTACATACTGAATTCATGCATTTGAGAAGACAACTTTGCTATTCATCCAAAGATCAATTTGCCATGGAAGTTCTAGGAGCCTAGAAGAACCAAGAAATGCAAATCCAGGTAAACTAAGGCCCATCACAGTGATTCAACCACCAAACCTGTCATAAGGACACCAAAGGCAACCCTTGAACATAATTGGACAAGGACGTCAAGCCCACTACCCTTGGAATTGAGGGTAATCCTATCAAAGTGCTAATCATGGCTTTCAACCATGGTTTACAATGCATACCGCTCACGAGAGTTACGGTTTGCAGCAAAGGTATCACCACCTTCCTATTTTCATTTATGTTTGGTCAATTAGATTAGATTAGTTGTTTTCATGGTTTAATTGTAGTTTAGTAGACTTCTAACCATAGAATTAGGTTAGATTAGTTTATTTATGTTATGCTTCAATTAAGACATTAATGGGTTCTTTATGCACTTTCATGCCTTGCTTTACATATTTGATCCATGTATAGAGTAACTGTTGTCTTTCTTTATGCTACAATATGAATCTTTATTCAATTTGCATCGTTTAAAAGAACTTTTCATGTTTTCTTGATTATGCATATGTAATGGTGTCATTATGCAAATTTCCTAAAAGGGCCTCATCATGAGAGGTTGCCTATATTTTTGACACTTCTATGTTGTTTCTTGACCATAGGACACAATTTCAAAGGAGAACCAACTATCAAGTTCCTTCCCCAACACGAAGAATAGGGTCATCGACACCCTAGAGCAGTTCGTGTCACCCTGAAAGGCACTTGGAAATCACACCTACCCTTGAGAGGGAAACAATTACACACTCCTATTGTAATACTGTATCAAAGTGATTATCCCTAAGAGGGATGTACCTGTAATTTGATTTTGATTTCGAATATAATGGAATAAAGCATATTTATTCTTTATTCATTTGTTGTCAATTTCTTGTTCTTGTATGCATGTTATGCTTTTATCAATTATTACAATAGGATACCTCGGGTGTGAGCCTTTTTTGTGGTTATAGAATCAAAAGTTGAACTAGGCCTAGCCAAGGCATTAATTTTTTTTCAAATCTAAATGTGTTCAGATCATCCATGGTGGTCAAGCGACACCATCACTTTAATAATTATCATTAACCTCATCAACTTGTCACTTGAGGGGGTAGTCATAATATCAAATCACAATAAAAATCAATAGAAGATCCCTAAGATCGTAGATCCCTTGATCTTGTCAAAATTGCATTCATCCTTACAAATCATTGTCAACATCTATCATAAGCTTACCCATTTGCTTGGGGTAAATAGAAAATATGATAATTTGTTTGTATCTCTTCTCCTTTTGGTTATATAGGCCTAACTCCTATTGTAGCATCAAACGCTACCCGAATGCCTGATGGTGAGTGCAAGCTTTTAAAATGTAAGCCTTTCACCCAATTGGAAGCAATGATTCCAGGATGCACATCCTTTTGTTGGACAAGAGGTATCTAATGTTGATCTGACTAATGATCATCATGGAAGATTCGACATCATTTTAGGAGGTATATTTTTGCTCAGCGTTTTTTGATCTCACAATGCATCTCAAAAGAGGTATTTGTAGACATCTAGAATGCATCATGTCAAGGGTGACTACTCATATGGATATGCTACAAGACCATATAGAGGATCTTGGATAGACTCCAAGATAGAGTAGTGGTTCTAACCATTCAATTTGGTCTCCTTGGAATAATCAGTCTGAACTGCAGCCCAGACCTACGGTATACAAGCTGAATCACGGTTGAGACCTATAGTTTACATTCTAGACCGCAGTTGTAACCTATGGTCTTAATTGAAGTTTAGTTGGCCTTAATCCGAGCCAAATCGGTTTGAATGACCATTTGATCTAGAAGATGGTGGTTAGAGAACGAAAGCTTCCAATCCAACTATCCTAACCACTCTTTCTTGATCTTGGATTCTTCATGAAGCCATCCCTAGCCCTAGGGTAGTCCTATAAGTACCCCTTAGAATAAGGCAAACTATCAGAGAGAGCATTGGAGATTTGAGTAGAAAAACCTTATCAAATTGTACACTCAATCGAGTATACTGAGAGAGAGCTATTGCACTTATCCCATACCTACTTACCAAGATTCATGATGGATTGCATTATGGATGCCCTAGGAGCCTAGGAGAGCCAAGAAACACATATTCGGGCAAACAAAGGCCTTTCATAGTGAATCAACCACAAAAGCAGTTTGAGGACACCGAAGGTGACCATTGAACGTCATTTTGGATGAGGAGGTCAAGCCCAATGCCCTTGAAATTGAGGGTAAACCTATCAGATTGCTAACATCAGATTTTAACCATGGTTTATAGTGTAGACCGCTCACTAGAGATGTGATTTGCACTAGAGGTATTTCCATATTATTGTTTCTATTTTTTCCATCTAGTTAGCTTATATTAGATACTTCTATGGTTCAGTTGTAGTTTAGAATATTTTTGACCGGTAGAATTAGGTTTAGAATAGTTTCATTGCATAAGTATGCTTTAATGGATTCTTTATGTGCTTTTATGCTCTATTTCACATAATTGGTACATTCATTGTTTAGCTGCTATATTTCTTTATGCAATTCCATAAATCTTGATCCAATTAACATAGTTTAGAAATTCTTTTCATGCTTTCTTGATTATACATTATTAATGGTATATTTATGCATTTTTCCCAAAAGGGCCTCATCATGAGAGGCTACCTATATTTTTGAAACTTTTATGTTGTTTCTTGATCGTAGGGAACATATTCGAAGGAGATTCAACCATCAAGTTCCTTCCCCAACGTGAAGAAGAGGGCAACTCCACCCTAGAGCATTTTGTGACTAATTGAAAAGCAATATTGGTGCGTCTACCCTGTTAAGGGATTTGACATTGTATTAACCATATCATCATTTGAATGACCCTAAGAGGGGCATGATTGTAATTGGGGATTATTTACAAATATTAATATAAGAAACACTTATTTTGTTGAATCTATGTAATCTTGTCATTATTTTATGCTTGGATGAGTGAATTTGATTAATACAGTAGATGGGTGCATGTTTTTTGGTTAGATTAATGGATTAGCCTTATAATGGTATTTAAAAATACCTCATAACTCTATTAAAAGTTTCAAGGAACTTATGAAGGCTTTTGTTAAACAATTTTTAGTCTAAATAGAAGAGGTCACAATAAATGACCTACCAACTTAAGCAAGCCAAAAATCAATAATTCTCATATTTCTTATCTAAATAGATTTCCTTAGTAGTAAAATTCCAATATATTCCTTCCTCTAAATATCTCTTACATATCTTCATAAGGAACCTTCATGAAGAATTATCTTATCCCTTAGAAATGACCAATATTACCTCTTGTGAGGAGGCAATAGACATGGCTAAAAGGGTAGAAGTTGTCCTTATAAGAAGAGGATAAATTAGCTATAAGAAAGAAGATAAACCTTATCATAAAGGATAATACAAAAATAAAAATGTTGTTTAGGATGGTGTAACCAATTCCTACCAAACCAACATTGTAAATACAATTTAAAATGCTCCTCAAAAGCTAGTATTATCAAAACAAGATAAATCTAAGTAAAATTTTGAAAATATTGATCAAACCCAAACTGTCATGCTAAAAAATTTTCTTTATTAAAAATGATAATTATCCCACCTATTAGACCTTGGGATACTTTGAAATAATTACCCTCTCTATATATCTCTTCATTCTGATGGAAAAAGTGATGGGCATGACTCTTAATACCGACTCGATGATAAAAGGTATCAAACCTGCTCTAGCATTAGATCCAATATCTCACCATTAGTTTGTTGATGATGATATTTTATCATTTCTTGCCTCTATTATTCATACCATAGCTATTAAGTATATTTTATTATCCTTTGAAAGGGTTGTGGACTATAAAGTTAACTTCTTGAAGAGAAAGTTCTTCTTCCTCAACACCCCCTAGCAAGATAAAAGAATTGTAAATATGGGATCCTGTGGTGGAAAGAGTTTAGAGAAATTAGCTAATTGGAAAGATTCCCTATTGAGTCAAGTTGGCAAGGACCTACTGGTTAAATATACTCTATAGAGTGTTTCTATTTACTTCATGTCTCTCTTCAAGTTGCGTAGAAATTCCTCTATAAAATTGAACACATCCAAAAAACCTTCCTCTAGTCGAGATCGAAGAAAAAAAAAGGTTTTCTCTGATCGCTTGTGAGCATGTTTGTAGTATGAAATAAAATGGAGGTTGGATCTCAAAAATATGAGCCAATGAATAAAGAGCTTATAGCCAAACAAGGATGAAGGTTAATGAAAAAATATAATGTGGTATGGGTTAACATATTTATGGTAAAATACATAAACTACAATGGCAAGTTCCTTGTGGACCCAATACCTTCCAAAGGATCTACATTTTGGGTTAACATCATCAAATCATGATCCGTAATCTTGAAAGGAGGTAAATGGAATCTAGGAAATTGGAATTTTATAGACTTTTGGAGGGATAAATGGCTATTGGAGCACCTTATGACCTCTTATCCAAACTAGTTGATGGTGGAAGCAATTACAAGGTAGGATTTCATTCCTAAAGTGGTTAGATTTATGGAATCCTTCAATGACCAAAATGAGTAGAAATATCTCACTATTCTAGGTCTTTCCTAATTCAAGAAGGAGGCTTTGAACCATATATTTAACTTGTTAAAATTAGAGGTTATCAAGAATAATGAAGATGTTAATAAGCTATTATAGAAAGAAGAGAACAATGGGCTATTTTCAATGAACTATATATATTTTCTTTTGGAAGGTGTCTCTAACTCTTGGTTCCCTATCCAAAAACTTTGGCTTATATACATCACCCCCAAGGTGAAATTCATTTGGCCTATCACTCAGAACAAAATCCTCACCTTAGATATGTATTGATATGTTGATGTATTGATAAGTTCCCTCTCATTTTATGTTGATTTGCATGAGGAGCATATTACTACTTACGTAGGGTGGAAGCAACATATTTTAAAAAATCAAGTTTTTTTTATGGTGGATCTCATACATCACTCCTTTGAGACAAGCATCCGATTGTTTTGTCCTCTAATCCACTTGTGTGTTGTTATTTAAGATTTGCATGTGTTGGTCTTGGTGGATTGAGTGCGATTAAGTTTACTACATATTTATCTAGTTTCTTTTGTTTGGTCACATGGTTTCCTTAAGATTCTCCTTATCTCTTTTGGTGTTTAGATTTATAGTATTTCAGTGTGTCAAGTGAACCCTACAACATGCATAGAGTTACACTTTTTGAAGTTGAACATTTCTTTTGGTTGCATAGTAATCCCAGTTATATTCATTGGATCATCACCACCTTGTTTGCCTTCATATGGATGGGTGTTGCATGGTTGTATCTCCTATGCATCTTATTTTTGCATGGTAGTATGTTTGTGCCTTATGGAGGCATTTTTTGGTCATCTTCCTTTATTAAAGTTTTTTATGGTGGTTGGTTTTGAGGCTCGCTTGCTTCTAGGTTAAAAAGAAAAATTATATTTTGTTTCAATTTTGTAGATGATTATGAATGATAATATTGAAGCAAGGGCAATAAAGTATTTTATAAGTGTTTTTTTATTGTATTGTAGTTAATATTAAATATCCCATGAGGATCATGTTTTTATTAAAGCCTTTAATGTGAGTAAATTTTAGAGGTGTACTTGTTTTGTAAGCTTTAATATAATTGTATTAGAGTACTTTGATCTTTGTTGTTAAAAAGAGGAAATATTTATAATGATTCTTGAGATCTATGTGGATTAAGGGATCATTGTAAAGAGAAGTATGGGCTTCTCCTACATTGATTTGAATATTGTGTTTTTGTGTTCGAAAAGAGGAAATATTTATAATGATTCCTGAGATCTATGTGGATTAAAGTATCATTATAAAGAGAAGTATGGGATTATATTGTTGATTTGAATGTTGTGTTTTGTTGTTAGAAAAAAGGAAATATTTATAATGATTCTTGAGATCTGTGTGGACTAAGGGATCATTATGAAGAGAAGTATGGGCTTCTCTTGTATTGATTTGAATGTGTTTTATTTTTGGAAAGAGAAAGTATTTATAATGATTCTCTGATATCTATATCGGTTAAGGGATCATTATAAAGAGAAGTATGGGCTTATCCTAGATTAATATGGATTGATGTAACTTTGATGACTAAAATAATACTTGTTTCTTTATATAGAGATGAATGTTTCTCCTCTTCTAGTTTACCTATGTTTATGGTTGTTGCATATTAGAGTAAGGTATGAGCTAAATTGCATTACATTTTTGAGTTGTTACTATCCCTAAGTAAATTTCATAATTTTTGGGTGGTATTCCATAAAAGAAACTTGCAAACTTAGATGGAAAAATATCCTAGAAGATGGTTGTGAGCTATTCAAAATATTATTGTTTTAATTTAGCAAAGACTTGTTTTTCTTGAAATAATTGTAATCTTGACTCTTATTTCCCAGTATGGCATGATATTTTTTATGCAATGAAGAGATACTTAAATATTGTTGAATGATGTATCTTTAAGTTTGGTTATGTGGGTTCTTGTGTTGATTAAGATAATATTTAATGTTGTTTATGTTGTCTAATGTTAACTTGGAGCTAAACTCCTAAGTAATATTTGGATATGGTTGTTAATGTGTTTCTTTATGGATTGAAATATATGCTTATGTTATATGAGTTATCTTTCTAATGCAAAAAATTATGAAGGGAAATTTTTGTGATCCAAGTTTTGATAAGAGCATAGTATAGTTTATGGTTATGAGGAAATCCTTGTATGTTTTTATTTGAGATGAATAATACAATGTGCTTCTACATATATGCTTTGGTTTAGCTTTATGATGTGTTTATGTTGTTATCTATCCTTGGGATGGGTAGTCTTTCCTCTTGATAACCATAAAAATCCAATCTTGGAAGGAGTTGTTTTTATGCAATAGCCAAGTAGCTAGGATTCCTAGAAGTTGTGAGAATGCAATAGCTAGGATCTCATGAACCTAGGAGTTGTGTGTTTATAATAGCCAGAGGTAATTATGAGTAGTCACAACTTGATCGAGTAGGATCTAGTATGTGGGAAAACCTATTCACAAGACAATAGTGGTGGCTTCTTGATCAGGTAGGATCAAGAGGCCATGCTAGTTGTCGTCAAAGTGGTAATAACCTTAGTTATATAACAAAGGTATAGGAACTAAGCACTAAGGCTCTACATAGATTAACCTATCTAGGAGGAGCTAGAGCTAGGATAGGGAATTGACATCCCCCTTTAATTTTTATGGGCCTTAAATGGTAATCCATATGCAGTGGTCACATGGTCCTATATCAAGTAGGGTATAGGAAAGGTGGGGGGATCACTTATGGCATTCTTCTAAATACGTAGGTTTAGTAAGGTGAACCCAAGAAGAAGAACAAAAATAAATTACGTAAGAAGAACAGAAATAAATCTACAGAAATAAATCAAATGCACATTCCTGGAAATAAACCTACTACAAATACTAGAACTAGAAAAATCATGAACGTTTCTATGAAAGCAATAAATTGATAAATAAACAAAAAATAAATGGGGAAGAAATACTGGCTTGGAGTGGGCCCAGGCTCCAGTAGATTCCTCACGATCGAACACACGCTTAGAACTTCTAGAACTAAAATATATTTATCAATGTATTACAATCTATCTTATCATTCAAAATGGATCTTTATTAATTATCTCTATATATCCTTCAGAATGATCTACGTGTGTTTATATAACACACCTGTAGAACTTATGTTACAAAAGTGGTTACAACAGTCGATTCTTCCCAGACTAAATTATAATATTTTGGCGAATGCAATCGACGTCTGGCATTCTGTTATGAAGATGGCATGTTCATTTCAGTTTGTGCTTTGCCTAGAATCAGTAAGACATTTGGATACGTTGGTGCTATCTTCAATTTAACTCTGTATGATGCAGAGCTGGAACTGCACCAGTCGCTGCCATCCACGTCGTTCAACTCTGGTCAACGGGCAAAGAATCAGTGGTGCCTTCCGATTGTAGGGAGGAACTTACCTTTTATTAGTGCCTTTTGGTTGTAGGGAGGTGCTTACCCTCTATTAGCACCTTTCGGCTATGGAGAGGCACTTGCCTTTGGTTGGCACCTTTCGATTGCAAGAAGGCGCTTGTCTTTGGTTGGTGCCTTTCGGTTGCAGGGAGGCGCTTGTCTTTGGTTGGTGCCTTTCAGTTGGAGGGAGGTGCTTGCATTCAGATGGTGCCTTTCGACTACAAGGAGGTTCTTGTATGCAATTGGTGCCTTCCAACTACAGGGAGGTGCTTGTGTTCACTTGGCGCCTTTCGACTGCAGGGAGGCGCTTGTATTCAATCAGTGCCTTCCAACTATAGGGAGGCGCTTGTTCCCTTGGCACCTTATGGTTGTAGGGAGGTGCCTATGTTCTCTACATTAGCTCCCAATGAAATAAAGTTCCAGGTCCATCAAAAGGATCTCGACCATTCCAAATCTAACCAAATCAACTGCAATTCCACAAAACATACTAAAAGCACACAAATTAGATAACACATAATTATATCAAATATCTATATAATTATTCATAAAAGTATGCAATCCTTATTATACAGCCACATATTGATCCAAGAAATATGTACAAAATATGAGCATTTCTGGTGCTCATCATCCCCCCATGCCTAACATATGCCATGCCCTCGTGGCATCCAAACTGCAAGTAGCCCTTGGACTTCTCATCGTCACCATCTCTTGGAGGATTTGGCTGCCCCTATGGCCTGAGTCTATCTTTTCATGCCGACATGTGAAGGTGTGGTTCACCTCTGCCTATGGGAAACTATGGATATTAATTGTCCCCTTCTTGTTATGGCTGCCACTGGTGGTGGTATAGCTAGCATTGTTCTTGTCAATTGAAATGTAGCTTCGACAGCTTGCCAGAGGTTGGCGTCTAGAGGTTTGGCCTCTGCCAGAAGGATATCTGAGTTATCCCCTCTAGAAGACACTACTTGGGCCTTGTATAATATGGCCACTTCAGGGGTAAGCCTTGCATTCTCCTTTGTGATTACAGCGGTCTCCAATTGTGGGCCATATACTCCCCACTGTTCCAAGTACCTCCTCATCATGGAAGGTCACCCTCGGGATGAACCATAGATGTCCCAAAACTGGTTGTCTTCTATCAGATTGACGCAGATGCCAGAATCTCCTTTTATCCTCGAGGATGCCTTCCTGGCTGCCTTGGCTGCTTTCATTTCATTGCACAGCTGCTCAAAATATTTTTGCCTTTCAACGAACAACTACATATCCCATTCGTCCTCCTCTAACTTGACGAAGGTCACTTTTGCCTTCTATCAAGCCGTCATGGGCCTCTTTGCCTTGGCCTCTATAGAAAAAGTGGCGGCTCATACAGGGGTCTCTTATTTCTCCTTTGGGGACTTCTCTTCACTCTGAAGGATTCACTGTGCTGCTATCTCTGGGGGTGATTCTTCATCCTCCTGTCTTCTTGGTATCAAACCCTTAGGCTCTTCTCCTTCTTTAGGCCTGGGGAGGTCCTCCACATCCTCTGGTCTTATCTACTGTTGGAGGCCTTCGTCCTGCTCTGTGTCACTCAAGACAATGACAAGGGGCATCGTAGGACTTCTTTCATTTTCACCCCTAAAAATAGAGGATTCCTCCCCAAAGGATACACCAACCCAAAGGAGACACCAATCCCCTAGCTCTACTCTAGCTGGTGATCCTCTAGAAGACCTCTACCTCTGCTGCCCTTAGCAAATGGAACTCTATCCACAGAAGACACCTATCCTCCCTGCTCTGGCTGGAGACCTCTGTCCTCAACTGTATCACCTCCAAAGCTGGTCCTCGAATTTGCACTAAACATAGTCCTTCGGTCTAGCACAAATGTCCTCGATCTCTTTCTCTAATCTGCACCAAACACAGTCCTTCGGTCTGGCACAAATGTCCTCGAATCTACACCAATCTCTGTCCTCAACTGGTTCTCAATTCTGGTTCACAAAAGTGGTTCACAAGCTTTCACTAAAGCTTGCTTGATCTTCACCCAAGTCTTCACCTAGACTTGTCTCAGATCTGCTTTGCAAGTTCTCACTAGAACCTGCCCAACCTGCTCCACAAACTCAACAAAAGCTTGCTTAAATCTGTCCAACAAGCCCTCTCAATGACTTGTCCAAATCTGCTTGTAAGCTCTCAAAAAAACTCACACAAATCTGTCCTTAAGTTCTCTCTGCGTAGTTATAGCCGAACTTGGTCGAACTTCAACCTTTGCACCTCTGCACAATCACAGCGGCATCGTCTTCGCACACTCTACTTCCTTTGCGATCTTTCACACTTAGAATGATTCGATGAAACACACTCTGCACACTACGATCGAATTCGCACTCTGCTCACAGCGATCGAACTTCTTGCACTGCGCACTATCTCCGAACGTCGCATATCAACAACACATCCATCGACCTTCCAACTCTCCAAACAACCCTCCTTTTATACTAACACTTTCAAGATCAAAACCTTGATCTTAGTCAGCTGCACAACCCTAAACTACGTCGACTGCAAACCCTAATCTTCGTCGGCCCAAATTTAACTTTGTCGGCCTCACTGCCTCTGCAACTCTTCTGTAGCTTCTATCACGAAACTACAACATGTCGCGATATCGTGACACTTTTGCAACCGTATACCTTCTTTTGGCTTTTGTCATGATATCACGACACTTCAGCCTTTGTCAACTTCAACTAAGCTCTTGTCGCGATATCGTGACACTTCTGACTTAGTCAACATCAACTTTGCTTTTGTCGTGAAATCATGACACTTCTGCCTCTGCAGACTCCGACTTCACTTCTATCGTGAAATCGTGACACTTCTATCTTCATAGTTCACAACTTGGCTTCTGTCATGAAATCATGACACTTCTCCTATTGAAGACCTGCTTTGTGTTTCTGTCATGAAATCGTGACACTTTCTCCAACCGAACGCTGCCATCTCAATCTATCACGAAATCGTGACACTTTCTCTTCCTTGCATTCTTGTCTTGTCTGCACTAGCGAAAATGGAACATGTCATGAAATCATGACGCTTTCACCTTTGAGCTCTTCCTCCTTGAATTTGTCATGAAATCATGACACTTCTAGCTTCCGTACGTTTTCTTTGCAGCCTATCATGAAATCGCGACGCTTTCAGCTTCCGTACGACTTCTCTGCAACCTGTCGTGAAATCGTGACGCTTCTCATTTCAGACTCTTCTCTTTGCTGCATGTCATGAAATCATGATAGTTCTTACTTGGAACATTTTCATCTGCAGCATGTCATGAAATCGTGACATTTTATCTTGCTTCCACTTTGTCTTCTGACTTGTCGCGAAATCGTGACACTTTTTCTCCTTAGCGCTTTTCTTTTCTTCGGGTCGCGAAAACCCGACATGTCGCGATATCGTGACACTTTTTCTCCTGGACTCTCTCTCCTGCATTATGTCATGAAATCATGACACTTTTTCTTTCGGACTCTCTCTCTTGCATTATGTCGCGAAATCGTGACACTTTTTCTTTCGGACTCTCTCTCCTGCAACATGTCGCAAAATCGCGACACTTTTCGTCCGTTCAACCTTCCTTGCAATATGTCACGAAATCATGACATTTCTAACTCGAACATTCTCTCTCCTCTTTGAGTCATGAAACTGTGACATGTCGCGATATCGCGACACTTTTCTAAAAAGCTTTTTCTCGTCGGCTTAAGTCACGAAAATGCGACATGTCGCGATATCGCGACACTTTTCTAAAAAGCTTTCTTTCGAACCTGTCATGCCGAACCTTCATCAAAACAAATTATTTGACATTAATTCAAATTCCTTCAACAACTTCTTGACATCAATGACAACTTATTCACTTGAGCAAATGCAATGTACCCAAGGTACCCAAAATTGCCAACAATCTCCCCCTTTGTCATTGATGGCAAACCTTTACTAAAAACACGTCTTAAGAGCCAAAACTGAAACCAACTGTGCTAACAACTGAGAAACTATGCCCACAACTGAGAATATTCCTTTGAAGTTTTGCTCCCCCTGACTTGAAGCTTTCCTCTTCACTTGAAGCTCTCCCCCTTACTCATATCTCTCCCCCTTTGTCATCAATGGCAAAGGGTCACCTTTGGGGCTCGGGACTAAGAATGAGCCTCTTAGCTTAGTCCCTCCCCCACTTCCTGATGAGGTGATTAATTCTAGGGTGGGAGTAAAACTCCCATTAGGCACTGATCATCATCAGCGTCTATCACTTCCTTGTCGGGCCTTCTCTTGAACTCTTTGCCCGTATTCCTGTTCTTGTCACTGTTCTTGTTCCTATTATCATTCTTGTTCTTATCCATGCCTTGATCCTTGGACCTGTTCATACCACTGTTTCTATTCCTGTACCTTGGAAGTTCAGCTCTACACTGTCTAGCTGTGTGACCTTCATTGTTACACTTATAACAAGTAACAATGTTATTTCTTTTAGGCATACCTGTTCTTTGAATCCGCCTGTTCTGACTAAACCTGTTCTGGCCGAACCTATTTTGATCAAACCTGTTCCTGTAATTAACCTTGCAATAGACTGCCTTGTGCCCAAACTATTGACAAGAGTAGCAGTACCCTTGAAAGAAACTAGCGCTTCTGAAATTTCCGTTTACCTTCTTCATTTGAGCCATGCAATGTGCAGCCATGTGACCAAACCTGTGACACGCAAAACATCTATCATGAAATTTTCCTTTATTCGACCTCTTGGGTCCTGAAAACTTCTTCTTTTCATTCTGAATTTCATTTTTTGTTTCTACGCATCTATCATTCAAGGACTCATGATCTGAAATACTTTCCTCATCAGAACTCTCTTCCTTTTGGAGTCTCTTACTAGACTCTCCAGCTTGTTCCTTAACAAAACCAAGGCCTATTTTATCCGTTGTCTTTCTTTGACCTTTGATGAGTGACTTAACCTTTTTGGAGCTATCTTGAAACCTGTAAAGCTTATCCTTGTACTCTTTAGTTTCCTCTTTCAAAGAGGCCATTTTCTGATCTAACTCACTATACTCAAGAACCTTAGACTCTAACTCATCCTTGAGTTCTTGTATCTTAGCCATAGAGAAGTCAAGACTTTCTATAAGATCGTCTCTCTCCATACAACATTCATCTAACTTATCCTTGAGTCTAGCATTCTTCTTTCTTTCCTTTTTCAAAACACTAAGAGCGTTAGTAAGTTCACTTTCAAGATCCTTTGTTTGTTTGCTTTCTGAATCATCAAAGCCTTTTTCAGATTTCTTATCACTAGAGGTGCTACCCTTTTCAAAAACCATACAAACATCTTCTTTATAGTTTTCTGAAGCATCCTCATACATACTAGAAACCAAATCATTATTTGTGCAATTATCCTCAAGGTGACCAAAATTTCCACATCTAAGACATTTCATGATAATGAACCTATGTTTCGGTTCTTCCTCTTTTTTTGATATGAACAACATCTCATTTTCATTATCACTTGAAGAACTTTCACTATCACTACTAGAACACTTACTTGCTTTGTCTAGGTAGAAACTTTTCTTGTGCTTGTGAGAATACCTCTTTCCTTGATTGTTGTGCTCATATTTGTTCTTCCTGTGATGCTTGTGCTTTTCAGAATCCTTGCTTTTAGAATCTTGTTTATCTTCATCACTTTCATTCTTGAGAACAGTACGATCGGTAGCATAATGACCAAACTTTCCACAATTAAAACATCTTATATTTTTCATGCTTTTGTGCTTTCTAGAGAACTTGCCTTTCTTGCTATAATATGCCTCTTCATCACTAGAAGACTCATCACTCTCTTGAAGCTGTTTACCCTTGGATTTCTTGGTAGCCTTGAAAGCTGCCTCTTTCTTGACGTCAACCTTCACCTGAGTTCTCAACTCAAATGCTGCAAGTATGCTATGAAGCTCATCCTTTTTCAACTTATCCAAATCTTTAGCTTCCTCAATAGCAGAAATCTTTTCACTAAATCTATTAGGAAGAGATCTTAAAATCTTATCACATACATCATTTTCAGCAAGCTCAAGACCTAAGTCTTTCATGGAGTTAACAACCTCATCCATACGAAGCATGTAATCACTAATATTTTCATCATCATTCATCTTGAGTTGTTCAAACATACCTTTGAAGTGTCTCAACTTGGCCTTTCTAACATTTGTATCACCTGTATGAACCACCTGCAGTTGTTTCCACATTTCACTAGCTATTTTGCAATGAATTACTTTGGTGAGATCTGCTTTCTATAAGCCTTTCAGGATTGCGTTCATTGCTTTTGAATTGCTGTGATGTAGGAGCCTTTCTTCTTTAGTATTTGGACCATGTACAGGAATAGTGTACTCATCTTCAATTACTTCCCATACCTCATTACCAAGTGCCATTAGATGAACCTTCATCCTCGCACTCCAAAGACCAAAATCTGACCCATCAAGAATAGGTGCTGCATTGCCACTTGAATAATCCATTGTGTTCTGTATTAGCTTTTCCTTCAAGCTGTTAAACTTTTCGAAGGCACCCGCTCTGATACCAATTGAAGAACACAAGCTTATACTGAGAGGGGGGGTGAACAGTATAAGACGACTTTTTACTTTTCTTATTTATATTACAAAATAGTAAAGCAATATACCCACAACAATATCAAAGCAATGCATAAAACATCCACAAAGTGACAACAATTTTAACGTGATTCACCCAGAATGGTTGGGCTACGTCCACGGATAAAATATTTCACTAAATTTTATCAATCCAACTTCTGGGAATACCTTTCCCGATTACAATGTTTATGGGCACCAACCCAAAGGAGACACCAATCCCCTAGCTCTGCTCTGGCTGGTGATCCTCTAGAAGACCTCTACCTCCGCTGCCCTTAGCAAATGGAACTCTATCCATAGAAGACACCTGTCCTCCCTGCTCTGGCTGGAGACCTCTGTCCTCAACTCTATCACCTCCAAAGCTGGTCCTCGAATTTGCACTAAACACAGTCCTTCGGTCTAGCACAAATGTCCTCGATCTCTTTCTCTAATCTGCACCAAACACAGTCCTTCGGTCTGGCACAAATGTCCTCGAATCTGCACCAATCTCTGTCCTCAACTGGTTCTCAATTCTGGTTCACAAAAGTGGTTCACAAGCTTTCACTAAAGCTTGCTTGATCTTCACCCAAGTCTTCACCTAGACTTGTCTCAGATCTGCTTTGCAAGTTCTCACTAGAACCTGCCCAACCTGCTCCACAAACTCAACAAAAGCTTGCTTAAATCTGTCCAACAAGCCCTCTCAATGACTTGTCCAAATCTGCTTGTAAGCTCTCAGAAAAACTCACACAAATCTGTCCTTAAGTTCTCTCTACGTAGTTACAACCGAACTTGGTCGAACTTCAACCTTTGCACCTCTACGCAATCATAGCGACATCGTCTTCGCACACTCTGCTTCCTTTGCGATCTTTCACACTTAGAATGATTCGATGAAATGCACTCTACACACTATGATCGAATTCACACTCTGCTCACAGCGATCGAACTTCTTGCACTGCGCACTATCTTCGAACGTCGCATATCAACAACACATCCATCGACCTTCCAACTCTCCAAACAGCCCTCCTTTTATACTAACACTTTCAAGATCAAAACCTTGATCTTAGTCGACTACACAACCCTAAACTACGTCGGCTGCAAACCCTAATCTTCGTCGGCCCAAATTTAACTTTGTCGGCCTCACTGCCTCTGCAACTCTTCTGTAGCTTCTGTCATGAAACTACAACATGTCACGATATCGTGACACTTTTGCAACCGTATACCTTCTTTTGGCTTTTGTCATGATATCGCGACACTTCAGCCTTTGTCGACTTCAACTAAGCTCTTGTCGCGATATCGTGACACTTCTGACTTAGTCAGCATCAACTTTGCTTTTGTCATGAAATCGTGACACTTCTGCCTCTGCAGACTTCGACTTCACTTCTATCATGAAATCGTGACACTTCTATCTTCATAGTTCACAACTTGGCTTCTATCGTGAAATCGTGACACTTCTCCTGTTGAAGACCTGCTTTGTGTTTCTGTCATGAAATCGTGACACTTTCTCCAACCGAACGCTGCCATCTCAATCTATCACGAAATCGTGACACTTTCTCTTCCTTGCATTCTTGTCTTGTCTGCACTAGCAAAAATGAAACATGTCACGAAATCGTGATGCTTTCACCTTTGAGCTCTTCCTCCTTGAATTTGTCATGAAATCATGACACTTCTAGCTTTCGTACGTTTTCTTTGCAGCCTATCATGAAATCGTGACGCTTTCAGCTTTCGTACGACTTCTCTGCAACCTGTCGTGAAATCATGACGCTTCTCATTTCAGACTCTTCTCTTTGCTGCATGTCACGAAATCATGATAGTTCTTACTTGGAACATTTTCATCTACAGCATGTCACGAAATCGTGACATTTTATCTTGCTTCCACTTTGTCTTCTGACTTGTCGCGAAATCGTGACACTTTTTCTCCTTAGCGCTTTTCTTTTCTTCGGGTCGCGAAAACCCGACATGTTGCGATATCATGACACTTTTTCTCCCGGACTCTCTCTCCTACATTATGTCACGAAATCGTGACACTTTTTCTTTCGGACTCTCTCTCCTGCATTATGTCGCGAAATCGTGACACTTTTTCTTTCGGACTCTCTCTCCTGCAACATGTCACGAAATCGCGACACTTTTTCGTCCGTTCAACCTTCCTTGCAATATGTCACGAAATCATGACATTTCTAACTCCAAACATTCTCTCTCCTCTTTGAGTCGTGAAACTGTGACATGTCGCGATATCGCGACACTTTTCTAAAAAGCTTTTTCTCGTCGGCTTAAGTCGCGAAAATGCGACATGTCGCGATATCGCGACACTTTTCTAAAAAGCTTTCTTTCGAACCTGTCATGCCGAACCTTCATCAAAACAAATTATTTGACATTAATTCAAATTCCTTCAACAGCTTCTTGACATCAATGACAACTTATTCACTTGAGCAAATGCAATGTACCCAAGGTACCCAAAATTGCCAACACTAACACTCATAAGTGACAACTAGAAGACAACTAGTATCCACAAGTGTATGTGAGAAGGAGACTCACTTACAATATTAATTTGCAAGAATTAAACTATTCAAACCTAGCTAGGAACTACTAGAGGGGTCATATGAGTGATCAAACATCAATCCTCATCATGCCTCCCCACAATAGAAGCATTGGCCTCCAATGCTTTCAAAAGAGTAGGAAAGTCATGGGACATCTGATGAAAAGAAATCCAATGAGCCTAATGCGGTAGCTGTCCTCATTGATCCATAAGATATGAGGTGGTAGACCCCTGGCGAGTCTGTCAAGTCTTCATGTCATAGATCTGATTAGAATCCAATGGTAACTAAGAATCAGGAACCACGTCCACTGGATGACTGATAGTCGGTGCGGTCTCCAATGTAGAGTCAAAGTACAACTTCAAAAGATCTACATTGATGATGTCATGAATTCCCAAGTGTGCGGGAAGATCAAGGTGAAAAGCATTCTCAGAAACCTATTGAAGAATAGTATAAGGCCCATAGCGAATTGGTTTGATTTTACTATGAGTCTTATCAGTAAAACATCGCTTGTCAAGATGCAACCAAACTTTGTCACCAACCTAAAATGGATGAGGAATTCGATGTCGATCCATGGACTTTTTTTGCTGCTGTTGTGTCTTTTGCAAAATCTCAATCACCTTTGATTGAAGATTGTGCAAGTGCTAAATAAATGAGTGTGCCTTGTCTTGCTCCTTCTAAAGATGTGAAGTGATAGGAGAAGGCAAAGACAAAGGCAACTCATAAGGTGCCAAGGGCTGAAATCCCATACAAACCTCAAAAGGCAAGTGACCTGTAGAAGAATGTAGTGCCCTATTGTAGGTATGTTCAATATGAGTGAGAGTTAAGTCCCACTTTTTTGGTGAAGTGTGATGATAGATTCGTAAACTTTGCACAAGTGTATGGTTTATACTTTAGTCTACCCATCAAATTGTGGATGATAGGCTATGGAAAAGTTAAGGGAAACTCCCAAAATTTTCCACAAAGAACGCCAAAAGTGACCCACAAAGCGTGAATCACAATCCGATATAATACTGGTAGGTAGACCAAAGGATCACCAAATGCTATCAAAGAACAATTGGGCTAAGTCTGTTGCATAACTTGTCTTGCGACATGGAATAAACTTAGCCATCTTACTGAATCTATCAACCACCACAAACACACAATCATGTTGTCGCATTGTCATGATAAAACCACTAACCAAATCCATGGAAATGCTTTCCTAAGGATGGGAAGAAATGGGCAAAGGCATGCATAATACAAACTTCCTATTATATGGCTTTGAATGACAACAAACTGCACACTATTTGAGAAATCTCAACACATACCTCTGTATTTTAGGCCAGTAAAAAAATCTTTGCGAGTGATGAAGTGTTTTGTGCTTCCCAAAGTGACCACCATAAAGTGTAGAATGAGATTCCTTAAGAAGTGACACTCTAGGCTCACAAGGAACATAAACCTTGTCCAATTTGTAAAGAAGTCCTTCTTTGATGTAGAAATATTGGAAAGGATGCAAATTGGAAGAAGAAGGCTTACTCACTTTCTCAAATATTTTCCCAAAATTAGGATCCTGTGAATATTGATTAGGCCAAGTCTGAAATCCCAAGTGTGAAGTGGACATAACTATTAAGGAAAGAGTGGAAGGAGGCCTACTCAAAAAATCAGCAACAGTATTACTCTTCCTCTTTTTGTACTTGATCACCAAGTGATATTTTTGGAGGTAAGAAGCCCACTTCATATATCTTGATTCTTCAATTTTACTTTGAGATTATAAAAACTTGAGAGGCATATGATTAGTGTGTACTACTGTATCTTTTCAAAAAAGATAATTTCTCCAGTACTTGATATCTTGAACTAATGCACACAACTCCTTTTCATATGTAGAATAGTTCAATTTAGTAGCAAAAAAAGTTTCTGAATGATAAGCAACTGGATGACCATTCTGTTTGAGCACAGCTCCTAAGGCAACTTTAGAGGCATCTGTTTAAATATCAAAAGGTTTAGATAGGCTAGGTAAAGTTAACATAGGTGTTGTACAAAGTTTTTTTTTGAGTTTCTCAAAGGAAATCTCTTGGATTTTATCCCAATGAAATGGAACTTTAGACTTAGTGAGATAATGCAATGGAGCTGCAAGAGTGGGATATTGAGGAATGAACTTGTGATAAAAATTTGCAAGTCCTAGGAAACTCCCTAACTCAGTGAGAGTTGAAGGAGGGGACCACTTAAGTAAAACATCAAATTTCATGGGATCTACCTAAATTCCATTTTCACTAATCACATAACCAAGGTAAGAAACCAAAGTATTGTCAAAAGAACACTTGGAAGAATTGGCATAAAATTGATTCTTCGCAAGAAGATCAAGTGTATGATGGATATGCCCAAGGTGTTCCTCCCAAGTTTTTGAGAATATCAATATATCATCAAGATATATTATTACAAATTTATCAAGTACATCACGAAACACATCATTCATCAACCTCATGAAGGTTGCAGGATCATTAGTAAGACCGAAGGGCATCAAAATTTGCAAACTGCTATTTGCACGATTTTTGAGGAGCTAAAATGCATGAACTACAAGGTAAAAGGTAGTTTTAATCTTCAAGGGTAAAAATCCAGCAACTCCTCCTGAGGCCAGATGCAAGGCAGCCCTAATAAGGCTAATCGATGTAGCCCTTAGGCTGCGTGCAGGCTACAACTTGCCTAGACAATCAATTATCAGTCAGGGTGCTGATGCCTGTCAGATTTAGTAGGTGTGAAAGTGCCTACCAATTGTTTGCCTATGACATGACACAGCTAACATCCCATCAACTATGTGGTGCATCATCGTTCATGCCTATGTTTCTTGCAGGCAAATGGACAGGAGGCGATAGGCCCAGCACGTGCTAGAGCCTGTCAAAGTCGACAGGCCGGACAGCCTTGACGAGCTATCGACCTGCGATGCGACATAACCAACGTCCCATCGACTATGTTGAACATCGACTGATGTCCATCGGTAGCCGACAGTCAATGTCTATCGACTGACGGACGTTCGATGGCCGATGTCGACAGGCGTCGGCGTTGCGTCAGCCTGTATGCCTATAAATATTGGCCCTTGGCTCCTGCTGAGATGGGGCCGAGGGGCCAAAAATTTATATATTGTTTTTTTTTCTCTTATTTTTCAATAAAAATAAATATATATATAAATTATTTATATATTTAAATTTTAAATAAAAATTTAAATAACTTAATTGTTATTTTAAAAATTAAAAATTTAAATTTTACAATGATTTCAAAGAACTAAGGTAATTTTCCCTAAGAAATTTCAAGAAATTTTGTAAATTTTTCTTCAAACCAGCAACAAGATTGAAAATCCTACTATTGTTGACTTCAGTAGCACTCCTTTCAAGATCTAGTCGACACACGACCAACGTTTGAAAGGCCACCAGATCCAAGTTGACACATGACCTGGTATAGATGCTCCTCAGTCTTTAAGACTCCTCAATGGCAGGAACAAATGGCTCCCTAATGCGCATTTCACTGTAGGAGTAGTCCAAACCTGCCAAGGGATTTTTGTAAGAGAGGAATCAAGGTAAAATTTTCCTATACCTCTTGAGCATAAGTAAAAATTTGGAACGAGGAGTTTGACGCCTAAGGAACTTCCTTCTACGAATGGTTTTCAAGCTCCCCTTGAGCTTGAACCGAGTCCTCAATGAGAAATAATTTCTCATGAAAAACAATCTATCTCCTTCCCTCTCACCTCACAAGCCCTAGTGCAAACATAAACTAGGCTCTGATACCAATGAAAAGGATTTAAAATCCAACTAAGTTCATATTATTTACAATCTCATTATATAGGCTCTAATGGCCCAAAATACATAACCAAACCCACTAAATCATGGATTTGATCCCAAACCCTCAACCATAAGCTAAAAAAATGCAAGAAAGAATGCACGTAACTTCTAATCTAGGAAATAAGGGAAAAATGCTAACTATAAGATCCTTTAGCTAACTTGAAGTTCACTCTTCCTACTTTGAGTTCACACTTCCTAACTAACACTCATAAGTGACAACTAGTGCCCACAAGTGTATGTGAGAAGGAGACTCACTTACAATATTAATTTGCAAGAATTAAACTATGCAAACCTAGCTAGGAACTACTAGAGGTGTTAGATGAGTGATCAAACATCAATCCTCATCATCCTTCAAGGACACCAACCTAGTAGAGAAAATAATAAAAGTAGAACAACACACCGTAGGAAAAATATGAGAAATTTCCAAAGGAACGTAAGAGGAAGGAGTAATGAGGAAGCCCAGCTGCAGATGATAGAGCCCAAAAGAAAATATGCAGCCAAAAATCTTAGACAACCTTTAGAACCACCAACGAATAGCTTTAGGGAAACATATGAGGAAATCCTGCAAGGAAATAGCAGTAATGAAACTAGAGGCCCTCCGAGCAACCCACAAAAGAAACTAAAATTCTACTGGACTCACAACATCAATCTTGAAGAGTATAATCATAGAAGAAAGCACATGTTCCTCCTAAAGACCAAAAGGATGCTATAAAAAACTACTCATGAAGCAAATTTTTTGCAGTCCCAGTAATCTACAACTGAAGAACCTCCAAGGGTAAACATCGAGAAGACATCTAAAAAACCTAGAAAATTTGAGAAATCCAAGGAAAAATCCTTTAACAACCTAGAAAACCCAGGGAAAGTCCTACGTAAGAATGCAAACCCATCCCAGGACCAAGGCACTAGAGGAAAATCCCACCACAGGTAAGGAAATGGGAAAAACATTAGATCAGTGATCTCCCACCCCAAATAGATCATCTACAACACCATCCTACCGAGAAGGAAGGGAAAATGAGATGCCAGGGAAGTTGGGATAAGATCAATGAAATGGGACAGGGATAGGGAAGGAATGCAGGGAAGAGGAATAGGGCTTCCATAGGAAGTCACTTGCAGAGCCCCCCTAGGAGAGTGGAAGGAATGGCCCCCGTTAGTCATGGATGTTCATGATTGACCAAGATCCTAGGTTTTCCCTCATGATGATTGTGCATCGGTTGAGGTTGATATTTGGCATGCAAAATTTATTAATTACGATTTGGGATCTTGTGAGCATGTGTAGAATGTCTTTTCCCTATCCCTTGAAATAATCCTAAATCCTTCTAGAGATGGGAGCTTATTGTAAATTTTAGGTATATTTGTTGTTATTGATGTCAAAAATGAAATGGTTGAGATTTATCTTCGAGGTAGAAATATTGATGTCAAAAGGTACGATAGTCGTCAAGGCAAAAACATTATCCATAGTTGAGCTTGTAAGAAAAAGAACAAGGTTTAAATTTGATTTTATTTCTATTGCTTGAAAAATACTTATAAGACCACCAAAGGCCAAAGGTTTAAGGTTTATAATATTTAAATCTAAAAAGATTTAAATATTCCAAAAAGAAAAAAAGGTTTGAGCACCAAATCATGGAATCTATTTGATAAGGAATAAATACTATATCAAATTTTGAGCACCGAAGTCATGGCAAGAGGAGGACAAAATTCATATAAATAAAGTTTCAAAATCTTTGCAAAGTGTAAGTGGTGGATGAATTTTCGAAATCCGATCATGCTTGGAAATGACAAATTGTCAAAGAATAAGAGCATGATTTTTAATGAAAGGGACAACAAGGATAAATATGAAAGGTTGCATAATTTATTTCTAGATGGTAGGCTAGCATAGTTGGTCACTCAAGCAATGCTAAGACTTTGTGATAGAGGTGGTCATTGGTTCGAATCACGTAGATGAAAGTTTTGATGATAGAGAAAGTGTTTTGATTGGTAGTGTGAGAAGAGGTTTAAAATCGCATTTGTGTATCACTATTGCTACCACTGGGGGCAGCCCATCTAGATGCCTAGCAAGTGCTAGGGCACTGTGGATAAGGTCACAGGGTCAATTCTTGCAAACACTTTTGGCAAGGCAACGCAGGGGTAAATTGTGGGCTCATGAAAGGTATGATTTTTTTATTAAAAACTAAGTGGTTAAGGTGTTTCATTCACTATGCATGATTGAATATTTCTAAGAGAAAAATATTTTAATTTTATATTTTAGTTAGAGGAAGCCATAAGGTGTAACAAAGGATATTTTATATTGTAATTTGAAATTCAATGTAGTAGGAGTAATAAGGTGTTAAAAGAGTATTTGATATTGTAAAGTTAGCGTGAAATAAATTTGAAGGATATTATATTTTTAGATAGGAGGAAAAATGTGTACTTGTGAGCATTGATTTTTGTATTATTAAAAAGAAATTTGAGGGCTTTTACAAGTATTATTTTCAGGTATTTTTGGGTACATCTTTTTGAGAGAATTTCTAATGAGGATGACTTGAAAAAGGAGTTTTTGACTAACCTGTTTTGAAAGAGGCACTAGAAAGGAAATTGAATTTGAGATAGGATTTGAGGGCACATATTTATCAAAGAAATTTAAGAGGTATGGTGATATTATTCTTTCTTTAGGTTGTTTGGTTGAGCAAATATTTTTGAATCATAAGGTAGAGAAATAATGATTATATATGTGCATTGTTGGAAATATAAGTGCTAGAATTTGAGAATAAAATTATGCTTCATTGTTGAATGATATTGGAAACACTTGGGTTAAGGTTTTTGAATAAATTATGCATCATTGATTAGTGAAATTGGAACCACATGTGCTAGGGTTTGATAAAAAAAATTGTAGCATTATTGAATGAATTTGTGAAGTATTTGAGCATTGATTTGAGTGACATAGAATGTGAATGGGAAAGTGTTAAAGACCATTTTTGTGAAACAAATTTAAGCATTATTGTGTTTTATATTTTAGAGAAAATTTGCAAAGAACATAAACTAGGTTTGTGAAGTAAAGCTATACACTAGCTTGATTTGATTTGAAAGGAATTAGCAAGAAGTAGAGATCTGATTTAATAAAAGTGAGACATGTGAAAGCGAAAAACTTAATGAATGTGATGAGAAAATATTGAGCATTTGCATTGCATATTATTCTTTATATTTTATTAAAATAATTCTAGGTAGAATATATCAGAATTGGATAATTGAAGAAAGCATTTTTGAAAAGATACAAGCATTATTTTGAACATTATTTGTATGCAATATTTGGGATTAATAGAGCAGATTTGGTGAGCAGATTTGAGCATGTCATATGAGAAATTTTTGAGTATGAATTAGAGAAGATTTGAACAGGTTTGTTGAGCATATTTGAGCAGGTTTGATGAGCATATTTGAGCAGGTTTTTTGAGTAGGTTTTATGAATAGGTTTGATGAATAGATTTGAGCAGGCTTGCTGAGTAGATTTGAGTAGAGTTAAGAACAATTTTGGAGTAGATTTGAGCAAGACTTGAGTGAAGGCTTGAAGTATATTTGAGCATAGTTAAGAGCAATTTTTTGTGGAGCATATTTATGCAAGCCTGGTGAGAAGGCTTGAAGTAGATTTGAGTAGAGTTGAGAGTAGGCCTTGTGAGAAGCCTTGAGGTATATTTGAGCAAGTATTGTGAGGAGGCTTAGAGCATATTTGTGTAGAGTTGTGAGCATGCTTTGGAACTGACCAGAGCAAAGGAAATTGGTGTCTCTTGTGGATAGAGGTCCATAAACCATAGAATAGGGGATTGGTGTCTCCTGTGGATAGAGGTCCATAAACTTGAGCATAGGGTATTGGTGTCTCCTTTGGGTTGGTACCCATAAGAATTTTAATAGGGAATTTGTTTCCAAGATATTGGTTGATAAAATTTATCAAAAATATTTTCTTTGTAGACGTAGCCCACATTGGGTGAACCAACTTAAATCGATGTATGTCATGTGTATGATGATTTGTGCATTGTTTCATTTATTGCATTGATATTACTATTGTTATCATTTGAAAAGAAAAGAAAATGTTTTGATCTTATATTGTTCATCCCACCCTCTCAATATAATCTTGTGTTATTTAATTGGTATCTGAGTGGTTTCCTTTAGGGAAGCCTAATAGCTTGAAGGGAGATCTTGCAGGAACACATATGGCTAATCAGGAAGGATTTTCAATACACAGATCTCTATTATTTAATGGGACTAACTATGCTTTTTTGAGTGTGAGGATGAAGAAATTTTTTATGGCACAGGGATTTGATACATGGAATTTAGTATATAATGAGTACACACCACCTGCAACTCCTCCCACATATATAAATGGTAAGAAAATATATGAAAGTAATGCAAAGGCAATGAATGTAATTTTGAGTGGATTACAGGAATTAGAGTTTGTTAAGTTTATGCACTATGAATCAACAAAATAAATGTGGGACAAATTATAGAATACATATGAAGGATATGTGAAAGTGAAGATAGAAAAACTTCAAACTCACAGGAGGAAGTTTAAGGAATTGACGATGAAAGATGAGGAAGACATTGCTAGGTATCTACTTCATGTGGATAAGGTTGTTAACACAATCCATGGAGTTCGAGAAAATATTGAGGATTCTACTATTGTTCAATAAAATTGAAGGCCACTTCCTCTGAGGTATGATGCAAAAGTTTCATCAATAAAAGAGATCAAGGATATAGAAACCATGAGGATAGATGAACTACATGGAATTATCATAGCTTATGATATGGGGATATAAAAATAACAAACATTCAAAAAGGAGGCAACATTCAAAGCTTCAAATAAGATAAAGGATAAGGAACCAGAATCAAGTGATGAATCAAGCAGTGAAGAAGAGGCTAACTTTGTGAGAAGAAACAAGAAGGGTCCAAGAAAACACAAAGATATGAAAACTATGAAATGTTTTAGTTGTGGTAACATTGGTCACTATGCAGCAAACTATCCACAAAATGGGTATAGTAGCAGTGAAGATAGAGAGGAATATCAAAAAAATAAAGATAGAAATATTATCATGGAAAGAAATACAAACATGGTCAAAGAAAGAATGAGATGAAAATATTTCAAGGTACAAGAAGATGTTTTATGTTGAATAAGCAAATAATGCTTCAAGCGATAGTGATAAAAGTTATTTTGATAGTGAAAAGATGAAATTCTATTTTTGGCAATAGAAGAGAAAGAAGATGCTCCTATTGAAAACCAAATAGAAGAAAAGGAAGATGCTCCAGTTGAAGAACAAAAATAAGATGCTCCTATTGAAAACCAAATAGAAGAAAAAGAAGATGCTCTGATTGAAGACCAAATAGAAGAAAAGGAAAATGCTCCTATTCTAGAAGGTCAGGAAAGAGGGAGAGTAGATGATCATATGATTGAATATCTAAAAAAATAAAAGGAAACCATAAGTGGTATAAGAAAGGAAAGTATTGTTATTATTGAATATTTGAAGAAGGCTACAAAGAAAAATTCAATATTGAAGGCTCAAGTACAAGAGGAAGAGAAAACTAAGGCAAAAATTCTACAAGATCTCATATATTTAGAGACTAAGCTTGAAGATGCAAATACAATTGAAGAAGGTATGATGATGCAATTAAAGGCTAAAGAACCAAAGTGTAAAATACTAGAATAGGAAGTTCAAAAGGGTCTTGGAACATATCTTAATGCATTATCTGAAGAACACAAGCTTATACTGAGAGGGGGGTGAACAATATAAGACCACTTTTTACTTTTTCTTTCCCAATCAATATTATGCAATGTATCAATAGCAATATCAACAACAATAATCAAAGCAATGCACAAATCACCACACACAATAGAGACACCAATTTAATGTGGTTCACCCAATGTGGGCTACTCCACGGAGAAAATATTTCACTAAAATTTTCTCAACAAATATCTTGGGAATCCTTTCCCTATTACAATGTTTATGGACCTCTGTCCAAAGGAGACACCAATCCCCTAATCAAGTTCATGGATCTCTATCCATAGGAGAACTCCTTTCTCCTCTGCTCTGGTTGGTGATATTCTAGAAGAACTGTTGCCTCCACTACACTGGCTAATGGATCTCTATCCACTGAAGACTCCTATCCTCACTCAGAAGACCTATCCTCACTGCCCTGGCTAATGGATCTCTATCCACTGGAGACTATCATCCTCTATACTCTATCACCTCCAAAGCTTGCACTCAGCTCTATCTCAAATCTGTACTAAACATAGTCCTTCGGTCTAGCACAAATCTACTCAATATCTATCCTCAAATCTACACTAAACATAGTCCTTCGGTCTAGCACAAATATACTCAATATCTATCCTCAAATATGCACTAAACATAGTCCTTCGGTCTAGCACAAATCTACTCAATCTCTATTTCTTTTCTGGCATAAACCTATCCTCAAATCTGCACCAAACTCTATCCTCAAATCTGTCCTCAAGCCTTAACACAAATCTTGACTCAATCACAAATCAACTCTGCTAGATCTACCCCAAACCTTAACCCAAGGTTTGAACAAATCAATCAACCAACTCTACTCACAAGTCTTCTCAAAGACTTATCTCAAATATGCCTTGTAAGCTTCCACAAAATCTCACACTAATCTGTCCACAAGTCCTCTCTAGAACTTGTCTCAAATCTTCTCAACAAGTCTTCACCTCAAATATGTATTGTAAGCTTCCACAAAATCTCACATCAATCTATCCACAAGTCTTCTCAAAGACTTGTCTCAAATCTTCTCAACAAGTCCTCACTAGAACTTGTCCAATCTCATAGAAACATATAGAGAATTGTTAGAGACTCAATATGCTTCACACTCATAATAATACTCAATCACTTTCTTTCTCTCTTTATTTTATCATAAAAACATATAGAGAATTGTTAGAGACTCAATATGTTTCACACTCAATCACTCTCAATCTCTTTCTCAAATCAATTTAGAATATAGAACAATTTGTTTCACAGAATTAGAACTATCACTTCAATACTTCCACTTGACTAGGCTTAATCAACTCCACTTAATCAATCACTCAACAAAACACTCCTTGCTTACAAACCCTAGTCCAAGCATATGACAACTCACTCAATTGTTTCCAACAATGCTTATTAACCAATCTCACATAACAATGATACTCATGTTCTTTCACAAACCCTAGTTCAAGATAGTTCACCACTTCACATAACAATGATACTCATGTTCTTTGCACAAACCCTAGTTCAAGCATATGAAAGCTTTATTCAATATTTCCAACAATGCTTATCAAACAAGGTTTCTAGAATCAACTTTCATTCCAGAAAAACCAAACTCAACAATGCTTATCAAACAACCCTTTTCACTCCAACTTAGCATTCACAACATCCAACAATCACTCTATAGGAAGATGTGCCCATACCTTTTTGTTTGATGTAGAAGTGCCCTTAAAAACCTGTCTTAAACACAATTTTCTTCTTTGCCAATTTCAATGGTTAGATGACAAAATATCACACTAACTCTCTCTCAAAAATATTTCTCAATCACAAAAATAATCAAACTCAAATACACCTTATTACTCCTTTGAAATTAGCAATCATCAAAGCATACAAAAATTAATTACTCAATTACTCCTTATAATCTCCAATATTTAATTAACAACCTCCAAAAATCAAACCCTAAAAAATAATGCTTCCTATCCTTTTATCTCCCTCAAATACTCAATAATCAAATTTTAAAAATAAACTTTATAACCCTCAAAAATATTTATTTTTATTCAACCTTTAGAAAATCCAAAAATAGCAATTAACCTTGGCAAATCATGAGCACATACCTCTTACTATGCAAAAGGGCCTCGACGGGTTTCGAACATGGAACCTCTCCTAGCCAAGCGCCTTAGCAAGGTGCTAGCCCACCACGTGGGCTACGTGCCTTCCCACAAAGAGGAAAGCTAACACCTTCCCTTTGTGCCTTCCTCGATGGTGCAACACACAAAAAACAATCACTTCCACTTTGCAAAAACTAAAGTCGATGGGTTTCAAACCTTGCACCATGAGCCTACCAAACTTAGCGCCTCCCTCGATTGCCAGCTGTGCTACACAACATTGTGCGATGAAGAAGGAGCTCTACTCCTCTTTGTCTTATTCTCTACCATCGAAAACCTTTGAAATGCAAAATATTCTCTTCCCTTGTGCACGATAGTTGAGAGCATAGCACATGCGAATTACATGGATGAGGTTTAGACAAAGTCTTGCCCCCTTTTATATGCATAGACCAAGCTTTGAAAATGTCGGTGGATAATTCAAATTTTTGAATTCGAATTATAAAATAAACTTTATAATCCTAACTTTAGGATTATTTTAATTAACATAAATTAATTTTATAATTAAATTATAATTAATCTATAATTAACTTAATAACTTTAGAAGTTAATTAAATTAATTTATAATGAAATTATTTAAATTAATTTATAATTAATTTAAATCTCCCCTTTTAATATTATAATAAAATATTATAATATTATTTTGCTTGGGCCTCTTCATTGCTCTTTGAACCTCATCTGACCACCTAGAACCGGATCTGACCAATTGGACGTGGACTTTCCTTTTGCACTGATTTTGGAACCGCTTCTTCTTGCATTGCTCACTGAAACTGACTCTTGACATCAATGACAACTCAATTACTCAAAATGTCCAACAATCTCCCCCTTTGTCATTGATGGCAACCCAATTACCTTTTACCATTTTCTTAACCTTTTCTGTTCTACTCCCCTTGGGAAACTGCTCCCCCTGACTCAATGCTCTCCCCTTAAATCAAATCTCTCCCCCTTACTCAAATCTCTCCCCCTTTGACATCAATGGCAAAGGGTCACCTTTGGGGCTTGGGGCTAAGAATGAGACTCTTAGCTTAGCCCCTCCCCCACCTCCTCTTGAGGTGGTTAATTCTGGGGTGGGAGTATTTCTACTCCCAACATGCATTGATCTTTACCTTTGTCCACTTTTCTTCTCATCTGATCCTTCTGATTCCTCTGACTATTTCTATTCCTGCTTGTCTCTGGAATTTTTGCTCTACACCACTTTGTTGTATGTCCATCATTATTGCACTTATAACACTTGATATTGTTATTCCTTGGAGGTGCAAATATCTTGGGATTTCTCCTGGTGAAGCCATATCTATTCCTGTCATGAACCCTACAATTCATTGCCTTGTGACCAAACTGATTACATGAGTAGCAATACCCATGAAAAAGTTACCTGTTTCTAAAATTTCCATATTCTTGTCTTTCATGTGTCCTGCATTGTGAAGCCTTGTGCCCAAATCTATGACATGAGAAACATCATCCATTGAAATTTCCTTGTCTTGACCTCATTGGTCTCTTAGTCTCTTTTACCCTGTGTTGATTCTTGTTCCATCTGTTTCTCATTTGTGCATTGTTCCTTTCCTTGTTGAACTTTCTGTTGTCCAACTCATCCTCAGAAGTCTCACTATCTCTTACACTGTCTTCTTCTAAAGTTTCTTCTTCTTCAGAACTTGAGGTTGACTCCTCTTCTTGTTTCTTTTGTACCTGTTCAAAACCAAGACCTATTTTGTTTGTTGACCATCTTTGTACCTTGATCATCTTATCTACAATATTTGAGCTCTTTCCAAACCTGTGTAACCTATCCTTAGACTCTTTTATTTCTTCCCTTAGTAGAGCCACTTCATGTTCTAACCTTTCACATTCTAAGATCTTTGCATCTAACTTATCCTTGAACTTCTTTGTCTTAGCCATTGACTTATTTAGATCCTCTATAAGCTTTCCTTTCTCTTCATCACATTCTTGAAACTGAAGCTTAAGTTGGGAATTTTGCTTTCTTACCTTCTTTAATGTGTTAAGAGCATAAATAAGCTCTCCCTCAAGATCAACTTCTCCTTTCTCTGATTCTTCCTCTATTTTTTTACCTTTGAAAACATCTTCATTCTTTTTTGACTTGTCTTCTATAGGATCACCTCCTTCTTCTTCTAGTGCCATTAGAATATTCTCTTCTGGTCCTTCAAGTGTATCTTCATATTCATCATCACTGAAAACTGAAACTACTCTTTGTACAACTATCTTCAAGATTTCCAAACCCCCCCAAAAAACCCAAAGATTTTTTTTTGTTTTTTTTTTATCTTCTTTTTTTTTTTTTATCAGAAATAGAACTTCATCATATTTATCATTATCTGAGGAACTATTATCACTATCACTTGAGTACTTACTTGCCTTGTCTGCATAGTAACTCTTCTTTTGTCTTTGAAAGAACTTCTTTCCTTGTTTGCCTTGTCCATCCTTGCCTTTCTTTTGGTACCTGTATTTTTTTGATTCCCTATTCTTATGATCCTATTTTTCTTCATCATTGCTATTTCTAGCTTCTTGACAATCAGTTGCATAGTGACCATACTTTCCACAATTGAAACATCTAACTGATTTTGCATCTTTAAATCTTCTTGGATCCTTGTTCCTTCTACCATAATTTGCTTCCTCATCATTGGATGACTCATTGCTTGAATTTGACTTCTTACCCTTTGTCTTCTTAGTAGCTTTGAAGGTTGCTTCCTTTTTGGGAATAGGTTCCTCTTTTATTCTTATCTCAAATGCTATGAGAATGCCATGTAATTCATCTCTTGTCAAATGATCAATATCTTTTGACTCTTCTATAGCTGAAATATTTTCACTAAACCTTTTTGGGAGTGACCTTAGAATCTTATCACACACATCAGGTTCTAAAACTTCAAGTCCAAGTCCTTGCATGGAGCTAACAACCTCATCCACATGAAGTAGATATCCTACAATATTTTCCTCATCCTTCATTTTTAGGTCTTCAAATGCTCTCTTGAAATTTTGCAACTTTACCCTTTTGACCTTTTTATCTCCTTCATATATGCCTTGCAACTTATCCCACATATCCTTTCTTGATTTGCAATGCATAATATTTATAAACTCTATTTCATGTAAACCCTTTTGAATTGCATTCATTGCTCTTGAATTATAATGATGTAGAAGCTTACCATATTTATCTGTAGGTGGAGTTGTTGGTGGTGTGTATCCATTTTCAACTGCTTCCCATACTTCATTTCCAAGTGCCATTAGATGAAACTTCATCCTTGAGCTCCATAGTGTATAATTGTTCCCATCGAACAATGGTGCTAAATTTTCTAAGGATCTACTCTGAGAATCCATCTGTGTTCTTTTAAGATTTTTCTTCAAGTTGTTAAACTCTTTTGAAGGAACCTACTCTGATACCAATTGAAGAACACAAGCTTATACTGAGAGGGGGGTGAACAGTATAAGACCACTTTTTACTTTTTCTTTCCCAATCAATATTATGCAATGTATCAATAGCAATATCAACAATAGTAATCAAAGCAATGCATAAATCACCACACATAATAGAGACACCAATTTAACATGGTTCACCTAATGTGGGCTACTCCATGGAGAAAATATTTCACTAAAATTTTCTCAACAAATATCTTGGGAAACCTTTCCCTATTACAATGTTTATGGACCTCTATCCAAATGAGACACCAATCCCCTAATCAAGTTCATGGATCTCTATCCATAGGAGAACTCCTTTCTCCTCTGCTCTAGTTGGTGATCTTCTAGAAGAACTACTGCCTCCACTACACTGGCTAATGGATCTCTATCCACTGAAGACTCCTATCCTCACTCAGAAGACCTATCCTCACTACCCTAGCTAATGGATCTCTATCCACTAGAGACTATCATCCTCTATACTCTATCACCTCCAAAGCTTACACTCAACTCTATCTCAAATCTGTACTAAACATAGTCCTTCGGTCTAGCACAAATCTACTCAATCTCTATCCTCAAATCTGCACTAAACATAGTCCTTCGATCTAGCACAAATCTTCTCAATATCTATCCTCAAATATGCACTAAACACAGTCCTTTGGTCTAGCACAAATCTTCTCAATCTCTATTTTTTTGGCATAAACCTATCCTCAAATATGCACCAAAATCTATCCTCAAATCTATCCTCAAGCCTTAACACAAAGCTTGACTCAATCACAAATCAACTCTGCTAGATCTTCCCCAAACCTTAACCCAAGGTTTGAACAAATCAATCAACCAACTCTGCTCACAAGTCTTCTCAAAGACTTATCTCAAATCTGCCTTGTAAGCTTCCACAAAAGCTCACACTAATCTATCCATAAGTCCTCTCTAGAACTTGTCTCAAATCTGCTCAACAAGTCTTCACCTTAAATTTGTATTGTAAGCTTCCATAAAATCTCACACCAATCTATCCATAAGTCTTCTCAAAGACTTATCTCAAATCTGCTCAACAAGTCCTCACTAGAACTTGTCCAATCTCATAGAAACATATAGAGAATTGTTAGAGACTCAATATGTTTCACACTCATAATAATACTCAATCACTTTCTTTCTCTCTTTTTTATCATAGAAACATATAGATAATTGTTAGAGACTCAATATGTTTCACACTCAATCACTCTCAATATCTTTCTCAAATCAATTTAGAATATAGAACAATTTGTTTCATATAATTAGAACTATCACTTCAATACTTCCACTTGACTAGGCTTAATCAACTCCACTTAATCAATCACTCAATAAAATACTCCTTGCTTACAAACCCTAGTCCAAGCATATGATAACTCACTCAATTATTTCCAACAATGCTTATCAACCAATCTCACATAACAATGATACTCATGTTCTTTCACAAACCCTAGTTCAAGATAGTTCACCACTTCACATAACAATGATACTCATGTTCTTTGCACAAACCCTAGTTCAAGCATATGAAAGCTTTATTCAATATTTCCAACAATGCTTATCAAACAAGGTTTCTAGAATCAACTTTCATTCCAGAAAAACCAAACTCAACAATGCTTATCAAACAACCCTTTTCACTCCAACTTAGCATTCACAACATCCAACAATCACTCTATAGGAAGATGTGCCCATACCTTTTTGTTTGATGTAGAAGTGCCCTTAAAAACCTGTCTTAAACACAATTTTCTTCTTTGCCAATTTCAATGGTTAGATGACAAAATATCACACTAACTCTCTCTCAGAAATATTTCTCAATCACAAAAATAATCAAACTCAAATACACCTTATTACTCCTTTGAAATTAGCAATCATCAAAGCATACAAAAATTAATTACTCAATTACTCCTTATAATCTCCAATTTTTAATTAACAACCTCCAAAAAATCAAACCCTAAAAAATAATGCTTCCTATCCTTTTATCTCCCTCAAATACTCAATAATCAAATTTAAAAATAAACTTTATAACCCTCAAAAATATTTATTTTTATTCAACCTTTAGCAAATCCAAAAATAGCAATTAACCTTGGAAAATCATGAGCGCATACCTCTTACTATGCAAAAGGGCCTCGATGGGTTTCGAACATGGAACCTCTCCCAGCCGAGCGCCTTAGCAAGGTGCTAGCCCACCACGTGGGCTACGTGCCTTCCCACAAAGAGGAAAGCTAACGCCTTCCCTTTGTGCCTTCCCCGATGGCACAATGCACAAAAACCAAACACTTCCGCTTTGCAAAAACTGAAGCCGACGGGTTTCGAACCTTGCACCACGAGCCTACCAAACTTAGCACCTCCCTCGATTGCCAACTATGCTACACAACGTTGTGCGATGAAGAAGGAGCTCCGCTCCTCTTTGTCTTATTCTCTACCACCAAAAACCTTTGAAACGTGAAATATTCTCTTCCCTTGTGCACGATAGTCGAGAGCATAGCACATGCGAATTACATGGATGGGGTTTAGACAAAGTCTTGCCCCCCTTTTATATGCATAGACCAAGCTTTGAAAACGTCGACGGATAATTCAAATTTTCGAATTCGAATTATAAAATAAACTTTATAATCCTAACTTTAGGATTATTTTAATTAACATAAATTAATTTTATAATTAAATTATAATTAATCTATAATTAACTTAATAACTTTAGAAGTTAATTAAATTAATTAATAAATTAAATGAAATTATTTAAATTAATTTATAATTAATTTAAATCTCCCCTTTTAATATTATAATAAAATATTATAATATTATTTTTCTTGGGCCTCTTCATTGCTCTTTGAACCTCATCTGACCACCTGGAACCGGATCTGACCAACTGGACGTGGACTTTCCTTTTGCACTGATTTTGGAACCGCTTCTTCTTGCATTGCTCACTGAAACTGACTCTTGACATCAATGACAACTCAATTACTCAAAATGTCCAACATTATCATGATTCAAAGAGAGCTCAAAAAATTTGGATGATATTCTCAAGGTACAAAGATCTCCATTCATCAAAATAAGACTTGGTTATGAAGAAGGTCAAAAGGAACAAGAGGGAAAGACAAGCTCAATAGAAGAGGAAATTTCAAAGAAAGTGATTGAAGAAGAACTTGAGATATTTGATGAAGAAGTAAAAGGTGGAAACTTCAAAAAGGAAGAAAATAATGCACAATAAATAAACAAGAATTATCACAAAAACAATAAAGGAAGATTTATGGGATCATATCCTCCAAGGGAAGGTGAAAATTTCTTTCAAGGTCATTGCTACTCATGTAATCATTTTGGTCATAGAGCTATACATTGCAGGGTTCATGGTCAAAATGTGTATGGATTCACCAAGAAGAACTTCAATTTATTTACACCTTTCAAAGACTACAACATCATGTGTTACAATTGCAATAAGTTTGGGCACAAAGCAAAGTGGTGTAGAACAAAGTTTCTAGAATTTCCAAGGACAAGCAAGAACAAGGATGCTCAAAAGGTTCAAAAGGATGTGAGTTCAAAGGTATGGAAAAAGAAAGTTGGAAGAGAAGAAGAGCATGGTAAGTTGGGAGTAGTTTTACTCCCATCCCAAACATAATTACCTCAAGAAAAGGAGGTCGTGAGGGGGCTGATATAAGGGTCTTATTTTTAGACCTAAATAAGCCTATTGCCATTGATGTCAAAGGGGTAGATATTTTAGTAAGAGGTAGAGAATTTAGTGAGGAGGAGTAGCTTCTTAGGGGGAGAAAATATGGAATTTAGTTGCAAGAATTTTTTAAAAGGGTTGCATCAATTAAAAAGGGGGAGATTATTAAAAATTTTAGGTGTATTGGTTTTCATTGATGTTAAAAGTGAAATGGTTGAGATTTATCTTCCAGGTAGAAATATTGATGTCAAAAGGTACGATAGTCGTCAAGGCAAAAATATTCTTCATTTTTTAGTTTTCAAGAAAAATAACAAGGTTTAAAGTTGATTTTATTTCTATTGTTTGAAAATTATTTATAAGACCACCAAGGGCCAAAGGTTTAAGGTTTATAATATTTAAATCTAACAAGATTTAAATATTCCAAAAAGAAAAAAAGGTTTCAGTGCAAAATCATGCAAGCTATTTGAAAAGGAATAAAAGCTATATCAAATTTTGAGCACCAATGTCATGGCAAGAGGAGGACAAAATTCACATAAATAAATTTTCAAAACCTTTGCGAAGCGTAAGTGGTGGATGAATTTTGAAATCCGCTCATGCTTGAAATGATAAATTGTAGAAGAAGAGGAGCATGATTTTTGGTGAAAGGGACAACAAGGATAAATATGAAAGGTTGCATGATTTATTTCCAGCTAGAAGGCTAGCACAGCTAGTCACTGAGGTAGCACTAAGGTGTTGTGATAGAGGTGATCGTTGGTTTGAATCACGTAGAAGATAGTTTTCATGGTAGAGATAATGTTTTTATTGGCAGCGTGAGAAGAGGTTTAAAATTGTGTTTGTGTATCACTATTGCTACCACTGGGGGTAGCCCAGCTGGAAGCCTAGCAAGTGCTAGGTCATCATGGAGAAGGAGGTCAAAGGGTTAATTCCTACGAGTGTTTTTTGCAAGGTAGCGAAGGGGTAAATCATGGTCTTATGAAAGGTATGATTTTTTGATTAAAAATTAAGTGGTTAAGGTGTTTCGTTCAATGTGCATGATTGAAGATTTATGAGGGCAAAATATTTTAATTTTATATTTTAGTTAGAGGGAGCCATTAGGTTTAACAAAGGATATTTTATATTGTAATTTGAAATTCAATGTAGAAGGAGTAATAATGAGTTAAAATAGCATTTGATATTGTAAAGTTAGCATAAAATAAATTTGAAGGTTGTGATATTGTATTTTTAGATAGGAGGAATAAGGTGTACTTGTGAGCATTAATTTTTGTATTATTAAAAATAAATCTGAGGGCTTTTACAAGTATTATTTTCAAGCATTTTTGGGCATATCTTTTTGAGAATTTCTAATGAGGGTGACATGAAAAAGGATTTTTTGACTAACCTATTTTGAAAGAGGCACTAGAAAGGGAATTTCTTTTTGAGATAGGATTTGAGGGCACATCTTCATCAAAGCAAGTTAAGAGGTATGGTGATATTATTATTTCTTTAGGGTGTTTTGTTGAGCAAATATTTCTGAATCATAAGGTAGATAAATAAGGATTATATATGTGCATTGTTAGAAATATAAGTACTAGAGTTTGAGAATAAAATTATGCTTCATTATTGAATGAGATTGGAAACACTTGGGTTAAGTTTTGTGAACAAATTGTGTATCATTGATTAGTGAAATTGGAAACACATGTGCTAGAGTTTGAGAACAAATTGTTCAATATTATTGAATGAATTTGTGAAGCATTTGGGCATTGATTTGAGTGACATCGAATGTGAATGGGCAAGTGTTAGAGACCAGTTTTGTGAAGCAATTTTAAGCATTATTGTGAGAGAAATTTACAAGGAATATAAACCGGTTTTGTGAAGCAAAGTTATACACTAGCTTGATTTGATTTGAAAGGAATTAGAAAGAAGTAGAGATATAATTTACTAAATGTGAGACATGTGAAAGCGATAGACTTAATGAGTGTGATGAGAACATATTGAGAATTTGCATTGCATATTATTATTTATATATTCTTGAAAGAATTCTAGGTAGAATATGTCAGAATTGGCTAGTTGAAGAAAGCATTTTTGAAAAGATACAAGCATTATTTTGAAAATTATTTGCATGCAATATTTGGGGATTATAGAGTATATTTGGTGAGCAGATTTGAGCAGGTGATATGAGAAGTTTTGAGCATGAATATTTGAGAAGTTTTATTGAGAAAATTTGAGTAGGTTTGATGAGTAGACTTGAGTAGGTTTATAGAGCATATTTGAGTAGGTTTGATGAATATATTTGAGCATGTTTGATGAATAGATTTGAGTAGGTTTGGTGAGAAGATTTGAGAAGAGTTGAGAACAGGTTTGGAACATATTTGAGCAAGCCTTGAGTGAAGTCTTGAAGCAAATTTAAGCATAGTTAAGAGCAAGTTTTGGTGGAGAAAATTTGTGTAAGCCTGGTGAGAAGGCTTAGAATAGATTTGAGCAGAGTTGAGAGTAGGCCTTGTGAGAAGGCTTGAGATATATTTGAGAAAGTCTTGTGAGGAGGCTTGGAGAAAATTTGTGTAGAGTTGTGAGCATGCTTTGGAACTAAACAAAGCAAAGGAAATTGGTGTAACCTGTGGATAGAAATCCATAAACTAGAGCATAGGGGATTGGTGTATCCTATGGATAGAGGTCCACGAACTTGAGCATAGGGGATTGGTGTCTCCTTTGGGTTTGTACCCATAAACATTGTAATAGGGAATTGGTTCCCAAGATATTGGTTGAGGAAATTTATAAGAAATATTTTCTTCATGGACGTAGCCCACATTGGGTGAACCATGTTAAATTTGTGTCTCTCATGTGTGTGATGATTTGTGCATTGTTTAATTTACTACATTGATATTAATTTTGTTATCATCTGGAAGAAAAGTAATTTTTTTGATCTTATATTGTCCACCCCCCCTCAGTATATGATGCAGGAGCATCCGAGGGCAGCAAAGCAATCGAGCATCAACCAAACTTTTTGTTGTTATATTTTTTTCTAAGTGTTGCAATGTTATTTTTTTCTAAGTGTTGCAAGAAAAATATGTGTCGCGATATCGCGACACAAAAAGTGTCACGATATCGCGACCAAAACGGAAGATAGGGGAGCAGCGGACACAAGGTCACGAAATCGCGACCACCACAGGGAAAACAAAGGCGCAGAGACCAAAGGTCGCGAAATCGCGACCACCGTAGGGGAAACAAAGGCGCGGAGACCAAAGGTCACGAAATCGTGACATGTCATGACAGCGAAATCGCGACCACCGCAGGGGAAACAAAGGCGCGGAGACCAAAGGTCACGAAATCGTGACCAAAGCCGGAGAACAAAGGCACGGAGGAACAAAGGTCACGATTTCGTGACACGTCATGAAATCGTGACCAAAGCAGGGAAGGCAAGGCGCGGAAGACAAATGGTCACGAAATCGTGACATGTCACGATTTCGTGACCAAAGCAGGAGAACGGAGGCCGACAGACAAAAATGGCATGATATCGCGATAGGTCGCGATATCACGGCCAAAACGGAGAGAGAAGGCTTGACGGAGGAAATGTCGCGATATCGCGACATGTCACGATATCACGATGGGAGCAGGAGAGAGAAAGCATAGGAAGGAAATGGTCACGATATCGTGACATGTCATGATATCATGACCAAATAGGAAAACACGCACTCCCAGCTTTCTTAAAGGCGGCCCTTCGTGCACGGCAAGTTAGCGGCAGTGAAGCAACAGTTCCAAAGAAGGATTTCAATGGGCATGTTGGCCACTCATGCAGGATATCTGGAAGACGCGTTTAAAGCAACTAACAACAAGCGGCGAGATCGAGAAGAAGATTTCGTTGGATATGGCAGCCAGTCGCGCACCTCACCTAGAGTCTCATCAATGCAACTTTCCAGAATTGTCCCAGGTGGCAATTGTAGATCGTGGGAAGTTTGAAAGCACAGAGGATCGGGACCTCGATAAAAACCCATGGATTGTAATGAGAGGGGGTTGGAAAATGGTAGTTTGGCTGTATATTCTTGTAAAATTCTTCCGAAGTATTGAATAAGAAATTTTGGGCTCTTGTTTCTCTGGTTTTTTGTCTTATGCAAGATCTGTTCTCCACCAAGTGGTATCAGAGCCAGTAGTTCCTGAGTGTGTAGCAGATCACCGGAGGAGAGGCAGTTACACCAGGATCTGTGGAAGGGCTTGGAATTGGGTGAGCGAGAATGCCTCCAAGGAGAAACCCTATTGGTGGGAGAGGCATGGCAGCAGTGGAAGATGTTCGAGCTTTGCAGCGGCAAATGCAAGCTCGTAAGAAGAAATGCGTAGAAGATTGGAGCCAAGAAGAGACGAAGGTAGTGAAGAGGAAGATGATGAAGAAGAAGACCAACTTGAGGAAGAAGAAGAAGCAGTAGATCTTGCTCAGGCCGGACTATACAAAGCCATATCCCAGATTGGGAAGAGGCCAAAGATGGAGGTTTCCACATATTTCGGGAACCTTGATCCAGAGGAATTGATCGACTGGATCAACGATCTGGAAGAGTACTTTGAGTACGAAGAGGTTGAGGATCCTGATAGGGTCAGATTCGCAAAGACCAAACTGAAAGGTCATGCTAGCATTTGGTGGAAGGGAGTGCAGCTGGAGCGAAATAAAAGAGGGAAAGAGAGAATAACTAAGTGGGAACGGATGGTAGAAAAGCTAAAGAGGTAGTTCATCCCTGGTGATTATGAGTTAGACCTGCTAAAGAAAATGCAAGGATTGAGGCAATCAAGCAAGTCTGTGAAAGAATACATAGAAGAATTTCATAAAATAATGATTAGAACAGGCCACTCAGAGGCCAACAAGGAGAAGGTAGCCCATTACATTAATGGGTTACGAGCAAGCATTCAGGAAGAACTAAGTCTAGTCCGGATGACCACCATAGAGGACGCTTACCAATTTGCTTTAAAGGTTGAAGAGAAGCTCAATAGGAGGTTTGAAAACAAGCAAAGAGGAAGAGGTCATGGCGGAAGAACCGGCGGAAGGAACAGTGGAAGAAGAAATGAAGATTCTCAAAAAATGGAGAAGGTAGCAGCAATCAAGAACAAAGGAGAGAAAATACAGACCACCCCCGTAATCAAAATAATGGTTACCGAGGGGGAAGAGGCAGATCTGGACGTGGCCAAGGAAGAGGAAGATTTCGTGGAACTTGCTTCCAGTGTGGGGAAGAGGGACATCACCAATATGAGTGCCCACAACAACGAGAAAGAAATAATCGAAGGCCGAAAGGAAATGCCAGAGTAGCAGTCGTTGATGAAGATGCTGGATCTGAGCATTCTGAAGAAGCTGAGAGAGGAGAAGTAATGATTGCAAGGAGAGTCCTGCTGAATGAAGAGGGAGCTACAGATCGGAGGAAAAGCTTATTCCGCACAAGGTGTAAGTGCGCGGGTAAGATTTGCAACATTATCATTGACAACGGTAGCACGAGATAACCTAGTTTCAGAGGGAATGGTTACAAAGCTACAACTGGAGAGAAAGAAACACCCGCATCCATATCGGATCGCGTGGTTGCAAGAAAGACCATAAGGTTTTGGTCAATGAACCAGTGCCTGGTAAAATTTAGTATTGGAAATTACCGTGATGAGGTTCCGTGCGACATTCTGCCCATGGATGCGTGCCATTTGCTGCTGGGAAGGCCATGGCAGTTTGACAGGTGTGCGGTTCATGATGGCCGAGCCAACACCTATTCCGTGACCAAGAATGGAATGCGTCATAAGTTGAAACCCCTGAAGGAGGTGGAAGAAAAGGTATGTGGCAGTGCAAGAATTTGCTTGGTTGACGAAAGAAAATTTTTAGATGATTTAAAGCATGAACATATGTGTTATGCATTAATTCCTAGAGTCGGGGATACGAGAATGCAAAGATGCCCCAGCAGAAGTCCAAGATCTGTTGAAGGAATTTCCGGATATCATATCTGATAATGTGCCTGAGGGTTTACCCCCAATAAGAAAAATCAGTCACCATATTGATTTGGTGCCAGGGTCAAGCTTGCCCAATAAAGCTGCACATAGAATGACACCTGTAGAAACTGAAGAACTAAACAAGCAGGTCCAGGAGTTGCTAGGAGAAGGGATTGATTAGGGAGAGTCTTAGCCCATGTGCAGTACCTACAGTACTAGCACCCAAGAAGGATGGAGAGTGGAGAATGTGCACAGACTCTCGAGCAATTAACAAGATCACTATCAAATACAGATTCCCATTGCCAAGGATGGATGACATCATGGACTGTTTGAGTGGAGCCAAGTACTTCACGAAGATTGACCTCAAAAGTGGTTACCACCAGATCCGTGTCCGAGAAGGAGATGAGTGGAAGACAGCCTTCAAGACAAGAGAGGGCTTGTATGAGTGGTTGGTCATGCCATTTGGGCTGTCCAATGCACCAAGTACCTTCATGCGGCTGATGAATGAGGTATTGAAAGAGTTTTTAGGAAAATTTGTCATTGTTTATTTAGATGATATATTAATATTCAGCAGAACCCTGGAGGAACACTTGATGCACATCAGGAGGGTTTTTGAAAAGCTGCGGGAGGAGCAGTTATTAATAAATCTAAAAAAGTGTAATTTTGTCAAGAAAGAGTTAGTATACCTAGGATTTGTAATCTCAGCAGAAGGTCTAAAAATGGACCCGAGAGAAGGTGAGAGCTATCATCGAATGGCCTACCCCAAGAAGCACAATAGAGGTAAGATCATTTCATGGTCTAGCCAGCTTTTACAGAAAGTTCATAAGAAACTTCAGCAGCATTTGTGCACCCCTCACAGAAACAATGAGAGGGGATAAGAAAGAATTCAAGTGGACCTTAGGGGCTGAGAGGAGCTTTGATGCATTAAAGAAAAAGGTCACAGAACAGCTTGTTTTGGCACTTCCAGACTTTAACAAAGTATTTCAGGTCGACTGTGATGCCAGTGGCAGTGCAATAGGGGCTGTACTGAGTCAAGAAGGCAGACCTGTTGCTTATTTTAGTGAAAAGCTCAATGATGCTCGAAAAAAGTATTCAGTTTATGACCAGGAATTTTATGCTATAGTTCAGGCTCTGAAGAAGTGGAGGCATTATTTGTTGCCAAAAGAGTTTGTTCTATTTACGGATCATCAGGCATTGCAGTACATCAACAGCCAAACAAAACTGAATCAGAGGCACATGAAGTGGGTTGAGTTTCTCCAAAGCTATACCTTTGTGTTAAAGCACAAGAGCGGGAAATCAAATAGAGTTGCAGATGCCTTAAGTAGAAGGCAGAATCTGCTGATTGAAATGACAGTGGAAGTAGTAGGATTCGAAGAATTGAAGGGTCTTTATCTTGAAGATCCTGATTTTGCAACAGCCTGGACGGCTTGCTTGGCACCTGTTACTGTGGACAGGACAAAATGGTTAGATTTCCTAATCCAAGATGGAATGCTGTTCAAGGGAAGTAAATTATGCATTCCAAGGAGTTCCATGCGGGAGAACTTAATCAAGGAAAAGCACAACGGAGGACTGGTTGGGCATTTTGGTCGGGATAAGACCATTGCCCTGGTGAATGAAAATTACTACCGCCGCAACTTCAGCAAGATGTGAAAAAGTTTGTGCAAAGTTGCGAGAATATGCCAGATGGCAAAAGGCGTAAGGCAAAACACAGGATTATACCAGCCGTTACATGTACGAGAGGCCATGGGAGGACATCAGCATGGATTTTATTCTTGGATTGCCCAGAACACAGAGGGGAAATGACTCTGTATTTGTGGTGGTTGACGAGTTCTCCAAGATGGCACATTTTATTCCCTGCCAGAAAACAAGTGATGCAGTTCACATTGCGGGGTTATTTTTCAAGGAAGTGGTACGACTTCACGGTCTACCAAGAAGCATAGTTTTTGACAGAGATACAAAGTTTGTTGGGTATTTTTGGAGAACATTGTGGAAGAAGCTAAAGACAGATCTGAAGTTCAGTTCTGCATACCACCCACAAACTGATGGATAGACAGAGGTGGTAAATAGAAGTCTGGGTAATTTATTAAGATGCTTGATAGCAGATAAACCCAAGGGATGGGATTTAGTTTTGCCGTAGGCAGAATTTGCATACAACAATTCTGTCAATAAGAGTACAAACAAATCTCCATTCCAAATCATATATGGAAACAGTTCGAGAAACGTTTTTGAGCTGAGAAAATTAGATAAAGGAGAAAAGTGCAGTGCAGAGGCTGAGGAATTCGCGAAACAGATGAAAAGCCTGCATGAAGAAGTGAAGAAACAAATTACAAAAATGAATACTCAGTATAAAGCAAGAGCAGACCAAAAGCGGCGGTTCAAAGAGTTCGAAGTGGGGGATGAAGTCATGGTCCATCTCAAAAAAGAAATATTTCCATCCAAAACTTATAAAAAGTTGAAGATGAAGAAGTTTGGGCCATGCAGAATACTTGGAAAAATGGGATTCAGGCAATGCATATGAAGTGGAATTGCCAAGTGGGCTTGACATTTCACCTATTTTTAACATATCAGATTTAGTGGAATACCATGAGGGAGATAGTACAGAGGCACCAAGCACAGAATTGTGGAGCATTCCAACGTCTAACCCAACCAAAGATGAGATCGAGGAAATATTAGATACTCGTGAAGGCAAAAGCACAAGGAACAAACAATATTCTGAGTATTTGATCAAGTGGAAGGGCAGACCTGTAGAAGATGCAACTTGGTTATCAAAAATAGAGGTTGACCGCCTGGGTCTTCCTCCCAAAGATCAGAAGTGAGGATCACTTCTCAATCCACCCCGGGTGTCTGATGCAGGAGCATCCGAGGGCAACAAAGCAATCGAGCATCAACCAAACTTTTTGTTGTTATTTTTTTCTAAGTGTTGCAATGTTATTTTTTTCTAAGTGTTGCAAGAAAAATATGTGTCGCGATATCGCGACACAAAAAGTGTCACGATATCGCGACCAAAATGGAAGATAGGGGAGCAGCGGACACAAGGTCGCGAAATCACGACATGTCACGAAATCGCGACCACCGTAGGGAAAACAAAGGCACGGAGACCAAAGGTCACGAAATCGTGACCACCGCAGGGGAAACAAAGGCGCGGAGACCAAAGGTCACGAAATCGTGACATGTCACGATTTCGTGACATGTCACGAAATCGTGACCACCGCAGGGGAAACAAAGGCGCGGAGACCAAAGGTCGCGAAATCGCGACCAAAGCCGGAGAACAAAGGCACGGAGGAACAAAGGTCACGATTTCGCGACACGTCGCGAAATCACGACCAAAGCAGGGAAGGCAAGGCGCGGAAGACAAATGGTCACGAAATCGTGACATGTCACGATTTCGTGACCAAAGCAGGAGAACGGAGGCCGACAGACAAAAACGACACGATATCGCGACAGGTCGCGATATCACGGCCAAAACAGAGAGAGAAGGCTTGACGGAGGAAATGTCGCGATATCGCGACATGTCGCGATATCGCGACGGGAGCAGGAGAGAGAAAGCATAGGAAGGAAATGGTCACGATATCGCGACATGTCGCGATATCGCGACCAAACAGGAAAACATGCACTCCCAGCTTTCTTAAAGGCGGCCCTTCGTGCGCGGCAAGTTAGCGGCAGTGAAGCAGCAGTTCCAAAGAAGGATTTCAACGGGCATGTTGGCCACTCGCACAGGATATCTGGAAGACGCGTTTAAAGCAACTAACAGCAAGCAACAGATCGAGAAGAAGATTTCGTTGGATATGGCAGCCAGTCGCGCACCTCACCTAGAGTCTCATCAATGCAACTTTCCAGAATTGTCCCAGGTGGCAATTGTAGATCGTGGGAAGTTTGAAAGCACGAGAGGATCGGGACCTCGATAAAAACCCATGGATTGTAATGAGAGGGGGTTGGCAAACGGCAGTTTGGCTGTATATTCTTGTAAAATTCTTTCGAAGTATTGAATAAGAAATTTTGGTCTCTTGTTTCTCTGGTTTTCTATCTTGTGCAAGATCTGTTCTCCACTAGTATAAGCTTGTGTTCTTCAAAGCTAGACCTTTAATATGGTCAGTTCATTTTTTAAGATGGTCAAAGTGGGGTTTGATTTTATAATTTAGTTAGTTTTTCCTTGGCAAAATTTGTAGAGTGTGAGTTGGTAATGATGTGGCACTTCAAAGGGTAGGTTGGCCAATGTCGATTTTATAATTTGGATCAATGTGTTGATTTAAATTGGAGGATTTTTTCTTATAACTTTTTTTGATTCTTATCATTGGGTCTCGAGGTCATTGGTTGTTAGTTAATGTTGGAATTAAGGTTGGTTGTTTAGATATTATGGGTCTTAGAAGCTTTGACTTTTTATAATCTTAATATCTTCTCAAAAATATTTTGGTTCTTTTGATGTCTGTTGGATAATATTTGGAAGCATTTTTCTCACACTCCTTAGGTGGTTTTTGCTCAAAAAGATTATTTGATATGAAGACAATGGACAAGAAGATATAAAGTTATAAATCAAAAGCCAAGTATTCTCATTCATTACTTTTCAATATATATATTACATGAATAGGCATGATTTGAATAGACATGCATCTTTATAATATAACTTTTCATAATGTCATGCCTCTTTCTAATATAACTTTTCATAAAGTCATATTAGTTATTAATTAATAATAATTAACTATTAACTAATTATTAGCTAATAATAGTTAACTACTAACTAATTATTAGTTAATAATAGTTAACTACTAACTAATTATTAGTTAATAATAGTTAACTACTAACTAATTATTAGTTAATAATAGTTAACTACTAACTAATTATTAGTTAATTGAATGAGGAATATAATTCCTCATCATTCCTCCCAACAATATGTGCATTGGACCCCAATGCATTCAGAATTAGAGGAGCAAAGATCTTGAAAATGAGGAGACAACCATGGGGGAGGTTGATACATGGCATGATGGATGTGAAGCGAGTAGAAATGGTATTTGGAGTATATTAATGTTACTCTCTTTCAAATAATCTAGATCCTTCAAAATAATGGATTTGATGTTTGGAACAATAGAAGCAAGTGTGCCAACATTTAACTTTGCTTGGACAAAACTTCTAGCCTGGAATATGTTCTTCAATTTTGTATATCGAGAACAAGTGTGCATAGAGTGATCATGGTCCACTCCTAATATAAGTTATTGAGTGAAGAAATGAGTCTCATCCTCAATAAGATCACTTTTAGATGTATTTTCCAAATTTTTGGCAAGATTCAGATCCATTAAGGCATTAATAGAGGATACTTCTAGATGTGAAACAATACTAGAAACATCATATTTTATAATGTACACTAGTGGAGGTAAAGGAGGATCCTCAACTTATAAATTTTTGGAGCCACAAAAACAAAATTAATTGAAGGGATTTTCATTTTTGTATATATTGAAATGAATTTGTGCCAACCTGCAGGAAGAGGAGGAAATTATAAAACATAAAATTTTCCATTAATGCACATATTGACCCTTGTCTTTAGGGTCTCCAAGGATTGGGAAAAAGTCTCAATATTATCCATAAAATTAGCTTTGGTCATGCCAATGTTGCTAAACTATTTTCAAGTTGTGTCTTCCATATTTGACACATTTTTCATTATTTGAGCACACAACTCTTTGGTTGTTTGTGCTAGCTCTTGGATATCCTGTAGATCCTAGAGATATTTTGGGCTAGGCAACATGGTGCCAGCTCCTAGATATTTGTATCAAATGGATAAATGGATAATATATTCAAATTTTAAAACTCCTTAATGTTTGAAAAATCCAAAAATATAATAAACTGTGTTGAATGAATAAAATGCATGTCTTGACATCCAAACAATCTAGAAATATAGTCAGTCATGATGAATGGACAAAGGCAAAGATCAAATTATGGAGTGACTAGATCCACATGTGGATTGATATGCTCTGATACCAAATTATGTGGAGACAATGGGCAAGAAGATATAAAATTGAAAATAAAAAACCAAGTATTCTCATTCATTACTTTTCAATATATATTACATGAATAGGCATGATTTGAATAGACATGCCTCTTTATAATATAACTTTTCATAAAGTTGTATTAGTTATTAATTAATAATAATATACTATTAACTAATTATTAGGACTAATTATTAGGTAATAATAGTTAACTACAAACTAACTATTACTTAATAATAGTTAACTTCTAACTAATTATTAGCTAAGAATAGTTAACTACTAACTAATTATTAGTTAATAACAATTAACTACTAACTAGTTATTAGTTAATTGAATGAGGAATCTTATTCCTCATCATTATTGGAAATATGGAAGGGGTAGTCCTTGAGTTGAGTTCTCTCAACATTGATGAGGATGTGAGGAAGATTCTTAGGAAAGGTAACCTCCTCCACGATCTGATGAAGTTTAATGGCCATAACAAGGAGATGATAAAGCATATGGTATACTCTTGGTATAATGGGATGGTCAGAATGGGGAACTTATATTATGAGGTTTCCATTCCTATTATCATAGAATTTATTGGCCTTCCTAAGGATAGGGTTGTACATAATTGGAAGAAGCACTCCCTAGCCAATAATTCCATTAGTTTTCAAGCGAAGAGGAGGAGCTTGTCAAATTTTAGAATAATTTTAAAATATCATCACTCAAGGTACCCTATGATAGAGTAGCCTTGATAAAAATGTAGTAATTCACTTTGGATGAGAACCAAGATATCCTTAGGAGCTACAATTTCATGTTCTTGAATTAGTTATGCCACAAGAGACTCGAGAATATTCTATCCTTCGTATTCTAGTTTATGAGTCAAGTCAAGAAAGGGAATTCATAAAATCCAATCCATCATGGTTTGAAAAAATTAATCTTTGACCATGTTATCAAAATTAGAGGCTCATCGAGGGAAGAAATTATAAAATCTTTGGCTAATCGGGTGGTGATGCCTCTGATTGTTGAGTTCCCTAATTTGTCTCAATTTGAGTAGAATAATTCCTAGAATTTGAAGGTCATTCCAAAAACTCCTACTTTGACTTTGGGTGATAATGCCCTAAAAAATCCAAAGGGTATGGAATATTCTTCCCTTAAAGATGTTGGGAGTAGTGAGGAGAGAACTAGACGATCCAAATGCTTGGTGGTGAAGTTGGAAAGAACTAATAAGTTACCTCTTTACATTGATGAGTCTGTGTCTTATGAATTTCCTCCTCTAGAAAGAAATTTAAACTATTCTTTGGTTCAACCAATAGAATAAAAGGTAAAATCACTCATCTCTAGGGTCCTCCTAACACACCAAAATATTTCAAGAGGATGTTATTAAACTTTTAAAACTCTCTCATTGAATCCATGCATGTGGCCATCTCTTGCATTAAATAAATTAAGGTTATGATGAATTGGGAATTGTGGGACCTAAAGTACTAGGATCCAAAGAATGAAGAAGCTAGAGAAAGTGGCTTGAAGGATTGAGGATTGGGATCCTTGGCTATTTTTTGGTGTTAGTGGTGTTGGGTTATGCCTTTGATTGGGTCCTCCCTTGCATGGGAGTAAGTTTATTTAATGTTCTCAATTGTTGTTCTTTGCCCATTGACCATTTTGTGGGTCAACGGGATGAGTTTTTTGGTTACTTGTTGGAGGGTTTTTTGGTGTATCTTGTTTTATCATTCATATTCTTTAGGTCCTCCCATGTGAAGGTGGTTATTTTATATTTGTAAAATATTTAGGTTCCCTTTCAAAACCCATTATTTCAATTAATAAAAAAAATTACCTAATTAGTACAAAGATGATGAATATTATGACTTTCTTATAGTGAATGGTCATAAAATTAATACGTGTTTAACTTTGAAAATTTTTATTCAAGATCACATAGAAGAAGATAAAATAGTATTCAATTAACAAAACAGTCCAAATCAAAATTTAGAAATTTTTCATACCCTTTCTTGACTCATAATAAAAATCCATAGATTTTGTAGGTACCATTCATTTGTCAAAATCATCCTATGCAGTGACTAGATAATAAGCTAAAAATTAGTCTTCAAAACCATCTACACAACCACCATTGGCACTTCCTCACAATGCCAAAGTAAACATCTCTAAATCATGTTTAGTTCTTACACCTAAAAATACCCTAAATTCCTTTGATCTTCGATAACTAGATAGTATACTAGCTAAGATTTATCTTTTAGAGTTGTTAAAAACATAACTTGCTCATAGGAAAATATTGTTTAAACTTTTGAGTGATCAAGAAGTCCCTCATGACATATCTCCTAATGATTTTCAATATAGTAGGTTTCACTAGAATTAACAATGCAATCTTAGCATTTAATGAGATAGATACACCTCTTGAAACCATATCAAGAGATTCCTCTCTTTATATAATAGCCCAAATTGGGTATAAACATATTAAGAGAGTCTTGGTCAACAATGGGTCAACTCTCAATGTTTGTAATGTAATTTTTTTATAAAATTTTGATTTAAGTATAAATATTTAGAAAAATATAGCCTTATAATTTAAGCCTTTGATAATGAAGAATGAGAGGTCATAGGCACCATAACCTTACCCTTAAAAGTAGGACCATGTGTCCTTAACACCCTATTTTATGTTATATCATGTGATGTAACTTATAACATGTTGTTGTGTAGACCTTGGATTCATGCCATGAAGTTAGTACCATCTACTTTACACCAATGTTTAAAATATGAATATCAAGGAAGGAGTGTCCATATTCCTATGGATCCAAAACTTTTTGCCTATTACCAACTATCAGACATTCAAAAAAAAGAATTCAACCTTTATCCCTCACTTTAATCAGCCTTATCATTGTACATAAATTTCATCATCTACATCCACAATGTAGGCTTGACCAATCCATGTAGTTATTTTAATAAGGTAATAAGACAAAAAATTACAGGCAATAGTTCAAAATGCATCAAACTAGCAATAAATGAAACTCTTATAGAAAATTCAAAGATAAAATATGGTATAAAGTAGGTCGAAATATTATAGAGAAATTCTAAGAGTAGGAATGCATGGTTAGATACAAAATATAGGCAAATCAAGTAGAAGGGTAATAAGTAGAAGCTTACCAGATAAAATTTATTCTAATACAATAAAAACTCAGAGTCCGATGAGTATTGAATTTTGGTTAAGTTAAAATTTGGTCAAACATCTAAGATGTTGATGTTAATAAAGGGATGATAAAATTTTAATATCTAAAAAAATGAGCAAAGTGAAGCATAAAAATGCTTTGGCATCTAATGTATAACATTAAGGCAAAGATCAAAAGAATGAAGTAATCCAAATAGATAATGATGGTGATGTCAACAGGACAACATAAGAAGTTTGATTCAGTATGGAGCAATGCCTAAGTAAAAATTAGTCTAAGGAATTTAATCTAGTATGAAAGAAGAAGCTCATCCAACATCCAATAAACTCTTTTACAAATTTTCTTAGAGTGCCAAAAATTTTAATGTAGTGATGTCATCATTAGGAGCATAAAAACCTAGTAATCCAAAATGAGTGTTAGATGCAAAATAAATCCAAGGCATAGAATCCAACAATAAAACACTAAGGCTCAAGTAAAGAAATCAAGCATCCAACACTATACATAATAAAATATGGCTATTAGACTCTTTAAGCAATGATGCCAAAAAAAAAGATGAAAATATTTGACACCTGGAAAGAGGGAATGCATATTTTGATAGTAAGAAATACGCCCTCACATCTCCATCACCTATAAAAAGGCTTTAGATTCATCCTAATCAATAAGGTAATGCATGTCAATCAATCACCAAGCATCACTACCATCAGAAGATCTCAACAATCAAAGCCTCCTCCATCACCTACCTACCCTCATACAACTAGCTTAATATACTAGAAGGTAGTGTACCATCATTAGATTATTGGAATCTAATGATATGTCGAGCAATCTAGATTCACCAAAGAAATCCCTATCATACACATTAGCAAAGCACTATGGAAATAGTTAAGCACAACTGACCTGAATGTGATAGCTACTTCTCATACCTATTATAATAGTACTGCAATCTATTATATAAGCAATCATGATAAGCTAACTAATTCCATTGTAAAACTATATATACCTAAATGCAACTCATTTAGAGGATCAACTCTTTAGTGTCTACAATTGTAAAATTGTATGATGACTATGCTATACACCTTTTGAATGAATATTGAATTATTGTTTGACCTCTTTCTCAGCTTATTACAAAACATGTATTTATGTCAACTAAGTGATTAAGCATTTATGTTAAAGATATGTGAATGATTTATTCTACCATCGTTATTTTTATTTCTAATTTTTTACCGAGATTTATTATTCATTAGTTCTCAAAAAACTTGATAATGTTTAGTGTTTATTATGGTTAAATACTTTGTAATAAGAAAGTAAGTTGGTATGTTGGGCAGTCTAGTTTATTTTAGATTGTGAGACTCCCATAATTTTTGTCTCTTGATGATACTAAATTCATGCTATATTAAGCTTAGTTTCTAAATTTATGTATTTCTTACTCTAGTTTGTAACCCCCATTTTAGTTAGTTTATCTAAGATCATAGGAACTGACCTACTCCAAAGGTTGACTTAGAAACCCACTAGTTTTAAGATCTTCCAATCTTGGCTGAGGTCTTGAGAGTACAACAGAATCACTTAGGTGGATTTTAGACAAAGAGTTTTTGTAATAACTAGTGGTACAAGACTTCATAAATCTTGTTTTAATCAACCAACTCAATATTTTGATGAATACTATTGACCTTGCATGTGAAGAATGTATGTTCACCTAGAGACTTTGTTGAAAATATGAATCCAAAGAAGTTGATGACTCCACTGGTGGAGAAGCTCAGAATTAAATGGTGATAGTGCTAAAAATCCTAGATAGGTCACTAAGTACCAACCAAATGGCTCCACCACTACATTAGTAAAAATAATTAGAGCCATGGTTGGAAAAAATTGTCTATCCTGGAATAATTCCAAACCACTTGACCTCCCAATTTCCCATGAGATTCCAACCAATGCATTAAAAATATTACCTATTTATGATGGCAATGGGAAGACTACTTATGAGCACTATCAAGATATTGCAACTTTAGCCATTATCTATAATGTTACCTCTAAATATGTAATGGTTAGACTTCAAGCTCAATATCTCTGAGGTAAAGCATTACAAAGGTATAGATATTTGGAATATAATAGGATTAAGGCTTGGGTAGACTTGGCTAAACCTATGATATTAGTATTTTATAATCTAGATGACCTCTTTGGACTACTCATGCAGTTCCCATACATCAAAATACACCCTATAGAGAGTCTCCTATATTTCAACATTATATTTAAAAAATTATGGGAGAGAATGCCTAGGGAAGTAAGACCATCTCCTATATTTACTATGTTTAATATCTAAACCCATATTTGAGCCTATAAATCTAGAAATACAATGGGAAAATAAATCCCTAGATATTTCAAATGGCTATTAAAGCTAAGAATGTGTTAATTTTAGTAGAAAAAATTCCTCCTAGATCTAATACCATAGATGCCCATTGCTATGCTAGGTAGAATTACAAACCCCTTTGATAAGCCCATGGTTGCCACAACCACTAACTCTTATAGGTACAATACCTTTATGTTGCTATTCATAGAATAAAATACATACAAATATTTTATCAACAACCCAAACAACTCAAGAGATAATAAAGGTCATCCAACATGTTACCAATTAGCGAGAGGAAATTGAGAACCAAAATTATTAAGTCAAGTACATAAAATGTGCTCAAAAGGAGATCTCTATGGATAATCAAGTAATGTGTATGGGTGAAATCCATATGAAAAACCTTGATATTACCAAAGTTGAAAACTAGGATGGAGATCCCAGTTTGGGTAGGCCCAATGGTTTGATGGTTGATAAAAATAAAAAGAAAATTATCAGTTGAATTTTCTTTCAAGTGTAAATCAACACTCAGAGGAAGTTTTAGCTCTCACAATGGATCCAAACCATTCCCTTACAATAAAAATATTTTTTACAATAGATCCTGTTAGCTCAAATGTAAGAATGGATTATCATGCTAAGAAACCTTATGCTCAACACATCATGAATATAGATAATGTGAAGCATGAAGTGGATTGAAAGGAAGCTATATTAAATAAATATGAATTTGATGATATCCCACATTCTTAAGGAGATGATAAAAAAATGGGAAAGGCTAAAGATATATGCAAACAATGTATTATGAAAGCATTATGCTTATCCTATACAAGACAATAGGCTTACCAAAAACTATACTAATTGGCCATGAAAAAAATTTAAAGGTAATATATGATAAGAACAACCCACAAGGCGACCAAGCTAGAAGGCATATCTCAAGGCAATATTATTACAAAAACTACAAAGTTGGGGGAAGCTCTGCTAATATTTGATCAAGTGAATCTGGTTGAAATAGCTTTGCACAACTCAAAAATTGATTCAATGCATAGTCCAAATAGCAAATTATCACATAAGAAACTATCTCTTGGCTTTGGAAAAGCTAATTCTATGTATTTTTACTTATCAGTGTGCTTGGAAGGATGGGTGTTGCATAATTGTGCAGTTGACCTAGAAGCTAATTTTTCCATCATGCCTCAGGTAGTTTATGATGTTATGGGTATACAATACAATATAATTTATTCTATAATATTGAAAATAAAAGGAATTATAGTCCAAGATGTGGGAGTCATTAACAAAGTCCCAATTTTGTTGCATAAGTTGCCATACTTAACAACAATTCAAAATATGGTAATTATTGATTCTCCATCGATATTCAGGATGAGCTTGTGCAAGGATTTCTTAGAATAGATAGGAGGAGACCTGGCATAAGATAAAATTATCATACCATGTACTAAAAATATGTTTTGGATTCAATTTGAAAAGCTTTGGCCCTACCACATTGAGAAATATCAAGAAGAGAAGATCATACAGCTAGTTGGGGTAGAAATGATTGATTGACCAAAGAATGAGTAAGAGCCAATATCTATTAAGTGGTCCTTGATGAGTCCTAAAGTAATATGGTTGTCACACCTAGGGAACTCATATATTTTACATAAAAGCAATGATTCATTGTATTGTTTGACTAGCCACATGTTCCAACAAGCGAATCTTAAGAATCTAGGACCATTGCAAGAAAAATGAAACTTTGCCAAAGAATGATCTAGATTGGATCCTAAAATAGTGACTAAAATGCACCTAGAAAATCTCTAGCTAACAATGTGGGATACAATACATAGACCCATTTGCATTCAAAAAGTAATTAATCACTCATTTATCAAAGAAAAATCACCAATCCTAGTTTTCAAGAAGATTACAAAACTTAGTTGGAGTTCAAAGTGGACCTAGGAAAAGCAATCTGGATATTATTATATATTAAATGAGTTAATACAGTCCTACAATACCCAAATAGAGTCTTACAAAAATGATTGGGGAGGTTTTTAGATCACTAAAGCAATTAATGCTCAAGGGAAACTGAGATCCTAGTAATATAAAAAAATAAATTCAATAGTTATAATGCCTACAAATAAGATCAAAGTAACCAAAGAAGATACAAATATACCTACAAGTGTGAAATATATAAACTTTAAGAGATATTTTTAATCAAATATCATGAAAATAAAGAAGTTAGAACATCATAAAATGCTTAAGCCTATGTAAGAAGAGTTCACAAATGATCATAAATATAAATAAGCCTATAATAAAATTATATCAAGTGAATATAATGGTAAATTTCTACTATATTTGATAATAGCAAATATTTAAATGATTGTAAATGCATAAACAAATAAGATAACAATTAGTAGTAAGCAAAATAGAGTGAATAATCTTGCATAAAATTATTAGAGATCCAAGTAAATGGAAAAATGTTGTAAGTAAATGAGAAAAATTATAAAGAAATATTAGATTCCTATAAATAGAGATTAAAGATGCTATAAATGAATAAAAATAAGGATTAGCAGTTGTAATAATAGAAACCAAGTTTTAGCAAGGCATTAAATAAGAGGAAAATACATAAATTCTATGGAAAGGAGATGAAAAGAGAATGGGTATAGGATTTTTACTACCTATTAAGACCTCCTCATGCACTAAGATGATCTCCTTGCCCTAATTCCTTCTTTCCTTGCTCTACTTGCCCCAAATGTTTGATTCAAGTGCTCAAAATGCAAGGAATGAGAGAAATGAGAGTGCGAGACTGAGAGGAAATTTTGGAAAAGCATGGCTATCAAAAAATACTTTATTAAATACCCATACAAAGATATCTATTTAAATATATTGGGAGGTTTGATCCTTGTAGGAAAATAGGGTCAAATATGCCATTAGTGCAATGACCAAATTCAAATTTTGAAAGCCTAAGAAGAGGATTAAACATGCATGATCAAACTAAAAACTAGGATGGAGGAATCCACATGCTTATGGCTTGTGTCATAGAGATTCTACTCATGTTGCAAAAGTATCACTATTTCTAATAGTAGTTTTGTATCTGAGTGATGGTTTTGTCCAATGACCAAGTTGATTGATCAAACCATTGAAAAAGGTTATTTTGTAAAAGTATTAATGATGAGAAAAAGTACCATTGTGGAACTTTTTCAAAAGTGTGGTGCTTCTAAAAGGATCTAAATTTAATGTATATTTTTTGGTTTAAGGTGATTTACTGTAGATATGATGTTTGGTGTCTTGCCTGGGCTTAAGGGTTAGCAAGAATGTCAAAATTGGATATCTATTTTACCCCATTTTGATGCAATTATTATGAATTAATTACATCAAAATATATCGTAGGACTCTAATTATGAAAATATGGTGATTTGTGATGTTTTAATATATTGTGTTGAGTAAATAATCACAAATTGAGTTAATTTGAAAATTTGATGATTGATTAATGTCATTGTTGTATGCATGTTGATGAGACACCAAATTGTCTCATTATTTTAGCATTGTTATACACATAAACTACCATTTTTATCCACATATGATAATATAATTCCAAGTAATTTATTTATTATGCATGATAGTGTTAATTTTGACATGGTAAAATGATGAGAAATACTGACTTGTTGTTAAGATAGTTTTCTTGCATTTTTGTAGTTATTTTGCATGATTTTTAGAAATCAATAGGCATAAATAATGCATTAGAAAAGGTATTTTGAATGAAAGTTTTGAATATCTAATGTGCTAAGGTGTTTGAATTATTTTATTTCCTTATAAAACCTTTTGGGATGATGTGACAACCAAAACTTTGAGGATGCACCAAAACAAGATAGTACATCCTGCTAAAACAAAACCTTGAGGTTTCGGGTAACTTGCAAGATAATAAGTGGGTGTTGTCTGACAATTTTTGGGTTCTAAATGATTTTATAGCATGGAATAGATAAATAATTACATTACCAAGCATCGTATATTAACCCAGCACTTCAAATACAACACAAATACACATCGCTATTAATCAGCCTGATGTTCTAGAGTAGTAGTTTTTCGCAACAACATCAGAATTTATATTCTAATTGGTTTTTAAAGGAGAAAACCAAGGTGACACAATGGTAATAAACATAAAACATCTTAGACCTATTCTAAGGACTATCTATAGCATATAGAAGCATAGAAAATATGACATCTACCCACAATAGAATTATGTCCTAATTCTGGAAAAAATATTTGTTTGATTGTAGAATTGTAGGAGTCAATAATAGTATATAAGTCCTAGATGTAAGGAGAATTTAGTATAAATATTCTTGTCTACCTTCATTTAAAGTATAATAGAGTAATTTAAATAGAACATTAAGAAGAAGATACATTACTCTATAGACTCAGTCAACATTTGATGTAAAAGTTAATTCAGTTAATAAAAGTGCAACATTTTTCTAGATTTAGTCTTTTATGTCATTTTGACTTTGTAGTTTAGCTTAGGATTTGGTGATATCATCCCTTCTACTAGACCTAGGAGCAAGGGCCCACCATCAGGTCTAATGGAGGGAACTGTATCATAAATTACAAGTTTTATTGTTGTTTTCATATCATTTATTGTTGTAGGTTAAAAATATTTTTTCCTTGTTTTATCCCCTAATTTCCCCCTATTCCATATGTGTATGTTTTGTTATGTTTTACAACTAGATAAATTTCATTCCCTTCTATATTCATAATTTCTATTAAAGGTATTATTATTCAACACCTATTTTCTATTTTAGTTTCCTATATTAGCAACATTTATTTTCAGTACTTTACATTTCTATATTTCCAATTCAAGCATTTTATTTTCTTGTCATTTCAATTTAGCAAACATAATATAGCAAATTTTCCTTCAGCAAGTTCAATTTCTACAAGTAGTTAGTTTTATTTATGCAAAAGTGTGTTAACTAGTTTACTTTATGCAAGGATATTGTGATTCTCTATCTTGATTTAGTAGCCTAATACCCTTATTTCCAAGCTATAAATCCCTTGTTCTCTAATGTATATAGCCTTGGGTGTCACCCTATATTGAAAATTAAATTAAATTATGAGCATTAAGACACCCATCACATGCCTCAAAATTGATACCCCATGGATGCCTTGTTATTGATACCCCATGGGTGCCCCCTTAATATTAGTATCAAAATGATAATTGAGAGAGAATTTCCAAAAAATGGAGTGCTAGGGAAATCAGGTAGGTAGCAAAGAGCAACTAGGATTGAAAGTAAGGTAGGGCATTTGAGTGGGTAAAATTAGGAAATGAGGTAAAAATAAGGTTATTTTTACCATACAAGGTGTGTTGAGAGAGCATTGATTTTACCTCTTAGAATTTGATGGTGGATTTTAAGAGATTGGTACGTCATGCAGATCTAGTTCAAGGGTTAGTTTGAGCACCAGAGAGAGTTTTATAGGTATGCTCAAAACACTAAATTGCAATTTATGATTTTGGATAATGTTTTTGCATTTTTTCCAATTAGTGGTGCTTTTGTTTTGTGTGGCACTTTTATTGGTGGTTATTTTTATAGTTGGTAATAGTTTTGTTAGTGGCACTTCTACAACCAGTTACACTTTTAATAGATTGGAAAAAAAAGTGTTTTATTGATTGGCTTTTTTACATGATTTATAGGGGTTGGGTATTGGTGAGCTGAAAGCGATAGTCAATGATGATGGATATGATACTAGAGTTGGTGGATGATCATGACATCAAAGTGTTGATTACAACTAGTTTGTATCATATGGATTTTATGCCCAATATAGATTTTAATTGGTTTCTACTTACAACACTTGCAATGAGATGGTACCTAGAGATGAGTACATTTCACTTATTGACCAAGGAAATGATAATTATATTGGAGGATGTATGGTAGATTCTTTGAGTTCCTATTTGTGAGGCTCTAATTTAGCTTGGTAGGGATGATAGGGTAGGTATGAGTTATTGAAAAATTCTAGAGGTTATCTAAAATTGTGATCAAAGTTATACATTAATAATGCATATCAGGGTAGTCACTTAGATTACCTTACAACACTATTGTGTGCCATCATATTTGGGATCTTGATGAAAAATACTAACCAATAAATACTTTCTTAGATATGGGTAGAGGTGATTTCCAACATGTGGGATCACTTTACTATCTATGCATGGGCTCCAACTATCTTGGTTAGGCTATACAAGACTCTTTATTAGGTGGTTTACCACAATGAGAAGAGTCTAGTCAATTGCATACTTTTGTAGGGATGAGCTTGGGAGTATATTGTAGTTGGATGGCCATTACTACATAGGGGAGAGAGATGTAGTTTGTATAGTACTCATTATATGATTAATGGTTTTAAAGCTTCATAGGTTACTTATAAGCCATGGAGAGGCCAATACAGGTGGGCTAAAGATGAATGAGAGTTGGTTTTAGTGATGAGGACGAAATATATGGATGATGAAGATAAGTATTATGATATCCATCACTTTGATAGGATGGTTTGCTAGTTTGGAGGTGTGCATTAGGTACCAACTATAGGATAGATTTAGTTTGGATGGACTATGCAATAGAGGGATTTTGATCCTCTAGACTTGATCTCATTTGTATAGGAGGATGTATATGATGGTGTGTTCCTAGATTCAAGCATGGATTATCCTAGAGTTATAGATGGCTACCTAAGATGGTATGCCAACTTTTACTTGAGGTGGGTGACACTAGTGAAACTAGACATAGGATAAGTATAGTTTATGGAGGTGATAACAACTATATTTAGAAGTCTTCATCATAATATAGGTAGATATATAGCAACATAGAGGGTTTCTATATAGGTATATAAGGGTGAGGCCAAGGATGAGAGTAGGATAGAGGGTGACACATTAGATGTGGATCCTTTGGTTGCCATACCCCAAGTGTTAAGGTTATATTGAGGGGTGGGTCCTAGTAGGTCAATGGAGGAGGCTATGCAGGATGAGATGGAAGCCTTGATTAGGATATTTTATGAGTTGATAGTATAGTTAGAAATGGTTGGGGTAACAACAAAGTAGGAGGTTATCAAAGTATGAGAGGATATGTATAGGGTAGAGCAGGAGTAGAATACCACTATCACTTAGCTATAGGATAAGGTTGAGTGAATCAATAAAGAGAGGGATGAAGCCCTTTCTAGGGTGGGTAAAGAGCTTAGTAAAAATGTGACACATGCATTGGTGGGTCTATCATAGTAGTGAGTGATTTGATTGTAGGAGGTTGATAGGATGAGGGTGGAGATTGACAAGGCAATGACGGACATGTGGGTAGTTGAGCTAGATATTGAGGTAGAGAGGAATTGAGTTAGGAACTATTATATTTTATATCATACAATGATACCTACCTCATAAAGGGAGCCATCACCAAAATTCTTGAGGTATAGACCTAGATATCAATCTATTAGTGGGTATTCAATAATATCAATAGGGTTTTGATCTCTGCAACCTCCACCAACATTAATAGATGGAGATATAGGGTCTACATGTGGGTAGAAGTAGTGTTAGAAATTTGAATGCACCAATTCTAGGTATTTATGATGCATCATCTTTATAGGATAGTCTGAGTGTACTAATTTTGATATTGCAATACACTAAACATATGGTTATGTATTGTTTTAAGGCATTTATTTATAATGAAATTACATGATTGAATTCTAGATAGATTTATGTTTGTGTTGCATTTGATATATTGGATATGATTTAGAAATGAAAGTGACATAAATGAGAAACAAAATAAAATAAAGAAAACCCTAATATGAATCAAGCATTTGAAACAAGAGTTACCTGTAGATACCTAAAACTAGCACAATAAAATATTAATTAATCAATCATAATTAATTAATGCATTTAATATTAATTAAATATAATTAATATTAAATAGGAAATAAAATACCTAAGTATTAATTAAATTATTTATTTATTTATTTATTAATAATTAGTTAAATAGTGCTTAGGTCACACAACATTGCACCCATCCTCACAAATACATTGATCCTCACAAGCACCCCTCCACACAAATACATTGATCCTCACAAGCACCCCTCCACACAAATACATTGATCCTCACAAGCACCCCTCCACATCATCCATGACACTGGAAATTCCACCTCTCACCATCCAAGTTGTTCATGTACATGAAAAAGACCTTTCATAAGGCAAACATAGAGTGACTAGCAGTTCTACCTCTAAGCCACAAAGTGAAGACAACCACGCACTTAGTTAATTGAAACAATTAAATCAAATAGAAAAACTCAAGCACATCATGCACTTAGTTAACTAAGCTAGTCAACTAAATAGACACATAGTTAGCAAAGTTAGTTAAAAATAAAAGCACACTTATTTAAATTAAATAATATTATTTAATTTAAATATTAAAATCAAAACAAGCACACACATCCACTTAACTAGATATGCACTTTGGATGAAAAATCCAAAGTGTGCACTCACCATAAATTTGCATGCACACTCATCCACTGGTGATAATTACAAGGTGAGTTCATCTCATGCACCCCTAGTGATAAATCCAATGCAAGGGAACAACTCCTAGTTACATGCACTTAACTGGATGAGTTGATTCCTTATCCTTTCCCATGGGGAAAATTATAAATTGAACCTCACCCTCCCTTTGGAGCATGAGGATGAATAGCCTAGTAAAGCTCTGAAGAAATCTTAAATACCCTTATTGATCATACACCCAAGACCTTAATATTTTTTCATCCCCATCCTATCTAAATCCTATTCACATCCTCTCACAGGCATGGATCTAATTTTGAATATATTCTAGATGTTGCAAACCATGTTTATTCCACCCCGAACGGTCTTGAACCACGGTCATTCAATCCTAGATAGTCAACTCCAAACCCATGCAGGAAGCCTCCTGATACAACACGGCTCAAACACAAAAACAATAGCACACCAACAACAACAATAGAGGCACAAAAAATATAAAACGTAAGCTTATTCCATTTCCTTTTGCATATCATTTACTTTCATAATTTATGCAAAGCTTTATATTTGTTGGAAATATTGAGCATATTGAGTTGTCATTGATGTCAAAGGATTGATGTCAAAAGGTTGCATGGTATTCAAGGCAGAAATATTCTTCAAGGCAAGGTATATCTCAAAGAAAGGAAAATTGTTGTAAAGAAAAGGTTTATAATATTTATTTTAAATATTATAAATAAGAACAAAGAGGTTTAAGAGTTACTTGGAACAAAGTGGATTGGGCCAAAGGTTTAAAAGAGAAGGCAAGATTTAAATAATTAAATGAGAAAGCAAAGGTTTAAAATAAAAGGAAAGGTTTAAAAGAGAAGACAAGGCCAAGGTTTAAAAGAAAAGGATTATAATATTTAAATATTATAATGAAAATATTTTTAAGTGCTTGAAGCAAAAGTTTTAAATGGAGGACAAAGGTTTTAAGGAAAAAATTATAATATTTAAATATTTAGATTTAAATTATTATAATATCAAGAAGGTTTAAAAAGACAAGGCACCAAAAATAATTTAGAGCAAAGGAAATTCAAAAAATTCATGAGCGCAAATGTCGTTGAAGAGGAAGGCTAAAGGATATAAATATATCACCAAAATCTATTAGTAGTCTATGGTTTGGAGTGAAAATTTGATTTCTCCTCATGCGCTAAAATATATGAATTACAAAAGGGAGTGGACATGATTTTTGATGAAATAATGATCTGAGTATAAAAGTGAAGTGTTGTAGTTTTTATCTCAATGAGGTGGCTAGCCCAGTTGGTCACTGAGCTAGCCCTAAGGTGTTGAGAGCAAGGAGGTTGTAGGGTCAAATTCGGTGGATCCTGTTTTGCTTGGAAGTAAGGAGAAAAAATTTTGATTGAAAGGGAAAAGCATCAAGTTATCGTGTTGCATGGAGGTGGCTACCCACTGGGGTAGCCCAGTTGGATGCCTAGCTAGTGCTAGGGTGTCGTGGAGTAGGAGGTCACAGTGTCAAATTCTTCGAGCGTTGTTTTGCAAGGCAGGAAAGGAAAATCGTGCGCTTGGTGAAAGGTATGAATAAATTTTTGATTAAAATCAATTGATAAAGGGAAATTGTTTTTTGTGCATGTTGAATATAAAGGGGGTAAAATATTTTATTTTGAATTTGATTTAAAGGGAGTCATAAGGTGTAATAAGGATTATTTGATATTGTAATGTTTGCATGAGGTAAATAGACATAAGGTGATTTGGGTATTATTTGAAAGTTGTGATATTGCATCTTTAGAGAGGAGAGATAAGGTGTATTTATGATTATTGTGATTTGTAATTTTGCATGTTCTAGAAAGGATAAATAAGGTGTATTTGTGATTATTATTGTTTGTATTATTGTACATATCTTTTGAGAAGGGTTTTAATGTGGATGATTTGAAAAGGAGATTTGCTAACCTATTTTTGAAGTGGAAAAAGAAAGGGAAATTATTTTAGACATATTTTGAGAAGCCAATACACATAGCATATTATCATCAAGGTAGCCTTAGAGGTATGGTGATTTGATTCCTTTCTCAAGGTGGTTTTTTAGAGAAAATATTTTTGATATCATATGGTGGAGATATAAGGATTGACTTGATGTGCATAAGTGATGAATGAAATTGAAAATATAAGTGCTAGGGTTTGAGAATAAAGTTGTGCATTATTGTTGAATGAAATTGAAAGTTTATGTGCAAGGGTTTTGGAAATATAAGAGCAAGGGTTTGAGAGAAAATTAGTGCATTAACTTTGAGTCATATTGGGAATGAATTTGTAAGGACTATAGACCAGTTTTGTGAAGGAAAATTTGTTCATTGGTTTTGAGTGACATTGGGAGTGAAAGTGCAAGAGTTATAGATCTGTTTTGTGAAGCAAATTTGCACATAGGGTTTTGATTGATTTTGAGAGTGCATAAGAAAGTCAATTATCAAGTGCTATACTAGAGCTATCTTTTTTAATGCAATAAAAGTGAGACATGTGAAACTGATAAACTTAATGAATGAAAAGAACATATTGATTATTTGTAATGCATATCATTCTCTATTTTTTCATGAAGAAAAAGAATTCTGGGTAGAATATGTTTGAATTAATTTAGTCAAAGAAAGCTTTTTTGGAAAATATATATGAAATTGTTTGTATGCAATAATTGGGAATGTTTGAGCAGATTTGAGTAGTTTTTGTGAGTAGACTTGAGCAAGCCTTATGAGCAGGATTGAGGTAGATTTGAGAAGGTTTGTTTGAGCTAGATTTGATCAAGTTTGAGTAGTTATAGTGAGTAGATTTGAACAAGCCTTGTGAGTAGACTTGGAGCATATTTGAGCAGGTTTTGTGAGTTGGATTGAGTAGGATTTATGAGTAGGTTTAAGCAGTGATAGTGAGAATATTTGAGCAAGCCTTGTGAGCAATCTTGGAACAAATTTGAGTAGGTTTGGTGAGCAAATTTGAGAAATATTTGTTAGTAAGCTTGGGGTGGATCTGAGTAGAGTTATGATGATATTTGTGAGCTTACAAAATAAGATGGGATTGGTGTCTCCTATGGATAGAGTTCCATGAACCAAAGCAGAGGGGATTGGTGTCTCCTGTGGATAGAGGTCCATGAACCAGAGTAGAGGGGATTGGTGTCTCTTGTGGATAGAGGTCCACAAACTTGAGCATAGGGGATAGGTGTCTCCTTTGGGTGGGTGCCCATAAACATTGTAATAGGGAATTGGTTCCCAAGAGATTTTTTGAGAAAATTTATAAGAAATATTTTCTCCATGGATGTAGCCCACATTGGGTGAACCACGTTAAATCTGTGTCTCTTATGTGTGTGATGATTTGTGCATTGTTTCATTATTGCAATTGATGATATTGGATAATACTACTTTGGAAAGAAAAGTAATTTTTTTATCTTATATTGTTCACCCTCCCTCTCAGTATAAGCTTGTGTTCTTCAATTAGTATTAGAGCGGGTTCCTTCAAGAAATCCTAATAGATTGAAGGAAGATCTTACAGGAACACATATGGCTTATCAGGAAGGATTTTCAACACATAGAGCTCCATTGTTTGATGGGACAAATTATGCTTTCTAGAGTGTGAGGATGAAGATATTTTTGATGGCATAGGAATTTGATACATGGAATTCAGTTGAGAATGGGTACACACCACTTGCAAATCCTCCCACATATATAAATGGTAAGAAACTATATGAAAATAATGCTAAGGTGATGAATGAAATTTTAAGTGGATTACATAAATCAGAGTTTGTGAAAGTCATGCATAGCAAATCAACAAAATAAATGTGGGATAAGTTATAGAATATATATGAAGGAGATGACAAGGTTAATATGGCAAAAATTCAAACTCACATAAGGAAATTTGAAGACTTGAAGATGAAATATGAGGAAAATATTGCTAGGTATTTACTTCGTGTTGATGAGATTGTTAATACCATTCGTGGACTTGGAGAAAAAATTGAGGATTCTACTATTGTTCAAAAAAATTTAAGGTCACTTCCCATGAGGTATGATGCAAAGGTTTTAGCAATATAATAAATGGAGGCAATGTGATGCAAAGGTTTGAGGATAGATGAACTACATGGGATTCTCACAGCTTATGAGATGAGAACAAAAAAAGATCAAACATCCAAAAAGGAGGCAACATTCAAAGCTTCAATGAAGGTAAAGGATAAATAATCAGAATCAAGTGATGAATCAAGTAGTGAAGAAGAGGCTAATTTTGTAATAAGAGATAAGAAGGATCCAAGGAAACACAAGAATATGTAGATTGTGAAATATTTTAGTTGTGGTAACATTGGTCACTATGCAGCTTATTATCCACAAAATGGATATAGTAGTAGTGAATATGAAAAAGAATACAAGAAAAATAAAGAAAGAAAATTTGGTTATGAAAAGAAAAATAGGTATGGTCAAGGTAAGCATGAGAAGAAGATTTTTCAAAGGCATAAGAAAAGTTTTTATGTTGAAGAAGTAAGTAGTGCTTCAAGTGAAAATGATGAAAGTATCTCAGAAAGTAAAAAAAAAAAAATTCTATTTTTGGAAATAGAAGAGGAAGAGGATACTCCCATTGAAGACCAAGTAGAAGAGAAATAGAATAATCCTATTGAAAACCAAGTAGAAGAGAAAGAAGATGCTCCTATAGTTGAATACCTAGAAAAAGAGAAAGATTCATAAAAGGAAGAAGAAGCCACAGTTGATATGGAAGAGGAACTTGTTGATTTTGAAGAGTTAAAAAGAGAGAACTTAATATTAAAGACTCAAGTACAAACGGATGAGAAAACAAAGGCAAATATTCTACTAGATCTCACTAATTTAAGAGTTAAGGTTGAAGAGGCAAGAAGAATTGAAGAAAGTATGGCTAAACAGTTAGAGGTAAAAGATATAGAGTGTAAAAATCTAGAGGATGAAGTTATCTCTCTAAAGAAGGGACTTGGAAAATATCTTGATAAGTTAACTAAGTTTAAGGAAAGGTCAAAAACCTTGGATGGTATTATCAAAATACAAATATATCCATTTATCAAGATAGGACTAGGTTATGAAGAAGGCCAAGAGGTACAAAAAGGTGAGTCAAGCTCAAAATATAAGGAAATTTCAAAAGAAGTTATTGAAGAAGAATCTAATACCTATGCTGATGAGTTGAGAAGGGGAAGCATTGAAGAGGAAGAAAACAATGCACAATCATGGAAAAAGGATCATCACATAAAATACAAGGAAAGAATCATGAGATCATATTATCCAAGGCAAGATAAATATTTTAGCTTAGTGACCTTCTTTCTCTTTTGTAATTCAAATATTTTAGCGCACGAGGAGAAATCAAATTTTTTCTCCAAAAACCTTAGTCTACCAAACGATTTTGGTGATATATTTATATCCTTTAGCCTTCCTCTTCAACAATGCTGGTTCTCATGGGTTTTTGAAATTTCCTCGTGCGCTAAAATATTTGATTTATGAAGCAATAATCTGAGTATAAAGGTAAAGTGCTGCATTTTTTATATCAACAAGGTGGCTAGCCTAGTTGGTCACTAAGCTAGTGCTAAGGCACTAAGAGCAAGGAGGTCGCAGGGTTGAATTCGGTAGATCCTATTTTTCTTAGTAACAAGGATAAAATATTTTGATCAAAAGGGGGAAAAATCAAGTTGTCGTGTTGCATGGAGATGACTACCCACTGGGGTAACCCAGTTGGACACCTAGCTAGTGCTAGGGTGCCGTGGAGTAGGAGGTCGCAGAGTCAAATTTTGCGAGCACTGTTTTGCAAGGCAGAAAAGGAAACATGTATGCTTGGTGGCAAGGAAAGAAAAATCATACGCTTGGTGAAAGGTATGAATACATTTTTGATTAAAATCAATTGATAAAGGGAAATTGTTCATTGTGCATGTTGAATATAAAGGGGGTAAAATATTTTATTTTGAATTTTATTTAAAGGGAGTCATAAGGTGTAATAAGGATTATTTGATATTGTAATGTTTGCATGAGGTAAATAGACATAAGGTGATTTGGGTATTATTTGAAAGTTGTGATCTTGCATATTTAGAGAGGAGAGATAAGGTGTATTTATGATTATTGTGATTTGTAATTTTGCATGTTCTAGAAAGGAGAAATAAGGTGTATTTGTGATTATTATTGTTTGTATTTTTGGCACATCTTAGAAAAGAAATTTGAGGGTTTAGTCATTATTACAAGCTTTATTTTGTGAGACTAAAAAAAAATGAAATTTATAAAGTATTATTTTCAAGCCTTATTGTGCACATATTTTGAGAAGGGTTTTAATGTGGATGATTTTTTTTTTTGAAAATTTTGAAAAAACTTGTATTAAAACAAAGATCAATTACAATTTTGGAAGAGACACTTCCCTGTTGAAATTAGAGAGAACACATGCTTACAATAGTAAAAGAAGATTTGCAATGGAGCCAAATCTCTTGAACCAAGAACTAGCTAACAGGGGGATCGGTTTGGTCTGTTGATGCAACTTGTCACGATATCGCGACACTCTTTCCTTCTTCTCCTTTTGCCATGAAAGTGCAACATGTCGTGATATCGTGACAATTTTCTCCTCTGATCGTGAAAATGCAACATGTCGCGATATCATGACACTTTTCTCCTTTGGCCACGAAAATGCAACATGTCACAAAATCGTGACACTTTTCTCATTTGGCCATGAAAATGCAACATGTCGTGATATCGTGACACTTTTCCTCTTCTAGCTGTGACGTTGCATACTGTTGTGACACTTTTTCCTCCTTTGGCCATGACAAAGCAACATGTCACGATATCGCGACACTTTTTCTCCTTGGGCAGTGGTGTTGCAACATGTCATGAAATCAAGACACCTTTTCCTCCTTTGGCCGTGACGAAGCAACATGTCACGATATCACGACACTTTTTCTCTCTTGGCTGTGATGTTGCAACATGTCACGAAATTGTGACACTTTTTCTCTTTCAACCGATTGTGACACTTTTTCCCTTTCGGCCGCGACGAAGCAACATGTCACGAAATCGTGACATTTTTCTCCTTTGGCCGCGACGAAGCAACTTGTCACGAAATCGTGACACTTTTTCTCCTTTGGCCACGATGATGAAACATGTCACAAAATCGTGACACTTTTCTCTCTTGGCCGCGACGATGAAACATGTCGCGATATCATGACACTTTTTCTCTCTTGGTCGCGACGATGCAACATGTCGCGATATCGCAACACTTTTCTCCTTTGGTCGCGATGATGCAACATGTCGTGATATCGCAACACTTTTTCTCCTTTGGCCTTGATGATGCAACATGTCGCGATATCATGACACTTTTCCTCCCTTAGCCGTGATGATGCAACATGTCGCGATATCAGGACATCTTTCCTCCATTGACCGCGATGATGCAACATGTCACGATATCATGACACCTTTCCTCCCTTGGCCACGACGAAGCAACATGTTGTGAAATCATGACACCTTTCCTCCCTTGGCCATGATGAAGCAACATGTCATGAAATCATGACACCTTTCCACCCTTGGCCGTGACGAAGCAACATGTCATGAAATCATGACACCTTTCCTCCCTTGGCCGCGATGAAGCAACATGTTGCGAAATCATGACACCTTTCCACCCTTGGCCACGACAAAGCAACATGTCATGAAATCATGACACCTTTCCTCCCTTGGCCATGATGAAGCAACATGTCATGAAATCATGACACCTTTCCTCCCTTGGCTACGACAAAGCAACATGTCACAAAATTGTGACACCTTTCCTCCCTTGGCCGCGACGAAGCAACATGTCATGAAATCATGACACCTTTCCTCCCTTGGCCATGATGAAGCAACATGTCACAAAATCGTGACACCTTTCCTCCCTTGGCCATGACGAAGCAACATGTCACGAAATCATGACACATTTCCTCCCTTGGCCATGACGAAGCAAACTATCGTGATATCATGACACCTTACATCCAGTGATCGCGACGGTGCAACATGTCATGAAATCATGACCCCTTTCCACCCTTGGCCACAATGGAGCAACATGTCGTGAAATCTTGACACCTTTCCTCCCTTGGCCACGACAAAGCAACATGTCATGATTTTGATTTTCTAACCTATTTTTGAAGTGGAAAAAGAAAGGGAAATTATTTTAAGACAGATTTTGAGAAGCCAATACACATAGAAGATTATCATCAAGGTAATATTAGAGGTATGGTGATTTGATTCCTTTCTCAAGGTGGTTTTGTTTAAGGAAAATATTTTTGATATCATATGGTGGAGATATAAGGATTGACTTGATGTGCATAAGTGATGAATGAAATTGGAAATATAAGTGCTAGGGTTTGAGAACAAAGTTGTGCATTATTGTTGAAATTGAAATTTTATGTGCAAGGGTCTTGGAAATATAAGAGCAAGGGTTTGAGAGAAAATTAGTGCATTAACTTTGAGTCATATTGGGAATGAATTTGTAAGGACTATAGACTAGTTTTGTGAAGGTAAATTTATTCATTGGTTTTGAGTGACATTGGGAGTGAAAGTGCAAGAGTTATAGATCTATTTTGTGAAGCAAATTTGCACACAAAATTTTGATTTATTTTCAGAGTGCATAAGAAAGTCAATTATCAAGTGCTATACTAGAGCTATCTTTTTGAATGCAATAAAAGTGAGACATGTGAAAGTGATAGACTTAATGAATGGAAAAGAACATATTGAGTATTTGTAATGCATATCATTCTCTATATGTTCATGAAGAAAAAGAATTTTGGGTAGAATATGTCTGAATTACTTTAGTCAAAGAAAGCATTTTTGGGAAAGATATATGAAATTGTTTGTATGCAAGAATTAGGAATGTTTGAGCAGTGATTTGAGTAGGTTTGGTGAGTATATTTGAGCAAGCCTTGTGAGCAGGCTTGGAGAAAATATGAGCAGGTTTTGTGAGATATATTGAGCAAGATTTATGAGCAGGTTTGAGAAGTGATTTGAGCAGGTTTGGTGAGCATATTTAAGTAAGACTTGTGAGTAGGCTTGGAACAGATCTGAGCAGGTTTTGTGATTTGGATTGAGTACAATTTATGAGCAGTTTTGAGTAGTGATAGTGAGAATATTTGAGCAAGCTTTGTGAGTAGGATTCAAGAAAATTTGAGTAGGTTTGGTGAGAATATTTGAGCAAGCTTTGTGAGCAAGCTTGGGGTATATATGAGCAGAGTTGTGGGTAAGCTTTGGAGCTGACCAAAGTAGAGGGGATTGGTTTTCCTATGCATAGAGGTCCACAAACCAAAGTATAGGGGATTGGTATCTCGTATGGATAGAGGTCCACAAACCAAAGAAGAGGGGATTGGTGTCTCTTGTGGATATATGTCCATGAAATTGAGCATAGGGGATAGGTGTCTCCTTTGGGTGGGTGCCCATAAACATTGTAATAGGGAATTGGTTCCCAAGAAATTGTTGAGAAATTTTATAAGAAATATTTCTCCATGGATGTAGCCCACATTGGGTGAACCACGTTAAATATGTGTCTCTCATGTGTGTGATAATTTGTGCATTGTTACATTATTGCAATTGATAATATTGGATAATATTGCTTTGGAAATAAAAGTAAAAAGTCTTATCTTATATTGTTCACCATACCCCTCTTAGTATAAGCTTGTGTTTTTCAATATTTTTGTGAATATGGGCTTCACCTAGGGAGGCCCATAACATACTATTAAATTTGTATAATTGTACATGTGTATAGGTCCCAAAGGTGTGAATCAAAGTAGAACAGAACTAGACTATAGTAGAAAACCATTCAAGCCCACATATCCACCTATTATTGATTGTAGTAGCACTTATAGCATTATCATCTACTTGCAGATGGTCACCACTTGTAATCATCCACCTACAAACAATCATCATACAAAGACTTACCTACCCTAGATTAGGCCCGCACACTAACCCAAACACATCATATACGACCTCAGAAGAACATAATGCATTGATAGTCACCAAAATCTCTTCCTAACACACTTTTTGTAGAATTAGGAGTATCAAAGCACCATTTCATTTTGAACAAGAGCATTGATCCCTTCATAATTGTAAAGACCTTTGCACGGGTATCATATTATAATAGAAATGAAGCACAACATTTTTAGAGTATAATATAAATATATTTCTTTGATTTTTATTTCATTTATTATTGCATGGTGTGTACTTCTAACATTTAAAATATGGTGATCATGGTGGGACCCACCCATACCTTAAAATTTTTATTTATATAATTTTATATGTTATTTTATGCTAGATTTTATGTTTTGTTATTCTTTGATATTTGTTGCACTTAGAAATTTGATAGGTTTTCTATTTCTATTTTACACAGGAGGAGGACCATCTAGTCTAGAATAACCATAGAGCATAACCATATATAGATAGATAGTCTCAAACAAAAAATATACCACCTCGAATGATTGTAGTTCATAAAATTCTCTACCTCTAGTCTTCAACGAAGTGTAGGACTACAGGTGAGGGATCAATCACTTTTTGTTTGAAGTTATTTTTAGTTATAGGTTTAGTTATATTTATTTAGAATTAGAATTTTGTTATTATAGGCTATTGCTATCATTACTTTAGAAGTGCATGATATGTTAGGATAATTACTTGCTTGCAATAGTGTAGATGCATCTTGTGTGAAATAATAAAAGAAGATAATTCTAGAGTTATTTTGTGTTAATTTAGTTGAATTTAGATATTACAAGTGAGACCACATTAAAAGGGTACACAGCCTAAATAAGATAAAATGAATCACACACATCATGATTTATAATAAACATCAACAAGTTGAATTTTATCACCAACTGTTGATCGAGACCATCGATGGTGGGCTTCATTTCCATATGTTGGCTCACATCATAGCAAACCTAGTTGAATAACACAAGCTTATACTAATAGGGGGTGAACATTATAAGATCACTTTTTAATTTTATTTTCAATCAATATTATGCAATGTATAGATAGCAATATCAACATCAATAATCAAAGCAATGCACAAATCACCACACACAATAGAGACACCAAATTTACATGGTTCACCCAATGTGGGATACTCCACGAAGAAAATATTTCACTAAAATTTTCTCAATCAATATCTTGGGAATCCTTTCTCTATTAAAATGTTTATGGATCTCTGTCCAAAGGAGACACCAATCCCCTAATAAATTTTATGGATCTCTATCCATAAGAGACACCAATATCCTAACTCTACTCTGGTTGGTGATCCTCTAGAAGACATCTGCCTCCACTACCCTTAGCAAATGTAAATCTATCCATAGAAGACACCTGTCCTCCCTAATCTGGCTAGAGACCTTTATCCTCAACTCTGTCACCTCCAAAGCTTTATCTCAAATCTGCACTAAACATAGTCCTTCGATCTACCACAAATTTATCCTCAATATTTGTCTCTCGTATAGCACAAACCTATCCTTAAATCTACACCAAACTCTGTCGTCAAATTTTTAATAAACATATTCCTTCGATCTAGCACAAATATATCCTCAATATCTATCCTCAAGCCTTAACTCAAAGCTTGACTCAATCTCAAATCAACTCTATTGGATCTACCCCAAACCTTAACTTCAAGGTTTGAACAAATCAATCAATCTACTATGTTCACAAGTCTTCTCAAAGACTTGTATCAAATATTCCTTGTAAGCTTCCATAAAATCTCACACTAATTTGTCCTCAAGTCCTCTCTAGAACTTGTCCAATCTGCTCAATAATTCCTCATAAGAACTTATCCAAATCTACTTTTAATATATATTGTAAGCTTCCACAAAAGCTTACCCAAATATATCCACAAGTCTTCTCAAAGAATTACCTCAAATCTACTCAACAAGTCCACACTAGAACTTGTCCAATATCATAGAAACATAAAGAGAATTGTTAGAGACTCAATATGCTCTACACTCATCACAATCTCAATCACTTTCAATCACTCTCTTAGAAACATATAGAGAATTTTTAGAGACTAAATATGCTTCACATTCACCTCAATACTCAATCACTTTCAATAACTCTTTGATCACATAAACATATAGAGAATTATTAGAGACTCAGTATGCTTCACACTCATCAATAATAAATCACTTTCAATCACTCTTTTATCATAGAAACATATAGAGAATTCTTAGATACTCAATATGCTTCACACTCATTAATACTCAATCACTTTCAATCACTCTTTTATCACAAAATATATAGAGAATTGTTAGAGACTCGGTATGTTTCACACTAATCAAATCTCAATCTCTTTCTCAAATCAATTCAGAATATATAATAATTTATTTCAAAGAACTTGAACAATCATTTCACATATTCACTTGACTAGGCTCAACCAACTCTACTTAATCAATCACTCAATGAAATCATCCTTTCTCACAAACTCTAGTCCAAGCATATGACAACTCAATCAAATATTTCCAACAATGCTTTATCAACCAATATTACATAACAATGATACTCATATTCTTTCCAAACCCTAGTTCAAGTTCTTCACTCAACAACTCACTTCAACAACAATACTTATAAACAAGGTTTTATCAACAACTCTTAATTCCAGAAAACCTTGAAGCATTAATTCAAAACACTCTCAACAATACAAACCAAATAATATTTTTCATTCCAACTTTTCATACACAACTTTCAAAAATCACTCACTAGGAAGAATATGCCCATACCTTTTGTTGGATGTAGAAGTGCCTTTAGAAAAACCTATCTTAATCACAATTTTCTTCTTTTCAATTCCAATGGTTAGACACAACAATATTACTTCATCACTTTCCAAAATATTCCTTGGACATAAAACAATCACAACTCAACTTATGCCTTATTTCTTCCTTTTAAACATAACACTCATCACACCATACATAAAGATAATTTCCTTGATACACCTTATAAACTCCAACTTAAAATAATATCCAACACCATAAAAATATCAACCAAACACCTTGCAATTCTTTCAAAACATTTGAGCAAACAACCCTACAATTTTTTATTTTGCAAAAACCCTTATAACTCCTTTAGCAACCTTAGAACCAATTTAAATATGCAAAAATTAATTTTTAAATGCCCAAACTATATCCCCAAAAATTTTGATGACCAATTTCCAAGCATACCTTATACTTCCCACAAAAGGGGATTCAACGTGATTCGATCCATTGTCTCCTCTAGCCTAAGTGCCTTAGCACTTGGGAGCCCACCGCATGGGCTATGAATACCCACATGAAGGAAGGTATAACACCTTCCCCTTATGCCTTCACTCACCATCAATATCTCACAAAACATGCACACTTCCCCCTTCGCTTTGGATGCAATGCTATTCATAATGCTCACCAATATTTAACGCTCGCAATGATTATCGAAGGCATGATAAGTTTTGGTAGGGTGGGAGTCCCCCCTTATATACATGTTTTGAATTCTCTTCACATCGGCACTTGTTATTCAAAACAAATTTTGAATTTTATTTTTAATAACCCACCTTAGGGTTTTTAACCTTAGCTTAAATTAATTTATAATTAATTTTAAACTTCATTTGCATAATATTATAAAAGAATATTATAATATTATTTATTTGGATTGTTTCTCACACTTTGGACCTTATCTGACTTCCTAGAGCCGAATCTTGAAACTGAAACCGAAATGGATGCTACCAACTGAAACTACCACTGATTGGTGTTGAAGGTTAGACATCAATGACCACTCACTCTTGACATCAATGACAACTTATCACTCAAAATGTCCAACACTAGTTGTCCCCATGAGTGGCTTTTTGGATTTCATTGTTGAAAATTCCTCTACTTTTGGGTGCATCCCAAAGTAGGAAGGTTAGATGCCCTCCAATTCCTAGGGATTAATAATTAAGGAATCATTGTTTTTGTTTATGCCCAATACAACATGAGGGTGAAGAAAAATCCCAAATGGTCCAGTAGCAAGGTAATAGACAATGCAGTCTCTTTTGAGAGGTTTATCTGCATCTAGGATACATTTAGCCAAATCATACTAGGTAGCCGCATTCAGCCATTGTTGCCTCATTTTTCATCAAAAAATTGAAGCTTCAAAACACCCACTTTATTTTGCATTTCATTGTTACACCTATAGTTTAGGTTTGACTAAATTGAAATACTCAAAAAAATCAAAACATTCCAAAATTTTAAAACAAATTCAAAATTATAATTATAAAAAAATTCAAAAATAGTTTTAATAAATCTCACAAATGCATTCAGATAAAATATTGTCACCTTAAAACAAATAAAATACAAATTGATTGTTTGCTTTATCTGTTTGTGTAGATAGATGCAAAATAAAAAGAGAAAAGTGCTAAAAGAGATTCACTAGGATCCACCACACACTTGCACATCCACAATCAAATTCCCATACACCTCCCAACCTAGGGTCTTGACTCATAGTCAGACCCAAGATAAATCCACCACCCAAGCTACCATGGACCTACTTGGTTAGGCCACCCATCCATCCACCACTTATTTGGCTCAGTATAAGGTAGCCCCACAACCACCCCCAAGAAGCTATACCAACTACATGCAACAACTCACTTCCCCATTGAATGGGTCCTTGGATTTAAGCACCACATATGGCCATGCTATCACCATAGAGCCAGAGTATACCGGTAACCCCAAGTATTTATATTGTGTCATAGTTATCGATATTGAGGTGGCCTTGGCACTTCAAGGTAGTTCTATTCTCATACTAGCATCATCTCACCCATCCTTACCACCACTAAGCATCCCACCCTAGTCAAATTTTCCCACACCCTAGAAAATGGTCTACACCCAAACCATCCATCCTATTGAGCCAAACCCATAATACGGTATGCCTACATAATTCTTTCCTCTTGGAGGTTCTGATTCCTAGTCTAAAATAGTCTCAATAGTAGTATACCAAAACAAGCCTCCCCTGAGATAGGTTAATGTGGCATCACAGTTACCTGCATATCACCATTCTACTTTAGACCATCTTCTTTAGCTACCACCACAAGAACCCAACCCTACCTTTATGCAAGATAGTTTCTTTATGTAATCCCTAACCTGGGTGAGCATACCACATTCCATTTAGGAACTAACACCTCAAAAACCACAAGATGCTTCCTATAGTTACTCCCAACAACCTTTGATCCAACCTTCATCCCTAATTGGATACTACCTAACCTCATCCATTACCACCCAACCACAACCTGAGGTCAAGGAATGTGGCCAACACCCTTCATCCCAAAAACACTACCAACAATAGTAGCCACCTTAATACCATAAACAACACTCTCAACCGCAACCTCCACATCAATAGTACCAATAGAAATAGTCATTTTAGTAGTATTATCAATAATAATAACCCCCACCAACATCACACCTGCAATAATATGCACAATAGCAATACTACTAGCAATAACAACCATTGTAGTAGTACTATCAGTAGAAACATAAACCACCCCAAACACCTCAACATCATCCACAACATAACACCCAACATCAACAAGTTTCTCAACCACAACAAAATATGACCTACCAACAAGTAATATAGCAACAACATCAATCACCACCCTTACAACAACAACAACAACCACCACCTATCAACTACCAACAACCCTTTAACCAAGGTCCATCATCCAACACATACATCCAAAAATAGGTTGCCCTACATCAACAATATATATAGTCAAGGTTTTCGGATGGCATATCCTATGGGGTCCCTCTACCTACATCAGATCCATTCTAGTGGTTTGTTGATCAATTTTGCACTATACAAATACAATTTATGGGCATAGGATACTAAAATCCAACACTCAATCAGCTACAAAACTTTCCTATACATCCCTCAATACCATCACTTCCATATCCTCCATTGTTCTTAATACCAAATTTTGACAAATTTAAAGGCAATGAGGATCCCCAAGAACATATGAGCAACTTCATCAACTCATGCTAACTACTTAATGATATTTATGCGCTTATGTTGTATACTTTCCTGATGTCTCTTAGGGGAGGAGATCTAGATTGGTTTTATCATTTGCCATGATATAGTCTATACAAATTTGAGCAAATGGTTAACCTCTTTCTAGAATGCTTCTCATTAAGTATGAAGAAGAAGACAACCATTATAGAGATATTTAATATTTTATAATTTGATGATGATTCGATCTTAGATTATGGTTCTAGGTGGTGATCCATGATAATATATTTACCATTATTACTCCCCACTACTGAGCTAACAAGAATGTTTACTAGAAGTTTTTCAAAAACTAATATCGCTATTGTTACAACTCCAAAAGTACCACACACTAGAAGAAGCTCTAGCGCAAGCTAAGACAATAGAGGACATAAATATTTAGGAGGGAAAAATAAAGCTAAAAAAGAAAGAGTGGAACAACAAGAACTTTAAGGGCACCTCAAATAATCAATCAAAACCCAACCAAGTTAATTAGGTTGTGTTGAGCACCTTGAGAGGTCCAAACCAACAACAATATCAACAATACCCCAACAAAACCCCCAAGGATAACAGATCACATATCAACCTATGTTGCCTCCTCCACAATTGTAAAACCAACAATAATAAAACAACTACAATAGACATCCTATAAAGCTCCCTAGAAATTACACTCCACTTACGAGATCTTATTTGACCATTTTTTAATGGTTGTATGAATCACAGGCAATTATATTACCAAAAGTGAGACCAAAAGATTCCAAAAAGACCAAATTAAATTCCTAAAAATAATACCATTGTTATGTTTCTCATAGGAAAAAGGGACATGGCATCAATGATTGCATTACATTCAAGAACATAGCGCAGGATCTTGTAGAGAAGGAGGACATAGCCATTGAAAATCCTTTGGCTCCATAGAACCAAAACCTTGGAATTTACTAGGACCCATTACCAGCACACAACCAATAATACATCATCCCCCTTTCTGCCACACCGCCTAACCAAGTAAACCATCTCAAAATGGGGCCACAACATGAATTGTTTTTAGGGATGATACATATAGTTACTCAAAACCAACATTATCCCAAGTGACCAATGCCACCGAGTAACTCCAACAACATTACATCATCTTCTACATTGCCTCCACCACCAGTGCAAGCCATATCATGTCCTCTAAGACCCATCATATCCATCACTGGTTGCCTCACATAGAATCTCAGAATGACATTGACCAAGCTTTCAATATATGAAATCATACAACAATTACCCCCACATCATGAGGTATTAATGGAAATTGTAAAATCCATTTAAGTACAAAGACAAGATCCTAATGCCTTCACAAATTTTTTTAGCAGCATTAAAACATGCAATGATCCATCCATTGCCTTCTATGATCATTAAATCAAAACCTTGATCTATAGCTTATATAGATCACAAACCCTTTAAATGGGTCTTGGTCGACATAGGGTCATCAATCAACATTATTACATCTGTGGCCCTTCAACATCTATACCTCCTACCATCACACATAGTTGCCTCCCCATTTACCCTATGGGACTTCAATGATGCATTGTTCTCAAAATTAGAAATGGTTGTTTTTCCTATTCAAGTTGGTGTAAATACCATCCCTACAATATGCTACATCCTTGAAGGAGAGATGCAATACAATATCTTGCTAGGATAACCATGGATTCAGGATATGTGGTGCATCTCCTCAAAATTATATCATTGACTCAAGTACATTCATGAGGGGCATGCACATTGTATTCCCACTGATGAGGATCCATTTAAGCATTACAACATAGTGTCTAACCTGCATGAGCTTATCCTACCATCCACAAACCTATACTTTATTCCAACCTCACATGTGATAGCCCTAATTCTAGTGGCATCTAACTCCACTACACTGCATCCATAACCAACCCCCAATCCACTTGCGTATTAATATTTATTACCATTCCACTCCATCCAAACCACTACACAACCCCAACTATTCCATATAGTCCATACTATCCATCACACCTGGTCATTCAGCCTAGTCATGCTTGGCCAAACCTACCACATCCTAGCTAGATATTATCTATGTAGGGCCTATCGTTTTACCAATACACAAGACTTATGTCTACCAAAACCCCCCCACTCTAGAAAACCACACCCACCATCACACCACCCCATCCATGATGGCCCAATTCACTGTTACACCCCCATCAGTCACAATTATTAAATCAAACCCCATAGTGAGGCATCTAGATATTATACCATCTCGAAGCTAGCACCCATGTCAAGTGTTATCCAATCCACCAATGCCTCATCCCCTATAGCACCTCCATACAACTTGCCCTCCATACATTCTAAACCACCACCTCCACCAAATCCAACCATTGAGCCTCCACCAAGCCCAACCATTCAACCTTCATCCGCGTCAGGTATCACCTAGGTTTCATCCATGATAGTTCAACAATTGGAAGAGGATGTTGGAATCATTTCCACATCTGCATCCTAAACTACATAGGTCATAGTTCATATAGTGAGTCCAAGGATAGGTGAGTATCTAGTGTAGAATGTAACATTCACACCTCCCCTCATTGAGTTAATTATATATATATATTTTCACTCACGCATTGATGCAATTATTTCCATGGGTTTTGTACCCAACTCAATAAATTTTGTGTATGTTGGAGTTTATACTTCCTCTAATACACCTCTTGTGGAGCAGCTCACATCACCATTTGTTGGTGATCTAAATTTTTTTCCAATCCCTCCTTTATGATCAAGTACTTTTGACAATGTCATTGGAGATGATTCAACTTAGGTCATCATGAGCATGGAATTCAACACCTCATAGAGCCATATTATCATCTCCCTAATAAAATTTTTGGTTTAGGGTATCTCCATAGTCAACGAATGGATATCCTTGAGTAAAAATTTCAATGTTTAACGTTGGTCTCGAGGAGGATAGCAAGAGTGAGTATGATGATCTTAGTGAAAATATTTTCCAAGTTACAATGATCCAAGACATAGAGCCTGATACCTTAAAGGATGAGATAAATGAACTATTTGAAGCACTATCAGTTGCTTTTGATAGCTTGGAAGAAGACTCAACCCCATAATCCCCTCACAAAGTTTGTAGATGATGAGGATATTTATCTTCATATGTTCCTTGTGCCACTCCCTATTTTCTCAATGCTCCTTTCAATGGAGCATCCAAATAGTCCAATCCATCCCCTACATACACCACCTCCATAACCTCCACCATCGATAGTTTAGCCAGTCCTACATCCATCGATATTGGACCAAATTATATTATGTGAGCAACCAAACCACTCCATCCCATAGATAAACATATCACCATTGACCTATTTGTGTCCCTCTGCAATCCAAGTGATCCATCAAATCCCATTCACATCAATCTATATATTATATATTTCAAGAGCATTTTTGCCATGCCATCACCTACAGATTTTATGCCATCAAGACAATTGCTTCATCAAGCGAATATCTACATAGAACAAACCCAATCACCCAAGTTGCCTATGGTCAATAATGTTGATACAAGTGACACTGAGTCACCTATTCTAGAAAATGTAGCAGAAAACATCCACCTTATTCCTACTCCTCATAAGTTAGAGTAAGGGTCGCATATGATCATCGAGGAGACCAATGATGTGGATATTAGCATAGATATCAACAACTTGTAAGTCATAAATCTTGTGAAGAGCCTCGATATTGTAGAGCATGAAGATTTGGTCACTTTTCTCATAGATAAAAATCATGCTTTTGCATGGTCATACAAGGACATGTTAGGCTTGGATCCTAATTTAGTGGTTCATAATATCGTACTAAAACCCAATACAAAACCTATAAATCAAAAGCTTTAAAAGTTGCATCCTACCATAGCTTTGATGGTCAAATAAGAGCTGTAAAAGTTGCTAGATGTGGGTTTCATTCAACCCATATACTACCTAGAGTGGTTTTCAAACATGGTACACATTGGTAAACCTAACAAGAGGATACACATTTACACCATTTTTCACATTTTAAAAGTGTCCCAAGGATGACTTCCCTCTGTTGAACATTGATATGCTCATAAATTCTACAACAAGTCATGAAATGCTCTCCCTCATGGATGGTTTTTTAGGATACAATCAGATTCAAATTAATCTTGATTACTAGCTTAAAATAAAATTTACAATATCTTGGGGGAGATTTTTCTATAAAGTCATGTTTTTTATACTTAAGAACATAGGCGCTACATATCAATATGCCATGACTTACATATTTCATGATCAAATGCATAAAATAGTCAAATACTACATGGATGATCTATTGGCTAAAGCAAAAAATTTTGATGAGCATTTAGGTGTTCTATGCCAGGTATTCATACAATTAATAGAGAATAATGTGAAACTTAACCCGAATAAGTGCATATTTGACATCAAATTAGTAAAACTTTTAGGATTCATAGTTTCTAAACTAGGCATTGAAGTTGACCCAAACAAGGTTAATGCAATCATCGAGATTCCTCCCCCTATAAACCTCAAGGAACTACATAGCTTGCAAGGCAAAATATAATTAATCTGCTACTTTATAGTGCAATTATTAAATAAATGTAAGTCTTTAATCACATATTGAAAAATAAGGTTAAGTTTAAATGGAATCAATATTGTCAAGAAGTATTTGATGCTATCAAAGAATATTTGGCATCACCACCTGTATTAATGCCACCTCGACTAGGTGTACCATTTCATTTGTATATATCCATAATAGATTTTGTGCTAGGAACTATGCTAGCACAGAAAAATGAAGACAATAAAGAGCAGGCTATATATTATATTAGCTACATATTTGTGAGCTATGAAGAAAAGTATGCATATGTTGAAAAGTTATGCTTAGCAATAGTCTTTGTAACCAAGAAGTTGTGTCACTACATGACTGTTCAAACCACATATGTTAGATAAACCTTTGTGCTACATGATGAGTCTCACTTGCACAAATAGAAAGACAACAAAATGGATCAAAAAAACTATCAAAATTCAAGTAATAATGGATCAACTCATCAAAGCTCTTCTACCAACCGATGTGCCACTTGTAATCGTGTTGCTTGATGATTTTGTATTCAACATAACTAAGCAGGAAGAATTTACCAAACCATAAGAGGACACTAATGTGGTCCTTTTCTTCAATAGATCTAAATGTGAGCAAGATAATGGTTATGGTGTGGTGTTCATCACACCTTAAAAGGATCTTATGCCTCTCTCATTCAAACTTGACTTACTTTGCACAAACAATAATGTAAAATATGAAGCCCTCATTCTAGTACTTTAGAATACTATTGCATTGGTAATTAAGTTACTAAGAATTTACAATGATTTTGAACTCATTGTCAAGCAAGTAAAATAAATCTATCAATGTAGAGACCCTTTTTTGTAGTAGTACAAGTTGATTTTCGATAAATAGCTCATGCATTTTGATTGGTATAAAATTGATAATGTACCTCGATCATCCAATTGATTTGTTGATACAATGGCCTCTCTTGCATCTCTCATTCTATATAATCTATTTGATAGCAATACATTTGTGAAAGTAGTAACACTTATGTAGTCTACTATTCAATGAGAATTGTCTCAAATAGTATAAATTGTGAACATAGTTCACATTGATCCTTACAATGAGAGATTTTTATAAATTAAGGATTTTATTAAGTTAGGTACACTCATCCTATATTTTTCTTCAATCACAAAGCAAATATCTAAGTAGAAAGCAACTCATTATATGCTTTTGGATGGTATCCTTTATCATCATAGCTATGATTGTATCCTCCTTCACTACCTCGAGTATCAAGAGGTGCAATGGGTTATCTCTCAAGCCCACAATGGTACTTGTGGTGATCACTTTAGTGGAATGACCATAACAAAGTGTATTTTGTGCATGAGTTACTATTGGCCCACCATGGAACACGATTGTTGTGTATATGTCAAGAAGTATCTAAAATACCAACATTATGCCAATTGAACCCTATTCCATCACAAGCATTACAAAAAATTCAATATTTGTGGTATTTTTCACAGTGGGATCTCGATTTAGTAGGAAATATATCTCCTCCTTCTTTGGGACATCATACATTCATCATAACAACCAAAAAGTATTTTACAAAATGGGTTGAAGCAATTCCTATGATAAGTATGATAGGACCTTGGATTATGGAGTTTATACTCCACCATATCATCTATCATTTTGGCATACCATCAAAGATCATATCTAATAGTGGCCCTCAATTCAAATTAAGTATTTTCATGCACTATGCACAAAGTACAATATTAAACATAGTTTCTTGACTTCTTACTATCTACAGAGTAATGGATAGGTTGAGGCAACCAATAAGACTATCATTGCCATCTTGAAGAAACTGTTAAGGACAACCATAGAGATTAGCACTTGGAACTCCCCTTGGCATTATAGGTTTATTGTACAAGTGTTCACATGCCAACTAGGGAAATGCCATTTTTATTAGTTTATGATGTTGAAGCAATCATGCCTCTCAAACTTAAGATCCTATCATTACGAATATCATTGCAAGAATTCATCAATAATGACACTACACGACAAGCAGCCTATATCAAATGAAACTCATTGATTAATGATGAATCAATACCTTAGATCATATTTTTGTCTATCAGGAGAGAGTCAAATGTGTATACAAAAACAAAGTGCATCCTTGGAAATATCAAGTAGGTTATTTTGTTCTCAAGGAGAATCAACGAAACTCAAGTTTGTCATCACATTTACGTGATAAATTTATAATCAATTGGCTCGGTCCATTTGTAGTCAAGTAGACATTCAGAATAAGAGCCTACAAAATTACAACCCTTGATGGAATTTAGGATCCAGAACCCATAAATATCCTTCATTTGTGTGCCTTCTATGTCTAGCTCATAGCTAGCCTTGCACATAAAAAAAAATAAAATCAATAAAAAATACAAAATCAAAACAAAACAAAAAAATCAAAATCAATCAAACATACCAAAAAAATAAAATAAATCAAAATTCAAAAACATACACAAAACTACAAAAACAAAAGAATAAAGTTTTCATTTTCATTGATTCATCCCTCCACATTTTCTAGATAGTAATTCACTCAACAAAGATACACATGCAACATCATATACTCATTATACTGTAAGACACAAAAGAATGGTTGGATGAAAGTGAAGACAAATTTTTTTCTCAAAATTAAAAAATACAAAAAAAAATCAAAACAAAATTAAAAAATACAAAAACAATGCAAAATCATCAAAAACAACAAAGCAATAAAATTTCATCATCATAAATTAAACTTTGGTTATATAATTCAATACATGTTTTTTTGCATTTATCATAAGTGATCTTATCACATTAATCAAGGGCATATTCCTTAGATTTTGTGTCTCATATTTCCCATATTATAGATAGGTCAGTTATATCAACCACTCATTCAAAAAATAGCATAAGAGATGAGAAAAATACAAAAGAAAAGAAACCCTATGATAGTTTATCTTTCCCAAATTTATGGTTTGACAAATCTTTAGGTGCTTTTGGTTGTTTTGTCATGACCCTCCCTTGGATAATTTTTGGTTTTATGGTTTGGCAATGCTTTCTTGATGTTCTTGAACTAATTTTGATTAGATGATGGATTATCTATTTATTTATCATGAAAAATATGTGGTTGATGAAACTATGTGGTGATTGGATTGATCATAGTTAACATCCTTGCAAACTTAGTTTTATGAAAGAATAAGATGTTGCTAATGGAACATCACTTTTTGTAGAAAAAAGTTGCTATTGGTGGCAAAAATAATTGGTCACAAAGGAAGGGGAATGATGTGATGGGTTAATATATGAAGTATTTAGGAGCAACATGAATGAGTGATTCCTTCATGGAGAATGCATAACATGACTTGCATAAAATAAACTAATCATGTTGACCTTTAGCTAAATAAATGCTTATTATTAAATGGTTATTTTTATTGAAATTGATAAGTGGCTATGGAATTTATTTCTCGTTTTTGATATTCCTAGGGAAACGAAACATGTGCTTTGTTTTAAAAATATAATCCTAGTAAAGTACTTAGAAAAAAATAAAGACTTTGTTTATAAGAAAGGGTGCTAGGGATGTGTGTGGTTTCTTTGGTTTTAAAAAAAGAGCTTGATATTCTTAGAATTTTTATTTGAAATACTTATGTTCATGGCTGTTATGATGTCTTTATGATTAGTGGAAACTTAGCTTCTCTCGAAGATATATATATTTTGGTTGGTTGTTAGTATGCAATCCTAACATTTTGATTTGTATTGTTTTCCTTCACTCTCGCTATTAATGGAGATTCGGTTAAAATTTCTTAGTGACAGACGGGGGAGAATACGTGCCGAGAAAGGAGAATGATGTCATTGGGAGTGGGAGGTTCAAAAAAGTGGAACAACCTAGTAAGCAAGGAAAAAAGGAAAACTAGTATTTCGGGAAGAAAAAAATAGAAGTTTATTCAGGAGCACAGGAGAAAAGAAACCATACAACAACGAAGGAAGTTTGAGTTGTAGGTGGAAGGTGTAAAGGAATGATGTCGATCAACAAGAAGAACCTATTGAGGAAGGCAAACTGGTTTGATGTATGATTTTTAAATTATTTATTTTTGTGGAAGAATTCTTGTTGCATCTTTTGTTAAACGATAATGGAGAATTATTTCATATTTACTATTGTGGAAAGGAAAACTTGTGCTTGACCTCGTGTATGGGTAGCATTGTGACTAAAGCTAATGCTTGTTATTTTTCTAACATGGATATTTTACTACATTACGTTATATCCAAAACCATTATTATTGGTGTTCTTTTGTAAGTGATTTTTGAGTAAAGGTTTCTTTTAGTTTAGAGCTTGAGGAGAGTTAATGGTACTTACTTTCTATGCATGATTGTTCTAGCATGAAACTAGGTTTGAAACTGAATGGTGACTCTAGATAATCTTCATTGTTGACTTTTGTATAATGTTTGACTATTGAGTTTGGAAAACCTGAGTTCTTAGAACCTTGTACAAATGTTAAGAAGAGTAAAACTTTGTCCAACTTTGGTAGCATACACTGGTTGTTGAGAGAACTTGAAGAGTGATCCTGTTGGAATGTGGCCAGATCACTAGAAGAAACATAGGATGGACTTGTGTATTTTGATCATTGTGGTTTACATTGAACTCATCACAGAGGCGCATGCTGGTAATTTTTAGTATGAGTAATGAATAGAAAGTTCTTATGTGTAAAGTTTTGTTTTGATTGTTTAGAAGAAACAGTGTACATAGGCTTTAATATGTATAAAATGTTTTAGTAATTGCCTTGATCTATGTTGTGAGATGATTGAGATAGAATGCTTTGTGTGATGTTATTTTGGAAATCTTCAACATAATGAAATTGGGCATAGTTATTTTGTGCAAAGTTATATTTTGAAATGTGAATGTGTGTTAGACTTTGAATTTTTCTTATGGGAGCCGTATCTAATATTGGGCATGAATAATCCTTTTTTGGTGACCACTGCTAAATAATTTTTGGCATGTTAGATCCAGTCTTGTTGTAGTGATGAACAGTAACAAACAGTGTGTTATCAGAGGTGAGTCTGGGTAGAGTTGTAGTTATGAACCCCTCAATGGTGAATCAAGTAAGCTTTGTACTTCTATGCACTGTAGCTCCATATGACTCCTTGGTAAAATATTTGTGTAGTGGAAGACTATGAAAATGAGTTATGAGAATATAGAATCTTGTAATTAAATGTTATGGGAAAATATTTTATGTAATCTCCAAGACAGAGGATAATTTTGAACCTCTTTTCTTATAATGCAATCCTTTCATATGGTTTTTGGTAAAACTAGTTTTTAATGAAAGTAATTACTTACGTTCAAGCTAAGCTTTTCTTTATGGTGATTTATTAAAATGGGAATGGATGTTTAGATTATGATGTTTTGTATCCTATGATTTACTTTTGTAGAATCATTTTTTTGCTTGATCCTTAAGTAAGGACTTAGAGAATGCTTCAACTCCTGTTGAATTTAAAATATTGTGTAATGAATCCATTTTTTTTTTAGTGTGAAAGAATGTATGGGAAAGGTCAAATGATTAGACTTCACCTGAGTATTCTTGCCTTGCTACCTTGAAGGCTAGTGTTAAATATTTTAATGTAGACAAGTACTCTAGTAGTGTAATGTATCTCAAGTTTGATTTTATTTAAAACAGGAAGTTCCCTTGGAGTTTTTGGGAAAGCATAAGTTTATTCCCATCATCTACATATTTACATGGTTAGTGTAGGTCTTAACTAGGTGATCCAAGTTAGTTTCAAATGGTATATCTGAACTAGTGTGTAGTTATATTCTTGGAAATACCACTCTCTTGAGATACGAGAACGTCTCACCTAAGGAATAAATCTTATGATATTAATAAAAATGGAACCCTAAAAGGAAACAAATGATTATAAATGTTGTTCCATTTCTGTTGTTCTAAGTAAGAATGGATGTTTCTAGGAAGCTAACCCTTGAACGATGAATGGATAAATAGCTATTGCTTGCATAGTGCAACTCATTGAATGATCTATGATGTTTGTAAAGATTTTCTCAAATATTTTTGATGGAATGAAAAGTGGAAAATCTACACTAAGTGATTTGTATATAGCAGTGTGTTGGGTATTTTATTTCAAAATATGGATATGGGAAACACCTACATTAAAAGACACATGTAGGGTTTTGTTCCTACTAAGGAACCCTTTCAGAGGAAACAAAGGGGAAGGTGGCAATCTATGAATGATTAAAAAAAATGATGAACTCATTTAGATAAAACACCTAAATACATATTTGAGGGGTAGTGTGGTTGTAATTTTGGAGTGGGTCTTAAGAGGATTAATGTCCTTAAGCTACTTGAGAAAAAAAAGAGATAGTGGAATTTTAGATTGTTACATATTCAACCATACCTAGTGTCTCATTCATCATACTTTGAACATTATTCAGTCCTTGAGTACTATATGCTTCCTTGGTGACCTTAAGTTTTTGTTAAGACCACATTTAAGTATTATACATTAAATCAAATTTTGGTGTCTAGGAAATAAAAAATCATAAGTCGATATTGCCATAAAGTGAACGGTTGTCCCTACTCATCCAATTATGCACATGGTCAAGAATGCTAATAATTGACAAAAGGACAAGATCCCCATTCAAAAAATATCTGTTACTCTTCCACAAAATGAGCAAGTATCCCAAAATCAAAATTAATAAAATCCCTTGCTCTCCTTCAAAAATGAGCAAGCCCTCAAAGTCAAAATCAAAAATTTCATTTTCTCTTTCATAAAATGAGAAAGCACCCAAAAGCAAAATCATAAATCCCTTGCTCCTCTACAAAATGAGCAAGTATCCAAAAACAATCCTTTGCTCTTCCTAAAAGTGAGCAAGTATTCCCAAATCCCCTAAAGTTAAGAAGGGTAAAAGAGCTTGAATCCCTAGAATTCTCAGTTTTTTGACAACCATGGGGTTATATCCATTACAATAATGGGCTATAAACATCAGCCTGACAATGGAGTAGCCCTACACATGGTGACATGTCTATCACATTAGCGACATTATTTTTTATAGATCTATGTTCACTCTTAGATGAGCTAGCTTGTTGGCACAAGTGGTAAATGATGAGTCTAACCTCACCCACAATTGGTAATAAATATTCACTACACACAGTTGGTATTTACAAAACTTGAATAACCGGGTTGACCTTAGTATCATCAAGATTCTACTTGATTAGTAGAGAAGTTTTATTGAGGTCACTAGGGTGTTTGAGCATCATGAAAGCACTTTTAGATTACTCTTCCCTAAGACAAGTGAAATAACAAGTCATGTCATCTTAGCATCCATAGTAGCACATTGCCTCATCACATTCATTACATTACATTCATTTACATCCATGTCATATATGTGTTAGTATTAGTGGGTTGATGCCCTTGATTAATTTATTAAGGTCATGAATAATGAAACATGTCTAAATCACATGCAAATGATAGCCAAATTTATTATGCATACATCTATTGAATTCATCCAACATTCATTAGTGCATATTTAAATAGAGTGATTCATCATATCACAAGAAATATCACATTCAAACCTAAAAATGTTAGATGCATAATAACAAAATAATCATCTAATCAAACATTCTAAATATTCATAATTACAAATCATAATGTGAAACATAATAAATTGAATTATAATCATATATATATCACAAGTACATCATACAACCTCACTCATAGGCTACATACAATGATTTTGCAAGCTTAGCGACATCAGCACAAAAATAGTACAAGATATGTCAAAATTATATAGGTCTTGACACCCATCACTGTCCATATTCCACTCTCCTCACTACCCTCAGAAGGCTCTCCTTGAGCCTACTGACTATGGCTACCCTACTAACATCCCAATATTTGAGAAGATCCCCCTCCTTAAACCTGAGATGTAGAACCCTCAAGAAATCATGGTACAAGTGGCACACCTAAAGGAGAACTTGATGTTCCACTCCTCTAACTCTGATAGGATGAAGAGGAGGAAGACCTATCTGGTAGTGGAATACCTCTCAGCAATAGGGTATTATCCAAGGACCTTGATAAGTCCTATTACCTCTCCACGTGGTCCCTCTCTCACTTTAGCTACACCATGATAACTATCATAGGTTGGTTTCTCCCCCCACCTTGGGCTCATAGAGCATCATGCTCTACCCTCATAGCATACTGATTCACCAACAGTAGGTTGTACTCTATCCATAGTGCATCCCGCTTGACCACCCATCGAGCTAGCTCCTCCTACACACTCTGCAACTATACCTATAAATTATTCCTCTCATCCTCCCAACCATACTATTTTTGGTGCTTTCCATCCACCTTGCTCCACTCTTGTGTGATAGTGATCTCCAACTTGGTCTTCTACCTCTCAAGCATTTGTAATGATTTTCTAGTATAGAAGTCTCATCAACTAATTCAAAATTACTGTTGTGACCCTCCTTATTAGAGCTACCACTTAAAACTACCATCATAGCCCACTGGGATTATCCAACCCTTGGGTCCACCCTCTGGGATGACCACTCATCATCGTACCCATTGTTCTACTACCTATGGGTGAGACTCCACCCCCCCGCTATCACCTTTCCTCTCTAGAATCCATAGTAATGCCTACCCATAGAACCACACATCATACTTTGGTGTCATCCCTACAATTTCCATAGCTACATGAGGCCCAACCACATCCACATCTATCGTAACTGGCTCAAAAATAGGATCAAGGGCTACCTCACTCTAACAATTTTTTATAGCACAAGAGGCAGTAGAATAACCTGAGTTAACCTAAACTGGTGTAGCACATGTGAGTACTAAAAATACTTGTACTCTATTCCATGTTGCACCACCATAGATCTACCCTGGTGCACTCTAACCAAGTGCTCCCCATCCTCGAGCCATGTCAACCCGCCTAGCCATGGTCTTCATGTAACCTACTCTGGCTAAATTTTTGAGAACTTATCATCATAGTGCTACCACAAAATTGTGTAAGGATTACTCCTATCCTCATATTGGTCCTTATACCATCTCATGACATAGGTTCTATCACCACACAACTATTATGGGGTCACAAAAGGTAAGCCATTGGGGCACTCAATAGAGATGTGCTCCCAGGCCTATATCTATAGTAGCAAGATGCATTCCAACCCTGACATCTTCCAACACCGTATCTCATACAACTCCTAGTATAACTATACGAGCAAGCATGGTGCCCAAGCTATAATCTTGGGCTGCTTCACTAAGCACTCCATCAAGTCCTGAACCAACCCTAGAATGTTCCACGGGAACCACATGCCTAAAAATATTGGTAGTTTAACATTCAAGACCAATACCATGAGAATAAAATATCTCACTATGATCCACTACAATTGTCGGTGGCTATCCATGTCAACCCTACCACTATCCACATTAACCTAAACTACGTGTTGCCCATACACTCACTATAATAGGGTATTCTTACTTTGTGTCAGGGTAGTCACAATCATGTACCCCTCCATAGATATCCTAAAAATCCACCATATATCCTCCAAAGTCACTATGATATCTATTGTTGAAATATGGAATGTGCAGGTTTCTGGGTCCCACCTGCCTATCAAAGTAGTTAGATAAGTGTGGTCCACATAGATCTTATCCAACTTGGCTACATACGATAGCCCAATTACCTTAAGCCACTTCCAATCATCATTCGTCAATCTGCATCGAGCCTTGGTGATAAAATTGTTTTTGTGGTCTAATCAATTTGCAATACATGTAAAAACACAAAAAAAATGAAACCATCAATCATTAAGCATGAAAATACAAAAAATATATATAACAATAACATTGTGCAAAATCTAATATTACTGCATACATGACTAAAAAAGACATAAAATATAGTGACCATCTGTAAGTGGACTATCGACCAAAGAAATCATCCATCTATGTACGGTTGCAAAAAAACCAACAAATATTTCAAAAAATAAAAAACAAAGCAAACACAATTACCATTTACAAATGGAAAACCAATGCAACTATCCACCCATAGACGGTTGCCAAAAAACCAATAGATATTTAAAATAAAATAAAATAAACATAGTGATTGTCTACAAGTGGACAACCAACCAATGCAACCGTCCACCCATGCACGGTTACAAAAAACCAAAAAACATTTCAAACAACAAAAATCAAAGCAAACACAGTGACCATCCACAAGTGGATGGCTGAAAAATGCAACCGTCCACCCAAAAACGGTTTCCAAAAAACAAACAAACGTTTCACATTAATAAAAAAACATGTGCAAAAGTACATAAAACAAACACAAAAAAACAAACACACACAAAATAAAAGCACTCAACAAAGAGTTCATTTTATTTTTAAAATTGAACAACATAAGGCTTTTTTTGTTGCATACCAGCCCTGCACTACCAATTGCTCCACCACCAAACACCATTATTATCTCTCACCTCGTTAATCTTTAAGCCCTTCAAGTCAATTTTCTCACTACACCAGTCACTCTCCACAATTTCCTCATTTGTGATAGCAAAAATGAGGGATCATGTGCTACATTTTGCTATTTATAGCATGTGATACGCAATTGTTCAAGATGATCGCAACACGATCATCTTGGATATTTTTACTTTTACGATCGTCAAGGATGGGCAAGATATTGATTTTAAAAAAATCACAAAAGAGACCAAACCACCATAAGAAGTAGTCAATCACATCATTTCATCAAACCAATGAGGTCAATTGCCTTGCCAACCTCATTCATGTTGACTTCCATCAACTCGACACTTAAGGGGGTAAATGATACCAACTTTTTATCTCAGTTACGATTGGTATGCAACACACCTAGTATGGATTTGAAAAATGTCCAAGAATATTGCCATAGATTCCTAAAAATTCATTTAAGCAATGGTGGTCACAAAAATCTAACCAATGCAGCACATTTGCATAGTGACAATGATCCCTCAGCTTAGTAGTTTAGTTAGTCATTAGTTTAATGATAATATTTGAAGGTATTTATCACCTCCATAACTGGGGTATCTCACATCAATATCAAATTAGGGTAATCAAACATTGGACCCCTTCAAGCACAAGAGTCATCACATCATCCATCGTCCATAAGTGTCATTTATTTTTACATCATATTGTGTTTTCACACAATGTGATACAAAAAGAGGGTATTTGTAGACACCTAAAACTAGCACAATAAAATATTAATTAATTAATCATAATTAATTAATGCATTTAATATTAATTAAATATAATTAATATTAAATAGGTAATAAAACACCTAAGTATTAATTAAATAATTTATTAATTTATTAATAATTAATTAATTAGTACCTAGGTCACACAACATTACACCCCTCCTTGCAAATGCATTGACCCTCATAGGCATCCCTCCACATCATCCATGGCACTCGCAGTTCCACCTCTCACCATCTAAGTTGGTCATGCACATGAAAAAGACCTTTCACAAAGCAAACTCAGAGTTATTGACAGTTCCACCTCTAAGCCACAAAGGGAAGACAACCATGCACTTAGTTAACTAAATCAGTTAACTCAAATAGATACACTCAATCACATCATGCACTCAATTAACTAAGCTCGTTGACTAAACAAGCACACAATTAGCAAAGCCAATTAAAAAGTAATGCACACTTATTTTAATTAAATAATATTATTTGATTTAAATATTAAAATCAAAATAGGCACACACATCTACTTAACTAGATATGCACTTTGGATGAAAAATCTAAAGTGTGCACTCACCACAAATTTGCATGCACACTCATCCACTGATTATAATTATAAGGTGAGTTCATCTCATGCACCCCCAATGATAAATCCAATGCAAGGGAACAACTCCCAATTACATGCATTTAACTGGATGAGTTGATTCCTTATCCTTTCCCACCGATAAAATTATAAATGGAACCTCACCATCCCTTTGGATCATGAGTATGAATAGCCTAGTGAAGCCTTGAAGAAATCTCAAGCGCCCTTAGTGATCTTACACTCAAGACCTCAACCTTTTGTCATCCTCTTCCTATGCAAATCCATCCTCTCCTCCGGTAGGCTCAGATCCACTTCAGGATACATTTCAGACACTACATACCATGATCATCCCACCCTGAATAGTCTCAACCCATGATCATTTGACCTTATATGGTTGACTCCCAACCCATGCAAGAAGCCTCCCTATGTAGCATGACTTAGACATAGCAGTAGTAACATGCCAACAACAATGACAAATACATTAAAAAGGTAAAACATAGGCTTATTCTAGTTCCTTTTGCATGTCCCTTGCTTTTATTTTTTATGCAGAGCTTTATATTTTAGTGAATCTAAGCCTCACGTAGGGAGGCCCATCACATACTTTTGACTTTGTACAAGTTTGCATGTGCACAGGTTCCATAGGTGTAAACCAAAGAAAAAATGGAACCAAATTGTAGCAGAAGGTTGCTCGATCCCATAGATCCACCTATTCTCGATTGTAATAGTACTTACAACATGATTGCTCACTCACAAATGATCATCATCCATGACCATCTACCTATATATGGTCATTATTCAAAGACTTACCTACCTTGGATCTGGCATCTGTAAGCCCACACACTAACCCAGATGTACCATACATGGCCTCATAAGCACTCAATGCATCGTAAGCCACCATAAACTCTACCTAACACATTTGTTATAGCATTAGGAGTATCAAAGCACCATTTCATTTTGAACAAGGTCATTGATCCCTTCATCATTGTAAAACCCCTGCATGGGTATCATAATGTAATAGTAATGAAGGACAACATTTTTTAGAGTTTAATATCAATATATTGCTTTGCTTTTCATTTTATTTATTATTCCATGGTGCATACTTCTGTTGTCTACATTACCTAAGCAATGGTCTATAACCAAATAATGTACAAGCACTTTTTATGGATAAAAATAAGATTTTTTTATTGAGTGGTGACTTGAAAGTATGATAATGTACAAGCACTCAAAAATAATCCTATTCTTGAGTTGTGGCCTATGTACTATGATAATGGATATGCACTCATAGATGGGTGAACATGTCTAGAGCTATGTAAAAGATCTATAAATTGCATCTTTAAGTTGTGGTCTAGGAGCCATGATAGTGGATAGTGCCTAAGATATACAATGATCATGATTCCATCCCTAAGTGGTGGTCTGAGATCCAAGATAAAGGACAAACACTTAGAGATATGGAATAAGACACATCATGTCTAAGTGGTGGCCTAAAAAATCCACATAAAGGAAAAGCACTTAGAACATGAAGGTAAGATACATGTGATATGTATAAGAGATATAATCTTGTAGTTAGCAAGTTTTAGCAATGTCCAAGAGGAATTTTTTTTAGTAAATTCCCAAGGGAAACTTCTGTTAGTAAATTCCAAAGGGTGACTTTAGTTAGTAGTGATCTTATACCACAATGGATATAGCTTGAAGGACTTTTAGTGTCTCACACCACAAGATATGTGGTCTAAAGGACTTTAGTGATCTCATGCCATAAGGGGCATGACCCCATGGAATTTTGGTATCTCATGCCATAAGGAACATGGCTCGAAGGATTATTGGTGTCTCATGCCATAAGGGTCATGGCCCGAAGGATATTTTTATGTCTCATTCTATAAGGTATATGGCCCAAAGGACTTTAGTGATCTCATGTCAAAAGGGACATGGCCCAAAGGACTTTTGATATCTCATGCCACAAGGGATATGACTCAAATGAATTTAATGATCTCACACCATAGGGGATGTGCAAAGATGTGTGAAATGATCTATGCCATAAGAGGTATGAAAATATGTGTGAAATTATCTATGCCACAAGGGATATGCAAAGTTGTCTAAATATGCTATACCAAAATATCTAAAATGATCTAGATGCAAAATATATTGATATGATCTTAGATACATTATATATATTGATATAAATAGATATAAAATATCTTGATTTGAGTCAAGATTATGTGATATACATGATTCATGATGGTATGACGATCTAATAAAAATAAAGGGCATAGTTGCCCTTAAGCATATGTAAAGAATACATGTAAATGCATAGATTGGAAGTGACAATCAATCTTGGATATTTTTCGATAGTATTGTATGGACATCAAAGAAAATGTAGTGTTTATCACATTTTCTTCATGTTAGGTACAAGAAATTTCACATGAACTAAACACTGGTAAGAAATAACATATTTTCTTAGAGTTCCTATGCCCTACTATGATGTGATAATTGGTTTTTGTCGTCGATATGAGGTTGATAAGACTTGAAAATAAAATACCCCTAGGAATATATAAAATGTAATTGTATTGATAGTATGTGACAACAAGCCTGATATATCACATCACATTGATCTTCTTAGAAAAGATGATGTCCCTTAATTTTACCTAGTGTATGTACAATAAATTGCATATGTGCAAAACCTTGGTAAGAAATACTACCTTTTCTTGGAGGCTCGTGCAATAATCAAATATGAAAACTAGTATTTATCACTAGCATAAGATTGATAATATTCCCTCTATCCAGTTCATATACTAATTAGGAGTAATGGTACTACATGATCTACTACCTGGCATACCATAAGCTATTGTGTGTACAAAAAGTGCTTATCATGTAGTCTCATTACCCTCATGGTTCTATAAATAGGTAAGTTAAATTTACTTGTTTGTGATAAAGTATTGATGCTAAGATTTGACTATCTAATAGATCCTTGGAAGGATTAGCCACATGCACCTATGCCTGGAAGATATTGTAAGTAATTATAGATTTGCAATACATAGGTGCATAGAGAATGATCCTTTTAATAATGTACGAGGCACTCAAATAGGTGGGGAAGATATTGAGATGATAATGTGTCAATGATATAAAAAATATGTACTAGATAAGAGATAGATTGAAAACGTGATTCTTGTTAGTTTTTAGAAATAAAGTGAGGATGTATTAAATTTCCTAATATATTAGCAAGAGTTTCAGACCCCAGTGTTCGTTACCTAACATATATAATATTTTATAGATACATGAAATACTAGACACGAGGATCTAATTCATTCACTAATATATAAGGATATATACGAGTATATAGAATAAGTGTTGTCATAGGTTCCAACCATGGTGGTAGGAACACTTTGTCTGTCACTTGGCACACTTGAAAGAAATCATGACTATGAAATATAGTGGATAAAGGGTGCTCATCTACTTGGATGGTACCTTGGCCTCACAACTAGTCCACAAGATCAGGTATATATATTATGATCTAAAAGAGAAGGAATTGATTATTTTTAATTAAAATAAGGTGATAATATCCTAAATTACCTAGTATATCAATGAGTGGATTTGGGATCCTTCATCCATTATCTAGCACATAGACAAATATTTGTAGACACATGAGACTTTGGAAGAGGGGATATAATTCCCTCATTGATATATAAGGTGTTTAGAATTTTTATAATAAAATGGTTTTCGAGTGTGCCAACCATGGTGGTATAAATCCTTTATCCATTATTTGACACACTCACAATATATTATGAATATGCAAGGTAGTGGATAAATGGTGCCCACCTGCATAGGTGGCACCTTGGGACTCACACCTAACCACATAATTAGATGTAATATCTTAATAAATATGTGCTACTGATGGTACCTACCATGATTAAGGGATCTAAACATCCACTACTTAGCACACTTTGTAAGAAATTTCAAGGCTACTTGAAATTGGATATACCAGGGTCCCCTATGCCTAGTTGACAAACTAGGCAACGTGATGTATTGTATATGTAGATTCTAATTTTATTGTATGCTTGTTCAATAAAAATAATTAAAGATGAACCCTATTAATCTAGTGCTTAGTATACCTACAAATAATTCAAGGTCTACAAGATATTGTATTAATAATACTTCATTGCCCAAGTGGTCTATTTAAATTAATAACCTTTGATGAATTGTCATGATTACTTGATAGTTCATGTCAATATCCAAAATTCTTCATCTATTGCATGATATGTATATAATATATTGTAGAATTATAGTACACTAGACAAATAAATTTGGTCCTTAACGAGGTCTATTAAATGACTGTGATATTTGGTGACATATGATATTTATGAAGGCATCAAATGAAATTATGTTGACACTTGATTTGTTGATAATTATAATAAGATAATTATTGGATTCTCAAAACCCAACATAAGCTATACCCCTAGTTTTAAACTTCAATATATCTCATGGGTTCATAGGCCTAAGTTGTATTATTACTATGTGTGTAGGTTAAGTCTAAAATTCCATATAAGTCTATGGTCTTTGAAGATTAAGTTCTTTCAAATTGGATATTTTATTTTCAAATATTTTAATAAAGTTCATTGGTTAGCCCTTATTTTATTTAATAGTCTACTTTCAATACCTAGTCATATTTTACTCAAGAGTGATAAGGGACACCATAATATTTTTGTCTTTTGTCTTAAATTCCATAATAATTCCCATCCAATAAAAAACATACTTTATATTTTCTTTTTAGTCTAAGTCCAATATGAGTGTCATAACCTTTTTTTCAAATTAACTTATTTTTTCCTCATGGGTAAATATCAATCCATTTGTTTTATCTCATTTGGTGCCCCCTATTTATGGTTAAAACTCATTCATATTCATCTTCCCCTAACATCTACCTTTCACATTAATTCACTACTTAAGAGCAATTCAAGCCATAGATAAACCAAAGAATATTCCCATTACCTATTCAAAACTTCTATATTCTCTTGAGGTATATGGTCCACAATCAATTAACTCACCTCGATGAATCTTAGCCATTAAAATTCTATTAAGGTTACCCTGCTCCATATTCTCCACTAAATAAAATTGAATGTTCCACAATCATTCTCACTTCGTTAGTCAATCTGAACCACTAATTCATTCCCTCCTTGAAAATTCCAAAGTCTCTATAATATGAAGATGAGTGGTCCATGTTCATTCTATCAAAAAAAAGAGTGACTCGCATCCCCATTTAAAACTTAGCATCATTCATGAAGGAGCCATGTGTATTCCATTCAAAAAAGGTCTTGTTAGCAAGCATGCTAAAATCAATGGTCCACGATTTTCCAAGCACTAAGATCTATGGTTTGTATGTAGTAATGATTAAAGATAAAAAATAATAATAAGACTCGACAAGGGAAGATCTTATGGCTCATGTTCAATGATTGATTAAGAGATATACGATTCACATTTGTTGTAGAATAAAGAAAAATAATTTGACCTTACTTATCAAAAAAATAAATGGATTGCCATGCCTTGCATCACTTCACTACAAGAAGATCATGTGGTATGCATTGACTCATCAAAAAACATGTATTAAACCTTACATGAATGGATGGTCTACCTTACTCCTTAGAATCTTGAATCAATGGCTCTAATTTTTTAGTTAAAACTTGCCAATAACTATTGTGTATGGGAATAAATAATTAGTCTAGAAGGAGTTGAAAAGTTAAGAATAGATCAATGGTGTGCAATAATCCAAATAATAATTTATATGGTCTAAATAACTTGATAAAAAATACAAAGACTTGTGACAAAGACAAAAGAAAATAAATGTCCCGCATGCATTCTAGCAGAAGAAATCAATGATTGTAGTTAATTAAATAATATTTCTCACTTTGACTAATCATTTTATTAATATAACTAACGAATGATATTTCTTAAAAAAATATCTACGGCCCACAAGGATCCATGTATGAGAAAAGGAACAGGCATTTTGTAAATATTATATGATTGAGATTGAATGATAAAAGAAGGAATAAGATGTGTGGCTTGCATTGCCTAATGGAAAAGTATTTTAAACCCTAAGTCTGACAATTATGGATTGCCCACATCATTTCAAGAAAATTAAATGGATTAGATAAAGTTTTAAAATATGGTATACAATAGGGATTTGAGTTAATATAATAATATGTGGCCATAGTTAGTAGGTTTCTAGAAGCTAAAATTTCATGACTAAAGAAAATAAAAAGAACAGGATAGCGACAAAAATATTCTTTTAGAAGGGGAAGGACAAACATACATAAGAGCAATAGATGGTCTATATTAATTTAGCACATGATTTTAAGATCTATCAATAGTCCAGATTCGATCTTAAGATATCATTGGCTATGGTTCAAACATAGTATAGCACACTAGCCTAAGCTCCTAAAGGCATACTTAGTAGCTCATATCAAATGCTTTGTAACTTGAACACTCAATATTGATGTAGGATCTATACAAAATATTGTATCATAAATGGGCACACATTTTAAAATGAATTCAAAATCAATCTATGACCTAGATTAAGACTACCACCCACATCAATGGTTCTAGATTAACAACAAATCATGAAAACACTACATTGTGATAGGTTATACCATTATGGAAAGTAAGGTGGTAGTTATGGGGTGATAGAAGCACAAAATAAATTTGGTGAAAATTAAATCTAAGCATTGAAAATCTCTCCCCAAAAATTCTATGCATCCCTGCCCTGAATCATTGAACTTCACCTATGTTAAGTATTTATAGAATATTAAGGGTTGATTATACTAAGCATTTAAGTTTCTAAATAATTGTAAAAGTTTGTAGAATGATTTTAGAAGAATTTATAGAAGAATTTAATAAAAATCATGGTTTCTTCAAGCACCCTCTCAAACAACCTCATAGGAACTATAGCTAATAATAATAAGCTCACAAATGCCAAGTCGTATAAAGTAACATCGAGGAAAGCTATTGCCAAAGATGTAATAGAATTATCAAAGAAATCTGGTGTCAATAGGAAAGTCACTCTTGAAAAATAGTAGGAATTAGAAGTTACAATAATTTTTAATTATGAGAAGACTAGGGAGCATTACCAAATGCACCCAAATTTATTTAAAGGATTGTTTAAAAGGGCACAATATGCATAGAATAGGTCTAGCCCTTACTACAATAGGTGGACTACCAATTTAGGAAATATAGTATGCCCAAGGGTATTCTATTCTTTAGACCTACTATCTTGGTTGGTAGTGGATTACGATCCAACCACCCAGATAGTTAGAGATGTCAACAAGAAACTTGTTCTTAAAATTATAGTTGACAACTTTAGAAGGATCTTTTAGCTCAGGCCTTCTACACTGATTATCGAAGAAAATATTAAATTCATAATCTCATCATATGCTACACTCACATAGTTATGAAAATATTTTTGGATATGAACAAACTATGTCATAGAAATTCTCAATCATCAAGTTCACACTACATCCCTAGGCAAAGGATTATGTTGACATGATCAACATTGCATTAGGGGTAAAATATTTGACTTGGCTTAACAAGGAAGTAATGTTCTTAATTATCTAATGTAATAGAACTTTTCAAAACCAATGTATAGATGGGAAGACTTCATATGTAGTAAAATGCACAAGGAACTAGTAACACTTCAACAAGCAATCAAAGAAGAATGGGAACAAATACCCCCATTTTCATATTACTCAATTCTCATTCATCTGATAGTAGGACATATTGATAAATATAGGCTTAAATATTAGGGATGTGCAAATGTTGCTGATGTGCAGAATAGACTCCCTTAGATACATGAAGGAGAGTCTAGTCATATCCAAGTTTTTGGGTATTTTCTCCCAACCATCTATTAATTACTCTGTCAACATCCCCCAACCAGAATGGGCATTGGTATAACAATGTTTTTACATGAAAAATAGATAGGAGATTACTTTCTTACAGATTATTTTTCCTACATAAGGCTTTATGGAACCAAACCACCTCCAAAAATACCCCCTAAATACTTCTCAATGTCCATAGCTATCCTAGATATTACTAGGAATATTTCTAAGGAAGCCAAAATGAGTTTGGATAAGAAAAAGGGAAAAATCCCATGGCTTGAAGTTCCTTGTATAATTGGCTGCTACATCTATAAGGGTTTCCCGATCATGTTGAGTGCAATATGGAATATGGATAATTATGGCTTTTCAAAGCTTACTTGGAGATCTTATGATCATTAGGGAGCCTACCAAAACTCAATATTGGTAGCACATTATTCTTGGGTTAGTCACATTGCTAACTTATTTGAATATGACCTTTGTTGAAGCTATTAAATGTGGCAAGTCTCTTGAGGATGTATGGAAGAATTACCCAAAGGATCAAAGAGCTCATACTCAAATTGAGTATGTTGAGAATTATCCCAATGAATTGGTAATGTTAAGAAGAGCTTCAGTTGAAGCCATTGCTCCACTTATCCCTATAGTTCATACAAAAGAACTCGAGGACCCAATTCTTGAAGCTATCAATTAGGATTTTAAGTAAACAGAAGTTTTGGTGGACACTACTAGTCTAACTAAAACAATAATAGAAGTATCTAAGCCTGCTCAGTTAATTCAATATGATACTACTAATACCAACAAAGGTAAAGAATTTATCCCTACTTCCTCTGCATAAATTTAATTAGCTACCCTATATCCTACCCAATCAAAAAATCCTTATAAAAGTAGGCTACAATTGACATTGCATATGCCCAAGGTCATACCCAAATCTCTAGTAGTAATAACAAGGAAATAAAAATATCTTCACTAATACAACAAAGAATCTAGGTAGCTGGAAGATTAGCAAATTTACTCAAAGAGCATCAATTAAAGGTACCAATCCAAACCAAATCCTTAGAGCATAAGAGGTTCATATTTGAAATAACCTCTTCTTCAAAAGCCCTAAAAATTATTACCTTGATGAGAACAGAGGAGGTCATCCCTTTTGATCCCATTGATGAAAGATAACTCCAAGAAATTGATGAAGGGAGAGACACTATGGAATCCAATATATAGTTGAAGATCCAAATATTTAGATTCTAGAAGACTCATCCACAACTATATCAATCCTTGTACCAAAAAAAATAAAATTAATTCAAATAAACCAAGGAGAAGGAAAGCCACAAGTGCAAGTTATAGGGGATCTGTTTGCCATCTACGAATCGATAAATCAACTTCAATTATAGCAAATAAGATAAATATAAAAGGAGAATAGAGAATTATGGGTAAAAATAGAAACATTATTGGATAGAATCAAATAAATTGAAGTAGTTAGTCCTCATTTTCTTATTTAGGGCATAACTCAAAAAGTAGAGTCCTCCATGGTAGTTAAATAGTTTGATAGTGCTAAATTTGTGTAGGGATATAAAACAACGGTATATTCTAAAATTAAAATTGAGTTGGGGACAATAATTAAAGTACTTCAGAATATTATTGACATCATTATTACAATGCAAAGTATATAAATCCTATTAGAGGATGCAAATACCAAAGTGGCATCAATGCAACACATGTTTGAAAAATGTGAAGAACAATATGCATAAATATGCAACAAAAAAGTGACCACCCAAGAAGGGTCAATATATGAATGTAAGCTGGAAATCACTAAATTGGCCATGTACCTTCATAAAAGGTCCTATTGGGAAGCCTTCATCAAGGAAACGGAGACTTGGAAGGAATAAATGAATAACAAAAGAAGACAAGTAGAAATTTTGCTTCAGGATTGTCTAGCTGCAAAATATTTTGATAGTATAATAACAAAAATAATACAAGATTATTAATGTGATTATAAACATGAACATAAATTAGCTCAGCGTCTTAAAAACTTTTCTAAAATGGTTAAATTATTAACTAGATTCAAACAAGAGAATAACCATTCAACAAAAAATCATAAGAATAAAGCATTGCAAGAAATGGATACAATTCTATTTTTTGCTTCCTTTTCTAATAAGGCATGGAATGAAATGGCTAACATAGTTGGGATAAGTCAACAAGGATAAGAAGGACAAAACAAATAAAAATATACCAATAAAGATAGCGTTGAGGCAATAGAGGGTGCGAGATCCACAACACAATAGGATACTACAAAAGAAGTGCTAAAACTCAAAGGCTAAGAAATGGATAAGTGTAAAGTTCAAATCTAACATAGTTATACTCCACAAAGAAGATCTAAGGGCCACAAAACATCCAAGTTTCAATGCTAGGTCTAAACAGCTCAAGACAACCAAAAATTGTTGTAAACCATGACAAGAATCATATGGTGCAAATGCAAACAAATGGAGGGACCGGTTGAAGATGGTTACAATAGAATGAGGTATCATCAAGCTATAAATAGAAGCTATAGTGTCCAAATAAGGGATCAAGTTTTGCATAGATAGATTTTTCCAAAGGTATAATTGATCACCCCTGTCCCTTTAGATTGTATTCTCCTTGTGTGTCTTTTCTACCATGACCATATCTTATTCTTCTCTATCATTGTGTAGGTCTAGCTAAGGAAGCACCCAATTATCTGAGACTATTTTTAGTAGTTGGATCAAAATCTAGGAGGCTCTTTGTTATTACTTTTAGAATGAAGAGTTAAGATTCTCTGTTACATCATTTGAATGGAGAAATCTCTTTGCATATTTTTAATAAGATCTGGAGTATTTTACTAGATTATAATTTGTAAAAATACTTTGATATTAATACAAATATAGCTTCCTCCTTTGTGCATTTTCATGTTCAATTATGAGTTTATTGCACATTTACATATTACATTATTTGAATGTGTGAATGACATTTTATTTCACTAATGAACTTCAATTTTCTTGTTACATTTTTTGAATGAACATAATTGACACAATTATTCCTCTTTTCCTCTTTCTCATTGTTTTCTTTAAAATTTTCTACAATTGATAATGGACAAGGCATCAGTCTACTGATAGGGTATAATTAGAGGCTTTTGTGATTCTTGGTCAAATTTTTTGATAATTAATATTCTACATTTTTTTTGTTATCTGGTTGATCATAATTGAATTATAGCATAAAATCCATTTAGGGTTTCCTTGCCTAACTTGGTCTATCATAAGTCATCGTATATTTTTCCTAAGTTAAAGAGGTGGATCCACAAAATTCCACAATACTAATTGGATTTAAAAAAAAAAATACAAGGTGACAATCTCTAAGGGACACAAAAATTTTCTCCAACAAAAACATAATATAAAAGTATTAATGGTTACAAGAGTATTAAATCGTAGATAACTCACTAAGCTATCATTGATCCAATACTTTGACAATCACCAAGACTTTAGATTTGGTCCACTAATAAATAATATTATGTTATTGAGATAAAAGAAATGGGGTTGATAGGGTCATCAAGACCATGGATGATCATTTCACACATCACTTTTTAGACACACTTAGTGACCTTAACCCTAAGAAAAGACACCAGACATCATACCAATAATCAATCAGCTCAATACAAGCAATCTAAACATCAATTTAAGCCTTCTACAAATTTTCCACTCACTATAATATTTGCCAATGGTGAATTTGATCAAGTGAAAATTTTTAAAATAGCCATTTTCCAATCAATTGACTAGTCAACTTGATCATTGGCCAAAATTGCTAATTAGATGCATATTTTCCAGTGGGAAATTTGACATCTAGTAGTGAATTTATAAATATGAGTGGAATCTTTGTGGCATGAACTAGAGGCATGCAGATTCCTCCATCCCACCACCTTCTTTTATCATGCATGCTCCAACCTTGAATCAAGCCCACAAAATTTTAAAATAGTCTTATGCCCTAATGGCATCTTGGACCTAATTTTCCTTTCCCAAATTTCCCTCTAAAAATCTATAAATGCGGCACTTGGTATGAGTAATTTAGGAACACAATTCTTAGTAGCATTAATCTACTAAAACTTTTCTCCATTCTCTCTCATTCTCATCCCTTCCATTCTTGCATTTGGAGCATTCTTATTAAGCATTTGGGCAAGTCAAGCAAGACAAAGGGGCATTGGAACAAGGAGGTCACCTTGGTGCAAGAAGGAGGTTTTTATAGGAAATGTACTCCCTAGATCCTCTTTCTTTTCATATTATTTTTATTTCTTGCCTTTCCTCTTCATTTTGGCCTTGGTAACTTGAATTCTTCACTATTGCAGCCACTAATCCTTGTTTCTCCTATGTATTCTACTATGTAACTCTTATTTTCAGCTCTCTAACAATTTTTTGTCTTTATATTATATTTTTTGCAACAATTTTATGTTCATTCATTAGTTTATAATCATTTACAAACTCATTCGCTTCTATTTTGCATATTAGATTTTCATTTCATCTCTTATTTGAACATTTAATATCTAATCATTGTGTTGTAGGTATTTTATGTTTGTTTCATCTAATATTGTTCTATTTGAGTATTGTTTATATTTTTATTATCTCTTATGCTCACATTCATATTACTTTGTAGGATTACATGTTCATTTAGCTATTTAGTTTCATAGTTTCATGCTTTATCATTAAGATTTGTTACAATCTTATATTATCTTTCAGTTACAAGTCTTCCATGCTTGTTTTGATCTTACACTAATATTATTGTAGGCATAATAATCCTTTGCTTTTCTTGTTATAGTGTCACTTTATTTTTCATATCTGTGTACTTTCCTTATAGGCTCAACATACCTTCAAATCCCTATTGTAAGCTTACTTAATTTGTACTAGTAGCATATTATATTTTTGTCTCTATATTCTCTATTTAATAGCATTTCGTTTATTTTTTTGCTGGAGAATAAGGGGTTGTACTCGGACCCACCACCCTTGATAAATTACAAATCTCATATTTAGATCTTGAGAGTTTACAAATAGATACACTTCTCATCTCAATTGAGATTATATAGCTAGAAACCTACATCATTTTACATAAAATGTTTGAATTATTGATTTTCATTTTTTGGATATTTTTAATTTTCTATATGAATAACAAAAATTTGCATCTACTATCTATGCATTGCATATTACTAGAGTAATATTTTTAAAACATCTCACTATCATAGTCCAGTTTACCAAATTTGGATTGCTACTTTCCTTCAGTCATCCATTTTGACTATTTTTCTTTTGTAGCATAGGTTCTTCCTCCTGTAGAGTGGAAAGATATGAGAATGCATTTTTGCAATTCAAGATCTTGAGGTAATATCTAGTTGTAACACATTTTGTATGATCTTCATTTTCAGAAAACTAAATAGCATCGATTGTTTCATAATTAGCTTCAAGAATACCATTGAGGTGCTAATATTTTCCATGGAACCATCTGGATGGTTTTTAGTAACTGTTTGACTTTCATAAATGATCTGCTTCAAATTATCCTTTTGGAGTTGAGTCTTTTGTTGCTCACCTAATTATTTATAGATAATTGGTGCCTCTAGAATATGAGCTTCTTTCTTTTGAATTAGGATATTTGAATATTTTGAATCATTCACATGCAAGACCTTCTCCACCATGGAGGAATCAAAGTATGTTCAGATGTTCGGGTATGTCTTCTTCTTGTGGCCATATTGTTGACAACTATAACATCTTAGGGAGAAGTTTTCATATTCAATATTTTGGATCTATTCCCCTTTTCTTGAGGATATAGTAATGGATTGAGGCCCAGGAACTCAAACATCCATCCAAACAACCAATATTGCTTTACTCATATTAATTTTACTAGATAAATTTTCCTCTGTTTGGGCATCCATATACTGGAATGCACTAATTGTTAGCTTTTTATGTTTTATGCAATGGGATATAACAATCATAATATGCATAAATAATATGAAAGAAAGTAAATATGCAAGATGACTAAAATATGCTATAAATATAAATGATAGAAATGAATACAATGTAGCTATAGAGGAAATAAATACTCCATGAATAATGCTACTAGACTACATTGCACCCATATCTGATATGGGTGACTTTATCTAAGCTCTACAATTATATCTATGTTACTCTCTATGATGCCTTATGATCTATGACAATAAGGCCATTATTTAGTAATATGAGTTCCTTGGCCAACACTTTATCTAGTTGTGCAAGAGATAACTTGCACATATACAACTTGCACATTGACACTTGTGCATTTATTACATTGCATGAAGAAACTAGGTAACTTCCCCCTAAAGTAATCTAATGTCCTAAGTATGTACCTTGGTAGGTATATTTACATGACCCAAATGATGTAATATAATCTATTTATAACACCCCCTGTATTACATTATTTGGGTATTGAAGACTTTAGTATTCAATGCAGATATTCTTTCAAAGGATGACCTTTGAACTGGTTCTTCATATTCAACTACTTCAGTCTTCATATGATGTAAAAATAGGCTAAATTTGTAGATTCCTTTAGTTGACCTTGTACTGTATACCTACTTCATTTGATTCATCTCCTTCTTCTTCCTTAGCTTTGCATTTGAATTCAGTCTCTTTTCTTTCATAGATGGTTGTGTTGCTACTTGATTCTAGTAAGGAAAATTCTCCTTTTTATCTTCAGTTTGTATAGAAGCTTTTAAAAAACCACTTAGAGTATCATGATAAGATTTTGAGTTAGTAGAACCTAAAGTATCAATTTTGCATGAGGATTGAAAAAAAAAATCTAGACATGATTCATTGAGTTCTACCTTATTTTTGAGTATTTGTATCAATCCTTTTTTTTCTACATTTTCATTCTTTTAGTGTTTATATGTGAGTAATTCCATGTATAAAATACTCACAAGGTTTAAGGAAAGTGTAATGTCACTTTTTTCATTATCAATAGCTTCATTGAGATGGGCTTGAAGATAGCATTCCATTGTGTCAAAGTTATCTTCTAAGGCTTCACTATGGTTTACATTAGAAGTTAGATTTATCATGCTTTCAGATTTCATGAGTAGACTAATTATCCCAAGTTTTATGGCACTAGATTTTTCCTTATTGATATTTGCAGTATTTTGGTAAGTAGACATCCTTATGGCTTCTGATTAGGATGTATGATTCCTAATAGAAGTATATAAGCTTGATCTTGATAAAACCTTTATTAGACCTTAGGTTTTTAGGCTTCCTTATGTCTCCCTAGTAATGAGAGTGTATACACCTAATGGAATTTTAGGTTTTGTAAAAATATTATATTTCCCAACGGATTTTGTTAGAAAATGTTGAGTTGTCATTGATGTCAAAGGTAGAATTGGAAGGATGATTTAATTATAAGAATGCTCATGATTTTGGGTAATATCATGTTTTGGGTAAATTATTCAAGGCATAAATATCTTCAAGGATGATTTGAATTACAAGTATATGCTTTAACATTTAAATTAAATATTTAAATATTAAAGTTATATAAAAAATATATTATAAAGTTAAACCTTATAATATTTAAATATTATAAAGTTAAAGTTTTGAATTCAAATAATTTGAGCCGACACACCAAATATTAAAAAGAAGTGAAATAATTGGTATATAAACTATGCCCAAGTTTATTTAAAGAAATGAAATATGCTTCGATGGAAAATATTCGAAAAATATGTGATGTCGTTCATCGAACCTAATTATTGAAGAGCCTTTGTGAGTTGGAGAGCACGATAAGTTTGGAGATGATGCAGAGAAGAGCACCAAAGGCTACGATGTAGAGACAATGAAAACAAAGGTTAATTGGTGGTAGCATTTAGCCAAAAAAAAGTGGAGTCACTAGTGGAAATAGACATTACTCACAGTACACTATTTATGTAGCATCAATAAACTCGACAGGAGAAAGCACGTTGTGAAGCCAAGCATTGAGAAGTGAACGGAGCAATTTTGAAACAAGTTTATGGATAGAATATTAAAGCTTTCAATGAGATTTCACAAACAACAAAATACCATCTTTGTTGCACAAACATTGAAGGAGAAAACTGTTCGAGAGAGAGGTACACATGTGGAGAGCTAGCAGCATCAAAAGAGATATTAGGAGGAAATACAATTTGACTATGGTTTGATTGTGGTCAGAATAAGACAATCATTGAGGGAAATTTTAAGGTAGTTGTACTACCATTATTTGAATCTATTGAGGAGTTAAAGAGATGATGTTTGTTCATTTTATAAAGAATTCAATAACACTTGAGGAGACAAAGTCTATCGGTGAGCACAAGGAGACAAAATAGAATACCAGTGAGTGCAATAAAATACAACAGACCACCTGTAAATGCAAGGATATACAAGGTAAGAAATATAATTATTGTGCTAAGGTTTAAGTTTTTAGAAACAAAATTATTTTTGGTGGACAGATTTAATTTTGTATTGCTTTTCACTCAGGAATTTAATCCCACATATACCCTACAAAAGGTGTGGGATATAATAAAAATACCTTAGCACAAGTGGTTTATGGTGGGAACCTCACAATGCCCATCATACCCATTTGGAGGGTGCTGGCACTTTGCGCGCCATACACAGGCAAGCCCAGTTGGAGGGCACTGACATATTGGATTCCACGTGGTAGAATCTGAGTGAATTATTGTTGTGACCATTGATTTGAAGTTATCCTACATAGTTTGTTGGTGACCTGTTGTGAGTTCATTGTTGACTACTGTGAGTTGATCGTACATGTAGGGAATTTTGTTGAGGTAAATTTGGAGGACATTGAGGCAGATTTGGAGGACAATACAAAAGGAAGATCATCAATTTTGTTGAGGAAAATTTGGAGGACATTGAGGAAGATTTGGAGGACCATAAAAAATGAAGATCATCATTTTTTTATGGTAGATTTGGAGGTATAGTGAATTAATTCCTTTCTCAAGGTAGTTTTAATTATTCGAGGAAAATATTTTTTTTGTTTTTATAAGTAGGAAGGTATAAGGAATTATTAAGATACATAATGTTGAATTGAGTTAGAAAAGAGTTTGTTGTTTTGAAGTACACGTGGGAATAAGTAAAAGAGTATAGTCTCACACAAGTAGAAGGATTATTTTAGAACAAGTCAAGATGTCACATAGTAAAAGGATTAATGCACATCTTAATCCAAGAATCCAATTGAAAAGGAAGGACATTCAGCTATCTACAAGAAGGAAAGGTGCATAAGATAGATACAAATCATTATTTACAAGATTTTTGGATTAGAATGTTGAGCTCACTTGAGCAGAATTTTGGATCAGATTTAGGAGAAGATTTGAGCAGTGTTTGTGAGAATATTTGGGAGAATATTTGAGCAGTTTTTATGAGAAAATTTGGGAGCATATTGGAGAAGTGTTTATGAGCAGATTTAAGTAGTGTTTGTGAGTAGATTTAGGAGTATATTTGAGTAGTGGTTACGATTATTTTTGGAGTAAAATTGAGTGAGGTTGGTGCCTCCAGGGGATTTTTATCTCCTGTGTATTGATACCCATAAACTTGCAGAAGAGGATTGGTGTCTCCTGTGGATTGGTGTCCATGAACTTGTATAGGGGATTGGTGTCTCTTGTGGATTGGTGTCCACAAACTTGTATAGGGGATTGGTGTGTCTTGTGGATTTGTTTCCATGAACTTGTATAGGAGATTGGTGTCTCCTGTGGATTTGTGTCCATGAAATTTTATAAGGGATTGGTGTCTCTTATAGATTGGGTTCCATGAACTTGTATAGGGTATTGGTGTCTCCTATGGGTTGGTGCCCACAAAATTTATTAGAATAAAATATAAGAAATAGTTTATCATGGTTTTCTCTTGAAAGGGTGTTTCCACATAAAAGCATTATCTCTTATGTGTATGGAAATTGTGCATTGATTTATTATTGCATTCATATTATTGTTGTTATCATTTGGAAGGAAAAGTTTTTATCTTATATTGTTCACCCCCTCTCAGTATAAGCTTATGTTCTTCAATTTGTACCATAGCAATTTCCTTCATGAAAGCCTAATAAATTGAAGAAAGATCTTACAAGAGCACACATGGCTTGCCACAAAGGTTTTTCATCAAATAGAAATCCATTGTTTTATGGGACTAACTATGCTTTCTAGAGCATAAGGATACAAACCTATTTTATGGCACATGGCTATGATATATGGAAATCTGTTTAGGATGGGTTCACACCACCTACAACTCCTCCCATTAATCGAGATGGCAAGAAACCATTTGAAAAAAATGCTAGGTCAATGAATGCAATATTAAGTGGGTTATGTAAATCAGATTTTGTGAAATTCATGGAAGGCGCCTCAACAAAAGAAAACTGGGACAAGTTACAAAGAACATATAAAGGAGACAACAAGGTTAAAATGGCATAAATTCAAACCCATAGGAGGAATTTTAAATATTTGAATATGTAAGATGAGGAAGATATTTCCAAATATCTACTCTACATTTATAAAGTTGTCAACACCATTTGCGAACTTGGAGAAAATATTGAAGACTCTAAGATTATTTAGAAAATATTAAGGTCACTTCCTATGATATTTGAAGGTATCAATGATTGAATATATGAAGGATCTTAAAATCTTAAGCATGTATGAGCTACACAAAATTATCACAACCTATGAGATGAGGATTGAAAAAGATCAAATATCCAAATAGGGGGCTGAATTTAAAGCTTCAAAGAAGACAAAGAATAAAGAACCAGAGTCAAGTGAAGAATCAAGTAGTGGAGAAGAAGCTAACTTTGTGTGAATAAATAATAAGGGTCTAATAAAACACAAAGGTATGCATTCTGTGAATTTTTTTAATTGTGGTATCATTGATCACTATGCATCTAATTACCCACAAGCTAGAAGTAGTAGTAGTGAAGAAGAAAAAAAATACAAGAAAAAGAAAGAAAGAAAATTTTATCATGAAAAGAAAAATAGGCACGATCAAAGCAAGCATGAGAAGGAGATATTTCAAAGGCACAATAAGAGTCTTTATTTTGAGGAAGAAAGTAATTATTCTAGTAGTGATGAAAGCCTCTCCGATAGTGAAATAGAATAAATCCTATTTCTGGCTATAGAGGAGAAATAAGATTCTCTTGTTGACAAAAATCAAGAAAAAGAGAGATCCAAAAAATGAAGAGGAAGCCATAGTTGACATAGAAGTGGAACTTTTTGTTTCTCTTGAATAATTGAAAGGCTTAGAAATAAGAACTCAATATTGAAGACTCAAGTACAAGAGGATGAGATGACAAAGGTAAAGTTATCGCAAGAACTCATTGAATTGAAAGTTAAAGTTGAAGAGGCAAAGCGAATTTAAGAAGATATGGTTGAGCAGTTAAAGGCAAAAGAGTTGGAATATGAAAAACTAGAACATGAGGTTGTCTCTCTAAGGAATGAAGAGGAAAAATAAAATGATAAGCTTCATAGGTTTGAGAAAAGCACATAAATCATGGATAACATTATCAAAGAACAAATATCTTCAACTATAAATATTGGACTTGGTTTTGAAGAAGGTCAAAGAAAACAAAAGGGGGAGTCAAGCTCAAAATAAATAGAGGCATCAAAGAAAATAATTAAATAAGAGCCTAAGACCTATGCTAATATCTTGAGAAGTGGAAGAATCAAGAAGGAAGAAAACAAAGCATCATCATGGACCAAGGTCCATCACAAAAATGACAATGAGAGAACCATATGGTCATATCCTCCAAGGCAATCATACAAGTTTCAATATTTATTTCATGATTATTGCTTTTCATGTCATAAATTTGGTCATAAAGTTGCACATTTTAGGGTCCATGCTAAAAATAATTTTGGTTTCACCAAGAGGAATTTTAATTCATTTGCATCTCTCATGGACTACAACACCATATGCTACAAATGTAATAATTTTGGGCATATAGCTAGATGGTGTAGAACAGTGTTCCCTAAAACTTTGAAGTCAAGCAAAAAGAGTATGGTCAAAAAATTCAAAAGGGTATGCCCTCCAAATTTTGAAGAAAGAAAATAGAACAAGAAGAGGAGCATAGTAATTTGGGAGTTTCACTCCTATCTCATAATTGAAGTCTAAAGAAAAGGAGGTAGAAATGGGGTGTTTTCAAGTGTCTTATCTTTCATCATCGAGGAGCCTTTGCCATTGATGTCAAAGAGAGATAATTTCAGTAAGGAGGAGCAGTTTACGATCATGTTGCAATAAAGGATAGATCCTTTTTATGGTTGCCATCAATGACAAATGGGGAGATTGTTAGAAATTTTGAGTTGTCATTGATGTCAAAGGTAGAATTGGAAGGATGATTTAATTATAAGTATGCTCATGATTTTGGGCAATATCATATTTTGGGTAAATTATTCAAGGCAAGAATATCTTCAAGGATGATTTGAATTACAAATATATGCTTTAACATTTAAATTAAATATTTAAATATTAAAGTTATATAAAAAATATACTGTAAAGTTATACCTTATAATATTTAAATATTATAAAGTTAAAGTTTTGAATTTAAGTAATTTGAGCCAACGTGCTAAATATTGAAAATAAGTGAAAGAATTGGTATATAAACTAGGCCCAAGTTTATTTCAAGAAGTGAAATGTGCTTCGATGGAAAACCTTTGAAAAATATGTGATGTCATTCGCTGAACCTAATTGTTGAAGAGTATTTGTGAGTTGGAGAGCGTGGTGAGTTTGGAGACAATGCAGAGAAGAGAATCAAAGGCTATAGTGTAGATATAATGGTAGCAAAGGTTTATTGGTGGTAATATTTAGCCAATAAAAAGTGGATTCATCAGTGGAAACAAACATTACTCATAGTGCACTGTTCACGTAGCAGGAACAAACTTGAAATAAGAAAGCATGCTATGAAGCAAAACATTGAGAAGTGAACATAGCAAGTTTAAGTCAAGTTTTTGGACACAATATTAAATCTTTCAGTGAGAGTTCACAAAGAACAAAATACCATATCCGTTGCACAAACATTGAAGGAGGAAACTATTGGAGAGAGAGGCATGCATGTGGAGAGCTAGAAGCATCAAAAGAGATGTTACAAGGAAACATGGTTTGATGATGGTTTGATTGTGGTCAAAAAAATGTAGTCATCAAGGGAAAATTTAAGGTAGTTGTACTATCACCATCTGAAGGCATTGAGGAGCCAAGGATATGTTGTTTGTTTTTTGAATAATTCAAGAACACGTAAGGAGACAAAGTCTATCGATGAGTGCAAGGAGACAAAATAGAATACCAGTGAGTTCAAGGAAATACAACAAACCACCTACAAACACAAGTAGATACAACATGTAAAAAATATAATTATTTTTGCTAAGCTTTTAGTTTTCAACAATGAAATATTTTTTGGCGAACGGATTCAAGTTTGTATTACTTTTTACTTGGTAATTTAATCCCAAATAAATGTGTGGGACATACTAAAAACACCTTAACACAAGTGGTTTATGGTGAGCACCTCATTGTGCCCACGATGCCCAGTTGGAGGGTGTTGGTGCTTTGTGCACCATATGCAGGTAAGCCCAGTTGGAGGGTGCTAACATCTTGGATGCTACATGGAAAAATTTGAGTGACTTTTTGCTGTGACCATTGATTAGAAGTTATCCTGCGCAGTTTACTAATGACCTGTTGTGAGTTCACTATTGACCTACTGTGAGTTGACTGCACACGCAGGGAATTTGTTAAGGTAGATTTGGAGGATATTGAGGCAGATTTGGAGGACCATACATAAGGAATATCATCAATTTTGTTGAGGTAAATTTGGAGGACATTGAGGCATATTTGGAGGACCATACAAAAGGAAGATCATCATTTTTGTTGTGGTATATTTGGAGTTATAGTGAATTAATTCCTTTCTCAAGGTAGTTTTAATTATTTGAGGAAAATATTTTTGTTGTTTTTATAAAGAGGGGGGTATAAGGAATTATTAATATACATAATATTGAACTGAGTTAGAAAAGAGTTTATTTTTTTGAAGTACACGTTGGAATAAGTAAAAGAGTATAGTCTCACATAAGTAGAAGACTAATTTTAGAAAAAGTTAAGGTGTCACATTGTAAAAGGATTAATGCACATCTTCACCCAAGCATCCAATTGAAAAGGAAGGATATTTCAGCTATCTACAAGAAGAAGGAAAGGTGCATAAGATAGTTACAAATCAACATTTACAAGGGTTTTGGATCAGATTGTTGAGCACACTTGAGCAAAATTTTGGATCAGATTTAGGAGTAGATTTGAGTAGTGTTTATGAGCAAATTTGGGAGCGAATTTGAGCAGTGTTTGTGAGCAGATTTAGGAGCAGATTTGAGTAGTGTTTGTGAGTATATTTGGGAGCATATTTAAATAATGTTTACAAGAATATTTGAGAGCATATTTGAGTAGTGGTTGTGATTAGTTTTGGAGCAAAATTGAGTGAGGTTGGTGCCTTAAGGAGATTGTCGTCTCATGTGGATTGGTGCCCATAAACTTATAGAAGGGTATTGGTGTCTCCTATGGATTGGTTTCCATGAACTTGTATAGGGTATTGGTGTCTCCTATGGATTGGTGTCCACAAACTTGTATAGGGGATTTGTGTCTCCTGTGGATTGGTGTCCATGAACTTGTATAAGGGACTGTTGTCTCCTATGGATTTGTGTCCACAAACTTGTATAGGGTATTGGTGTCTCTTGTGGATTGGTATCCATAAATTTGTATAGGATATTGGTGTCTCATGTGGATTGGTGTCCATGAACTTGTATAGGGGATTGGTGTCTCCTGTGGGTTGGTACCCATGAAATTTATTGAAAAAAATATAAGAAATAGTTTGTCGTGGTTTTTCTTCTGAAATGGTGTTTCCACATAAAATAATTGTCTCTTATATGTATGGAAATTATGCATTGATTTATTATTGCATTCATATTATTGTTGTTATCATTTGGAAGGAAAATTTTTATCTTATACTTTTCACCCCCCTCTCAGTATAATCTTGTGTTCTTTAGATTTTTAACTTGATAATTTATGATAAATGTTGATATTACCAAGTTTGTAGAATCCCTTATGACTCCCTAGGAGTATAATACAGTGATTTTGAAAAAAAATAGTTCAATTTTAGTTTATTTTTTAAGGTTTTTTAAATATTAAAAATCAAATTTCATTATCCCTTATTGCTTCTATTGAACTAGGCACTTTTCCAATTTTAAGAGGTTTTAATTTTGGATTTATTTTTTCCTTTTTTGATGTTTTTGAGACAAGAATAATATAAATATCCAACCTTAGAAAAAAGCTTTAATAACCTCTTTTAATATCCCTCTAGGATTTTAATTGTAGTGTATCTAATTTCCAATAAGTCAATTTGATGTAGTAACCCTTATAACTCCCAAATTTTGGAAAATTAGTCCACAATAATATTTGTAAATATTTTATAAATAATTTCTAGTAGATATACTTACTACTCCTACGTTTAATATTGAAAATATTATATTGATATGATATATTATTCTCCTTTAAGATATGACTTTCAATATAGTTAAATTCCTCTAAGTTTAACCTTGTAACTCCTAAGAAATGAAAGCATATTATACTGGGAATAAAGGTTACCTTATATCATTCAATAGTTGATGTTGTTTTCACTGTGCATGGGCTGAAATATAGATGTTGTTGCTTTTGTTTTTCATCCAATGGTATTTCTTGGAGACTTCATGATATTTCATGTTCCAAATGTGGCACTATTAATGCCTATCTTTGACCTTCCTTGACGAGAGCATTGAAGGCTATTTTTCAACTTTATTCCACACTACCACTCAACCATGTGTGCATAGAACCTAAACATAAATGTTTGTTGAATGCCTTGGTCATTGATGCTCTTAAATTGGAGGAGAATCTTGGTTTGAGTTCCAAGTGACACGTCCATCTTATTGAGTGCTTGAGGAGTAGAAGATGCTAGAGAACACTCATTTCCTTCTTTGAGTAACATATGGATATTATGTTCTTTAATGAAACACTTGGTTTCCCTTCGGATGGGTATTCCTCATATATTAATTGCACTAACTTGTAGCTTTGTAACTCCTTTTATTATGAAGATGATCACTCGAGTGGGGAGTGTTAGGGTCTTGTCTCAAGTTATAAATATCACTTCCTCCTTGTGCATGGGCATATTCTATAACGCTTCTTCAACGTATCCTTTATTGGAGGTTCTTTAAATCTTGTAACATCTGCAACTCATTTTTTGATTAGTTGCACTTGCTTGTATATTGTTTTAGGATGAGTTAAGGAGCATCGATCTGGAGGCTTGAGCACCGATTTTAAGCTTTGAATATGTGGATATTGGAAAGCTCCAATGGTGCTTCTATATTAATTTTTCCTCATCTATTATATGTCCTCATTGCAAAAAGTATTTCTCTTGATTATAATGTAATTTTATCCCTTTGATTTTTCATATTCTATCTTGCAGGTTCGGTCATCCAAGATGAGGGAGTAAGAGCCTTTAGAGCGACTCCTTTGATGTGCTTAGAAGGACGTTAGTGAATGAGCACCTTCAACTGGTTTTTTCCAGTGGATGTTGTGCCTTTGAGACACCTTCAAATATACCTCCTTTTTTTGTATAAACCAGATTAGGATAGTGCAATGCAATGTAATATATTCATGTATAAAATAGCTCTTATTGTACCTTCTTTTGCATCCCTTTTTCAGATCTGAATTTTTGGTTTTGTGGTAGAATTTTGAATGCTATATAAGGGGTTTTGAGGTTATCTCTTTGATTAGACACCTTCTCCTTTTGCTTGGATATTTTAGAAATTAATCCAAGCTTGTAACCACTTGATAGAAGCTCTCTTTTTGCTGCACTATTTCTTTGTAGAAAACTTATTGTGCTTTGAACTTGAGACTCACCAAGTCTCGTTCAAGGCTTCCTTTGCTGATTTTTTTCTGTGGCTACTTTATTCTCCAATTCTTGGAGGATTGAGATGATTTTTTGGCCTTCCTAGGCCACTCAATATTGTAGATATTTATGCACTAATAGTGTCTTTAGACACTTTGACAAATTCTATTTTTGTGCCTTTCTCAAGAATACAAATAGCAATATTTTGAGAGTAATAGGATAGTGCAAATAAATCTAATAAACTCTCACTTTTAATGCACTAATAATTTCACCTTATCAATATAATTAACTCTTAATAATGCACTTAATAAATTTACTATAATTAATCAAGAATAATTTGAAATGAATCTTCAAGAATTATTTTGCAATTTATTTATAAGCCAGGTAGTAGGAGGTAGTCTTCTTTTGCTTTCCAAAGTATATTATAAGTATTTGATATATAGTTAAAATTTTGAAATATAATCAACTTCTAAAGTGCAAATGAAACTTAAAAATAACCTTTCTCTTTTTGCACTTTTGAAGACTGTAATTTAATTCTCATTTTTACAAATTTAATCATAATTAAGGTGCTTAAACAAATCTGATAAGTAATCTAATTAATGAATCTACTTGCACCAATAGCTGCATATCTTTTTTTAAACACTATATTTACCGCTTCTATAGAGTATGTAGATCTTGGTTTCTAATATCACCAAGTTGTTGCCTTGAGTAAGATATTGTAGCTCTTTGTAGGTTGTCTTGAACAACTTTGGCTTCACCAAAATATGGTCTCAAACTTTATTTCACAAACCTAATATTTGGTGGCTTGTTCTCCTCTTGTGGTCTCCTCATTTTGCTATAGATTTTGAGCAGTTTATGTCTCTTAGGTGATGCCTTATTTCTATGAGAAGTAATCTTCAAATCTCCTAGATTTGGTGAGTTCCTTATATCTTCAAGTCTTCTTGTTAAATTATGACTTCAAACAAGATCTTCTTCTCATGATTGTAAATGTCTTGAGTTATTCTACTAGGATTTGGTACTCCTTACCAAATTATTCTTCTCTTGGGATTTTTGTTGTATGACGATAGTTGTCCCAAGTCCTTCACTATCAAGGGCTTCTCCTTGGTAGTGGATTTCTCCAATGAGTGATTTTTTTGATGATTTATTCGATAAGGCTCTCCAAGACTTTTACTGGATGCTCATTCAAACTTCCCTAAGATATTTGATCTTTTAGCTTCTTTCGGTCTTTCTTGAGACCTTTTATTCAATCTTCTTATCTTAGAAGTATTGGTGGTGAGATCTTCCTATGGATCTTCACTTCTACTGCTTCTATATTCGAGCAGGAATCTCCTAGTTCTTCTTCTTCCAAGACTAGAAGTTCTTCAATGAGATCTCCTTCTGATCTCTTTACCTTCAATTTTTCTTCAAGTGATGGATTGATTCTGAAGAAGATACTCTTCCTAGATTTCTTTGAGGATGATTCACTGAATCTTATTTCCCTACAACAAATTATTAGTACTGAAATCTTAATCTCCTTCTAAATTAGATACTCACTTTTGGAGTCTTCTTCAGGATCAAGGCTTATATGGACTTATTTTAGTATCAAGGCTTCTATGGATTTTTTCAGGATCAAGGATTCTATGGCCTTTTTATTTTGGATTTAGGCTACTATGGTCCTTTCTTCTAGATCAAGGCTACTGGGGCCTTTTCTTATTTTTCAAGGCTACTATGGCCTTTTCTTCTTGTGTGAAGTTCACAATTTAGTAATGGAGATATCCTATATCCTAACTTCACCACAACTCTTTTCTAGAAGTCTTCTTCCATAGTATTGTTTTCTTGGACAAGGAACTAATATCTGTACTATGAAGATACATTGACCTTCGAGCAAAGAATTTGAAGTCTCCTAGATTATTTTCATAAGAGGAATTCCAAAATTCTAATAATTATATTTATAAAAATAAATAAACTTTGGGCTATAGTTAAGAAATTCCAGATATCCTAAATTATCTTCACTAGTTTATTTGTCAATCTAGTGGATTGAATATTGAGTCCTAGTCTTCACGAGTTTTTCTGCAACTCTGTGGAAAGACTCTAGCCAATTGCAATCTCAGTATTTCTAAAACTAATATTTCTTTCAATCCTCACTTGTGGCTCTCCCTAATTCTACCACCTAGACTCTTTTGAGAGTTTTTTATAGTGACTGGTCCAAGGGCACATTAGGTTGACAAAAAACTTAGGCTCATTGATAATGGTGGTTTTCCTATGGCTAGATCTATCGTAGCTCTAATACCACTGTTAGATTTTGATGTTGTATGCAATGGGAGATAGCAATCACAATATGTAGAAATAATATGAAATAAAGTAAATCTATGAGATGACTAAAATATTCTATAAATAAAAATGAAGGAAATAAATACAATGTAGCTATGGAGGAAATGAACACTCCATGAATAATGCTACTGGACTACATTGCACCCATATCTGATATGGATGATTTTATCTAAGATCTATGATGATCTCTATGTTAATCTATGTGGTGCCTTCTAATCTATGACAATAAGCCCATTATATAGTAATATGAGTCCTTGGACAACACTCTATCTAGTTGTGCAAGGGACAACTTGCACATTGACAATTGTGCATGTTTTACATTACATGAATAAAATAGATAACTTCCTCGTAAAGTAATCTAATGTCCTAAGTATGTACCTTGGTAGGTACATTTACATGACCCAAATGATGTAATATAATCTATTTATAACACCAATGGCATTAGCAATTTTTGTGAATATCTTCTCTCCCTAAAACTCCACAAGAGAGCATAAAGATTCACCCAGACTGGGAAGCCATTGAATTATTCTATAAAGGGGTTGAAAATAGTAGTCCAAGGTCTTATATAGACACCCTTTTGTCCAAAAAACAAATTATATCTATAGTCCATTACCTCATCTCTATCCACTAAATTAGAAAAAGAAACAGAAAAAAATGGTAGGAGAGTTACTTGGAATTCTATACTCCACAAAAATTTAATGTATCCTTTGAGCTCCTCCAAGCCTGATCTTTTGCCATTGAGTTTACAAATATTTTTTTGGGCTTCATAATCAATTAGATCTAACCCAAATTCATCCTTCAAAATGTTGATAGAGGGTAGAGTTTCATCCACCCGAGAACCCAAATATCCTTCAAAGATATTTCTTCTGACCGAAGACCTAGGGTTTACACGATGAATGGTTCATCCAACCCACATCGTGGCTACTGGTGCTTCTTATAATCCTTTGGTTTCTTGTGAACTTCACCCTAACCTACCTCTGCATCTCTGTAGGAGCCTTCCCACCCATGCCCATTGTTGTGCTTGTCGTAGCCTCTACATTTTTCGTAGCTTGTTGCATGATGTCCATATCCATTGTTGTGCTTTCCAAGAGCATTTTTTTATCATATCATAGGATAAATTAGCTTTTGTAATTAACTTATTCTCTTTTGTAAGAATTTCTAGGGTATTTCCTTGATATTCATACATTCATAGGTCCTCCTTTGAGATATTTTTAAAAAATCATTACCATTTCTTATTCCTTTTGGTCATATCCAATTTACCTTTCAAATTTTTGAATATTTGTAAATTATTTACCAATTTATTTAAGTAGCAATCCCTAGGAATTAGGGTTTTCAACCCCTTTATCTTATTTTGAACCATGTGAGCCCAATTATCCCAAAGTTTCCTCTAAAAAATCTTCCATTCTTTGATGTAGGTCAATGTTTTCCATCCTATAGAAACTAGAAATTTTGACTTTATGGTTTTACACAGTCCAAAATTGCCAAACCCTATAAAATTAGCTAGTGGTAAATTTAATGCTTCAACTACTACTTTCAAATCCAAGGTCCAATTAAATTTTTGATTTATAGAATGGGGTCTATTAATATAGGAAGATAGAAAATCAACTCACTGCACTCAAATAGGCTCCCAAAAAGAGACAATCTAACTTGTTTTTCTTCAATATTGCAAGTGTCAAATTTTCTCACATGTGGTGAATGTTTTTTGCATCATAAATAGGTACCTTTACCTTTGCAAATCTCTATTTACTATTTTTTTTACGTTTTCTATATTTTTACCTCTATTTCTATAATTTGTTTTCCTAAAATCATACTTATTTTGGAAAATCAAGGAAACCTTTAAGATAGTCAAAATTTCTTTTACAAAACACAAGCAGGCAAGAAATAAAAATCATTTAGCTACATTCTAGGATAATTTGGTTGATGCATAATACATTTTTTTTCCTTGGAAAATATAAATCTCTTTTAGCATAACCCATCATTCAAACTTGAAGAGTATACTAGGCTAGAAAACGTGTTTTGTTGCATTATTGTTTGATTGTATTAGCATATAACTTTAGATGATCATTTATTTTGAGTTTAATAAATTTTATCTTAAAAAATATCTGATATAGACAACACTTAGGTGTTTTTTGAATAAACCCATAAAACACCACATGAGCTTAAATATAAACATAGAAATTTAAGCATGAAATTGGAGGTAGAGCATACTTGCGTGAAGATCAATATTCAAGGACTCCTTTGGAAAGAGGTCTTTATGGAGAAGCAGATGCCCCATTGGGTCCCTCACATGCATGTGCAAGATTTTGAATCTACATTCTAGTGAACTTGGTGTGAACACAGTCCTTTTCATTAAACAAGATAAAAATAATTTAAACTTAAACATGATTATCTAATATGTTTGCATAGTGTAAATTACATTGATCCAAGATAACAAGAACATAATAAAATTGTTCGTTCTATTGGGGGAAGTATAATTAACCCTTAAGTAAATTTATATACAAACCTTGGGGGGATATCCCTTTGGGCTAGTATATTATGGTGGGCTAATGGGAGTCATAAGGTGGGTTGTTTTTTTGAGGTGACATAAGAATTCAAAACATCTTCTCTTCTCTACTATAGCAACTCTAGAAATAAAACTTTATTAAAATTAATCTCCTTCCTTCCAAAACCCTTAAGTTAAGGATCAGCATACTTATAAAATCCAAATAAAGGGTTAAAAAAAAACATATTTTTAATATTCTCACCCTTATTAAGGGAAACTCGAGGAAAATCCTTGGGTAAACTATGAACTTAGAGAAGAACATGTTATTGAAAAAGTAACCTTTGATTATGTAGATCACAATAGTGAATATGTTAGAAGGAACACTTTTTTTTATCTAAATGTTCTTAGAGAGGAACTCGAAGAATAAAATAAGAGATAACCTTCTACCTCTCATGAAAACTTTGAGCATTCTAATGGACAATCCACTATTGCACAAATACATGAAAATCAAAACAATATTGCTAGTCTTAATATGTCTATGGCACATCCAATTGATTCTACAACCCCCCCAACCATATCTATAGGTGTGTCTATTATGGACCACATTTCCTTAACACCCTCTTTTATGTTATATAATGTGATGTAACTTATAACATGTTACTTGGTAGATCTTGTATTCATACCATGAAGGTATTACCATCTACCTTACACTAATGTTTAAAATATGAATATCAAGGAAGGATCATCCATATTCCGAAGGATCCAAAATATTTTACCTATTACCAACTATTAGACATTCAAAAAAAAAATTCAACCTTTTTCCCTCACTTGAATCAATCTTACCATTGTAGGTAAATTTCATCATCTACATCCATAATGTGGGCTTGAATACAAAATATAGGTAAATTAAGTAGAATCTTGCCAAATAATTTTTTTCTAAGGCAATAAAACTCGAAGTCCAATAGGCATTGAATTTTGGCTAAGTTAAAATTTGGCCAAACATCTAAGATGTTGATTTCAACAAAGGGATGATAAAATTTTGACACGATAGAAGTATCAAAGTGAAGCATTTAAATTATTTGACATCCAACATCCAGTGTTAAGGCAAAGATCAAAATAATGAAGCAAGCCACATAGATAATGATGGTGATGTCAGTATGGTAACATAAGAAGTCTGATGCAATATGGAGAAATGCCTAAGAAAAAGTAGTCTAAGGAATTTAATCTAACATGAAAGAAGAAGATCATCTAGCATAAAGAGAACTCCTTTACAATTTTTCTAATAGTACCAAAAATTTTGAGGTAGTGATATCATCATTAGGAGCATAAAAACCTAGTAAGCCAAAAATAGTGTTGGATGCAAAATAAATCCAAGGCATAGAATTTAATAATAAATAACTAAGGCTCATGGTTTCCTATTTCCTCTACCCTTATTTGGAGTTTGGCTTTTAGAAGGGGGATCCCGCTTTCCTGTTTGCCTATGGTGTTGCAGCTCGGGGTTTGCTCTCTACTTTTTTATTGGTCTTTGGGAGGGCTATGGTTTTATCATCCATATTTGAGTGGATCTTGTGGTTGTTCCTATGATGGGCCTTCAAAAGTAGGTTTATAATATTTTGGTATTCAGAAGAATATTTGGGGTTTTCTCTCTATGGTTTTATTGGTCTTTGAGAGGACCACATTTTTATTGTCTGCAGTTGAGTTGCTCTTGTGACTATTTTTGGGATAGGCTTTTAGAAGATCCAATTTTTATCTATTTATATTTTTCTATGGCACAATTATCTACTACTTCCTTTTTATCTTCAGGATGGACCTTGTGTTTCTAATGTAGTTTTATGTGAAGGTGTCTATAGATCTCTTCTTGGATGGGCAATTGGTGGGGTTGGATGGTGATCTTGCATGGGTGACTCTCTAATGGATTTCTTCTTCTGAAGTTATTTTTTGTCTTTTGAAGTAGGACCCTATGCATGTGTTCCTAATATAGAATATGGTCTCTTGATGTTTGCCCCTATGTGAGATATTCCATTCCAACCATGAGGTATCGTAGTGGATTGATTCTTCTTTGGGCTTTCTTACCTTTCAACTGTAATCTTCATCTCCATTGTAGTGAGATCTCATGGTCTATAGAAATGTTCATTTTTTGTTGTTCCATATTGTAGGCTACTATTAATCCATGGTGAAGGTCTCTCTCAGTAGGGAACCTCTTGTCTTTTTTCATGTGTTTTTTAGTTTGTTGTCGATGAAAAATTCCTTATGTGGGAATATTTTTTCAAAAAAAATTGAATTGCTTTTGGCCAATGGTAAGGGTTTTCATAAGTAGGAAACCATTTTTCAAATTTTGAATTTTTGGAGCTCTTTGGTGATGTTTTCCCTGGGTAGGAAATTTTTGTACGTTTGTTCAAATTTTGAAATATCTTCCTAGGGCTAGGATAGCCCATGTTTGTTGTCACTTGGATATTGTCTTGTATGTTGTTTTTTGTAAAATATTCAAGGATCATTTCAAAATACCTTTTCAACCAAACAAAAAATAAATAACTAAGGCTCAAACAAACAAGCTTGGCATTTGACACTATACATAAGAAAATATGGATGCCAAACTCTTCAAGCAGTGATGTCAACAAGAAAGAAGAAAATATATGGCACTTGGAAAGAGGGAATACATATTTTGGTAGTAATAAGTATGCCCTCATACCTCCATCACCTATAAAAATGCTTTGAACTCATCTTAATCAACAAGGTCATGCATGTCAATCCAACACCAAGCATCATTACTATCAGAATATATCAATGGTCAAAGTATTCTCCATCACACACCTACCCCTGCCCATCTAGCTAAAAATAATAGCAAGGATTGGGCCATAATTAGATTGTTGGAATCCAATGATATACCAAGCAAGCTAGGTTCATCAAAGAAATCCCTGCCAAACACATCAGTAAAGCATATGTTCAAAACTTTAGGATGATTTACCAAAAATTGTACAAACTAATTAAGGATTTTTTTATGATAAAAACCTTGCTTTACTAAACATATGCTCAAAATATTTTGTTATGGGAATAGTGAAACATATTTGCCATAGGATAGTAGAGAGATGTTAGAGGAACCTGGAGAGTCATCACTCTTTGTATCTCATCAACACATGTCAATATGTATTCATATTTTATTACAATATATATTCATATAATCCCTCAACATATAAACCTACAAAAACATCCCCTACATGACTAAGAAGAGCTTTCACAACAAGACAAACACATAAATATGAGAATGAAAAACATGAAAAGGATAATTACCTAGTTACCTATGTGGAATTGACTAATGATTTGATAAAATTTGTTGTTTTTATCTATCTTTAGATGATAGCATGATCTAATAATTTATCCACTTCAAAGTTTAAAAATGTCTTGAAGGGAATATTGCCCTAAAAGATTCAAGTGAATAGTTATAAAGAAATTTAATTAGATAAAACTAAAAATCAAGTATACATATGAAAATGTGATATAAAAACTTAGTATTTTTTGTGTTCTTATATTTTTATTTGTAATACATTTTTTTGAGTGTTTGGGATATATAATGCACATGGGTTTAAGTTCGATATTTCAATGCAACTTTCATATCTCATCATGAGGAATAAGAAAAATATATGTATGATTTTTTTTAATATTTTTTTAACTGCTTAAATGTAAAGATTGGCTTGCTAATAATTGGTCTTTAATGTACACCATGAAGGCCTAATATAAATATTTTAAACTCTAAATAGAATATCCATGTTTCAAATGTGAAAGGAGATGGGATTTTACACCATGCACCAATAATATCTCTTTGTAGACACCCAATTTTGGAACACTAAAATTCCTAGCAACTCACCAAACAATCAAAATAGACCAATTAACTAGTTTACCTCAAATTTTGAGCATTTGTTGCTCAAAGAGAAAATTTTCTAGCTATAGAGTGAAAACATTGCTAGAAAATTTAATGGCCCTTGCAACAATTTTATAAATTTTGACTTTCACACCTTCCTTGCTTGAAATTTTACCTATAACAGTCAAAACATCAAAACACTAACGACAAAATTGCTACAATAATTGTGTTAATAGAAATTTTGGCTCAACACATACAAAGAATTAGATACATGTTTTTATCATGTGTCATTAATAAGTCTTATGTTTCTAGTTATTTTCAAACCCATGTACCAACACTTCAAATCCAAGAGCTTTCATTATTCATGATCTTCCATTAAAGACATCATATTCATTTTTCAAATTCTCATTGCCTACAATCCTATCACCATAAATGTATTTCATCTCACCCAAGGCCATTAATCTCTATAAATTAATACCTTCGGATGGCCTTCAAACAAGGAATTTTGGTCATTACAAAACTATGCCAAAATTTCTACATAATCTACTATCATTCCATTAAGCTCATATTCAAGCAATCCAAGAGGTATGTTTAGTAGTTGAAAGAGGGGAAAGAAATGGGAGCAAATCATAGCTATTAGATTAATCTATTTGTATTTTGGGAGGTTCCAAGGGGTAAATAGAAGGAAATAAACTCATAGTTATTGGTTTGTAGCTTTCCTCTCCATCCTTATTCAATTAGACTAAAATATTACCTTGGTTTAACAAATATTTTATTTTTCTATTATAAATTTTGTTGCTTTTGATATTTTGGATTAGCATATGTCTATTTCACAAAGCATTTTGCATTACCTTACAAATTTTTAGATAAATAATTAGAGTAGCCACATTTATGAGATCACTAGCACCCGTCTTCAACCTTACCTTCAAGACTCTTGCCCACTGTCTATACATTTTATTCTCAGAAGCAAAATTATTGTTGGCCTACTTATAGGAAATTACTTTGCTTCATATAGTTTTATTATATATCTTGGGCTTTCTAATTCATTCCCATAATGCTTTCTACCTAATCACACTTTACTCCACATCCTATATCAATCTCTAACCATATCTCTATGATTTTTTATGTTTTGTTTCTTTGTTTTTATAGTGGAAGCAAAAATTATTATCAATCTACTCATAATAAATGATATTTCTATATTTTATTTCTATCATATTTTCATGCTTTATTATATTATCTGATTTTTTATGGGTACTTTGTTTTTGTATTCATTTATATAATAAAAAATATAATTCTTTTTCTTTCTATTCCACTTGTAAGAGTAAAATCATTGCCAACCCACTTATAGGCAATGATTTTGTTGTCTATATATTCACATTTCATTTGCATGCAATTTTTTATTTGGTTAAAGAAAAAACAAGGGTTTGACCATTCAAGATAGAAATACTATTGTCTCCCTTAAGCTTGGGAGATCCCTAAATGCTAAATTTCATTGTCAAGTTTTACTATCTTATAGGATTTTTCAAGTTCATTGGTGGCCCAGTTCTAGACGATGATTTTGTTGACAATAATTTTATGTTTGTTGTGAAATTAGGTGCATCTATTCCCATAATTGCCATTTTTATTCCTATAGGACATCTTGCTTGTTGTTTTGACATAGATTGGGCTCCTCATATTTATTTTCTCCACATAAATACGATGATAATCAAAGAATTTAGCATAGACATGTTATTTCAATGATAAAGGTATAAAGGTGAATAGCATATAGCTTACATTTTATGCTAGTTTTATTTGTTGATTGGACCCTTTACTTTGAAAATAATAAGAAAATTTTAATATTTATCATACAAGTTGAAATATCACATAGGTTAGAAATTATATTCTTGCATATTTGTTTATATTACATCCCTATTTTATCATAAATTAGGATTTTATTAGGTCTTACAATTTTAATTGGAGAACTTTTGGTCTCCTTGGGAATATAGGTGTTTACAAATAAATCTACAAAAATACAGTTTAGAACTTCTTATCACATAATGCCCCCACAAATATTTAAGATGAGATTTTAATTTAGGTTTTCCCCATGGTGTTGAGGCAAATATTAAATCCCTTATTATATTTTTAGGCATCTTCCATTAAATGTATCAATATTCATTTTTCAAATTCTCACTGCCCATATTTTTATCACCATTAACGTATTTTCTCTCTCCCATGGCCATGAATCTCTATAAATACAAGCCTTGGGATGGCCTTAGGACAAGGAAGTTTGGTAATAATAAATCTATGCTAAAATTTCTATGTAATCCACTATATTTCCTTTAATTTCACATTCAAACACTCAAAGAGGTTTGTTTAGCTATTGAAAGATGACAAGGGGAGGCAACTCACAACTATTAGCTAAATCTACTTGTATTTGAGGAGCTTCCAAAAGAGAAAGATAAGGAAATCAACTCATATTTTTTGGGTTCTATATTTTCTCTCCCTCATTCATTTGGACTAAAATCTATCCTTGGTTTTGTAGATATTTTATTTTTCTATTGTAAAATTTGTTCCTTTTGACTACATTCTTGCACCATTTTCTTTTGTATTAGCATATATCTATTTCAGAAGCATTTGGTCTTATCTTGCAACATTTTTAGATAAATTACTAGAGTAGCCATGTTCAAGAGATTTCTAGCATTTATCCTCAACCTTACCTTCAAAATTCTTACCCTTTGTTAACATGTTTCGTCCTCCTAAGCAAATTTTTTGTTAGCCTACTTATAGACAATAATTTTGCTTCACGTAGATTTATTGTAGATCTTGGGTATTTGACTTCATATCCACAATAATTACTACTTAATAGCACATTAATCTACATCCTATATCAATATTTGACTATATCCCTATAAAGTTTCATGTTCTATTTCTTTGTTTCTTTGGCAAAAGTAGAATCACTACCATTCTACTCATAGGTAGTGATTTTACTATCTTTAATTTCTATCATATTTTCATTGTTAATCGAATCATCTCATTGTTGAAGGGCACTTTACTATTACATTCTTATATATAATAAAAAAATATAATAGTCTATATTTATGTTCCACTTGTAAGAGAAAAATTGTTGCTAGCCCACTTATAGGTAGAGATTTTGTTGTATGTCTTTACATTTCATTTACATGCAGATTTTTATTTTATTAAAGAAAAACTAGAGGTCTGACCATTCAAGCTGAAAATCCCATTGTCTCTCCCTTGAGATTGGAAGACCCTCAAATGCTAACTATCATTATCAAGTTTTATTATCTTACAGGATTTTGCTAATTCATTGGCAGCCTAGTTCCAGGCATCAATTTTTTTAATAGCAAATTTGTACCCCTGTAGTGATTTCACCTCTACTGTGAAATCATGTGACTCTATTCCTATATATGTTATTATTATTCCTATGGGACATTTTCTTGTTGTTTTAATATAGATTAGGCTCCTTGTCTCTATTTTATCCACATATATAAGGTAATAGTCAAGGAATTTAGCATAAGCAAAGGAAATTTTATTTCTCTAATTTAGGTATAAAAGAGAATAACATATAACTTGCATTTTTGGCTAGTTTTATTTGTTGCATTAATTCTCCCTTGCCTCTAAAAAGAAAAAGCAAAATTTATTTGTCTCATACAAGTTGAAATATCACATAGGTTAGAAATTCTATTCTTGCATTTTTTATATTACAGCCCTCTTTTATCATAGATTAGACATTGATTACATCTTAACATTTTAAGAGGAGAAACTTTGATCTCCTTGTAATTGTAGGTGTTTGCAAATAAATATGCAAAAACATAGTTTAGGTCTTCTTATCACATAATCCCCTCTTACACTATCCTAGTTGAGTGGAATGTGGTTGGATAACACATCCTATAGGGCCTATGGACTCATGGAAATTAAAAACTACATTGCAACTTATTGTGTTAATAGATTTATAAAATATTTAAGGTTTAAGCGCTAAGTTATAAAAAATATTAATAAAAATATGAAATTGCAATAGTTCAACTGGTTATATTCCTCAAATTTCAAGGAGAAGACCTCGATTCAAAAATTACCAAGTGTTACATGCATAGTTGCCAAGCTATTATAATACCACTATGTGGTAATGATGTAATATGGGGGGGGTCGATTCTAATTACCACATAACCGATTAAAAAAATAAAATAAATAATAATATAATAATAATACAATGTCCTAGCTTTATATAGAACTTTTAACTAGGGTTTCACCCATACAAAATTATTGAAAACATTAAAACTAAAATATAAATTATAAAGCAAACTTATCAAAGAAGAAATATTATAGAGTAGTGAGTAGTGCAAGTAACATTTTAGGAAGGATTTTTCTATGGTGAAGAGTATTTTTTTATGGTGAAGAGGGATTTTTCTATGGTGAAAAGGAATTTTTCTATGGAGGAGGGATATTTATGTGGTGAAGAGGGATTTTTTTATGGTGAAGAGGGATTTTTTTGTGGTGAAGAGGGATTTTTTTTTTATGGTGAAGAGGGTTTTCGTAATTTCTATGGTGAAAAGGGATTTTTTGTGGTGAAGAGGGATTTTTCTATGGTGAAGAGGATATTTTCTATGGTGAAGGGATATTTCTATGGTGAAGAGGGAATTTTCTATGGTGAAGAGGGAATTTTCTACAGTGAAGAGGGATTTTCTATGGAGGGATTTTTCTATGGTGAAGAAAGATTTTATGTAGTGAATAAGGATTTTTATATGGTGAAGAGGGGTTTTCCTATTGTGAAGGGGGATTTTTCTATGGTGAAGAGGGTTTTTTCAATGGTGAAGAGGGAGTTTTCCATGGTGAAGAGGGATTTTTCTACAGTGAAGAGGTTTTTTTCTAATTTCTATGGTCAAAGATGTGGTGTAAAACTTCATGGACATGGTATAAAACTTTTGTGGAAGATCTAGTGTTCTATATTGATGATGAAATATTGATTGGGATACCATGTAGTATAGAGGTAAAGCAAGGTAACTTGATCATGTCATCTACCTTGGCAGGTTCCTTTAGAATGCAACATAGTTGTTTTATTTTTCATTTGCTCCATTGTTGCCTATAATAGTATATATTGAGAGTTTAAAAACATCATGTAGCCTATAAATTTTCATCCATAGATCAATACCTTCTACAAAATATTAAAGTTAAAAAATTAGGGCAACTATAATTTGATCTGTGGTGAAGAGGTATTTTTTTTGGTGAAGAGTTTTTTCATAATTTCTATAGTGAAGAGGTATTTTTATGTGATGAAGAGGGTTTTTTTTTTTGTGTTGAAGAGGGATTTTTCTATGGAGGAAGGATTTTTCTATGGTGAAGAGGGTTTTTTTTAACGGTGAAGAGAGAATTTTTTATGGTGAAGAAGGATTTTTCTATGGTGAAGAGGATTTTCATAATTTCTATGTTGAAGGATGTGGTATCAAACTTCATGGACATAAGCATGGTATTTGTGGATGCAGATGTAGTAATTATGATAATAATGGAAGAAAAATTTAAAGTAAGAGACATCAATGGAAGTATTTATGCACTAGAACTACCAGATTGGAAGAATGAACAGATAAAATTGAACATGAGGGTAGATGTGGGACCTATTTTTATAAATACTAAGCAGAATTCAAGAGAAAAATACCTTATCCTTAATGGAAACCCTAGGCAATAAGTAGTTTAAATTATAGGAGGAATCCTAGACAAACCCATGGACCTCATGAAATATCTATTGGGGGGAGTTCTGAAGGAAAATAGAAATGATGAAGTCAAATCAAGAGGGATAAGGAAAGGAGAGAAGGTAGGAGAAATTTGGGTGGATTGTGTTAAAGGAAGAAACATTATTAAATATGAGGGGAATAAAGAGAAAATATTAATCCCTACAAACACATATGAGGAGGGTATCTTCTTGAAAACTCCAAGTAAGATGTATAATCAAGCACAAAAAATAATGGAAAATAGTTTGGTTGGCAAGTTTATGGGGGTAAAATTGATGATGGAGCAGATTAAAAGATGGGTTGTCTCAATATTGAGAGTCAGGGGGTATATGGAATTTTTAGCAATTCATAAGGGCTTCTTCCTAGCCACATTTATAGAAATAGAGGATTGGAATAGAGCTTTATTAGGAGGACCATGGTTTATGGGACATTTTGACCTATTCTTAAAAAATGGAAGCCTAGATTCAACCTTGAGACTGAAAAAATCGAAGTAGCCCTCATTTGGGTAAACATTCCTACCCTACCCCTAGATTTATAGGAGGAAGATATATTTGAAATGATAGGGAATAGTATTGGTAGATTCATGGTTGTGGATTATGTTACTAAAGAAAGAAAGAGGGTCTACTTTGCCAAAATGTGCATCTTAGTAGAATCTGGTAGGACTTTACTAGAGAAAATTAAATTAGTTTCAAGTAAAGGAGTATGGACTCAGAATTGGTATAGAAAAATAATTATTTTAGCTACATATTTAATAGGAAAAATGTTCATATAAAAAATAATTGTCTAGTTAGAAAAAACTCACTTGAAAGGAAGGAAAAATAAGACTCAAAGATGAAGCAAGCATGGAGGGTAAAGGAGAATAACAAGGACAAAGCTAGTCAAGGAGCCAAGCAAGATCATGGATAAAATACGTACGCATAGATCCCAGGTGTGGGATAAGCATTAAACGAGAATGAAGACTTGATGAAAGATGTTAGAATACAAGTTATGTAAGAAACATATCAACCATTGAAATAGATAATAAATATGATCATAGAAAGTGGTGCGATGAATGACAAATATATACAGGTTGATCCTAATACCAATACTTAAAAATTTGTTCTATATACCTTCCCATATATTTTTATAGCTAAGGAGATAAAGCATGATGAATCAGGTCATGAGGTATGTCAACCTGTATAGGTAAAAGTGAGGATAAGAGAGAGATGAGTTGATGAGGAGATAGTGCATCCCATGAAGGGATGTGATATGATGGAAATAAAAATTAGATACGAGAAGAAGGATACATCTAGTGAGGTAACATCAACACCTAATGTGCAGGTCACTAGAAGCTCCCAAAAAGTTCCTAACTTGGAAAGAGAGAAATCCAATAAAGTAGGAAGATTATCATTGAAAGAAAAGAGGATCAAATAAATAGAGGATAAAGTTTACGAGAAACAATAGGCCTTAGAAAAATGTATGCAGGTAGTACTTAGAAGCCTACAACATGAGGGAGATGAAATTACTAAGTTGGAATGTTAGGGGCATGAATGCCCCTAACAAGCATAGGGTGGTTAAAGATCTAATTAAGAAAAAATAACCAAATATTCTACTCTTACAAGAAAAAAAAATCAATAAAATAAAATAGAATAATATATAACAAGGAATATGGAGGAGTGGAGAAGGTTTTCAATAAGAATATTGAGGGACATCAATAGGTATAATTACAATGTGAAATTCTGAAAACTATGAAGGTGAAATTCTAGCAAAGAAAATGAACCAAAAACTCTAATTATAGAAAAAAATTAAGTTAGCTTTTGTGATCACCGATATCTACTTTTGTGATCATCAATATCTATACCCCTAACACTAATAGGGCCCAAAAGGAATTATGGAGGGTTGTAGAGAAAATGGGACAACTTAGAGGATTGAAATGGATAGTGGTAGGTGATTTTAACACCCCTCTCACACCTATAGAAAATAGAGGAGGTACACAAGAGTACACAAATAGTATGGAGGAGCTAGGTAATTTTATAGCTAAAGCAAACCTTTTTTATGTAGACCTAAGTGGCAATAGGTTTACCTGGTCAAATAGAAGGATAGGAGATAGCTTGATTTAGGTTTTATTATATAGGGTTCTACTATTGGAGGATTTATTTCAAGGGAACTATGAGCATAAATTAATCTCCTTACCAAGAATGGGTTTGAACCATAACCCCCTTCAATTTTGGTGCAACCTAGAAATTAATAGAAAAATACCCCATTTAAATTTGAATATATGTGGTTGCACCACTTCAAGAATATGGAAAACTGATGGGATATACTAGTACAAGGATCTAAAATGCACATTGTGGTAAGTAAATTCAAGACTATGAAGGAGGTAAAGAGGTGGAACAAAGAGGTATTTGAAAATATCTTTCAAAAAAATAAACTTATCATAAGATAACTGAGTAAGTTAGAAGATGAGATCCATATGAATGAAATGGATCAAGCTCAATTATTACAAGAAAATGAACTAAATTTAGAGCTCCTCACCATTTTGGTGAGAAAGGAGGCCTATTGGCAATAAAAATTCAATAAACTAATGGTTGGAAGAAGGTGATCAGAATACAAAGTTCTTTTATGTATCAACTATAAATTATAAGAGCTCATATATAATAATGGAGATACATAAAGAATATGGCCAAACCATAAGGGAAGAAATATATTTTAGAGAAGAGGTAATGTATTTTTTCCAAACACTACTATTGAAAGACATGGAAAAGATCAATCAATGATTGAGAAGGTAATTAGTGTATACCAAGGTTGATCATAAGGGAAATAAATGAATAATTGACTAAGGAGATCAATACGGAAGTGAAGAAAGTAGTTTTCTCACTTGATAGGGATAAACCACGAGGGCTTGATGGTTTTCAAGTAGGTTTCTTCCAAATATTTTGGGATATTATTAAGAAGGATGTTATTGAGGCATTCAATGAGTCACATCATACAGAGCAAGTATTGAAGGAGTGCAATAACACATTCTTAGCCTTAATACCAAAGAATCCAAGGCCAAAATATTTTAAGGATTATAGGCCCATAAGCCTTTGTGATGTAATATAAAAATAATATCAAAAAATTAATAGCCTTGAGGATTAAGTTTATACTCTCAACTATTATCTTTGAACAACAAGGGGGTTTTGTAAAAGGAAGGAGGATTTTGTATGGAGTTATAACTCTCCATGATAAAGGAGTGACAAGAAAGGAATGATAGTTAAACTTGATATGAATAAGGCCTATGATAGAGTGTCCTAGAGTTTCCTAGATAGGGTCTTATTCAAGTTTGGGTTTAGCAAGCAATGGAGAAGATGGGTAGGCAATTGTTACAAAGGAGCTAAATTCTCAATACTTGTAAACAATTCTCTAGCTAGATTTTTTGGTAGTAGAAGGGGCTTAAGGAAATGGGATACCATATCACTATATCTATTCATAATAATGGTTGAGGATTTAGGGAGATGTATAGGAGTAGCTAAGGTTTCAGGGACACTTCATGGATTGAAGCTAACACAAAACCTAGAAGGTATAATTCACCAACAATTTGTGGATGACATAATACTATTAGGGAAACCAATAGTGGCAGAAGCTAGAGATTTTAGAAGGCTATTGGATCTATATGAACGGGAATCCCATCAAAAATCAATATGGAAAAGAGTAAGATTTTCTTCATAAAAGCCATAATAGACAAATAGAGAATCACCAAAAATTTATGGATGACATAATACTATTAGGGAAACCAATAGTGGCAGAAGCTAGAGATTTTAGAAGGATATTGGATCTATATGAATGGGCATCCCATCAAAAAATTAATATGGAAAAGAGTAAGGTTTTCTTCATAAAAACCCTATTAGACAAATAGAGAAGAGTAGCTAGAGAGATTGGTTGCTTAATTTCAACCCTACCCTCTACATATTTGGGGATGTCAATGTTTACAAGAGACTGTAAAGAGCCATTATGGAATGGATTGATAGATAAATTTTAAAATAAGATGGTAGGATTAAAAGGGAGTTTACTTACCCAAGCTAGAAAAATACAATTGGTGAAGAGTACATTACAAGCCATCCTAGTATATCAATTGTCAATTTTTAAAATGCCTTTCAAAGTGGTAATAATAAGGAAGGAATCCAAAAATAATTTCTATGGTCTAGTTCAGAAGAAAGGAGAGGATTACCTCTAATATATTTTAGAAAAATAAACCCACTAAAATTTTATTGAAAATACATTTGCTATAGCAAGCATAAATGCAATACTACTTCAATACATAATATAAAGCTTTGTATTTAATATATATTTACATGAGACTCTTAATATGCATGGCTCTTGACCTTTTTTCTTCTAAAACTTATAGGAGAACCAACTCTTTATATTTCCCTTTTACATAATAAATCTCATATATTTACAAAAATATAAAGTCTCTCATGATTGCTCATAAATCCTACTTCTAAACATGACACCTAACTCCTATAACTCACACTTACTACCTTGAAAAATCACACACACTCACACTTGGCACATACTATAGACTCAAATATAAAAACGCATCCTAAATATTAGCCATACCCTAATCTAATTTATTTACAAATGTACCAAATAATGTTATACCTCCAACACCCCCTCATATTATATTATTTGGTAATTTTTTCTTTTGAATAAAACAATTAAAATCACTTGACTCAAAGCTTGGAGTTTAGATCGAGTTCCCAACACAGGAGAACACACTTTCAATAGTTAAAATCATTAACAATTGTTTCATGGTGAACGTGTAAGAACCTCCTTCATAATAAAATTGGTGATGATCTTGATCATTTTTGGTTGCCTCTTCTTCACTATTATCATGCACTTATAAGTCATACATGGCTTGTTCATTTCTAGCACTGAACTACATTTTGGTTTCATGTTTAGGCTCAGATCCATATGGTCCATTTGTGTCACCATCATTAGCACAACCCTCTTGTTGATATTTTGAAGAATTTACAACTTTATATTCAAATTTTCTAAGAACTCATGCAGTAACTATGCACAATTATTCTCTATTGATTTCTTTAACGATTGAAATAAAGCCTTAAAGTTTATTTAAATCATTTATATTGTTAAAAGCCTCATCCAAATAAAATTTTCAGTTTTTTATATTCCATGTAGATGATACCTCCAAAAATTGCTTTCCTCAACAAGCCAATAAAACTTGTTTTCCTCTTTCAAAATAACATAAATGCTTTATTAAACCTACCATGCCCTTCCTCATAATTTTATTCTCATTCAACACAAATTTGTAGTAATACATCTATGGTAGATTAATTTTCCTCCATCGCTTATGTTTTGGTTTCCATTAAGACTTGGAAAATAAAACATGCAGCCACCAAAATAAATTTTATCAAATATTTTATAAAATTTACATAGGTTATCATCATCACCGACCATCTTTGAAAAAAGTGAGTAGTTTTTTTGTCAAAAAATGGACATGACATTCATTTACAAATGTTTCTGCTCATGCCATATTCAAGAAAAAACATTCCAAATAAATCTTTGTTGCTTAGGAATATTTTTAATTAATAAATCCCTTCCCTCAATTTCAAAATATTTTCCTTCTTCAAATATTTTTTTCCAATTTTGAATTTTAATGTTTAGTTCAACATTCGCCTTCTTTCTTCAAATTTGTACTCTTCAAATAAATTTAATTTTAATTTTCAATCTTCTCCATTCACTTTTTCAATATTAAATTTTAAATTGAATTTCTCAATTTCAATTTCCTATTTCAATCATTAATTTATCTTCTTTCAATTAATTAATTTCTTCAATTTTCAAATATTTCTCTTCTTATATCATTTAATTTAATTTATCATTTATTTTTTTTAATAATTTGAAAAAAAATATTAAAACAAGATTATTTATAAGATGGGATGAGCCTCTTCCCAGCCTTAGCCAGTAAGAGCATTTGTTTCCTTCTTTTAACTTTCCAACAAACTTCCATAACTCTAAAATCCAAGATACTAGGAACTAGCCACTTTTTATTATAACACTAAAATGAGATTTGCATTGCAGCCAAATATCCTAAATCATATGTTTACAATGATAGTCCAAATTAGCCAAACACTAGATTTGCTCATCAACTTACCTAATCCTCTCAACCTCAATATCCATGCAATTGTGATACTAAACATCTACCTCCTCGATACTCATCTTAGTCAGGAAGTCTACCACTTTATTTGAATATCGAACCATATAAATCAAAGTCACATCATCCAATTTCCTCCACAACTCCTTAATTTGGGTGATAAACCCTCAACTTCCATGTCTCCAAAGAAAAATTCCTCATGCAATGTAGAGCTCCTACCTAGATTTAAGAATATTATTATATGATTTTCCTCCTGTAACCTTGTATTACCACCTAGATAGAAGCAAATTTGATATTTAAGGCTTCTGCTTCATTTTTCATGGCCCCACCTAGATCCTGTTGTTCCTAATAGATCATTATCCCAACATGATTTCTCCATACCACTCCAATTCCAACTCTACCCAAAATGATTTATATAATTCCATCAATATTAATTTTAATCTAGCTTTGTGGGGGTCTTTTTAAACTAGCTCTATATTGTCCCTCTTGCACTTTAGCTTTATTTTCCATTGTCCCTATATTATCCTGAGTTTCTTCTTTAGCATACACTGCTATAGTTTCCATGACTTTGCTCCAAATGACCTTCCAAACACCATCCAAGGTTGAAAAGGTTGCTCTAAAAAAAATACCATTTCTCTCCAACCAAACTTTCCATAAAATAAAGTTTAATCCAAGATTCCATCCAATACAAAGAGCTTCATATTTAAATTTTTCCCTCTTCCATCTTTCCCAAATATTAATCTGGTCCAAATCACCATTGACTTGGATTTTATAAGATAAAAAAATATCACTCCTACATCTAGCACATGAATGAGCACTCAAATATCAAGTGGTTAGATTTTTCCTCATTTTTATACCATAAAAAACAATGGGATAGACCAACAATTCCCCTACATATTAGATTATCAAAAATAAGAATACCATTGTGCATGAACTATTAGGTAAAGAAGTTTACTTTTGATCAACACTTGGACTACCAAATCTTTCTCCAATCCTTAACTTGATATGCATGAGAAGATTTTGGAAGGATCTTATCATATCCATCCTTCACTGTGTAGACTTAAAGGCTCCCATAGCCCTAATCTAATTCATCCTCCTCATCTCTACTTATGAGAAATATTTCTACCAAGATTTTAGACATGATGGGTATCAATTTTAGAGGACTTAGAATTGGCCACTCATCCAACTTCTTAAACTAATTAAACCTATAATCCCCAAGCCGACTAGTGTTGAAATTGTTAGAAATTCCTAAGAATAGACATGCAAATCATTACAAGAACTATGAAGAGAAGAGTAGAACTGATTGATTTATTCCATGGATCAACTTTGTATAAATATCAAATTTTATCATTGAGAGCCATTGTATTACAACAACTTAACAAATATGAACTAGTCTAAACTGAGAGTTCATCTGACTCATGGAAGAGTGGTAACTCAAGTAAGTCTATCCTAGTATAACTTAAGAGAATAAATATTGATTCTAACAACCCCCCTTAAGTGATACTAGGGGTGAATGTAACAAATGAGTCCTAGAAATAGGGCTTGATGAGGTACTCATGTACAATGATTCTTATTTAGAAGATGGTAAAAAAATATCATGGGAAAAACCATCAAAAAGTAAAAAGAAGAGGCATGTCTTTGGATGGCAAAGATTGTCCTTATTAAACAAAAATAAATGAGTCTCGACAATTGGGCTTGATGAGGTACTCATGTACAAGATGGTGAAAAAACCACATGGGAAAAACCATCTTCCAGAAAATAATAAGATGAAAGGAGAGGTAAAAACCTCTGTGCACCCTTCTAATGTATCTTCCTTACTCCAAGTTTCTCTCGCAACTGAATGTAACACAGAGAAGGAAAGGATTTGGTGAAGATGTCTATAATTTTATTTTCTATGGGAATATAGTCCAAGTGTATTTCCCCTTTCTGAATATGTTGTCGAATGAAGTGCATGTGGATTTCAATATGCTTGGTGCACTGATGCTCAACTGGATTATGAGAAATATGAATTGTTCTTTGATTATCACACCAAAGAGTAATAGGTTTGTCATGGAAAAAATCAAATTCCCTTAGTATCTAATGAAGCCAAAGAGCTTCCTAGCTGGCCAAAACTTTTTCCCTATATTCCACTTCTGTATATGATAATGCTACTACTTGCTATTTTTTTCATGACCAACCAATTGGTGAAGAACCAAGACAAAAGACATAGCCATAAGTTGAACATCTATCTTCTACTGAACCTGACCAATCAGAACATGTGTAACCAATGATATCCATAGATTTTCCTTCATATAAGAGCCCAAAGTGAGTAGTTCCTTGCAAGTAGCGTAGGGTTCTTTTTGCTACTTGCCAATGGCTGAAATGAGATTGATGTGAGAATCTAGATATCAAGAAAATGGTATATGAAATTTTTAGGTGAGTATGAGTGAGGTATAACAAACTCCGTACAAGTTGTCGATATAGAGTAGCATCACATAGAGGGGATTTGCAGGAAGTACTTAGAGTGACTCTAGAATGAAAATGTGTAGAAGAAGGCTTACAATCAGTCATATTAAACCTTTGAATAAGGTCTAGAGTATATTTTTATTGAATCAATGAAATTACTGCATCTATTTGATTTGTTTGAATCCCAAGGAAGTAATGAGCTAAACCCAGATCAGCAATTTCAAATTTTTCATAGAGGAAGTCTTTGATAGTATGAATGTGGTAGTAGATCATCAACATATAGAACAAGTATGGTGATTTTATCTTCATATCTCCAAATGTATACTGTGGCATCAGACTCACAATGTAAAAAACCTGAGGAAAGAAGGAAGGAGTCCATTTTTTCAAACCAATCTCTAGGAGCTTGTTTGAGTCCATAGAGAGATTTCCTTAGTCTACAAACATGGGAGAAGTCTTGAGTGAATCCAGTAGGTTGTTCCATGAATATATCTTCTTTTAAGTCCCCATGTAAGAAAGCACTTTTAACATCCATCTAAAAAATAGGCCATTTTTGAGAAGCAGCTAGTGCAAGTACCAACTTAATAGAATCCATTTTGGCAACTGGTGGAAAGGTTTTAGAATAATATATGCCTTTAATTTGTGAGAAACCTTTAGCTATCAAGTGAGCTTTGTGTTTGTAAATTTCTCCATAAATCCATTTACAATGAACTAACTTCCTTCCTTTAGGTAGAGGAACTAAATACCAAGTTTTATTTTTTATTAAGAAAGAGAATTCAATCTCCATGGCATCATCCCATTCTTTTATACTAGTTGCTTCTTTGAAGGATTGAGGATCTATGGAAATGGACTAACAAACAAGACTAGAACCTATGGAGTTGCCTAATTTTGATTATGGAATATTTTGGATGTAAGGAGTGGCTTCTTCAACTATGGTGTGAGCCCATTTTGGCATTGTGGAAGGAGTAATTTATGTGGTAGGACTTTGAGTTGGATTTTGGAGAATAGGATCCTAATTTTGGTCATTTTGATCATTTATCTCAAAAATGGGATCTTCATTATATTGAGGCTCTAATATTGGAGATGGCTCAAGAGAATTAATGTTGGAAGAGGATGGTTGAGGATCTTTATTAGGGAATGTTTCATCAAATTGAAAATTTATGTGAAAAAGGCCTCATGAGTTGTGGGATCAAGAAGCCTGTATGCTTTCATTTCCTCACAATAACCAACAAATATGAGCTGCTTGCTTTTCTTATATAGAGCCTTCCTTTTCTTCTTTGGGATATGTACCCAAGCAGTACACCCAAATTTTTTTAAGAAAGAGACATCAAGTTTTGAGCCATACCATGCTTCCTCAGGATTCAAATGGCCAAGAGATTTATGAGGTGTGCAATTTTGAATATAGTTTGCACAACTAATTGCCTCAGCCCAAAAAATGGTTGGAAGATCTCTTGAGTGGAGCATATATTTTACCATTTCTTTTAAGGTTCTGTTTTTCCTCTCTGCAATACCATTTTTTTGTGGATTATGGGATACTAAATTTTTATGAATTATACCATGACTTGAGAGAAATATGAAAAACTCATTACTGAAGTATTCCCCCCATTATCTATACGAATTTGCTTTATTTTGCAATTGGCTTGATTTTAAACTAAGGTTTTGAAGATTTTGAAGTGGGATAGAACATCACTTTTGTATTTTAGAAAGTATACCTAGGTTTTTCTTGAAAAATAATCAATGGAGGTTAAGGTATACTTTGCTCCTTTGAAAGAAGGCTCGGGGAAGACCATCAAGTCACTATGGATTAACTCTAGAGGGGATGAGGCTCTTTGAGAAACACTTGGGTGAAAAGGATATTGATGTTTTTTTCCAAGAGCACACCCAGGACATACTCCATCAATAGAAGAGACTTTTGGCAACCCTGTTACCACATTATGAGTATTTAACTCCTTTAGATAGTTGTAACTGAGATGTCCAAACCTTTCATACCAAATTTTGCTTTCAATATCTCCATGTGCAATAAAGCAGGAGGTTCCATCTAAATTTTTGAACCCCTTGAAGTAAAATAGGTGAGTTTTGTGATAAATTTCTCCTTATTCTATGAGAGAGTGTGGTTATTTAAAGTCTCTTATCTCAACTCTTGTTGGTGAAAATAGAACAGTCTTACCTTTTGCATAATTGCAAATTTTATAAATGGAGAGAATATTTGTATCTATTTTTAGGACATAGAGAATATTATTGATATAACCACCATAAATGGATATGCCACCTTTTCCTTTGACTGGGATAAATGATGAATCACCAACTTCTATGCTACAAGTTGAGATTGAGGAGATTGAATTGAATGACTCATGTGAAGAGGTCATATGATGAGTTGCCCCTGAGTCTAGAATCCAGTATGTTGATGAAGTTTTTATAGCTTTGCCTTGAATATTTAAGGCTTTTCCTATCTACTTTTTGATGTCTATTTTGTGATCCTTCATTGCTGCCTCTAGTTTTTGTAGCCTTTTCCAACATTTGTTCATAGAATGACCATCCTTTTTACAATGTGTACAAGTTATAGGGTCTTTTTCTTTATTTTTTGAATTTTTCTTTAGTGGATGTGGATGATACTAATGCTTTTGATGAAAAGAGATAGATCTCATATTTTGTAAGTTTTGTTTCCTCTCTAGTTAGCCTATCACAAAACTCCTCTAAAGAGGGCATTTTAAAACTTGTTCCCAATGCATCTTTTGTAGACAAAAAGGTGGTTGCAAAAATTCTAAATACTCCATTTAACTTAGAAAGAATGAGATAGATGCATTCTTCTTATGTTTTATTCTTTCCACTGCTTTTGTTTGTGTGAGTACTTCCTTAAATTTTGTGATAAATTCAACAATATTATTGAAGTATTTAGGAGATAATGCTGTTAATTTTACCTCTAACTGCAGTGACCTTATTTGATCTACTTTACCAAATAGGTTCTTTAGTTTTTTCCAACTCTCAAATGTATTTTTACATTCTAAAATGTGAAACCATAAGATTTCATTTACATTTGAGCTTATAATACCCATTTTTCCATACGTATTCCCTTTATGAATAAATATTTCATATTATTTTTCAAATTCATACTGCTTTTCTTCTAGCAAGTGTGTGAGCCCTTTTTGAGAAATGAGATTTAATATTTTTGGTTTCCATGTATGATAGTTATGAGGGTTGAGTGGGTCAATTGTATTCATTTTGACAAGAAATACTGCAGTGAACCAATATTCCCCCCTTTAATTGCAAGAATTATGAACCCCCCTTTTCACTTAGAATTGGTTGGTATAGGAAACCAACAAAAATAATCTTGATTGAAGGCAACAGAAGCCTGAACGTTATAACAAATTTTCAAATACCTACCCTTACATGAGGGAAACTATAAGTATATGAAGATCTCAACACATGGAACATTGGCTATGTGAACAGGAATAACCCGCCAGGCCTTTGTACCAAAAAATCTCAAATACCTGCCCTTACGTGAGGGAAACTATTGGTAAATGATGAGAGTGGTACATCGAACATAGGCATTGTTTGAAAGAGATGATTATTTTTGAGATATTACAATTTAAGGTAGTGCTTTAATAAGTGTGCTTGAATTTAGAATCCTGAGTGTATGTTTGTATTATCTTAGTAGATGTTATTGAGTAAGATATTTAAGCAATAAAATACCAAGTGCTTTATGGAAGAATCACCTTCTATAACTTAGTAGCAATTATGTATTTTAAGCAAAAATATTTAGAAAGGGATTATAGCTATGAGGCTCCAGAAAAAACACACCCCCCCTTGATCCAAGGTAGCAAGTAGGTGCAATCAGCACCAAAATAAATCCCTCCAAAAATTGTATTTATGATCATACAATGAGGCCCATCACTTGATTTACCTTTATATAGTAGGTAGAGAGATAGTGAGAGGGGCTCAATGCTGTTGAAGTACAACATGAAAGAAAAAATTTACAAATATTGATTTCAATCTAAACCCAAATGGAAATTTTTTTCTTGAAGATGACAGGAGTGCTACCTATTTTTAGTGTGATGGAAAAAAATACAGGCAGCCTATGGCTTGGCAGTGTCCTTTGAATTACAGGTAGCCTCGTCGACCTTTGTCATCATCTTGATGAGAACATATGCAGAGTCGTGATGAGAACACCGATAGAATTTTTATTAGAATGCAGGCAGCTTTCGCACCACGAGTGTCTGATGAGATATGCAACAAAAAAAAAAAGGATCATCCTTCATTTTAAAAATTGACAAGTAGCATAAAACACATGTAGTATTCTTTGAGGCATTAATCCGTTAAGCCTACACATTCAATAAATAAAAAAAGGAAGCCCATTGGTTGCTTTCTATATTCAACTACAAATTTGATGTGAGAGTGAGCTCAAAGCTGCAAAAATATGCAAATAAAAAAGGTGAGAGTAATCAGATATTCACATCACCTTTTGTCCTCCATGTTTACCACATCATGTAAAGTATGATATTTTGGAGAGCACGAGATACACAAAGATATGGGAGAAAAAAATATTTGATCCTCTTTATAAGTATGTGTCTCAAATGTGCTCAATGAGATCTTTTTGACCATTCTACCAGTCTTTAGGTCACTGTAGTTTGTCACAAATGCACTACAGGTGGAACCCTACACTTCAACATGTGTTCGTTCATCACAAATGCACTGCAGGTGGAACCCAACACTTCAACACATGATTAAACTCACCAATGATTGCCGTTAGGTCATTGTATTTTATCACAAATGCACTACAGGTGTAACCCTACACTTTAACACATGCTTAAACTCACCAATGTGTGTAATTCAATCTGTGAAATACTGCGTAAAGATAGCATGAGGTCTTCAAGGAATGCATCTACACAATGGGAAGAGAGGGTGGCTGAAATCCGATGCATAGGACTATAGGTGGCTCACGTAGTCCTTGGAATTTGTTGCACCATAAGCCTTGGAAATTCTTCAAAAAATTTAAGGAGCTGACGTTGATGTATGTGCCCTCTCAATCGAAGATAGGGGAGGCAAAAGTCTCCGAAAGAAGGAGACTATGAAGGTAGTGTTGTGTAGTCTCAACAATGTATACTGTATATGTTATGATAAAATGTGCCACACCCACAGTCTCCAAGATGATTAGTATAGAGGAGACAATTATTGGGGCACCAAGGCTACAAAATAAGACTTGAGAAGTTTCTAAAATGTTGCAGAAAAAAAGGTTAAAAAATTTTAGGCAAAGATTGCGATAGCAATTTATGGCCAAAAAAATATTTAAATAGTCACTTCTAAAACATTAGTGAAATTCTCCTATTTTTAATTCTACATATCTTGAAGAAAAAAAATTCAAGAGAAACCCTTTTACATATATTTCAAACAAAAATATAGTTAGAAGTAACTATATGAAAAAAAAATTGTAGACTTGAACAAAATTCAGTGAGTAGTCTACAAAAGATACAATGAACCAGCTCCTAGAAACTTCAAGAGAGAATGCTAGTAAAATCTATCCTGCTCTGGTACCATGTTAGAAATTCCCAAGAATAGACATGCAAAGCATTACAAGAACTATGAAGAGAAGAGTAGAACTAATTGATTCATTTCATGGATCAACTTTGTATAAATAGCAAAGTTGATCATTGAGAGCCGTTGGATTACAACTCAACAAATCTGAACTAGTCTAAACTGAGAGTTCACCTGACTCATGGAAGAGTGGTAACTCAAGTAAGTCTATCCTAGTAGAACTTAAGAGAATAAATATTTATTCTAACAGGAATATAGCCCTTGCTTTCCATGGTTTTTTTACTAGTTGTAGTTTTAAGAATTCAATAATGATAGGTGGGTATTGATTACATGAATCTATTCAAAAATGTACCTTCTCTCCTCTCCCCACTTTTCGAAATAATCTATCTTTCACTACTTGAGATCCTAACTTTAGAGCCTACCATACTAAGGACCCACTACCATCCAAATGGAAATGGTGCACCTTATTTGGGTTCACCTACATGTTGAGAAGCAACACACCCGACTAAAAAGGAAATTTTGATCTTTTGATAATTAATTTTATTTTTCAATTTTTTATGAATCGTATTTTTTTGCAAGTCTTTAATTCCCCCCCCCCAAAATATTTGCCAGATTTCTTAATGAAGTATTTTTGGTCTTAATTCTATTTTTTCTTTGCCATCATCATTTTTTAAAATTGTTTGCATGGAACATTGATTTTAATTCAAAAATTTATGGATATTTGCGTGTCAATAGTATTATTTCAGATTAAATGTTTCAAAAAATTTAATTTTCAATGATTTTCCTAAGGCCCAAAGTATTAAAAATAATTTTTAGGGTTTTTTAAAATTCATTATCTTGCCCTAGATTTTCTTCAATTTTTAAATCCTCATAAATTTTGATAGAAAAATCCATTTTAGGTGATTCAAATTCTGGTGCAAATATATTGAGCTCATATTTACATTGGTACCATTATTTTCTCAATTTTAGACATGATATTATTTCTAGAAATAGTAATTTCTCATTGTAGCCAATGAACTTTAAAATTTAATATCTCTTGATACACAGTGAATTATTTAGATATATCAATAGTTTTGAGTACATGTTGGCATTTTTGCCACATTGATTCTCATTGATGAATGCATTAATGTATTGTTGGGGATCTGACCTTTGATTGATGCAGCTTGGGCAAAAAAAGGAGAAAAATTGAGCAAAAAATGGCTAAGTCCGAAAATTGCGACGACGCGCCGACATGTTGCGAGAATCGCGGTCCAACGCGATCAACGCGAGCGAGTTGGGCGGAGCCGTCGCGATATCGCGACGTGTTCCGAAATCGCGGGTCGGCGGGCGAGAAAAAGCACTAAGTTGAAAACATGCGGCGATTCGCGACATGTCGGGAATCGCGACCGAGCAGCGTCGAAGGCAAAAAGTGAAAACTTGCAGCGCGTCGGCGACATGTCAGCGAATCGCGACCGAAAATGGCGATTGATGCGGAGAGAAGGAACATGTAGCGAAATCGCTACGTGTTCCGTTTTCGCGGGGCAGAGCGCAGGGAGGAGCGAAAGGGAGCCGGACATGTAGCGATATCGCGACATGTTCCGGAATCGCGGGTCTTCAGCAGCGAAGCGTACGGCGTAAAATCATGTCGCGATTTCGCGACCCGTCGCGTTTCGCGACCTGCGCGATTTCCCGCCAAGTGCGGTATGAACGGCCGAGAGGGTTTTTCGATTTCCGATGATTTAATGCTGACCCGAATTAAATAATTTGCGGATTTCCAATGCGGTTAAGGTCAAAGAGTGCCCGAGGCTACCAAAATTAAAGGGTTTATTGGTTCGAAGTTGCCGTTCGTGGATTAATTCAACGGTTTTTCATGCACATATTCAAAGAATCGAATTTAATGAAGGGCCGCTAGCGTTTCATGGAATTTAATTTTTATTTCTTCGAGGCTGCGATTAAGGGGATCATGTTCCTCGTTTCCTTCGCATGATTGTAGATCACGAGGAAGTCGGTTTTAATTATTTAATGCTTGCAAAGAGGACGGACCTCTATAAAAACCAATGTAATTCGCATTTCAAAAGGTTGGAAGTTTTGCTAAAAGCTGGAAGTGCATTTGCAAGAATAAATTATTGGCTTCGGATTTTTCAAGCGAGTTGTTTGGGTGATTGTCTTTTACGTTACGTTGCATTTCTAATCAAATTTATATTCCTTGAGTCTTTGTTACATTCAAATTCTGCATATTGGATTTGAATATTGCTTATAAGGATATGATTCTTGGAGTGTAGTCTTGGAGAGATTTTCTGCATACAGTTGTGTGGGAGTTGAGTCATTATATTACTGTTGCTTCTTTGTTGCCGCACTTTAAGTTTTCTGCTGTTGTTCTTCTGATCCCATAACTCCGGCCTGTGGCCATATTTCATTTCTTTACGCAACTTTTAATTTCTTTCCGGCAACCCTTATCTTCAAACAGAAATTTAGAATAGTAAAGGGAACCGGCCCACTCCGGAGATTGGTGCGGGAGCCATTTCTTGCTTCCAGCCTTTCAATGTTGGCCAGGTCTAGGGTGCAATTATAAAATCCTTTCCTGTGGCAGATTTTGGACCAACAATTTTTGGCACGCCCGGTGGGACAGACTTCTTCTGTCTCACAAAAATCCACATTTGTTTTAACACCCGGAGGTCTCAAGATTTGATGAGGTTGTCTTGGCCTCATAGCGGAGATTTGTAAGTTCATCTGGCGACTTTCTTGAGTTGAAGATCCGGATTTTTGATCGTGGGCCTTTGCTGTTATTTGGTGACTGTCTTTGAACTCGGAAATACTTCATGATCACAAGATCACGGTCAAAGAAATTTGGCGATCTTGTTCGAGTTTTTGAACTTGATAGTTCGAGAAGTGGTGAGCATTCTAGATTAGTTTCCTCGTCTCTTCCATCTTCTCTTGTACAAATACCCGGTATTGTTGCTAGTGTTGCACCCCTACAAGTTCCACCAATGGCACAATTTCCTCCACCCAGGAAAATTCTTGGCATGGAGCAGCACTGGAGCCTTGAATCTGCGAGGCTCGGAATCCGAGTACCACGGGCTGCACTGAAGGCTTTGCCCACTTACGATGGTACTGGCAAAACAGCCTATGAGCACATAAATGATGTGGCTTCTCTGGCTGCTATTCATGACATTACTGATGAAGATGTAATGATCAAATTGTTAGTGTGTTCATTGAGAGGTAAACTGTTGTTTTGGTACAGAACTCTGCCTCCCGGCACCATAACATCATGGGATCAATTGGGTGATTTGCTGGTGAAACATTTTCATGAACAGGCGAGACCCTTTCTCATTGTTAAATCGGTTCTTGTCATACGGGAGACATCCACAAGAAGAGATACCTGATTTTAATGTCCGGTTTACCGGAACTTGGCAAAGGATCCTGATGGTATTCGACCTGCTGATGAATTAGCTGCGATGTACTACCTCAGAGCGTTTCACTCAGATATCGGATGGGCGGTTCGGCAGTCTAATGTGGTGACGTTTCCAGAAATCTTTGAACAAGCAATTAAAGCGAAGGCGATCCGGTTCTTTGTGGGAAGGCCGCCTCCAAAGGTAACTATGCCTCTTATTCCAGATTTTCCTCAATATTTATATGGTTCACAACCACACCCCATGCCAACTATGTATCCTACACCATCATGGAGTTCTAAAGCACCTCAGGTTGCAACTGTCCTAGCTCCTCAATTGCCTGCTTTAACTCCTTTACCGCTCCTCGCACCCGACATTCAACCATCTCCCGTTTCCACTTGCATTTCCGGCTTTGCCGGCACCACCGGCTCCTTTGCCCTTACTTGCACTTCCTGCACCTGCAAACCCTGATCCATATACAGCATTATTGCAAGAGGTTAAGTCTGCAAATTCTGCTATTAGAACCATGGGAAACAAGATCACACTCATTGAGAGGAAGCAGGCTGAGAGAGATTTCCAGCCAAGGAGATTTCAACCTCCTCAAGTTACTAGAGATCAAGTTGCCTCCACAAGCAAAGCACACGAAAAGGGCTTATGCTGTTCTAGCAAATGAAGATGCGGCCCATGCGAGATGGAGTATATTGGTGCTCGACTTGTAATGATCCTCACGGAGAGGATACATGTATGGTCCACTTAAATTATGTGCGAGACCTTGGCGGCCGGCACCTCGAGGTGACCATGTTAATATGATCTCGGAAGGCTGGTTGTAATTTGATGAGCTACGAGTGGAAGATCAAGTTTCGGTTCTAACAAGGAGTTGGAAAGAAGCCTATGAATGTTGATCCCTGCGACTTAGAGCCGTTAAGAGTACCGAGCTGAAGTGAAAAGGCCGGTGAAAGCTCTGTGCTAGCTCCAAAGCCTTTGCCCAAAGATCCAACTTTTAACGAGTTCAAGAAAAGGCAGCGGTGCACCGAGTGAGGTCAGAAGCAGAGGAGCAGGCACGTGAAAAATTGAAGTATCCATCACTGACCAAGAGGTTGAGAGTGGAAGCTACACAACAGTACAGGACTAGATTTGAGCAACCTGCTGAGATGAAAAATTCTGTTGCAGTTTCATACAACATTGTTGATGATCTTAAAAAGACTCCTGCTAAGGTGAGCCTTTATGATGCTTTGCAATTGCCAGGCCAGGTAGACTTATTACAGGAATCATTAAAATCTGTCAAGGATAATGAAAAAGGTCCTACCCAGACCATCTATGCACAAACTTTAACCACCTCTCGCTCTTTGGAAAAAATAGGCCACCTCCATTTTATTTGTCATTGCACATAGAGGGTTGGATTGTTCATAATTGTATGATCGACTCTGGTGCTGCCACAACAGTAATGCCCAAGGGAGTCTGTGAAGCAATGGGAATGGAGTACACACGGAGTAGTCCTGGAGTTCTGCAATTGGATGGTACGCCTGTAAAAACAGTGGGTGTGATTAAGGATGTTCCAATTACTCTGCATACAATGCCCCAAGTTACTATTATCCAAGAAATTGTTGTGGTTGATTTAGAGCCCTACTTTAGTATGTGTTTATCTAGGGAGTTTACCGCCAAGTTAGGGGGTTATTTGGCACTAGATTATTCCCATTTAGAAATTTCTGTCAAGGGTAGGCGTCTCAGGATTCAAAATGAAAAGCCTTCTTCTTTTCACATTGAAAAGTTGGAAGAAGCGAGAAAAGGAAGTGCGATCTGTTTACATGCTTGCGACGAGTACGAAGACTACTGTTTTCTTGAATGAAGTTTTAGATAGTCTTCAGTTGGATGATCGGTTTTCTATGCTTAATTTTAATGCCATCTTTGAAGCGAAATCGGTCGTTATGTCATCCAAAAGCTCGAGAGTGACATGAAGCGGGAATTGCCTAATCAAGCTGATCGGAATGTTGTCACGAGATCATTTATGGCGGCTATATTTTGATGGGGTTAAATCCGAAGATGAGGCGGGAGCAACATTATGCAAGTCTTTTGGGCAAGTCGTTGAAGATAATGAGCGGATAGTCAACTTCTCGAATCATGAGGCTGCCACTTGTCGAAGGGAGAACTACGGGAAGGAGCCGGCCCAATTTCGGGGACCGACTCAAGTATGACCAAATACGGGCGGGACATTGCATATTTACAGGGATAACTCCTGAGATCGGGTTTGTGGTGGCGACATGCCAATCATGTCGTAAACTTATGTATATAATATAAAAAAAAAAAAAAAGTATGTATATATGTGTTGCCTTTTATTGTCACCTTGGCTCTTGTTGCTTGTGGGCTGTAGGTGTTGGTTTCCCTTTTTGTCTCCTCCTTTCCCAGCAGTTGGTGGCTTTCTTCTTTTCCCTCCCCTTTTTCTTTCCTTTCCCTTCTTCATCTTCCTTCTTTTACTTCTTTTCCTTCTGCAGTTCCAGAATAAGCCACGACTGTTGTTTCTTCTCCCCTTTTCTACTTTTCCCATGTCTTCTTATCCCTTTCTTCTCAGTTTTTTTAAATTGGAATAAAAAAGGCATTTCTTTTCCGACTTAGTTCATTTTCATTTCACGCTTCAAAACTTCCACTTATGTTCCATCCATTCGTTCATTCCATCTATTGCCGTTGGTAGTGTATCAACATGATGTTGTTATGTCTATCTCATTCATCACTTGCTTACTTCCACATCACTCCATTGCAGTCACCGCTTGCGCAATCGCGAGAGCTCACTCCACCATCACATTCCATTTCTTCGGTTTATAACCGCTTCTATGCAGGTTCTTCCAGTTCTAGTTTTCCGTAGCGGAAGAAGTTTTGCGGCGGTCCCCGACATGTTTTGCGGCGGCTAGTTTACGGTTCAATATGACTCCGTGCCCAATGGACTAAGGCACGGATTCTTGCATACGTGAGCTGTATACCCTGCGAGCCGCCAAGAATGTTGGCATTTTTGCCACATTGATTCTCATTGATGAATGCATTAATGTATTGTTGGGGATCTGACCTTTGACTTTGATGCGGCTTGGGCGAAAAAAGGAGAAAAATTGAGCAAAAAATGGCTAAGTCCGAAAATTGCAGCGACGCGACGACATGTTGCGAGAATCGCGGTCCAACGCGATCCAACGCGAGCGAGGTTGGGCGGAGCCGTCGCGATATCGCGACGTGTTCCGAAATCGCGGGTCGGCGGGCGAGAAAAAGCACTAAGTTGAAAACATGGGCGATTGGACATGTCGGCGAATCGCGACGAGCAGCGTCGAAGGCAAAAAGTGAAAACTTGCAGCGCGTCGTTGACATGTCAGCGAATCGCGACCGAAAATGGCGATTGATGCGGAGAGAAGGAACATGTAGCGAAATCGCGACATGTTCCGTTTCGCGAGGCGAGCGCGAGGGAGGAGCGAAAGGGAGCCGGACATGTAGCGATATCGCGACATGTTCCGGAATCGCGGGTCTTCAGCAGCGAAGCGTACGGCGTAAAATCATGTCGCGATTTCGCGACCCGTCGCGTTTTCGCGACCTGCGCAGTTTTCCCGCCAAGTGCAGTATGAACGGCCGAGAGGGTTTTTTCGATTTCCGATGATTTAATGCTGACCCGAATTAAATAATTTGCGGATTTCCAATGCGGTTAAGGTCAAAGAGTGCCCAGGCTACCAAAATTAAAGGGTTTATTGGTTCGAAGTTGCCGTTCGTGGATTAATTCAACGGTTTTTCATGCACATATTCAAAGAATCGAATTTAATGAAGGGCCGCAAGCGTTTCATGGAATTTAATTTTTATTTCTTCGAGACTGCGATTAAGGGGATCATGTTCCTCGTTTCCTTCGCATGATTGTAGATCACGAGGAAGTGGTTTTAATTATTTAATGCTTGCAAAGAGGACGGACCTCTATAAAAACCAATGTAATTCGCATTTCAAAAGGTTGGAAGTTTTGCTAAAAACTGGAAGTGCATTTGCAAGAATAAATTATTGGCTTCGGATTTTTCAAGCGAGTTGTTTGGGGGATTGTCTTTTACGTTCGTTGCATTTCTAATCAAATTTATATTCCTTGAGTGCTGTTACATTCAAATTCTGCATATTGGATTTGAATATTGCTTATAAGGATATGATTCTTGGAGTGTAGTCTTGGAGAGATTTTCTGCATACAGTTGTGTGGGAGTTGAGTCATTATATTCTGTTGCTTGCTGTTGCCGCACTTTAAGTTTTCTGCTGTTGTTCTTCTGATCCCATAACTCCGGCCTGTGGCCATATTTCATTTCTTTCTGCAACTTTTAATTTCTTTCCAGCAACCCTTATCTTCAAACAGAAATTTAGAATAGTAAAGGGAACCAGCCCACTCTGGAGATTGGTGCAGGAGCCATTTCTTGCTTCCAGCCTTTCAATGTTGGCCAGGTCTAGGGTGCAATTATAAAATCCTTTCCTGTGGCAGATTTTGGACCAACAGTACCCATTTGGCTATTTTATAGGAATGGAAAGTTTTAGAATATTATAGGCACTTTGGATTTTTATCTAATTTTCTCATCACAAAATTCAAAGAAACGGTCAAGATTTCTCAATTGCGTTGAAATTATAGAACCTGCAAGAAAAGGAGAGATGAAGAGAAATTTCCAAGGTTTGATTTAAATCACAATATTTCTCAAAATCGTTAAAAAACTCAATTGCAAAATTTGTGGTAAAAGGATAAATGAAAGAAATTTTTAGGATTTCTTTGTTAATACAATGCATTTCAAATTTCTTTGTAAGTGGAGCAACAATGAGAAAGGGTTTGAAAATTCAATAATGCTCAAATTCGTCGAAAATTTTGAATCTACAATAAAAGAGATAAAAGAGAAAATTCCAAAGTTTGCTTTTAAAGCGAGATTTCTCAAAATTGTTGAAAAACTCATTTGCACTGAAAATTTGTAATTCATGGTAAAAGAGGGAAATGAAAGACATTTTCAACATATTCTTTACGATACAATAGAGAAACTTAAATCTGTGATATGATCCTGATTTTGAAAGAGGTAGAAAATTTGTACGCACTTTGGGCTGATAGAAAAAGACACAAGCAAGCTCTAAAAACCTCGTTATTTGCTTTATTGTATGGAACTAAACCAATAGTTATAGTTTCAATTAGGATGCCTACTTATCAATTTTCTTTAGATTATTTTTTTTGAAATTGAAGATGCAAGAGCCCATGTATTAGACTTGATTTATTTTTAGGATGAAAGGCTTCAATTCTTAGAGTATTTTAGTTTGCATCAGGAGACATTCAAGCGTTGGTTTGATAAAAAAGTAAATGTGAAGGCCTTCAAAATTGCAATGAAGAACACAAGCTTATACTGAGATGGGGGTGAACAGTATAAGACCACTTTTTAATTTTCTTTCCCAAATAGTATTATCCAATATAATCAATGGTAATATCAATAGCAATAACTAAAACAATGCACAAATAATCACATAAAATAGAGACACCAATTTAATGTGGTTCACCCAATGTGGGCTACTCCACGGAGAAAATATTTCACTAATATTTTCTCAAAAAATATCTTTGGGAATCCTTCCCTATCACAATATTTATGGACCTTTTTTCCAAAGGAGACACCAATCCCTGATCAATTTCATGGATCTCTATCCATAGGAGAACTCCTTTCTCCTTTGCTCTGGTTGGTGATCTTCTAGAATAACTGCTACCTCCACTGCACTAGCTAATGAATATTTATCCACTGAAGACTCATGTCCTCACTCAGAAGACCTGTCCTCACTTTCTTGGCTAATGGATTTCTATCCACTAGAGACTATCATCCTCTATACTCTATCATCTCTAAAGCTTTCTCTTAACTCTATCTCAAATATACACTAAACATAGTCCTTTGGTCTAACAAACTTGCTCAATCTCTGTCTCTGGTCTGGCACAAACCTGTCCTTAAATTTGCACCAAACTCTATTCTCAAATTTGCACTAAACATAGTTCTTCGTGCTAGCACAAATCTTCTCAATCTTTATCCTCAAATATGCACTAAAAACAAAGCTTGACTTAATCACAAATCAACTCTGCTAGATTTGCCCCAAACCTTAACTCAAGCTTTGAACAAATCAATCAATCAAATCTGCTCTCAAGTCTTATCAAAGACTTGTCTCAAATTTGCCATGTAATCTTCCACAAAATCTCACACAAAATTATCCAAAAGTCTTCTCAAAGACTTACCTCAAATCTACTCAACAAGTCCTCACTAGAACTTGTCCAATCTGTTCTCAATATCTCTGTCTTCAAATATGTATTGTAAGCTTCCACAAAAGCTCACACAAATCTGTCCACAAATCTTCTATAAGACTTACCTCAAATCTGCTCAACAAGTCCTCACCAAAACTTGTTCAATATCACAAAAACATATAGAGAATTTTTAGAGACTCAATATGCTTCATATTCACCAAAATGCTCAAATACTTTCAATATCTCTTGTTACCATAGAAACATATAGAGAATTTTTAGAGATCAATATGTTTCACATTCACAGACACTCAACCTCTTTCTCAAATCTATTTATAATATGGAACAATTTGTTTCACAAAACTTGAAATATCACATCAACACATCCACTCAACTAAGCTAAATCACTTTCACTCAACTAATCACTTCAACAACAATGCTTATTAAGTAATCCTCACATAACAATGATACTCATGATCTTTGTAAATCCTAGTTCAAATTCTTCACTCAACCAATCACTTCAACAACAATGTTAATCAAAAAATTCATTTCACTCCAACTTAGCATTCACAACATTTAACAATCACTCACTAGGAAGATGTGCTCATAACTTTTTGTTTGATGTAGAAGTACCTTTAAAAACCTATCTCAATCACAATTTTCTTCTTTGCCAATTTCAATGGTTAGATGACAAAATATCACACTAACACTCTCTCAAAAATATTTCTCAATTACACAAAAATAATCAAACTCAAATACACCTTATTACTCCTTGAAATGAGCAATCATCAAATCATACATAAAAATAATTACACAATTGCTCCTTGTAATATTCAACTTAAATTAATCAGCCTCCAAAAATTAACCTTTCAAAATAATATAATCTCCAACTATCATCCTCTATACTCTGTCACCTCCAAAGCTTGCTCTTAGCTCTGTCTCAAATTTGCACTAAACATAGTCCTTCGGTCTAGAACAAATATTCTCAATATCTGTCTTTGGTCTGACACAAATTTGTCCTTAAATATGCACCAAAATCTATCCTTAAATCTACACTAAACACAGTCCTTCGGTCTAGTATAAATCTGCTCAATATTTATCCTCAAATATGCACTAAACATTGAGCTTGACTTAATCACAAATCAAATCTGCTAGATTTTCCTCAAACCTTAACTCAATGTTTGAACAAATCAATCAATCAACTCTGCTCTCAAGTCTTCTCAAAGACTTGTCTCAAATCTACCTTGTAATATTTCACAAAATCTCACACAAAACTGTCCACAAGTCTTCTCAAAGACTTACCTCAAATATGCTCAACAAGTCCTCACTAGAACTTGTCCAATATGTTCTCAATATTTGTCCTCAAATTTGTATTGTAAGCTTCCACAAAAGCTCACACAAATATTTCCACAAGTCTTCTCTAAGACTTACCTCAAATCTTCTCAACTATTCCTCACTAGAACTTGTTCAATCTTACAGAAACATATAGAGAATTGTTAGAGATTCAATATGCTTCACATTCACCACAATGCTCAAATACTTTCAATCTCTCTTTTTACCACAAAAAAATATAGAGAATTGTTAGATACTCAATATGTTTCACATTCACAAATACTCAACCTCTTTCTCAAATCAATTTAGAATATGGAATAATTTATTTCACAGAACTTGAACTATCACTTCAACACATCCACTCAACTAAGCTCAATTACTTTCACTCAACCAATCACTTCAACAACAATGCTTATCAAGTAATCCTCACATAACAATTATACTCATGATATTTGCAAACCCTAGTTCAAGTTCTTCACTCAACCAATCACTTCAACAACAATTCTAATCAAAAAATCCTTTTCACTCCATATTAGCATTCACAACATTCAACAATCACTCACTAGGAAGATGTGCCCATAACTTTTTGTTTGATATAGAAGTACCCTTAAAAATTTGTCTCAATCACAATTTTCTTCTTTGCCAATTTCAATGGTTAGATGACAAATATCACACTAACACTCTCTCAAAAATATTTCTCAATTACACAAAAATAATCAAACTCAAATACACCTTATTACTCCTTGAAATTAGCAATCATCAAATCATACATAAAAATAATTACACAATTGCTCCTTATAATCTCCAACTTAAATTAATCAACCTCCAAAAATTAACCTTTCAAAATAATATTGCCTACCCTTTTAACTCCCTCAAATACTCAATATCCAAATTGATTCAGGAAAAAATTAAACTTTATAACCATAAAAAATATTTTATTTTTCTCAACCTTACCACATCCAAAATAATCAAGCGACCAAAAAAAATGACATCAACATATACCTTAACACTAGATAAAAGTCCTCGGTGGATTTCGAACATGAGACCACTCCCTATTGAGTGCCTTATCAAGATGCTAGACCACCACATGGGTTAAGCGCTGCCACTGGGAAGGGAAGGCACAAGCCTCCCTTTATTCCCTTTGTTCGGTGCTGCTCAAAAACAAAAATACCCTCATTGCCTTACAAAATGAATTTGACGAGATTCAAACCTTGCACACTTTGCCTGTCGCAAGACTTAGCACCATCCATCGTTGCCAACTGCGCTACACAATGTTGTGCAAGGTAAGAGGAGCCTCGCTCCTATTTGTCAATCCTTCTACCACCAGAGACCTTTCAAAACAAGAAAGCTCTTTCTCCCTTTTTGCACATAATACTTTGGAGCTTAGGAAATTGATCTATAGCATGTTGGTAGGTAAGGCAAAGGTTTTTGCCACCTTTTATACATAATGCCTTACGCCATAAAACGTTGGCACTTTAAATCGAATTTCAAATTTGATTTTTAACTTAGCCTTATAACCCTCTTTAGGGTTATTCAAATTAATATAAATTAATTTATAATTAAATTAAAATTAAATTATAATTAACTTAAATAACTTTGAAATTTAATTAAATTAATTAATAAATTAATTTATAATAAAATTATATTAATTAATTTATATTTATATTTTTAATATTATAATAGAATATTATAATATTATTTTCTTGGGACTCTTCTTTGCACTTTGGACCACATATGACTATCTGGAACCGAATATGACCAACTAGAAGTGGACTCTCATTTTTGCACTAATTGCAGAACTGCTTCTCCTTGCACTGCTCACTGAAAATGACTCTTGACATCAATTACCACTCACTCTTGACATCAATGACAACTCATCTACTCAAAATGTCCAACAATATCCCCATTTTTCCTTGATGGTAACCCAATTATATTTTCAAATTTCCTTAACCTTTTTTTTGTTCTGCTCTCCCTAGGAAACTGCTCCCCTTGACTCAATGCTCTCTCTTTAAATCAATTTTCTCCCCCTTACTCAAAACTCTCCCCCTTTGATATCAATGGCAAAGGGTCACCTTTGGTGCTTGGGGCTAATAATGAGTCTCTTATATTAGCCCCTCGTCCACATCCTCTTGAGGTGGTTAATTCTAGGATGGGAATATCTTTACTTCCAGAATACACTACTCTTTAATTTTGTCCATATTCTTTCTCCATACTTTTGAAGTAATACCTTTTTGAAATTTTTGAGAGTCTTCTTTCTTGCCTATATTTTAAATCTCTGGAAATTCTATTCTACACCACCTTGATATGTGCCCAACATTATTGCACTTATAACACTTAATGTTGTAATCCTTTGAAAGTGTAAATATTTTGTGGTTTCTCCTGGTGAAGTCATATCCATTTCTTGGTATGTACCCTACAATTAACTGCCTTGTGACCAAACTGATTACATGAGTAGCAATACCCATGAAAAAATAATTTGTTTCTAAAATTTCCATGTTCCTGAATTTCAAGTGTCCTGCACTGTATAGTCATGTTCCCAAAACTATGACATGAGAAGCATCATCCATTGAAGAAACCTTGTCTTGACTCCATTGGTCTCTTAGTATTGTCTTCCCTATGTTGTTTCATGTTCCATATGTTTCTCATTTGTGCATTTTTCCTTTCCTTGTTGATCTTTCTATTTTCCAACTTATCCTTAGAAGTCTCACTTTCTCTTACACTATCTTCTTCTAAATTTTCTTCTTCTCCAAAACTTGAGGTTGAATCTCTTTTTTTTGCTTCTTTTTTCCCTTGTCCTTCTTCAAAACCAATTCCTATTTTTGTGACTGATGATCTTTGTGCATTGATAATTCTGTCCAAGGTATTTGAATTTTTCTCAAACTTGTGTAGCTTATCTTTAGAGCCTTTTACTTCCATCCTTAGTGAAACTATCTCATGTTCTAATCTTTCACACTCTAGATATTTTATCTTTAATTTTTCAGTCATACCTTCTTCCATTTTCCTTGCCTCTTCAACCTTAATTTTGAATTTGGTGAGTTCCTATAGAAAATTTGTTTTTGCTTTCTCATCTTCTTGAGCTTGAACCTTTAATATTGAGTTCTCCATTTTTAATTCTTCAAGATCAACACTAAGTCTTTTACATTCTTGCTCTTTTACCTTTGATTTTTCAACCATATCTTTTTCAAATTTCGTTACATTTTTAGCTTAACTTTCAAGTTAGAGAGATCTTGTAGAAGCTTTGTCTTACATTTCTCATCCTCTTGTATTTGAGCCTTTAATTCTAAGTTCTCCATTTTCAACTCAACAAGTTCCTTAAGAGTAGATTCCTCCTTTTATTTTTCTAAATTTCTCTCTTTTATTTGATCTTCAATAGGAGCATTTTATTCTATTGCTGAAAGTAGAGTTTCTTCTTCATACCTATTTTGATTGTCCCTGTTATCTTTTTCTGAACCATCCTCTAGGACTTTAGTTTTGAAAGTATCATCTTCATATTCACCGCTACTAAACCCATTGCAATAACCTGCATCATGATCGATTTGACCATAAACAAAATATTCTTCACCTTCTTATGGACAATAAGCTGCATGGTGACCTGTATTCCTACATCTGGTACAAATCTTTATCAATTTTACCTTTTCTCCACTGCTTGATTCATCTCTTGAATCTATTTCTATTTATCCTCCCAAAACAACAACATGGAATTCATCTTCCTTTTCTTTCATGACCATGTGTGTTCTTTTATTCTTATATCTCGTAGTTCTACCTTTGTCTTTCTTTGCCTTGTGTGTTCTTGTAAGATCTTCCTTCAAGCTGTTAAACCTTTTTTGAAGGAACCAGCTCTGTTACCAATTGAAGAACACTGAGAGGGGGGTGAATAGTATAAGACCACTTTTTGCTTTTATTTCCCAAATATTATTATCCAATATAATCAATGGCAATATCAATAGCAATAACCAAAGTAATGCATAAATCATCACAAAAAATAGAGACATCAATTTAACGTGGTTCACCCAATGTGGGCTACTCCACGGAGAAAATATTTCACTAATATTTTCTCAAAAAATATCTTTGGGAATTCTTACCTATTACAATTTTTATGGACCTCTATCCAAAGGAGACACCAATCCCCTGATCAAGTTCATGGATCTCTATCCACAGGAGAACTCCTTTCTCCTTTGCTCTGGCTAGTGATCTTCTAGAAGAAATGATGCCTCCACTACATTGGCTAATGGATATATATCCACTAAATACTCCTATCCTCACTCAAAAGACCTATCCTCACTACCCTGGCTAATGTATCTCTATCCACTAGAGACTATCATACTCTATACTCTATCACCTCCAAAGCTTACTCTTAGCTCTATCTCAAATTTACACTAAACATAGTCCTTCGGTCTAGAACAAATCTGCTCAATATTTGCCTCTAGTATGGCATAAGTTTGTCCTTAAATATGCACCAAAATCTATCCTTAAATCTACACTAAATACAGTCCTTCGGTCTAGCATAAATCTGCTCAATATTTGTCCTCAAATCTGCACTAAACATAGAGCTTGACTTAATCACAAATCAACTCTGTTGGATTTTCCTCAAACCTTAACTTAAGGTTTGAACAAATCAATAAATCAACTCTACTCTCAAGTATTATCAAATACTTATCTAAAATATTCCTTGTAATATTTCACAAAATCTCACATAAAACTATCCACAAGTCTTCTCAAAGACTTACCTCAAATCTGCTCAATAAGTCCTCACTAGAACTTGTACAATCTGTTCTCAATATTTGTCCTCAAATTTGTATTGTAAGTTTCCACAAAAGCTCACACAAATCTGTCCACAAGTCTTCTCTAATACTTACCTCAAATCTACTCAACAAGTCCTCACTAGAACTTTTTCAATCTCACAGAAACATATAGAGAATTATTAGAGACTCAATATGATTCACATTCACCATAATGCTCAAATACTTTCAATCTCTCTTTTTACGGCAAAAAATATAGAGAATTGTTAGATAATCAATATGTTTCACATTCACAAACACTCAACCTCTTCCTCAAATCAATTTAGAATATGGAACAATTTATTTCACGAAACTTGAACTATCACTTCAACACATCCACTCAACTAAGCTCAATTACTTTCCCTCAACCAATCACTTCAAAAACAATGCTTATCAAGTAATCCTCACATAACAATGATACTCATGATATTTGCAAATCCTAGTTCAAGTTCTTCACTCAACCAATCACTTCAAAAACAATGCTAATCAAACAATCCTTTTCACTCCAACTTAGCATTCACAAAATTCAACAATCACTCACTAGGAAGATGTGCCCATACCTTTTTGTTTGATGTAGAAGTACCCTTAAAAACTTGTCTCAATCACAATTTTCTTCTTTGCCAATTTCAATAGTTAGATGACAAATATCACACTAACACTCTCTCAAAAATATTTCTCAATTACACAAAAATAATCAAACTCAAATACACCTTATTACTCCTTGAAATTAGCAATCATCAAATCATACATAAAAATAATTACACAATTGCTCCTTATAATCTCCAACTTAAATTAATCAACCTCCAAAAATTAACCTTTCAAAATAATATTGCCTACCCTTTTAACTCCCTCAAATACTCAATATCCAAATTAATTTAGGAAAAAATTAAACTTTATAACCATCAAAAATATTTTATTTTTCTCAACCTTAGCACATTCGAAATAATCAAGTGACCAAGACAAATAACATCAGTGCATACCTTAACACTAGCCAAAAGGCCTTGGTGGATTTTGAATATGAGACCACTCCTCGCCAAGCGCCTTATCATGATGCTAGTACACCACATGGGCTAAGTGCTTCCATGAGGAAGGGAAGGCACAAGCTTCCCTTTATTCCCTTTGTTTAGTGCTACTCAAAAACAAAAATGCCCTCACTACCTTGCAAAATGAATTCGACGAGATTCAAACCCTGCACATTTTGCCTACCGTAAGACTTAGCACCATATGTCATTGCCAATTGTGCTACACAGCACTATGTGAGGTAAGAGGAGCCTCACTCCTATTTTTCAATCCTTCTACCATCAGAGACCTTTCAAAACACGAAAACTCTATCTCCTTTTTTACGCACAATACTTTGGAGCTTTGGAAATCGATCGATAACATGTTGGTCGGTAAGGCAAAGGTTTTTGCCACCTTTTATACATGATGCCTCGCACCATAAAATGTTGGCACTTTAAATCGAATTTCAAATTCAATTTTTAACTTAGCCTTATAACCCTCTTTAGGGTTATTCAAATTAATATAATTTAATTTATAATTAGATAACTTTGAAAGTTAATTAAATTAATTAAAAAATTAGTTTATAATAAAATTATATTAATTAATTTAAATTTCCCTTTTTAATACTATAATAGAATATTGTAATATTATTTTCTTAGGCCTCTTATTTGCACTTTTGACCACATCTGACTACCTGGAACCATATCTGACCAACTCGAAGCGGACTCTCCTTTTTGCACTGATTGCGGAACTACTTCTCCTTGCACTGCTCACTGAAACTGACTCTTGACATCAATGACAACTCATCTACTCAAAATTTCCAACATGCAAAACTAGTATTTGTGGGATAAATCGCATGGAAAGAAAGGTGAGCACACCAAATTACAACCTTTGTAGATAGGGCCATACCAAATAGCAAAATTTTTTGGTAATAATGTATTTCATCTACAAGACCTGGAAGGTAATTTTTTAAACTTACCTATAAATGGTCAACATTTGAACCATTATTTCTTCGTAGTTCCATATGCTACATCATTTGAGTAAACATAGATTTTTTTGTACATATGTATATAAAAAAATATAAAAAAATTAGTGCATGTTTAGTTTTTTTTATCAGCATTAAGTTGGTTTTGGTTTTCTATTATTTTATTTTCTTTCCTCTTTTCAGTTTTTTGCCTCGATTTCTCGAATCAAAGCAAGGCGATTTTGGTAAAAATATATTTTAAGTAGGGAAATAGTGGTAATGCTTGTTATCTAGAATGATAGTAGAGATATTTTTAGATTTTGTACCTTACCTGTTGCAACTATTTTTAGTTATAAAAGGAACTATTATGTTGTTTAGCTAGAGAACTTCCAAAGAATCTAAGAAAAGCTAGTCATGAGGGAAAATGCAATATCTCTTGATCCATAGTGAATTGTTTAGATATTTCAATAGTTTTTAGTACCCATTTGGCTATTTTAGAGGAATGGAAAGTTTGATGAAATTTTGGGCACTTTGGATTTTTACCTAATTTTCTCATCATGAAATTAAAAAAAAAGTCAAGATTTCTCAATTGCGCTGAAATTCTAGAATATTTGAGAAAAGGAGAGATGAAGAAAAATTTCCAAGGTTTGCTTTAAATCATGATATTTCTCAAAAATAGTTGAAAAACTCAATTACGCTGAAAAACTAGAATTCGCGATATAAGGAGAAATAAAGAAATTTCTAATATTTCTTTGTTAATATAGTGCATTTCAAATTTCTTTGTAAGTGGAGCGACAAGGAGAAAGGGTTTGAAAATTAAATAATGCTCAGATCCATCGAAAAGCTTGAAACTGCGATAAAAAGAGATAAAAGAAAAAATTTTGAAGTTTGCTTTAAAAGCAAGATTTCTCAAAAGCGCTGAAAACTCAGTTGCGCTGAAAACTCAGTTGCGCTGAAAATTTAGAATTCACGATAAAAAAGGAAATAAAAGAAATTTCCAACATGTTCTTTAAGTTGAGCGTAAATGATATTTCATGCATTTCTTTGTAAGTTGAGCGCAAATGAGATTTCGTGCATTTCTTTGTAAGTTGAGTGCAAATGAGATTTTGCACATTTCTTTGTAAGTTGAGCGCAAAAAGGATTAAGAGCGGATTTCAGATTTTCTTTTTTGGAGAGCGCATTTGAGATTTTCTTTGTTGGAGCATGAATTTGATAAAAGGGAGGGCATTGGAATTAAATATTGAATATAATATTTTACCCTAAAATTAAAATCTCAAACCTTAGAGATATTTTAAAATGAGAGAATTAATTAATTTAATTAATTTAAAATTTGAAATTAAATAAATCTAAAGGTTTAAAACCTTAGGAAAATTAATTAAACTATATTAAACTAATATTAATGTTCTAATCGATAAAAGGATAAATTTTGAGGGTTCAAATAATGATTTCGAGTCTGTATTGAGCAAGGGTAAGAATTTCAAAGACTCAACCCCAAAAATGAATTTTAGGGATGCCCTCCACGATGGATAGCCTTAGCCCAATGCTAATATTAATCTTAGGGCTTCCCATAAATCTTTAATAATGCCTAAGATTGATCCTAGGAAAACAGAGTCAAGATGTCTTAAAGCAGATAATGGAACTCCTATTGTTAAGCTTGATATGGGTAACATCAGACTAGCATAACAAATCTGGAAAAAAGAGGACTAATTTTTCGGTTCATGGGTTTTCATCCGAGCCTATCTGCTTTCAAATTCTGGGCTGCAAAAATTTGGAAAACTAAAGGTGAGTTACAAATCTCTATTTATCCAAATGGTTATTTTCTTGTTTTCTTTGCTAATAATGAAGATAGAGAGAAAACTTTTCAAAGGGGTCCCTGGTTCTTCGAAAGGGTAGGGCTTTTCATGAAGCCCTGACATACTAAATATAAAGCCAAATAAGAGATGCCTTCTATAGATCCTGTTTATTTTAGACTTTTTTTTCCCCCTATTGAATTTTGGAATCCTACTATTTTTTCTTCAATTGGAAAATCTTTATGAACTTTTATGATGACTATTGACTATAGTCAAAATTTTAAACATATTATTTATGCTCAAATTTGTGTTTTAATGAATTTTAACAAACACCTACCTAAAAAGACCACATTACAATTTGGAGAAGGCACTTGGGATCAAGTAGTGGACTACGAGAACATTCCTTTTTATTGTAGAATTTGCCATGAATATGGTCATTTGGCTAGTGCTTACCCAAATAAAATTCTTGATCAAAAGAAAGAAGATATAAACTCAACAGGTTTCCAAATGCCTAAGAATAAGAACACTCATAAAAAAAAAAATTATGAAGGATCAATCAAATTCATATACTAATATGTTTGAAATCCTTTCCACAAATGATGTCCCAAGTGAGGAAGAGGAAATAATGGAAACAAAAGTCTTAGAAACAAAATTTATATATGAAGGGAAGAACTCAGAGATAAACCAACAAATCAAAGGTTTTCAATAGAAAAAAGAGAGAAAATTTCCACAAGAAAAACAATCTTTTAAATGTCAAAACTTCAAATAATACAGGTCCCAATATAGACTCTATTGAACCCTCTAGTAAAATTTTGGTTGTGTATGAGCATTCTTCAATGTTAGAAGCCATCTCAAATTCAATTGGAGTAAGTCAAGAAATAGGGGGTAAAAAATGAAGATGGATTCTAATCAAAAGGCAGGTTGCAAGACCAATCAATATCATATGGTAAAAGAAGGTGAAAATCTTGTAGATGAAGGTAAGATTAATGCCCTTCCCAAATTCTTTAGCCCTGGTATTAATGAATATCATCACTTGGAATACTAGAGGACTCAAAGAGAGTCTTTCAAAACAAAATGAAATTAGAAGAATGATTTAGATAAATCATCCACATCTTGTTTTCCTTCAATAAATGATGATGTCAATAGAGGATATGAACTCAATTGCTAGTAAAATTTGGCCAGTTCAAAAAGTGGTTTACCTTAGTTCCCATGGGACTTCTGGTGGCATTGCTTCTCTTTGGGACCCAAAAGAGGTAGTTATTCATCATATGGTTGGAATTTGGGGTCTTTTATCTATAGCTATTCAAAGTAGACATTCCAACAAAATTATGCTCTACATTATTGTTTATTCTCCGATTGCTTTGGAGGAAAAAAAAAGATAGTGGAAGGATATAACTTATAATATCTCTCATTTTATTGAATCTTGGATCTTGATTGGAGGATATTTCAATACCATCCTCCCTATGGATGAGAAAATAGGGGGAAATAGAAATTTAGATAGAATCATTGACCTCATAAGAAAATATATTACAAACCTCCATCTTGTGGACATCCAACCAGATAATGGACTTATGACTTGGTCTAACATAAGGTAAGGCTTTGCTTGTATAATGGATATATGGATAGGTTTTTGCTCTCTAAAAGTTTCTTAATCCATGGTCACATTCCTAAAGGGAAGAATCTTAACAATATTGGTTCAGATCACTAGTAAGTCATGGTGGAAATGTGGAAAACCAATGTGATTTTTTCTCCTTTTCATTTTCAATTAATTTTGCTCAGAGACAATTCCTTTAGACCTCATGTGCAACAATGGTGGAAGGAAGGTAATCCTAGGTATGGGACTAAGATGTTCTATTTTACCAAAATACTGCAATACATTAAATCCAAAATTAAGACTTGGAACTGGAAGGAGTTTGGGGATTTTTATAAAAAAAATATGAAGTTATTTCTCAACTTGAAAATTTGAATAAGAAAATCCATTTATATGGCCTCACAGAGAGTAGAAGTGCAGATGAAATTAAACTCACAACTCAGTTAGAGGAATGGAAAAAAGAGAAGAACCCTTATGGAAGCAAAAATCTAGAATTTAATGGCTCAAAGAAGGATATCGAAACACAAATTTCTTCCACAAATCTCTTCTAGCTCAAATATATTAAAACTTTATTTCTTCCCTGAAATCAGATTTTGGAGATGTTTTCTACACTTGGTATGGCATGAACTTTATTGTTGTCGATCACTTTTCCAATATTTTTGTTGCTACTCCTCTTGACTCAACTTCTCAACAAAATGTTCTTCAAGCAATCCCTTCTCTTATCACTTATAAGGAGAACTCTATTTTGATTGCTCCTATTACCATAAATGAGCTTCAACAAGTAGTTTTTAAAATACAAAAATGGAAAACCCCATGTCCTGATGGTTTTCCCATTGAGTTCTACCAAGATTTCTGGGATATCCTTCATGCTAATTTATTAGAGGTGGTGGAAGAAGCCAGGAAATTCAAAGAAATTTTTAAGGTTATAAATAAAACTTATATTACTCTTGTTCCAAAATCTCAAGAGGTTGATCATATCTCAAATTTTAGACCTATTGCTTTATGTAATGTTCTTCTCAAAATCATTACTAAGATCATGGTAGAAAGGTTGAAGCCTCTTTTGCATAATATTATTTTCTCTGAACAAGGGGGTTATGTGGAAGGGCATCAAATAGTAGATTAGATAGTTCTTACTCATGAAGCCATCCATTCCATGTATATGCAAAAATCTCCTTCCATGTTCATTTGGTTAGACTTATCCAAAGCTTATGACAAAGTGGATTGGCACTTCCTTATCAAAGTCTTGAGGCAATTTGGTTTCTCTCAGGATTGGATGTATTAGATTATGGGATGTATCTCTTTAGTTTCCTACTTAGTTCTTATCAATGGCAGGCCTTCTAAAGAACACAAGCTTATACTGAGAGGGGGTGAACAATATAAGACCACTTTTTACTTTTCTTTCACAATCAATATTATGCAATGTATCAATAGCAATATCAACAACAATAATCAAAGCAATGCACAAATCACCACACACAATAGAGACACCAATTTAACGTGGTTCACCCAATGTGGGCTACTCCACGGAGAAAATATTTCACTAAAATTTTCTCAACAAATCTCTTGGGAATCCTTTCCCTATTACAATGTTTATGGACCTCTGTCCAAAGGAGACACCAATCCCCTAATCAAGTTTATGGATCTCTATCCATAGGAGAACTCTTTCTCCTTAGCTTTGGCTGGTGATCTTCTAGAAGAACTGCTGCCTCCACTACACTGGCTTATGGATCTCTATCCACTGAAGACTCTTGTCCTCACTCAGAAGACCTATCTTCACTACTCTAGCTAATGGACCTCTATCCACTAGAGACTATCATCCTCTATACTCTATCACCTCCAAAGCTTGCTCTTAGCTCTATCTCAAATCTACACTAAACACAGTCCTTCGATCTAGCACAAATATGCTCAATCTCTATCCTCAAATTTACACTAAACATAGTCCTTCGATCTAGCACAAATCTGCTCAATATCTATCCTCAAATATGCACTAAACACAGTCCTTCGGTCTAGCACAAATCTGCTCAATCTCTATCCTCAAATCTGCACTAAACATAGTCCTTCGGTCTAGCACAAATCTACTCAATCTCTATCCTCAAATCTGCACTAAACATAGTCCTTCGATCTAGCACAAATTCAATCTCTATCCTCAAATCTACACTAAGCATAGTCCTTCGGTCTAGCACAAATCTATCCTCAAATATATATTGTAAGCTTCCATAAAACTCACACTAATCTATCCATAAGTCTTCACCAAGACTTACCTCAACTCTGCTCCACAAGTCCTCACTAGAACTTGTTCAATCTGCTCAACAAGTCTTCACCAAGACTTACCTCAAATCTTCTCAACAAGTCCTAACTAGAACTTGTCCAATCTCATAGAAACATATAGAGAATTGTTAGAGACTCAATATGCTTCACACTCATCACAATGCTCAATCACTTCCAATATCTTTCTCAAATCAAATTAGAATATAGAACAATTTGTTTCACATAATTTGAACTATCACTTCAACACTTTCAATTGACTAGGCTCAATCAACTCCACTCAATCAATCACTCAAATAAATACTCCTTGCTTACAAACCCTAGTCCAAGCATATGAACACTCACTCAAATATTTCCAACAATGCTTATTAACCAATCTCACATAACAATGATACTCATGATCTTGCAAACCCTAATTCAAGATAGTTCACAACTTCACATAACAATGATACTCATGTTCTTTCACAAACCCTAGTTCAATATAGTTCACAACTTCACATAACAATGATACTCATGTTCTTTCACAAACCCTAATCATGCATATAAAGGTTCAACCAATGTTTCCAACAATGCTTATCAAACAAGGTTTCTATCTTCAACCTTTATTCCAAAAAACCTTGAAGCATTAATACAAAAACCAAACTCAACAATGCTTACCAAACAATCCTTTTCACTCCAACTTAGCATTCACAACATCCAACAATCACTCACAAGAAATATGTGCCCATACCTTTTTGTTTGATGAAGAAGTGCCCTTAAAAACCTGTCTCAATTATAACCACTTTCCTTGCCAAGCACAAAGGTTAGATGACAAAAATATCACTCTAACACTTCTTCAAAATATTTCTTCAATACAAAAATAACACTCAAATACACCTTATAATCTCCAACTTTAAAATAATATTCAACAACCTTCAATCTCAAAAATAATAAATTTCCTTACTACCTTATAACTCCTTAATCACATAAAAATTCAACTCATAAATTAAAGTTTTGCATTCCCCTTTTAACTCCCCTAAACAACTTATAATCCAAATTAATTATGCAAAAACCTTAATTAAAATAAACCTTTGGAAACAAAAATATTTTTCCCTTTTTATTTTTTGCAAGCCAAGTCAACCCAAATAATGTGCATACCTCTATTATGCTGCCCAAAAGGCCTTGGCAGGATTCGAGCCATCGATGGCTCTCCCCCAAGCGCTTCTATAGTGCTCACGCCCACCAACTAGGCTGCGTGGCTCCACAAGAGCCAAAAGGCATGAATGTGCCTTTGACTTCCTTCTCCTCGAATGACGCAAAAATGTAGCATGATCTTCCCTTCGGCAAAATAATGTGCATGAGGTTTGAACCTACACCTGGCATTCCTGAATGCATCTAACGCAGCCCTTGGCTACCAAATCAGCTATGAGGGGCTTCGAGTAAATTTTGAAGGCCATAAAGTCTTGTCCTTTTCTATGCTCAAACACACATGCAAAAATGCAAGCCTTTCTCTCTTTTGCACGAGCCAATAATCGTTCGCATGGATAATTTTCAAATGCCAAACTTTGGCATTATTTATATGCAAACCATAGCATATTCCAACATCGACGAGTATTCGAATTTTAATTTGAATTCAATATTAATATTAATTTTAAATATTAAATAAATATTTAAATTAAACCTTAGCACCCATCATTATTTAAATTAAAATTTTAATCAAAGATTAAAATATTTTAATTTAAATTAAATCTGCTTGTGGGTCTTTTTCACCTTGGTCCTTGATCTTCTTCAACTTGATTTTTGATCCAAAATAATAATAATAAAATATTATTATTTAATTTGAACTTGCTTCTCCTTCCTTGGATCTTCATTCTTTGAGCCCTCCTAGGTATATAATATTTAAAAATAAATATTATAACCTATTGCTTTTCAAGACCTTCTTGCTTTTGGAAGAAACACTTAATGTCCTCAAAGATGATGAACATAGCACAAAAATACTTTTGACATCAATGACAACAAACACTCCTCAAAATGTCCAACAATCTCCCCCTTTGTCATTGATGGCAACCCAATTACTTTTTACCATTTCCTTAACCTTTTTCTTTTCTCTCCCCTGGAAACTCTCCCTGACTGAATGCTTTCCTCCTAACTCAAATCTCTCCCCTTACTCAAATCTCTCCCCCTTTGACATCAATGGCAAAGGGTCACCTTTGGGGCTCGGGGCTAAGAATGAAACTCTTAGCTTAGCCCCTCCCCCACCTCCTCTTGAGGTGGTTAATTCTGGGGTGGGAGTATTTCTACTCCCAGCATGCACTGCTCTTTTCCTTTGTCTACTTTCCTCCTCATCTGATCCTTCTGATTCCTCTGACTATTCCTGTTTCTACTTGTCTCTGGAATCTCTTCTCTACACCACTTTGTTGTATGTCCATCATTATTGCACTTATAACACTTAACGTTATTATTCCTTGGAGGTGCAAATATCTTGGGATTTCTCTTGGTGAAGCCATATCTATTCCTATCATGAACCCTACAATTTATTGCCTTGTGACCAAACTGATTACAAGAGTAGCAATACCCTTGAAATAGTTGCCTGTTCCTGAAGTTCCCATATTCTTGTCTTCCATGTGTCCTACACTATGAAGCTTTGTGCCCAAACCTATGACATGAGAAGCATCATCCATTGAAATTGCCTTGCCTTGACCTCATTGGTCTTTTAGTTTCTTTTATCCTATGTTGGTTTCTATTCCATCTGTTCCTCATTTGTGCATTGTTCCTTTCCTTGTTGAAATTTCTGTTGTCCAACTCATCCTCAGAAGTCTCACTTTCTCTTACACTCTCTTCTTCTGAAGTTTCTTCTTCTTCAGAACTTGAGGTTGACTCCTCTTTTTGTTTCTTTTGTACCTGTTCAAAACCAAGACCTATTTTGCTTGATGTAGGTTTTTGTGTCTTGATAATCTTATCCAAATTCTTTGAGCTTCTCCCAAACCTATGTAACCTATCCTTAGACTCTTTCACTTCCTTCCTTAGTGAAGCTACTTCATGCTCCAACCTTTCACATTCTAAGACCTTTGCTTCTAACCTATCTTTGAACTTCTTTGTCTTAGCCATTGACTTATTTAGATCCTCTATAAGCTTTCCTTTCTCTTCATCACATTCTTGAAACTGAAGCTTAAGTTGGGAGTTTTGCTTTCTTACCTTCTTTAATGCATCAAGAGCATGAATAAGCTCTCCCTCAAGATCAACTTCTCCCTTCTCTGATTCTTCCTCTATTTGTTTACCTTTGAAAACATCTTCATTCTTTTCTGACTTGTCTTCTTTAGGATCACCTCCTTCTTCTTCTAGTGCAATAAGAAGATTCTCTTCTGGTCCTTCAAGTGTATCTTCATATTCATCATCACTGAAACTAAAACCACTCTTTGTACAACTATCCTCAAGATGACCAAAGTTACCACATCTAAAATATTTGAGGATTATTGGTGTTCTTTTCCTAACCACTTCTTTTTCTTTTTCCAGAAATAGAACTTCATCTCTATCATTATCTGAGGAACTATTATCACTATCACTTGAGTACTTACTTGCCTTATCTACATAGAAACTCTTCTTGTGCCTCTGGAAAAACTTCTTCCCTTGTGTACCTTGTCCATCCTTATCTTTCTTTTGGTACCTATATTTTTATTCCTGTTCTTATGATCCTATTTCTCATCACCACTACTATTTCTAGGACAATCATATGCATAGTGACCATATTTTCCACATTTAAAACATCTAACTGATTTTGTACCTTTATATTTTCTTGAGTCCTTGTTCCTTCTACCATAATTGGCTTCTTCATCACTAGATAGCTCATTGCTTGAATCTGACTTCTTACCCTTAGTCTTCTTAGTGGCTTTAAATGCTGCTTCTTTCTAGGGAATAGGTTCCTCTTTTATTCTTATCTCAAATGCTGTGAGAATGCCATGTAATTCATCTCTTGTCAAATGATCAATATCTTTTGACTCTTCTATAGCTGAAATATTTTCACTAAACCTTTTTGGGAGTGACCTTAGAATCTTATCACACACATCAGGTTTTGAAACTTCAAGCCCAAGTCCTTGCATGGATCTAACAACCTCATCCACATGAAGTAGATATCCTGCAATATTTTCTTCATCCTTCATTTTTAGGTCTTCAAATGCTCTCTTGAAATTTTGCAACTTTACCCTTTTGACCTTTTTATCTCCTTCATATATGCCTTGCAACTTATCCCAAATATCCTTTGCTGATTTGCAATGCATAATATTTATAAACTCTATTTCACGTAAGCCCTTTTGAATTGCATTCATTGCTCTTGAATTATAATGATGTAGAAGCTTACCATATTTATCTGTAGGTGGAGTTGTTGGTGGTGTGTATCCATTTTCAACTACTTCCCATACTTCATTTCCAAGTGCCATTAGATGAAACTTCATCCTTGTGCTCCATAGTGTATAATTGTTCCCATCGAACAATGGTGTTGAATTTCCTGAGGATCCACTCTGAGAATCCATCTGTGTTCTTGTAAGATTTTCCTTCAAGTTGTTAAACTCTTTCGAAGGAACCCACTCTGATACCAATTGAAGAACACAAGCTTATACTGAGAGGGGGGGTGAATAGTATAAGACCACTTTTTACTTTTCTTTCACAATCAATATTATGCAATGTATCAATAGTAATATCAACAATAGTAATCAAAGTAATGCACAAATCACCACACACAATAGAGACACCAATTTAACGTGGTTCACCCAATGTGGGCTACTCCACGGAGAAAATATTTCACTAAAATTTTCTCAACAAATATCTTGGGAATCCTTTCCCTATTACAATGTTTATGGACCTCTATCCAAAGGAGACACCAATCCCCTAATCAAGTTTATGGATCTCTATCCATAGGAGAACTCTTTCTCCTTAGCTCTGGCTAGTGATCTTCTAGAAGAACTACTGCCTCCACTACACTGGCTTATGGATCTCTATCCACTGAAGACTCTTGTCCTCACTCAGAAGACCTGTCTTCACTACTCTAGCTAATGGACCTCTATCCACTAGAGACTATCATCCTCTATACTCTATCACCTCCAAATCTTGCTCTCAACTCTATCTCAAATCTGCACTAAACATAGTCCTTCGATCTAGCACAAATTTGCTCAATATCTATCCTCAAATCTATACTAAACATAGTCCTTCGGTCTAGCACAAATTTGCTCAATATCTATCCTCAAATCTACACTAAACATAGTCCTTTGGTCTAGCACAAATCTTCTCAATATCTATCCTCAAATCTGCACTAAACATAGTCCTTCAGTCTAGCACAAATCTATTCAATATCTATCCTCAAATCTACACTAAATATAGTCTTCGGTCTAGCACAAATTATCCAATCTCTATCCTAAATTGCACTAAACATAGTCCTTCGGTCTAGCACAAATATATCCTCAAATATGTATTGTAAGCTTCCACAAAATCTCACACTAATCTATCCACAAGTCTTCACCAAGACTTACCTCAAATCTGCTCCACAAGTCCTCACTAGAACTTGTTCAATCTGCTCAACAAGTCTTCACCAAGACTTACCTCAAATCTGCTCAACAAGTCCTAACTAGAACTTGTCCAATATCATATAAACATATAGAGAATTTTTAGAGACTCAATATGCTTCACACTCATCACAATGCTCAATCACTTCCAATCTCTTTCTCAAATCAAATTAGAATATAGAACAATTTGTTTCACATAATTTGAACTATCACTTCAACACTTTCAATTGACTAGGCTCAATCAACTCCACTCAAATAAATACTCCTTGCTTACAAACCCTAGTCCAAGCATATGAACACTCACTCAAATATTTCCAACAATGCTTATTAACCAATCTCACATAACAATGATACTCATGATCTTGCAAACCCTAATTCAAGATAGTTCACAACTTCACATAACAATGATACTCATGTTCTTTCACAAACCCTAGTTCAATATAGTTCACAACTTCACATAACAATGATACTCATGTTCTTTCACAAACCCTAATCATGCATATAAAGGTTCAACCAATGTTTCCAACAATGCTTATCAAACAAGGTTTCTATCTTCAACCTTTATTCCAGAAAACCTTGAAGCATTAATACAAAACCAAACTCAACAATGCTTACCAAACAATCCTTTTCACTCCAACTTAGCATTCACAACATCCAACAATCACTCACAAGAAATATGTGCCCATACCTTTTTGTTTGATGAAGAAGTGCCCTTAAAAACCTGTCTCAATTATAACCACTTTCCTTGCCAAGCACAAAGGTTAGATGACAAAAATATCACTCTAACACTTCTTCAAAATATTTCTTCAATACAAAAAAATAACACTCAAATACACCTTATAATCTCCAACTTTAAAATAATATTCAACAACCTTCAATCTCAAAAATAATAAATTTCCTTACTACCTTATAACTCCTTAATCACTTAAAAATTCAACTCAAAAATTAAAGTTTTGCATTCCCCTTTTAACTCCCCTAAACAACTTATAATCCAAATTAATTATGCAAAAACCTTAATTAAAATAAACCTTTGGAAAACAAAAATATTTTTCCCTTTTTTATTTTTTGCAAGCCAAGTCAACCCAAATAATGCGCATACCTCTATTATGCTACCCAAAAGGCCTTGGTGGGATTCGAGCCATCGATGGCTCTCCCCCAAGCGCTTCCGTAGTGCTCGCACCCACCAACTGGGCTGCATGGCTCCACAAGAGCCAAAAGGCATGAATGTGCCTTTGACTTCCTTCTCCTCGAATGGTGCAAAAATGCAACATGAACTTCCCTTTGGAAAAATGGCGTGCGTGAGGTTTGAACCCACACCTGGCATTCCCGAACGCGTCTAACGCAGCCCTTGGCTGCCAACTCAGCTATGAGGGGCTTTGAGTAAATTTCGGAGGCCATGAAATCTTGTCCTTTTCTATGCTCAAACACACATGCGAAAATGCAAGCCTTTCTCTCTTTTGCACGAGCCAATAATCGATCGCATGGATAATTTTCAAATGCCAAACTTTGGCATTATTTATATGTAAACCATAGCATATTCCAACGTCGATGAGTATTCGAATTTTAATTTGAATTCAAATATTAATATTAATTTTAAATATTAAATAAATATTTAAATTAAACCTTAGCACCCATCATTATTTAAATTAAAATTTTAATCAAAGATTAAAATATTTTAATTTAAATTAAATCTGCTTGTGGGTCTTTTTCAACTTGGTCCTTGATCTTCTTCAACTTGATTTTTGATCCAAAATAATAATAATAAAATATTATTATTTAATTTGAACTTGCTTCTCCTTCCTTGGATCTTCATCCTTTGGGCCCTCCTGGGTATATAATATTTAAAAATAAATATTATAACCTATTGCTTTTCAAGACCTTCTTGCTTTTGGAAGAAACACTTAATGTCCTCAAAGATGATGAACATAGCACAAAAATGCTTTTGACATCAATGACAACAAACACTCCTCAAAATGTCCAACACCTTCTCAATCATTTCTAGCTTCCAGAGGTATTAGGCAAGGTGACCCGCTATCCCCTTATTTATTCATCATTCTTGTTGAATGCTTGGGTAGGACTATAACCAAAAAGAGATAAAACAAAACCCTTGAGGGATTTACCATTTCTCATGGAGCTATACCTATCTCCCATCTTCAATTTGTTGATAACTCTACTCTTTTAGGTAAATCTACAATTAAGGAAGCTTCTAATATTAAGCAAATCATTAGCTGTTTTTCTAAGGCTACTGGTCAATTGATCAATGAAGATAAATCTAAAGTTATTTTCTTTCATTACTCTGCTATACAGGATTCCATGGTCTTGGATAAATTAATATATAATAAGACATCCTTTTCTATCACTTATTTAGGTATTCCCATCAATATTCAAAGGTAGAAAAAAAAATATTGGAATTGGTTGTTGAACAAAGTCAAGAAAAAAATTGGAAAGTGGACCAATAGGTGGCTTTCTTATGGGGGTAGAATCACCTTGGTAAAATCAGTACTTCAAGCTATTTCTATTTATTTTTCTTCCATTTTGAATATCCCAAAGGTTGTTCTTCAAGAACTATATCAAATCAATCATCAGTTCCTCTGGAGTGGTACTAAGGAGAAAAGAGAATGGGACTTGGTGAAATGGGATACTTTATGTCTTCCTAAGAATGAATGGGGGTTAGGATTCTGGTATTCTATTAATAAAAATAAAGCTTTAGCTAATAAATTATATTGGAGGATGTTGCATAACCCCAATGCTCTTTGGACCAATAATCTCCATGCCAAATATACTGAGAACAAAAGTCCTGAAGACCTTATTCACTATCAACTACCTACCAAAGGTTCTTTCATTTTATCAGTTCTTAAGACTGGTGAGGATTGGGAAATCCGTCTCATTGAATTAAATGAAAAATAGGTATTACAAAGGTTTATATAGTATAGGACTCGAAAAAGTTGCTAACTATAATGCTAATTATGGAAGATGCTAAATCAAATTAAAATCAAATTCTAAAACCTAATGGGGTAAGTTAGCCGACCATTCTATGCCGACTAATATAATATCTAAAACTAATATCGATCGACAACAAATGTCGGCAAGATGCTAACCTAGGTTAAGTAAACTAATAACAAATCTTAACCTAGTTACTTAGGAATTAGGGGTAATTCCAAAATTCTCCCCCTTGATGTTGATGTGACTTTTTCTAAAAGTTTCATCAGCATCACAACATTGGAAGAAACTCAATATTTTTCGTCTCCTCTAGTTTTGTAACAAGAAATCAAAAATTGTAAAATTTTATCTTGGGTACTCCTTCCATTTTTTGTGTGGGATCTCCTCCATCTTTGTTATTTCTTCTTCTTGCAAGTAACCGAGTGCCTCATTTTGATGAGCTACTCCCCCTTCATCAAAAACTCCTTCAAATGATGGTATTCCTATAATACCACAAGTATCGGTTCTCATTAACCAATCCAACACATTTCTTTTATCATTCATTCTATGGTCTTCAAACTATATTTCAGCTCATAATACTCCTCTCGAGTATGTACAATGCATCATCTTATGTAGATGGTTTTGCCATAATACAATTTCACTTACCTCTACACAGATCTTCAAACAAAATATAGCTATACAATAGCTAATTACATATGCAACAAAATGTTGCTCCTCGCACAAAGTTCCACTTAACACAATGACGTTACAATATTCCTTCTTCCAAGGAATTTTTAACACATCATTTGTATCCATGTGACCCAAGCTCTCCATAATTTTCTTCTCTCCAAGAAGACTTTTTATCAAAGTTGTCTCTATGAGACAATCTTCTCTCAATAATGCCTTTGAAAGACATTCTCCTTTCTTTTCATTCCTGCTCACAAAAATAAATCATTAATCATAAAAAATTTACCTTTAGTATGAGTAGATTTGGTGCTTCCCATAAAGCTATTTTGTAGCAGTTCTCCTTCATTGTATGTTGCTTCAATATCAACCATCAACTCTTCTCTAAGAGTTCTCGTCCTGTGTTCAATCCATGTTGGTGTGTTGAAACACCATTCATTCAAGCAATCATACATTGTTGCCTTTTCAATACAACTCTTTTTTTGCAATGTAGTCACTCCAAGTGAGTGATCTTCATCCACAATTGCCTCTTCAATAAAATTCTCAATCTTCTTTGATGATGTCTCCATTACATCATGAAGTCTATTAATGATTATCTCACTAATTTCTCTCTCCTCCTTGAGATAGTCTTTCTCAAAAATTTATTTTCCTTTGATTATCTTAGCCTTGATATAATATTCATTATGTAACATGAAACTTATTCCCTTCATCTCTTCTTCCTCTTCTACACTTGGAAAATCATCCCACATAACTTCATTTTCTCTTTCAAGAGAGCATACATCCATTCCAAGTGAATGGTCTTCAATATAAGGTAGCCAATGATCTTCCATGAACATTGCTTCTCCACCATGATCTTATTTATTCTCCTCCATGAGAATTGTAGGTGCATTATCCAAAATACACTCTTCATTTGTCTCCTCCATGAGACATTCTTCATCATACATTTCACTTTGATGGTCTTCAAGCAAGGAACACTCCAATGTGAGTGTTTTCACTACAAAGTCTTCTTCAAAGTCTTCTTCCACTTTTGAGTGGTCTTCACTACAATGTCCTTGAGAAATTATCTCTCCATTGAGACATCCATCCTCTTTTCTATCAGTGTGAATGCTTTCCAAGCATGTCATTCCTGCAAAAAATTCATTAGTACAATTTTTATTTTCATATTTTTCTCCTAAAATAAATGATTGACTATTACAATTTTCCATGCCATTACAAGACATATCTGCTACTATGGGTGTATCACAATAACTCTCTCCCATGAGATCTATACAAGGCTCCTTCGCCTTCTAATCCTCTTCTCCATGAAGGGATTCCTCATCTTTGTTTCTCTTCTCTTCAAGAAGTTCATCATCACTTTCTTCTTCAAACAAGTCTTTCTCTTCAAGAAAGAATTCTTCATTACAAAGAATGTCTTCATATGAGTCTTTACAAGACTCTTCAAAGACTCCTTCAAAAGGATATAATTCATAAACATCTTCAACGAAGCAAGGCTCCTCCTTGCTTAAAAAATCTTCATGATTGTCACACATGGCTTTATGGGTGTCTGCATCAAACCCATAAGTATCCTTCAATACTTGCCATGCCATTGTAGCTGATCTACAATTGGTTATGAGAGGGAAAACACTCTTTTATATTCCTCTCCTCAAATCCATAAGAGCTAAGAAATTTGCATATTGTTGCTCCTTCTCTTGCTTTTCTTCACCTTCAAGCAAGTTCCATTGTGGTGGTTATTCATATCCTTCTTCTACAATGCTCCAGAGGTCTTTGGCCATCAAGAAGGTCTTCATCCTTATGCTCCAATAAGCATAATATTCTCCATTGAAACTTGGCACCTTCATGTTTTCCATCACAATACTTAGCCCTTGAACGGGGTTCCAAGGGGCAGCGCTAAATGTGCACTCCAAATTGCTTCCGTAGAAAGAAAATCAAAACTTATAGAGCCTTTTTACTTGTTACATAGATTGCCTCTTAGGAAATTGTGCAAATCAGTTACAAAAATTTCCTCTTAGGCAATATCATTTAATTGCAAAAAAATAAAATTTTATCAAGATTTTAATTAATAATAAAATTTAATTTTAACTAAAAAATCATTTAAAACTTGAGAAAATGATTTTTTAAATTTAAAATTAATATTAAATTATTAAATAAATTGATAAAATAAATTTTAAAGTTACAAAAAAAAATAATCTCACAAAATTTTATTATACCTCTCGGTGGGATTCGATCCCTCGACTACTTGGCCACTAGCGCCTTAGCGCTTGGTCGCTGACTAACTGAGCTACCTACCTCGGTGGGTATTAAGGGTTATGAACCCTTATTTGGTCTCCTCCTTTTCACTTTAACACTTCTGTGAGCCACCTCCGCTCACCACCACCTCTCGACGCACCACTTCTCGACGTACCACCTCTCGGCTCGAGCACCACTACGAGCTATGCTTCTACGCTCGCCACCACCTCTTGGTCACCGCTTTAGTTCATTCATCATGTATTCATACACACTCACCACACTAGCTCCTAGAGTGCAACTGCCACTGCACCGATCGACTTTTGACTCCTCTGCGGTAAAACTCTCCACTCTGCTGATACACGACGCCCACTGTGATCTGCAAATGACTTACAGTGATACCCACTGTGAAAAAAAATTCCAACATGAGAATATCTGAGGTGTTAAATGAAATTCCAATCCACCAAAAATCTCTTCAATCCAGTCCTAAAGAACATCAACCAGGAAGAATTTGGATCGATCGTCGTAAATGTTAATGAAAATTTGTTGAAGATTCATCATATTGATGATTTTCGTGCAAGTGATAGGTGATTTATCAATTTTAAAAAATGATATATCCCACATGCGTGGGAGGGCAACTAAAGTGCCCTTCAAATAGGTGAAATATCACCTATTTGATTGTCTCCTCTCGAGGAGACGCTACCCGAGAGGACACCATTCCTTGATGATGGTCGGTAACTTTGGTTGTTGCTCTTCAGAGGCCTAGCTGGTAGGGGTTTTTCCTGGATGGCTGGGTCGGTTGTCTTGGTCCAGTCTGGTCACACCTTGTGGTGTTGTATTTTTCTTTGTGTCCACTATCATTGTTAGTCTTCGCTATCTAGTCAATTCGTTGCCACATGCTGACCTCCGTAGGTCTGGTCAAGTCTAGTCCTGATCCTTGGGATCTGTGTCCTATCTGTTGTCCAGTCACGAGTCTGCCTAGTCTAATATCCACACCAGGATTCCACTCCTTGACCTCACCTCGAGATGCATGCACTATGGGCCACTCCTCAACCTAAGGATGCGTGCACTATGGGTCTCCTAAAAATTCATGCCTGGCTTCCAATAGCCTCAACACCTCCACCTGCTCTGATACCAAATGAGAAATTTGTCTCATTGAATTAATTGAAAAATAGGTATTACAAAGGTTTATATAGTATAGGACTCGAAAAAGTTGCTAACTATAATGCTAATAATGGAAGATGCTAAATCAAATTAAAATCAAATTCTAAAACCTAATGGGGTAAGTTAGCCGACCATTCTATGCCGACTAATATAATATCTAAAACTAATATCGACCGACAACAAATGTCGACAAGATGCTAACCTAGGTTAAGTAAACTAACAACAAATCTTAACCTAGTTACTTAGGAATTAGGGGTAATTCCAACAAGGATTTGATAAATAAAAATTTATTTTGGATCATTCATAATGGTTAGTAGGTAAATTTTTGGATAGATTCTTAGGATGGTCACAAGCCTTTGATAACTCAATTTCTCGATTGGAGGCCTTGGATGGAGGAGCTTCACCGAACTAACTAGATAAAGGTGGCTAATTATTGTTGGTACCATACTGGTAATTTAAAGGTTGGTATATATTGGATCCCTATTGAGTACTGACATATTCAAATCCTAGAAAGGCAAAGACAAGATATCCAAGACATCATTCATATGAGATCTCTCTCTTGGTCCCATGAAAAATATTGTTTTGGATGGAGCAACACTACTAAGGGTGAGTATTCAATTGCTCAAGGTTATTTGACCTTATGAAATAATAATCCCAACCAATCATCTGACATATTTTCTCAGTTGTGGGCTCAAAACCTCTGGCCTAAGGTGAGGTTCTTTACTTGGTTTTATGTCATCATAGGGTGCTTACTATTGAACAACTTATGAAGCATGGTTTTCATGGCCCTTTTAGATGTGAAATGTGTGGAGAGAATGTAGAAACTCTCAACCATATTTTTATTGAGTGTACTTTAACCTCTAAGCTATGGAGGAGAATGGCCACTTTACTTGGCTTACAGTGGTCCAATTTTTTTACTTTTGGATAGCTTTTGAGGAATTGGCCTAAACAAGAGGGTGTTGATCATTTTATTAGGAAATTAGTTTGGATGGGTTCAATAATTCTTCTTTCGAATATCTAGAATGAAAGGAACAACCAAATTTTTAATCAAGATAGGAAGGATATTCACTATATTTGGCAAAATACCATTGCCAACTTAGTTGAATCAATCCAACAACTCCTTAATAACCCCCAAAACTCCCACCAAATATGGGATCAAGTGATGCAAAGATTGAAGATTAAATCTTCTAAGGGCAACCAACTTAAAGGGAATGTGAGCAATTGTAATATGGATAGGACAAGAAATTGGCAACCTCCTCCTAAGGATTTTGGAAAATTCATTATTGATGGAGCCTCTAGAGGGAACCTATAAAAGCTAGTGCGGGATGAATTGGTAGACTTTCAGATGGCTCCCTAGTTTTTACTTTTGCTGATAATTTTGGTGTTATTTCCAATAACCTTGTTGAGGGGTATGGTGTCCTCAGAGGCCTTCAAGAGACTACTAAGTTTGGATGGGAAAATGTGCTAGTTGAGTCTGACTCTCAACTCATTATTAATATTTTGAAGACTCCTTATAAGAATCATAAGGTTGATTAGAGAATAAAAAGAATTATTGAGAAGATTCAATTAATCTAGATGGGATTTTTGAAATTTGATTACAATCATGTGGTCAGAGATCAAAACAAAAGTGTTGATGCTTTAGCTAATTGGGCTTTGTAAAAAGGTGATCTTACTTGCTATGGCCACCCTTCTAGATGGTGGGCTTCGCAAATAAGGAAAGCTCTTCTTGCTATCATTTATTTGGATGGTTCCAATTCTGGAGGTACCTAGTTTCTTCTTGCTTTATTTTTGCTTCTCTTTGGTTCGGTTATGGTATTTTAGTTTCCTAGCTCAAACTATTATTTCTTTTGTTTCCTTTGTTGATTCTTACCTTAAAAGTCTTTTGGTCTAGAAAGTTCATTGTTATGTTCAATTTTTTTCTTTTTTCTTTTTTCTTTTTTTCTTTTTTCTTTTTTCTTTTTTTTTCTTCTTTTTATTTTTTGAGGTGTGTGTGTGTTTTTTTTTTGTGTTCTTTGTGTTGTTTTTTGTTGTTCTTGTGTTTTTTTGTTTTGTGTTGTTTTGTGTTTTTTTGTTATTGTTCTTGTATTTTTTTTGTTCTTGTTCTTGTGTTTTTGTATGTTTGTGTTAATTTGTGTTTTTGTGTGTGAGTGTTTTCTATGTTTTTTGTTTTTGTTTATTTTCTGTTGTTGGTTGTTTTTTATTTTTATTTTTTAATTTTTTAGGTTTTGGTTGTTTTTGTTTTTCATGTTTTTTTTTGTTATGTCTTTGTAGTGTTCTGTTGTTTTTGTCATGTTTGTGTTTTGTTATGTTGTTCTTGTATTTTTCTATGTGGTTCATGTTGTGTGTGTGTTTTTTTTAATAATATTATTGTGTGTGTGTTTGGTTGTGCTTTATATTTTTGACACACTCAAGGAGCATGTTTTTTATTTTATTTTATTATTTTTATTTTTATTTTTTTAATATTTTGTGTGTTTGTTTGCTCCTTAAGTATGTCAAAGGTGGTAGGCCAGGTGCAAGCCCTAGGTGATTTTAGAGGAATAGATATCCCTGCCTCCTTGGATCTTACCCAAAAGTGGCATCTCTTCTGGGATGTTTTCCACAAAAAAAATATTAATGTTCTAACCTTTGCCTTTTTAAATTTTTGCAAAAAAATTGCTAGTGGTCGTATTAAACATGGTAGATGTAATGACAGACATGAGATTTCAATGCGATCTAGGAAAGTGTGATCGAGAGAGATGGAAGATAGAGAAAATTAATGATCAACCCAACTTGTAGAGTAATGAAGAGTTAATGAGGTATGGCATTTCCAATATCTCTGAGCATCATGCAAGTTAGAAATTAGTGAAGCATGGTCATTTCAAGGCTCATTGTAGATGAAGACTTTACGAGGCATGGCCAAAGTGGTGCACACTAAATGAATACATCTGCAACTGGTTGGAAATTAAAGATATATCTACACGTATTCACTATTTGATGTAGATAAGATCATATTGTATCTTCCCCATTTATGGTAAGATATCCAGGAAAATATTCAAGAATAGTTGGAGTTGAATGGAACTCTATTAAAATATGTTTTATTACATAGAAGCCCGATAGTGGCATTTTTATATTTTGGTTTAAGTCCTTGGGAATAGGATATTTTTAAAAAGATCAAGGCATGTCCTGAGTTTATATATACTTCCACTGAATGTAAAATCAGGATGCAAAAACTTGGAAAAAAAAGACTTCTTATAATATTTGGAAAATTTTACTTTGAATGCTTTATTCTGTACCTGAGGCTAGTGTGCGATCATTTTTTCATAATAGTGTGGTCTATCATTTGTTTTTGTCTCACTTGGGATTTATTTAATTTAATCATAAATTTATGATTATTGATATTATGTTATGTTGTTGATCTTCATTCTGTTTAATATGTTCTTGAGTAAATTGAAGACATAAGGTTTGGGTATGTATTTTATTTGCTCTATTCTTACTAGCGAGCTTGACTACTGGTGAGAAATACAAATTGATGTTTTGATAGGAACCTAGGGTTCCTAGCACATAAAATGATAAATAAATAATAAATAACCTAAATCTAAAAGAATCGCCTTTTGATATTGTTGGGAAGTCCCTTCAATAAATCATATATATTTTTTTATATATTTCATGGATATATTAAATGATAGAATCACATAGTGTCTTATACCCCTTTAGGGTTATGAGTGAAGAGTCACCATGCTTCCTAACCCTAACCCTAATCTTATAATAATATAATAATTAATATAATTAATTATTATATTATTTATTAATATAACCATAGGATAACATGTATTATTATTATTATTATTATTATTATTTTTTTTTTTATTATTATTATTATTATTATTATTATTATTATTATTATTATTATTATTATTATTATTAATGTTAGGATAGTATCCTAACATGCCATCCCTCTTTGAAGAGCTTTGTCCTCAAAGCTAGAAAAATTTGGAAATATGCTTCTACAAAGTTCGCCAATCTCAACATCACAGGCTTCTTGTAGTTAAGTTTGTCTTTTAAAAAAAAAACTCAATTGTCACCTATAATGCACATTAACATCGGCCACTTCTCGTCTATTCACAACTTTGTGTATAACTATTCATAATATTCAGAAAATTTTTAGCTAACTTTTGTAATGTCTATTCAAGATGGGTCTTGACAACAAATCCCTCGTTCGTTCTCCATGTATGGCAGAGTATGCGCACAATAGATATTATCACCCATAACTTAATCGATGTGTTTTAGAACCGACTACTGTGTTTGACGTTCGTTTGCAACACAGGAGTGTGAGAGCTTGTAAGGAAGAACTTTTTCATGGCACTTAGAATTTAAGGGAAGCCAAATGTATTTTTGTTTTTAATTTCTTATTTTACGTTTGAGCAGTCATCTAGCTTGGCAGTGTGGTTGGTGTGGTATGCAGTTGGCCTGCAATTTCTGGACCGAGTTGCTGCTAGATTTCATCTTTGAAGTGGAGAGATCGTTCATCATCACTGGTCTCCTGGTTTGGATGGTCACGGTGGGCTTAGGCTTTGAACATGGCTTCGATGATGTGATTCCCATAAAGCCTGTGGTTCCTCACATTTTTAAACACATGTTTTGTTATATCTCAGGCTCGATTTCCCTTTCGAAGAAGAGTAAGCTTGAATTACTGACGAAAATCTACCCAACAAAACTCTAAAAGATGGCATTGAATTTGAGATGGACGCTCACAAAGCTTTATATTATGTCCATTATCTGTGATTTGTTCCAGGTTTTTGTGAACCGAATTAAAGACGTGAACCACTATTTTATATTGTCCACATTTTTCAAAACCAAAAATTGATGATGAAAGGATTCATACTGAATGTCACTAAGAATGAATGACAGTGCATGGCGTTGGTCCTCATATGTAGATTCAAAAAATTTTGACAAGTCCTTCACTTTATGTGCCCAATTGTTTGAATTACCACCAAGCCGAGCGGCCATTTCAATCAAATAGAAAGGATGGTAATGGTACTTTATAATTTTTAAATACGAATTCAACTGCAGCCAAACAATTCCACAAAGAAGGATCATTGACACTGCATAGGAAATGGGAAATGGCGGAGGTGGCCATGGAGGCGGACGGGCAGGGCTGCATTCCTTAGATTTTGTTTCTTTTGCTTTTGCAATCTGAAATTCACCTACAACTAATTTGGAGCTATGAGAATACTCAAATGTAACCTCGTTGGGAATGATGTCCTTCACGAGGATTGGACCTCCTAACTTTTGAGAAACAGTTTTAGTAGCACCAGGTGAAGGAGAGAAATAAGGAGCTTTAGTGGATGTTAGTGCAATGGAAATAACTTTATGATAGTGAGCACCTTGAGCCTCTATTTTGTTTGCATAGGTGATACTAGGTTGGCTTCCACTTTGATATGCATTGTAATTTTTAGAAACTTTCGTTTCTTCCTCTGCATTAAAAAGAACATTGCAAACAACATTGGAGATATTGCAAACAATATTGGAGATATTTTTAGGGTTTGGATTTTTTTCGTTCTTGGGGAGTGCAATGGGTACCCTCTGGGATTCCATGACTACGGGCTCCTCCGAATGAAAAGAAATTTCACTTGCAATTTCCTTCCTATTTTTTTCCTCTTCTTCTTCACGTGCAATTTCTTTTAAAAATATATTTTCATTATTAGGGTTTTGATTAATTTCTTTCGAAAGTGCAATAGGTATTTCTGAAAGTTCTTTGGTTATGGGCTCATCCAGAGAAACAATTAATTTAGGGTTTGGAGCAATATGTTCAGTTGCATTTTTTTCTTTCTTGGGAAGAGCAATGGTTACCACCTAGGATTCGTCGGATATGGGTTCTTCCTCCACCTGGGATTCCATGGCTATGGGTTCTTCCTCCTCTACCTGAGATTTCATGGCTAGGGTCTCCTCTTGCATTTCCATTAAATATTGTATAATACGATCAGAACGTTCCATTTGTTTTTTTTTGTTTTTGTTCAATCATTCTTCTAATTTCTGCAATGTCATTTTTCATTTCCTTGACCAATATGGTTGGATCCATAAGGCTCTGATACCAGATGGTAGGAACCTAGGGTTCCTAGCACATAAAATGATAAATAAATAATAAATAACCTAAATCTAAAAGAATCGCCTTTTGATATTGTCGGGAAGTCCCTTCAATAAATTTTAATATATTTTTTTATATATTCATGGATATATTAAATGATAGAATCACATAGTGTCTTATACCCCTTTAGGGTTATGAGTGAAGAGTCACCATGCTTCCTAACCCTAACCCTAATCTTATAATAATATAATAATTAATATAATTAATTATTATATTATTTATTAATATAACCATAGGATAACATGTATTATTATTATTATTATTATTAATTAATGTTAGGATAGTATCCTAACATGTTGACCCCTCTTTTGTTTGTAATTTTATTTTCATTCTGTGTTGTTCTATCCTTTGCTCAAAGTGGAAGGTGATATTATAAAATCTAGACAGTTTCCTCATTTGATTTTGTCTTGTTATGAAGTTGAGTAGTTTAATTAATTTCAATAGCTATAATTTACAGTTAGATTAGATATCCTCTCTTTTCCTGATCTACATTACTCTCTTTGTTTTCATTTGCAAGTGATCCATTTTTATGTTCTTTAAAATTCTTTATTCAATTAATCTGCTAAAATTTGAAGAGCTAGATCCATTTATAAATGTAAATCTGATTGATGAACCAAACAACAATGAATGGAACTTGAAATCCCTTGTAGGTAAAGCAAGCAGTTCCATAGGCTTTCTAGAAGTGGAAAAGAGCAAAAACATTTGACCCGACTCTGTAACTTACACCTTGGATATCCATAAAGATCCTAAAGTGAGAGGAAATTTATTCTCATCAAATGTTACTTGTGTTTTGTGTTTACTTTTTACAAGGTGTGCATGAAAGTCAAGCCAACACTACCCAAATATTTACTAGTTAAAACTCTACTAAATAAAGAAGTTGGTTAGGAGATCCACCTCCAATAAATTTTTCTAGCCAAAGCTTTATTATTTAGCTATGTTCTCATGTCTCTAACCTCCCTTTACCTTGGGTTGGCTTACTTTCTCCTAACCTACTAACATCCATTTCATCTCCTTTTACTCCTACCCACAATTTTTCTGTCCAACTCTTTTCATATGGTATGTGAGGCAACAAGGATGGAATATTTATAAATTTTCATGGCCTAAATTATTGACTATAAAAAATTAATCTACTCCCAAAGGTTAACCATTTGTGAGGCCAATGTTTAATTATTTCTTTGATATGATCCAAAAGATTCCTCCATATAGCTATCTTTGGTTTTTTAAAATGCAAAGGGACCCCAAATAGACCATTAGGAAAGAAGTGCTTATGAAACACCAAATATTTAAAATTCCATCTTAAAGCCTTAACACTAAGTATGTTAGAGTAGAGACATATCTCATGACCCATTCTACCCAATTCTAAGAAAACCCAAAGGTTTCCATCATTCTTTATAAGAAGCTCCATTCCACCCTATCATAAGCATTTGACATATCAAATTTTATGAACATTCCTCTATTACCATATTTTTGCATTAAGTGGATTGCCACCTAAGCTAGAAAAACACCATATACTTTTATAAGGTCTTCTTGCTCCAAGGAGATAATATTTTCTATGAGAGGTTTTAGTCACTTTGCTATTACCTTCATGATTATTTTTATATGACATTGCATAAGGCAATGGGTTTGTAATTTAAAATATGCATTCCCTCCTCCCATTTTAGAATTAATACAAAAAATGTATGATTTAATACTTTAAGAATTCTTTTACTATCTTTGGACTCCTCTATAAAAACCATTACATCATCCTCCAATATTTTCTAGAAGTTCTAAAAAGACTTGATTGGGAAGCCATTTGGACTTGGAATTTTCCTTACTCATTCCAAATACTAGATTCTTCAGATCCTCTCTATCAATGGGTTTAAGTAGGGCCTAATTTTTTTCTTTAGATATAATATAGGGTATGACAACAATAACTTCTTTATAAGCATCTTAGTCTTGCACCATACCTTCCTTAAACAAATTAGCAAAATTATCCATTGAATGGAAATGCATAATGGGATCATATCAAAGGAGTATTCATTCTCATATTGAAGAACTTCTATCTTGTTCATCGGTATCCTAGAACAAGTAGCCCAATGGAAAAATATTGATTTTTCTATCACCTTCCAATAACCAAGTGGTTCTTTCTCTCTATTTCTAGTAGATATCCTCTTGATTTTCAATGTCCTCAACCACTTTACATAATTCATCATATTCTTTTTTGAGCTACTCTATAACTTTTCCTTCCATAAAGAGTCTTTGAACCTCATCCCATCTAGCCATCAATGGAGTTCTTTGAACCTATAAGTCTAACTTCTTATCTTACCTTAATTATTTTAATTAATCCTTGACATAATGAAGTTGCTTGTGGACTCTAAACATTGGTCTCTCATATATCGGTCATCCATTTTCCCACCATTGTAGGATTTTCTTTTGATGTTCCTCCTTTTGTAACCAAAAGTTTTCAAATTTGAATAGTTTGTAGTATCGCCCTGTCTCAATCCCCCTTCAAATAAAATGGGAAAATTATCTAAAATTGAATCCTCCAAAATCTAAAATTTTATATTCTAGTTCACAAATACCTTGTATGAAACCAAAAAATAATCGAACATCACCTTCCTACTATGTGGCTCCCTACTCTTATTAGTCCAAGTATAGTTGGTTTTGAGACATTTAATATCCACCAAGTATAATGCATGGACCTGGGCAATCATAAGCCGATCCCTTGGGTCCAAAATTGGGGTTCCCCCTTCTTGATATTTGGATGCTAAATTAGCATTAAAATCCCAAACAACAATCTAGTCTAACTTCTCCCTTGATAATCTCATATTATGTACTATTTTCATTGATAAATTTTACCATCTAGGTTTTGAGCCCCATAGAAATTTGTGATTAAAACCTACTCAATTGTCACATTGTTTCTAAAATGTGATGTGAGGACACTCATCCAGGATATGTGTTTTATTGTCATTCATTCAAGAGATTTCCAAAAGGTAACTATCCTCCTTGAGACCTGTTGGAATATATTACATTATTTAGTTCTTTACTAATGTACCATCATGTGTACATATTTAGATTAGGAGTTTATTAGAACTTAAGTACTTTATTAAAGAAATGTAATAAATGCACAAGTGTTAGAATATGCAATGATGTAAATGTGCATGTAGTCCACATGTACATAAGTCCTTAGAATAGAATAGTGAGGTGTCATAGGAATATTGAAGGCAAATATTTGCATCTCATTATAAATAGGCCTTCATAGAGTAGAAGAGAGAGAGGATTTTGGAGTGTATAGGTAGAGTAGTAGTAGATACAATGTAGATCCATTTTGTGAAAATGGAGAGGTTGTGACCTCCATTGAATAGCATTGTATATTTTTGTGAGATTTCATTAATGGCTATTTCTTGAGTTATTTTAAAAGTTTCTTATCATATTTTCATACATATTAGTTAGTCATTATCATAATTATAATATTGCATGCTTATTTCCATACTTGTGGTTGCATTTCATTTAATTTTATAGCTTCAAAAGCTAACATTGGTATCAGAGAACTAGGTATATCAATAGAAATTAAAGATATCCACAAGAGAGATTGATAGGATATAGCAAATATTATTTTTAAAAATTTTGAAATTATATTTGGCTAGATTTTTTCTACAGAGTTGCAGAAAAACTTGTGACAACTAGAACTCAGCATTGAATCCACTAGATTGTCAAATCAACTAGTGAATATTATTTTATATGGATTTATAGAAATTTCTATTATCATTTCCTAGTACTTTTTTGTAGAAGAAGGAGATTTCAAAGAAATTTGGGAAGATTCCTACAAAATCTAGGAAGAATATCTTCTTTGGAATCAATCTAATACCTGAAACAAAAATTTGGAGATTGAATATTTGGAGGCCTAAGGAGAAAGGTCCCATTACAAGATTTTTTGATTGAAGACTCCAAGTTAGATATTGAGGAGATATCTAGTGGCCAAGGAAGCCACATTGAAGATTACAAATCAAGGAGGAGGTCCCAGAAAGAAGACCCCATTGAAGGAAGAAGAGACTCTAGGAGAAGAGTCCTAGTGAAGATTGGATATTGGTGATCTCCATTGAAGATTGAAAACTTCACATTGAAGGAGAGACCCATAGGAGGTCCCATTAAATAACTTCCACATTTGGAATATTGAATATTGAGAAGGACTAGCAAAAGTACCATTGCAAATTTTAGAAGTAGCATATTTCAGAGATCCTAGAGGGATATCTCATTGTCAAACTTCCATAGTAGAAGGTTGAATAAAATGTCTCATTGGGAAGACCATAAAATTTGCAATAGTAAATACCTTAGAGAAGAGGTCTCAAGAATAAAAAAGGAGAAGGCTTGGAGAGCCTCATTAAAGGAGAAAGTCATTGAAGGAGTTCCTAGGAGAACTCATTGGAGAATATTTGAGGAGAACTCAAGGAGAAGTTTATGATAAAGAACTTGGGACAATTATCACCATCCGACAACAAGCCCAAGAGAGAAGGATTTGGAAAGAAGCTTGCTAGAATTTGGTGGATAATAGTGAATACCTCAAGATAGTTAGAATCTTGAGAAGAATACCATTAGATAGGCCATGATTGAAGTCAAAATTTGATAAGAAAATTGAAGGAGAAAGGAGATAGAGAAGCCACCAAATCTAAGTGATTTGGGGATTACCATTTAAGGCTCAAATATTATTTTAGATATAGGATATTTTCTAGTTTCTATAACATAGTAATTAGGATTTATTGAAGAAAAAATCAGCTATATTTGGAGGATTTCCCTACCAAATTTTTGAGGTTCAAGGATAGCATTTTAGTGAAGATATTGACTACCAAATGGTAGCAATTAGGACAACATTACTAGCTACAAAACTTCAAACTTATAAAGTGCATTCTAAAGAATAATTAAAGCCACTAAACTACAACATTGGGTAGCAAGTTAGAGGAGTCTCTAAGCTACAAATAGGTGAGCTAAAGAGTTGTTTTGGACAACCTAGAAGAGCTGCAATTTCATATACTAAAAGGTAGAATTTAGGTGATTCAAATCACTAATATCATCATCATCTACAAAGGTAGAAAGGTATGCAACAAAGGTGCAAAAGGTTCATTAGTTGAAATTTTATATTTGGTTCTTTATTAAGTTTATCAAGCACCAGTTTCAAGGTTTAAAGGTTGCATAAATAGGTTTCAATTTAAAGTCTTCAAGGTGGTGCAAAAGTTATAATCTTCAAGGTTCAACCTGCACATAAAAATAGAAGTTAGATATATTTTGAGAGAAAGAAAAATATCAACTATCTATTGTCTATTCAAGAAAAATAAGACTCTACAAATTTGCATATACTATAGTGCAAAAATATTATTGAAAAACTTGGAATTAACAAAGTAAAAGTAGCCAAGCAAGGAAAGTATTGCCAAGGGTTAGAAGGTAACATTGACTTTAGTTTTATCTCAACCTGCAAAGGAAGTTGGAGCCAACATTTTGAGAAGCCAAGAGAGTTAGTTTAAGAGTATAGGGAGGTAAACATCTACACATCTTATTCTATGTTTGCATAGCATCTCATTAGAGCCACTCAATAGAGCTCTAAAAGTGAAGTATCTCCAAGGAAAAGGGAGATAACTCAGATAGCATTAACCTGCATTCATCACCCAAGCAATAATAAATATTGCTTACAAGTAGAAGATAACAAAGAAGGTGAAAGCATAAGCAGGAGATATAGCTATACTAAGGACATCAAGCCAAGTACTTTCAGCATCTAGGAAGCCTTTGGTGAAGGCAAAATAAGTTACATCAAAAGGTCTTTGAAAGTAAAGCAAGGTATCTTACCTATATAATAGTCTTTGGTTAAGGCATCATAGGTAAACTCAGCAATTTCTACCTCAAATAAATGCAATCAAATGGCTCATAGGGCACGTCCCTATTCAACCCACATAACTGAGTTGGAAGTATTTTTTTTGGCACTTAGACAAGCCTTCATTTTTGCCCATGCAATTACAATAACTTGCACCATTGCAAGTGTTTCATTCAACTCGGATATCTAGTGTGGAAGTCATCACAGGTAAAAATAAAAACTCATCTTGCCTAAGGAGGAGGCACATCGAACTACAATGCAAATTAGAAAGGTTGATTTGGTTTTAAATAAGGTTTAGTCACTACCTGAAGCCAACGCACAGCCTCGATTGACGCTCAATTGAAGTGTTAGAGGAATAAGATATTTTTACCATTGAAAATTTGGAGAATATTTATCATTCATCTATCATAGATGCATTGGAAGTAGAGCAAGAAGTAAAATGAATAAGCATTGAGAAGCGAGACTCAATCGATTGAATAACCTAAGGTAGTTAGGGTAAAGTGGTGAAAGACTTGCACCATGTGGAAGGTGTTATATTCTAACCAGTAGGAAAAAACCACAATATTAAGGATAACTTTAGCACTAAGTAGAGATAAATCCTTAAGTGAAGATATCATTTGTATAATGCTCTTGAAGAAGCATTGATCATAGGTCAAATATGTTGAAGGAATATATTAACTCACCTAACACCACTTGTCATTTGGCATTGGAAGAAGGTGTAGTAGAAGTATTTTTGAAGGATTTAGACAACACAAGTGCCACTTAAAACTATCCATATTAAACTGTGTTCCAATCTAGAGAGATGCCCTTAATAGAAGTGTTGGTATAGCACTCATTTAGACAAATCTAATTTGAAGGTAAGAGATGCAAATTTAAGGCAGCATTTAAGAGTTAAATTGGCATGAAGATCCATGACCAATAACATAGTAAGCTTACCAATTGAATAGAAGTGTGTAGGCTAGCATAACAACGTTGAAGAAGATCACATTTTCCAGGTGAAGAGAAGTGCACAAACTAGCAAATCAATGTTGAAAAGAAGCATGTTTTCTAGTTGAATAGAAGGGCATAGGACAACATACTAAAATTGAGGAAGACCGCATAATTTAGTAAATAAAATAAGTGAAATATTTACATAGCATCTCAAAGTTGACAAGGAGTCAACCACCATCTAATTTGCAAATATTCAAGTTGATTGCAGGGAGCTTGCAAGCCAGAATTAAGCAATTGAAAAGGTGAGAATTATTCTTAGAAATATTGCAAGTTTATTAAGGTTGATATCAACTAAGTTATATACTCTAGGATATTGAATATTAGGAGTAATAAGGAGTGAAAAGAAATCCTAGAAAGCATATTTATTGCCTTGAGAAGAAGGTAGAAAATAGAAGCATTAAAATATTTATTATTATTGCTTCAAACATTTACAAACCTTAAACAAGGAGACATAAGGTTAGTGAAATCTAATTTGTAAATACATGGTCTTTCTAAATTTCTAACTTGGGGATTGCATAAACCTCAAACTATGCAAAATATAGTGAAGGACAACTCGAGAGTGATGGTGAGTGAAATTTTAAATTTTGAATCTTTGGTGAGCGGGAAGCAGAGAGATGGTAGTAAGGGAGCAAGGAGCGGATCGAGAGTGCACGCAAGTGGCATCAACGATGGAACGACCAGCCAAGAGAATGGGAGTGAAGCAACATCTAAATCCGACATGGGGGTCTCGGATGATGCGAACGGTACTTGTGGGAGGAAAGAACCTCCGGATAAAGCATCGATGGGAAGCAAGAAAACCCACTCAACATCATTTGTAGAAGTGCTCAAGGGAAATCCCAAACCCCCTCTAGTTGCACCATGCACTTTTATCCCTCAGGGTTGCGATGTCATCCTACCAAAAGAAGTCATGGAAGGGTACATTACCCTCGACTCCTTCTCCCTAGTTGGGAAGTTTGTAGGTGGAAGGCCCGATATGGATGCTATCCGTCGATGGGTGACGATAAAATGGAAAACCAAGGGCTACCTAGAACTGATAGCCATGTCCAGAGGTTTCTTCATGATACGGCTCAATACCCAAGAGGATGCGGATCACATTCTATCTGGGGGCCCATGGTTCTTCGAAAGAAGGAGCCTTTTCCTTCGCAAGTGGGGAGTGGACTTCGATCTAGAGACCCAGAATATCAATTTCGCTCCCATTTGGGTCCGACTCCCAAACTTACCCTCTCACTTCTGGCATGAGGATGTGCTTCAGGGGATTTCCTAGGTGATTGGGGAGCTCATCACTATCGACCCTACAATGCATGCCCGATCATGATTGATGCAGGCCCATATCTATGTTAATGCAAACTTGGAGACCCAGCTCCCAGACCATGTGAATCTGATCTACGGGTCCTACCATCGATGTCAAGCGATGGAGTATGAGAATAAACCCTCTTTCTACACTAAATGCCACTCTTAGGGGCACCTCCAAAGCCAGTGCCCAAAACTGAAACCTATGTAGAATGATTACCAGGAGATGCTACACCCACCCAAAGGAGAAGTCCAGAAGATGAAAGCTAAAGTGGGCCCATGCCATGACCCCAAAGGCAAGAAGCATGCTCCCCCTCCTCCAAATGGTGACACGAGTAAGGCAAGTACCCTGTTTGCTTTTTCCAATAGGTTTAGTTTACTCAACAATACAAATCTCAATGCAAATGATAATGATGAGGAGAGTCCTCAAGAGGAATTCCCTGGATCAAACCAATTGGATCAACCAACTATGAAGGCAAGCCCTTCCCAGCAAACCCATTTTTCATCCCCAGACCCATGCCCTAATTCCCCATCGGCTATGGCACCTGAGTCCTAGGCCCCATCACCCAATCCCCCTATCACCTAACCCAGTGCCCATCTCCTCCCCACCCAACATGTTTGGATCATCCCATCCCCCACCCAAAACCCATGGCGATGAGGTTGATAGTTCTGAGTCATCTCATGAGTCCCCAGAGGCTTGGAGCCCTAAATAGACCAGAAGCTTTAAAAAATTCCAAATTGATGTTGGAGGTGACAAAAAGAAGGGCAGACCCTCTAGTGCAGAGCAGAGGAGTAGAGACATAGTAGAAGACATAGCCAATGGCACCCAATGAACTCTCTTTTAGGAATTGGGAATTCCCAATAGAGAAGAATCAAAGAGATCCAAACCTCCTATGCACAACAAGGCAAAGGAGGAAAAAAACCCTCCAAGAGTTCCAAATGAGAATCCTCTCCTGGAATGCGAGAGGGTTAAATGGGGCAGCAAAACAAAGACTTGTTGCTTCTATGCATAAGGATTCAAATCCCACAATTTTTTTAATTCAAGAAACCAAATTAGGCACGCAGTGCTCACCTAAAGTTGCCAAGGTTATTTGGAGAAAATGTGAGTTTTCCTTTAGCCCTACCTCTGGAACCTCTAGCGGCCTCCTCTATCTCTGGGATCCAACCAAGGTGGAAGGAAGAGTAATTTTAGGTGAAGGATGAATCTCCAACATTTTCTTTCATGACTCTATTACTAAGCACTCCTGGGTTTTGATGAATGTCTATGCCCCAAATAGCTCTCAGGATAGACTGGCCTTGTGGAACAATCTCACTCAGATGAGAGAAGCATTCAACAATATCCCCTGGATCCTTGTTGGGGACTTCAATGCCCCATTACACCCCTCTGAGAAGAGAGGCGGGAAAGAGATCACTCCTAAAATCATAGGGGACTTCAGCCATTTCATGGATACAAATGAATTAATGGATGTTCAGCTATGGGGGTCTTAGTTTACTTGGAGTAACAGAAGGGTGGGGGTGACCTCATTCAGGAAAGGCTTGACCATTTCCTTCTTTCTCAGGATGCGCTTCCTCTATTCGGAGATGCCAGCTTATAGGCCATGCCTAAGATCGGGTCTGACCACAACCCCCTAATATTCAAAATAGTCAATAGACCCCAGTTCAAAACTCCATTTCACTTCGAGGCAATGTGGACCCAACACCCTAACCTTAAAGATCATATTGTTGAATGGTGGGGGAAAGTTTCCTTGGAACTATCACAAACCAGGTTACTCAGAAATTGTGGTCTATTAAAGCCAAACTAAAGGTGTGGAATAAAGAAACCTTTGGAAATATCTTTGAAAACAAGTAGAACATCAAGGACAGGCTCCAAAGAATCGAAAATCAGTTTCAGCAGGGCCAAGGGGATGACAGCCTGAGAGCCAAAGAAAAACTTCTGCTCTCGGATTACCACAACATTTTGAGGAAGGAAGAGATGTTTTGGCATCAAAAATTGAGACATTTGTGGCTCAAATAAGGAGACTCCAACTCAAAGTTTTTCCATATTTCCATGCTCAGACATAGAGGGGCAAACAGGATCAAGGGTCTGATCAGGCAAGATGGCACTTTCACTTCCAATATCCATGAGATCCATGATGAAGCGGTCCATCACTTTGAGTCCCTCCTTGGCTCCTACCCTACCCCCTCTACCCAAGCCATGGATTCCCTTCTTGAGCACATCCCCAAAACCATCTCTGATAGCATGAATACCTATCTACTTAGCCCTTTAAGCCCTGAGGAGATCCACCAGGCCCTTTTCTCCATGCAACCAGACAAAGCCCCAGGCCCCGATGGTTTCTCCCCAAGGTTCTTCCAAGCCTATTGGGACATCATCGGCCTTGATCTCTGCCAAGCCATCTCAAAAATGTAGAATTCTAGAGTTATTCCTAGGGATGTGAACTCCACCTTCCTCGCCCTCATTCCTAAAGGCTCCAGCTCCAAATCCCTGTCTGATTATCGACCCATAAGTCTATGTAATGTCATCTATAAAATCCTATCCAAAGCCATGGCCAACAGACTTAAAGGCATCCTCCCATCCTTGATCGACCCTTGCCAAGGAAGTTCTGTTAAGGGTCAAAATATAGTGGATGGAGTCATAACCATTCATGAACTCATTCATTCTACCCTTAATTCTAAAAAATCAGCTTTCTTCCTTAAGCTCGACATGAACAAAGCCTTTGATAGAGTTGATCGAGAGTTTCTGTCCAAGGTTCTTCAGAAGTTTGGGTTTCATGATAATTGGGTTCATCTGATTTCGTAATGCATCTCCTCTTCTTGGATTTTTGTGCTGGTAAATGGCTCTACTATAGGTTACTTCCCTAGTACCAGAGGGTTGAGGCAAGGGGATCCCCTCTCCCCCATCCTCTTCATCATTTTGGTTGAGAGCCTCGGATGAGCTATTAAAGTTGCCTGCTCCAGGGGGTTGATCTCTGGAATTAAAGTTGCATCCAACCTCCAGCCCTCGACTCACCAGTAGTTCATGGATGACACCCTATTGGCAACTACTACTTCTGTCTCTGAAGCAAGAGTCATCAAATCTATCCTCAACCTCTACAAGGAAGTCGTCGGACAAAAAATCAACTTCACCAAAAGTAAGATTTATTTCACCAATACCCCATTGACCCGACAAGCCAAAATAGTGAATATTCTAGGTTGTTCCATTGCAGCATTCCCAGCCACCTACCTTGGCCTCCCAATGTTTCAAGGGAGACCTGCCAAGTCAATGTGGAATAATGTCACTGAGAGATTTCATAAGAAGTTGGTTGGGTGGAAAGGTGCCCTTCTTTCTCAGGCGGGTAAGGCCACCTTGGTCATGTCTGTTCTCCAAAGCATCCCTGTGTATTTTTTATCAGTTTTCAAAATCCCTACAGTAGTAGGGGCAACGATTGAGAAAATTCAAAAGCGCTTCCTATGGGTTGGAGCTGACAATCAAAAAAAGTTCCATCTAGTGGCCTGGGATAAAGTATGTTCTCCAAAAGATAAGGGTGGGCTTGGATTTCATAGGATCAGTAAAATGAATCAGGCCCTCCTAGCTAAGCAGGCATGGAAGGTGTTCACTAATGAAAACTTGGAGTGGGTCTCAATTATTAAAATAAAATACCTGCAACACCATTCCTTTAGGGATGAAGGGATTCCTCAAGTAGGGTCTCATTTCTGGCGGTCTATCATCCAAACCAGACATTTGCTCCAACAAGGAACCAGGTGGCAGCTTGGAGATGGGAAAGCCATCAATTTTTGGCATGATCCCTAGGCAAGGGATGAGCCCCTCATCAGGGATCCCGATATCACTACGATCAAACATCTCACTGACAGCAGGTTTGGGTCAAAAGTCATAGATTTCATTGTGCAAAATCAGGACTATCGTAAGTGGAAGAAGCTTCATTTCAGAGTAAGCAATGCAGTTCTAGATAGAGCCATTTCCTCTCTGCAGATAGTTCTTAGGGTAAATTTCATTCCTAAGACCCAGAAGGAAGACAAACCCTTCTGGAAAGGCACTAACGATGGCTCCTTTTTGGTTAAGTCTACCTTTTTCTTGATGGACCCTCCTCAGAACATGCACAAAAATAAGATTACCCCTACTATAGTAAAAAGAATTTGGCTCAAGCATCTCATCCCAAAAGTGGCTCATTTTTGTTGGCTAGCTTTCCAAAATAGGATTCTCACCACAAAAAATCTGATTAAGAGGGGTATCATAGTCCCCAATAGGTGTTACTTGTGCTTACAAGCATGGGAGTCCACTCAACATCTCTTGGTAGAGTGCCCCTTTACCTACAATGTTTTCTCCATGTTGGTCAGTTTGTTCCAGGTCAAATGGGTGTGGCCCCAATCAATCATTGATCTATTTACTCAGTGGCCCAAAGTGTTTCAGAACCCCAGGCTCAAGTTCTTGTGGGAAGCATTGTTGCACCACACGATGTGGCAAATATGGCTCGAGCGTAATAGCAGAATCTTCAATGATCGCTCCAGGGACCCAGAAGTTATGGCCAACAAAGCCCTTTGCTTTGCAATTGAAAATGCAAACCTAGTCCCCTGTTTGGACACTCCTACATCTGGGTTGGAATCTTCCCTGTTCAAGTCCCTTGGCATATCTTCTGAGTGCACCAGATCCCAGACCCATACCAGCTGCAGATCCACTGTCAAGTGGAACCCTCCCCCTAGGGTGGCTCAAGGTGAATTTCGATGGATCATCTAAAGGCAACCCTAGAGATGTTGGGGTTGGAGGAGTCATCAGGGACCATGAAGGCAAAATTATCAAAGCCTTCATCAAAAATCTGGGGGTCCAGTCAAACAATTATGCCGAAGCCCGAGCCCTATGGAGGAGCATTGAATTCAGCAAAGGTCTAACCAACCCCATGATTTTTGAGGGGGATTCCCTAAATGTGGTCAACCACATCAAGAAAAACACCAAGGGTGGATGGAATATTCAAAATATTATCCAAGAGAGTCAACTCACCCTCATACAATGCCCACTCAACACAATCCAACATGTGTTCAGAGAGGCAAATATGGTGGCTGACCTATTGGCAAACAGAGCAACCAATCAAAATGACCTTACCATTTGGGAAGACTCCTTCCCTCAGGACATCATCGATGCTACCAAAAATGATGTGGAGCACATTTCCAACTAACAACAAGCGGTACTCCAAAGGTGTTTTTATTAACACCAAGGGTGTTCATTTCAACACCAAGGATTTTTGTTCCCCTTCCCAAATCATCATTGTCTCCCGTAAAGTCGGTTGTACCACTCACCATGTGAGCCATTCTGATCATGGCAAAGCTCATCCTCACCCCTGCTTCCATTTTTTCACCTCGTGCCTCCACTTCTCCCTCCTTGTTTTCCTCCATCTCTCATTGTCTACCCTTCCTCCCTTCCATTTCCACCACCCTCCCACTTTCTACATCATCGACTTCATCCTGGTTGTTAGCCCCTTCCACCTTGGCACCCAATCTAACCCCTCGCTTTGCCATGTTTCCTCCCTATCACATGTAGGTGATGAGGTTGGTATGTCTTGTTGCTTTTTGGTGGATTTTCCAACTTGCATCGTAAAGGGCCCTCCTTCTGGTTTTCTCCCTTGCTACAGTCCTAGGCCCTATTTATTTCTCTACCACCCTCTCGAGCGTACTCACTTGTGGTGTAGCTCTCTTGTTGGTGGTTTCCATTTTGGGTGCTTGAACTCCTATAGTCGTTATGGCATGATGGCCATTCTTGAACCATCAGAGCTACAACTCGAACTAGTAGCCTAAAGCTCTACTAGAAGCCAAGGGGTTCATCCCCTTTTTCAAACTTTTTAGTGGTGTGGATGAGTGCGTCACCAGCGACTTTGTAAGCTCGTGGAACAATGGAGCGGTCCAGGTTTGAGGGCTCCACATCGAGGTAAATGCTCATTTGATAGCTGAAATTTTTGGTTTGGCTCCTAAGGGTAGGGCGGTGCGTCGGGACAAACACAATTTCAAAGAAGAAACTGAGCATTTCCCTGATAAAGGCAAGGAGTTGGTTTGGGAGAAGGGAGGAGTCCTCCGGTCCTCTCTCCCTCACCCTTGGGACTCTATCATAGTGCCCATCATTCAATTTATCACTATTGAAAATCCTAGTATCCCCCTCCGCTCCTATCACCTAGCCTTCATCAACCACCTCCATGACATCAAGCCCATAAACATCCCTAAATTTTCTCATTAGGTCCATCAACATCACCATTGAGAACTTTAGGGACAAGAAATCCTCCAAATACCCATTACACCAGGGCTTGTTCCTCGTCATTTACAAGCATGCCCTCATGTCTCACCCTAGAGGTGGCCCTTCCTTTCCCCCCAATCTCGAAGCCCTCCATTGAGCCAACCCATAAGCCCAAGCCTTGTGACCCTAACCCACCATTGGAGTCCCTCAACCCCTCTACCGGTATGCCTCTACATTCTTCTTCCCCCTCTCATGTTCCTCTAAAATCCATCAACCCCTTACAACCTAGCAGTAAAGGGGAATATATCCCACTACCCAACCCAAATGGCACAACCCTTGTGGAGCCTCGTCCCATCGCTCCACACTTGAGAAGCAAGAGGAAAGTCATATGCCCCCCTCAAAGTAGAAGCTCACATCATCTAAGGAGGAAATGCATGGATTATTTGTGACCGTCGCCTAAGATCATTCTGGATGATGAGAAAGATACTAGGAGTAGTGCATATGAAGAATTGCATACCAACACTATCAATCAGATAACTATATTAGTGGAGCATCTCAATGTTATAGCTAACATGATCAAGGAGGAGGGTGCCATCCTTTCTAACATCATCAATGAGTTCCAGGAGCTCCCAACTGCCCTTAGTGTCCTGCTCATAAAATATCATAAGGGCATCACCAAGTAGGAGGATGAGGAAGAGTCCCAGTAGGTTTGAGGTGGTGGTAGCTGGTAGATGGTCTACCTATGGTTTTTTTGGTTTTTGCTCTATTGTTGTATCCCCTCTTTAGGGTTCTTGTCCATGGAGTTGTTCTAAATTTTATTTTCAGTTCTTGTAGTTAGTCTATTATAGGGTTCTTCAGACTGTAGATCTTCTTAATGTCTATCCCTGTGATGATGGGATGTGTCAAATTTTGTACTACTGGCATACCAAATGCCTTATGTAACAGGGATTGGGCCCTTCAACCCGACAAGTAAATAAAATTTTTTTACCTACCAAAAAAATATTCTAACTTGGGAGATACAAGGAATCCTACTCCAAATTGAAATTGTAGAAATTTATAAAATTCATTATACAAAGGTAGAGTCAAGTCAAATTCTATATTTATTTAAAATTTGGAATATTAATTTTATTAGTCTCATACTCAAGCTAAAGATTACTTAACTATCTTGAGGATATTGATAATTTCTATCTAATTACGTCATTAAGATTTCTACTAGGAGAGATAAAATGGTTGTTGTAAATAGTTGAACATTATATTAAAATTTTCATCTCATTATTATGGAGAAAAAATGAATTTAACTTAAATCTTGAAAGTATAGCATTCTATCAAATCTATAGTTCATTTATTTTCAAGAAAAAAATATCTTTTACAAAACTTGAAAATTGGAAATATTTTCTTCAATATTGGTCTATCAAATTGAAAGGTAGTAGTTAATCCTTCTACTATGGAGTCATAAGGTAGACTACTTCAAAAGGTTTTATCAAAATTATTCTTGATTAATCATATTCTACAAGTCTTTACAAAAGTTGACTATATACTCAAATTCCACTTAGATAAGAAAATATAAGGAGACATTAGTCTATTAAGACTAATAAGGAAGGAATATGACTACATCAAATAATACAATAAACAATGATATGAACAACACTATTAGAAAGGAAAGAGCAAGTGTCATAAAAATTGGAATCAAGAATTTACTTATAAATTCTGAAGGAGACTTAGATCTTACTTCAAAAAATATTCATAGTGAAGCTTTAAAAGATAACTTTGAAACCATGGAATATTATCTACATGCTCAACTCATTGAAGCAATTGATAATGGAAAGAGTGACATTCAAATTCCTTTAAAATTTGGTAGCATATTATATATGGCATTACTTACATTCAAATGTTACAAGGATAAGAATGTAGAACAAAGAGGATTGATAGAATTACTTAAACTAAAAACAGAAATGGATGAATCATACCTAGAGTAGATATTTCAATCCTCATGCAATATTGGTACTTCAGGTTCTACTAACACAAAATATTATCATTATATCTTAAGTGTTTGTTCATAATATTCTATACAAAACCTTGGGATCATACCTTCTTTCTAAGCCTCTTCGTCTTGCACCATACCTTCCTTAAACAATTTAGCAAAATAATCCATTGAATGGAAATGCATACTTGGGATCATATCAAAGGAGTGTTCGTTCTCATCCTAAAGAGATTCCATATTATTCATTTGTCTCCTAGCACAAGTAGCCCAATGGAAAATTTTTGATGTTTCTATCACCTTCCAATAACCAAGTGGTTCTTGCTCTCTATTTCTAGTAGATCTCCTCTTGATTGTCAATATCCTAAACCACTTTACACAATTCATCATCTTCTTTTTTGATCTACTTTGTAATTGTTCCTTCCATAAATATTTTTTGCACCTCATCCCATTTGACCACCAATGGAGCTGTTTGAACCTAGAAGTCTAACTTCTTAGTTTACCTTCATTGTTTTAATTTATCCTTGACATAATGAAGTTGCTTGTGGACTCTAAACATTGGTGTCTCATATATCGGTCATCCATTTTCCCATAATTATGGGATTTTATTTTGAATCTCCTTCTTTTGTAATCAAAATTTTTCAAATTTGAATAGTTTGCAATGTCGCCCTGTCTTGATACCCTTCCAACAGAATGGGAAAATAATCTAAAATTGGACCCTCCAAAATCTAAAATTTTAGATTCTAGTTCACAAATTCCTCCTATGAAACCAAAAAATATCTGAATATCACCTTCCTACCATGTGGATCCCTCCTCTTATTATTCCAAGTATAGTTGGTTTTGAGACATTTAATATCCACCAAGTATAATGCATGGAGTTGGGCAATCATAAGTCGATCCCTTGGGTCCAAAATTGGGGTTCCCACTTCTTGATATTTGAATGTTAATTTAGCATTAAAATGTTGGATATTTTGAGTTAAGTTGTCATTGATGTCAAGGAATAAATTCATAATTGATGTCAAGAAGAACAATGCAAAGGTTAATGGCAAAATATCTTCATATTATGTGGAACCAAATGAAGGCAGGTTTTTATTAAAACCATGGATGGGCAAATTAAAAGGTTTTTCATAAAAACCCAAGGAAGCTTTTTAAAAGCTAAAGGAGGTTTTAATATTTACTTTATAAAATATTTAAATTCAATTTGAATATAAATTTTATAAATAAATATTACTTATACAAGGAAGCTTTAATTTTTAGTAAATTCTAAGGTTTATAAATATAATTTATAATATTTAACTTATTTTAAATTTAAATAATTTATTTATTATAAACTGCTGACGTCATCAAAATCAAAATATTCGTCGACGTGAAGTGCAAAGGCAATAAAGGGTATTTAAACCCCAAGGAAAACCTTAGGAAGATTGATCATTTGATTTGAGGCACATGCAAAAATACGAAGTCTATAGAAATTGTGAAGTCAAGGCAGCGAAGGCAAAGGGAACACGTCGTGGTCATGCAAGTGGCAAGGAAGAGGAGAGAGCTCGTGTGGTCTATCCAAAGGCTAGGCAAGGGGGAATCCAAAGGCTATAAAGCCTTTTTTGAAAAGGCTTAAGTAGCCAAGGCGCTTAATCTAGCATGTGGAGCACTTGGCTCACATGGCTAGCTAGTCATAGCCAAGGCACCAACCAAGGAGAGGGCGCAAGGTCGAATCCCTGAAAATCATGGAAGGGGATTTTACAAAGGTTTTTATAAATTAAATTTTATTTTGCATGTGTGCTAAGGTTTAGGAGGTATAAGGGGTGTTTTATGCAATTTTATTATTATGCTAAGGTTAGGGAGTCATAAGTTAATATTGGAATTATTTACCTAGGTGGTAAATAGGTATTTTACTAGGGTAAATATTATTTTTACCTTAGGAGATAAAGAATGGAGTTGTGATATCAATTTTTTGTGATATTGAGAAATTGAAGGTGTATTTTGAAAGGGTAATTTTTGTGAAAATATTATTGTTGAATATTGCTATTGAGATGGAGATATAAGGTGTATCATGAAATTGAGCTATACTTGTATTTGTGAAGTATAACACTTGTTATCTAACCCTTGGTACTTGGAAAATAAGAAGGCATTGTTTGAAGGCAGTTTTTGAGAGGACTTTCTCCAATCAAGAAAAGGTATGGGCAAATTATTCCATGTGTAAAAATGATGAATGTGAGTGTATTTTTGAAAATAGGTTTGGAGTGAAAAGGATTTGATTGGGTTTCCTTATTGAGTGTGTTTGAGTTAATGCTTCAAGGTTTTATGGAATAAAGAGTTATTATTAAAACCTTGTTTTATAAGCATTGTTGTTGAAGCCATTGGTTGAGCAAAGAACTAAGGTTTGAAAAGAACATGAGTATCATTGTTATGTGAGAGTTGGTTGTTGAGCATTGTTGGAAATATTTTGAGTGAATGTCATATGCTTGGACTAGGGTTTGTAAGGAATGATTTTTTCATTGAGTGATTGGTTGAGTAGAGTTGGTTGAACCTAGTCAAGTGGGTGTGTGAAGTGATTGTTCAAGTTCCATAAAACAAACTATTCTATATTCTAAATTAATTTAAGAAAGTGATTGAGCATTGTGTTTAGTATAGAGCATATTAAGTCTCTAATAATTTTCTTTATGTTTCTATGAGATTGGACAAGTTCTAGTGTGGACTTGTTGAGCAGATTTGAGGTAAGTCTTTGAGAAGACTTGTGGACATATTTGAGTAGTATTTTGTGGAAGCTTGCAATACACATTGAGAGCAGTTGCAAGTCAGAGTGGGTGTGTGAGCTTTTGTGAAATATTACAAGGCATATTTGTGATAAGTCTTTGAAAAGTCTTGAGAGTAGAGTTGATTTATTGATTTGTTCAAACCTTGAGTTAAGATTTGGGGTAGATCTAGTAGAGTTGAGTCAAGCTTTGAGTTAAGGCTTGAGGACAGATACTAAGGAAATATTTGTGCTAGACCTAAGGATTGTGTTTAGTGTATATCAGAGGACAGAGATTGAGGATAGATTTTGGTGCATATTTGAGGACAGGTTTGTGCCAGACCAAGTACATAGATTGAGCATATTTGTACTAGACCGAAGGACTATGTTTAGTGTAGAATTAAGATAGAGCTTTGGAGGTGACATAGAGCAGAGGACAATTGTCTTTAGTGGAGAGAGGTCCATAAGCTAGTGCAGTGGAGGCAGTAGTCTTCTAGAGGATCACCAACTAGAGTAGAGAAGAAGGAGTTCTCCTATGGATAGAGATCCATGAACTTGATTTAGGGGATTGGGATCTCCTTTGGACAGAGGTCCATAAACATTGTAGGGAAAGGATTCCCAAGAGAATTTATTTGAGAAAAAATTATAAGAAATATTTTCTCCGTGGAAGTAGCCATATTTGGGTGAACCACGTAAAATCATGTCTCTCATGTGTGTGATGCTTTGTGTGATGTTTACTTCTTTAATATTGTTGATGCTATTATTTGGATTAAAAAGAAAAAAATTTTATTGTATACTGTTCACCCCCCTCTCAGTATAAGCACATGTTCTTCAATTGGTATCAGAGCGGGTCTCTCCGTGAAAAGACTAATATCTTGGAGGAGGATCCATCAGTAGCACACATGACTTCAAAAATGAAGAAGAGACTATGTTTGACATAAAATAGGAATTCTTTTTCTCTCAAAAATTTAGAAAAACTTAGAGAGAAGAATTCAAGCTTGAAGGAATAAGTTCAAGAAGATGAAGAAGCAAGGATGGAACCTATACAAAATCTCACAGAACTCAAGATTAGGGTGGAAGAAGGAAAGAAGATTGAGCAGGACATAACAGATCTATTGAGAGCTAGGGAAATAGAATGTGAAATATTGGAAGCAAAAATTGTCCACCTAAGGAATGAAGTTGAAAGGACCAAAGTTCTACAAGATGTAGAATATGAGAAATAGAAAGAGGAATCAAGTCTTCAAAAAGCATAAACCTCAAACAAGGATAAGCTAGAAAAGGATATCAGAAAGGAAGAAAGCAAAGGAGAACCCTGGATAAGAGTTAATCATAAGAGGAATATTACTTCACCATAAACTTCAAGACATCCAAATAGGTTACATAATTTCTTCCATGGTCATTGCTTTTCTTGTAATAAATATGGTCATAGAGTTGTACACTGTACTCATCATGCAAGAAACAATGTAAATAGAAATTTCAATTCCTTTGCACCTCTCATGGATGATGATATTATATGTTACAAATGCAATAATTTTGGGCACAAGGCTAGATGGTGTAAAATGATACTTCCTGAGTCTAGAAAAATAATTTCAACAACTAGAAAATATGGAAGGGAAAATGTTAAGGCTAGATCAATGTTAGTTCAAACAGCCCTTCATGCTCAGGATAAATAAGAACAATGGTATCTTGATAGTGGTTTCTCTAGTCACATGACAGGAGACAAAGATAAATTCATTGTACTAAAAGAAACCAATAGAGGATCAGTAAGTTTTGGTGATAATGGATCAACAAGGATTGGTGGAAGAGGAACTCTAAGTTTGGATAATGGGAAAACAAAAACAAAAAATGTGTTGTATGTTAAAGGGTTAAAACATAATCTGTTAAGTATAATTCAACTTTGTGATCAAGGTTACATGGTTACTTTTCATCCAGATAGGTGTGAGATAAGAAAATCAAAAATTGGAAAAATCATTGCCAATGCAAGAAGAACCCCAAACAATTTATACATGCTCAATGAGATCAAAGGGGAAAAGTGCTTTCTATCACAAGAATATGAGAGTTGGTTGTGGCATAGAATATTGGGTCACTTGAATTTTGACAACATAGTCAACATAAGCAACAAACAAGTGGTCAAAGATTTACCCAAAATAAGAAGACCTCAAAGCACAATTTGTGCACCCTATCAACATGGAAAGCAAAATAGGACAACATTTAAATCAAAAGGATATATGTCATCTGAGCCATTGAGTCTAATACATACTGATCTATGTGGCCCTACCAGAACATAGAGTATTCAAGGTGATAGCTACTTTATATTGTTTATAGATGATTACTCCAGAATGGTTTGGGTAGCTTTCTTAAAAGAGAAGTCAGAGGCTTTTGAAAAATTCAAAGAATTTAAGGAATTAGTTGAAAATGAAACTAGAAAAAGGATTAAGTGTCTGAGATCTGATAGAGGAGGAGAATTTACTTCAAATGAATTTGTAGAGTTTTGTGAACAACATGGAATCAAAAGAGAATATTCAGTAGCTAGAACTCCTCAACAAAATGGAGTTGTTGAAAGGAAAAATAGGACTGTTGAGAATATGGCTAGAGCTATGCTAAATGAGTCTAAAATCTTAGATGGATTTTGGAGAGAAGTAGTCAACACAATAATATACATAATCACTAGGGCTCAAATGAGGGTAAATCATCACAAGACTCCATATGAGCTTTGGAAAGGAAGAACTGCCACTGTAAAACACTTCAGGATTTTTGGAAGCAAGTGTTACATAAGATGAGAAGATCAAAACTTAGGCAAGTTTGATCCAAGATGTGATGAGGGAATATTTCTTGGTTATTCCTCAAGGAGAAAATCTTATAGATGCTTCAACAAGAGAACACGTACTATGGTGGAAAGCATAAATGTAAAAATTGATGAGAAGATAGATTCAAGAGGACCAGTTCAACAAATTGTGTATCAAGAAGATGAATGTTGTTAAGAAGAGTTTTGTGAGGAATCAGATAAAGAAGAAGAAACACAAAGACTTCTTCCCAAAACTCCATTGAGGTATGTACAAAAGCATCATCCAAAAGATTAAATCATTGGGAATCTAGATGAAAGACAGACAAGGAGAAGGATAATAACACCATCTCTACAAGCAAATTTTTCTTTGCTATCTAATATTGAGCCAAAAGACTTCACTAAGGCAAGTGAGGATAAATTTTGGATTAAGGCAATGGATGAGGAATTAGATCAGATAGAGAAAAGCAAAACTTGGGAACTTGTTCCATGACCAAAGGACAAGAATGTGATCGGCACAAAATGGGTATTCAGAAATAAGTTAAATGAATATGGATAGGTGGTCAGGAATAAAGCAAGGTTAGTATGCAAAGGTTATGCATAGGTAGAAGGAATTGACTTTGATGAGACATTTGCTCCAATTGCATGGCTTGAAGCCATAAGAATGTTTTTAGCCTTTTCAAGTTTCAAAAACTTCAAGGTATATCAAATGGATGTCAAGTCAACATTTCTAAATGGAGTTCTAGAAGAAGAAGTCTATATTGAACAACCAGAGGGATTCATATTAGAAGATAAACCAGATCATGTATGCAGATTGAAAAATGCATTGTATGGTCTGAAGCAGGCTTCGAGAGCATGGTACTCCAGATTGGATAAGTATCTTCAGGAATAGGGATTCAAAAAGGAATAGCAGACAATAATTTATACATCAAAAATGAAGGGAATGATCTATTAATTGTGGTTGTCTATGTTGATGACATCATTTTTGGGGAAACAATGATAAGATGTGTAAAGAATTTTCTAAGAACATGCAAAATGAATTTGAGATGTCTATGCTTGGTGAATTGTCCTTATTTCTTGGACTTCATATTTCACAATCAAAGAAAGGGGTATTTCTCTCACAAGCCAAGTATATAAAATAAATGTTAAAGAAATTTAGGTTAGAATATTGTAAACTAGTAAGTACCCCCATGGTCACAGGATGCAAGTTAAGTAAGGATGATGAATCTCTAGAAGTAGATAAGAGATTATACAGATCCATGATTGGTAGCTTATTGTATGTTACAGCTACAAGACCAGACATAGTACAGTCAATGGGATTAGTGGCAAGGTTTCAGGAAGCACCTAAGGAAACACATGTGGCAGCGGTAAAAAGAATTTTTAGGTATCTAAAAGGGACTATGGATTTTGGGCTTTGGTATCCCAAAAGTGATAGTTTCACACTGACAACATATACAGATGTAGATTGGGCTGGCAACATTGATGACAGAAAAAGCACAAGTGGAGGAGCATTCTTTCTTGGAGACTGTTTAGTCTCTTGGCTAAGTAAGAAGTAGGTTTCAGTATCCTTATCCACAATAGAAGTAGAATACATTGCAGCAGTAGCTAGTTGTACATAGGTGTTATGGATGAAGAGAACTCTAGAAGACTTCAAGATAAAACATGATCATCCTATTCCCATACTATGTGATAATACAAGTGCTATAAGTATCTCAAAAAATCTAGTGATGCACTCCAAAACAAAGCACATTCCGATTAAGTATCATTTTCTGAGAGAACAGGTGATAGATAAATAGGTCAAGCTGGAATATATTTCTACAAAGGAAAAGATAGCAAATATTTTCACCAAGCCACTTTCAAAGGAAACCTTTGAGTATCTTCGAGGAAGACTAGGAGTGAGACTCCCACCCCAGAATTAACCACCTCAAGAGGAGGTGGGGGAGGGGCTAAGCTAAGAGGCTCATTCTTAGCCCCGAGCCCCAAAGGTGACCCTTTGCCATTGATGTCAAAGGGGGAGAGATTTGAGTAAGGGGGAGAGATTTGGTATTTGAGTAAAGAGGAGAGAGCATTGAGCCAAGGGGAGCAATGTCCCAGGGGGAGCATAACAAAGGAAAGGTCAAGTTTTTGGTAAAAATAATTTGGGTTGCCATCAATGACAAAGGGGGAGATTGTTGGACATTTTGAGTTAAGTTGTCATTGATGTCAAGGAATAAAGTCATCATTGATGTCAAGAAGAACAATGCAAAGGTTAATGGCAAAAGAGCTTCATAATATTTTTAATATTATGTGGAAGCAAATGAAGGCGGGTTTTTATTAAAACCATGAATGAGCAAATTATAAGGTTTTTCATAAAAATCCAAGGGAGCTTTTTAAAAGCTAAAGGAGGTTTTAATATTTACTTTATAAAATATTTAAATTCAATTTGAATTTAAATTTTATAAATAAATATTACTTATACAAGGAAGCTTTAATTTTTATTAAAGTCTAAGGTTTATAAATATAATTTATAAGATTTAAATTCTTTTGAATTTAAATAATTTATAAATTATAAAGTGTCGACGTCATCAAAATCAAAACATCCACCGATGTGAAGTGCAAAGGCAATAAAGGGTATTTAAACCCCAATGCAAACCTTAGGAAAATTGATTATTCGATTTTGAGGCACATGCAAAAATTTTGAGTCTACAAAAATTGTGAAGTCAGAGATAACAAAGGTGAAGGGAGCACATCGTGGTCATGCAAGTGGCAAGGCGGAGGAGAGCGCTCATGTGGTCTAGCCAGAGGCTAGGCAAAGGAGAAGCCAAAGGCTTTAAAGCCTTTGTTGAAAGGGCTTAAGTAGCCAAGGTGCTTAAGCTAGCACGTGGAGCACTTGGCTCACACGGCTAGCTAGCCATAGCCAAGGCGCCAGCCGAGGAGAGGGTGTAGGGTCGAATCCTCGAAAATCATGAAGGGGATTTTACAAAGGTTTTTATAAATTAAATTTTATTTTGCATGTGTGCTAAGGTTTAGGAGGTATAAGGGGTGTTTTATGCAATTTTATTATTATGCTAAGGTTAGGGAGTCATAAGGTAATATTGGAATTATTTACCTAGGTGGTAAATAGGTATTTTACTAGGGTAAATATTATTTTTACCTTAGGAGATAAAAATTGAGTTGGGATATCAATTTTTGTGATATTGAGAAATTGAAGGTGTATTTTGAAAGGGTTATTTTTGTGAAAATATTATTGTTGAATATTGCTATTGAGATGGAGATATAAGGTGTATCATGAAATTGAGCTATACTTGTATTTGTGAAGTATAACACTTGTTATCTAACCCTTGGTACTTGGCAAATAAGAAGGCATTGTTTGAAGGCAGTTTTTGAGAGGACTTTCTCCAATCAAGAAAAAGGTATGGGAAAATTCTTCCATGTGTAAAAATGATGAATGTGAGTGTATTTTTGAAAATAAGTTTGGAGTGAAAAGGATTTGATTAGGGCTTCCTTATTGAGTGTGTTTGAGTTAATGCTTCAAGGTTTTCTGGAATAAAGAGTTATTATTAAAAACTTGTTTTATAAGCATTGTTGTTGAAGTGAGTTGTGTGAAGAACTTGAACTAGGGTGTGAAAAGAACATGAGTATCATTGTTATGTGAGATTGGTTGTTGAGCATTGTTGGAAACATTTTGAGTGAATGTCATATGTTGGACTAGGGTTTGTAAGGAAGGATTGTTTCATTGAGTGATTGGTTGAGTAGAGTTGGTTGAACCTAGTCAAGTGGGTGTATGAAGTGATTGTTCAAGTTCCATAAAATAAACTATTCTATATTTTGAATTGAATTGAGAAAGTGATTGAGAACGGGTTTTTGAAAGAGGGATGAGTGGAGCATTGTGTTGAATTATAGAGCATATTGAGTCTCTAACAATTCTCTTTATGTTTCTATGAGATTGGACAAGTTCTAGTGTGGACTTGTTGAGCATATTTGAGGTAAGTCTTTGAGAAGACTTGTGGATAGATTTGGGTAAGCTTTTGTGGAAGCTTACAATACATATTGAGAGCAGAGTTGATTGATTGATTTTTCAAACCTTGAGTTAAGGTTTGGGGCAGATCCAATAGAGTTGAGTCAAGCTTTGAGTTAAGGCTTGAGGACAGATATTGAGGATAGATTTGTGCTAGACCAAAGGATTGTGTTTAGTGCAGATCAGAGGATAGATATTGAGGATAGAGTTTGGTATAGATTTGAGGATAGGTTTGTGCTAGATCAAAGATAGAGATTGAGTATATTTGTACTAGACTAAAGGACTGTGTTTAGTGCAGAGATTTGGAGGTGATAGAGAACAAAGGACAGAGTCTTCAGTGGAGAGAGATCCACAAGCCAGTGAAGTGGAGGTAGTAGTCTTCTAGAGGATCACCAATCTAGAGCAGAGGAGAAGGAGTTCTCCTGTGGATAGAGATCCACGAACTTGATTTAGGGGATTGGGGTCTCCTTTGGACAGAGGTCCATAAACATTGTAGGGAAAGGATTCCCAAGAGAATTTATTTGAGAAAAATTTATAATAAATATTTTCTCCATGGAGGTAGCCATATTTGGGTGAACCACGTAAAATCATGTCTCTCATGTGTGTGATGCTTTGTGTGATGTTTACTGCTTTAATATTATTGATGCTATTATTTGGATTAAAAAGCAAAATATATTTATTGTATATTGTTCACCCCCCCTCTCAGTATAAGCACATGTTCTTCATAAAATCCTCAACAACAATATATTCTAACTCCTCCCTTGAGAATATCATATTATGCACTACTTTCCATTGATAAATTTGACCATCTAGGTTTTGAGCCCCACATAAATTTATGATTAAAACCTACTCAACTATCACATTGTTTCTAAAATTTTATGTGAGGACACTCATCCAAGCTATGTGTTTTATTGTCATCTATTCAACAGATTTCCAAAAGGTAATTATACCTCCTGAGGCATATTGGAATATATTACATTATTTGATTCTTTACTAATGTACCATCATAGGTACAAATTTAGATTAGGAGTTTATTAGAACTTAAGTACTTTATTAAAGCAATGTAATAAATGCACGTGTTAGAATGTACAATGATGTAAATGTGTGTTAGGTACCAAGATAGGTATTTAATATCGAATAATTTTTTATTTTATTGTATAATATGAACCATAAATTAATTATTGAGTAAGGAAGACCACATGTCAAAATAGAAATAAGTATATCATAGAATCATATTTGTAACCATTGGGGGAATATTATCATATGTAACCACAAGGAATATTGCCATATTATTATGCACTTTGTAACTCATGGAAGGTGAACCACCACATGGGTGATCTTGTAACTCATGGAAGGTGAACCGCCACATGGGTGATCTTGTAACTCATGGAAGGTGAACCGCCACATGGGTGATCTTGTAACTCATGGAAGGTGAACCATCACACTCTTGTAGAAAGAGATATGTACCCTCATTGTAAAAGTCATCTATGATGTATTCTTGAAGAAGTCTTGGCTTGTGTAGCTAGAGATATTGTGGAGTGGTTTCCTTCCTAAAGGATTATTGTATGGTGTTGCTCTACCTCAAGGGTATAATCAATCTCTATTTTGTTGAGAAAATTATTGTGCAAATAATTTATGTGTGGATGCATGTTGAATATTTTGATAAATTATTGAAATATTTATGGAATGAGAAGAGAGCTTCTCAACATTTTGTATCATATCAGCGATTTAGGAAAAGTGGGTTTGTTTTTGCAGAGCTAGGATATGTTTTTTTTAGAAAAAAAAAAACCACATTTTGTGGAAGGTATATTTTTTATTTCAGTAGTTGATTTCAAAAAAAATTTGCTCCATTATGTAGATATTTCTGAGTACTACAAAAATTACTACTCATTTGTTAAATTTGGATATGCATTGAGAAAATTATGGTTGTTTGAAGTTGAGTTATTTTCTTTGTTTTTTGGCCATGAGACTTGTTTTTTAAAATAAAAAATTTGTATTAAAGTTTTCAACAATCATTTGCAGAATATTTTGGAACCAACATATACGTTATTCTGAGTACTATAAAAATGAATGCTCATTTGTGGATTTCTAATAATTTTTGCGAGAGTTATAGTTGTTTGAAGTTGGGTTGTTCAAGTTGTTTTTGGTTGCACAATTTTTTTTCAAAAAGAAAAATTCGTATTAAATTTTGTAGCAATCATTTTTAGAATATTTTTGCATCATCATGTAGGTTATTTTGAGTACTACAAAAATGACTATTCAGTTGTGAAATTTTGATAAGTATTGAGGAAGTTACAACTATTGCAAGTTGGGCTTTTGGTGTTGTTTTTTGGGTTACCGGCAAAAAGGGGGAAAAAATTCATAACTTTCAATCCGGGTAAGCAAATCAGTTGTCGTTTGTTTTATTTTGAATAAAAATTTTAGATCTAGTTGTTTATGTGGACTTTTAGCTTCAAATTAGTAGGAAAATATATTTTCATAAAACCCTAGTTTGCATTAGGGCATAAACTATGGAACTACAAAATTATTTTGGAGGAAATGTTATTGATGTGTGAGAGTGTTTGAAAAAAGTAAAATTTAAACATGGTGAAGTCATGTTACGTTGTTGATTTAAGAGTTTTTTTGGGGGGAAGTCTTACAATGGGTAGAAAGCTTTATTAGGGATAATCCCTTGTGCACTTGGAGAGAAATAGAACCATCATTCTTGAGTAAATGGGAACCTATTCAATTACAAATAAAGTTAGATGTTTGCAAGAGAGATCTTGAGGGAAGGAATAAAAAGATAGATATCTTGATGGATGTCATCAAAGACCTTGAAAAGAAACTGCAAGGAATTCAAAATGAGTGAAATGAACTAAAAGGTGAATCGAAAAATTTTCAAAAACAGAATGAAGACTATGAAGAAGAAATAAAATTACTCAAGAAGGAGAAAGAGGAAAATATTAAGGAATATATTGAGAAGAATGAAGCCATATATTTGGATATTTAAAAGTAAGAGAAGGATCAAAATGGTTAAAATTCATCTAAAATTTATATTTTACAGGTTTATGGAAGCATTCAAAAGAAATAGGTTATTATTTCCATTGATCCTAGTAGCAGATATAATTTTATTAATATTGCTTTGGCTAAGAAGTTGCATGTTCAAGCAACAAAAATTAAGGACACACAGTTGGAGGGTGAGAATGTTTATATTTTTGAAGATTTGAAGATCACCATGGATAAATATGTTTAACATTCATATTTTCATGCTATTGAGATAAATGATGCAGATATTGTTCTTGTTTATTCTTGGTTGCATTCTTTGGGTACTATTAACATTAATGTGTAAAATAAATTCATGAATTTATGGTATCGAAAGAAGAATATAACATTACAGGACATTTCTCAATGTAAGGAAAAATAGGTAGTTATTGCAGAGGAACAAAGTGAAGAGCCAATCGAGGTAGTAGCAAAAACCTATTGGCAATTTGAGTTATTTTGTGTTGTCATTGATGTCACATGGATCACATTGAGTTTTGGTGGCAAAAGCACTTCATAAATAATTATTTATGATATTTTGGAGAGCAAGGATATATATAGGGTTTTGTGGCACAAGAGGCATATAATATTTAATTTTTTAAATATTATATTAATGGTTTTTATTAAAACCAATGTTAAAGATTTTTATTAAAACCAATGGCAAGGGTTTTTATTAAAATTGAAAGAAAGGTTTTTTATTAAAACCAACAGAAATGGTTTTCATTAAAACCGCTATGCTAAGACTTATCCAAATTATGATGGATGAAAAGGGTTTCCAATAAAACCTAGGTGCAAAAAGTTTCATGGCGAAATTCAAAATAATGAAGGAGATATCCCAATTCAAAGTTAAGAGGTGAATTATTAATTTTTTATTTAATAATTCTAAGGTCTAAAGTTGAATTACATTATCCATCGACGTGCAAAGGTTGGGGAGATTAATAAAGTTCATCGATGTCATTCGAAGGATGGAGGTGCATATAAATAAAAGGTTAAAACCTTTGTTTTTTGGAGACTTGATATAGCGCATGAGAGAGTCATCGAAAGGGGAGCAGCGAATAAAGAAGGATAAATAACTTTTGATTTGAGAACAAGGTCAGGTGAATAGCATGTGAAAGTGACATCATGCAGGAACCTATAGCACAGTTGGTAGCGCATGAACTTTGCACAAGGTAGGTTCATTGTTCAAATCCCACCAAGGGAAAAGTGTTTTGCTAAGAAAGTAAAATCGAGTTTTAGATTTGAGCGCAGGTTAAAGTTGGATTTTTGGGATTAAAATCCCAATGTGGTCTAGTGCCCACATGGTAAGTGCTTCACAGAACTAAGTGAGAGGAATGGATTTTGACTCTCGCGAAGGTGTGAAGGCGCATTGATTTTTGGAAAGGCATTAACGATTTCGAAGGTGGTGAAGGTGCATTAATTTTGGCAAAGGCATTAACGATTTCAAAGGTTGTGAAGGCTACAAATTTTGTAAAAAGGTATTTATCTCCAATGCATGGTAATATTTGTTATTACCAAAGTTTTGCTGCATTAAAATAATTTTTGCCATAACTAGGGATTCATAAGGTATTTGTTGGAAATAAATGATTCTTATGTGTGGTTAGGGAGATATAATGTGTTGAGATATTATTTGTGATTGTTGTGTGTACTTAGGGAGTTATAAGGTGTAGAATTAAATAATTTTTATTGTTGTGTGTGATTAGGGAGATATAAGGTGTGGAAATAAATATTTGTGATTGTTGTATGTGGAGTTATAAGGTGTGGAATTAAAAATAAAAGCATAGGTGCTTATTGTATATGTTAATGAAATTAGGGAGTCATAAGGTTGAAAAGTGTTTACCTTGTTATTCCTAGTGCATGATTTAATTATGAAATTAAACTAGGAACTTGAGACCTATTTAATTGCTACCTTGAGTTAGAAGACATGCACATGAATTAGGGTTGGAAGTTGAAAAAAAATTGCTTGGTTATGTACCTTGGCTATTGAGAAGAAGTGGATGGATTAGAAAATCAATTTTATGGATAAAATTGATGCTTGAGTTTCATGATTGCTTTAGTGGAGTTCATTGAGAGTATTGCCATTATTGAGGAGATATTTTCTATTGCCTTGAGAAGCATATTTTTGGTTACTTTTTGAGTACATTGCCATTAGTTGAGACCATTGAGGAGATAATTTGCTAGTCACTTGTGGATACATTTGTATTTCATTTTGAGGAGATCATTGTTGGATATTTGAGAGCTCTTTGCTTGAGGGAGTTGTGCTTGTTTCTTAAGAGCTTATTGACATTGCATGAGGAAGATATTATTGAGAACCTATTGCTATCACTTGTGGAGATTGTCCTTGGTTGGTTGAAGTCCTCATTGTTATTGCTTGGAGAGGTTTCCATTTGAGAGATCATTTGTCATACATTGTTGAGATCATTGTGGATCATTGTTGTCATCCATTTAAGAGTACATTGCCATTCATTGTTGATCACATTGTTGAGTATTATCATCATTCATTTGTTATCCATTGTTGAGTTCATCATTGAGCCTTACCTTCATTGATTTGTGGTTGAGATTTGAGTGCTACTTGAGAGTCATTGGTTGAGCCTTTGGGAAGGCTTTTGGGATAGAATTTCTAGATAGATTTGAGACATCTTTTGTGCATGATTGGTTGAGCCTTTGGGAAGGCTTTTGGGACAAAATTTCTGGACATATTTGGGACAACATTTGAGCAGGATTATTTGAGATTTTTGTGAAGGCTTTGAGGATATATTTGGGACAAAATTTACATAGGATTTTTTGAGCCTTTTGTGAAGGCTTTGAGAATAGATTTGTGACAGCATTTGAGCAGGATTGTTTGAGCCTTTTGTGAAGGCTTTGAGAATATATTTGGGATGGCATTTGAGCAATATTGTTTGAGCCTTATGAGAAGGCATTGAGGCATATTTATGAGTAGTGAAAGAGATAGGACAGAAACATAAAACACATCAACACCAGTTGCCTAGCTGAGTAGATCAGTGGATTACCTAGCTGAGCATATCAGTGGATAGCCTAGCTAAGCAGATCAGTGGATAGCCTAGTTGAGTAGATCAGTGGATAGCCTAGTTAAGCATGTTAGTAGATAGCCTATATTATTAGATTAATGGATAGCCTAGATGAGCAGATCAATGGATAGACTAGCTGAGTAGATCAGTGGATAGCGTAGCTAAGAAGATCAGTGGATAGCCTAGTTGAGCAGATCAATGGATAGCCTAGCTGAGAAGATTAGTGGAGAGCCTAGCTGAGTAGATCAGTGGAGCCCACCTGAGTAGATCATGATAGCCTATATTTTAGTAGATCAAAGTAATCATTTGTATTGGAATAAGGATCCCTATTTCTTTGTGAAATATTAAAAGGAGATTATCTTGTGGACTACCCCACATTGGGGGAACCATGTTAAATCTTATGTCTCAATTGTATGTGGTGATTTTTGCACTTGCTTACTATTGCTATCTATGTTATTAATGCACACTATTATATTTGGTTATTGCAATTGAGGACACTAATTGATATTGATTTGGAAAGAAAGTAAAAAGTGGGCACTATACTATTCACCCCCACTCTCAGTATAAGCTTGTGTTCTTCAATTGGTATCAGAGCGGGTTCCTTCAAAAAGTCTAACAACTTGAGGGTATATTCTACAAGAACATAGATAACTTCACAAAAAGGAAAAATGGCTCAAGGAATTACAGGGATATGAATAAATTCAAATGCTACAAGTGTGGTGATTATGGTCACTATGCAAACAAGTGTCCACATGAAGAAAAAATTTATGATGAAAAAAAAGGTCATAGAAGAAAATAAGAAGGAAATCATAAGCATGACAAAGAGGATAGGTACAAGCAAAGCAAGCAAGAGAAGAAGAAATTTTTTTGTAAGACTAAGAAGACTTTCTACATTGAAGAAGCAAATGATGGCTCAAATCACAGCGCTAGAGACAAGTCAGATGATGAAAAGGAAGAACATATATTCTAAGGAATAGAAGGTGAAAGAGAATAGTGCTTTGTGTGTGGTCAAAGAGATCATAGATCAAGATATTGCAATGGCTTCAGCGATAGTGAAGATGAAATAACACATCAAGGAAATAGGCATAATTAAATAATTCATGAGAGTTTATTTTCTATAGAATAATATAATGATCTCAGTGACAGTGAAGATGAAGAAGATTGTACATTCTTTGGAATAAGTGAATAAATACAAGAATACCTACTCCTAGGTATTGAAGTTAAATAAGAGGACATATCTATCGAATAACAACATGAAGAACTTGCTATAGCCATTGAGCAAGCAAATAGGTACAAGATGGGTCTAGGAATACTAAAATGCTTCATATGTGGAGACTTTGGGCATTTAGATGATGACTGCACCTACTACAACAATTGCGATAAGAAAATTTTATTTATGGAAGAAGAAAGTAGCAGTTCTAGCAATAGTTCTAGCAGTTCTAGTGATAGTGATGATGAAGAAGAGGAATCCACAAAACAAGAAAATAAAATCAAGATATTGAAAAGGAAAATCAAAAGGCTTGAAAATAAGGTTCATGAAAATGAAAAGGTCAAAGTAATGCGTGATTGACACATTCAAGGTTTGGAAAAAGAGCTTCAAGAAACAAAAGAGCTTGGCATCACTATTTCTAAGCAATTGAAGAAGAAGAAAGAAATATATTCCATACTTGAGAAGTTTGATTCATAACATGAATCAAAAGGTCAAGACATTTGTGATGAGAAGGAAATATGTATTTCAAATATAATAGATATGAATGTCAGTTTACTATTTAACACAAATGAAGAGAAAGAAGAGGAAGGTTCCAGAGCACCAAAGGTCTCATATTTTAGGTTTGGGGAATCACACTCAAAATGAAAGTAAATTCTTGAAGAAGAAAGCAAGGAAGAAGATTTGGATACCACAAAGAAGGATCAAGGATACAATGCACAATTCAAAGATGATCACAAGGATAAATGTCAAGAAAGGTATGAGTAACCAAGGCATGAACAAAGCACTTTTCAAGGATATTGTTTTTCTTGTAATGGATTTGGACACAGGGCTATACATTGTAGGGTCTATGGATTAAAGAAATTTTTTGATTTCACTAGAAGGATCTTCAAAGGAATAAGATATGGTTTTCAGGGACTTTGCTTCTTATGCAACAAGATTGGTCATAGAGCTTATCACTGCAAAGAAAATGAGCAACATGGTTTTGGTTTTAGAGCTACATAATTCAGAGGTCACGGTCATAATGATTATGGAAATAGAGCTTCACAATACAGGGTTCAGGAAAGGAATGGATATGGAAATTATTTCAAGAAATAATTCAAGATATGGGCACCATCCAAAGGCTACAATATCAAGTGTTTTAATTGCAATAAATTTGGACATATTACAAGATGGTGTAGGACTCAATTCATCAACCAATTTCAAGGCAAGAAGGTCAAATAGGTTCAAGACAAGAAGATCAAGTAACTCATCAAGAAAAGGATATCAGAAATATGGGGAAGGAAGTTGACAAAGGAAAGGAACAATGTAATATTGGAGTAAATGTACTCCCACCCAAAAATTAATCACCTCAAGAGAGAATGTGGTACGGGGGATAAGCTTAAGAGTCATATATTTTAGCCCCATAGGTGTCCCTTTTGCCATTGATGTCAAAGGGGGAGATATTTGAGTAAGGGGGAGAGTATTGAGTTAGGGGGAGCATCCTCCAAAGAGAGCATTGATATAGGGGGAGCAGCCTCCAAAGAGAACATTGAGATAGGGGGAGCAACCTCCATAGAGAGTATTGAGTCAGGGGAAGCAGCTTTGATTTTCAAAAATAGTTTTTACTATGATTGTGGTGATTTGCATTAGAGGTGTTGCCATCATTGACAAAGGGGGAGATTGTTGGCAATTTGAGTTATTTTGTGTTGTCATTGATGTCACATGGATCACATTAAGTTTTGGTGGAAAAAGCACTTCATAAATAATCATTTATGATATTTTGGAGAGCAAGGATATATACAGGGTTTTGTGGCACAAGAGGCATATAATATTTAATTTTTTAAATATTATATTAATGGTTTTTATTAAAACCAATGGTAAAGGTTTTTATTAAAACCAACGGCAAGGGGTTTTATTAAAACCTATGGAAAGGTTTTTTATTAAAACAAACGAAAATGGTTTTCATTAAAACCATTGGAAAGGGTTTTTCATTAAAACCACTATGCTAAGACTTCTCCAAATTATGATGGATGAAAAGGTTTTCCAATAAAACCTAGGTGCAAAAAGTTTCATGGCGAAATTCAAAAGAATGAAGGAGATATCCCAATTCAAAGTTAAGAGGAGAATTATTAAATTTTTTATTTAATAATTCTTTTATATATATATATATATATAAGATACTATAGCATTTATACCAATTTTTACAGGTTGATCCAAAACCTTTTGCAAAAATTAGCCCAGGGTTGTTGATGAACATTTCCTTACTAAGGATCCTATATATGTAAAATCTACATACCGCCAAAGCCATTACATCCGATAAGGCACATAGCATGTTATCAAAAAGAAACTTCCCATACAATATTTTAGGTATTACCTAAGAAAACACACACTGCATCATAATTATAAAAAAAGCAGGACATAGATCCCTTCCTTGAAATAGTGGAGAAACAAAAAGTTGTAGACACACATAACAGAGTACTAAAAAAACTCCCACAAGCTTTGTATTGACAGTTACTCTTAATAATTCTTTGGTAATTGCTTTCTTTCGTATATGATATGCTTTGGGACCACATCCTGTCTTGGCCAATCAGCCTTGGAGAAGTGAACCTACTGGCTATATTTATGGCGGTGGATATCTGGTGGTCCATGTGGCTCTGATTCAAAGTCTTATATTGTCGTTTCTTTCCTACCTTGTGATTATCAACCAACCTCAAATTACTAAGATGACTAGGAGCCATGTTATCTGACATGTGACTATCCCCATTAGTCTTTGTGGTATTTCCAAGAAGCATCCACCAAGACTGACAGCTTAGATAATTTTTATTATGAGTCTATTTGAAAAAAGAGACGGGAATACTCATAGCCTTCGAACTTATAGTACCTTCCTTGTTGGTAAATTTGACTATAATTCTTGGAATTCTTGTTGATTAATAATTCTATGGTCTAAAGTTGACTACATTATCCACCAAAGTGCAAATGTTGGGAATATTAATAAAGTTCACCGACATCATTCGAAGGATGGAGGTGCAATAAATAAAAGGTTAAAACCATTATTTTTGTGAGACTTGACATAGCGCAGGAGAGAGAGTCGTCGAGAGGGAAGCAGCAAAGAAAGAAAGATAAAAAAAAATTGATTTGACAGTAAGTTCAAGTGAACAGTGCAAGAAAGTAATGTCACACAAGAGCCTATAGCGCAGTTGGTAGCACACGAACTTTGCACAAGGTAGGTTCATTGTTCGATTCCCACCAAAGGCAAAGTGTTTTACTAAGAAAGTAAAATTGATTTTCAGATTTGAGCACAGGTTAAAGTTGGGTGTTTGGGATTAAAATCCCAATGTGGGCTAGCACCCACTTGTTAAGTGCTTCACAGTGCTAAGTGAGAGAAACAAAGTTCGACTCCTGCAAAGGTGTGAAGGCACATTGATTTTTGGCAAGGCATTAACGATTTCGAAGGTGGTGAAGGCGCATTAATTTTGGCAAAGGCATTAATGATTTCAAAGGTTGTGAAGGCTACGAATTTCGTAAAAATGTATTTATCTCCAGCGCATGGTAATATTTGTTATTACCAAAGTTTTAGTGCATTAAAATCATTTCTGCCATAACTAAGGAGTCATAATGTATTTGTTGGAAATAAATGATTCTTGTGTGTGCTTAGGGAGATGTAAGGTGTTGAGATATTATTTGTGATTTGTGTGTGTACTTAGGGAGTTATAAGGTGTAGAATTAAATATTTGTTATTGTTGTGTGTGATTAGGGAGATATAAGGTGTGGAAATAAATATTTGTGATTGTTGTATGTGGAGTTATAAGGTGTAGAATTTAAAATAAAAGCATAGGTGCTTGTTGTACATGTTAATGAAATGAGGGAGTCATAAGGTTGAAAAGTGTTTAACTTGTTATATGTCCTAGTGCATGATTTAATTATGAAATTAAACTAGGAACTTGAGACCTATTTAATTGCTACCTTGAGTTAGAAGACATGCACATGAGTTAGGATTTGAATTTGAAGACAAATTGCTTGATTATGTGCCTTGGCTATTGAGAGGAAGTGGATGGATTAGAAAATCAATTTTATGGATAAAATTAATGCTTGAGTTTCATGATTGCTTTAGTGGAGTTCGTTGAGAGTATTGCCATTATTGAGGAGATCTTTTCTATTGCCTTTAGAAGCATATTTCTGGTTACTTTTTTAGTACATTGCCATTAGTTGAGACCATTGAGGATATCATTTGCTAGTCACTTGTGGATACATTTGTCTTTCATTTTTAGGAGATCATTGTTGGATATTTGAAAGCTCTTTGCTTGAGGGAGTTGTGCTTGTTTCTTGAGAGATTATTGACATTGCATGAGGAATATATTATTGAGAACCTATTCCTATCACTTGTGGATATTGTCCTTGGTTGGTTTAAGTCCTCATTGTTATTGCTTGGAGAGATTTCCATTTGAGAGATCATTTGTCATCCATTTGAGAGATCATTTTTCATACATTGTTGAGATCATTGTGAATCATTGTTGTCAACCATTTAAGAGTATATTTCCATTCATTGTTGAGTACATTATTGAGTATTGCCATCATTCATTTATTATCCATTGTTGAGTTCATCATTGAGTCTTGCCTAGGTGCTTTTTGTATATGTTATTTCGTAAAAAGGTATTCATCTCCAAGGCATGGTAATATTTGTTATTACCAAAGTTTTGGTGCATTAAAATCATTTCTGCCATAACTAGGGAGTCATAAGGTATTTGTTGGAAATAAATGATTGTTGTGTGTGCTTAGGGAGATATAAGGTGTTGAGATATTATTTGTGATTTTTGTGTGTACTTAGGGAGTTATAAGGTGTAGAATTAAATATTTGTTATTGTTGTGTGTGATTAGGGAGATATAAGGTGTGGAAATAAATATTTGTGATTTTTGTATGTGGAGTCATAATGTGTAGAATTTAAAATAAAAGCATAGGTGCTTGTTGTATATGTTAATGAAATTAGTGAGTCATAAGGTTGAAAAGTGTTGAACTTGTTATATGTCCTAGTGCATGATTTAATTATGAAATTAAACTAGGAACTTGAGACCTAGTTAATTGCTACCTTGAGTTAGAATACATGCACATGAGTTAGGGTTTGAATTTAAATACAAATTGCTTGATTATGTGCCTTGGCTATTGAGAGGAAGTGGATGGATTAGAAAATCAATTTTATGGATAAAATTAATGCTTGAGTTTCATGATTGCTTTAGTGGATTTTATTGAGAGTATTGCCATTATTGAGGAGATCTTTGCTATTGCCTTGAGAAGCATATTGTTGGTTACTTGTTGAGTACATTGCCATTAGTTGAGACCATTGAGGAGATCATTTGCTAGTCACTTGTGGATACATTTGTCTTTCATTTTAGGAGATCATTTTTGGCTATTTGAGAGCTCTTTGCTTGAGAGAGTTGTGCTTGTTTCTTGAGAGCTTATTGATATTGCATGAGGAAGATATTATTGAGAACCTATGGCTATCACTTGTGGAGATTGTCCTTGGTTGGTTGTATTCCTCCTTGTAATTTCTTGGAGAGGTTTCCATTTGAGATATCATTTGTCATCCATTTGAGATATCATTTGTCATAGTTGAGTATTGTCATCATTCATTTGTTATCCATTGTTGAGTTCATCATTGAGCCTTGCCTTCATTTATTTGTGGTTGAGATTTGAGTGCTACTTGAGAGTAATTGGTTGAGCCTTTGGGAAGGTTTTTGGGATAGAATTTTTGGACAGGTTTTGTGCATGATTGGTTGAGCCTTTGGGAAGGCTTTTGGGACAAAATTTTTGGATATATTTGGGATAGCATTTGAGAAGGATTTTTTGAGCCTTTTGTGAAGGCTTTGAGGACATATTTGGGATAGTATTTGAGCAGGATTATTTGAGCCTTTTGTGAAGGCTTTGAGAACATATTTGGGACAAATTTTGAGCAGGATTGTTTGAGCCTTTTGTGAAGGCTTTGAGAATAGATTTGGAACAACATTTGAGCAGGATTGTTTGAGCCTTGTGAGAAGGCATTGAAGCAAATTTGTGAGTAGTGAAAGAGACAGGACAAAAATAGAAAACATATCAACACTAGTTGCCTAGCTAAGCAGATCAGTGGATTCCCTAGCTGAGTAGATCAATGGATAGCCTAGCTGAGCAGATCAATGGATAGCCTAGTTGATCAAATCAATGGATAGCCTAGCTTAGTAGATCAGTGGATAGCCTATCTAAGCAAATCAGTGGATAGCCTAGTTGAGAAGATCAGTGGATAGCCTAGTTGAGCAAATCAATGGATAGCCTAGCTAAGTAGATAAGTGGATAGCCTAGCTGAGAAAATTAGTGGAGAGCCTAGCTGAGCAGATCGATGGAGACCACCTGAGTAGATCATGATAGCCTAGCTTTGATTAGATCAAAGTAATCATTTGTATTGGGATAAGGATCCCTATTTCTTTGTGAAATATTATAAGGATATTATCTTGTGGACTACCCCACATTGAGGGAACCGCATTAAATCTTGTGTCTTAATTATGTGTGGTGATTTGTGCACTTGCTTACTATCGTTATCTATGTTATTAATGCACACTACTATATTTAGTTATTGCAATTGAGGACACTAATTGATATTGGTTTGGAAAAAAATTAAAAAGTGGGTGCTATATTGTTCACCCCCTCTCAGTATAAGCTTGTGTTCTTCAATTGGTATTAGAGTGGGTTCCTTCAAAAAGGCTAACATCTTGAGGATAAATTCTACAAGAACATAGATAACTTCACAAAAAGGAAAAATGACTCAAGGAATTACAGGGATATGAATAAATCCAAATGCTACAAGTGTGGTGATTATGGTCACTATGCAAACAAGTATCCACGTGAAGAAAATAGTGATGATGAAAAATAGGGTCATAGAATAAAATAAGAAGGAAAGCATAAGCATGACAAAGAGGACAGGTACAAGCAAAGCAGGCAAGAGAAGAAGAAAAGTTTGCGTAAGACTAAGGAGACTTTCTACATTGAAGAAGCAAATGATGGCTCAGATCACAATGATAGAGATAAGTCAGATGATGAAAAGGAAGAACATATATTCCTAGGAATAGAAGGTGAAATAGAGCAGTGCTTTATGTTTGGTCAAAGAGATCACATATCAGGATATTGCAATGGCTTTAGTGATAGTGAAGATGAAATAACACATCAAGGAAATAGGCATAGTCAAAGAATTCATGAGATTTTTTTTGCTATAGAATAAGATAATGATCTCAGTGGTAGTGAAGATGAAGAATATTGTACATTCTTTAGAATAAGTAAATAAATACAAGAATACCTACTCCTAGGTATTGAATTTAAATACGATGACATATCTATCGAAGAACAACATGAAGAACTCGATATAGCCATTGAGCAAGCAAACATGTACAATACGGGTCTAGGAATACTAAAATGCTTCATATGTGGAGACTTTGGGTATTTAGATGATGATTGCACCTACTACAACAATTGCGATAAGAAAAGTTTATTTATGGAAGAATAAAGCAATAGTTCTAGCAATAGTTCTAGCAATAGTTCTAGTGATAGTGATGATGAAGAAGAGCAATCCACAAAACAAGAAATAAAATCAAAATATTGAAAAGGAAAATAAAAAGTCTTGAAAATAAGGTTCATGAAAATTAAAAGGTCAAATTAATGCTTAATCGACACATTCAAGGTTTGGAAAAAGAGCTTCAAGAAACAAAAGAGTTTGGTGTCACTATTTTTGAGCAATTGAAGAAGAAGAAAGAAAGATATTTCATACTTGAGAAGTTTGATTCATCACACAACTCAAAAGGTCAAGACATTTGTGATGAGAAGGAAACACGTATTTTAGAGACAATAGAGATGAATGCCAGTTTACTATTTGACACAAATGAAGAGAAAGAATATGAAGGTTCCAAAGCACCAAAGGTCTCATATTTCAAGTTTGGGAATCACACTCAAAAGGAAAGTAAATTCTTGAAGAAGAAAGCAAGGAAGAAGTTAAGGAAGAATATTTGGATACCACAAAGAATGATCAAGGATACAATGCACAAGTCAAAGATGATTACAAGGATAAATGTCAAGAAAGGTATGAGGAACCAAGGTATGAACAAAGGGCTTTTCAAGGACATTATTTTTCTTGTAATGTATTTGGAAACAAGGCTATACATTGCAGGGTCTATGGATCAAAGAAAAAGTTTGATTTCACTAGAAGTATATTCAAAGGAAGAAGATATAGTTTTTAGGGACATTTCTTCTTATGCAACAGGATTGGTCATAGAGCTTCTTAGTGCAAATAAAATGAACAACATGGTTTTTGTTTTAGAGCTACACAATTCAAAGGTCATGGTCATAATGATTACGAAAACAGAGCTTCACAATACAGGGTTCAGGAAAGGAATGGATATGGAAATGATTTCAAGAAAGAATTCAGGATATGGGCACCATCCAAAGGCTACAATATCAAGTGTTTTAATTGAAATAACTTTGGAAATATTGCAATATGGTTTAGAACTCAATTCCAAACATATTCAAGGCAAGAAGGTCAAGTAGTTTCAAGGCAAGAAGGTCAAACAGGTTCAAGATAATAAGATCAAGAAACACATCAATAAAAGGATATCAGAAAGATCTGGAAGGAAGTTGACAAAGGAAAGGAACAATGTAATATGGGATTAAATGTACTCCCACCCAAAAATTAATCACCTCAAGAGAGAATGTGGTACGGGGGATAAGCTTAAGAGTCATATATTTTAGCCTCATAGGTGTCCCTTTTGCCATTGATGTCAAAGGGGGAGATATTTGAGTAAGGGGGAGAGTATTGAGTTAGGGGGAGCATCCTCCAAAGAGAGCATTGATATAGGGGGAGCAGCCTCCAAATAGAACATTGAGATAGGGGGAGCAGCCTCCATAGAGAGTATTGAGTCAGGGGAAGCAGCTTTGATTTTCAAAAATAGTTTTTACTATGATTGTGGTGATTTGCATTAGAGGTGTTGCCATCATTGACAAAGGGGGAGATTGTTGGCAATTTGAGTTATTTTTTGTTGTCATTGATGTCACATGGATCACATTGAGTTTTGGTGGAAAAAGCACTTCATAAATAATCATTTATGATATTTTTGAGAGCAAGGATATATACAAGGTTTTGTGGCACAAGAGGCATATAATATTTAATTTTTTAAATATTATATTAATGGTTTTTATTAAAACCAATGGTAAAGGTTTTTATTAAAACCAACGGCAAGGGTTTTTATTAAAACCGATGGAAAGGTTTTTTATTAAAACAAATGAAAATGGTTTTCATTAAAACCATTGGAAAGGGTTTTTCATTAAAACCACTATGCTAAGACTTCTCCAAATTAAGGTGGATGAAAAGGTTTCCCAATAAAACCTAGGTGCAAAAAGTTTCATGGCGAAATTCAAAAGAATGAAGGAGATATCCCAATTCAAAGTTAAGAGGAGAATTATTAAATTTTTTATTTAATAATTCTTTTTTATATATATAGATAAGATACTATAGCATTTATACCAATTTTTATAGGTTGATCCAAAACCTTTTACAAAAATTAGCCCAGGGTTGTTGATGAACATTTCCTTACTAAGGATCCTATATATGTAAAATCTACATACCGCCAAAGCCATTACATCCGGTAAGGCACATAGCATGTTATCAAAAAGAAACTTCCCATACAATATTTTAGGTATTACCTAAGAAAACACACCTGCATCATAATTATAAAAAAAGAAACAGACATAGATCCCTTCCTTGAAATAGTGGAGAAACAAAAATTTGTAGACACACATAGCAGAGTACTAAAAAAACTCCCACAAGCTTTGTATTGACAGTTACTCTTAATAATTCTTTGGTAATTGCTTTCTTTCGTATATGATATGCTTTGGGACCACATCCCGTCTTGGCCAATCAGCCTTGGAGAAGTGAACCTACTGGCTATATTTATGGCGATGGATATCTGGTGGTCCACGTGGCTCTGATTCGAAATCTTATATTGTCGTTTCTTTCCTACCTTGTGATTATCAACCAACCTCAAATTACTAAGATGACTAGGAGCCATGTTATCTAACATGTGACTATCCCCATTAGTCTGTGTGGTATTTCCAAGCAGCATCCACCAAGACTGAAAGCTTAGATAATTTTTATTATGAGTCTATTTGAAAAAAGAGACGGGAATACTCATAGCCTTCGAACTTATAGTACCTTCCCTGTTGGTAAATTTGACTATCATTCTTGGAATTCTTGCTGATTAATAATTCTATGGTCTAAAGTTGAACTACATTATCCACCAAAGTGCAAATGTTGGGGATATTAATAAATTTCACCGACGTCATTCGAAGGATGGAGGTTCAATAAATAAAATGTTAAAACCATTATTTTTGTGAGACTTGACATAGCGCATGAGAGAGAGTCGTCAGCAGCAAAGAAAGAAAGATAAATAAATTTTGATTTGACAGTAAGTTCAAGTGAACAGCGCAAGAAAGTAATGTCACACAAGAGCCTATAGCACAGTTGGTAGCACACGAACTTTGCACAAGGTAGGTTCATTGTTCGATTCCCACCAAGGGCAAAGTGTTTTACTAAGAAAGTAAAATTGATTTTCAGATTTGAGCACAGGTTAAATTTTGGTGTTTGGGATTAAAATCCCAATGTGGGCTAGCACCCACTTTTTAAGTTCTTCACAGTGCTAAGTGAGAGAAACAGAGTTCAACTCCTGCAAAGGTGTGAAGGCACATTGATTTTTGGCAAGGCATTAATGATTTCGAAGGTGGTGAAGGCGCATTAATTTTGGCAAAGGCATTAATGATTTCAAAGGTTGTGAAGGCTACGAATTTCATAAAAAGGTATTTATCTCCAGCGCATGGTAATATTTGTTATTACCAAAGTTTTGGTGCATTAAAATCATTTCTACCATAACTAAGGAGTCATAAGGTATTTGTTGGAAATAAATGATTCTTGTGTGTGCTTAGGGAGATATAAGGTGTTGAGATATTATTTGTGATTTTTGTGTGTACTTAGGGAGTTATAAGGTGTAGAATTAAATATTTGTTATTGTTGTGTGTGATTAGGGAGATATAAGGTGTGGAAATAAATATTTGTGATTGTTGTATGTGGAGTTATAAGGTGTAGAATTTAAAATAAAAGCATAGGTGCTTGTTGTACATGTTAATGAAATGAGGGAGTCATAAGGTTGAAAAGTGTTTAACTTGTTATATGTCCTAGTGCATGATTTAATTATGAAATTAAACTAGGAACTTGAGACCTATTTAATTGCTACCTTGAGTTAGAAGACATGCACATGAGTTAGGATTTGAATTTGAAGACAAATTGCTTGATTATGTGCCTTGGCTATTGAGAGGAAGTGGATGGATTAGAAAATCAATTTTATGGATAAAATTGATGCTTGAGTTTCATGATTGCTTTAGTGGAGTTCATTGAGAGTATTGCAATTATTGAGGAGATCTTTTCTATTGCCTTGAGAAGCATATTTTTGGTTACTTTTTGAGTACATTGCCATTATTTGAGACCATTGAGGATATCATTTGCTAGTCACTTGTGGATACATTTGTCTTTCATTTTTAGTAGATCATTTTTGGATATTTGAAAGCTCTTTGCTTGAGGGAGTTGTGCTTGTTTCTTGAGAGATTATTGACATTGCATGAGGAATATATTATTGAGAACCTATTCCTATCACTTGTGGATATTGTCCTTGGTTGGTTTAATTCCTCATTGTTATTGCTTGGAGAGATTTCCATTTGAGAGATCATTTGTCATCCATTTGAGAGATCATTTGTCATACATTGTTGAGATCATTGTGAATCATTGTTGTCATCCATTTAAGAGTACATTTCCATTCATTGTTGAGTACATTATTGAGTATTGCCATCATTCATTTATTATCCATTGTTGAGTTCATCATTGAGTCTTGCCTAGGTGCTTGTTGTATATGTTATTTTGTAAAAAGGTATTTATCTCCAGGGCATGGTAATATTTGTTATTACCAAAGTTTTGGTGCATTAAAATCATTTCTGCCATAACTAGGGATTCATAAGGTATTTGTTGGAAATAAATGATTGTTGTGTGTGCTTAGGGAGATATAAGGTGTTGAGATATTATTTGTGATTTTTGTGTGTACTTAGGGAGTTATAAGGTGTAGAATTAAATATTTGTTATTGTTGTGTTAGATTAGGGAGATATAAGGTGTGGAAATAAATATTTGTGATTTTTGTATGTGGAGTTATAAGGTGTAGAATTTAAAATAAAAGCATAGGTGCTTGTTGTATATATTAATGAAATTAGTGAGTCATAAGGTTGAAAAGTGTTGAACTTGTTATATGTCCTAGTGCATGATTTAATTATGAAATTAAACTAGGAACTTGAGACCTAGTTAATTGCTACCTTGAGTTAGAATACATGCACATGAGTTAGGGTTTGAATTTAAATACAAATTGCTTGATTATGTGCCTTGGCTATTGAGAGGAAGTGGATGGATTAGAAAATCAATTTTATGGATAAAATTAATGCTTGAGTTTCATGATTGCTTTAGTGGATTTTATTGAGAGTATTGACATTATTGAGGAGATCTTTGCTATTGCCTTGAGAAGCATATTGTTGGTTACTTTTTGACTACATTGCCATTAGTTGAGACCATTGAGGAGATCATTTGCTAGTCACTTGTGGATACATTTGTCTTTCATTTTAGGAGATCATTTTTGGCTATTTGAGAGCTCTTTGCTTGAGAGAGTTGTGCTTGTTTCTTGAGAGCTTATTGATATTGCATGAGGAAGATATTATTGAGAACCTATGGCTATCACTTGTGGAGATTGTCCTTGGTTGGTTGTATTCCTCCTTGTAATTTCTTGGAGAGGTTTCCATTTGAGATATCATTTGTCATCCATTTGAGAGATCATTTGTCATAGTTGAGTATTGTCATCATTCATTTGTTATCCATTGTTGAGTTCATCATTGAGCCTTGCCTTCATTTATTTGTGGTTGAGATTTGAGTGCTACTTGAGAGTAATTGGTTGAGCCTTTGGGAAGGCTTTTGGGATAGAATTTTTGGACAGGTTTTGTGCATGATTGGTTGAGCCTTTGGGAAGTCTTTTGGGACAAAATTTTTGGATATATTTGGGATAGCATTTGAGAAGGATTGTTTGAGCCTTTTGTGAAGGCTTTGAGGACATATTTGGGATAGTATTTGAGCAAGATTGTTTGAGCCTTTTGTGAAGGCTTTGAGAACATATTTGGGACAAAATTTGAGCAGGATTGTTTGAGCCTTTTGTGAAGGCTTTGAGAATATATTTGGAACAACATTTGAGCAAGATTGTTTGAGCCTTGTGAGAAGGCATTGAAGCAAATTTGTGAGTAGTGAAAGAGACTGGACAAAAATAGAAAACATATCAACACTAGTTGCCTAGCTGAGCAGATCAGTGGATTCCCTAGCTGAGTAGATCAATGGATAGCCTAGCTGAGCAGATCAATGGATAGCCTAGTTGATCAAATCAATGGATAGCCTAGCTTAGTAGATCAGTGGATAGCCTATCTAAGCAAATCAGTGGATAGCCTAGCTGATAAGATCAATGGATAGCCTAGTTGAGAAAATCAGTGGATAGCCTAGCTAAGTAGATAAGTGGATAGCCTAGCTGAGAAAATTAGTGGAGAGCCTAGCTAAGCAGATCGATGGAGACCACCTGAGTAGATCATGATAGCCTAGCTTTGATTAGATCAAAGTAATCATTTGTATTGGGATAAGGATCCCTATTTCTTTGTGAAATATTATAAGGATATTATCTTGTGGACTACCCCACATTGAGGGAACCGCATTAAATCTTGTGTCTTAATTATGTGTGGTGATTTGTGCACTTGCTTACTACTGTTATCTATGTTATTAATGCACACTACTATATTTAGTTATTGCAATTGAGGACACTAATTGATATTGGTTTGGAAAGAAATTAAAAAGTGGGTGCTATATTTTTCACCCCCTCTCAGTATAAGCTTGTGTTCTTCAATTGGTATTAGAGTGGGTTCCTTCAAAAAGGCTAACATCTTGAGGGTAAATTCTACAAGAACATAGATAACTTCACAAAAAGGAAAAATGACTCAAGGAATTACAGGGATATGAATAAATCCAAATGCTACAAGTGTGGTGATTATGGTCACTATGCAAACAAGTATCCACATGAAGAAAATAGTGATGATGAAAAATAGGGTCATAGAAGAAAATAAGAAGGAAAGCATAAGCATGACAAAGAGGACAGGTACAAGCAAAGCAGGCAAGAGAAGAAGAAAAGTTTTCGTAAGACTAAGGAGACTTTCTACATTGAAGAAGCAAATGATAGATCAGATCACAATGATAGAGATAAGTCAGATGATGAAAAGGAAGAACATATATTCCTAGGAATAGAAGGTGAAATAGAGCAGTGCTTTATGTTTGGTCAAAGAGATCACATATCAGGATATATCAATGGCTTTAGTGATAGTGAAGATGAAATAACACATCAAGGAAATAGGCATAGTCAAAGAATTCATGAGATTTTTTTTGCTATAGAATAAGATAATGATCTCAGTGGTAGTGAAGATGAAGAATATTGTACATTCTTTAGAATAATTAAATAAATACAATAATACCTACTCCTAAGTACTAAATTTAAATACGATGACATATCTATCGAAGAACAACATGAAGAACTCGATATAGCCATTGAGCAAGCAAACATGTACAATACAGGTCTAGGAATACTAGAATGCTTCGTATGTGGAGACTTTGGGTATTTAGATGATGACTGCACCTACTAAAACAATTGCGATAAGAAAAGTTTATTTATGGAAGAATAAAGCAACAGTTCTAGCAATAGTTCTAGCAGTAGTTCTAGTGATAGTGATGATGAAGAAGAGCAATCCACAAAACAAGAAATAAAATCAAAATATTGAAAAGGAAAATAAAAAGTCTTGAAAATAAGGTTCATGAAAATTAAAAGGTCAAATTAATGCTTAATCGACACATTCAAGGTTTGGAAAAAGAGCTTCAAGAAACAAAAGAGCTTGGTGTCACTATTTTTGAGAAATTGAAGAAGAAGAAAGAAAGATATTTCATACTTGAGAAGTTTGATTCATCACACAACTCAAAATATCAAGACATTTGTGATGAGAAGGAAACATGTATTTCAGAGACAATAGAGATGAATGCCAGTTTACTATTTGACACAAATGAAGAGAAAGAATATGAAGGTTCCAAAGCACCAAAGGTCTCATATTTCAAGTTTGGGAATCACACTCAAAAGGAAAGTAAATTCTTGAAGAAGAAAGCAAGGAAGAAGTTAAGAAAGAAGATTTGGATACCACAAAGAATGATCAAGGATACAATGCACAAGTCAAAGATGATTACAAGGATAAATGTCAAGAAAGGTATGAGGAACCAAGGTATGAACAAAGGGCTTTTCAAGGACATTATTTTTCTTGTAATGTATTTGGACACAAGGCTATACATTGTAGGGTCTATGGATCAAAGAAAAAGTTTGATTTCACTAGAAGGATATTCAAAGGAAGAAGATATAGTTTTTAGGGACATTTCTTCTTATGCAACAGGATTGGTCATAGAGCTTCTCAGTGCAAATAAAATGAACAACATGGTTTTTGTTTTAGAGCTACACAATTCAGAGGTCATGGTCATAATGATTATGAAAACAGAGCTTCACAATACAGGGTTCAAGAAAGGAATGGATATGGAAATGATTTCGGATATGGGCACCATCCAAAGGCTACAATATCAAGTGTTTTAATTGAAATAACTTTGGAAATATTTCAATATGGTTTAGAACTCAATTCCAAACATATTCAAGGAAAGAAGGTCAAGTAGTTTCAATGCAAGAAGGTCAAACAGGTTCAAGACAATAAGATCAAGAAACACATCAATAAAAGGATATCAGAAAGATCTGGAAGGAAGTTGACAAAGGAAAGGAACAATGTAATATGGGAGTAAATGTACTCCCACCCAAAAATTAATCACCTCGAGAGAGAATGTGGTACAGGGGATAAGCTTAAGAGTCATATATTTTATCCCCATAGGTGTCCCTTTTTCCATTGATGTCAAAGGGGGAGATATTTGAGTAAGGGGGAGAGTATTGAGTTAGGGGGAGCATCCTCCAAAGAGAGCATTGATATAGGGGGAGCAGCCTCCAAAGAGAACATTGAGATAGGGGGAGCAGCCTCCATAGAGAGTATTGAGTCAGGGGAAGCAGCTTTGATTTTCAAAAATAGTTTTTACTATGATTGTGGTGATTTGCATTAGAGGTGTTGCCATCATTGACAAAGGGGGAGATTGTTGGCAATTTGAGTTATTTTGTGTTGTCATTGATGTCACATGGATCACATTGAGTTTTGATGGAAAAAGCACTTCATAAATAATCATTTATGATATTTTGGAGAGCAAGGACATATACAGGGTTTTGTGGCACAAGAGGCATATAATATTTAATTTTTTAAATATTATATTAATGGTTTTTATTAAAACCAATGGTAAAGGTTTTTATTAAAACCAATGGCAAGGGTTTTTATTAAAACCGATGGTAAGGTTTTTTATTAAAACCAAAGGAAAGGGTTTTCATTAAAACTATTGGAAAGGGTTTTTCATTAAAACCACTACACTAAGACTTCTCCAAACTATGATGGATGAAAAGGTTTTCCAATAAAACCTAGGGGCAAAAAGTTTCATGGCAAAATTCAAAAGAATGAAGGAGATATCCCAAATCAAAGTTAAGAGGTGAATTATTAAATTTTTTATTTAATAATTCTAAGGTCTAAAGTTGAATTACATTATCCATCGACATACAAAGGTTGGGGAGATTAATAAATTTCACCGATGTCATTCGAAGGATGGAGGTGCATATAAATAAAAGGTTAAAACCTTTTTTTTTTGAGACTTGACATAGCGCATGAGATAAATTCATCGAAATGGGAGCAGCAAAGAAAGAAGGATACATAACTTTCATTTTGACAGCAAGTTCAAGTGAATAGTGCAGGAAAGTGATGACACATAGGAGCCTATAGCACAGTTGGTAGCACAAAAAATTTGCACAAGGCAGGTTCGTTGTTCGAATCCCGCCAAGGGCAAAGTGTTTTGCTAAGAAAGTAAAATCGAGTTTCAGATTTGAGCGCAAGTTAAAGATGGATTTTTGGGATTAAAATCCCAATGTGGGCTAGCACCTATGTGGTAAGCGCTTCATAGTGCTAAGTGATATGAATGGATTTCGACTCCCGCGAAGGTGTGAAGGCGCATTTTTTTGGCAAGGCATTAACGATTTTGAAGGTGGTGAAGGCACATTAATTTTGGTAAAGGCTTAATGATTTTGAAGGTTGTGAAGGCTACGAATTTCATAAAAAGGTATTTATCTCCAGCACATGGTAATATTTATTATTACCAAAGTTTTGGTGCATTAAAATTATTTCTGCCATAACTAGGGAGTCATAAGGTATTTGTTGGAAATAAATTATTCTTGTGTGTGCTTAGGGAGATATAATGTGTTGAGTTATTTTTTATTGTTGTGTGTACTTAGGGAGATATAAGATCTAGAATTAAATATTTGTTATTGTTATGTGTGATTAGGGAGATATAAAGTGTGGAAATAAATACTTGTGATTGTTGTATGTGGAGTTATAAGGTGTGGAATTAAAAATAAAAGCATAGGTGCTTGTTGTATATGTTAATGAAATTAGGGATTCATAAGGTTGAAAAGTGTTGAACTTGTTATATGTCCTAGTGCATGATTTAATTATGAAATTAAACTAGGAACTTGAGACTTGGTTAATTGCTACCTTGAGTTAGAAGACATGCACATGAGTTAGAGTTTGAAGTTGAAAACAAATTGCTTGATTATGTGCCTTGGCTATTGAGAGGAAGTGGATGGATTAGAAAATCAATTTTATGGATAAAATTGATGCTTGAGTTTCATTATTGCTTTAATGGAGTTCATTGAGAGTATTACCATTATTGAGGAGATATTTGCTATTGCCTTGAGAAGCATATTGTTGGTTACTTGTTGAGTACATTGCCATTAGTTGATACCATTGAGGAGATCATTTGCTAGTCACTTGTGGATACATTTGTCTTTCATTTTAGGATATCATTGTTGGCTATTTGAGAGCTCTTTGCTTGAGGGAGTTGTGCTTGTTTCTTGAGATCTTATTGGCATTGCATGAGGAATTTATTATTGAGAACCTATTGCTATCACTTATGGAGATTGTCCTTGGTTGGTTGAAGTCCTCATTGTTATTGCTTGGAGAGGTTTCCATTTGAGAGATCATTTGTCATCCATTTGAGAGATCATTTGTCATACATTATTGAGATCATTGTGGATCATTGTTGTCATCCATTTAAGAGTACATTTCCATTCATTTTTGAGCACATTATTGAGTATTATCATCATTCATTTGTTCTCCATTGTTGAGTTCATCATTGAGCCTTGCCTTCATTGATTTGTGGTTGATGTTTGAGTGATACTTGAGAGTCATTGGTTGAGCCTTTGGGAAGGCTTTTGGGATAGAATTTCTGGATAGATTTGGGACATCATTTGAGTAGGATTGTTTGAGCCTTTTGTGAAGGCTTTGGAGAAAGATTTTGGACATCATTTGAGCAGGATTGTTTGAGCCTTTTTTAAAGGATCTGAGAATAGATTTTGGATAACATTTGAGCAGGATTGTTTGAGCCTTTTGTGAAGGCTTTGAGAATAGATTTGGGATAGTATTTGAGCAAGATTGTTTGAGCCTTGTGAGAAGGCATTGAGGAATATTTGTGAGCAATAATATAGATAGGACAAAAATAGAAAACACATCAACACCAGTTGCCTAGCTGAGTAGATCAGTGGATAGCCTAGCTAAGCAAATCAGTGAATAGCCTAGCTAAGCAGATCAATGGATAGCCTAGTTGAGCAAATCAATGGATAGCCTAGCTAAGCAGATCAATGGATAGCCTAGCTGAGTAGATTAGTGGATAGCCTAGCTAAGCAGATTAGTGGATAGCCTAGTTGAGCAGATTAGTGGAGAGCCTAGCTTAGTAGATCTATGAAGCCCACCTGAGAAGATCATGATAGCCTAGCTTTGATCAAATCAAAGTAATCATTTGTATTGGGATAAGGATCCCTATTTATTTGTGAAATATTATAAGGAGATTATCTTGTGGACTACCCCACATTGGGGGAACCACATTAAATATTGTGTCTCAATTGTGTGTGGTGATTTGTGCACTTGCTTACTATTGTTATCTATGTTATTAATGCACATTGCTATATTTGGTTATTGAAATTGAGGACACTAATTGATATTGGTTTGTAAAGAAAGTAAAAATTGGGCGGTATATTGTTCACCCCCCTCTTAGGATAAGCTTGTGTTCTTCAATTGGTATCAGAGTAGGTTCATTTGAAAAGGCTAACACCTTGAGGGAAGATTGTATAAGAACATATATAACTTCACAAAAAGGAAAAAGGACTCAAGGAATTACAAGGATATGAAGAAAGTCAAATGCTACAAGTGTGGTGATTATGGTCACTATGCAAATAAGTTTCCACATGAATAAAATAGTGATGATGAAAAAATGGTCATAGAAGAAAAGAAGAAGGAAAGCATAAACATGACAAAGAGGACATGTATAAGAAAAGAAAGCAAGAGAAGAAGAAAAATTTTCATAAGACTAAGAAGACTTTCTACATTAAAGAAGCAAATAATGACTCAAATCACAACGATAGAGACAAGTAATATGATGAAAAGGAAGAACATATATTCCTAGGAATAGAAGGTGAAAGAGAACAATGATTTATCTGTGGTCAAAGATATCACAGATTAGGATATTGCAATGGCTTTAGTGATAGTGAAGATGAAATAACACATCAACAAAACATGCATAGTCAAAGAATTCATGAGAGTTTGTTTGCTATAGAATAAGATAATGATCTCAGTGATAGTGAAGATGAAGAGGATTGTACATTATTTGGAATAAGTGAAGAAATACAAGAATACCTACTCCTAGGTATTGAAGTAAAATAAGAGGATATATCTATCGAATAACGACATGAAGAACTCGATATAGCCATTGAGCAAGAAAACAGGTATAAGACGGGACTAGAAATACTAAAATGCTTCATATGCGAATAATTTGGTCATTTAGATGATGACTGCACCTACTACAACAATTGCAATAAGAAAAGTTTATTTATGTAATAAGAAAGCAGTAGTTCTAGCAATAGTTCTAGCAGCAGTTCTAGTGATAGTGATGATGAAGAAGAGGAATCTACAAAACAAGAAAATAAAATCAAGAGATTGAAAAGGAAAATCAAAATACTTTAAAATAAGGTTCATGAAAATGAAAAGGTCAAATTAATGCTTAATATACATATTCAAGGGTTGGAAAAAGAGCTTCAAGAAACAAAATATCTTGGCGTCACTATTTTTGAGCAATTGAAGAAGAAGAAATAAATATGTTCCATCCTTGAGAAGTTTGATTCATCACACGACTCAAAATGTCAAGACATTTGTGATGAGAAGGAAACATGTATTTCAGAGACAATAGATATGGATGCCAGTTTACTATTTGACACAAATGAAGAGAAAGAAGATGAATATTCCAAAGCACCAAAGGTCTCATATTTCAGGTTTGGGGAATCACACTCAAAAGGAAAGTATATTCTTAAAGAAGAAAGAAAGGAAGAAGTTAAGGAAGAATATTTTGATACCATAAAGAAGGATCAAGGATATAATGCACAAGTCAAAGATAATCACAAGGATAAAGGTCAAGAAAGGTATGATGAACCAAGGCATGAACAAAGGGCTTTTCAAGGACATTGTTTTTCTTGTAATGGATTTGGACACAGGGCTATACATTGCAGGGTCTATGGATCAAATAAAAATTTTGATTTCACTAGAAGGATCTTCAAAGGAAGAAGATATGGTTTTCAAGGACATTGCTTCTTATGCAATAGGATTTCTCATAGAGCTTCTTAGTGCAAATAAAATGAGCAACATGGTTTTTATTTTAGAGCTACACAATTTAGAGGTAATGGTCATAATTATTATGGAAACAAAGCTTCACAATATAGGGTTCAGGAAAGGAATGGATATGGAAATTATTTCAAGAAAGAATTCAGGATATGGGCACCATCCAAAGGCTACAATATCAAGTGTTTTAATTGCAATAACTTTGGACATATTGCAATATTTTTTAGGACTCAATTCCAAATAGGTTCAAGGCAAGAAGGTCAAGTAGTTTCAAGGCAAGAAGGTCAAATAGGTTCAATACAAGAAGATCAAGTACTCATAAGGAAAATGATATCATAAATATGTGGAAGAAAGTTGACAAAGGAAAGGAAAAATGTAAGATGGGAGTAAATGTAGGGGGGCTAAGCTTAAGATTCATATATTTTAGCCCCATAGGTGTCCCTTTTTCCATTGATGTTAAAGGGGGAGATATTTGAGTAAGGGGGATAGTATTGAGTTAGGGGGAGCAGCCTCCAAAGAGAGCATTGAGATATGGGAGGAGCCTCCAAAGATAACATTGAGATAGGGGTAGCAACCTCCATAGAGAGTATTGAGTCAAGGGGAGTAGCTTTGATTTTTAGAAATAGATTTTGTAGTGATTGTGGTGATTTGCATTAGACGTGTTGCCATCAATGATAAACGGGGAGATTGTTGGCAATTTGAGTTATTTTGTGTTGTCATTGATGTCACATGGATCACATTGAGTTTTGTTGGCAAAAGCACTTCATAAATAATAATTTACGATATTTTGGAGAGCAAGGATATATACAGGATTTTGTGGTACAAAAGGCATATAATATTTAATTTTTTGAATATTATATTAGTGGTTTTTATTAAAACCAATGGTAAAGGTTTTTATTAAAACCAACGGCAAGGGTTTTTATTAAAACCGATTGAAATGTTTTTTATTAAAACCAATGGAAATGGTTTTCATTAAAGCCATTGGAAAGGGTTTTTTATTAAAACCACTATACTAAGACTTCTCCAAATTATGATGGATGAAAAGGTTTTCCAATAAAACCTAGGTGCAAAAAGTTTTATGGCAAAATTCAAAAGAATGAAGGAGATATCCCAATTCAAATTTAAGAGGTGAATTATTAAATTTTTTATTTAATAATTGTAAGGTCTAAAGTTGAATTACATTATCCGCCAATGTGCAAAGGTTGGGGAGATTAATAAATTTTTCCGACGTCATTTGAAGGATGGAGGTGCATATAAATAAAAGGTTAAAACCTTTGTTTTTTGGAGACTTGACATAGTGCATGAGAGAGAGTCGTCGAAAGGGGAGTAACAAAGAAAGAAGGATACATAACTTTTGATTTGAGAGCAAGGACAAGTGAACAACATGGGAAAGTGATGTCATACAAGAGCCTATAGCTTAGTTGGTAGTGCACAAACTTTGCACAAGGCAGGTTCATTGTTTGAATATCGCCAAGGGCAAAGTGTTTTGCTAAGAAAGTAAAATCGAGTTTCAAATTTGAGCACAGGTTAAATTTGGGTGTTTGGGATTAAAATCCCAACATGGGCTAGCGCCCATGTGGTAAGCGCTTCACAATTCTAAGTGAAAGGAACGGAGTTTGAATCCCATGAAGGTGTGAAGGCGCATTGATTTTTGGCAAGGCATTAATGATTTCAAAGGTGTTGAAGGCGCATTAATTTTTGCAAAGGCATTAATGATTTCAAAGGTTGCGAAGGCTACAAATTTTGTAAAAAGGTATTCATCTCCAATGCACGGTAATATTTGTTATTACCAAAGTTTTGGTGGATTAAAATCATTTCTGCCATAACTAGGGATTCATAAGGTATTTGTTGGAAATAAATGATTCTTGTGTGTGCTTAGGGAGAAATAAGGTGTTGAGATATTATTTGTGATTGTTGTGTGTACTTAGGGAGTTATAAGGTGTAGAATTAAATATTTGTTATTGTTGTGTGTGATTAGGGAGATATAAGGTGTGGAAATAAATATTTGTGATTGTTGTATGTGGAGTTATAAGGTGTGGAATTAAAAATAAAAGCATAGGTGCTTGTTGTATATGTTAATGAAATTAGGGATTCATAAGGTTGAAAAGTGTTGAACTTGTTATATGTCCTAGTGCATGATTTAATTATGAAATTAAACTAGGAACTTGAGACCTAGTTAATTGCTACCTTGAGTTAGAAGACATGCACGAGTTAGGGTTTGAATTTAAATACAAATTGCTTGATTATGTGCCTTGGCTATTGAGAGGAAGTGGATGGATTAGAAAATCAATTTTATGGATAAAATTGATGCTTGAGTTTCATGATTGCTTTAGTGGATTTCATTGAGAGTATTGCCATTATTGAGGAGATCTTTGCTATTGCCTTGAGAAGCATATTGTTGGTTACTTTTTGAGTACATTGCCATTAGTTGAGACCATTGAGGAGATCATTTGCTAGTCACTTGTGGATACATTTGTCTTTCATTTTTAGGAGATCATTGTTGGCTATTTGAGAGCTCTTTGCTTGAGAGAGTTGTGCTTGTTTCTTGAGAGCTTATTGATATTGCATGAGGAAGAATTATTGAGAACCTATGGCTATCACTTGTGGAGATTGTCCTTGGTTGGTTGAATTCCTCATTGTAATTTCTTGGAGAGGATTCCATTTGAGAGATCATTTGTCATCCATTTGAGAGATCATTTGTCATAGTTGAGTATTGTCATCATTCATTTGTTATCCATTGTTGAGTTCATCATTGAGCCTTGTCTTCGTTGATTTGTGGTTGAAATTTGAGTGCTACTTGAGAGTCATTGGTTGAGCCTTTGGGAAGGATTTTGGGATAGAATTTTTGGACAGATTTGAGACAACTTTTGTGCATGATTTGTTGAGCCTTTGGAAAGGCTTTTCAGACAAAATTTCTAGACATATTTGGGACAACATTTGAGCAGGATTGTTTGAGCCTTTTGTGAAGGCTTTGAGGACAAATTTGGGACAGCATTTGAGCAGGATTATTTGAGCCTTTTGTGAAGGCTTTGAGAACATATTTGGGACAACATTTGAGCTGGATTGTTTGAGCCTTTCATGAAGGCTTTGAGAACAGATTTGGGATAACTTTTGAACAATATTTTTTGAGCCTTGTGAGAAGGCATTGAGGCATATTTGTGAGTAGTAAAAGAGATAGGACAAATAGAAAACACATCAACAACATTTTCCTAGCTAATTAGATCAGTGGATTTCCTAGCTGAGCAAATCAGTGGATAACCTAGCTGAGCAGATCATTGGATAGCCTAGCTGAGCAAATCAATGGATAGCCTAGTTGAATAGATCAGTGGATAGCCTAGATAAGTAGATCAATGGAGAGCCTATCTGAGCAGATCAGTGGATCCCACCTGAGCAGATCTGTATAGCCTATCTTTGATCAGATCAAATTAATCATTTATATTGGGATAAGGATTCCTATTTATTTGTGAAATATTATAAGGATATTATCTTGTGGACTACCCCATATTGGGGGAACCACGTTAAATCTTGTGTCTCAATTGTGTGTGGTGATTTGTGCACTTTCTTACTATTATTATCTATGTTATTAATGCACACTGATATATTTGGCTATTGCAATTGAGGACACTAATTGATATTGGTTTGGAAAGAAAGTAAAAATTGGGTGCTATATTGATCACCCCCCTCTCAGTATAAGCTTGTGTTCTTCAAAACCATGGAAGCTAAAGCAAAGGTAGCATCAATGACAAAGAGTAAGAGAGAAGAGCAAAAATAGGTTGAACATCGGGCTAAGGTTGGAGTATATCACCATCCACACCACCATGAGAGGCATGGCTTAAGGCAACAATCTTATGGTTCTACATGGAATCCACAAGGCACCAACTATGGCAAGGTTTGGCAAAGAAAGCATAGTGAGTCTAGTTTTCAAAGTGGTGTAGTTGCATCACAAAGTAAATGAACTCATCATCAAAGTAGATCAACAAAATCATGGAGCAAATCCAATAATTTTGGCTACTCAAATGGACACATGACATATCAACATCAAGGAAGGCCACCACCCATAAAAATTTACATAGGATGGATGGATGATCAAAATTGGTACCAATATTTAGCATGGCTTAAAAGATCATATTATTTAGTCTCTTCTAATGTTTCGAGGACAAAATATTTGTAAGGGGGATGGAATGTTAGGTACCAAGATAGGTATTTAATATTGAATAATTTTATATTGTATTGTATAATATGAGCCATAAATTAATTATTGAGTAAGGAAGGCCACATGTCAAAATAGAAATAAGTATGTCATAGAATCATATTTGTAACCATTGGGGGAATATTTTCATATGTAACCACAAGGAATATTGTCATATTATTATGCACTTTGTAACTCATGGAAGGTGAACCTTCACATGGGTGATCTTGTAACTCATGGAAGGTGAACCACCACATGGGTGATCTTGTAACTCATAGAAGGTGAACCACCACATGGGTGATCTTGTAACTCATGGAAGGTGAACCATCACACTCTTGCATAAAGAGAGATATACCCCCATTGTAAAAAGGTATCTATGATGTATTCTTGAATAAATATTGGCTCATGGAGCTAGATATCTTATGGAGTGGTTTCCTTTTTAAAGGAGCATTGTATGGTGTTGCTCTACCTCAAGGGTATAATCAATCTCTATTTTTTTGAGCAAATTATTGTGCAAATAATTTATTTGTGGATGCATGTTGAGTATTTTGATAAATTATTGAAATATTTATGGAATGAGAAGGGAGGTTCTCAAAAATGTGCATGTTGTCCACATGTACATAAGTCCTTAGAATATAATAGTGAGGATTCATATTAATATTGAAGGTAAATATTTGCATCTCATTATAAATAGGCCTTCATAGAGTAGAAGAGTGAGAGGATTTTGGATTGTATAGGTAGAGTAGTAGTAGATGCAATGTAGATCAATTTTGTGAAAATGGAGAGGTTGTTGGCTATGTCTTGTGTTATTTCAAAAGTTTCTTATCATATTTTCATGCATATTAGTTAGTCATTATCATAGTTATAACATTGAATGCTTATTTCCATACTTGTAATTGCATTTGCTTTAATTTTATAGCTTCAAAATCTAACAATTCCCCTTGGGCAACCACATCCATATGATTAGCACCCCTTCAAAGTCTATTTATTGTTTTATAAGTATTTAGGGGTATTTTTGTCTCCTAAATTAGCAAAAAATATGTTTTACTTTTCTCTAAGAGTCTTCAAATAGCATATTGATGGGTTCTACTGTTTAAACCCCCAACATTCCATGATTGTATAATCATTGGATATCTTGAGACTAGTAAGAGTCTATTGGCGTCACTAATCCCCCAGTAATCAAATTGTCTTCTTGAGATGCTATCAATTTTTTATTTTATTTTCTACCCACACCTTGAGAACTGAAATTCTTTGATCTCTTCTCTTCCTAGCTTATCCCTAGAGTTAGTTTTTATCTATTATTTTCCACCACACCCATGATGACATCCTTTATTATTGGTTACTCCTAGTTATGCACTATAAATATCCCTGCAGTATTTGATTGGAATAACACACTACAATATATCACCTACTTTAGGATAGGAGGATCTAAAACAGGGGCTTGAACATGGATATTATTTTTATTATTTTCATCCACTCCTTTTATGAGTTATTCTTCTTCTTGCTCCACTAATATCTTGAATATCTCATACCTATTTTAGGGTTTCGGGTGGGTTTTCTCTTTACCATATTTGTTATTTTACCTTCTCATTATTTGGGGCTATTCAAAACCATCTACTTCTCCTCCTTAAGAAATATTGGTTGCTTCTTTATTGAGTATGGACTCACCGTCCTTATGAAGATTCAACATTCCCAAAGGAGCCCCCATTTTTATGATCATATTTTTGGGCAATACCAAGCCAAATTCCCATATTTATGGAACAATATACACCTTAATGGTAGCACCTCATAATCCAATTTCTAAATTCAAGATAGTCCTATAATTTTGAGTTCCATCTCTACCAGTTTCTTAAAATCAATTTCCATGCATAATCTAGCATAAATAGTTGTTTTCTTCCATTGTGTCTCTAGAAACACCCAAATATTTTTTAAGAAAATTATTGATGATTTCCAATACCTACTCATTCCATAATTCCATTGGGAGTGTATACAACTACACCCAAACTGAATAGCAGTGGGTTCAATTTGGGGATCAAATCCCACTCTTTAGGGCTAAACAAATAATCTTGACAGACCATGATTCCTCTTTTCTTATTTGAAATCCCTCTTTCTATCGGCAAGTGAGAAAAATAATAATAAGACATCCATTACTAATAATCCACAAAGTATACTCACCAAGAGGCTCCTAGTTCTGTCAAACCCATGAATGCAAAAAAAATTAAGGTAGGACAAGTACCCATGAATTTATAGATCGGGTCATGATTGGCTATATATAATATTGTTTCTTACACTATACTCTTCTCAATGATGATATTTGGCCTTGATTTTGACTATGGCAAGCATCCATTGACTCTAAGATATTGATCTTTCCAGCAATTATACAAATTATTTTTAGTGCAGTTGTTTAAGCTTCTTCGGTCTTTGTTGGAGATTTTTCCTTCAACAAATTTGCAAATGAACTTTGTCTATTTAAGAGAGGATATAGAGGCATCCCCATTAGGTCCTACTAGGGTAGCAATCTCATATTTTATTTCGTAGTAACTATAAAGTAGTTCATCTACCCAATCAATACCCTAGTTTTCCCTTCTAGAGCTTCAAGTTGCTTCAACTCCTTCCTCTCAAATTCAATTTTCAATATTCAATTCTGATTAATTTCATGAAATTCATCTTCATGATTTTTCCTTCCAAATATTTTCAACTTTGATATACCCAAATTTAATGCTTTGGACTTTAATATTTCCAACTTTAACGTATGCACATTCATATTATTTGGGAGATTTAGGTTACAACAAAAATCAATGAATATTTTCTTCTGAAACCTTCTAAACATAACGTTTCTTTTAGCATTCATCTATTTTACTTCTCTAGCCTCCTTCTCATGTAGTCTCAAATTTTTCCAAGTGTTCTTGGATCAATTTTTTTTATTTCAATCCAATGTATTATGTTCTAAGATTTGCATTCCAAACAAGCACATGCTTATCTTGTTATGTGGCTTCTTCTACATGCTTCTTTTTGGTTCTTTATTTCTTGCAAGTTCACATCTCTAGTTCTAAAAATATACACAGCTCATTTCTTCTTCTATAATTCCTCTCTAATGGAGTAGTTTGTGAGATATCCTTCACTTCTTTTTATTCTCACTTTCAATTTTCCTAGACTTTCTCCTTCAATATTTCTTCAAATTATTCTCTTCAATGTTAATCTTCTTCAATTTAATATTTCAATTTTTTTCTTCCTTTTTTTCTTCAACAATTTCTTCTTTCAATTTCTCTTTCTTTCAAATAGTTCGTCTCTCTAGACAATATATTTTATTAAATTCTTCTTATATCTCCCACAAATTTTCTTCCTCCAAAATTCTTCTTATATCTCCTAGCAACAATATTAATTCCTCCTTCCTCCAAATATTAATTTCTCCTCCTAATAATTGAAAAATACTTTCTTCAATTAAATCTGCCTCACCTAGAAATTATTCTTCTTTCATGTATTTCTCCTTCTCCAAATTTATTTTAGAATATCTCTTCAACCCTAGACTTGGCTCTCAATTGGAATAGTCAAGATGGCTCTTTCCAACAAGGTCATGCTATATCTTACAAATGTTCTTTTGTGGCAAACCTTCTAGTTGGGCTACGATAAATTTTCTCCTTACCCTAAAAGTCTAACAAATATGGATCTAATACAACTCTTAGAAAAATAAATTCACTAAAAATTTATTTAAAATACATCTACTATAGCTTGGATAAATGCAATGCTACTTCGACACATACTACAAAGTTATGTCTTCAATATATGTTTGCATGAGACTCTTCATATGCATAACTTTTGACCTTTGATCTCCTCAAACTCATGGGAGAACCAACTCTTCATATTTCCCTTTCACATAATAAATCTCACATATTTTAATTAAACATAAATACAAATATTTGTGATTATTTATATCTCTTACTTCTAAACATGACACCTAACTCCTATAACTCACACTTACTAGCTTAACACATCACACACACTCACATTTGACACATAATATAAACTCAAATATAAAAATTGTATCCTAATCTAATTTATTTACAAAGGCACCAAATAATGTAATCCCTTTAATAATATCATTGAAGAAGATATGACAACCCAAAATACAAGGAGTATTGAGCCTTTAGAGAATTAGAAACATCTACATAATATTGGCTACAAATTTAGGGTGGAGAGTTACAAAGGAGGGACAATAAATATGGGTTAAAATATTCAAGGAAAAACATTTAGATAGTATGGAAGATATTAGTCTACTTACTACACATGATCCATGTTGGGGACCTTCATTATGGAATTACATTATGAATATAAGGGAGTTATTATGCAAGGGAGTATAATGGAAAGTAGGGGATGGTAGATCCATTAGCTTCTAGGAGAATTTGTGGTTAGACATTACACCACAAACCATGGATAAGGATATGCATAGACTGCAGGAGGATCTGGAAGCAAGATATGATAGGTTAGTAAGTTACTAAATAATGAGGGTATGAGGTTAGTTAAGATGGAATATTTGAACATAAACCAAGAGAATAGTGAATAATTAAGTAATTTTAAGGTAAAACTTAGATCATATTATATAAGTTGAGATATACAACAAGATTTATTGATATGGGGAACCACCCAAGATGATGAATTTAATGTCAAATAAGCTCATGACTTGATTGACCTAGTTATAGAATATGGTTTTCCATGATGGGGAAGAAAGCAATTTCCAAACAAGAGGTCTTCTTATGGTTGGTTCCACAAAATAAGATACTGATTATATATAATTTTTAGAAAACATAAATAGGAGAATATTTAAGGAGGAGAAAAGAACAATGAGGAGAAATATGTAGATTATTGTGTGAGCAATTGAAAAATAAATATAATAAATTTTTTGACTAAAATTAAAATAATATATGAGACTAGAGTGGGTAGAACCTAAAACTTAGATCCAATCGGTAGCTTGGATGGTACTCAAAACCAATCAAGGCTCAAGACTAAATGATTATCACCTCAAGAATGATGAATGAATATGGAATTTGATGGGACCTCAAAGGGAAACATGTGGAAGGTGAGGGCAGGTGCTACTATTTGAGATGAAAAATGAATAATAAAGAGTGCATCCTAAGAATATTTGGGAATCACTACAAGCCACCAAGCAAAAGCTTAAGCTCTATTGATAGTGGTAGAACTATAAAGATACTTGGGTGTTAGAAAGTTAGTAGTGGAAGAAGATTCTCTTAATATCATTAATGATCTTAAGTGAGAAGCAATGACAAATTAGAAAATAAGTAATATTTTTCAAGATATTAGGAATTATCTCCAACCTTTTATTTAGGTGGAAGTAGTACAAATATATAGGAAAGGCAATATGGTAGTAGATATGTTAGAAAATAGGGGAGCTCTACAATAGGAGGATAAAAGGTGGATACCCCCAAGGGAGATCCACCCAAATATTTTAAAAAATGGCATTTTTTGGCAATACATAATCCTTGCATAAGGTTAGGGAGCGAAGGGACATTGCACTAGAATTTATGATAAATGGACACAAAGTTGATATTCCTAGAAAATTACAATTTGTAGGAGATAAATATTATTGGAAATTTAAGTTATTGTAGTATAATTATGGATGTGAAAGAGCTACAAGAGTTTTATGAGTAGTTTAGGAAGCAACTAGATGATCTACATGCTGAGAGAGAATGCTGGTGGAAGTTAATACTAAATATGATTGATGAGTGTATGAAAATTCATGAAGAAGATAAGGTGCTAGCCCAATGGAAGTATGATCTGGACAAAATAATTTAGGTATGAGCTGATCAAAGAAATGAGTATGAATGTTAGCATTAATAATTTCATAAAGAAGATAATCGAAAGTGGAAGAAGCATGAGAAACAACTGAATCAATATGTGTGTGTGCATGGTTTCTATTCTATTATGGAGCTAAGTTTTGGTTTAGAGGATTCATAGGATAATACAAAAGACTACATAATATTGATTTAAATTTTATCTTTCAGTGTTTGTAAGGTTGGGTGTGAACCAAAAACCTTGTTTTTGTGCTTGATTTGGACATTTGTGGTTTATTTAGAATTAGTTGTAAGATTTTTTGTAAGGTTCTAGGTGAGTTAGAACTCCTTGGGCATGTGATCTAGGAGGTATTTTTGGACTTGTGTTACCTTTAGTAAGGAGTTTTGTATCTATAGTTGTACTTTTGTAAAAGGGTTTGGGCCCTTTCAAAATCCCCATTTTACCCTAATCAAAAAATAATAATCATATTAAATGGAATGACCAGAAGTGGATAAAATGTGAAACTTCAAGTTAGATATCTAGTATTAGCTCTTCCCAAGATATATAAACATAATTATCAATTTTTTATTTCTTTAAATACCATGATAACATGGTCATGATGTAGCATGAGTGGATCCCATTTCAATCCCATATAAGTAATTAAAATAATTGCCCATGGGATTTAGGGTAAGTGGTTGGGTGTGGAGTTTCACACCATAAATCATAATTCATATTCCTTGAGTTAATCTTAAATTTTTCCCTTGGGGTTTGGGATAAATAGTTAAGAGTGATTTTTTTCACACCACATAGTAAGGAACAAATACCATAGGTGAGTCTTTACATTTTCTCAATGAATGAGACCAAGTGGTTAAGAAAATAGGCTCCCAAGTCAAACATGCAAGCTCAAATCTTGTCTAATATATATATATAAGTATCAATATATTTTGGTTTATTGAAATATTATGATGCAATACAAGTGGGATAATTTTAATCCTATATAACAAATTTTAAAATAATATAAATCTAAATACCCTAAATTTACATAGGAGTTCTAAGTAGGGCTCTAACCCTATTAAAGGAATAAATAAAATTAAATATAAAAAATAAATAAGATAAAATAAAATTTCATGATATATGATCATATTAGTAATAAACATTATCAAATGGATGAGCTTAGGAGATTAAAAAGTGCACTTTCAATGTAGAGATCTAGATTCATATTTTTCAGATGATATATGAAAAATTACAAAAATACAACTAAGTGATTTGTTGAAATACCATGGTAAAATGGGCATGATGCACTATGGAAAGTGAATGTCTCAATTATATATAATAAAAATAATTCACCTTATTAATAAACCTCATTATTATTTGATAAAACTGATCATTTTACATATAATTTTGTATAATATATAATTAAAGTTTCAAAATAGAAAAAAATATTTACAAGTAAAAATGATAAAAACCACAATAACCCCGAGATCATAGATAACCCCGATATCATAGATGTATATAAAAGACAGGATATTAGTCACAAAACAAATTTAACATTATTGATAATAATAACCCTAAGATACTAGATTTATATAAAATATTTAACTAGGTTTAAGAGGCAAGAGCCTATTTAAGTTTTATATATTATTCAATGTTAATATTATGAGCCCCTTTCATGTGATGGATTAGAGGTTTTCATGATGATTTGAGCTTAAATTAATCCTCTCTATTGAGGTTTAAGAGTTAATTTTTGGATCTCTAGTGCCTCCTTTTAATATATCTTAATTTCATGATACTCTTTTGCTAACAAATTTATTTTCTCTAAACAAATATTATGCCCTATTTTAAAAGAATTTTATACTAATGTTGATTTGATAAACCATTGTTCTTTTAATATTAACCTTTATGAATCTTCTAGTTTCACCAGTGCTTTATGATACTCTTTTGCTAACACTCTTATAAAGCTTAAGATATACCATATATTTTACAATAACATTCCTCTCAATCTATGAATAGATGTACAAATTATTTCTTTTTTAAATCCTTGTTAATTTTTAGATATTCGTTGGATATATGGTATAGTTTCACCAGTGCTTTACATAAGCTAAAAATTATATAAACACTCTTATAATGCTTAAGATATACCATATCTTTCACAATAAAATTCCTCTCAATGTATGAATAGATGTACAAATTATTTCTTTTTAAAATCCTTGTTAATATTTTAGATATTCGTTGGATGTATGGTAAATTAACTATGATATATTCATTTTCTTTTCTTTTTTTTTGTTCTCTCGTTTTAAGAGCCTTATAAATTTTATTTTTTAGTATATTAACAATCCGTAATAATCCTTAAAAGGTAATTTTTCATCATCTAAGCATTTTATATCAAAGATACTATATACCTTGATTGTTAGTGTATTAAGAAATATCATCTTTTGAATTGGATGATAATATGAAGCTATTCTTATAAATAAATTACTGTAGTTCTTATACATATTATGGCCTAATATACCATTTTTTTACTGTGAATAAGGACATCCAAGAAATATATTTGATTAATTTTTCATTTTTGGGGTAAACTTTATATTATTTGAGAGGTTAGTAATATTTTTATTTGTTGTTGATATATATTGTAGACACGGAAAATTGACCCTCTTTCAGTGGGTAATCTTCCTTAGAGCCCCTAAGAGGGGTAGGTCTCTTTTCCCCCTACCTTGCATTTCTTTAACCTTTTAGCAAAATCACACCTAGTTACGACGAGGCATGATTTCATAGAAGCAATATCGCACCCCGTCGGCATGGGACACGATTTTGCTATTTTAGGGTTTTAATTATTAAAACCCAGGTTTAACCTTTTCTAGTGTGCCTGACATCGACATGTATTTTTTATCACTCTTTTCACCCTAATATTCGTCTATAAAAAGAGGGGTTAATCTCACTCTTTAATAATGATGATCTTAGACACAATTAAGCTCAAAATTATCATGATTGATTTATGCTCGTATTTTTACTTTTGCTTTGCTTCTTGTTTCTTCTACAAGCTAACCCTGAAGTGTGGATTTTAGATTTGATCTTGTGTTGCATTGATTTTGATTTTTGTGTGGTTTGGTAGATTCATGTTGTGATCTGGAAGGAAAGAGAGTGCCCGTTTGGATACCTCGATCTCTTTTTCCTGCTTTTGCACCATCCATCAGGTTTCGAGTACTTTGTTTTCTGTATTTATTTATGTTCAGCATATATATTTTATTTGTTGTGTTTCTAAAGTGAAATCATGCTTGGTCTCAGCGAGGCACAACTTTGCTAACCCTAATTTAGGATTTTTTCTCACACAAGCAAAAATATACCTTGTTTTGACGGAGCATGATTTACCTATAGCATTATCGCGCTAGCTATATACAAGGCACAATTTTTCCCAAGACTGAACTAGGGGTATTTGTTAAATTCTGAGTGCATGAGGATTTTCTAAATTGCATCTAGGGTATAGTAGCATAAATTTTTTTATGTTTCTTAGTTGCTGCATTATTGTTTTATGATTAATTATCCAAAGATCAATTTCTGCTTTTATTTTCAAATGTCATCTAAAAGCACCTAGGTGGCTTGATTGCTATACCTCAAAGAATTATTGTACAGTGGCCTAAGCAGGCCCCCTAATGCTAATCTCATTTTTTTAGTTTTTCTTAAGTTATCTTGAAAAAATAGGTATTTCTGATATCATTGGACAAGAGGCAGAAAAGGCTAAGTCAACCACCAGTCTAGATAAGTGCTCTAATTATTTTATTGTTTGAAGATATGATCTAAATATTGATTCTTAGGCATCTAAAAGTGAAAAGCATTTAGTGTGCATCTAGGGTTAATATTGTGCATTTACCTTGTGCTATTGTTTTAAAGGTTTTTTGGATAAAACCCTAGGTTAGAAAGCATTCAAAGGAAGAATCATATTAGGTTAGCTCTTGTATTCTTGCATTCTAATTTTTGCATTGTCCTTTATATTTCATAGCATAGATCTAGAAATGCTAAACTTAGGTGATTGCTTAAAATTGAATACATCAAACTATACTAAAATCTTGAGGACTTGGAGCGAGTCCTAAAACTATTCCTAGTGAATCCATCCCCCTAGCACCAAGTGTAGATAACAACACAGCATAAGTGGTTCACCCCATAAGGCTTTCTACCTTTATGGATCTAGTATTTTTGGAAATTATACGCGGTAGGGTAATTTTCCTCCTTTACATCTTTAGTGAACCTGATGTGAACACCTCCTTTCTTTTAAAAACTCTAAGCAATATCATTAATTTTGTTTGAAAACTCTTAAAGAGATTAAAATATGTGTGTTAGTGTTTTCTCCTAACTGTTTTCACTAATTCTAATGGCTCCCTTCCTTAGAAGTTAGAGGAAATAATTAGAATCTGATTATGTCCCTTTGGAAGATGATCAAAATGATAGGAAAGATTATAATGTAGGTCTAGAAGAGAAAAAGAAGAGGTAGATATAGAAACTGAAACCAATATTGATCCTTATGTTGGACCTAATAGTAGTTTTGTCTTCTCATCATTTGATCATATTTGGCAATTCATGAAATATCATAAGGAGAAGCTATTGAAATATGTAGAACGAGAATCTCGTCTTGAAAAAGAGGATGTTACTCCTTCTCCTTCCTTTCGGTCTCTTATGCTTAATCATGATAATCCCACATCTCAACCTATGCATCTCAATAATATGAAGAACCAAGTGACTTGTGCTACTACTAATACCACCAATGTTGGATGGAATCCACCCATTCCTCCAACTAGTAATGGCATACAAAATTATTTTAATTTCCTCCTTTATCTTCTAATGTCAACACTATTGCCTCCATTCCACCACAAGTTAATCTTCCATTCTTAAAAGGCACCACATATAATAATAACCTTCTCATGTCCAACCTAAGTCAAGGGAATATTGGGAACACACATAATCTAGAAATGCATAATTTGGCAAATATAGTGAATTAGTTGGTTTCAAGGATGGATATGATTCAACCTTCAGGGTTTACATATAGTTATAATAAAATATGTATTCAGCCATTGGATCCTATTGTTGCTGCTAAACCTTATCCCAAGAATTTTTCTATGCTAGTTTTACCAATCTATAAAGGGATGGAATATCCAATAGAGCATTTAAAAGGATTCAGGATAGCTTACCATGATCTTGTTTATGATTATATGCTTCTATTAAAAAAATTTACAAAGAGTCTTGTTGGAGTTACATTAGAATGGTACTATCATTTGCCCAACTATTCTTTAAAGAGCTTCGAGAAGACTGCAGATATGTTTGTCTATCAATTTAGTGCTTACATTGAAAATAAAATGAAAATGAGAGATCTATATGATCTGAAGCAAAGTAAAGAAGAAATATTTTTAGAATTCTTAGCTCGTTGGAGAAGTTTAGTTGACCAATTAAGACATCTTGTGTCTCATAAAGATATGCTTGATATATTCATTTGCAATTTACAATAACAGATATCTTATGCACTAAAAACTACTACTGTCACGTCTCTTTATCAAGCAATTGAGTTAGCAAGAAAAGTGGAATAAGCTCTCATTAGAAGAGGTCATCTTAAGACTAAATAAGAAAAACCTACTAAGTCTTAACATAAGAATAAGCATTTAGGAGGTGATAGTGATAGTAGTTATGTTAATAATTTCACTAATAGCCTACAAAATATTGTACTTCAAAAACCTCCTCAAAGGAATTTTACCAGACATAATATACTTATGGAAGCAATTATTAGAATCTAAGGTAATTGAACTACCTCCTATAATACAACCAGATACTATAGCTCATTGGTATAAGGCAGGTCAATATTACACTTATCATAGAGTAGAAGGACATTGGACAAACTCTTGTAAGAAGTTGAAGCATGTGATTCAAGATTTGATTGATGCAAGATGCATTGATTTAAAAAATTCCTAAACTTCAAGTAATAAATATTCTACTCAACAAACCCTAATGATAAATCAAGATATGGGGATATTCAAGGATCCATTACCGAAGAATGATCAACAACTAGCCAATTAGGTGGCTCATCAAGATGATTCCCTATGCCATAGTAATATGGTTGGTATGGTTGGGGTAACTACAAGGAAACAAGCTCAGAATCAGCAAGGAAAAATTTTAGCACAACAACCCAATTCGGTTTTAAAGGAGAATCAAAGAAAAGATTCAACTATAATAATTCCACCTATGGTGTTGAGACCACAACCAAAAAATTCATTTTATCTTTAGAAATAGCTAGCTAATACTCTGGAAAAAAATTAGTTTTAGAGCTTTTGCAGACTTCTCTTGATCATAGAAATGCTTTAATGGAATTCTTAAAACAACAATTTGTTTCTTCAAATATTGCCCTTGATTCCATAGTTGATACCATAGGATATTTTGGGATACATCATGTCTCATTCTCAGATGATGATAAACCTTCCTCAAACTTGCATGGAGATTCATCATTTTACATCATTGCACTTATTAGGGATACCCTTATCAAGCGAGTTTTGATTGATAATGTCTCATCCTTCAATTTGTGTACATATCAATTCTTTCAAAAATTTAGATTAAAAGAGGAATATTTAATAAAATATAATATCCTTATTAAAACTTTCAAAAATAAGTCCCAAGAGGCATGTGGTGTCATATCTCTTCCATTAAATGTGGGGCCTAGTATATTGGATACTTTGTTTGATGTGGTGTCTTATCCTACATCTTTTAATCTTCTTCTTGGGTGACCTTGGATTCATGCAATGAAGACCATCCCTTCTACTTTTCATCAATGTCTCAAATTTTAATTCAATTATCAAGTTGTCACCATTCCGATCGATCCTCGACCATTTGAATTCTATTAAAATATAGAGTTAGCTCAATTTAAATCTTACTCTTTTTTGGTAGATTAGATTAAAAATGGGTTTTTATCAAGGATCCCAAAACCTGATTATATTGAAACTTGATTACAATCTAAGTCTTACTCTTGGCCTTCTATTTCTTTAGTGATTTCTCCATTTTCCTCATCTCAAATTTTAGAGCATCTTCAAAATTTAAAAGTGAGTGAGGAAATTAAATGCTATTTTCCTCCTTGGATCATGATAATTAGTTTCTTCAAGAACCTCTTTTGGATCTAACAAAGCTACCACCATCACCTCTAACTATGGGTTTGCACCATAAGAAGGGTGATTTTGTACACATTAGCACATGTACCTTTGTCTTCGGAGGGACTGCCTTCAAATAAAATATTCGTGGTAGCAACCCATATCCTAGTGAACGCTCTTTTACTCAATGTTATCTCACTAATGATTATCCCCTTCCCAAGAATATCATATCTAGTATAGGATATGCATGTAAAGGATTGGGACCACTATAGAAAGGTATTCAAGAACATTTGTATGTTGATATTTGGCCTCAAAAATGTGGTATAGGTTTTATACCTAATAAAAATCAACCTTTGCCTTTTGAAGAAGATGATCATCTTGTGACTTATGCAGAATTTATGTAATATCAAAAGATGATAATAGATAAAAATAAAAGTGTTAATTGTGCTTCTCCTCCAAATCTTGTAATATGATCGATTTTTTTTATTCTAAATACGGCATTACTTATGTGGGATCTTTCTATAATGTTTGTTTTACTAAAATGGATGGTGTTGTTAGAAGATGTGTTAATTATCATGCCATGGATGTCCAGAGGAGAGCCCTAGAGGAACTTTCCTATGATTTTTATCATCAATAAAATGCACTCCTTAGAGATATCTTTGATCTGACACCCCTTTGCATGCTCATTTATTTCAATAATATGAATGGTGCATTTAGATTTTGCATTGATTTCAATTATGTATAAAATATTAAAAAAAATCATGTAGTTGCATTTGCATTTCGATTGCATCCACCTGCTTGCTCGTATTTCATTTTTTCTTGTCATCCTTTTATGATTTCTTGGCATCTAAAGAACACCTTGCATGATTGCCTATCAAAATTACATGATTTATTGTTCATGACTACTTTCTCATATAGATTTTTGAGGATTTTCAACAATGACATGTGATGATACCTAGTTAGGACGTAGCTCACATGCATTGCACTTCTGACTATGACTTTTATGCCTATAAATATACCCCTAGGGACTCCTCCCTTCCTTATTCTTATAATTTTTTCTTCTCCTCTCAATTTTATTATCATGATAATGCTTTCATTTGAAAATTCTTTTTAAGATCCCTAACTGGGATAGCACTTGCATACTATTTATCTATATATTACACCCCACATGGGATACTTATACATCCTAGCAGGTATTACATTGTCTATGATCTTCTATCGGGTCATACTCTCTCTTGACTCAACAAGCTTAACATCCATTACAGGATAAGCTCCTTGGTCGATTTTAGTAGACCTCAGCATACATCCTAGTGGGTAGATACCTTATAGCAATCAATAAGGGAGAAACCACCCATACCAAGTCAGACTCCACACATATTTTTACACTACTACAAGTGCTAAACCTATAGCAATTCTAGCTCTCTTTTTGAAATGATCTATGGTATTTAACTACACTAGTTCCTCACAACCTACGCTAGTTCCATGCTATGGGTTGTTAGTTATTCTCCTTTTCAGATGGTTGACCTTTGGATTTTTCTTCTTCTTTTTCTTCCTCTTCCTCTTCTTCTCCCTCTTCTTTTTCTCTCCTCTTATTTCTTCTCCTTTATTTTTTTATTGTCTCCTTCATCCTTCTTCTTCACATTTATTTTCTTTTGCATCCATCCTTTTTCATATAGTTTACATTATGATAGTTTACATATATGAAAATACATAAATAAAAATGCATTACACATACAATAAAACAATAAAAGTAGCTATATATTACTTGAGAGAAAAATAGTACATCATCACCATGTTAGGTTGGTGTACCACAATCCAGACTCGGTACACTCAACCTAGATATGTACACCACAATAAAAAAAAAATGGTGCATCATCTTGATCCCCATTCATCTCTCTCTCCTAGCTCTAAGATCCAGCTCCCTTTGGTCCACCCTAAGGAGGAGACAACCTAGGCTATGACACAAAATATCGTGATATCGATGCCATCCATGATCAAGATCATAATCTTCTCATTGACTACAGGAATGGAGGAAGTAGCATCCTCTAACCTGGTGGGATAACTACATAGTAAGCTATCTCATAAAACATATCCTATTGAAGGGTTTTCTCCAACCTCTCCCCACCCATCGTAACTTCATCTAAAGAAGATGCATCGCACCTCCTTCCTGGATGCTCTCAATGAAACTCATCCCCTCTACCCTGGCTCTCTAGAAATCTCTATCTATATGAACCATCTCCCCTAGAGTTGGTTGATCTCTACCCGAGTTGTGTCCCTCTTAACCTTTATGGTGCTCAATGACCTTTGTAGCTCCTTTATTCTCTTGGCCCTATCATCTTAGACCTGGGTCATTTGGCTATATAGAGAGGCTACCTATTCTTGTAGCTCCTTTATCTCCCTCCTCTCCTAGATCTTGCTAGTTGCTACTAAAAATATGAAGGCCTCTCTAGGATCTTTGATCTATAGCCTCCCTATCTATGTGGGGGTATCTCTCACCCCCCTCCCCGATCCCTGCTACCTGGTTGGCCTCCTCTACCATCAATATCCGAACACAAGTTAACCTCTATCTCATAGTGGTAGGGGTCTAGTGTGCCCTCTTTATGGCTCATAGAGCTACTTCTTAGAATGCTCATTGTATGTCCAAGTCCATCATCTGTTACCTCTATATCGATACTTGCAGGGAGATCCTTTGGGGCACAACTCCTTTGTACCACCACATGTATCCGACAACCACTCTTGCATCATCTGTATTTGTGTCGACATAAGGAGGATCATCTGTATCCTCCTCGGCCCACTTGGTGATGTTTGGCTCATCTCCCACCCCTACTGGATCTCGAGTCACCCTCCAACACCAGTAGTCCCCTAGGTCTGGGACTTTTTGTAAGATCCTGAACTACTGAATAACTTGGTCAAATATAAAAATATTTGACTTCCCCTTCTTCAACCTAAGCCACCTAATCCTCCATATCCTGGCTAGCTCTATCCTATCTTCAACCCAGCTAGGGTGAAGCCACGAGATGATCTTCACCTTTCGAAGCTCATCAATCACCCGCCTCGCTAGTGGTAGGTTCTCTACATAGGTCCTCAAAGTCCTTTCCAAGGACCTCGACCACCTGTATGCTACTGGCCACTTTGGATTAGGCCAGATCATCTGGAATTTGACAGGATCGTCTCCTATCTGACAGGATCGTCTGAGATTTGACGAATTCATCAGACGAATTCGTCAGAGACCTACAAACAGAGAAATATATACAAAATACCAAAATTGCAACTATTCTGATAAAGGAAAATGATACGAAACAATAATAAGGATGTTAATAAGATAATCCTGAATGGAAATGCAAATAAATTACGATACTTTAATAGCTAATCATGATCTTATTATGCAATTAAACTACATGGGTGAAATCCAAGATGCAAGATAACGAGAAATAATAATAAAAGCGACTAAATGGAGAATAAAATAATAGCAAAGTATAGAAAAAGCGCAAACTCTGGGCACTGATTGCCCCAATGCAGACTGCAGTCGAAATCATCTCGGATTGATATGAAATCATCTCGAATTGGACAGGATCATCTGCGACAATCTGAGATTTCTCCAGCTGAAGAATGAAAAGGTTCCTACAACAAAATTTGGAAAGTACAAATGCAGATGGTAATCCTGGGTATTCTAATGCGTGTAAAGGTCAAGTTACAGGAAATTTCAACCAAGGGAAAGTCAAGGGAGGTCCTAAGGTTTAAATAGTCTTAGGAGGGAATTTGGGAGGTTGGAGATCATCCTAATTTGGAAGATCTCCAATAGGGGAGGTCTCTAGTGACGTAGACACACTTCTGCCCAACTTAGAGACATCGTTGAAATAGAGGTTAATTATGAAAAATCAGTTTTGGGACAAGATCGTCTGGACATCCTAGTCCAGAAGAAATCGTCCAATCTGAGGCGATATCGTCTGATCGGCGACGATATCATCAAACGGTCAAAACAAACTCTAAAAATGGCACGAAAAATGAGGAAATGGGTTAAACGATAGTTTTGGAGCGGTTTTGGGGTTGAATTTGAATTTGAATTATTACTAAGGTAATTTTAATTATTGCTAAGGTTTTACTGCGCCAATTTTAGGGTGCTACATTTTGCCCCCTCTTTAGCGAATTTTTCAAAGAAAATGCATTAAATATGAGTTCTTCTCGATCTACGAGAAAGCAAAAATTATTCCCATTTTTAGGCGACGATTCTAGGTCGAATCATACGACAACTTACTATGGTGCCCCCTCCGTGTTTTTACCCAAATCGACATTTGAGGTAAAAACGCAAAAAAGCAAAATTTAAAAAAAAAATTTAAAGTGTTTTTGAATAAAATTAAGAAGAATAGGGAAAAACCCTAATTCATTGTTACTGTTCATTTTTACTGTTTTCTAGAGCTCTGCAGACAAGATGGTTGAAACAGCGCACAGATCGACAGAGGTCCAGTGTGGGCTACGGGTAAGGGTCTAAACTGAATTTAGAGTGCTTTAATTTAGAATTTCATGCTTTTTAGATTATATTTGATTGATTTTTTGAGCATCGTGGCCGATTTTGGGCCGTCGACATCGTCGGGACGAAATCGTCTCGATTTCTTCGAAATCATCTCGATATCGCCGATTTCGTCCAAGGGCGAAATTGATGATATGGGGACGATTTCGTCCAATAAGGGATAATTCCCTCATGCAAAATTAGAGATGAATTTGCTCAAATTTGGGACGATATCACCCAATGGTGGACGATATCATCATTTGTGAAAGTGAACTTATTTTACTTGCATTTTGATTAATGATTTAATGATTTTTATTGTTGATTTTTTATTGTTTATGTTGTTTATGTTGCAGAGAGGATTACTAAAGAGCCAAAAATGGAAATACGAGTGGACTAAGGGATGACTTGGCCACTCTATATTAGGCAGAGTGAGATCAGCTGGCTCAGGTAGGCTTGCAGCACGTGGCAGATATGCCACAAGTGTCTACAGACATGGGGCTATTGATAGCCCTAGCAGAGAGGTGGTATCCGGGTTCTTCTTGTTTTTGGTTACCGATAGGGGAGATGACTCCCACACTGGAGGATGTATGGAGGATCTTGAGGATCCCCATACAAGGACGACTGATCACTCCTATGGCCAATCAGGGCCACGCTATGATGAGACTATGCGGAGATCCGAGCTTCGCCCTAGAGAAGGGCAGAGTGAACATCGAGTCTCTACACCAGATGCCTGGGGCATCTAGGCTGACACAGGTTTTGGTTGGGGTGGTAGGTGGTCTGTTGCTATCCCATCAGAGTGGATGCAAGCTGCCATGGCTACTGACAGATGTGGTCTGCGACATGAGAGACCACGGATACAGGTTTTCTTGGGGGAGCTTTGTACTATGCCGATTGTATAGGATCCTGTATGGGGTCATATACAAGGGCGACCGATGTCTGGTCATGACATCACTACTACAGGTTTGGTGCTAGGAGCACATCATGGTGCGAAGGCCGGTAGGGCTCCCACTGACAGGGATTGATAGGGAGAGGCCTCGAGTTTTCTACTAGTGGCTTCGAAGAGGGTCACAGTGGCAAGTAGATCTGATAGTGTCCCGGAGACTACTTGACGACCTTGTCTTCGACCAGATCACCTAGAGGCCTTGGAGAGATCATCCAGGGTGGGCCGAGGATGGACAGGAGCTAGCTCGCATCAAGCGAGTCTGTTGGCTAAGGATGGAGAGGGGAGAGGTGGAGCTCCACCGGTACGATCGAGTTTTGAGGCAGTTCGGTCTACAATAGGGGATCCCATCTCTCAAAGACTATGAGTTTTCTCGGACCGTCCGGGATAACACTACAGTTAGCGGGGCTCCAGATATGCAATGATTCTAGAGTCAGGATGCAGATGATGCCCCCATCCAGCCAGTGGATGGGGACGATGCAGGGGTAGCCTATAGCTACGATGCCTGGTATGTAGGCATCTGCCCTCCTCAGATGACGAGGGCTCAGGGTCTGATTCATGCAGTTGTGCATCAGATAGGGAGGTGGTGCCAGGCGGCCATTGAGGCAGCACAGGGTCATAGCGAGAGAGAGCAAAGGAGGCCACAGGCTCAGTAGAGGCTACGACAGCGGGAGAGGAGGGAGGAGAGACCCCCTTCTCCATAGAGAGAGACCACCATCACCCGATAAGGGCAAGGGTGTCGAGGTAGGAGAGAGTAGCGAGATGGCTACTCTCCGGGCAGAGACTATCCGTCTCTAGGCACTGGCACGGTCGATTGCTCAGACCGTGTTCTACCAAGGTATCTATTTCCAACTAGTGCCAGAGGGCCAGAGGGTATAGCTGCCAGTCGGCATTGTGGATCCGATCAGGGTTGGGTCTTCGAGGACTTCATCCCGATCGACAACTAGGACTCGTAGTACCACACATACTGCGATGGGGCCACCTCGTCCACCTCAGGGCGAGGGAGGAGATGAGGCTGAGAGCTCGAGGGGTTCTCAAGGCTAGGCTACTGCACTACACAGACTAGATATATGATTGAGAGGATTGAGTATGCCAAGATGTAGATTGTGGCATACCAATCTAGTTTTGATATGATGTACATACATTGTTGAGATATATATATATATATGATATTTTTGATCATATGACTTGTCTTATGTATGGTGCTTTAATGTTTTTGATGTGATTGATTTGATGATTCATGTAATTATGTTGTTTGAAAATATTATAGTTTGAATGTCATGCTTTAAAATTTAAATGAAATAATCTGATGTAAACAAATTGGTTGTTGAGATGATAATTTGATAAAAATAAAAGGGACTATTAACAATAATTTCAAAGGACATTGTCGCTATTATAGACCATTTCATGGAGTCGTTGCTCACTCGGTCGTCAAGCTAATCCCGGTATAGAAATATTGTTAAAAGTAAAAAGAGTGCTTAAGAGACTGTCTTAAGACTTTGTTGTGATGATAGAAATGATGATGGTTTGATGGTAATTTGTTTTCAGATTTTCATAAAAATGATATGCATGAAATATTTTAAAATGATTTTTGCTAGGCATAAATTCCTAAGTGTGATAAAATTTTGAATAATTCCTTAGAAATTATACCATGGTTGCAAAATTGAATTTGAACATAATGACATGAAAAATAGAATAAGTTGCATTGTTGTTGAAAGCATAATTGTGGAACATAATGATTTAAGTCATATGTTGGAATAAATGGGAAATAAAATTAGTTCGATGGTTTGCACTAGGCATAGAATATTTAGGTATAGACTTATACCATCATCGCGAAATCCAAAAGAAGAAAATAAATAGTTTTATTGCATGGTTGATTTTTAATTTTTGAAAATAAACAGAAAATATGAAGATGAGGACTTGTGCTAGGCATAAAATTCCAATTTTGGTTTTGGAACTATACCATCGTCACGAAAGTCAAAAATTATATGTAACTTTATTGCATGTTTTTGAAAATGATTTTGATTTGTTGGTAATGCATGTAGTTGTCTTTATACTAAACAAGCTGTTCTCGAGAGAAGAAAATGAAATTATTCCGGACAATTTGCAAAAATATTTCAAAGTATCTTAAAGACAAAAGTTAGATTTATAAGGAATCCCATGTGCATATGTGAGTTCATTTCCAATCTTGATTTATCATAATGATACACAAAATCTCTCAAATACAAATGTGTGTGCGATTGTATTGTTCATTCACCAGGTTTGAGCAAGATACTATGATACAAGTGATTTAAATTAACCAAATAAGTGTTCATTAACCATGATTTAGATGCATATAACCATACCGGACTACTATGTAAGTCGGATTATCAAGAGCTAGCTAATCCATAAGCAGACATAGGTCTATACAAAAGAAGGTCGCTAATGTGACGGACATATCACCATGCTAGGAGTTACCCAAGGCCAAGCGGGTTGGGCACAAACCACCTGTTATGGGGCTTACCTCACGGTTTTCGAATAATTGAGAATTCCAGGGATTCAAGCTCATCAACCCTTCTTTTCTTTTTAAGGGGTAGGGAAAGGATTTTATTGCTTTTGCTTTTGCTCATTTTGTTGTCTTTCTTTCTTTGCTTTCTCTCTCTCTTTTTTTTTTTTGTATCTTTTGCTTTGATATTTGAGATAATGCTGAAATAGTGGTAAATGATTTTGCTTGATTTTTCCTTTTCTTTTGCTTCCTATTCTAGGGATACTTGCTCGGATTAGCTGTAGAGCAAGGGATTTTTATTCCGGGTAGGGGTGAGCTTGTCCTTTTGCCAATTCTCAAAGATTCTAGACCATGTGCATGATAGGATAGCGGGGGAAACTTTTCGCTCAAGAAACCACTTCTACTATGTAGGATAGCATGGACATTACAAATATAATCATTTTATTGTGAAAGGATATGTTTGGCTTAAGTAAATAACAAGATCAATTCTCTATGCTCAAAACTTTATTTAATTGAATTTTGTGGACTTTGATATAAGAGAGATTAGTAATCATACCAAATAAATCAAGATATTTATTCATGTGAGTGTGAAAGTGCGGGATTCCAAATAAATGCTAATTTATCCAAAATAATTTGAAAATATAAGTGCAATGCGTCACAATGTGAGAAGTACAAAAATAAAAGATGTTTTTGATGATTTTGAATGTTTTTTAGATTTTTAAGTTTATAAATTGAAAGAAATACAAGATAGTGATTTTTTTGAAATATTTTAAACAAATATATACAATGATGAAATGACAAATTTTGTTATGCATAGTAACGTTTAAGATGTAAAATGTTCATGGGTTCTTTAAGTTCTTTACCATCTAAGGTAGATAATTTGTATGCTCCTGATTCAAATTTAGCAGTGATAATATATGGTCCAAGCCAGTTGGGCTCAAATTTACCTTTAAGGTCTTTAGTTGCATTAGTATTTTTTTTATTTTCTTTTAAAACAAGGTCGTCGACCACAAAGGATCGATGACGAACTTTCTTAGCATATGATCTTTTAAGCTTGTTTTGGTAGGCACGAAGATGCTCCAAAGCATTGATGCGCTTTTCATCTAGGAGCTCCAGTGACTGAGTCTGCCAGCTCGATATTCATCTCCTACTTCGGTATCTTGAAGTAGTAGAGCCAAAGAAGGAACTTCTAATTCAAAGGGAAAAATGGCTTCAACACCATAAACCAAAACAAAAGGTGAAGTTCCAGTGGGGGTTCGAACACTAGTTCGATAAGCCCACAAAGCTGGATATAATTGAATGTGCCAGTCGCGGCCAAATTTATTGACCAATATTTTGAGAATTTTGATTAAGGTTTTGTTTGAAGCTTCTGCTTGGCCATTACCCTGAGGATAATAGGGAGTGGACCAGCGATGTTGAATCTTATATTTTTGGCATAATTTTTTAACATCTTTATTTTTGAAACAAGTTCCATTGTCTAAGATGAGATTTGCAGGGATTCCGAACCTACAAATGATTTGATTAAAAATAAATTTAGAGACTTGTGTCCCAGTGCAGGAAGCTAAAGGCATAGCTTCAACCCACTTCGTGAAATACTCGGTGGCGGTTATGATGAATTTGTGTCCATCGGATGACACAGGATTAATTTTGCCAATAATGTCTAAGCCCCATTTTGAAAAGGGCCAAGGAGATGAAATAGCTTGCAGTTCTTGTGCAGGGGCATGGACAAGGTCAACATGTTTCTGGCACTTGTCGCAATGGCGCACATAATCATGTGCATCATTCTCCATGGTAGGCCAAAAGTATCCTATCCTAAGGAGCTTTTTAGCAATGACACTACCACTGAAGTGTCCTCCACAAGATCCATCGTGGGCTTCACTCAAAGCTGATCTGGATTCTTCTAAATTCAAACATCTCAATAGGATACCTTCAAAAGATCTCCTATATAAAGTATTGCCAATTATTACAAATCGACTTGCTCGTCTACGTAATAACCGATGTTGGTTTCTATTAGAATTGGCAGGGAAAGTCCCATTGTGAAGAAAATCAAATATATCCATATACCAAGGTTCAGGAGTAGTTTCATTGATTAGAAACACATCCAAAGGTTCTAAGCATGACTTATTTGAAGTGGGTTCCTAGAGTCGACGAATAATGATGGTGGCATATTCGTCATCTAACTCCAAGGGCAGAAGAGATGAAGGCTGCGGCCATAGCGTCAGCCGCACGGTTGCTAGTTCGAGGAATAGCTTCCAAGGTAACTTGATCAAATAGAGACATTAATTGTAAAACATATGCTTTATATGGACGCAATTTATCATCTCTGGTCTGATAAACTTCATTAATTTGGTTTATAACAAGTTGAGAATCACCAAAAACTAATAGATTTTTAATTTTTAGCGCCAAGGCAGCTCGTAATCCAAGGATTAGAGCTTCATACTCGATGATATTATTAGTGCAAGCAAATGTTAATTTAAAGGACAAAGGTATAATGTGCTTTTGTGGAGATATTAAAATAATACCTGCACCAGCCCCACTCATGCATCGGGCTCCATCAAAGTATAAGGACCATTGTTCAACATGGTCCGCCTCTAATTGAAGGCATTCATCAGGAAACTCAATGATGAGGGGATGGGTAGACTCTAAGGGTGCAACGACTAATTGATCTGCTATGATTTGACCCTTAATAGACTTCTGTCCTATAAACGTGAGTTCAAACTCGCTTAGAGCAAGAACCCACTTGGCTGTGCGACCCGATAAATAAGGTCGACTCATGAGATACCGCAAAGGATCATATTTAGCAATGACATACGTTTTTTGACTAAGCATATAATGGCATAATTTTTGCATAGAAAATACGACTGCTAGACATAGTTTTTCTAATGTTGTGTAGCGGGTTTCATAACTAATTAAAGTTTGGCTAATATAATAATTAGCACGTTCTCTTTTCTCATCATCAAGTTGAGCTAACATAGCTCCTAAAGCAAAATCGAAAGCTGAAATATACAGGATAAATGGGCGGTTAGGTCTAGGCGGTGAAAGCACGGGTGGGTTAAGGAGGTATTGTTTAAGAAGTTCAAAAGCTTCCTTACATTCATCGTCCCAATTAAAAGGGATATCCTTCTTAAGGAGCTTAAGAAAGGGACCGGTTTTGTCTGCCAGCTTATCGATGAAGCGACGGATGGCTTGAAGTTTACCTTGTAAACTTCGTAACTCAAATATATTGGTAGGTGCGGGCATATCAGTGATAGCCGCAATCTTAAGAGGGTCAATTTTGATGCCACGTAAAGAAACTATAACCCCTAATAGTTTATCGGACTTAACTCCAAATATGCATTTAGCAGGATTTAATCGAATAAGATATTCTCTTAACCGATTAAAAACTTTTCTCAAATCATCTAAATGATCATCTTCATTAATAGAGCGAGCTATAATATCATCTACATAATCATGTAGGATATCATGCATCATGTCATGAAAAATATAAGTCATAGCTCGTTGATAGGTTGCACCTGCGTTCTTTAAGCCGAATGGCATCACTTTCCAACAAAAGGTACCCCAAGGGGTAATAAAGGCTATTTTACCTTGATCTTCAGGAGCTATCCTGATCTGATTATAGCCGGAGAATCCATCCATTAGGGACATCATCCCACTCCCAGCAGTAAAATCAATGATTTGATCCATGTTTGGAAGAGGAAAATCATCTTTAGGGCATGCAGCGTTAATATCTCTAAAATCTGTGCAAACCCTAACTTTGGTAGCTTCTTTCTTGGTGATTGGAACTACATTCGAGATCCATTCAGCATAATCAATAGCTTGTATAAAAACAACATTCAGGAGTTTTTCTAACTCCCCTTTGACTAGCAAAGCCACTTTAGGATGCATTTTTCTAAGTTTTTGTTTAACAGGTTTAGCATCCGGATGGACTACTAGGTGATGCATGACTACAAAAGGGTCTAAACCTGGCATATCTTCATATGTCCAAGCGAAGACATCTTCATATTCTTTAAGGAATGCAATGTATTGCTCTTGTTTTTCTTGACTTAATTCTGACCCAATATTGATTATGTGAGGATTATCCTCAGTTCCCATGTTAACTTTAATGACGTTTTCTACTTCCATGTGTAGATCTCTTTCAAAATTAGGTGGGGCGGGTGAGACGCCCAATTCTTGTAATTCTTTTAAGGTTAACTTAGATAAGTCATTTTGAGGAGTAGTGGCCTCAAGATGAGCTATAGTTGGTATAGAACCATCAAAATAAAACCCATTGTGTAACATCTCTTCAACGGAGACATCATGGAAAATATCACCTTCCAACTCATCATCGGATCCAACAATCATTTCAGGATAAGCTATGGATAGCATATTGCATGTAAATGGCTGATTTTGTAGAGGCAAATCATCACGCCTATCCAAATAATCTTGATAACATATGAGTTGATCATCATGTTCAAAAGGGAAGGGTTGACCCTTACTAGGAAATAGGCCCACACCACATCGGGCGGGCCATGGTTCTACCTCGAAAGGTTCTTTCATACCATTTTGGAAAGGTCCCAAGCCTTTCCCTTTATATCCCATTTTAAGCATTATAGGTTTAGCTTTAATATACTCATTAGTAAAATAACATCGAGCATATCCCTCATGATGAGTTTTGATGTTCCTGGGTATTCTTCCCCGAGTCATATCCCTTATAAATGAAGGCACAACTCCCGACTTGGTAAGTACTTCCCATAGGTTGTGGGAGGCCCAAAGTACGAGGAGATGGCGGCAAATTACTTAAGATAATGGAATTTTGCATAGAAGCATTTGTTTTTTCTGATATAAGAATTTTAGATAAATCGGGTAAGAGTTCATCAGAAAGAGCATAAGATGTAGAAGGATCATTCCCTATATCTTTAGATGTGGAAGGTATGATAGATGTAGATAATGTAGAGGTGTTAATAGATGGGTCTATAGGTTTTGAAATTATAGGGACAGAACATGAAGGATTGGTTGTGGATTTAAGATCTTTTTGAGGTTCTAGAGTGGTTTGTTTAGAAGATTGTTGAGCTATATATGAGGGTGAAATTAATGGAGGAGAAATAGGTGAAGCTATGGGTGTGCGTTTCACGGTTTTAGATGAAAAATAAGAATTAGGATGTGTGGATGACAGAGTAGGGCAAAATTGAACTCCAACAGGTTCTGCCAAAGCACACATATCAAAGGGTCTAGGATCACCATGGATAGTGACCAACTGATTTTTAAATTCGAATTTAACACATTGGTGTAAAGTTGATGGGACAGCCCGCATTGCATTGATCCAAGGGTGACCCAAGAGTATATTGTATGATGCGGGGCAATGTACAATAAACACGGTCGTATCTAGGGTTCTAGGACCAACTTGCAATGGGATGGTAATAACTCCACACGTTTCTTGTGTTTCGTCATTGAAAGCTTTTATGATCATGTCAGTTTTCTTCATTTCATCACTTCTAAACCCAAATCTCTGGTAGAAGTCAAAAGTGCAAATATTTAGAGATGAACCATTATCAATCAAGACCCTTTTAACGGCTACATCTCCTATTAGAGCAGTAATATATAAGGGGTTATCCTTATGTAAACTATGTTGCGGTATGTCTTTATCTCGAAAGTCGATACAATCAACTTCTCTAGTGATGATAGTATTGGCCATGGCTTCGGGTTGAATGTTTTGAGGTACCATCATTTGGCTTAATGTAAGCATCAATTCATCTCTATGTGTAGGAGAAGATCTTAATAAGTCCAAAAGGGAAATTCTGGCTGTAGTATTGGATAATTGCTCATTAATATTGTAAGGGGGTTTAGGTTGAACATTAGGAGCATGATTCCCTTTATTGGGATTTCTCAAAACAAATGGAGTTGATCCATCATTCTGATTTGGTTCTTGTTGAGAATTTTGAGCCTGTTGTCTAGTAACGACTCCGATGGTACCTACAATGTTATATTGAGGATTTTGAATAGGTCTTGGTCTAGCATTTATGGCTTGTTCATTAGAAAGGAATTGATTAGAAGAGGGTCGAGTAGTAACTCTTCTAGGAAATGGTTCTTCTGGAACCATAGCATCTGTGATAGGTTGAATAGGATCTGATTCATCTTCAGAACTATTCGATTGGTTTGAGGTGATGTCTATTTCACTTTCAGTATCTGATTCTACATCACTGAGATCCGAAGTTTGAATATTATGTAGGGGCCTGGTCGTGACCATGGATAAAGTTGTGTCAAATTTTTGTAAATCATGATTAGGTAAATGTCCGCTAATAGTTCCTACATATCGGGTAGGAGGAGGGACATTATGATGCTCAATTTGATTGGCCACCTCTTTACCATGTCTTGGTAAAGGATGTTGAAATATGTCTAATGATTGATTAGCATTTTGATTTTGATTTTGGGGAATGTTCTTTTGAGCATTATTAGGAGCATTTTGTTTAGGTTGGAAAGCTTGCACCTCCATCTCATTATTATCAATCAGATCTTGTATTTTATGTTTTAACCTTTTACAAGAGTTGGTAGAGTGTCCAGGCCCTCTATGGAAATCACAGTGTAAGTCGGCTCTGTATCCGGGTATGGTTGGATCAGGTTCCCGGATAGTTGGTAATTGAATCAAACCTCTTTCGAGTAATTGGGGTAAAATAGTTGATAATGGTTGATTCAATCTAGTAAACTCTCGAGGAGGTTTATCAGGAGGTTTCAATATAAATTTTTCTGTTGTCTTGGTTGTATTGATATTAGCAATGTTTCTACTATCAGTGACTTCGTCACGTACAACTTGTTTATTTTTGTATTGATTTCTGGATGTTTTCTCATCATCTTTCTTCCTAAGCTGGCCTCTCCTAATGAGGGCATCTTCCACCCTTCGAGCTAAGTCTATAGCTTGATCGAAGGTGGTCAAGGTAGCGATTGATAATTCATAGGATATTTGTTCTTGCAAATTATTAATAAAAATGTCCAACATTTCCCTATAAGGTAGCACAAAGTGCAGTTTTCCTGTCAACTGCCTCCATCTAGCTAAGAAATCAGCAAAACATTCATCTTTGTCTTGTTTTAAGTTGTACAAATCTTTAATGGTTACATGCCTCTCGATATAGGCACTAAATTGATGCACAAAATATTCAGCAGTCTCTTCAAAATTTCTCAAAGAATGAGTGGGCAATTGATAGTACCACTCTAATGCCATTCCTCCTAAACTTTTTGGGAACATTTTTAGTAATAGCAAGTCATCATGTGATATATCATGACATGCTATCCTAAACATGCGAAGATGCTCTATGGGATCTTCGGTTCCTTTATATATAGGCAGAACGGGCATGGGAAAATGTTTAGGGTATGGTTGTGCTACAACCATAGGATCTAGAGGTTGACTACACATCTCTCGATAATTGTACGAGGGATGGTAGGGATCTATCTGGTCCATGCGGGAAGCAAGCTGTTTCACCATGGCTTCCAGATTATAGGTTTGCCCACCATATTGGTTCGGTAGGGCATTAATATGAGATTTGTGAGCATATGATGGAGGGACATGAAGATTAGATGCTATATTGCTATTGTGTAAATTGTTGGTAGGAAGGGTGTTATGAAGAAGTTTTGAAGTTGTATTATGTTGTATCCCAGATTGTTGAAAATTGGTGTTTGGCTTCATTTTAGGTTTTTGTTGATTTGAAGCATATTGATTAATAGTTTGGCGAAATAAAGCAGTGAATGAAGGTCTCTTTTGTGTGGGAATGATTTTAGGCTCAATAACAGGTTCCTTAGGAGGTTGGGTAACTTGTTGTTTTTGCATATTCTGAATTATAGTGGACATATCCATATTGGATGGTCCAGCTTTATCACTTTCTTGATCAATGAAAGACAAGGGATTAGTGTGTATGTCAAACATATGTTCCATGGCTGCTTGAGTGTCACTAATTTGTCCCCTATCAATACGAACTGCCATATTAAGAGCACCAATATTATTATTGAAGAATTTCCAGAAATGATCTAAGTTATCAAAAGCAATAGTTCCATCTGAAGCCATTCTAGGGGATGAGGATCCTTCCTCTCTAACATTTTCTTGTTGTTCATTTTCTTGACCGAGTCATCTTACGGCTGTTCTAGAGTTTCTTCTTCTGAAATTGATTCCTCGGGAAGGACATTTGGGTTTTTTTTTTGTCTCCTAACCAATCTTCTCCTTCTTCTTCAGTTTGTTTACCATTCCTAAGTCTAGGCATTGTGCTTAAATTTAGATTTCAGCAAATATATATATATATATATATATATATATATATATATATATATATATATATATATATATATATATGCAACAAGCTTAAGAGGTATATATTTTAATTATATACCTACTATAATATTTGAAAAAAATGTTTTGTATGTTTTCGGTTTTGTTATGTTTTTGGTTTTTCTTATTTTTGTAACAATATTATAAAGATAACAAACAACACTCTAAATGCAAGAAATAATAATAATGAAAGCAATGATCTAGTTTTCTATAAACAATTTATAAATATCATTAATGGGCTCGAGTTCTTCGGGAGTCATGAAGTGTTCTTCTTCAAATTGAAAATTTTCTTTCAAGAATTTGACAAAAAGTGCTATAGTGATATTATCTGTCTCAGATTCTGGTTGGTAGAAATAAAGTTCGTGGCAATACTCTCGATATAACACAGCCCTAGGAACTCTATTCCATATTTCTCTATCCATAAGAACGACCTCTTGGTCTTCTACACGACCTAGGAATTGGTGTATAATGGCTGCGTTCTCGAGGTATTCCTCGAAGGTGAACAATTATGAAGACACAAGAGCTCTCCTATAAGCTAACCACCTATGGCAGGCTCTCTGAAGTTCATGATAAAAAATGAGTTGATGAGGATCCAGGATTCTATCTAGGACAAGCCTCTTGATTTGTTTAAGTTCTGTTGACCTAGATGAAATGACACCTAGTCTTCTATCAAGTTCGTCCCACAAAAGTTGGTTTCTATCTATTTCAGGCACACTAAGCACAAAATTAATTTCTAAGGCTGCTAATTGGTTTTCAACATTTATAATAACTGCTAGTCTTTTCTTAGGAGCTACCATCTAAACATGATATGCAACTTAGTAATTTTCTAATGATTTTAAATGCATCTATTTTTTTTTGTTTTTGTTTTCGTTTTCAAAAGGTTTTAGTTTCACGTCGGGTTCACCAAAATGTATCGCTCCAAATTTTTCGCACCCTTACCTTCAGGCTATAGGATCCGCGCCCGAAAGGGGGATGTGAAAAGGATGGGACAATACCTCGGACTGAGAGGCCTTGCGAAGGTCCCGCCTCTCGGGGGAGGTGTATTAAGGTGATTTTTCGACGGATGGTGGGGTTCACCAGGGAAACGTTTAGTGGCAGTTTCCACGCCTAGGTTGGGAATGTGTTTTATGTGTTCAATTTTATCTTTAAACATTCAAATCCTAGGTTTGGCCAAATGAATCTAAGTTATTCTATATGAAATGCAGATTTAAATACAGAAAACAGATTTAACAGAAAACACAGAGAACAAACTAAGTGAAGAAATCCATACCTAGTTTCGGATGTCTGATGGAGGTTCTAATTTTTGAAGCAGTCCAGATCGTCTGGAATTTGACAGGATCATCTCCTATCTGACAGGATCGTCTGAGATCTGATGAATTCGTCGGACGAATTTGTCAGAGACCTACAAACAGAGAAATAGATACAAAATACCAAAATTGCAACTATTCTGATAAAGGAAAATGATATGAAACAATAATAAGGATGTTAATAAGATAATCCTGAATGGAAATGCAAATAAATTACGATACTTTAATAGCTAATCATGATCTTATTATGCAATTAAACTACATGGGTGAACTCCAAGATGCAAGATAACAGGAAATAATAATAAAACTGACTAAATGCGAGAATAAAATAACAGCAAAGTATAGAAAAAGCGCAAACTCTGGGCACTGATTGCCCCAATGCAGACTGCAGTCGAAATCATCTCGGATTGATACGAAATCGTCTCGAATTGGACAGGATCGTCTACGATGATCTGAGCTTGCTCCAGCTGAAGAATGACAAGGTTCCTGCAACAAAATTTGGAAAGTACAAATGCAGATGGTAATCCTGGGTATTCTAATGCATGTAAAGGTCAAGTTACAGGAAATTTCAGCCAGGGGAAAGTCAAGGGGGGTCCTAAGGTTTAAATAGGCTTAGGAGGGAAGTTGGGAGGTTGGAGATCATCCTAATTTGGAAGATCTCCAACGAGGGAGGTCTCTAGCGGTGCAGACACGCTTCTGCCCAACTTAGAGACGCCATTGAAACAGAGGCTAATTATGAAAAATTAGTTTTGGGACAAGATCGTCTGGACGTCCTAGTCCAGACGAAATCGTCCAATCTGAGGCGATATCGTCTGATCGGCGACGATATCGTCAAACGGTCAAAACAAACTCTAAAAATGGCACGAGAAATGAGGAAATGGGTTAAACGACGGTTTTGGAGCGGTTTTGGGGTTGAATTTGAATTTGAATTATTACTAAGGTAATTTTAATTATTGCTAAGGTTTTACTGCGCCAATTTTAGGGTGCTACAAGACCCCATGCATATTGAACCTCCTGATCACGCATGTCTACCACTACTCCTGCCATCACCCATTGTAAGTATCACTTACTGTTATGGAACATCAATAGCCAAACCACAACCCCACAAATCATGGTGGTCAAAGGATCTTCCCCATAGCGGCCCACTAGATCATCGATTGATATGGTGCTCTCTTGCACCTGGTGGGTAAAACCTGCCAAGAATCATTATAGTGTGGTCACCCATCCTTGTGCTTTGTAAACTATTATCCCTCTAATAGGAATCTATAAGATCTTCCACACATCCTCCAACGTGACGATGAGCTCTCTTGTGGGTAACAAAAAATTAGAGGACTCTAGGTACCACCTCTTTTCCACGATTGTCAGCATAGCCCTATCTATCTCAATGTGAGGCATCCTCGTCAGGGGGTCTATCCCCACTACCACTAGTCAATCCCTCCCTACCTATCCTAGTGCATTTAACTCTACCACCAGAGACTGTGCCTTCCACTCTCAACTCTCGAGGATACCTAGCTACATCCACAGATAAATAAAATTAAATAAATTAAAATAAATTAAAATAAAAATAATAAAATCTATAATTTCAAATCAAAACACAAAGTTGATCATAATTTTGTAATTCGCACTTCGCGGTTGCTTGTTTTCCATCTTTTTCCTCTTGTGTTTGTTTTTGCTTTTCTTTTTTCCTTTTTTTAGTTTTTGGTGAAATTGCACCCTCCATTTTAGGAGGTGCAATTTATGAATCATGCTTGGTTTTATCTAGGCACGATTTCATTGTGTTTCATATAGAGAGAAATTATGACTAGGCTACAAAATCGTTCCCAGGTCGAGCGCAAATATCACCATCAAATATGGTGAAATTCCCTGATCCTACCCTCAAAATTCATGAAAAACAAAGAAAAATATGCATCAAGAGAGAGGATTTTGGTACTTACCCACTCTTGTACCCCAGCTTCGTCCCTTGTGACCATTGCTAGATGAACTGGTAACGCCATTTCTTTTTCTCCTCAAAGCCCTTTTCCTGCCAACAGGCAATGAAAAATAAAATAGAGTTTTACCATTTTTCATCCTTTTTGACATTTTTTTGGTACCCTTGTTTTCTCTAGTTTTCATTCCTTCTCTCTCTTTCTTCTTTTGTGCCAATCCTTTTGATTTTTTATGAGGTATGTCATCTTCATAAAAACTCGAGGGGGCACCCTAGCCTACAAAGGCATTAATGTCCCTAATGCCTTGATTTGCATGTAAAACAAGAATGATACCATTTTTTGCACCATCTCTTTCTTCTAAACTAGCCATCCCATTTTTACTTGTTATCTTCCTCCAGTTAGTGTAACTGTTGGTCTAGGTCTAGGGCACATACACTCAACTCAAAACCCTTACCTAGGCAGATTTTATGACCATTGAAAGGCCGAAGGGAAGAGATGCCCCTCGTGCCAATCTCCGGAGAAAGGCTGGCTCCTATGCTAAACTACTTGGGTGTTTTGAGATAAGGGTGCAGGAAAGAGATAAAAGGAGTAGGGTTAGAGAAAGAAATAAAAAGGGTAAGGGAAGAGAGATCAATGATTTGAGGTGGGAGAGAACAGGAAGCACGATCGCTAACAGACAACTTGAATGGAAGCAAAGAACACCAAGAATAAATGAAAGAAATGTAATATCGACCTTCCTATGTATCCTCCAGGCGAGTTTCAGGGTACAGTTCCCGATCGCACTCTAGACGCAGAGTTCAGCATCTCAGTGTGCAAACAAAGAAAGACAAAAGAAGCAAGCACAGAAGGTAGCATAAAAGAAAACTAGTAAGACATTTTTCCCCTCCTATGTATCCTTCAGAATGAGTTTCAGGGTACAGTCCCCGATCACACACCGAACGCAGAGTTCAACATCTCGGTATTCAAACGAAGACAGACAAAAGAATCAAGCAAAGAAGGCAACATAAAAGAGAATAATTGAGCCCAAAGCTCTTTAGTATTAATCGTAGGACATCAAGTTACAACAGCTTTCTAGCAGATAGTTCCCCCCCCTTTTCTATTACAATGCCTAGGTTTTTATAGAGGACCCGGGCCTCTGAGTCATAATTACATAGCAATGAGAAGTACGCCCTCGAGCCCTAAGAATTCGCCTCCCCGAGGCTCTCGTGATCGAGCTCTCAAATTTGTTACCAAAATTGGCAACCGTGACCTTTGGACGTCCTTGGTCTTCGGGTGCGGTGCTCGAGTGGCCGCCATGCTCGTCGGGCTCTCCATCATGGCTTGATACTTCGTTTTTGATTGCCAAAAATGAGCAGTGAGCTTACCGGGCACAAAAAATTGCATTTATGAGGCACTTGATCACCTCGGGAAAATACTCGACTTGGAACACGTGCCCATGAAGCGCTTCGCTAAGTTTTCATTCACAACTTTGCTTCGCAATGGTTCTGGGCCGAAGCAAAAACTCCTCTTTGGTTTGTACTTCACAAAATTGAGCTTCGCAAAACTGCTTCGGGGGTGGGGAGTGTCGAAGCATATTCACTTCGCAAAATGGGTCTCTTCGTCTTTGCCACTTTGCTGACTAAATTACTTTGTTGATGCCCTCTAGAAATGCTTTGCTACGATCCTCTTTCGAAACTGTGGTTCGGGAAGATTTCGGCCGAAGCAATTGTCTTCAAAAGACATTGCATCCTTTCACTTCGGGCAGAAGTACTTCGCACAAAATTAGCCGAAGCAAATGCTTCGCAATGAGCTTTTGGCAAAGTAAAAATGGTTCGCTGATGGAGGGGCCCGAAGTGAGTACTTCGACAACTTTTTGGCGAAGTACTTTCAATGCTCCTTGAGTTCCGCTTCACTGATTTCCCGACCGAAGTATTTGCTGAAAATGCTTCGGGTGTGAAGTAGTTTCACCCCTTTTCTTTGTATTTCACTTTGGCACACCGCTTCGCAGAAATCTTACCCGAAGTAGCTTCTAAAAATGCTTCGGGCCCGAAGTAGATTTCTTGCCTTTGCTTTTCGGTGAAGTTGTTCTTTCGAACGCTGCTTTTGTATTCTTCTTCGGCAATACTACTTCGCAAAAAACCCTACCCGAAGCAATGCTGGAAATGCTTCGGGTGCGAAGCTCTTTCTCCTGAATGCCGCTTCGCTCAACTTTCACCCGAAGTAATTACTTGAAGCGCTTCGGGCCCGAAGTTCCTTCTATTGCTATCCTTGTATCTTACTTCGGTGATACTACTTCACAAAAAACTCCACCCGAAGCAGTGTTGAGAATGCTTCGGGTGCGAAGCTCTCTTTTCTTCTGAACGCCACTTCGCTCAATTTTCGCCCGAAGTAGCTACTGGAAACGCTTCGGGCACGAAGTAGTTTCATTCTCTTTTCCTTCTATTTTACTTCAATGAAAACTACTTCGCAAAACTTTTACCCGAAGTAGTGCTGGAAATGCTTCGGGTGCGAAGCTCTTTTCATTTTCCTTCGACGAAGCTCTTTTCTCTAGCTTGTTTGGCAGCGAAGTTCTTTCTTTTCTACTTTATATACAAAGGGGTGGCATTGGAAGCCAAAATTGCTGCAACTTTTCAAAATAAAAAAAAAAACAACAAAGCAAAACTTTACACAACACTATACAAAATTTGTTTTCTTTTTCTACCCCTTAAGAAATGTGACAAGATTGTCAACATTCTTGGTGGCTCACGGGGCAACGAGCTCGTCTCGGTGGGAGAACCCTTTAATTTTGATCCATTGGGCCAGAGTCTTTTCTCGATCCTTCTCCTCCTTCTTCTTCTTGGAGCGCTTCTGCAGCTGGTTCTTGTTCTCCTTCTTCTTCTGCTTCTTCTTCCTCCTCTGCTCCTTCGTCTGCTGGCGTGGCCTCCTGCTATGGTGATGGGACAAGACGGTCGTGGATTCTCTTCATGGTTCGATGAACGTGAGCCCAGACTCCTTTCTGAAATGGTTCTTGGTCTTCGAGTGCCTTGACCAGAACATGGAACCGATCAATCTGCCCTATGTCGGCATGTTTGATTCTTGCACCTAGGTCATTCAGGCAAGCCATGATTCTGCAGTGTCTCAGGATGAAGTCAGTGACTTGTCCCTCCGTGACTGGCTCTTCCCACTCATCAATTTTGGAGACATCACCTTCGAAATGGAGCCACGTCGGCTTAAGTTCTTCCCTGGTGAGAAGGTTCCCATCATCGTCTATGAAACTCGGGAAACCCAAAGAAGAAAGGTCTTCGAAGTAACTCATTGATGTGCGCTGCTCTTGCTCAAATATATCAAGGAGGTCTTTCGCCTTTTGCGCTTTCTTCACCTTGGAGAAGAAAGCGCGAATAGTGGCTTGGGCAGTAGACCAATCCCTAGCCGTTCGACTCATAGCAGCGACCTGCAGGTCTTGATATCTAATACTTTGAACCTCAAAGGCAAGCTTGAGTCACCTCTTGATTTTCTGGATCACCTCATCTACTATTGGTCCCTTCTTAGCAATGGCATGCTGAGCTTCGGTGACATAAATTAAAATCGACAGGGCACTGGAGGCTCGAGATCTGAAACCTTTGAGTAGGTGAGAGCGGATCTCCTTGATTCTACCTTTGTCGAATAGCTCCAGGTTTGCTTTTTCGAACAATTGCTGCTGGGCCCGCAAGATCTTGTTCTCGAGCTCTTTGGCTTTTAGCTCATTTTTGGCCTATTTTTGTGCTTGTTGCTCGGCCGAAGACTGCAATTGTAGAATTTGTTGTTTGAGGGCATGTGTTTCCTTTTTCAACAACTTGCACTGTTTCTGCGAATCCTCCAGCTCGGAGCGGATCCTAGCCAGCTCTTCTTCCAACTTGATGTTGGCATTTTCTACTTCAAACCTATGCTGGTTGGCAATGTTTGCATGTGCTCAAAAAGTTTCAACCCTGACATGCATGGATGCGGATTCGTCATCTATATTTAAATGCTCCAGGTCCTTGGTCTTCTCCTGGTAGTCGTAGTCAACTGGAGTCATTTCATCCAGAGGCTTCTGGACCTTAGGGACCTTCCTAACCTTATGCAACTTTCTGCCCTTCAAGTCGAAAACCGCACATTTTTCAACTTGGGCCAGAGATTTCCCTCTTTTCTTTCTTGCCTCCTTCAACATCTTCTCTATATTTTGTCGAGCTAGGAGTAGTTTTTCAGCTAGGGGCGCTCCTTTATTGAAGATAAATCTATTTCAGAGAAGGCTGAATCTCCAGCCAAAGGTGTGAACAAATATAAAGAACTAACGGGGAAGGATTCCCCTGACGGCTCGAGGACGGGTGTAGCAGGGGCTTTGGCAAGCGGGACTATGCTTTGAGCTATGGGAGAGTGGGTTACGGGGCTTGGTGTTGGGTCACTACCTTCGCCTTGACCTAGGATTGAAGGAACGGGGGCATGGGTAGGCGAAGTGGTTTCAACGGGCTTATCCTGGTCAGACGACTCGGGAGGAATGGAGCTATGCAGGATTGGACTGGCAATGGGCGGTATCTGAGTGGGGGATTGACCTTGTAGGGGATGGAGAGATTGATGAGGACCTCCAATATGGACTATCGTGGATGCGTCGGAGACCAAGGTGAAGGGAAGAGAATGCATACCTGCGTGCCCTCCTGGCAAAGCGATCGTGGTGACATCTTGGGTGGTTGGCTCTTGGCCCTTTTGGGCTTCAACACTCCCGACCTCCACAACTTCTACTCCGGGGTCTTTCTCTTGTTGGAGGAGTTCCTCCACATCAATGATATCTATTTTGGGGACCGTCTCAGCACTTGGTGGCCCTGTATCCTCAATATTTGCTTCAATCGGGCCTGATGTAGGTGATTCAGCAAGAGTACTTGAAGGCTTTGTGCGAGGGCACTTTGGGTGGCTCGGAGGCACTTGAATTTGCTCCTGCCTTTTTCTTTTCTTTCTCTCCAATGGTTGCTCTACTTCTTCTGCACTTGTATCATGGATTTTCGATGGCCTCTGTGGTAGTGTTGCAGGTGTAGCTTCGGCCCCTACTTCCTTTTCTTTCTCCGAAGCATCCTTAGCGCCTCCTGGGCTTTCGCTTGACCCTGGGGTAGCCGGGGGAACAAAATCCACAAAGGATATAGACTTCCAGGTTTCAACATTGGTGTCATAGAGAATCATGAAGTCTTTATCTGATGCTAAGAGTCCATAAGAATTCACTTTTTGACGATGGACTCTCATTATCCACCATTCTCGAAGCTTTTCCTCGCTCTAGTCTTTTACCTCCTCCTTCAAATTGTCCCTTGCCTTCTTCCAAAAAGTGGAGCTTGGAGTCGGGAGGGGGTATTGATCAGGGTCGAATTCGACCTCCATAGGATAGAATTCATGCCATGGAGGCAATGTCCTCATTCTTTCCAAATGCCACTCCAGATCTTCTCCATTGGGGTTATTCCTTTGTTCCACAACTTTGGGGTGAGGGCAGATGTGGAAGTTCTTGAATTTCAAATGATCCCTCATCACGCCCAAAGGATCATAGAGCCATTGCTGAGGAATATGGAGTAGGCCAAAATCGGCAAGCTTTTCCTCCAGGAAAACGTTCTGCTTTAGGGCAAAGACTTCGATTACACCCATCCTGAAAGGGAAGTCACAAGTATGTGCCCACTTTCGGCCGTGACCGTATACTGCATTTGTAGAGTCGCTCTGTCGAGCGACTTCCAATGTGAACTGATATTCATAGGGGTAGACTAGTAACAGGAAGGGCTTCCCTATGAAGCCGAACAGGTGAATCACCAGTCCCTGTGTCAATTGGAAGACGTCCCCCCTTTTTCCCAGCACCACTCTATCTCTCAAATTGAGTGGTACCCGAGGACAAGAACCTTTTAACAGGTGCATGGTGGGTCCCAAAAATTGTTGATTAAAAGGATAATAGGACTCTTCCTTCAATAAGAGGGGAGTCCATTGATACACTGGCAGAGGATTTCCATCCTTGCCGCTTGGAGAGATGGCGATATGGGGAAACCACTTATGAACTTGGTAGAAGTACAACCAGACAAGAAAATAACAGGGTGCGAAGTACTGGCCTGTTGTTGAATTCTTCATGCTAGTGAGCCTTGTATGTAGGGTTCGGGCCACCCATTCCGCCCAGTCAAAGAAAACTGGGTTGGTGTTCGGCCTTGAAGCATCAAGGGCATAAAACTCCCCTCTTGAAATGCATTCGGCCAAAGACACCTGCTAGGGCTGTACTGAAGCATCTGTTGACAAGCCCGCCACCCATGCTATAATGGAGAAAATATCAGTGTTTTTGAAGGCCTCCAAGGGTAAGGGCATCTGGGGTAGCTTGTTTGAAGGTAGCCCGCTCTTGAGATTCTCATGCAAGAATTTCAATATGTAGCTGTTGGAGGTGAATCTCTCCATTTGTTCACTTAGGATGACATTGCGAACAGAATAGCCCTTGGGCGGACCCTGTTGTGGTGCGAAGGCTGCTTGTACATCTTCCTTCAGGATGGAAAATAGTTTGTGACCCGAAGCGTCTAACACTTTCCTGGATGCAGGTTGGTAATTATGTGCGATAGCGTAGATCAGCTCGGGATAATGGTGAGCAGGCGGGGTTAAAAACCAGTAAATCTGGGAGTAATATGCAATAGCTCTCTTATTTTTTGGTGTGAGTCTGCTTGTCATGAACTCTATGGTGCGTCGAAGATCGGATACACCCTTAGAGAGTTGTGTGTCTCTGATCTTCTCCCACCCATCAATTGGTGGCTCCACAAGCTGTTCTTCTTTCGAGTCGTCCCCCTCTTCCATTGGCTACTTTTCGGGTCGAAGGGGAAGATTTAGCTTCTTCGGAGTCCGCTTTTTTTCTTCCTTGCCCTTCTTTGTTTTTTTGGGGCCTGCAACTTCGGGCTCTTTCCCCTTTTCCTTGGAATTTTTCTTTCCCATGTTGCAAGTGACAGCAGTAGAGTTCTTGATACAGAGAGCTTTAATGTGAATGGCCAGATGCAAAGGACAAGAGGGTTGTAGAGTATCTGAAGGTTCTTAGTCTAGCTTGAACTGATGGACAAATAACTTCCCTCTAGCTAGGAATTCGCTTTTATAACCAAAAAATGCAACCACCTGAATTTATGGCACCTACCAAAATTAAATTTGCACCTCGAATGGAAGAGATTGTCGTATTCTTAAACCGATTCTGCAGCGACATGGTACACGGGGCTGCATGCTTCGATGATTACACTTTGTACTGGAGATGCCACCCGCTGCCACCTCATACCTTGGTGCGAGCTTTTCCTCTCCCTTTTCTAACTTGGTTACCTCGAGAAGCGCTCCACCACATTTTGCCTTAAATTCATCCACTTCGTACTCCTTTCAATGCTATTGTCGACACGTTCTCTGAGGCTCGTTTCAAATTCTCCACCTCGCGCGTGGTTGGTTCGGCGAAGTGGAACATGATGCTAAAAAATGCTTCATGGTGAACCTTTGGTTCGGATAGCCTTTTGACACTTCAGGCCCGAAGTATTTTTCCTTCGCCACGATGTCGTTCGGCCTTGCGAAGGTCATCGAAGCTTCCCCTTTTTGAAAACTACTTCGCAAAATTTTTTCCCGAAGCAGCTACTAAAAATACTTCGGGTGTGAAGCTCTTTTCATGCCTTTGTTCAAATTTTGGTTCGGCTTCCTTTTGGGTAACATGCTTCGTGGCGAACCTCCTTGCAACTACTCCTTCGTGTAAAAGGTCTCCGAAGGAGATTTTGAAGTGTAGTACTTGGCTTTTGTGATCTTGGAAGAGGATGTATACACAAATGCAAACTATATACAAAAGTACACACACACACACAATATATATATATATATATATATATATATATATTTAAAAGAAAATAAATTGAATTGTACTTTAGCGATGAAAAGTCTTCAGATGAAGACCATTGACGGAGATCGGCAGGACTTGACCATCTGCATCTTTGAGGATGAATGAATTGGCCGAGTTCACCTTCATAATTTCAAATGGCCCATCCCAAAAGGCGTCCATCTTGTTGTGATTCCCAGGCTTGGCCTTCCAAGAGTCCCACTTTAATACCAGGTCTCCCACATTGAATGTGCGATCGGATGAATTTTTCTTGAACCAGTCTCGGGTGACCTGAGTATGCTTAGCGAAGTTTTGGTATGCTTCTTCATGATCTTCCTCTAGTCGCAGTAGCTGAGCTAACCTGTTTTCCATCGGACTAACTCCATCTTCTGCTTCTAACAGCTGCAGCGCAGGGATCTCCACATGGATGGGTAAGATGGCCTCCTTGCCATAGACCAGGGCATAAGGCGAAGTCTTGATTGACCTTTTGATAGAAATTCGATCGGCCCACAAGGCCCGATCTAGAAGGAGATGCCAAGTCCTTTTGTTTGTCTCTATGAGCTTTCTTAGGATCCTCAACAGAGTCTTATTGGTGGATTCTGCCAAGCCGTTGCCCTATGGATAATAATTGGAGGATACTTTATGATATATCCCATATCTATAGAGGAATTCATTGATTTTAGCGCTTGTGAAGCTAGGGCCATTATCCGTGATGATCGCTTTGGGGATGCCGAACCTGGTGATCAATCCTTCTAGGAAGGTGACTACAGTCTCTTGATCTGCATGCTTGGTGGGAATCGCTTCGGCCCACCTGGTGAAGTAGTCAGTTGCGGTCAGGATGAACTTATGTCCCACGGAGGAGTTCGGTGATATGACCCCTATAAAATCCAACCCCCATTGTTGAAAGGGAGTTTCTACCTGTATCGGGTGAAGGGGCATCAAAGCATTTCTACTTCGGTCGGTGAACTTCTGACACTGCTCACATTTGCGGCAAACGATGAAGGCATCAGCGAAGAGTGTGGGCCAATAATAACCCGCTTTGATAATCTTTAGTGCCATTGTTCTTCCTACGAAGTGACCTCTAGATAGCCCTGAATGGAACTCTCCTAGGACTTTTCTTTTATCATCGTCTTTGATGCATTTGAGAAGGACCCCATCAATATTCCTAAAAAATAGGCCTTTGGGGCATAGAGTGTATCGGGAGGACCACATCCTAAAATGTCTTCGCTGTGAAGCATTTAGATGCGAAGGACAACTGCTAGTGTGGAAGTATTCAACTATTTCACTGACCCAGTCTTTCTCGTCTTCTTCCTGGTTAGCGAAGCATTCTTCGGCTGGTAAGTCATCCCATTGAGATTCTGCAGCTTCGGCCGCTGCGCTCTTCGCTAATTCTTGACATAATGCGTGACCACGAACCAATTTGGTGGGCTTGATCTCAATGTCAAACTCCTATATCTTGTTCACCCAACCCGCTCTTTTGCTTCCCAATTCTCCTTGGATGATGAAATTACGCACATCGGGGTGAATGACGAAGACTGTGACCCGACTTTGAGAGATGAACTATCTAAAATTTCTGAGGGATTTCATTACTGCATGCACCTGGCGTTCTATGAAATTATATTTCTCTTCCTGGGGATTTATCACTTGGCTCAAAAACGCGATGGGGAGCTCCTTGCCATCTTTCCCCTTTTGTGTCAGGATAGCAGCATAGCTTTTGGGCTCTCCTATAGCATACATGATAAAATCCTGACTGTAATCAGGATTAATTAGGACCGGTGCCTAAGCGATCCGGGCCTTAATCTCTTTGAACGCCTCCTTTCTTTCCTCCGTCTAGCTAAATTCGGTGCCCTTCTTCAGGAGTTGGGACATTGGCTTGATGACTTGGGCGAAGTCGGGGACAAACTTCCTCACGAAGTTAATCTAGCCAAAGAAATATTGAAGTCCTTTCTTGTCTGCGGGAAGTGGGAGCTTCATTAGAGCCTCGGCTCTGTCAAGATCTATAGCGAGGCCCTTCTCTGATATCGCATGTCCCAACAACTTCCCTTCGTTGACTACAAATATGGACTTCTTTGGATTGATCAAAATGCCAAACTCTTGGTATTTTTTGAAAACTTGTTGTATATGTGTGGGATGATCTTCCCTTCTTTGGGAGAAAATGGTCATGTCATCTAGATAGATGATGATAACCTTATTTAGAAGCTCACAAAAAGCAAGATCCATTGCTCTCTGGAAAGTGGCACCAGCATTCGATAGGCCAAATGGCATTCATTGGTAAGAAAATTTTCCCCACTTGGTGGTGAATGTTGTTTTATGCTAGTCTTCATCCCTAACCCAGATCTGATTGTATCCAAAAAAACCATCAAGTAGAGAGAAGCATTGAGCTCCAGCCATTGAGTGCAAGATTTAATTGATTTTTGGGAGAGGATAGTGGTCCTTGAGGGATTCCTGGTTTAGGTTGTGAAAGTCCACACATAACCTGATATCTCCATTCTTTTTTTTGACTAGGACCAGGTTCGCTACCCATGAAGAGTGCTTGATGGGATATATGATCTTTGCCTCGAGCATCTTCAAGAGTTTGGCCTTTATTAGGACCTTGATCTTGGGATTAACCTATTTTTGCTTTTGTCGAAAGGGTTTGACCCCCTCCTGCATTTCGATTGTGTGTTGAACCAGCTGCCAATTTTATCCCTGGAGATCTTGATAATACCAAGAAATTATGTCAAAAAACTTTCTACATAGATTATGTATCTGTTCTTTCTCTTCTGAAGTGCAGTCGGTTCCAACCTTTATTGCTTTTCTAGGTTCAAGCTCTAAATCATGATACTTTTTTTCATTGACTTTGATCATGTGAGAGAGAGCTCGGTCATTCCGATCAAAGAGGCTTTCAAGGGTGATTAGTCCCTTGGGAACATGGTTATTCTTCAATTGAATCAACCCTTCATATTCTCCTTCATTAGAGCTTCGGTCTTTGACTGTGGTAGCTTCTTGGATCATGAAATTTACAATCTACTCGTCGTTGTCAAAGACTTGCCAATGCAGATCTTTGTCTGGGATAGAGGGTCTATAGATCATCCTCATAGCTTTGGGCTTGTGCACCATGTCTTCTTTTGGAGAGTACTTGGTTGCGATGGATGCCAGAACATCGGCATGTCGATTCTTTTCTCATGGAATTGACTGCAGATTGAGAGATTCGAACTGGTCGAATAGGTCCCATACCCTGTTGTGGTATGATTTTAGATAATGCTTCTTTGAAGTACACTTATTTGTGACCTGGTTGCAAACCAGTTCAGAATCTCTGAAGATTTGGAGATGCTTTATGCCTAACTTGTCAACTTTCTTGAGTCCTAGGCACAATGCTTCATATTCTACTGCATTGTTAGTGTAGCTCCATGTCAACCGGTAGCAATATTCCTTTTGCTCTTCGAAGGGTGAAATTAGAAGAATCCCTACCCCAACACCATTTTTACATCGGGCACCGTCGAAGAACAACTTCCATAGTTCTTCTTGGGCACTTGTTCTATTCCCTGGTTGGGAGTGTTTTTTAGGCTTGGCGATCGCATAACATCCTATCTCGGTCTCCACCATGGCATTGAAGTCTGCCAATGAAAACTCATCTTCATAACTTAATTGTGCAAGAGATTCCTCGACCAGGTCTACCTGCTCTATTTCTTCCACCATTGCGTTCACTGGTTCGCTATTTTCTTCCTCGGACATCTTCTGCACAAGAAAGGAAGAAGGCTTTTCATTGTAGATCTTCACCTTCTTTCCTTTGAATGGAATATCCAGATGGGAGTAATCCATAGATAGATATCCACCTAGCTTTGCCATGAATTCCCTTGACAAGCACATACTGAAATATGGCTCCAAGTCGACTACCACCACCTCTTGTATGACTATGATCTGAGGCATCTTATGTAGTCGGATAAGAATGTCCTTGATCACCCCTATAGTATTCATTGGAGTACCATCCAACTGGAGTACACCTTGGCTACTTTGCATATATTCCATCCCTATTTCTTTGCATACTGCTCTCGGCATTATTGTTGTAGCGGCCCTAGAGTCGATCATGCAATTATGCACAATATACCCTTCCATTTGTAGGGATAGGTAGAATGGAGGTGGTCGGTTCTTCCCTATGATGGATGTGGATAGGGTCTGCACAAGATCAGGCGGTACCACATTTTTTACTTTAATTATCTTCAATGATTCTTGCAACAGATCCACCTGTCCAGGTAGTTGTAGTGCATCGTACAAGCTGATCTTGGCTAGAATTTTCTTCAACTCCTCTACAATGTTGTACGCCAGGGATTTGAGTGCTTCGGGCTCATTTCTAAGTTCGTATCTGGTGTGATACTACTCTGTAGCTTCAACTCTTTTCTGCTTAGTCAGTGAAGGAAACTTGAGCTTTTATTTGGCCTATTCCTTAGTTTTTGCTTGAGGAGGTTCAGCAAAGGCCTTTTGAGCCTTTTCTTTGATTGGTGCAGGCGGAGGAGCTTCGCTCGGGGCCAAAGTAGATGATTGTCCTTTCTCGGGTTGAACTTGCTCTTTTGAAGGAGCCAGCTAAGTAGCATCTACTTCTATTGCCTTCTTTCCTCCTCGGGTAAGTACTACAACCGGCCCCTCCTCATCAATTGTCAGGTTCTGACTCATCTGCCTAATGATGTTCACTTGACCGCTATGACTACTGTTTGCCAGCGTTTGTACATAGTGTTGGTGCAGGGTGTAGGTATTCTCTTCATGCGGATCATTGCACGTAGAGCACCAATATACATAGTTAGAAGTGCTCGGAGCTTCATCAATTGCAGCATTTCTCGCCATAGCCTTCCCTTGTTGGACTGCTTGGTCTTTGGTAAGCGCAGGCATAGGATAAGATCTTCTCGATAGGAATTCCTGTTGTGCTTGCTTCTTCTTCATAATGGTCATGTCATTGGATAACATCTGAACTATAGAGTTCAGATATTGCATCTCCTGTAAGATTTTAGTTTGTATATCATCGGCTTTCGGAATGAGTGGCAATGAAGCCATCGTCAGTATTAAAGGAAGGGCGGGATGTTGAGGTGGTGTTGGTAGTACAGGAAATGCTGAAAAGACGATGGGCTATGGAGTTGAAAATGTAGGGAAGTGGATTTATGGAGCGATGATTTGAGACACGATAGGATTCGAGTTCCAAGATGAAATTGGGAGTGCTGGGGTTGTAGAGATTTGCAAAGCGGTTGCGCTTGCATACTAGGATTGAAGGAATTTAGGAAGTATGGGCGTCGACATCCTTTGGGGGACCTTGCCCATAGCTATCAAATCCATTTTTTTCATCTTGGCTAACTCATATAACTCGGGAAAAGTATTAACATTAGAATATCTCACCATGAGACTGATATCAAGATTGAAAGCCCAAAGGAAATAAAGTGTCGCAGCTTCGTCGGTTGGCTAAAGTCCAACTGGTACCCTTTGTCAGGTCCGAGTGAACCTAACATTGAAATCTATGATTTCTTCTTGTGGATGTCTCTTGATCGAAGTTAACTGATGCAGAAGAGAAGTAGGATCAGAAGACTCGTTGAAGTTTCCTATCATTTTCCCAGCTAATTGGTCCCATCCCATAATACTACCAAGTGGTAGAGATCTATACCAGTAGAGGAGTTTTCCTCTAAGGGAAAGAACCAAAAGCTTTACCATAATTTCTTCTTTTGTAATGTCATGGATCGTCACCAGAGATATTATGTCTTGGATATGCTCTAGAGTAGTCTTCCCAGTTCCATCGAACGTTGGGATCTTCTTTATGGCAGCAGGCGACACTTGCCCTTGTCTTGCTAGATTTAGTGGTGACAAAGAATCCCATGATGGGCACAACCTGGGCGACGTTGGCTGCTGCATTTGCTGTTGTTGTTGTTGTTGTTGCTGTGCCATACTTGCTCCTGGATTTTTAGAAACAGGGATTCCCGAAGCTCCCTCTTGATTGCTAGTAGGACAACTAATAGGAATGGAGGGATTAGAATGCTTCAGTGAGTTGGGAGGATTGGGAGGAAAGCTAGATGTTGTACTATGAGAAGTTAATCCTTGTCTACCAATAGAGGATGTTCCTTGTAACAGTGACTCGGGGGTGACCAACCTTGATTGCTCCCCAAAGGCATCAATATCGAGCTCAAAAAACTTGGTTTCCTCTCCTCTATTCTTAACTCTCCATCTCGTTTGCATTAAGGCACAGACATTTGGTACTGGTATTTACGACTTAAATATTCTTGGGTAAACAGAGTCACCAGATGTTAAGAGTCTTTCAGTAATGATGGCATCGGTCCTCATTACCACTAGTCAAGTGAGACTGACCGGGTCACACCGGGAACTAGTTAGAACTATTGGCCCCGATGAAGATGGGTTTTGCATTAAAATATGGGACCTTGACTGGTTATGGATCTTACTAAGACAAGTACAGTTGGTCCCATCGGGCGTGCCAAAAACTGTTGGTCATCAAATCTACCTAGGTAAGGGTTTTAAGTTGAGTGTTGTTGGTCACGAATCTGCCACATGAAAGGATTTTCTATGTCTATGCACCCTAGACCCGGCCAAAATTGAAAGGCTGGGAGAAAGAAATGTCTCCCAGACAAATCTCTAGAGAGGGCTGGTTCCCTTACTATATCTAAGCTTGATGAAGACTAAATTTACTGGAAAGGAATTGGAAATATGTAGAAATAAATGGGAAATTATGAAAAGAGATGGGAAATATGGCCACAGGCCGAACTTATATGATCAGGGAAAGAAACTCAGCAAGAATTTAACCTCAAGCGCATAAACAACATATAATAATAGAATGCAGCATAATCCACTTACGACTTTGCGCAGACAACCTCCAGGATGGCATTCCAGAACTCACTTTCTCATTAGCAATATTCAAACTCAGATGCAGAATTTAAATCTAACAGCAGATTAGAAAGACGAGCATAAATGAGAAATGCATGGAATAGAAGGAAATCATTAGAAAGACGCTTGCAAAATTAGAGGCCAAATATCTCTTATTTACGTAGAGGACTTGAATGTTTTCATGCAACATGTCTCTCGAACTCCCAATGCTTGTTCTTGAGATATACATTGATATTTATAGAGGTCTTGCCTCTTTACAACATTTAAAATATGAAACGAACCTCCTCGAGATCCACAAAATGTGCAGCAGCAATAAGGAAATGATCCCCTTAAACCAGCCTCGAAGAAACCAGAAATTAAATGAAATAAGGAACCGGTCGTCTTCATTAAATGGTCGTTCTTGAAACATGCTTGAACCGTTAGAAAAAAATCATGAACAGAAGCTTTGAATAATGGAGGCATCTTCAATTCTGGTGGCTTGGACACGTTCTTTTATCTTGTATACATTGGAAAGCAGCAAAACATTTAATTCTGGAGAGCTTTTAATCCTCAAAAATTGCAATACTACATCGGGCCGTTGAACTGCTTTCTGGCACGAAACTGTGATAGGTCACAAAAACGTGATATGTTGTGAAATCATGACATTTTTCTCTTCCATATTCTTTTGCCATTTTGGATCGTGAAAATCAACCATGTCATGAAATCATGACGTATTCGTCTCCTTGGTCTCCTTTGCCACTTTAGCTCGTGAAAACATGATGCGTCGTGAAATCGCGACATTCCATACTATTATGCTCTTTCTTTGTTTTGTTTTCGTGAAACTATGACTTGTCATGAAATCGCGACATCATTTACCTATGTTTTCCTTTGGCTGCTTTGAACCGCAAAAACGCGACAAGGCACGATTTCGCTAAAACTTTCTCTTTTTTGGCTGTCTCCTTGATACGTCATGAAAACAAGACAAGTCACGCTTTCGCAACGTTCTTCCATCGGCACCTTTGTTTTATCTCCAGGTCATGAAAACCAAACAAGTCGTGAAATCGCGACGTTATCTCTCCGCTGCTCAATCTTCTCTTCCCTGTCGCGAAAAGCCGACATGTCACGATTTCGCAACAATTTTCATTTGCCTTGTACGGTTTAGCTCTCAACCTACGAAAACGCGACATTCTTATCTCATATGGTTCTTTCATCTTCAGCACGTCATGAAATCGTGACAGGTTTTATGTTCTTCTTATTTTTGCCTTTCGCCTCGCAAAACGTGACATGTCACGAAATCACGACAATTTTCCGCACTTTGGCCTGTCTGCCCAATATGTCACGAAATTGCGACGTCTTCTTCTTGCTTGCCCCCATCTTCAAAAATGTCGCAAAATCATGACGTCTTTCATGCCTTATGCTTTTTCTTCAACTTTGTCGCGACCGTGCAACATGTTGCGATTTCACGACGTCCTTCATATTTTGTGCCTTGTTCACTATTCTATCGTGAAATCGCGACGAGATTCATTGTCGCTACCCAACTATGTCGCGATTTCATGACCTTTTCTCTTACTCTGCTCCATGGCCATCGCAAGTCACGAAAACGCGACATGTCATGATATCGCGACGATTTTACTATGCTATCCCCGTTGACTACTTTGATCGTGATTTCGAGCACGTCGCGAAATTGCGACAACTTTGCTGCTTAGCCCTTTTCTACCTTTGGCACCGCAAAACTATGACAGGTCATGATTTCGTGACACCTTTGCTTTTTGACTTCTCTCTCCTCAATAGACCCGTGATAACGCGACATGTCGCGATATCGCGATGGTTTTGAAACTGTGCTCTTCATGCTGCTTTTTGTCACGATATCGTGACAGTATTCGGACTTAGATTTTTTTTGCATCAAAACCTGTAAAGGAGTGAGAACTTCAACATCTTATGCATGAATAATCGACAATCAAAATAATGTGGCAAAAATGCCAACAAGTGTATGCGTCCTAGACCTGGACCAACATTGAAAGGTCGAAGGGAAGAGATGCCCCTCGTGCCAATCTTCGAAGAAAGGCCGGCTCCTGTGCTAAACTACTTGGGTGTTTTGAGATAAGGGTGCAGGAAAGAGATAAAAGGAGTAGGGTTAGAGAAAGAAATAAAAAGGGTAAGGGAAGAGAGATTAGTGATTTGAGGTGGGAGAGAATAGGAAGCACGATCGCTAACAGACAACTTGAATGGAAGCAAAGAACACCAAGAATAATTGAAAGAAATGTAATATCGACCTTCCTATGCATCCTCTAGGCGAGTTTCAGGGTACAGTCCCTCATCGCACTCTGGATGCAAAGTTTAGCATCTCAGTGTGCAAACGAAGAAAGAAAAGAAGCAAGCACAGAAGGCAACATAAAAGAAAACCAGTAAGACGTTTTTCAACTCCTATGTATCCTTCAGAATGAGTTTCAAGGTACAGTCCCCGATCACACACCAGACGTAGAGTTCAGCATCTTGGTATTCAAATGAAGACAGACAAAAGAATCAAGCAAAGAAGGCAACATAAAAGAGAAGAATTGAGCCCAAAGCTCTTTAGTATTAATCGCAGGACATCAAGTTACAACAACTTTCTAGCAAATAGTTCCCCCCTTTTTTATTACAATGCCTAGGTTTTTATAGAGGACCTAGGCCTTTGAGTCATAATTACATAGCAATGAGAAGTACGCCCTCGAGCCTTGATAATTTTCCTCCCCAAGGCTCTCGTGATCGAGCTCTCAAATTTGTTACCAAAACTAGCAACCGTGACCAGGTCAACCATGGAAAGGTGCATTGATGGGCTCTCTAGACATCCTTGATCTCTAGGCATGGTGCTCGAGTGGTCACCATGCTCGTCGGGCTCTCTATCATGGCTTGATACTTCGTTTTTGATTGCCAAAAATGAGCAACGAGCTTATCGGGCATGAAAATTTACATTTATGAGGCACTTGATCACCTCGAGGAAATACCCAGCTTGGAACACGTGCCCGTGAATCTCTTCGCTAAGTTTTCATTCACAACTTCGCTTTGCAATGGTTTTGGGCCGAAGTAAAAACTCCTCTTTGGTTTATACTTTGTAAAATTGAGCTTCACAAAACTGCTTCGGGGGTGGGGAGTGCAGAAGCATATTCACTTCGTAAAATGGGTCTCTTTATCTTTGTTGTTTGGCTGACTAAATTACTTCACTGACGCCCTCTAGAAATGCTTTGCTATGATCCTCTTTCGAAACTGTGGTTCGGGAAGATTTTGGCTGAAGCAATTGTCTTCAAAAGACATTGCATCCTTTCACTTCGGGCAGAAGTTCTTTGCACAAAATTAGCTGAAGCAAATTCTTCGCAATGAGCTTTTGGCGAAGTAAAAATGGTTCACTGATGGAGGGGCCCAAAGTGAGTACTTCAGAAACTTTATGGCGAAGTACTTTCAATGCTCCTTGAGTTCCGCTTCGCTGATTTCTTGATCGAAGAATTTGCTGAAAATGCTTTGGGTGCGAAGTAGTTTCACCCCTTTTGTATTTCACTTCGGCACACCGCTTCGCAAAAATCTTACCTGAAGTAGCTTCTGAAAATGCTTCGGGCCCGAAGTAGATTTCTTGCCTTTGCTTTTCGGCGAAGTTGTTCTTTCGAACGCTGCTTTTGTATTCTTCTTCGGCAATACTACTTTGCAAAAACCCTACCCGAAGCAATGCTAGAAATGCTTCGGGTGTGAAGCTCTTTCTCCTGAACGTTGCTTCGCTCAAATTTCGCCCGAAGTAATTACTTGAAGCGCTTTAGGCATGAAGTTCCTTCTATTGCTATCCTTGTATCTTACTTTGGTGATACTACTTCGCAAAAAACTCCACCCGAAGCAGTGTTGAGAAAGCTTCGGGTGCGAAGCTCTCTTTTCTTCTGAACGCCTCTTTGCTCAATTTTCGCCTGAAGTAGCTGCTAGAAACGCTTCATGCGTGAAGTAGTTTCATTCTCTTTTCCTTCTATTTTACTTCAGCAAAAACTACTTCGCAAAACTTTTACCCGAAGTAGTGCTGGAAATGCTTCGGGTGCGAAGCTCTTTTCATTTTCCTTCGACGAAGCTCTTTTCTCTAGCTTGTTTGGCAACGAAGTTCTTTCTTTTCTACTTTATATACAAAGGGATGGCATTGGAAGCCAAAATTGCTACAACTTTTCAAAATAAAAATAAAAAAAACAACAAAGCAAAACTTTACACAACACTATACAAAATTTGTTTTCTTTTTCTACTCCTTAAGAAATGTGACAAAATTGTCAACAGTAACTATATCCTTTTTTGATGCGTTTACTCAACCTTAAATGCATCAAAGAGGGAGAAAAATGTAGACACAGAAATTGACCCATTTCTAGTGGGCAATCTTCCTTAGAGCCCCATTGCCTTTCTTTAGCTTTTTAGAGAAATCACACCCGATTACGATGAGGCATAATTTCATAGAAGTGATATCATACCGCATTGGCATAGGGCATGATTTTTCTATTTTAGGGTTTTAATTATTAAAATCCAAGTTTAATCTTTTCCAGCATGCTTGACGTCGTCCTATGTTGCTTTTCCCATTCTTTTCACCCTGATCTTCATCTATAAATAACGATAATCTTCGACACAATTAAGCTCAAAATTCTTATGATTGATTTATGCTCACATTTTTACTTTTGCTTTGCTTCCTATTTCTTCTACAAGCTAACCTCGAAGTGTGAATTTCAAATTTGATCTTCTGCTGCATTGATTTGGATTATTGTGTGGTTTGGTGAATTCATGTTGTGGTCCAAAAGGAAAGAGAGTACCCATTTGGATACCTCGATCTCTTCTACTTGCTTCTGTGTTATCCATCAGGTTCTACATACTTTTTTTTCTACATTTATCTTTTATTTTTCATGTGTCTAAAGTGAAATCATGCTCGATCCCAATGAGGTGTAACTTTGCTAACCCTAATTTAGGGTGTTTTCTCATAGAAGTGAAAACATGCCCTATTCTAATGGAGCGTGATTTTTTCTGTAGCATTATCATGCCAGCTATCTACAAGGCATAATTTTTCCTAGGACTGAATTGGGGGTATTTGTCAAATTTTGAGTGTATGAGTATTTTCTAAATTGCATCTAGGGTATAGTAGCATAATCTATTTTTTGTGTCTTTGTTGTTGCATTGTTTTTTATGATTAATTCTCCAAAGGTCATTTTTTTCTTTTGTTTTCAAAGGTCATCTAAAAGGACCTAGGGGGCTTAACTACTACACCTCCAAGAATTATTGTACATCGGCCTAAGTAGGCCCCCTAACACTAATCTCATTTTTTTAGTTTTCTTAAGTTATCTTGCACAAACAGGTATTTATGATATCATTGGGCAAGAGGTAGAAAAGGCTAAGTCAACCACCGGTCTAGATAAGTGCTCTAATTATTTTATTGGTTGAAGATTTGATTTGAATATTGATTCTTATGCATTTGAAAATGAAAAGCACTTAGTGTGCATCTAGGGTTAATATTGTGCATTTACCTTGTGCCCTTGTTTTAAAGGTTTTCTAGATAAAACCCTAGGTTAGCAAGAATTCAAAGGAAGAATCATATTTGGTTAGCTCTTGTATTCTTGCATTCTGATGTTTGCATTGTCCTTTATCTTTCATAGCATAGATCTAAAAAGGCTAAACTTAGGTGATTGCTTAAAACTAAATACATCAAACTATCTCAAATTCCTGAGGACTTAAAGCGAGTCCTAAAACCATTCCTAGTGAACCCATCCCCCTAGCACCGAGTGTAGATAACAACACAACCCCCGCGGTTCACCCCATAAGGATTTCTACCTTTGTGGATCCAACATTTTTGGGAATTGTATGTGGTAGGGCAATTTTCCCCCTATATATATATATATATATATATATATATATATATATATATATATATATATATATATATATATATATAATAATTGTAAAGCTTAAATAATATTTGTCATTAACAATTGTTTTACTATTGGTGACACAAAATTGCTCCTAAAGCTATAACACTATGTCAATAGTATTATAATAGAACATACTATATTATTCCTCTAAAAGAAAATGAAATGTAAAAATTTGATTTTTTAAAATTCGATATATATATATATATATATATAGGATTGAAAGGACCCTACCCATAACACATCATGACTAGGTAATGGTATTACAACTTGGTAATTATGCATATATCATACTTGGCAAGATTTGAACCTAGGTCTCCTTCTTGGAAGTTTTGAAATTTAATTGGTTGAGCTCATGCCTTTCGATATTATATTCATTTTTTATTTAAATTATATTATTTATTTTATTATATTTTAGGTATTATAATACAATTTTATTTTTTTGAGAAAAAGAGGTTGTACTTGGGTCTCCCACTCTTGTCAAATCACAACTCTCTCTTTTAGATCTTGAGATTTTACAAATAGATTTAGTTCTCATCTCAACTAAGTTGTTATAGCTAGATACCTACATATTTTTTCATAAAAAGTTTGAATTTTTTATTTTAATGTTTTGGATCTTCTTCAATTTTCTTTGTAATAGAAATATTCTACAATTTATCATCCTTCTTCATGATATTTTTTGCAGTAGTCTTCACAATACCAAAAACTCCAACTCTACTATTGATGCATTGCATTTTCATAGAGTAAAATTTTCAAAAATGCACATTATCATAGTTTTCTTTAGCTCTATATTATCAGTTTCCTTCTTGAAGCATACGTGCAACGATAAGGACTGTAATAAACAGTTTAATAGTCTCAAAAATTTGAAATTTTATGCTTAAATCTTATCAAGGAATATATGCATAAGAGCTAAACTATGGATCATTATATAATACAAGTGGAATTCATTTTTATCCCAAATAACCAATTAAAAAACATTTTATCATTTTGATGAGTTATGAAATGAATTCATTCATATTATAATGACATTTTAAAAAATTTAAATGGTATTATTTAAAGAAATAGTTTAGCAATCTCAAAAAATTAAAAGTTATAATCTATACTATATCCCATAATCCAACCAACAAATAACTCAAATAATTCATTTAGCCATGAATTCCATCTGATATCGTCTCCTTTTACTTTAGCATAAATAACTTCTACTCGCTTCACAAAACTATTATTTGCTTTACCAAGACTAGACCATTAGTTTCCTTCAATGCATTGATCTATAAATGGACCACCTAAAATATTTGTAATCCTCTAGAACATCATTTTTAATTTTCTACTTAAAAAATTTTCTTTCTAACTTTAGCTAAACTTACTACTTCCTCTAACATGGAAAAGAGAATTTAATTTCATGATTCTCTGTTAAAACCCCTTTATTGGTTAGCCTATATGCACATTTATTCCCTTTCCTTAACATGTGTGTAATATTTATTTCTTCAAACTCTATAGCAAGGTATCATTTTTCCACAATGATCTCTTGTATGCTCCATGGAGCCTTTGTTTTCCTCAAAACTACATTTATTACTATTAATGAATCGCCTTGAATCTATACTATGTTCCATTTCATTTGGCTGCATATTTTTATTTCTTCCAAAATTGCCCAAGATTCAACTTTATTATTTGTCTCAAATCCACTACTAAAATCGTAATGTGACAAAATACCACCCTTGTTATTTCTATTTATTCCTCCTCATATTGTTGGTCTTATATTTCCTTTAGAATCTCCATCAAAATTTAATTTGGTCAACTCTACTTTCGATGGTTTCCACTTTATAAATTTTTACCTTCTTTTATTTATCTTGTACCCACCATCTCAATTCGATGACTTGACTCCATCTATCAAAGATTTTTGCTTCAAGATTATGGATTAATGAGTTGAGAGTACTAGTTTATAGTCCTCTATGGCTAAGCAAATATTCCTTTTCATTACCTCTAGATTACTTTCCTTTCCTTTAAATATTATTATGTTCCTTTCCAACTATATAGTTCAAAGTATTGTACTTTTCAATGTATCTTATATTATCTATAACAACTCACTTTTGAAAGTGGCCTACCATTGTTTTAACCATTTATTAATTATACAATTCATTTACCAAACATATTAAGAATCCATTGTCATAGTTTCCAAACTATTGAGCAGTATCCCAAGACATAGTCTATACTCTCCTCCTTTTTACATAGAACACATTGTGAAGAGCCATGAAAATCCCTTTTCATTAGGTTATCCCAAGATAAAATGTTCCTATGACCTACTATCCATACAAATATTTTAACTTTTGGAATGCTCAAGCCATCCCAAATATCTCTCTAAATTCTTACAGTATTCATATTTTGTTGGTGCTTTACATTATATATGTTTCTTGTTGTGTATTCTCCTAAGTTATTCAACTCCTAAATCATCTTATCCTTGGCTCCCCTTAAAATAATCATTGTTATTATCTTTCTATTCAACTACCCTCTAGCAATAATGCCTCGTATACTTTCCATTTATATCATCCTTCTTGATCCTTGTGCATAATGTCTAAAAACCTATCACCATATATATCTTGAAGTCATCTCATCCATAGTTTCAAAATTGGATCTAAATTAAGTGGTCTTTTATCACACCAAGTATCCATAGAAATAGAAATGTTTTCTCCAGTTCCCACCACCCATCATAGACATGTAATTAGTAGATCATTTTTTTAAACCATTCCATAGTGCAGAATCATCTAGTGGTGTGAATGCAATAAATATTAAGATTGGGTCATTGTGATCAATGTACTTAGAAGAATTATTTTCCATTGTCTTTGACTCTCTTTATACAATCTCCAAATTACTTTCTACTTAGAGCTAAGTTTGCATCTATAAGAACTCTTAAATCAAGATCTACCCTAGTTTTATCATCACATACCTTCCTCCATTTAAGCAAAGAAAATTTCCTTTTATTATGTCATACTAACCACAAAAATAACCAAATAATATAGATTAAATTTTTTTGCACCAATTTTGGAAATATATACATGGACATATAATATGTTGAAATGGTTTGTAAGACTGATTTAGTTGGTTGCATTGTTCTTTCTAACAATAACCATATACCTTTTCATATTGGTAGTTTATTCTAAACTTTACTTATAATTGGATTCCAAAATTCTATCCTCATCCTCCCCTCAAATAAGGACATCCCTAAATATGTTGCTCGAAAATTTTCCTCCTCCATTAGAAATAACTTGCATATCCCTAATTTGATTCTAGCTAAAGTTTTTAGAAAGTAAATTTTGGATTTTTTCCTATTTACTTTCTACCCAGATGTTCTTTCATATTCATTTAATAATTTACTCAAAGCTCTAGCCTTATTTTTCCTAGCCCTCCAAAAAAGGGTTGTATCATCTACAAATTATTGATGGGTGATGTTTTCGATGTTATTACTAGCCTAAGTCACTTATTAGACCAAATTTGTATGCCTTATTTAGGTTCCACCCCAATACCTCTATAATAATAATGAAAAAATATAGTGATAGAGGATATCCTTATCTAAGACACCTCTTGGATTTAAATGATTATATTACTAGCCCTTCGACCAACACTAAATATAAGACTATAGAGACACAAGATTTAATTAATCTAATCCATTTCTTTTCAAATCCAAAATTTTCTAATGCTACAAAAAGAAAGACTCATTTAACTCTATCATAGGCTTTATTCATATCAAATTTTATCATTGCTCTCTCTTTTATAGAAGTTGTTTATTGCATTACTTCATGAGCTACTATGATCCCATCCAGAATCTATTTTCCTTTAACAAATCCTCCTTGATATTCTAAAACAATATTATCTATTAGTGGTCTTAACTGATTTGCCATCACTTTGGAGATTATTTTGTATGTGATATTACATAGGCTTACGAACTTGGATGAATCAAACAATTGTACATCCTTCTTTTTTGGAATTAGAGTAAGATAGTTGCACTTATTTTATAAGATATGTATGGTTTTACCATAGACTATTCCACTGTCACCAATAAAAAAATCTTCACTATTTCCTACTTATGCTAATAGAATGTTGTAGAGAGCCCATCCAAGCCTAGAGATTTATCCTTATCAAAAGAGAAAATAGTTCAACAAAATTCTTCTAGAGTAATAGTCTATATTAGTTTGTTATTGTCTTCATTTATTATAACTAAAGGTACTTCTTGTAGTAGCTAATTATTAAGAAATATAATCTCCTCTGATCCTAAAATGATCTAGTAAAAAATCCTTACCTTCTTTTTTATTTTGCTTTAATCTTCAATTCAAACCCCTTCTACTAATTCTAGATGTTGATATTATTGCCATCCTATAAAATTTATGTTTTTATCTAATTTTAACCAAGTCTATCTTGATTTTAATCTCCAAAAATTCTCTTCCTTACTCAAAATATTATGATATTAACTAAGCAACTCCCTTTCCTTTGAGCTTGGAATATTGTGCTTATCTTTTTGAAAATTTGAAAGTTTCCCTTTTAATTCTTCTTTTTTCAAAAAAAATTTTCTAAAAGTGATCTTGTTCCATTATTTTAATCTATATGTCATTGATTTAATTTGTTTTGGAAGTGTATACATCCCATTATTTCCTGAATAGTTCCATGTTTGTGCTATCATATCAATAAACTGAGGATGGTCTTCCCACATATTATCATATTTAAAATATGATCCTTTTTTTAATTCACTTACCACTCCATACTTATATTATGTTTGACTGAGTCATAGCTCCATAGACATTGATAAAAATAGAATGAATATCTACAAACTAGCATATGACTAATGAGGCTATCCCATTCACATCTTACCTATACTACTTTCATAGTTTTAGAAACTACCACCTTTGTCATTTAGTTTCTTGGATACAAAGAATACCAAGCTTATTACTTAAATAGAGGTCCCTAATACACCTCTACTTTAAGGGGGTATTAGCACCCCTTATATTCCATGAGATGGTAATCATGTCTCATTAGGGGTTGTTGGACCCTCTTGTGAATTACCAATATAATTTTACTATTTGGTAAAGATAAATTCAACCAACTTAATTTGTGTTCCTTTCTCTATGTTTGCTCTTGTTTCCCTGGCTCTCACTTGATAATTTGAAGGTTTTCTTCTTTTTTCCTTGACAGTATCATGGATAGGTCTTATTATTCTATTATCCAATATTCTTTCATAACTTTCCTTTCCATTAGATATATCTCTCTTGGCTCTACTAAGGAAGCTTTTTACTCATCCTACCCATTTTCTAGTATTTCTTTATTAATGGTAGAGGTATTAATATTTAACACTGCATCTTCTCCTCCACTTTCCTTTTCATGAATGGTGCATGGTACTTCAAGGGAGTCTTCAAAATTGGATGAGGCACATTCCTTAGGTTTAGTAGGAATTTTCATCCCTAAATTGGGTTCAGACTAAGTAGGTCATTCATTGTTAATATTCTAATATTGTTGTACAATGTCCTCTGATCTCCTTTTTTTCATAGGCTAAAGCCTCAAAAAATTTGGTGTTTCTTACAATATCCTTACTAGTCTGCACTATTTATTTACTTTCATCTATCTGGACCTATTTTTGGATATTAAAAATTATCCTCATCCATATCCATATGTAATTCTAGTAAATGTTTATTAATATCAATCATGATCAATATCCAGGTATAAGTAGCCAAGACTTTGTCTTTTGTAGTTTTTGAAATCTCAAGGAATTCTTCCATAGTGTTGTCTATTTTCTTGAAGGTATCCATTTTCTAAAATTCAATGGGTAATCCATTCATCATGACCCATACTGGTACTAGGAATAGATTTTTGTTTGTAGGTGCAAAGCATTCAAACCAATGGGTAAGGAGGAGTCTTGCTCTTCCCATAAACCAAGAACCCTCATTCAAGATTCTATCTCTTTCCTCCCTAGAATAGAAAATGGCCAGGAAGAAAGGATGAACTCATTCCTAGATACTTTCATCTCTTATCAATCCATTTTCTCATAGTATAAGCCCTTGTCTAGGACCTATTAAATTTACCAATTTATATCTTATCTTTGAGTAATGAGGATTGTTGATCTATGAGTTCCTCCCTAATATCTACTACTAGAGAATATTATAAGGGTTTAGATGTAAATTTCTCTATTGGAAGGACATTATAAATTAATATCTACTAAAATTTACCATTATATCCGATAGAAATTATATTATTTGAAAATAAACCTAAAATAATATATATGCAAAACTTTGAAAAAAATGAAGGGATAAATAAAACTTAGCTTAAAATAGTCTACACCTAGATGGAATGCCTTGCCTCACTTATGCCCTAGCCCTTCATTTCTCCTCCCATCATATGAACCTTGGTTGATAGATATCTATAGTTTTATTTTTCTATGACATGAAAAAATGTCACTACCCTTGTTCTAGATGGTTGATTTCACTGTTGGAGATACTACATTATTTGGTCCCCCTTGCAATATTAGTTTGGTAGATGATTTATATTTTATAATGTATGTGGCAATATGAGAAAGAGTGCAAAGTTTCAAGAGATTATGAAGTCACATGATATGTGGCAAAATGAAAGTTGTCTTTATGAGTAATATGAAAGGTTGCAATTCATGGATGAAATAGGAAGAGTAATAGTCAGAGTACTCACAAGTTATGTAAAAGGATATATTGGAGGTAAAGCTCCATGCATTGTAACCAAGTTGTATCATTAATGTAATCTCTGTATATTGTGTTCATTTGTGTTATTTCATGAGATATTATTTGTAATATATTATTGTTATTAAGTTTCATTGTTAGTATAATTAGTTTAATTTATCTTTAGATCCTAGTTGAAGCTTTCTGTGAGTTAACCTATTAAGAAAGCTAACAGTGATATCAGAGCTATGAATAGCAAATTACAGAGTTTTTGTCTGGGGAGAAGGCAACGTTTTGGGTAGCATTAAGAGCTGCAAATTTTAGAGTTTGGACAAAATTTTGGAAGGAGAAAGAGTAGTTTTGGAGAGCAAGTTTAAGGAGAGGATAAAGTTATTTTTTGGGCAGCAATTTGAGAAGAGAATAAGCTGCAAATTTAAATTCTTTTGTACAATGATTTAAAATAAGATAGCACAAGTTATCAGGTAGCAATTTTGAGAAGCAAAGGAGCTGTATTTTTATATATTTGGATAGCAATCTTGGTGAGAAAAAAGGTGAGCCAAAAAGTTGATAAATTGGTACTACTAGAGTTCTTTATTGAAGCATAAAAGAAAGTAATTTATTTCAATTTTTTAAAGCTTCATATTCAAGTGTTTAAATCAGCAAAATCGATCTCTAAAGTTTAATGTCTCCAAGTTGAGGAAGGAGGCATCTTGGTTATCTTCAAACCTGCATATTTTAATAGCAAAAAGCAAATTAGATATTGTGTAAGGAGTTATAAGGGAAGAAAGCATTAATTTCATAGCATGCTATAAAACCAACGAAGTGCAGATTTTTGTAAACACTATTGAAGACAAGTAAGAGGTGATTTTACAAAGAAAAATATCAGCCAAAGAGCAAGGTATATTACCTTGATTTTCTAACATCAAAGTATTGCAATATTCGATCGAATAATATATTGAATACAAGGCAGAATTAATAAGGAAGGCAACATAAATTTTGATAATAAACATAAGAAGAGTTACTATTTGAAAGAAGAAGTCAAGGCTGGGTATTTAGAGCATTTGTGGTTGAAGAAGGTAATTGATTTGAGTTCATACTTCTTTGTGGATTGTAAATCTGAGTGAAGAGCCAAGTCAAGCAAGCCAAACATTGAAGCACCACTAAAGCCAAGCGCAGGTGACAAGAACCACCAGTTTTTGAAGAGGAGCCACTAGTTTTGGAAGGAAGTGCCACCACAATAAATCATAACGTCGTCGTATCATATTAAGAAGCAAAAACATCAATCAATCGTTGTAGAGGTAGAACGTCACCGACAGAACAAACATAATGTAGCCGAGGGAAGGCAAAGTGTCTTGGTTGGAAACAAAGAGATTTTGAAGAACATTGAAAGAGAGGAAGACCAAGCGTTTGAGCATTAAAAAATAGATTTGCAGCAAATAATGAATACAAACAAAGTATCAAAATAAGGAATATCAAAAGCTTGAAATGTTTGAAAGGAGATTTGTGGCATTAATTGATAAAAGGTATCAATTTGTCACATTCATGTTTGGAGAGCACCTTGTGTAACACCCAAAATCTAAAGGGACAAATTACCACATGTTGTGGTGGAAGGAAGAGCACCAACTATTTTTTGAAGGAGCTTGAGCACGGTAGAGAAGAGTTATTTTGCAAAGAGAGAAGTTTGAGTTTGGCAAAAGAGAATCAATTCGTGGTGGAGCGTCAGAAGAAACGTCCATTGGAGTGCAAAACACCCTTTGTACCATTTGGCATGTAAAACCTAGAGCACCAATCATTTCTAGAGAAATTTAAAATGTATTGAAGTGCCTAATAATGAAAGGGTCAAAAATAGCACCCAGGTGTTGTAGGTGAGTTGGAGAGGAGAGGGAAATCCTCCAAGAGAGGTCCCAGGTTCAAAATCTCCACCCTACCAAAAAGTTGAAATGGGTATCCAAAATCCAATTGATAATGTTGGTGCGGGCAGGGCCGGGTGCGACTCCCGGGTGACTTTGACGGTGTAGAACCCCCTGTTCATGGTCTCTCAGACCAAGGCAGCCCCGTAAGGGGTTTTTCGCTTAAAAAAAAAAAGGTCAAAAATAGCATCGTATCAAACACATTCAACAGTTTTAATTCAAAGTGAGCACCTTGGAAAGAAGTCTGAGAAGTTCAATTGATTAATCAACATGGAGTAGCGCAAATTTCATAGCAATATTCGAGCGCCCAACATAGTAGAGGTTTATTTTTAATATTTTATTTATGCTAAGGTTTGGGAGGTATAAGGTGAATTTAATTTAATTTTTCTAAGGTTGAAGATAATTAATCTCATAATTCATAGATTAATTATTCTATTGGAGAAATAAGGAATCTAATTGTATAATTGAAACCCTAGAAGCCCTATTAAATCAATTTGAAATGTTTTGAAGATTTTTGGAAATTAGTTTTGGAATTTTAGGAATTTAATTACAAGTTTATTCAATTTGAAGTTCAAATTTTAATATTTGCAAATAATTTGAGATTTGGAGGAATAAGGTATACTACATCAAATGTTTAGGAATATTAATTTGCAAATATATTTGTTTCTAAAAGTTTCTAATTAATTAGGGAGCCATAAGGTATTCAACACCAAAATAGGTTTTGAAACTTTGGTTTATCCAAATCTAGGGAGTTATAAGGTAGTCTACTTCAAAAGAATATGGCAAAGAAAAAGCAAATGAAAAAGAAAACAAATGATCAAAAAATAGAAATAGAAATACATGAGTTGAAAACAATTGAAATAGGAAACTCATGTTTTCAAGAAGAACAAATATACATTCAAGATGTCCAAGAAAAACAATTAGACATTCAAGAAATTTTAGAAAGGGTGGAAAGATTAAAATGCCATACACAACACATGATAGAAGAAATTGAAAAAGATACATCAATAAGTGAAAAGAGTGCTTTACAAACAATGTTGAGAGAAACCAAAAATGGAAATTTCTTAGCACTTAGTAATTATTTGAATGAAAGGCTTGATGAGGCATATAGATATTCTAGAAGTATTTTTATACTACGTAGTGAGATAAGAAATTTGATGTTTATGGCATTACTTTGCAATGAAGTTCTAAAATACAAGAATAGAAGACAAGAGGACATTATTAAAGAATTAAAGAACAAGTTTATTGATGAAACAAATACTTTGAACAATAGGCTTGTTGATATTATTAGTGAAGCAAAAAAGGGAATATTCAATACTTCAAAAATGCATGCAAATTGTTCTTAATAATGCTAATGATCGTTATAAAGATTTTGTTACTGCACCTATTAATCTATGGAGAATAATCTACAAGGGAATTATCACTCTTAACGTTCCTAAGATGAGAAAACAAGAAAAGGTTGAAGAAGTAGAGAATAAATCAGTGATGAAAGATGCTTCTTGTAATACAAATGACTTAAGGCCTATGATTGTAGATTCATGACTATTTTTTTTTTTGTGGAAAACATCCCAGAAGGGATGCCACTTTTGGGATGTTTTCCACAAACAAAAAAATAGTCATGAATCTACAATCATAGGCCTTAAGTCATTTGTATTACAAGAAGCATCTTTCATCACTGATTTATTCTCTACTTCTTCAACCTTTTCTTGTTTTCTCATCTTAGAAACATTAAGAGTGATAATTCCCTTGTAGATTATTCTCCATAGATTAATAGGTACAATAATTTTTTTTCATAACAATCATTAGCATTATTAAGAACAATTTGCATGCATTTTTGAAGTATTGAATATTCCCTTTTTTGCTTCACTAATAATATCAACAAGCCTATTGTTCAAAGTATTTGTTTCATCAATAAATTTGTTCTTTAAATCTTTAATCATGTCCTCTTGTCTTCTATTCTTGTATTTTAGAACTTCATTAGAAAGTAATGCCATAAACATCAAATTTCTTATCTCACTAGGTAGTATAAAAACACTTCTAGAATCTCTATATGCCTCATCAAGCCTTTCATTCAGATAATTACTAAGTGCTAAGAAATTTCCATTTTTGGTTTCTCTCAACATTGTTTGTAAAGCACTCTTTTCACTTATTGATGTATCTTTTTCAATTTCTTCTATCATGTGTTGTGTATGGCATTTTAATCTTTCCACCCTTTCTAAAATTTCTTGAATGTCTAATTGTTTTTTTGGACATCTTGAATGTATATTTGTTCTTCTTGAAAACATGAGTTTCCTATTTAAATTGTTTTTAACTCATGTATTTCTATTTCTAAGCATACCACCTTTGACACATGCAAGGAGCATGCCTGAAACAACACACAACAAGAACAAACAAACACAAACACACAAAAAGCTAAAACAAATAAAGCATACTCCTTGAGTGTGTCGGCAAGAAAAGGCACAAGCAAAAATAAATAAATAAATAAAAATATGAACCACACAGAACAAACACACAAACAAAAAAGGAAAACACATTCAAAAATAAATAAACAAATAAATAAAATTTAAAAAAATGACAAAAATAAACAACACGAAATACACAAAAAAAACCACCAACACAACATAACAAACACTACCATAACAAAAACAACAAAAAGAAACAAAAAACCACATAACATGAAACACAGAAAAACCCCTAAAACAACATAACAGAATAAAAACAAAACAGAAACAACAAAAAGAATAAAAAACACCACAAATGAAATCAGGAAAAAAAATACAACTAAGCCAAAGAAGCAATTGACAAATCAAACAAAATACGGTAACACTGAGAAAAAAAAAACAAATCTTAACAAATTACCAAAAATATCAAAAATTGCTTAGCAAAATAGCCAAAGCTTCCAACATTGCCATAAAGAGACTGACTATAAACCTTAGTATTATGGCATCCTTATCCTTTTATTCGTATCTTGCTTCATTCCAGTTGGGACTATAGGCTGGTTACTTGGTACCACGACACTACTATTGGAATTTGTATGGTCTTTTTGAGGATCTATTTTGTTTGTAGTTTGAACCTACCCTTTTGTTTTGCACTTGGGTTGGTTTTCTACATTGTACTTTTTTTCCCTTTACTGTTATTTCTCAACATCAAGGCAAACTCTTTTAATGATTTCTCATCATGCAATCCTTCATGTTCCCTCTCTTCATCAAACTATGTCTCCATAATAATTGTTTTCATTTGACCATCCTCATCATTTGCTTGCTCATCCATGGAGAGAATTTCAAAGGTGTTAGGAGAAATAATTGTTTTCTCTTTTGTTGCTATTTCTTTTGTGCTTTTTTGTTTAGGGATTTGAAACCCTGCCAAGTCCCCATCCTCTTTCTCTTTGTTAGGGACCTTATGTGGACAATCCTTGGCTAGATGACCATATTCATGACAAATTTTGCATCTAAATGGAATAGTTTCATAATCTGCAACTTGGTCTCATATTTCTTCCCCATATTGTAAAGTAATCTTCTTTGGAAGTGGTTTGTCAAAATCAATCAAAACACAAATCCTTGCATAAATCATATGCTCTAAGTGTTGGGTACAATCAAAAGTCATCATGTAAACTCCTAAAGAATTTCCAATTGTTTCGAATATCTTTGGATGTCAGTATTCTATCGAAAGACCAAATAAATGGACCCAAACAGGGGAAGTTGATGGCATCTCTTCCTCATCTTTGAACTTGGTATGTCAGGGCTTCATGAAGAGCCCTACCCTACCAAAAACCATGGCCCCCCTTGAAAAATGTTCTCCCTATCTTCTTCATTTTCAAAAAAAATAAGAAAGTAGCCATTAGGGTATGTAAAAAATTGGAACTTACCTTTAGTGCTCCAGTTATTGGCAGCCCATTGTTTAAAGGTAGAAACAGTTAGTCGGAATCCCATGAATCGACAAATTAGGCTTTTCCTCTCAATCGTATCTATTCCTTTCTGAACATTCGTTATTTCCAACTTCACTATTGGGGATCCATTAGTTGCTTTCATGCAACCCATCTCTGTTTTCCTTGGATCAACCTTTGACATCCTCAATGGTTTCCTTGGCAATCGTTAATCGTGTTCCCCTCCTATTTAAGGCAGTCCTCCATGGATTGCTTTTGTAAAATTTATTTTTGACTTAATGCATGCATCTCTGTTGAAACCCTCCATCCCAATATCCAAAAGATGAATTGCAGGAAACCCTAAATTTTCATTGTAAACCCTAATGCAGTTGTTTTCACCCTCAAACCGTTTTGTTATAAAAAGAATTATAAATCCATAATCTGTCTTCGATTCCCTAGCCTTCAGCAAAATCCGATGTCCACCATTTCGTCGTCGCCGGGCAGTATTCCCGATCGCACCATTTGTGTGCAGTTGTTCGCCACAGTGAAAAACGGTCGGGAGTCGTTCGAATTTTCTTTTCAATCGTCTTCGAAGAATATTAGCTCTGAATGAAAGACCTTTCCTAGATTCATGTTGCAATACTATAGAATCAAAACCATTAATGATTGATGCATGTTGTGATACTAGTGATCTTTTTCAAAAAGGAAAAGATGCAAATTATGATTCTTGTCAAAATGAAATAAAATATTATGATGCAAGCAATGACACTAGTGATTTAGAATTCATGACAAAGATAGAACCTATTACAAAAATTGATGTTATATGTGATACAAGTGATTTGAATATAGTTCATGATTGTTTAGAAAAAACTTATGTTATCAAGATTGATGAAGGCATGAATTCATATGATGATAGAAATAGTGATGCTCAGAGTTGTATTGATATTGATAGAGATTAGTCTAATGATTGTATTGGTCATTTTGAAAAATATACTAAAGGAATTGGTTCAAAGTTGTTAAGTAAAATGGGATATAAAGGTACATGTTTAGGAAAATATGGAAAAGGAATGAAAGAACCAATTGTATCAGAAATAAGACCAAAATATGAAGGTCTTGGATATATAGGTCAAACTAGCAGTAATGAGCAAGGAACTAACTTTGTGACAAGAAATAGTGACATCAAATCTATGACAGGGATAATAGAATCAGTTGCAATAATAATGAAGGATAGAATAAGAAAAATAATTTTGTAATCAAAAATAAATGTAGTCATTGTGGTAGATATGGACCTAAGAGAGAGAGATGTTGGAATCTCCATAGTTGTAAATCTTGTGGAGCACATTATCATTCACAAATGTTTTGTCTACAAAAGGAAAAGAAAGACTACAGAATAAAAGTTTATTGTGGATGGATGAACATAGGTGAATGGGATAACATGAAAGAAATGTTGTATGGTTTCTACAAAAGGAAACCAAGTATAGCTTGCTTACATAGACCTTGAAAGTTGCAAAAGAAAAGTATTACCACTAGATTGAAGGAAAACTAGTGAAGAAAAAGATTAACACCAGTAGGTTGAAGAATAAGTTTCAAAATTTTGAGAAAGAATCAATTCAAGAAAAGTATAAGATAGATTGAGTTTACCTATTCCAAGAATATATTCGGAATAGAAGGCAATCTATAAGAAATTGAAAAGCAGATTAAGGAGACCCATGGAAAGAGGTCCCATAGCAGACAGAGAGAAAGAAGACCCAAGCATAACTTGGAAGATGCATTTGTAGTGATGATCCTATAGATATGATGATTTTATAATGGATGACCCAAAGACAATGATTATCTAGAGACGATCCAGAGGCAGAGTTCCAAAGGCAGTGACCCCAAGGCAATGATCTAGTGGAAGTGACCCAAAGGCAATGATCTAGTGGAAGTGAACCAGTGGTACTGACCCAGACGCAGTGACTCAAAGACAGAGACCCAAAGGCAACTCAAATACATTGATCCAAAGGCAGACACATTATTTATCCAACCATGGCAGAGTCAGAGCTAAAGATTAAAGAGAAAGAAGAATCAAAGATTAAAGGCAAAAAGCCTTCCTACCAAATAACGTAATATGGAAGGGTGTTGGAGATATTACATTATTTGGTCCCCCTTGCAATATTAGTTTGGTAGATCATTTATATTTTATATTGTGTGTGGCAATATGAGAAAGAGTGCAAAGTGTCAAGAGAGTATGAAGAGTCACATGATATATGGCAAAATGAAAGTTGTCTTTATGAGTAGTATGAAAAGTTGCAATTCCCGGATGAAAGAGGAAGAGTAATAGTCAAAGTACTCAAAAGTCATGTAAAAAGATCTATTAGAGGCAGAGTTCCATGCATTGTAACCAAGTTGTATCATTAATGTAATATTTGTATATTGTGTTCATTGGTGTTTTTTTTTTAATAAGATATTATCTGCAAGATATTATTGTTATTAAGTTCCATTGTTAGTAGCATTAGTTTGATTTATCTTTAGATCATGGTTAAAGATTTCTATGAGTTAACATGTTAAGAAAGCTAACATTCACATTATCTCTATCAAGACTACTCAAATTCCTCATATGATCATTTTAAAGTTCTTCAAATTTTGCACTAATTGGTCCAAGAGTCATCTAAACCAAATAACTCTTTGCAAAGATATGACTCCTGAAAGATGAGACATTTTTTTTTTGAAAATTTTGCCCTAATGATGACCTTGTTTCAAACGGTTATCTTCACACAGACGTATCTCCCTTTATTAATGTTGCTTGGATTCTTTTGTATGACCACGAATTTCAAAGCTTTTCAAATTCCACACAAAATGGAGCAAGAATCATTTAAATCAAATAACTCTATGCAAAGATATCACTTCTAAAAGATGAGACATTTTTTCAAGAAAATTTTGCCCTAATTGTAACTTATATTTTTTTATATTATTATTATTATTCTAATATATGAGATTGAAATAGGGTCTACTTGTTTCACATCATGACCACATAATGGTATTACAGTAGCTCAACAATTATGCATGTATCATACTTGGCAAGATTCGAACCTAGGTGTCCTCACAAGTTCATAAATTTAATTGGTTGAGATCATGTCATTTGATAATGTAAAGCACCAACAAAATAGTAATATCGCTAGAATATGGAGAGATATTTGGGATAGCCCAAGCATTCTTAAAGTCAAAATGTTTGTTTGTCTAGTAGGTCATAGAAGAATTTTATCCTAGGATAACCTTATGAAAAGGGGTTTTCATGGCCCCTCTCAATGTGTTCTTTGTAAAAAGGAGAGTATAAACCGTCTTTTGGGACATTCCTTGATAGTCTAAAAACTATGGCAATGGATTCTTAATATGTTTGGTAAATACATGATGATGAATAGCTGAATTGAAAATTGGTTAAAGCAATAGCAAAGTACTTATAAAAGTGAGATTTTACAGACAATATGGGATATATCAAAAGATAAAATACTTTGGACTGTATGGCGAGAAAGGAATAGAAGAATATTTAAAGGAAAGGAAAACAATTTAAAGGTAATGAAAAGGAAGATATGTTTTGTCATAGAGGAGTCTAGACCAACCCTATCAACTCACCCAATCCCTGTGATAGAGTGTAGATATTATTATTAAGGAGTAGAGAGCTTTGATAGATGGAATCAATTCATTAAATGGAATTATGATGTTGGATACAAGAGAAGCAAAAAGAAGGCAAGGAATATAAAGTGGAAACCACCAGATGTGGAGTTGGTTAAATTGAATTTTGATGGAGTATCTAAAGGAAATCTAAGACCAACAGGAGTAATTAAAAACAATAGAGAGATTTTGTCTCATTACACTTTCAATAGTGGATTTAAGACAAATAATGAAGCTGAAACTTGGGCAGCTTTAGTAGGGTTAAAAATATGCAAACAAATGAAATGGAAAAGAGTGTGGATAGAAGGTAATTCTCTCATATTAATAATTGCAATTTTAAGGAAAGCAAAGACTCCATGGCACATACAAGAGATAAATGTAGAAATTCAAGATCTTGATAAAGAGTTTGAAGAAATCAAGTTTACACATACATTAAGGAAAGGAACCAAATGTGCAGATAGGCTAACCAATAAAGAGGTTTTTATTGAGGACCATGAAGTTAAATTCTTCTTTCCATGGTTAAAGGAAGTAGTAAGTTTAGCTGAAGTTGACAAGAAAATGTTCCCTGCCTAAAACAAGTAATGATTAAGATTTACTTTAATATTTTCCATTGGTAATATTTGTTGTATTTTATAACAATAATGTGCTTTCATATAAACTATTTATTATAATTTATGTGGTTGCAGTTGTGTTTCAGGAAGGAAACTCGCAATCCATATTTGGTAAAGCAAACTATGATAGTGCGATGTTTTGAAAATATTACTCTACTAAGATGCAATGCATAGATAGCAAAGGTGAAGTTTTGGTATTGTGAAGGCTGCTATAGAAAAATTTCAAGAAAGATGTTGAATTCTAGAATATTTGTATTCATACAAAAAATTGAAAAGATTCAAAAAATGAAATTCAAGAATTCAAACATTTTATGTAAAATGGTGTAGGTTTCTAGCTATAGCATCTCAATTGAGATGAGAAGTGTATCTATTTATAAACTCTCAAGCTCTAAAGAAAAGAGTTATAATTTGTCAAGGGTGGGGGACCTGAGTACAACCCTTTAATATCCACCCAAAAAAAAATGTCTAACAATTGGAAAAGGGATGAAGGCATCAAAAACATGTATCTTTTTTCTCTCAAATCAAGCAAGTACTTAAATCAATGTATTTTTTAGGATAGCTACACTACAAATTACATAACAAATACAAGTACAGTTCTCTTAACACCATGGGGGTATATGGATATAGTCAAAATAATTTATTGCCTGGCATTCTTATGAACAACAAAAAATTGAAACATATTTAAAATATAGGCAAAGATCGTAGATATCATTGAAGTTCAATGCAAAATCCTCTACAAAAACTAATGGTGCACCATATTACTTTCAAAATGGGGCTTGCTTAGCTCGTCTTTTCTTGATTAAGAACAAGATAACAGGGTCTGCGCACCAGGCAGGCCAGGTGCACATACCCACTCCTGTACCTGCATCGGGTTCTCGGGTGCGGGTTCAGCCTAACCTTGATGGGCCACAGGGTTTGGCCGCTGCACCCAGAAGTTCTCCAACCACTAAATTCAAGAAAGATTCTGATTTATCTTTTGTTTTCCAAGGATTAGGGCAAGCGATAGGGAGCCAAAAGTTTCACACCATAGACCAAGGTTACAATTCCCTGGGTAACCCTTAACATTTATACAATGACATAAACTCATGTGGTTAAAAATGTGGGCTCCCAATGGGAAGACCAAGGTTCAAAACCTGCCAAGTAATAATACCACCATGTGGTTCGTTACTATATTGTGGTAACATGGTCATGATATAATATAGGTGAGGCCCATTTCAACCCTATGACCAATTTGTAAGAGATTAAAAAAAAAAGCTACCATAAAATAGTACATGCGCAAAAATAATTAGATAAACATTCTATGCTTTTGCATGTTACTAGAATTTTGGACAACTGCTACCCATATACACTTCAAAATGCATCTCTTTTTGTAAAGTTAACCAAAATAATTTATCAAAGAATTGGAGTTGTCCAGATTGGGAAAGGGGCAAAAAACTTCTGAACCAAGAAGCAACACATGGAAAGATCATTTTGGGAAGCATTCACTTACAAAAAATGTTATCTAAAAATTAGTAAACCGGAGCTCGGTTACAGTCCCATACATACATAGGCATATACATTTGTGCATGTACTCCACAGGGTAAGACAATTCTGAACCACCATATATGCAATGAGAGAAGGATTGCTGCCTATTTTCTTACTCTTTTAGCGAGGGTTTCCCAACCAATCTGTTTACCACAGTCGGGACATATTGTTGTACAATTGGTCTTTACATTACTTCGAAGCAGAAGAGTGGCATGAGACTTATTACTACATTTCTGGAATGTGCTACGCACGGTAACAATGTCACTATGTAGGTTCTGTTCAACAGGATTAACCCTGTTATTATACTTCTGGGTTGTGCTCTGCACAACAGTTGTGTCACAATTCTCAATATTTTGAAAGAAAGAATAGTTGTTAGCAATTTTTTCTGATGAACTTTGTACTAAACTTGAGTCAGAGTTACGAACATCTTGCTCAACTCGATGATTAGCTATTTCTACCCAATTAACATGACAGTTTTCTACCGAATGCTTGAGATTTTCAGATTCCACAAATTTCTTAAAATTTTCCCAAGCCATATCCTGCTCTTCTTTGGATAATCTTTCATCTTCATTCTCCTGGAGAAGCGTCTCATGTTCATGATAATTCAAAATCCAACTGCACCAAAATATACCCACAGGCTTAGAAAATTTTCAAACTATACAAGACCTCTAGCAAATGTAAAGCCCTTGAAAAAACGTTCTGCTTTCTGTAGACATTATACCTTGGGTAATGCTTGCTAAGTATCCTCTTCATAAAGGCTGCATCAGTCATTGAAGAATCAATTGAATTAACTGCTTGATTTTCTTTTACATTAACTTGTGCTCCTGCTGAATTCTCTGATTGACTAACTATTAGTTCCTTGCTTGCTTCAAAAGTAGTTTCAGTGCTGCCATTGTCTTCAAGCTTGAAGAGATGCAAAATTTCCTCTTTAGTCATGGTCCTGTGAACTTGCTGCCTATCCACCACTCTTGCTGCAAGACCCTCTTTTGTTACCTGTCAAAATCCAATCACATATGATACAGATCATTATTCATGAAAATCTGTCACAAAAGTAAATGCTAATGAGATATTAAATTTTTCTACCTGACGCTTATAGATTTTTTCCTCCATTGTCCCATGAGCAACCAAGCGATATACGTATACATCCTTTTTCTGTCCAAATCTGCAAGTAGAGATATGGAAGAAAAATTTTCAAAGACGCCCTCATTTGGAAGGACAATCATAAGCAATAGGAAAATGGCATGGCAGAACCCATCATATGAGAATGCAATTATGGTACAGTCAATTGTGGCATAATAATGATTAAAGATCAGAAGAATAAAAAAGGAATATAAAGGATCACCATGTGTCATTACGCTTATCTTATAGAAGGCATGGAAAAGAAAAGGAAATAACAAAATTAGGTAAATAATTAAATAAATATAAGAGAAAAAAGAGAGTAGACATTGTGTACTTGTTTACCCTCGAGAGAGAAAATTGGTGTATTCAACATTTCAAAATAAGGAACCTGTACTACTAATTTACTAATCTTGGTTGTAATTTGAAAGATGAGTTTTAGAAAGCAAAATTATTGAATATGGGATGTAACGGACACTTTGTTATGTATCATATACAAGGTCTTGCAGACCTTTGTCAAGTTTTACAAAGTCTGCAACATCCTTGATGGCCAAACTTGCTCAATAGAGATCCCAAAACAGACGCAGACACATGCATATTGTCAATCTTCCCTTAGTTCTAAATCTAGAAAATCTCCAGCAACTTTTCAACAAATCCATAACCTGCATTTTGCTACAAGAAGATCTTCACTTGGTTTGTTCTGTGGAACATAGTAATGTTAAACTTTCTTTAAGTTAAGAACCTTAGTGAAGTATAATGCTATATAAATTGAAATTCTATCTATCACTAGATTAAGCCTTCTCCAGTTAAAATTATTTGCCCACAACAAATAACCATTTTTAGTCACTATGTTCTTTTTGCTATTCTGTAGTGTTAAATTTGAAAATGTTAAAAAGTCCTCGGCCATTCCAATGTGGAATCACTTGGTAGCATGCCTTTGGATTGGCCACTCCTTAATCTGAAAGAGTATCCTTTTCCAAATGGCATCACAAATCAGTTACAACTTCTATCTAATAAAGCCTTTTGTAGTTGCCGGACTGAACGTTTGTCCCTTTCCTGGTGCTTTCAGCGGCGTAAAAGGTTTTAAATGATTGTGGCATGGTGGTTATAGGGGCGGACTGCGCGAAGATCTGTGTGGCGGCTTCTAGGGCGGACAGCGCAGAATACTGTGGCGGCCATAAAAGCTGGACAGCCTGCCTGGATTTGTGGCGGCTACCGATTCCACCATGTAAATTAAAAAATTAAAATAAAATAAAATAAAGCCTTTTGTAGGTAAGCATCAACACACTCATTCTCTTACTTCAACTGTGTATCTGGTGTGATGGTGCGTGTGCTATTCTTATACATCTATGTCTCCTAGATATCTCTTACATTTATCTGTTGATTTGTTAAGTGTTCAATGAAGTTGACTACTTCTTTATACAAAACACACTCCTTAGTTATGCTGACATTCAGAAAAATAATTAGAATGGTTAGTGGGTTCATCTAAACTCAAAGACATGCTTCAAAAAGTGGCAAGCTAATCAATCTAGAATTGAGTGGCTGTTGCTTTGTTGAATATATTGCTATGCTCCACAATGTACCCTTTTGGAGAGAGGATGAGGAAATGAGTGGAAATGAAAGGGGGGCAATTGGAAGGCACCATCAAATCCTAGACACAGGGACACATCGCTCAGGGTACAGGGGTGGAAGGACACAGTGGGGACATCCCCTCTTACCCTCATTTATGCAGGTATGCGTGGGGGGCACCTATGTGTCCCCTTTAAGGACAAGGAGATGCCTAGGCATCCCCTACATAATATACAGTGTTTCTCAGCTTAAATTTGGGAACTTGATAGATGAATGCATACACAACTGGAATATATTCCAAAACTTGAAGACTTCTTAACAAGAGAAGTATGCAAACATATGGGTGTATGCATAGCTTCTGTTGAAACTTTAGAAGTAACTATTGCAATCCATTTATGCACATACGATGAATGCATGACAATGCCACATAATTTTTTTCAATTTTTTGGGATAGCTACAATGAGTCATGAGAAACAAGAAGTTGAACACAATACTTTAAAGAGCATCCTTGGCAGTCCAGTGGCCCAATCACATTGAACCAGTCACTATACTCTTCAAATAATACATCATCATACTCCATTTTTTCCAAATGGTTGCTGATTAGTAATGAGAAAACCAATGATTAACTTGAATTGTTCATTTTTTAACGCTTTTTCATTTGTACTTATACATTTTAATACCTCAATATATTTTTATATTTTTATATAATCATCCCCTTTGGCATCCCTACATTGCCCCATCCCTACCAAAAGGGTTATATATATATATATATATATATATATATATATATATATATATATATATATATATATATATATATATATATATATATATATATATACGTGGCATGTATATATAGGAGCAAAATAATGAAACTAGCTTGAGTGGAGAATTTATCAAATTCTATAGCACAGTTAAGCACCACTTGACATTCTTTCCTGTGCATGATATATCAAGCTTTCCAACCTTAAGTCCACTCACATTTACCACGATAGGTGTTTTTTTAACTTGTTTGTGTATGATTTGCAGTTCATGTTGCAAGAGTTCCGATAGCACTTTTCTATTTAGTAAAATTTATAACACAGAGCAAATTTCATCCAAATATTAGATATGTGACGGATTATTTTCTCCTGCAAGTTGTAATGGTAGGCAAAATGCCCTACAACAGTCTAGAATGCACAAATGATCTGAACAAGGAAATGCTCAGACAAACATGTTTGCAAAAACAAAATAATCATAATTTCCAGGGTGCATGCTACAAATTGTTTTTGTCTGCAAAATCAACCAACTTGAAAACAGGAGTGTCTTTCACAACTTTTTTAAATTGAGGATAGACATCTTCTTCAAAGATTTTGTTTGCTTTGTTGGACCCATATGTTGCTGATGGGGACATCTACATGTCCCCTAGAGGATGGCATGAGGACATCCCCATTTTGTCTCCACAAAGACAAGTCCCCAAGATTACTGAGGGTTGGGGATGCATCCATGTCATAAATATCTGACCCCATGTCCTGACTGTTCCAGATTTGAAGACTATAAGCACACAAAAGCTGGGTCACCATGTGGTTAACATCTGAAACAATCCATCAGTTGATGCAAGTCAATGTTCATTAAATTCCAAAGTATTCTATTATTGCCTACTGATGTTTCATGACATGTTCACATAGAATCAGTAAATCAAGATTGTTAAACCAATCCAATACTAGGCCATAATTTTCCTTAAACTACAAGCATTAGAAAAATATTCTTCCATTAGAAAAATATTCTTCCATAGACTACATTGGTCTTCTTAGAGACTGCCTGTATTCTTGTGATGAATTGGTTGAGTGTACATGTTCTCACTGAAACAAATATGTTGCAGTACACCATCATGTAATATTCCACTTATCTGTCACTAAGGATTGCTGTATGTCGTTCTTAAATATTATTTGTAGGCACAACTGATTATTCATTCATCATGCACTCAGTGGTTCCTGTCCAACACCTTAGATTTATGAGCTCTTATTTATTATTTGTAGGCACAACTGATTATTCATTCATCATAACTGATTATTCAAAGGTTCCTGTCCAACACTTTAGATTTATGACTCATTGCAGCTTTAAAATTAACAACCAATAAAGAGGCTAATGACAATAGCCTTGATAGAAAACTGAAGAATAGTGGAAAGGATTGGTTCTCAATTATCCACATTAGCATGATAACCACATTAATTTCTTCAAAGTTAACATGCCTCAAGTAATTGCCACCATTGTCAAATTCAATGTCATTGAGAAAGAAATTGACTGAGAACAAGAAGTTTCAAGGTTTGAGTTTTAATATTGTTGAGTTCAATGAGTAATGTGCACCTTAAAACAAGAAAGGCCTCAAAAATCCAAAAATATAAATGGGTAAACGAAACGTAAATTTCATTTGTCAATGACTTTGTTGAATGACTCAACAATTTTTCCTCTGTTTTTAGGTGACAAAAGATGACAGATGGGCTCAAAGAGTCTCACCAAACCATTGAGAATCTCGTTGAAACTCCAAGAGACTTGCTAAAACTTTTGGATTTTGAGGAGTCAATGAGTTTAGCCACGTTTTGAGACTGAATGTACTTCATGAGTCCGGATAACCAACTTTTGTCCACTTCTACATCAATACAATGTACTTCAGTTACTTGCAACTTGGACTCCAAGCTTATATGCCTGACTCAGAAACTAGTAAGACTATGAAAAATGTATTAAACCCTTTAATCAAGGTTAACCATATGGGTGGTTTAACCAACATCACTAAGGGTGAATACATCAAAACTATTCATAGGCTTACATAAATGATGCTCATAGGCTTTACATAAAAAATTCATGTAGGCTTACATGAAGAACGCTCTTAGGCTTACATAAACACTTGCCCATAGGCCCGTCGGTCTTGGCTTGATAAGATCAGATTACAAAAACACCTACCCATAATCTGAGGTGAGGGGCCAAGGAGAGAAGACATTAGAGATAATAGCATCCGCCACCCCTTAATGGATGCTTTAATGAGCCTCTACTTTGCAATATTCATCTTCATCCTCATCATCCAAAAGCTTTTGTCCTAACCTCAAGAATTTTCCTTCAATCTTCTTCAATTTTGCTATGCAGCTTTTGATGGGATGCCCTTTCCTTCTAGAATATTCACATGAGTTTGACTTTCATTGGAATCTTTGACTTTCCCTTTGGGAATCTAAGCCTTAGGTTTCCATTGATTTGAAGTCCTTTGGATGGGCCTATATATGAGAAAGAGCTCCACAATTCCTCATAGCAACTTCATAATGACCAAGAAGTTTGAAGAGTCCTTCAAGAGTTATGGGTTGTGGATCCTTGACAATTATTGCATCCACATAAAGAACCAAGCCAACTATATCAAAAGGTGGAGGAAATTTGTTGGTAATAGATTTTACATAATAGATTTTTACATACTCTTCATCACCCTTTACCTTGACTCCTGCACAGCTAGGTCAACCTTTAAGGCTTTGAAGTGAGATATGTAGTCTTCAACATTACCAAATTATGAAATCTCGAAACTGGAGAGCTTCGTCTCTATCCTATTAACTTCACTAGCACTTACTTTTCCATATAAATCCCTCGAAGTTATCCATACTTGCATAAGACCCACTTCTCTCTTATGTGGAAAAGTACATCTTGTTCTACTAACATTTGTTTCCATTGATTTGAAGTCCTTTGGATGGCCCTCTATATGAGAAAGAGCTTCACAATTCTTCATATTAACTTCATAAATTAACAAGAAGTTTGAAGGGTCCTTCAAGAGTTATGGGTTGTGGATCCTTGACAATCATTGCATCCACATAAAGAACCAAGCCAACTATATAAAAAGGTGGAGGAAATTTGTTGGTAATAGATTTTACATACTCTTCCTCGCCCTTTACCTTACCTCCTGCATAGCTAGGTCAAACTTTAAGGCATTGAAAAGAGATGTGTAGTCTTCAACATTACCACATTTTGGGATCTTGAGATTTGAGAGCTTCATCTCTATCCTGTTAACTTCAATAGCACTTACTTTTCCATAGAGATCCCTCAAAGTTATCCATGCTTGAATAGGATCGGTCTTCTCTCTTATGTGGAAAAGTATATCTGGTTCTACTAACATAAAGAAGAGACCAAGTGCTTTCTCCTCCTCCTTGGCTAGTTCATGATCATCAAGACCTTTTGTTCCATCATTAAAAATGAACCAAAGATTTCTGCCATTTGAAATAACCAAGTGTTATAATTTGGCCCATTGTGGCGAGTAACATAAACAAAGGGTCCATTTCGCTAAAACGGGTGTCGAAATGGCAAAATCTTGATAAGTGTTGAACTAGGACCCCCCTTGAAATTTCACAAGGAATACAACGAAACGTATGGTTTGTCCATATCACACACTGATGCAATGGATCAGTCACTAGGGGCATTTATAGCGATACCAAAACCTCAATTATAGTTAACCTCAAGCTGACATTAACTTGACTTTCAGGTTAAATTACAATAATAAAATAATAATAATTTTCACCCTTTAATCAAGGTTATCCATAAAGGTGGATTAATCAATATCAATAAGGGTGAAATGTGAAGGGTACCCTTAGGCTTACATTAACATACCCATAGACTTACATAAATGAAACCTAAATGCTTTACATGAAGAATGACAAGAGGCTTACATATACACTTACCCGTAGGCTACATTAATAGTGCTCATAAGCACTTCTTCCACACTTTTGGCCTTGGCCTAACAAGATCAAATTACACATATTTCAATAAGAATAAATATGCACATGAAAGGAGAACCAATTTGGAGAGTGAAAGGAATCTAGATAAAGAGCTCGCAAACGCCAAGATGAATGCACCAAAAGCATATGAATATAAGTTCAACAAATGGTATAGCAATCATCCTCCATGATTCTCGTTTTATGATAGGGTCGAAAGTGACTTCAACACAAATGCACCCATCAACCCTTGAATAACCAATGTTTTGTGGCACAAGCACAATTGTAGCCTAGAAACAGTTCTAGCATGGCGATGTATGAGGCATGAGCTAGATATAGTTGGGACACCAATGTTTAAGTACAAACGAGATAAGAAATTTTCGAACATCTGGGATAATGTCATTTTAATGAACAAGAAGCAAAGAAGGGCAAGGCATGGGAAACAACAACCATTGATACTGCTCCTTTGAAATCAGGATAAATATTGCCAACTCCTTCAACACAAAGGAGTGAACAAGACATTTCCGAGGCCACAACCAACATAAGAGGAAGGCAAGCGCTAGTGTTGATCCATTAGCTAACTTAGAATGTGCAAGAAAACAAAGAGGAAAATGAGATACCAAAAGATCTCCAAGATTAGTACACTGATGTGGGCAATGAACAAGCTTTGGAAGTCAAGGCTGATATAGGCCAATTATAGATGGATACCATTAGCCAAAGCCCAAAGTTAGTCATAGACAGCCCTATCGAGGAAGAAACAAAAGTGGTTGTTTCTAAGTCAATATGTGCTCTTATCACTCCCCAAGATATTGATGCTATCACTCCACCCTCCTTGTCTTGCACTCTTGTTACTCCTCTCTCTCCCTCTTCTTCTTCTCAACCTGCTTCTTCTACCCCCCTTATTTCTTCAATTGCACCCAAACACATCTCAATCAAGCACAAGAGCCCATGTTGCCTTTCACTTATACGAGCCCTCACCTACTACTTAATTGTTGTCATCCACACTGTCCTCTCACACAGCCTACATTTGTCATTACCAACCCGACAATATCAACCAACCCTTATGGCAACACGAACTATCACTATTGTTGTCCATTCATACACCTTCCTATCACTGGCCACTTTAGTGTATTTTACACTAAATTCTTTACTCTAGTTTAGCTTATTTTTGTAGTATTTTGAGGTTACTACAATGCATTGTAATTTGTAGCAGCTCTTTTCAATGAGTCCCATTGGCCTACTTTGGCCATCTGTGGACATTAATAGAATTATCTTATCTAGAAAATCCATTCCAACATCCATCTCTTCCTTAGAACTGCCCATTTCCCATAGCCTCCTCTCAATAACTCATCAAATAAGTATCAATCCATTCACCAAATTTCACTCTCCTAAATTGCAAGTACCCACTGGGCTCTTGGATTTTAACCAAACCACACCTTTGCATCTTTGGAACAAGTCTGGCCAAATACAACAAGCCTTAATGATCAAATTCATACAAGCAAATAAGGAAGCAAGGGGTTATAGAAGTCAAAGTCTAGGAGAAGACCAGGTCAATAAATGAGTTGCAGTTGAGTATCAAAACCAAAAAGGACCAAATTGCCCAACTGCAAAGAGACCTAGAAATGGCACGAAAGGAAAGGGATGATTTCAAGGTGCAACTAGAACATAGTAGATAGAGTCAAGAGAAACAAGAACTTGTTGAACAACTTGAACAAGAGGAGGATTTGAGGAAGCAGCTTGCAAAAGAAAAGGATGACCTGAAGCAAGAGATGGAGCAAGAAATCAGAGCCTTACAAGAGCAATCAAAAAGAGAGAAGAGGCAAATAAAATAGGAATATAAGAATAGTGTGCCTCACTTAGAGGCAATTGTGTGCCTCGCTTTGACATAAACGCACCTCGCTCTAAGGTAGAAATGTGCCCTGCTCTATCAGAAGCCTAGTTGAGAAAATCTGCAAAAAATCCCGATTTTTCCCGATTCACAGGCTAGCCGATTTTTTGTCGATTTTGCCGATTTTGCCGATTTTTCCCCCAAAAATTCTGATATGCACGAAAAAAGCTTTTTTTCAATGAAAAATTGCATTTTCTCTAATTCTTTGCCGATTTTTAAACCAGCGAATTTACTACCCGATTCCGATTTTCTCAACTATGATCAAAAGTATGGCCTGCCCCAAAGGCATGGATGTGCCCCATTGCTTAGAGTGATCCACTTCGTCATCTAATGATGACAATAACATTCTGTCTTCTAGTGTCAAATATGATGCAACTCATAGTTAACATTTTACTGCAGTTTGAAGTAGAATACGCTAGACTTCTTCTATAAATAAGAGTTTCATACTTCTTGTTAGAGTCCTTCAGCATTTTCAAAAAAGCTAGAGCTACTCTTTATCACCAGCAACTACTTTATACTTTGTACTCAAACTCTTCCATTAATGAGAAAAGAAGCATGGCATTCATGAGTCAATTGTGTTGTGCAACACTTTGTTCATGGATGTCCAAAGTTTGTGGCTCCACTCTCTCACTTCCAATTAGTCTTACTTCTCATTTATTGCAGGTACTCTTCAAATCTGGTTTACCCAAGTTATTTGGCCTCTATTTGAGATAATCATTGGACCACGCTAATTTTGCTATGGTTTCGGTCATATTTGTTGATGCACATTGCTTACTTTTTTGCAGCCTTTTCCCCACAACAGTAGATTAAATTTGTTTTGTTTATCGTAGATTTGCTTTATTTCAATTAGATTAGTGGGGAACCAGCCCAAATCCAGAGGTCAAGAAGAGTAATTCATTCTCATCCATTTGTTAAACTGCATTTTGTTCTATCAAAAATTTCTGCATTCAACACTTCCTAAAGAGGTTTGCTAGTCTCCTAGCTCAAATTCTCTTAAGATAAAGTCCAAGCATTCCTCATCCATAACCGTACAAATACCAAGGGGCAAGGCGCACTGACAACAATGAACATTATATGGTAGTGAACCGATATAAGCAGTAACAATGAATGGTAGTGAATCCATGTAAAATAGAACTTTAAGTAATTGAATTTCAAATTGGATATCATGACCCTTAGCCATTTTCCTCATACATAAACTAGGAAAGAAGGAAAAAAAAGTACAAGTGTAATAAATGGTAAATGATGCAATATATGTCATGACAATAATGTGTTTTTTATAATTCCTGATGAGTCATTGTAAATTGATTTTTCCTGGATTCTTTGAATACACATGGCACTCACCCTACCTGCATACGTGTATCAACATATCAAATAAGAATATGCATACAATACCATTTGCAAATCGTGTATACATATAAACTAGTACATGGATACCATATCTAGACATATCCAAAGACTTGCCCAGATTCAAGCCCTATCTAAAATGTACAAATACTACCTCAGCACATCTAGAATCATATCCACAAGACGAGGTTCAAAGGAAGAACACTTTTTGTTTGCTAATGTACAAGACACAAGAAAACAATGAGAAAAGCCTCTTCTTAATTTACCAAATTATCCTTTGTGCAACACGCACACACAAAGAGAGAGAGAGAGAGAGGGAGAGAGAGAGAGAGCAAATATGTATCCATTTGCATGCAACACTGGTTTTAATTTAGGATAATGAAAATGCAGTCCATAAAGGGGCCAGTTCTGACGTGGCACCATATCAAGCAACACCTCATGCATTGATAAATGCATAGAGGAATGAATACGCAAAAGAATGTCACCATACTGTGTTAAATGGCAGCACATTATAAGTGTGCGCATGAGATAATTTGAGTTGTCATGTAAGGGAAGTTGGTGGACAGGTATGAGGTGGTTGCACAAGTTAGCAACTACCTCCCCTGTCCAAGAGTAGTATATATGGACCCCTTACAATTTGAAGTTCATCATGTCAGATTATCTCAAATCATAGTGTCATATTATCTGTGGAGATTACATTCTGTTAATAATATTAACATTGCTACAGTATTTGATGTGCACATCTTGTTGTCTATACCTGAATATCATGGCAATGTGCGGTTTTACATCATTTTGTTTTTTAATCTCTTTTCTCATACATTATGTTGAGTTCTGGTTGCTGTTAATTTCTGCTATCGTTTACTCTTTCATGTTCCTTCAAAAGTGGAAAACTCTCACTGTGCTACAGTCCATGGCTTCTATGTGCCTTGTTTGTGCCATAACAGCCAAATTTCCACAAAATTAAATTTCTAATTTTGCGCAAGGTTGAAATTTCAATCACATCTATGAACACAAAAAGTGTTAGCATAGTGCATAGTACTCATAGCTTATGATATAGATTATTACATTATATGTTATATGTTATGATTAGTGCATTCCTATGTTAATGCTAATCTAGGTGGTTAGGGCATGGGCGTTGGAGACGTTATCAACTAATTGGTTGAAGACGTTATCAACTGCACACCTTATGTAATATTTATTGGAAGGTTGTATCAATTTGAAACTAATGCTCATTCTACAAATATGGTATCAAAGCGCTGATTTGACTGGGCAAGGGAAGGGAGAAGAACGGGCAAAGGAGGGGAGAAGAACGGGCAAATTTCTATGCACGTTTCCCAAGACAATCCTGCACATTTCCCGAACACACCGACAAGCACGTAGACCGAGGAGAATCTCTGCACACAGACCGAGGCGGAAGGTAGACAATTGTTGACGTGGCGTACAAGGCGGATGACATGGCAAGATGGTTGCTGACGTGGCGTCCGATTGTGCAAGGGTGGTTGACGTGGCAAGCTCATTGTGGGGTGACAGACTGGCAAAATGACGGTACTCGATTGTCCTAAGGAAATCGAACTGATATGTGCAACAGGTGGTTGATAAACCGCCTTCATTGCAAAATAAACATTTGCACTTAGATTCTTTTGAAACTTGAAATCTATATCCACATTTTTTCAAACCTTGTTTATTTTGCAATAAAAAGGGAGGATACAAGCATTATTTTTTCTTGCAAAATTCTAAGACAAAGGGGGGAAAATTGTGGATTTGAATATCATTTTTTTGCAAACAAAAACCTCAAATATTTTGTAAAAATCATTGTAACAAAAGATGTATTCTCAGTGGAAACCGACATCTTAAAAATTTGGCATCGTCCTAGGTGCATTTTCGATGGAAACCGACACCTAAGATTTAAATTTTTTTTTTCTTATTGAGTAAATACTTCTTATACATATACATATCCACCGTGGACCTAAGTTTTAAATTTGTGGGCACTTGTGATTGTTTATTGCATTTAATTTTCTGTTTTTTGCATTTCAATCATAAGTTAAAATTTAAAAACAAAGAAAGACCCCAAATTTTAAACCTATTTTTGCAATTTATTGCACCGCAGTGTTTGGTATATGTGATACCTCTGGCCCACACTTACAGGTAATGTTCTCGTGCTTTGGGCTACTGTATTTGCTGCCTAACATAGATGTAATAACGACGTGCTATTGTTCTCTATAAATCGTCGAGGAAAAATAAGGAAAGCCAAATACATATTTTTGATATTCACTCTATAAAATACCCTAATTCATTCTTATTGCTTGGCTTAAACTCCTCCAACTCATCATCCTTTTTCGGAAGGGTTTTGAGGCAGGTGCCATCAATTTGATTGAATTCCCTTTCACGTACTCTTTGTAGTATATCGAAAAGGGGATCATTTGGTGATATAAAGAACCTTCACAATGGCCACTGTTCACAAATATCTTTCAGATTCACAGTTGCTCAAAGGTTCTAATTTTGCACCATGGAAAACAAATATGAGAGCTATTCTTCAAGTTGAAGATTTGTGGGAAGTAGTAACTAGCACTACACCACGTCCTACCTCACCAGGACCAGATCAAGAGGTATTTGATAAAAAGGACAGAAGGGCTCTCATGTTTATCTTGCTTGCTACTACAGATGAGATACAACCACACATTTGTGATGCTAAAACTGGTAAACAAGCTTGGGATGCTTTAATCACCATCTATGAAGGGAAGAATCAATCCACTATTCTTAACCTTCAATATCAACTACATACACTCAGTATGCAATCTGGTGAAACAGTTGAACTATTCCTATGCAGAGTGGCAGAATTGAAAACCAAATTGAATGCTATGGGAGAAGCAGTGGAAGATAAGCTCTTGACTTCAGTCATTTTGAGAGCTTTGCCAGAATCCTACAAGGTATTGATCACATCTCTTCAAGTTTTTGGTAGACAAGTTACTTTTGTGGAGTTGGTAAATTTGCTTCAAACTGAGGAGGCAAATCAGCTTCAAAGAGATGAAGTGACAGATAATGCACTTTACTCAAAACAAGGGGGAAAGAAGCAAGGTAACTTTCAGAAGGGAGGATCTTCTTCCAAAGGAAAAGGGAAACAACCTCAACAGAGATTGAGAAAGCTCTCTATGTTCCTAGATTGGCCAACAATTTGTTGTCAATCCCTCAGATCTTGGATAAAAACATGGCTATCGATTTCAAAGTTGAGGATGGCAGGAAGTGATGCTTCATCACCAGAAAGGGAAAGCATGTAAAAACAAGTTCATACAAGCATGGCTTGTTTATCTTAGATGCCATTTCTACACCTCATGTTGCCATGGCGACAAACACAAAGGAGGCCACTTCTCTTTGCCACGAGATATGGGCATCTGAGTTCAAGATATTTGCTCGAGTTGAGTAAATATGAGATGCAAGGTCTTCCCAACCTTTCATCCACTTTTCCAGTTTGCTCGGATTGCTTAGCAGGGAAGCAACACCAAGTACCATTTGAGGTGAGCTCTTCACGAGCTAAGAAACCTTTGGAGTTAATACACACCGATTTGTGCGGTCCTATGCCAAACAATTATGGTGGAAAGAAGTATTTTCAGTTGTTTGTTGATGATTACTCATAGAATGTGGGTTTTCTTTCTACTATTGAAGTCAGAAGCCTTTCTGTATTTTCAGCAGTTCAAGAAGAATGTTGAGTAGGAGTTAGGATGTTCCATAAAGACCCTCCACTCAGATCAAGGGGGGAATATACCTCCAAAGAATTTTCATCATTTTTGAATTCACATGGGATTAAGAGACAACTGACAACAACATATACTCCACAGCAAAATGGAGTTGCTGAGAAGAGGAACCATTCCATCATGGAAATGGTTCGTTGTATGCTTAAGGGGGCACATCTTGAACAGCAATATTGGGCAAAAGTAGTCAATACAACAACGTGCCTCCTAAATAGAGCACCCACAAAAGCTCTACAGGGAATGACTCCACAAGAAGCATGGAGTGGTAGGAAACCCTCCATTTCTCATCTAAGGATTTTTGGGTGTAAGGCATTCATGCATATTCCAAAGGCAAAGAGAAAGAAGTTAGATGAGAAATCCCTGCAGTGTATTTTTCTTGGTTATGATGAGCATTCAAAGGGATATCGGTTGATAGATCCTAAAACCAAGAAAACTCACTTAAGTAGAGATGTTGTATTTGATGAAGCTTTCACATCAAATGACACATCTACAACTGTATACCTGGATGAAGAGGAGCCTAAGAAAGAGACTGAGACTCCACCCCCACAGAAAAATGTTCCAAAATGGTATACTAGTACATTGAGAGATTCAAAGTTGACTTCACTTCCAAATCTAACTCTAGATCGACTTTGTACTCGCAGCATGACTCAGCAGATGAGAGTAGAGGCATCAACTTCAGCAGTTGACGAGCTTTGCCAATAGTTTGATGAACTGTTTGTAGATGCAGAGGAAGACAGAGAAGCAGATATGGATGATGAAAGGGTTTATATGTCTGCATTGGATGATAATGAACCCACAACAGTTCAAGATGCACTTAGTGAGCCTTAGTGGAAGGCTGCTATGGATGCTGAACATACATCTCTCATGAAAAATAACACATGGAAGCTAGTTGATCTGCCTTCTGGAAAGAAGCCCATTGGTTGCAAATGGGTGTTCAAAGTGAAGTATAAGGCAGATGGAACTATTGATAAGCATAAGGCCCGTCTTGTTGCAAAGGGCTATGCTCAGAAAGAAGGAATTTATTATGAAGAGACTTTTGCACCCACTGCAAGAATGACTACCATTCGTGTACTTTGTGCTATGGCAGCACATTTTGGGTGGAAGTTACATCAGATGGATGTTAAAAGTGTCTTCTTGAATGGTGACTTGCAAGAAGAAGTGTATATGACCTAGCCCGAAGGATTTGTGTTTGAAGGCCAAGAGAAGAAAGTTTGCAAGTTGGTTAAATCCTTGTATGGGTTAAAACAAGCTCCACGAGCTTGGTACATCAAAATGGACAATCACCTATTGCAGCATGGATTCAAAAGAAGTCCTTCAGATGCTAATCTCTATATCAAGAACAATGTATCTGAAATAGTGATTTTAGTACTCTATGTGGATGATTTGATCACCATTGGCAGTTAAGAGAAAATGATAGATGCAGTTAAAGATGACGTGAAACAATCATTTGAGATGACAGATCTAGGACTTCTTCACTATTGTCTTGGTTTAGAAGTGGCACAGAAAAAGAATCATATTAGAGTGACACAGAAGAAGTATGCCAAGACATTAATTGAGAAATATCACATGACTAATTGTAAGCCCAAAGCAACTCCAATGGAAACAGGGTTACCATTATCGCGATATGATAAATCTCCACAAGTAGATGGTACTCTCTATTGCCAGTTGATTGGGAGTCTCATATATATGACCAACACCAAGCCAGACATCAGTTTTACTGTGAGTTATCTTTCGAGGTTCATGCAGGAACCTAAGGTTAGTCATTGGAAAGCAGCAAAGCGAGTTCTTCATTATGTCCGTGGCAGTTCAGAATATGGCCTGGAATACAAGAAGAATGACAATTTCTTCTTGCAAGGATACACGGACTCAAGATTATGCAAGGTCATTTGATGATAGGAAATCCAAATCTGGACACATTTTTCATCTTGGCTTGGGTCCTGTCTCTTGGCACAGTAAAAAGCATCAAGTGGTTGCTTTATCATCTACAGAGGTAGAATATCGCACAGCACGTGGAGCCGTCTGCGAGGTGATATGGTTACGTCGCATTCTTGAAAGTATGGGTCTTCCCAAGAAACTTCCAATTCACTTGTTTTGCGACAACCAAGGTGTTTTGAAGCTCGTCAAGAATCCACTATTTCATGAACGCACCAAACACATTGACACACAGTGTCATTTCATTCGAGATGAAGTTCCAAAACATAAGATCCAGCTCCAGTACATTCCCACCAATGAACAGGTTGCGGATATTTTCACTAAGGCACTTGGATGTGTCAAATTTGAGTTGTTTTGCAACACTCTTTGTATTTCAAAATAATGTAATAAGGGGGGGATGTTAGCATAGTGCATAGTACTCATAGCTTATGATATAGATTATTACATTATATGTTATATGTTATGATTAGCGCATTCCTATGTTAATGCTAATCTAGGTGGTTAGGGCATGGGCATTGGAGACGTTATCAACTAATCGGTTGGAGATGCTATCAACTGCACACCTTATGTATTATTTATTGGAAGGTTGTATCAATCTGAAACTAATGCTCATTCTACCAATAAAAAGAAAGCCCAACACCAAGCAAAAGACACAAGATGCCTTTGCTAGATCATCATAGAAGAGGTAGAGGAACAAATCTCAAGCTTGTATGATGCTGTTGAGAATGCTAAAAATTACAACATTGCATTTGAGTGTAATGCCAAAGCAAACTAGAATACCAGAGAGATCATATAAAAGCACCAAATAAAACCATCAACTACACCCCAAAGTGGCAAAGCAAAAGCATTCTATCAATAGAAAAACTTTAACCAAATTGTACATGCAAGAGACATTAACATCCAGACTAAAAAGTCAGTCATTCAAGTAGATAACAGGCATATAGATTACAAAATATTTAACTTCACAAATGGCCTTAAACCACACATACATAAACATAGTGTTCTCAGTAGTTAACGCATTGCAAACTAAAAAAATGATGTTTCCATTATTTATTTTGCTTTTATAGTTGACAAGGGAAAAAGTCACTTGCTCACTGACTTCCAACTACATGAGGCAATTTTAAAAGCTGTTCAAGAAAAAAAAAAAAACACTCTGGATGTTTCATAAAAATTGTCTTTACTAAAAATATTAGAGAATCAAGCGTATGAATTGGCATCCAAATTGAAAGGAGATTAAAATTGTTGCTTTCAAGTGGATGCACACATGGCGCAGGCACATTTTACAGAGAGAAAACAACATATTTCAGTTCCTTAGCAAAGTCTTCCAATGCTTGTGGTAGAAAAACAACTAGATATTTTTGAAAGCATCACAAAGAAATGAAACACGAGCTAATAATTCTTTAACGGGATAATGTTCAGTAACAGTATTTCCTCAAATCCTCCATAGATAAAAACCACTTCTTTGGCATAGAAAAGCATGCAATAACATTGCAGAGGTAAGAAAGAAAACAAGTCATTTGAATATTACCTCCATACACGAAAAAGAGCCTGAAGATCATGTGTTGGATTCCAAGATCCATCTACAATAATCACACGGTTGGCTGCTGGAAGGTTTATACCCAATGATCCAGCTCTTGTTGATATTAACACACACTGGACCTTTGCATTGAATGGATCATTGAATTGCTCTACAAGTTTTTGTCTTTGAGCTCCACTTGTACTTCCATCCAGCCTGCACAAATTTCTTATCATCATGTGTTCTAATAAAAGGGATATAATTTCTTAAGGTCTCACTGCACAGTGCAAATTTCACCATCAACCTATTTCCTCTTGAATAACCTAATACTACCAGAAACAAAGGATCCATAATAAGAATATAAGAGTGATACAAAATATAAACTTTGCTTGGAAATTAAAAACAGATATCCTATTATGTTTATTAATTATTTGTAATGAAAAGAAAAATGGTATTGTGAAATGCAGCTTTAAGAGAAGAAAAAACTAGATAAACTTTAGACCAAAACAAATTCAAAGTCAAAACCTTTAAAAAATAAAAAATGGACTCAAATCACAGCTAAGATATCTATTCCAGCACACAAACCCACATTTACATGTGTTCATGTGGCAGGCATTCATAATTTGCAAAATTTGGCATTGCTAAGACTGATCATTGTAGTTTGTTGAAAATTTTGAAAGATCGTAACATTGGGCTCTAAATTTTCATAGAAGACATTACATATTTTCTTCCCGGCTTACTGTCCTTGAGGCATTCTATTGTGCCACATATATCATAGGATTTTACAGGATTTAGTCATAAGTACCACAAGTTGCAATTCATTGCATAGACGTTGCTTGTATGCAGTATATTCTATACATACTACTACAATATTGATCTTGATCAATGTATAAAGAATATCTTTTATATGATGCTACCAAAATTAATTCAAAGGTAACACAGAAAGGAATAAAATAACTACAGGTGACGATTATGCTTTTCATTTAGCTCTAGCAGAATTTCAGCAGCACTAAACTTAAACCTGATTTAAATATTTAAATTAAAAACATTAAAATAAATAAAATACAAAAAGAAGAAAAGAACTCAATGATCCAAGATATGATCTCCCCTTCAAAGGGGTCAAGCTGGGAAAGGCTGAGCTAAAATGTGGAAGCATTCTGAGTCATCCTGAACATTCTGAGCATTGGGAACAGTGGGATGCATTTCCTGGACATTTAGAACCCTCTTTGAGGCATCCCAAAAACCATTGTCCCATTCCATCCTCGTCCCAAAAACTTCATGGAACATAATATGAAGTCATTAAGTCAAATGAAATCATTGGCTGCTCAAAGGTAGGTACTGCACAGATTTTTGACAAGACAATCCTAGCAATGGAACATATTAATGTTAAGCTTGACTTTTCCATTCTCAAGAAAAGTACAAAAGACAACATAGAGATGGTGTTTTATAGCTTTGTTTGCGGCAAGCAAGGGTAGAAAGATACTTATAATACCTAGACTCTTAAGAATAAAGGAGGTTTAAAAGCTTCAAAGATATTAGAACCCAAGGTGCAATTCTTGCAAGAAAATGGACAGTCAAGAATGGTTAGAGAAGGTCCATGGCATATTCTAATCTAACAGTGAATGTTATCCACTCATACATCCAAAGCATCCAATGGAAAATAAAATTATGTGACATTGCATGGTAAAATTGCCAATGTGAAAGTTTTCACAATCCTAAGGTTGATGCTCCTCGAGAGAATCTATTTTACAATTTTAGGATACTTTTCCCAGCTAAGGCCCGACAAAGGATATATGTGTTCTCCAACTACCCTTTAAGGAAGAGGAGTTGTCACCTTCTTTACTCACACCGTTGACCTCAATAACTCAGAAAATGATGTCAAACAAGAAATTGAGAAGTTAGAGAGTCATACAGTTGTGGCAAATGCACTTTGCCAATATTTGGTTGTATGCTCTCTGCCAAGTAGTTCTCTAGTCCTCACTAAATTCGTCAAAGTTACCTGTGTTCAAAGCAAGAATCTTGACTGAATAGAAAATTATTCAAATTGTATTCAAGAATACACAATGGGTATTTTCCCTGTTGATACTACCTACATCACAAGTTCCCACAATTCTCCATCCCCACCCGTGTTATGCTACCGTGGGTAGTATACCTATGGATATGATATTGTATTGTATATAGGTAGTTGGCATGTGCCACAATAATCCAAGGTCCATTATTAGGATATTATATTGTAATAGGGAGTTGGCTAGAACCAGGGTTATACCCTTCCCAAAATTACATTAGATAATGATCATATTAAGAAGGGAACTGGTAATTGTAGATTATCATCAATATCAAATAGACTTTTAATCATCTTTATTGATGTAGAGGCCCTCTCATCTTGGGAAATATTGTGGAGTAAGGAGTATTATTGGTGTTGCCCTACCTTAAGGGTATTTTCTATCAATTCTGTCTCTTCTAGTTTATGATTCCGTATATTTATTATTTCAGAATATTTCTGAGGAATGACTGTGGATGTTTATTTATGTTTATGACAGTAGAGATTCTTAACATCTGGTATTAGAGCAACAATTCTGACAAGTGGGGAATATTTGAAGAATTTGTAAATTTTCAGAGTTTTTATAGAAGTAGGAAATGTTTTTAGGTGTGCTTTGTTTCTGAAAAAAAGGAGATTGTTTTGCAGATCTATAAAAGTAGGGATTGTTTTCCGATTTTCTGAGTTCCTAGCATGTATATGTATATCTATCTATCTATATAAACATTATATTTTCCTGGGATCCATATCATTGCAAAGATGTGTCAGATTCACATGATTCTTGCACCACTATCTAGATCTCCTTGAGGAATACATAAATGGTGGTCAAACGCTAAATTCTGAGCAGTATTGAAGAAATTGCAGCAACAGATCTAAGGAAGAAGCAGAAGAACAATCCAAGGAAGACATAGAAGCAAAGTCTAAGGTGTTGGGCAAAACATTAGTGAATTTCCTACGTTCAAATCATTGCCTCCATTTAATTTTTCAACCCGGGGTAGCTCGTAGACTTGTGAGCAGCCGTGCACAATATATGCTTATAATTTCTCCATCAAAGATGAGTCCCTTAGATTCTTGGTTTGGGGGGTGTTTATGTTCGTTGAAGTTTTAATTCTTAATTACCAACCAACAACCTATCCTACGTCTATTAAAGCAGGACAGAATGCATACAAAAATTAAACTACTACTTTGCTGAAAATCACAGAAAACAAGGGAAATAACAGAGAACTAAATTAATCTTCAGAAAATAAATAACAGAAAACAAGGGAAAGGAAGGGAAGAACTCTGTTGTAAGTGGGCCCACGCTTCCAGCAGGTTTTGCCCGCATTAAATCTTCACCATACGCTTAGACGATTTAACAGGAAATTAACACAAAAGAATTTTATTCACAACTGCAGTAAGAGAATTTACAAGAAATGAAGAACACAAGCTTATACTGAGAGGGGGGGTGAACAGTATAAGACCACCTTTTACTTTTTCTTTCCCAATCAATATTATGCAATGTAAGATAGCAATTTCAATAGCAGTAATCAAAGCAATGCACAAATCACCACACACAATAGAGACACCACAATTTACGTGGTTCACCCAATGTGGGCTACTCCACGGAGAAAATATTTCACTAAAATTTTCTCAATCAATCTCTTGGGAATCCTTTCCCTATTACAATGTTTATGGACCTCTGTCCAAAGGAGACACCAATCCCCTAAATCAAGTTTGTGGATCTCTATCCACAGGAGACACCAATATCCTAATCTTTGCTCTGGCTGGTGATCCTCTAGAAGACCTCTGCCTCCACTGCCCTTAGCAAATAGAACTCTATCCCCAGAAGACACCTATCTTTTCTGCTCTTGCTAAAGATCTTTGTCCTCAACTCTGTCACCTCCAAAGCTCTGTCTGAAATTTGCACTAAACACAGTCCGTCGGTCTAGCACAAATTTGTCCTCAATCTCTGTCTCTCTGGTCTGGCACAAACCTGTCCTCAAATTTGTACCAAACTCTGTCCTCGAATATGTACTAAACACAGTCCTTCGGTCTAGCACAAACTTGTCCTCAATCTCTGTCTTCAAGCCTTAACTCAAAGCTTGACTCAATCTCAAATCAACTCTGTTGGATCTGCCCCAAACCTTAACTCAAGGTTTGAACAAATAAATCAATCACCTCTGCTCTCAAGCCTTCTCAAAACTTGTCTCAAATCTGCCTTGTAAGCTTTCACAAAAGCTCACACCAATCTGTCCTCAAGTCCTCTCTAGAACTTTGTCCAATCTGCTCAGTAAGTCCTCTCAAGAACTTATCCAACTCAACTCAATAAGTCCTCACAAGAACTTATTCAAATCTGCTCTCAATTTGTATTGTAAGCTTCCACAAAAGCTTACTCAAATCTGTCCACAAGTCTTCTCAAAGACTTGCCTCAAATCTGCTCAACAAGTCCACTCTAGAACTTGTCCAATCTGCTCAATAAGTCCTCTCAAGAACTTATCCAAATCTGCTCAATAAGTCCTCACAAGAACTTATTCAAATCTGCTCTCAATCTGTATTGTAAGCTTCCACAAAAGCTTACTCAAATCTATCCACAAGTTTTCTCAAAGACTTGCCTTAAATCTGCTCAACAAGTCCACTCTAGAACTTGTCTAATCTCATAGAAACATAAAGAGAATTGTTAGAGACTCAATATGCTCTATACTTATTCCAATGCTCAATAACTTTCAATCACTCTTACAGAAACATACAGAGAATTGTTAGAGACTCAATATGCTTCACATTCACCTCAATACTCAATCACTTTCAATCACTCTTTGAGAAACATAAGGAGAATTGTTAGACTCAATATGCTTCACATTCACCTCAATTACTTTCTCAATTCAATTCAGAATATAGAATAGTTTGTTTTATGGAACTTGAACAATCACTTCACACATCCACTTGACTAGGCTCAACCAAATCTACTCAACCAATCACTCAATGAAATAATCTTTGCTCACAAACCCTAGTCCAAGTATATGATCACTCACTCAAAATGTTTCCAACAATGCTCAACAACAAATCTCACATAACAATGATACTCATGTTCTTTTCAAACCCTAGTTCAAGTTCTTCACTCAACAACTCACTTCAACAACAATGTTTATAAAACAACTCTCACATAACAATGATACTCATGTTCTTTTCAAACCCTAGTTCAAGTTCTTCACACAACCAATGGCTTCAACAACAATGCTTATAAAACAAGGTTTTAATAACAACTCTTTATTCCATAAAACCTTGAAGCATTAACTCAACACACTCAATAAGAAAACCCTAATCAAGTCCTTTTCACTCCAAACTTATTTTCTAAAAAACCAACCAATCAACTCAATTATGGAAGAATGTGCTCATACCTTTTTCTTGATGATGAAGGGACCTCAAATATCTGCCACAACCACAAACACTTCTTTGCCAATCTCAAAGGAGTTAGACAAACATTACAAATCATATAATCACTCACAAATACACCTTATTACTCCTTTCTTAAGATAATATCCAACACCACAATAGTTTGAATATTCACTTCTCAAAAACCCTAACTCATCACAAATTTATCTCAAGCAATCATATTTGACATAAGCCACTTCAAAATTTTTTCTTCAAAAACAATCCAATTTCTACTTATGACTCCCTAATTTAACATTGCATTTTTAAAGATAATCTTTTGAAAAATAATGCAACAACTAATCTTTTCTTTTCTAAGGTAAAAGTATTTTTACCCACCACTTGAATTTTCAGCAAGCACTTTATAAAACCCACAAAACTTCCTTTTTAACTTCGGGAAAAATCCAAAAACATTTACCTCCTTATTTCTCCTAAGACCAACCTTAGCCTAAATCAAAAATCAAAATATTTAATTTAAAAGAGTGTTACCACTTTGGCTTGCACGAAAATTGGAACTGAGCGCCTCTCTCCACAAGCGCTTTCATCGCGGCTCCCAACGTCGTGGAGCCACGTGCTCCCTTTGGAACCTCCACTACCTTACGCCCTTTGACTTCCACTATTCGCACGAGCCACGAATTGGCTCCTTCACTCACGCTGTCCAAAAACTTCGCACGAGCCACGAATTGGCTCCTTCACTCACGCTGTCCAAAAACATCGCACGAACTGTTGTCACGAGGGAATTGCGCACGAAATAAGGCATTAATTATTTGGCGGATATGAGTGGATGTCTTACCTTTGAGAAGGTTATGGTATTTATATACCATATGCCTTCATTGCTCCACGTCGGTGGTGAGGACGTCATCTAGCAAGCGATGACGTCGGCGGAAGGGGGGCAACTTTGCATGCGAACAAACCGGCGTTTACACTTTATGAAATGTGCCCAAAATTTAGCTTTGGCACTTCGATTTTTAACCTTATTAATTTATAAATTATTTAAATTCTTTAGAATTTAAATTTTATAAATTAATTTTTACATCCCTTTGGCTTTATTAAAGCCTTCTCTCATTTTGCAACTTTGTATAAATAATATTTATTTATAAAATTTTAATTCAATTTGAATGTAAATATTTTATAAGATAAATATTAAAACTCCCTTGGGCTTTTCTGAAAAGCCTTCTATTTTTGCTCACCCATGGTTTTAATAAAAACCCTTCTGACTTGTGCTTCCACATAATATTAAAAAAAATATTATGAAGCTTTTTGCCTTTAACCTGTGCATTGTTCCTCTTGACTTTTTGACATCAACGGAGCTTATTCCTTGACATCAATGACAACTTCATTTCTTGACATTAATGACAACTTTGACTCACAATGTCCAACAAGAAGAAGTTTGGGGCTTCGTCTTTAGGGGTGGCCTACATATTTATAAGAAATGCGGCCACACCTTGTTACAATTTCCAAAACAAATTGAAAATATGATTCTATTTTACAACTGCCTGCATGAATTAAGGAATCGAGCAAAATATCGAGCTTGGTGAGCTAATTCAGCGTATTCTATTTTCAGAATACGTCTGATATTAGCATCGCCCGATTTACATAAATCTTTCACGTAGCAGCTAGAAAATAGACGACTAGTCACCTTTGACGTTGTCCCTTGTTCGAATTCAATGTTGAAATTCTCTTTATGTTTGTTACTGAACTTTCACTCTGTTCTACCGACCACAGAGTTGTGCTATAATTTGGCTTTAGTGGAAATCAAGCACCTCGTCTAAAGAATTCGGTAAGCAGGCGCCAACACGAGAGTCAGGCGTTTAATGGGAAGCAGACGCCTAACAGTTAAGTGTCGAACGAAAGTAGGGCGCTCAAAGGGAATCGAGCGCCTGACTTCATACTTCACACCGCAATTGTTTTGCCTTCTTGAAATTGCAAATGACAGGTCTGAATGGGACCTCAACGAAAACATGTCAAAATGCAACAATTTCCACTAAGTCTACACAAAATACACTTAAAGACAAATATTAAATAAAATGTTAAATATATATATAATTTCCATAAAACATCTATATCTACAAGAATAAGTGTCGCACGTTATAGAGAAAAGAGCACAAAAAATAAGCATTTTTTAGGCTCATCATCCCCCCATGCTTAAGGTGTGGCACGTCCCTGTGCCACTTTGTACTGTAATTACCCGTTCTATTTACAACATCCCAATAAGCCCTGTTGGTTTCTATCCTTTTATTTTTAGCGACCTTTGCTTTTTCCTTGTCCCGAGGATTTTGCCCCTTTGGTGCCTTGGGAGCGATTGTCTCTTGACCCTACTGTTTCTGGCGTTTGCTGCGGCGAACTAGCTGACTTGGCCCTGCTCTTTTCTTGGACGGTTCACTGGTCCAAGCCACCTTACATTTTTCAGTATTCAAATAGTAACCAGAGAAACTGGTGGCATCCTTTTGGAATGCAGGCTCAACCATTTTCCAGTACTCATGGTGAAGGCGTAACTCTTCATCCATAGGCACTGCATCTTCATCGCCAAATGGGATGCTGGACTTTTTAGCAACCCTGGCTGTGAGCAAATCGGTCCCTATTGGGTCAAGTTCTGGTTCAGTTTCGACCTCTTTTTTTGCCACTGGAGGGGTTCGATTGCTTGATGTTTGCTCTGCAAGTGGCACAAGTCCTAGAAATCCCATTCTCATGAAATATGCCTTCATCCTTGAAGGATGACCACCTACCAACCCATATAACCTCTAGAACTGCTCAGGTTGGGCAACTGGAATTCTTTTGGGAGGCTTCTTGGATTGCTTTCTGCCCTCTTTTTCTAATTCTTTGAGTGCACTTTTGGAGGCCTTCTTCCAATTCTTTTTGTCTGCTTTTATTTCCTCATTGAGCTCCTCAAACTTTTCTTTTCTTGCAGCAAACAATTTCTTTGTTGCCTCCCATTCCTCATCAGAATCCAGTTCTGATTCTTCATCTGATTTGATGCCCATCTCCTGCATTTCTGCAACTCTTGCTCTGGTTCTCGATCGGCGTTGAGATGCCCTCACAGCCTTTTGCTTTGACCTCAACTTTATGTTCTACATCTCAAGGTATGTTGGTGTTGTTGTTGCTCCCTGGTTTTTCAGCAGATGCAGGTTGTTGAGCCTCTTATTTCGGTGCAGCGAATTGTTGCTCGTATGGGATTGCTTCTTCCTCCTGAGGTTTTTCGGCCCCTGCATCAACTACAGAATGCTCTGGCTCTTCCTCCTTGCCAAAAACTTGAGGCTCTTCCTCCTTGCCAAAAACTTGAGGCTCTTTAGCCTCCACCTTATTCTCCTCTTCATCTGCTTTTTTTGCAGATTGTGTTTTAGTCTGAGGTATCTCAACCTCAACCTCATCTTCCTGAATTACATGTTCTGCAGAATAAGATGAGGAACAGTGTTGCTCTACTTCCATTGCAGCATCCTCTCCCTATTTTGTTTCTATATCAGTAGGGGGCACCTCTATTGTCCCATCAGTCTGCCCCGCTGCATCTACTTTGGTCGGTTGTTCGACTCCCACTACTTTGCCCTGCAGTTGTAATCACCCTAGTTGCCCCTACAGTTGTCGAATTGTCTGATACAATTCGTGCATCTTCAATGCAGCTTCCTTTCGGGACTCTTGAAACAGAGCCCATTCTTTAAACTTGGCTTACCAGGTGGAAGCCTGCTCTCTCAATACCTGCAGTTGTTACTGCAAATCCTTCGCTTGGCCTTCTGGTGGTGAATCTTCCATTGCAACCTCCTATTGAGGAGTTGGCCCCTTGGAAATATCCTACAAAATCTGGGCCAAGTACTCCTCCCTGTTAAGGTCATTGATTGTTGCTTCGTCATCCGATGAGCTCGATACCACCCTAGATGCCAATCTCCTTCTACTCCTGGTTCCTGTGAACACTGGCCTGAAAGTAGTGCTTGGCAGCTCCTGCCTTGCCCCTTCATCAATTTGAGGGCCAGTGGGGGATAGAGGTCGTCCTTCCTCTTCATCAAATTGAGAAACAGGGGACGTAGCTTGTCCTGCTTCTCATGCAGTGTCTGCAGGTTGGGACGCAGGCGCAATCTCTTCTCGTTCTGTCGCCTCTAGGGGCGACTGCTCAGTCTGTACCGGCACCTCCTCTTCTTCTTGTGCCCCAAGAACTTCATTGTTGCCCTTTGTCTCCTCAACTGTCACATTTCTTTGTGACTCTGCATGTCGTAGCAAAGCCGAAATCAAGCCATGGTGAGCCAAGGCAGATGTTGTACAGGCCTGGTATTGTATGGCCTCGTCTCTAAGGGTGCATGCAAGGTAATGCGGGACATTGATTTTGTACCCATGCAGTATGTGGTTGAGAAAACGAAAGTGATTCGCATTCATTGTAGAGTACCTACCAGAACATGTGAAGAATCGCGCGATCTGTTCAAAAACTGCCTTCCAGAGCTCGGGAATGTGGTGTTTAGGAAAGCCAGCACACGTCAGGTGCTTGATTGGTGCCCCAAAGAATCTCAACGCACAAAGAGCAAGGTTATCCTCCTTGTATGTGTGTTCCCCTGTGGAGGCCCATAACCTCGACGATGTGATCCTCAGTGACTGGAATAAACAGTCCCCGCATGTGCACGACCCCATCCTTCATTGATGCTACAAATTCATTTGCCACTGTCGCATCCTGGCCCTGACTGACCAGTCGACAATACTCCATCCATTCTGCAACGTCAAACTACGTTTGCACGTCTGTAGAAATGCCTGAGCAGTTGGTAGGCTCGCTCTTCTTGAGGTCGTGGTTCTTCGATTCCCCCCCATGCTTTTCCTTTGGTTCACAGTTCACTTAGCGACGCTTCTAGTTTTTCCTCGAACTGCTACTCCGCTTCACTTCTCTGGTTTTTCTTTTTTTGAAGGTAGCTTCACAGTAGCTGGTAAGCAATTTTTAAAACAATTGCTTTCTTGCACGCAAGCCATTAATCACCGTAATCAACAATGATTATGGTTATTTGTGGAAAATTTCCTTCGAGCATGTGCTTAATTGTGTGGAGGTGATAACCATACACAGTTGACCAATCATAGTCATGCCATGTAGCACCATGCCAAGTGGGTTTATTCAAGTGGTTAAGGCAATAATGGGGGGTTGTGTTGGCACTTTTCCATAAACACACATGCTCATGAAAAAAATAGACAAAAAACCGAAAATTTAATCATGCACCTAAATTCGTTTCATGGGTGTACATGCGCAAATATTCGTGGTGTGTTGCAATTGGCTGGTGTTTGATGACTAGACAAACTGCAACGGACAACGATGGCCATGGTTTCCTTTCAACGAATTTTTCTCCACGTGATTGGTTCTCGATAGCTGCAATGTCATTTACTCGAGAAATCCTGCAAAATTTAAAAACAAAAATTAGAAAAAACATGCCTCCATGGGATGACACATCCCCACCGCGGACGCTGGTTGATGACAATTTTTACTTCGTCTGTGATAGATTTGACTTTGCGCATGAGTGGGGGGTGCTAACGTGGATCAGACCACTTTCCAATGTTGACATTTATTTTTTACAAGGCAGAAAACGGCCGAAAAATGGAAATCAGGTGCCTTTTCCATGTGGAAATTAGGCGCCTTCTTTTTCGAATTATGGCACGCAAGTGCCTTGAAAACTGAAAACAGGCACCTTGGGAATCGGGCGCTATGTTTTGACATGGGAAGCAGGCACCTTTGCAATCGGGTGCTTATGCTCAACATGGGCAGCAGGCGCCTTTGAAATCGGGTGCTTATTCTTAACATGGGAAGCAAGCACCTTTTGTTGACAATATGTGCCCTGCTTTAAAAACAAACTTTATACAAATAATCAGACTCCGAAAACTGGGAGTCAGGCGCCCTCCTGGAGAAACCAAGAATCAGGCATCGGTCTGTCGGAAGACGAGACGCAAGCGCCACCTTCTTAACATACTTGGAGTCAGGTGTCGTGTACCGTATAACGGGAATCAAGCGCCTTCAACCGTAAAACGGGAATCAGGTGCCTCCTGCTGTAACACGGGAATCAGGCGCCTTCCGCCGTAACACGAGAATCAGGCGCCTTCAGTCGTAAAACGAGAATAAGGTGCCTTCCACCGTAACACGCGAATCAGGCACCTTTCCCATTAAAAAACAGAAAACAGACGCTTCTCTTTATTCAACAGGTGTTGACTTTTCCTCGTATATGTGTTGTAAGGTTGATCAGGCCCTTCAGTGCTTCTGATTGGAAAACAGGAACAAAATCAGCATACGCCCCTAAACCAACAGTTGAGTGTTTTATTGTCCATAAAGACCAATCCAAACACTCTTATGCAGATTCGGGTTTAGTATTTTCCTCTCTAAGTGGGGACAAACTACTCCTACTGAAAGCAAATCTCCTATAAAGTAGGGAAGGCGCAGGTTCATGGATCCTGTGCTTGTTAGGCCTAGGTTTCCCAGGCTACCTAACAGTTGCACTCAGATCATCGTTCCTGCAAAACAAAAATACAACTAAAAAAACGAAAAAATTTAAAGAATAATTGTCTTTGGTGCTATGTGGACTACATCCACATCTTACTAACTCAAGATAAAATCAGAATCAACTGGGGTCTCCCCCATGCCTAATCTAGACTCAATCATGTATGCTTCAGACACATGGTACGGACGCAGGGGGTGGCCATTGACTGTTAAGGTAATGTTGTTGCCATCAATTGTTTTGATCCTCACAGCCCCATTGTTGATGACTTCAGTCACTTCATATGGCCCCATCCAACACTACATGAGCTTGCCTTTCCTTTCCTAGAACCGGGAATCATATAATAATGCCCATTCTCCTACTTTAAGCTACTTTGGCCCTTTGTTTCTGAATGATCTTTGTTTTCTGCAGAGCATCAAGGCAGTATTCATCCAGCTGATTGAGTTGTTGAATTCGTTCTTTTGTGCATCATCCAGATTTATATTAAATTCTACAACAGTCCTAAGTGTTTTGACTTCAAATTCTATAGGCATCATGGCACTTTTCCCATAGACTAATTGGAATGGTGTAAATCCAATTGTAGTCTTCTAGGTGGTCCTATAGGCCCACACTGCTTCTGGTAATCTAGTAGCCCAATCCTTTTTGTGTTGCTACACTGTCTTTGTCTGAATATTTTCCAACTCTCGGTTGGTTACCTCAACTTGCCCATTTACCTGTGGATGGTAGGGGGTGGTCTTGTTATGCCTGATTTTGTACTGTTGCATGAGCTCCTAGATCATCCTTGAAGTAAACTAAGGTCCTTGATTAGTTGTGATCTCCCTTGGAACCCCAAATCTTGTAAAAATGGACGAATACAAGAAATTTGCTACAGTTTTCTCCTTTGATTCACGCAAAGGCCTGCACTTCAACCCACTTAGTCACATAGTTAGTACAAACTAGGATATACCTCTTTCCTCCTGACTATGGATTAATGGGTCCTACAAAGTCCATTCCCCATTTATCAAATGGCTCTATGTGAACATGTGGTTGAAGTGGCATCTCATCTTTGAGAGTAGGTCTGCCCATCCTTTGACATTGGTCACATTGGCTCACATGCTTGGTTGCATCTTTAAATAGTGAAGGCCAGTAATAACCAACCTGCAACACTTTATATGCAATCATTTTTCTTGCAAAATGGCCACCACAAGGTTCATCATGGCAAGCCTTTAGTATTTCAATTATTTCATTCCCAGCAACACATCTTATCATGAGTTGATCAGGTCTTGTTTTAAACAGGCACCCATCAATCCATGAGAAATCTGCACTTTTCTCAATTAAAGTCTATTTTTCACAAGGTAAAAGTGCAGGGGATACTTTACCAGTGGCTAAATAATTAGCCATATCTGCGTACCAGGGTATCTGATCATTCAGAGCAAACAAATGCTCATCTGGAAATTGGTCTTCTGTTGCTGCATAGTCTCGAGGTGTCAATCTGGACAGCAAATCAGCTACCACATTGTCCTTTCTTGGCTTGTCCACTATTGTCACATCAAATTCCTGCAAGAGCAACAGCCATCTGATAATTCTGCCACTAATCCCAGGTTTGTTTGTCAAGTATCTGATCATTGAGTGGTCAGTGTGTACAAAATCTTGATAACTTGTAATATAATGATGAAATTTATTAAGAGCATGTATTACTGCAAGAAACTCCTCTGTGACAGTATAATTGAATTCAGCACCTATGAGGTTTTTACTAACATAATAGATGGCATAAAAATCATCACCATCCTTCTGTCCCAGTACTGATCCTATTGCATTGTTAGATGCATCAGCATATATGTGAAAAGGTATGGTCCAATTTGGACCTCTCAGCACTGGAGCAGTAATTAGTTTTTCCTTTAAGGTGTTGAATGCTTTTTCACATTCTTCAGTCCAAACAAACTCTGTATCCTTAGTTAACAATGTGGTAAGAGGTTTAGCAGTTTTGCTAAAGTCTGATATAAACCTCCTATAGTAACCGATTGATCCTAGGAAACTGTGGATGTCTTTCTCTGTTTTGGGAGGGTAAGGTTTGGATGACTTCAATTTTTTTCCTGTCTAATTTGATCCCATCTGCAGAAACATGATGTCCTAAAACTATCCCCTCCTGCATCAGCATATAACATTTTTCATTGCTTGGGGACATATTAGTTTCCTCACACCGTTTAAGTGTCTTTTCCAGATTTTCTGTGGCGATTTCAAAAGTTTCTCTGTATACAGTGAAATCATTCATGTATACTTCCACAGTCTCTCCAATCATGTCAAAATAAATGCTAAGAACTGCCCTCTAGAAAGTGGCAGGTGCATTGCATAGGCCAAATGGTAAAACTCGGTAAGCAAATGTCCCCCATGGACAAGTGAAGGTGGTTTTGTCTTGATCCTCTTCCCCTATCTGAATTTGATTGTATCCACTGAACCCATCCAGGAAAGAAAAGTATTTCTTGCCTGCTAAGGTATCAAGGACCTGATCTATGAAGGGTAAAGGGAAGTGGTCTTTCTTGGTTGCCTTATTGAGCAACCTATAATCAACACAAATTCTCCACTTTCTATTTTTCTTGGGCACCACCACTAATGGTGATACCCACTCACTATCTGAGATGGGGTAGATGAATCCAACTATGAGGAGTTTTTGTAACTTTGTTTTGACAATTTCTTTCATAGTTGGGTTCATTCTCCTTTGTGGTTGTCTTATTGGTTTAACCTGGTCTTCCAGATATATTCTATGAGTACAGGTCTCAGGAGCTATTCCTTTCATGTCAGAATACTCCCAAGCAAAGGCAACTTGATGTTTTTCCAATGTTTGTTTCAGTTTGGTTTGTTGTTCAGCTGTCAATTGGCTATCTATGTTCAGCATTCTACCAGGTGCAACTTCTATTTGCTAAATATGGTGGTCTTTTCCTCCCACTAATGGCAACTCAGGAGGAGGACAGGAGGGTTCTCCCTGAAAAAAGTGAGATATCAACCTATCCTCATCACTTTCATCTTCCAACTCATCAAGTGCTATGACAGGTTGGATCATGGATAGAACACCAATGTTTTGACTTTCATTCTCAGGTTCTCCCAACAAATCTACAAACTGTGTAGGTGGATGTATGATTAATTTCTTTATGTTTTGACCATCTGAAATGGTCATCTGCCCATCTCTACAACTTATGTAAGCATCAATTGTTGCCAGCCAAGGTCTACCTAAGATTAGTGGGTATCCACCTAGTCCTAACTTAGATTGTAGCACTAAAAAAAATTTTGGATACTCCCATGCATCCACTATAACAATCATATCTTCCAACATTCCCTCAGGGAGCACTGTAGACCTGTCTGCTAACTGCAGCACAATTTTAGTGGGCTTTAGATTAGTCAATTTCAGTTTTTACATGGTTTCCTGGGGCATGATATTGATGGCAGCCCCCAAATCTACTAGTGTATTAGGTAAAACACAGCCCTCTATTTCTAGAGTTAACACAGGGCTTCTTGGATCTAAATACTTTTGGTTGTAGGTATTTCCTAACATCAGGTAGGCTAACTAACCTACCAAACTGATTGATTTAGCTGGTTTCATCCCTGGTTTCTTGAGGCACAACTCTCTTATGGCCTTGCCATAGATAGGTATATCCCTGATGGCCTGAAAGAGAGGGATTGTAACCGTCAAATTTTTTAAACTAGAGAGAATATCAAACTCTGTTTGTATTGGTTTCTTGGGTTCCTGCAACCTTTGTGGAAAATGTGGAACCCCCTCTTTGTTATGTACAAGTGTTGATTCTTCTTCTACTTCCTCTATAAGGGGTGATTCCCCTTTTCCTATTTCTATTGGTTCCTCTTCTTCTACAAAAGGAGTGACTTCTACACCTAATTGTTTTCCTAACCGTAACTGGATAGGATCACAATCTACTTTAATATTATACATATGGTTCATCTCGTTTTCCATCTGATAGGTTGGTTGTTGTTTATTGTTTGGATTTGATGTAGGTTGTGCTGGTAACTGAGGAGTTCTTGAAGCAGGAGGAGCAGGCAGACTTAGTTGTAGTGGAGTTGGAGTAGGATGTTGTGGATACTGATTCCAAGCATTCTGATTTCTCCACTGCTGCCCAGGCTGTTGGTATTGCATCCCAGGGTAAGGGTTGTAAGGACTTGCTCCTTGGGGATATGGATTCCAAGGTTGCCCCCACCAACCCATATTGGGTGACTGGGCTTGACCTTGGTTTTGGTAATTGCTGCCCCCATAAGATGGCATTCCTGATTGCATATTGTTACCCATAGGAGACTGTTGCCAGTTCCTCCTATTACCCATGAAGTATGCCTCTGCTACTTCAGGTTCCTCTTTAGATTTCATTAACTGTGGACACAGCTTCGTTTAATGATCATTTTTACAAACAGCACATACTCGAACTTTGTTTTCCGGGCACTCGTTTCTGGGGTGTTTGCCTCTGCATGTAGGACAGAAGTAGGCCAATGCTGCCTAATTCTCCTGCTTCTTTTTCTGAAGCAGAAGGGTATCCATTTGAAGATCCAAAAATGATAACATCTCGCTCTTAAGGTCCTCTAGCATGTTGCCTATTTCTGTTTTAGTGACAGTGGTTGACTGCTTAACAATTCTAGGGGTCAACTTACCTTTTCTTCTTGAAAAGTTTCGACACAAACACCGAATATCGTCCATTTGGTGTTGGTAAATATCCCCCCCAGAGATCATATTTAAGGCTTCCAGGGATTCATTCGTTAGTCCTTTCAGAAAAATGTTTCTCAAAGACCTATCTCCTAGTTTTGAATGGGGTGATCTTTGCAAACTGAAGCTAAATCTGTCCTAGTATTCTTCCACATATTCCCCTTCCTTTTGTGTCATGTCTAGGACTTCTTCTCTTGCATCTCCCTATTTCTGTTTTAGTGACAGTGGTTGACTGCTTAACAATTCTAGGGGTCAACTTCCCTTTTCTTCTTGAAAAGTTTCGACACAAACACCGAATATCGTCCATTTGGTGTTGGTAAATATCCCCCCCAGAGATCATATTTAAGGCTTCCAGGGATTCATTCGTTAGTCCTTTCAGAAAAATGTTTCTCAAAGACCTATCTCCTAGTTTTGAATGGGGTGATCTTTGCAAATTGAAGCTAAATCTATCCCAGTATTCTTCCACATATTCCCCTTCCTTTTGTGTCATGTCTAGGACTTCTTCTCTTGCATCTCGTGCTCTCCCAAAATATTGATACTGCTCTAATTTTCAACTGTTCCCACGTAATTATCCATTTATCCCCCAAGCTGATGAACCAGCGCAAAGCTGAATCATCAAGGGTGGAAGGGAATAATTTTAGTTTTTGAGCATCTGTGGTGTAATCCACATATCTGCATAAAACATTAAATTTAAACAGAAACAGATTTGGATCTTCTATGGGAAGTCCTCTAAAGGTTGGAAGGTGGGCAAGGTTGGAAGGTGGGCAGGAGAGATGTGTTTCATCTTGTGATTCTCCTCCTACCTCTCCTATTGGAAAACTAAAACTAGTGGATGGTTCCTCTGGATTTTCTACCATTTTGTCCTCTAATGGAGTTTCTACACCTGCTACGTTTAGAGCAGCTGTCAATGCTTCTAGTTTGTTTCTTTTATCCTTCAAAGGATGGATAAGTCCGTATTTGAGATTGTTCCATCTAGTACTGCTTGCCAGCATTGGGTATTCAGTAGATCTTCCTCAGATTGAATTCTACTTATCTCCGATGCTTCTCTAAGATTCTGTTGAACTGTTTCAAAAGGATCATGTGCAAATAGTGGGTGTTCCCGCCAATGCACAGGTGGAGATTGTGATGGTGAGAGTTCAGTCTCAGGTTCATATTCTACTGAAGAAGAAGGATTCTGAGAAACAACTTCTTTGTTTTTGACAAAACGACCGTCTGGTCCCCTATTCTTAGGTGTACTCATACAAAGTTTTCAGATGAAGGTTCTGGAGAAAGCTACCTAAACTACTGTATCTGTGCTTCCTTCAGAACAAGAAATTACAATAGCTACTCCCCGGCAAGGGCGCCAAAATGTTGGGCAAAACATTAGTGAATTTCCTACATTCAAATCATTGCCTCCATTTAATTTGTCAACCCAGGGTAGCTCATAGACTTGTGAGAAACTGTGCACAATATATGCTTATAATTTCTCCTTCAGAGATGAGTCCCTTAGATTCTTGGTTTGGGGGGTGTTTATGTTCGTTGAAGTTTTAATTCTTAATTCCCAACCAACAACCTATCCTACGTCTATGAAAGCAGGACCGAATGCATACAAAAATTAAACTGCTACTTTGCTGGAAATCACAGAAAACAGGGGAAAGGAAGGGAAGAACTATGTTGTAAGTGGGCCCATGCTTCCAGCAGGTTCTGGCCACATTAAATCTTCATCGGACGCTTAGACGATTTAACAGGAAATTAACACAGAAGAATTTTATTCACAGCTGCAGTAAGAGAATTTACAAGAAGAAGTCTGGGGCTTCGTCTTCAGGGGTGGCCTGCATATTCATACGATATGCGGCCACACCCTGTTATAATTTCCAAAACAAATCGAAAATATGATTCTATTTTACAAATGCCTGCATGAATTAAGGGATCGAGCAAAATATCGAGCTTGGTGAGCTAATTCAGCGTATTCTGTTTTCAGAATACGTCTGATATTAGCATCACCCGATTTACATAAATCTTTCACGTAGTAGCTAGAAAAAAGACGACTAGTCACCTTTGACGTTGTCCCTTGTTCTAATTCAATGCTGAAATTCTCTTTATGTTTGTTACTGAACTTTCGCTCTGTTTTGCCGACCACAAAGTCGTGCTATAATTTGGCTTTAGTGGAAATCAGACGCCTCGTCTGAAGAAGTCGGGAAGCAGGCATCTCGTCTGAAGAAGTCGGGAAGCAGGCGCCTAACGGTTAAGTGTCGAACGGAAGTCGGGCGCTCAAAGGGAATCGAGCACTGACTTCATACTTCACATCGCAGTTGTTTTGCCTTCTTGAATTTACAAATGCCAGGTCCGAATGGGACCTCGACGAAAACATGCCAAAATGCAACAATTTCCACTAAATCTTACACAAAATACACTTAAAGACAAATATTAAATAACATGTAAAATAAACTATTAATTATATATATATATATATATATATATATATATATATATATATATATATATATATATATATATATATATATATATAATTTCCATAAAACATCTATATCTACAAGAATAAGTGTCGCACGTTATAGGGAAAAGAGTACAAAAAATGAGCATTTCTGAGGCTCATCACAAGGAAGCACAATTAGAAGAGGATGAGGAAGAACCAAAAGAAGAGCATAAGGGGGGAAAAAGCATGAATAAAAAAAAGGACCACCCAACAAATATTAAAACAAAGGAACAAAAGGTTGAAGACTAAGGTAGTAGAAAATCTGAATAAGGTTGCAGCATATCGCCACCCACACTAATATGAGAGGCAACAAAACTGCTATGGTCATACATGGAACCATATGGGCAAAAAACATGGATATGCAGCCAGCAGCAATTAAAATCAAGTTTGGATGAAAAGAAGTGACATTTATGGTCATTATGAAGACAAGAGTGGCACATTAAACACATGGAACCAAAGGAACAGTTAAGCAAGAGGAAAGCATTAACGTTATTCATGGTCAAGTGATCCAGTTTCATTTCAACACATCCCAACAGATAGAGAACGCAGATTGAAAAAATGATAAATACAAGAACAAGGTTTATTGTAGGCAAAATTCAAAGGACATAGAAATCACTGTGTTCAAAATTACGTATAAGAATATCACATGCTACAAATTGGATTTCACAAATAACTATGAATATAAGATTACCTTAAAAAACATGCTGATAATAGATGCGCTAAATATAGACTAAAGGACACCTCATGGTTTTACCATAGACTAATTCTAAGATAAGATGAGATAAGATAAAACTATCCTAACTATTCTAAGAGATTATTTCTTAACAGCCTATATTCCTAATAACCCCCTTAATGACTAAACTAGATACAATCCCAAGTTTATCCCTAAAATTAATAAAGCAATCAAAGATGATGTTTATTAACAATATATTCAGATACTTGGATCGCTTTGTCTCAACCTCTTAGTCCTAAGTTGGCCTTCTACACTAAAAATTTCATTAGGTTTAAGGATGGCATTATCACTTGTCCTAATAATGTCAAGCAACATTGGACATACAGCCTTAGGATTCTTCTTGGTCAATTCAAAGTATGCTCACATCAATTGCAGGTGGATACAGACCACCATATTACCCGAGAGATAAAGTATGTCGTCTTTGCTTTATTAGGGAGGTGGAGACTAAAGAACATTTCACCTTCAAGTGTCATGTTTATTATGAGATTCGAGGGAGGTACTATTGCTTGTATACAGACTCAAGTGGATAACTTGCCACTTTTTCAGCTATCCTTACCAAAGATGTTTGGATCTTTACCTCAAGGAGGCTATGACTCTTCAGCATCGGTTATTACAAGGAAGACAAACTACTACTAGACTAACCACCTCATTCTCTCATCCTATCTCTATAGTTGAGAATAATAAGCACCATTGGGAGCTACAACTCGCCAAAATATTAATGACAAATTTGTGTGCCCTTGTCTACATATAAGAGTGGCTACTAGGGCTTTAGTTCTTTCTTCTTGCTTGCAACAAGACAAGAATACAGTTCTTCACCATCAGATTTTGAGCACCCCTCACATATCGAGGAGTTGTAGATAGGCGTAGCTTACTAGTTTCTTGTCCTCTTCTATTGGTTCCACAACCATGGATGCTAGAAGAGTCTTGAGGGATTAAACTCCATGTCCTCCTAGGATTATCCAACCAGCCCTCTTAATCCTGACCATTCTCCTAGGAGCATCATTAGATCTATATTGGCCCTTTTGGGATAGTTAGTGACGACAGCAACTGTGCTTCTACTTTACATCCCACTATAGATTAATGTTGGCGGTTGGATCCACTGGAGCTCCTTTCTATCTCTGTTGTACCTCAACTTCTAGATCTCTCTTAATCATTTCTTTTAGCATGTTTCGTTTTATCCATTTTGGGTAACCCTTAAGGCTATAATTTTATGTTATACGGTTGTTCCACTTTAGAGTAGTTTACACTAGATTCTTTACTCTGGTTTAGCTTATTTTCGTAGTACTTTGTGATTACTACAAAGCATTGTAATTTGTAACAGCTCTTTTCAATGAGTCCCATTGGCCTAATTTGACCCTCTGTGGACATTAATAGAATTATCCTGGGTTCCACGGGGACGTGTCCCCTGCATCCCCGAGGACAAGGGACGGCATGGGGGACGTTCCCCCCGTCCCCATTTTGAGGGACGGCAGGGCATCCATCCCTAGGACGGCAAGCTGTCTCAGGTTGCCATCCCCGTGGATGCCCAAACGTCTCCCATGGTTGGGCATCTCATGCCCAAAAGAAATAAAAATAATAATGATACAAACTCAAAAAAAAAACTGTCATATTTGAACAGTTAGGAGCATAGTAGAGAAAATCAGAATCGGGTAGTAAATCGTCTGGGGAAAAAAACGGTAAAAAATCAGCAAAAAAAAAACCGAAGAAAACAATTTTCTTTTTCATGCATATTACAATGAATTAACATTATGCAAATCAAATATTGCAATAAAAGCAACAATTCAAATCAAGACATCATACAAGGCTCAAGCATTAAGTACAAATGAAAGTGACAAAAGTTCACAAAACACATCCTGTATTGCTTATAATATGAAAAGGTACAAATTACAAAATGTGTCAAGACTCAAAATGCCTCAATAGGCCCACTATCTAGTATCTTCTTTTGCCCCTTGTCCTAACATTACCCCTAGTCTTTGTTGTCCTAACAGCAGCAATAACAGTAATAGAAGCAGCAATGGCAATAGCAGCAGCAATGGTAGATATTAGATAACAGTAAATACAAGTAGTTTTATATTAACAATGGCATTTACAGTTCAGCATTACAGTTTCAACATTGCAATCTGCAACCTGCAAACCCTAGGCTGAATATCCTTCATGGCTGCATACAAGATTGGATTGCATCATGCCCTAATCTCATATGCATCAACTCTCACATAATGAACATGACAGGCAACGCCTGTCGCCACCTATGTCGAGGATCAAGGGGCGGGAGGCCCCTTGCAGGGTCAAGGGACAGCGTCCCTTGCGGGGTCGAGGGGTGGCACCCCTCGCATGCTCCCTCAACGGAAAAACCATTAAAACCATCAATGTCTGAACTAAATTTTGCTCCTCAGTTGGTCCAGCTGGTAGCAAGGTAGGAGAGAGTTTTTTGGTCTTTGCAAGAGGTCAGGAGAGGTAATTAAAAAAGACACTTGTTTTTTTCTATTTATCGGCCGCAACCTCTACCCGTGCGGTTGTGGCTGATTTCTTGACGATTTTTTCAAAATGTCGCCGGACTCGCGATAATTTGCCAAGTCACTCATTTCGTGAATGACTCACGATTAACTCGCAATTTTGGCGATTTTTTGCCAATTTTTGTAACAAAGATTGGGAGGAACTGTATTTGCTTACATGGTGGGAACTGAACAATGGTGGTTGTCAATGTTTAAATATTACTTTAGTGATTGGACAGCAATGCAGAATTGCTAGAGACTGAACAGTAAAGCTGTCTTGCTTTTATAATTTATATTGAGGGCTGTAAACTGATGACTGTCTTGATTGACCATTGATGGCTGAAAAAATAGATAACTATCTTGCATGAACAGAGAAAAGTGAAAACCAATGACTATCTTGCTTGAACATTGATGGCCAAAAAGTAAAAACTGAGAACTGTCTTTGTTTGAACATTGGTGACTGAAAAAAAATTAAAAATGCTCTTTGCTTGAACATTGGTGGCTTTAAAAATGATGATTGTTATTGTTTGAATGTTAAAAGTTGAACAGTGTGGCATTCATTACTTGAGCAATAGCAACTATTTTGGTTGACTGTTAGAGATTCCACTTGATATCCTTGGCTGAACCTTCAAGTTACATATGTTGAAATGGTTGCACTCAGTAATAGGCTAATAGCTGAGTTCATTTCAGATTGAAACATGTTTTAAGAACATGCATACTTTTTAGGTTTTTAGTATTTTTCATTTTTGTTGTGTGTAGAATTTGTAGATTATACTAAATTTCTAAAAAAAATTATAGTATTATATCAATCGTCCGCCCAGCCATCCCCTAACCATCCCCTAAAATCGGCTTGCCGTCCCCCGTCATCCCCAAAACGCGTCCCCCCATCCCCCCGTTCCTCCATCCCCCAGGCTCGTGGAACCTTGGAATTATCTTATATTATGTTACCTACAAAGTGGTTTACTCATTTTTATCTACAACCTGATTGAAAGCTGGAAAATAATAAAGACAAATATCTTCATTGTCAACTAGCTTTCAAGTGTAGTGATGAAACTCACTATGTTTTGTTTTGGCATGATATACTAGATTCTGTACCATCTTGAGCACACTTTGATTATCACACTGAAATGGAGTCCCTACACTGATTGTTGCCTTATATTCTACTCCAATGCAAGGCAAGTGTGAGTTGTAGCTTGCTCTGTCAAGAAAAGACTCCTGACCCAACAGCAAAGCGTGACCAATAATAGATTTTCTATCATCAAATGATCCGTCCCAGTCTGCATCATTGTATCCAATCAATAGGAAGTCAGCAGATTGTTGATACAAAATACCCAAATCAAGGGTTCCTTTTATATCTGAGAATGTGTTTTGCAGCCTGCCAATATTTTGTTTGTGGCTTTGACAGAAAAGGAAACAGGTAACTCACTACAAAACACAAATGTGGTTTGAGTGGTCATAAGATAAATCAATCTGCCCACCAATTGACGATATGATCATTCATTGACTAGAGATGAATCACTGTGAACCAACAACTTCATCTCAAATTCCATAGGTGTAGATCTCAAATTAAAATCAATAATCCAAAGGAATTCTGAAAGTATTTTGTAAACCTTGCTTCATCATAGAAAAGTAGCATGATCAAGTTGTCCAAATTCCACACCTACGCAATAATGCAGGAGCCCTACATTTGTTATGTCAAAAACTGATCACAGATCAGAATTTACCTTTTGAATGAGGTTGGTTCCACTACCACTAATGGAAAGATCGTGAACATGGGCAATGATGATTACAATGTCATCACTTGTAGTTTTAATATCCTTTTGAATCTTGAATCTAAGATGGTGGTCAGCCTTGATGTACCAGGCTTGATCAACTTGCAAACCAAATGTTCAATTAATGTCACCCAAGATCCCTCTGGTTGAATCATGTAGACCTCTTCTTCCAAGTCTTTGTTAGAAAAGCACTCAAAATATCCATCTAATATGCATTTCGTCCAAATAATTCTGCAAAGGAGAAATGAAATGAAATGAAATATTATTAATGTCCGCGGTGGGCCAAAATAAGACCCAAGGGACTATAATAAGTACAATAATGACTGCCAGCTAGCAAGCTAAAAAGCCCAACAAAGAAAAGAACTAAGAAAAATACAATATCAAACCCGACAAATGGGCCAAAGAGAAAGGGAAAATAAAAGAAAAGGGAGAGCAGAGGGGGGAAGGGCTGCAGTCCAACAGAGAGAACTGCATGCCAAGAAGAACGGAGAGAGAGAAGGAGGGGGGAGGGAGCAGACTAGGAGGGGCAAGCTCCGAGAATCCCCCAAAAACTAATCTCTCCTAACAGTCAAGGTCGAAGTACCGAAGCTGAAGAAGTTCATGATATGTCTTTGCCCATTGCTAGTTCGGAACCCTGACAAACTGTTGGTGCGCTGTCTAGTGACCTCGCTTCTGTTCAAACTGGATGGTGTGGGGCGTTTTCGATCGAAGTCACCTGGTCTGTCGGAGTTGGTGAAGTATGTTGTGATGAGCCGATGTTGAAGAGCGTGAGATCCATTTGGAGAACTTTTATGTCGTCGAAGCCGAGTTATCTCCCTAAGAAAGAGTGCGAGACAACGCTGGTCCGGGTATCTGAAGAAGGTAGAAACACATCGAGAGTTGTCCCTGAAAAGGCAATGGAACCTACCCCGGATCTCATAATAAATGGGACAACAAAAAATGAAGTGATGCAGGGTCTCAACTTCACCCAAGGAGCAAAACAAGCAAATCTGCTCCTCCATCGGAAGATGGTGATCTGACTCAATCCGGAGTTGGTGAGAACACACCCTGAGTTTCCCAATAGTGATCCGAAGACTATGCATTGTGTTCTGTTGAAGGTATTGTGGAGGAACTATTTTGCCCTCCTGTATCTGTAAGAAGCGCTCATGGTAGAAAGACAGCTTGGGGGAAAGAGGGGCAACAGGGAGAGATCCATGTGCATCTGGTGTACTGGAGACTAACATCCTTCCGAATCTCGTGGAGCATCTTCTCCTTAGTAAGCCGAGAGGGGGGGAGAACCCCCAAAGAATAAGGGGGAGCCTGTCTATCTGTATCTGAATGCTGGCCAAGAGAGTAGAAACCTGAAAATACCAGCTCCTCCGACCTCCTCGAGAACTCGGAGAGAGTTCCATCGAGGAGCAAAGGGCGAGGTAAGGGTACCGCCTGCAACCCTCAAGGGTATCTCCAAAAGTACGGATCTTGTGAAGATAACCGATAATCAGGAATATAATCTCAAGCTGGAGAGGAGAAGCCCCAAACTCTGCCAGGATAATAGAACGAGGGACTATTCCCTTGCAACGAATGAATCGTCGAAGAAAGGGTGTTTGCACTCGTTCAACCCGTGACCACTCAGTCGGGCCAAGACTAAGGCCCCAAACCACTGACCCATAAGTAATAGTTGGCTTGACCAAAGCGTCAAAGATCCTCATCTTCACAGGTATATCCTGAAAATGTGCTTTGAAGCAATTCCTGTCTAGCAAAGACAGAGCTGCATACCCCTTACACACTCGAACCTGGGCGGCGGGTTTCATACCAAAAGTGGGACCAGTGAAAAGAACCCCCAAATACACATAAGAGGTGGTGATTTCGACCTCCTGGTCCTGGAAAAGGAAGTGGAGATGGGATAGAGCCTCTTTGGTAGTATTGAATACCATAACCTTGGTCTTAGAAAGATTCACCGTCAACTGTCTCGAGTCACAAAAAGCGGCAAGTGTGTCCAGATGACGCTGAAGTCCCTTAGGGGATGAGGCCAAAAGAACAACATCATCAGCAAAGAGGAGAATAGAGATCAACACATGGTGAAGAAGGCAACCATCCTCTGGGTGAGCATTCTCCCTGATAAAAGTCTCAAGCTCGTCAATAAAGATCCCAAAAAGTGAGAGAGTTAATCGAATGGTCACCATCTTCACATTTGGAGCAAATGTCTCTTCATAGTCTTTCCCTTCTAGTGTGCATAGCATTTGGCGACTAGGCACACTTTGAACATGTCAATAAGGCCATTTGATTTGCATTTCACCTTATAAACCCATTTACGTCCAATGAATTGTTTTCATGGGGTAACTTATACAATTCCCACTGAATCATGTAGACCTCTTCTGCCAAGTCTCCATTCAAAAAGGAATTCCTAATATCCATCTAATTGACCTTCCATCCGAATTGTGTTGCAATGGAGATATATAATCAAATGGACACCATCTTCATAGTTGGGGCAAATGCCTATTCATAGTTTATCCCTTCTTGTTGTGCATAGCATTTGGTAATGAGGCACACTTTGGACATGTCAATCAAGCCATTTGATTTGTATTTCACTTTATAAGTCCATTTACACCCAATGGGTTTATTTCCATGGGTTAAATTAGACAATTCCCACATTTTAATCTTCATTATAGAATTAAGTTCTGCCTTCATGGCAGCTAGCAATTCAGGATTGCCTTTAGCCTCTTCATATGTTCTTTGTTCATAACAAAGCAAAAATTGTTTGCTTAGAATCTTGTATAGGCTCTTTTCCTACGCATCTAGATCATTTGAATACCACTTTTTCTTCTTTTATGACACTCTTCATAGTCTGTTCATGCCATTTCAGTCATCAATGCATTTCACATGAATAGACCTCAATGACACTTTTTGTTGTTGACGTGCTTCATTTGGACAAACCTTTGTTCTACTTTGGTCTTTAGGGTCATCCCAAGGTGGGTTGGAAATACGCCAATATGGTTGAGCCTTTGTCCCACTTTATTCTTCATCAGTTCCTGATGTTTCTGATTCCAATTTGATTTTACAACTTAAACCTGCTCAAGCACTATCAAAAGTTCTCACCTTGCAAAAATGTTAATGGGTTTACCATCATCTGAGAAGAATGAGATCTTCTCATGTACCAAAGCATCTTTGCTAAGGATAATCTTATTATTAGAAACATCAAGTAATATGCATGTTTTAAATGTTTATTGTAGAAACATATACTTCTTGCTTTTAGAATCTCATTTACTTCTCTAATTATTGGAATTAAAGCAAAAGCAACACAACCAAAACTACAAAAATAACTAAATCAATATTTTCCTCCTACACCAGGCTTCTTAAAGGGTGAAATTCTACAACGCTTACAAGAACATCTGTTGAGAATGTAGGACTTGTCCTATTTTACCGCTTCCACACAATAACAATACGACACATTGCGGTTGTGCAACATGCACGTCACCCTTTCTATTCTCCTTTCCACCACTCCGTTTTGTCTGCATATACTTTCATGCACACCTCTGCTTTTTTGACCCTGCCTCAGTCTCAGCGAAAAACTAGGCAATGGCATGTTATATATACAAGATACATAATAACATATTTTACAAGAAAAAAAGACTCGCCAAGGGTCAAAAATGTCTTGCCCAACATCACTTAGCTTATTGGCACAGGAGCACTCATGGGACTCACAAGAGTCTCATGCTGAGATCCATATTTTAATCTTTCAGCCTCTGATCCTTCCAAAGAAGAAAAATGCATTCACTGTTCATGGAATTTGAAGAGCAAAGAATTGAGAGGCAAGAGTATGGGTACCAAATTTGAAAGTAGTTTCATGTAGGCTATGCAGTTACAAAAAGGAAACTTATCATTTCTGCAAGGTTGTGACACAACAGAGAAGATAACAATTTTGATAAGTGTCACGGTCACATAGAGAGCAAAATGGTAGTTTTGGGCATGGCTAAAACCAAGAAAACCTCAGTAACTTATGTACTAAACACTACAGAAGTTATAAAAACTTGAATAACTACAGATAAAGTAAGCAGAGAATTGTAAATGGTAGCAAGACTTCTGCAAAGTGAAGTTTAGAAATATTCAATGAATTATTCCAAGAAGGCTAAAAGACCAAGGGTGAAAGCCCATTTTCTCCATAAAGTGGAGAGAATAAAAGGGTGCTTGCTATAAAGAAAGGCTGTTGGAAATTTCAAAATAGGTGAAAACATACTGATGCATCAAATGTCTTAAGGCATAGCAACCCTACTCTAACAGCAAAATCAAAATCACTTGTCAACTGATCTTTGAAGAATCTTAAAATATATATATATATATATATATATATATATATTAAACATTAGGCCATTGGCACATTATATGATGTAAGGGGTGAAGAAAGTAGATAAAAGTGATAGTACATTTTTTGTTTTAGCCATTTTGTTGATGTTGTTTACTTGTCCACAACAATATGAAGTAACGGTAAATGGGAAGAAATCTTATGAGCATGAACCAAGTTCAAATCCCTGCATTGTCAGGGATACTTACACGAAAATGCAGCCCGCAATAATATGGTTTGTTGTAATACCATGACAATATGTTTTGTTAAGATACTGCTGCAATGTGTTCATGATGTAATAGGCATGGGGCCTATTTCAATCTTATATAACAAATTTAAAAATGATGTTCAATCGTTACTGGTGAATTTCAAACGGTGTTTTACAAACAGTGTCATGGTTTTTAAGTACCAAACAGTGTCCTGTATGAAGCATTTACAATGAAAATAATAATGTGTTCTACAAAATGATAACCTGATGACCACAATTTATTCTAGATATCAGACATGGAATCACAAATTCTCAATCATTTTCTCATGATCTATTTTGTGCCTACATAGTATGAACTTGCAATCTATTGTTTCCTGGATTAACGTTTCCTGGATTAACCATGCATTAGTGTATGCATGTGTTCATGTGTATGTTTGTGCATTCAAAATAAAAAACCAACATCCTCACACCTGGTAACCTCTACTGTAAAAACTGGGTCACATTATCCACCTTTCTACGTTTTTGGTATGTGTGTGCATGCTGCCTCTAACTCAAGAAGCAAGACAGAGGAGGAAAGGTTGTAATTGATAAAATATGAACCTACTACCACGCCACACTCAGCATCACTTTAATCTTGGCTGATCAACCAACCAATCATTGCCTCTCCAGGAAATCACAGCAAAAAAAGGGCAATTGATAAATACACGTGTCTTGATAAAACAAAGCCTCAATTATTATTTGAATGTGCAGACTAAGTCAACTGGAAATGTTCCTTGCAAGACAACACATGAATTTGAAATGCAAATTTCTAATGTTACTGTACCTGTACCATTCTTTTCCCTGTCTCCAGCATTCATCCTTTTTTCCATGTCGTGGCAATTTTGCAAGGAATGACTCAATGAGATCTAGTGTGCCCAAGCTTTGGCTGAAAACCAAAGCCTTGTCACCTTGCTCAGAGCTCATAGACAGGAGATCTAGCAGCAAAACCATCTTGCCACTGTAATCAATTTTTGCACAGGCTTTCTCTGGTACAATGTCCTCCCACCATTTACCTGGCTGTGTAAATGCCTGACAAGACAATGCATATAGTGAATTACAATCATAAAAGCCTATGAATCATTAATAGTGAAAGATCCATCTTCAAACTCCCACACATGATACCTGTGTCACAGAATTCAGCAAATTCAAAAAAAAAATCAGTTCAAAATTCCCCGATTTCCCCTGTGCCGCAAAAAAGTTTGCTTAAATTCGGTAGCTAAATTCCGGCCGGTTTTTTCTTTGCTAAGATTGCAAATTGCAAACCTTAGATACCAAAAATGCATTTCTTCTGTTTTCTCGATTTCAATAAAACATGGCACGCACACTTATAGAGGACCAAAAATCATATCTCTCACTCTCTTTAATTGTTTTTAATTTGTTCATTATTTAAATCGATGAAATCATAAATATAAATCCATTTTTTACTATCTTGAATTTTATATCACATTTTTTCCAAACTTTTTTTATGAAAATTCTATTCCAAATTTCAATCCCATCAAATTCGAACACAAATCCAAATTTTGTGACACTGCATGACACAAAGCAATTATCTTATCAATTAATCATGTTCACTATGATTAAGTCTCATGGTGAAGACTTGTGTACTTTAGATAGGATGACAGGCTTCATATCATTAGAGGATAGGGTATGTCCACCCCCTACCTAGGTAACACAAAACCATACCTCCCTCTCTATGCATGGTGGGCATATCGTCTCATACAAAACCATTGAGGTAAGCATCATGAACCTCGAAAATAAGATAGCTTATGTGAAGGCATAACTAATATCAAGGATGTAAAGGAGAGCTCAAAACCTCTTCCAAAGCATCATTATCTCTGTTCTTGCCTGTTGCTTCCATTTTCCCTTTCATCTTTTCTGTGTCAAAAGGTCCAGCATAACAAATACGTCAGGTTTGTAACACAGCCAAGACAGGAAACTCCTTTTGAGATACATAATATTTGAAGAATAATATGCAATCATTAAGGTTCTTACACAGAAAACACAAAAAAAAAAAAATTATTTAGACATACATTTTAAGAAAAATTTATCCTTGTGAAAATTCCTCTCCCTGGAAGAGAAATCAAATTTACAGAGAAAAAAACTGAAAATAAATATTAAAATACAGGTAAAAGCAACAAAGAGTGTCAAATAAAGAAAAAAACTGGATTCCTCACTAGGTGCCAAGAAATACATGCAAATAAATGCAACTTTAGTCATATCCACATCTTCAAGGACTATAAACTAATTGTGTTTACTTCATATCTCCATCTCATTATGCCTGCAGCACCCCAGGGAACCCTCAATGGGTAAATTAACTATCCTCAACGTGTAAAGCCTAGACGTCAAACCATAGACATATGTTATAATATGCTTGTAGGCCTTTGAATCATCCTTTGGACATTTGAAATACTTGTATCTTCTGGTCAGTCCTCATGCTATTTGTTGTTTATTTGACCATAACAATCATTGGGATGCTAGATTAGTTGGGCATAGCATTCCAACAGGTTTTGTGATGAATGCTAATATTTATTGTCCAATTGAGTTTGTCGATTGATCCCCCATACCACACCACCCCGTTCTATTACCCATGAACATTACTGTGTATTTGTAGTGTCTTTTGTTTTCTTTTATTCTGTGCAAGTCTCAGCAAGAGGGCAATCTTTACATGAATTCTATAATAGATTTACATTAATAATTCCAATTACCATGAATTAAGATCTCAAGGCAGAGGTCATAAAAGCACTGCTACATTGAATCATTGGAACATGATTACTGCATAATGGTGATATCAAGCACACAAAATGCATACAAGTTCCAGTAATAAGCTTAAAGCATTACAGATCAAAAAAGGTGCAACCACATAAGGGCATATTTCAGCAAACATAAAATTCCTGCTATAAATGTAAACAAATATCATCCAGTTTGTAATGCTGCACAGTGAATACTACCATGTTAAATGGCATTTAAAGGTAAATTTGTAAATAGCAAACTGGGAAAAACACATATTCTATACCATTCAGAAAGGCAAATTGGAATCAACAAAAGATTCAGCTCAACTGTCAACTTAATCCTTGAAAGCTGCTCCCTCATCTAAGAATATGCTCTCCTCTTACATAGTTCTTTCATGCAATACTTGATTGACAGTTATATTAGCAGGCCACCCGCATCTGCCTTTCTATTCTTAGTGGTTAGAGGAACTTACAATTTCCTTCTAGATAGTACTTTTAACACATGGTGTTGGACTTTTGCTTAAAAAGTCAATATAATGCATCTGTCTAAGCAAAGCTGCATAAGGAAGACATTAATCAATACATATTCAATTCCGATAATAGATTTGGCTCTTCTAATGAAATCAAGTTTGTGTATTACTGTGTCTTATCCTTCATATTAGACACCAATTCAGCATGACTGATCCTAGTTTTTTTAACAATGATTTGAGAATGGTCAACATAAGCAACCCCTCACAAATAAACGGATAACTTAGACAAATTTAGTTTGTTTTCAAGGTCCATGCCCCATGCGCATATCAGACCATCCCATACTCTATAACATATGTAATCACAACTCTGTGATGATTAGGACAACATAACGTGCCACACGTTATACTCCACAAATTTGCTCCAAGTTCTCACAAGTTGAGAGAGAGTTTAAAACATCTTGCTAGAATTGCAATCAGGACTCTCATGCACCACAGTAATAATTAACCAAGGGACCATTTTCTGTAAAGAAATAATTTGCTCATGCAATTTTCTAGTTTCCACAATCTCAAAAAGGCCATAAAGGGAAACTCATATATAAAATTAACATCAGCACTATAGACATCTACTCTGGAAACCTCTACCCATTCAATCATTACTGAATCCTGCTTGGACAATAATTGAAACAAGCAAATAGAACAGAAAGATCCTACTTAAGACTGCAAAGTCCTGTTCCACTCTTGTAATGAGTAGGTACTTTAAAAAAACGATAAATATGTAAGACCCACCATGAAGTCTATAACTTTGATGCATAAAGCAGTGTGTTCTAGGAGTTCAAAGCACTGAATTCTAGTCATCAAATTCCACGATGCATCTTCTGCACGCTAACTTCAAATATTTTTAACTTAATACGAAAAAGAATACAACTGCAAACAGGATCAAAATCACTAATACAAGTTTATAGTCAGTATTCACCTCCATTCAGTAAATCCTGATCCATGTCTTCATCACTGAAGCTACCTTCAGCTAGGAAATTCTCAATGACATCGTCACCTTGTTGGGAATCTCTTTCCTCTTTAGCAATTTGCAAAAGCCCAGGATGATTCCATATCTAGCAAGTCCAAAGTATTTCCAAACATCATCAGAAAAGTCTTAATTCCTTATCTCAAATCTAAGAGCAATTCTGAATAACTGATCAGAAGGAAGTTTGTAAAGTTGTCATATCAATACCTTAGATAAAGAATGATATGCATTGAAGAAGCATTTTCGAGGTGGCCCTTTCACACATGCGATGTTGTCATTTTTTGTAAATCCATGGGATTCTAAAAATCTTATGTACAGTTGCCGTTGCAATGAAGAAAGCTTTACGGATATTACATATACATATTTTGGAGGAAGTTCATCCTTCATCACATTCATGCCCATACGCTGCACAAAACCTTTTAATTGCTCGTACAAGACATGTGATCTCTGGTTCATGATTTTCACATCATTTGCAGTTGAATTGGCATGCTGTCCATTTTCTATAGGATTCTGAAACCTGCAGTGTAATGCCATTAGTTTAAGATTTAAATATCTACACTCTCTAATAGATTAAAGTCTAATACAGGGAAGACAAATAGGAGCAGAAATCCAGCTACCGGTGACATTTTAAGCAATAATGTAATAAAGCACTCTGAAACAAGAATAAACTTAGCCAAGAAAAGAAGCTACCTGTTTCTAAACTCATGTTTTGTACCTAAAAATCCCTCTCTCACAAAATCCACCATCTGCACACAATTAATGCATTAAGACCCATACATTACAACTTGATCTTATCAAAACATATTGTTATAAATAATGTCCTAAATTACAAGAGTTTTACTTACACAATAGTATTCCATCAGATTATTTTGCAAAGGTGAACCTGTCAATGCAATTCTCCGTTGGGTCTTTACTTGTTTTAATGCTTGAGTTATGTCGGCCTTTGTATTCTTAATCATATGGGCCTCATCGCAGATAAGTAAATCAGGACCACTCTGAAACATACAGGATAGGATACAAGTTTCAACATAAAATTTATCTGTTGTATAAATGTGTTAAGGAAAACTTTAAATGGATTTTCAAAAAAAAAGTAATTACCTACTCACACCTATTCTATTCAATATCTTTGACATCTGGAATTGACAAACAACTCAAATATCAAGCAAGCTTTCTAAATTCAATTGCAACTAACTTCATATATATAAAACACCAAACTGCAAGGCATGGAGAGTCAAATGAAAAACAAACCTATCAAAAGCAAGAGACTCAGATAAGAACAGTTCACACCATTAAACATAGATGTAAGAACCTCTTGGCATACAAATTTGATTGAAAAAAGACAAATGAACCTGAATTTGAGAAAACAAATCTTAAAAATCAAGCATGCTACATTTTCTAGTATTGCCATATTCAAAGAATGAAAAGTTTATTGATAACAAAGATCACCTTTATTGACAAAAAAGATCAAATATCTAATATATTTGAGAATTTGCCTTATACACAGTCACCATTAAACATAAATGTGCCAAATGCAAGAACCTCTTGGTGTAAAAGTTTGATTGAAAAAAAAAATGAACCTGAATTTTGAGAGGATAAAAATCAAACATACTACATTTTCTAGTATTTCCATATTCAAAGAATAAAACATTGATTGATAACAAATTTCACATCTGGAATTTACAAAAAAATTGAAAAATATCACAGCAAGTTCAACACATATCGAACAAGCCAATAATAAAAATTGCAATTGCATACAAATGTACTTTCATAAATTTAACATAAAATCTAAAAGCATATCCCTGAAATGATTAAGGTAGTCAATTCATTTTCACTATTAGTTCTCTAGGGCCAGTCCTGTTTACAACAAGAAATGAAAAACTTTTAGAATAGGAACTTGAGAATTAATTCCACCATGTGTTGTGATAATAAATGTTTGTATTTCAGTCTATACACCTTGATCCCTTTTATTCCTAACATGAAAAATAACTCCCCTATGTAAGGCAGCGAATTCTCCCTCTGAAAATTAGGCAGTAAAGTAAGGTGACTCAGGGGTGGGCAATTAAAAATTTCACCTCTTTCTCACCTTGTTCTACACTTATCAATGTCATCAACATATAAGTTATGTCCAGCTTTCATATAATTAGTCAAACAAACTATAAAACAATTTTATAATAATTAAGGTTGTACAGATAGGCAGATGCAAGGGTATGCAAGGGGGAAGTACGGAACACCTAATACAGCTCCCAAGACTTGGTGTGTAGGGCTAGGAAGGGTTCAGACCATGGAGACTTAGGCCATGCTATAATCAAACTAAAAAGTAAAACATTAAACTGAATTCGAAAATAACAGTTGCAAAGGCATAAGGCATAAGCAGGAGAGAAAATAGAGTCTTCCAAGCAGTGTGAGAGGATAATGTGTTTTCCTTTTTCATAGTTGTTTCTCCTTGATTTTCAACCTTTTTTAATTTCTTATTACAGAGTTTGACCTCATGCAGGCCCTAATGAGGATCAATGCACCAAGTGCACCACAAGTGCACTGCCATGCATCAGGTGCAGGAAGCAAAGAGTTTCTCTCACACAGCCACACCTGGCTAGGTGGTTCTTGTTGGCATTTTTGCCACATTAAAATTTTTGACAAAATTTTGCCTAAGTATGAAGCGCACTTCGCCAGCGAAATCCCTTTGGAGCTTTAAATCGGCAAAGCACATGCAGAAGTGTTGGCATTTTCGCAGGCCCTAAAAGAGGATGATAAAGTGGATGAAATGATCTTTAGATATTTCATTATTGTAGATCTTCTCTTAAGCTTTCCAGCGATATATTATAATAGGCGATCGGGTCAACGGATCAAAAGTTATGGCCCCGAGAAGCTGTACCACCAAAGTCCATTTCAAGCCAAGTAAGGGAGAAATGACCTTTGACTTTTCAATGGTCATTTCGCTCCAGTTTGCAAGAGCAAGTCTGTTTCGGGTTAAATTCTGGCGAAAGAGCATTTCGGGCAAATATCTGGCGAACGACTAGCGAATGTCTAAGTCTGGCAAAAGTGCATTTTCGGGCAAAAGTCTGGCGAAAGTGCATTTTCGGGCAAAAGTCTGGCGAAAGTGCATTTCGGGCGAATGTCCAAGTCTGGCGAATGTCTGGCAAAAGTGCATTTCGAGCGAATGTCTGGTGAAAGTGCATTTCGAGCGAATGTGCATTTCGAGCGAAAGTGCATTTCGGGCGAAAGTATGGCGGACGTCTGGCAAATGTCTAGCGAATGTCCAAGTCTGGCGAAAGTCCAAGTCTGGCGAAAGTCCAAGACTGGCGAACGTCTGGCGAATGTCAATTTTCAACGATAAATCCTATCCGAAGCCATACCTCATAACTGCTGATGTGAGTTCCCAGCGATAATCTCGAAATGAGCCACGTTCCATAAATGCGTTGTTGCCTGACAAGGGTCAAATCTCAGCTACCCCAGCGGTCTTAGGGTTTCGCATTAATATTTCAAAGGTGAAATCCTCTATAAAAACTAGCTCAATGCAATGTAATCGGGGGGGAGGAACGTTCTGCTAGAGAACTGTTGTACTTAAGCTCTGCTACAATATTGAAGGCTTTTGGCTCTAATTCTGGATTCCTTCTGTGTATGACGCCTTCTATTGCCATTTCTGTTAATTTCGTTTCTTTACGTGATTGTTGTAATTCTGTAATCTAGATTTAAGCGTCTGGTAAAGAACGAAAGCTGGAATCATTTTGAAGGATACATGTTAGAGGAAGTTTAGTGTTAGTTTTTGTTTCATTCTTGGTATTGATTGTTGTTGGTTCAAGTAGAGATAAGTGATTGTGCTGCCTGTTCCATATTTCCCATCCCTTTCAGTTATTTTCATCCCTTTCAGCAATTTCCTAATTTCTTTCCAGTTCCTTAATCTGAAACCCCAATTTAGTGTAGTAAGGGAGCCAGCCCTCTCTGGAGATTGGCACGGAAGGCATTCCTTCCTTCCGGCCTTTCAAGTGTTGGCCGGGTCTAGGGCGCGTAAACAAACCAAATCCTTTCCTAGGGCAGATTCGTGACCAACAGTTCTCAGGTGCAAACCTTAAAAAACCATTGAGTAAACACCCAAACAACATAGATAACAATGAAATCAGCCCCTGACCATAGATTAATGCCACAACATCTGGAAACCCCACATTCTGATTGGAATGTTCTTATATTTAACATTTCTCATAACTTGGTTTATATACAACAAGAACCTCAGATAGGAAATTGTGAGTTCATTCACAAGTAATAGACTACACTCATGAGTCCATGACATTCCACAAGCAATAAAATGATAAATACTGTCATATGTTAATCTTTCACTTTTTTGTATGACATTTAAGTGCTTGAATTGAATTGCTTCTATGTGGAAAATATATCAAAAACAAAATACTATTAGGTGACAACAAATATAAATTTACCAAAATACCAAGAATGAGAAACCATCTTGGAAAGGGATAAATGAAAATTAAGCTGAACTAACCAAAGCGTCAAGTTATACACATATATAGAAGCTGTTATTAGACCTATTTTTTGATGATACTTCAAACTTACAATTCCTTACATAGTTTAGGTCCAATAATGTTATGCACATGCAAATGGTTGTTCTACTAGAATGATACTTCATTGATGCAATATATAAAAGCTCCTTTCATTGTATTTAAATACAATGGATGCCCAAATATGGCAAAACAAACCTTAATTCCTAACATTACCCCCCTTATCACATCATAATCTAGAGTTTCTTGGAGAGAAAACTTCAAAACTCTTCAAATTTGTTCAAGTGGCTCGGTGAAAATGTTTGCACATTGCTCTTGAGTTGGACAAAATTTGAGATGAATGTTGTGTTGTTGAACATGTTCGCGAATGAAATGACACTCCATGTCAATGTGCTTGGTTCGTTCATGGAATACTGGATTACAAACAAATTTCAGTACTCCTTGGTTGTCGCAATGCATGGTTGTTGGTTTGTCTTGTGGTACTCCCATACTAGTCAGCATATGTTTCAACCATATTGCCTCACAAAGAGCTCCTCCTATTGCACGATATTCTGCTTCGATGGAAGATCGAGCAATTGTTTGTTGTTTATTCCTTCCCCATGATATAGGTGCAGATCCCAAAAAGAATACACAAAGGTGAATTTTCGATCATCAATGCATCATACGTAGTCCGCATTTGTATAGCCTGTTAAGAGGAACTGATCATTCTCCTTGAATTCCAGATCGTACTCAATGGTACCTTGTATATATCTTAGAACTCTTTTAAGTACCTTCCAACATGTCAATTTTCGTTCCTGCACGAATCAAGAAAGGTAACTGACTGTAAAGTTGATTTCTAGTTTGGTGTAGGTTAGATAGATGAGACTTCCAACCAACTAGCGATAGAGTTGCATTTATTGAAGGAGAGGAATCAAAATGTGAGAGTTGTAGTCCTGATTCCATAGGAGTTGTCGTAGGCTTACAATATTCCATGTGATACTTCTCCAGGAGAATCTTGGCATATTTTCTTTGTGAGACAAATATGTGATGATGCTTCTACCATACCTCCAAACCTAGACAATAATGCAATAGTCTGAGGTTTGTCATGTTAAAAGATTTCTTCAAATCTTTCTTTGCAGTGAGAACCATTCTTTTAGAACTCACTATGATGACCAAATAGTCCACATATGCATTGATGATTACAATTTCCCCCCTTGCTCTTTATGATACAAACTTGGATCATATGGATTCCTCTTAAAGCCATGCTTTTCAAAATGTTCATCTATTTTTGTATACCATGCTCAAGGGCCTTGTTTAAGGCCATAGAGAGATTTAATCAATTTATATACTTTTTTTTCTTGATCGAGTATGACAAATCCCTCCAGTTGATTCATATAGACTTCTTTTACATCTCCATTGAAGAAGTATCTGATACCGCATGTTAGAATGCTTCGAAACTTTGCAATATGAAATGATGGATATTTAAATACACTTGACGCCCACTTTGGCATAACAAACCTTAACTGATACTGCAACTACCCTTGATCATTAGTGCATGCATAGTCCTTGTGATGGGTGGTTATTCCACTATCATTGTCACATGGACAAAGATGCAATAATTCCTAGCATGCCCTCCCTTACTACATCATAGTCTTAACTTTGGCTTTCACTCTTTGGCTTTTGACTTGAAAATATATTCTAGGGTGACGTTGGAATCTCTACATTTTGAACGAGGAATTTTTGACTTGAAAATATATTCTAGGGTGATGTTGTGAAGAATTTTTGTCATGTGCTACCATGCATCCTATGTCGACTTATTGAATTGATTGCTCACAAATTTTTTTCTTGAATGTGATGAGAAAAAAGTTGTATGAGGCTTCTTCTGCTTCTTTTGCTTCATCTTCTTCTACTTTCCATTTCTCCTATTGCAATTTTCTTTAGTAAGCTCTAGATTCTTTGCAAGTTCCCCTTTTATCATGAGTTCTTTGATATGATAAATAGGATGTATGTTTTGAATACAATCTTTAGCAATTCTGCATACTTGTTTCAACCCCTTAAATGATCCCATAGCTGCCACTATTTTTCCTTGAACATGAATGTAGCATCCTCCCAAGTGCTCAATAGCCTTTATCATTGAACCATTAGGGCCCAACAGCTACAAACGTTGTTTAAAAAATCTCCCTTTATTTTGGATTATGCTACCAACTTTGATGATATCACATTGCATATTGTCATCTAGTATCTCTTGATTGCTTGTGACGTTGGCACACACCTTGATAAAAGCCTTATGAGATCCTAGACTCTGATAATGATGAAAGGATCCTTAGTTTTGTAAGTTTTAGAAACAAACATTATTCTCTCAAAAAGATTTAGTTTGCCAGCTATGTCATGCTTCTTCAGAGCCAACATCATAATAGGCCACGCATTCTACAAATATTTTCCTCTATGCTAGGGAAAGAGAGTAGTAAAGGAGTTAACTTTGACCAATCTGCCTCTATTCCAAAAAGTATCGAAGCGTTGTAACATGTGGTATCAATGAGAAGTAAACTTTCTTTGGAGTCTTCTTCAATGACAACACTAATACAAGCTATGTTTTGAATGATCAACACTTAATGAAGTAATTAATTTGGCTTCCAAACTGCCTCCAATGTTATTCATGGATGTTTGGAATGCAGCTCTGCATGTCTTGTTTTAGGCACATTTCCAGCCAGTTTCATCAACTTCTAAAGGAGGTGGACTGTAGGATAGATTGGTTTACAGAATATATGGAAGATTTTACAGACAAATTGTGTGTCTACTGATGTTAGTTTCAGCACAAGTTGTGGGGATGCTCATCCTATGAACCTTGTCCTGATATTAGTATCAAGCGTTGGATGGTTTCTTTTGATATCTCAAACTGGTCTGAATATGGGTTTTCTCTGCCAACATTTTCAACAGCCAATGCCTTACATGGACTATAATTATGATATAATTTTTCTTCTTCCATTAGAAAGGACATCTTATACCTGCTGTTAGACCAGGCAACAGATCCTTGGTCTATGCATAGGGTTTTAACTTTTTAAGTGGATAAGAAAGCTGTTGTCTTTGCCATATCTGTTTCTTCTAGAATAGTAAGAAAGAAATTATATTGATGTCCACAAATGACCAGAGTAGAACAATGGGACTCCAAAATACAGTCTGTTGAAATAGCAAATCAGAAATAAATAAAGTCTTCAACAAACAAAAATAAATATCTAAAACAAACACTAAAAGTACAAAAAGTTCTCTGACGACCAAAGATCAAAATCTAAAACACACACTGAAATAGAACTAGGATGCATAAGAACATAAAAAAGAGGGATAGCCCAAATGATAAACCCTAGACAAATCAGTATATACAAAGACATTATACAAACTACAAACTAACCATGTGAAAGGAAAGTCCCATGTTAAGAAAGTGAACCAGAAAGAGATCTGAAAGAGAAAATAAACCAGAAAGAGATCTGAAAGAGAAAATAAATAAATAAATATAATTTTCTCTATAATATGATTTATTCTAAATATTCTAAATATTTTTGTTGTAAATGAGACTATTTTTGTTGTGTAAATTATTCTAAATATGATGAGGGCAGCCCATCAGATACTATTATACTTGTCGTCCCCTAGCCATCCCCCAACTGTTTCCTAATCGGCTTGCTGTCCCCCACCATCCAGGGCAGCCCATCAGATACTATTATACTTGCCGTCCCCTAGCCGTCCCCCAACCATTTCCTAAAATTGGCTTGTCATCCCCCACCATCCCCAAAACCCATCCCCCCATCCCTGATACTTCAGTAACCTTGTAATTTTTTAACTTCAATTCCTTTTCTTTAGTTTAACTGTGCCCATTAGGTTATGGTCACAAAATAGATATCTAAGAATGCTTTCTCAAACAAGGTGCAGATGTTGAGGACCTGCACATCTCCTTCACAGGTTGTCTCACAAATGAACATTTGCATAACCACTTGTAGATAGTTCTCAACAATAAGCAGCGTTTGTGTTCTCCAATTGTAGATAGGACTCTTCATGCTTGCTTCTTCTGCAACCTTTAAGCAGAATTGTAAATCCTAGTCCTGCACATCAGAACTGCAACTGAACAACTTCCTATAAATGAAACAATATAAACTCTATTTGCAACAAGCTTATTCAACTGTGTCTTTTGTGTCTCCAAAGGTATGCAGTCTGTCACCATCTGTAATGAGATTTTTTCCGCATTCTGTTCCTCTCAAATAGTCAGTATATGTATACTTCAGTGCGTAAGCTTTCATAATAGCTTGGGTACTTAGAGCTCTTGACACACGATTATCAAGAAATGCTGAGGCTGGCTTGCTATCATCTTAATATAACATAGCTGGATTGAATAACTTAAATACACCGTTTTTTCTTTTCCAATGTACTCCTCTCCTACAGTAACATCCTTGCAATAGAACAATCTGATTGCAAGAATTAAACAATTTAGAGATATAAGTTTACCATCAGCCAGGATTCCACAACAACATAACGATAACAAGAGAGACTCTCTTTCATGGTTTTCAGCTCTTAATATGGAATCTATTCAAATTAAATAAGATATCACAACAAAATAATAACAGAAGCAATGTGTAAGATGTAGTATATTCTCAAAGATGCATATATCAAGGACTCAAACGGATTATGCCTCCTGAATTATGCTCTATTGTCTTTATGAACTACAGAAAAATTAATTTCGCCCATATACCATGCAGAAAACAGCATCTGGACTTTTTATCAGCCGAGAGTGACTAGATTTGGAAACATATCATATATTTCAAGTTCCTGGGATGTAAGAAATAAAAAGATGCATTACTTATTATTACCCAATGTTTGGAAGGACTATAGAACCAATATCTATGGAAATCCTAGTATGCTTGGATTACAATTATTAGCAAAACTTGAGCCAATTCAGTAATACTAAAATGTCTGTATATTGCCTTATGAATCAACATACAACCCTTTAGAATCATTCACATAGCAGCACAATGACCCATATTATGAAAAAGAAAAAACACTCAAAAGGCAAAATATGTACCTGCAAAGCCTCACAAATACCATCTGCAATGGTTTTGTCTCTCACATATCTCCCTAAAGATAAGTTCCGGAATGCTGCATAACCTATCAAGAGAACTCCACCTTTTTTCCTCCAATTTGTTAGTAACTTGGCTCTTTTCATACTCTCCCTAAACAAATTGAAAAATGCCCAAAGTGACATCAGTTACCAATACTGAAAAAGAAAGAGTAAGCAAAGCAAACATTACCGTGCTTGAAACTATAAAATTAATGACATTTGTAAAGAGAAAAATACTAACTACAAAATTAGTTTCATGGGAGATCTCAACAGACGTTTGATTTAAGTGAGACAAAGGTCACATGAGAACACCTAGAGACATCCTCGAGCATGAAAACTGGAAGAGGACTCTGATCCCATGGTTGCCACTTGGCAAACTCCTGTCTCCAGTTATGCAGTACATTCACTGGTGTTACAATGAGTGCTGTCTTCAAGCCCAGGTCCACAGACCTCATGACAGCGTATAAAAAAGTTATAACCTGCCCTCAATATTCAACATATATTAAAATTATAACCTGTACTCAATAATTCAATGTGTGTTTCACGTTAATATATAAAACAAATAAATAGGACACAATTCATGTTCCATATTTTTAAATTAAAAAATATATTTAAAAAAAGCATAGGCATTTCCAGAAAAGGTACCAGTTTATAGATTGACAAGGCCAAACAAATCTTCAAGTTTCATATAAGCAGTCAAAGATTCCCAAGTAAGCAATCAATCGACAGAGATGCCACAATCTAAAGCACAAAATCTAGAGACCAAATACGAATTTCCTTGGTTGTGTTTACTATTGTTTTCAACAATATAAGCCGATAGCACAAAAAGAGCATATAATTACAGCAAGGATTTCCTAAATAGTGCAAGACAAAGTGCATGCATATGGACCTGTCGCGTAAGGACGACATAAGTCTTTTCTGATTTTAAGCTGCTCAGAAGGGGATACAAATGCTATGACAGACTTCTTAGGTTCCCACGCTAAAAGCATGGGTTGTGGAGAGTAAATTTGGCCATTGACACAACAGTGTTGATGACCGTGACATAAAGCACACCCTAGCCATAGATGAGGATTCAATGCACATAAAACTTAAACTCTATGTGCATGATCCTTGTGAGCATTTTGAATTAGCAATGCACAAAGCAATGCTACTTTGTGCATGATACTTGCGAGTATTTTGAATTAACTCCCACACACATTCTAGCCAGATAAAGTGTTGTTCAATTCATACTCACAAGGAAAAAAACAGAATTCGCTAGAATCAACTTATCTGTCAGCAAATTCCATGATATGTCACATATACTTGAAACGCCTATCCAATTATGCATACTCCCATTTCGCTTGCAAGAAGACCTATCGTGGAAATTTAGTGCTATGAAATCAATTATATTACAAAGATTTACCTCATAAGCGAATGGCTGGCATAAAAATAGTAACAGTTTACATGACACTGCCAATATCAGTTACAACTTTAAGCATGCTTTCAACATGCGTCGGGATACTTCCCTCAATGAAAATTGATTCTAATCAAGCTGATCATAACTAAGATATTACACTTGGGGAATGGTGTATGGAAACCATAGTTACGAAAATTGGGAAAAATTTGTGATTCCAGCCGATTAATCGTGTTTCAAAGGCAAAACGATAAAATTGGCATTGGAATCTGCCTTTTTTGAAAAAATTGTCAAAAAAATCAGGAATCACAATTTTTTGGTAAAAAAAACGCCCACGGTTGCACAGATAGAGAAAATGGTATAAAAGTTTTTTTTTTTCCAATTTTCTTCATTTTGCTTCTTCCAAACTTGAGAGAGAGGTCTGCCTACCTGCTACCACACCAAACAAAACCTTAAAACACTTCCTAACAATGGATTTTTGGGAGTTTGAAGGAATCCGGCAGCCACCAACATCTACCCAAAGGATTCATTTGAGGTAAGCAAACTGATTTTTTTTCTCTTATTCTATTCCAAGCATATTTTTTGGTTTTTTTTTTTAATAATTGTTTGTAATTGTTATTTGCTGCCTGATACATGTATGCAAGTCCATATTTTCAGCTGTCAATGTTTAAACTTTAAACTAGGGTTTAGGATTTAATTTTTTGTTTTCAAGTAATTGTTTGCTGTTATTTGCTGCCTGAAATATGTATGCAGGTCCATCTTTTCAACTGTCAATGTTTAAACTTCAAAAGTTCAACATAGGGTTTAGGATTTTTTTAAAGTAATTGTTTGCTGTTATTTGCTGCCTGAAACATGTATGCAAATCCATCTTTTCAGCTGTCAATGTTTATACTTCAAAAGTTCAGCCTAGGGTTTAGGGTTTAGCTATTTGCCACTTGAAATATGTATGCAAGTCCATCTTGTCATCTGTCAATGTTTAAATTTTTAAACTTCAAACTAGGGTTTAGTTTTTTTTTTTTAATAAAGTAATTGTTTGCTGTTATTTGTTTATATATGCAGCCACAGGAAAATGACAGTGAAAAGAAATCCAGCATGGTGTATGCAAGGGAAGGGGAAAAGAAAGGAGAAGTCTATTGCAATTTTTGTGGGTCTATGATGAATGGAGGCATATATCACCTCAAATTCCATTTGGCAAGGAAACCAGGCAAAAATGTCAGGTTATGCCCACATGTGCCGAAGGACGTTGAGAGAGAATGCATGGCAAACATCACTCAAAAAGTGGAGAAAAAAGAGATCAAACGAAGACAAAGCGAGGCCATGTCATCTCCCCCTTCTTGACCTTGCACAACCACAGATTATGCACGCAGCACCTTTGGCTAATTTCACCAAGACAGTTCAAGTCCATCAACTGCACACCCAAGGAGTGGGACGAATGAGTCCAATATTGGGGAACGTTACACGCCAAGGGCACAACCCACGCTTGAGGGTATGGCCATGTGGAACCAGGAGAGGCATAGGGCAGCAAGGAAGGCCATTGCCACTTTTTGGTATTTTTCCGACCTTCCCTTCAATGTCGCAAGGTCTCCATATTGGCAAAGCATGGTAGATGCAGGTTGTGGCATAGGATTTAAGCCGCCAACTTATGATGACATTAGGGGCCCTCTCCTTCGTGAATGCATGGATGACATTCAGGTTGTTCTTGACGAGCAACGTAGGGTGTGGAGCACTAACGGTTGCACTATCATGTCTGATGGGTGGACCGATGGGAGGGGAAGAACCTTAATAAATTTTTTGGTTTCTGTTGTAGGAGGAATGGCATTCCTCAAGTTAGTGGATGCATTGGCACATGTTTAGAGTGTTGAAATGCTTGCAGGGTTATTAAGGGATGTTCTGATGGAGGTCGGGGTGGGGAATGTTGTCCAAGTCATCACGGGCAACGTAGCAACATATGTACCAGCTAGCAAGATGTTGGAGGAGATATTTTCCACCATTCTTTGGTCCCCATGTGCAGCCCATTGTCTCGATTTGCTCCTTGAAGACATTGGAAAATTACCTTGGGTGTCAGAGGTTGTACAGAAGTCTAGGGCAATTACAAAATTTATCTACAACCATGCATGGGTCCTCAAACTCACGAGGCATTTTACTGGTGGGAGGGAGCTAGTGTGGGCTAGAGTCACACGCTTCGCCACAAACTTCGTGACTTTGCAAAGCATCTATAATGCAAGAGGGTCATTGAAGCAATGTTTGTGAGCGATGAGCGGAATTCCGAGCAAGCTGCTAGATACCAATTCTCCAATGAGGAGGCGAAGGTTTACGACTATTTGTTTAAGGAGCCCTTTTGGATAGCCATTGATAAGGCCATCAAGGTACAAGACTAAGTTTTTTAATTTATTTTATTATTTATTTTTTAATTTAAAATATTTTTTTATTTGCAAATCTTGTATTGTAAAATATTTTTATTTAAATTATTTTTCTTTTTTTTTCGAGGTGTCAAAGCCTTTGGTGAAGGTTCTTCGTCTTGTTGATGGAGAAGAATCACCAATGGCATATGTATATGAGGCTATGGATAGGGCAAAAGAGGCAATTGCCTCAGTTTATGGACATGTCCAAACCAAATATGGTCCTATTTGGGATATTATTGACAAGCGACAGACATCTAAGCTCCATAGCCCTCTCTATGTAACTGGATACTACCTCAACCCCAAAATATTTTACTCTTAGCACATTCCATGCCGACTATGAGGTGATGGCGGGCCTTCGATTATGTGTTGACCGCATGTACCCTGATGAAGAAATGAGGGTTAAGATACAGTTTGAGATGCATGTTTATAAGAAATGTGAGGGCATCCTTTTCTCATCCTCATTGTGCATTCAATCAAGTTCAACTATGAGGCCAAGTAACCCTCATTGAATTATTGTTTATTTTGTCTTTTGATTTTGTTTTAAAAAATAATCTCAATTTACAATTTTACATGTGAATTATTAAATTTCCTTTTTCTTGGCTGTTTCTAGATTTATGGTGGGAGGATTTTGGTGCATATACGTCCAATCTATAGTGCTTCGCCATCAAATTTTTATCTCAACCATGCAACACTTCAGGTTTTGAGCGCAATTGGAGTAAACACATACACTACAAGAAGCGCAACAGGCTTACACAAGAAGCGCAAGGAGTATGTCTGCATTTTCTTCTATTTTTTCTTTTTGCCAAATTTTTCCCCGATTTTTCTCGGTTCCCAATTTTTCCCGATTCTTTTTCCATGTCAATTCCATTACGATTCCGATTTTCTCAACTATGGTGGAAACGATTACAAGATAAACAATCATATCCTTAAATTACCATTATAGATAACCTAATAGATAAACTAAGACAGTATCATTACTTAAATATATTTTTTAAGTAATGACATAGTTGCAAAAATCCAAATAATTAATATTGCTCCAATTGTATACTCTTATTAACTATCAATAGAAGGTCAAGTTGCAAAACATAGGCATTGCCTATGGAAATGTTTTCCTGCTAGGCTTTGTTAGTAGATGAAACACATCTTTCGTAGAATGAATGAATCGAAGTAAGTCAGTTATGACACCCATCTATTACATCCCACTTCTCTCTATGGCATCCCATCCCAATCTACCATCCAAGTCAATTGTCCCCCACCCTTCCCCCACTTTTTTTTGCTTAATTTATCCAAAGAATATCAAGAGAGCTATCAATGAGTTATTCACCAATAAAACTACTGATTCTGAACAGCTCCAGATTGAATATCTCAAATATGGGTTGGATCACCCTACTTGTTCCCTTTGTACTACCATTCAATGAGGCCATTTGTTGCAGTCTTTCTCCTCGTTGATCCCAGTATATTATTCACACCATCCACAACGTTGAGACTGCTCTAATACAAGCAATTATAGGACCATTCTGATTGGGCATGTATTTCACAAGCTATATGCCACTTGACATAAAGCTCTTTGAGAGATTGAAAGTGATGGCTCTACAGCTCAAGCTCAAGCGCAAGCTAGATTTAAAAGGGGTTTGGAAATTATGAAACATATCTTCACTCCTCATGCTATAATTGAGGCAGCTCAAGCTAGATCCTCTAAGGGCTCTATTGATGGGTTGACTTCAGAATGGCCTTTGATACAGTGCCTCAACACTTGTTATTTAGAGGACTACAGGATACAAGCATGTTTGAGCTTTTTATCACAGCTATCACGAGGCTTTATGAGACAATGGTTGGTCAATTCTTAGGTGCTCATGGGTTCTTGACTAAGATGACAACCATTAATGGGGGTAAGCAAAGATGTCCTCTTTCAATGATTTTCATTGAATTACATATTGATGAGTTTCGGGACTTAACTACATGGGACACTCATGCAAACAACAAATGCCTTTTACGCTATGTTCTCATTGTCGCATTATTCTTTGTCAATCTTGTCATTCTCCTTGCTAACTCTATTGAGTGTTTGCAGAGAAATCTCAAGTGCGTGCTCAATTTTGTCACCTTGGGCAGATTTGGGTCTTTTATATCTCCAAAAAAGCACTCTCCAACTTCCTCTTTTTCAAGGGTGAGCCTATTTAAATCACAACATCCTACACTCGTTCTAGGATTCACTTCTCGAGTCCATAATCTCAGACCCGATTCCCAGCCATGACTTTGCGAGGGTTATGCAGCACTCTCTATTATTGAACAACAATGTGATCAAATACATTTTCAGGATCTTCTCCAAGATGTGTCTCTTTAAATATATCGCCAAACCAACAGTTCTTTACAAGTCTGAGGTCTGTAGGTCAAGTTTGGGATCTGCTGCAAGCATTAAGAGAGTTCAGACCATTATGCTTCAGCACAGAACCTACTGAAAACATACAGTTCTTCAGTGCATTGTATAGGCTATGCTGGCAACCCCCTGACGAAATTGAAAGCATCTTTCAACTCCCTTTTCACCTCCATCAGCAACAATGCATGCCAGATCATGCTTCATGCCAAGAAGTTGGTCGGATAAGATGGTAGCTATGGATGCATTCAAATCATGCCAAAGGGACTTATTCCTCAAATTCAGCCTCCATTTATATTCCAAAGGACAACTGATAACCAGCGACAAATCTCCAAAAGTAAGCAACCAACAGGGAAACTTTAACTAGATTGATTAATGTCAAACAAGAAGCTCATGGAGCAGGTTTTATGTCGTTGTACAGGATGAACAAGCAGAAATCATGCTAGTAGCAACCACAGATAATGTATGTTCTCAATGATGTGTACTAAAAGATTCGTGAGATGAAACATTAAAAGTTTACCGTAATCAGCATCAAAATGAATATCCACCTACAAGTAGCATGAAGATTGACAGTTTCCACAAGCGCAAAAGCAGGTAAGACTATGAGGGAATCAATACAGACACACCAAACTGTTGTGAAACTAAATATTTTCTAAAAGGAATTGTATAGTTTAAACTTGTAAAGAGAAACCATGCACTCATTTGTTTCCAGTGATATCTTGGATATTCCAAAAGACCTGCAAAAGAATTATGCATGAACAACATGTTATCTAAGCATGCAATACTAGAAGAAACAATTTTAAAGTAAATTAAGCCGCAAGGGTGGCACGTTGGTGATTGCAAACAACTCCCTCCATTTGGGAGGTCCCGAGTTCGAACCCCTATACAGACATGACATCGAAGCAGGTTTCAAAAAATCTCCTATGGCTTCCCTCTAGATAGTGGTATACCCAAATGGGATGACACTACTGGCCACCTAAGAGCAGCTCTGGAGGTTTCTCTCTACACAAGAGTTTGTCCCAAAGAGGGACAACACAACGGTGCGGGCTTTGGCTCTTCTTCAAGAGGTCCAAGGTTCAAACCACGGCGTGTGGGTGTGTGTTAATCCCCTATTGATAAGTTTAGCTCTCGACCTTACGAGGGGTCATGGCTAGGATAGGAATGCTCAGCCCTAAGTGTTGGTCGTAGGGGTTTCTCACACTATCCAGATCCAATAAAAAACAATTCTAAAGTAACTTATTATAAAAATAATGTTTAAAAAATACATCATTTTCATAATCACCATGCAATCCATGTGGTTTGATTGACCCTAGATATCATATATGAAATACTCCACACTTTGTTTCTGGACACACCATCCCCCCTGCCTGATTGACATATCTCTGAATCAAATGCAATTATGGATGTAATATTCCTTGGATATGACCTAGATAAGTATGAGTGTGACTACGTACAAGGTGACACCTCAAATATGACTGACGCAAAATCTGACCCACATCTAACAAAACCTTTTATAGAAAAGAAATGGGAAAAAAGCTAAAAGGAGGCAAATAATAATAATAATAATAATAATAATAATAATAATAATAATACATAAATACATACAGATTACAGAGAAAGGCAAAACATCATTTTCTCAGTTATACCACTCATATCTGTGCTCATATGTGGTGCTTTTTGACTCAAATTATTCTGTTCTAAATATTTCAAGTTTAATATTATTTTTCGAGGGTGGTGTTATTTTTCCTGTATCCCAAACATAACATATCCAAGTTTTCAAAAAAATTGCTGTGTTGGAAATAGTCCCTATGTTGACACTTGTCACTATATCAACGTAGCTAAAGAAGTTGTTTTAAAAGAATATTCAATGAAAAATAACAAACTGACCTGCTTTTAATATGCTTGTAACATTGATGGGCAATGCTAGTGTTTTCGAGAGTTTAGTCGTGTGAATTACATATTGCAACCATGTTGTCGACATCTTGTTCTCCTACAGTAATCCTCTATGTTTCCTTCAACAAAGTATTTGTACATATCTCAGTAGGCATGCCTCCATTTTATTTATTTATATTGGGCAGACATACCTGTACTTGACAGTATCCTACTCAATAAAGACCTATTCACAAACTTGTGTAGAACACCTAGACTGGTGCTTCAACTCACACATGCTTCTGTGTGAAGTAAGAGTTGTCATCATTCTTCACAGATGTTCACCTTATTTAATACTGCTTGTGTGTCAACCCTTTCCTGGTTCAGGTATACCAATTGGAAGGTCAAAGCAGGGGAAATAAATGATCTCCTATCTGACCACTAAGCTCAAGAAGATATAATTATTTGTAAGCAAAATAAAATAATCTAGCCTAGAAGATGAAGAGCTGTCGTTAATTCCAAGTATAATCATGTGCCACCCCAAAGTGCAGACATAATTTAAGGGTGATAGATATAGGATCATCAGAGCACTTTTAATTACATGCAAGGCATTGCCTTTAACAATAGAAACCTTATACCTTTTACCTTTAGGAACTTATATAAGAACATTTACCTTGGGCGCTCCAAAGGATAGCAAGGAGGCAATAATTAGCATCTGCAGATCAGTGATCAACTATTCTACCCAGTGGGCATGCCCTTGGCTCTTCAAATGACAGCATTGACAGGTCACAGTCAGCAGTACTTTCTCAATAATTTTCACAATTTTGGCTGCTCCCAATATCTTTATCTTTGCACATAATAGTAGTTTCTCGGTCACTTCTTGAAACTGCATTACTGTTGTATGGCTATCTCTGGGTAACTTTCACGATGTTGTCTCCTCCCAAAATCTTTATCTTTTCGTAGACTCAAGCGTCATCCAGGTGGTTTTCATGCCTCAAGTGAGGTGGAATAACTTCATGATCGCCATTGATCTTTGAGTTTTGCAGATAACTTCACACAAGCACTCCAAATGCATGTGGATTCAGGTTGAAAGGTCTTTATATACTCTTCCAGAGGTATTGTCATTTTGCTGGGTGATTTCAATGCTCAGACCTGCCAGGTATCTCTTCATGATTGGAGTGAGCATGAACTTTATCCTCTTGAGATAGATGTAGAGGACCTTGGCATCTAATGACCTTTAGCTGATGGCACAACATCACTGATTAGGGCAAGAACTTCTTCCATTTATGCAACTCACACAAGCTCCTGAATTTGATTGGGCTCTCTTGTTTTTCCCATTCTAAAGAGATCGCTTGCTCCTAGATGCTAGGGGCATGAGTGTGTTTCATTATGATCTAGCTAGTAAGTCTCTGAAACCCATATCAGAAACCTCTGTATTTCCAGCAAGCTTCCACTGGCCAACCATGCGGTCTTGTACTCTACTCTTGCAATTTCCTTGCTGGCCGCCTCCTCAACCCACCCCTGCCCAAAGAACATAGAATTACCCATTACACTATTGCCCATTTCAATGTCAGGTATGCAAATACATATGCCAGACGTCTCTTCCAATTGATGTTAAGGTATTATTTTATCTCTCCAAACTTCTGACCAAATATGACTTCCTCTATGATTAGAAACAGTCCCATGAGCTAAGATATTTAATACTTGTAAGTTTTAGGAGCAATTAGTAATTGCATATCCTTTGCACATGATCTTATGTAAATCCTCTGAAAGCTTCCTTCCTTTTCTTCTCCAAGAGAAAGAATCAATGAATGTACAGGAGGTACAGTTTTGCCATTATCATTATATGTTTTTTGTCTGATCATATCATTTGGTATTAAGACTATTTTATTTTTTTGTAATGCAAGGCAACAAACCAGATTTAAATTTGATCCTAGCATGTATTTTGGATCCAAAATTTTCCACTTAACTTGAAGCTTGTTGCAGACTTAAATCATAAATGTATAGTTGGACTGAATAACCTAGAAGTTGCTTGAGTTGAAATAATCATGCCAATAGATTGTCTTGATGCCCGGCAGGCTAAAATCTCATCTTCACAACATCTTCCATATGCAATAGATTTGAAAGCCATGACCACTTGGCTGTAACAGCAAATGCTATCAGCCATATCTTTCATCTCAAAGTAATTGAGCCAGCACATTTGGAGGAAAAGGTAGTTTTCTCTCAAGTTGTAACTGACCACTAGTATACATGTAGTCAACATAAGCAACTCAAGTTGTATGAGCAGATTTGGAGGAAAAAAGTGGATCTCTCGTCGTACGGACACCCTTCCAAATTTGCAGCCTCCTTTCAATAACAATACAATTTTTATCACCGCATTTGATGGTTTTTTTTTGGAAGGGGGATAAATTAGCTCTAGGTAAGCTATTAAGGAAAACTGGAACAAAGTCTGCTACTTGCCTTTGTTTATGCACAACCTGAGGCTTTAAAACATTGTTATTTAGCTGTGTATGCTGTTGCTGCCCAAATATGTTTGTTGACTGGACAGAATATATCTGTATGTACAAAAGTTTCTTGGGATGATATTATGAAAGGTTCATTAGGGTATTGTAAAAATTTCAGTCTTGTAAAATTTTATGGCTTGCTTTCAACAAACTGCTGTCTTTGATTTGGAAGAAAATGAACAATCATGTTTCCATGAAATGAGTACTCTTACTGAGGTCACAATGTTAACAATTTTTCTGCAGATTATTGTCCACTTCATCATCTGAATGACAATAGTTTCTTAATACAAGTTTATGCAGGGAGATGGTAAAGGTTTTAATGGCAAGAAATCATCAAGTACCCTATGATAGAGAGAGGTAAAATCTTACCCTCCTCATTCTAAGCAGGGCAAGAGCACGATTGTCAAGGTTTCTGAGGTGAGGTAAACATCAACTGTAGGTGGCTTTGATAGCCTTCTGGAAGCACTTCAGAATTCTCCTACCACAACAAAGGTGATGAAGAGGATGGTTAGGGTGATAATAGTCAACTAATGGATGAGGACAATGCTACAAATTCCTTGATCATTGCTACAGTTGGCAATGCAGTACGAACTGAGTTGAGAGGTGTGTGGTTGCCATGTGCGTTCTCTCATTTCAGCACAATCAGCAACATATATTGGATGATATGGTAATCTGGTATGCGGTGCTGCAAATACTCCAAATAACAGTGTATATGACTAATAACAAGGTGTTCTTCAATAACTTGCAGCAACCAGTGTTGGTACTCTTCCGTCACTTAATGTCAAAGGGGCAATAATGTCCATTCATGGGAGACATCAAGACTATACAGGTGATACAAAAGATAAACTCCAGTAGGCATGTCACAGTTCTGTTGTACATTCTTATCATGCAGTTGCAGTTGTGGTGTTACTAGCCTTGTGTGAGAGATATGTCACAAGTTTTCCCAGTTTGACTCAAACTGATGCCAATAGGGTTGCTGGTACAGATGTAAATATTCAGTATAACATCTCTTCTTTTGCAGGTGCCATAGTGAAAGAGTTCACCAGTACCGATATTACTGATTATTGAGTTTCCATAAGAAGTATTTCGACAGGTAACTATGGGATTTGTAATTGTGTTCAACAACTAGTTTGTAATCGAGTTCTAATTGTGTTCTAAAACTAGGATTTTCACATTCGTAGATTTTCAGTCTTGATAGTTGGAGTTTTTACTATAGGTATGGAGTTTCATAAGGACTTAGATTTTTGTCTAAATGTTTCGTCTTTTTTTTTTTTTTTAATGGAACATGACTGTAAGCACATCATCTGCAACTGAAAATATCAATGCAAAATAGTTTCCTCCAGTGTTCCACCGGGACATGTCCCACTGTCCCCACCGTCCCTAGAACGGGGGGATGGCATCGGGGATGTTTCCCCGTCGTCCCCTTTTGGGGGACAACAAGGGGGCCATCCCCGAGAAGTCTCTTGTGAGGGAATGTCCCCGGGAACACCTAGGGGATGCCTAGGCGTCCCTCGAGCGTCTCACACTCAATTTAAAAAAAAAAAAAGTATGGGGGTGGGACCCATGAAAGTCTCCACCCCAAAACCCTAAAAAGAGACTATAAGACTATAAGTTAAAGTTTAAAAGTTAAAACACTCAGATGATGAGGGCAGCTCATCAGATACAGATTCTGATAGTGATAGCCCAGCAGTTCCTGCATAATGAGACTATTTTTGTTGTACAATGTAAACTCTTTTTGTTGTAATGAGACTATTAGACTATTAGTATTTTTAATTTTTGACATTTGTTGTAAAATTTAAATTATTCTAATGGCTTCTAAGTTCTAAATATTTTTGTTGTAAACTATTAGTATTTAGTATTTTTCATTTTTGTTATGTAAATTATTTTAAATTTCTAAAATTTTTAATACTATTATACTTGTCGTCCCCTAGCCGTCCCCTAAAATCGGCTTGCCGTCCCCCGCCATCCCCGAAACCCATCCCCCATCCCCCAGCCTCGTGGAACCTTGGTTTCATCAATTACAGGTAAGTGCATATGTCTCTATATGTATATGTGTGCACTCTGCACGCTTTTATGAATTCACATATTTAAACGGTAAAAATCAAGAATATAGTTTGGAACCCTGCAGTCCAAGGACACAAAATCTGTCTCTGTACAAAGCCACATTTGTTAAAACTTAGCCATAAGGGGGTATATCTCCATTGACATCATGCAGATGCAGAATGAACACCAGGTGTATTGGACATCAGTTTTGTTTAAAAACCCTACATTCAGGTGACTTAGTTTAAGATCAGGCAGAACACCATTACAAACCTATGTTCCACAGAGTTTCGGGAAGGGGGCAGTGCAGGACGGTAGGACGTGTCTATGAGACAGCAGGGGTTTGGCCCCAAATCCGAGAGAGCTTATAAATATGTATATAATATATTTAAGCCCCAAATTGAAATTTTAAGCAGAAATTATAAATATGTAACATAACATAATGTAAAAGCATAGAAATTTAGGAATTAGGAATAATCTAAAAGCATAGAAAACAATGAATATCAAATATCCATCAAACATCCATCATTCATGTAACAATAAAATTTGAAAACCATAGGCAATTAGGATTCTCAATTCGACTATAATTCATGTTCCCAACTACATAAACAAAATGGAAGTAAAACCAAGTTCTCAATGCTTTTGCAAAGGCATGTCAAAAGTGAGCTTGTTAGGTATTTAAGTGAAAGTAAAACTTAATGAACTTATTGTTTGAATGAAAGACTTGATGAATTATCTCCTTTGATTATGGAAATGCAAATCGTTATGTACACTCTATTATTGGTATTCAGAGTAAGGTTGTATAAGATTTTACATGTGAAAGCATGTTAAACTGTCTATAAAAGTTGCTCCTAGCAACTATAGGTCTCCTACACCTAGAAGGCAATAGAGATGAAGTATATTAAAAAATCCATCGCATTGTAATCAAAGGGCATTGTTAGAGGTATTATATTTTTTGGTATCATTGAGTGACATTGAAGAACCAATGAGTACTATTATAAATATTTAGATTAGAAGTGTGTTTAATATTTGTGTCAATGTATGTGTCAAGATGTAAAGAGTGTTTATGTGTTATGTAATAAAGTGTGAAAGGTGTCAAGTGTGCAAGTGTGAGGTGTCAAGTATGCAAGTGAAGAGTCATGAGTGTTAGGTGTCAAGTGTGTAAGTGAAGAGTCATATGTGATGTGTCAAGATGTGAAGTAGGAGGTTATGTAATCATGAGAAGCTTTGTCATAATGTAAGAAAGGCATGTGAAAGGTTGCATCTCCCATGAGTTTGAGGAGAGCAAAAGTCAGGAGTATTGAATAGTCTTTTGTAAGGTTATATATTGAAGACAAAGCTCCATGCTATGTAATCGAAAGTAATCTTTAACAAGATTGTAATCAAGTTTGTACTAAGAGTTTTTATCAATGAAGTGTTATTTTGTGCAATATTTGTGTTGTTAGTGTGTTGTGATTATTTCCAAGTATTTTTTAAGATCTTGGGAACTTGGACCCGTGATATCTTTGGGCTCATTTGTAAGAGGCATGTCTGAAATTAGTTAATCTACTTCGAAAACAACAAGTGGAAGATTTGTTATGGGTCATATTTAAACCTGTTACCTTGACAATCCTGTTATGGGCATTGTAGACGTGTTCTCTGCTATTGAAGGGGTGTCAAATGTGTTTGTGCTTCCTTGAAAGGCCTGTTAAATGCATTTAATTCCTTTTTGCATACCTACATATGCGTTTACATCTTCTGGAAGACCTGTACTTCCCTTAAACTTGTTTGGAAGACCTGTACTTCCCTTAAACTTGTTTGGCAGACCCATTACATGCATTTGATGTCTTCTGCAAGACCTGTACATGCATTTATGACTCCTCTAGCAAGATTGTATTAACATTATTACAGTGAATTTCTTCTTGGATCTGATTGAGAGAAGCTGGATAGTTGCATGGTTGTTTTTTTCCCCATCGTGTTCTTCATTTTTATAAATTCTGCTTTTTTTTTGTCTTTTATCCCTAAATGTATCACGCTCAGACACATAGTGGAAAAAATATGGGACAAAAAAGAGGAGACTTTTTGTTGTTTTGTAGACTTCAAAAAGGCATTTGACACAGTGCCAAGGAAAAAATTATGGAGCAGAATGGAAGAGCTAGAGGTTCCAATTCACTACAGGGCAGCAGTTCACAGACTATATGAGCATGTAAAGGCTAGAATCAGAACACGGGAAGGGTTATCTGAATGTTTTGGTAGTGACATAGGTGTCAAACAAGGTTGCCCTCTATCTCCGACCTTATTTGGGCTGTACATTGACAAGTTAGAAGAATGGATAAACAAATTTGGGGGAGAGGTAAAACTCCTCATGTATGCAGATGATGTAATTCTTGTGGCCAAAACAGCCAAAGATCTAGAAGATCACCTTCAAGCTCTAGAACTCTTTTGTAAAGAAGTTGGGATGCAGGTGAACACAAGCAAAACAAAAATTATGATTTTTTCTGCAAAAAATAAGTAGCAACAACTCAAATTTCAGTTTGCAGGAGAACCGTTTGATGTAGTAGTAGAATACAAATACGTGGGCATAGACTTTCATGACAAACTTAATTGGAATACATGTAGGATGAAAAGAACTCAAAGTGGTTGGAGAGCACTATATGCACTTCAAAACAGGTGTAGGAATGCTGAGTTGTGGGATTGGAAGACCACCAAGGTCTTATTTGGCCTACTTGTTACACCGGTTCTGTTGTATGGTTGCGAGGTGCGGGCTAGCGGCACAACAAATGCAAAATGGAGGCAAATAGAAAGGATTCAAAAATATCTAATCACAAACTTTCTCAAAATTAAGGCCACAACCCCTTATGAAATTATTCTAGCTGAAACTGGAATGTTCCCTTTAGAAGCAATTGCTATGACCAAGCTGTTATGTTACTTGAAAAAAACAGAAAACATGACAAATGATAGATGGCCTAAGGCAGCTAGGGACGAAGAGTTGCATAGGCGAAAGAATACATGGATGAAACAAAATCAGAAATGGATGAAACGTTGGGAAATCAACATAAATGAATGCCCAAATGTCAACAAAGACATAAAAAATTATGTGAATGAAAAGTTCAGAAGTGGAATGTGGAAAAATGCAAGCAGGAAAAGACAATATTATATTGCAAATTTTAACCCAACGTATGTCCACAAGGAAAAAGCGTATATAGGCGCTGAAATCAAGTGGAAGGAAAAAAGACTCATTGCTCAGATAAGGACTAGCTCTCATAGGCTTAGATGTGAAACGAGGAGATGGACAACGCCCAAAGAACAATGGGAAGAAAGGATATGTACTCTATGCAGCACAGGGGCAGTAGAGACAGAGGAACACTTCATCTATAAATGCCCGAGTTTTTCATATATCCGTGACAAATACAAAGAAACACTTGGGAACGAGTTTATGGCAGATTTATTTGAAGACAGTAAAATAAAAAAAGTTGGGGAATTGCTAACACAAATCAGCAGGAGAAGGAACAACCTTTTCAAAGATATTAAAGATCATATGATATGATTTGAGTAATTGTACTTCCATATTTGAGGTCCCATAGACCATATTTGGGTCTTGCAGACGTAATTAAAATCTTTCATTTCATTTCAATGGGGTGAACACCATCCAGGATGCCCAGTTGTCCCAAGGACAGTTATAGAGCATCCTATATGTCCCACTAGCATCCCAAGTGAGCCAAAGCATCTCAAGGACACCCATATGTCCCCAGGACGTTTAAGAATCCAAAGACGCCATCTTGGGACAGCACTGTTTTGGGGATGGCTCAAGATGCCTTGGGACATTTCATAGACAGCCACCCCCAAGTCTCCTAAAATGGGGACTGTTTGTCCCCATTCTTAAAACATGGGGGATGGCATAATAGGGGCCCCACAGGTTGGGGACGCTCCCCCATGTAACATGGTTACAAACTTGACATGCCTGGTCATACTATCTATGACTACAGAGAAAGAGCACTAAGTCAATGTTGTCTTGATCTCCACCATTTCCATGTTGTTCCAAGGCATATTTCTGTATGCATGAAACTTCTTTGAACAATACCTGCTTCTGCCTGCATCATTTTACTCCAAAAACCCAGTGTGTAATTACCCAACCAGATTGTTTCTGGTGCCACTTTGAAAATAATCCAGTTTCACAATAAAACTGGTTTGCATAATAGTAGCAAAACTCAACGTGTTTTTGAAAAACTTGTCGAGTCCAGGTCCAAGTCAGCCTCACCAAGTCGCTTGGGCCTAGACTCGCGAGTTTTTCAAACTCAGCCAATTTTTCTGAAAACTAGCTAAGTACTCGGGACTCGCAAATTTTTCAAAAACTTGTCAAGTGGTGAGATAAAACTCAGTCGTCTACGCACGGGTACAGGAAAATGGCATAGAAAGATTCTTTTTCAAAGTCCCTCATTTTGCTAGTTCTAGTTGGAGAGAGAGCAGAATCAAGCTAAGATCAGACCAACAACAACAATAAATTGCATCCTAAATCCAATTTTTTTTAATTTTATAGAATCTAACAGCCACCCAACAGTTACATCTAAGATTTAAAAAACTCAGTTTTAGTTGTCAATGCGTAAACTTGACAAGGCGGACTCCCCTTCAAAAACTCCTTTCAGGGTACGCGCGAAGGGCACTGCTCCTTGACCCTACAAGGGTCTCCCGCCTCCTTGACCCCCAACATAGGTGGCAACAGGCGTTGCCCGTCATGTTGGTTGTGTTGGTCATAAAGGTCATGTTGATCAAGTTGATGATATGGCTGATTGCAGAAAGTGGAGTGAGCAATCGGAGAACAATGTGTTGTGGGCAGTAGTTTGAAGTGATGCCAGTTGCAGAAGATGTCTGGAATAGGAGAGAGCAAAGAGCAGCAGGAACAGCAAGAGCCTCTCTTTTTAATGGATGATTTTGAAAGTATAGCAGAGTTAGCGGCAAAGGCACGGACACAGGCACAAAGAGAGAGGACTAGAGCTTCTGCTAGGGCAAAGGGCAAAGGCATTGCAAGACACTAGATAGTGGGCCTATTGAGGAATTTTGACACATTTTGTAATTTGTACATAAGCAATACAAGAATATTTGAATTTTGGAGGCAAGGCTCTTTAAGGCCTCTCTATGGAAGTGTGTTATATCAATTTCATGTATAGTTTAAGCTTGTATCACTTGCCACTTTCATGTTATATTAATTTTCGATTTGTATAACGTTAATTAAATGTGATACATCAATTCGTTCTTTCCCTCTCTCTGCAAGATCCTTCTCTGTACGATGGTAATAGGCACGAGTAAGAAGTTTTTCAATGCATGGAAAAAACTTTTTTTCAATGAAAAATTGCATTTTCTTCGGGGATTTTTTTGTCGAGTCCTAAGTCCAAGTCTCGTGTGGCCCTTGCCGAGTCCAAGTTTCTCTACTATGTTTTACACAACTTATATGAAAATTTGATTTACACAACTTATATGCTTAGGAATGGTAGCTATTATATTTTAAATTTGCACCAACTTTCACAACTTGCACAAGAGAGAGGGAATACATTTAACTTGAATCATCTGGCATTATATAAAGCAAATAGATAACTTACGCAACTAAAAACCTCTCTCTCTCTCTCTCTGTCTAGAAAAACATACCTGCAATGTCTTCCCAAGACCCATGCTATGGGCCAATATGCAGCCTAGCCCCTTGTCACCAGATTTAATCTTGCTTATTGACTGGATACAATTCTCCCACATAAACCGTATACCAGCAACCTGAATCCAACCATCAAAGAAAGGGAATCGAAAGTTAGATTCAAAATCATCAAGCAAAGTCCCTCCACCCCAAAAATAGCATTTAATTAGCATTCATAATGCCAAAAACAATCATGTGGGAATAAGCAGATACTTGCACAGTCCAGCAATAACTACCAAAATTTTGAAAACACCAAAGGAAATAAAAACAGAACAGACAGTTTTACAACAAAAACAAATTAATACAGCCAAAATCAACTATACAGAATTGATAAATCGAAAAAAAACTAAAGTTAGGTACACAGTAAGTGAAAATATCCTGATCATGATTCTGTCAAGATAATTATATCCAAAAACTTTGCAAACAGGAAAAAGTGATGGTCACATATTGTATACGATTTGAAATATGTATGAACACAAACTGTTGCTTTAGAAAAGGAAACAGGTGACAGACTAAACTTTTACAGGTCTTTCTCTGATTTGGACTTTTTCAAGGGGATGATACTTGGTATAACAGACGGCAGATGATACTTGACCACTTTCTACGATCTTACCAATTTTCCTGCTTTTGTACATATTATTACGGTCTCACACAACTGTGGCCCACTCAGGTAACACTGGTTTGCCCAGTATGTAAGTTATCTTTTGAGGATATTTGGTTCCTTTGTCCTATCGATCCACTATTCAAACATTGTGAAAGGTAGATGGGTTGGTCTGGTATAATAGCAATTTATTAAGAAATCATTGCAGTAATTACTCATGTAGATGCTTGGCCTGGTATAATAGCAATTTATTAGAAATTAGAAAACAAAGCCTCATGAGTTACATAGGACAAATGTTGTAAAAGATGAAATATCTAGACAAGTCTGTAATTCTATTTATCCAGATGGAGATGAAAAACCAAGCGATGGGCTAGTTGAGTGTGCATTTATTCATTTTACCTCGTTACTTTTTAATTTTCTACCAGACAATTGTCTTTTTGGTTTCTAGACAATATTTTCTTTCACATGTAGACCAAAAAAAAATGTTTAGTTTTTTTTTTGTTTCAAAAAAACCATAGAATTAAATCTAAGGAAATATCTCCATCACTAGCCTTCTATAAAGATAAGTGTTTATAAGACTCCAGCCACAAGAGCTGTTAGAATATCAGACGATAACCATTTCGAATGCAAAAAGAAATGCATGTCAAATGCTCCACGTGTTCAAAGATTGAAGCAACCACTACATTTGCTCTCTTTGTTCATGAATACAACTAAAACTTGAGCTTTCAACTTCCACATCTTCTCCTTCCTTCTTGGCTTTGTTGAAACACAGCACAAACATTTCATTTGCATTGACTGATTTTTTTGCTTTATTTGCTGAAACAAGTGTGATGGGTGAATTCACTTTATTTGCCTTGATGATGTATTGTTATCCTCATTTGGTCAAGAGATGCTTTGCTCTCTTCTCAAGAAGATTGTGTCTCTCATCTACAAATAGGGACAACTCACATACATCCAATGGTAAAACATTGCATAATAACTTGTCAACAAACAGAGAAGAAATTGCAAACTTCATTCTACATTGCAATTCAACTTTCATCTCAACAGCTTTGTGAACCCAATCAAGAGGAAAAGGTTTAGGATGAGGAAAAGTGCTCAAACTATGTTGCTTTACAATCTTTTCATAAATAAGATTTCTCTGCATACCAGAATCAATCAATGCATTCATTGTATTTATCTTTCTTTCTTTCTTTCTTTGTTGGGCGCTTTGGCCCGTTCGCTGGTAGTTATTGTTGTCCTGTTATAGTCCCTTGGGTCATTTTCAGCCCACCACGGACATTAATAATATTTCATTTCATTTCATTCACCATTGCCTTCTTTTCTTTTCTTCCGAACTAGAGGCATACACACAAAAGCTCAGAAAAACTTGTTCTAGTACCAATATGATCTGTGGCAGCCCTTAAATACATCACTCAAACAAATATTTTCACATAAATTCTTAAATAACAAAAAATGTTCTGCTTCACATCTCAAAAAAAATGGAAAACAAGCAAAAACATGCATATAAAACAAATCAGCAATGTAAATATTGTCATTAAGAATAGACATAACTCACCCAGGTGTTGTAGGTGAGTTGGAGAGGAGAGGGCAATCCTCCACGGGAGGTCCCAGGTTCGAATCTCCACCCTACCAAAAATCTGAATTGGGTACCCAAAATCCAATTGATAATGTTGGTGCGGGCAGGGCTGGGTGCGACCCCCGGGTGACTTTGACGGTGTAGAACCCCCTGTTCGTGGTCTCTTAGACCAAGGCGGCCCCACAAGGGGTTTTTCGCTTAAAAAAAAAAAAAAAAAAAGGAATAGACATAACAGAAGGAACACAAAGACTTACAAGATATAAAATAAGATAATTTTATTAATGTTCATGAATGACCAACGTAGGTCGGTGGGACTCCATGTAAAAATTGTTTCAGAGCATTGTAGTTAACAAGAAAGAACTAAGGACCCGTGAGGGATACCGTAGTGGTAAGTCCTTTGGGTTTCAACCAAGAGACCCATGTTCAAACCCCGAACAAGGACCCCTCCTAAAAACCTATGCAAACTCAAAACTTTAAAATCAAATGGCATTAGCTCAACCGGTTAGATTCCTCAACATCCAAGGAGGAGACCAAGGTTCAAATCTTGCCAAGCGATACATGGATAATATCCAAGGTTTGTTGTAATACCACTATGTGATAATGATGTAATACAGGTGGGGCCCGTTTCAATCCCATATAACCAATTGAAAAAAACAAGAAAGAACTAATAAACTAAACTAGAGACTAGGGCGAATTTCATTAAAATAAATTGTTGAACAACATTTGTCACATCCTCGAGGTGGCTCCAAAACTAAGTGAACCCTAACATGTTGTTGTAATGATGAGGAGATAAGAGGACCAACAATCAAAGGAAAATAAAGAAACTGAGGAGTTCAAGAGGATCCACAGGTCAACTCTCTTGTGGAATGTTGCGGCCAAGTAAAACCACAAGCAAAGCCATAACCATCACCAACTATCCCAAAAGAGCCAACACAAGATCTAACGATGCTTCTAGGAGAATTGCTAGGTCTAAGGGGTCATGGTTGGATAATCTTGAAAGGGCATACCTCGTGAATCTCTCCTAGCATCCATGGCAGAGGAACTCATAGAAGAGGGCAAAAAGTTGGTAAGCTACATTTGTCTACACCTCCTAGGCAATCGAGGGGTAATCAGTATCTTGTGCCAGACAATCAAGGTCTTGCCTTGCAACATGCAATATGAAGAAGGCTTTGAAGCCTTGGTGACTACTCTCAAATACAAGCAAGAAAACACCAAACTATCATTAACATCCTGGAAAGTTTTAGCATCAAAAGAATGTTTAATACTCCAAATGACAAATATAGGATGAAAGGTGGAGCTGATTTGTTGAGTATTAGTCGATTTCTCCTATAGTATCTTATGTCAAAGAGTGATAGCTTCCTAAAGGTATAAGGCCAAGCATCTCTATTTGGAATAGAAAAAAAAAAGTGGCGAGCAACCTACCTAAGTCTCTAAACAGGCAATAGTACCATCCCCAAATCTCATAAATAGAACAACTGGATATGAATTGCTCTTCAATCTCCACTACCCGAATAGAGCAAAGGCAATACCCCCTATCCTGTCAAGAAATATGGTGATCTATCTCTACCCGCTACTGATGTGAGCAAACCCTAAACTGACCAAGAAGGATCCTATGTCCATGTGTCTAAAGTCATTGTATATAATCCAAGCAAGCAATAATATTGTTGGATATAATCCTAATATTCTCAATGTAGAAGGCTAACTTAGGACTAAGAAGATAATATGGGGCCATTCAAGTAAATCTTAATATATGGTCACTATATATCATCCCTGACAACTTGGTTAAGCGCCTTCTCACTAGGTAGAAGATGGGAAGATGCATTCAAAGAGAATCTGAAAAGAGGCAACCAATCTATAGATATTCCCATTGAATGAAGGAGTGATCTACCAAAAGCACTTCTAGAAATGATATGAAATATTATTAATGTCCGTAGTGGGCCTAGAGAAAAACGCTATAGGAAAGAAAACCCACAAGAAAGTGATGTTCAAAACTTTTATTGCTCAAATACAATGAACTGAAATGAAAGTCTATGTAACACAATGAGAGTACAAAACTTTCCAACTTCTTTGTTGACAATGGTCAAAAATGTAGTAGCAACCCTAATTTATGATTTACTAATAATGGGGAAAAGAAAGGGACGTGGAAAGTCGAACTTTATGCACTTTGATTCTTCTCAACCTCCTTCGATGACACTTCATTTGCCAATGTTTCTTCATCTCTCAAAATGGCTTGTCTATTTGGCCTGATCTTCAAACTAAATCATTTGCACTGGATTGGAAGAGTAATATATAGCACTATTGTGTTTTACATGTGAGTGCACAAGGTAGAAGTTGCTTACAATGATTAAAAGGGTGTGTCTAGCCCTATATTTGTACATAGAGATCCACGTACTAGATAAAAACATTGAACCATAACCAAGAGTATGTCTCATACATAAACCTACTCAAATGATAAATGAAGTTAAGGGTTATTTTTAGGTCACGACCAAGCCAGCAAGTATGTTAGGCATATGAGACCCCTTGTGTGAGCAAAGGAAAATTTTTAGTTTTCCTTATACTATTAGTTCAACAACATACCTATATGAGTTATGATCCTTCGATCAGTATCATTATGTTCAAAAGATGACAAAGGCAATGGAAAATTTTCAAAGCAAACATCTTAAAGTCTATAGAGGCAATGGAAAATTATATGGTGGTAGAAGACGACGGCTACATAGTGTATGTTTCAAGCAATCGTCGATTCCATCAATGGCCACCACTTTGGTGTTTGTCATGCCACCTATGAACATTGCAGGCCTAAAGGGATGCAAGATTGCAGCATGTTGTCGTTTCTATGGTGCTCCTCCAATTTTGCATAATCAGATCTACTAAGAGGCCTCACAATTGGCATAGATTTAGATTTAGATTTCTCCGCTTTAATCAAGTAAAAATATATTTATATCTTCCAATACAGTTCAGAAGTGCTTCAAAAATTAACTGAAAAAACTGTGCAACAATAACAGTACAAAAGTTCAGAGTAAAAAAGACATGGGTGGCTCTATCAAATGGCATTAGCTCAATTGGTTATATGCCACAATGTTTAAGAAGACCCAAGTTCAAGTTTTGCCAAGCAATACATGCATAATTGTCAAATTGTTCTAACACCACTATGTGGTCATGATGTAATACGGGAGGGGCCCGTTTCAATCCCATAAAACCAATTAAAAAAGGAAAGGCATGAGTGGCTCCTTCCCACCACACAAGCAAAGGTGGTGAATATTCCCTCGTCTTCTTCATTAAGCAAAGCAGACGCATTAACATTCTTTGTGAACATGGATAGAAAACAAGATCAAATTTTCCTATATACGTGTCCTATAATGCAATTTGTTTGTTTTCCCTCTAAATACTTGTAAATATGTCATTCAAAGGTGACGGTAACAACCGTAAACATATCCTCATGATAATCATGAATCCCGACAATAAACATATATTTGTGGTCTTAAAAAAACCATTGCCATGAAATATGTTTATCACCTGCAACATGTTTGTCGATATTCACATGTCTTTAAATGCAAGTCCATAGATCCTTCAAAGCAAAGGGACAAAAGTTAGCTTAAATAAAATAAGTTGCACCATCTCCAAGGATGGAATTTTGCATTAGCTTGTATGATTGTTTTTTCATGTTTACTTCTAGATAGGTTGGTTTGATGGCCACATAGGAAATAATCCAAGTCCATATGAGATACCCAAAACCTGATTTATTTATTGATTCTATTCTATTACGTGGATAGTTCGATAGCTAAGACCAGTTGTTCATGGCATGGTTAGCTATATATATGCTTAACACTCATACGCATAACTCAATGGAATTCCCTGTTATATTATTCCCTTTGATACTTAATATGCACAAGCTTTGCTAACGAGTCCATATATTAAAAACAATTCCTAGCATGTCCCAGTTGTCCTCATTGCGAATCGTTTAGCAGCCCGGTGTTCCTATTGTTATGGGGATACTTGATGAAGGAGACACGGGCTTCTCCTCTTAAAATTGTCCAACGCCTTCACACAACAGTTTCATATCAGTGTTTGTCTAAACAGATTAATTCTCTCCAGAAACAGCTAGACACGCAAGCTAGTATTATACTCTCAATGCAAGACCAAGTTAAAGACAATAGCCACATTTTCACAGATCTCCAAATTAAAACTTCAAGATCAGTAAGCCATCATTACTCAAGTGCAAACTACACATACCGAACAGCCTCCTCAATATAATGCAAATTTACACTCTGAAATTTTAAAAATTCGAGATGAACAAGTTGTTCTTCTTGTTGAGCAAGAACGTCTCAAGGAAATGTCAACTGCACAAAGCCAAAAATTAGCCGACCAACAATCTTGGGTTCAAGTTGTAGCCGGAAAGAAGAAACCCCCCATAGTGGAGTTGGCTATCTAAGCTAAATTTGAAGAAAAAAGGATCCGTAATGCAAAAGCGCTCAATCTCAGGGTTCGTGGGGTGCCCAAACCTACTAATCCACTTCAAGCTGGAAATGCCTTCATTCACAACACTCTTGAGTTAACAGACATTACTCTCGAGAGAGCATGGTTCTCTCCCGACTCCACATTGGTCATACGCTTCAAAAATGCGGAAGAGCGTATGAAGGTGTTGAGGGCCAAACGGAAATTATTTACTCTTCAGGACAAGATCTACCTTGTTGAGGACCTTAGGCAACTCCAGGCTGAAGAATTGAAGAAAGCCAGGGAACAAGTAGCCGCAACCAAGAAAGCCAACAAATGGGCAGTTATTCGTAATTTGCGTGCAGTGATTAGGGACTCTCTCCGACCTGGGTGGTCCAAACCCTTGCCTAACAATTGACTCCATCAACGCGGAAGGGGAGTAGCAGATAAGCTAGCTATAGCTTGCTGGAACTGCAATGGTATGACGTGGTTTGCCCAAGTCCCTTCTTGATGTGATTGGCAAACATGACATCATTCTTATTTATGAGACGCATGAAAGTCCTGAGCGGGCCCTTCCAGTTATCTCTGGTTACTTTTGGTGGTCCAGTTGTCGACAACTCACTCGATGATCTAGGGGGGTTCGAGGATCAAGAGGAGTTATTGCTCTTATCAGGGATAGGCTCCAAGGTTATCCCTGGTTTCGACTGACCCCCACTCCAAGTTTTTATGGATTAAAAACCTTTGTCACCCACCTCTTTGGGATATCTACATTGCCACCTGTTACTTTCCCCCCACCACGTCCAATTTTGCTATTGACACGGACGAGGATCCTTTCCAGTATCTCTATGAGGACATTACTAGATACTCAACTTCAAGGGAGATACAACTACTAGGAGTTTTCAATGCTCGGACCGGACCTATGCAGGTTTCTCTTCATGACCTCACAACAGATGAGATGCAAACTCAGGAATTGGATCCTGAGATGCAAACCTCCAAGGACACATAAGTGATTGCTTAAGGTAAGCATCTTATTGAGTTGGGTGAATCCAACAGGCTAGTTCTTATCAATGGTATATCTTGTTTTCTGGATTCCGATGGGTTTACTTTCTTTCCTCATAGTGATGGAGCCAGTGTCGACGACTATGCTATTTCCTCTACCACCCTCATTCCATTCATTTGTCGGATCAACGTCTCTGATCACCCTCACCCCCTTACCGATCATTCAATTCTTTCTCTTACATTATCCGTTGTTTCCCTTCCTGTTACTCCTCACCCTCCTCCCTCCCCTTCAATCCCTCAAGTCATTATAGACTTTGACTATTATTATTCCTTTACCTACACGGACCATTTGCATCATGTTCTCCCCAGGGTGTCTTCTCTTCCCGAAGTTTCCAATTGTTCTGCTTGCTTGGTCCAAACTATTTGGAAGGCTGCTTTGGACTCGTACCCCCACACTATTCGTCCTCGCCCTCATCCTCATCCCCCTGGTCATTGCCCCATGAACACCTGGTATGATGAGGAATGTAAGTCTGCCCACCGAAGGTTGAAATATGCCATTTGGAATCCTTCCCAACTCCATGCCATTTCTCACAAAGACTACAGGATGCTTCTTCGAAAGAAGAAGCGTCTCTTCCTCTCTCGGCATCAACTTGATCTTATCCACTCCCTTCAGTAGTCTCCTAAATCCTTTTGGCGCCTTATCCTCCCCCATGATCAGATTACTCATGGGATCGATCTTTCCTCTTGGACCATTCATGCCTCCTCCCTCTATACCATTCCAAATCAGCCTCCTCCCTCTTCGTGCCACCTCTTTTCTACTGGTCTTGTCGAGAAGGCTATCAAGAAACTCTGTACCAGCAAAGCAGTAGATTTGTAAGGGTTATAGGCGGAATTTTTGAAGCATGGTATTGACCCTCTTGTTGGGCCCCTCACTGATCTCTTTAATCTCTCTGTCTGTTTTGGGTTTCCTGATTCTTGGACTCCGCATATCATTCATCCCATTCATAATGCAAGTGATCCCCATGAACCCAATAACTACAGGACTATCAGGATTGGGCATATCTTTGCAAATCTCTATGCCACAGCATTGGATGTGCTTCTCTCCTGAAGGTTGGAGGAGGGGGGTTTCAGCCAATCTGGTTTACGACAAGATAACCAAGCCACAGATCACATTCTAGTCCTTAGAGCTATTATTGAGGAGGTGCATTCTAGGTCCTCGAAGGTTTATTGTTGCTTTGTAGACTTTAAGAAAGCTTTCGACACAATGCCTCAGCATTTACTTCTTGAGAGGCTTTTGTCAATTGGCATCTTTGGAAAGCTTTTGATGGCGGTTAAACGGTTATATGAGACTGTGAAAGGTCAGTTTCGCTCCCCTCAAGGGCTTTCAGCCAGTATTCTTAGCACCATAGGAGTGAAACAAGGATGCCCCCTTTTCCCGACACTTTTTGGGATCTTTATCGACAAGCTTGAGACTTTATTAGGGAGAACGCTCACCCAAAAAATGGTTGCCTTCTTCACTATGTGTTGATTTCTATTCTCCTCTTTGTTGATAATCTTGCTCTTTTGGCCTCATCCCCTAAGGAGTTTATGAGACTGTGAAAGGTCGGTTTTGCTCCCCTCAAGGGCTTTCAGCCAGTATTATTAGCACCATAGGAGTGAAACAGGGATGCCCCCTTTCCCCGACACTTTTTGGGAACTTTATCGACAAGTTTGAGACTTTTATTAGGGAGAACGCTCACCCAAAGGATGGTTGCCTTCTTCACTATGTGCTGATTTCTATTCTCCTCTTTGTTGATGATGTTGTTCTTTTGGCCTCATCCCATGAGGGGCTTCAACGTCATTTGAACACTCTTGCCACTTTTTGTGATTTGAGACAGTTGACGGTGAATCTTTCTAAGACCAAGGTTATGGTATGCAATACTACCAAAGAGGCTCTATCCCATCTCCACTTCCTTTTCAAGGGTTAGGAGATCGATATCGCCACCTCTTATGTGTACTTGGGGGTTCTTTTCACTGGTCCCACTTTTGGTATGAAACTCGCCGCCCAAGCCCAAGTGTGTAAGGGGTATGCAGCTCTGTCTTTGCTAGAGATAAATTGCTTCAAAGCACAATTTCAGAATATACATGTGAAGATGATGATCCTTGATGCCTTGGTCAAGCCAACTATTACTTATGGGTCAGTGGTTTGGTGTCCTAGTCTTGGCCAGACCGAGTGGTCACGAGTTGAACGAGTCCAAACACTTTCTTCGACGATTCATTCGTTGCAAGGGCACAATCCCCCCCTCTATCAGAGTTTAGGGCTTCTCCTCTCCAACTTGAAATTATCTTCTTGATTATTGGTTATCTTCACATGATTCGTACTTTAGGAGATACCACTGCAGGTTGCAGGCGGTACCCTTACCTCGCACTTTGCTCATCGATGGAACTCTCTCCGAATTCTCGGGGAGGCCGGAGGAGCTGGTATTTTCAAGTTTCTCCCCTCCTGGCCAGCATTCAGATACAGATAGACAGGCTCCCCCCTTATTCTTTGGGAGTTCTCCCCCCCCTTGACTTAGTAAGGAGAAGATGCTCCACGAGATCTGGAAGGATGTTAGTCTCCAATACACCATATGCACATGGGTCTCTCTTGTTGCCCCTCTTTCCCCCAAGTTGTCTTTCTACCATGAGCACTTCTTACAAACACAGGAGGGCTGAATAGTTCCTCTAGAATGCCTTCAACAGCACACAATGCAAAGTCTTCGGATCACTATTGGGAAACTCAGGGTGTGTTCTCACCAACTCCGGATTGAGTCAAATCACCATCTTCCGACGAAGGAGCGGATTTGCTTGTTTTGCTCCTTGGGTGAAGTTGAAACCCTTCATCACTTTATTTTTTGTTGTCCCATTTATTATGATATCTGAGGTAGATTCCATTGCCTTTTCAAGGACAACTCTCGATTTGTTTCTACCTTCTTCAAATACCCGAACCAACGGTGTCTCGCACTCTTTCTTAGGGAGATAACTCAGCTTCGATGACATAAAAGTTCTCCAAATGGATCTCACCCTCCTCAACATCGGCTCATCACAACATACTTCACCATCTCCGATGAACCAGGTGACTCCGATTGGAAAGGCTCCACATCATCCAATTTGGACAGAAGCAAGGTCACTAGCCAGTGCACCCACAGTTTGTCAAGGTTCCAAACTAGCAATGGTCAGAGACATCGTTGACTTCTTCAACTCCAGTATTTCGGCCTCGCCTGTTAGAGGAGATTAGTTTTTCAAGGGTTCTTGAAGCTTGCCCCTCCTGGGCTGCTCCCTCACCCCTCCTCTCTCTCCATTCTTCTTGGTGTGCACTCCTCTTTTTTGGACTACAACCCTCCCCCCCTCTACTCTCCCTTTTCTTTTCCCTTTCTCTTTGGCCCGATTATTGGGTTTCATCTTGTATTTATTTTATTTATTTTCTTTGTTTGGCTTTTTAGCCTGCTAGCTAGAAGTCATTATTATGCTTCTTATAGTCCCTTGGGTCTTATTTTGGCCCACCGCAGACATTAATAATATTTCATTTCATTTCTCTCTCTCTTTATCACATCTCTCTTTGAGGACTACATGACATTGGCATCTTGGAGATCTTTATCACTGCCATCAAGAGACTATATGAGGTAGTTTTTGTTTTCGAACAGCTTTTGGTTTCTCATAGTTTGTTCAAAGCACCATTGGCATCAAACAAGGTCGTCCTCTTTCTCCTTCACTCTTTGGGATCTACATTGATGAGCTTAAAGAATTTATTCGTGAATACACACATCTTGACGATGATTGCCTTCCACATCATGTCATGATAGCTATATTGCTTTTTGCAGGTGATGTTCTTCTTGCTCATACTCCTGAGAGCCTACAAAGACAATTGGATGCTCTTGGTCGCTTTTGTAACTTAAAACAACTGGTAGTCAATCTTAGCAAGACGAAGTTGATGATCTTTAATGCATCAAAGAATACCCTATCTAAGTTTAAATTCTTCTATAAGGGCGAGTTAATTGAGATCACCACTGCTTACACATACTTGGAGGTTCAACTTACAAGTCCTTCCCTTAATCTTCAGCTAGCTTCATGGTCACGTCTTTGCAAGGGATACGCCTCTCTCTCAGTTTTGAAACACCAATGCTTCCAACAGCACTTTCAAGACATTCCTACAAAGATGCACCTCTTTGATTGCATAATCAAACCCACGGTCCTTTATAGATCTAATATTTGGGGTGCAAATCTAGGGTTTGTTGATTGGACTCACATTGAGAGGGTCCAAACTATTTTGCTTCAGCAATTTATCTAATGTAAAAGACCAATTCCCCAATGTATTGTACAGGATGAGTTTGGTGTTCATCCTCTTCGTTTTCAGAATTATTTTTTAGCTCCAACGCCTTGGGTCCATGGGTGACTGCACCTTAGGTGGAGAGAGATACCCATATTTGGCACTTTGCTCCCCATATGGGTATCTCTTGGCTCCATTCGGGAGGTTGGGACTAAGAACATTTCATCTTCATGTGTCCTGTTTATTATTGAGATTCAAAGGCGGTCCTATTGCTTGTATAGAGACTCACGTGGATCACTTGCCACTTTTTAGTTATCCTGACCAAAGATGCTTGACTCTTTACATCAGGAAAGCTATAACTCTTTAGTGTTGGTTATTACAAGGGAGACAAACTACTACTCAACTAATCACCTCATTCTTTCACTCTATCTCTATAGTCGAGAGTAATAAGCACTCATTAGAAAAGACAACTATCCAAAGTATTAATGACAGATCTATGCGCCCTTCTCTGCATACAAGAGTGGCTACTAGTGCTTCAGTTCTTTCTTGTTTCTTAGGATAAGACAAGACTGCAGTTCTTCAATGTCAGGTTTCAACCACCCCCGCACACCAAGGATTTGTAGACAAGCACAACTTACTAGTTTCTTGTCCTCTTCTATTGGTTCCACAACCATGGATGCTAGAAGAGTTTTGAGGGTTCAAACTCTATGTCCTCCCAAGATTATCCAACCAAACCCTCTTAGTCCTGGCTATTCTCCTAGGAGCATCCTTAGATCCTGTGTCGGCTTTTTTGGGATAGTTGGTGACGAAGACGAATGTGCTTCTACTTACATCCCACTACAAATTAATATTGGCGCTTGTGTCCATTGGAGCTCCTTTCTATCTCTATTGTACCTCAACTTGTAGATCTCTCTTAATCATTTCTTTTAACATGTTTTGGTTTATCCATTTTGGTTAACCCTCGAGGCTTTAATTTTACGTCATATAGTTGTTCCACTTTAGAGTAGTTTACACTAGATTCTATACTCTAGCTTATTTTCGTAATACTTTGTGGTTACTACAATGCATTGTAATTTATAACAGCTCTTTTCAATGATTCTCATTGCCCTACTTTACCTATCCGTGGAAATTAATAGAATTATCTTATCTTAATTATCTTATCTCTTTCTCATATGGCTTTGACTTCAGCAATGAAAGCCCTCTTTTGCAAACATCATAACACTAATTATCTATGGAATTGGCCATTCTTTTGTTTTAAAACCATTCTTTCGCTTTTTTAACCATTTTATTACCATACATATGTAAACAACTAAACGTTTCATTAGTTTATAAATTTTCCAACCTTTCCAACCAGAAATGCTTTTCGACCACCATCATTAGTAATTATCAGCAGCTCTAGGACGAAACGGGTAGACATGTCTCCCACTTAACATTGTCTATCAACGAAATTATAAACTAGCTTAAATATCTACAACACATTTATTAAACACCAAGAGATATCAAACTTGATATGTCTATCTTAAGCTTTTTAAATCTAAACATATAAGATAGATGCCTCAAGTTTGATATTTGTCAGTGTTTAATAGATATATGTACTATAGATATCTAAGCTAATGATAAATCATGTATCTTGCCAACCCATCCAAGCCCTACTTTACTAAATATCCAATTGTGATAATGACATTTTAGAATAATCCATGATATTTACCTAATATAATATTCAGATATCTTAATGGACTATTGTTCAGCTTATTCCATGCATATAGATTGTGATCATTCTTACTATAATCTGCCAAATGTACTCCTTTGAAGCAAAATAATAACCTTTTTAATATGATAAAAGATTTATCAAATGGCATGAGCTCTACCAATTCAATTCCTCAACTTTTAAAGAGGAGACCTAGGTTCAAATCTTGCCAAGTGATACATGCATAATTGCCAAACCGTTAGAATACTGCTCTGTGGTCACGATTATATTAGAGAAACTCGGCAAAACTCGCAATTTTTGTTGAGTCTAAGTCCGAGTTGGCCTTGCTGAGCCGCTCGGACTCGTGGCTCATGAGTCCAAGTTTTCAAGACTCGACCGAGTTTTTCAAAAACTCGCCAAGCACTCGGGACTTGTGAGTTTTTGAAAAACTCAAGAACTCATCAAGTCCCAAGCAAAAACTCAGCCGGCACGGGACAAGTTGGGAGAACACAATAAAATGCTTGTTTTTTTCATTTTGCCTCATTTTGCTTGTTGCAAACTAGAGAGAGAGCTCTGCCTACCTGCTACCACACCAAACAAAACACTAAAGTGCATCCTAACAACAGATTTTTTGCAGTTTAAAGGAATATAGCAGCGATCAAAAGCCACCCAACTGATTCATCTGAGGTAAGAAAACCTCTTTTCAACCATTTTTTTTTCTCTTTTTATGTTTCAAGCATGGTTTTTGTTTTTTTTTAAGATTCAAAACAAATGCAACAGCCACCCAACTGTTGCATTTGAGCTAGAAATATGAAAAACTCTTTCAAAGTTTAGCTGTCTTTTTTTCTCTTTCAGCTGTCTTGTTTTTTTCTCTTTTAAGTCATGCTTCATAAGTAATGCTGCTGTTTTTATTCTCTTTCAGCTATCTAGTTTTTTGTTATTTTTCTCTTTCATCTGTCAATGTTTAAGCCCTAGTCCATTTTTTTTTCAAGTAATGCTGCTGTTTTTTTCTCTTTCAGCTGTCAATGTTTAAGCCCTAGGGCATTTTTTTAAGTTTATATAATATAAGTAATTGTTTGTTGTTACTTGTTTCCATGTGCAGCCACAAGAAAACGTTGAAAAGAGATCCAGCATGGAAGTATGCAATTTTTGCAATTTTTGTGGGGCTCTCAATCATGGAGGCATAGACTGTCTCAAATACCATTTGGCAAAGCAAACAGGAAAAGATGTCGCAAAACATTAATTAATTTTTTGGTTGTTTCTACAGGAGGAATTGTATTCCTCAAGTCAGTGGAAGCATCGACACAAGTTAAGAGTGTCAATAGGCTTACAGAGTTGCTAGAGGACATTGTGTTAGAGGTGAGAGAGGAGAATGTTGTCCAAGTCATCCCAAACAATGCATGGCATATGTAGCAACTGGCAAGATGTTGGAGGAGAGATTCCCCACCCTTTTTTGGACCCCATGTGCAGCCCATTGTCTCAATTTGCTACTCGAAGACATTGGGAAATTACCTTGGTTGTCAAAGGTTGTACAAAAGGCCAAACCTATTACAAAATTTATCTACAACCATACATGGGTCCTCCAGCTCATGAGGCAATTTATTGGTGGGAGGGAGCTAGTGCGGATTGGAGTTACATGCTTCGCCACAAACTTTGTGACATTGCAAAGCCTCTTTGATGCAAAGGGGGCATTGAAGAAGATGTTTGTGAGCGATGAGTGGAATGCCGAAGACATTGCTAGATACAAACTCTCCAATGAGGGGCAAAAGGTGTATGACTATTTGTTTGATGATCCCTTCTAGATAGGCATGGATGAGACCATTAAGGTACAAGACTAAGTTTTTTATTTTATTTTATTATTTATTTTTTTAATTTAAATTATTTTTCCATTTGCGAATCTTGTATTGTAAATTTTTTTTATTGTTAAATATTTTTATTTAGCTTATTTTTCCTTTATTTCAGGTGTCAAAGCCTCTGGTGAGGGTTCTTTGTCTTGTTGATGGAGAACAATCACCAATGGGATATGTATATGAGGCTATGGATAGGGCAAAAGAGGCAATTGCCTCATTTTATAAATATTCCCACACCAAATACGGTCCCATTTGGGATATCATTGACCGATGGACATCTAAGCTCCATAGCCCTCTCATGCAACGGGGTACTAACTCAACCCCAAAGTTTTTTATGTTGATTCATTCCAGGTAGACTATGAGGTGATGGGGGACCTTCAACTATGCATTGATGAGGAAATGCGCACTAAGATACAAGATGAGATGCAAGCTCATAAGAAATGTGAGGGCATCCTTTTCCCATCCTCGTAGTGCATTCAAGCAAGGTCAACGGTCAGGTAAGCCTCATCGAATTATAATTTATTGTCTTTTTATTTTGTTTTAAAAACAATCTCAATTTACAATTTCACATGTAAATTATTAAATTTTCTTTTACTTGGTTGTTTCTAGATAAATAGTGGGAGGACTTTAGTGCATATACACCCAATCTACAATGCTTCGCCATTAAATTTTTATCTCAACCATGCAACGCTTTAAGTTGTGAGTGCAATTGGAGTATGTTTGAGCACATACACCACAAGAAGCACAATAGGCTTACACACGAAAAATTGAATGATCTTGTGTTTGTTCATTACAACCTTCGCCTCCACCATAAAAATATAATAGGAACAAGTAACGAGGCCATTGACCTAGATGAGATTGATCCATTATCTGAATGGATCACAAAGCCATAGCAGGAGCAGCAACAAGGGACTCTCTTCTCCATCGATGATTTTGAAAAGCTAGCAGAAAAGTTAGCAACCAAGGCACAAGAAAAGGCACAGGCATAACGACAAATTGAGAATAGAGCTTTTGCTACGGCAAAGCACAAAAACATTATATGATCTTGAGCATTGTCATGAATCATGACACATTTTGTAATTTGTACCTTTTCTATATTATAAGCAATACAAGAATATTTGAATTTTTAACGCATTAAAATTTATTTATTTAAGATGTGTTTTGTCACTTTCATGTGTAGTTTAAGGCTTTAAGCTTGTATCAATTGCCACTTTCATGTGTACTTTAAGCTTGTATCACTTACGGTGTTAATTTGTTATTTGCATAATGTTGATTTATTGTGATATGCTTGAAAAAAAACTTTTTTTCAATGAAAACTTGCATTTTCTTTCTTTTTATTTTGGCTGAGTTTTCCCAGGTTTTTTGCCGAGTCCCAAGTTTTTCCAACTCTTTGCCTTGTCAGGTCCAACCCAAGTCCACATTTCTCAACTATGGTCACAATGTCATACAGGTGGGGCCTCTCTCTCTCTCTCTCTCTATAACATATGAGAGAAAGGTATCAGGACAGTGTGCAACTAAAAACTACTCCAAGATAAATTAGGGGAAAAAAAAAGACCAACAAGTAATCTAGACCCACCCAAAATCAAAATCTGAACATGCAGAAGCTCTAATAACAAAGGTGATAATCCTTGTGTACTAAACCTCATGACACTTGAAACACTGCTCATGTCAGTCTACTTTGTAACGATGCTATCTAACAAGGCTAGAAAGATGACAAATAATCCACTAAAACTACAATAATCACCACTAGTTCAATATATGCTAATACTGAATTATCATATCATATCCAGCACTAAAATCTACCTCTTTTCATTGCACCATTGTGCAGTGTAAAGACAAATGATGTGGATCAATTCTTGTTGCTGTCAAAAACACATAATGTAAAAATTTCATGAAAGATACCTGGTGAGGTTTCAAGATACGTGAAATCATAGGCGACAATCTGACTTCTTCTTCATTTTTTTCCCTGGCAATATTCACAATGTAGCCTTCCACAGCATTACCTAATAAGTCTTTCTCACTGGCCCATGCTTTGCCTCCATATGAACTACTTGATCCCTTTGACCACTGCTCAAGCATAGACTGCTGTTGCAGCATCTTAAGATGATCTTGGCGCTCCTGGTAAACGGGAAGATTGATTTTTGAATAACTATCCTAACATAAATATAATATTTCTAATTGAATTCAGTAACATTTATATTCAATCCATGCGTTAATGTACCAAAATAAAACATATATAATGACCTTCTCAATCGCAATTTTTTTCTTGGTTTCTTCTTCAAGCTCTGTGTCATCCATTATCCTGTGGATTCTTCTCCCTTTCTGCCATTTACTGCTGAGGATATTAAACAAAAAATCAATTATTCAAATGCAAGAAGTTACTTAAAGAGAGCAACTTTTATTCATACATGCTGTAGCAGCGATTCTTACATATTTGACCTTTCAACATAGAATTTTGATCACTGTGAAAAGAATGAAAAATATATTAAAGAGATAAGCAGTTATTTAGAAATCACAAGGGTCACACTAAAGAAAGGACATGCACCACAACAGTCTACACAAAATATATATTAAAGAGATAAGCATCAAATAAATTGTGGAAGCATGCACTCTAATAGCATTCCAATAGAGCACTCATCACAAGGCAATAACTGTTTGTAGAAATATTCTTTAATGATTACATGCATGGTACATTGTTTATTAATTACAAGAGTCACCCTAACAAAGGGACCTGTCTATTGAACACTTTGGAAATAGTCTATACTATGTTTCTATGCTTAGTAACTAACATCACTTGAAGGTACCAAGCAGAAGCAATTTAAAGTTCTAAAGATAAAATTTAGAGCCTCATCTAAATTTGATTCATGTGTTCATGACAGAGGTTTTTAGTTGTTACAAACTTGAAAACAATCCCCAGGTTGATGATGTAGCTCCTGAAAAATGAAGCCTAACCAATTGGGTGAGTGTGTTGATTTTCCTGTTCAGGCTTTTACCTGAGACATTTTCTAATACCGCTGTAGTTGTACTTAATGGAGTTTCTAACGTACCTATTGATGGTCTTGTCATTAAATAGGGGCTTATAACTGTAATAATGCTGCCTCATGATCTAAACTCAAATAATTTTTTCTTCCCCGCATACAACAGTAAAGAATACGTATGTGGGAAATAATTTTTTTTTAACTAGTGAAATGACCTTATTTAGTATTCTGACTGCAGTCGAACCATGGAATCTGGTATGGTCAAAATCACTAGCAAGGCAACTATCAGTCCTCAAATCTACCAAGAAAATTATTTAAGCGTTTTCTGCCTTAGATCCCCACATGATTAAAGTCCCTTTCAGTACTCCATCTTGACTATGGTATTTTTATATTATATGAATTTACTGCTTTCTCCCTGTTAGCATTGCTTCTCTTGCCATTTGATGACACAAATTAAACAAATCCTAAGCATTATCTGCATTAGAATCTCACATTATTAAAGTCCCTTGTGGTTCCCCATCTCAGCTATAGTCTTCTTATACTATATGAATTTAAATTCTCCTCCATTTTTAAATATCTACAGCTTATGGACTAGCAAATCCTACAGGGTTTTGTAGTTTAGTGTTTGTAATATAGTGGTGATGTGCATTTCACATTTAATGTTAGTCAAATTAGTTTCAATAAAAATAATAAAAATAAATCTTAAATATAAGCTATCCAAAAGTGGTTGCTTTATGAAACGTCTTCTTAGATTGCCTTTAATTTTTTCATGTATTTAATTTTCTGATGTATAATCTATTGTTCAAGCAGTGGAGAAAGTCAGGCCTGCTTTTTCCTTGATAAGCATCAAGTCTCCTACCTTCCAATAATACAAAATACACAAATCCTAAGCATTATATGCTTTAGGATCCCACATGATTAAAGTCTCTTATGGTTCTCCAACTCCACTATAGTCTTCTTATACCATCAAAATTTAAATTCTCCTTCATTTGTAAATTACTGTAGCCTATGGACTAGCTAATATTACATTCAGCATTTCACTTAGTCAAGTTAATGTCGAAAAAAAAATAATAATATCTCAAATATGAACAGTTTAGTATTTGTGATATCACCTTGAAGCCTTTGCAAGGAAGATCCAAAAAATGTTAACCATCATCTTCTATTAACTTGTCTGCTCACTTGGAAAATATGGTAATCACAACAGCAAGATTCCAAATGAGACCTAGATTTGCACGGTGACACTCGTTATGATGCCAATCCAATGGCTATGTTTTACTAACACTTGAAAATAAATGTTCCATCTTTCCCCACTTGTCTATTCATTTCATATAGTAAAAGACTGCATAAAAATCGGTTGCACAAAGTTAAGAGACTTGTCATATCCGACTTTCCTACTCACAGATAGTATTGTACAAAGCTACCGTTTGGATAAAGTTCGGTTGTTTCTGTTAATGTTGTTCTTTTGTATATGAGCAGTCCCATGCTTCCTATATGAATTTGGCTAGTTGCTAAACAAGTTCACACAATTCATTCGATTAAGATCATAGTAACAAATTCCAAAATAAAGATCCATGTGGGAAGCCAAAAAATCCAAAATTTGAAATTTTGGAAGAAATAAAACAAACACCAAAAAATTCAAATATATATTTTATGCCCAGTTTAAATACATCCAAGGGTAATATATACACATAAATACAAGTATACCTTCACTTTTACCTAGAAAAAAAAACCTTCAAGAGTTTCCAATTGATAAAAGGAAGAAAAAAAAAACAGCTAGTCAAAAATGGATTTCCTTACCCAAAATCCAATGCACGAAGCATGTCATCTGAGGACACAGAATCACTATCCAATGTGGAGCAGCTCACTACCTTTGCAGCCTGGTTATAGTCATCTACCAGAGAAGCCAGTGGATTGCAGTCACAACAAAAGCAGTACCATTTACAATTGGTTACATCTATCAATTTTCCTGCTCCAAAATTTCTCTCTATGCACTTCTCACAAAACACCTTTTCACATACATCGCAGCAGATCAAGTCACCTCCTTGCCCACACCAACAGCAAGAAGATTCCGATCCATCAGGATCCTGAAAATACACTCTAATTACAAGACTTTCAAAACAAATAGTAATAAAACACAAAGCAAACTCCTGTTGAAGCATATCTTACCTTCTGTAACGGCCTCATGTCATAAGAGTACTTGCAATCTTTGCAAATTGTAACACCAAGCAATGGATGTTTAATCACACCAGATGCTTTAATTAACCTGCCACAAGCTGTGCACTTAAATTTCCTGTGTTCTCTGTGTGCATCCATTTCTGAAATATCTTCATCAGGAGAATCTTCATCATCAGATATCATTTCAAGATCGACAATTTCAGTAGTGACAACAGCTGATTTGGATACCATATGCAAGTGGCCACAGTGAAGATCTTCCAACCCATTTCCGTTTGTGTTCATTTCATCGTCACTATCAATGATCACAGTGCGTATCCTTTTGCCATGAATATCAAAATCTTGACCCTCACTTGGGCGTTTCAAACTACTAGATTTTAGCATAGTATGGTCCTCAGGAAGACAGAGAAACGGTGGAGAGCTTTTAGCCTTACTAGTGTCCCAATTAACTTCATTGGCAATTTTAAGATTATCAGTTGCCTTTTGAATCTCTTGCACTGATTTGCCAGTAGCTGGCCCATTCAACATTTTACCAGACTCATCCAGGGGTTGTTGATTGTATCTGAATTTTATATTTCCATTTTCATCGATGTCCTTAAAGCCAGATTTCACACCATGAAAAGCCTGGGACAAAGGCTGAGGGTTGTTGACTCCATTCCGAGAAACCGAACCCACAACAGCCTTTGGAATATCATCCTTAGCCTGAAAATAATGCAAGCCAAATAGAGGTAAAAAAATGTCCACCCCATCAAGATCAAAATAATAATTTAAGAATGCAAAATTATGTCCACTACACATCATTGGAAAGGACACAAAAGCATGAAATTCCTTATAAATAAGCCCATTAATCACCCTAATCATAACATTGAGTTAATAATCTTCCCAAGATTGTGAAATTTACTATTTGTAATCAGGAACAACATGAGAAGACAATATAAAAATCTGAAACAGGATTACTTTTGATATCATCTTCATTCTTTGCCTCTCATTTCTCCTCCGTTTCAGACGTCTTTGCATTTTGCGAGCCCTTTGAACATCTTCCTCCTCTCTCACCTATTACATATCTCAATTAAAGTGAGACCATATTCTCATTTCAACATAGCCAATTCCATAACAATAATACAGTAAAAATTCAAAGCACAAATCCCTATTACCCCTCTATATGTGTTGGAGGAACTTATTATATAAGTTATCAAAACAATAAGTTTGGGAATTAAATTATGAAGTTGCATCTTTGGGGAAAAAATAACAATTTGCACATGCTAACCCCATCCAAGATTGGCATGCTTCTCAAGTGCACTATTGAAGACTAAAAATGGAGACAAAACTATTTGATAATCTAAAATGGTATATAAAGACTGTCTCAAAAATAGACAATGACAGCTTGAAAGAACTCTTTGAATGCAAAAGATCACAAAGCCCCAATTTGGCCATACAATGGAGAAGTAAATTTGTCACCACATGGAAGGTCAACTTGTGCATCTGACAGTAGTTAAAAGGGTTTGGAAATGCTTTTTGCATTATAGCATATATTGCCAGGCCAGTGAAGCATCTGACAGTAGTTAAAAGGGTTTGGAAATGCTTTTTGCATTATAGCATATATTGCCAGGCCAGCAAAGCATCTGACAGTAGTTAAAAGGGTTTGGAAATGCTTTTTGCATTATAGCATATATTGCCAGGCCAGCGAAATACAGCTGAAGCCACTCACTGGGGAAAATAAATTTATTTGAAAAGAATTTCCCCAGAAGAAATAGCATCAATCATTAATGTAGAACAAAATCGCATCATAGGAATATGACAATGTAAACATTAAATAAATACCAAAAGGAATCTGTTCATTTTCCCTGAATCTAGCTGTAGCATAATTAGGAAACTGAGATGCATTCTGAGTAAACGAAATAAGCAGAACTACAAATGAGTTACTGTAATGAACAGAAAACCATCATCTCCTAGGGCCCCTTCAGGGGATGTATGCTTTTAGGCTGAATGTAAATCAGCATATAATTTAAGTGCTCTCTTCATCCCAACAAGTACAGACAACTTTTAAGATGAAGCTGGCAAAAGCATGCATCCAGAAATATAGCTAGTCCACTAATATCTGAACAGTTACTCCAATGACTAAGTTCTCTGGATACAGGAATACGAGGGCCTCCTTGGTACGCATAGGAAGTACCTGGTAAGACGCCCTAATTTTCCATACACAAGTGCAGGGTAGCTGGTATTATGTATAAAATCTGAATATAATTAATGATGACTTTCTAACAATTATGTTTGCTAGCCTAAGTAGGCCTGATGGTGAAGCTTGGGTACCTCAAATAGAAGGTCCAAAGTTCAAATCCTAAGGGAAATAGTACTCCTCATAGGCAGATAGCAGAACACAAGTGCCTTCTTCCACAAAAAGTGGGCTCTGGGAAGTCCAGGCTGGTCTGATATGCTCAATGTTCATAGACCTTAAAAGTTAACTTAGAAAATATCAAATGACATTAGTTCAACCAGTTCAATTCCTCAACTTTCAAGGAGGAGACCCAGGAAAGTGACACATGCATAATTGTCAAGCTCTTGTAATACCACTATATGGTGATGATTTAATACGGGTGGTGCCCGTTTCAATCCTATATAACCAATTTGAAAAAAAAAGAAAAAAAACTAACTTAGAAAATAGTTTCATCATTTAATATAGTAATATTCTTAGGCATCGTAGCAAAGATTGACCACATATCTGTGCTCTCTTGTACATGCCTTCTGTGATCATGTGTGAAAGTTGAGAAGCCACTGCTAAAATCCATTACTTCCCGTTTGCTGTCCTACTTTGTAAAGAACATCATCCACTCTGGTTTTACTTACAAACTTTACTAACAGACAGAAAACAAGCATGAAAACATTAAACTACAAAGAAAAGGACACATTGTTCTCTTTAAAGTTCAAAATCATGATGATAATATAAATCTAAGTTGTGTAGAATATAGTTTTGAATGAATTGGACATGAGAGATTGAAATTAATCATGTTCTTTTACATGATAGAAGTTGTCTCCAAGGAAGTCCAAGCAACAACGAATGCGTGATATTTGTTTTTAAATTATTTCATTTTTTGGGCATTCTTGCATAACATCTACAAAAATGCCACTGTTGTGGATATTAGCAGCCGGTATAGCCCAGGGCTGCCCCCATTCTGGCTTTGCTAGCATGAGTACACACAGCCACATAACTAGTTAGTATTGATCATGTAAACAAACAAGCATGTGCAAAGAAGATTAAAATCTCACATGCCTTAAACAAGTCCCAGACACAAACAGCGATTTTCTTATACATTGTAACAAACCAATTACTCAAACATTATCTATGTATTTCCATCATTACTACCTTTCTGAATTTACTCTTCTGTTCTTCAGTTAGACCACACTCCTTTTCATTTGCAACTGCAGCTGCATATATAGGATTTCTTGCACAGTTCTCAAGATCATCTATCTCTTCCACCTAACAGAACAAAAAATCTTAGCACTTTATTAGATAAATAACAAACAAACTAATCAAAATGTTTCTATGTACTTTGAGAATGCACCTCCAAAGACAACAGATTTGTAAAGAGAACAAAATTCAAAAGTTATTTACAAGAAAGCATCCCAATCCTTGAATCCATATAAACTTCAAATTCAATGAAATAAATGATATGTGCAATGGCATCCAACTAAGCACTACTTTTAATACCTCGTTGACACCAGGAAGATTCAAACCCATAGTTGCTGCTTGTTCAGGAGTCGAAGCCAAGTACACAGCTGCCCACTGTTTGGACCCAAAATTATTGCTCTTCTGTACATCAGCTTCTGTTTCAAAAAAATTATCCACTAAGCCCCAATCTTTATCCTCTGTGTTTTGTCTTTTATCTGCCGTATGTTCTTTAATAGCAAGTTTCTTAACAAGAAAACCACTAGCTCCTTCCTCCAACAACTTTCCACGATGCCTGTTGCCCACCCACTTAAATAAGCCAACCTTAAAGTTTGAAAGGCATCGAACATGTTTAAGTAGAGCATGGTTTCAAGGTTTTACCTTCTCAAAGGCCGACATGCATGCAGATCACATTCAGCTTCACTTATGAAATCCTTAATTTCTGTTGTGGGTTGAAAACCAGCCCAAAGAATGCGCTTTTTCCAAGCCTCTGTACTGCATCCTTCAGGAGCTTGTTTTTCTATACACTTATATAATGTGGGAAGTTCAATTCCAGCATCATCAAGTTGTTCCTACAACATATATAATCATATGAAATTCTAAGCAAGTGCATTTCATTTATACTCGCCAAAATCTATTAAATTTTTATACAGACATTAACCTGCATGGTTGTCAATGCAAAGAAGTCGATAGAGAAGGTAGATGCACATTGAATTTCTAGGAAGGCATCTGTAAAAATGTATGGATTATATATACTGACACAAAAACAGGTCCTCCAAAAAATTAGCAAAATATAATAGAAATATGGAGTTAATGGAGATAAAGGTAAGAAAACCTGCATGTATCAGTCTGTCCAGATATTTACTAAAAACCTTGTTCCAGCAAGTCTGAAAATTTTGACCAAAGCAAAAACTGGTGTAATGATAAGAAAATAACTATAGATCACATTTGAGAATATGCAACAAATGAATACTTGAAACTGTAATACGAAAATGGAAAGGGACCCATAAAACATGAAAGAAAGGCAAAGACTACAGCTGATAGTTGAAGCACTTAAGATTTCAATACGAAGATGCAACCATTTCATGCCTACGTTTGTGCAAGATTTGAAAAAGACACCTATAAACTGAATTAGTGGAAAAGCCAGAGGCTACAATGATCTTCACAATCTGAAGACAATAAACATGCTTTAACAAAGAAGGTAAACAGTAAATAACTTTCTCAGGCACACCCATGGATTTAAGTGGTTTTAGGTGTTTTAAAAAGCCCCAAAATTCTTGTGACACTCTACTGCACCAATGGAAGCCACATACAGAGTTAATGATGCCTCAGATGCAGGATAGAAAGGGCATGGTAGGAAAAGAGTTTCTCAGTGTGATTTACTAACAAATCAAATTAAGATCTTAAATACTCGTCTGATCCAACCTTTTCCAGACTTGCATGTAATGTCTGGATATCTATGAAGGACCTGATTTCAATTTGTTTTTCCTCATATGACGCTGATAAGAAGATTGCTAGTTCATTTATCTCAAATCCACTGTTAATTTATTTATAAAAGGTAAAGTAGTTTTTAATGTCCGCAAGACTATAGGCCATATGAGATGACCCTAACCATACTCCAGTTACTGAAGCATGGTGTACAACCTAACCACCTGCAGGATTCAAACCTTAGACCTCTATTCAGAGATCAAAGAATATAGCACTCATTTCTATAGCAGGTATTTATACATTATGATGTGCAAATTTAGTTTGGTATATGTTTATAACCCTAACTAATCTGCTTGTATGCACAACAAAATCCCGATGTAGATCTGCTTTATACATCACTTGGAGATTCAAGAAAATTTCCAACATCCCCCTGAAAATTCTATTTATGAACATTTTTCAGTATTTCTCAAGTAGGACCATTCTTTAAATAGGCCCCAACAGTTCTGACCTTAATCAGGTATCCATTTACAAAAGATCATCTTTGCCTCTTTGGGTTTTACATCATGTTTGCTTTTGCAACTGCCACTTTGGGCTTTATGACACCACGTGACAGGGTTTCACACCAATATTCACCTAATGATGTGTAAGCTGCCCCAGTCCAAGCATTACCCTGATCAGTCCTGCCTGCTTCATTGGATCTTAGGGCTTTTTAGGTACCCACTTAAATCAAGGGTATTAATTTCAAAAATGGCCATGATCCTTATCTTGTCGATACTGCCTTATCTCTCCCTTTTGTGAATTTTCTAAGGGTCCTTTTTTGTTTGAATGCTTCATCCCTAAACATCTTGAAAGCACATTCAATTTTACATGGTTGACACTTGATCCTATGCACACAAACAGATATTGAATCCATCAAACAATATGTAAAAATTATTTGACTTTCTTGTCACGTAGAAAATCTCCTACAATAAAATGCTTTCGACAAGTAAACATATCCTATTCAGGAGATTTTGACAATGACTTTGCAATCTTTTGACATTAGTTTTTTGAAAAAATTTCTTGTCACTATGGTTCTTTAAACCACAAAAACAACATGGAAGCAAGCCCCAACACTTCGTATTTTCATGCACTGAACAGCCACAGAAGCTGCATGAAACGTTTGGAGGAAAGATCTATGAGCAGAGAGTTCACTATGGGCTCACCTCCTCCAACCATCATAAGTAATCTTTTTAGAGGGGATTTCAAAAGCAAGGTCTTAGAGGTAATCACAACAACTCGTTTTTTTCACACTCACAGGTAAATTGCCAAAAAAAGCATGGGGCCAAGTTTAAGCAAGTTCTCATGCAAAAAATAGAAATAAAAAAAACACTCGTTAGTAATTGCAAAAATCATAAAAACTCACCAAAACTGGTCTAGCTGAGTTTTGCCATGTTTTTGATAGGAACAATTTTTGTAGTATTTTTTTAATGAATTTAAATATTTTTCAAGGTCTATATTTTAATTAACCCTTTCTTTTCTTTTTTTTTTAAGCGAAAAACCCCTTGCGGGGTCGCCTTGGTCTAAGAGACCACGAACAGGGGGTTCTACACCGTCAAAGTCACCCGGGGGTTGCACCCAGCCCTGCCCGCACCAACATTATCAATTGGATTTTGGGTACCCAATTCAGCTTTTTGGTAGGGTGGAGATTCGAACCTAGGACCTCCTTTGGAGGATTGCCCTCTCCTCTCCAACTCACCTACAACACCTGGGTGCATGAACTAATAGTTTAGCTGAGTGAAAACCTTGGGTATTCTTTCAAATGGAAGACTATAATGCTTACAACCCTCACCTTGTTGCAGATAATTGCTTTTCTTAATTAACCCTTTCAACGAGTATTTGCCAAACCCATAATCCAGGTCAAAATTTTGGGTTTTGAGCAGTTCTGAAGTCCAAGTTTTCCAACTATGCTGCAACAAATACAAAATTACAAACTTCAACCCAAAAGGAGCAAAACATATTTCTGTGTAAAAAGGCATTGTGTGGAACATGTACATCTTATGTATGGTATAGATGTAATGTAGGTATAATATAGGCATGGTAGAACGTAGGCCCAAACTATTGAAGAAGATTTGTAGTCAAGAATAGGTGGATCACAAGGAAATATCTAGAAGTGAAAGTGATTATCATTGGTCTATGTCCATTTGTGTAAAATTGTCACCAGCCAACATACAAGTCAATGTTATATTTGATGATGTCTGAAGGAATTGAGATTAAACATCCCAAGTTGGATCCCAAGAGCCCTCTTGGTATCTAATGTAACAAAACAACTTCCAAAAATAGCAACAGCAACAATAAATCTCAAAAATGCAGTAACAGAAAAGCATTCCACAGCAATAAATTGCAATAGTGAATCACCGATCCAAATTTCAAGTCAAAGAACAAAACTGGCCACTCGGAGAGGGCAAAGTCTCTTATGTGCACCAGAGGTGAAAAAAGATTACAAGTATGAATGATAAGACAACTACAACACAACGCGTCCATTTATAGTCTAAAACAATAAACAAAACCTAACCTTGGCGCTCAAGGGCTAACTAACCTAACCTTGGGCCCAAGCTAAAATAATAAAGATAGCCAACACGGCTATATTGGAGTCGTTACATGGCTTCCCCCCTTAGAGAGATTTGTCCTCAAAGCTGGAAAGTAATGGAGAATGCTCGTTGGCTCCCATGTCACATTTTCATCCGAAAGATCCTTCCACTCAATGAGATACTCCTGCACCTAGCAAGGCAGCAGATTACAAACTCATGATTGCAAGACAACTTTCCATTGGAGGTCAATACGCCCTTCCTCACCCAATACAAGAAGCTCCATTTGGAACTGCACCTTTTGACCAATCACCTGCTTAAGACAAGAAACATGAACAATAGGATGGATTTTGGAAGTAGGAGTAAGCTTTAACTGTTATGCCACATCCCCAATTTGGCAAACCACCTTGTAAAGACCATAAAACTGGGGTGCCAAGTTCTGACTAGACTTGTTCTTCACAAACAACTACTCATAAGGCTAGAGCCACAAAAAGACCATATCACCCACCTCAAATTGTCATTCCAAACAATGCAAATCTTGTTGTTGCTTCATACGGTTTTGTGCCTAACTAGGATTATCTTTGAGGAGTGAAGAAAAATGTAACGTTGTTGAGGCAATTCATCTACCTAGGCCACCTTAGAGGAGCTTTGAACATAGTCTACTACATATGGTGGTTTCTACCCATACAATGCTTCAAATGGGGACATCTTGAGAGAGAAATGATAAAAAGTATTATATCACCATTTGGCTAAGAGAAGTCATGTAAACCGTTAATATTGTATGTCTTGGGCAAAGCATTAAAGGTATGTACCCAAACATTTTTCACAATCTCTATTTGGCTATCCGACTAAGAATGAACAATTCCCTCCAAAAGTTTCTAGTGAAAATCAGATCACGATCACTAATATTAAACCTGGGTATACCATGTAGTTTGAAAACGAAGTCAAAGAAATACCTTGGCTATATTGTTGGCAATGAATGAGTGTAGCAAAAAGACAAAAGTGGGCATACTTCGAAAGGTGATCCACCACCCTCTGATTTGGAAAGACCTTCAATGAAGTCCACAAAGATGTGCTCCCATTGGCAATCCAAGATAGGTAGGGGCTGCAACAATACTGGAGATTTAACTATTTCCCCCTTATTCCTCTGGCACACTTCACATTCAGCCACAAATTACTTGATATTTGCATTCATGCCTTTCCAAACGGACTGGTTCACCATTTGATAGGATTTGAGAAACCCAAGGTGTCCTGCCTATGGTGAAGCATGTAATGCTTAAAGAAATTTTTTCTTGACCATGAAAGACTGAATGGGATAAATAGGATCCTTCTTTTTGAGAACCCTATCAACATATGAGGATAAGGGAGTGGACGGGTTACCAACCTCCACATCATGAATCACGCAAACAATCTTAGGGTCCGAATGCCATTCCTCTTGAAGTTGGGAAAGCCACTAAGGGGACTAGAAATAGCATTGATAGTAGAGTCTTCATATTTGTACTCAATGGAAAAGTCATACCCCAACAAGTTGGCCAACCATTTGTTTTGTTCTAGGCAAGAGAGACGTTCAAAGAAGTGCTTAAGACTACTATGGTATGTTTGGATAATAAAGCGGTGGCCCAATAGATAAGGCTTTCATTTCTCCACTACATGCAAGATAGCTAGTCTCTTTCTCATAAGTGGAACAACCCAAATTCTTGTCAAAGATTTCAAAGCCAAAGGGTGACCTTTTTGCATCAAAAAGGCCCCAATACTTGCTAAAGCATCAAATTCAATAACTTGCTAAAGACAAGAATAGCTAAAGCAAAGGTGGTGCACATGGCCTCTTTTAAGGCATAAAGGCACTGGAAGCCTCATCACACCAAATAAAGGAATCATTCTTGGTGAGAGACTTTAGTAAGATCAAAGGGCATGACTAAAAACTTATAATGACCCTCATGAGTACAAAAGGCAATTTTAGGAATATCCTCTTCTCTAACCCTAATGGGCATAGGAAATTTACCTTTGATTGTAATCTTGTTGATTCGACGGAGATTGGGGCACATGCGCTAAGAATTGTCCTTGCAGGGAACCATGAGCACCAAATATGAATAAGAACTAGTACAAGGATGGATAACTTCTCTTGAATCAACTTCTCCATTTTGTACTTTTGAGGCTGGAGATAACTGTAAGGAGAATGTTCCTTTGCCCCTGCCTATTGTAAGAAGTAAACACTACATATCTTATCCACCCTAGGAATATGTTGGACAACCCCAATCCTCAAATAGTGAGAGCATACTAACATCTAACCTAGGATAATCCTAAGGCCATAGAACCAATAATGCCTAATATATTTAAGCTGAGTGAAAACCTTGGGTATTCTTTCAAATGGAAGACTATAATGCTTACAACCCTCACCTTGTTGCAGATAATTGCTTTTCTTAATTAACCCTTTCAACGAGTATTTGCCAAACCCATAATCCAGGTCAAAATTTTGGGTTTTGAGCAGTTCTGAAGTCCAAGTTTTCCAACTATGCTGCAACAAATACAAAATTACAAACTTCAACCCAAAAGGAGCAAAACATATTTCTGTGTAAAAAGGCATTGTGTGGAACATGTACATCTTATGTATGGTATAGATGTAATGTAGGTATAATATAGGCATGGTAGAATGTAGGCCCAAACTATTGAAGAAGATTTGTAGTCAAGAATAGGTGGATCACAAGGAAATATCTAGAAGTGAAAGTGATTATCATTGGTCTATGTCCATTTGTGTAAAATTGTCACCAGCCAACATACAAGTCAATGTTATATTTGATGACGTCTGAAGGAATTGAGATTAAACATCCCAAGTTGGATCCCAAGAGCCCTCTTGGCATCTAATGTAACAAAACAACTTCCAAAAATAGCAACAGCAACAATAAATCTCAAAAATGCAGTAACAGAAAAGCATTCCACAGCAATAAATTGCAATAGTGAATCACCGATCCAAATTTCAAGTCAAAGAACAAAACTGGCCACTCGGTGAGGGCAAAGTCTCTTATGTGCACCAGAGGTGACAAAAGATTACAAGTATGAATGATAAGACAACTACAACACAACGCATCCATTTATAGTCTAAAACAATAAACAAAACCTAACCTTGGCGCTCAAGGGCTAACTAACCTAACCTTGGGCCCAAGCTAAAATAATAAAGATAGCCAACACGGCTATATTGGAGTCGTTACATGGCTTCCCCCCTTAGAGAGATTTGTCCTCAAAGCTGGAAAGTAATGGAGAATGCTCGTTGGCTCCCATGTCACATTTTCATCCGAAAGATCCTTCCACTCAATGAGGTACTCCTGCACCTAGCGAGGCAGCAGATTACAAACTCATGATTGCAAGACAACTTTCCATTGGAGGTCAATACGCCCTTCCTCACCCAATACAAGAAGCTCCATTTGGAACTGCACCTTTTGACCAATCACCTGCTTAAGACAAGAAACATGAACAATAGGATGGATTTTGGAAGTAGGAGTAAGCTTTAACTGTTATGCCACATCCCCAATTTGGCAAACCACCTTGTAAAGACCATAAAACTGGGGTGCCAAGTTCTGACTAGACTTGTTCTTCACAAACAACTACTCATAAGGCTAGAGCCACAAAAAGACCATATCACCCACCTCAAATTGTCATTCCAAACAATGCAAATCTTGTTGTTGCTTCATACGGTTTTGTGCCTAACTAGGATTATCTTTGAGGAGTGAAGAAAAATGTAACGTTGTTGAGGCAATTCATCTACCTAGGCCACCTTAGAGGAGCTTTGAACATAGTCTACTACATATGGTGGTTTCTACCCATACAATGCTTCAAATGGGGACATCTTGAGAGAGAAATGATAAAAAGTATTATATCACCATTTGGCTAAGAGAAGTCATGTAAACCGTTAATATTGTATGTCTTGGGCAAAGCATTAAAGGTATGTACCCAAACATTTTTCACAATCTCTATTTGGCTATCCGACTAAGAATGAACAATTCCCTCCAAAAGTTTCTAGTGAAAATCAGATCACGATCACTAATATTAAACCTGGGTATACCATGTAGTTTGAAAACGAAGTCAAAGAAATACCTTGGCTATATTGTTGGCAATGAATGTGTAGCAAAAAGACAAAAGTGGGCATACTTCGAAAGGTGATCCACCACCCTCTGATTTGGAAAGACCTTCAATGAAGTCCACAAAGATGTGCTCCCATTGGCAATCCAAGATAGGTAGGGGCTGCAACAATACTGGAGATTTAACTATTTCCCCCTTATTCCTCTGGCACACTTCACATTCAGCCACAAATTACTTGATATTTGCATTCATGCCTTTCCAAACGGACTGGTTCACCATTTGATAGGATTTGAGAAACCCAAGGTGTCCCGCCTATGGTGAAGCATGTAATGCTTAAAGAAAATTTTTCTTGACCATGAAAGACTGAATGGGATAAATAGGATCCTTCTTTTTGAGAACCCTATCAACATATGAGGATAAGGGAATGGACGGGTTACCAACCTCCACATCATGAATCACGCAAACAATCTTAGGGTCCGAATGCCATTCCTCTTGAAGTTGGGAAAGCCACTAAGGGGACTAGAAATAGCATTGATAGTAGAGTCTTCATATTTGTACTCAATGGAAAAGTCATACCCCAACAAGTTGGCCAACCATTTGTTTTGTTCTAGGCAAGAGAGACGTTCAAAGAAGTGCTTAAGACTACTATGGTATGTTTGGATAATAAAGCGGTGGCCCAATAGATAAGGCTTTCATTTCTCCACTACATGCAAGATAGCTAGTCTCTTTCTCATAAGTGGAACAACCCAAATTCTTGTCAAAGATTTCAAAGCCAAAGGGTGACCTTTTTGCATCAAAAAGGCCCCAATACTTGCTAAAGCATCAAATTCAATAACTTGCTAAAGACAAGAGTAGCTAAAGCAAAGGTGGTGCACATGGCCTCTTTTAAGGCATAAAGGCACTGGAAGCCTCATCACACAAAATAAAGGAATCATTCTTGGTGAGAGACTTTAGTAAGATCAAAGGGCATGACTAAAAACTTATAATGACCCTCATGAGTACAAAAGGCAATTTTAGGAATATCCTCTTCTCTAACCCTAATGGGCATAGGAAATTTACCTTTGATTGTAATCTTGTTGATTCGACGAAGATTGGGGCACATGCGCTAAGAATTGTCCTTGCAGGGAACCATGAGCACCAAATATGAATAAGAACTAGTACAAGGATGGATAACTTCTCTTGAATCAACTTCTCCATTTTGTACTTTTGAGGCTGGAGATAACTGTAAGGAGAATGTTCCTTTGCCCCTGCCTATTGTAAGAAGTAAACACTACATATCTTATCCACCCTAGCAATATGTTGGACAACCCCAATCCTCAAATAGTGAGAGCATACTAACATCTAACCTAGGATAATCCTAAGGCCATAGAACCAATAATGCCTAATATATTTAAGCTAGTGATGATACCATTGACAATCTACACCAAGTGCTTAACATAAAAGGCCAACTCAAGGCATCGAGGCTAAAGGGGAGAGATCCACTTATCTGAGTGTGTTGTCGATAGTATCCTCCTTGACTCATGAATCATCCTTTCTTTAGGAGGAGATGGGGTACCCAATCGAAGAGAAAATTATACATGGAAATCCCAATAGATAGAAGAATTAAGCTAGTCTCCAATTACCAACCTCTCCTTTGACAAAATATGATCAATATTCAATGAGGCAACTCTTTCTTTGGAGGTATTAAAATTTGTAGCCTTACTCTTACTGAGTTTGACTTTAAGCTGACTAATGTCACAAAGAAAAATTTAACTCACATGGTAACTAAGAAACCCTCCCTCTAAACGTAAATGCAACAAGGGTCTAAACCAACAGATTAACTATCCATGACCCCTCTTGGTATTCAAGAAGAATGTGTTTGTGAGAGAGTTTGCATTAAAAGTTCCAATTTCCCCTATAGATTATTAGTAACTACTAGACAAGTCGATCAAGTATACCAATTAGTTGCAACTAGGTTCTTTTCACCCAAAAAATATCTAATCCAAGAATCCATTTACAATCACCCCTGCTTGTCTTTCATTTCCCACTTGACCACATTAAAGTCTCCCACTAAGACAAACTAAATTGTGGCCAAGATGTAGGCATACACCAAAGAGTTCAAAGATAACCTCCTAACTTAAAAAAAACATCCAACAACATCAAAACATAGGATCTCAACCTTTATGTATTATATAAGGTGTTAACCAATAAGAAACAACACAAAGTGTGATTTGAAATTCCTATTAGTAATTCATCAACCATATCTACAATATTGTTCAAGATTGAGTTTCCCATGGGCTTTAAAGCAAGTGGTTAGGAGTGGAGTTTCACATCTTAAACCAAGCTTCAAATCTCATGGGTGAACCTTAACATTTTATCAAATGGCTTGAGTTGAATTGTTTACATACCTCAACTTCCAAAGAGGAAAGCAAGGATCAAATCTTGCCAAGCGATGCATGCATAATTGCAAACATACCATGACACAATCACAATGTAATTCAATTGGGGCTCGTTTCAATCCCATATAACAAATTTATAAAAAAGAGAATTTAAAAAAAAAAAAAACTAATCAAGATTGATTTCAATTGGATTCTACTTCTTATTAGTGTGAACATTGCTTGCTTGTTAAGATTTTGTGAGTAATATCCTACATTAAAGCTTGTATGTTACCATACGACCCATGAGTATGCCCAAACTAAGACAACATAAGTGTGAACAACAACACACATGCACATCAAATAATTCGCACCACGTTTATGAGGAGAACCCTAAAAAATTGCACATCAAATAATTCGCACCATGTTTACGAGGAGAAACCCTAAAAAGTAAGAGTGAATATAAAGCATAATAAAGTCATGGTAAATCTTGGAGCATTCTTGTAAATTTCTGTTGTAACCCCCTCAATGCTTTTTCTTGCTCAAAACACCTACTCTATTCTATTGTCATAAATGACCCTTTTACTTCATTGTTTTTGCTCAGTGCTCAATATCATGGATTGGTGTGTTTCAACAAAACATAACCAATGTTTGTCTTCTTGCATTTCTCTTGATGGTGTAGGTACTCTAAGAAGTCCACTTAGTCCACTTTGCAACCTTCCCATCACCTAACCAACAAGTGCCAAATGTTCCCAAAAAGATGAAACCCAACTACCGGTGGTCGGGACCCAGATAATGAATTAATGGCTCCATGCCAATTCATTGGTGGTTCCTCACCAATTGCATATTAGTTGTCTAAAAGGAGTCTCTTTGATGCCAATGGAATCTTACAAGATCAACTGTGGTATGATTGTCAATGATCTTACACTTATATTTGGATGCTTTGGACCCTTGGTTTGGACATGGATAGGTATTTGACAAGACTTGTTATTAAGATAGGATAATTCTATTAATGTCTAATGATGGCCAAAGTAGGCCAATGGGACTCGTTGAAAAAAGTTGTTACAAACTACAATGCATTGTAGTAACCGGCCAAAATATGAAAATAAGCTAAACTAGAGTAAAGAATCTAGTGTAAACTACTCTAAAGTGGAACAATTGTATGTCATAAAATTATAGCCTTGAGGGTAACCAAAATGGATAAATCCTAACATGCTAAAAGTAACGATTAAGAGAGAGCTAGAAGTCAAGGTACAATAGAAATAGAAAGGAGCTTCAATGAATCCAAGCACCAACATTAATCTATCGTGGGATGTAAAGTAGAAGCACAGTAATCATCATCATTGACTATCCCAAAATGGCCAACAAAAGATCTAATGATGCTCCCAAGATAATGGCCAAGACTAAGAGGGCATGGTTGGATAAGCGTGGGAGGACATGGATTTTGACCCCAATTGTGGAAATAATAGAAGAGGACAAAACTTGTAAGTTGCATTTGTCTACAATTACTTGGTATGTAAGGGGTGGTCAAAACCCAACACCAAAGAATTGTAGTCATGTCCTATCACAAGCAAGACGAAAGAACTGAAGACCTAGTATCCACTCTTGTATGCAAACAAGGGTGCACAAATTTGTAATTAACATTTTGGATAGTTGCAACTTCAAATAAGCGCTTATTACTCTTGACTACAAAGATAAGAGTGAAAGAATGAGGTGATTAGTCAAGTATTAGTCTGTCTCCCTTGTAGTAACTGACACCGAAGAGTGGTAGCTCCCTTGAGGTAAAGAGCCATGCATCTTTGCTCAAAATAATTGAACAAAATGGCAAGAGATCCATCTGAGTCTCTACACAAGCAATAGTCCCTCCCTTGAATCTCATAAAAAACAAGACACCTGAAGATGAAATGTTCTTCAATCTCCACCTCTCGAATTGAGCAAAGAGGACATACCCTATCCTCTCCAAGAATATGGTGGTCCATCTCCACCCACAATTGATTTGAGCATACTATAACCAGACCAAGAGGAATCCTCAAGTTGTGTGTCCAAAGTCATTGGACATACTTAGGATGAGTAATAATGTCATTCTCAATCCTCATGAAACTTTTAGTGTAGGCCAACTTAGGATTAGGAGGTTGAGATGGAGCAACCCAAGTCATCTAAACATATTGTTGATAAACATCAACTTTGACTGTTTGATTAAGCACCCTATTATCAAGAAGAAGGCAAGGAGAAGCATTTAAAGAGTATTTGAATGGAGGTAATTGATCCATAGAGATGCCAATTGACTAAAGAAGAGAAATATCTTTTGTGTACCATCCACAATGACGACCAAAAGATCCCCTAGAGGTAATGCATTCTAAGGAGCAAAGTTCCAAATAAAGGTGTCTCTCTCAACCTAAGGTGCACTCACCCATGGATCCGAGGTGATGAAGCTGAAAAGTAATTTTGAAGATGCTCTAAAGGCAAAGAGGATGAGCACCAAACTCAACCTGAACAATACACTGGGGAATTGTTTTTTTTCATCGAATAACTCGCCAAAGCAAAATAGTTTGGACCCTCTCAATGTGAGCCCAATCAACACACCCTAGACTTGGACCCCAAATCTCAGATCCATAAAAAATTGTGGGTTTGATGATGCAATCAAAGAGGTGCATCTTTGTAGGTACGTTTGAGAAGTGTTGCTTGAAGCATTGACGTTCCAAGAATAAGAGAGATGCATATCCCTTGCAAAGATGTGATTATGAAGTTGGTCGAAGATTATGTATATCCAAGTAGGTGTAAGCAATGGTGATCTCAATGGACTTGCCCTTGTAAAAGAACTAAAACTTAAATAGGGTACTCTTTGATATGTTGAAGATCATTAACTTAGCCTTGATAAGATTTTTTGCCAATTGTTTTAAATCACAAAAGCAAGCAAGAGCATCCAATTGCCTTTGCAAGCCCTCAAGATTATTAACAATAGAACAACATCATCTACAAAAGCAATATAGATATCAAGACATGATGTAGAAGGCAACCATTGTCAACATGTGTGTTTTGAAGAAAAAATTCTTCAAAATCATCAATGTAGATCCCAAAGAGCGAAGGACAAAGGGGTCAAACTTGTTTGACACCAATGGTGCTCTGGACATCCTTTGAGAAATCAAAGTTGTCCAAAAACGACCAACCACCACCTCATATATTCTCTTATGGTAGTGATGAAGAGCTCTAAGATGTCAATGTCATCCTGTCTTTGAACAATGTCAAAGGCCTTTCTAAAGTCCATAGACCAACAAAATACTTTAAAAGACCACTGGCGAGCACCCTCAATAATAGCCTTGAAAGTTAAAACGTGATCAATAGTTTGATGATGACTTCTAAAACCAGCCTACCCTCTTGCTCTAGGCTTACCCTGATCCAACGGTCGAGAGTTTCATATTCAAATTGTAGCATAAAACTTAGCAAATGTTTTCCCAATCATGATAGTTTTGTAGTTAGTCAAATCTGAATAGTCCCCAAAATTGTGGATGGGGTGGATAATATGTTAGAACAAACAACCTCATTGAATAATTCTGCAATGGGATAGCCAAGAGCTTCAAAACTATACTTCAAGAACTTAGCTTGAAATCCCTCAAAATCAACAGCCTTGTCAATGCTTATTTTATGTATAGCTCTTTTGATATCCCTTGAAGAGAAGAGGTGACATGATGTTGGGGGGAAGAGATATAAATGATGGGATGCCATGGGATATCATATAAGGAATTAGCATGGGAGACCCAAGGCTTGTCATTGATTCACATAGGATGGAACTTCCTAGAAAGAAGATTGCGCCAAAAGGATTTGAGAGAGTGATGAAAAGCATCTAGAAGCTCACAACACATAGTGACAAGATACTCTCACATCTTATACCAAATGAGGCACATATAATCCCTTCGGGTGGAAGATATAGTAGTAGGCTCATGGATAAGAGCAAAACAAAGCTTCTGATGCACGGACTTGCATTCCTCAACATACTAACAATTCATGGGGCAAGCAACAATGCGATAAATAGGCTTTGGCTGAGAAAAAGTGTGGGTGACGAAGTCAAGGGCTGCATCCCATAACGTACAAAACAAAAATTCATATTTGGTTGTTGTTGTGGTGGAATTAAGTGTAGTATTGGGACATTAACTAGGAGAGACAAGCAGCATAATCATTGGCCAAACATGGATCAAAATGAATCATGGGATGGTTGGTAGGATTGGGCAATGGAGGAAGAAAAAACGAAAAGGTGAAATAGGAGAAAGTCAACATTGCATGATCAACCAAAGGAAGCTGATTAGATAACTGAAAGTCCTAAATATCAAAAAGCAAAGTCTTGTTGGTGATGACATAGTCAACCACAATCACACCTGCATGCAGAAAACATGTGAACCTAGAGGAGTTAGGAAAATGAGAAATCCCGTTGAGAACCAAGAGGCCATGTGGCACACACAATTGAATCAAGAGTTTTCCATAAGTTGTAACAGGATTCTTCTCATTTGCAGAGGTCTTACTGAATGTAAGATCCTTGGGGTTGAGTTCAAAAGGCAAAACTCATCCTCTGTAAGATCATGCAAAGTTTGCTTGTTGGTCCAATGCAAGCATTGAAGTCACCTAAGAGAATGACATCACCCAGCAATGAATATGTACAGTTGGTGTTACTGAATAATGCAGTAAAGTTTTGCCTAGAGATATTCCATAACACAAAATGGCTTAGTGGAAAGCAGGAATATGCTTGACAATTTGCATAATTATTTTGAAGATTCAAATTAGAGTAGAACTTCTAGACAAAAGGCCTTTATATTCTTACTTGATTTTCTGATAGACAAACCATAAGACAGTATTCAATAGCTTTTCATTGAGCTTATGCTTAGTGTGATCATATGTTTATATTTGGATGCTTTGGACCCTAGGTTTGGACATTAGCAGATAATCGATATAACTTTTTAAAAATTTGTGTTCCACTATAAAGTTTTGCTACAGAGTTTTAAACAAAGTTACTGGAATGTTGAGAACAATTTTACCTAAAAATATTTCAATAACACAAAATGGCTTAGTAGAAAGGCAGGAATATACATGACAATTTGCATAATAATTTTGACAGTTTACATTACAATATAACTGCTAGACAAAAGGCTTTTATACTCTTACTTGAGACAGAGAAACCATACAACAGTATTCAACAGCCTTCCATTGAGCTTGTGCTCGGTGCAAAAGGAACTATTTTATGGGGAGTTTACTCCCAGGTGTTTTCACTGTCGAGATTATTAATTTTATTCTAAAAAATTCGACACTTGGATCTCCAGTTAGAGGTCCCTCCTTGACCAGCATTACGGAACAAAAAATTTCATATGCTGATGATGTGTCTGTCATGCCAGTGAATAAAAAGTTGTGCTCATATTGTAATGCTTCTCACTCCATAGTAGCTACATAATTTGAGTTAAGACTAATGACACTTAGTCTTGATCAGATTTAACAATGTCATTGTCTGGAGGACTTGATAGAGTATCTTGGTATATTTGTGTTTCCTTTGCTTCCTTTTTATTTTTTCATTGGGTTGTTAAGGTTTACCCATGAGATTTGAACCTCAGTTAAGAGTGTGAAACTTTAATTCACTACCAATTGCTTCCTTTAAAATGATGTTGAATCGGAATATTGATAGAATTCAAGAAAATTTTAATAAATAACATAGCAATCAAAGCCACAAAAGACATTGTGGTATGTCATGTGTCTAATTGAGATATGTCTACCCTACAAAAAAGAATATGCCTCTATGGAACTTTAAACATTGAAACAACTAGGCATTAAATTATGCATGTATAGCTAATTTGATGATGAACAATCAAATGCTGGAAAAAATCATAGACTTCTTGCACAGAAGTTGTTAGGATTCACTATCCTAACCCTTATCATTAATTAATTACTCATTTATATTATTATTTCATATGGACCATTGTGTCCTTTCACACATAACTTTAGAATAGGTATAAAATATAACTCGATAAGGTGTAGGAAAACAGCCATCGAATAAAAAGAATATATATATATATATTATTTATCCATTGGACAAGTTTCCTCCAGTGTAAAAGTGATTCTATCTCAAAGGTGATTCAGTGCATTTTCATCAGTTTTTTATATCAAATCCACTTGTTTAATTCCAATAGACCAGATAGGACCTAGGGCCCTATCATCTGGTATCAGAGCTGTTGAATTCCTGAGCCCTATCACGCCCTTCTCATCCACCATTCGTTCCTATTCATACACAGTATATCACTCCCATTGCGTATAGTTCTCCTTCATCGGAAATATAATACAGCAAACATATCATCTAGTATCTGGTTATCACTAACTTCGTAACATCATCCAAACGTCATCAAAACATTTTTTCCCAAAACTCATTCCTGTTCAGCGTCATATCCTGCAACGGATTACCTCCAAAGCCGGCAAACGCGTCTCTACAACAAACAGCCAGTACATCTCTGCGAAAACAAGATACCACAAGCGTCTAACGAAACCTCACACCGATGGATGAATACAAACAATCCTAGGATCATTATATCGTGCCAAATCCATCATCACACAAAGAAAATACAGGTCCAAATAATAAAAATTCTTGTGCTACGACAATTTCGTCAGACGACAATAAACTGGCGACAAAAATTTAATTAAACACTAAGGCTAAATTTTTCTCCGCCCGCCGTTTTAATTTTTTGTCGTCGGAACGTTGCGTAAAGAAAAAGGTTTATATAGGAATTGTCCCACATTGACAAGGAAAAGCAAGTCTCCCTCTCCCTTATAAAGCAAGGTTTATAAAGGAACTTCGTGCGTATAAAACATCATGACTTTGGTCACGCTCTCCCTTCCGCTCCTCATGTGACGCTTGCCGCCTGCTCGCCACGTGCCTTGGTGGTCACCTGTTGTTGACTCCACCTCTCCGGTCTCGCTCGCCCTTGTCGTTGTCTAGCCGACTCATGCTCCGCGCTTCCGTTGGTTTGCCCTCGTCTCCTACTGCGCCTCGTGCTTCGCCCCCGTTGACCTTCTTCATGTCCGTCACTAACGCCAACTGTCGTCCGCCGCTACTTGTGCTTCCCATGTCTCTTGACATCACCTCTCCCGCCAAACCATTGTTTCAAAAAATTCAAAAGAATTGATTGTTGAGGTCCAAAAATAAGATGCTAGACAAATTTTTAGCAAAACTTTTTGTCAATTTTTTTGAAAAATTACATATTTTTTGCAAAATTGTTTTTCAAAACCTAATTAAATCACCAAAGAAGACTTGAATTTTGCAAATTAATCCTAGAATGGCCGATGGAAGGAGATTTCCACCAATGGAAGGACCAAATTTCTAAAGATACTTTATCGAGGCTGGAATTTGAACAAAGAATGTCAGCAATGGATTTGAAAATAGACACCTATAATCACTCTGTCAATACGCTACATCAAAATATGGCACTAGTTCAAGATGGCCAATCTATCGAAGGACCAACACACCAAACACCACTTGGGGGCCCACAAACTTCCATCCTACCCAGAACTACTAAATTGGATTTTCCCAAATTTGAAGGAGGTGACCCCACTAACTGGATTTATCGGGCCGACCAATACTTCTCCCTCTACCAGATTCTTGAGGCACAAAAGGTTCGCATTGCATCTTTCCACCTTGAAAATGACGCCACCCAATGGTACCAGTGGTACGAAAAAACTAATGGCACCTACATGGCTAGAATTGACGAAAAAAAATTAGTACGATTTGGCCCTAGTAAATTCGAAAATATCATGAAAGCCCTTACCAAGCTTCGTCAAACCACTTCAATGCGCGAATACCAAGCTCAATTTGAAAAATTGTCCAATCGTACATCAGGGTTGGATGCCTCATTCTTTCAAAGTTGTTTCATCAGTGGATTGAAAGAGGACATTTAGCTAGAAGTACAAATGTTCAATCCCACTACCATGATGCAGACCATTGGATTGGCAAAATTGGCGGAAGACAAATTCAATGCCCATCGTCGACTAGGAAAATCACCTATTGGAACATCACAAAATACTTCCACTACCCACACACCTAACCAAATCCTACCAATTAAACGTATCAGCCCTGAGGAAATGAAGGAAAGACAAGCAAAAGGCCTTTGTTATCATTGCGATGAGAAATTTGTACCCAATCATAAATGTATTACACCCAAACTATATATTTTGGATGCAGCTGATCCTTGTAGTTCAACCAACGAAGAAAATGAGATTGAGGTAGAAGTAGTGACGGATACACCCGATGATAGCACTAAAGGTCCACTAGAAATTTCTTTTAATGCCCTCACTGGTAATTCTTCTCCTCAAACTGTTCTAGGGACCTTCAAACGACAAAACCTTATTGTGCTTATTGACTCCAACAGTACCCATAATTTCATCGACCCACGTGTGGCAAAACAAGCTAACTGCTTCATACAACCTTGTAATAGTTTTGAGGTCATGATTGGCAATGGAGGAAGGATCGCCTGTAAGAGAAAATGCCAAAATATTAAGCTCACCATGGGCGATTACAACATGAAACATGACATGTATGCAATTCCATTAGGAGGATGTGATATTGTCTTAGGAGTGCAATGGTTACGAACACTCGGGACAATCCAATGGGATTTTGAGGAATTATGGATGAAATTCACAATAAAGAATCAAACGTATACTCATTGTCTTAGGAATGAATGGTTACGAACACTCGGGACAATCCAATGGGATTTTGAGGAATTATGGATGAAATTCACAATAAAGAATCAAACGTATACTCTTAAAGGATTACAATCCGACCCTTCCCAAATCGTAATTTCTCACTGCATGGAGAAAATTATTCGCAAAGGAGGCAAGGGAATGGTTGCCCACCTATTTTCTATCCAAGCCACCAAGGAGGCACAAAAAAAGGTACCAAAATTCCAACAACTTCTAACATGCCATTCTAGAGGGTTGCACCCCCACCATCATTCTGATCCTACTATTCTTCCTACCAATCCCCTACCAACGCTTCAACCTTCACACTATCCCTACTTACTGAAAGATGACATTAAAATAGTGCAAGAACTTAAGCAAATGCTACTTGGAAGGCGCTTCATCCATCCCCACAACAATTTCCTCACTTTAAGCTTTGAGGACAAAGCTCCTTTTAAGGAGGGTGGCATGTTAGGATTCACTATCCTAACCCTTATCATTAATTAATTACTCATTTATATTATTATTTCATATGGACCATTGCGTCTTTTCACACATAACTTTAGAATAGGTATAAAATATAACTTGATGAGGTGTAGGAAAACATCCATCGAATTATATATATATATATATATATATATATATATATTATTTATCCATTGGACGGGTTTCCTCCAATGTAAAAGTGATTCTATCTCAAAGGTGATTCAATGCATTTTCATCAGTTTATTTATATCAAATCCACTTGTTTAATTCCAATAAACCAGATAGGACCTAGGGCCCTATCAGAAGTGGGCTCAAAAAGATGAACACTGGGTTTGACAATTTTGAGATAATGACATTTTCAATGCTAAAAAAACTCGATCCTTTTCACTTCATCTTCATAATGATGAATGGTCAAATGCTGGAAAAATCATAAACTTCTTGGACAGAAGTGGACTCATAAAGATTAACATTGGGCTCAACCGGTTAGATTCCTCAATGTTTAAAGAGGAGACCAAGGTTCAAATCTTGTTAAGCGAACATAGATAATTTCCAAGCTTTGTTGTAATACCACTACGTGGTGATGATGTAATACGGGTGGGGCCGTTTCAATCCCATATAACCAATTGAAAAAAATACTATAGAAAACTCTTGATCCTTTTGACTTTCATGTTCATATCTGGTAGTTTAACTCTTCCAACAGAATTTTTGCAGGTAGAAAGTAAATCTCCTTTTTGAAGCCAGTGCTAAAACTAAATATACTGTGTCATCTTATAGGCCTTTCTGACAGAAAAGTTAAATGAGTTGTCTCTTCAGACTGACTCAAAACTTTAGAATTAAAAATTCACTACTGTTTGGCTGTCTTAGATTATCCAAGAACTTCTTTGTTTGAATGGAGACTCGCATAGAATAATTTTCCATTTGGTGGTGTCCATACTGAATCTGTAAGAAGCATAATGAGCACTGATCACATTGGTCATATTTTCTTTGGGTGTTAGTTTGCTACTGATGTTTGTGAAAGATTGTTGCGCATTCATTGGTAGACATATTTCTTGATTTGAACATTGATATATGGACTTACATTATATACAATTCTCAAATTTCTGAAATCATGAATAAAATCTGAATGATTATCTCTAGTGATAAAAAGAAATCTTAAAATTTGCAATGTTCTTTTCTGTTAGAAAAACTCACTGACTTCAATTATTGAATCACATTTTACTTGGTCAAAAGCTGCCCTTAATAATGCCTTCTGGATTTGTATCTGTGTGTGGCATATCTCTTTTCAATGAATTAATTATTTCTTATGAAATTCTAGGTAATTCACATTTTATCTTCACATTTGTGTGCAATGAAATAAACATTGATTTCTACTTTCTCTGCTGCTCAAGAACACTTGCGACCATCTGTAACAGACATTCTCACAATACTGTTTTGACAGTTTTGTAAATGCCAACTTGTTGAGGGTTCACCTTTGTAGCTTCCCTTTTCTTTCTGGTTCCAAGATTCAATTTATATAGTTTATTTTAGTTTCTCTGAGCATGTCTAAAAAGTTTTTCTAACTTGCTCTACTTGTTGAGTCCCAATGATCTACTTCATTCATTCATTTCCTAAGTTACTGGTTCGTTTTAGGTTCGGGTTCGGGTTCGAAGAACCCGGTTTGCGGATACGGCAATTATTTTTTTTGTTTTGGGTTCGGCTGTACAAAAATTAATAAATATATATAAATTCTATTATATAATTATAATTTTTTAAGTATTTATTTTTATTTATTAAATATAATCTATAATTTATGTTAAAATTATAAACAAATACAAATATAATTAAATAAAACTAAAATAACAAAATTACATTATTCTATCTAAGGTAAATTATAGTTAAAGAATATATTATCATCGAAATATATTACATTATAATATTATATAAAAACTATATCTTAATTTATATATTATAATTTAAATATTATAATTAATAATTTTTAATTTATTTATAAAATTCATAATAATTAAATAAATTATAATTTTATTAATGTAAGAATTAAATGTAAATCCAATTATAAACAATCGCTCAAATATATTACATTATAATATGATATAAAAACTCTATCTTAATTTTATATATTATAATTAAAAAAATTTAATTTATTTATAAAATATTAAAATTCATAATAATTAAATAAATTATAATTTTATTATTGGTAGAATTAAATGTGCATACAATTATAATTATAAACACGAATGCATGGACGCTTCACTCTTCTATTTTCTCTCTCCCTCGTAAACTGCGGCAAGCACTAAGATTGGCAGGAATGGAGCCTTCTAGGTTATTAAAAGCTTAGTGAGATTAAGAGAAACGACTCTCTGTCTGCGATGAGAACATTGGACACCTACCCACTTGCAGGAGGAGACATTTGGATTCCAGGATCGACGGTGATTGCAGACTTGAAAGCCAAGAGAGCGTCTACATCCGTTGCATTGCTTGTGTGGGAATGGGAATGCAAATCATGGAAGGAGTGGGCAACAGTAAGGAGGAGGACGGGAAGGAGAATGCGAAGGAAGAAAAGAGGGGAAAGGGTTACTGAGGCCAAGGAGAATGCGAAGGAAGAAAAGAGGGGAAAGGGTTACTGAGGCCATTCTCCAAGTGAAGTCGAACAGGCCATTCTCCAAGTGAAGTCGAACAGGACATTCTCCAATTTTGATACCCACTTGAGCGTGTGACAACAGCCATGAAATTCAGCTCAGGTGTCGTCTATGAAGGGGGTTTTTCTATTTTTTTCTCCTGTTCGCCCGGGTCCGCCCAGGGTTCGGCCTGGATTTCAGCTCACGTGTCGTCTATGAAGGGTTTTTTTTATTTTTTTCACCCTGTTCGCCTGGACAAACCCAAACGTTCACGGTCCGCCCGGGCCGAACCCTAGGCGGACCCACAGGCGAATCGGACCCAGATCCGAACTGGGTACGACCCGTACCCAGATCCGAGGCCCAGGGGGGGCGAACCGGTAACATAGTGAATCATTTCTATTAATATTTTTACTGTGTTTCCTTGTCAGGGCCAGAGCTTAACCTGTGACAAAGGTCAAGGACTAACTCTTTGGTTCTTGGTTCGGCTGCTCAGAAGATTTTCAACAATGATAAGAAATTGAAGATTCACCCACCTAGAACTGATCACATTGGCTGGCCTAATTTGGATAAAGAACATTCAAAAGACAGACACATCCAACATGAAGGATGATGCCCTGCTCACGAGTGTTTTGGTCCAATTCTTATTGGTAATTGTGATAATTTAAAAATACTTCACCAGGTCTAGTTTCTATGCATTTGGATGCAGATACTGGCCCAATGCTGGGAATCATTTGGCCGTTGATGAAATTCATTTGGATACTGACATAAGTCCAGATCTTATTACCATAGTTACCATATCCAGCACTCTTGCCTGGACATATGTATTCACGTATCAAATACAGTTACAAAGGCAAGACTTCCCAGTTTCGTAACCAACTCTAGCCAAATTATACACATCTGAATACATGCTCATAGCTGGTTCATATCTAATGCATCCAGATATGGCCTACTAACATATCAATTTTTTAAAAATATTTTTTTATATCCATCCCATAGAATTAATAAAAAAGAAAAAGAAAATTCTCCTCTTAAATAATGAAAATATCCTATTTACAACTTATACATGACTAAGCTTTTCGATTGTACATGATTTTTTTATATGTAAAATATAAGTCCATTTATCAATGTTGTATCCAATGAAAATTCTCCTCTTAAATAATGAAAATATCCTATTTATAACTTACACTTGAGTAAGGTTTTATATGCTACATTATTTTTTTAATATGTAAAATATAAGTCCATTTTATAAATGTTATATTCAAACACATCCACGTAAAGGTATCTTAAAATTGTCATATCCATTATTAATATAGTGTTCGCATCCATGCAACACTGCTCAAGACCAGTCTTGTGATGCCGGATAAGCTTTCTCAAGTTTTCAAAGTTAATTAGAATTTTATAGCTGCTTCTCATTGCATCATTACATTAAAAACAATAAAGCCCAGTAGAAGTGGTCCATGTAATCCTGTACATTGATCTTTGTGACCAATAAGAACCGGAATTTTTTCCCTCCATTTTTCTCTGACATTTTCCTGGGAGTGTCATTAAACCTTGGTTGACCCTTTTGGGATAGTTGGTGATGACAACAAGCGTACTTGACATGTCCCCCTGCAGTAAAATTATAACAGCAGCATGTGCTCATTGGAATACAAACAGCAGAACACATACTGAAGAGCAAATGGGAGAAAATACCCCCAAATCTGATGATGTACACTCTTCATTAGTAAGGTATAAATAGATTTACAAAGATGAGGTTGAAGGGTTGCAAACTGTCCTTGAACTAGGCATGCATAGACACCTCAATTAGTCTGACTTACATGCAGTTAGTGACCTGTACATATGCATGGACACCTCATTCAGTCCAACTGAGATGAACTGGACATGCAAACTAGGACTCTAGTTACTAACTGAGATAATTACAAGGAATAAAGAGATAATTAAGAATATATCTAATCACTTCCTCCCTAGTATACAACTTGAGTGGGCCTAATGGTTATGACTTTGGAACTTCAAATAAGAGGTCCAAGGTTCAAATCCAAAAATGGGTTGGGTTGAACACCATACTTTGGTATGGGTGGATAACCATATCGACCCATTATGACATATGGCCTTGTGAATGTAAAATACACCTTACTTTACTTTTAGTGGAAGTTGCCCCCAACCTCTACAATAGGTGAGGAATCCAAATATCAAGCAACATATCAACCACCAAAGGTTGCTGAAAATCAGGAATCAGATATTCCAAATGAGTGATATTAATGTCCTCCTCCAAGTGACATGGCTGTGAAACCAATTTCCGCTGTGTCTAGACTGCCACTGTATCACCACTATCGCCGCAATGTGTGAGGTCGCATGATATTGAGATCAATCATCCGACGTTAAGTCAGCAAAGCCAACTCTACAGCTCATCTGCGCGCAGCTCTATCAGAGCCCAACCACCATGATGCTCCACTGTTGTCCAGCTTGAATACCTGTTGTGACCAATCTAGCTATTACTTCCAGATCCGCCGTGGTGTTTGCCTTGATACAGATACAACTATGTTCCGCATGGGAGATTAAATGTCGCCCTGGTGTAGAGTCAACAAAGTTGACCCTACGTTGGTACATCGACCATTCACAAGTGTCCACCGCCTAGATATTCCAAGCAATCGGGTGTCAAAGCAGGGTGGAGATTATTAATTGGCGACCTATATATTCCAGGCGATCGGGCATCAAAGCAATACAAAATCGTTAATTGTTTGGATCGTTGACGGATTTGTGACATTAAAAAAAACTCAGCACTTGTGTCAACCTGATCATATATCAAGTCGACCTGTTTGTTTTCTCAGGCCAGAGAGGTGAATACATTGGACTTCGGAGCCTCCTCAACAGTCTGAGGTCAAGCGCTCAGAGGAAGAAATTGATGTGGACAAGTTTTGAAAATCCACAGTATATACTTGACAAACTTGACAAGAACTTCAAAATGCCCAAATCACAAATCACACCGTGCTCTGATACCATGTTGGCGAAAAGCAAAACTTTCATTCATAATATCAAATTTATAATTACATATCTATGGTTACGATGGTTACAACAGACCACTCGAAATACAAAACAGATCTAACAGCAAATGCACACTTAGAATATCATTTTAACTACTAATAAAATCTACCCAACAATCCCTACGTGAGCTTCTATTATCTAGAAGCTTTATTACAAATAATGGAATAATAATACTTTCCTAACAGTTTATTGAGCCTCTTTTTAGAGGCATATTAATTTATATTATCATGAACACCAATATTTATTTGAAAAACAAAAAATGGACATTTTGTTTCCAACTAATAAAAGTTGTCCATGTCCCTCAGTTTTATCCAGGCCCGTCAAAATTTCAGAGACTGACAAAGACAAGGAAAAGAAAGAAACATCATCATTCTGCCAACAATACCAACCAAAGATAATTGTCAATAAGGTTGTTCTTTATCAAACAAAGATAATGGTGCATAAGGTGGTTCACAAACTAAGAAGGGCTTAGCCTAAATTGAGATCAAAAAATCATACCATATAGCATAATGAAACAGTTAGTATTAGCTCCCTTCCTGCTATCCAATATATAGTTGGAAGATGACCTGATCTAGTTCACAAATTGGATTTCTGTTAAAAGGAAAATGCAAGCAGCTGAATGATCAGGTTAACACCAATGGACCTGGGCAAGATGCTTGATCAAAATAAAGTTGAAATAAAGCAAACTTTATCACAGCAGAATTCATATCATATGATAGCACATAAGAGATGTATGGTCGAAAGTTAGAATTCACATGATTATAGAGATGAACAAATATTTTAAAGACATATATCTAAAAGGTAAGTGGGATACTTTATTAAGGAAACCTGAAGAATGAAGAAGTGGCCACTCTTAATCACAACAAGGAATTGACATAGAAAAGTGGAAAAATAATCATCACACAATGAATACGTAAGATTGAATCATAAGCAACTCTTCACTATATCGTATATTCTAACAATGATATATAAGAAGCTAAATGAACAACTTAAAGTAATATATATATAAGCTGGATGTTCCTTTGAAGTTCAGTGAAAACAATGGGGAACTCATCATTGCAGGATATCAACTAGAAAAGAGTAAAGGATAGGTACACCGTTATAAGTTTGAAGCTTGTATGAATAATAAACTGAGATTGAATTCGTCTATATAGATATGTTTTGTTTATATTCACTTTGGGACCCTCTCTTTCCATGCATCATCACCTAATTGAACGATGACACTGATAATGATTTCAAGTTTCATTCTTCGTTCCAATTGAACAATACAGAAGAATTAATCATTCATAAGACCTCAAAATGCTGACAGGAGCTCATTTAAAGTTCAGTTTCACTGATAGCTTCCTAGGCAGTTGATGTTCATTTATGAACTTATATATCTGACTTCCAGAATCACCCACAACCATCTGTTTAAAAAGTCAGATTTTTTATGCTATCCATGCAATTGCAAGTTCTAATTTGAATCAATTCCTTCTTTTGTAATTGCTTAGAACAGGAAACGGAGATCTAACCAGCAAAAGCGCACTTTTATCCTCCAAGTGATCAAGGGTACATTCCCATTGTTCCCGAAAATTTTTCATTTCATTTTCAACAGCATCTTCTAACTGTACACAAACCAATGTAAAAACAGTTAAAAATATGAATATGCACAAACATGAAAACCAAACTAAAATTCAAATTTTGGTTATCAGAGATTCATACATCTTGCCCAGTTAGTGACAGAGACAACTCAGACCTCACATCTCTTTCGACACGCATAAGTGATTCCTCCTCTAGTGCTTCTTGGGCATCTGCAGCCTGTTAAATTTTTCAACATACATTGTATTTCAAATTTATTGAAGAAAATAAATGAAGGTGCTCAAACGGCCAAGTCCATAAAAGATGCGCAGCTCCTCCTCAGACCAGAGGCGCCTCTGATGTATAGAAAAACAAAAGATAAACAGAGGATCATAAATGAATGTCCATCATGGACCCTGTAAAAATCATACCTTACTTTCGAGCTGTAAAAATTCATCAATCATTTCTTCTATCTCTGCATCTGTTGGGAGGCACTGAACCAAGAGGAATGATGAGAAAACACCAACTAATAAATATAATGTACACACAAGCTTGTGGGGGAAAAAACATCAAATTACTACAGATTGTAAATACAGGTTGTTATATATTAGAGGATCTGCTTAAAATTTAGAGAATCTGCTCAGAATAGAATATTCAGAATTCTTAGTATTGATAAACTAAAAGCATCGATTTGATAATTTCAAGCTGCAAAAATCTGTTACTTCCACGGCTTTTTCAACCCCTCTGCTATTTTGATGGTGCTAAAACATAATAGCATGGGTTATTCAAATTGACTAGTGAAAATTGCTATCTACTGCCTGTGATGGTCCAAGAGAGGTCTCCACTAAAAAAAAGAATCCATAAACCACGTGTTAAAACTAATGGATGAGAACCTGCCAGCAGAAAAAGACATGATGGGAAAAGTGGCATCATTATGATATATTTTGGTAAAGATTGACTTTTAGAGCATAAACAAGTTATTGTCTCCCTCCTGCTCAAACTAGCATCTGTTACTGCATTCGTACTGCCGACTGAACTGGCTAGTGCCACATCAGCAACAGCTAATTCTAATTAACTATAAATATCCCCAGTTGACATAATTAATAGCATGACTTCACACCGAATTATTACACATAGGATACATGGAGTTTTAGAAGCTGGGGAATTTATGCTACTGAAGCCAGTAGACTGGTACAGTGACCTCAGCAAGGAAATTCTGTTTATTATTGACAGCTGGCTGCTGTGAAAATCTGGCATCCAAAAGATTGTATTTTTTATTGGTTTTGACTGATTTACATGATATGTTGACTGCTATAATGCATTGACTATATTTAGTGCTATTTACTTGTAAATTTCAACACTTTTTGTCATGACTGCTAGAAACATATGCTGCTATCGATGTTGCTGTTGAGTTTGAGGACTTTCTATTCTGTTATATATTATTATTGTTGTACTTTTTTAGGTCATTCTGTTGTAATTATTACTCTTGTACTTTTCTAGAATAATAATATTCAACTACAATTTAGATCTCCATGGCAATGACCTTAGTGAAGTCTCTGCTCCATAAAATCTGATAGAGTAAAGTAGTTGAGCCAATTGTGATGAAGCCACCAGACTACGCATGGCATAGACATTCATTTTAACAGTCTTCTTAAATTCCACAACACACTGTTATTCATTAAGTTCCTAAACCTCGTGAGGCATCAAGATAGTGAAGACCTCAATCTCCAAGGTGCTGACACTCGGTAAAAGTTCCTGGGTCTGCATTGACTAAGTGAAGTCTTCAAGTCTCTTGAGGCATTGGGTTTGCTATTGACTCATTTATTGCTTCTGAGCCAGAAATTGGAACCATGTTAGAGTGTCAAGTTACTAATGCCTACCTAGCAATGAATGACAAGCAATGTCTATCTTCAAACACACTTTGGTAATCATCTTCTTTCATTCTAAACCTGCTGAGTTGTAGCTTACTAGCATTTGTGAAGTGGTTGTGGGCACACTGGCTTGGGACCTATTGATTTTTAGCTTACTAGTATTTGTGAAGTGGTTGTAAAAACACTGGCTTGGCACTATGTAACAAAGATTTGTTTTGTATTTTGTCATAGTGTGCAGAGATTATGCTGGCCAGTCTGCAACAGTCAGCATCAAGAGAGGTTATGTTTTCCCCTCCACCCACACCATGGCAAACCAAAAAATGAAAATTCTAAGACTTAATAATAATAATAATGCAATCCATGCAAAAGAAAAATGAGCCCATAAACAACAAATAAAAGCCTAGGCAGGGATAAAAAAAAGGATGCCTTCTTCCCTTTCTTTACATAAGAAGAGTTTTTCCATTTAACCTTCTCAAGAAGATTACTCAGATTGTTGTTGGGGTCAAGCAGATTACTCATGCCCAATTTGTTGATGATACTATAAGGATGGGGGAAGCCTCCAAGCTGAATGTCTAAAGGATTAAAGGCTGCCTAGACCTCTTTCTTAATGCCTCTGGAGTCACTATTAATGTCCACAAGTGCAGGTTCGACACTATCAACTCTTCCTAGCTGAAATAGGAGCTTTGCTCAAATCCTTCAGTTTGCTCATGGTGGAATTGACCCCTTTAAATATTTAGGGGTGCCTATGAGTTTCAAGCTAAAGAGTTTTGATTGCTGGTCTAATTTGATGAAAAAAATTGACAGAAGAATATTAACTTACAGCAATGGGTGGCTTATGGGTGGCTTAGTCTTGCTGGCAGATTGGTTCTGATTAAATCTGTCATTTCAAGCTTGCCTATCTACCAGCTTATGATTTATCATGCTCTTGTCTCAATCCTCCAAGGACTTGACAAAAAATTAGGAACTTTCTTTGGCAAGGAGGAAGGCAATCTCACAAGAAGAAATTCCATCTTGTCAACTGGAGTCAAGTGACAAAAGAAAAATGTCAAGGGGGCTTGGGTATCCAATCTACTTCTATTATGAGCAATGCTCTCAAGGCCAAACTTGTCTGGAACTTAATAAACCCTCCAATGACGCTTTGGAAACAACTTCTTATTCACAAGTATGGTGAAGGCAATCATGGCATGCTACTACTCAAAGGTATCCATCAAAAACCAGGCATCTCTAAAATTTGGGCGTTGATTGTTAAATTGGTCTAATCATTAAGGATAACATCTCTTGGTGCCCGGAAAATGGTCATAGTATCAGGTGTTGGGATGTCTATTCTTGGTAACAAGCCCTTTATTTCTTCCATTTCTAAGGAGTTTTTTCAGTTCATAGTTCAGATTGAGATTGACAAACTTGCCCATCTCATCACTTGGGAAGGCAATCAGCCAAAATGGATTCAACTTCATGGGTTGGATGCAAAACAAGAAAGGGAGTGGTCTTGGGTCCAGAAGCAATTTGCTGGCATTCCCACAGACCTGGACAGCGAAGACTTCTTTATTTGGGACAAAATTAACTCTTCAGGTAACTATTCAATGAAGGCTGGTGCTTATCTCTAGAGAAGAGAACCTCTAGACAAATATTTGAACCACATTTGGGGCCAAATTATCACCCTAAAAATACAAAAATTTCAATGGCTAGTTCAGCAAAATCGAAATTTTAAGCAGATTTGCTTGTTTTGCTCCTTGGGTGAAGTTGAAACCCTTCATCACTTTATTTTTTGCTGTCCCATTTATTATGAGATCCGGAGTAATTTCCATTGCCTTTTCAAGGACAACTCTTGATCTGTTTCTACCTTCTTCAGATACCCAAACCAACGATGTCTCGCACTCTTTCTTAGGGAGATAACTCAGCTTCGACAACATAAAATTTCTCCTCCAGATGGATCTCACCCTCCTCAACATCGGCTCATCACAACATTACTTCACCAACTCCGACGGACCAGGTGACTTCGATGAGAAACGCCCCACATCATCCAATTCGGATGGAAGCAAGGTCACTATACAGCACACCCACAGTTTGTCAAGGTTCCGAACTAGCAATGGGCAGAGACATATCATGGACTTCTTCAGCTCCGGTACTTCAGCTTTGACTGTTAGGAGAGATTAATGTCTAGGGGGTTCTTGGAATTTGCCCCTCCTAAGCTGCTCCCTCCCCCCTCCTTCTCTCTCTCCATTCTTCTTGGCGTGCACTCCTCTCTTTTGGACTGCAGCCCTCCCCCCCTCTGCTCTCCCTTTTCTTTTCCCTTTCTCTTTGGCCCGGTTGTCGGGTTTCGTCTTGTATTTATCTTAGTTCTTTTCTTTGTTGGGCTTTTTAGCCTGCTAGCTGGCAGTCATTATTGTCCTTCTTATAGTCCCTTGGGTCTTATTTTGGCCCACCACGGACATTAATAATATTTCATTTCATTTCTAAAAGAGGTATTTTGGGCCCCCATATTTGTTCTAGATGTTTTAAAGACTGACGCCCAAACCCACCTATTTTTCAAATGTGAGAAAGCTACCACGATTTGGATCTCTCTTACTCTCACCTTTGTAGTCTGCATCAGAAGCAGATTAAATCTTGAGTCTTGTGCCACAAGCTAGAACAAAAATACCACATCTCCTTTCAAGGTAAGCCTCTCATAAAACTTTTGTGGTCTTCAACTCATTATTGCATGTGGTATATATGGATGGATAGGAACTGTCAAATATTTGAAGATAAATCAACTCAGAGGGCAGTTTTGATACACAAGATAAATCATGCTATCATGGAAAATGCCACAGCTGACTTTTAAGCTAAACAATATTAGAGTGCTCTTTCTAAAGCTGAGTTACATATCCTCAAAAATCGGAATCTTCAAAATCTAATTAGCACCTCTATTGCTAGCAGCTTGACACCTCAAATGTGTTTTAGTTTTCCAACTCTATTCTTTGATGGGGTTTCGAAGTCTAAACTTGGAATAGTTGTTGGCTGGAGGAGTTTTATGGTCAAGACCACACTCTAGGATTCTTGATTTTTGCCTGAATTTAGGACAAACCACCAATAATATAGCTGAGTTGATGGGCTGCAAATTTGGTCTCACTCTTAGGGCAAAAGAAAATGTCAAAACCCTTTCAGTTTATGGGGACTCTAGGCTGATCATACAATTTCTTTCTAGCAAACAAGAGGTCAAGTCTATTATGCTCCGGCCGTTGCTGAATCAAGTCTATAAGCCTCTAGAAAAATTTGAAGAGATTAATCGGCATCACATTCCTGCAGAACCATCTGGCAGATAAAAAGGCCAATGAAGGCTTTCTTTTGCATCCTTCTTCAGCTTGCATAAGAAAGTTTAAAACCATGAATTCTAAGAACTTAAGGGGTGATCACATAGACTAAGCATGTTGGCTCTGTTTGTTTTCCGGACTGTTGTGGACCAAGGACTTCTTTGTTCTGGTTCTTCCAGATTTGTTGGGGAAGAGCTTTTATTTTTTACCAGCATTCTTGCCATTGTAGGATTCCAACTTTGGCTAGATGCACTAAATTAGCATCCTTAGTTTTGCCTATGGCGCTTGTAGCACCTAGCCAGCTTGTAATCTTTGTACTATATTAAATAATATTAACCTTTTTCTTCAAAAAAGAAAAAGAAAACAACAAAACAATACTATCAAAAACCATACAATATGATATCAAATGGCATGAGATCAAGCGGTCAAAAACGTGGGCTTTCAAAATGGAGACCAAGGTTAAAATCTTGCCAGGTGATACATGCAAAATTGCCAAATGTTAAGTGAAAAACTGGGTAAATCACTGCATCCCAGTCTGGGGGCGACATACCTTGATGAACATGGCCAGGCCCAAGACCTACATGAATTTGACAGAAGAAATACCCCACAGACATGGCAACTGAGCATAAGGTTACCCTTGTGAATGAGGGAGTTATAGCAAAAAATAAAAATAAATAAATAATACAACATGACGGCAATGAAACAACCAATTTCGAATCTTGCCAGGCAACAGATGCATAATTGACAAAAATGCTGTTGTTATACCACTATGTGGTCAGGATGTAATACAAGTGGGTCATGCCTTAATTCCATCTAACCAATTTTAAAAAATAACAATGAAACAACCAAGAAAGCAGAATGGAGGAAACAAGTAAAAAGCAAGCAGGCAAGCTCAAATAGCCTGTGCTTGGTCCTATGCTGTAATGGGCTATAACAAGTTCTCAATACCTTCATCATTTTCACTCTCTTAGACAAAACTAATGGTACTCAATCCCAACATGATCCAAACGACTAAAACAAGGGTGTTGCCACTGAAAGTTGTCTAAATTCAACTTTTGCTCCAAAACAGCCTGCTACCATCATTTTTTCTACTTTTCGTTGCTGTTGTTAAAACCTTCTCCTAGCAAGCATATTTACATTTTCTAAAGTTTAGTAGGATCACAAGGCCTCCCATGTACTTCTAAAATTTCAATTTTAATCTCATGTGCCTCCTCTACCAGAAACAAAATGAGGGATGTCCTCCAAACAAGTTTTACCAGCAAGGGACACCCTCAGATAATCCCCCTTCCACCCCCCATTTAGAGAATGGTTGAGATTATCTCCAGCCCTCCATCAACCACCAAAGGTGAGGCAAGGGAGACATGTGAACCCGGCCCTAAAACAAGGGAAATATCCTCTACTTACCATAGACTCAGGCGATAGATGGAAAATATAATCATTGTTATTTAGTACTCATTAAGAAATGTTGAAGAATCCTAGAAAACTGTGGGTGAGTCAAATTTAAATCCTTATTTGCCCAAATAGACAGATGTATTCATTGACGGCCTGCCACCTGGATTGCCTACTAAAAATGATGCCGTAACCAAATAGAAATGCAACCAGTTATTCAACAGTTTCAACCATCACAGACTTAAGCATGATGAGATATAGAAAATAATCAGATTGATAAGCTCTTGGAAAATGGAGACATTACCAACTTTTTTCTGTAAAGATTATAAACCTTTCAATAAGATACTAATGACCATAGTTGAGAAAATCTGCAAAAAATCTGCAGAATCCCAATTTTTGCCAAAAAAAAATTTAATTTGCACTTTTTTTTTAAAAGCTGCGGCTGATTTAGGTTTTTTTATGCAAGCCCATTTTTCAGCTGTTAATGTTTGAACTTCAAAGTTTAAAGTTTAAACCCTAAACCCGAAACCCTCTTTTTAAATAAATATTGCTGCCTGATAACTATGTATGTAAGCCCATTTTTCAGTTGTTAATGTTTGAAACTTTGAACTTTGAAGTTTAAACCCTAAACCCTAGGCTAGGCCCTAGGGTTTTGGGTTTAGGGTTTTTTTCCCTCCTCTTTTTAAGTAAATATTGCTGCCTGGTAACTATGTATGCAAGCCCATTTTTCAGCTGTTAATGTTTGAATTTGAAACTTTGAACTTGAAGTTTAAACCCTAAACCCTAGTCTAGGCCCTAGGGTTTTGGGTTTTGGGTTTTTTTCCTCCTCTTTTTAAGTAAATATTGCTGCTTGATAACTATGTATGCAAGCCCATTTTTCAGCTGTCATTGTTTCAAAATGAAACCCTAAAACCTAGCCTTTTGGTTAAAGGTTTAGGTTTTTTTTCCTTTTTTTCAAGTGATTGTAACTTTGTTGTTACTTGTTTCCATGTGCAGGCATATAAAAAATGAAACCTTTTTTTTCCTTGTTACTTGTAACTTTGTACCTTTTTATATTATAAGCAATACAAGATGTGTTTTGTCACTTTCATATGTACTTAAAGCTTGAGTCTTGTATGATGTCTTGACATGAATTATTGCTTTTATTGCAATATTTGATTTGCATAATGTTAATTCATTGTAGTATGCATGAAAATAACTTTTTTTCAATTAAAATTTTTGTTTTCTTCAGGTTTTTTTGCCGATTCTTTCCCCAATTTTTTGCCAATTCCTGATTATGCCGATTTTTAAAAATGCAGATTCTTTGCCAATTCCAATTTTGTCAACTATGCTAATAATAAGTGAATATTATTTACATTAAATAGGCACCCTATTTAGATTCTCTTCAAGGAGCCAACAAAAATTCAAGATAAACCTTAGAAGTGGTTATCACCAAGTTGGGGTTAAGGAAACACATGTACACAATACTGCCTTGGCAACAGCTACAATCATTATGAATTTTAAGTCATCCAATCCAAATAACAAAGGGTCCAGCAACACTTTTATGAAAGGTGAACATATTCCAAACCTACTTAGGAGAAGTCATCATTTTGCTCAAAGCCCCCCTACTAATTTTTGATAAAAATAAATAGAAACAGAAGAAATATTTAGAAATACGCCTAATAGATTACAGGACATAACTTATATCCCAAGCTATCTAAGCTTTAATTTTAGATAAAATACTTAGGGCATGTAATTGAAGACGAGAAAATGTCATACAATAGTGGTCACAAAAGTAAAGATCTCAAAAATACATGCAACTAGGAGATGGAAACAATCTCAAAAATAAAGATCTTGAAACATATTCTGACTATAAGCCTCCATTGTAATTCCCCTAGAAGGTGAATTTACCAGTGGCAGACAACAAGTGGTAGAAAATATAAGCAGTTCATAGGTTTCTATTTTCTAATGACTTCAGACCAAAATTTATCCATAAAAAGTGAATTGCAGCAGTTAATGCCCTCTGTCATGTATATTAAATATCAAAAATTCAGGAGAATTTGGTTAATCAGATTATATCATTATAGTGAATATATGAATTCAATGTCCTTATACTAATATATTAGATGTGGACAGCTTCACAGGTAAAACTAAAGTGCCACAAGAAGTGCATGAGCGATAAATGTTCATAATAACAGTATTGAAAGAACCCAACACCACAAATATGTTCACTCATTCATTGTTTCAACTAAAAACCCAATTCTATATACTAAAATTATGCATTATTATAATTCATTTACAATCAGATATAAATAGCATGTATCCATTCTTACTACCTTCCAGACATCACACAAGAATAGCTGTTCTCAAATTCTGTTATCTGTATGAAAAATACTAGCCCCAATATATTCTGTAGCTCAAGGATGGAGAACAGTAAGCATGTTGCTGATATTGCCAGTTGGTAGTCTTACTACCACAAATTTAACTAGTATAGAACTTACAAGCAAAAATAAATTTAAATTGCTAGTAACTTTTGAATGTTGGATGCAATGACACAAGTTGATACTGCCTCATGTTATAATAAAATGCTATTGAGGAAAGACACATTATATAACATAAACAAAGCACTTAACATCATATGAGCTGAAAGATTCCTATCAACTTATTACAGATACCTCCAGATTGGATTCACTGCCATTTTCAGATAATGACTTTTCATCTTCATCCTCATAAGCATCTCCACTAAAAGTATAACTTTGGTCGCTTTCAGATTCTTCAACAACTGTTTTTTCCTTCATGTTTGATTAAATATATTTGCCAGGACTATGTTAACAGTCCAGATATGCCCTGAAAGTAATTTACCAAAGTCAGAAAACAATGTTTAGAAAATATACATAACCAGGAAACAAATTTAATACTATCAAGCATGCAGTTGGAACAGATATGCCTCTTTAACTACTACAAATGCCTTGGTGCTTTAAAAAGGTGTTATTTCCATGCACTGGACCATGAGTAAAGGTCTAATCAAATATCAAAGTAGCATGCTACCCAGCAACTGCTTTTTCCTTTATGTTTGATTTAATCTATAAAAGGGTGTTGCCAGGAATATGCTAACAGTCCAGATATGCCCTGAAAGTAATTTACTGAAGTCAGAAAACAATGTTTGGAACATATACATCACCAAGAAACAAATTTAATACTATCGAGCATGCAGTTGGAACAGATATGCCTCTTTAACTACTACAAATGCCTGCCTTGGCGCTTTAAAAAGGAGTCAATTCCATGCGCTGGACCACGAGTAAAGGTCTAATCAAAGATCAAAGTCGCATGCCACCCAACAACTGCTTTTTCCTTCATGTTTGATATAATCTATAAAAGGGTGTTGCCAGGACTACGCTAACAGTCCAGATGTGCTCTGAATGCAATTTACTGAAGTCAAAAAACAATGTTTAGAACATATGCATAACGTAGAAACATTTTTAATACTATCAAACAAGCATTTGAAACATTTATGCCTCGTTAACCACTACAAATGCCTTGACGCTTTAAAAAGGCGTCAATTACATGCACTGGACCATAAGTCAAGGTCTAATCAAATATCAAAGTTGAATGCCACCCAGGCTTAGTTGAGAATGCTGCTTGACAAAGTGAACCACAGATCAAGGGGGAAAAGAAAAAAATGCACACAAAAGCAATACAAAAATAAAAACAAAGTTCTGCGAATCCCACACAATGTCAAAAGTTTCCACCTCATGTCAGAGGTTGCACCATCATTCCATAAAAAGCAAGTTCAAAACCTGAATTTTCAAGACATTTTCAAATAGAAAGAAAAAGATTTAGAAGGCCATGATGCATAAAATCTATTGCTTCACTAGCCATAAGAACTTTCATCTTTGCTTCGATGCTTAAAAAAATTAGAAGCTACATCAGTGAACAAGATAATGACAAATTAAAGATACTCTCTTTGCATATCAGATGAGAATTAGTGATACTATAAATAATTTATAAATGCTGCTAATGTTTTTTTGTTAAATGTTCTTCAATTTCAGTTAGCATATTTTATAGTTTCTGCAGTTAACATGTTTCACACTGAAGTAGGATTTTGGTTCCTGGAAATGAACATCAGTAGATTTTGGTCATGGTTTCTCAGACCAAGGCAGCCCCGCAAGGGGTTTTTCGCTAAATTCAAAAAAAAAAACTGAATATCAATAAAGTCTGCATCAGAAACTCAATCTCAACTTTCCCCTGAACATCACGAATAAAGTTAAAAACTTCAAGGGCATCATCACAGCTATAGTCATGGCAACAATAAATAAACAAACTGACACGATGCAGAAACATTTATATAACATTTTCTCGTCTAGACATTCCAACAAGGCAAAAACTTGTTGGTCTTTTAGGATTGCAGATAAAATTGAATCTTTATATGCATCACTAAGTTTTTTAAACTAGTAATATGGGATTGAAAAGGACCTCACCCTTATTACATCATGACTGCATTATTGAAGAATTTCAATGAACCACACAGTGGTATTATAACAATGCTATATTATCACAACACCGATAGGAATTGAACCCTCGTGGGCTTTTTGTGAGCAAAACGTGCTCACCAGTCAGACATCAACCCCATGGGCTATAGTGGTATTACAACAAATCATGTTATCTTGGTACCCATGAGAATTTAATCCTGGTGGGCTCTTTGTGAGACTAACATCCTCACCAGTCAGACACTTCAACCCAATGGGCTATTGCGGTATCACAACAAACTGTATTATCATGGTAACCATGAGTATTGAAACCTGAGACAAATATTCCCCATGGGCACGCACCACTATTTTTTAATTCAAAGTTCAAAAAATGATTCACAATAAAGAATTTACCCAGAAGGATCTTCCTTCATGTGTTTGCGCATACATGCCTAAAAAAAGTGTTAGGATATTATTTAATTCAGTTTGCCAATTATCCATTTCTGGTTATAAGCAGGCACTAGACATTATTTAATTCCAATTTTTGTTTCCATTTACTATTCTTGTTTAATTGTTTCTCTTCCTTTCCTTTTAATTTCCTTTATAAACCCTGATGTATTCATCTTCAACTCCTACTAAACAATTGTTCTCATGACACATACAAAGAAGCTCCATTATCATTTCAGTATTATCCAGCTCTATATTTGTCTAGAGAGATGGTCAATCAGTATATTTGATAGACAAAGTGCTACCTAGCTAACAAATTCAACCATACACACAGAATTCTCAACCTCTGGCTAAACTGGAGTTCCCTCTCTATCTTCAATTTGTATTAATTGCTACTTTCCTAGTATTTTACTTCCTCTCTTAGAAGAATTATTATAATAAGCAAATGAATGCAACCAGGAGGTGATACTAAAGAACTGGAAGTAATGACCTAAGCAGCAGCCCATCCACTATGGCTTGCTGTAAGCAAGCAATCAAGGAAGAAATTTGCTTTCTAAAGTGCAATACAAACAATGGACATATTTCTAGCACCAAAATAGAAATTCCTCCTAAAGTTTTTATGCTTTGGCATTTTCATGACAGATTTTTCTTTCTTTTTAATTTTTCCTTTTTTTCTTTTTTCCTCGGCTTTCACTGGCCTTTTAGTTTTCTACTGCCACAAAGATAAGACAAAAGCATTCCATAATCTTGGAGTGTTTAAAGATCACTTTATAGCCCATTTGCATAGCTTGCTTCATTGTGTTCAATTTCCTTAAAACATGATACCATGTCCACTAGTAAATATACGATCTAAACCAGTCACCATATTAGTTAGTATTCCAAATAATGTTTAAACTATGTACAGAAGTGATGCAATTTATCTATTCAAATTGAACTGTCAATTGGCTCACAGATGCTATCCAAGGTCTCAGAATCCATATATTACATCTTCAAAAGAGTTTCAGAACCATGCTTTGCAGCCATGATACCTCTCCTAATTTTAAACAACATAACTTACACAAGCTGATGTCACAACCAGTAGTATGCTTCCAATATAACATCTGGAATAAGTGCATTGTACAATAAACACTACTACAAAGCTTCAAGAAAAAAATGAGGGTGTCCTCAAGGATTTTTATTACAAGTAAATATTGAACAACTCCAGACAACAGATCCTACATTGTCCATGATATTATTTATCAACTACATTTATTTGACCAAAAAATAGCATTAAACATGTTATACATTGATCTAATCAAAAACGTGAAAGTCCAGAAAAGTTGCAATAATAAAAAATACAAGCATATGGAACAAATAATAAAACCTATGTTGAAATATATCAGAACATAAAGGATTTCAGATCAATGCAATAATAAAACTTATGTTGAAATATAACAGAACACAAATAATATATTATCACACTTTTTGGAGCACAGAATCTGAACCAGTATGAATGAGTTCTCTACTCTATTCACATGAAGAGCTTTTCACAATTATGTCCCTGTCAAACAATTGCATGCATCCTTGACCAACGAGCATAACTCATGCTTTCTTATCTGTTTAACAATGAGGGATGACAATTCCAATATTAATATTTTCAGATATCTCATATAATCAAGTTTAAAATACAAAAAGAATTGTTGCATTCTGTGCCAGCTGCAACATTATGAAAACCAAGACTCTTCAATAGTGTTTCAAATAAGATGTGTCCCCTGAATTTCCCTAATTTTGTGGCAGCAAGACATATTCATGAAAAATATAGAAAAATGCAGAAGTTTTCAGATTTTACAATTTCAAAATTCAATACTATCAACCCGTAAGTCCAAAACAGTGGTAGAATCTTCAATGTGGAAATGGGCCACATTTTACGCCAGTTCTGCCTCTTCCACATGTCTAAAAATTGGTAAATGGCACAGATAATTATGAGCCATAACCATCTTTGACCATAAACCCATGGCAATGTGGATGGTTAAGCGTAAATTGTTATGAAGGCATTTTTTCTCTGATGGCAACCGAGAAAAGGTTTGGACCAAAATTGAACAAGGTATGACCGAACTTGGCAACTATACCTAGTAGAATCAACCTTCATTTTTAATTGCTTATGATACTTGCATTGTATTTATCCTTTGTTTTACATTATGAGATTATCATTATCTTAAGAACATTGGCTTTAATCACTGTGGAGGATATCATTGACGAAAGGCTAGCAGGAAACTTAAGAATAGGGATTTCTATTTCAGAAGCAACTACCTAATGTAGGAACTAGACGTCAAAACTTTTTGTTAAAATCATTTTCATGCTAGGGAAAATAACACCATAAGATAATTATTTAGTGTAGGAAGATTCCTCTAATGTAAGAGGTTATTGTTTCCCTAAGTGTTTTCTTAGGAATGAAAGCTTCTAGTACAGGGCCAATATACTACATCTATTGTACATTAACCTGCATTTAAGTTCACTTTCTTTGGTACAGATCATCAAATCTCAAAAAGTCCACCAGGAGAAAGGCTAACAGTTCATGTTTAGGGCAATTTACTCTATGCAATGTATTCCTCATGCTCCCCCTCAACGCACCCCCACTTTGGCATTCTCATTGAAATCTCCATCATAGTTAAAAAGAAATGGAAGTCAGGATAAGAAGGCATGGCATAAATGTGATGAATGAAATTTTAAAAAAAAAGTATATTTGTTCGTAATCATGGACTCTTTTTAAGCACTCCACTGATTATCCCTTGCAATTTGACCTGTTGAGAACACCAACCTCCATTTTAGCTCAGGCAGTACTTGTATTATAGATAATCAATGCAAAAGATGTGACTCATGAATGGCTAAAGAGAATTCAATATTCAAATGTGTTGCAATTTTATCCACTAGAAGTTAATTCCTGAAGCTTTAAAAAGAGAAAGTCTAATGCAGATTAGACTAGGAGCACCTTAGAATTGGCAGACATTTATGAACATAAGAACGGTTAAAACCCATTGTTTGCAAACAAGCTAGACAATTGGGGCTCAGTGACCAATCTTGTATAGCAAACTAAGAGGAGTAAAGGAGCCTTCATTTTAGAACAAGGGAAAGAATAAATCATGTTGAGGATGAAAAAAATAAAAGATATTAAAGGTGTTGGCCTGTGGGTGGTCATCACAGTTTGAGAACTTGCAAGACACCCTAAAAAGGTAAGCAACATAGAGAAGCTCAGGCTTACAAGTCATAAGGAAGTCCAATGCAAACATCAATAGCATTGAGGAGGACGCAGGTCAACCAAAAGAGGATTTCGATGAAGCCAATTTTACAGGAGAGGTGAGAGAGGAAAGCTCAAGCATAGAATAAATGCCAAGATGTAAACGCAAGAGAAAGCTTCAATCAAAATCTATTTAAGCTTAAGGTGGTTTTTTTGAAGTCACTTTACCATGTAATGTATTGTCCAAATTTTTTGTGCATCTTTCAGTTTTGACGGTACTACCAACATGATGGTGAATTGAACATCGCCGCTCTGACTGAGGCCAAGGTAATCTGAAAGGGGGAACGTTTCAAGAATTAGTTCAATAACTGCAGAGCCGAATTAATCTCAGTGGTAATTTTACTTACTTTTCTAAAAAGGTTGGATCCCTTTGCAGTATTGATGTTATACACATACCTTTAATTACACATTTTTTAAATAAAACTTCTAATTCCCTAAAATGTTTGATCTGATCTATCACTACACGGAGAAGGATCCCCTCGGGTTTCACGGCGAGGCGGGGGATGTCCGCTTATTTTAATTTTGTGCGTGAATTGTGGAAAAGCTGGAAAAGCAGTTCCACAGAGGGAGAGGAAGATGAAGCCATGCGTTATGTTCAAACCAGACGATTATTCATACTTTTTACTCGTAATTAGTAGCAGCTAAGCTGCTGTGTACATAAATTTCAACACACTATAAAGGCATGTCTCCTCCCCTCTCCCATAAGAATATAGCTCACATGCCTCCGGTGCTCTCCCCGTGCTAATACGCCCGGAAAGAATGAAACATAAATGCCAGTCCAGTATCCATTCTCAATCAGACATTAGCCCTAATTCATAATTAAATTTGCCCCAAAAAAAAAAACTTCGAATAATAGCTCAGACACCCACTCGCATATCTTTAAAAGAAAAAAAAAATTAAATTAAATAAAAGCGTTCATGTCTACATCTATGAAAAGAAACAAAGAAAAAACGTAAAAGATTGCAGAAACGGAAGAATATCTCTCTTACAATAGCAAAGGAAGGGCTGAAGCTCAAGCACAAACTTAAGCTCAACTCACTCTCTCTCTCTCTCAGAATGAGACACAGGAGAGACGGCGACGGTGGCGCGGAGAAGAGAAGAAAATTAAATTCAAACAGGAAACAACACGCAAGCATAAGCACTCGCGGCACTTTACGGTCCGTTCCTCTCTTCCTGTTGCTTTTTATAAGTCCCTTTCTAAAATCCGCCCATCGCTTTAATATTATATTTTACAACAAAAAAACACGTAGGGGTACCTTCCCATACAAGGGAATTCGTATGTTTCCTTATGGTTAGGTATCCATATCAAGTACATCTCCGTAATTTCACTTACATCAAATTAACAAAGATACACATATTTGACTTAGGGGAATATAGGACAAATAAAAGAAGATTACTTGTCGTTTCCCTCATATACGTGGGTTGAATTTATTTGTTACAATTTAAAAATATATTTTTTTTTTTATAGGGTGTCGGTTATATTCACATTTTTTTTTTAGTAATTATAAAGTGAAGGTTCAAATCACATAGGCAGCTCTCAAACAAGCTTATATCATCTCGTTATTTTATAGTTATTTTATAATCAGGTATGAAGAGGACCACCAGTCGTTCAAGGTATGTACCGTTACCATCGTTCTAAGCACACTCAAAGGATTTGGAGTAGACTACTACCTTTGCAAACGAGCATACCCCCAAGATTTGAACCTAGGTTTCTTATAAGTAAATAAAATATATTACGGTTTGGTTTACATGCTAAAAGTAGGTGTAAGTTAGTATTTTGCATGAAAGCCTATTTAAATATCTAATTTAAAAATTAATATATATTTTTACAATTTTATATATTAATATTATTTTAAAATAGAGTTGATGCACCAATGGTAAGGTTTTTGGTTTTTTTTTTTTTTTTAAGTTTCAAGGTGCAAACCTCACTTGATATAAGGGGATCGAGACCCCTTATAAAATCTTGTGTAAACTTGTTGAAAAAAATTAATTAAAATAGGTTGATTGGTAGAGGCCAAGTGTTTATTGGAAGGTTGTCTAGGTAATGGTCAGTGTTTTCTTAACTTCGTCTTTACCTAACAAACTAGGGTTTATAGTAACGATGTCTGATGTCTGCTCCAATTCTCTATGAAAAACATTTAAATGTCTTACCTATATAAAACAAAAGGTATTACCAATTTCCTATAAATAAACATAAAAAAAATGTAAATGTCTTGTGTTCATGTCCATGTATTTATTACACGTCATCACAAAGGAGAAAACATGTATAAACCCAATGCCTCGTGGTAATGGTAGATGATCTTCTGCTTTAGTGAGTTTTTAATTTTGATGTGTTAAGGTTTTGTGATGTATGTTTTTTTGGGTTTTTATTTAAGAGATTTAAAACTTGGGTCTTTTTTAAAAACTTGACTTTTATCTTTAAAATTTTCACTGAAAATGATAGGTCGATTGGTGGCGGTGGTGCTCATGGACTACCTCGATACAATTTCCAAGACATCGAAGTTCAAACCTTAGTAAAGGGGATTGAGACCCTCTTTAAAACCTCAAGCTTTACCCTATAATTTTCACCTAAAAGAGATAGGTCGTTGGTGGCAATCATATCAATGGTTTGCTCTGTTTCAATTTCCAAGACAATAAGTATCTATTGACTTCATCTTTATCCAACACTCTTAAAAAAATGATATTCTTTGAAAAGGCAATAAAAAGAGTTTTAATGTGTGACTTAGAAGGAAACAATTTTTTTTTTTTGGTTACATAGATGAATTGGTTACATTCACAATTTTTAGTAACTACCAGCTCAGCTGCCAGGGAAACAATTTTTTTGGTTATTAAGATAATATTATGATCATTATTGTCGGTTGTAGGGGTTTACCACACTTCGTGAATCAAAAAATATATATTAGGATCATTATTCATCCTTTAATTAGAGGATTCTTGACTTTTTAAATTATATTTGTGATTTTGTCTTATGCATAAAAATATTTTATTAAATAAATAATTTTTTTTGTTACATAGATGAATTGGTTACAATCACAATTTTTAGTAAGCGTCGGCAGCAGTTGGCAGGGTTCAAACTATCAGCGAAGGCTTCCAACACATCCATCGTTTTGTTAATGGTAACCTAGCGTGAGATGGGGACCGCGGATGCACAGGGTTCACACCATCTTTGTCAATTTGGTTCAACACGTGGCATGAAGCATGAAGGGGACCGCTAAATAATTTTTATTAATGTTTTTACGAAGGGTCATGGTCCCCTCACACTGAATGGGTTTTGAACCTTAAACCTCTTAAAGAAAGGCCAAAGCCCTTACCATTACAGCAAACTTGCATCTAATTTCAAATTTTAATTATTATATAATTAAAATACTATATATTTTATTTAATTATAAAACACTCGCATATATTTTATTTAATTATAAAACACTCGCATATATTTTGTTATGGTTGATTCTTCGATATGAAATGTAAAGACTATTGCGGTAACATGCATACACTCCTATGTAACAAAAAAAAAAAAAAAAAACATACACACACCAAGTTTGGTTGAAACCTGGATCTTCCTAAACCAGAAGAAAGCCAAAAACCCTAACCACTCCTTTGTGCCAACATGGACTATTGAAATATTATATATATAAATAAATAAAATATAATAAATTTAAAGTTTACTAGGTTAAAAGTTATATAAAAATATGTGTTTATTTAACTAAATTTTAATTGTTTACTATCCTAATCTCTTTGTTATGTTTGAATCTTGGACCTTTTATTTATAATTTTAAAGTTTTTGTTATTCTACCCACTCAAGTTGTTATATAAAGAAGTTTAGTTTAAATACCCAAACCTTATTTTATATAAGAATACATCTTGCAATCTCTTAATTATCAAGTTTTGAATTTAAAGAGAACAGACAAATATTTATTGTTTGCATAGTCCATTGGCCTGAATATCAATTCTAGATGTCATAAATAAAATTCAAATGTTATAATCTTAGATCAAGAAGATCTTCCAGGAAAGAAGATGCAAGATAGCATTACAATAGGGTATTATTTTATGATGTGGAAATTACTATTACAATAGGGTATTATTTCATGAGTGGATATTACTATTACACGAGGGTATTATTTCATGTGTGGATATTACTATTACAATAGGGTATTATTTCATGAGTGGAAATTACTATAAATTACTATAATATGAAACATAGCAATTCATTGTGTTTGAAGGCATTAATGGATTTGACAACCACAATAGTTACAAATGTTTTGGCTTTCTCACGAGAAACGCTACGAGCTTTTTCTTTGAATTATTTTTTTTAATCATGGAATCCACATTGAAAGAACATTCACGACTACTTTGAGCATGTTTTACTATTATTACTTTTAGACATCTCTAAGTTTATGTCTTGTTTATTATGTTTTGTTATTGATATATTGATATCAAATATATTATTCCTCTTCCTTAAATTGTTATGTTTTCTCTATCAATTCCTTGATATTATTCTCATAAAGAGATATAATCTCCCTTATTAGTTATCTTCTAAAATTTGAATTTCCTTCAAGACAATAATCAACGCTATCTTTGGCTAAATTATTTATTACTATATTTTTTTCTCTATATGTGCTAATATTTTTAAGATACTACCTCCATGAAAAGTTAAAATGGATTAAAAAATTATGTTTTTATTGATCCATTACTCACACCCACCCACTTTTTTCTTGATAACATTAACAATAATATATGAATCCCTCAATCAAAATGTATCTCCATTTTTTTTATGATAAACTTGATCCTTGAAAGAAGTGTGCTAACCTTTACATAGTTGTTAGTTAAAGTATCATATGATTCATAGCAGGTGAGGAGAATTTTGCCTTTATTATTATAAAAATACCATGGCCACAAAATTTCTCCATACTACCTTTATAATCACCATCAAAACTAATTTTGATGTACCCAATATTTGGACATTATCACTTTATCATAGATAAAAGTAGACCCTTTATGTTAAATTTGTTGTCTTTGATAACCCTTGTTTATATACTCATATACTTTAATTAGTAGGCTACCACTTTTTTAACACTTGAGATTTTTAGGGGTCTTATTCATGTTGCTAATATTCCTTAACACCTCTTCTTTTAGGGGTCTTATTCATGTTGCTAATATTCCAAGATATCATTTGCATCATCACTTTTTGTTCTTAGTTAGCCCCACTTCTTGTTAACATTTGTGATTTTTGCTTTTGTTTTCCCATATCAATATCCCTTTGAGTTTTCTTTTCTCTTTGTTTTTGTTTCTTAGTTTTTCCTCTCTTTTTTCATTCTCACCAACAATTTCATCTTCATCAATTTCTTTGATTTTTTCACATTTTTCATAGTGCAACTTATCATCTATGGGTTTGTCTTGCTTGGAAGTATTTGAAGTGCAAGGAATAACCTCAAAAGCCCTTTTTTATTTATGTTGCCTTGGAAACCCTAAAGTGCAAGGATGATTCTTCATAGCAATTACCTTCTTATGCTTCCCTGAGAACCCTAAATTATTTTTTTCAATGAGTTTACACAGGTTTTTATGAGGGGTCCCGGTCCTCTAAAAAGTATTTTCCATCCACATTTTTTTATTATGCTACTATTGAAACCCTAAAGTGCAAGGGATAACCTCTGCACTACTTTCATTTCTATTATGAGGAAATGATGGTATACTACTTGAGGAGAAAGAAGATGATTTACCTATAATAAACTTGACCTCTTATGCTTTATTTATTTTAAACTTTTCTTCCATGTCTTCCTTTGCACCTTTAATTCCTTCTAAATTTGAACTTACACATTGTACTTTCTCATTCTTGGTATCCTTCGTTGTTTCTTCTAATGGTTCATCCAAGTAAATTATGATGGCCTTTACCATCTAATCCTTTAGATAGGATTTCTTTGTGTCTTTTTTGAAGTGTAATATCCTTTATCTAATCAAACTTCTACTATAGTCTTGGTCAAATTTGTATAATTTATGACCTATGAACCTTTACATGTCAAAGAGGACCAAGCCAAAAGTTTTCATTTTGGTTCAAAAAAGGAAGAATAAGTCTTTAACCAAGCATTGCATTAGAAATTTGTAAAATTTTCCTTACTGATCGGCTATAATAAATATTTCTTAATCCATTGTAGTCTCTATGAAATGAAGTTTCATGTTGATAAACCCTTAGTGGGGTTGACTTCCTCAACAATTTTATTACATCTTCTAAACCTATATAATATCAAAGTAACATTTTCAACTAACTCCTTCCTTGATATTTGACTAATATCCAATGAAGTAATGCCAAATTTATAAGTTTATAATTTTACAAGCATGTTGCTCCAATATTCTTTCATTTTCAAACCCTATCCCACTTACAAAGAGAAAATCTAAATTTTTCTTACATCCTTTTTTTTAATGTCTTTGAATTTTGTCAAATTTATTTTTTGCCTTCTTTTTTGTGGGATTGAAACTAGTCCCACCTGCATTTTGTCATGATCACATAGTGGTATTACAACAACTTGACTATTATGCATGTATTGCTTGGAAATATTTGAACCTAGGTGTCCTTCTTGAATGTTAAAGAATTTAACCAGTTGAGCTAATGTCATTTGATGTCAAAATTGGATTTTGTGCTTTCTCATAATCTTTGAAGTTACATCAGATTTATAAAGATAGATTGCAATTCAATATTTATGAGTTGTAGCCTTCTAGCGATGGGTAACAACTTAACTTTCAAAAGTGGAAAATAAGATTTCACTCTATCCAAAATTAAGCTACAAATATCCTTCTTTCCTTCATCATAGAAAGGAATAACTAGAGATATGTTAATGGAAAATTTTTATTTTTAAGCCTTAAAATTTGTATTCAAAACTTTTTTTAATAAGCTATATGTGGCTTCTGTTGGGGGGCACTCCCATAAAAATATCAAAATATAACATTTATTATTATGCCAGTTAAATCATATCCAACTTGTCCTTTTATCAAAGATACTCTTTGTTTATCAAGTAGTATTAGTTCAACCAGTTAGATTCCTCAACATTTAAGGAGGAGACCAAGGTTCAAATATTTCCAAGCAATACATGTATAATATCCAAGCTTTTTTGTAACACCACTATGTGGTGATGATGTAATACGGGTGGGGCCCATTTCAATCCCATATAACCAACTGAAAAGAATAAAAATGATACTCTTTATTTCCTTTTCTATCAAATAGTTTCATCTTCCTCAAGGTGCTATGTTTCTACACTCAAATCCTTGACATCATTTTCTTAAGATAAAATCTCTCTTGGCTAGTTGTCTTTTAAAATTTAATTTTTTCCAAGATGAAGATCAACACTGCCACTGGCTAAATTACCTGCTACCCCATTTTCTTGTCTTTATATATGCTCATATTTTCAAGATATTACAGTGTATTTAATGTTGTTTTTGATAGTTTAAATACTTTTTGTAAACATTTTTTGCTTTTTTTTTAAATAAGCAAAATATGGATTTTAATAGGGGCCACTCCCACTAAAAAATAAAAATATTTCATCTATTATCAAGTCAGTCAGACTGCATCTAACTTATCTTTTTATCAAATATGTTTTCCTTCTCTTTCAAATCACTAGTTTTTCTCTATCTAATCGTTGATAACATCTTTATTAAGAGATAAAATATCACTAACCAAGGAAATTTTAGTAATCTCTATCCAACTCTCACATGTTTTTTTGGCAATATTAGTAATCTATGAATCCCTCTCATCTAAAAACATCTCCATCCTTTTTCCATGGCTATTTGATCCTTGTAAGAAGTGTCATAGTATTAACATTTTTGGTCATTGAAGTTCCATATGATTATGAGTATATAAGGAGAAGTTTACCTTCAATATCTTAAAGAATGCCATGTTTGCCAACTTATCTAAAGCATCACTTAGAAACACCATAAAAATTAAGTTTGATGAACCCAAATTTTAGACATGTTATCATGAATAAGTGTACATCCCTTACATTTGCTCCATTTTTGCAAATCACCCTTACATGTATATTCAAACCTTGTATCAAGTTAGCATGTATCCTCCCCACACTTAAGACTTCCCACTATGAGCATCATTCTTGTAAACTTTATGTACCAAATATAATAATACAATTCCAAACATGGATGTGATTTTAAGAATAATGGTTTTAAAATTATGTTTTTATTTTTCAAAGCATGAAATCTTACAAATCATGGAAGGACTACTCTTTCAAAAAGTGCTTAATGCATTATCTTTGAAATAACTTATATAGTGTTAACTCTTCTCATGTAAATGGAGAACCCCAATAAATACGTATTCTTTCGAGATAAAATATCTTAAATGTCGTAAGAAAAAAAATAATGGAGAAATAGATGATATGATATCTATAGATCCTTTGTACAGAAGCCATACCTAAAAGGTCTATGATATCCTCTTCCTTTCAAACTATTAGTAATAAGAATTTTTATTTAGGGAGGGTCTCAATTGACCAAATACTCTTCCAAGTGAAATCCTTGGGAGCAGAGAACTTTGATTACTCTAAATCCTTATATCCCAACTTGATCAAGTTATCCACCACATTTTGATATATTCTAAACCAAGTCATTCTTTTACAGGAAAAAAAAAAAGGAAATGCTCTTAAGGCATATTATGTTATTCTAGATCTTTGTTTTTCCCTTTAGATGTTTTATGTTTTAAAAGAAATTATATATACACGTTCCCTCAAAATTGACTTCATCTTACCATAATATAGATATTTTGAAAAAAATAAGGTCATGGAAAAATGGATTTGGATGGAATTTAATGAGTAGATGATATATCAAAAGACTTAGTTTATGATGTGATTTTCATTAACTTAAAATTTTTAAAGAGGTTATATGCTTTGTTTGTAGTCAACTATTTTCAATATAACTATTATCCCATATATATTCAAAGCTAAAATGAATAACATGTCAAAGGTCATTTTGAATAACAAAATAAACAATATACTTCATTGATCTAGACCATACAACAGTACCATCTTTATTTTGAAGGAGATAGAAATTTGTTGAAGACCCCTGAAGAATCCAAGATTGCAATTGTGAATCATCACTAAACTTGACATTAATAAACTAAGATCATAATATAAAACAAAGAGTTAATCATTAATCATAAGGGTTTATTTAAATTAATCTTCAATTTTATTGCTTATAAGAAAAAAGCTATTGTTGCGGGAAAGAGTAGTGTTGGGTCAAGCTCGGCTTGGGGTGGCATTTCCCCTAGAAATGAGATGGTCAAGAGTCCTCCGGTTAATCCTGGTTCGAGGGCTAGTTTGGTTAATCTCTATGTGGAAAATATTGTTGTGAGTAATCTGCAAGAGACCCCTTCAAGGGCTAATGTTGGTAAGGTCGAGTTGGAAAAGAATTTTGGAATTCTTGTGGCAAAATAAATTAAGGGTTCAAATCTTGGTGGTGAACTTAATGATAGTGAGGATCTTTAGCATATTGTAGATAATATTATCAACCACCCTCGAATGTCTTGGCTAGGTCCTCGTTGATCCATGATTCATCTTCCTCAAATGAAGAGAAGGCTAAACTAAAGAAAAAACAAGAGTTTCTAAAGAAGAAAAAATTAGAATTGAAGGGAATGAGAAGACATAATCACGTGAAGACAAAGTAGAAGAAGAAACAAAAAACCTCTCATGTGACTTAGGACTTTTATAACTTGACAAACCCTTCTCCTATTTTGAAGATCCCCAAGATATTGTTGGTTAATAATAAATTTCAATTGGAAACCAAAATCACTTTGAGCAAGTCATTTGAATCTTTGAAAGATTTTATCTCTCAAGAGATTGATGAATATGTCAACTTTTTATGTTAATGTGATCTCTTGGAGACTAAAGCAGGTTCAAAACCCAATTACTCTAGGGATGGAGTTAGATCTCTTTGAAGATTCTTCTCAAGACTAATTTAGTTCTTTTGTCCTCCAAGGTGTTGTGTTTCTCTTTCTTTTTGTTTTGTTTCTTTCCCTTGGCCTGCTTGGGGATGTTGGTGTTTGTAATGTGAGTTTTGCTTCTGCTTGTCTATTTCTAAGACTGGTCTTTTTTGGATCCTTATAAAATGTTTGGGACCCTTTCAAAACCCCTTGTTTTACCACCTAATAAAAAAAAAGTGATTATAGTTAGAGTGTATACATTTGTACTCCAATTTTAATATTTTCCTCTTCCTTGCAAAAATAGCAACAACTAAATTCCTTTTTACTTTTAGCAATTGCCTGTTCAATCTGTGATTATCACATACTTTTATAGTACCTTGTAAAGCTCCCATAGTAAAAAGATCTTGATAATTCTCCATCGTCCAAATCTTTGTAAATGCTTCCTTACATTTATCATTATCTATTTATGTTTCTTACATTAAAATATATTTAGGACTATGACCATCTTTTAATTCCTTGATAACTCTTTTCTTTAAGCCATACTCATGCCATGTATTCTTCAAGATGCAAATTCATCATCATTTTGCTTCTTATTCGTGGGTTTAGCACTATTTGAAATTTATTACATAATGTAATGTTGTTAGGGTAGATATTCAAGATTTGCACTTGAATAGGTGGTTGATAGTTAGTTATATAAACCAACCACCTCACATTCATTGTATATATTCACATTTTTATTAATGAAACTTTGTCCAACACCTTGTAGGTCCAAAATTTGGTATCAATGCTCTCATTAATCCTATAGCATGCAAAATAAAATATCAAGTTTGTGAGATGCTATAAATAAGAAGAACTTGTCATTTAGGAATGTGTTACTTCACCAATGCAAAATACTTGTGTACTTAGAATCTTTGTTGTAAGTCTAAAGAATGCTACTTTGAAATAGTGAATGCATTGAGAATCTAAAGGAGTCACATACAATATGTAAAGAGAATACCACACTAGAATTGCATTAAGCGAGAAGCAAATTTAAATATACAAGAAATGGAAATGCTCTCTAAATATTGGATCATCTAGAGTAAATGTGCATGAAGAACAATCTAATATTTTACTAGAAACGAGTCATTATTTATTTGTTTCTTTTTTTGTTCTTGTAGAAAATGTGCTATTACATAGAAGAGATATGTAGCCCTACTAGAATGTGGAGCACTATTTAATAAAAGAAAGGAGCTTTTATTTCCCATTTGAAGACCTAGAGGTAATAGTGAAGGCGTCGTCCATACCTGTCATCTAAAAAGAGCCATCTAAAGGAGTTAATTCAAAAAATAAGTCATATAAAGCATTGTACCAAATATCTTTGTTTGTGTTAGAGATGCACAAGAGTGGAGGGAGATTAATTGTACATGATTTTTTTCTATCTAAAGATTGTGTCATCATAAAATTGGGTTGTTTAGAGAAGAGTTACTAGATTTGTCATGTAGATCATGTCATCATAAAATTGGGTCATCTAGAGAAGAGCTACCATCTAGAGTTATCGTTTGGAGCTAACATATGGAGAAGAACTACCATCTAGAGAACACTTATTGTTTGAAGCTAGAGCTATAGTTTAGAGAAGATATGTCATCTAGAGAAAAGTTATTATCTAAAGATATTGATACCATCATATAACTTGTTGTCTATAAGAGTTATTAGGAGTTGCCTTTAAAAAATTGGGTTGTATGAAGTGAAGTTTGACCTGCTATCTATTGATTGGTCCATCTAGCAACAAGCTTGTCTAAATATGTATGAGGGCACTCTATTGTGAAGTTGTCATATAAATAATGCATGGGTCATTTGAAAGGTAACTTCCAGTGAATTGTTGTTAATTGAAGGCTTGTGCCATGCATTTAAAAAATGTAAAATAAATTAAAAAAATGGTTACCTATCATTTACTGGGAGAAAAGTATTATGCATGATATTTTGCATGCAAAGAATATGTTTTCAAAGAATGGAAAGGAGGGGCTAACGTATTTAAATAAATAAATAAAACTAATTTTATTTTTATTGTTATTAAATATAGGTGACAAGACGATGATTTGGAAATTTTTATTACCCTAAAATGTTGACAAAATATTCTTTGATGTGTTTATTTTGGAGGGAGATGAATGTGTCATGATGGATTAAAGACTCTTTTGATGAAGAACACCTCGATAATCCTACATTCTTTGTAATATGAGATATTTGATCCTTTAAAATATACTTTGACAAAGGATTGATTATGCTCACATGGAAGTAAGGCACGTGAACATTGTGATTAGTGCAAATTTTATAATTTGATGTGACTATATAAAGATTAATGAACCCTACTACTGATTGGTAGATTGAAGATTAATAAAATCAAATATTTAAAGTACAATACCTTTATATTTGTAAGTTTGAAGACTTTGGCAACAAACAAAATTAATTATTTTGCCCTACTCTCTTATTACATAACATAGAGATATTTATACTCATTAGAAATCATTTTTTGATCTTGATGCAACTATTCTATTAAAGAAAGATTCTATGGATTTTTGAATTCCATGTGTTAAAAAAATTGTGCAACTTGAGGGTGAGTCATGTGGTTGACCCAATTTTGATTCGTTTTGAAGACCAAATTAGACGATATTTTCTACCAGAGATAATGCTTTATTTGAGAGAAGTGGAGACCCTATGCTTTACAAATAGTAGAGTATATCCCTATGCACATATGATATTGTGAATGGTTGTGTGTGTTCCTATTTATAATCAAAGTATTGTACCTATGATTGGTTGAGTATGTCCCTAATCGTAAAGGTTTGTAAATAAATGAGTGTGTGTCTATTTGCAACTATGTAGATGGATAGTGTGGGTGTTCCTATCCACCTATGATGTAAAAACTTGGATAGTTGTGTTTGTACCAATACTTTATTGACTCTATTGTGGCTAGACCTAATGAGGTGATCAGTTGAGTTTATTTATTTTTACATTGATATAAATCATGGACTAATGTGTGTGTCTTAGTCCATGATATTTTTGAACTATATAAATTATTGATTCCTATCCATGTTTGAAGCATGGTATAATGAGGAAATGTTAGAAATTTATTACACCATATAATATATTTAGGGTACACATCTAGGAGTTGCATTTGAATAGGTAGTTGATAGTTAGTTATCCAAACCAACCACCTCACATTCATTGTGTATATTCATATTTTACTAATGAAACTCTATCCAACATCTTGTTGGTTCAACATGCCCTACTTCTTGTTAACAATTACAATATTTGTGTTTGGATTCCCAAATCAATATCCCTACGAGTTTCCTTTTCTATTTATTTATACTTTGAGGGTCTTCCTCTCCTTTTACCATTCTCATCAATGTTTTTATTCTTAACAATCTCTTCCATTTTCCATACTATTCATAATTGAGTTTACCATCTAAAGATTTATATTGCCCTAGAAAAATTGAAGTACAAGGTATAACCTCATGAGCATATTGCTTTTTATAGTTCCCTAGGAATTCTAAAGTGCAAGGGGTAACCTTAATGACATTTACTTTCTTATGTTCCACTCAAAGTGCAATGCATATTTTTCACACCGCTTTATTTATTGTGCTCCCTTGAAAACCGCAAAATGTAAGGAACAACCTTTAGACTACTTTGATTTTACTATAAGGATATTATTTTCTACTAATTAAGAAACTTGAAGATGATTTACTTGGTTCAAACTTAACTCCTTCTATCTTCTTTGCTTCATAAATTAACTGCCATTTCATTTGCAACCTTAATTCATCCTAGATTTGAACTTGTACATTGTATTTCCTCATCTTATGCATCCTTTTTAGTATCTTCAAGCATTTGATCTAAATGAATTGATATGGCCTTTGCTATATAATGAGGTAGAGTTGGATTTCCTTATCATTTTTTGGGACTAAATTTGTTTTATCTAAGCCCAAATTATACTATAATATGATTCACTTACTTCATCTTTGAGTTTTTCTAATGACCAAATTTTTTTACCTCTTTCTTGATCATTTCAATTTGCATTATCTTACCATGTATCTAGTATCATAAAGTTTGTGGCATTACAATATAGTATTTTTATAATATAATTGTTGATCCTATTCTCCTGATTCAAAGTTAACCTTAATATATTTTGATAAAGGTTTTAAAATATCCATAGCATCACATATCCAAATGTATGAAACATGCTTTTTTCCCTAAATAATTGGTCCACCCTAGATGCAATCCCCTAAAGTATTGCTAATATTCTTCAAAAAGTCCTTATTGACAAGCCAATATAATAATTTCAAAATCCTAGCATGCACTTTAAGCCTTTTAATAGTTTCCATCTCCATAAAAAAATTTCATTCGATTGTTTTAAACACAAGTCAACTCCCCCCCTAAAACATAGCCCTTGAATTTATCTCTGATTTTTAAACTAGACAAGGTGATGAGAAAAAATGTTTTTGGAAGGAAATTCATTGAATAATTTGAACTCAATACCTAGTTCCATTCTTTATTCCACTTTTGAATATTTTTAAAATTGACTAGAATATATTTAACATGTATATTAACCTTATTTTTTAAATAAGCATTGCATTATGCTCAATCAATTCATCCTTAAGAATCACTTATGGAGTTTTATATATCATTTAAACATGGATTTATATAAATTCACTTCATGAATATTTGTTCTTGATAATCAAAATATTACTTCCCCCAATAAGGGCATCCTTATAGCTAAGTTGAAATTTGTATAATCTAATTTAATTGGTGAAGGAAAACGATGTATGATATGATCATATGTAAGTCTACAAGTAAACATTGTACAATGTAATTATTATTAACCAATGTAATTATCTAATGTGCTTATGTTTTAACCTTGTCATGATTAATCTTGACTAACCCTTTGATGCCTAACGTGACACGAGAAATAATTTAATAACATGTCTTATTATGGAGGATTTGGTATAAACACACATCACTATACAATCAACTACATTGCTATGATATTATCTTGATTATTTGTGTGGGTGCCTCATGGTATGTTGCATTTTCTATGTCAACAAATCTTTCTTTTTGCTCTCTTAATCTCTTGCTTTGTGATTTGAGTTGATGTATTGTTTTTGTTTGTTCTAGTGAAGTATTAAAATCCAACATGGTATCAGAGTAGGTGTGGTCCATTATCACTTGGTCTTATAGAGACTCTTCTTATAATCTCTTGTTCTTCATCTCATTGTAATTTGGACAATTTTTTTTCCAAAACTTCATAATTTTATTCAACACGAGAAGTAAAGGGAATATATATTCCTCTAACATTTATTGTCTTTATTTTTTTCAATGAGTTTACACGAGTTTTTATGAGGGGTCCTAGTCCCCTCATACTAAATGGGGTTTGAACCTTGGACCTATCAAAGAGAGGCCAAAGCCCTTACCACTACAATAAACTTGCAGTGGTTTATTGTCTTCGTTTAATATAAATTAAATGGAGATTTTTTAACCATCTCCATTTATTTGTATTCTACATTTTACATAAGAATTTGAACACAATTGCATGATTTGACCATGGTCAAATCCCCATGTTTTATGGTATAAAATGAGCATTTTCATTGGATGTTTATTATTAGAATACATTCATCCCATATCAGATAGCTTTAAAACATATAATACAACAATAATTTTCTTTTGCTTTGGGAAGGGATCTCCACGGCTACACTAAGGAGGATCATGCCCTCCTCCCTTACCCACATGCTTTAGTGTATTAGATATTTTATGGCTGGAAAATGCTTATTGGCACTTGGTTCGTGGTTCATTTTGGTGCATGGTCATCATGTGGGTAAGTTAGAAGATTGTACTTCTTGTAGTTTATTGAGGCCATTTTTACTCATTGCCAAGTGTGGTGCCCTTTTGGATGAATAAGAATACCATTGGAACTTTAAAATATTAGGTCATGGGTCTAAATTGCCTCAGACATTTTGCTTGTGCATATGGTATTGGATGAAGTAAGACAATGAAAATCCTCTCTTTCTTAATGTGGAGGTCATTAGTTAATTGGCTAGGAAAATTTTAAGGAGGAATTTGAAGACAAGAAGTCCAAAATTCAAAACACATGCTCTTATTTTATGCATTTGCTTTTAGAAATGGATAAATATGGGTCATGTATAGTAAGGTGACAATGGTGCATTCATGGTTGCTATTATTGAGTTCTTCATTAAAAGAATGGTGTATTGGCATTGGTTGGGAGGAGGTTCCATGTTCAAAACCCATGCTTTCCCAAGGAAAAAGCTTTTGGCTATAAATAAGGCTTGATAAGGCCCCTCATTCATCTAGAGGGATCCACTTTTGGTCTTTGATAGGACTCTTGGGCAATTGGTAAGCCTATATATCTTAAGGTATACTTTTATTGGTAGACTCAAGTTCAAACCCTGTGACCTCCCTTTATGGATTCTTTGCACTTAATGATGGATTATTTGGCTGATATTATAACCCACTTAGAATCTAATTATACATAAAACTATTTTTATATGAAGACAATAATTCAATCAAAATACAAGTAGAAAACAATAAATCATTAGTTGCACATGGTGGTAGATAGTGGCATAATTTTCCTTGTCATTTCATAATAAGCAGTGTATTCTAGTTCACCAAACTTTTGCAAAGGCTGTGGATATTTGATCATTTTCATTATTTTGGTCACTGATAAGCCAAACATTTTCAAGGCCATAACTTTTGCAGGTGAAAGCCTTTTGGTGCCTTTTGTAGATCATAGGATTTTTGAGCTCTTTGTATTGGTCATGTCAATTGAAAGACCTATCATACTATCAAGGGCATAATCATTCAAGATAAGATCCTTTGGCATATGTTAGTCACCTTAACGACTAAAATTATAGTACTTAGTTCATTCAGATGACCAATTTATTGAGAAGTAGAAATATCTCTAAGTGCATCTTGAAGGTTGAAATAGTAAAGGATTTTGATGGAATAATTCTAGTTAATAGGGAGTCCCTAGTTCTATTTGCAATGGTAGTTGATTTTGACATAAATGTCCATATCAGAGAGAAGAGTAGTACCATCAATACATGGATAAAGATGTAGGAATAATTTGTAAAAGTAAATACCATGAAATTCAACATGTTTGAGATGGAACAAATTCTCTCAAATATCAAAATTTTGATAAGGTTGAAGCCTTTTATAAGGTTATATGGTAATATTTCATCCTTAGAAGTCACAATGAAGACACAAAAAATGTTTTAAATTTATCCTTGCCAATTTAACTTTCTCCTTTTTTATTATTGGACTAGTGTTTCATTTGGTGTTATTCACAATAACAAAACCTATTCCAATCATTCTTAATTCTCTCTTTTCTCTCATAATCCACTTTTAGGTTTCTATGGAGAATGTATTGTCATTCCTTAGGTGTAGGCTTATGCCAAGGACTTCAAACCAACTAAGGAAAAGACTCAACAAACCAAGGGTAAGTATAAGTATTCAAAGAAGTAGATGCCTTCATATAGAGATTGTAAATGAAAGTAGATCATATAAAGAATTTTTTAATGAGCACCCTTCCTAGTGACAAGGGATATGTAGATGGTTTCTCTAATTGGCTAAATGAAATAGCCTATTAGAGCATCCAATAGGGCAAGAAAAGATGTTATAGTCATTAATGTCTTCTCTCCTTGGTCCTTTTGTTTAGATTATTTATGGGTGGTTAAAATTTGTGTAATAAGACTTTGTTGGCTAAGGCTAGCATTTTATGATGTAATCATGTGTAATCCTATCAACAATCATTATATAGTTTAATTAATATATTTAATCGATGGGCTCATAATTTAACATTGACATGATTAACCTTTACTAAAACTTTATGCATAATGTATTATGGGCAATGATTCAGTGTATCAAATACCAAAGTAATATCATTGCTTTAAATTCCAAAAATTTAGTAGTACAAGTAGAGGATAATATGTAGAAGAGGAGGCGAAGCTCAACCAATAAGTCCAAAGTTAAAATTTGAACCCACTAAGGACCATGGTTATAGCCAATTTTAGGATCTCAGGTTGGAGACCAAATAAGAAAATTGAAAAATTGGATAAGTATGGGAACTAATGATTTGTTAGAATGATAGTGAATTGCTAGCAAGCCAACGATCTGTCAACAATCAAACAATTTGTAGGATAGTAGGCAAAGTGAATGAAAATTAGCAGGTTTTAGAAGTACTGATCCCAAGAAAACTAATGAGGATGATATTTTTGCGTATTAGTGGTGAATTTTGATGTAAATGATGGCTTTTGAAGCCTTACATCAAATACAAAACTAACAGGAATATAATCACATGATCAAATATAATAAAGTTGCAATATGATAATCCAATAAGATAATGTAATAGAGATATATGAGACAACTAATATGTAATAACATTCAACAATAAGGAGTAAAATATGCACAATAAGATCACTTATAATACTAATTGCTCAAATGTATGCAAACTTGTATTACTCCTCTTTCTATTACAAATGTATCATAAAACTCTCATACAATGATAATTACAATACTCTCAATGTGGACAATGTAGGCTATGAGAGCTCTGTAGATCTCTTATCTACTATGGAACCCTATGGAGTAATATATAGCCTTTGTAGGATGACTCTTTGGTTACTTGATTCTTCCTTTCCTCATGCCAAGTCTCATGACTCTTGGCTTCTCTACTTGACACTTGCATACACATGACGCTATCTTAGATGCACACTTGTACTTGACTCTTCACATAACATTTCCTAACATATTGGACACTTGTGCACATTTACATACACAACACTCACACACATAATAACATGGCACATGTGCATTTCATCCACATTATTACATTACATAAAATATTAACTCACACTCTAATATAAGACACACACCTAATCTAATAATGTACCAAGGTGGTACATTGGCATGTACCAAATAATGTAATATTCTCCAACACCCCCCTGTATTACATTATTTGGTTATTGAAGACTTTAGTCTTCAATACAATCTTCATCCTTCATGTGTTCTTGGAACTTGTGTTTCCCTTGTTTCTTGCTTTCTTCAATCTGTAGTCTTTCTATATTTTGAACAAGTGAATGATTAGTATCTTCATAAATTACTAATTTTTCTGAAAGAGCTTTAACTTCATTGTCTTCTGTAGTTTCTTCTAGTTCTTGAATATCTTGGATTTCTTGAGCTAGATGCCCCTTTTGATTTCCTTCTCTATATTGTAGTTGAGATTGATTATATTGATATTGAGAAGGGTACTAACGTTGAAATTGTTGCTAATGTGGATGGTATTGAATTTTATATTGTCTTGACTGTGTTGATCTATTTGTTTGACCACTTTGATTTCCTTGATACTGATTCCTTGGATTATATCTACAAAAATTTGTACTATGTCCCCTTTTTCTACATACTTGATAATATCTATTATTCCATTTTGATATATCTCTTGATGATGAAGCAACATTCCCTTGTGAGTTATCTTTTGATACTAAGGCATTATTAGTCATTTCATCTTTGACTGAATTCTCTACCTCATATTCTTGAAGAATATTGACTAACTCATCAAATGAAGTATATTTTATTAGAATTTGCAAAGATGTAACTAGGTGCTTGTAGTTTTCTAGAAGAGCTCTTAAGATCACTTGAACAAGAAATTTGTCTTCTACCTTTTTGCCTAAGGTTAATAGTTTTGCTTTTATATCTGCCACTCTTCTTAAGAATAATTCAATGCTTTCACCACTATTAACTTTTAAAGAATGTAACCGAGTTTATAGATTCAAAATAGTAGCTTTGTTTTTTCTTCAAATATCTTGGCTAAAGTATTCCAAGCTTCTGTAGAGGTTATTGTTGAACTTATGTAGGGTTGTATCTCATCTGTAATTGCAAATGTTATTATCATGAGAGCTTTGGCTTCTTCTTCTTCATATTTTTGTATTTCTCTATCACCTTTAGTAGGTTTAGTTTTTGTTCCTCTAACAATGTCCCAAAGTTTTTCTACTATCAAAATTGATTTCACTTTATTTTTCCATGAAGCATAATTAGGACCTTTGAGAATTTGAGATTTCGAAAGAAATAATTTATTGGTTGTCATGGTGACACTCATATAACCTTTGAAATTAAGATTCTGAAAGAAAGAATATATTGATTGTCATGGTGACACTCATATATCCTTCCTTATATCTCCTTAGTTTTCGAATTATTTCTAGTTTTTTAAATTTTCAAAAACATTTGTTGTTGAATACCATATGGCTTCCCAATTAAATAGAAACTATAAAATTAAGAATTTTGCAAATATAGTTTTTTCTATGTTTGATGTAGAATACCTTATCTCTCCACAATTAAATAGTTTGCAAATATTCTCTTAGCTTTAACTTTAAAAAATAAACCTTTCAAATTTTAAACAGCTTTGAAAAATTTAATAAAATAATTCTATAACTACTTATTTCTCCAAAACCTTAAGAAGCAAATATATTAACTTCTAATTAATGCTTCAGATCATTAAATAAATTTCTAAGGTATTAATTTGCTAATAAAGTCCTTATCCCTCCAATTAAGCTTATAAAACCTTAGAAATATAAAAAATTAAACTTATTACTCCTTTAGAACCTTAGAAATATTTAAATTTAAATTAAATATTCAATACCTTAACCTTGGCATGTCCAATTCTCCTCTGGTGCATTAACTCTGCTCATTGACCAATATCTTGGGCATCTCACTTCCTTGGAGCATGTCTCACCGAACGCTCATGCATTTGTTTCCTCCAATTGATGATGCCTCACCATATTCTAATGGGTGTTGTCCTCTTTCTAATGAGTGTTGTCCTTCAATGGGTATTGTATCTCCAACGAGCAGTGTTTGGCTTCTCTCCAATGGATACTTCACTATGCTACACTTTATGCTTTAAATATGTGAGAGTTAGTTATTGAACGAGTGGGTAAGTTGATGGGGATTCTTCGCATAAGTTCTCACTTGCAAACTGCCATGAAACATTTCAATATCTGCTCATTTGCCTCCCTTGATTCAATGTGGTTGTTCGAAAAATTGCATGTTTGATTAATGCTTGATAACATTCCAATATGAAACGTTTAACTCTACTTTGAATAAAAATGTTATGTTGTGCTCTGACTGATTAACATTACCAAAATTAATTACACTCGTAATGTTTGATGTCTCCTTCCAAAACGGTTAAAATTCACCTTGTTCCTCCTTTTACTACATGCGTTTGTGTCATTTGAGCACTCCTTTCGATGATGCTTCACTTCTTGGGTTTCCCTGGGTGTGGCACTTGACTCTTTGCACTTTTTAGGTATCCCACTTGCTTCAAACTCACTGTTTGATCCTTTGATTTTTACTGAGGTGAATGACACTTCGTATCCTTCATAATGCTCCAAACGATGCTAGGTCTTCTCCCAAATAGATGGTTCTTGGATTTCTTCCTCTTGCATGGTGCTCTAACTTCTTCCTCTTGAGTGGCGCTCTGACTTATTTTGCTCGGGTAGCGCTTTGATTTTTTCCTCTCAGGTGGCACTTTGGTTTCACTCTACTTGGTTACGTTACCCTTTGACCTACATTCTATGCCTAGATTCTGATATCCTTCAGTGTTGCTTGGTGTTCTAGAGAAACATATGGCTCTTCCTATTTTGTACTATGTTAGGTTTCTACAACTTTGCTCTACGTTCAATTCTACATCTTTGCTCTTCGTTCAACTCACTTTTCTAGCATGGCTCTTTACTTGGCTTGGGCAGTTTGCTAAGTTTCTTTACATAGCTTGGCTTGGTGTTTGACCTTCTTTGACCTCTACGTAACTTGATGCTCCACCTTCAATGTGATGAATTTCACCGACTTTAAGCTTACTACCCAAACTCAGTGTCTTCAACCTTTGGCTCTTTTAGCTTGCTTGTTCTCTAAGCTTGCTACATCTTTCTAATGGACTGCTTAGCTTTTTTTTTCTCTACCTTTATTGTAGCTTCTTCTTGGACAAAAATTGTTCTAGCATAGAGATATTCTATCTCTATTTCTTCCTTGCAGTCTTAGACTTCACAAACTTGCAGGACTATTTCCTATTTATGTTGTCCTTTGATGCCTATCAATCAAACTTTGGCAAGATACTTTCTTTCCATATGCTTTCACAATATTCATTGGAAACTCCTTCAATGGATCTCCACAATACCTTATGGGATTTTCATCAGATGACGATGATTATCTCAAACTTGATCTAAATACCTTTTTCTGTATTTTTCTTTCTCTATCCTTAGTCTTCTTCAAAAACTTTATTGATGGTTACTCTTCAATATTCAATAGGACTTCTTTGCTCGGGTCTCTTTTCTTTTATTTCTATGGCTTATATGGGACCTATTTCTTGGGTATCCTATCTCTACCAATTCTTGGACCTCTTATCTCAGGTCTCTTTATCTCTGACTTATATGGGATCACTTTTCCTCGAGTCTCCTATCTCTGTCAGCTATGAGACCACTTCTCTCGGGTCTCCTATTTTTGCTATCTATGGGATCTCTTTTTCTCAAGTCTCCTATCTCTTTTGGCTATGGGACCTCTTTTGGTGGGCCTTCTTCTATATTGAATATCACTCCTTTTACTACAACTTCAAATCTATCCTTGCGTGAGGAAATATCTCAACCTTTAAGCAATCAAAGATGAAAGTCTTCTCTATATGTTGTAGGAAGCTTCTCAACTTTTGAAGATCAATTTTTTACTGCAACAATATTAGACAACTTTTTTTAGCATTACTCAAGAATCCAGTATTGATATCAAGGGATTTCTATCCCTAAAAATTTATATTAATGTCAGGGTTGGATATGGCCTAAACAGTCAGTTATCTTCAAGTTGATTCACCCAAATAGGGATCCTAGTCTTCATAGGTTATCCTTAAACCTTGTGGAAAGATCCTTGTTGAGTCCTTGTCTTCATAGGTTATCCTTAAACCTCATGCAAAGACTCTAGCCTTATGCAACTTTTAAATCTTGTACAAGTAATCCTGCTATAGCTCTGATACCACTAATGGCTTTTGAAGCCTTACATCAACTACAAAATTCATAGGAATATAATAATAAGATAAAATATAATAAAGTTGCAATATGATAATCCAATAAGATAATATAATAGAGATATGTGAGACAATTAATATGTATAACATTCAACAATAAGGAGTAAAATGTGCACAATAAGATTACTTATAATACTAATTGCTCAAATGTATGCAAATTTGTGTTACTCCTATTTCTGTTACAAATGTATCATAAAACTCTCATAAAATTATAATTACAATACTAAATGTGGACAATGTAGGCTATGAGACCTCTATAGGTCTCTTATCTACTATGGAACCCTATGGAGTAATATATAGCCTTTGTAGGATGACTCTTTGGTTACTTGACTCTTCCTTTCCTCATGCCAAGTCTCATGACTCTTGGCTTCTCTACTTGACACTTGCATACACATGACACTATCTTAGATGCACACTTGTACTTGAATCTTCACATAACATTTCCTAATCTAAGGACACATGTGCACACTTACATATTGGACACTTGTGCACATTTACATACATAACACTTGCACACATAATAACATGACACTTGTGCATTTCCTCCATATTATTACATTACATGAAATATTAACTCACACTCTAATATAAGACACACACCTAATCTAATAATGTACCAAGGTGGTACATTGGCATGTACCAAATAATGTAATATTCTCCAATAGCAAAGCAATGTTAATTGATTTTACATAGGTAAAAAGTAGGGTAAAACTCCTACTATAAATAAGAGTTATGAGATCATTTGTAAGAATATTTTGTCCATTTAAAAATAGTAAAGCTATGCTTTATGGTTGAACATTTTACTCTTCATAACTCCTTGTAATTAATGGAAAGATTGTACATGGTGTTTATGAACCACTTTTTTCCTTCAACGTTTTAATTTATAGATGAATAGTGCTTGTGGTTCTTTCCTCCCAATTTTTTATTGGTCATTTTTTTCATTGTTGTATGTTATTCAAACATTTAATTGCACTAATGTTATTCAGTTGATTTTGAATGTGTTAACGACTAACACTAATCTTGCTATAGTTTCAACCATATTAGTTTTTTTGTATTTTATTTTGATTACTTGCACCTTAACTTCTAAATGTTTACTTTTCTACATTTAGAATATTTATTATTATTTCATTAAGAGATATAAGCTCCTTTTTAAAAAAATAAGTTATATGCGACTTCTATTGGGAGCCACTCCTATCAAAGTACCAAATATTAGATTTCTTATTAGGTCAATTAAACCATATCCAACATGTCATTTATCACAAATATTTTTCATTATTTTTTCTATCAATTATAATCTTCAACTTCTATGAAGTGCTATTTTTCCACAATCAACTCTTTGACATCATTTTAATTAAAAGAGAAAAAAATTGGTTGGCCAATTGCCTTCTAAAATTTTAACTTCACCAAGATGAAGATCAACATCCCAATTGGTTAAAATATTTGCTACCTAATTTTCTTTTCTATAACTATGCTCACATTTCCAAGAGGTTACCTCCAATAATAGTTTATGAACATCAACAATAATATTATTTTTATCCAAACCACGCATTTATTTTTTGTTGAAAGCATTAATGATAATATATGAATCCCCCTCAATTGAAATATATTTCCATCTCTTTCCTATTACAATTTTAATCCTTGTAATAAATGCACTAGCCTCTGCATACTTAGTTGAAGTTCCATATGATTCTGAGTAAGCGAGGAGAATTTTTCCTACATTATTTCAAAAAATGCCACCTCCATAGGATTTTTCTAGATTTCCTTTGGAAGCACCATCAAAATTAATTTTGATCAACCCAAATTTTGGACATTTTCATTTTACCCTAGATTAGAGTAGATCCTTTATTTTAATACCGTTATTGAACACGACTCTTCCATGTATGTTTAAATACTATAAACAAGTTGTTACCACCTATTTTTCTGCACTTGAGACTTCTCACAATGAGAACCACATATTTAAACATTTTGTAGGAGGCAATATTATGGTTCCAAACTTAGGCATGATTTTGATATATATTTTTTTAAATTCTATTATGCCTTTCAAGCCATAAATTTCAACAAACAATTACAGGTCCAATCCTCCATAGAATACATAATGCAATCCAATAGTTTATCAAATCTTTCAATGTTGATGGAGTTGCCCAACATATTTTCATATTTTAAAAAAGGCAACCCCAATGGTGTGAACAAAAGGATAATAAAGAAGTAAATGGTCTAATATTTTCAAATCCTTCTCACATAAGGCACATCTAAAAGGTCCATGATATTGTAGTCTCTCTCCTGTAAGAATCTTACTTTGAAATTCTAACCAAAGGAGTATTGAGGCCTTAGGGAGAGCCTCTAGTGACCAAAAATTCTTCCAAGTAAAATATTTGGGAGTAGGAAAGTTTGATTGCTCTAAATTATCATATCCCATATTGACCGAGTATCCACCATCTTTTGATAGATTTGAAACTAACTCATCCTTTTGTGTAAAAATCAACAAATAAAACACTTGAAGCATCTTTTGAAGTTCATCTGCATTTTTTTTGAGTTCCTCTCCTTTAACCAAGTTACTAATATAAGTCCATGATCTAGAGTTGTTGCTCATATTAATATAGTCTGACCTTTGGAACTTTACAAGGTAGGCATGCCCAAGCCAATGGTTGGAATTTTGAGTTAGAGATAAGAGGATAAGGCTAAAAATCTATAAAATTCTCCTAATTGACTAACCATATAATATGTTTCTTTATCAATTCCAAACTATTTGATATAAAGTTTCATGTTAATGATACTTTGGGTAGGGTCTTTTTCCTAAACAATTTCATTGCATCAAGAGAACCTATATAGCTTTAAAATAATATTTTTGCTTAATTCTTTCCTTGATATATGACTAATATCCATCCAAGATTTGTCCCTAAGGCCAAACTCACAAGTCTACATTTTCACAAGCTTGCTCCTCTAATATTCTTTCCTTTGCAAACCTTATCTTACTTACAAAGAGAAAACCTAATTTTTTTTTCACATCTTTTTCAAAGAAAGACTCTTTGAACTTTATCAAATTTTGATGCTATACCTATTGATAATCTTAAAATTGACAAATTAGAAATTGTAATGGATTGCAATGTAGTCTTTGTGAGTTGTAGCCTTCCCACCATGGTTAAGAACTTACCTTTCTTACCTACCAAACAAGTCCTTTAATTCTTCCAAACAATAAATCCAAAGATTCCATTTATTTTCACTACAAGACAAAGGAATAGCCAAGTAGGTTGATGGATTTTTTTAAACCCTAAAATATCCACAATAATTTGTTGTAAATCTAGGGTAGTGTTAGTGAAAAAATATTGGATTTTGTATTATTAACCAATTATCCAATAACCTTATCATAGCATGATAATATTGATTTAAACTCCATGGCCTCACTGACTAAGGGATGACCCAAAATAAAAGTATCATCAACAAATTGGAGATGAGATTTGAAGGGACCATTTTTTACAACCTGAATACCTTTGATTTTTCCTTCCATTTTTGTCTTTGAGAAAGCTCTCCCTAATACTTATGCAAGAATAATGATTGGATATGGAGATAGTGGATCACCTTGGCAGTGTCAACAAGATGAATTGAAGTAACTAATAAGAGAAAATTTATCAAAATATAATATTACAAAATGTTATAATAACATTTAATCCATTCACACCAACTATAATCAAAACCAAACTTTTTGAGAATATCACGTACAAAACTCTAGGAAATCCTACTATATGATTTGTTCATATCTAATTTTATAAGCATAACTACTTTGTCATGGAATTATGAGAATGTATGGAATATTATGCAATTTTTATACCATCAAGAATTTGTTTACCACAAACAAAACCACCTTGTTCCTATAAAATAACACAATCTAGAATGCATTTTAACATGTTTTCCATATTTTTTGATATGATATTATAAATCATATTACAAAGGCTTATTGGATGAAAATTATCAAAATCTTTGTCCTCCTTTTATTGGCACTAACATAATAAAAATGGAATTGATCTCATTTACTATAACCTTCTTTTTACAGGGCTCTTCAACCACAAATAACATATCATTCTTCAATAAATCCCAATTTTTTTGAAAGAAATTTGCAATAGATCCATTGGGGTTATGTTATGAACCTGCAACTTGAAATATGAATTGAATGCAGAAAAGAATCATTGTTTGAATAGAATCACAGTTTGTATTGAAAGGCAAAAACCCACAATATAATAAATTAATGTTCTTGGATGATCTTTGGAGCATCCTCCTTGTCCTATTTACATCTATCTAAAATGTGTGAATGGTGAAGGGATGTGTCCCTTTATAATACAATATAATATATAATATGATTAAGAGTTACGTTAGGAGGGTCCTAACATGCCACCCTCCTTTGAAAAAGCTTTGTCCTCAAAGCTAGAATTGCAAAAATTGTTGTTGAATCTGGTGGAGTGTCTCCCACGTAGCATCCTCTGGAGGTAGACCTTTCCATTGAATCAATACCTTGGTGATGGTGCGGTTACGGAGGCGGCACATACGTCGATCTAGGATAGCTTCTGGTTCAACCATGAGAGCTCCATTATCTAAAAATTCTGGAAGTTGAGTTTGCATAACGATGTTAGTGCCTATTACGACTTTAAGACAAGAAACATGAAATACCGGATGGATTTTGGAAGATTTTGGTAATTCAAGTTTATATGCAACAGGTCCAATACGTTGTAGAATTTTATAAGGGCCATAAAATTTTGGTGCTAATTTTTGCGACCCTTTTATTTTCAATGAAGTTTGACGATATGGTTGGAGGCGAAGAAATACCATATCCCCTTCTTGAAAAACCCTTTCAATCCGATGTTGGTCCGCTTGTTGCTTCATGCGGTGTTGAGAGATATGTAGATTGTCCTTCAGAGCGCGAATGATATTATCTCGAGTGACCAACTCCATCTCTACAACTGGTACTTTTGTACTTCCTAGAAGATAAGAGGTTAGAGATGGGGGTGATCGGCCATATAATGCTTTGAAAGGGGTCATTTTTATGGTTGTGTGATATGTGGTATTATACCACCATTCAGCTAGTGGAAGCCATTTAACCCAGTGAAGGGGTTTGGTGGAAATAAAGCATCGAAGATAGGTTTCTAAGCACTTATTGACAATTTCAGTTTGACCATCCGTTTGTGGGTGGTAAGCGGAGCTCATCCGAAGTTGCGTACCTTGGAGTTTAAATAATTCCTTCCAAAAATTACTAGTGAAAGTGGGATCACGATCACTAACGATAGTAGAAGGCATGCCATGTAATTTAAAAATATTGTCAAGGAAGATTTGAGCAATAGTACTAGCGGTATAGGGGTGAGCTACTGGAAAAAAATGGGCGTATTTAGATAAACGATCTACCACCACTAGGATCATCATTTTTCCTACGGATTTTGGAAGACCTTCAATGAAATCCATTGAAATATCCTCCCATGTCCTAGTTGGTATGGGTAGAGGTTGAAGAAGGCCCGGTGTTGCCACTGTTTCACCTTTATTTCTTTGGCATGTTTCACATTCATTGACGAACTTCTTGATATCATTTTTCATCCCTCGCCAATAAAATGATTTAGTCACTCTTTTGTAGGTTTTTAGGAATCTAGAGTGGCCTGCAGTAGGTGTAGCGTGTAGCTCATGTAGAAGCTTTGGACGATAAATCGATGTAGGTGAGAGGACCAGACGTTCTTTGTAACGGAGCATGTTACCTTGCCAAGAGTAGTGGGGTTTACTCATGGGATTTTGTTGTAGCTGTTGAATTATGGTGTGTATAGTAGGGTCCGCATACCATTCATCCTTGACTTGTTCGATCCATGTAGGGATGGGGTAGGAAAAAGCATGTAATTGTGAAGTTTCTTCGAACTTTCTAGAAAGTGCATCCGCAACCATGTTATCTTTCCCTTTTTTGTAGATGATTTCATAATCATAGCCTAATAGTTTTGTTACCCACTTTTGCTATTCTAGAGTGGTTATCCATTGTTCAAGAAGGTATTTTAGGCTATGGTGGTCGGTGCGGATAATGAAATGTTTTCCAATAAGGTATGGTCTCCAATGTTGGATAGCATGGACCATAGCTAACATTTATTTTTCATAAGTGGAACGTGCTAAATTATTTTTGGAAAATGCTTTACTAGTAAAGGCTAAGGGCTTCTCATTTTGCATGAGCACCGCTCCCATTCCCAATCCGGAAGCGTCGCTTTCAATAATGAATGGTTGGGAAAAATCTGGCATAGCTAGGACGGGGGTGGTACACATGGCATTTTTCAAAGTCATGAAAGCTTCATTCGCTTTTGGAGACCATATGAAGGCATTCTTTTTAAGTAGGGCTGTTAAGGGTGCTGCTATTTTCCCATAATATTTAACAAATTTGTGATAATAGCCCGTTAATCCTAAGAACCCACGCAACCCTTTTAGAGTTTTTGGAATTTGCCAATTTTCCACATCTTCAATTTTTCGGGGTCTACTTTAACTCCTTCCTTGGAGACAATATGTCCAAGATATTCAATTTCCTGCTTCCCAAAGGAACACTTTGATCTCTTTGCGTATAATTGATTTTCTTCCAATATTTTGAGTGCTTGCGCTATATGTGTTAAGTGCTCTTCCCATGTCTTGTCTGTAAATCAAAATATCGTCAAAGAAAACTAAAATAAATTTTCGAAGGAAGGGAGAAAATACCTTATTCATAAGACTTTGAAATGTGGATGGAGCGTTGGTGAGGCCAAAAGGCATCACCAAGAATTCATAATGTCCCTCGTGGGTGCGAAAAGTAGTTTTGGGTATATCGCTTTCCTTAACTCGAATTTGGTGGTAACCTGATCGTAAATCGAGTTTAGAAAAATATGCGGCTCCATTTAGTTCATCGAGTAGTTCATCAATGATTGGAATAGGAAATTTGTCTTTAATCGTTATTTTGTTGAGAGCACGAAAATCCACGCATAGGCGCCATGATCCATCCTTTTTTCTTACTAGTATGACTGGCAAAGAGTAGGGACTTCTACTAGGTCGAATGACCCCCGCCCTTAGTAGGTCTTGTACTAATTTTTCTATTTTCATCTTTTGTAAGTATGGATATCGGTAAGGTCTAATATTTGGAGGTTGGTGTCCCGAAGTAATTGAATAGCATGATCATGGCTTCATTGTGGAGGTAATCCCTTCGGTTCTTTGAATATTTTATCATGTTTCTCTAGGAGTTCTATTAATTCGGGTGCCTCTGGTTGCTCTTCGGTGGTGTTTTGCAAGGAAAATAGTTGGGCAACCATGCCTCTTCCTCCTTTTCGAAGAATATTTTCCATTCTATGGGAACTTACGATTTGTGTGGGACCTATTTTTAAACCTTGAATTGTGTATGTTTGGTTGTTTTGTATAAATTGCATCCATAACTCTTCAAAGTCCCATTGAATTTTTTTGAGTGTTCGTAGCCATTGTACTCCCAAAACAATATCACATCCTCCTAATGGTAGTACATACATATCTTCTTTCATGTTATATTCCCCCATCGTGAGTTTGATATTCCTGCATTTGCCTTTACATGCAATTTTTCCTCCATTGCCAATCATGACTTCGAAGTTATTGCAGGGATATATAAAGCAATTAGCTTGTTTGGCCAAACTGGGGTCTATAAAATTGTGAGTGCTACCATAGTCTAAGAGCACAATAGGGTTTTGTTTCTTAAAATACCCTTTTACCTTCATTGTTTGTGGAATCGAGTATCCTGCTAATGCGTTAAAGGATATTTCTGTTTTATCTTCTTGGTTTTCTTCTACAACCTCAGTTATTACTTCCACTTCTATGTCATCCTCCTCTTTGGGAGTGCAATCAACTATGTCCAAAATATATAATTTCGATGAGATGCATTTGTGGTTGGGGGTAAACTTTTCATCGCAGTGGAAACATAGGCCCTTTTCTCGTCTTTATTTTAGCTCTTCTTGGCTAATTCGTTTAATTGGCATGACCTTATTCAGTTTTTGGCTGGTGTAGGTATTTGGTGTTTTTCCTAAAAAAACTCTTCCTATTCACCTTTGGTTATTGTTCTTCTCTTCTATCATTTGTGCTAATGCCACTGCATGCATCATATCGATAGGATTTTGTATTTGTACCTCCATTCTAATGTCTTCTTTTAGGCCACTAATGAAACAACTTTGGAAGAATGATGCATCTAGTCTTGTTGTAAGGTTCTCCAATTTCTCAAATTGTGCTTGGTATTCCCTTACGGTGGAGGTTTGCCACAGTTTAGTGAGGGCTCTTGTGAAGTCTTCAAATTTAGTGGGGCCAAATCGCAACATTAAGTTTTTTGTGAATTCGATCCATGTGGGCAGACCTTTTGTTTTCTCATACCATTGATACCACTGGGTAGCAATTTGTTCCAAGTGAAATGATGCGATATGGACTTTCTGAATCTTCAAAATTTGATATAAGGTAAAATATTGGTCTTCCCTATATATCCAATTTGTGGGGTCGCCTCCATCAAATTTTGGAAAATCTAGTTTTGTGGTATGGGGAAGGATTGATGTATGTGGTCCCCCTATTAATGTTTGTTGTGGTGGCGTAGTGTTATGTTGTCCATTTTGCATGAGCAGCAAATTTTGTTGTACTAAGTCCATGGAATGGGTTGTAGCATCCAATTTAGTGGATATATTTGTATTCGAGTTGGTGATGTTTATGGTTAGGTCTGCTATTTTGGTAGCAATTTTATCTTCTAAATTGTCCTTCCAAAATGCCATTCCTTGCATCATGTCTCTCATTTCCTTGGAAAACTACGAGAGTTCTTTCATAATTTCTTTTGAAACCTCCTTCGCAATCTCCTTCGTTGTGTCTTGAGATCGTCTTCCCTCGGCCATTTAGGGTGTGGTTGGTTTATAAGTGATTTGAATATGCAAAAATTAGTTTTGTTGGAAAAAATTGTCTGTCTTCGCCGCATTTAATTTTGCGTACTTGCTGCTCTTTGTTCACACCGAATGATATTTTCCTCGCCTATACTCGCTGTTGGGGTTTTCTAACTTCGATAATGCGTGATGTTGTCCAAAAAATTTTGTATGCTACCTTTGCTGGCGATTGTGGCCTACTGTGTAATAGTTTCGTCAGTAATGGTTAGAATGTGTGCTAAAAAGAAAACGTTGCCGAGTAATGGCCTGTCAGTAACTAGAGCGGGGTGGGGAAAATTTTTTAGGTCTTTTTAGCTCTGATCCAGTTGTTATGAACCTGCAACTTGAAATATGAATTGAATGCAGAAAAGAATCGTTGTTTGAATAGAATCACAGTTTGTATTGAAAGGCAAAAACCCACAATATAATAAATTAATGTTCTTGGATGATCTTTGGAGCATCCTCCTTGTCCTATTTACATCTATCTAAAAGGTGTGAATGGTGAAGGGATGTGTCCCTTTATAATACAATATAATATATAATATGATTAAGAGTTATGTTAGGAGGGTCCTAACAGGTTAGGTTCCTTGTTAGGATGAAAAGATAAAATTGCTTCACATATCTCCTCCATATATAACTTCTTTATTGATCTTATATTTTGTCATTATGTGATAATTGATGGAATATTTTGCAAAATCTTATCTTGTACCTCCTTATCTTGCCTAGTATCTTGCAAAATATTTTTAAAATAATTAATTGTTTCTTTCCTTATATCTTCTTCTTCCTCAATATTTCTTCCATCTAAATTTTAAATATTTTTGATAGACAAAAAATAAAAAATTGTTTTTGTTGTACCATGAAAATATTTTGTATTTCTATCTCCTTCCTTGAGGTGTTTCTCCCTAGTTTTTTGGAACCAATATGACTCCTTTTTTTGATGCATTATGACAATAAAAAAGTAATTGTTTTTCTTTCATATAAGAATCTTGATCCATTCCATTGGTTTCTACTATCTCTTGTATATTTTGAGCTTGGATTCTTTTTTTTTATTTTCTTTAGAAATAATACTAATAGATCTGGCATTCCAAATCTTCATTTGCTCCTTTAAATATTTCATATTTTGAACAAACCTATAAATATATGATCCTTTAATATTTGTTTCATCCCACCTTAACATAACCATCTCGAAGAAATCGTGGTATTAAAGCCACATAGACTAGAAGCAAAATTGATTTGAATGACCATTATTGGGTAAATCACAAGTCAAAGAATGGGTTTGTGATCAAATTCTAATCACAATAAAATATTTGAAGAGATTGTATATTTTGTTTGTAACCATTTATTGGATAATAAAAAATTATCTATTTTTTTTGCTATAAGTTTACTCAATGCGTCTATTATCCCATGTATATTGAAAACTTGAAGGACTAACATCCCAAGGGCCATTTGAATTGACAAATGAAAAAAAAATGTTGCATTGATTTAGAACATCCTGGAGTGTTGAAATATCTGCCAAGAATCCATAGATCATAATGAATCATCATTGTGTTTGACAAAAATATTCTAAGGTTCTTCCAACATTTTTTATGAGGAGTAACTATGGTTGGAGCATATACATTTATAACCCCAACTTTGATGTTTTCTTCTTTCCCGTAAAATAGTCTAGCAACCCAATTACTTTTTGCTTCTAACAATTGCCCATACCATTTGTGTTTATCCCATATTGTTGCAATACTACCTAAAGCTATTGTAGAAGAAACTGCTAGACAATCATCCATATTTCAAATTTTTTTAAAAGCATCCTTACATTTCTCACTACTTAATTTTATCTATTGTATTAAACTAAACTCAAGACTATAACAACATATTAATTCCTTAATAACTCTTTTTTCGGGGTCTTATTCACACCCCTGATATTCCATGATATAATTTTCATCATCATCACTTGTTATTTGTGGGCTACCTATGATATTTTTATTTGGATTTGCAAATCGATATCCCTTTGAGTTTATTTTTCTCTATGTTCATGCTTTGATGACCTTACTCTCCTTTTTCTATTCCCATCAACACTCTCATATTCATCAATATATTTTGTATTTCCATATTGTTCATAATGAGACTTATCTTCTAAAGATTTATGTTGCCCTAAAGAATCTGAAATGCAAGGAATAGCCTCATAAAAACTTTCTTCTTTATGTTTCCTTGAAAACCCTAAATTGCATGGATGATCCTCCATAGTCCTTACTTTCTTATGCTACCCTAAAAACCCTAAATTTATTTGGATATCCTCCATATACTTTTCTTTATTGTGCTACTTTTGAAATCCTAAAGTGCAATAAATACACTTTGTACTACTTTCATTTTTATTGCAAGGAGAAGATTTTATGCTACTTGAGGAAAATGAAGATGATTTACTTGGATTAACCTTGATCTCCTTCACCTCATTTGATTTAAAATTTGCCTCCCCATATTCCTTTGCACCTTTAACTCCTTTTGTATTTGAACTTGCACATTGTACTTCGTCATCCATTGTGTCATTTTTTTAATACTTTATTCAAGTGAACTATAATGTACTTTTCCATTTGATGATGTAGAGGAATTTTTCTTGCCACTTTCCTAGGAGTGGAAAATCCTTGATTTGACCCAACTTCTCCTATGATATAATGTCCTTGTTTCATATTGAAGTTTACCTCATGCCCAAAAATTTCTCTTTCTCCATCATTTTCACTTTACAATCTCTTGCCATGTGTCTCATTTCCTGACATTTGGCACATTGAAACGTAATGTTTTCATAATACAATTGTTGATCCTATTCTCTTGATTTAGATTTACTCCCAATGGATTGTGATAAATATTTTGAAATATCCATGATAACATGTATTCAAGTGTATACAACATTCTTTATCTCCTTAGTAATTGGTACCTCCTGGATGAACTTGCCTAGAGTATTACAAATATTCTTCAAAACCTCCTCATTGATGAGTTGATAAGGAATTACACATAGCCTAATCCACATAAGAAGTGTTTTAATAGTATCTATCTCTACAAAAAATTTCTCACTCCATGGTCTTAAATACTATGCATCTTTACCCCTAAACTAAGGGCCTACATCCATTATTTTATCCCTTATTTCTAAACTAGAGAAGATAACGAGGAAAAATCCTTTTGGAAGAAAAGTCATGGAGTAATTTAAATTCAATCCCCACTTCCACTTGATCTAATTTTGAATCTCAAAAAATCTTGTTTAGTATTCATTAAACTTACATTTTAACCCTCCAGTCTTAAAAACCATTATATCATGCTTGATCATCTAATCCTTGATAATCACTTATGGTGTAGTACTTGCTACTTGGATGGATGTTGGTCAAACGTTTATCTAATGGTAAGGATTGTGTACCCATAGACCTCGACCAAATTTGAATAGCCTCAAAATTGGAAGCTTCAAGGCCAATTTTCAGAGAAGGTCGACTCCTAGGGGTCCTAGCTAACTATACCTAGGGAAAAGGGAGAAAGAAAGTTGAAGCTAGAACTTATGGGATAGATTCAACTACATAAAAATACATGCATAACCTAAATACTCAATAAAATTCTCATAGATCATCTAACAAACCATCAGAAATTTCCCATTAACGTTCACCACACAAAGTTTAATTATGAATTCTATAATTAGAGAATGAAAAGAATGAAATTCAAAATGTAGAATAAAAACATAATAAACAATTAAACAAACTTACATACATGAGAAATTTTTGGAGGCCAGACAATGATCCACTTGTATTTTTGAGTCATTCAAATGTTACATGCAGATTATAATGGCTAAAGGGTTGCCACTTTGAAACGCATTACAATCATACATATATAACCCCTAGGAAAAGACTATTGTTGCAAGTGAATTAAAGCCTCATTAATGGAGGACAGCTGCACTAGAGGGTAGCTGGACCATGAAAATCCTCTGCAACTCCTCTTCCATTGATGGAACATTTTTGCGACACTCAGGTTGACTGCACTGGCTGCATCTGCTCAATTCCTTTCTTCGTCACTGAATCTAACAATCTTGCCACCTTAAATATCCATGCATGCTTGGGAAATTTGAGTCGCTGGGGTACTTATATCTCTTACAACCTGCATTAGAGGCTGTATCTTCATCCTTTACCTCAAAGGGTCATTTGCTACATGCCAGTTGCATGCGGATCTCTTCTTGATCAGAAACTAAATTTACTTACCAACCCCCATATTAGACACAATGATTTGTTACCATTGATGACATATTTCTATCTACAACTTTCCTTGCAAGGAGGATCATTGTATCTTTCAACCACCTATTCAAACTTGATGGAAATGCCAAAGAGCTTGAGTGTAATTTTGAACACTTGGTTCGTCGTTATCGACTCTTGCAATACCACAATCTTGCTCTCATCCTTCTCTAAATCTTCAAACAATTTTTTGAGGTCTATTTTTGTTTAGATTTGTTGCTTCTTGTCTTAAAAGCTCAGGGAAACGAGCACCTTGAGTTGTGAATTGAGCTTATCCATATTTTCTAGCTCTTTTCTGAATTCTCCTTGAAGTTCTTCTTCCTCACAATAAAGATCCATAACATGAAAAAATTTGATGCATCATGATCTAGCACTGTTCAATTTCTCTCATCGAGCACGTAGACAATTGAATCTCTTTATTCATGAATATTGTTCTCAATGCTATTGCCTAGGTACCCGTGTCCCGTACCATGTTATTTTTCATATCTAGCTTAGCCTTTGCCTCCATGGAGACTTCTAGGATTCTTCTATCACTAGTGCAAAAGGAGGGAGGATTTTCAGAGCTACCTCTTTTGATTTCCTCAAATGAACAAGTTTGATCTTCTTTAGAGAGTCCTTTGAAATGATTTATCCACATGGCTTATATTTTTTCTTCTACAACTTTGCCAATGTAGCATTCAAGGCATCTTCTTGTTGTTGCATCTTGACCTTACATTCGTTCAGTGAGCCCTCCTGTTGCTATAGCTTGGCACTAAAATCTATGTTCTGTTTTTCAAGAGCACTTCTCACTGCTTGTAGCTCACCTTCTAGACTAGTAATCTTCTCATCTTTTTGCTCTAGATTTTTTGGGGAGGGTGCCTTCTCCAAGGTGTTGCTCAATACTTTGACCCTATTCTCAAGGACCTACTGGTCCAACTTTACTCAATGGAGTTGAGCTTCCAAGGTTTGAACCCTTTTCTCTACAACCTTGAGCTTCTTCTCTACATCCCTAGTTTCTAGAAAAAGGGTGTTGATGTCGACATGGGATGCCTTCATAGCCTCAATTGGAGTGATTGCAACAATATTTTTGGTCTAAATGTTCAGTCTCCAGTAATTAGGTCTCATATCCACCATAGCCTTCTTCTTATTAGGATAAGTCATTATCTTGTGCCTCTTTCCCTTAATTGGTTTGAGCTCATGAAGAGTAATAGGGGTGGCCTCCACTCTATCTTCATACAACTGCTACAATTGTTTATCTACCTACTTTCTTTGATTATCTCATGCAACTCTCACTGGCTCGTCTTCTTCTGTTTCCTCGGGTATGAGTGGTGCAGTCAAGAAAGTTGGTAGCAAGGTCAAATGACGTGTCACTATTACTTGAACTAAGGTTGCACTAGTGGTTCCACTCAAGAGCCTTGGTTTCAATGATGAAGACGATGGTGGGAGCTACTAAGACAAAGTTTGTAGAAGGTGCATCAAAGTGGAAAAAAATATAGATAAAACTAAAGGCTCAGGTGGAGGAGGCAAAGTGATGAGTGGATCAGATATAGGTGGGGTAATGGAGGTTCTAATAGAATTTAAGAAGGACTGAGTAGATGAGAGGGACACAATGAGGAGACCCCAAGGGGTTTGAGGCCTTCCTTCTTAAGCATAGGAATCATGGTCGGGATCATTCTCGAATACTGGTATAAGCGAGAAGGTAAATTTGAGGAATCTTTAAATGATTCAAGAGAGGGAGTTCTATTAGGGTAAGGCTAATGGGATTGCATAGGGATGGTACCTTTCTCTTGGATATGCTTTGAATGTTCTCTGACTATCTGCTTTCCTTTGTCTACCTAGGCCATTACTCCAATCTCCTCCACCTTTAGCACTTTCAAAAAATACTGCCACCATTTGAGCTCTGGTTCACATGTCTCAAAGACATTAGGGCTAGAACAACCCTTCATTTTTCACTCTGCTCTGGTCTTTGAAGTGGAGGGTCGGGCTACTTTTGTATTTTTGATTTGAAAGATCTATCTAACCTTGTTTTCTTGGTGCTTTACTAAGTTTGTGCAGAGGGGGCTTCTTGTTCAATCATTTTTCCATGGGTTGGGCCTTCTTGTGTTCAGAACGAGCTCTAGACCTCTTGCTCATCAACTTCTTCTTCTTGAGGATTCACTATATCCAACTTCCTCAACACTTCCAAGGAGAGGTCATCATCTTCTATTTTCTTCCACATGACGATGTTGGCATGATATTCATCTTCAAACCTTTTATACCCCTTCCCTGGGAGAATCTCTTGGCAATCATCCTTTTGCACTTCATCACCAACCATTGCTCGATTTTATTTTCATCATCCTAGTTCCTTTGCCTCTCCACCAATCAAACAAACACTGAGCTCAAACGTTGATGAGGATTTCTCTTAGGATCAAAAACCCTCATGTACAGATAATGAAACCTTCATGGTGGTAACTCATGCATTTGGAACCACATGAATGACATTACTTGATCATATGATAGGCTCCTATACTTTAAGACCTATTGATTGGCCTCAATTTTTTATTCCTAAATTGTTGCAACTTGATATTTTCATCGAGCTTTATTTTGAGAATGTCTTCTAGGTCATAATGTCATCTAGGGGGCACTACAAGGAGACCTAAGGTGGATAGTCTATTGTCCAACCTCTGGTATGTGGGATTATCCCTCTTTGGCATGTTAATGGGCCCAAATGAAATAGGAAGTGAGAAGATCATCTTTATATTTGCTCCCAATCCATATTTCTTTTCAATTACAAGGGCTTGCCTACACACTTCCATGGTAAAGAACTAGTTCATGACATAGTAGGGTAGCAGATAAAGGAATTTTAAAAAACCATACAGATGAATGCATGTGCCTTCCTCCAAAAAATACCAGTCCCCTATGTCTATCATCTTTTCCCTCAAGAATTTCCTAGCTGCTTCAAACAAACGAGGGCAAACCTCGTAAATATATGCCAAGGTAGGTCCCAAGAAGTTCTTGTTGAACTCCAAGTATGACATGCTCCTTCTAAGCATGTGCATCCAATCTACCACCAGATGCATATTCCTAGTATCATACATATCATCAATTAGCACAAAGTGCTTTATGCGAGGCATGCAGAAGAAAAATAACCATGTCAAGTAAGATGGGTAATGAAATTCCATGCTATACTTTGCTTGGTATTTTGCTAGTTGTTTTCTGATATTCTTGGCCAGGAATTTTGTCCAGTCTAGTTTCACATTATTGAAAGCCCTTAGCACTACATGCACCATCACCATATGCTTTGGGTGCACTATTTTATCCATTTCTAGACCAAGCAATATAGCTAACATGGAGAGAATCAGTTGGGATTCTTCCTTGAATTCTACCAACACCCGGGTTTTTTCTGTAGTCTTTTGGTAGTCTCTAGACCTTCAAAATTTACATTAGCCAATTATTTGGGTCATCATCACCCAATTTCTCTTTTTGCACTTTTGAGTTGATAATTTTTAGGCACCCTTTAGGCAACTCATAGGAGGCTCTAGAGTAGAAAACACCCGTTTGATAGTGTGCACATTTATTTGGAATAGGGGCTATAGATTCTAGTTTTGGATTGTGCCTGTGCTAGCATCGTAGAGTTTTGAAACAATATCAACCAGTTCAGGGCATGGGTGTATGATGATTGGCATGAACCTGCTCAATTAGCTTATCCATAGAGCAGCTCCCACATAAGTTATAGGGAGATTTGCTACCTTCTATGTTGCGCCATATCATGAAAGCTTGGCCTTGGCTTGATGGACAAATGTGTGTCTATGATTCCCTCAAATGAATCCTCCAATCGCTTATTGGGCTTAGAATTTGTCATTCTAACTTTTTTGCCCTTATGTTCTCATAGTTTCCCTACTTGGAAGAGTGCAGAATCAAACAACCAACACTTTGCTCCTGATTGTGTAGGCCCTATCAACTCAGGGGGAGTGATAATTTGAAGGAGGCAAGAGTAAACATTGGTATCACCTACTTCTTACTTATAATGGCCATGGAAGTAGGCCACAAAGTTATTTTATAGGATCATTGAGGAGGATATTGCACAAAATAAGGAAAATCTCATTGAAACGTGCTCCATTTGACAAACAATTTATGTCAGTCTTCCTTGGTGTGTGATTCATCAGCTAATGGGATTGCTCGAATAGTTGTTTTTTCCAGTTGAGTGCATTGCATACCAGTTGCTCTAAGAATTTTTAATCATCATACTATTATCATTAATTAGGGTGCAATTTCCCTAGGTAGATCGTGCTCAAGATCTTTCCCACTCCACCATTTATGATGCACACTCTGAATTGTTCTGGAAAGCATGCCTCCACCACTACTTTGGTGAAGGGGTTCTGATGTGTCTAGCTAAAGGGCTATAATTCAAAATGTCACATTGCTCTAATTGTTGTCTTTCATGATGCTCTTGATATGAGTGCCCCCTTCAACTAACGTAATCAGTTCACCTAGATCTCATTGGGACAAAGCTTTCTCCCTTTTACACATGTAATTCCAATGTTGTGTATGCAACTCAATTTGGATGATAATATTACTAATAACATTGAGGCGATAAATAACCGACGTGCTTTTTTTGCATGCTCACATATAGCAATTGCTAGTTAGCGATCACAAATTTTGTTTCCATTATCTTGAGGTGGGTCTTTAGGATTACATTTGAACAAACCGAATCTTATTTGTTTGCTTGCATTTAGTTTTTCTTGTAAATTCACTGACTAGGTTCACAAAGGCAGATATTTGGGATGCTCACATCCTCCACTAGGCTCCCAATTTACCATCGGTTATGGCTTTGTGTCCTTCTACGATGAGCTTTTTTGGTTCCATATGAATCCTGAAGGCTTTCAATTTCCTACCCAGGAAGAGTAGATATTTAGGACTCCCTGAAGTCATATGACTTCCCATTATCTTCTGTATCATAAATTATTATGTAGTGGAATTTTGAGTGCAGGTAGAATTTAAGTGTTAACTCGTTTTACCGCTCAACTCAAACTTAGTCGATCTATTCTACTTAAAAAGCTTTGGTGGATGAGCAGATTAAACCTAAAATTTAGAAAAATGTATTCTTGCTACTTCTATCTCCAGAACTGTACAACTGGAAATACTCAAAGAAAAATTAAGAAACAAGTTATGTACACATATATACAATATTGACATGAGCAAGGCTAAGCATAGTGTTTCAAGTGTTGGTAATTCACCAAAATTGGGAGCAACCACCCTTCAAGGTCACGTAGTTAATACACATTTGTGTCTCTATAGCTCTCAATGAGATATGAACCTGACTAGAAGGAATCAAAATTATCATGTGCTCCTAGTTTAGCCCGGTCTACATCCTACTTTAGGACAAGATCACCCTCAGAGAATTATTTTGGTGTTGCCTTTTTGTCAAATAAGTGTTTAACTATATTATGATGTTGTCACAAGTTGTTGTATGCTTGCTCACATTCTTCCTCAAATTGCACTAGCTACATTAGCCTCATCTCAACTGTTGGAAAGATTTCAGTCTCCATTTCACTTACGAATCTTAGTATCGGGAGCTCAAGGTTAATAGGAAGAACTGCCTCCTTTCCATATACTAGGTAGTATGGTGACATCTTCAAATAATTCTTGGAGGTTGTTCTATCTACCCATAATGCTTGATTCAACAAAAGGTGCCAACTCCTAGGGTTCTGCTCAATATTCAACTTTATAATTTTTAGTAAGTTTATGTTTGTGGATTCAGCGAAGGCATTGCCTTACGGATAGTATTTTGAATAAGCAATCCAGTAGATGCCATACTTCCTAGCGAAGTCCATCATTTTGGAACCTATGAAGGATTTTCCATTATCTGAAACAATAGTGGTAAGCACCCCAAATCTGGTGATCAACCTTTCTAGAAAATTAATAATCGTCTACTGGTCAGCCTGCTTGGTAGCTTCAACTTCAATCCACTTTCTGAAGTAGTCTATTGCAATGAGAATATATTTGTGACCAACTAATGAGTTTGTATTAATCACACCAATGAAATCTAAACCCCATTGCTAGAATGGTTCTTCTGTAGTTACTGGCTACAGTGGCATGGCTTGATTTTCCCAACAAACTTTTTGACATTTGTCACATGATCTAACCTACTTAAAAGCATTTGAAAACATGGTTGTCCAATAGAGTCCCTCCCTAAGAATTTTGGTTTTTGTAGTTTTCCTTGAGTAATGTCCCCTAAGAATCTAGTATGGAACTCTTCTAGGATTCCTTTAGCTTTTTTTGGTGGTATGCATCTTAAGAGGATACCATCAATTTTTTTTTGGTATAAGATATTATCAATCAATGCATAATTTGTGGCCTATAGCATGTATCTCCTTCTTTGGGATGTTTTCAACCCCTCTAAAAATCTTCTAGAGTTAAAATAATGAGACAAGTTGGTGATTCCAATGTCAAATGATGTCTACCCTTCTTTTGGCTCCACGGTGTCTGCCACTTCTATGCATATATTAGAATCTACAACTGTAGACTATGTCAATTGCTGATAAAGTGCTCAACCTCAAAATGCCAATTGCAAAATGCCATATTTCTACATCAAAATCCTAAATCTTTGTTGTCCAACCCGCTCTTCTATCACCCAATTCTCCTTGAATGACAAAGCTTCTAACATCTGGGTGCACAACATACATGAGAGTTTTACTCTAGGATATGAAATATCTGAACTTATTCAAAGATTTCATGATAGCATAGACCTATCTCTCAATGAAATTATACCTCTCTTCATAATCATGCAAGGTTTGGCTAAGAAAGGTAATTGGTCTTTCATTACCATCTTCTCCTTTCTGTGTGAGGATTGCCACATAGCTTTCCCCTGCTCCAAAATTATATAAAATAAAATCCTTGGAGTAGTTTAGGTTGGTATGAACCGGGGCTCACAAAATAGCTTCTTTGATGTTCCCAAAAGAATCCCTTCAGGCATCTATCCATTTGAACTCCACATCTTTCTTCAACATATCTATCATAGGCTTGACTATCTAAGAAAAATCAAAGATAAATTTTCACACAAAGTTGATTTGCCCAAATAATAATTGAATTTCCTTCTTATTCAGAGGCAATGGTAGATCCAAGATAGCCTTTACCCTATATAGGTCTATAGTGAGCCCTAATTTTGACACACATGTCCTAGGATTTTACCTTCTTGTACAACAAAGATAGATTTCTTTGGATTCAATGATATCCTAAACTCTCTACACTTTTCAAAGACTTGCTTGAGGTGCTCCACGTGGTCTTCCTTCATATGAGAGAAGATGGTCATATCGTCCAAATTGATAACAATCATTTTTTTCACCAATTCACCAAATTCCAAGTCCATCACTCTCTGGAAGGTTGCACCAACATTAGATAGCCCAAACATTATGCGTTGATAGGCAAACGTTTCCCATTTGGTAGTGAACGTCGTCTTGTGTTGATCTTTATTTTGAAACCTATATTTGATTGAAACCAAAAAAACCATCCAACAAGGAGAATATTTATGCTCCTACCACTGTATGAAGTATTTGATCAATTTGAGGCAAAGGATAATGGTCCTTCAAAGGAACCTTGTTCATATTTCGAAAATCAACATAGAGCCTAATGTCTCCATTCTTATTTCTAACTAGAACCAGGTTTGCTACCCAGGTAGAATGCATAATGGGATATATTATTTTGGTATTCAACAACTTTAGCATCTCTTCCTTCATTAAAGCTTCTATATTTGCATTGACTAGCCTCTGTTGGATAGGTTCTGCATCTGGTTCTAATTCAATAGTTTGTTGAATGGTATCCTTGTTATATAATTTAAGATAATCCTAGGTCCATGCAATAATATCATCAGGCATTTTGCACAATGTGTGGATCTGGCAGACCTCTTCATCTAAAAAATACACTCCTAACTTTAGAATTTTTTTTGATGTAATATGAACTTTCTTATAGCCTTTGGTATCTATTTTAATCATGCGATCCGTTGGGCGGTCACTATTATCAAACAATATTTTAAAGGTGATCAACCCCTTTGGTATGTGATTGTTTTAAACTAGATGAACCCTCCTTTTTTGTTATCTTCACTTCCTAAGGATCCATCAGTTAACAATTCATTTCATAAACCAATAAGTCCACTATTTGCTTTTCACTCTCAAACACCTGCCAAAAGATATTATTGTCTAGAATTGAAGGCCTGTATATTAGCCTCACCATCTTGGTCTTGCGTATGATATTTGACACATAATAGTAGTTAGCTCCCATGGATGTCTGCATGCATGTTCTGGTCTCTAGGAATAGCCTTAATATTTAGGGCCTTAAAAAGCTTTAGAAAATCCCAGACTCTGTTCCTATAAGCTTTGAGATAATGCTGCTTACTGACATATTTCTTGGTGAACTAGTTGATTACTAACTTTGAATTTCTAAATATTTGTAGTTGCTTGACTCCAAGCTTTTCTATATTTTTAAGTCCTAGGAACAGGTTTTCATATTCTACTATGTTGTTAGTGTAACTCCACATCAGTCAATATGAGAAAGCCTTCTTAGCTCTAGTGGGTGAAATTAAGATTACCCCAACCCCTACACTATTTTAACATCTTACCCCATCAAAATAGAGCTTCCATAACTAATGGGGTGAAGAGGTCAATTCTTCTTGAGAAACTGGTTCCTTTGTCTTTGGCTTTTGAATTATATAAGTGCCCACTCCTGTCTCAATCATAGCGTTGAAATCCTTTAATGAAAACTGATCCTCTGTTTGCAGTTCCTCCAATACTTCTTCCATTAGATCCTCTTCATCAGATATAATGATGATGATGTTTGCTTACTGATTTATCTCTTCTAATTTATCTACATGGAATGAAGAAGGTTTCTCTGAATAAATTTTTACTCTCCTTCCCTTGTAGGGTATTTCCATATGAGAATAATTAAGGGAAAGGTAACCACCCAACTTGGTAGTAAACTCCCTCGAGAGGCACATACAGAAATAAGGCTCCAAATACACCACCACAATCTCTTGAATAATAGTAACTTGGGGTAGTCTATGCAACACCATGGGGATATCCTTGATGACCCCTACAATTTTCACTAGGGTACCATCAAACTGCAAGACACCAGGGCAATTCCTCGTGTATTCCATACCCATAACATCACATACAACCTTAGGTATAACTATCATGGTAGCTCTTGAGTCAATCATACAATTGTGAACCACCCATCCTTCCATTTCCAAGGATAGATAAAATGGGTAAGGCCTATTTTTACCAACTCCCATAATAGAACTACCTTGGACCAATTTTTTCTCCATATGATCCATATTTTGGCTTTTTATCAGCTTGAGAGAAGCTTGGAGCAGATCAATCTATCTAGGAATCAACAAAGCATAATACATGTTGGCTCTTAAGGGTGTTATTTTCAACTCCTCAACAATATTGAAGGCAAGAATATTAGATTGTCTTTCCTTATCTCTTGGAGGGTGGTCAAATCTGCTTCTATACTCATGGGTGGATTCAATTCATTCATGCTTTGTCAAATAAGGATATTTGAGTTTATCCCTAGCCTCTTCCTAAGATTCTATCCTCTTTTTTGAATTTCATTGGGTTTGACCTCCTTCCATTGCTATGAATGACTTTTGAACATGGAGCTCTAGAGGGATATCCTTTTTAGCTTCCTTCTTGTATTTTGCATTTGTGGGAACTTTCAGGGGATTTAATTCCTCAAGGCTCTCTTGCGGTGGTTTATTTCTAGACCTTGTTAGAACAAATATTTGCTCAACAGAAGGCATCATGAAATTGTGATCACTTTTGATGATCACATTGATTTACCCTTTCAGGGTCCTTTCAGCCTTTTCAGTGGCCACCTTCTATACATAATGGTGATGCATCATACAAGTACTTTCTCCATGGGGATCATTACATTTAGAACACCAATATTTTGACTCAGATGCAGAAGTTGAAGCTTCTCCTTCTTCATTGATGAGGACTATGCTAGCTTTCTCAGGAGGCTTGTTGGTGGAAGGAATCTAGTCTCTGGCCAAATATGGAAACCTTCTAGATTGAAAATTTATTTCAGCTTCCCTTCTCTTCATCAGCATAATTTCATTGGTCATATCCTTCATGGCATTTTTTATTTCTTGTATGATAGTAGTCTACGAATTTGGGATGGGTAATGCAGGTATCATAGGAGGAGTAGGCAAGGCTAGCATATTTGGTGGAGCTAGTAAAGCTGGAATTGTAGAGGGATTAGGTCAATAGGAAATATTTACAAGAGGGGAAATCGTAGGATAAATAGGTGCTGAGGATATTGGCTATGGTTGGTTTTGCAACAACTCTAGAAAAATGGGCATTATGGCTTAGGAGGTAGTCAGCCTATGGCAATGAGAAATTTCTCTACCTTTATAACATGTTGAAATATTTGGGAAAAGGTGAGGATATTTGACTACCTTATCATTAGTCCCAAGTCTAAGCTAAAAGCTCTTAGGTAATAATACACAACTTGCTCATTAGTTGGTTGGAGACCCTTAGGTACTCTCTTCTAGGTACAACTAAACCTGTTGTTGAAATCTACTATCTCCTCTTATGGATGCTTCTATGTGAGAAAGGAAAACAAGTCAATCTATTAATTGAATTCTTCTATTATCTTCCTTGCTAGATTAGCCCAAGATGTGATATTATGGTTAGGTAAAGTTTTGTAGTAGTACAAAATCTTCCCTTTTAGAGAGATCACCAACAAGCGGATCATGATATCTTCCTCTTGAATGTTGTGAATGACAACTAATGAAGCCACATCTTGATAGTGCTCATATGTCATTTTCCCCATGCCATAATATGTTGGTAGGGCCTTTAAAATGGCTGAGGGAATAGGATGTTGATCTGCGAGGTCGAGAGGACCAGTATGATTCCAATTGGGGTACCCTAGGTTTTGATTATGAGCCACTACTATTTGAGGAACAATTGGCACTTGAGGTATTAAGTGAGTATCCACCCGATCTTCCTCTTGATTTACAGTGAAAGACAATGATGGGGTTGATTCACTAGCTAGTATGGGTTGCTTTCTTCCAAAGGATAGTTCAAAGAACTCAATTGGCTCTTCAGAGAGGCTATCCTTATATATTGTAAACATGAAAGTATTGCAAGGTTAATATGGATTTCTAGGTCTTATACATGAACAAAGTCACCAGGTGATCATGAAAGGATGACATTGAATAGAGCATCACCAAACCCTAATCAAACCAAGAAATGGGATGGTGTCCCACCGGACATGCCAAATTTTTTTGGATCTAAATTCTGTCTAATGATAAGGATTGTGCACCCACAGACCTTGAAAAAATTTGAATGGCCTCAAAATAGAAAGCCTCAAGGCCAATCTCTCGAGAAAGCTGACTCATAGGGGTCCTAGCTAACTATACCTAGGGAAAAGAGAGTAGAAAGAAAAGAAAGAAAGATGAAGCTAGAACTTATGGGATGGATTCAACTGCATCAAAATGTATGCATAACCTAAATATCCAATAAAAAACTCATAGATCATCTGATAGACCATCAAATATTTCCCATTAATGTTCACCATACAGAGTTTAATTATGAATTCTAGAATTAAAGAACAAAAAGCATGAAATCCAGAATGCAGAATAACAACACATTCATTCCACTTATTTTAATAGAAATAAACAATTAAAAAAACATACATACATGAGAAATTTTTAGAGACTAGACAATGATCCACTTGTATTTTTGAGTCATTCAAATTTTACATGCAGATTGTAATGGCTAAAGGGCCGATACTTTGAAATGCATTACAATCATACATATATAGCCCCTAGAAAAAGACTATTGTTACAAGTTAATTAAAGCCTCATTAATGGAGGACAACTATGCCAGAGGGAAATTAGACTGTGCACATCCTTTGCAACCCCTATGCCATTGATGAAATATTTCTACGACACTTGGGTTGACTACGTTGGTTGCATCTGCTCAGTTTTATTCTTTGTTGCTAAATCTGACAATATTGCCACCTTAAATATCCATGCATGCTTGGGAGAGTCAAGTAGCTGGGGTAATTATGTATCCTAAAACCTACCTTAGAGGTTGTATCTTCATCCTTGACCAATCAAAGGGTCATATTCTACATGCCAGCTGCACATTGAGCTCTTCTTGATCAGGCATTAAATTTACTTACCAACCCCTATCTTGGACACAACACTTTGTTACCATTGGCAACAAACTGGCCTCTTGGGACCTTCTACAAAACTGTGATATTCTTTTATTGGCATGATGGGTTTTTTGGGCCTATCATGAATCTTGACCACATCCTATTTTTCTACTAGGCATCTACTTCTATACAGGATAAACCTTTGGGTCAAACATGTAGTCTAATCATATCCTAGTCCTCTGCTCGATCCCACTTCTTACTCATTTATGGTGGGTTTTTGGGAGCTGGGAGGGATCCCATATCATCCCACTTTTTCGCTCGAGTTCATCGCTTGCTCAACCTTGAATAGTATTTTGGGACTCCTCTATCATTTTCTAGTTGCCCAAACCTTTGTCTGCTTTCAGGGTGGGGCTTTTGAATCACCTGTAGTTCATTACATGCCCAATATTTTGCTCGTCATGGGACTTCCTAAGGGTAGAATTTTAGGAGCATTAGAAGAATTTTCATGACCCGATTCTTTGCTCGGTGCTCTCTTTCATATTTTTCTTTTATGATGGGACTTTGGGACCCTCTCAGAGCTGGGTGTGAACCCAATTTTCTGCCCTCTTACATACTTAGCCATTTTTAGGGGAATCTTCTAGCTTTTTCACCTTGAGGAGTAAGTGGGTGCGAGAAAGCTACCCACAATAGGGTTTGACATAGAATCACTTTTCCTCATACTAGTAACTAGGGAATCCATACTTCCAACTAGGGAATCCTTACTTTTAGTAAGGAATTTCAAAAATGAATTTCTTACCATGTTATTTGGATTTTCTTCACATGAATACTTTAGTTTTTTGAGTTCCTCCTATGATCTGGAACAAGAAGAAGTGTTGCTCACTCCTTGATCACACTTTTCTTCTGACTTCATACTCATGCTTCCTGCTTGCTTATGGATTGCACTTGCTCTCAACTCGTACTCACTCTTGGTTCACACTCAAAGACATAAGCTTTGTTGTCTAGTTAAATTTTAAAAATTAAAATTTCCTAGATAAATATCCACATCATGATTTGCAAATTTATCTACCACTTGTGTTCCTTCTTGGTAGATATGTTGACATTTCAAATATATTTCTTTCATTGATAATTTTATCCTTTTTTGGTAATATTAATAATATGTGAATTCCCCTTATTTAAAATATATCTCCATAACTTTTCCATGGATATATTGGTCCCTATAAGATATGTCATAACCTCTATATAGTTGTTTTTTGAAGTTCCATATGATTTTAATTGAGGATAAATTTGCCTTAATTGTCCTAAAATCACCCTTTTCCATATCTTTCATGATTTTCTTTGCATTAAATCCATTGTTGTAGATCATCCTACATATAGATTCAAATTCTATAACCCTGTAACTAGCAATATTTTCCCCACCTTATACTCCCCATGATGAACAATATGCCTATGAACATTCTACAAGAGAGACAATAATATGAATCCAAACTTTGATTTGATTTTAAGATTTATTTTTGAAAATTTTATTATTTATTTAAATACATAAATTCCAACAAAAATAAAAAGACTAATCCTCCATAGAGATCTTGATATTTTATCTTTGGAACAACCCCTCTAACATTTAATTAGATGGTATGATGTCCTTTTCTCATCATTACAACAAGATTTTCTGAAATGTCTATTATATACCCTTACTTCCAAACTATCACTCATAGGAATTATGCTTTGGATTACTAATAAAAGGATTATTGGGACCTTAACTAGACAAACAATATTCTAAGGGAAATCCTTGGGAGTAGGGAATTTATCCCAACTTGATTGAGTATACACCATCTCTTAATAAATTCTAAACCAAATCATCCTTCATAGAAAATGGTCAAATAAAACTACTGAAGTATATTTTGAGTTTATTTAATGCTTGTTGAGGTTCTTCCAACATTTACCTTAAAGAGTGTTTGTACTTGATACATACATACATACATACATACATACATACATACATACATACATACATATATATATATATATATATATATATTGGATGGATAATAAGGGGTTGTACTCCAGTCCCCCACCCTTGAAAAATTACAACTCTCTTCGTTAGAGCTTGAGACTTTACAAATAGATACACTTCTCATCTCAATTGAGATGCAATAGCTAGAAACCTACATCATTTTACATATAATGTCTGAATTCTTGATTTTCATTTTTTGGATCTTTTTAATTTTCTATATGAATACAAATATTCTAGAATTTAGCATCCTTCTTGACATTTTTCTATAGCAACCTTCACAATACCAAAACTTCACCTCTATTATCTATGCATTGCATCTTAGTAGAGTAATATCTCTAAAACATCACACTATCATAGTCCGCTTTACCAAATCTCGATTGCTAGTTTCTTTCCTAAAACACAAGTTGAACCACACAAATTATAATAAATAGTTTATATGAAAACACATTATTGTTATAAAATAAAGCAAATATTACCAATGGAGAACATTAAAGTAAATCTTAATCATTATTTGATTCAAGCAATCAACATTTTATTGTCAACTTTAGCTAAACTTACTACTTCCTCTAACCATGGAAAGGAGAATTTAACTTCACGATCCTCAATCAAAATCCCTCTATTGGCTAACCTATCTGCACATTTGTTTCCTTCCCTTAATGTATGTGCAAACCTGATTTCTTCAAACTCTTTAGCAAGATCTTAAATTTCCACAATTATCTCTTGTATGTTCCATGGAGCCTTTGCTTTCCTCAAAATTGAATTTATTACTATGAGAGAATGACCTTCCATACATACTCTATTCCATTTCATTTGTTTGCATGATTTTTACCCTTCTAAAGTTGCCCAAGCTTCAACTCCTTTATTTGTCTTAAATCCACTATTGAAAGTGCAATAAGATAAAATCTCTCTATTCTTTCTAATTATTCTACCTCCTCCTACTGCTCCTGGATTTCCTTTAGATGCTCCATCAAAATTCAATTTAACCAAATCCATATTTGGTGGTTTCCACTTTATATTATTTGCCTTCTTTTTGCTTTTTGTGTACCCAACACCATGATTCCATTTAGTGACTTGACTCCATATATCAAGGCTCTCTGCTTCTAGATTAGGGACTGGGTGAGTTGATAGGATTAGTTTAGACTCCTATGTTTCTAAACATATATTCCTTTTCATTACCTCTAAATTGCTTTCCTTTCCTTCAAAAATTCTTCTATTCCTTTCTAGAAATATAGTCCAAAGTATTGTATCTTTTGATATATCCCATATTGTCTGTAAAACCTCACTTTTATAAGTGCTCTACCATTGCTTTAAGCAACCTTCAATTTTGGTATTCATCTCTATGCATTTACCAAATATATTAAGAATACATTGCCATAGTTTCTAGAATATTGAGCAATGTCCCAAGAGATGGTCTATACTCTCATCCTCATTTTTATAAAGAACACATTGAGAGGTGCTATGAAAACCCCTTTTCATAAGGTTATCCTATGATAAAATTCTTCTATGACCTACTAGCCAAACAAACATTTTAACTTTTAGTTTACTTGGGCTATCCCAAATATATCTCCATATTCTAGTGATATTACAATTTTGTTGACATTATATCCACTTCTTGTTGTGTATTTTCTCAAGCTATTCAACTTCCAAATCAATTTATTCTTTTCTCCTCTTAGAATAATCATAGTTGTTATCTTCCTACTCAATTGCCTCCTAGCATAAATGTCTTGTATACTTGTAAAAAATATTCTTTTCATTTTTATCTTTCTTCTTGATCCTTGTACACATTTTTTTAAACCCTATCACCATATTTGTCTTGAAGCTATCTCATCCAAGGTTTCAAAATTGGTTCAAAATTGAGTGGATTTTTTTATCACACCAAGTATCCATCCAAATTCCCACCACCCACATTAAACATTTTATCATTAGATCAATGATTGCTTTTCCCCTAAGAGCTAAGTTTGCATATGTAAGAAACTCTTAAACCAAGACGTACCCTAGTTTTTTTTTTTTGGTAGATAAGATACTATAGCATTAATATCGGGTTTTACAGGTTGACCCAAAACCTTTTACAAAAATCAGCCCAGGGTTTTTTGATGAACATGTCCTTACTAAGGATCCTATATATGTAAAATCTACATGCCACCAAAGCCATTACATTCGGTAAGGCACATAGCCTGATATAAAAAAGAAACTTCCCATACAACATTTTGGGTATACCCCGAGAAAACACACCGCATCATAATTACAAAAAAAAAAACAGACACAGATCCCTTCCTTGAAACAGTGGAGAAACAAAAAGTCTGTAGACACACATAGCAGAGTACTAAAAAAAACTCCCACAAGCTTTGTATTGACAGTTACTCTTAATAATTCTTTGGTAATTGCTTTCTTCCGTATATGACATGCTTTGGGACCACATCTTGTCTTGGCCAATCAGCCTTGGAGAAGTGAATCTGCTGGCTAGATTTATGGCGGTGGCTATTTGGTGGTCCACGTGGCTCTGGTTCGAAGTCTTATATTGTCGTTTCTTTCTTGCCCTGTGATTATCAACCAGCCTCAAATTACTAAGATGACTAGGAGCCATGTTATCTGACATGTGACTGTCCCATTAGTCTTTGTGGTATTTCCAAGTAGCATCCACCAAGACTGACAGCTCGGATAATTTTATTGTGAGTCCATTTCAAAAAAGAGACGGTAATCCTCATAGCCTTCGAACTTACAGTGACCCTAGTTTTATCATCACACACCTTGCTCCATTTCACCAAAGAAAATTTCCTTTCATCATGTAAACTTGACCATAAAAAGGATCGCATAATATAGATTAAACTTTTTTCAACTGATTTTGGCATAGTATACAATGATATATAGTATGTTGGAATGACCTATAAAACTAACTTAATTAACTACTCTCTTCTTGCTAACGATAACCATCTACCTTTCCAAGCTAGTAGTTTATTCCAAATTTTACTAATAACTAGATTCCATAATTCTATGCTCATCCCCCCCTCAAATAAAGGCATCCCTAGATAAGTTGCTATTAAATTTACCTCTTCCATTTGAAGTAACCTACAAATTCTTTCTTTGATATTATCTGGAGTGTTTAGGAAGTAAATTTTGGATTTTGTCCTATTAAATTTTTGTCTTGATGCTCTTTTGTATTCCTTTAAAAAATTATTCAAAGCTATGGCCTCATTTATCCTTGCCCTTCCAATAATTGTTGTATCATCTACAAACTGTTGATAGGTGATATTTTTGATGTTATTACTAATAATTCCACTTATAAAACCATCTTTGTAAGCCTTCTTCAATTTCCTACTCAAAACCTCTGCCATAATAATGAAAAAATAAGGAGATAGAGGTTATCCTTGTCTAAGGCATTTTGGCTTTAAAATATTTTATTACTAACCCATTGAACAACATTGAATAAGAAACTATAGAGACACAAGCTTTAATCCATCTAACCCATTTCTTCTTGAATCTAAAATTTTCTAAAACTACAAAAAGAAAAACCCATTTAACCTTATCATAGGCTTTACTCATATCAAGTTTTAAGATCATTGTTTTCTCTTTTCTTGAAGCTACTGAATGTATAACTTCATGAGCTACTATGATACCATCTAGAATTTGTCTCCCTTTCATAAATCCTCCTTGGTATTCAAAAATATTTTTGTCTAACAATGGTCTTAATCAATTCGCCATCACTTTGGAGATAATCTTATATGCCATATTACATAGGATTATGGGTCTAAAAGAATCAAACAATTCAACATCCTTCTTTTTTAGAATTAGGGTAAGATATGTTGCATTTATTTTATAAGGTATGTATTGTTTTATCCTAGACTGTTCCATTGCCACCAATAAAGAAACTTTCACTATATCCTAATTATGTTGGTAAAAATATACAAAGAGCCTATATGGACTTGAGTATTTATCCTTATTAAAAGAGAAAAGATCTAAATGAACTTATTCTAGTGTAATAGACTCCATCACTTTCCTATTATCGTCATTCGTTATAACTAAAGGTACATCTTGAAGAAGTTTATTATTAAGAACTTCAGTCTCCTCTGATCCTAAAATATTTTGATAAAAAGACTTTACCTCTTTTCTAATTTCACTCGATCTTCAATCCAAACCCCTTATATTTATTTAATTCTACTAATTATGGATGTTGATCTCTGTACTATAGCCATCCTATGAAAAAAATTGTATTTTTATCTCCTTTTAACCAAATTTGTCTTGATTTTAATCTCCATAATTTCTCTTCCTTAAAATATTATGATATTCACTAAGAAAATCCCTTTCCTTTAAGCTTGGATTATTATGATCACCTTTTTTCAAATTTGAAAGTTTATCTTTTAGTTATTTCTTCTCAAAAATATTTCCAAAAGTGTTCTTATTCCATTCTTTTAATCTAGATGTCATAGATTTAATTTGTTTTGGAAGAGCATACAACCCACCATTTCCTAAAGAATTCCACGTTTATCTATCATATCAGCAAATTGAGGATGGTCTTCCCACATATGATCATAATTAAAACATGATATTTTTTGAATTCACTTACTACCATTTAACTTTTATTGGCCAGTGATATGAACCAATCCTTGTTAAGGTATGAATTTTAGCATAAGTTCCTTCATCTATCCAATGATTTGAGAGTATGCATATGTCTATTTTTTTTTGCTATTAGGTTTTGGCCTCTCCTGTTGTTGGTCCATGTATAGTTGTCTTCTTAAAAATCAACCTCCCATAGATTACTGTTTTGAATAAAGCTGAGAAATCTCTCATAATTTGGGTTAATTTTATAATTTCCCAAAAATTTTCATCCAACTTGGTTATGGCATTAAAATATCCTATGATAATGAATCGAGTTTCTTGGTCTTTACTTATCATAAAGGCTTCAATCCCACTCTAAACTTCTAATCTACCTAACTGAGTTGTAGGTCCATAGACATTGATAAGGATGAAATGAATATTTGCAAAGTAGCAAGTGACTAAAGAGGCTATCCAATGCCTAGTTTTATGAATGGTTACACAAGAGGTTCTAGAAGGATTCCAACAAGTTAAAATTCCATCTACCACTCCTTCAAAATCCATGGCATCCCATTCACATCTTATCCATATTTGTTAGGATCCCATCCTAACATTATTTTGTAATTCTCATTTGCTTATGTAATGACCCACTTCCAACGTGGGGGATTCCATCTATAATGTTATTTTGTAATACTTTGTAATGTATGTGGCAAGTAAGGCACCTAGCCAAGTGGGACCATTTCATGCAACCGTTATCAATATTGTAATCGATGTTTGATAGAATATTCTGTTTGATAGAATATTCTAGCTCGAGTGGTATTTTGCATGTAAGCAAATTCTTGAGCCCACCGTGATCGCCACACCCCAAAATTGGGGACCCACTATTTTACATGCTTTCCAAGAAAAACTGCAGTGGCCCATAGGCCAAAGATCAAGAAAAAAAACAAAATATCACAAAAAGAAAATGTGTCGCGATATCGTGACATGTTGCTCCGTCGTGGCTAGAAAAAGAAAATGTCGCGATATCGCGACATGTTGCTACTAAGAAAAAGAAAGTGTCGCGATATCGTGACAGGTCGCATTTTCGTGGCTCAAACAAGCGAAGTGCAGTGGAACGAAAAAGTGTCGCGATTTCGTGACATGTCGTGTTTTCGCGGCCAAGAGTAACAAAATGTAGCAGGGTGAGAAAATGTCAAGATTTCACGATGTGCTGTGAAATCACGGTCCATAAAGGAGAGAGAAAGACAAAGTGAAAAGCGTCATGATATCGTGACATGTCACGTTTTCGCGGCCCAGATCAGAAGGATGCACCAAAATTGAAAATGTCACGATATCGCGACATGTTATGAAATCGCGGTCGAAGGCAGCAAGAGAAGAGTCAATGCAAAAGTTATCGCGATATCGCGACATGTCACCATTTCGCGACCTGAAGACGAGATGAAGGGCGAAGATAAAAAAATTTCATGATATTGCGACATGTCAGGTTTTCATGGCAGGAAAGTGAGGAAGGAAAAAATGAAAGAAAGTGCCACGAAATCGCGATAGGTTACGTTTTTGCGACCTGGAGCAGCCAAAGTGGTACGAAATGAAAAGGTGTCGCGATTTCACGACAGAAAGCAGTGAGACATCCTGAAAGAGAAAAGCATCACGATTTCACGACAAAAAGTAGCCAAAGTGGTACGAAATGAAAAGGTGTCACGATTTCACGATAGAAAGTAGTGAGACAGCCTGAAAGAGAAAAGCATCATGATTTCATGACAGAAAGAAGCCAAAGTGGTACGAAATGAAAAGGTGTCACGATTTCACGATAGAAAGTAGCGAGACAGCCCGAAAGAGAAAAGCTTCGCAATTTCATGATAGAAAGCAGCCAAAGTGGTACGAAATGAAAAGGTGTCACGATTTCATGACAGAAAGCAGTGAGACAGCCCGAAAGAGAAAAGCGTTGCGATTTCGTGACAGACCAAAGTGGTACGAAATGAAAATGTGTCACGATTTCACGACAAAAAGTAGTGAGACAACCCGAAAGAGAAAAGCGTCATGATTTCACGACAGAAAGCAACCAAAGTGGTTTGGAATGAAAAGGTGTCGTGATTTCGTGACATGTCGTGTTTTTGCGGCTAAGTGTAATAAGACACAGTGAAGGGGAAAAATGTCGCAATTTCGTGACAGGTTGCATCCACGCGGCCTTAAGGAGAAACACGTCACGATATCACGACATGTCTCATTTTCGTGGTGCATGAATGCGGACAAGGCTGTTGGCAAAAAAATGTCACGATTTCACGACATGTCTTGTTTTCGCAGTGCAGGTAGAGGAACAAAGCTGCAGATAGAAAATGTCGCGATATCACGACATACTATTTTTTGTCACAATTCATAGCGGGCCATCACAAAACATGCAGAAAGGCACATAACACGTGGCATGAAGATGTCATGGCTATGATAACATTTCAAGATCGACAGTTACAGTTCACAGAGAAGATCAAATGGTTCGACGTCGAGCAGAAAGTCAAAAATGACGAAGAGGTGGGGAAGATGAAACGAAGCGATCTAGGAGATGAAGCGAAGCATCACAGGGTGAAACAAAGAGCATTGCTAGAAAGTTTAAAAGTAGAAGTATAGATTGGTACGAAGGTCAGAAACCACTGCAAGCAGAGTTGTAGAGCCAAAGGAGAGGAAGCCTTCTTGGACTTGTTTGAGTTGTTTCTCTTCCACAGACTGGTTTGGAAAAACCAGAGATTCTGCTATTGTAACATGACATATTTTTAATGCAGAAGTGTTCAAAAATTTGCATCTTGTGGGCAAGAAAGAAGGAGATCTTCTGTGCATGCTATGGATTTAATGTTTATTCTTTCATTTTTCAGATTTCGGATTTATAGATAATGTAGATACCACTTTTGTGGGTTACATTAGGCGAATATTTGAAATCTGAATTTTATCTCGTACCCTAGGAACCAACACTTAATCTATGGGGATTATGCATGTCATGCAGGTCCAATAGGTTAGGTTGCATGCATGGAAAACTCACATCTTTGGTTTTGTCAGAACAGGATAGCATCATACTGAGTGCATTTCATTTTCAGTTTTTCTGCATTTCATTTTCATTGTCTGCATTTTATTTTTTCTAGAAAGTTTAACTTATTTAAAATAAACATTTAAAAATTACAAAATCAAAGAAAAAAGAAAGCAATGAACAATCATTAAAGCTTCATGATAAAATAAACCAGCATTGCCCCTTGTTTACAGTTACTTGCAATCACTAAGGTATTCCAAGCATTCAAATTGAATATTATTATTTGTGCAAAATGCTAACATAGCGGAGACCTTGGAGAAGTTATTTATTTAATTTCTTTGCAAGAGGGGATTTTGAAATTTCAAATCCTATTGGAGAGTGTGTTTTCACAATTGATTGAAAATACCACTCAACAGATTGGCGCTAGAAGGAGGGCCAATTGGTTTACTTTATTTTGATTTTCATACAGAAGTAATGTGTTTTTTTTTATTCGATTTCTTAAATCTCATTAAAGGCTAAACTGCAACATTTTTTTGTGTTGCAGGTTTTCTTGGAGATATCGAGAGTTTCGTCAGGCAGGCTAGACCCACCGCGCCGTATCGCGACTAGGTCCCAAACAACTAGGGAAACCATATTCCACGACCTTACACTCACTTGTACTCCAAAAAATAAAACCAAGAAAGCTGTAAACCTACCAGTCACAAAAAATATTTCTGCTTCAGGAACATCAAGCAGACCTACACCGGTGGTATCAATTGCCACTAGCGTACCTATCATTAGTACTATTTCCACCACTCTTGTAGGGTTGTCCTCATCAATTTTGAGTCAAATGGCCCAACCTCCAGCAACTCCTTGGTATGGAGCTAATAATATCCCTTTGAATATTGTAGGGGATATCCATGAAATCCCTAAGAACATAGAAATATTCTTGCCCAAATATAAACCAGATGGCCCAAGAATTGCAGAGGAGCATATCCAAGCCTATAGGGATGTTTTGATAAGGTTGCAAGTCCAACATGAGGATGTGGCTTGCAGAATTTTTCCCATGAGCCTAGATCCAGTAGCCTATGAATGGTATATATGCTTGCCTACTGGTTCAATCACTTCATGGACGCAAATGGAGAACGCCTTTGTCAATCAGTTTAGGTCACATTTGGATCCCGCAACCATCTACAATCAATTCATTACATGCAAAAGGGGCCAGGGTGAACCAATCAGAACCTTTAATCGGGAGATTCCAAAAATGTTATAATAGAGCGATTCGACATTTTGCCATTGACCTCGCAGTAGATTTACAAATCTATTTTGGGGCATTGGATCCAATGACAGCGATGTTTGCCAGGCGAAATCCTCAAGTCACCATGCTCACCTTAGCTTACAATGAAGCTATGACCATCGAGTAGCAAATGACACCACAGGGCTATGGGTTTCCCCATATGCCTATGATGGGACAATATGCTCCATATGGTCAAGCTCCCATGGTAAATCAGGTCATGGCACCGCAAATGCCAAACATGAATTCTTTCCCATATCAACAACCATATCCACCAGCACCTGCCTATGCACCCATTCCGATCCAACCGATCACATCCATTCCACCTGTTCCCACTTTTTTGCAAAATAGTCAATCGACTATGCAAGGAGCCAGCCCGGTTAATTCTCAGGCTATAGTTCCTTTCCCAAATCCAACTCTGATCCAAAGTGTAAATCCATTTATGAACCAAATTCCTCAAAATCCAACTCAAATGTTAAATCCAGATCCCACGAATTATGCAAACCCAATGGGAACTAACAATAATGTAGCTCCACCGAAGGAGATTTATTCGGATGTTGAAGAGCTCAAGAAGATAGTTCATAAACTGAGTAATGACATGGTTCAAAAACAGAAGTATGAGTCCCATGCCCCTCACTCAAATCAAAATTTTAACAATAGAGGGAAACATTGGAACACAAAACCAAACAATGGAGGAGTACCTGCCCCTATTGCCAATCAACTAGATACTTCTGCAGGACCTAGTCAATCCATTTCCCTTTTGAATCTTTTCGATTTTGCGTGGGAAAAGGGGTGCAGGTTGCACAATACAAAAGAGCACAATGAGAGGAATTGTCCTGAAATTGCTAGATACACTCATTGTCTCCAATCCCAAGTAGATGACCTGGAACTGGTACCAAATGAGTGTCCACCCCAACATCAAGATGATAGCATTATGGTGGTGGAAACTTTATACCACCAAGAAAGTGAGAGTGAGGAAGAAGAAGATGAAATTTTGGAACAGGAGGTGCAAGCTTTTCGAGAGTTTAGAAAGGGAATCATGGATATCATTTGAGAAGTAAATCTAAAGCCCCTAAAACATCATCAACACCACCAAATAACTCTATCCTTCCTCCGGATACTAAGGCAGATAATAATCCTCCTCCTCCACTTAGAAAAGAAATGTCTAATGACACGCAAAAGACAGTCAAAATTGAAAAATCAAACTATGGCATAGTGGAGGATTTAAGGAAATCTAAGTCGAGCCTTTCATTTTTAGAGGCGGCCAGGTTGCCTGGCCACTGGACTCACCTAATCAAGTATGGAAGGGAAAGGAAGTTGAGTCTCAGTTGATTTTATGAAAGGAGAGACAGGATGTCCCGCCATTTTTATTGACTCGAGAATTGCTTGGTAAGAATTTGCATAATTGTTTGGTAGACACGGGTGCCACGAGCAATCTCATGCCTTCAGAGATATGTCAAATGCTAGGCCTACAACCTGTTTCGTCCAAATGCAAGGTTTTGCAATTGGACCGATCTGAGGTAAATGTGATAGGGACCCTATATGATGTCAAAATTCAACTTAATTCTGAACCCAGGGTCCAACAAGTGGTCAACATTTTGGTTGTTAATATCCCAAGTAGATATGGAATGCTACTTGCAAGGGATTGGATGAAAAATTTGAACAGCTATTTTTAAACCGATTGCTCACATATGTGGCTATCCTAGAAATGAATTGCAAATCAAATCAGAGTAGAAAAAGAACCGAGGCTTAAAGAAATCATAACAAAATTTAATAAGCCAAATGAAGTTCAGTTTTCTGAGCCAAAATTGGGGGTTTATGCATTTGATGTTGAAGAGGCTATTGAAGAGCCTAAAGGGGAAACATTTCACGGTAGCTCTCTTGAGGAAAATGATTTCATATGGTTGCTTAGGTTTGATGGGTCCAAATCCAGACAGGGGACAGGAGCCAGAGTCGAGCTCACTTGTCCAGGAGGTAAACCTTTACTTGCTGCCTATAGGTTACAGTTTCCTTGCACGAATAACGTGGCGAGTATGAAGCACTAATTTTGGGTTTACAAGCGGCATTGAGCAAAAAGGTTAAATGCTTGAAAGTATTGGGAGATTCTCAACTGGTAGTCAAACAGATTAAAGGACAATATACATGTCACGATAAGAGACTGAGCCTTTATAGAACTAGGGTAAGAGACCTCATTGAGGAATTCGACGCTTTCAATATAGCCCTTATTTATAGAAAAGGAAATCGCATAGCAGATTCTCTTGCAGTCGTCGCGGGCATGTTGAATCCAGTTGATATAAAAATGTGTAAAAAGTTCTCCATCGAATTAGTCCCTTGTCCATCGATACCTGACAATGTCAAGAATTTCCAAGTTTTCAAAAATGACAGAAACATATTCAAATTTGTCATGAACTCAGGTGTTTTTGAAAACCAGGTGATTGATGAGGAGCAAAGATGGCAAGAAGAAGCAGAAAACGAAAGTAAAACTACATGTCAATCCAAAAAAATACCTAAAGACATAGTTTCATTGGAGAAAATGTTTGATATGGGATACAAGGCTAGAAAAGAAAAAGGGTTCCACTCCCCAAAGATGCATGTGATCTAATTAATCTAGGGAGTGCAGACAATCCACGGGAAGTGTACATCGCAAAGGCATGTACAACTGAAGAAAGAGAAAATATAATACATGCACTAAAACACTACGTGGATTGCATTGCTTGGAATTATAACGAATTGAAAACATACAACCAAAACATCATTACACATACCATCCCTCTAAAGTCGGACTCCAAGCCTTTCAGACAAAGACAACGAGTTGTTAACCCGCTATTGGAGCCCTTGATAGAAAAGGAGGTCAAGAGATTATTGGAAGCAAAGATTATTTTTCCTGTTAGGCACTCCACCGGGTTGCTAACCTCGTTCCGATAAGAAAGAAGAGCGGAGAGATTAGGCTATGTATAGATTTTCGAAATCTTAACAAGGCCTCTCAAAAGGATAACTATCCATTGCCATCCATTGATGAAATTTTACAAACAGTGAATGGATCTGAAATGATGTCTTTTCTTGATGGATATTCTGGATATAACTAAATTCTTATTCATCCCAATGACATGATGAAAACAACCTTCACAACCAAATGAGGGATGTTTGCCTACAGAAGAATACCGCTTGGACTGTTAAATGCTGGTGCAACATTTCAACGCGCCATGGACCATGCATTCAAAGGGCTCATAGGCAAGTGTATCATTGTGTATGTGGATGATATTCCAGTATTTTCAAAGAAAAGAGAAGACCATGTCAAGGATTTGAAAAAGGTTCTTCAAAGATGCAGAGAGCATGGAATTTTTTTAAATCCAAAAAAATGCATCTTTGGAGTAACAAAAGGAAAACTACTTGGTCACATCATTTCAAAAGAAGGTATATCCATTGACCCAGAAAGGATAGAAGCTATCCAAAGATTGCCTCTCCCGGGTAGTAAAAAGGAGTTGAGATCTTTCTTCGAGAAAATTAACTTTGTGAGGAAGTTTATTTCAAGCTTCGTTGAGATAGCCAAACCATTGAACAAGATGCTCAAGAAGGATGTAGATGTTAGATGGAACGAGGAAAGTAGGGTGGCCTTTCAAAACATTAAGGATGCCATTTCTAGAGCCCATGCCCTCATAAGTCCAAACTATGCTAAACCTTTCTATATTTATGCTTTCGCATCAGAACACTCTTTTGCGAGTGTATTGACCCAGAAAGGTGAGGATAGTGTAGAAAATCTCATAGTATTTTTAAGTGCTCCTTTAAAAGATGCTCAATTGAGGTATTCTATCCTCGATAAGCAGATGTACGCACTCTTTAAAATGATAAAAAAATTCCGACATTACATTGTGCACAGCAGAGTTTTTGCCATTGTGCCTGACCCTGCTATCAAAACTATGTTTTTAGAGAATGATCTAGGTGAGAAAAGAGGTAAATGGATTTCTACTATCCAAGAATTTGATCTTGAAATCCAACCCATGAAGCTAGTTCGAGGACAGGGACTGGTGAAGACGATTGCTGAGAATAATCCGCAAACGACATGCCAATATTCAAATGCAGAATACATTTCTAAAGATGACTGGTATGTTGACATTGTACATTTTCTATTAAACGGTAAGTGCCCATCCAATTTGAATTCCACTCAAAGAAGGGCTTTAAGACTTAAATCCATTAATTATCCGATTAGATCCGGTGTTCCGTACAGGAAAAATCATGAGGGGATCTACTTGAGATGGCTGAATAAAGAAGAAGCTACCAAGGTTCTGCAGGAATTTCATGGGAAATATGGAACTGGACATGGTGCGGAAAATGCTACAACGCATCAAATCCTAAGAGCAGGATACTATTGGCCTCACATTTTTAAAGATGCACACGCTCATGTACGATCTTGCCACATTTGTCAAGTAGTCGCCAACGAGAGAAAGAAATGCAGCCATGCCATTACAACCTGTAGTTGAGATGAGACCATTTGCACAATGGGGATTAGATTTCATTGGGGTTGTTAACCCAAATTATTTTGATTCCCATAAATTCATACTAACATCTACAAATTATTGTACAAGGTGGAAAAAAGCAGTTCCTACAAAACATGCCACTACAGACATTGTAATAAGATTCCTTGAGGATCACATCATAACAAGATTCGGAATGCCCGATTCTATCGTTAGTGATAATGAAAAACCTAAGAGGATTCGACACCTTCTCAATGATTGCTCATGAAATAACCATACTTGGAAGAAAAGGTGAGGCAAAAGGAATATTTCATGTCTGTCCTATCATGCAACATAATCCTTAAAACAGTGGTTTTTACCACTCCCATAATGCTTAAAGCCTAAAATTAGAGTAGTAAGGATAGGGTTAAATTCTCATCTCACTTAGGTTGAGGATCCAATTCCCCAAAGCTCTGATTTGACCTTCATGGAGTAGTAAAGATAGGGCATAATTCTCATCTTACCTAGGTTGAGAATCCGATTCCCCAAAGCTTCCATATTTCTTTCTATCGTAAAACTTGGATGGGAACGATCGTACTACATGTCCTCTGCAAAGGATGGGTAGTCATCCCAAAAGTCCAAGAAACAAAAATAAAATTAATATGTTCCATCTTTCATTTTATCATCTTGGATTGGAAGGATCGTACTACATGTCCTTTGCAAAGGATGGGTAGTCATCCCCAAGGTCCAAGAAATAAAAATAAAATTAATATTTTCCATTTCATCTTAATATTGGATTGGAGGGATCATACTACATGTCCCTGGCAAGGATGGGTAGTCATCCCAAAGGTCCAAGAAAAAAAAAAAAAAAGAGAAGAGAATGAATGAAGCCAAATCATGGATTATGGGGTTAAGTATGCTCATGCGTGGCAACATGTCTTGTCTAAAAACAAGACCACTGATTGTTCAAACGGACAGGCTAGCCTGACAGTTTCATCCATAACAGGTTAAATCATTTTGTTCAAGATGAGGTAATGAACTCCAAATCAGAATAGTAAGGATAGGGTTAAATTCCCATCTCGCTTAGGTTGGGAATCCTATTCCCCAAAGTTTTGATTTCACTTACACTTGCACATGGGTTCAAGATGGTAGTGGCACATAACCAACTTTGGGATCTAATAAATTAATTTAGTATACTTATATTTATTTGGCCTTAAGAGGGTTTGACAGCTTTGATACGTTTGTTCATGATATTAGAAGGTTTGAGCCTTTGCACAGCAGGTTGTTATATCTTTAGCATCTTCATCATGCATCAAATCCTGCACAAATCATTCATAGCCTTGCATACAAATCATAAGTGAAACTGACAATGGAATGATGATAAATTTCAAACGATAGGGAATGAAACACATTGCACACACCAAGCTGATACTTAATGATTCTGATGATTCATGTATTTCTGATCTATTGGCATTCGTTTATATTTCTTATGTGCTAACGCCTGTTTCTGAGTTTGTGTACTTCCATGTTAGGTTCTCACCAAAATGCTCAGGAGCATTTGACAGCAGAGTCACCATTTGTTGTGGCTGCTCCACAACACACCCCAAAATTGGGGACCCACTATTTTACATGCTTTCCAAGAAAAACTGTAGTGGCCCATAGGCCAAAGATCAAGGAAAAAAGCAAAATATCACAAAAAGAAAATGTGTCGCGATATCACATGTTGCTCCGTCACGGCTAGAAAAAGAAAATGTCGCGATATCGCGACATGTTGCTGCTAAGAAAAAGAAAGTGTCGCGATATCGCGACAGGTCGCGTTTTCGTGGCTCAAACAAGTGAAGTGCAGTGGAACGGAAAAGTGTTGCGATTTCGTGACATGTCGCGTTTTCACAGCCAAGAGTAACAAAATGTAGCAGGGTGAGAAAATGTCAAGATTTTGCGACGTGCTGTGAAATCGCGGTTCATAAAGGAGAGAGAAAGACAAAGTGAAAAGCATCACGATATCGCGACATGTCACGTTTTCATGGCCCAGATCAGCAGGATGCACCAAAATTGAAAATGTCGTGATATCACGACATGTTATGAAATCACGGTCGAAGGCAGCAAGAGAAGAGTCAATGCAAAAGTTTTTGTGATATCGTGACATGTCGCCATTTCACGACCTAAAGACGAGATGAAGGGCGAAGATAAAAAACGTCGCGATATCGCGACATGTCAGGTTTTTGCGACAAGAAAGTGAGGAAGGAACAAATGAAAGAAAGTGCCGCGAAATCACGATAGGTTGCATTTTCGTGACCTGGAGCAGCCAAAGTGGTACGGAATGAAAAGGTGTCACGATTTTGCGACAGAAAGCAGTGAGACAGCCCGAAAGAGAAAAGCGTCGCAATTTCATGACAAAAAGCAGCCAAAGTGGTACAAAATGAAAAGGTGTCGTGATTTCATGACAGAAAGCAGTGAGACAACCCGAAAGAGAAAAGTGTCACGATTTCGTGACATAAAGCAGCCAAAGTGGTACGAAATGAAAAGGTGTTGCGATTTCGTGACAAAAAGTAGCGAGACAGCCCGAAAGAGAAAAGCGTCGTGATTTCGCGACAAAAAGCAGCCAAAGTGGTACGAAATGAAAAGGTGTCACGATTTCACAACAAAAAGTAGCGATACAACCTGAAAGAGAAAAGCGTCACGATTTCGTGATAGAAAGCAGCCAAAGTGGTATGGAATGAAAAGGTGTCAGGATTTCATGATAAAAAGCAATGAGACAGCCCAAAAGAGAAAAGCGTCGCGATTTCGTGACAGAAAGCAGCCAAAGTGGTTTGGAATGAAAAGGTGTCACAATTTCACGACATGTCACGTTTTCACGGCTAAGTGCAACAAGACACAACGAAGGGGAAAAACATCGCGATTTCGCGATAGGTTGCATCCACGCGGCCCTAAGGAAAAACATGTCGTGATATCGTGACATGTCTCATTTTCATGGTGCATGAAGGCAGACAAGGCTATTGGCAGAAAAACGTCGCGATTTCGCGACATGTCTTGTTTTCGCAGTGCAGGTAGAGGAACAAAGCTGCAGATAGAAAATGTTGCGATATCACGACATTTTGTTTTTTGTCACGATTCATAGCGGGTCATCATAGAACATGCAGAAAGGCACATAACACGTGGCACAAAGATGTCAGGGCTATGATAATGTTTCAGGATCGACAGTTACAATTCACAGAGAAGATCAAACGTTTCGACGTCGAGCAGAAAGTCAAAAATGATGAAGAGGCAGGGAAGATGAAACGAAGCGATCTGGGAGATGAAGCGAAGCGTCACAGGGCAAAATAGAGAGCATTGCCAGAAAGTTTAAAAGTAGAAGTATAGATTGGTACGAAGGTTAGAAACCACTGCAAGCAGAGTTGCAGAGCCAAAGGAGAGGAAGCCTTTCTGGACTTGTTTGAGTTGTTTCTCTTCCACAGACTGGTTTGGAAAAACCAGAGATTCTGCTATTGTAACATGACATATTTTTAATGCAGAAGTGTTCAAAAATTTGCATCTTGTGGGCAAGAAAGAAGGAGATATTCTGTGCATGCTATGGATTTAATGTTTGTTCTTTCATTTTTTAGATTTCGAATTTATAGATAATGTAGATGCCACTTTTGTGGGTTACATTAGGCGAACATTTGAAATCTGAATTTTATCTCGTACCCTAGGAACCAGCACTTAATATATGGGGATTACGCATGTCATGCAGGTCCAATAGGTTAGGTTGCATGCATGGAAAACTCACATCTTCGGTTTTGTCGTAACAGGATAGCATCATACTGAGTGCATTTCATTTTCAGTTTTTCTGCATTTCATTTTCATTGTCTGCATTTTATTTTTTCCAGAAATTTTAACTTATTTAAAATAAACATTTAAAAATTACAAAATCAAAGAAAAAAGAAAGCAATGAACAATCATTAAAGATTCATGATAAAATAAACCAACAATCACTAAGGTATTCCAAGCGTTCAAATTGAATATTATTATTTGTGCAAAATGCTAACATAGCGGAGACCTTGGAGAAGTTATTTATTTAATTTCTTTGCAAGAGGGGATTTTGAAATTTCAAATCCTATTGGAAAGCGTGTTTTCACAATTGGGTGAAAATACCACTCAACAAGGTTGCATGGAGTTTCTCTTTAAAAGACATGGAGCCATGTACGAATGTATATTTTTGCCAATTAATGAAATATTGAAGGAGGTTGCCCCCTCGAAGAGGCCTGTGATTCAGTGTTATTGTGAGAGTGTTTATTTCTACATTTACTTTTCCACATTGTGATATTGCATGAATTTTTGCTTATTTTTAGTATTTTGTGTGAGTGCTTATTTTTAATAGTAGGTTCCTAACAAGTGGTATCAAAGCACTTTCCAGGGCCGAGTTCTACTACGACTATGATAATTCTTGCCCATCCATTCCATTTGTTAGGTATAATTTTCTTGTGTTTTTTATTTTATCCTTTATTTAAAAAATAAGCAAAAAACCAACAAAAAAAATTACTCTCTTTTTTAATAGTAGTTGAGTAGGTTAGAAACCCTGTGCTAGGGGTTTTAAAATATCATGAAGGAGTTATCATTATTGGCTAAGCTAGATAGCCCATAAAGCATCTAGTGAAGTGAGGGGTGATCAGGCTCCAATACCCAGGCCTTAGACAACACCCATGCACGAAATTGAGCTCCCACGTATCTTCGGGTATTTAGGGAGACCATCTAGGCTTAAACAAAATTTTATCCAATAGGAAGATTTTTGGCCTTGTATTATCCATAGTCCATGGGACACAACATCTCGAATGATTACCCTCTCGTACTATCAGAGAGGTAGATAGTGTGCTCAAGGGTATGTGTGGAATCCTCCTTGGGTAGTGGCCTAAAATATTGGTCCGAGCACTATTGTTCATCACTACGGTATAACAAAGGGCCTATGGGTATTACATACTCCTCTGCCTAGCGTACCCTAGTTCTATCAAAAAATTCAACCTACAAAAATAAAACCTTCCTGTTCTGCTAAACCTGCATTTATGACCCATAAAAGTGAGCATACAAAGGACTTCCCTATCATAGAAGAACAAACTTTTGCATGCACCAAATAGTCAAGATAGATTCTACAAGTGTCTATGATAGTCAAAAATATTCTAGTACCATTCGGGTCAGTGGTAATAATAGTTAAGTTAGTGATAGTAATAGTTAGGTCGATAGTGGTAGTAATAGTCATCTATAATAATAAAAAATTATAGGTTGTCAATGGCAAAAATAGAATCATTAGTGTCAATAACTACATAGTATAGAGAATCTTAGGGTTAATGAAGTGAATAGTGTTAGTAACTATAGTATAGGTGATAGGGATAGAGATAGGATAGTGACAAGGTGGTCAGTAGATAGAACACATAGGTCAGAGATAGTTGATCCAGTACCCAACTTTTGAACCCAATCTCCAAATAAAAAATCGACCACACCAGTAGACTCATCAAAATAGAGGATAAAAAAAGTCTAGGGTGTCCAAAACTAGTGTTGAGATATATAGCTCATTCTGATCATTATTCCAAGCTGATCAGTTTGATATATAACACCCAAGCACTTTTTTGAACTCCTTACTAAAAATAGTAACTCTTGTAACCACACTTCTATTTTTAGTAATTTAGTGAAAGAGGTTCAAGACTCTCCAAAATGGCTACTGGCACTCATGGACATCAAAAAGAGGTAGACCAAACCACCTCAATGTTGGAATACCTAAAAATCTCCCTTGATAGCATTACCCAAGCAAATCAATCCATAAGGGAAGAGCTTCAAGGCTTTAGAGATGATTACCTTACCTCCAAAAACCACTTGGAAGAACAACTTGCAAATGTTGAGTCCAAATTGCAAGGTGGTCCAAGAAGGTCTGAGTACCATACTGAACAATCCAACCGAGGTAAAGGAAGGGAAATGGATGACTCTCACCCTCACTATGACCATGATCCTACCTTTAAGATGCCTAAATTGGACTTTCCTAAGTTCAATGGGAAGGATGCAGATGGGTGGTTGTGTCATGTTGATCAATTTTTTAAACTCCACAATGTCCCTAGATATTATCGAGTTCAGATGGCTTCCTTCAACTTGGAATCTGAAGCTTTACAGTGGTACCAATGGTTGCAAAACACTACTCCTGATCCTTCTTGGGAAGAATTTGAGTCTCAATTACTCACTCGATTTGGCCCTAGTGAGTATGATGACTTTACAGGAGCATTGACAAAGTTGAAACAAACTTCTACAGTTCGAGATTACCAAACGCAATTCGAGAAATTGGCCAACAAAACTAGGGGATTGAATGAAGGGTTCTTTATGAGTTGTTTCATTAGTGGCTTGAAGGATGATCTCCAAGCTGAGGTCAAGATGTTTAAACCATAAACCATGATGCAGGCTATCAGTTTGGCCCGTTTGGCCGAATCCAAATTTTTAGCTCAAAGGCAGACATCTAAATTTCCACAAGCTAGACCCTCCTTTCCTCCTAGATTCCAAAATCATAATGAAAATAAAACTATTGCACCCAAATGTTTGACTACAGAAGAAATGGATGCATGATGCACCCAAGGGTTGTGCTACAATTGTGATGAAAAGTATGTTCGTGGACATAGGTGCACCCAAAAGAAGTTGTTCCTCATAGATGTTGATGAGCCTAACACTAGTGACCAAAGTGATGATGACATAGAACCAGTAGAGGAACCACCCCAAACTGAGGAAGAAATCTAGGAAGAACCATAGGCTAAAATTTTTGTTCATGCTCTTGCTAGAATTACTACTCCCCAAACCATGAAAGTTGTGGGTTTTTTCAAAGGCCTACGTCTTACCATCCTGATTGATTCTGGTAGTACACACAACTTTATTGATCCTCACATTGCCAAGCAAGCTAATTGTTACGTACACACATGTAATTCCTTTGAGGTTATGGTAGCCAATGGAGGGACCTTACCTTGCAAAGGTAAATGTCGTAATGTTAAAGTAAAAATTAGAGAATATGAGCTCAAACAAGATATGTTTGCTCTTCAATTAGGGGGATGTGATATTGTGTTGGGAGCTCAATGGTTGGGCACATTGGGAACCATCTCATGGAACTTTGCCAAGCTTTGGATGTAATTTTCATAGAATGGACAGTCCTATACTCTCCATGGTTCAAAAGTAGGGCCTTCATAGATTATCAGTTCAAGTTGTATGGAGAAGTTGTTGAAAAAATCTTCTCGAGGAGTCATAGCTCAGATATTTGTGATCCAACCTCCCACTTCCGAGGTGGATTCCATTCTTATAGATCTGCAACTTATTTTGGCCAAGCACAATTCTATTTTTGCCGAACCATCAGACTTGTCACCTCATCGCTCCCATGACCATGCTATTCCATTGTTACCTAGCAATGCACCACCCAACATCAGACCATACCGGTATCCTCATGCTCTTAAGTCAGAAATCAAGAAGTTAGTACAAGAATTGTTAAAAGTTGACATCATTAGGCCGAGTAACAGTCCTTACTCTTCTCTAGTCTTATTGGTACGAAAGAAATATGGGTCCTAGTGATTGTGTATCGATTACCATGAGCTCAATAAGCTCACCATCAAGGATAAGTTTCCTATTCTAGTGGTGGATGAATTATTGGATGAGCTGCATGGGACTATGTATTTCTCCAAATTAGACCTTCGCTCTGGGTACCATCAGATCAGGCTCAAGGATGAAGATATTCCCAAGACTACTTTTCGTACTCATGAAGGTCACTATGAGTTCTTGGTGATGCCATTTGGCTTGACTAATGCTCCTTCCACATTTCAAAGCCTCATGAACAACATCTTTCACCCATTCCTTCAAAAATTCATCCTAGTTTTCTTTGATGACATTTTGGTTTATAGCCGCTCATGGGAAGAGCACCTCGTCCATGTGGATCAGACTTTACAGTTGTTGGCACAACATCAACTTTATGCTAAGCGGTCCAAGTGTTCCTTTGGGTTGATGGAAGTGGAGTATTTGGGACACATTATCACCAAATATGGCATCAAAGTTGACCCCAAGAAGATCCAAGTGGTTCAGGACTGGCCAAAACCCCACACTCTCAAAGGTCTTCGAGGATTTTTAGGGCTTACAGGTTATTACCACAAATTTATTCGTAATTATGGTAAAATTGTAGCTCCCCTCACTTCCATGTTAAAGGACTCTTTTACTTGGATGAGACCCACTGAACAGGCTTTCCTAGAGTTGAAGCATGCTATGACCACCACGCCAGTCTTAGCCATGCCAGATTTTTCCAAGCCTTTTGTCATTGAAAGTGATGCTTCTGGTCATGGTATTGGTGCAGTGTTGATGCAAGAAGGGCGGCCCTTGGCTTTCACTAGTAAAGCACTCTCTAGTCATAATCTGGGAAAATCCACTTATGCTAAGGAGATGCTAGCAATTCTGCATGCGGTAACCCATTGGCGACCGTATCTCATTGGGCATCATTTCTCCATTAAAACTGACCATCAAAGTCTCAAATACTTTCTGGAGCAATGGGTTGCCACCCCGAACAACAAAAATGGGTTTCTAAGCTCATGGGCTATGATTATGATATCACTTATAAGAAGGGCAAGGAGAACATTGTGGTCGATGCTCTCTCTCACCAATTTGAGGCTCATAGTATGCTATGTGCCATTTCTTCACCCATTCCATAATGGATCAATTCCTTATGATAGGAGGTACTTCAGGATTTGGGCTTGCAAACTTTGGTTGCCTCCCTACACATCGAGCCTACTTCATGCCCTGGCTACACTTGGGATGGCCATGATTTACATTACCACCAATGCCTTGTTGTTCCCCACACATCTCCACTCTAGGAACTTCTCATGAAGGAACTACATGCCACCCCATCTGTAGGCCATTCAAGATTTCTCAAAACATATGAACGACTTAAGCACACTTTTTTTTGGAAGGGTATGAAAAAGGATATTCATAATTTTATGGTGGCTTGTGATACCTATCAATGGATGAAAGGTGAAATGATGCATTCTCCAGGCACTCTCCAACCCTTGCCCATTCTTGAACAGGTTTGGACCGATATTTCCATGGATTTTATTGAAGGGTTACCTAAGTCTAGGGGCAAATCCATTATTTTCATGGTAGTGGATCATCTTTCAAAGTATGCTCACTTTTGTTCCCTCTCCCATCCTTACACAACCTCCACCATTGCCCAAATTTTCCTCGATTCTATCTTTCACCTTCATGGTATGCCCACCTCCATTGTGTTCGATCGTGACCCAACCTTTACTAGTCATTTTTAGCAAGAATTGTTTAAGTTGTAGGGAACTCAGCTCAAAATGAGTTCAGCTTATCATCCACAAATGGATGGCCAGACTGAGATTGTCAACAAATGTTTGGAGACCTACCTTCGTTGCTTTGCATCTGATCATCCTACATAATGGGTGAAGTGGCTTCCTTTGGTCGAGTGGTGGTACAACACTTCCTATCACACAACGACCAAGATTACCCCTTTCGAGGTAGTTTATGGGTACCCTCCACTCATGCCTTCCTCTTACATTTTAGGTAGCTCTAGGGTCCATGCAATCGACACTACTCTCAATCAACATGTCGATGTCCTCCACCAACTGAAGATGAATTTGGATGCGGCCTAGAATCGGATGCACCAACAAGCTGACCAACACCATTCTGAGCGTAGCTTTGATGTGGGTGATATGGTTTTCCTTCGCTTGCAGTCGTACAAACAGTCATCCCTACAACTTCGTAGGTGCCAGAAACTTGCTACGAAATACTATGGGCCCTACCAGGTTTTACAATGGATTGGTGCCATAACCTACAAATTGGCCCTCCCACCTACATCCAAGCTCCATCCTATTTTTCATGTCTCCTCTCTCAAAAAGGTTGTGGGCACTCAGGTACAGGTTCAATCTGCACTCCCATAATTGGATGAAGAAGGTTCTATCTTGCTCGAGCCCAAATAGTTGTTGGATCGTCAGACTCGCACTCTCTGCAACCACACCATTACTGAGGTCCTTGTTCAGTGGCGTGGACTCCAGCTAGAAGATGCTACATGGGAGTCTCTCCAACAGCTCCAACACCAGTTTCCTCATCTTCAGCTTTGAGGACAAAGCTTTTCGAAGGGGAAGGACATGTTAGGATCCCATCCTAACATTATTTTGTAATTCTCATTTGCTTATGTAATGACCCACTTCCAACGTGGGGGATTCCATCTATAATGTTATTTTGTAATACTTTGTAATGTATGTGGCAAGTAAGGCACCTAGCCAAGTGGGGCCATTTCATGTAACCGTTATCAAGATTGTAACCGATGTTTGGTAGAAGATTCTAGCTCGAGTGGCATTTTGCATGTAAGCCAACTCTTGAGCCTTAGGGTAGGGTTGCATGGAGTTTCTCTTTAAAAGACATGGAGCCATGTACGAATGTATCTTTTTGCAAGTTAATGAAATATTGAAGGAGGTTGCCCCCTCGAAGAGGCCTACGATTCAGTGTTATTGTGAGAGTGTTTATTTCTGCATTTACTTTTTTGCATTGTGATATTGCATGAATTTTTGCTTATTTTCAGTATTTTGTGTGAGTGTGCTTATTTTTAATAGTAGGTTCCTAAAAATATTGCTTTCATAGTTTTTGAAACTTCTTTTGTCATTTTAGTTTCCTTAATACAAAGAATATTAGGCTTATTACTTAAACATAGGTCCCTGATACACCTTTGCTTTGAGGGGGCATTAGCACCCCTTATATTCCATGAGATGATAATCGTGTGTCATAGGGCTACTGGTATTATTTGCGTATTACCAATATCATTTTGTTTTTTGGTAAAGAGAACTTCAATCAACTTAGTTTGTGTTCCTTTCGCTATGTTTGCTCTTGCTTCCTTGGATCTTGCTTGATAATTTGAGGGTTTTCCTTTTTTTCCTTGCCTATATAAAGACTAGGACTTATTATTCTATTCCTCAATATTCGTTCACAATTTTGTTTTTCATCATATTTATCCTCTCCTGGCTCTACTACAAAAGATTTTGACTTGTCCTACTCATTTTCTAGTATTTCCTTGTTAATGGTAGAGGTATTAACTTCTAACATTGCATTTTCTTTACCAATTTTATTTGCCTGAATGGTGCATGGTGCTTCAAGAGAGTCTTAAGAATATGATGAGACACATTCCTTAGGTTCATAAAAAATATTCTTCCTTAAATCAGGATCATACTGAATAGATGGTTCCTTGTTAATATGTTGAATATGTTGTATTGTGTCTAAGTTTTGATCTAATTTTTCTTCATACGCTAAAGCCTCAAAATAATTGGTATTTCTTCCAATATCCTTTCTTACTGGTCTCCACTATTTATTTTCTTTCATTTTTCTAGATCTATTTTTTGGAAGTTGAAAACCATCTTCATCCATAACCATTTGTAAGTTTCTCTTGTGTTTTCTACATATGATTCTACTAGGCTCTTCTTAGGGCATGATCTCTAAATATGCCCCACCTCATAATATCTTCTACATCTAAAAGATATATTTTCATAATCTATGGTTTGTATCCACATCTTATCCCAATACTTAAGAATGATTGATTGTGGTAAAGCTTTACTTATATCAATCATGACCAATATCCGAGCATAAATAGCCAAGAATCCATCTTTCGTAGTATCTAAAATCTCAAGGAATTATCCTAGAGTGTTGCCTATTTTATTGAAGATATATATTTTCAAAATTCAATGGGTAACCCAAACATCCTAACCCATACTGGTACTAGGGATAGATTTACATTTTTAGGTAAAAAGCCTTCATACTAGTGGGTAAGGAAGAGTCTTGCTCTTCCCATAAACCAAGGACCCCCTTTTAGGATTTTTTCTTTTTCTTCCCTAGAACAAAAAATGGATAGGAAGAAACCTTTGGGAAGAAAGGATAGAATCACTATTGGAGACTTCCAACTCCTATCAATCCATTTTCTCAAGGCTTAAGCCCCTGACCAATACCCATTAAATTTACCAAAAATTACCCTATCTTGAAGCAATGAGAATCTCTCTAAAGTGCGCTCGCTAACCTCTACCACCAGAGATGATTCTAAGGATTTAAATATAAAATAAAACTCAAAATCTATTGAAATTTATCGGAATGTCCTCTAGCAAATATAATATTTGATTAAAAATTATAATAATTTGCTTGTAAAATTTCTAAGATAAAGAAAGGAAAAAAAAACTTAGCTGAAAAATTATGTCTAGATAGAATGTCTTGTCTCGTTGAAGTCCTAGCCCTTAATTGCTCTTTCCATTATCCAAACCCTAGTTGACAAATATTTGCGATTTCAATTTTTACGTCTTGAAAAATTGTCACTACCCTTGTTTTGGATGGTTAACTTCATAGGATTGTATCTCCCTTAATATTGCTTGAATTCCTTCATTTTAAAGCTAGTCAAATTCTACACAAGTTGGTCCAAGAATCATCTGAATCAGATAACCCTTTACGAAGATATGACTCCTAAAAGATGAGACATTTAAAAAATGCCCTAATCCTTCACAAAGTGACCATTCTTCTTCCCTAAAATTATAAGTTCAATATATATATGTGTGTGTGTGTGTGTTATAGAATTATGACTCAAATTTTTATTTTTTCCTTTTTCCTAGTAAATGATTAGCAACCCATTTACTAATTTCTTCTAGTAGTGTCCTATCCCATTTGTGGTTGTCCCATAATAACTATTGAAGCTCCCATAGCAAAAATTGTAAGATAATTCCTCATGTTTCAAATAATTCTAAATGCTTCCTTACATTCCTCTAGCAACCCATTTACTTTTTGCTTCTAGTAGTTTCCTATCCCATTTGTGGTTGTCCCATAATAATTATTGAAGCTCCCATAGAAAAAATTGTAAGATAATTTCTCATGTTTCAAATAATTCTAAATGCTTCCTTACATTCCTCACTACCTTTTTTTTATGTTGAAATAAATTAAAGTCTATAAAATTATTTTTCTGATAAATCTATTTTTTCAATTGGTTATATGGGATTAAAATGACCCCACCCATATTACATCACCACCACATAGTGGTATTACAACTTGGATATTATCCTTGTATCATTTTATAAAGATTCAAACCTGGATCTCCTTCTTGAATGCCGAGGAATCTAACCGATTGAGCTAATACCATTTGATTGATAAATATATTTTTAGGGTCATATTCATATCACAAAAATCTAAATCTACCATAATTATCATCGTATTTTATTCTTGTTTGTGGGATTAACCCCACTTCTTGTTAGCACTAGCAATATTAGTTTTCAAAATAACTCTCTTTAGTTTTCCTTTTTTCTTTGTTCCTATTTTAAGATCTTTCTCTTTCATTTTCATTCTCACCAATGCTTTCATCCTTGTCAATTTCTTCTATTTTTCAATATTATTCATAACTTAATTTTTATAGGTTTATAATACCCTAGAGTATTTTATATGCAAGGCATGACCTTAGAAAACACCCTTTTTATGCTGCCTTGAAAACCCTAAGTGCAAGGGATGCCCTCTGTGGTATTTTAGTTCTTATGCTTCCTTAGAAACCCTAAAGTGCAATGCATATTTCCATATTTCTTTCTTAAGTATGCTTCAATAAAAATCTTAAAGTACAAGGGAAAACCTCTTGACTACTTTCATTTTTGTTTTAATAAGATGATCTATTAGTTCAAGAAATAGGAGATGATTTATCTATATCAGAATTAACTCTTCCATCTTACTTGCTTTAAAAATTGACTCTGTAATTTCCTTCCGAATTTTATTTTTTTTTCTAAATTTAAATATTAACATTGAACTTCCTCATCATATGCACCCTTATTTTTATTTTATTTTCACTCTATACTAGCTATGATGCCCTTTACCTTATTATTGTTGGTCACGAATCTGCCTAGTTACAAAGTCTATGCCTTGTGCGCCCTAGACCCGACCAACATTGAAAGGCTAGAAGAAAGAGATGTCTTCTAGGCCAATCTCTAGAGAGGGCTGGATCCCTTCCTAATCTACTTTGGTTGAAAGGTTAGGGTAATTGGAAAGAAAAAGAGATATGGCTATAATCTAGCAGTACAGGATGGGGATAGACTAACAACCGAAATTCCACCAAGTAGTAATTAGCAGCATACAACATAAAAAAAACACAAAAAATTCTAGCAGTTATGCAATGATAACCTCCCATGGGCATTTCAGTTTTCATTCCTTTACTAGCAAAAATTAAATTCAACAAAAAAATTTAAACACAACAAATAATGGGAATGGAAGCATTCAAAAATGACACAAAGAAAACTTATCAAGTGCAAGATCACTCAAAGAACCATAAGCTGAAGCATTTCTATTGATGTAAAAAACTTGGAGTGTTTTTTTGTAGAGTGTCCATCCTCCTTTATTACATGAAAATGATTAGTATTTATAGAGGGTTGTACCTCTTCATTTAATGCGCTTACAAAAAAAATGCTGGTAGATAAAAAACAAACAAGAATAATTTCCTCCTCGACATCAGTAATGTTTTGGTCAAAATATTCTACATGGAAACCACGATCCAACTTTGGTGGGATAATCACACAAAGAAATCGGCATGATTAAATGCTAAGAAACCTTGAACATCGGTGCATTGGGACACAACAAAATTGCTTGGAAATTGGGTACTTGGTCGTTGAATTCACTTCACCTTTACGCCTTGGAAATATACTTTCACCAAGAAAGTCCATCAAGCATTAAATCTACTTTGAAAACTGGCAAGGTTGATAGGCGGTGCATTGGAAATAAACAAGAATTGCCTCTGATCCTACAAAGTTGAAGCGGACATCCTAGAAGTGCTTCCTGCATTGCTCCAAGAATTAAATTTTATCTTTCTTCACCTCTTTCCAAGAGAATCTGCAAAATTGTGCCCTTGAAAGCAATGTCCCTAGGAATTTAATGCCAAAGAATTGATTTCGCCCAAGAACGGAGTGAAACAACATTTTCGGGGTAGCAACGGGTGACAACACGACTTGATTTGACATCCTCAACAATTTTACCCTTTAATCACCTTCCCTCATAATATTCTTCTTCGCTTTTTCTTCAGAGGCAAGCGGAAAAGAATTTCACCCCTTTGGGGAGGCAACAAAATTCCTAATTATTTTAATTCGAAAAAGAGCATAGCACAACTCTTTTACTCAAAGTCAAAATTTAAAAACCTCATTCACCCCCTACAGAGGCGAAACCACATGGCACCTCTCTAGAGGGGTGACTTCAATTTGTTGTGTCCCGACCTTGCATTGAGCGCCTTACTTTTATTTCCACCCCAATGATGAGTGAAAACATGAAATAACTTAAGACGGGCCCCCATGACATCAACGTTCTTTCTTGCCTTTTAAAATATTCACCTTTTCGCCCTAAAGAGGGATGACAATGAGCTTCACCCCTCACTTGGGGCGAAAGCACTCTTCAAAATTCTGCATTGATTCGCCCACATTGGGACCGCACCACACCTTCTTTTTAAAACCTTTTACACTGTGTTTTGCACCAAATAGGGGCGACAGGGAGTTTTGCAACTCAATTGGGGCGAAAGCCTTTTAATTTTTTGCTTCAATTCGTTGGCGCCCAGTCCACAAAGCACCACTTAAAATCCTCTTTTACACTACATTCGTCCCAAATGGGGGAACAAAAGAGAGTTTTGCCCCACTTTGGGTGAAAGATTTTTTAAATTTTAATCTACGGCCACTTACGTTTTTAAACATAAGACAAGGGTTTTCGCCCCTCAATTGGGGCGAAAGCATTCTATTCCTCCATTTTAAACTTGAGGCTTTCATTTCGTTTGCTCTGTTGGGTGATTTTACTCCTTTGAATTATGTTTCACCTCCAAGAGGGGCAAAAATGATTTTCGCCCCTCAATTGGGGTGAAACTCATTTCTTTCCTCCCTTCAACTTTATCTTTGAATTAAATCACAATTTTCACATTTTCTGGGGTGAAAATCTTCTGTAAGCAGAACTTGGGGTGAAACCACACTTGTGCTGTGCTTCATCTCTGTAAGAGGAAAAAAGGGTTTTTGCCCATGGCAACGGGCGAAACAAGTTATCTTTTTTTTTGAGGCACCTCTTTCTTCAAAATTGATTTATTGCCAACACTCTTGTTATTTTTTAAAAACAAAATTCTTCATTGCCTTCATGACTTCCATGTTATTTACAACAATGCAATAGTAAAAAGAGGCAAAAATATAGTAAACGAAGCAAAAAAACTACAACATCTTTCTTTAGTAAATTTGTCAAAATTTTACAATCAACATTCAAAAAAATTTCAATGTGGCAAAGTTACAAAACTGCCAACATTCTTGGCAGCTCGTGGGGTATCCAACTTGCATGGATGCAATCGACCCCAAAACTTCATCCATTGGGCTTAAGAGTCAGTTCCACTGTGTGCATCAGGCTGCATACTGCTTGCTCTGATATTTTGCTCCTCAGCCTCCTTCACTGCAACTTCTTCTTCCAGCTCTAAAATATGAGCAATTCTAGCTTCATACACTACAATGGTTTTAGATAAAGCATTCACGCTGATCAAATCTAGACCATTGAGAAAATATACAAGGTACCTGAAGGTTTCCACTTGCTCCATATTAATTAATTTTTCTCGTTGAATGAGCTCTAGAAAACCAGATTCGATGAGTGTCAGTTTTCTCATCAGGGGAAACACATGGTCTTCAGTGAGAGGCTCGTACCACTCATCAATTTTGGAGGCATAATCAACGAAGATCACCCAAACTACTTCCAGGTATTCCTTTGATAGAATGTTTCCATGATCATCATTGAAACTGGAAAAAACCATTTTTGACTACTACATTAAAGTAGAGCTCTAAAACTCCTCTCCTAATTGAACACATCTAGTAGCTTGCGAGCTTTCTTGACTTGGAATAACTTTGAAAAATATTGACACAATATTACCTTGGTAATTTCCCAAGCTCGAGCCATGTCACTCATAGGATGAAATATGAGACCTGTTCTACTCAGTGCCTGCATTTGTGTTGCCTTTACCAGGAGGGGATCTAAGTGATCCTCACAATACTCCACTATGTGTCGGCCATATTAGATGACTGTATGTCTCTCTTGAAGGTACATGAGGACCTATGTCATCTTCATCGCCATAGTTTTACAATTAACCAACAACTGACTACGCGTCTCCTTGACTTTTTCTTTCATCAGAACAATCGCCTGCGTTGCATTTGTAGCCTGTTGAACCTGTAACTTTTGAAGTTGACTCTTCAATACCTCGACCTACTACTTTGCTCCCCCTTTGGCCTCCTAGTGCTTCTAAATAATTTTCTCCAACTCCTCTACCCTTTTATACCAATGAGTTACCTCTGACTATGCGGATTGCAAATGTGCTCGAATTTTTACCAAAGTCTCCTCTAAGTCAATGATTTTAGCCTCAGCCTTAAAAAATGGTTCTTATAATGCTCGTCATGCTGGTAAAGGAGATTGTATCTACCTGAATATTCCCCATAGTACCCATAGTATCAAGCTTGGTAAGGTCCTTGATTGTAAAATGATACTTGCACATCATCTTCGGCTAGCACATCCATCATATCATCAAGTCTTGGAATTGGGAACCGATACTTGATTGTAATTTTATTGATTGCCCTACTATCCACACACATCCACCATGTATTATATTTCTTTGGCGTCAATAGTGCAGGAGTCGCACAAGGACTCATACTTTCTCTAACAACTCCCTTCTTTATCAGTTTTGTCACTTGTCTGTTCAACTCCTCATTCTACATGGGACTCATCCTATAGGCTGCCTGATTTGGAAGAGTTGATCCTAGAATTAGATCAATATGATGTTGAATATCCCTTTTTAGGGGTAATCCATTTGGTAACTCTTCTGGCATGACATCTGCATACTCTTTCAACAACTTTGCTATTGTAGGTGGTATAGCAACATCTTCAGTATCCACCTTCTTTGTTGTCAACACATAACAAACCCCAACTTCTTTCATCCCTGTGATAAATTCCTTAGTCGTTAATAGGCTTTTGCTCTACCCTTCTTCCTTATGTGGTAATAGGACCACTTTTACTCCATCCTTCCAGAATGTGTAAGTATTCCTGCCTCCATCATGGATCGCCTTCCTATCATATTGCCAAGGCCTCCCCAATAATAAGTGACATGCATCCATTGGAATTACATCACACCATACTTCATCCTTGTAGGTAGCCCCAATTGAAAACTTAACCAAACACCTCTTATCTATAGTTACCTCATTTTTTCTTGAACCATGATATGCGATAGGGATACGAGGTTCTTCTCACACTTCAAGTTAAGTTTCTTGACCATTTCATCTGAAACCATATTTTCACAACTACCACTATCAATAATCATCTTACATACCTTTCCTCCAGATGTGCACCTAGTTCGAAAGATATTCGTACGCAGCCAAGAATCACCACCATCATTATTTTCCACTTTCTCCTTCCTTGGGATGATCATCGTCCTCCTTATCATGAGATTTTCTCCCATGTCTGCAACAACTTCTACCTCAGTTTTCTCTTCTACCTCAACTAGATTGACTCTAGCTTCTTCTCCCTATCTTCTTTCTTGTGCAGGATAGTGTGGACACTCATAAGCTCTGTGCCCTTCCTCACTACATCTATAACATGTGTATGGCCTTCATGGGCCATCCCAATTTCTTCCTCCACCATAACCTCTTCCTCTCTGAGATCCTCCACCTCTCTGGTGGTTAACTTGATTCTACCCAGACTCTTCTTGTTTCTTTGTACTAGAAGATTCTCCCTTTGAGGGATACCCTCTGACTGAAGGTGATGATGGTCCTTTCTTCACTCCTTTTCTAAAATTACTCCTCTTATGTTTCTCTTCTACTTTTAATGCTAACTGATATGCATCCTCTACACTATGGATCCAAAGCATACTTAATTCATCTTGTATGGCATAGCTTAATCCATTCACATACCTTGCAGCCTTCTGTTCTTCTGACTCTTCAAGACCCACCCAAATTGATAACTTGTAGAATTCATTGGTGTAGTCCTCGATGCTTTGATCCTTTTGTCTGAGGTTCTGAAGTCTACGAAATAATATTTGGGCATAATATTTGGGCAATAATTTCTCCTTCAATTTTTTTTCCATTTTACACCAGACCTTATATTTTCCTTTCCTTTTCTTTGCCTCTCCTTCTGTAGATGATCCCACCAAATCAATGCATGCCCTTTCAACTTTGTGCATGCAAGCTTCACTTTCTTTTCCTCTAAAAGGCTTTTCCACTCAAATAACTTCTCCATGCTATTCAACCAGTCTATCAACTCCTCTGGTTTCAACCCTCCTACATACTTAGGGACATCAATCTTGATTCCATATTTATTTCCTTCCAAGGCCCTAATTAGCCTATTCTCAAATTGATGCTCCTCTGGCTTCTCCTTTGGTTCTTCCTCATCATGAACCTCTAGCTTGTTGTCTCCTTCCACAGTCTCATTATCAGAATCCAGATCTGCAAATTCTTAGGGATATCTTTCCCTCATACGGGCCATCATTCTAGTCAATTGAGTAACTTGTACCTGCAGCTCCTGCATATTCCTATTGAGCTAGGCATAACCTCCTCTTCCTCTCCTCATGCTAATCTGATCTATGTTATTCTAAATAGAAAAATATGAATAGCAGAATAATTGTAATCAATAAGATTACCTTCTCTCCCCTAACAAGATCCAACTTTCTCTGATACCAAATGGTGTAAATCTAGCTACAAGAGGTTAGAACAAGAACCTCCAATCACATAAAATTGTGACAAAAAGAAACAAAGCAAAAGATAAAATTCCCAATCACACAAAAGTTACAATAGATGGAAATAATCTGATAAATGCTTTCTTTCTCATTCCTGGATTTCACCCCTTTACAATGTGATACCAAGGGAATATATATCCCAAAATAAACCCTAAAACAAAACCCTAAATATTAAGCCCTAAAAATAAAAAATTATTTATTATTTATTATTTTTTTCTAGGCTATTTCGTCTTTAGTGCCAAAACCTAAATCACCCAAAAAAACTTGGATAGCCCTCAAAATTGATACACACCTTCGTATCATCTATATTAAGCCTCCTAGAAAATCTCAACACCTACCCATGCCTAAATAAGAAGTTATTCCAGATATGTTTTCTTCCAAATTTTCAAAAAAACACTAAATCCCATTTTTGGGGCACTAGATGAAGGAATTAGAACTTGAAAAAAGCCTAAAAAACAACTAGACGACTAGAGTGGTCTAGCCCATGGCATGTCCACCTCTTTATCTAACTCCCCATAAAATTTCAAGCCGATCCAACGATCGGATCAAAAGTTATGCCCTCCGGAAGATAGGCTCCTGCATCATTCTCCTCTGGTTGAAAAGAACTCTGCTCCTGCGAGTTCCTTTGATCAAACTCCTACAACTTTCTGCTATCAATATTTTTTAGTTCCCCCTCTGAAATCCAAGTATTATCTTCCTATTGTAAACCTTCCCATTGTACCAAGTATTTGCTATAGTTTCCCTACCTGGTACTAATTGTCTTCTTATCAAGTACTTGCATAACTTTTTCTTTCTTCTTCTTAGGTATTTGTTGCTCCCAGTTTATGTCTTCTTCTTCTTCAACTTCATCTTCATTCCCATGAAATTCATACAAATCTGTAACATTAAAAACTGGTGAGATATCAAAATCATCAGGCAACTCCACTTTATAGGCATTATCATTCATCTTCTTCAGAATTCTACATGGTCCAATCTTCTTATACTTCAATTTGTTATATGTGCCCTTTGGAAATCTCTCCTTCCTGAGGTGAACCATCACCATGTCTCCCACCTTAAAGACTTTCATTCTCCTACTTGCATTTGCTTCTACCTTATACTTTTCATTACTATCTTGTAACTTCTTTCTGACACCTTCCTGCAATTCCTGTATGTGCTCTGCAAATGCCTCTGCATCATCACTGATTTTACCCTAAATCGGTAGATCAATCAGATCTAACACACCATTGGGATTCTTACCATAAACAATCTAAAAAGGAGATTTTCCTGTTGATCTGTTGACTGAACTATTATATGCAAACTCAGCTTGTGGTAAGGCTAAGTCCCACTATTTTGGTTTTTCTCCAATAATACACCTTAGAAGATTTCCCAAACTATGATTTACTACTTCTATTTTCCCATCATTCTGGGGGTGATATGCACTACTGAACTGTAGCTTTGTTCCCATATTCCCCCATAGAGTCCTCCAAAAGTGACTTAGAAACATTGTATCCCGATCTGAGGTGATTGTTTTTGGGACACCATGTAGTCTAACAACTTCTCTAAAGAATAAATCTGCAACTCTAGTAGCATCATTGGTTTTCTGGCAAGCAATGAAATGTGCCATCTTAGAAAACCTATCTACCACAACAAAAATTGAATCCTTACTCCATTGTGTGTTAGGCAACCCCAACACAAAATCCATGCTCAAATCTATCCATGGTCCTGTAGGGATGGGCAAAGGCATATAAAGTCTTGTATTCTATGCATGGCCTTTAGCCATTTGGCACACTCTGCATCTTAACACAAACTTGGTTATATCCCTCTTTACCTTTGGCCAATGATACTTCTCCTCTACAAGAGCAATCATCTTGCTCACTCCAAAGTGCCCAACCAAACCTCCATTGTGCAGTTCTCTAATAATGTTCTCCCTCATTGAACCAACAGGAATGCACAACTACTTCCCTTTAAAAAAATAACCATTTTGTATTAGATAATCACAAACACCACTACCAACTTCTCCCAATATTGGATTCTTACACTACTTCACAATATCACCAAAATCTGGATCATTTTCATACATTTTCTTAATTACCTCAAATCCGACTACTTCATGCTCCATAGTAGTCAATAACACTACACGTCTACTCAAAGCATCAACAACTTGATTTTTCTTACCTGAATTATGCTTCAAAATAAATGTATACTCTTGCAAGAATGATACCCACTTTGCATACCTATTATTTAATTTCTTCTGGGTATTTACATACCTCAATGCTTCATGATCAATAAATAACACAAACTCTTTAGACACTAAATAATGCCTCCAATGTCTCAATGCCTGCACAATAGCATAGAATTCCACATCATAAGTAGAATACTTCTTCCTTACCTCATTCAACTTCTCACTAAAGAATGCTATAGGTCACCCTTCTTGACTCAATACAACTCCAATTCCCACATGGGAGGCATCACAATCAACCTCAAACAACTTGCTAAAATATGGCAATATCAAAATAGGTGCTTCTGTCACCTTCTTCTTTAATAGTTCAAAACCCTCTGTTGTTGCCTTTGTCCATACAAATTCTCTACCCTTCGTACACTCTGTTATAGGTGCAACAATGCTACTAAAATTCCTAATGAACTTTCTGTAAAAAGTTGCCAAGCCATGGAAACTCCTCACCTCTGTCACATTTCTTGGAATGGGCCATTCCAAAATTACCTTCACCTTCTCTTTGTCCATCCTCACTCCATCCTCTGAGATTACAAATCCCAAGAACACTAGACTCTTCTGAAGGAAGCTACACTTCTTCAAATTGACATACAACTTCTCTTTTCTTAACAACTCTAACACTAATTTCAAATGCAACAAGTGTTCTTCTTCATTCCTACTGAATATCAGAATATCATCAAAATACACAACTACAAACTTACCAATATATTCTCACAATACTCTGTTCATCATCCTCATAAATGTACTGGGTGCATTGGATAACCCAAACGACATCACCATCCATTCATACAACCCATTTTTTGTCTTGAAAGTAGTCTTCCATTCATCTCCTTCCTGGATTTGAATATGATAGTATCCACTATGTAGGTCAATTTTGCTAAAGCATCATGCTCCGGCTAGCACATCCATCATATCATCAAGTCTTGGAATTGGGAATCGATACTTGATTGTAATTTTATTGATTGCCCTACTATCCACACACATCCACCATGTATTATCTTTCTTTGGCATCAACAGTGCAGGAGTCGCACAAGGACTCATACTTTCTCTAACAACTCCCTTCTTTATCAATTCTATCACTTGTTTGTTCAACTCCTCATTCTGCATGGGACTCATCCTATAGGTTTCCTGATTTGGAAGAGTTGATCCTGGAATTAGATCAATATGATGTTGAATATCCCTTTTTGGGGGTAATCCATCTGGTAACTCTTCTGGCATGACATCTGCATACTCTTTCAACAACTTTGCTATTGCAGGTGGTATAGCAACATCTTCAGTATCCACCTTCTTTGTTGTCAACACGTAACAAACCCTAACTTCTTTCATCCCTATGATAAATTCCTTAGTCGTTAATAGGCTTTTGCTCTGCCCTTCTTCCTTATGTGGTAATAGGACCACTTTTACTCCATCCTTCCAGAATGTGTAAGTATTCCTACCTCCATCATGGATCGCCTTCCTATCATATTGCCAAGGCCTCCCCAATAACAAGTGATATGCATCCATTGGAATTACATCACACCATACTTCATCCTTGTAGGTAGTCCCAATTGAAAACTTAACTAGACACCTCTTATCTATAGTTACCTCATTCCCTTTCTTGAACCATGATATGCGGTAGGGATACGGGTTCTTCTCACACTTCAAGTTAAGTTTCTTGACCATTTCATCTGAAACCATATTTTCACAACTACCACTATCAATAATCATCTTACATACCTTTCCTCCAGATGTGCACCTAGTTCAAAAGATATTCGTACGCAACCAAGAATCACCACCATCATTGTTTTCCACTTTCTCCTTCCTTGGTATGATCATCATCCTCCTTATCATGAGATTTTCTCCCATGTCTGCAATAACTTCTATCTCAGTTTGCTCTTCTACCTCAACCATATTGACTCTAGCTTCTTCTCCCTATCTTCTTTCTTGTGCAGGATAGTGTGGACACTCATAAGCTCTGTGCCCTTCCTCACTGCATCTATAACATGTATATGGTCTTCATGGGCCATCCCAATTTCATCCTCCACCATAACCTCTTCCTCTTTGAGATCCTCCACCTCTCTGGTGGTTAACTTGATTCTACCTAGACTCTTCTTGTTTCTTTGTACTAGAAGATTCTCCCTTTGAGGGATACCCTCTGATTGAAGGTGATGATGGTCCTTTCTTCACTCCTTTTCTAAAATTACTCCTCTTATGTTTCTCTTCTACTTTTAATGCTAACTGATATGCATCCTCTACACTATGGATCTGAAGCATACTTAATTCATCTTGTATGGCATAGCTTAATCCATTCACATACCTTGCAACCTTCTGTTCTTCTGACTCTTCAAGACCCACCCGAATTGATAACTTGTAGAATTCATTGGTGTAGTCCTCGATGCTTTGATCCTTTTGTCTGAGGTTTTAGAGTCTACGAAATAATGTTTGGGCATAATCTCTGGGTAAGAATTTCTCCTTCAATTTTTTTTCCATTTTACACTAGACCCTTATATTTTCCTTTCCTTTTCTTTGCCTCTCCTTCTGTAGATGATCCCACCAAATCAATGCATGCCCTTTCAACTTTGTGCATGCAAGCTTCACTTTATTTTCCTCTGAAAGGCTTTTCCACTCAAAGAAATTCTCCATGCTATTCAACTAGTCTATCAACTCCTCTGGTTTCAACCCTCCTGCATACTCAGGGATATCAATCTTGATTCCATATTTATTTCCTTCCAAGGCCCTAATTAGCCTATTCTCAAATTGATGCTCCTCTGCTTCTTCTCTGGTTCTTCCTCATCATGAACCTCTAGCTTGTTGTCTCCTTCCACAGTCTCACTATCAGAATCCAGATCTGCAAATTTAGAGGGATATCTTTCCCTCATGCGGGCCATCATTCCAATCAACTGAGTAACTTGTACCTGCAGCTCTTGCATATTCCTATTGAGTTGGGCATAACCTCCTCTTCCTCTCCTCATGCTAATCTGATCTGTGTTATTCTAAACAGAAAAATATGAATAGCAGAATAATTGTAATCGACAAGATTACCTTCTCTCCCCCAACAAGATCCAACTTGCTCTGATACCAAATGGTGTAAATCCAACTGCAAGAGGTTAGAACAAGAACCTCCAATCACATAAAATTGTGACAAAAAGAAACAAAGCAAAAGATAAAATTCCCAATCACACAAAAGTTACAATAGATGGAAATAATCTGATAAATGTTTTCTTTCTCATTCCTGGATTTCACCCCTTTACAATGCGATACCAAGGGAATATATATCCCAAAAGAAACCCTAAAACAAAACCCTAAATCTTAAGCCCTAAAAATAAAAAAATTATTTTTTATTTTATTTTATTTTCTAGGCTATTTCGTCTTTAGTGCCAAAACCTAAATCACCCAAAAAAAACTTGGATAGCCCTCAAAATTGATATGCACCTTCGTATCATCTATATTAAGCCTCCTAGAAAATCTCAACACCTACCCATGCCTAAATAAGAAGTTATTCCAGATATGTTTTCTTCCAAATTTTCAAAAAAACACTAAATCCCATTTTTGGGGCACTAGATGAAGGAATTAGAACTTGAAAAAAGCCTAAAAAAACAACTAGATGACTAGAGTGGTCTAGCCCATGGCATGTCCACCTCTTTATCTAACTCCCCGTAAAATTTCAAGCCGATCCAATGGTCGGATCAAAAGTTATGCCCTCCGGAAGATAGGCTCCTGCATCATTCTTTGAGATTTTTATATCTGGCAGCTTTTCCCGCTTGCTTTTCGCCTTACGTTGCAGTGACTCTTTTGGCACTCATTCTTCTTCTTCTTCTACAAGTGGTGCTTATTGGGTCACATGATGCTCTTCTTTAGCCATACTCTCATCATTGCTGGATTTTTGCAAACTTTGAGGTACAATACCAGCGAAAGTGATCAACTGATAACTGGTGTAGAAGTCATCACAAGTGTTCGAAAATGCTTCATCCATCACCAAGACATATGGTGAGACAATTTTTCTTTGATGAGCCCTCATAATCCATAAGTTTATAATTTTTTCCTCTAACCAACCTGGAAGTTGTTCTTTCATTTTATTAAATAACCCTGGTGGAGGAATCTTATGCTAATGTACAACAGGGTTATACTCGACCTCCATCTCATAGAAACCGTGTTCTCCACATGCCACTCTAAGTCATGCCTTTACAGATTGTTTCAATGCTTCTAAATATCTAGACTCAAACAACAATGAAAGCTTTTGACCTTGATTTGTTTAGAAAAGAGACCCAAAGGATCATACTTCCATTGCTACGAAAACTCCACCATTTTGATGTCGTAAAAGGTCTTACTTATTAAATGATTTTGGCCTCCCTGGCTCATCTCAATGCCTTCAAAGTGAAAAGGCATAGCGCACGTGGTTTTCTTTCCATGCCCTGCCCCATACACATCATTAATAAAATCATGTTACCAAACAACCTCTAAAGCAAACAAGTGCCCTGTGGTAAAATATGGGACCAAAATTGGCTTGCTAGTACAACGCCCTGCATCAACAAAAATATATCACCTCTTTGATTTGAGACAATTTCTTCTCTCATAGCCCTCGGTACCCTCTCACTTTTATAGAAAATTAACTCCAGGGCAGGACCCATAAACATATGGTTGAAGGTATAAAAAGACTCCTGCCTCGACAAGCTAGAGGTCCACAAATACACTAGTAATTTTTTATTCTCCTTGTCAACCTGCCTACTTACAATGAAAGAAGATTTCTTGTGTAGGTGAAAGAAGAAATACCAAATAAAAAAGTATGTGTGCCTGAATACCTTCGTTTCTTTGCTCTGCATCTTCTCCAACTAGGTGTGCATTATTCTGGCAATATAGTCGACCCAGTAAAATAAAATGGAATTCATCCTTATGGTCATTGTAGAGGGGGCATAGAATTCTACCTAGGATATGCACTACACCAAAATAGCCTACCACTTGTGCACTATAGAATCTGATGGAAGACCAACCACCCAAGCCACCATAGAAAATAAATTTAGGCTCTTGAAATTCATTAATGGCTTTGGTAGCATTGGTAGTTCACCATGTTGGGGAATTTTAATCATCTGGGTCTCCATGAATCGATGTAGCATCACTGTGGACTAATATTTTTCTTCCTACTCGCCAATGTACAATTTCTTGAAAATGAAGTCCAAGGGAGGAGTAATTCCAAAAGCAAGCGCCTCCCAGATATCTTTAGATGAAATGGTGAACACATCCTCCTTTCACATTTTCCACTGCCCTAGTGTTAGGATTATAAAATATCGAAATAGCTTCCACAAACTCTGAGCAATAGTGAATTGGTGTGCACAAAAACCAAAAAATGAGCATGGTATGCAATGGTGAGAGGACTCTCTGGTGTTAACACCTGTCAGACTGCAATATCTACATCTTGGTGCAATTTCTCAATGCCCTTATTCTTAATAACGCAGTATCCCACTTGGGCTAGCGTATCAGAATACGAATCAAGGTCAACATTTTCATGGTGCTTTGATTTCTTTGATTTCTTGCCTCTCTTGATCTTCTTTTGTACATTCTTCGGCTCTTCAATGCTTTTTGATGCAACAACTCTTTTAACCATCTTCAATAATGCTCAAACGCATATAACTTCTGCACTTAATTCAACCCGATGCAACAATACTTCAGAAAATATAAAAAACTTTTACCTTCTCTTTGCGGGTGTACCAAATTTATAACTGCGCCTTCATCAACTAGATTAAATGCACATGCTGATTTTCAAAGAAGTTGGGCGAATGTGCGTTTCAATATTTGCATCGGGCATGATTTTTAATAATTTTTTAAACTGTATTCAAACAGATTTTCGCCCTACTTCCAAATAGATCCTCATGGTATAATAACTTCGGATAAAATTTTAAAATAAATCATTGCCTGGTATTTTTATTTTTTATTTTTAAATTTTTTTTTTTGCCTTGAAAAGAGGCAAATATGACTTTCGCCCCTTACTTGGGGCGAAAGTTCTTTTTTTTTCTCTTTTTATATATCTTCTCTTTTTTTTAACATATTTTTCTTTTATATATATATATATATATTTTCTCTTTTCTTGTCTATTTTCCCCTTAACTGCGTCATTAAAACAAATTCGCCGAAGTTGCTTTTTTCAAAGCTATTTATTGATTTTCGCCCAAAATTAAAAATAAAAATCATGAAAACCCTTTTTTGGGGTGAAATCAATTTTTATCCTTGAAGATGTGCTTATGAGCGAATATAATTGCTTGAGGTAAAAAAAGACCATTTTCTTCCTTTTTTTTTCTTTTTTACATACATATGAACATAACATATTTGAAAAATAAAAGAAAAAAAAATTGTACATATATACATACTTGTGCCCAAAAGTTTCAATGATGGTAGGCCTTCAGATGAAGATAATTTAACAGAATTGGAAGTTATCGACCATCCATTTCTTGAAGATAATAAGCATTAACTGAATTTGCTCCTAAAATCTGGAATAGGCCTTCCCAAATTACCTTGAACTTATGGTGTTTGTCAGGTTTTACTTTATCTGAATTCAATTTAAGCACCAAGTCTTCGACTCTAAATGCCCTTTCAGACGTCTTTTTTTTGAACCACTTTTGTGTTGTTTTGGCGTGCTCTATGAAAGCATTATATACCTTCTCTCTTTCCTCTTCGAGCTGCAAGAGCTATGCTAGTCTCATGCTCATAGGGCCAATTTCATCACCTTCATAACTAAGCATCGACAAATTTTGGAGGACTAGAAGTTCAATGTGGGTAGGAAACACCGCTTCCTTGCCATACACTAGGGAATAGGGAGAAGTTTTAATGGACTTCTTGATTGATATGCGATCCACCCACAAAGCTTGGTCGAGAAGTAGATGCCAACTTCTTTTATTGCTTTTGAGTGTTCTCTTCAAAATTTGAAGCAAGTTCTTGTTTGTGGACTCAGCTAAACCATTTCCCTATGGGTAATAATTAGAGGAGACTTTTAGATAAATTCCATACCTACTTGTAAACTCAGTAATATTTAATCCAATGAAGGGAGTCCCGTTGTCAGTCAAAATGATGTCCAGCACACCAAAATGGGTAATCAACCCCTCGATGAAAGATATGTTTGTCGCTTGATCTGCTTTCTTTGTTGGGATGGCCTCGACCCACCAAGTAAAGTAGTCAGTTGTTGTCAAAATATATATATGCTCAGCATAAGAATGGAGATCAATGATCCCAATAAAGTCTAAGCCCCACTGTTGAAATAGAGCTTCTACCTAGATCAGATGTAGAGGTAAGGATACCTTCTTACTCCTACCGACATATCGCTGATAAATATCACAACTTTGACTTACTTTGTGTGTATCTACAAAAAGAGTGGGCTAGAAGTATCCAACCTATATGATCTTCAAGACCATAGGGCTCCCTGCATAGTGTCCACCAGACAAGCCAAAGTGGAACTCCTCCAAATTTTTTTGTTTTTAGACTCTTTGATGCAACTAAGGAGTACTCCATCTATGTTTTTGTGGAATAAACCACTTGGCAGAAAAATATATCTAAGGACCTGTAGCCTAAATATTCACCTTTGAGAGGAATTGAGGTGAGATGGACACATTTTGGATGTGAAAAATTTGACAAGGTCCTTTGTCCAATCATGATCGTCTGCTCCTTGGTTAGCAAGATTACTCTCGCTAATAACTTCATCATGTAATGGCATCGTCCACTGAGAGGCTACACTTTTAGCCAACTCTTGATAGAGTGCCCGACCGTGAACCAATTTGGTTGGTTGAATCTCTATATCATACTCCTATATCTTGGAGACCTAGCCTACTATTTTGTCCCCAAGCTCTCCCTGGATGATAAAATCTTTGACATCTGGGTGAATAACATAGACAATTGTCTTGCTTTGTGAGATGAAATGTCAAAATTTCTTTAGACTTCAAGACTGCATAAACCTTATTTTCAATGAAATTGTATTTTTCCTAGTACGACTAAATAACTTGGCTTATAAAAGTGATTGGTTGTTCATCTCCATCATCTCGCTTTTACGTAATCATGATAATATAACTTTCCTGCTCGCCTACTGCATAAAGAATAAAATCCTTAGAATAGTCTGGATTGATAAACATTGGTGCTTGAACTATTCTCATTAATATCTTGGAATGCATGTTTCCTTTTCTCTGTCCATTTGAAGTCTACATTTTTCTTTAGGATTTCAGTTATTGGCTTCACTACCTGAGTGAAGTCGACAATAAATTTTTGAATAAAATTGATTTGGTCAAAAAATGACTGCAGGTCCTTCTTATTGGCTGGCAGTGGCAATTTTAAGAGAGCTTCAACTCTCACAGGATCAATAGCTAACCCCTCATTTGAAATCACATGTCCCAAGAGCTTCCCCTCCTTGACATCAAAGATAGATTTCTTCGGGTTGATGGAGATACCAAATTCTTGACACTTTTCAAACACCTGTCTTAAATGAGATACATGCTCTTCCCTATGATGTGAAAAAATAGTCATAACATTTGTTGGACATTTTGAGTCAAAGTTGTCATTGATGTCAAGGAACAAAGTTGTCATTGATGTCAAGGAATAAGCTACCATTGATGTCAAAAGGTCAAAAGGAACAATGCAAAGGTTAATGGCAAAAGAGCTTCATAATATTTTTAATATTATGTGGAAGCATAAGTAGAAGGGTTTTTTTATTAAAACCCATGATGGAAAAATAAATGGTCTTTTATTTAAAACCAATTGGATAGACCTATGGGAGTTAAATAAATTATATTTAATTATAATTTCATTATATATTAATTTGTAAGTTAATTTAATTAACCTATGGTTATTAAATTAATTATAAGTTAATTATAATAATGTTATTATTAATTAAATTATAATTACCCTAAGGTTAGGGTTGCAAGGCAATTAAATTTGCATCGACGTTCAAGTTTAAAGGTGGCAAATGATATATAAACTATATGCCTTAGTGGCATTCAAATTATCCTTCATTCGAACAAGAAAAAGAGGCAAGCGTGTGTTGAAGAGAATTCATGCGAGGAAGAAGACAAGGTTCTTGTCTTAGGCACCAATGAAAGGGGATAAGATCATCGAGGGCTAAAATCTCATATCCACCTAGGCAGTATGGCCTAGTGGCAAGTGGTCGAGGGCTAAGGCGTTTGGGCATGGAGTGACCCACGATCGATTCATGACAACAACATTTTGGTGTGTTGTGTTTGAAGCATCGAAGGAAGCGACGCATGATTTTTTGGCTTAGGCACAAAAGGGGAGGAATATAGAGCACGTGGTGCTCTTTGCTCCCTAAATGAGCACCTAGCACATGCGGCAACCAAGACCATGGCTAGGACGCACGGGGAGGCGACATCAAGGGTTCGAGTCTCACCAAGGCGGAGGTAATAAATTTTTGTTATATTTTATAATGCCTAAGGTTTGACATAAGATTCTAGGGAGTTAAAAGGGGTAAATAAAAGGTATTTTATTTGGTCATTATTTTGAGTAATTGGAGAAATAAGTGGATTAAAGTGTTGGTTAGATTTTGAGAGGATTTCTTACCATTGAGTTATTTTGAAAAGGTGATTGTATTGACATTATTTTTGATGTTGGATATTATTTTAACTGGGAGATTATAAGGTGTATTTGGTCAATTATTTTTGTATATGTTGATGAATGCTTTCTTTAAGATGGAGTGACAAGGTGTATGTATGTTTTGATATTTGCATTGTACCTTTGAGAGAGTTTATCATCTTATAACTTCTTTGAGCTTGGCAAAGAAGTGTTTGTGGTTGTGGTAGATTTTTGAGGTTCCTTCATCATCAAGAAAAAGGTATGGGCACATTCTTCCATAGTTGAGTTGATTGGTTGGTTTTCTAGAAAACAAGTTTGGAGTGAAAAGGACTTAATTAGGTTTCCTTATTGAGTGTGTTGAGTTAATGCTTCAAGGTTTTCTGGAATAAAGAGTTGTTGTTAAAACCTTGTTTTATAAGCATTGTTGTTGAAGCCATTGGTTAAGTGAAGAACTTGAACTAGGTTTTGAAAAGAATATGAGTATCATTGTTATGTGAGATTGGTTGATAAGCATTGTTGGAAATATTTTGAGTGAGTGTTTATATGCTTGGACTAGGGTTTGTAAGCAAGGATTGTTTCATTGAGTGATTGGTTGAGTAGAGTTGGTTGAGCCTAGTCAAGTGGATGTGTGAAGTGATTGTTCAAGTTCTAATAAATAAACTATTCTATATTCTGAATTGATTTGAGAAAGTGATTGAGCATTGAGGTGAATGTGAAATATATTGAGTCTCTAACAATTCTCTTTATGTTTCTATGAGATTGGACAAGTTCTAGTGTGGACTTGTTGAGTAGATTTGAGGTAAGTCTTAGAGAAGACTTGTGGATAGATTTGTGTGAGCTTTTGTGGAAGCTTACAAAATAGATTGAGGATAGATTTGAGAACAAATATTGAGGACAAAAATAGGATAGATTTGAGGATAGATTTTGGTGCAGATTTGAGGATAGGTTTGTGCCAGACCAGAGACAGATATTGAGGATAGATTTGTGCTAGACCGAAGGACTGTGTTTAGTGTAGATTTGAGATAGAGCTTTGGAGGTGATAGAGTTGAGGATAGAGGTCTCCAACCAGAGTAGGGAGGATAGGTGTCTTCTATGGATAGAGTTCCATTTGCTAAGGGTAGTGGAGGTAGAGGTCTTCTAGAGGATCACCAACTAGAGCAGAGTTAGGAGATTGGTGTCTCCTGTGGATAGAGATCCACTAACTTGATCAAGGGGATTGGTGTCTCCTTTGGACAGAGGTCCATAAACATTGTAGGGAAAGGATTCCCAAGAGAATTTATTTGAGAAAAATTTATAAGAAATATTTTCTCCGTGGAGTAGCCCACATTGGGTGAACCACGTAAAATCATGTCTCTCATGTGTGTGATGCTTTGTGTGATGTTTACTACTTTAATATTGTTGATGCTATTATTTGGATTAAAAAGAAAAATTTTTATCTTATATTGTTCACCCCCCTCTCAGTATAAGCACATGTTCTTCAATTGGTATCAGAGTGGGTCTCTCCATGAAAAGACTAACAACTTGGAGGAGGATCCATCAGAAACACACATGACTTCAGAAAATGAAGAAGAGACCATGTTTGATATAAAATAATAATTCTTTGTTGCTCTTAGAAAATTGGAAAGAATTAGAGAAAAGAATTCAATCTTGAAGGAACAAATTCAAGAGGAGGAAGAAGCAAGGATAGAACTTCTACAAAATCTCATAGAACTCAAGGTAGAGGTAGAATAAGGAAAGAAAATTGAGCAGGATATAACAGATCTGTTAAGAGCAAGAGAAACAAAATGTGAAATATTGGAAGCAAAAATTGTCTACCTAAGGAATGAAGTTGAAAGGACCAAGGCACTACAAGATGTAGAGTATGAGAAACATAAAGAGGAATCAAGTCTTCAAGAAGCAGAAACTTCAAACAAAGATAGGCAAGCTAAGGACATCAGAAAGGAAGAAAGCAAAGAAGAACCTTGGATGAGAGTTAATCACAAAAGGAGAAGCACTCCACCACAATCCAAAAGGCATCCAAGCAGGTTACATAATTTCTTCCATGGTCATTGCTTTTCTTGTAATAAATATGGTCATAGAGTTGTACACTGTATTAGTCATGCAAGAAACAATGTCAATAGAAATTTCAATTCTTTTGCACCTCTTATGGATGATGATATTATATGTTACAAATGCAATAATTTTGGGCACAAGGCTAGATGGTGTAAGATGATACTTCTTGAGTCTAGAAAAATAATCTCAACAACTAGGAAAGATGGAAGGGAAAATGTTAAGGCTAGATCAATGTTAGTTCAAACAACCCTTCATGCTCAGGATAAAGAAGAACAATGGTATCTTGATAGTGGTTTCTCTAGTCACATGATAGGAGACAAAGACAAATTCATTGTACTAAAAGAAACCAATAGAGGATCAGTAAGTTTTGGTGATAATGGATCAACAAGGATTGGTGGAAGAGGAACTCTAAGTTTAGATAATGGGAAAACAAAAATAGAAAATGTGTTGTATGTTAAAGGGTTAAAACATAATCTGCTAAGTATAAGTCAACTTTGTGATCAAGGGTATATGGTTACTTTCCACCCAGATAGATGTGAGATAAGAAAATCAAAAACTGGAAAAGTCATTGCCAATGCAAGAAGAACCCCAAACAATTTATACATGCTTAGTGAGATCAAAGGAGAAAAGTGCTTTCTATCACAAGAAGATGAGAGTTGGTTGTGGCATAGAAGATTGGGTCACTTGAATTTTGACAACATAGTCAACATAAGCAATAAATAGATGGTCAGAGATTTACCCAAAATAAGAAGACCTCAAAGCACAATCTGTGCACCTTGTCAACATGGAAATCAAACTAGGACAAGCTTTAAATCAAAAGGATATATGTCATCTGAGCCATTGAGTCTAATACATACTGATCTGTGTGGTCCTACCAGAACATAAAGTATTCAGGGTGAGAGCTACTTTATATTATTTATAGATGATTACTCCAGAATGGTTTGGGTAGCTTTCTTGAAAGAGAAGTCAGAGGCCTTTGAAAAATTCAAAGCATTTAAGGAATTGGTTGAAAATGAAACTGGCAAAAGGATTAAATGTCTGAGATCTGATAGAGGAGGAGAATTTACCTCAAATGAATTTGTAGAGTTTTATGAACAACATGGGATCAAGAGAGAATACTCAACAGCAAGAACTCCTCAACAAAATGGGGTAGTTGAAAGGAAAAATAGGACTGTTGAGAATATGGCTAGAGCTATGTTAAATGAGTCTAAGCTCTCAGATGGATTTTGGAGAGAAGTAGTAAACACAATAGTATACATAATCACTAGGGCTCAAATGAGGGTAAACCATCACAAGACTCCATATGAGCTTTGGAAAGGAAGACCGACCACTGTAAAACACTTCAAGATTTTTGGAAGCAAGTGTTACATAAGATGGGAAGATCAAAACTTAGGCAAGTTTGATCCAAGATGTGATGAGGGAATTTTTCTTGGTTATTCCACAAGGAGTAAAGCCTACAGATGCTTCAACAAGAGAACACGTACTATTATAGAAAGTATAAATGTAACAATTGATGAGAAGATAGATTCAAGAGAACCAGTTCAACAAATTATGTATCAGGAAGATGGAAGTTGTCAAGAGGAGTTTCATGAGGAATCAGATGAAGAAGAAGAAGAAACACAAAGACTTCTTCCTAAAAATCCATCCAGATATGTACAGAAGCATCATCCAAAAGAGCAAATCATTGGGAATCCAGATGAAAGACAGACAAGGAGAAGGATAATAACACCATCTCAACAAGCAAATTTTTCTTTGCTATCTAATATTGAGCCAAAAGACTTCACTCAGGCAAGTGAGGATAAGTTTTGGATTAAGGCAATGGATGAGGAATTAGATCAGATAGAGAAAAGCAAGACTTGGGAACTTGTTCCATGACCAAAGGACAAAAATGTGATCGACACAAAATGGGTATTCAAAAATAAGTTAAATGAATATGGACAGGTGGTCAGGAATAAAGCAAGGTTAGTATGCAAAGGTTATGCATAGGTAGAGGGAATTGACTTTGATGAGACATTTGCTCCAGTTGCACGACTTGAAGCCATAAGAATGTTTTTAGCCTTCTCAAGTTTCAAAAACTTCAAGGTATATCAGATGGATGTTAAGTCAACATTTCTAAATGGTGTTCTAGAAGAAGAAGTTTATATTGAATAGCTAGAGGGATTCATATTAGCAGATAAACCAGATCATGTATGCATATTGAAAAAGGCACTGTATGGTCTAAAGCAAGGCTCCGAGAGCATGGTACTCAAGATTGGATAAGTATCTTCAGGAACAGGGATTCAGAAAAGGAATAGCAGACAACAATTTATACATCAAAAATGAAGGGAATGATCTACTAATTGTGGTTGTTTATGTTGATGACATCATTTTTGGGGGAAACAATGATAAGATGTGTAAAGAATTTGCTAAGAACATGCAAAATGAATTTGAGATGTCTATGCTTGGTGAGTTGTCCTTCTTTCTTGGGCTTCAGATTTCACAATCAAAGAAAGGAGTATTTCTCTCACAAACCAAGTATATAAAAGAGATGCTAAAGAAATTTAGGCTAGAATATTGCAAACCGGTAAGCACCCCCATGGTCACAGGATGCAAGTTAAGTAAGGATGATGAATCTCCAGAGGCAGATCAGAGATTATACAGATCCATGATTGGTAGCTTGTTGTATGTTACAACTACAAGACCAGACATAGTGCAGTCAGTGGGACTAGTGGCTAGGTTTCAGGCAGCACCTAAGGAAACACATGTGGCAATAGTAAAGAGAATTCTCAGGTATCTAAAAGGAACTATGGATTTTGGGCTTTGGTATCCCAAAAGTGACAGTTTCACACTTACAACATATACAGATGCATATTGGGCTGGCAATATTGATGACAAAAAAAGCACAAGTGGAGGAGCATTCTTCCTTGGAGACTGTTTAGTCTCTTGGCTAAGTAAGAAGTAGGGTTCAATATCCTTATCTACAACAGAAGCAGAATATATTGCAGAAGTAGCCAGTTGTACACAGGTATTATGGATGAAGTGAACTCTAGAAGACTTCAAGATAAAACATGATCATCCTATTCCCATATTATGTGATAATACAAGTGCTATAAGTATCTCAAAGAATCCAGTGATGCACTCTAGGACAAAGCACATTCCGATCAAGTATCATTTTCTGAGAGAACAGGTGACAGATAAACATGTCAAGTTGGAATATGTTACTACAAAGGAACAGATAGCAGATATTTTTACTAAGCCACTTTCAAAGGAGACCTTTGAGTATCTTCAAGGAAAACTGGGAGTAATACTCCCACCCCAGAATTAACCATCTCAAGAGGAGGTGGGGGAGGGGCTAAGCTAAGAAACTCATTCTTAGCCCCGAGCCCCAAAGGTGACCCTTTGCCATTGATGTCAAAGGGGGAGAGATTTGAGTAAGGGGGAGAGTTTTGGTATTTGAGTAAAGAGGAGAGATTTGAAAAGAGCATTGAGCTAGGGGGAGCAATGTCCCAGGGGGAGCAAAACAAAGAAAAGGTTAAGTTTTTGGTAAAAATAATTTGGGTTGCCATCAATGACAAAGGGGGAGATTGTTGGACATTTTGAGTCAAAGTTGTCATTGATGTCAAGGAATGAAGTTGTCATTGATGCCAAGGAATAAGCTACCATTGATGTCAAAAGGTCAAAAGGAGCAATGCAAAGGTTAATGGCAAAAGAGCTTCATAATATTTTTAATATTATGTGGAAGCATAAGTAGAAGGGTTTTTTATTAAAACCCATGATGGCAAAAATAAATGGTCTTTTATTTAAAACCAATTGGATAGACCTATGGGAGTTAAATAAATTATATTTAATTATAATTTCATTATATATTAATTTGTAAGTTAATTTAATTAACCTATGGTTATTAAATTAATTATAAGTTAATTATAATAATGTTTATTATTAATTAAATTATAATTACCCTAAGGTTAGGGTTGCAAGGTAATTAAATTTGCATCGACGTTCAAGTTTAAAGGTGGCAAATGATATATAAACTATATGCCTTAGTGGCATTCGAATTATCCTTCGTTCGAACAAGAAAAAGAGGTAAGCGTGTGTTGAAGAGAATTCATGCGAGGAAGAAGACAAGGTTCTTGTCTTAGGCGCCAACAAAAGGGGATAAGATCATCGAGGGCTAAAATCCCATATCCACCTAGGCAGCGTGGCCTAGTGGCAAGTGGTCGAGGGCTAAGGCATTTGGGCGTGGAGTGACCCGCGATCGATTCGTGATAGCAGCATTTTGGTGTGTTGTGTTTGAAGCGTCGAAGGAAGCGACGCGTGATTTTTTGGCTTAGGCACAAAAGGGGAGGAATATAGAGCACGTGGTGCTCTTTGCTCCCTAAATGAGTGCCTAGCGCATGCGGTAGCCAAGACCGTGGCTAGGACGCACGAGGAGGCGACATCAAGGGTTCGAGTCTCACCAAGGCAGAGGTAATAAATTTTTGTTATATTTTATAATGCCTAAGGTTTGACATAAGATTCTAGGGAGTTAAAAGGGGTAAATAAAAGGTATTTTATTTGGTCATTATTTTGAGTAATTGGAGAAATAAGTGGATTAAAGTGTTGGTTAGATTTTGAGAGGACTTCTTGCCATTGAGTTATTTTGAAAAGGTGATTGTATTGACATTATTTTTGATGTTGGATATTATTTTAACTGGGAGATTATAAGGTGTATTTGGTCAATTATTTTTGTATATGTTGATGAATGCTTTCTTCAAGATGGAGTGACAAGGTGTATGTATGTTTTGATATTTGCATTGTATCTTTGAGAGAGTTTATCATCTTATAACTTCTTTGAGCTTGGAAAAGAAGTGTTTGTGGTTGTGGCAGATTTTTGAGGTTCCTTCATCATCAAGAAAAAGGTATGGGCATATTCTTCCATAGTTGAGTTGATTGGTTGGTTTTCTGGAAAACAAGTTTGGAGTGAAAAGGACTTAATTAGGTTTCCTTATTGAGTGTGTTGAGTTAATGCTTCAATGTTTTCTGGAATAAAGAGTTGTTAAAACCTTGTTTGATAAGCATTGTTGTTGAAGCCATTGGTTAAGTGAAGAACTTGAACTAGGGTTTGAAAATAACATGAGTATCATTGTTATGTGAGATTGGTTGATAAGCATTGTTGGAAATATTTTGAGTGAGGGTTCATATGCTTGGACTAGGGTTTGTAAGCAAGGATTATTTCATTGAGTGATTGGTTGAGTAGAGTTGGTTGAGCCTAGTCAAGTGGATGTGTGAAGTGATTGTTCAAGTTCTATTAAACAAACTATTCTATATTCTGAATTGATTTGAGAAAGTGATTGAGCATTGAGGTGAATGTGAAGCATATTGAGTCTCTAACAATTCTCTTTATGTTTCTATGAGATTGGACAAGTTTTAGTGTTGACTTGTTGAATAGATTTGAGGTAAGTCTTAGAGAAGACTTGTGGACAGATTTGTGTGAGCTTTTGTGGAAGCTTACAAAATAGATTGAGGACATATTTGAGATGGTTGAGGATAGATTTGAGGATAGAGTTTGGTGTAGATTTGAGGATAGGTTTGTGCCAGACCAGAGACAGATATTGAGGATAGATTTGTGCTAGACCGAAGGACTATGTTTAGTGCAGATTTGAGATAGAGCTTTGGAGGTGACAGAGTTGAGGATAGAGGTCTCCAGCCAGAGCATGGAGGATAGGTGTCTTTTGTGGATAGAGTTCCATTTGCTAAGGGTAGTGGAGGCAGAGGTCTTCTAGAGGATCACCAGCTAGAGCAGAGTTAGGAGATTGGTGTCTCCTGTGGATAGAGATCCACTAACTTGATTAGGGGATTGGTGTCTCCTTTGGACAGAGGTCCATAAACATTGTAGGGAAAGGATTCCCAAGAGAATTTATTTGAGAAAAATTTATAAGAAATATTTTCTCCGTGGAGTAGCCCACATTGGGTGAACCACGTAAAATCATGTCTCTCATGTGTGTGATGCTTTGTGTGATGTTTACTACTTTAATATTGTTGATGCTATTATTTGGATTAAAAAGCAAAAAGTTTTATCTTATACTGTTCACCCCCCTCTCAAGTATAAGCACATGTTCTTCATGATCAAGGTATATAACAATGATTCGGTTCAGTAACTCATCAAATGTGACATCCATTGCTCTTTGAAAAGTGAAACTGGTATTCGAAAGGTCGAAAGACATTTTTTGATAGGCAAAAGTTCCCCACTTGGTAGTAAATACCATTTTATGTTGGTCCTCATCCTTTACATAGATATGATTATAGCCGAAGAAACCATAAAGTAGTAAAAATATTTGTGATCTGGAAACAACGTGGAGGATATGATCAATATGCGGTAAGGGATAATGGTCTTTCAAAGATGCCTGGTTCAGATTGCAAAAATCTACACATAAGTGAATATCTCCATTATTCTTTCATATTGGAACAAAATTTGCCACCCAAGTCGAGTGTTTGATAGGGTAAATGATTTTTGCATCCAACATTTCAGTAGTTCTACTTTCATAAGCATCTCGATCTTTGGATTAATAGGCCACTACTTTTGTCAAAAATATTTCACCCCTTCCTACAATTCGATGGTGTGTTGAATCACATTTTTATCATACCCTTTCAAATCGTGATAACTCCATGAAACAATGTCAAGAAACTCAGAGCATAGATTCTTAATATCCTCAAGCTCTTCTAGAGAACATTTTATTTCAACTTTGATGATCTTGTCAGATTCCAACTTTAGCTCAGTATACTCTTTTTCATCCACCTTGATCCTATGCTTTTTTGCCCTGTCACTCTGATAAAAGAGGCTCTCTAATGTAATCAATCCTTTTAGGATGTGATTATTCCTAAGTTGTATTAAACCTTCAGATTCATATTTGTCTAGTGTTCTTCCCTCTACACTGTCGACTTCTTTAATCAGAAAGTTTACAATCTGTTCATCATTATCAAAAATTTGCTAGTATATATTCTTGTTTGGGACTGAAGATCTATAAATCATCCTTAAAGTCTTGGGATGCCAAGAGCTCTACATGCTTATTTTGTTCTCGCAAATCACTTGAACATTTAATACATCAAATTATTGAAACAAATCCCATACCTTGTTATGGTATGCCTTTAGATGGTGCTACTTTGAAATGCACTTGCTGGTCACCTTGTTGACAATCAAATCAGAATATCCAAAAATTTACAATTATTTAACCCCAAGATTTTCCACTTTCTTTAGGCCCAAGCACAGTGCTTCGTACTTGGTGGCATTATTCATAAAACTCCAGGTCAACAGGTACGAGTATGTTTTATATATTTTTAAAGGAGATATGAATACTAATCTAGCTTTGGCACCATTCTTGCATCTGGTACCATCGAAGTACATTTTACATAATTGATCGAGGGTAGAAACTAGATCATCAAACACCTTCTCTTCACCCTTCTTAGGCTTAGTGATGGTATAGCACCCGATCTCAGTTTCCATCATTGTATTGAAATCAAGCATAGAAAAATTGTCCTCTAACCGAAGCTCATCCAAAGATTCTTCCATCAGATCCATCTCCTCTAGCTCTTCAGTCACCATGTTGACCGAGTCTACAACTTTTTCTTCTTCCTCAATTTTTTTGATATGATATGTGGAGGGCTTCTCATTATAAATGTGTATTCTCCTCCATTTGAATGGAATCTCCAGGTGAGAATAGTCTTGAGATAGGTGGCCTCCCAACTTAGCTGTGAACTCCCTTGATAGGAACATGCTGAAGTACGACTCCAAGTCTACTACCACAACTTCTTGAATGATAGTAATCTGTGGTATACTATATAATACAATTGGGATATCTTTGATCACTCCCACCATTTTGATAGGAGTGCCATCCAACTGTAAGATGCTTGGACTGCTTATTGTATACTCCATACCCATGATCTGGCATACTGCATTTGGCATGACAGTTGTCGCTGCACCAGAGTCAATCATGCAATTGTGTACGATCCAACCCTTCATTCTAAAAGACATATAGAATGGGGTGTTATACTTACAATGGCATTGAGATGGGGGGTGAATCAGTGTAGCTCTTTAATCATGAATTAACAACTCTAAAAATATCAATAGTTAAAACTTATAAATAGATATAGCAAGAACAACAAGAGAACATCACACAACACAATATTTTAACGAGGTTCACCAATGTGGCTACTCCTAAAAAATGATTTCTTGGACTACCATCCAAATCCAGCCTTTGCAAAGCAACAACTTTTACAAATAGTTTACTAGCACCCACTGGAAGGAGCACCAACCCCTGATTTATTTGAACCAATAGAAAGGAGCACCAACCCCTGATTTGCCAACCGGAAGGAGCACCAACCCCCGATTTTCCAAGCACCAATTGGTTTAAAAATCAAACTTAGAAGAATGATAGTAAGATACCTTTGCCTTTAACAAGACCCTGACTGATCTGCTTCACTTTTTCATCCTGTGTGCACTCTGCTCTCTCTGTGCTATCAATTCGCCCAATCTGCTGCTTAACTGTCGAACGTTCGTCTTCTCCCATTCGCGCACTCTGCTTCCTTTGCGATATTTGCACTTAGAATGATTCGACGAATTGCACTCTACACACTACAATTGAACTTCACATTCTGTGCACTGTCTCCGAACGTCGCACTACACAACTTTACAACTCTTCAAAACAACCTTGCTTTTATAACCATATTTTCAAGATCAAAAACTTAATCTTAGTCAGCTGTAACCCTAATCTTAGTTGGCTACAAACCCTAATCTTCGTCGGCTGCAAACCCTAATCTTTGTCGGCTAACATCGGTCTTCGTCGGCTTCAACCGCCTCTATAACTCTTCTGTAGCTGTTGTCGCAAAAACATAACATGTCACGATATCGCGACACTTTTGCATCCGTACTGTTCCTTTTTCCTTTTGTCACGATATCGCAAAACTTCTACCTCTTGTAGCCTCTGACTTTCTTTCTATCGTGATATCGTGACACTTCTGTCTTCGAAGCCTTTGTCTTTCTTTCTGTCACGATATCATGACACTTCTATCTTCTTAGCCTTCGATTTTACTTTTGTCGCGATATCATGACACTTCTGTCTTCGAAGCCTTTGTCTTTCTTTCTATCACGATATCGCGACACTTCTATCTTCTTAGCCTTTGACTTTACTTTTGTCGTGAAAACACGACAGTTCTGCTCCCGAAGACTTGCTCTCTGCTTTTGTCGCAAAATCATGACACTTTTGCTTTTGCACTTCACTTATTTGCTTTTGTCACGAAATCGTGACACTTGTGCCTTCAAAGTCTTCTATTCTATTTTTATCATGAAATTGTGACACTTTCTGCATCCGTACACTTTCTTTTCAATTTGTCACGAAATCGTGACACTTTCTGCATCCGTACGCTTTCTCTTCAACCTGTCACGAAATTGTGACACTTTTTGCATCCGTACACTTTCTCTTCAACCTGTTGTGAAATCATGACACTTTCTGCATTCGTACACTTTCTCTTCAACCTATCGCAAAATCGTGACACTTTCTGCATCCGTACGCTTTCTCTACAACCTGTCACAAAATCGTGACTCTTTCTGTATCCGTTCGTTTTCTTTAGAACTTGTCACGAAATCATGACACTTTTCTCTTTACTTTCTTTCTCCTCAAACTCGTCGTGAAATCATGACAGTTCTCACTTCGAACTCTTTCTTCTACAGCATGTCACGAAATCGTGACAGTTCTCACTTCGAACTCTGCAGCATGTCGTGAAATCACGACAGTTCTCACTTCGAACTCTGCAGCATGTCACGAAATCGCGATAGTTCTCACTTCGAACTCTTGCAGCATGTCACAAAATCATGACACTTTTCATTTTACTTTCTCTCTCCTCGAACTTGTCACGAAATCATGACAGTTCTCACTTCGGACTCTCTCTTCTGTAGCACGTCGTGAAATCGTGACACTTTATCTTGCTTTCACTTTCTCTTCTGACTTGTCGCGAAATCGTGACACTTTAACCTACTTTCTCTTCCTCTTCTAACATGTCACGAAATCATGACAGTTATTCCTGCTTGTGCTTTCTCTTCGAACATGTCATGAAATCGTGACAGTTTCTCTTGCTTGAGCTTTCTCTTCGAACATGTCGCGAAATCACGACAATTTTCCTTCCTTGCACTTTTTCTTTCAACATGTCATGAAATCGTGATAGTTTTTCAACTTGCATTTTTCTCTTGCAACATGTCACGAAATCGCGACAGTTTTCCCTGCTTGCGCCTCTGCTTCGAACATGTCACAAAATCACGACAGTTTTTCCACTTGCTTTCTTTTCTTCCAACATGTCGTGAAATCGCGATAGTTTTCCCTGTTGTTTCTCTCTCCTCCAATATGTCGTGAAATCGTGACACTTTTACCTACTGCTTCTCTCTCTTCCAATATGTCATGAAATCACGATAGTTTTTCTTGCCTGCTGTATATGTCGTGATATCACAACACTTTTCTTACTTGTCTTTTTCTTTGATCTTTTGCAAATGGGCCACTATGGTCTTCTTGGAAACTCACTGTCCATACTCTGAATAACCTTAGAACTCCTGTCCTCTCGCATCCGAATGGCTTTTGAACTACCTTTCCACTGCATCATTAGATCTAACTAACTATGTTGACAACAATGACAATACTCCTGCTGCACCTTGCTCAACAATCTCCCCCTTTGGAATTGTTGGCAACACATGTGTAATTTCCTATAACTCTTCTCCCCCTTTGTCAATAATACCAAAGGGCTACTGCAGACTCCCCCTGAGTCCATGCACAACATTCTCAGGCATAATTTGTTGCACTTAGCACAAATTATGATCATGAGCAAAAGAATAATCAAATACTCAAATGCTCCCCCTGAGAAAGTGATCCCTATAGCTAGTCAATTCTTGGGAAGTGTGACCACTCCCAATTTGTTTTGAAGGTACTCAAACACTTCCTTGGGCAATGGTTTTGTGAAAATATCTGCTACTTGTTCTGTGGTTGGAACAAAATCCAATTTAACCTCACCTTCTACAACTTTCTCCTTCAAAAAGTGATACCTGATGGCAATGTGCTTTGTGCATGAATGCATAACTGGATTCTTGGAGATGTTAATGGCACTAGTGTTATCACACTTAACTGATATTGGTTCACTGAGCGTATACCAAGATCTTTCAGGGTTTGTTTCATCCACAAAACCTGCGTACAACATGTTGTCGCTGCAATATATTCTGTTTCTGCTATTGATAAAGAAATGGACTCTCGCTTCTTACTGTGCCATGCAACCAATCTATCTCCCAGATAGAATGCACCTCCACTGGTACTCTTTCTGTCATCTACACATCCAGCCCAATCTGCATCTGAATATGATATAAGGGTGAAGTCTTTACCTTTTGGATACCACAACCCATACTCCATAGTACCCTTGAGATACCGAAGAATCCTCTTTACTGTTGTCACATGAGTCTCTTTGGGATTGGCCTAAAAGCGTGCTACCATGCATACTACCCGCAAAATATCCGGTCCGGTAGCCGTCGTGCATAGTAGGCTTCCAATCATAGATCTGTACATGGTTTGATCAACAGGTGGAGATTTGTCATCTTTGCTCAACTTGAAGCCTATCGTCATGGGAGTGCTAACTGGATTACAATCCTCCATTGTGAATTTCTTTAACATCTCTTTTACATATTTAACTTGAGAAATAAATATGCCCTTCTTACTTTGATTAACTTGCAAACCGAGGAAATATGACAGTTCACCAATCATTGACATTTCAAATTCTTTTTGCATCTTATTTGCTAAATCTTGACATGACTCATCTTTGTTGCTGCCAAATATGATATCATCTACATATACAACCAGAACAATAAGATGCCCATTTTCTGTTTTGACATACAGGTTACTATCCACCATACCTTTCTTAAAATTTTGTTGAGTGAGATAGTTGTCTAGTCTTGCATACCATGCTCGGGGTGCCTGTTTTAAGCCATATAAAGCTTTCTTCAACTTGCAGACAATTTGATAAACTTTGAAATTCTGGTTGCTCAATATAAACCTCTTCTTCAAGTTTCCCATTCAAAAATGCTGATTTCACATCCATTTGATAAACTTTGAAATTCTTGTAGACAGCTAAAACCAAAACCATTCTGATTGCCTCTAGTCTAGCTACTGGTGCAAAAATTTCCTCAAAGTCAATGCCTTCAACTTGTGCATACCCCTTGCATACCAATCTTGTTTTATTTCTAACTACCTGTCCGTCTTCATTCAATTTGTTATGAAAGATCCATTTAGTCCCGATTATGTTTTTGTTCGCAGGTCTAGGTACTAACTCCCAGGTTTTGTTTTTCTCGATCTGGTATAATTCTTCATTTATAGCCTTCATCCAACCTTCATCTTTGCTCGCTTCAACAAAATTCTTGGGCTCAATGTTGGATAATAAAGAGTAGTTACTTGCTACTCTTCTTCTTGTTTGAACACCAACTTTGGGGTCTCCAATTATTTGATCTCTAGGATGATTTTTCTGCCAGTTGCCTGTTTTGAATTTATTATTCTCTTCTGCTTCTGAATCACAACTTACATCATCTGAGTCAATTTTTTGTATCTTTTCAATTTCGTTTTCCTCATCTCCTTCAATAACCTCTTCATAAATTGGGTAGTTCATTTCATGGCTAATTACTCGTTCTTTACCTTCATCAAACTTAACATCAGCACTGTCCACAATTTTCTTTAGCCTCTTGTTGTAGCATTTGTAATCTTTGCTTCTTGGTGAGTAACCAACAAAAATACCTTCATCTGCTCTATCTTCAAACTTGCCAAGATTGTCTTTAGTTCTTTTGATATAGCACTTGCTGCCAAACACTCTGAGGTATTTTGCTATTGCCCTTTTACCGAACCACAATTCATAAGGAGTTTTGCTTTCATGTGTTCTCGACATGTACCTATTTTGGATACTACACCGCAAGATGGACTCGCTTCTTTCCAAAATCTGTCTGCTACTCTGCTTTCAGCCAACATAGTTCATGCCATTTCCTGCACAGTTATGTTCTTTCTTTCTACCACCCCATTTTGCTGAGGTGTCCTTGCTACTGAGAACTGTCTCCTAATACCGTAATTTTCACAGTATTCTACAAACTCCTCTGAAATGAATTCTCCACCTTTGTATGATCTTAAGAATTTGATCCTCTTTCCTATTTCATTCTCAACATGGTTTTTGAAGATCTTGAACATATCAAAAGCTTCTGATTTCTGCTTCAAGAAGAATATCCATGTCATTTTGGAATAGTCATCAATGCACAACATAAAATACTTGTCACCATTTATGCTTTGTGTTCTCATGGGTCCACATAAGTCAGTGTGTATTAGTTCTAGTTGTTTGCTTGTGTAGTATTCTTTAGTTTTGAATGTGACTCTAGTTTGCTTCCCCTTTTGGCATGAAGCACAAATGGTGTTTGCAGGGTTTGCTGATGGTGGGAATATCTCTTACAGCCCCTTTTGAGGTGATTTTCACTAGATTATCAAAACTGATATGACCAAGTCTCTTGTGCCACAGCCAATTTTCTTCTTCCTATCCAATAAAGCAAGCTCCTTTTGAAGTCTCTGAGAGCGTATACAAGTTACCAGATGTTCTTGACCCTATTTCTATCAATTTTCCACTGTTGGTTTTTCTAACTTCACAACCCTGCTTCATAAAGACTACTTCATGACCTTTATCACAAATCTGACTTACACTTAATAAATTATGTTTCAATCCATCCACAAATAAGACTTCTTCTCGATTTAATCCTTCCATCACTAATTTTGACCGAGCCTTTGCCGACTATCTTGGCTCCATCATTATTTCCAAATTTTACCGATCCTCCTTCATATTTCTGTAACTTATCAAATTTTTGTTTGTCACCTCGTCATATGACTCGGAGCATCCACTATCTAGTATCCATGGTACATATTTATTCTGTGCTTTGAAAGCAGTTTGAACGATTAAGGATTCCTTTTCTTCCTTTAGTCATTCTTTCCCTTTCCACATTGTTTTGATAGTAGTTTTGGGCTCTTGTTTTGTTTTTCCCTTATCAACAGCTTGTGCATGTTTTACAGGAAGTTTCCTATTTTGTCTCATCCTGTTTGGTTGAAATTTTCTTCCCTGAAATTGATTTGATGAAAATGTGCTTCTACAATTTCTTGCAATGTGCCCAAAATTGTGACAGTTATAACATTCTATTGTGTAATTCATCAAGGGAGAGAAAGCATTTCTACTAGTGAAATTCCTTGGTCTAACATTGTACTTGCAGTCTGAGATTTTATGGCCATAGCCATTGCATTTAAAAAAGAAACTAGAGAAGGGATAATTGAACCTGGGAGATGGTCTTTGCTATGTTTTCATAGGAGCCATAGGTCTTCTTCTTCTTTGATGTGTGACATTGGTGAGTCCATTATTGTCAGTTCTCCTTTCCTACCTGGCATTATTGCATTATTTTGTATGAGGAAATTTCCCTTGATCAACATGTTTCTTATCTTCATTCTTTGTGGATTCTACATTTCTGGCCTTTGATCCACTTGATGATTCTCCTTTGATAAAACCCATACCAAACTTGATGCCTGTAGGTCTTTGGTCATTATGATCTTATCCAGTTTCATAGAAATTTCTTCACGTTTGTGATAACAACTGATTTTCTTGTTCATCTCTTCTAGCTGCATTCTTAGATCAATAGTCTCTTCCTCTAGCTTGCTGCAATAGTCTATTCTCATGGTTATTTGAACTTCGAGATCTTCGGAGATTTTCTTAGATTCTTCTATCTAAAATTTTAAGCTGGTTATGATTCCATTTGCATCCTCAAGATTTCTTGATAGTTTCTTATTCTTTTTCTTTTCTATCTCCCACTCTTCAAGTGCAGATATCAACTCACCTTCTAAGTCTACTTCATCCTCGAGATTTTCACCACAAACTTCAGAGGTCACTCCTTATTTTTCTGATTTAACTTCTTCAAATGCCATAAACAGAGCTTCATCTCTTTCTTCTTCAGACTCTTCATTGGAGCTATTTTCTGATGAACTAACATTCTTGGAGATGAAACTTTTCTTTTTGAAGTTGCCTTTTCTAAAATTTGCTTTCATCTTCCAGTCACTTCTTTCTTGGTGGGATCCTTCATCATTTTTGTTCTTCTCTTTCAGTGGACATTTAGTTGCAAAATGCCCAATGCCTCCATAGTTGAAAAATTTGAATGGAAGCTTCCCTCTATATTTTCCTTTCCCCTTTTTCAATTTTCTAACAAAGTTTGCTTCCATTTCATCTGATGTCTCTTCTTCCTCGGACTCTTGTTTTGTGTTTTTATTTTTAAGGGCTTTGAAAGCTGCTTCTCTGTCAGTGGGTTTAGATCTTCCTATCCTCATCTCATATGCGGTTAAAGAACCATACATTTCATCTATACTAAAATAATTTAGATCTTTAGCTTCTTCTATTGCTGAGACTTTGGAATCAAATATTTGAGGAAGAGATCTTAATACCTTTTTCACGAAAGCAGAGTCATCGATATTCTCACCGAGTCCTCTCGATTGCATTGATGATTCCATTAACTCTCAACATGAATGCCTCAATGTTTTCATCGTCATTCATCTTCAATGCTTCGAACCGAGCTCGATGTGTCTCGTAACTTGGCTTCTTTGATCTTATCATCTCCTTCATGAACACTCTTCAATTTGTCCCATATTTCTTTTTTCGATTTACAGCTCATGACCTTTACTAGTTCACCTGTCTCGCTAATCCACACAAGATGGCATTCTTTGCTTTCGAATTATTTTCAAATAGCTTTCTTTTCCTCTCGCTTCTTTTGGAGGAATGATGGGAATTGTGTATCCACTCACTACTAAATCCCGGATGTCATATCCCAAAGCACGAGATATGTCTCGCATCCCGACTCTCCGTAACGCATAATTAGATCCGTCAAACAATGGTGCTTTGTTTGATGAGAAACCTTCACCACCTGCCATTGTGTTATTTCCAAGATCACCCTAGCTGGTTAAGCTTGTATAGGGACTTAGCTCGATACCAATTGTTATACTTACAATGGCACTGAGAGGGGGGGTGAATCAGTGTAGCTCTTTAATCATGAATTAACAACTCTAAAAATAGCAGCAGTTAAAACTTACAAACAGATATAACAAGAACAACAAGAGAACATCACACAACACAATATTTTAACGAGGTTCACCAATGTGGCTACTCCTCAAAAATTATTGCTTGGACTACCATCCAAATCTAGCCTTTGCAAAGCAATAACTTTTACAAATAGTTTACCAACACCCACTGGAAGGAGCACCAACCCCTGATTTATCTGAACCAACAGAAAGGAGCACCAACCCCTGATTTGCCAGCACCAACTGGAAGGAGCACCAACCCCTTATGCCAAGCACCAACTTGGCTTTAAATTTTAAACTTAGAAGAATTATAGTAAGATACCTTTGCCTTTAACAAGACCCTGACTGATCTGCTTCACTTTTTCATCCTGTGCGCACTCTGCTCTCTTTGCGCTATCAATTCGCACAATCTACTGCTTAACTATCGAATGTTCATCTTCTCCCCTTCGCACACTCTGCTTCCTTTACGATCTTCACACTTAGAATGATTTGATGAATTGCACTCTGCACACTACGATCGAACTTCACACTCTGTACACTGTCTCCGAACGTCGCACTACACAACTTCATAACTCTTCAAAACAACCTTCCTTTTATAACCACATTTTCAAGATCAAAAACTTAATCTTAGTCGGTTGTAACCCTAATCTTAGTTGGCTGCAAACCCTAATCTTTGTTGACTGCAAACCCTAATCTTCGTCGGCTTCAACTGCCTCTGTAACTCTTTTGTAGCTATTGCCGCGAAAACACAACATGTCGCGATATCGCGACACTTTTGCCTCCGTACTGTTCCTTTTTCCTTTTGTCATGATATCGCGACACTTCTACCTCTTGTAGCCTCTAACTTTCTTTCTGTCACGATATCACAACACTTCTGTCTTCGAAGCCTTTGTCTTTCTTTCTGTCGCGATATCGTGACACTTCTGTCTTCTTAGCCTTCGATCTTACTTTTGTCGCGATATCGTGACACTTCTATCCTTGAAGCCTTTGTCTTTCTTTTTGTTGTGATATCATGACACTTCTGTCTTCTTAGCCTTCGACTTTACTTTTGTCATGAAAACATGACAGTTCTGCTCCCAAAGACTTGCTCTCTGCTTTTGTCACAAAATCATGACACTTTTGCTTTCGCACTTCACTTCTTTGCTTTTGTCGTGAAATCGCAACACTTGTGCCTTTGAAGTCTTCTATTCTATTTTTGTCATAAAATTGCGACACTTTCTGCATCCGTACGCTTTCTTTTCAATCTGTCACAAAATCGTGACACTTTCTGCATCCGTACGCTTTCTCTTCAACCTGTCACGAAATCGTGACACTTTTTGCATCCGTACGCTTTCTCTTCAACTTGTCACAAAATCGTGACACTTTCTGCATCCGTACACTTTCTCTTCAACCTGTCATGAAATTGTGACACTTTTTGCATCCGTACACTTTCTCTACAACCTATCACGAAATCGTGACTCTTTCTGTATCCATTCATTTTCTGTAGAACTTGTCGCAAAATCATGACACTTTTCTCTTTACTTTCTTTCTCCTCGAACTCGTCGTGAAATCATGACAGTTCTTACTTCGAACTCTTTCTTCTACAACATGTCATGAAATCGTGACAGTTCTCACTTTGAACTCTGTAGCATGTTGTAAAATCGTGACAGTTCTCACTTCGAACTCTGCAGCATGTCACGAAATCATGATAGTTCTCACTTCAAACTCTGCAGCATGTTGCAAAATCGTGACACTTTTCATTTTACTTTCTCTCTCCTCAAACTTGTGAAATCGTGATAGTTCTCACTTCGGACTCTCTCTTCTGCAGCACGTCGCGAAATCATGACACTTTATCTTGCTTTCACTTTCTCTTCTGACTTGTCATGAAATCACGACACTTTAACCTGCTTTCTCTTCCTCTTTTAACATGTCGCGAAATCGCGACAGTTATTCCTACTTGTGCTTTCTCTTCGAACATGTCACGAAATCGTGACAGTTTCTCTTGCTTGAGCTTTCTCTTCGAACATGTCACGAAATCGTGACAGTTTTCCTTCCTTGCACTTTTTCTTTCAACATGTCACGAAATCATGACATTTTTTCAACTTGCATTTTTCTCTTGCAACCTGTCGTGAAATCGTGACAGTTTTCCCTGCTTGCGCCTCTGCTTCGAACATGTCATGAAATCGTGATAGTTTTTCCACTTGCTTTCTTTTCTTCCAACATGTCACGAAATTATGACAATTTTCCCTGTTGTTTCTCTCTCCTCCAATATGTCACGAAATCGTGACACTTTTACTTGCTGCTTCTCTCTCTTCCAATATGTCATGAAATCACGACAGTTTTTCTTGCCTGTTGTATATGTCGCGATATCGCGACACTTTTCTTACTTGTCTTTTTCTTTGATCTTTTGCAAATGGGCCACTATGGTCTTCTTGGAAACTCATTGTCCATACTCTGAATAACCTTAGAACTCCCGTCCTCTGCATCTGAATGGCTTTTGAACTGCCTTTCCACTGCATCATTAGATCTAATTGACTATGTTGACAACAATGACAATACTCCTGCTGCACCTTGCTCAACATGGGGGAGGTCTATTTTTTACCATGGCCAAAGTGGGTAGCATCTGAGCCAACACCATATGTGTAGGGTTTTTCTTCTTATCATTCACAAATTTCAATGATTCCTGCAACAAATCCACTTGTCCAGGCAGTTGTAGCACATCATAGAGACTCACCTTAGTGGGAATCTTCTTCATTTTTTGATGATATTATATGATTATGCATTAGGCTCCCTTGATTCACCAATAACTTCATATTTACTTTGATACTGCTATGTAGCTTCTACCCTGTAATGCCTAGTCAAAGATGGGTACTTGAGCCTTTCCTTCACCCATTCTCTCATTTTTGTTTGCATTTGTATAGTGGAATATTTCAAAGTAGATGATTTTACTTGTATTCTATCCTTTATTGGGGTAGGAAAAATATACTCTAGCAAGAAAGACTCATATGCTTTAGATGCTGGCGTAGGCACTTTTTCTTGAGATTGCCTCTTTTCATTCTACACATTCTACTCAGTAGGTACCTTCAATGGATCCAAATTTTTTGGATAAAAAATGATAGGTTTCTTCCTAGATCTTCTGAGAACTGATACTTGATCAACATATGGGACCATGAAGTTGTGATCAAATTTTGTGATCGTTTTGACTTAACCACTAGAAGTGCTTTCCGCCAGTGTTTGCACATAGTTCAAATGAACCATACAGGTATATTTACCATGAGGTTTGTTACAAGTAGAGCACCAATATGTTTGCTATGATGTACTAGCTTATTTATTAACCAATATGGTTGTATTTCTCTCAAAACCTTTGCTAGTCGAAGCTGCTTGCTCTCTAGTAATCGATGGTGTTTGAAATCTTCTTGATCAGAAGTCAACTCCAGCTTGCTTCTTCTTGATGGATGTGATTTCATTTGACATTGTATTCACTATTGAACTAAGTGATTACGTATCCTGCAATAATTTTATGTGGGGATTGAGATTTGAGGGCACTGGAGGTTCTAGAAAAGGTAAAGGTACTAGCAAAGAAGCCAAGGAGGGATGTGTAATTACATAATAATTAGAGTAGGTAATTATAGAACAGAGACTATTGCTATAGTTTGGGATGTACTCAAGTTCCATGAAGGAATTGGGTACATGGGTGACATGGGTAAGGGCTGAGAAGACACATTAGCATATAAATACTATGGAAGATCAAGAAAAATAGGCATGGCCATTTTTGGTGAAATCTTATTGATAGCAATCAGATTAGCTTTGGTATTTTGTGCTACAATATACATATTAGGGAATGTATTGGCATTGGACTATCCGATGGCCATACTGATGTCTAAGTTGAAGACTCAAACGTAGTAAAAGGCTGCTTGTTCGGGAGTCAGCCAAAGACCATTAGGAACCTATGCCAAGTTCGAGGAAACCTGACATTAAAGTCCATGATTTCTTCCTATAGATGCCTTTGAATAGTAGTGAACTGATGTAACAAGAAAAATGGATCCACTTGTTCATTGAACCCTTTGATCAATAGTTTAGCTAACTGGTCCCATGTAGTGATGGCCGTGGGTTGTAACGATCGGTACCAGTAAAGTAATTTCTATCAGAGAGAGAACAAGTAATATTACCATTATATCTTCTTCTATGATGCCATGAATCATCACAAAAGTAGCTACATATTGAACATGCTCATAGGCTATCTTTCTTGTACCGTTGTAAGTTGGCAAAGCCTTCATCATCGCTTATGGGATTGGGTTTTGAGATTGCATATTTAGAGGTCTAGAATGGTTCCATTCTAGAAACTACCTTGGTGGTGGCTTCTATGGTGGTGGATTTTGAGCCATGTGAACTGGTGTATGTGGTTGAGGAGGTGGAAAACTAGTAGTTGTACTAGCAAGGCTTGAAGGAATGGAAAACACACTATCTTACTAAGAATATGTTCTAGTTGATGGGACGGTTGGAGTAAATAACCTAGGGTGTTGTCCTAGCTCTTGAATATCAAGTTCGTAAAACTCAACAGACTCTTTAAAATTTTTGGCCTTCGATCTTGTAATCATGAAGAAAAATTTTGCTCACTTCATGCTCGAAGGCTTCAGGGTAGAGCCGAGTCACCAAATGTTCTAATCATATAGTACCAGATGAACATAAAACCTTAATACTGTTAAAAATGGAACCTTTTGAGAGTCCCACCAGGCATGCCAAAAACTATTGGTCACGAATCCGCCTAGTTACAAAGTCTATGCCTTGTGCGCCCTAGACCCGACCAACATTGAAAGGCTGGAAGAAAGAGATGTCTTCCAAGTCAATCTCCAGAGAGGGTTGGCTCCCTTCCTAATCTACTTTGGTTGAAAGGTTAGGGTAATAGGAAAGAAATAGGGAAATATGGCTATAAGCCAATAGTACAATATGGGGATAGACTAACAGTCAAAATTCCACCAAGTAGTAATTAATAGCATACAACAAAATAATAAGCACAAAAAATTCTAGAAGTTATGCAACGACAACCTCCCGTGGGTATTTCAGTGTTCATTCCTTTACTAGAAAAAATTAAATTTAACAGGGAAATTTAAATACAAAAAATAATGGGAATGAAAGCATTCAAAAATGACACAAAGAAAACTTATCAAGTGCAAGACCACTCAAAGAACCAGAAGCTAAAGTGTTTCTATTGATGCAAAAAACTTGGAGTGTTTTTTTGTAGAGTGTCCATCCTCATTTTTTACATGAAAATGATTAGTATTTATAGAGGGTTGCACCTCTTTCATTTAATGCACTTACAAACAAATTGTTGGTAGATAAAAAACCAGCAAGAATATTTTCCTCCTCAGAATCAGTAATGTTCTGGTTAAAATATTTTGCATGGAAACCACGATCTAACTTTGGTGGGAGAATCACGTAGAGAAATCGACATGATTAAATGCTAAGAAGTAACCTTGAACGTCGATGCATCAGGACGCAACAAAATCACCTAGAAATCGGGTACTTGGTCGTTGAATTCGTTTCACCTTTGCACCTTGGAAATACACTTTCATCAAGAAAGTCCACCGAGCATTAATTCTACTTGGAAAACTGGAAAGGTTGATAGGTGGTGCATTAGAAATAAATAAGAATTGCCTCTGACCCTGCAAAGTTGAAGTAGACATCCTGGAAGTGCTGCCTGAATTGCTCCAAGAACTAAATTTTATCTTTCTTCTCCTCTTTCCAATATAATCTACAAAATTGCACCCTTGAAAGCAACGTCCCTATGAATTTAATGCCAAAGAATTGATTTCACCCAAGAACAGGGTGAAATAGCCTTTTCGAGGTAGCAACGGGCGACAACACAGCTTGATTTGATGTCTTCGATAATTTGTCCCATTAATCACCTTCCCTCATAATCATCTTCTTCGCTTTCACCTCAAAGGTGGTAGACAGAAACTTTCACCCCTTTGGGGAGGCAACATCATTATTTATTGTTTTAATTCAACACAGAGCGTAGCACAACTCTTTTACTCGAAGTCAAAATTTAAAAACCTCATTTGCCTCCTAGAGAGGCAAAACCACATGGCACCTCTCCAGAGGGGTGACTTCAATTTGTTGCGCCCTGACCTTGCATTGAGTGCCTTACTTTTATTTCCACCCCAGTCGTGGGTGAAAACATGAAATACCTTAAGGCGGGCCCCCATGACATCAACATTTTTTCTTGCCTTTTAAAATATTTGAAATCCCTTTTCACCCCAAAGAGGGGCGACAATGAGCTTCGCCCCTCACTTGGGGTGAAAGCACTCTTCAAAATTTTGCATTGATTCACCCACGTTGGGCCCACACCACACCTTATTTTTAAAAAATTTTACATTGTGTTTCACCCCAAAGAGGGGTGACAGGGAGTTTCACCCCTCAATTGGGGTGAAAGACTTTTAATTTTTTGCTTTAATTCATTGGTGCCCGGCCCACAAAGTGCCACTTAAAATCCTCTTTTATACTATGTTGGTCCCAAAGGGGGAATGAAAGGGAGTTTTACACCACTTTAGATGAAAGCTCTTTTAAATTTTAATCTACGACCACTTACATTTTTAAACATAAATTTCACCTTGAAGAGGGGCAACAAGGGTTTTCACCCCTGAATTGGGGTGAAAGCATTCTATTCCTCCATTTTAAACTTGAGGTTTTCGCTTCCTTTGCTCCATTGGGTGATTTTACTCCTTTGAATTACATTTCACCTCCAAGAGGGGCGAAAGTGATTTTCATCCCTCTATTGGGGCGAAACACATTCCTTTCCTCCCTTCAACTTTATCTTTGAATTAAATCCCAATTTTCACATTTTTTGGGGTGAAACTCTTCTGCAAGTGGAACTTGGGGTGAAAACATGCTTGTGATGCGCTTCATGTCTGTGAGAGGCAAAAAGGGCTTTTGCCCATGGCAACGGGTGATACAAGTTATCTTCTTTTTCTGAGGTGCCTATTTATTCAAAATTGATTCCTTGCTAGCACTCTTGTCCCTTAGCATTTTTTTAAAAACAAAATTCTTCATTGCCTTCATGAATTCCATGTTATTTACAACAATGCAATAGTAAAAAGAGGTAAAAATACAGTAAACTAAGCAACAAAACTGCAACATCTTTCTTCAGTAAATTTGTCAAAATTTTACAATCAACATTCAACAAAATTTCAATGTGGCAAAGTTACAAAATTGCCAACAATTATGAGGAATATGGGATTTCTTTAACACTTTATTGGGACTTAAAAATCCTTGATCCAAGTAAGATTTTAATATAGTATGATTTGGGTTGTGCCTTATCTTTAAGTTTTCCTCATGACCTAATTTCCCTACATTTAGCCACCCTTGAGGATTGATAGGCTTTGTGTGAGATATTCTAGTATAAAGATGACTCTATTAATCCATGAAGACAAATTGTCAACTTTAACTTTATTTAGGATTAATTTTATTTGGTTTTTAATGTACTATTTGGAAACTAAAGTAATGACTATCACTTGCCATGATATGATGATTATGAATAATGGTATTGGATGAGGAATGTTCATTTGTAATCAATATTGAGAAAGACATAATGTGGGATTAAGTTATTTTGATTACGTTAGATAGTCATTTTATGATAATTATGAATGAATATGAACTTTTGTGAATGATTATGAAATATTGCTAATTAATTAGTAATGATTTGAAGTTATTAAACCTAGATGAATGAATTTTTGAAAGAATCCATTAAGTTGTCTAGAAAATATAGTTGTTGGTTTATTATTATTTAAAATATATACTTTCTTCACTTATGAATTTTATATGGGATTATTAATATCTTATTAACAAATAGAATTTGATTGAACTAACATGAAAGTTAGAGATTATTTATGATTATTTTTATGTAGGTACCAAGGACCAACAAGTAGAGGAGTATGTCCATCAAAGGTTAAACAAAAATACATTATGTAGTGTGTTTCTTAGTCCAATGGTTATTTTATATAGAGATATAATTTTAGGTGTCAAAGTAGTATATAAATATCATTTATGAGCCTTCATAAAGCCTTTAATTAACTATATAAAAGTGAAAATATCCCACTCATATTACATCATGACTATATTGTCACATTGGAGATTATGTGGATATTACTTTGTAAGATTTGAACTTAGGGATCTCCACAATAGGATCCCATGTTTTAAACCACTTGATATCATGGCATTTGATATCCTTCATAAAAAAATTTGATTAGTTATATGGAATTAAAACATACCCTTCTTTTATTACAATATGATCACATTACCATGGTATGTCAACAAACCATATAGTTGTATTCAACAATTATGCATATATTGTTTGATAAGACTTGAACTTGGATTTACACCTTGAAAGTCCATGTATATATCCACTTAAGCTCATGTCATTTGATTTCTTCATGAAACCCTCTTTTAAATAAGCTATATGGGATTGAAATGGGGCCCACCCATATTATATCATGACCACATAATAGTATTACAATAACTTGGAAGCTATGCATGTATTACTTGGCAAGATTCAAACCTTGATTTCCTCCTTGAAAGTCAAGAAATTTAACCAATTGAGATAATGCCATTTGATCCTTCATGAAACTATTTTTTTTTAATTGCTTATATGGGATTGAAATGGGCTCCACCTGTATTACATCATCACCACATAGTGGTATTACAACAAAGCTTGGATATTATCCATGTATCACTTAGCAAGATTTAAAATTTGGTTTCCTCAAATGTTGAGGAATCTAACTAGTTGAGCTAATGCCACTTGATATCCTTCATGAAACTATTTACATAGAAATAATTATTAATTAAAATAAAAATATAATTTCAAATACAAATATAAAATTAAATTCAAATTAGTTTTACTTTCACCTCAATATAAACTTATTAATAAGGGGCATGCAAAATAAATTTGTATGAAGAAATCAAGTAAGTAGGTGGTGGGGTGATGAGGAAGAAAATGAGTTGTGATGGAAAGAATAATGGAAGATAATAATTCAAAATGGAAGTGGAGAAAAGAGGACTAGAGAGAAAAGAGAGGAGAAAGAATGAAGGAAAATATAAAACTAGGAAAGCAAATATAAATGCATATAGAGGAAAGGAAATTGCACGTAGCCAAGAAGATGAAATATTAATAAGATAAACCTTAAGCAAATAAAAATGTATGCCATAAATTATTTGCTTCAAATTTAATCCTTTCGTAGAAGTATTAGCTACATTAATTACAAGAATTACCTTCACAAACCTTTACATGTTCTATTTTAAAGTATTTTTGAGAAAAAAAGAGACAATGGATTTTACTCAAATCTTATGCATGATAATAGAGAGAAGAAAAATATAAATATCAACAGAAAAAAGAATAGAAGGTTGATCTTGGAAATATATATGAGATATCACATAAGATCATGCCAATGCAATGATTGGATGGTGGTTGTGTATCTATACCAAACCTTTAGCGTTAATAATTATATAGCCCAAGCCAACTAACATAAGGATTTGAGGTTAATTACAAGTTATTAAACACTTCCCTATGCATTAGGTATTGGAGGGATTTAGTAAAGATTAACCATATTAATAAACTAATCAATATTTTAAACTAATTACATTAAATCATAGCAAACAACATTGCATAATGAACTCCCATAAGCTTACATAAAGTTTACATCATACAATGTTGACCTTGGCTAATAAAAGTAGATTACTCATATTCCAACACCCCACATAATTTGACTTGGGGGGCCAAGAAGAAAATACATTATATATGATAACATCTATTGCATAATAAATTCTCAAATAGGTCAAACAATATTATAGCCTCCCTCACCAATTGGAATACTATAGTGTGATCTTATGGGCTAGAATCATTTGAGTCTCTTGTTATTTAGAAGGCTGTAATTTCCTCCCTTAACAAGAGTGCTATTAAATTCCATCATAGAAAGGGATGTATTTCCACCTATAACAAGCCCTTGAAAAAATATCATTGATGTAAAGAGCTCAAAAAAGCATGTAGTTTGAAAAATATGGGTTCAAAATACTTTTGTATGCAAAAGATATGGCCTATGGAGTGTTTGGTCTATTTGTAATAGAAATAGAGAAAAATTAAACGCTTTAAACTATAAAAAATCAACAATCTAGAATCTATTGTTTATTATATGCTTATAAGGGGATATATACCATAATTTTTTGCCAATATGCAAACTAAATGAATGAATGAGTGTTGCTTGTCATTGGTTGATCAACTGGCTTATCATATATATACATAAAAGTTGTTTGCATGCCAGTTGGAATACATGTTGGATGCCATATCATGTGGTTTCCACTTCATCAACTATTATCAATAAGAAATACAAAAAGTGATATTCAAACCTTGGTTAGCTTGGAGGGGTGGAAACCTAGAGGGGAGAGTCTTTGGCTAGATAGACTAGCTAAGCCATTAAAAATCCTATTGAGCAGAGAGTGTTCCCACCATTATATTAAGGAAGGGAACATGAGATGAAATACATATTAAAAAGTGTTTCCTTTAAAGTCATGCCCAAGACTCAAAATATTAAAACTCTAAAAACTAAAGCCCTGAATACTGCTTGCTGGCCAATAATTCCAATCACTAAAGTGAGGAGAAGATGTGCCTTCCTCCTAGAAGAAAAAAATCCTAATGCATAAAAAAATGGTATAGTGCATATCAAAATTTAAAATAATAAAACAAAATAAATTATATAGTTCCATGTTGTCTAGTGTGTTGCTTCATGCATTGGTGAACAAAATGGAGAAGTCTCCTTGAAGATCCAATCCACATTGGACACAAAAAAAAAATACACAATTATTCTTGAGACAATGATTATGGAAATCAAACTTAAAACCTTGTAGACCAAGTTATTATGTTTTTTGATTTTTATTAGTATTTCACACTATTACATGGGGTGAAAGCAGACGATTGCTTCTTGGAATTAGATTACCTTGCTTTCCCATTCCAAAAAATAATGTTTGATCACAATAAAAAATGATTAGATATAAACCTATGATCTATATTACAAAGGTCCTACATCCACATTTAGCAAATTAGCCATCCATTCTAGATGTAATAAAGTTGGATCCCTCCTTAAACAAGCCCGTGTTAGAGTGAAAAGTAGTTCTAAAACTATGGTGTCATTAAGATTTAAACTTACATTGATTATGATCCAAGCATTCACACCATGCATTCTAGCTAGAGAGTTAGGAAGATCCTTGGCCAATAGAAGAAGAAGAAGAAGAAGAAGAGGTATTAATTTGGAATTAAATGCCATCATAGTAATATACCACCAAAACTAAATAACTTGTATAAGAAGAGTATCACATGAACCAGGAAAAAGGGCCAACTACTCATACACATGTCACAAATAAATGTTAATAGGGGTGAGGAATCCCACATAAGTGAGATAAAGGGCTAAAAATAGAATGTAACCCCCCAAAATTTTTTTATCAGTGGGATTTAATCCTATGACATCTCACATGAAAGGGCTTTAACAATATCACATTAACCAATAATGCCAGCATAGATGATGGGAGTAAAAATTGGTTTGTTTCTTAGAAAGAATCCCACAAACTTGGTCAACAAAAAGCAAATACATCGATCATGAGGACCAAATTCCTAAAATATGTATAGCAATAATTGAACCCACTATCTATGCTAAATGAACATTTTGTAGAGGGGTATTCTAGCCAATGTTCCAAAAAGCTAGCATGGGAGGAAGGCATAAAAATACTTTAGATATCTAGAACATTTCCCATATGCTCCCTTGAAGCATATAGTAATATGAATCAAGTGGCAACACATAAAATATAAAGAGAAATTGACGTGAAAGAATTGAAGGAAATCAATGCACAATAATTAAAGGATATTGGAGAAAAAAAATTGCCCTTGTAATTTTCAAATTTGTGAAATTTAAAAAGTTAAAATTTTCCCTCCAGTTAAAAAAAGGAGAATTTCTACTTTTACTCCTCATGCAACCCAAAAAACACCTCATAAAGCACAATAAAAAGATTTTATCTCATTGAAAGAAGGCATAGGTGCTTTAGAATAATATTATTGTGTGACCGAATGACACTGCTCCATACCCACTTTGATACCATATTATATTTTATAATACTGTCTATAGATAAACAAAAGAAATGCATTCACCAAAATATTATGTAAGAGAATAGAGAGAACTGAAATAGAAATTTGAATAGATGTAAAGTTAAAAAAAAAAATCCTTACGCACCCACATGGGATATCACATAAGATCACACCAATGCAATGGATTGAGTGTTTTAGGGGTATTTATACCAAATACTCAACATTAATTATTACATAACCTAAGATGACATAATGTAAGGATTTGAGGTCAATTAAAATTATCAAACCCATGCCTTATTTAAAAAAAAAGAAAACCCTTACCTATTACACATTAGGAATTAAAGAGGTTTAGTTAAGGTTAACCATAGTAGTGGTTTCAATGCCATTGCGCTAACTACATTAAATCATTACAAAGTATATTTCATAATGAATGCCCATAGGCTTACATAAAAATATATCATAAATTATTAGCCTTGGCCAATAAGGCCATATGATCTATAATCTAACATTTCACACTTAGATATCTATGCCTTGCATCGAATGTTTGGTTTCCTATATCCTATTGTGAATCCTATATGATTTCTTGCAATCTAGGTTCTCATTTTTTGACCATTGCATATAAGAGTTTGACATCACACATATTCCTTATAAAAATAGGTCCTTTAATGATTTAATCTCGAAAAGTATATGTTAATATTGATGACAAGGTATCAATATATATATTTTTAGCATAAATAATATGTTTGTGGAGACATATCATAAAAATGATAAGGAGTTTCATAAATAGGGGTGATGTTATAGTAGAAATCATGGGATTCTTTAAATAGAATGATGCAGGATGAAGTGGTAGCTTCCCTATAACCATTTTCAAGGGATAGATATAATATCTCCATAGGGTAGAGTTAGGATCCTCTTGATATTTGTCCTAGAGCATTCACCTCTAATGGGTGTGTTGAATGGTTGAGTTAGGCTCTCCTTAGAGTAGCGTTGAGATCCTCTCAAAATTTGTCTCAAAGCATCCCCAATTTGTTATCACGTTGAAGTGATGGAGTTGGGATCTCCTAATAGTAGAGTTGGTATTCTCTTGAAAATTATCTTAGAGCATTACCATCCAATGAATTTGTTTAAATGGTGTAAAGTTGGAATTAGGATTCTCAGCTAGCGTTTTGTGGAGTGAATATATGATCCTTCATCTTACTCATTACTTTAGTGAGGATCAAAGAGACTCTTAAAAAATTATGAGCATAGACATCTACCATACCAGTTGCAAAAATTCAAGTAATATACTTCTCAATAATTTTTCATTTTTTTGACATAGCTATGGGGCTTGGTGGGAGGTTGGGTGCCCATTCCTTTCTCTCCTTGGTGGTTTCCCCCAAGAAATCTATATGCTACTATTGAATTAGTTGAAAGATCTAACTTTAATGTACCCATTATTCTATTTCAAAACTTAGGAGGAGAAATGTACCTCGTTTGACCTTCTAATTTAGGATAACTATCCATTATCCTTGCTAATTTAACCTAACCTAATCTAATTACTAAAAATAAATATAAGAAAATAAATGCATAAAAGTAAATATGAGGAGATAAGACCAAGAGGGTTTCAAAGTAAATTCATGAAATTAAAATATGATCATAGTCATATCAAGAAGAGTGTGTGATCAATCAACATATGAAAAAAATGAATAGAATCAATACGTCCTAACATGCATATGAAATGAAAATGATGGAAGGAGAGGAATGACAAAAAGTGAAAGGGCAATGCCACAATCACTATGCATTTGATAATCTAACAATAGTGCCATAATTGAAGATCAAATGTCATGCACATTATTTCTATTATTCCAAAATTAGAGCAATAGTGCAATGTAGAGTATATCGAGTGTAGCTTTAATTTTTACAACAGCCAAAACATGTTTATGATTGAAGCCATAGCTCATATTTATAGAAAACAATTCACCTAATATTTACTTGAGGTAACAAATTTCTACTCCTAGTAAATATACAAATTTAGAGGCATCTTTAGAAAAATATTACACCATAAATGTTACATTTCTCCAAAATTGTGCCTAAGCTACTTGAAAGCCTTCTATATCACTTTTGGGTGTCATTTGAAGATAAAACACCACTTCCCCTTAATTTTTGATTGCCCTTATATTATTATGAGATAAAAATAGTGACTTGCTAATTTTAGTAGCGAGTCACACTTTTTGGGATGAATAGCAATTTTGGGAGTGAATCACAAAATTTGGAGTAGATTTCACCTTTAGGAGTAGATCACAACTTTGGGAGTGGATATTAGCTTTGGGAGTAGATCAATATTTTAGGACTTCATGATTTTTCTTCCAATTTTCTAAACTTTGTTGTTTTGCATTGTTGTTCCTAGGCTTACAAAATTTATTTCTCTTTTCATCTATTAACTAATTTATTATAGTAATTTTAAGGTAGTAGCCAAGTTACTATACTTTTGGTGACTTGATGTGGTGCCAATAGCGATTGGCAAGAGATACCAAATATTGCCTTTATCCTTGGTGGAACTAAAAATATTGGAATTCCAGTTCCAACGATTATTTGCATACATATAATAATCATGGATTACTACAACTAGCTCCGTTAATTCCATCATCTAAAGGGATTGATCCTTGATGGATCTAGAGTTGACAACCTAGCAGTGTCATCGATTGATTAGTTTGCAAGCCTACTTGGATCCATTAAAAGTGCCTTGAAAACTAATAGATTCATTTTCCTCTTTTGTCAACCGATATTGGTAGATCATAGATGTAGCAAGTGTTGAATCTCTGATTACTAGCATCATCTTAATTAATTTTCTTTCTTACCTCCTACATGATGCCTAATATTTTATCTATATCATTCCTCCCAAAACTTTCCATTATCTGGTGGGGTGAATGATTTTCATCAATGGTGAGATTTTTCTTCATAATGTGTATTACCTTGGATAGTTTTGATATTATTAGAGGTAAAAGTATTTTTGTACCTATAATGAGCATTAGACCAATAAGGGCGAGAATACCAATTTACTATGATAATATAGATATTGATGTGAATCATGTGGTGATGGACGATGAGAAGGGTTGAGATGAGGACACATGGGATAACACAATGATGCATACGATGTGGGGAACCAAAGGAAGTGTGCATGGTGATGCAATAGTTGACGATGTTGGTGTCAATGCTGATGAGAAAAATTAGGATGGAGATGGTATGTGGGATGACCCTACATCTTGAATAAACAAAACTTGTTAGTGATACTAAGACTAGAGCTATGCTTATTTGAGGTGATAAGCATAATAAATGAATATAGGGGGTTAAAGGAGTAGGAACAAAAGAAATAATAGGGTAAGAGAGAATAATGATAGGAATACTAGAAACTAGGGTAGAAGTGAAATGAAGGTGGTCATGAGATAGATGGTGAAAGTAATTTGTGTTTTTAGATTAGTGGCTTCTGTTCTTATTGCTTTCTTCTAGATATGTGAATCTTATTATCTTCTAGAGCCCTTATATTAATAGTTATCAATTAATTTTCTAAATTATTTTATACTTCTTTCCCTAGATCATTAAAGGTCTCATAACCTCATCCTCATTTTCTTTATAATTATGGTTTTCAAGAATGAGGCATATTCACCAACTCATATGTTGACTATTGTTTTTGACTTATTGTCACTATTTTCATCAGTTGGTACATCATCTTGTCAATATTAGGAAATAAATAGTTGATTTTTGAGAGATATTCAACAATATTGTAAATAAAGGGATGAGAAGAAATGAGAACTTGAGTATCTCTTGTGAGATTTTCACTAAAATGATATGCATATATTTTAATACAAAAAATAAAAGAAAGGGAAAGGAGAAATGAGAATGTATATAAAAAAGCATTTTAGTAGATATTTTGCAAAGTGAAAGACAACCCCATTTATAGGCTTCAAAAAATAGATACCTACTCTTCTAATGCCAATGTTCTAGCTCATGATTTTACAGCACCTATAAACATTGTGCATATAGAAATCCTTTTCCAATAAATATTTTAGATGGGATTTTGTGAAGGAGTATTCCCCAATTTAGATCTTCATGAATGCATTCTAGAAGGAAGTATTCACCAAAATAATTAGGGCCACGGGTGGATATCATGGTCTAGGTAGTTAGAAAAACTTTTCCTCCTATTATTCCTTCATAATCCACCTCTAGATGCTAACTATACTAAAAATAATACTCCTTTTGTGACCTGGAAGTTGTTAGGAGAAGGGGTGGATGCTAGAACTTCTACAACTGTGATAGCCTCCTCACTTTTATCTCATCATGTGATAAAATTTGATGCTAATTATTGATTTGGACCCCTACCTTTACCAACCAACATATTATTAGTCCATAATGTTGGCACCTTTTGGTTTTGTTCCTTAACTAATTCAATGTCATTATTTAAAGCACTAGATTTTTGGAATGCAAGTCTTACCTCATCTATACTCTTTAATATTATAGTAAAATACCTAATTTATAGAAGAATAGATTCTTTATCACTCAATAAAACCCATTTATTTGGAATAAATTGAATGCTTCTAGGATTTATAGATAAGTTCTATTTATTAAGTGGTGTCATTTTCTAAATTTTTCTTTTTCAAGAAGTAAAATGCTGCATAAAAGAGGGCTCCTATGTAAACATTTTTATTATCACATACATTTTCTCTTCCAACATAAAGTTGTATATGCTATACTTTGACTCAATTTTTTTCTTTATCACTTTTATAGGATCCAATATTTATTCTATCTATACTATAAATATGTCATGCTTTACCTCTATTACCCTTGTGGGTTCCTCTTAATTAAAGGGAAAACAAAGTGCATAATATTATAGGATACCATATATTTCAACTTGCTTTTTAAAATTTGATCCCTAATTTTCAAATTCTTCATTTTTCATTTTGAGTCCTCTCTTTGAGCAAGGAGAATTCACCTTATGGTATTGAGACTCTTCTAGAGGACTTGTTGGTCATGAAGATTGCAAATAATAATATTTCAAGTAGGATGGTGATATTTAGCAATTATAGGTGCTTCTATTATTGCAAAGATTAATGTTTCATATGGTATCCCAAGAATTTGGTACTTCCATTTTGGAATTAACTCTATGAAAAAATGAGATGCCTTCATAAAAGGGGATTGACATATCAATTCTTTAGACCTTGTAAAATTTATTTGCTCTTCAAATTTTATCCCAATAATTATTTCTATTGTTCTTGTACTAAAACCTTATGTTCTAATTATGAATTTACCTTTATTACTTCCATGGGATCCTCATCCCCAAAGGATAAACCATACCCCTTGTAGTTTGGCTCAATTCTTACTTCCATCATAGACCCTTCTCCTTCTAGGGAAAAACCAAACATCTCACATTCTTCGATGAATCTTCATTTGATAAAGGAATAAATTATTCATAATATTCTTCAATATTAAACCAAACCCCTTGTATTTTGGCTCAATTCTTGCTTCCATCATAGACCGCTCGGTCCAAAATCTGCCAAGTATGTGAAATGCACCCTAGACTTTGGCCAATACTAGATAATTGGGATTTCTCCCAAGTTCAACCTAGGGATAAGGTTGACTCCTTATAATACTTATGAAATTAAAATAGGGGTATACGAATAAAGGAAGAAATATAAGGGTTTAGAAATTGCTTAAAGAATGGACAAGGTATACTGTAATAACACTGAAAGCATATTGTATAAGAGTGTTATGCAAGCAAATCCAAATGAAACTTAGTAGACCAACCATCAATGAAAGCATTATAAAGTTTTTTAAATTCTAGTTATACACTTTAAGCATTCCAAATACTATATGAAGAGTAATCCAAATAGTGATCCAATTGAGCATAATTCACTTTAGCAAAATTCACTAATCATAAAGTGCAAACAAAAATATGTTAAAGTATAAGATTCACTTATAAAAACTTGAGAATGTAATCACAATGGAGTCCAAACAACTTTTATTTATTTATATTGATAAAAATCATCATACAATAACCTAGGTATTGTAGGTGAGTTGGAGAGGAGAGGGCAATCCTCCAAGGGAGGTCCGAGGTTTGAATATCCACTCTACCAAAAAGTTGAATTGGGTATAAAAAATCCAATTGATAATGTTGGTGCAGGCAGGGTCGGGCGCGACTCTTGGGTGACTTTGACGGTGTAGAACCCCCTATTCGTGGTCTCTCAGACCAAGGCGGCCCATAAGAGGTTTTTCTCTTAAAAAACAACAATCATCATACTATATACAAAAAGGATTTGCCATAGAGCTGACCCTCATTATGAGGTGCATTGGGCTATTTATAAGCTACTACATGAATCTTGTAGCTCAAGATTTCCTTAAGTTTGTCATACGTTTATTAGAAATAGCTTGGAGGAATACTCATGGGATAAGAGGTTATTTTCATGCTCTACATAAATCGACTATTTGCATTGTTGATTTTTCTAATGTGGTTGATTCAACTTTCATCTTTCACCTTTGGCTTATGTGTGTCTTTGATCCAGTCCATAGATCTTTAACTATCATCCTCTACAATTTGCTTAGCAGCTACAACTGTTTGTCAAAGATGTCATTTTCAAGTTCAATGGCTTTGTATCAAGTGGTTGAGAAGCATTTGGATGGTTATAGCTTCTACAAGAGAAATTTGAGCAACAAGGACATTTTGGGATGGTTGTGAATCAATGCCAGAACTTGCAACAACATTGGGCTCTTTTTGTTTATAGATTTGCAATAGAGGATATTTTAAAATAAAGCTAGGATTTCTAAGAGATATGGCTAATGTCATCCTATTAGAGACCATAGGTTCTCATATTTTTAAGTTATGCATTGATTTTTCAAACTTGCACATTTTCAAACTTTGTTGGTGCTTATGTTGATGTAAGCACTTGGAAAACCATGAATTTGTATTTCTTCTAGATTCAAGCTCTTGGAAATGCTTTAACTAGCTAATTTCAGGGGTCATGCTACTTCAATTTTATTATTTTAAAACTTTTCTAAAGTTTTGCATGACATCATTGTAGGGAAAGTCCAAAATTAATCGACTTTGAGATTCTGCTTTATCAAAGCTTTTTGGGACATAGTCAAATTTTCTCTTTATTGGAATGCATCCTGCTTTAATATTTTTTCATGATTAAAAATCTTCTAAAAATTACATAGATGTCTTGGAATTTAGCTTTAATTGATTCATAAGGGTCTCTGATAGCTTTATTGTGTTACTATGATGCTTGGGCCAAACTTTGAGTTATTTACCTTAGCAAAATTTGGGCAATATTTTAGCAAAATGGCAAGCTAACTTGGTTTACAAGGGCTTGCAAATGTAGACATCATTTTGACCTAAAAGAACCTTCTTCTAGGAGAAAACTAAACATATCACATTATTATACTCTTCATTTGAGAAAGGATTAAATGATTCATAATCTTCAATTTTTTATTGTTTATCTTTAGAATCCTTGTTTTCAATTTCAAGTCTTTGCTCAAACCGTAGGAGACATGCCCCTTCACAAGAGAATTAGATATTTCTAACAAGAATTACCAATTGATTGTTATTTAAACCTTCCTTTATCATATCAAATTCTCTTTTTGATTTAGGAGAGCATGATTCTTGATGACTAGGTAGAGGAATCTCTAAAGGAGTTATTAACTCACCATTATTAGGATTGTACACTATTGCTCTTTGGGTAGGGAGGTAGCATCTGCTCATTTGAGGTGTTCTAGGAATTTACATAGGCTTGCATTGTATACACTTGAGGTGCAACCACTTTATTTGCCATTGGTTGTACAACCATTGGTTGATTAACTACAATGAGATAATTCACTACTATAGAAAGATTCACCACTCATTTAATTTTTAGAATATGGTGGATGGTTGTACCATAGTTTTCTAGACTATGACTTGTATTACAACTAGAACACTAGAGTGCACTTAATTTTAAATTCATAGTTCTCATATTGTTGAGCATCTAATTATTCACCTTTATGTTTTTCTACTATGAAATCTATCATTTCCCTCTTTTGATTCATAGTCGTATGCCCTAAACACATTCCATGTGTCATGACCTTCTCTTAGCAATTTTTCTATATGAAGGAATTTATATTTTGCTATGTTATTTTAGCAATGGAATGATTGACTACTTCATAATTAACCATGGTTCAATGATATATGTTTGTGTACATTATGGAAAATTAGGAAATATTTTGCTTCCTAATTTTTGTACAATAGATTATTCAATAAAATGTTATGTTGATGCTAATGGTTTTGTGCCTTTGTAGGGGCAGGTTTATTTCCATAAGGAGAAGAAAATACTTGACATTTGAAAACAAAATATTTTCTTTTAAAAAAAATGCTTTTAGCTATCTAGTATTAGTAAGACATAATAGATTTCATCCGATGGTAGCTTATTATGAATTTATATGAGCAAAATACTATTGTTATGAAAAGACTCTGACATGTAGAAACAATGAGTTATTTTATAATGTTTGCTTATAGAAATTATAAAAGTTATTGAAATATGTTTTGCTTCGACATGTGAGAATAATTAAGGAAATATTTTGGTTTTGCAAAGGATTTTTTGTGACTAACTTTCCTTATTATTGTCGAGAATGATCACCATGAGTAAATAGTGTAGACACCAAAACAGCACCAATCCGATTATGTGACTGCAAACACTGATCGCTTTGACAAACACAGCCCCCAGGGCAGCCCTCAGAGGTCAAACAGTGGTCCTAACCACTTTCATAGCAATTTTGTAAGGTCAGGAAGCAATTTGGCACATTTAGACACTTTGCTCAGTATTCGTCTCACCCAGGGACGAATACTAACTGGAATTCGTCTCACCCAGGGACGAATTCTGAAATCGTCTCACCCAGGGACGAATTCCAAGTTTAACGGGCAAAAAGAAGAATGGTGCCAAGTGGCAGCCCAGGACAGTCAGTTGATGACTCTTGCCTCGCACACGTGTGTGGGTGGATAGATAGGCCGTTAGAAGACTGTCACAAGGGCAGTTATGAGAGCCCAAGTCAATGGAGGACTCCCCTCCCTCATGGGAAGACATGATTGCCACATGGCACCTATGACCAACACATGGCATTTGTGCTTCCCTCTCAAAAGAGACCCCATGGGTCTATAAAAGGTGGGACTTTTCTCACCCAAAAAGGAAAGGTTGAAGGAGATTTCAAGCAACGAAGTGCTGCCGAGTTGAAGACCCACTTGCATCCCTTTTGGTTCACCTTCTCGCATCCACCAATCTCTTTTGCAAGGGAGGTTGTTGGGTGGCTTTTGGAAGCTTGAACCTGACCCAAATCCAACACATGGACACCTGAACCAACCAATTCGCCGACCCCCCAATCCTAAGAGGTTTTGGGCCCATCCCTAGTGGATTGGCAAGTGCCAACGGTGGGAGGCCCACTTGGGCACCCCCACACTTTCTAAGTTTTAAAGCATTCTAGATTACTTTTTTGCAGTTGCATTTTGTGTTATCATGTTTGGTTAACTCATAGCTGCAAGTTCATAACTTTTGATCAGATTCTAGTATGTTTTGTGTCGCTTTGTTGTTTCACTAACTTGCAGGTGGCGAGATCAAATTCCCGAGGGTAGAGGCCAAATTGGGAGAATCCGACCATCTGGGTCGTCCCAAAATGGCCCCAATTACATAACCCCTTTGTTTGCAGGTGTTTTGCAGGTCTCGAGAATCGACATTGGAGCAGCAGCAGGTCGGCTTCTTCAACACAGAAGAATTCGTCCCACCCAGGGACGAATTGCAGTCAGAATTCGTCCTGCCCAGGGACGAATTCCAGTTGAAGGCAGATTGGCCAACTGTCTCAGTGGCAATGGCCTTCTGGTAACTTTTTCTATCTTCTGTCAAGATTTCAAGCCATTTGGACTCACTGTATTTACCGTTTCAGGCAAATGTTTACATGCATATTTCGTTAATTTTAGAGAACGAACACTTTCCATTTGCGGCAGGTGCTACTGACATCTTGGTTGTTTCTTTGTTCGCAGGAGAAGCAAGCAGAGGTGAAGAACTCATCGACATCAGCGACGACATCATCTTGGCCCGTCCATTTCAATCGTGGGCACGCGGAAAGAGGAACATTAAGTGATTGTAATCAAATTCTTTTAGCGCTCCTAGCCCCTGAAAAGGGAGGAGGCGTATTTGTAACAGAGATCAAGAAATTTTAATGAAAGGGCTGTGTTTTCTCCATTCGCTTGTATCTCGTTTTAATGCGTCTCTTTCGTTTCATGCATTTTACATTTCTAGGACTTAAGCGCATTTGATTTTGAATGCATCGCAATTAGTGTTTCCTTCGCCCGAAATCTCGTGCTTTCAGTGGCGATCACGGTGGGACCCTGTTCCCTGGTGTTTAAAATCACAGAAACTGATTAAATTTTTGTGTTTTGTGCTTGACAGGTACATTTTTTTGTTGCATACTGCTATTCGTCTCTAGCAGGGACGAATTCTGTTCTGCAATTCGTCTGACCCTGGGACGAATTCAAATTCGTCTCTGGGAGGGACGAATTCTGTTCTGTAATTCATCTCACCGAGGGACGAATTTCTGTCTGCAACTTTTCAGAGCAGAAATTCAGAAGCAACTCGGAGCAGGCAGAGAAGAGGTAGGGATTTTTATAATCTCTGTTAAAATTTTTGTTTCTATTTCTGTTTCTTTGACTGTTTTCATTTTATCCTGCATTACTTAAGGAAAGTCATTTATGCTTGTTTCATTTTCGCTAAATAAAATGAATCCCACACACTTCACGCAATAATTTTAAACCAAGGAGCTGGTCGTAAGACCCCAGCCCTTGAGCAAGACCAACGGTGGGTTCATCACCACCTTGGCTTAGCTTTGCATCCATTTCCCCGATTGTCAACCGTTGTTAGGCGTAAATCCCGACGAAGACCGACCGAGTGTCGCCGGGGTGATTCCCATGCGCGCGAGGATAAGTTTTCTATGGTAGGTGCCATTAACAGGACAATCCCCCTTCCGTACCGCCTACGTACCACGTACCTTCTGCTCTCACGTACCTATAGTCTCCCTCTCGTAAGGGCGGGTATATAGAGAGGTTGGTATATCGGACTCGGTTGGTATATTGAAGGGGCTACCATTTTGGGAGTTATATGAGCCTTCATTATGCATTTAAACGTTCTTCAAAACCTACAAAAACAAAACAAAACATCAAAATGCACTAAACCAGCTTTAGGGCACACCGATAATCCTTAAAAGAGATAATCACGGTTTGCGCATGTGTGTGTTTATTTCTGCTTAGTGTAGACAAAAAAAAAATCATCATAAACGAGATAAAAAATCTGTTTAGATAGCATAGAAGCACCGCAATGGTGTACACCCGTAGCCAAGCCCAATCAAGGGCGTAAGCTCCGGAAGGTACACAAGAAGCAGGCACGAGTCGCCTTCGCTTCGGCTCTCGAGGATTTGGTCATACCGCCTTATCGGTCTAACCTACAAAAGAATCCAATTCAGAATCCTCGATGGGGTATGCCTATTCAAAGCAGCCCCTTTCGAGAGGACGCCTTACATGTAGACCTTGAGGTAAACAGAGAATCGCCCTCTCAGGTTAGACATGAGTGGCCACGACGCGACGAAGCGCTAGACAGGCAAACCATCCATTTGGAGGGACAACGTGGATATGGTATCCCTTCTTTACCTCACATCAGAACAGAGAGACAAAATCTAGAGCGTAGGGTTCTTTACACAAAATGACCTAACTCCGCCTGTCCCCTTCACACCTATGAGAGGGAGCGCGAGGAAGATCATCGCATTCCTCAAAGACAACAACATACAACGCGGGAACCTTGCGCTTCCGCACCAACTGGACATCATGATCACCCCTTGAGGCCAGAACCTCGAGTACATGCCGCCTACCTCGACAGAGGGAAGCGACCCCTTGAAGTTGTAGATCATCAAAATCAAGGCAAACACATAGGAGGAACATTCGAACCTCCTGAGCAAAATAGGGTAGACCAAATTGACCCGATAGTCGCCCAACATGCCACCCGTCAAGCCCAAATCATGCGGCTTAAACAAAGTCATCAGGAGATAGAGTATCAACACCGCTTGGATAGAGAGCGCATGCAACGCGAAGCGGATGAGCTACGCTATAAACTACCTGAGAGGGAGCCAACCCCTCGCATTCAAAGAGCCGAACAATATGTGAGACATAATCCGTTGGTGCAGGACAGGTCTCCACGACCTCGTCAAGCTTTGCCTCCAAGACCTCATGGATTCGAGAGGGAGGCAACTCCCCGAAACAATGATGGGTACCTTCAGCGAGGGCTTGATCAGGGTCATAGGTTTCGCCCAGAGACTCCTCAAGAATTTTACGAGGAGTATGAACCAGAAGAGGAATATGTTGAAAGTCCCCATCAAGGCAGGAGGGATGCCATTCGGCCACCCCTCCATAGGCCTCCAGTTTATCATAACTTACAACGAGAGAGAACAAGAGAGGAAGAAATAAAATCTTTCGATGCATACCAAGCGCTATTGGAGCGTTTGGAGTCTGTGGAAACAAAAGCTGCTGGGCATCAAAAACCCACATTACGTCAACTCCGCAGTAATCCGGTGCATCCCTCAGTGCCTACACCTCTTTACCCCGAGCACTTCAAGTTGCCTCAATTGGCAGTTTTTAAAGGTGAAGAGGACGCACAAGAACACGTTACAAGATTTTTAAGCCAATGCTTCGGCATCCAAGATAATGACGCATTGTTGCTTAGAACATTCATAACCACATTCGCAGGCCCCGCCTCAGATTGGTTCACACAACTACCCAAACACAAGGATAAGCAACTTAGATCAATTAGTAGATGCGTTTCTTGAACGCTTTGCCTTCAACACAAGGAAGAAGGCATCACTGAGTGATCTGGCGAGCCTCAAACAATTTGAGGAGGAAACAATGGCAGCATATGGGAATCGATGGAGAGCTTTGCTTTCTAAGTTACCCTACCGTCCTCCTATGTCTGATCTCACGCAGATGTTCGCAAAAAGTTGCTTAAAATCAATCTCTCGGTCTATTGTTGCTACGGCAATACGATAGCTTAGAAGAAGCTTTGGCGCAAGCCATAGTCATAGAAGAGATTAAAATAGGTGAAGGCGCAATCGCTAAGCCTAAAAAGAAAGATTGGAATAAAACCACTAAAATTGGGACAACGCAACCACAACACGCCGCAGTCAACCAAGTTGCGATAAATGTTCCCGCGCTCGTGCAAGAAACGTAGCCCCAAAAGGCTAATTACTGTGCAAATGCCTCCTGCTTATGAAAGAGATAATAGAAGACAGGAGCAAAATTACCCGCGTCGCCCTAGACGACATTTCACCCCATATGCGGAGTCTAGGGATTCCTTATTTGACCGCTTGTCAGCGGCAAATTTAGTCACTCTGCCATAAATTCAAACTATAGACCCTAACATTCCCAAGCCTAGGGGGTACAGAGAAGAATTGTATTGTAGATTCCATAGGCGCAGAGGACATGACTTGAATGGGTGCTGGAAATTCAAAGAACTAGTCCAGGATTTGATCGACAATAGAACATTGGTCATGGACAACCCCATCGCGCCAAACAACCAACAAATGGGGGTATTCAAGGACCCCTTGCCTGCCCACGAGGCACAGACAAAACCACTCTATATTAACGAGGTGCGACAGGATCTTCCCACGCAGGGATTTGTGGGAATGATTAGCATAGTAACAAGGAACAGAAGGTACCCAACAACTTGCCCCCGAGGTAGCTACGAGGGAAGTTCCGACAACATCGCAGCCTCAACAACGCCCAACGCAGTTGCCTCCGCCTAGACCCGAGGTCACAATACGAACCAAACTCACGCAGAGTTTGCAGACCACATCGGCTAGGCTGTCCATTTACGAGCTTATTCAATAGTCAACACCCCATAGGGAAGCTCTTATGGACATTTTAAAAGCCATTGAATTACAGCCCCCACGAAGCAAATTCTTTCAACAACTTCGTAGGACATGTGAAACGATGTACGGAGCCGGTCATCACATTCAGAGAAGATGAGGTCAAAACGATATCGAATGACATGGCAGATCCACCCCCGCACGTTATCGCGCGGGTCAACGGGATTCCGTACAAGAGAGTGCTGATAGATACTGGCTCGTCCAATAACATCATTACCACCGCAGCCTTAAAACATTTGAAGCCGCCACCTCTCACATCACAGCCTCCACGTACACACTGCGAGCTTTCAACGATGCAATATGCTCGACAGTCGGCACAGCTTGTTCCGCCTATCCGGTAGGACAAAAGACAATACCTACACCGTGCCATGTGCCGGAAGGCGAAATGGCTTATAATATACTCGCTAGGGCGGCCTTGGATCTGGGACATGAAGTGTGTCCCTTCGATCGCCCACCAATGCTTAAAGTATGCTTATGAGGGAGAAATACATGTAGTCCCAATGGACTTAGAGCCCTTCAAGTATTGCAATGCGGTACAATTCATGCCTCAATCGACCCTCCCTTCAACGCATTTGGATTTTCAATTAAATCCATCTAAACAGTGGTCCGATACCGCAGGCACCACCGGTGGCCAACAAGGCAAAATCCCAGCCAGGTGAGACCTCATCACTCGCTCCTTCATCATCAACGCCACCTATCATGGCCCAACAGAAGGACAAGGGAAAACAGATCGTGGAAGAGGTTAAACCCTTGGAAGAAAGGTTGCCCACAATCTCAACGGTATCAACGGAGAAAACACCCAAGACAACAGAAACTAAGACTCCCGAAACACCAAACATGGAATGGAGTCAAGAAGGACTACCATTTCCTCCCACCCAATCATCAACAATCACCGTTGAAATGGCCAAGCACGGGCTTGGGGGAATATTTGGTACAAAATGTTGTGGCGACGCCAAGCATTGGAGTCAAGTACAAGACATGGGAAGACCTCGCCTTCCCATAGGGACAATTGTTCCTCTAGGCTACCCTCCAAACCAGACAAATTTCGTGTATGGGGGCCTTGATCATGGTCTTGAACCATGCCAACAAAAGGAAGCAGACGAAGAGCCTTTTGTTGAAAACATCAACTATCTGTCAAACCCAGATTTTGCCCTAAAATATCTCGGCCAATGCAATTGGCATGGATACGGGCTAGGCAGATATGAGCAAGGGATGCGGATCCTTTGCCAACCAAGATATCAGATGCCATATGACAAGTCAGGGGTAGGGTTCAACCATCCCCTGCCATTAGACATCTTGGTTGAAAATATGCAAGGCCTAGAAATAGGCAACAAGGGGGGATTGGCATTAGACCCTTATGCCAATCCAAATACAGAATACACATTGGGAGACTACCTCCCATGGTCAACAAACACCCCTGGAAACAGCAGTAATCCCTCTCCTTTGCTAGAGAGAGGCGAAAGTTCGGACAATGGTCCTCAAAGAGAAAACCAACGGCTACCGGACATCTTTCTGAAGCTGTTCCCCTTAGAGATTCCAGATGAAACAACACAACATCAAGAGAATCAGGTCCCTCCACCAAGAGTGGAACAACCACAATGGGACCAGATTAACTTGCTGGAACAAGGAGGATCCTCAACGCCGCAAGCAACAGTTGCTGAAGAGGATGAACATTTTTGGGTCTTCGAAAGTGATTCAGAAGATGAGACTGAAATGGACTATCTCAGACATGCGCGATGACATCACCATGCTTTAACCCATGAAGATCTAATGGGACAGATGGGCATACGGTTAGGGCATGAATGGTGGGTAGACCCTGCAAGGTGGGACCAAGTATTGGATCCATGGCTCCAAATTCAAGATGAGCATCGTCCACCTCGAGATCCCATCATGACACCAGTGCCGAGAAAAGACCCTGCCATCCTTTTCGCAAATAGGGACGAATTCGCACCTAGGGAAGATCCATTCGTGCCCGTTCCCGTAGAGCCGGATCCGGAGTATAGGGAGCATCTAAAAGAATCGAGCTATCACACTCGTGGTTCTGGGGACCAAATTCATTCCATCCACATGATCTCCATTGATTTGACCGCACCCATCCGCAATCCGGCTGATCCAACATGGTCATTGCATCTAGACATAGATGCCATCGACCGGGATCGCGTCAATTCACCTTTATCACCATCGTAGTATCGGCCTTTCGGTGAAATGCCTCATTTGACCCCAAGGACAACTCAAGAAATTTTTCAGGTTGAAGAGGGACCCGAGGTTCCAAACGCAGATTTAAACTCAGCCAATGATATCCATTTGATCCCGACTCCACATCAGTTGGAGGAAGGATCCCACATGTCAGTCGAAGAAACGATTGACGTAGACATCGGCTTAGACCCAACGAATCCACAGATTATCAAGTCGGGGTAAGTCTTTCCCCCAAAGAGCAAGCCGATTACATTACCCTTCTCAAAGCGAAGAAGGAGGTTTTTGCATGGTCATACAGAGACATGCCGGGACTAGACCCGCAGCTAGTCACGCATAATTTAACGCTTGATCCGACAATCAAGCCTGTAAAGCAAAAACTACGCAAGATGCACCCAACAAGTGGCCTTGATGGTCAAAGACGAATTACAAAAGTCTGTTGGATGCACAGTTTGTCATCTGCATGGATTATCCGCCATGGCTGTCCAACATGGTTCCCGTCAAGAAGCCCGACGGGAGGATTCGCATATGCACCGATTTTTGAGACCTAAACAAAGCGAGTCCTAAGGATGATTTCCCCTTGCCAAGCATCGACGCGCTAGTAGACGCTACAACAGGTCATGAAATGCTCTCCCTAATGGATGGCTTCTCAGGATACAACCAAATTCGTATCAATCCTGAAGACCAACTTAAAACGGCGTTCACAACGCCTTGGGGGACATTTTGTTATAAGGTCATGCCTTTTGGCCTTAAAAATGCCGGCGCTACCTACCAACGTGCCATGACATACATCTTCCACGATTACATGCACAAAACTTTGGAAGATTACATGGATGATTTGTTAGCCAAATCTCTTTTGCGCTCAGATCATCTCGATGACTTAAGCAAGATTCTCGATCGCCTCATAGAGCATAAGGTCAAACTGAATCCCAAGAAGTGCGTATTTGGCGTCACATCTGGAAAACTCTTGGGTTTTATAGTCTCAAAATGAGGCATCGAAGTGGACCCAAAGAAAGTCAAGGCAATCCTTGAAATGGCTCCCCCAAACACTATCAAGCAGCTCAGAAGTCTGCAAGGAAAGGTCACGTCGATTAAACGCTTCATAGCGCAATTATCTGACAAATGCCGACCCATGAACAAATTATTGCACAAGGGGGTCACATTTCATTGGGATGACGAGTGTCGATCAGCCTTTGACGAAATCAAACAATACTTGGCTTCGCCACCAGTATTGGCACCACCTAGACCAGGAGTGCCGTTCTACTTATACATCTCAGCTCATCGAGGTGGCACTCGGGAGCCATGCTAGCCCAAAAGAATGAACTTCACAAAGAACAGGCTACTTACTATCTTAGCCGCACCCCGGTCGGTCTACGAACTTAACTATGCATACGTTGAGAAACTCGCTTGGCAGTGGTGTTTGCTACCAAAAAGCTACGCCACTACATGCCGAGCAACACTACGTATGTTGTGTCTAAGGAGAATCCATTGCGATACATGATGAGTCGTACTTATCATAGTAGTCGCACGGCGAAATGGATCATGTTGTTGACGGAATTTGACATTGAGTTCATTGGGCAAAAATCTATCAAAGGACAAGTCATAGCCGATCAACTAGCAGAGGCTCCTCTTGAAGACGATCAGCCTCTCGGTCATAGAACTACCCGATGATGGGGTCTTCCATGTCTCGGAATCGCGATTCTGATGAGCCCGAGTCACGGCCGACATAACCCTGTTCTTCGATGGTTCTAAATGCGAGCAAGGTGGTGGCGCAGGAATTGTATTCTTCACACCGCAGGGCGCTCCAATGCCCCTGTCATTTAAATTAAACTTCCAGTGCACCAACAATAATGCAGAATATGAAGCCTTGCTCCTAGGTCTTCAAACAACAATCGCCATGAACATCAAACGATTGAATATCTTTGGTGATTCGCTGTTAATAGTCAATCAAGTCAAAGGGGTATATCAATGCAAATGCCCAGTTTCGAAGGCCTATAAAGCCCTCGTGGACAAATTCCTGGCAAAACTTGAGTGGTATGACATCGAGGCACTCCCTCGATCATCGAATCATTTTGCGGACACAATGGCCTCTTTGGGGTCACTAATCCCGCAAGACCTTTCCGGTGATATGACAACTATTCAAGTCAAAACCTTATCGCAATCCGTGATAGAGCGTGCAAGCTCAGACTTGACGCCAGGAATCCACATGATCCAGATTGAACCATCCTCGGATAAGTTCTTTCGAATCCGAGATCGTCTGAAACGTGCCAACTGGGGGTCCTTGTTCTCCCCCACTCCCATTAATAGCAACACAACGCTATTCTTACAAGTTCTATCCCATTCAACATTTGTTAGGGAAGAACTTCGAAAGGGATTGGTTGTTCATACTGTCGAGGTTTCTGATCAACAGGATTGGTATTTACCCATAAGAGACTACCTCAAGTTAGGTAATCTTCCCTTTGGATTGACGCACGCCGCAAAACGAACATTCAAGCAGAAAGCGGCTAAGTATGTCTTGATAGGAGACATTTTGTATCGTCGCAGTTATGACGGAATTCTTCTTCGTTGTTTGGACCAAGAAGAGTCCACTTGGGCAGTTGCCCAAGCGCACGACGGTACATGTGGTGGTCACTTTAGTGGTATGGCCATCGCAAAGCGCATTCTTCGCATGGGCTATTATTGGCCATCTTTAGAGCGAGATTGTTGCGAATATGTCAAGAAGTGCGTGAAATGTCAACATCATGCCAATTTGATGCACGTACCTTCCCGTGCCCTACATACAGTCCAGTCTGCTTGGCCATTTTCATAGTGGGGCCTCGATCTAATCGGAAAGATCTCCCCTGCATCGTCAGGCCGTCACACGTTTATCATAACGGCCACATAGTATTTTACCAAATGGGTGGAAGCAATTCCGTTAACCTCAACGAAAGGACCCCGCATTGTGGAGTTCATCTTGCATAACATCATATGTCATTTTGGTATTCCATCCAAAATAATATCGGATAATGGGCCATCATTCAAGAACAAAGACGTGCGTGCTTTGACCACAAAGTACAAAATTCAGCACAACTTTTCAACGCCCTATTATCCGCAAGCAAACGGGCAAGCAGAGGCATCAAACAAAACACTAGTCGCCATCCTTAAAAAGACAATACGAGCATGACCATAAGGATTGGCACATACAAATCCCACTTGCCCTTTGGGCTTATCGCACTAGCATTCGGACGCCCACTGGGGCAACTCCGTTTTCGCTCGTGTATGGCTCAGAGGCAGTAATGCCTCTCGAGTTGGAAATTCCTTCCCTCCGCATATCAATGCAGGAGTTCATCGATGATAACACTGCGCGGGAGCCCGGTTAGACCAACTTACGTTGCTTGACGAACGACGCGTTAATGCTCTCGAGCACTTACGTATCTATCAAGAGCGGCTTAAGAAAGCATACAACATGAAAGTTCACCTAAGAGACTTTCGGGTTGGTGATTTGGTTCTGAAGGAAAACCAACAAAACTCTAATTTGCCGTCCCACATGAGGGACAAATTCATGGCAAATTGGTTAGGTCCATATGTCATTGATAGCATAATAGGACCCGGACATACCGGCTAGCTTCTCTTGATGGTATCAAGGAAACAGAACCCTTGAATATCAGTCATTTGCGACCATTCCACATCTAAGAAAGCCATATCCTCAAAAAGCTCCAAGGATTATCACAATCACTTGGTCAATCCAAAAGCTCCAAGGATTATCGCAATCACTTGGTCAATCCAAAAGCTCCAAGGATTATCGCAATCACTTGGTCAAAACAAAAAGCTCCAAGGATTATCGCAATCACTTGGTCACCACAAAAAGCTCCAAGGATTATCACAATCACTTGGTCAATCCAAAAGCTCCAAGGATTATCGCAATCACTTGGTCAAAAAAAAAGCTCCAAGGATTATCGCAATCACTTGGTCACCACAAAAAGCTCCAAGGATTATCACAATCACTTGGTCAATCCAAAAGCTCCAAGGATTATCGCAATCACTTGGTCAAAACAAAAAGCTCCAAGGATTATCGCAATCACTTGGGCAAAACCCAAAAAGCTCCAAGGATTATCGCAATCACTTGGTCACACCAAAAAGCTCCAAGGATTATCGCAATCACTTGGTCAAACCTAAAAAGCTCCAACGATTATCGCAATCGCTTGGTCAAATTCATCAATAGAGAGTTCCTCTAGCACCGCATATTCACATTCACAAAATCAATCCATCAAAAGTACAAAAATATGTAGCAGCATTAAGCATTGCATCCATACATTGCATATTTGTGGTTGTATAGGTCAAAGGCACCATAGGCTGCAATTGCTCTGCTAGTCCATCTTGTTCCGCATAGTTCCATTTTACAAAAACAACAAAAACACCATGCATAACTTTTACCACACTACAATCAGTGGTCTGTAAATGTACCAAGAGTTTCAGTGATTCAGTCATCATTTTCCTCTTTAACCATGTAATGTATCAAATCGAATAGATTTTACGAAGGTAGAGTCATACTTGAAATACACCTTGTTACGTAACATCCCAACACAAATTAAAACACTAAAAATTCCCAAGTTGTGTGAACGAAAGATGAAACCTGCAAAGTAATCTAGGTCACCACAAGCGAAACGGTTATCTTGATCATCCCCCCGTGCGAATGACCCCTAGAATGCCGAGAGTTGGCAAAAGGACAAGCATCCTCCCTACCCAATTCCCTAAGAATCCCTAAAGTTCTCAATAGTTGCAAAACACCAAAAATTTGCAAAATGTCAAAACTCCAAAATTTGACAACCTACAAGTGCACACATCAAAAGGCAAAAACAACAGTGATTTTCGTCACTCCATATCCCCACTCCCTTGCTCGAAAGAAAAACAAATCAAAATAAACAAGTGATCTCATCACTACAAATGAGCAAGTATCCCAATACAATTGAAGAAAAGAAGGGAGTTGACCTTGAATCCCTGGAACTCTCAAGCATTCTATAGGTCATAAGGCAAGCTTCAGTACCAATCTAGTTGATAGCCTATCGGTAATGTAAGTAAACCTCCCGCATGACGATATATCTCTCACATTAACTTGCGTACGGATCAATGTTTGCATGTGGATGAGCTAGCTTATGGCATCCTCGATTACACCGTAGATTAATCTTAGTACATACAACAAAGGAATTCGTGGAGCTAATTAGGTGATCCTCGATGACAGGTTCGGTTGAAAGCCCATCTGGCACTGGCGGTATCCTAACAAATACCACTAAATGAACTCAATTGCACACACAGGGATGTAAAATAACTTGGTCAAAAACAAGTCCGATTCATACCTTGTCCAAAAGTCTTGTAAGATAAAGTACAGTCATGGATAGTGAGTTAAAACTGTCTGAATCTCAAAAAACATAACATACATTCCTAAACCATCTGCGCTGCTTATCATCCTTATAATACCATCAAAAAATACAAAAATAGAAAACCACATATATCCATACAAGAGTCATACACCATAACAATAAAAAGCATCTTAAATGAGCCTATGGTGCCATAACCAATCATCACAAAATTCCATTCATTCACTTTGCATATCACATAAAGAAATCAAAAACATTTGCATTCATCATAACATAAGCATTCATCAAAATAAATAAATATGCATAAATCCATAGTCATTAGCCATCATGCATAACAAAAATAAAATCATCACATGTAAGAAGCCACAATAAAACCGGTATATATATATATATATATCGTAAAAAAAATGCCCGTAGGCTACAAAATTGGTCCTCAAACCCCGCAATCATATCCAAAAACCCAACCTAAAGCGTCGACCACCATAATCACGCAGGATCGGTGCGACGGGAACTACCCCCCGTGGTGTGGGTCCTATGGGACCCTGTAGGGCGGCTACTGCCAACCCCTGCATCATGCCTACTACCACCTCCCTCATCTAATCGTCGCGACGAGATGATGCTGACTGCTCAGTCGCACTATCCCTCGTCCGACGAGAAGATCCACTGACCGAGGGCTCAGGAAGTCACCCACCAAGGCGGATGACCTCCCTCTCCAACTCTATCTGGTGACGACACCACTCTGCCTCTCACCGATGATAGTATGACACCGCATCATCGCGCTGTGCCAAAACCCTATCCCGCTCTGCCAGCCGGGACCGCAGGATATCCCTCTCCCGTCTGCATCCCCCAACTCCAGATCCCGTATCCATAGTAGCTCTATCAGTCATGCATTTTTAGCACGTATCTCAGACTCCACCTCCTCTCTGTCTGCCGGACGAACAAGATCTCCTCTGGAACAGCAGCTCGCTCTGGCTCCCACTGCTCATCCACGTCCTGCATGTCTGGCTGATCCGGAGCGCCCAAGTCTACATCATCATCACCCAACATGTCCGCATCATCCAATGGACCTCCCCAATCATCCCCTGCTACCTCAGCACCCTCCACTGCCGCCTCCGTGCCTCCCAGTGGCCCCTCTCCTCTCCATCGCCGTAGTACCCACCACGAGTCATACTCAGTGGTAGTCCCGACGTCATCTACGTCCGGGACATCAATAACCACATCTGACTCCTCGCCCAATGGCGCGGTGACCGGTGGATCTAAATCCCTCTCATCTCCCCGCCGTCGATAGACCACGGGTTCACCAGGCAACCCCTGGCGCACCCCAAACTGTCGTGTAACCCGAATATATGAAAAGAACTCATGCTCCGTCCCGTGCCTCCCAGTCAACCACCGCTCCCTACGTACCCGTCAGAGCCACTCTCCAGCCCTCGGCCAGCCGGATAGTCCCGATAAGGGCGCCAAAACACCTCCCCCGGAGTGAGCCGAGAAAAGGCATCGGTGTAGTGCTCTACGACACCGCCCATCGCCGACTCCCCCTGCTCCGTAGACCGCCGCCACAAAATTGCATAGCCTATCTCCTCATCCTCCATCACCGCCCGAGTCATCCACGGTAACCCGGTCGGCCTCTCCACTCGCTATGTGCTGCCAACCCCAAAGACTGCGATGAGATAATCGCAATCGACACCCTTCTGTTGCCGACAACGGACCGCATACAGCTCCCCGTAGAGCTGTGCCAACAATGTTTGTCCCCATCTCAAAATCAGTGGTGCTTCTATCGGGCACTCTACCAACTGCCATACCAAATACAAGCAGGTTCCACGGGAACCTCGCGCTCGACGAATCGGGGAGAAGCATGTTAGAAATAAGGCCCATCAAGAATGCGTGCCTCACTCCTAACACCCCCTCTCCCCGCCACCAACCAACCAAAATCCCGCCACCCAGTCCACCTCACTGGTCTCCACCGGGTTCGTTACACCCACCGCTCCCCATGCCCAAAGCATCTCGTAAGTACAACGATCCACCGATCACGCGGCGATGTCCTAATAGGCAGTCCATCTATCGGAATCCGAAGCAACCGATAGACATCCTCCAAAGTTACAATCATCTCCCCTGTCGAAAGATGGAACGTGTTGGTCCGAGGATCCCAAAGTCTGATCGGGCCATCAGATAGGCCTGATCCGGGACCACAAGCTCCAGTCGAGACACCTGCTTGAGCCCAAGGGCATCAAGCCATTCCCAATCACCATCAGTCAGTGCACCCCGCGCCTCAGCAAAGGCGGTGGGTACACGGTACCGGCTCCGAACCTGCAAAAGAAAACAATTCAACAAAAAAAAAAAAAAAATCATGGAAAATAACTGTACAGAATAAAAAGAAAATTCAAATCCAGATTCAAGATTTAAGTTTTAAAACACATTTTCAAAAACAGCATCGCAAAAACAAGTAAATAAAACAAGTGCAATTTTAAACAAAAATAAGCTCTAGAAGACACTTACAGGTTTCGCTTCGGCTCCGCCACTCGAACCAGTTTGTGCACTCATGATGGCAGAGAGAATTCCAGCAGCGCTTCGCTTCGCAGAATTACCTCCTCCTCCTAGAGCTCCAAAATCGAAAGAAAAAAATGACACAAATGAGCCCAAATGCAAGTTTTGGCCCTTAAATAGGCCTTTGAGCCGGAATTCATCCTTGACCGGGACGAACGCTCAGGTTAGCGCTCGTCCCACCCAGGGACGAATTCTACAACTGGAATTCGTCCCACCCAGGGACGAATTCAAACCAAAGACTTCAAAAACATCAAAAAATGACAACTAAAAATAGACAATAAATTTGCCCGATAAGAGTGCTGCTGCACTTGACATCCAAGCCATACAAAATAGACATTGGAGTCACAAATTGTCACTATCATACTCCCTAAGAAGGCTACCATAGCCGGACCGCTCCACGGAAGACGGATTTTCGACAATTGCATCTCCAAACGCGTCACAAAAAAAAACAAAAACAACAAAAAATTCAACAAAAAAAAACAGCAATAAACATTGCCAGACACAAGTGCTCTTGCACTTAACCTCTGGGCAAACAAAATCGATGTCGGGGTTCAAATTATCGCTCTCCTACTTCCCCAAGAAGGCTATAATAGCCGGACCGCTCCACGGGAAGTTAGATTTTCGATGATTTCACCTCATTACGGCATCACCAAAAGGGTTAACACCCACCAAAAATAGGTCCAAATGTTGGAAAAATTGCACATGCTTAACGGTAAACCCTCTAAACGCACCCTTGCACAAGTCATCTTGGGTCAAGCGACTCGTCGCTTTGCTCACGAAGGTCATTCCCTCATCGATTCGTCGCTTGAGGGGGTAGTCACACTTAGTCACCAATCAACAATCACACACCCAATTAAGGAAAACGACATGCATTCAAAGAATCATTGACAAAGACAATCACGCTCCCGCTTGGGGCAGTAAACAAGCAACAATCAAATCAATCAAACACTTGGCATTTCGTGAATCATGAACACAAGGTTCCCCCGTGGATAAAACGCCCTTCGCCTATTCATGACCGATCAATGTCTAAGTTCAAGTCACACCTCACCAAAATAGGTTAACACTTGAAATCAAACTCCTTAGCTCGTAGAAGCAAGGATTCAAGAATGCATGCCCTTTCCATGCTTGGGGCATCAAAAGTTGGTTAGGTTACCAAGAAACCCTAATCATTAGTGCTTTGGTTATCTATTTTTGCTCGACGCTGTGCCATGCACAACGCATCCCAAAAAGGGGCATCTCGTAGACACCAAAACAGCACCAATCCGATTATGTGACTCGCAAACACCGATCGCTTTGACAAACACAGCCCCCAGTGGCAGCCCTCGAGAGGTCAAACAAGTGGTCCTAACCACTTTCATAGCAATTTTGTAAGGTCAGGAAGCAATTTGGCACATTTAGACACTTTGCTCAGTATTCGTCTCACCCAGGGACGAATACTAACTGGAATTCGTCTCACCCAGGGACGAATTCTGAAATCGTCTCACCCAGGGACGAATTCCAAGTTTAACGGGCAAAAAGAAGAATGGTGCCAAGTGGCAGCCCAGGACAGTCAGTTGATGACTCCCGCCTCGCACACGTGTGTGGGTGGATAGATAGGCCGTTAGAAGACTGTCACAAGGGCGATTATGAGAGCCCAAGTCAATGGAGGACTCCCCTCCCTCATGGGAAGACATGATCGCCACATGGCACCTATGACCAACACATGGCATTTGTGCTTCCCTCTCAAAAGAGACCCCATGGGTCTATAAAAGGTGGGACTTTTCTCACCCAAAAAGAAAAGTTGAAGGAGATTTCAAGCAACGAAGTGCTGCCGAGTTGAAGACCCACTTGCATCCCTTTTGGTTCACCTTCTCGCATCCACCAATCTCTCTTGCAAGGGAGGTTGTTGGGTGGCTTTTGGAAGCTTGAACCTGACCCAAATCCAACACATGGACACCTGAACCAACCAATTTGCCGACTCCCCAATCCTAAGAGGTTTTGGGCCCATCCCTAGTGGATTGGCTCCGAAGTCAAGTGCCAACGGTGGGAGGCCCACTTGGGCACCCCCGCACTTTCTAAGTTTTAGAGCATTCTAGATTACTTTTTAGATTGCATTTTGTGTTATCATGTTTGGTTAACTCATAGCTGCAAGTTCATAACTTTTGATCAGATTCTAGTATGTTTTGTGTCGCTTTGTTGTTTCACTAACTTGCAGGTGGCGAGATCAAATTCCCGAGGGTAGAGGCCAAATTGGGAGAATCCGACCATCTGGGTCGTCCCAAAATGGCCCCAATTACATAACCCCTTTGTTTCGAGGCGTTTTGGAGGTCTCGGGAATCGACATTGGAGCAGCAGCTTGTCGGCTTCTTCAACACAGAAGAATTCGTCCCACCCAGGGACGAATTGTAGTCGATGATTCGTCCTGCCCGGGGACGAATTCCAGTTGAAGGCAGATTGGCCAACTGTCTCAATGGCAATGGCCTTCTGGTAACTTTTTCTGTCTTCTGTCAAGATTTTCAAGCCATTTGGACTCACTGTATTTACTGTTTAGGCAAATGTTTACATGCATATTTCGTTAATTTTAGAGAACGAACACTTTCCATTTGCGGCAGGTGCTACTGACATCTTGGTTGTTTCTTTGTTCGCAGGAGAAGCAGCAGAGGTGAAGAACTCATCGACATCAGCGGCGACATCATCTTGGCCCGTCCATTTCAATCGTGGGCACGCGGAAAGAGGAACATTAAGTGATTGTAATCAAATTCTTTTAGCGCTCCTAGCCCCTGAAAAGGGAGGAGGCGTATTTGTAACAGAGATCAAGAAATTTTAATGAAAGGGCTGTGTTTTCTCCATTTGCTTGTATCTCGTTTTAATGCGTCTCTTTCGTTTCATGCATTTTACATTTCTAGGACTTAAGCGCATTTGATTTTGGATGCATCGCAATTAGTGTTTCCTTCGCCCGAAATCTCGTGCTTTCAAATAGGTGTGTAACCAAACTCTTTAAGAAAGGAAGAGACTACAATCGATTATTTTGGTGAGTGGGATGACTCTTTAATGCTTTGGTCGACATGCTCGAGAGGAGGAGCTAACGGACGTGCATCAAGGTAGGAGAAAGAGACACTCCACTGGAAAACATCCCGGAGAATGGGGGACATGTGGATGGGAATGATCACCTTCGGTAACGATCGGGAGGAACCAGGGGGAGAATGGAAGTTGGAAGATGGTCGATGAGTGCATAGAAGATTGTTGTGGAAAAATTAAAGGGAGGACATCGAGTTTTCATCTGGAAGCACGGTTGGAAGAAGTTGTTGTTGGCTACAACATTGAAAACTACCAGGTAGACCCTCGGTAGAAAGAAAGAAGTGTATATTATTTTTAATTATCTCAATATGTTATTTTAAATCTATAGTTTTCAATGCATAGTTGATTGGAAATGAGATTTAGATATGAAGACTATCTCTTTATCTAGAACTCTTACGTAAGTTGATCGAGATATTACTTTGAGTTTGAAGACCAACAAAACTACAATGTTTTGGTAATATGCTTTAGGTCAAATATTGAGACTTAGAATTATTAATATTTAAGGTTTCACCTACTTAGGATTCATGAATTTGATAAGAAACCATCCGGTAATGCTAGCTGTGGCATATTGGTTTTTGGAATGCTTTTAAAGAATTTTCATGATTTGAGATTGCTTTGCAGTTTTTGGCTCTCGTTATAGATAGTTTTATTTGAGAGAAGCAAAGAAATGGTGTAGTTTCCCAATAGGGAGAGATAGCGGTAGATGTGCTGAGTTTGGAGAAGACCCAAGATGCTTTGATATTCTTCTTCTATGTAAAAGAAATATTATAATGAGAATCCGTAAGATATTACTCAATTATTTAAGTATAGTAGAAGATCGATTGTGTAAATGATAGACTTGGGCTCATTGCTGGCCTGTAGATATGAGATTCATCTACCCATTTATGAATTGAGTTCTAGGGAAAGCCTTAATGATAGTATAGGTATTAATGAGATGATATTTGCAGCCTTTATTTTTGAATAAGACAAAGCCATAGAGGTTGGGTTTGCTCTGTAATCGGGCTAAATGTTGGAGTAGTATGATGGGTATCGTTCATCCTCACTCCTCATCTGGAAAGAACTAGAATGTGTTAAGTATCAACTAAAATTATTATAGTGTAGGCTAGACTTCTGCTTGTGTAGTGGAAGCCTTGGGTAATCAGGAAAACTTAAGGTCAATCATTGCCATGGAGAATGATAGTCTAGGTATGCTATACATTTTGCCATTGACACTGGATTACACTTGGTAATTCTTACTATGGTAAGTTGCATTGGTATCTGGAGATTATGATATAATTGTTGATGCTTACTATTATGATAGTAGAATGAATTAATGCCCAATGAAAGTGCTTTTCACCTTACTTGAATACGAGTTAGTGAAATTGTGCTTTAAGGTAATCTTGTATTTAGGGATCATCAATGAAATGTGACCCGCTCCAGCCAAGATTGTGGTTTGCATGTAGATGATTTTGTGTATTCATCATTCTGTTTGGATTTGTGATAGAAGATGGTGTATTTTAATTAAGGATATTTGGAATGTTATCATGATTATGGAAATGATGAACATTGTTGTAACCCGATGCATATGGAGTTTATAGCTGTTGTTTAATGATGTAATTGAGAATGCAAATAATAGATTAGCTCATGTTTAGAGCTAAGTAACATTGCAGGCTTAATTGAAGTCAGGTTGCATTCGAACCAGAAAGAAGGTTCTACATCATGGACTCACATGATGATAGTCTCATATATATGCTAGAAGGATAGAATGATATGTCTTTAATAGATAAATTGTGAATAATTTTTGGTATTGTAATATGAGTGAAGATTTGAATGTAAATCCTTTAAGCCATGATAAATTTTGGAAATCTATAAAATAGGGAAAAGTAACTAGTGGATTGGTAGGATCTATGAGTTATGGGAAACTCTAGTGTGAGACAAGGCAGATTGATTACCTTTATCTCTACGAGATATGTAATGATTTAATATCTCTTTATTAATGAAATTGGTTAGTTTGTTGTTGGGTTTTCCCTACGGGGTTTTTCCCAAGGTAAATTATGGAGTTGTGTTCTTTCTTGTGGATGCTTATTTATGATAGTTGTTGATAATGGACTCTTATATGGTGCAAAATTTATAAATTGTTGAATGGATAAATGTAATGTGCCAAAAATGGATTAGTTAAATGTTAAATCTGAATCTTTAAAGGTTTATAGAATTAGAATGATATATTTTTTTAGCATATGGTTTTGGATATGTGTTCAAGCTTGCTAAATGATCTAAGATGGGTAAAGATAAGAAGTTTAAAGTAGACTTAGAGTTTGATCATTTCTTGAATGGAATCCTTTTAGTTGATGGAACATCTTCTTAACTAATGGACTAGTTTAAAACTTGTGAATTTCATAGTTTGAAATAGAGTGTAAGATGTCTTGTGGATTAAATCAAAGAAATATATGCACAAAGAATTCTAGGAAAGAATACCCATAATAGAGAATGGATTTCTAATTAAAAAAAAAAAGAAATTGGAACTATTGCTACCACAAAATTAAATCTAGGATTGGACTAATTAATGATGACTAGTTTCACTAAGGAAGTGAAAGGGATAGTCGGTTTTGACATGCTCCTGACACCATCATAGAATGACTTATGTGGTGTGAGAAGGATGACATGCTCCTTTCGATATAATGAAAGGAGGTGGACTAGCTCATTAAAGGAATAATGAGAGGGATAGTATTTTGGTATCTATTACCTTGCACCTAGTGCTCTTGTATAGATTGAATTATACAAGATGTGGGGATAGGTGTGTTTCCAAGGGATTTAGTAGGTGAGCAATATAGAGATGAGCAAAGTGTGATAGGTCTTTCCTAGACTTTAGGCTTCCATGGAGTTGTCTATAAGAATAATGGAATCAATCTTTAGAGAAAAAAAATGTCCTATAAAATTGGGTTATGACATTTGGTATCAGAGTGGAGTTCGTAGGGATACAAGTTTCCATGTGCAAGGATTGATGAGTGTAATAGGTTTGCACACCTTGTAGAGACTATACTTAAGGGAAAATGTATTTACATAAAATAGTTTTTGACTACCTAGTTAGATAACTAGAAGTATAGTTGCTAGTAGGAGAATCATTTTGAAGATGAAATTGTGAACTAAAACCTACTATATCTCTTGTGTGTGGCTAAGGACAATGCCACCAAAGAGAAGGAGAGGGAGTGTTGCCCCATCGATGAGGTAGACTCAACAAAGTAATGTAGAGGTTGAAACCCCATATTTAGGCATGAACACTCCTAATAATGATAGGGAGGACCTCACTGTGATAGTTGCTTTACTGAGGGAGCAAATGGAAATATAGAAATAACTGTTGGAAGTGATAGTGAATCAAGATTCACAAGCTAGAAATCCTAGAGTAGGACAAGAGAATGAGGCTCGTTTAGAGGTACAACAAGCTAGAATTCATCTAGAGGTAGAATTGGGTAAAGATATGAAACACTTAAAATCCTCCAAGTTCAATGGAGAGGAAGATGGAGATAAATCTGAAGCTTGGTTGAAAGAAATAGAGATATTCTACAACATGAAGAACTATTCCACTAGCACCCAAACATCTTATGCCACTCTACACCTACAAGGAGTTGGTTTGGATTGGTGGGAAACATTCAGTGAGCAAAATAGAATTAAGGAACCCATTGATCTGAAATGGGAAGGATTTGTAGTAGCTTTTAAAGAAATATTCCTCACCGAACATTTCTACACCAAGAAATTTGAAGAGTTCACCAAACTTAGACAAGGGACTAGGACTATGGAGGTATACTATCAAAAATTCATCAAGCTTCTAAAGTACGTGCCCACTTATAATGAGAAAATGAAGATACATAAGTTTATTCTAGGAGCGGATCCCAGGATAGGGTATGAAGTGAATATGCGAGAACCTAGTACTCTTCAGAAGGCCTATGATCTAGCCAAGAAATTTGAAACTTATCTTAAACCCTACTTTGACTATGAAGGGGCATCAAAACAAGATAAAGAGGCACTGAGAAAAAGAAATAGTGTAGGGTTTATGAAATGGGAAAGTGACCAAGAAAACAAGAGTCCTCCTAGATAGGATAGAAGGAATGATAGGAAGCAAGGAAAGTTTAGGAAGAAGTTCAAAGGGAAGAACCATAATCCTAACAATCACAACAATGGTGATAATAGATCACCAACACTAGGTCAGGTAAATCCCTCATAGGTAGTGAAAATAGAAGATGGATAGAAATAAAAAACTCATCCAGGACCCAAAGTAGGATGTTATGAATGTGGTGGTCCACATTATACCAATAAATATCCACTTAAAGTAGGATCAAGTTCAAAAGGAAAGGAACCAACTTATAAAGAACCTGCACACAAGATTTATGTAGCAATAGGGAGTCAGAATCTAGAAGGATAGGCCACTCCATTGCTGATAAAAGGTAAGATATTTGGTAGGAATGTTAGAATTTTTATTGATAGTGGTGCCACAGATAGTTTTGTTTCCACTAGCTTAATTAAAAATATACCAAAAAGGCTAGGAATCTTGGCTCATGGGTGGAAGGTCGAGTATGGCTTAGGATAGACCTACTCTGTAGATCAGTGTTACCCTATGGCTGAAATTATCTTACCTAGTGGCACAACTATAGGTTACCTTTATGTAGCACCACTCCATGCTTTTGATGTAGTGCTAGGAATGGATTGGTTGCAAGCACATAAAGTTGTGATCAATTTTTAGGATAGATGGATTGAGTATTCTAAATATGGTAGGAAAGTACAAAGGGTGTACAACCTGTAGGGGGATTTTTGACCCTAGATCCTCTTCGCAATGCAACTTAAGAAGGCAATGAAGAGAGGAGGAGCAATTTATGTAGTGAAGCTAAATGAGATAGGAGATGAAAAGAAGGAAGAGGTGTTAGAGAAACACCTAGTACTTCAAAAGTTCAGAGATGTATTTCTAGAAGATATACCTAGACTACCCCCTAAATATGAATTTGATTTCATGATTGAACTTCAACCTAGAACAGAACCTATCCATAGAGCTCCTTATAGAATGAATCCCATTGAGATGCAAGAACTGAAAGTACAGTTACAAGGATTGCTAGAAAAGGGATTGATTAGACCAAGTGTGTCACCATGGGGTGCACCAATATTGTTTATCAAGAAAAATGATGGTTCCTTGTGATTGTGTATAGACTATAGGATGTTAAACAAGGCAACCATTAAAAATAGATATCCTCTACCCAGAATCGAAGACCTCTTCGATCAACTTAAGGATGCCACTATCTTTTCAAAGATTGATCTAAAGTCAGGATACCATCAATTGAGGATTCGAGAAGAGGATACTCATAAGACAACTTTCAAAACTCGATATGGACACTATGAGTTTATTGTCTTGCCTTTTGGTTTATCAAATGCTCCAACAACATTTATGAATTTGATGAACAATATTTTTAGGAAGCTTCTGGACCGATTCATTCTTGTATTCTTGGATGATATTTTGATATATTCTCAAAATAAGTCTGAGCATGACAGACACCTTGAGATTGTATTGGAGCTGCTAAGGAAGAATCAATTGTATGGGAATTTGTCAAAATATAAATTTTATGTGTCAGAAGTACAATATTTAGGACATATTGTATCAGCTAAAGGGATCATGGTGGATCCTAAGAAGATAGAAGCTATACTAAATTGGCCACCACCAACAAATGTGATAGAAGTCTGAAGTTTCATGGGTTTGACTGGATATTATAGGTATTATGTGAAGGACTACGCCAAGATAACCGCTCCAATAACTAACCTTTAGAGGAAGGGAAAATAATTCAAGTGGATGGATAAATGTGAGGAAGCTTTTGATCTGCTCAAACAAAAACTCACTACATCTCCCATACTAAAGATACCAGACCCTCAAGGTAGCTTCTCTGTGTGTACGGATGCATCACTGGAAGGTTTGGGAGGAGTGCTCTCTCAAGATGAAGCAGTAATAGCTTACGGATCTAGGAAACTAAAATGACATGAGGTCAATTATGCAACCCATGATTTGGAATTGGTAGCGGTGGTTTTTGCTCTCAAAAGTTGGTGACACTATTTGGTAGGGAGACCCTTTGAGTTGAGAACAAACCATCAAAGTCTAAAGTATATATTTACTCAACCTTTGCTAAATTCTAGGTAGAGAAGATGGATGGAATTCCTCATTGAATATGATTTTGGCATTGAATACATCAAAGGGAAAGAAAATAAGGTTGTTGATGCACTTAGTAGGAGAAGACACATAGTTATTTTATCTCGCATCCATGTGGACTTAATGGAATAGGTTAAGGAGATGCAACAACAAGATGGGTTTTGCAATCAAATATGAGAAAATATGGAAAGGAAATTCGATGATAGTAAGGATTTCAGCATCAAGGATGATTTCTTGTGCTTTAAGGATAAGGTAGTAATTTTGAAAGTCGATAATTTAAGGAAAATGATCATGAATGAAGCCCATAGATCTCCATATTCTGCTCATCTAGGAGGGGCAAATATGAGAGAGAATATGAAGAAAATTTTCTATTAGCTAGGAATGAAGAGGGACATAACTAAATTTGTCACCCAATGTCTTGAATGCCAAAAAGTAAAGGTAAAAAATAGATATCCTATAGGGCTATTGTACCCTCATGATGTACCAACACAGAAATGGTAGGTAATTTTGATGGATTTTATAGTAGGATTGCCAAAGACCAGATTTCAACATGATGTAATCTTAGTTGTGGTCGATAGACTGACCAAGGTTGCACACTTTATACCCAAAAATACCAAGGATGATGTCATGATTGTGGCTAATAGATTTGCCAAGGAAATATTCAGGCTTCATGGTTTTTCAGAAGTGATCATTTTAGATAGGGACTTGAGATTCACATCCAAGTTTTGGTAAGCTTTACATCGAGCCATTGGTACTAGGTTAAACATCAGTTCTACATATCACCCAAAAATCGATGGGAAAATTGAAAGGGTAAACTAAGTTTTAGAGGACATGCTTCGCATGTATTGTATGGATCAAAAAACCTGATGGGAAGATTACCTGCACTTGGTAGAATTCACCTACAACAACGATCACCACTCGACCTTAGGCATGGCACCATTTGAAGCTCTATATGGTAGAAGGTGCAGGACACCATTATCTTGGGATAATCTAAAAGATAGGGTTGTGCTTGGACCTGATATGGTCAAAGATATGGAACAACATTTAAGGATAATCATAGAAAGACTTAAAGAAGTTGTAGATCATCAGAAAAGTTATGTTGACCTTAAGAGGTCACCAAGGGAGTTCGTGGTGGGTGACAAAGTGTTTTTGAGGGTGAGACCATATAAGAGTGCTATTAAGTCTACCAAATTAGATCCTCATTTTGTGGGACCCTTTGAAATTATAGAAAAGATCAGTCTTGTGGCATATCGACTTGCCTTACCACCCAGTTTGTCTAAGATTCATGATACCTTTCACATTTCTTTGCTTAGGAAATACATTGCTAATCTTGAACATGTGTGGGACTTTTCAAATTTGTAGATGGTGGATCCGAAGGCTATAGAGGTTCGACCAGTAAGAATCCTTGAGTTTCATTCCAAATCGATGAGGAAAGGGACTCTAGAGCAATGCAAGGTCCAGTGGGACCGTTACTCCAAGAGAAATGCTACTTGGGAGAAAGTAGCAGATATGAAAAGATATTTTCCTTATTTGTTTGAAAATATTATGTAAATGATGTTTTATGTTAAACTTTGATGAAACACAGAGGACTGTGTTAAACCTATGGGGGGAGGATGTCATGACCCTCCCTTGGTAGATTTTCTATATGAAGGAATTTATATTTTGTTGTGTTATTTTAGCAATGGAATGATTGACCATTTCATAATTAACCATGGTTGAATGATATATGTGTATGTACATTATGGAAAATTAGGAGACAATTTGCTTCCTAATTTTTGTACAATAGATTATTCAATAAGAGGTTATGTTGATGCTAATGGTTTTGTACCTTTGTAGGGGTAGGTTTATTTTCGTAAGGAGAAGAAAAGACTTAACCTCTGAAAATGAAATATTTTCTTTTAAAAAAAATTGATATTAGCTATCTAGTATTAGCAAGACATAGTGGATGAATGTTTCATCCGATGGTAGCTTATTATAAATTTATATGAGCAAAATACTACTATTATGAAAAGACTTTGACATGTGGAAACAATGATTTATTTTATAGTTTGTTTTGCTTATAGAAATTATAAAGTTATTGAAATATGTTTTTCTTGGATATATGAGATTTAATAAGGAAATATTTTGGTGTTAGCAAAGGATTTTTCGTGACTAATTCTCCTTATCATCGAGAATGATCACCATGAGTAAAGAGGTGTGTAACCAAACTCTTTAAGCAAGGAAGAGACTATAGTCGATTCTTTTGGTGAGTGGGATGACTCTTTAATGCTTTGGTCGATGTGCTTGAGAGGAGGAGCTAACGAATGTGCATCAAGGTAGGAGAAAGAGACACTCCACTGGAAAATATCCTAAAGAATGGGGGACGTGTGGATGGGAATGATCACCTTCGATAACGATTAGGGAGGAACCAAATGGGAGGATGAGTAGTTTGGATGGTGGTCGATGAGCACAGAGAAGATTGTTATGGAAAAATTGAAGGGAGGACATCGAGTTTTCATCTGGAAGCATGGTTGGAAGAAGTCGTTGTTGGCTATAACATTGAAAACTACCAGGTAGACCCTTAGTAGAAAGAAATAAGTGTATATTATTTTTAATTATCTCAATATGTTGTTTTAAATTTGCAGTTTTCAATGTGTAGTCGATTGGAAATGAGATTTAGATATGAAGACTATCTCTTTATCTAGAACTCTTACGTAAGTTGATCGAGATATTACTTTGAGTTCGAAGACCAACAAACTATAGTGTTTTGGTAATATGCTTTAGGTCGAATCTTGAGACTTAGAATTATTAATATTTAAGGTTTCACCTACTTAGGATTCATGAATTTGTTAAGAAACCATCCGGTAATGTTGGTTGTGGCATATTGGTTTCTGGAATGCTTTTAAATAATTTTCATGATTTGAGATTGCTTTGCAATTTTTGGCTCTCGTTATAGATAGTTTTATTTGAGAGAAGCAAAGAAATGGTGTAGTTACCCAATAGGGAGAGATAGTGGTAGATGTGTTGAGTTTGGAGAAGACCCAGGATGCTTTGATATTCTCCATCTATGTAAAAGAAATATTATAATGAGAATTTGTAAGAGATTACTCAATTATTTAAGTATAGCAAAGAACCGATTGTGTAAATGATAGAATTGGGCTCACTGTTGGCCTGTAGATATGAGATTCATCTACCCATTTATGAATTGAGTTCTAGGGAAAGCCTTAATGATAGTATAGGTATTAATGAGATGATATATGTATCCTTTATTTTTGAATAAGACAAAGCCATAGAGGTTGGGATTGCTCTATAATTGGACTAAATGCTAGAGTAGTATGATGGACGTCATTCATCCTCACTCCTCATCTAGAAATAACTAGAATGTGTTAAGTATCAACTAAAATTATTATAGTGCAGGCTAGACTTCTTCTTGTGCAGTGGAAGCCTTGGGTAATCAGGAAAACTTAAGGTCAATCATTGCCATGGAGAATGATAGTCTAGGTATGCTATACATTTTGCCATTGACACTGGATTACACCTGGTAATTCTTACTATGGTAAGTTGCATTGGTATCTGGAGATTATGATATAATTGTTGATGCTTACTATTATGATAGTAGAATGAATTAATGCCCAATGAAAGTGCTTTTCGCCTTACTTGAATACGAGTTAGTGAAATTGTGCTTTAAGGTAATCTTGTATTTAGGGATCATCAATGAAATGTGACCCACTCCAACCAAGATTGTGGTTTGCATGTAGATGATTTCGTGTATTCATCATTCTGTTTGGATTTGTGACAGAAGACGGTGTATTTTAATTAAGGATATTTGGAATGTTATCATGATTATGGAAATGATGAACATTGTTGTAACCCGGTGCGTATGGAGTTTATAGTTGTTGTTTAATGATGTAATTGAGAATGCAAATAATAGATTAGCTCATGTTTAGAGCTAAGTAACATTGCAGGCTTAATTGAAGTTAGGTTGCATTCAAACTAGAAAGAAGGTTCTACATCATGGACTCGCATGATGATAGTCTCATATATATGCTAGAAGGATAGAATGATATGTCTTTAATAGATAAATTGTGAATAATTTATGGTATTGTAATATGAGTGAAGATTTGAATGTAAATCCTTTAAGCCGTGATAAATTTTGGAAAGCTATAAAATAGGGAAAAGTAACTAGTGGATTGGTAGGATCTATGAGTTATGGGAAACTCTAGTGTGAGACAAGGCAGATTGATTGCCTTTATCTCTACGAGATATGTAATGATTTAATATCTCTTTATTAATGAAATTGGTTAGTTTGTTGCTGGGTTTTCCCTACAGGGTTTTTCCTAGGGTAAATTATGGAGTTGTGTTCTTTCTTGTGGATGCTTATTTATGATAGTTGTTGACAATGGACTCTTATATGGTGCAGAATTTATAAAATGTTGAATGGATAAATGTAATGTGCCAAAAATGGATTAGTTATATGTTAAATCTATGATAGAATCTTTAAAGGTTTATGGAATTAGAATGATATATTTTGTTAGCATATGGATTTGGTTATGTGTTTAAGTTTGCTAAATGATCTAAGACGGGTAAAGATAAGAAGTTTAAAGTAGACTTAGAGTTTGATCATTTCTTGAATGGAATCCTTTTAGTTGATGGAACATCTTCTTAACTAATGGACTAGTTTAAAACTTGTGAATTTCATAGTTTGAAATAGAGTGTAAGATGTCTTGTGGATTAAATCAAAGAAAGATATGCACAAATAATTCTAGGAAAGAATGCCCATAATAGAGAATGGATTTCTAATTAAAAAAAATAAATTGGAACTATTTCTACCACGAAATTAAATCTAGGATTGGACTAATTAATGATGACTAGTTTCACTAAGGAAGTGAAAGGGATAGTCGGTTTGACATGCTCCTAACACCATCATAGAATGACTTATGTGGTGTGAGAAGGACGACATGCTCCTTTTGATAGAATGAAAGGAGGTGGACTAGCTCATTAAAGGAATAATGAGAGGGATAGTATTCTGGTATCTATTACCTTGCACCTAGTGCTCTTGTATAGATTGAATTATACAAGATGTGGGGATAGGTGTGTTTCCAAGGGATTTAGTAGGTGAGCAATATAGAGATGAGCAAAGTGTGATAGGTATTTCCTAGACTTTAGGCTTCCATGGAGTTGTCTATAAGAATAATGGAATCAATATTTAGGGAAGAAAAAAAGTCCTATAAAATTGGGTTATGACACCATGTATGAAATGAATCAAGGGTTGAAAGCATGTATTTGATTCAATCCAATTACATTTTATAGTTTTGCATGCTCTATTGAATCTAAGAAAATTGTTGATATAATGGAGCCATTTGATCTTGAGTAATATTTGAACTTTGCAAAACTTGTTGTGGACCTTGGGGGAGATGAAAATGCTAGGGCAACTATTGATTTTGGATGGAAACTTGTCCTTGTGGAATTTGTTGTTGATAGGTTTGGATGACGTAAAATAGGTAGTATTCTTGCATAGATGCCATTGGGATTTATTGCTAAATTAATTGAGGCAACAGAGGTATTTGTCAACACTCCATTTATGGACCATATTGTCCTTACTTGTCTAATTTTACATTAAATTTATGAAATTTTTTATTTGCTATCCTAAAATTAGAATGAAAATCTTTTAATATTTTACCAAGTTTTGTAATGTAATTACCGTTCCATGAAATACCTATAGCTTCACAAAAAAAATTGATAAGAAACTTGCATGGATTTAAATTTTTTCAAAAAAATGACTAGGCAAGATTTCAACATGGAAATCAAGCCCTAGGTCCCATCAGATATGCCAAAAACCTATTGAGTTTGTAAAAAATTCTAACTTCTAATATGACCATACTTATATTTCAACATTTAGAAGGAGATACATGCCTCCTTTAACATCTATATGTAGGTCGACTCCCTATTAGTTTTTCTAATATAAATATTAAAAATAAATGCAATAAAATAAGTGCATAAAAGTAAATACAAGGAGATAAGAGTACGAAGGATTCAAAGGAAATGCATGAAATTAAAATACAACCATAGCCATAACAAGGAGGGTGTGTGATCAATCAACACATTAATAAAATTGAATAACATCAATTTTAAAAAAGGAAAGGACTAATAGAAAGAGAAGTGGAAGTGCTACAATCACTATGTATTCCACAATCCAAAAGGGGAATGACACAATTGAAGAGCAAATGAAATGCATAATTTTTCTATTATTTTAAAATTTGAGCAATAGTATAATTTGGAGTCCATAAAGTATAGCTTTGATTTCTTCCATAGCCAAAATATGTTTACAATGGAGTTCATGCCTCTTATTTATAGAAACTTATTCAAATTAAGAGTAACTTGAACATGTTTATACTCCTAGTAAATCTATGAGTTTAAGGGCATATTTAGCAAAATCATGCGCCACTAAATGTTACATCCCTCCAAAATTTTCTCTATTGCTTTAAAGCTTTCTATCCCACTTTTGGGCACTATGTGAAGACAAAATATCACTTTCTTTGAATTCCATGTCATCCCTATCATTTTATGAAATAAAATTCATGATTTTTCTAATTTTAGGAGTACATCACACATTTGGAATGAATTTCACTTTTGGAAGCGAATCACAATTTTTGAAGCAAATTGCTCCTTTGGGATCAAATCATACCATTGGGAGTAGATTTTACCTTTGGGAGAAAATTTCACCTTTGAGAGTGGATAACTCTTTTAGGACTTAACCAATTTTTATTTGATTTCCCAAACTTTGCTATTTTGCATTGCTCATATTAGGCTTGTAAAATTTGTTTTCCTTTGTCATGCATTTACTAAATTATTGTAAAAATTTTAAGGTAGTAGCCACAACTACCCATAACATTTTTGCAAAAGTGAAAGTCATCATGGTCATAAAAGTTAGTCCTATGCTAATGTATCTCTAAATAATTTTAATGACATAGCTTGCTCGTGTCTTTGTATGCAATGTATTGAAAAAATTATAGGATGTTTATTATTCATGATACAATGTATATTATACTATAATAAAATCCTTGTGAAACCAATGTTTGGATATGTTGAGTATTTTAGTCTTTTAAGTATTCTAAAACCAAATGAAAAATGTATTAAACAAGCTATAATAGAGAAATGATAGAAATACATGATAATCCATTAGAAAAGAATGCATTTTTGAATTTCAAGTATGAAATCAACGAGTGGGAACTAAAAATTTATTTATAATTACTAAACACAATTCTATGTTTAAAGGTTGAGTTTATTTTCTTCCGTAAAATTTTGAAGGACTTTATTATGATTTATTATTTTTAATTGGTTATATGGGATTGAAACGGGTCCCACCCACACTATGTCATGACCACCTAATAGTATTTCATCAACTTGAAAATTTTGCAAGTATCACTTGACAAGATTCAGCGTGCCTCTCCTCCTTGAAATTCAAGGAATTTAACCAAATAAGCTCATTCTATTTGATTAAAATATTAAGGTTCACCCATGAGATTTGAAAATTACTTTGGAGCGTGAAAGTATTAATTCACCACTAATTGATCTAAAAACAAGGGGTATTATGTATTAAAATATTAGCACTTACACTTTTTAATTCTTCATTTGTTGCATTTTTTAGTTTAATTATTTAAGATTTTGATTGATTAAAGTAAATATTTAATTAGTAATAATAATAAAAATAATAACTATAATTATAATTTTTAAGTCCAAATTCCATTTTATTAAAAATATATTTAATTATTTATGGTAGCAATTCATGGATTAAAGAATTAGTGTCTTTTAAAAAAACAAAGTATAATTATGACTAGACCTTTAAAGTCAAGACCCTTTTCCAGATAAATTTTTGGAATGTCAATGAACACTTAAATATTTTTTCTTTTAATGTAAACATACAATCACTTTGTATGGCATCTCAATAAAAATTTCATGCAATCCATTAGAAAGGCAAGGTGGAGATGTAAAAAATTATGATATTTATTCTGGCATGACATTTGGTAAGGCTATGAGACACTATAGGGGTTTAAACTTTATCATATATTTTTTGTTGACATATAAACCCTCACTCATGTCATTCTATGTTCCCATTTCAAATCCAAGATTTAAAGTACATGCTCATTGAATAGAGCCACAAACAAAAATTGGGTATGAATTCCCTTTGAGGGATTCTTACCATATTGAACACTTATTTTTTATTAGACAAGTTTTACTTTTATTATAAGTAAAGTATGCAAATGTTAACTATTTTCTAATAAACTATATGTGGATCCTATTGAGGACCATTCCCATCCTTACAAATGCTATTGGATCAATTAGGGTATATAGCTTTCAATTCTATAAAAATACTTTCTCTCTCCCAAACCACTAATTTTGCTCTAGTAGATTCTTGATATCAATTTAATTAAGTGTTAGAACCTTCCTTGGCTATTTTCCCTCTAAAGTTTAAAAGTTTTTAGGACATATATTAACCTACCACCTTATTTCCTTCTCTATAATTACGTTGGCTTTTCCAATATATTGCCTCTATATATAATTGATGGACATCTAAAATAATACTATTATTAATTTAATCCACTCATCATTTTTATAATAATGTTAATAATAATATATGATTCCTCTTCAATTGAAATATGTCTCCATAATTTTTTCATGGCCCATCTTGATGCCTATAAGAAGTTCCCTAACCTTTACATACTTTTCTATTGAAGTTTTATACTATTTTGAGTACGCGAGGAGAATTTTGCCTTGATTATTCTAATGAATACCACCTCCATCAAATTTTCTTGGAATTTCTTTGGAAGTATCTTTAAAATTAAGTTTGATACACCCAAATCTTGGAAATTTCCATTTTACTATGATTTGATGTGGATCCTTTGCATTAATTCCATTATTACATATCTCCCTTGCATATATCAAATATGGTAGCCAATCGGTTAGCACATACATTTTCACACTTGGGGCTTCCCATGATGAACTCCATGCTTGTAAATAGAGGCAACAATATGAATCCAAACTAGGGTGTGATTTTGAGATTTATTTAAAAAAAAATTATATTCATCTTAAGCCACTAAAATAAAAAAATAATGACAAGATTGATCCTCTATAAAATGTTTATGGTTTTAATTCTGAAACAAGTTATCTAATATCTCATCAATTTTTCTAATATCGATGGAGCAAACGAACACATTATATATTTTTTAAAAGCATCGCTAAATAATAGAAGCAAAGGAATAATGAAGAAGTAGATGATCTAAATTTTCTACCTACTCCTTGCATAAGGCACACTAGGATATCTATAATATCCCCTCTGTCCAAATTATCACCTGTAATAATATAGTTTTTACCAAATAAATTTTAAAGCCTTAGGGAAGGTCTCAAGTGATTGAACACTTTTCTATGGGAAATTCTTAGCAGTAGAAATTCTAATTGATATAAAGCCTTACATCCAAACATAACATAGTACCCATCATATTTTAATAGATTCAAACCACTCATCCTTTAAAAAATGGGTGAATACATATATGTGGGTTTAATTGGGATATTTTATCAAATATTAAAATATTAAATTTGTTGTTAGGTCAATTAGACCATATCCAACTTGCATTTCGTATTTCTCAAACTATTATATATTGTCTATAAACTCCTTAATATCATTTTTATTAAGAGATAAAATCTCCCTTGATTAGTTAATTTTTAAAATTTAGATTTTGCCAAGATGAAGATCAACATTGCATTTGGCTAAATTATCTAGTATTCTATTTTCTTTTTTTATAGATACTATGTCATTTCAAAGATAGTAGAAACAACAATGGTTGATGGACATATAAAATAATTCCATTGTTGATCTAATCTCTACATTACTTTTTATTGATAATATTAATAATAATTTATGAATCCCCTTAATTTAAATATGTCTCTATCCTTTTTTTCATGACCATCTTGATCCATGTAAAAATTGCCCTAGATTCTATATAGTTCTTTCTTGATTTTCCTTGTGATTCTGAGTAGATGAGGAGAATTTTGCCTTAGTCATCTTTGAAAGAATCACCTTTGTTTGTTTTTCTAGGATCTCCTTAAGAATGACCATCAAATTTTTTTTTTTGAGTAATACTTCTTATACACATCCACCATGGGGATTAAAACCAGGTCACATCACCGATAATGCAAGTGGTGTCCTTACTGGTAGACCACACTCACGTGGATAATTTTTTTTAAAAAGTAAAATATATTTTTCAATGAGTTTACATAGGTTTTTATGAGGGGTCCTAATCCCCTCATACTGAGTGGGGTTTGAAACTTGGACCTCTCAAAGAGAAGCCAAATCCCTTACCACTATAGTAAGCTTATAGTTATAACCATCAAAATAAATTTTGATAACCCAAATTATAGAAATTTTTATTTTATCATGATCTACTATAGATCCTTTGCATCACATTCATTGTTGTGGATCACCATTACAAATATCTTCAAATTGTATATCTAATTATCTAACATATATTTTCCATGCTCGAGACTTCCCATAATGAACACCATTCCTATAAACATTCTACAACAGGGGAAATAATGCTATTTTAAAGTTATGAGTTATTCTAATTTTTTTTATGAAAGTCTATTATTCCTTTCAAACCATGGATTTCAATAAATAACAACATCAATCCCCTAGACAATACATAGTGCTTTAACTTTCAAACAATTGATTCAATATTTCATTAACTATTTCAATGTTTACAAATATACCAATATATTATCTTTCTTTAAAAAACAACCCCAAAATGTATAAGTAAAGGGACAATGGGAAGCAAATGATATGATATTTCTAGATCTTTCTTACAAAAGAAAGACCTAAAAAGTCCATGATATCGTTTCTTTTTTGACTAATTATAGGAAATTTGCTTTGGCCTACTAATTAAAGGAATTTTGAGGCCTTAGAAAGGGCCTCAAGTAACCAACATTTATTGTAAGGGAAATGCTTAAGAGTAAGAAATTTTGATTGGTCCAAATTCTTATATCCCAACTTGATCAAGTGTCCACCAAATTTTGATAAATTCCAAACCAACTCATCATTCTACATAAAAATGGGCAAATAAAATTTTGAAGTATAACTTAAGGCTCATCTAAAATTTATTTGAGGTTTCCTCCCTCAACTAAGTTGCTAATAAAAATCCATGATTCAGAATTGTTGCTGGTATCAATATAATTTTTAATCTTTGAACACCTACAAGATAAACATGCTTGAAAAAATGGTTTCCATTTGGTAACATGAATAATAGGATAAGACTTAAACCAAGCATTGAACCAAAAATTTGTAGAATACCTTTACTTTACTAACCACCTAATATATTTCTTAATCAAACTCTTTAGCATGAAGTTCCATGTCATCAAGCCTCTAAGTAGGGCTTTTTTCCTTAACAATTTTATTTCATTCATAGAACCCTATATATTTTTGAAGTCATATTGTTTTCTGAACTCTTTTGTTGATATTTGAATAAACTTCAATCAAGTTTTTTCCCTTATTCTAAAATCATAAATCTACAATTTTGCAATTCTATCCCTCTAATTTTCTTTTCTTTGCAAACCCTATTCCACTTATAAAGAGAAAACCTACTCCAAAAAAAGGAGAAAACCTAATTTTTTTATTCACATCCTTTCTAAAGAAAATACCTTTTCATTTTAAGAAATTTAGATTATAAACCTATTGATAATATTGAAAGTAACATCATATATAGAGCTATATTGCAATATAGTCTTTATGGATTGTAGCCTTTTAGCCATGGTTAAGAACTTACCTTTACAACTTATAAATCAAGATTCAATTCTATCCAAAATTATATCCCAATGCTACTTCTTCTTTCTTTTATTAGGCAAAGCAATACCTAGATATGTTAATAGTAATTTCCAACTTTAAAATCTAAAATATCCGTAATATTTTGTTATAAATCTAGGATTGCAATAACAAAGATCCCATATTTTGTAGTATTAACCAATTGTCTAGTTGTTAAATATATATAACTTGAATCTATTGGCCAAGGACAACATTATACAATGTAATCAATTGTAAGAGTATATGCAATCATTGTATGATGCATTTAAAATCAATTTATGTAATAAGTTGATGGGCCCATGGTTTAACTTTGTCATAGTTAAAATTTATAAACTTTCTATGCCTAATATGGAAGGGTACATGTTACCCTTCACGACCATGCTCTTAAGGAACTCACAATGATTCGTTAATACAATACAATAACCAGTAGCATAAAGTAATCAAATGACGAAGTATGCAGTTATAAATCAAAAATAAAACAGTGCCTCTTCAAGGAGGGTAGATCCCCACCGCAATCGGGAAAATACTAATGCGAATATGCAAATGAGTAAATTGATAAAAAATATGATTAAAAACTACACACTTGGATAGCTAAATAATAAAACTACACACTTGGATAATATTGTAGAACATAGCCGATGGCTATGTTATTTGGTATGTAACATGGCTCCCTTCCTCAAAAATATTTGTCCTCAAAGCTGGAAAATACTGGAAAATACTTTCAGGTTGCCATGTAGCATCTTCTTCTGGTACGTCCTGCTATTTTATGAGAAATTCTTGGATGTGACAAGATCTCAGTATATGTGTTCTGCTTTGTAGAATTGCTTCTAGCTGGAAATATATACACCCTTCTTCATCTAGTATTGGTAATTCTGACTAAGATTTCACTTTTTGGCCGATCACCTTCTTGAGACAGGAAACATGAAATACTGGATGTATACATGATGAGGGAGGCAACTATAGTTGATATGCCAATTCTCCAATGCGATGCATAATTTTGTAAGGACCATAAAATCATGAAGCCAACTTTTGATTGGACTTGATCTTCAATGAAAATTGTTTGTAGGGCTGCAAATGCAGGAACACCATATTACCAATATTTAATTCCCTTTCCAAACGATGTGTGTCTTGCTAATGCTTCATACGATTTTGTGCTTGGACCAAATTGTCTTTGAGAATGGTGAGCATTAAATATTGTTGTTGAAACCAATCATCTACTTGGGCCACTTTGGAGGATCCTGGTACATAATATGCTACTGTTGGTGGCTTAGTTCCATACAATGATTCAAAAGGAGACATCTTGATGGAGTAATGGTAAGAAGTGTTGTACCACCATTCTACCAATGATAACCACTAACTCCATTGATATTGTTTATCCTAAACAAAATATCTTAGGTAGGTACCCAAACATTTTTTAACTACCTCCATTTGACCATTTGTTTGTGGATGGTATGTAGAAGACATATTTAATTTGGTACCACTAAGTTGAAATAATTCTCTCCAAAAATTGCTAGTAAATATGGGATATCGATAATCCATAAATACCTTAGCCACTTTGCTTGCTGAAAATGGATGTTGTAGAGCCTAAAAGTGAGCATATTTGGAGAGGCGATCGACTACCACAAAAATGATTGTTTTGCCTTCTGACTTAGGAAGACCTTCAATAAAATTCATAGAAATATGTTCCCACCAATGATCTGGAATGGGTAATGGTTGAAGCAACCCTGGTGATTTAACTGTTTCACCCTTATTATGTTGGCATACTTCACATTCAAATACCCATTATTTGATCTCTGCTTTTAATACTTTCCAACCAAAAGATTGTTTAACCCGCATATAAGTTTTCAAAAAACCTGAATGTCCTACTAACGAAGAAGCATGTGAATCATCTAGAATCCTTGATTTGATTGTCAAGGTGTGTGGAATGTAAATGTGATTATTCCTTCTTAATATTTTATCTTCATAGGAGAAAAGAGGGTGCTTGGATGAACCCGATGATAATTCTTGAATTATTTGAGCAGTTTCACTATTGGACAACCATTCTTCTTGTAACTGAGATACCAAATGAGAACAAGGACCTAAAATAGCATTAATAACAACTTAATCTTCATATTTTATGTATAATGCATCTATTTCCACGTTTTCTTTCTCTTTCTTGTACTCGATAACGAAATCATATCCCAATAATTTAGTTAGCCACTTGTTTTGTTCTGTATAAGAAAATCATTGTTCTAGAAAATGCTTGAGACTGCTATGATATGTTTTTATAATGAAACAACTACTGATTAACTAGTGTCTCCATTTCTCCACAGTGTGTAGAATAGCCAACATTTCTTTTTCATATGTAGATCTTCCTATATTTTTTACCGAAAGTTGTTTACTTTAGAATGCTAAGGGATGACCTTCCTGCATTAACATGTTGGACATTTTGAGTTCCTAAGCTAAAATTTGTCATTGATGTCAAAAGGACCTATGTAAATAAGCACTATGATTCTGCTCCACAAAGAGCTTCATGAGAAGAAAAGGTTTTGATAAAAGGTTCTAGAAGGGATGCATAGCATTTGGTTCCAAAAGGAGCTTCAAGGGAAGCTTAGAAAAAGGTTTTTATGAAAACCAAGGAAGGCAAGGAAAGTGTTTTTTTAAAACTAATGGATGGCATATTTGAAATGGTTTTTTCTTAAAACCCAAGTTGGCTTTTCGTTTTATCAAAAAATGTGCCCCTATGATGGAGAAATTTAAATTTAAAGGCTTAGTTTAAATATAAATTGATTAAAAATTTAAATTTAAATTTTAAAATTAAATAAAAGGTTTTTTCCCTCCTTTATTATTGGCGCCGCCGACGTCATGAGGGCAATGTTAAAAGGGCCGACGTATTCGCATTGAAGGATGGCTTATATAAATAATCCAAAAGTTTTCCATTTAATAAACCTAAGTCGTGTCGCATGATTTTAAAAAACCCAAAGTATTTCTGCATCCAAATATTGCGCAAAAAATTTCATGGAGTGTGACATGGGCAGTCAAGTCTTGGACGATCAAATTTTTGGCACCTTGTGAGGAAAGCACATACGGCTTAAGGAAGAGAGTTCCCAAGGAACTCACATGGGTAGTGTTAGCTCACGTGGCTTAGCTTCCTCTTGGCAGCACGGTGGGCAGAGGTTCAAAATGCCAAGGCCCTTCGAGGGCTCCTTTGAGGTATGCACTCTGACTCCGATATTTGTAGGGGTAAATATTTTAATTAAAATATTTTCTTCCTAAAGTTTGATTATGATTTTTATGGGAGATATAAGGTTGAGCAAGCTTTAATATTTTAATAAGGTTTGATTATAATTTTTGTGGGAGATATAAGGTTGAACAAGCTTTAATATTTTAATAAGGTTTGATATTTAATTAATGTGAGATATTGCCTAAGAAAGCTTTGTTATTATTTTTGAGTGCAAAAGCGTTGAAAGGAATGATATAAAATATTTGATTTATTTTATGGTATAAGTGGTTTGTGGAGTGACAAGGTTATGCAATGTTTTGATTTATTTTATTTTATGGTACAAGTGGTTTTAGGAGTGAGAAGGAAGTTGTGCATTAATTCTTAAGAAGGTTTTCTAAATTAAAATCCTTGGTAAATATTATTGTGAAGTGGAGTAATGTTGATTATTTTGTGATATTCTAACCCTTGTGAAGATTGGCAAAAGAATATTATGATTGTGGCAGATTTCCAAAGAGGCTTCTTCATATTCATAAAAGGTATGGGCACTTTATCCTATTGATTATGGTGGTTGATTTCTAAAAATGTCTTTGGAGTGAAAAGGATTGATTGTCGTTTCATTTTCGAAAGTGATTGGTTTAATGCTTCAAGGTTTTTTGGATTGAGAGTTGTGATTAAACCTTGTTTTATAAGCATTGTTGTTGGAGCCCATTGGTTGTGCAAAGAACTTGAAATTGAGTTAGAAGAGAACATGAGTATCATTGTTATGTGAGATTTGTTGTTGAGCATTGTTGGAAACATTTTGAGTTGATTGATACATGCTTGGACTAGGGTTTGTGAGAAAGGATTGTTCATTGATGTGATTGGTTGAGTTGAGTTGATTGAGCCTAGTCAAGTGGATGCATGTGGTTGTTCAAGTTCCATAAAATAATCTTTTCTATATTCTTGATTTGAGTTGAGATTGATATTTGAGAATAGAACATATAGAGTCCCTAACAATTCTCTTTATGCTTTTATGAGATTGATTTGAGTTGAGAGTGGGATTTGAGTATAGAACATATAGAATCTATAACAATTATCTTTATTCTTCTATGAGATTGATTTGAGTTGAGATTGGGATTTGAGTATAGAACATAATGCATCTCTAATAATTCTCTTTATGCTTTTCTGAGATTGAGTTGAGATATTGATTGAGCATTATGTATAGAAAATATTGAGTCTCTAACAATTCTCTTTATGATTCTATGAGATTAGACAAGTTATGTGTGGACCTATTAAGCAGATTTGAGCAGGTTCTGTGTGGACTTGTTGAGCATATTTGGATAGTTTCTGTGTGGAACTGTTGAGCAGATTTGGACAGGTTCTGTGTGGACCCGTTGAGCAGATTTGAGCAGGTTCTGTGTGGACCTGTTGACCAGATTTGGATAAGTTCTGAGTGAGCTTGTTGAGTAGATTTGGATAATTTATGAGTGAGCTTGTTCAAAATATTTGAGAAGGTTCTGAGAGAACCTATTGAGATAGAGCTTTAGAGGTGACATAGTATAGAGGACAAAGTCTCAGTGGATAGAGATCCAACAACCAGGACAATTGAAGACAGATCTAAGTGAGGAGTCTTCAAGTGGAGAGAGATCCACCGATCAGTGCAGTAGAGAGATAAAGTCTTCTAGAATATCACTAGCCATAGAAGAAGGGGAAAGAGTTCTCCTGTGGAAGAGATCCATGAACTTGATATTAGGGGATCAACATCTCCTTTGGACAGAGGTCCATAAACATTGTAATTGGGAAGGATTCCAAAAGAGATTGATTGAGAAAATTTTAGTAAAATATTTTCTTCGTGGAGTAGCCCACATTGGGTGAACCATGTAAATTGTGGTGTCTCTATTGTGTATGGTGTTTTGTGCATTTCTTTGATTACTGCTATTGATACTTCTATCTATACACTACATAATATTGAATTGAAAGAAAAAGTAAAATAGGGTCTTATACTATTCACCCCCCTTCTCAGTATAAGCTTGTGTTCTTCAATTGGTATCAGAGCGGGTTCCTTCAGAAGAGTTTGACAACTTGAAGAAAAAGTGGTCTAAGAACACAATGGATCAAAAGGATCAAATATACAGACCCTTCAATAATGTAGTACCAATATTTGATGGAAGTGACTTCTTGTATTGGTGTATATTGATAATATTTTACTTGATGGCACTTGGAAATGAAGTTTGATATGTAGTGGAACTTGGATATGATTCAACAACCAATCCTACTACAAATAATGAAGGTAAGCTTCTAATGCATGCAAATTCAAGAGCTATGAATGCAATTATAAAAGGGTTGCATATAGCAGAATCTATGAAGGTTATGGAATGTAAAACAACAAAAGAAATGTGGGAACTTCTGAATGAAATATATGAAGGAGATAAAGGAGTCAGAATGGCTAAGATCAAAAATCTCAAAAGAGAATTTGAGAACCTAAGAATGAGGGATGATGAAAACATTCGTAAATATCTCAACAAGGTTGATGAACTTGTACATGAGATGAAAGGTCTTGGAATGAAGGTTGATGAATCTGATGCTTGTGATAAGATCTTGAGGACTATTCCAAAAAGGTATAGTGAAAAGGTTTCTTCTATAGAAACATCAATTGATAGTGATTATTTGACAAGGAATTCTTTTCTTGGCATGATTACTAATTTTGAGATAAGAAAAAAATATCCTATTCCTCCGAAAGAAGTTGCTTTCAAAGTAGACAAAAAGAAAAAGGGAAAGAAGATAAAATAAAGCAATGAGTCATCCAGTGATGAAGAAGCAAATTATGGCAGAAGAGATAGAGGTTCCAAAAGACCCATAGATCTAAGATCTATTAAATATTTCAATTGTGGATGGTATGGACACTGTGCAACAAAATGCAAAGATCCAAAGAACAATAATGATGAAGAAAAATAGGTTCACAGATACAAGGAATCAGAAAGACACAGGTACCATAAGAAAAGCAAGGATGGACAAAGCAGACAAGGAAAGAAGTTCTTCCAGATACAAAAGAGAAGCTACTATGCAAAAAATTCAAGTAAGTACTCAATTGATAGTGATGCTATTTTTTCAGACAATGATAGAGATGAAGTCCTATTTATGGTTAAAGAGAAAGATGATTGCACTAGATGTGGTAAATTTAGAAATCTTGAAGATGATTGCACTAGGGATGGTTATAGTTTCAGTGAGGATGATTTTGAATATTCACTTGAAAGACCATATGAGAATCTTCTAATGGATTTGGAAGATAAAGAAAGTGATCCTATAGAAGATAAGCCAAAAGGAAGTAATGATAAGGACAAAGGCAAACAAATATAATATTATTCAGTAGATAATGGTTATGATCTCAAGGGAGAACTTATCTATGCCCTTGACATAGTAAAGAAGGTTAGAAAGCAACACTCCAAGCTTGAAATTCAGTTTCAAGAATGTGATGAAGAAAGGTTATTGCTCATAGAGGATTTAGAGAAGTACAAGGCTAAGGCAATCAAGTTCAAGGATAAGTTAGAAGCAAATATTTTGGAATGTGAGAAGTTAGCACAATAAGTGGCTACTCTAAAATAAGATTTAAAGGACTCTAAGATCAATATGAAGAGTTTCACAAATAGCTCATCCATGGACAACATCGAACATCATGTTCATCAGGTCTTGGATTTGGAAAGGTTCAAAAGAAATAGGAAAAATAATCTACTTCAAATATTGATGAAGAAGAAACTTCAGAAGAAGATACATCAGAAGAAGACAATTTAAGTTAAAAGTGGGACATCAGAGGATGAGTTGGACAACAAAGAGTTCAACAAAGAAAGGAACAATGCACAAAGAAGATATAAATGGAACAACAATCAGAACATGAGACCAATGAGGTCAAGATAAGGAGGCTTCAATGGAATATGATTTTCATGTCACAGGTTTGAACACATGTCTTCACAGCGCAGGACCCATGAAAGACAGGTATATGGAAAATAATAGCTTTTCCAAGGTTATTGTTACTCATGAAATGAGTTTGGTCACAAGGCAATGAATTGCAGGGTTCATGACAGAAGAAGATATGGCTTCACTAGGAGAAATCCTGAGACAATTGCACATCCAAGGAATAATAACATTAAGTGTTATAAATGCAATAATGATGGACACATAGTAAGATGGTGTAGAGAAAATACTCTAGAAACAGTCATGAAAAAAAACAAGAATATGAACACAAACAAGAATATGAACAGAAATAGGAATATGAACAGAAACAAGAAGATGAACAGGAATAGAGACTTAGAAAAGAATAAGAACAAGAACAAGGATGAGAACCGAAACAAGAACATGGATGAGAACAAGAACATGAACAAGAATAGAAGTGATGATAGGAACAAGGATGATGACTTGGAAAGAAACAGTGAGCAGATTCAGAAGACTCACCGAAGAAGAGAGAAAGATAAAGGTACAAATCTATGCTTTCAGAGAGTAGAAATACTCCCACCCCAAAATTAACCACCCCATGTGGAGGTGGGGGAGGGGCTAAGCTAAGAGGATCATTCTTAGCCCCGAGACCCAAAGGTGAACCTTTGCCATTGATGTCAAAGGGGGAGAGATTTGTGTATTGGGGAGATATTTGATATGAAATTTTATATTTGAGAGAGCATTGAGCCAGGGGGAGCAAAGTCCCAGGGGGAGCAAAAAAGAAGGTCAAGTTTCAATAAATGAATATGGGTTGCCATCAATGATTGTTGGACATTTTGAGTCCCTAAGCTAAAAGTTGTCATTGATGTCAAAAGGACCTATGTAAGTAAGCACTATGATTTTGCTCTACAAAGAGCTTCATGAGAAGCAAAGGTTTTGATCAAAGGTTCTAGAAGGGATGCATGGCATTTGGTTCCAATAGGAGCTTCAAGGTAAGCTTAGCAAAAGGTTTTTAATGAAAACCAAGGAAGGCAAGGAAAGATTTTATTTAAAACCAATGGATGACAGATTTGAAATGGGTTTTTATTAAAACCCAAGTTGGATTTTTGTTTCATCGAAAAAGGTGCCTCGGTGATGGAGAAATTTAATTTCAAAGGTTTAGTTTAAATTTAAATTTAAATTTGAAAATTAAATAAAAGGTTTTTCCATCCTTTTTTATTGGCACCGCCGACGTCATGAGGGTAATGTTAAAAGGGCCGACGTATTATCATTGAAGGATGGCTTATATAAATAAGCCAAAGGTTTTCCATTTAATAAACCTAAGTCATGTCACATGATTTTCAAAAACCCAAAGTATTTCTACATCCGAATATTGTGCAACGAATTTTATGGAGTGTGACGTGGGCAGTCGAGTCATGGACGATCAAAGTTTTGGCACCTTGTGAGGAAAGTGCATGCAGCTTAAGGAAGAGAGTGGCCAAGGCACTCACGTGGGTAGTGTTAGCTCACACGGCTGAGTTGCAACTTGGCAGCACAGTGGGCAGAGGTTCAAAACGTCAAGGCCCTTCGAGGGCTCCTTTGAGGTATGCACTTCGACTCTGATATTTGCAGGGGTAAATATTTTAATTAAAATATTTGCTTGCTAAGGTTTGATTATGATTTTTGTGGGAGATATAAGGTTGAACAAGCTTTAATATTTTAATAAGGTTTGATATTTTATTAATGTAAGATATTGCCTAAGAAAGCTTTGTTATTATTTTTGAGTGCAAACGTGTTGAAAGGAAGGATATAATATATTTGATTTATTTTATGGTATAAGTGGTTTGTGGAGTGACAAGGTTATGCAATGTTTTGATTTATTTTATTTTATGGTACAAGTGGTTTTAGGAGTGATAAGGAAGTTGTGCATTAATTCTTAAGAAGGTTTTCTAAATTAAAAGCCTTGGTAAATATTATTGTGAAGTGGAGTAATGTTGATTATTTTGTGATCTTCTAACCCTTGTGAATATTGGCAAAAGAATATTATGATTGTGGCAGATTTCCAAAGAGGATTCTTCATCTTCATAAAAGGTATGGGCACATTATCCTATTGATTATGGTGGTTGATTTCTAAAAATATATTTGGAGTGAAAAGGATTGATTGTGGTTTCCTTTTCGAAAGTGATTGGTTTAATGCTTCAAGGTTTTCTAGATTGAGAGTTGTGATTAAACCTTGTTTTATAAGCATTGTTGTTGGAGCCCATTGGTTGTGCAAAGAAATTGAACTTGAGTTAGAAGAGAACATGAGTATCATTGTTATGTGAGATTTGTTGGAAATATTTTGAGTTGATTGATACATGCTTGGACTAGGGTTTGTGAGAAAGGGTTGTTCATTGAGGTGATTGGTTGAGTTGATTTTATTGAGCCTAGTCAAGTGGATGCATGTGGTTGTTCAAGTTCCATAAAAAAAACTATTCTATATTCTTTATTTGAGTTGAGATTGAGATTTGAGAATAGAAAATATAGAGTCTCTAACAATTCTCTTTATGCTTCTATGAGATTGATTTGAGTTGAGATTGAGATTTGAGTATAGAACATATAGAGTCTCTAAAAATTATCTTTATGCTTCTATGAAATTGATTTGAGTTGATATTGGGATTTGAGTATAGAATATATTGAGTCTCTGACAATTATCTTTATGCTTCTATGAGATTGGACAAGTTCTGTGTGGACCTATTGAGCAGATTTGAGCAGGTTATGTGTGGACCTGTTGAGAATATTTGGACAAGTTCTGTGTGGACCTGTTGACTAGATTTGGATAGGTTCTATGTGGACCTATTGAGCAGATTTGAGTAGGTTCTATGTGGACCTGTTGAGCAGATTTGGACAAGTTTTGAGTGAGCTTGTTGAGCAGATTTGGACAAGTTATGAGTGAGATTGTTGAGCAGATTTGAGAAGGTTTTGAGTAAACCTATTGAGATAGATATTTTGAGGTGACATAGTATAGAGGACAGAGTCTCAGTGGATAGATATCCATCAGTCAGGATAATTTAAGACAGATCTGAGTGAGGAGTGTTCAAGTGGAGAGAGATACACTAGTCAGTGCAGTTGAGAGATAGAGTCTTCTAGAATATCACTACCCAAAGCAGAAGGATAAAGAGTTCTCCTGTGGAAGAGATCCATGAACTTGAGATTAGGGGATCAACATATCCTTTGGACAAAGGTCCATAAACATTGTAATTGGAAAGGATTACCAAAGAGATTGATTGAGAAAATTTTAGTAAAATATTTTCTCCGTGGAGTAGCCCACATTGGGTGAACCATGTAAATTGTGGTGTCTCTATTGTGTATGGTGTTTTGTGAATTGATTTGATTACTGCTATTGATACCGCTATCTATACATTGCATAATATTGAATTTAAAGAAAAAGTAAAAAGGGGTCTTATACAGTTCATCCCCCCTCTTAGTATAAGCTTGTGTTCTTCATAACACTGCCCCAATACCTATTCTTGAAGCATCACATTTGATTACGAATGGTTTGTGAAAATTCGGAGTTGCCAAAATTGGAGTAGTACACTTTGAATCTTTGAGAGCCTCAAAGGCTTAAGTGGCTGCATCTGACCAATGAAAAGCATCCTTATTTGTTAGGGTTGTGAGAGGAGCTACAATTTTACCATAGTTATGCACAAATTTGTGATAGTAGCCAGTGAGACCTAAAAAACCTTGAATTTTCTTGAGGGTTTTAGGTAAGGACCAATCCTAAATTACCTTTATCTTATTGGGGTCCACTTTAACACCTTCATGAGAAACTATATGACCCAGGTACTCCACTTCTTAAACACCAAAAGAGCATTTGGAGTGTTTGACAAACAATTTTTCCCTGTGTAGTATATGAAGAACCCTTCCCACATGCAACAAATGATCATTCCAAGATTTACTATAGATGAGTATGTAATCGAAAAAGACTAGAACAAATTTCCAAAGGAAAGGATGAAACACCTGGTTCATGAGACTTTGGAATGTAGATGGGGTATTAGTGAGACAAAAATGTATGACCAGGAATTCATAACGACCTTCATGGGTTTGGAAAGCCGTTTTGGGAATATCTTCTTCCCTAACTATAATTTGGTGAAACCCTAAAAATAAGTCCAATTATATAAAAAAATTTGCACCATGTAGTTCATCTAATAGATCATCAATGACAGGTATAGGTAATTTATATTTGATGGTGATTTTGTTAAGAGGACGAAAATCTGGACACATACGCCAAGAATTATCTTTACGATGAGCCAAAACTAATGGTGAAGAATAGGGGCTAGTACTGTGATAGATGACTCAGTGTTCTAATAGTTCTTGGAAAATTTTCTCAATTTTTGTTTTTTGAGGTTGGGGATATCGATAAGGATGACCATTAGGAGGAAGAATTCCTGGAACAAGGTGTATGGCATGGTCATGGGATCTTTTGGGAGGTAGTCCCTTTGGTTCTTGGAAGACCTCATCATAGTTGGCCATAATGTTTTGTAGATCTTCTGATTAGATTTATGGCATATCTTGTGCTTGCATTTCCATACAATTAATTTGAGCAATGAATCCATAACTACCTTTTCTTAATATTTTTCCATACTGTGCGAACTTACTATATTTTATGGAGGTGTTGGAATTCCTTGGAGGTGAATGGTCTTCCCATTTTATTTCCATTCAACAAAGCACTACTTGTAATTAAAACCGATTGTGGTTTCCATTTGTTCTAACGAAGTGACTCCCAAGATAACTTATAAATTCCCTAAATTCATAATAAAAAGAGGACCATACCAAGTATAACTTCCCATTTATAATGAAATGGAAGATGTTTTACCAATACATTGAGCACTACTCCCACTCATAGTTCTAATTTGAAATTTATCTTGATTGGAGGAGTAGATGTGCAAGTTTAATACCTTGGAAAGCCTTGTGTCAATAAAGTTGTGAGTACTACCTGAATCAATTAATACAATTACCTTCCTTTGTCAAATGAATCCTGCTACTTTGATTGTGTGGTGAGCGATAACCCCATAAGAGTATGTACTAAAATTTCCATAGTATCTTCCTCAGCTACAACCTCATTTCAATTTGGCCTTCGTCTATGGGATCCTCAGGAGAGCTGTTCTCCTCTATTTCTTCATCTTCCTTGTCAGTATATTCAGTTTGAAATTTTTGTCATGGTACACATGCCTAATATTTTGGATGGTTATTGTGACATTTATAGCAAAAATATCTTTATGGTTGATCATTTCTACAAAAATAGTTGTTGCGGTATTGAGGTCGACCATATGAATCATGTCATATGGATGTCGCCATTTGCACCTTCTTCTCAACCAACTGGGTAATCCATATATAGGCATCTATAGTGGATGGATCTTGTAGATCCACTTTGAATTTAATATTCTCTTTCAATCCATTTCTAAAAGTAGCTACCACTACATCGGTTTGTACATTTCTTGCATAGGAAAGCAGGCTAGTGAATTTTGATATATAATCCAGTATGAATCTTGTTTGCTTAAGTGATAACAACCACACCATGTAAGAATATGAGGATCCTTCATAAAATATATTAAGAAAGTATTTGGTGAAATCATCCCAGTATATGGTTTTTCCCTTCTTGTGTTTGAGCCATACAAACCATTGATAAGCTTCAATACCTAGTTTGGAAGTAGCAAAAGGAATTTTTTTTGAATCTTGAATTCGGTATAATTCTAAAATGCCTTCCATTTTGACTATCCACCCACATGGATCATGACCCTCAAAGGTGGAAATATCAATGCATGGAAAATTGATCCCATTAGGACCTCTTGGTGGTTGGTAAACTTCATTTCTATCTTGGTCTTCATTGTGCCTATATCGATGGAAGTGATTTTGGGTAGGACCTCTTTGTTGTTCATAAACGTCTTCATTGTTGATATCCTCATCATTCCGTTATCCATTGAAGCAATTTTTGGGACTACCATTATGACCTCTTTGTTGTGCATAAAATTCTTCTCCATCATGATCCTCATTGTTCTAGTTTTTATGGGGGTGATTTGGGCTAGGAGGATTTTGTTGACTTTGTCTTTCCAATAGCTGGGTCACCTTTGCATTTAAGTTGGTCATACTTTCCAATAGTGTTTGTATTGCCTTTGCAATTTTATTAGAGATCCCTATTTCCTCATGTGTGAGGTTCTCATGGGAAGAATTTAGGGAATTATTAGATGCCATATTGTTAAATAATGGATGACAGGGATCAAAACTATTAATTTGTAAAGGAGAAGAATTATGTGTACCTTTGTTTCTAGGAGGTATTCTTGGTGACTTCAAGAACTCTTCATTTGAATTCTTTGAGCTTGTTAATCACCCATTTGGTCCTTTGGTACAACTTCCACTCATACACTTTCCAAGTAGTATTGCTTACAATTTCACCTTTGATTTCTGCAAAAAATTGGCAAAAATTTGTTTGTGTTCCACTTCAACTGCAATGCGGATTGAATCTCCTCTTTGCGGCTTTCTAGTTTACTCAACAACTTTCGAATGGTTTACTATGTAACTTTCAAATTTGAAATACTTGAGCCACCAATTTGACACATTGACTATACTCTATTGGACACCGATTTGACAGATCGATTTCACACCAATTTGACTATACTTGATGTGACACCAACTTGACACACTGGTTTGACAAACTAACTCAATTATTTGACACCTTGACAACACTTGACATAGTTTGACAAGTTTGCAACTAACCTATGATACGAGCACACATGAGATAGATAGAAACAAAAATACGAGGATAATAAACCTTCGATGGATAGGATGACGGTTAAGATGAAGCACATGGGACCCAAAGACAATGAGACACTGCCACACTCTAGTGAGGAATCTAAAGATAGTGACACCACATGAATCTAATGAGGAACGATACAACATGAATATAGGATATCCACAACTATTTAACTGACACGACCCTAGAAAAGAATGACATGACACAAGGATAGGGGACCACAGATAATTAACCAGACTACTAACTAAGTTATGCTACTCTGACGAGTACGAAACATGTAACGATTAACCTTCTGACTAGGCAACCAGACTACTATGGGTTTGCACGCATGGGAGAGTGCTTACAGGTATGTGATCGAAGTCACACCCTTGAAGGTGTCATGAACACGTTATAAGTGCTTTGGATGTACTCCCATAATGAATGTGGGATAAATGTCCCAAAGTGAAAGGAAAAAAAATATTAAAATGAATGTACCTTAGGTTATGGCGGAAAATAGTTTTTATCGTGAACTGTGATTGGTCGAGAGGTGTATGTTGTGGTGCATGACTTATTTTCATCCGACTCTATGTTATAGTCTGAATTTTAGCATTTGATTCAAGTTCGCCTAATTTGTTCTTGGTGCAGGAATTTTTGTGTTTCAGGAATCACCCACATTACAAATTTTTAGGTTTAATTGTGACTTGGGACTGTGCTCTGTGCTCGAACCGTATGGTTTTTATTCCTCGTGGTGCTGACTGCCAATATAACCAATGTGATTGGTGTATGATATGACTGAGATGTTCACCTAGAATAGTTGGTGTTTACTCCTACATGACTTCTTGTTTACACAATGCTATGAGTTATTCAGAACGCTTGCATTAATGGCACCCATCCAGTGTTGAGTAAGAGTGCCCTGCGATATTATCTTCCGCATCATGCTACTACTATAGGGCCCAGTATTGCTTACAAATGAATTCTTACTAGTGTGCGTGAGGTAATATAAGACATCACTGCTCTAGGAAATTGACTATATGATACCACTTGGAAAAGTACAAGTTACGCTTCATGACTTGCTCTTAAGGAACTCACAATAATTTGCTAATACAATCCAATAAACAGTAGCATAAAGTAATCAAATGAAGTATGCAGTTATAAATCAAAAATAAAATAGTGCCTCTTCAAGGAGGGTAGATCCCCACCGCAATCAAGAAAATACTAATGCGAATACGCAAATGAGTAAATTAATGAAAAAGATGATTAAAAACTACACACTTGGATAGCGAAATAATAAACTACACACTTGGATAATATTGTAGAACATGACCGACGACTATGCTATTTGGTATGTAACATAACCTGATGTGCTTTAAGCAAAGCATGAATTGCTTCAAGTCATAAGGAATATGAATCTAGAGTATTTCTAGCTTGTGTTCATTGTTTCCTATCTAGGATATGTTGAGAAGCAACACCCCCCCACTGAAAAAATGAAGTTCCATCCTTTGAAAGTTTTACTTTGCATTCTTTTAGCAGGGACCCTCTTGAGTTTTTTTCTGGTTTTGCATTCCATATTTTTCTTGCATCCTTTGTCAAAATTTGCCTTCATCAAAGCATCCAAGTAGGCTTGCATGCAACATTGATCTCAATTTAAAACTTCTGAAAGTTTGCATGTTAAAATGTATTAATTCATGTTGATGCATTTTCTCCTAATCCCTGATGAATTTTAGCGTTCTGTTTGCAGATTCGGATACCCTTTTGCCTTGTTTAGATCCTTGCAAATTTTCATCAAATTCTGGCCACTTTGAGTTTTTGTCATTTATCTCTACACTAAAAAGAGCAAGGCATGAAAGTGTCACGAAATCGTGACACATTGGAGAGAAAAGGCACAAGTCAGGCTGGGTGTCACGAAATCGTGACACATTGGAGAGAAAAGGCACAAGTCAAGGGGTGTCGCGAAATCGCGACGTCGCGAAATCGCGACACGTTCCAAAGCAAGCGCCAAGGGCATCAACAGAAGCAAAGGGAGAGCAAGGCTGGGTGTCACGAAATCGCGACACGCCAGAGCTACCAAAGGGAAGCCTTCAGCCGTAAGAAGGGAAACCAAAGGCAAAAGCAGCTAAGGCAAAAGCTTTGGGTGTCGCGAAATCGTGACACGCCAAAGGCAAAAGACGCCTAGGGTACGGACCGTCGCGATTTCGCGACATGTCGCGAAATCGTGACATGTCGCGGTTTCGCGGCGGGTCCAAGCAGGAAGAAGCTAAGTCAAAAGGGAAGCTAAGGCAAAGTCGAAGAAGCCCAAGGCGCAAACGCGTAGCGAAATCGCGACGTCGCGAAATCACGATGTTTTTCGGAGAAGAAGCCCAAGGTGCAAACACGTCGTGAAATCGTGATGTTTTTCGGAGAAGAAGCCCAAGGCGCAAACGCGTAGCGAAATCGTGACGCATTTCGGAGAAGGTTGCCAAGGCATGGAAAGGGCGCGATTTCGTGACATGTCGCATTTTCGTGGCGCATGGAGCAAGAAGGTTGCCAAGGCATGGAAAGGGTGCGATTTCGTGACATGTCACGAAATCACGACACGTCACGTTTTCATGGTGCATGGAGCAAGAAGGTTGCCAAGGCATGGAAAGGGCACGATTTCATGACATGTCACGAAATCGTGACATGTCGCGTTTTCGCGGCCATGGCAGGAAAACAACACGAAATGAAAAAAGTAGCTGGAAACGTACACGTGTCACGATTTTTGTGACACGTGTCAACACAAAGCAAGCCAACATATAATGAACTTTAGGGTTTCGATTTAACTTTAGAGTTTTAATCTGATTTAATTAAAGTACTAATCCTTGTTTTGTCTTTTTTGCAGAAAGCCATCTGGCACTTGCATGATAGCGGGAGTAATGGCGAGAAAGATAAAGTCAGGCGCAATTTAATCGAGGGCCGTCACATTAAAATTTGAGATGCCAGGAATTGCTGGTTCATCCAGATTTTTACAGATCTGGCCGCAAAGAGACTTTACGGTGACTAAGCATCCATCCATTTAATGGAATAGGTCAAGAATTGGCCGAAAAATGAAAATATCTACACACAGTTACCGGAATTTGCCGATGGATGCATTTAACAAAAATTTATGGCGGAAGTAATGGCGTGTAGAGATTTTCAACTCAGAGATGGCTCTACGAAGATGAAATGTCAGAGAAGTGGTGACTCATCCAAATTTCCCAAGGGAATTAATGAGGACATTTACACACAGTTGCGGGTGGATGCAAGTGGCATTAAAATTCTGCCTTCTCCATTTATGGCAAGTAACTGCAACTGATTTGCAGAATGGTTAAGTTTTATCGAAACTCTATTTTAAAAAGGCCTTATATTGTAAAACCCGGGTAGTAGAGTTTAAGGTGATAAGATTTAGGGTTTGAGAAGAAGATATTTTTGAAAAGATCAGGGTCTATCCTGAGTCTATAAATACTTCTTCTGAATGTAATCGCAGGAGGCAGAAACTTAGAATAAAAGGCTATTGAAGCAATTTCTTGCAAATCTTGTTAAATGCTTTATTCCGGACTTGGAGTTGATGTGCTTTTTGCTTTACGTGATAGCGTGGCCGGGAGCCTAATCTCTTTCGGATTGTGCTAAGTTCATTTTCTTTTGTTTTCATCTCGTTAAAGTTTATTAAATATATGCTGTAAATCCGTGTTATCAAGATTAAATATGCTGTTGGGCTTCATTTGTTTTATTGTATGCTAGGGAAAACCACAGATTTAAGGTTCAGGTCTATTCTAATTGCTCTATCCTCACTGTGTGAGCTATGCTACTGGTGAGAGATACCAATTTTAATCGACTTCCCTTCTGTTTATGATTTTCTTTCAGATCTGTTTCATCTCTGTCTTATGCTCTTAGTAGAAGGTGATCTTAGAAAGCTGGACACCTTCTTCTTTGATTTGTTCTATTGTGAAGCTGATAGTATAAATAAAATTGGTAGTTTTGGTTTTACAGCTAAGTTTGATAGACTTCTCTTTCTGCCTTACCCTACTCTCTCTGTTCTACTCGTGAAATGATCCATTTTTATTTTCTTTTAAATTTGTCTTTTATTTAAATCTGCTGACATATAAAGAGCTAGATCAAAGAACTGATTTTAAATCTGATTATCCACAAAAGTAACAACTTCTAAACATTATTGAACAAGTTCAGAACCCGTTGTAAGGTAACAGACAGTCCATTTTGAAAACTATTCCAGAAGTGGAAAAGAGTGAATAGACATTCGACCCAACTCTGTAACTCACACCTTGGATAACCAGACAAGATCCTAAAGTGAGTGGGATTTATCCCTTATAAGTGTTATCAGAGTTTCATGCTCATTCTTCACAGGGTGTGTATAAAAGTCGGACCAACATTTAAAATGGCGCTAGAAGGAGGGCCAAGTTCAGTAGTCTGTTAAGGATTGTAAGATTATAAGTTGCTTGTGAAAAGCTGGATTCTACATACAGGGTAACAAGGTCCCACCCCAGAGCTGGAGAGCTCCTTGTGCCTGAATTAGAAACTCCAAGAAGAAGTAGCCTCAGAAGGGCCAAGTCTCTGTCTGAAATAGTTTTATCACCACTGGTAGTTACTCCAACTACAACTCAGAATATCATCGTCAATCAAGTAGTAATGGCAAACTGGTTGGGTTCCACTGCCTTAAATATCTCGGGTATAGCCCATGACCTACCCAGAAATCTTGAGAGATATCTTCCTAAATACAAGCATGATGGGACTAGGACAGCAGAAGAACATCTAGTTGCATTCAAGAATGCTTTGAAATTGTTAAATGTACAACATGAAGATGTTGCTTGCAGATTGTTCCCGTTCACTCTCCAGGAGGGAGCTTATGACTGGTTTCTAAATCTCACTAACGATTCTATTACCAGTTGGAATGACTTGGAAAAGGTTTTTGTGTCACGGTTTGGTGAGGTAATAGATCCCGAGTATATTATATCAGCGGTTTTCTGGTATTAAAAGAGAAATAAGTGAATCTGTCGGATCTTACAATGTCAGATTTCGGAAGGCTTATGGTAGACTGATCTGGTTATTATGTGCCAAATGCGGACCTGGCATTAGAGATTTTTAGAAATTCTCTAGATCCAATGACATCGGTTTTCTTGAAAAGAGATCTCTCTATTACCAATTTAATGAGAGGCTTACAAAGAAGCTTTGGTTCTGGAAAGACAGTTGGGACCCCAACCTTTAAATGCTCAACAAATTCCTTTGGTCACACAAGCTGCCCCTGTTTTCAATCCCATACCACATCAGATGATGTTGCCAGTGTGTCAGACTCTACCATCAGGAAATCCATTGGCTGTAACACCTGCTGAAAATGTACAGAACTCAGGTAAAGAAGCTGGCAATGCAAGAGTTGAAGAAGTCTCAAAAATAGTCCAAAAGTTGGCCAATGATTTTTTGAGTTTTAAAAGGCAGGTTTCTACTAGGGAGAACTCAAACAGGTATTCATATCAACAGAACAGATTCAATCGGCCCCCATACGAACCTAATAAATATTACAAAGGTAAAGGTCATGATGTGAATATTTGTGATTTGGCTTTGCCTAACCGGTGCAGGAATACATGCTACTTCTCGAGCACGGGGAGTTGGATTGTTTGGAATTTTGTAACGCCTTTGAAGCTTTGTCTGGGAGTTGATTTCTCCTGAACATCAAAGAAATGCAGATGGCCTAAGTTCATCCAGCCATAGTGCAGCTATGGTCTTGGATTCTTTCACTTTACCGAGTGAATCTAAGAATGTAGTTGAAATGCCTATGGATGAAGTGCAGGCTTTTCAACAATACAGGAGGGACAACTACAACCTCAGAAACAAAAATCCGGAGCCCAACACTACATCTACCCCTCCGGACAATTCCCACAATGTTCCTCCGGATCCATCTTCAAGCAATAACCCATATCCACCCAAGGGAGGAAATCCGAGAGGACCGGATGCATTTGTCCCTCCACTCAATAAGGGATATAATATAGTGGAGGACATGAAAAAGATCAAAGCCAACATCACTCTTCATGAGTTGGCCCAAATTTCAGAACAGAGGGATAACTTGATTAAAACATACTCCGGGCCTACTACCAAATCTTTGGACAAGGGAAAGAAGATGGCAAATGCAAATGTAGCCATGTATAAAGAGAAAATTGAGGTTCCACCTTTTCTACTTGATCGTACGTATTTTTGGGAAAAACTTACACAATTGTACGGTAGATTCGGGTGCTTCACTAATGTTATGCCTTTGGCCATTTGTCAATAGTTGGGTTTGACCCCAATGAAGTATGAAAGAAGAGTTGTCCAATTGGACAAATCGAAGGTTAAAGTAGTGGGTGAACTTCAGAATATTCATATCCAGTTAGCATCTGAGCCCAGGGCACAACACAGAATTGAAATTCAGGTGGTGGATATTCCTGTGGGGTACGGGATGCTTCTGAGCAAGGATTGGTCGAGATCTTTGAATGGATACTTGGCAACTGACTTTTCACACATGTGGTTGCCATGGAAAGGAGTGGCAAACCAATTAAGGGTTGAAAGAGAACCCAGATACAAACATACGATCACTGAATATAATGCAAAAAATGAGACTGTAAATATTGCTGAGGTAGATATTGGAGTTTACAATTTAACAACGGGACAAAATGAGAAGTTTAGTAAAGCTCATCCTGTTCATAGTAATGAAGTCTGGACGCTTCATGTGGATGGGGCTAAATCTAAACGGGGTTACAGTACGGGGCGAGTCCTTAAAGGGCACGAGAATCGGACATATTTTATGTCTTATCGCCTACGGTTCCCTTGTACAAATAATTTAGCGAAATACGAAGCACTAGTATTAGGTTTGAAATTTTCTTTGGACAGAAGTGTAAGAAATATCCGAGTTTTTACAGATTCAGAGTTGGTGGCTAATCAAGTTAAAGGTAAATTCCAGTGTAAAGCATCTTATTTAAAAGGATACAAACATCGGGCTTGGGATCTTGTAGAAGATTTTGATGCTTTTAATCTGACACACATACCTAGAGAGCGAGAATTCACGTGCGGATGTCTTGGCTTCTTCGACCGCAAGTTTGAAACCACTGGAAGAATTTAAATGGAACAAGTTTTCGATCGAGTTAGTCCCTTGTCCTTCAGTCCCAAATAATATAGATAATTTTCAGGTTTTCTCTGATGATCAGCAGATTATAAACTTTTTGCAGAGTACTAACACATTTGAAAATGCTATAATCGATGATGGCCAAAGGGATACTCTGCTGGAGCAGTTAGACGATGACAGGGGAATAATAAGGTTGAAAGATAACGAGAATTCCAAAGGGGATGGTGGAACTGGAGCGGCTCTTTGATGTTGACCAAATCAAGCAAAAGGTGAGTTCCGGGGATTCTATGGGTGCAACGAGACGGTGAGGCCGAGAACACGAACGTGGGGACTGAAGAAGATCCCAGGCACATCAAGTTGGCTAAAATTTGTGATCCAGAAATAAAAAGAAATATGATTGATTTTCTTCACAGGTCCAAGGATGTTATGGCTTGGTCTTACAAAGACTTAAAAGTTTTTGATCCGAAAGTTTACACTCATGTTATACCTTTAAAAGAATTTTGCAAACCTTTTCGGAAAAAACAGAGGCATGTCAACGCTCTGCTAGAGCCCCTCATCCAGAAGGAGGTAGAAAAATTATTGAGTGCCGCCATTATTTTTCCCGTTAGGCATTCTACTTGGGTGGCCAATTTGGTGCCGGTCAGAAAGAAAAATGGAGAGATCCGCTTGTGTGTGGATTTTAGAAACTTAAATAAGGCATATGAGAAAGATAATTATCCTCTGCCTTCCATGGATGAGGTGTTGCAGATTGTCAATGGTTCGGAAATGATGTCTTTCCTGGACGGTTTCTTAGGGTATAATCAGATATTGGTTGACAGGGAAGACAGGATGAAAACTGCTTTCACAACTAAGTGGGGAACTTTTGCTTACAAGAGGATGCCATTCGGATTGATTAATGCCGGAGCTACGTTTCAACGGGCAATGGATCATGCCTTCAAAGGCCTTATGGGTAAATGCATTGTTGTTTACATGGATGATTTAACAGTCTTCTCTAAATCTCGGTTTGACCACATAAAACATTTGGAGTCTGTTTTCAACAAATGCAGGGAGTTCGACATTTCTTTGAATCCGAAGAAGTGCATTTTTGGTGTAACGGAAGGAAAGCTCCTTGGGCACTTGATCACAAAATATGGCATTTCCATGGATCCGGACAGAGTTGAAGCCATATCCGGCATACCCTTTCCCAACTCTAAGAAAGAGTTGAGGTCCTTCTTTGGAAAAATTAATTTTGTCAGGAAGTTCATCTCCGGCTTCGCAGAAATAGTCAAGCCATTGAATGACATGCTAAAGGAAACTGCTCAGATTATCTGGACAACAGAAGCTAAAACAACGTTCCAAGAAATCAAGACCGCCATCAAGCAAGCACCAGTTCTGGTGAGCCCAGATTTTAGTGCAGATTTTTATCTGTACACCTTTTCTTCTGAACACACACTTGCTGCAGTTCTGACCCAACGAAGAGAAACGGGGGAGCATCCAATTGCTTTCAAGAGTACCAATTTAAAGGGAGCTGAGCTAAAATATTCTCGTTTAGATAAACAAGCCTATGCCTTGGTGAGAGCAGTTAAGCAGTTCAGGCACTACATACTAAGAAGTAGAGTTCATGCTATAGTTCCGGACCCAGCTGTTAAATACCTTTTAAGTCAGGACGAATTGGGTGAACTAAGAGGTAATTGGGTTACAAGGCTGCAGGAATATGACTTAGAAATTTGGCCTGCAAAATTAATCAGAGGACTTGGTTTGTCCCGACACATTGCCGAAATACTCGTACAAGAAGAAGTTAATCAGTTAAATTCTGAATCTGATGACTGGTATGGAGATATTATTCATCTGCTGCAATTTGGAATTTGTCCGTCTCACTTGAATAGAACCCAAAGGAGAGCACTAAAACTGAAAGTCTGCTCATTATCTCCTCAAGGGAGGTAATTTGTACAGAGAAAATTATACTGGCATTTTCTTAAGATGCATTTCTCGGAGTGAAGTCAATGAAGTGATGTCCAGTTTTCATGAAAAGTTAGGGGCGGGGCATTCCTCGGGATCTCGCTACTGCGCATAAAATATTGAGAGCAGAGGCTATTATCGGCCTACGTTATTTAAAGATGCCCATCGGCATGTGAGAACTTGCCATCAGTGCCAAACTTTTGCATCCAAAGAGGCCAATCGGGCTCTACCATTGCAACCTGTTGTAATAAATAAACCTTTTATGCAATGGGGACTTGATTTTGTGGGAGTGATAAACCCAAATTCTTTAGCAGGGCATAAGTATGTTCTAACAGCTACTGATTACTGCACAAGATGGGTCGAAGCAGCAACCACCATAAGAAGTACAGCTCATGAAGTGATCGAATTTCTAGAGTCAAATGTCATAACCAGGTTTGGGGTTCCTCTGAATTTGGTGTGTGATAATGGACCAGCCTTCCAATCATTGGAGTTTGCAGAATGGGCATACCAGATGGGGATAGTTATCAGATTTTCATCCAACTATTATCCCCAAGGTAATGGACTAGTTGAGTCCACGAATAAGAATTTAATGAATGCCATTAAGAAATCTGCAGCGGACAAACCCAGACAATGGCATACATTATTGAAATATGCACTTTGGGCTGACAGGATAAAATATAAAGTGGCTCTTAAGACTTCCCCATTTGCTTTGTTGTATGGTACTCAGCCCATTGTTCCCATCTCTCTGAAATTACCTACTTATCAATTTGTCTTAGACTATTTTGAGGATCAAGCAGATGCAGAGGCCCGTGTTTTGGATCTAACTAATTTACGGGATGAACGACTCCAAGCCCTGGAACATTTCGGTCGGCACCAAGAAACCGTCAAGCGCTTGGTTTGACAAAAGAGCCAGAGTGAAAGCTTTCAGACTTGCAGACCTGGTGCTTCTATGGGACAAGGCCCATGAAAAGAAGGGTAAACATACAAAGTTGCAGCCGCTATGGATAGGGCCATACCAGATTGCTGAGATTTTGGGTAATAACGCATTTCGTTTACAGGACCTTGATGGTAATTTTTTGGACCTCCCTGTTAATGGTCAATACTTAAAGCATTATTTCTCAGCTGTTCCATCCAATATATCGTTTGAATGAGTCACAAAGAAGTTGTAACATGTGTATACATTGTAAATGAGCTTTAAAGTTTTATTTTATTTTATTTTATTTTAAAGGTCTGTACAGTGTTATTCAGTTTTATTTTATTTGTTTTTAAATGTCTGTACAGTGTGTCTGTACAGTTTTATTTTGTTTTATTTTATTTTAAAATTAGTGTGCAGTTTTATTTTATTTTGAGGTCTGTGTTTATCCTTGAGGTCTGTACAGTTTATTTTATTTTAAAATTCTATTTTTTAAGTTTTGCCTGAGCATCAATGAAAAAGTCAGCCTTCTAAAATTGTTTTATTCCGAGTCCGAGTCCAGGTGTTCATTATTCTAATTGAGAGATAGTCTGCTTAAACTGAACAGTGGAACTATTTTGTTATTCAGAAAAATAGTAGAAATATGATTGGAATTTGTGTCTTGCTTGCCACGGTTATTTTAATTATAAAGAAACTACTATCTTGTTTGGTTGGAGAAACTCCCGGGGAATCCAAGAAAAGTTGGTCATAAGAGGGGACTCTGATTCGTGAAATTATTTGAGTATCCATAGAGGCTATCAGTACCCAGGCTGAAGCAGTTCCAGATTGAAAAAAAAAAAGAAAAAAATTGTTGTTCTTTCTAAGGCTTTTCAGAGTTCGGTATATTTCAGAAGAGAGAAAGAGAAGGTGAAAGTTGAGCAAGGCAACATAAAACTGGCACTCTTTTATTTCCCATGTATATATATAAAAAAAAAAAGAAAAAAAGAAAAAAAAAGAAAGTTATGTAATGAAAGAGGTAGCCAAGGCTTCAAAAGATGTTTTCTTTTACCAAGTTGTAGATACTACCTCACAGTTGTGAATCAGGGTCGTGTAAATCTAAAGGGTAACTCTGTCGGGGCTTGTAAAAGGCTAAACTAGTAAACAGAGCTCTACTCGGTTTCCCCTTTTACAATCTAGAAAAGCTGATCAATCCAGAGTTCAACATTCGAAGGCCCAGTCATTCTTGAAGAAAGTTTTATACGCTTGTAATTGCACATCAGAAATCTTCCTTAAATGATTCGGCCTAGTATGTCCTTGGGAAATTTTGACAACTATCAGCTAGTAGTTAAATTATTTTGAAGAATATTTGTGGCAAGGCATGGTACATGGTCTATGTTGTTTTGAAACTAGAGTCCTGGATTCTAAAATAGTGCTACTATTTTACCCGTAGATATCGCCATTTGTTGAGAAGCAACACCCCCCACTGAAAAAATGAAGTTCCATCCTTTGAAAGTTTTTACTTTGCATTTTTTAGCAGGGACCCTCTTGAGTTTTTTCTGGTTTTGCATTCCATATTTTGCTTGCATCCTTTGTCAAGTTTCGCCTTCATCAAAGTATCTAAGTAGGCTTGCATACGACATTGATCTCAATTTAAAACTTTTGAAAGTTTGCATGTTAAAAAGATTAATTCATATTAATGCATTTTTCTCTTAGTCCTTGATGAATTTTAAAGTTTCGTTTGCAGATTCGGATACCCTTTTGCCTTGTTTAGATCCTTGCAAAGTTTCATCAAATTCTGGGCCTGTTGAGTTTTTGTCATTTTTCTGCACCAAAAAGAACAAGGCATGAAAGTGTCGCGAAATCGCGACGTCGCGATTTCGCGACGTCACGAAATCACGACACATTGGAGAGAAAAGTCACAAGTCAGGCTGGGTGTCACAAAATTGTGACACGTTCCAAAGCAAGCGCCAAGGGCATCAACATAAGCAAAGGGAGAGAAGGTGGGTGTCGCGAAATCGCGACGTCGATTTGGAGGCAAAATGTGAAGGAGACAAAGGGAAGCAGAAGAAGGGAAACAAAGAAAAGTAGCTAAGGCAAAAGTGGTGTCGCAAAATCGTGACGTCAATTTGCGACGTCGCGAAATCATGACAGCCGAGGCAAAGAGCCTAGGGTAGAAGTCACGATTTAGGCGGGTAAGCAAGAAGAAGCTAAGTAAAGAAAGCTAAGGAAAGTAAAGAAGAAGGGAAAGGTGTGAAATCGCGACGTGGATGGATGTCGAAAATGGATTGAGAAGAAGCCAAGGCGAAAATGTGGAAATCACAAGTAGAGAAGAAGCCAAGGCGAAACAATAGGAAATCATAAGATGGAGAAGGTTAAGGCATGGAAAGGGCGCGATTTCGTGACATGTCGCGTTTTCGCGGTGCATGGAGCAAGAAGGTTGCCAAGGCATGGAAAGGGCACGATTTCGTGACATGTCGTGAAATCATGACACGTCGCGTTTTCGTGGCGCTTGGAGCAAGAAGGTTGCCAAGGCATGGAAAGGGCGTGATTTCGTGACATGTCGCAAAATCGTGACATGTCGCCTTTTCGCGGCCATGGCAGGAAAGCAGCACGAAATGAAAAAAGCAGCTGGAAGCGTACACGTGTCGCGATTTTTGTGACACGTGTCAACACAAAGCAAGCCAACATATAATGAACTTTAGGGTTTCAATTTAACTTTAGAGTTTTAATCTGATTTAATTAAAGTACTAATCCTTGTTTTGTCTTTTTTGCAGAAAGCCATCTGGCACTTGCATGATAGCGGGAGTAATGGCGAGAAAGACAAAGTCAGGCGCAATTTAATCGAGGGCCGTCACATTAAAATTTGAGATGTCGGGAATTGTTGGTTCATCCAGATTTTTACAGATCTGGCCGCAAAGAGACTTTATGGTGACTAAGCAGCCATCCATTTAATGGAATATGTCAAGAATTGACCGAAAAATGAAAATATCTACACACGGTTACCGAAATTTGCCGATGGATGCATTTAATAAAAATTTATGGCGGAAGTAATGGCGTGCAGAGATTTTCAATTCAGAGATGGCTCTACGAAGATGAAATGTCAGAGAAGTGGTGACTCATCCAAATTTCCCAGGGGAATTAATGAGGACATTTACACACAGTTGCGGGTGGATGCAAGTGGCATTAAAATTCTGCCTTCTCCATTTATGGCAAGTAACTGCACTGATTTGCAGAATGGTTAAGTTTTATTGAAACTTTATTTTAAAAAGGCCTTATATTGTAAAACCCGGGTAGTAGAGTTTAAGGTGATAAGATTTAGGGTTTGAGAAGAAGATATTTCTGAAAAGATCAGGGTCTGTCCTGAGTCTATAAATACTGAATGTAATCGCAGGAGGCGAAAACTTAGAATAAAAGGCTATTGAAGCAATTTCTTGCAAATCTTGTTAAATGCTTTATTATGGACTTGGAGTTGATGTGCTTTTTGCTTTACGTGATAGCGTGGCCGAGGAGCCTAATCTCTTTCGGATTGTGCTAAGTTCATTTTCTTTTGTTTTCATCTCGTTAAAGTTTATTAAATATATGCTGTAAATCCATGTTATCAAGATTAAATATGTTGTTGGGCTTCATTTGTTTTATTGTATGCTAGGGAAAACCATAGATTTAAGGTTCAGGTCTGTTCTAATTGCTCTGTCCTCACTGTGTGAGCTATGCTGCTAGTGAGAGATACCAATTTTAACCGACTTCCCTTCTGTTTATGATTTTCTTTCAGATCTGTTTCATCTCTGTCTTATGCTCTTAGTAGAAGGTGATCTTAGAAAGCTGGACACCTTCTTCTTTGATTTGTTCTATTGTGAAGTTGATAGTATAAATAAAATTGGTAGTTTTGGTTTTACTGACTAAGTTTGATAGACTTCTCTTTACGCCTTACCCTACTCTCTCTGTTCTACCGTGAAATGATCCATTTTTATTTTCTTTTAAATTTGTCTTTTATTTAAATATACTGACATATAAAGAGCTAGATCAAAGAACTGATTTTAAATCTGATTATCCACAAAAGTAACAACTTCTAAACATTATTGAACAAGTTCAGAACCCGTTGTAAGGTAACAGACAGTCCATTTTGAAAACTATTCCAGAAGTGGAAAAGAGTGAATAGACATTCGACCCAACTCTGTAACTCACACCTTGGATAACCAGCAAGATCCTAAAGTGAGTGGGATTTATCCCTTATAAGTGTTATCAGAGTTTCATGCTCATTCTTCACAGGGTGTGTATGAAAGTCGGACCAACAGGATATTTACTAGATAGGTCTTGGAATTCAATTTGCCTAATGTGTATTATGTGCCCTAGATTGCAATCAAGATTGGATGACTTTGATTTCTTCTAAGTCAATCTCTAGAGAAGGCTAGTTTATTCTAATGCTAAAGAGAAATAAATGGTGAAAGACTAGAGATAGAGATTCAAGGGTTATAGAGAAGGAAAAAGGAGGATATAGATTGATGAAATAGTGGTTGAAGTTATATGACAACAAGAAGTATTCTCTATAAATTCTCTAAAATTTTATATTAATCATAGCCTAATAGACTATCTATAGAATAAAACATTCAGAATTAATTATCAACTTATATTATGCCTTATTTAACATTCCAAGTACTTTGTAAAAGATAATTCAAATAACAAATTTTCCCCAACATAGTTATTATTACACATAGCATTAATATAAATGACTAAATATGCACAAATAAAATATACTCATCATTCAAAACACATTTGCTACTAGAATCCAAGCAACATCTAGTTTCATTAATTGTAGAGCAAGATATAAAGTATATAACATGCAAACTCTAAAGTGTTGACCCTCATACTAAGCAAACTTTAGCTATTTATAAGACTATATATATTTTTTTGTTATGCTTGATTATTACATTGAAAACATTTTGCAGGTGTGACATGGATAGTCATAACCTTATCAACACACTTGAAGGACGTGGATGCCACTTTCCTACTCTAAGTAAACTAACTTAACTAATTTAGTTTTGCTATAATAACATGGTCAGTCTAGATCCCTTCCACAACCTTTGCATACAGAAACTAGTCGATCCAGGTCAAAACTCTATTCAGACCGAAACCAAAGCCATATTTGCACTCGAAGAGATCTGGTTAGCATTGTCCACCTGAAAACTTTACTACACTCAAAACGATAAATATGCACTTTTCTTTACCCAAACCGACATCCAGATTTTGCTATGCACTCAGGCCAAAATTTGTCTGCCTGACATAGTTTTGTACCTAGACCACATCAATTGTGGATGAAATCCTCTGCCTTTTACACCAGCCTTGAACCTCCATCGATCGGGTACATTTTTGTATCCAAGGGAGGCTCAGGTGCAAAAATGCACCCGGTTGAGGGAGGGTTGGATCGGGTGAAAAATACATCCAGGGTTCGGGTCGGATGCAGTTTTGCACCCGACCTGGACATACCCTAATCATGTGCATTTCTGCACTCGAATATCTCGAATGTAATTTTAGACCCAACCCGATTCTCCCCTGGTCGAGTACATTTCTATATCCGAGGGAGGCCTAGGTGCAAAAATGCACCTGGGTAGGGGAGGACTGGGTTGGGTGCAAAAATAAACGTGGGGGAGGGCCAAGTGCATTTCTGTATCCAGGGTAGGCCTGGGTGCAAAAATCTATCCGAGGTGCCTGGTGCATAAATGCATCTAGGGAGGGTCAGGTGCTTTTTCTGTGCCCATCGAAACCTCCCCCGGATGCATATCTATAGGTAGTCTTTTGCTGTTGTTGAATATTTTTTCCAAATATTAATAGAAATTCACCATTTTTTTTTTTTAAATTAAGGTAATTCGCCACGTCTTTCGACATGAGGTTGGCTAGGATTTGCCAGGGTTTCAAAACATATTTTCCAATTTTTTACAAATACATTTTAGGTCCGATCCCTTATGCATAACCCTGATAGGATCTATTCTACGAGGCCAAATCCTTTGAATATTTGCGTATGGATTGACCCAAACCCTAGTCATTTTTTCTGAAGTCACTTATGAAAATCCTTAGTCTTCTTTGTCCCTAAGCTTTTGATTTAACAAACTTTTTGATGCTTTGGCTATCATCATTTCTTTAAAATATTGGCACTTTTTTGTTCTAGGCTTTTGATCTATAAAAATATCTATCCCTTTTAGAAATATTTACCACTTGAGAAAAATTATTAGCCTTCTTTGTCTTAAGCCACTTTTTGGACTCTAGGTATTTTGCTTTCTATATTTTAGAATTATCAAGCTTTTGATTATCTTCTACTTACGCCACTAGTGCAAAATCCTAGTCATTTGTGTTCTAGATATAAAATTATTGGGACTTCACTTTATTGGAACTTTGAAACACTTATGCTAACATGAAATTTGAAAAAAATTGGTGTTCCTTCGTTTCAGGATTTGCTTTATCGAAACCTCTGACCTTACTTTGTTTTAGGCTTTGATTTATTGGACTAGATTTTTTTTATTCTTTTCCTAACGTCATCATTTGAAAATCCTGGTAACTTAATTATTTTTTAATTTTACATGGTAAAATCGATAGCCACCATGATGATCTCAACACACTGTCCATATTTTATGGCCACCATAGTCTTCTATATTGTTCATCTCGAAAGCTGCCACATAATACTTTGTGCAGTCTGCCCTTATAACCACCATGCCACAATCATTTTAAACCTTTTATGCCACTATAAATAATAGGAAAGGGACAAGAATTCAGTATGGTGAGGCCCGAGATTTGAATGCTGGGCATACATCCTCCTTACGGGTTTTTGCCATACCAATTGGTCTACACCTTGGATAGATAACTTGATGTTTTAGGATTTTGATTTATTAGATCTTTGGAGAAGTTTGGATGATGTCATTGCTTGAAAATACTGACACTTTATTGTCCTAGGATTTTGATTTATTAGAACCTTCAAACCTTCCCTAACCACTTGAGGAAAATGATTTTTGAATATTTCTATAATTCCGTCCATTTTGAGAATTCTTGGCCTCTTTGAAATTTAGACCTAGGAAGATACATATGGACCTTTGAAAACTTACACATGAAAAAATGATAATCCCAACCATGTGTATAGACTCTTGACTTAACAATTTTTTTAAGAAAATAATAGTTCAGACTACTTGTGAAGGTTTTATATGTGGACAATTGCTTTGTCCCACAATAGATTAGCACCAATTCAACTTGTGGCATCATGAATTTTATTGTGTCAACCATAGTGGTGCCAATACTAAAAGTATCACAAACCTATGTTGTCAATGATATATCACTATCTAACATTAAACTACATGGGGGATCTTGTAATGCTAAATGTCTATCACATTTTTGACTAGGACTTGTTTATCTATCAATCATTCCATAGATAGGGGGAATCATAGAGGAAGCAAAAAGGATAAATTTTCAACTATTTCTAAAACTAATTCTTGTTTAGTTGGAAGTTGGAACATTTCATATTCCAACCACCTTGTAAATGATGTAATTAATGTATAATAATATCATATAAACTTATTACTTCTTCTTCTATTCCCTTAGTCTCCCTATATTTATTTTATTTTCTTCTCTCACCTAGAGGGATAGGTTATTATACCACCTAAGCTACTGCTTTTAGTGCATTAGAATAGAGTGACCTGCACCCTATAGTACTAACACTCTGTGTGACCTGCATCTATAACATTGTATTACTTAATACATAAACCTTATAGTATAAACTATATTTATGCACTTATAACATCTATAACATAGGGATGCAACCTTTAGAAATTTCCAAGATATCATGATCAATATGGTGGCCCCATCCTTAATTATTAACCCTATGACATTCTAGATCCATAACCCTTTAAAGGTGTAGACCAAGATCAACATTCTAGTCTTATTATGATGAATCCTAACTAAATATTTGGACACTTGGATTCAATAATTTGAGGTCTACTACGTTACCAATTAATTATTTGACTTTGATTTTGCAGTTATGAAAATGTAAGAATCAATTGCCTATTTGTGGGAAACCACTACCAATAGGATCATGTGTGAGGAATAAATTATCACCATGAGGATAACCTTTGTCAAGCTAGTACTATCTCTTTCATCACTACGAAAATGAATACATGTGTTTCCACTAACTATGCTAGAGTAGGGGATGGTCTGTATAGTAATATATTGACAAGCTCAATGAAATTCTTAGTTGCATGCATAGTCATGAGAATGAGAAGCATTAAGTTTTGAAGTATGTCAGTGGCTTGAAATACCACCTAATATTATAGATAAAGTTCATTCCAATAGAATCCTTGGCACAAACATTCTAGTTTGTATCCAAGCTAGAAAAGGACCAAAGCCAAAGTCATTAGTTCCATGATTTCTTATGGTGCTAGCACCCAAGGGACTGACAACAACATATAATCATCAACATCCTTAAAATACATAGAAAAAGTAAAAATAGAAGGTGATAGGCAAATGGTACACCCACCATAAGGCTCATATTCATAGTGATGCAGATTGTCAAATGTAGTAAAAAATTTGGTGGTTCAACTAGAGGTAAATGACTACTCCTCATCAAATACAAAATAATAGGTAGATACACATTCTTAAATGTTAGGATTCAATAAGCATGTTTAACCTCTACATCAGACCATTTGAAGAAAGAGAGAACATTTTCCACACCTAATACTAGGTAAATGGTAAGTCCCTCCATGTCATTATTGGCATAGGGATCCAAAATAACATCATAGCATAATACATATTCAAGCACTTCCACTTTCAAACTATGATACACTGGTAGCATTACTTTCTAGGTTGGCCTCATACAAGGAAAGTTATTGGGATTTGATGTCAATACATCCTTGAGTATGGTATCAAGACAATATATGATATAATAACCTATGATGCCGTGCCATTAGACATGTATGATGTTCTATTGGGAAGACCTTACATTTTTGATCAAGCAACCTACCTAGACAATTTGTAGTAATGGTCTACATGTATCGAGGAGATGATATACTAAATACCAAAGTTCTTGCTACAGAAGAAGTGCAACAACCTAAATTTTTTGGTTGCTAAAAAAAGTAGTAAAATTTTCCCTCAAAATTTGTTGATATATATATATATATATATTTACTTTCTACGTAGACCTTGAACATTAATTTCTAATTCTTTTTATATAATTCTTATATAAATATTTTTCCCTCTCTTCCAATGCTGGTTAATCCCATATTTCTTTATAAGGAATTATCCTTGAGTTCATAAAGAATCCTACCTAGTATTAGTGTTTACCTCCATCACTTGAATTGTTCATTCTTATTCTATGATCAAACCTATTATCTAGGGTTGATATCCTCATAGCCTCTATTTGGATTTTATAAAATACTACAAATGTTGTTCATACATTTAGAATTTTAAGTCATACCTTTTTAACAAATATTTCATCTTACTCAATACAAAGCAATCAATATGCTTATTAATACAAACATATTGCTTAAATCATGTTATATGTTAAGAAATTTTGCCTCACAATTTCATTCTTGTAAAAACTATGTTTAAGGGCCTTAACTAGTTAAGTACATCCATAAAAGATTAGTAATACTTAATTTTAGAAGAAAGGTAAAAGTTTTAAGTTATTTTAGTTCTTATGCAATGTTCAACTTCTTATCAATAGGTCTAGTTGAGGAAGTAAGGTCTATAAAGTTTGCATAGTGGAAAATTAGAATAAGGTCACATTATTTCTCCATATATGGTGGTTTTCACAATTAAATAAGCTAAGTTGTGATTTATTTTTTATTTTTTAACACTTATAATTGCAATCACCAACCAATAATTCATAGACATGGTTCCCTATCAATTTTATGACTAAGAATCATTGCCTTAATACATAGAACAAAAAATCAAGTTTTTTTTTATTTCTATACTTGCTAGAACAAGGCCTATTTCCACTTATAACTTAATCTAGGTTGCATGTTCAAGATAATGTTATTTTCATATTTTACAAGTACACAACACAATGATTAGGGTAAGAGATAATCATACAACTTGACTCTTTGATATATAAATCATCAAGTCTTATATTTTCCAACTAATATTTATCTCAAATTGTAAAGAGAAAAAATACAACATAGCTCTATCAATATTATCAAATAAATATTTCTCATCCTTTACACTAGGAATGTTACATACAATTTTATAATTCAGACTTATATACCATGATTCACACAAGCATAAAATTTGTTTTACATTTTTATATTTAAAACTAATAGAAGTATGAACTATAAGAATTTATGTAGCATTGAGATATGTCTCCATGGATTATAAGCCATACAATAGCATCCATATAACTAAGGGATAGTATCCTCAAGACAATATACTACCCAACCAAAGTGAATTCCACATGGTGAGTCCCCATCTCAACTCCTTTTCTAGGAGCTCTAACCCTCCAAAAGAGGTATAAATGTATACCACCAATAAGACAATGTGATATAAGTGTGAGTGTATATTTATTCCATGTATCCTTACATGCATATACATGATGAAAAATATGAATACACATTCATTAATTTAGATAAAATTTTCAATACATTGATCAACTCCGTAACTTGGAGAATGCAATTATTATAGATATACCTTCATATAAGAAGCATGCTAGAAGATATTCAAACTAATGTGTTGAATGAATCTAACCTGTATTCCTCTATATTATTTTCTATTTTCTCATATATATGGGGTGGACATCCATCTATTCTCTCTTCATTATATATTTTCCCCAAAGATGTACCTTTTACAATATTCAAATCATTATGGAGTCCATTCTAGAAGTAGTCTATTCTAATTAAGCTACAAGTCAAACCACCTCAAACTATCCCATGTATAACAAATATCATAAGATTATCCTCTTCACATATGCAAATGATAATAACATTGTAACAATGAAGTGAAAATTCATGAGACCTACATGTTCTTTCTATCAATATTGTAAAAATATATTTGATTCATATTTAGTCAAGTAGAAGCAATCACAATGCATGAAAGTGAATTAAAAATTGTTTCCATTTTCATATAATGGTGCTACAACAATAAGGATTTTAATTCATGCAACACCATCCAAAGGAGCTACAAAAATACAAATTCATTATATAATTTTAATCTTGTCTAGAATAACAATACAATTTCAACATAGTACAATAGAGTATGCTATAGTATTACAAGTTTAACATTATCTATCATACAATTTCAATATAGTCTAATATAATGTGCTACAACAATAATTTCAACATTATCCAGTACAATACTATAATCAACCATGCATATACAACTTTGTCCAACAATACAAACTCATCACTTTCTACTTAAATATATACTATAACATACAAATTCCATATTTACTTTTGTTCAATGCAAGTGGTAATATTTAAATGCATGATTAGTCTAATAATTCCTCAATGCATAATATGAGAAGAGGTCTTATCATGCTAGTAAATACTCATAAAAAAGGCCCTTTGTTTTATTTTGAATCCACCCAACTACAACCTATAAGGAAATACAACATTTAGCAACATTTTCAAGGAAGACAAAATAAATAAAAATTTGACTTATAATTAAGTTTTCAAATATGCTATAAAATCAGACTCAAAGTCTTTTGCATATGATAACTTTAGTTTCTACAATGAACTTGAGTTCAAACACTAAATATACTCTATAAGTAAGCTTTTTGAAAGATATATTTTAAACTCAATTCAAGTTAAATTCCTTCAATGGGTATTCTAGAAATAACAAAGGATATTTACAAGCAATAGCACATGGTTTTGTAACTCAATCCAAGTACATTTAACAAGAAATGACAAGTATATTTCCAAGCAACATCTCATGCTTTCAAGACTAATACCAAGTACTTGGAAATATACTTGTCATTTCTTGTTAAATGTACTTGGATTGAGTTACATACTTGTCATTTCTTGTTAAATATAATTGGTATAAGTAAGCTTTTTGAAAAATATATTTTAAACTCAACTCAAGTTAAATTCCTTCAATAGGCATTCTAGAAATAACAAAGGATATTTACAAGCAATAGCAAATGGTTTTGACCTAGGTGTTGTAGGTGAGTTGGAGAGGAGAGGGCAATCCTCCAAGGGAGGTCCTAGGTTCAAATCTCCACCCTACCAAAAAGCTGAATTGGGTACCCAAAATCCAATTGATAATGTTGGTGCGGGCAGGGTCGGGTGCGACTCCGGGTGACTTTGACGGTATAGAACCCCCTGTTCGTGGTCTCTCAGACCAAGGTGGCCCCGCAAGGGGTTTTTCGCTTTAAAAAAAAAAATAGTAAATGGTTTTGTAACTCAATCCAAGTATATTTAACAAGAAATGCAAGTATATTTCCAAGAAACATCTCATGCTTTCAAGACTAATACCAAGTATATTCCTTCAATAAGTTATTTTCTAAATGATATAACAAATTTTAAGACCAACAAGTCATGCAATCAAAGGTTTATCACTTTATAAATTTTGAATCTTAATAGAAACACAATAATGGTCAGTATCAAGCCCTTTCCAAAATCAAGCAAGCAATAATTTTGCATTCAAGTTGGATGTCATGAAAAATCAAAATCATTCAAATTCTTGTTTGAAAGCATAAACACACATATATTTTCTAGATGTAACTTTGGTGAAAATCCCTTTTTATATTTTTAAAATATACCTATATGGATTTTCTATCTCCATTCCAAAATTTTTTACATTTAAGATTATGATGTAACATTAAAATCAAAAAATCAATCTAAATGTAAACCTAAGGGTTAAATGCAAAAATGGGTATTCTACACAACGTACACACACATATACATATATACACACATTGACACACACATACACACACAAATATATATACTAAAAAATAAAAATACTCTCATAAAATCATAAAGAAGTACAAAAAAATAAATGAGGGTTTCAAATATAAAATAAAAATACAACAAAATAATGAACAAGAATGAAAACAAAAAACAAAGCGGTTTAAATATTATAATTATGAATTACAAAATTTATAGCTAAAGACACAAGCTAACTTTGATTCTAACCAAATTATCTAAGTAGTCCTTCCTCCACCCCAAGTTGGTATGGATTCCTTCCTCTTCCTTTATTTTAAAACCCTAAAAAATAGGTGAAACAATCAAAATATTTACCATTTAAAAGGATGCCACAATCCCAACAATTTTTCCCAAAGGAAATGGTTTCGAACAAGGTTTAATACATGAATGCCAATAATACCACCATGCATGGTCTAAAAGAAAACACGTAGTGCGTAACTCTCCTATCCTCTCAAACTCAATGCAACAAAATGAATGCTCATAAAGAAATGATGCCCTAACCTAGCTATTCTCATAGGATTTTGCCCCCTTATTCTTATTCTTCTTCTTATTACTATTATATATACTCAAATGGGATTTAAAACTAAATAAGGTGTGAGACCAAGAAAATATGTGTCCCCTCATATTTATTCAAAAGGTCATAAGGAGCAATTAAAAAATACTTTTAACATTTACAGGGAATATTTATCCATCTTAAACGTTGACATAAAAAAGGAGGTCCATTTATTGCAATAATGATGAATAATTTTTTTTTATGTACAAAAACATCATGCATTCATGCCATAAATGATCCATTTGAACCAGTCCAATATTTATAATGCAATGCGATGCCCAACTCATAAAACATTCATAATGTGATTTAGTTCTAAATAAATACAAATTCAAAACTATTAGACTATTACAAAAATACTCTTTATGTGGTATGCATGTTTAATCTCTCTAGATTTTCTATTGATATGCATCTATGACCCCATCCTCAATGATACCCTCCCTCACTCATCCTATGGAGGGTAATCTATCAAACTCTCCAAATAAAAAATAATAGTTAGTCATTTTAAATAAATAAATATGTGATGAAATAAATGCATTAACCACTCATATCTCATTTTCTAGCTAATATTATTTTACTAAGTCAAAAATATAAATAATTTATTATTAAATAAAAATTAAATATTGTAAAGGATTTCAAAACTTGGATGTGAGAAGAAGGTAGTGTTGGTTTCATAAAAGCAATATAAGAAAATTATTTCTCATGCCCAAAAATTTATTTTGCTAATGGTTTTCTCTAATAACTATGGCTTCGAGAAGTTCACCCTTGTTGTGCTAGTTATAGATTGTTTTACATAGTACCAACATATGGACACCTTGCACAATCTATATTATAATATCTTCCAAGATCCCAAGGTAGTCCCATTATGTTACTTAATGAAGCATCATATTGAATTGATCTCTTAGTCAACACATCCCAACAATTTATTTTTTTGTTTATTAATCTAGAAGAATAATGAGATACGATGTCAGATATATGAAATATTTGACTAGGGGAAGATTAAACCAAGTTCATCACCATGGGAAGTAACATTGTATTAGCACCAAGAAGGATGGGATATTGTGCTTATGGATTGACTATAGAGCACTAAACAAGATAATAATGAAGAGTACATATCCTTTATCATACATTTATGACCTATTGGACCAACTCTAGGGGGCTTGATACTTCACCAATATTGACCTCAAATCAAGTTATAACTAGGCACTAGTCAACTCCAAAAACATTTGGAATACAACCTTGAATATCAAAGAAATATTGTATGAGTAGTTGATGTACCTTTCCAGGGCCATAAATTTTACTCTGAGTATCTGTTTTACCCCATTATTTTTTAGAGCATGCAAAATTGCATGGAGAACTTATGAAAAATTTCCCTTTGCATTTGCAAGCAAGAAAATGCCTCTAGGAGGCCCAAAAGTAGCTTTTAATGTAATTGTTAGTTTTTGCAACTGAAAAGTTATCATAACTACTAGTGTAGAACTAGAGTGGGGTTGCTATCTTGGGATAGTGGTTATTATTGAATAACGGGTGCATGATTCCATTTTGGATGCCATCCGAGTTATTTTTATTTTTTTGTTTTTTTAGGGTTACTAAAAATAGTAAGTGAGTTGCTAAAAATAGAAAGCGACTAAAAGTAGTAAGGGGGTAGCGTAGGCTAGGGTTTTTATTTTGGGGAGTATAAGAAGTGGGAGACTCTATTGTAAGGGGGATGTGAATTCAGATAATGAAAGAAAGCATTTGTAGGTTTTTTTTACTGGTGTAATTTGTATGATGTCTTGTCTTACAATTTTACCCTTGGAGTCCATTATCGGTCTCCTACAGTGAATTTACATCAGTAGTTGGTTATACCTTTTGGATTGACCAATTATCCCATGATATTCATGCATATAATAAACAATATACAATGACATTCATAGGATTCTTTGTCATTGTCTATTTAGATGATACACTCACTTTCATCAAGATATGGAAAGAGCATTTATAGAATTTGTGCCAAGTTCTAGATGCCCTACACTAGCACAAGATTCTAGCTAACTTGGGTAGGTATACCTTCATTATCACACAAGTATCTTCCTTAGACTACATCATTGATAAATAGGGCATACATGTAGATCCAAAGAATATCGTATGACAGTGACTAACACTTAAGAAGTTGATGAAACTTGGGAATTTTGTTAGCCTTTCCAAAATTTTACCATAGATTCATCTTGGGTTTTCCACATGTTTAATGGCCTTTGAACCAATTCATGCATGAGAAGGTTAATTTCTATTAGATTTCATAGCTAAAATATGATTTTGATCAGTTGAAGCAATTCCTCTATTCAGAGCTAATGTTTGCTATGCTAACCATCATTTAGATATTTAAAGTGAACATTTATGCTTCTACCTATGCACATAATGCATTCTTTATCTAGAATGGGTATATGATGGTATTTCATATGAGTCACTCTTTAGTATAGCTCGATGCTATTCAACCTATGACAATGAGTTATATACCATCATTCAATCTATAATAAAATGGTGCCATTACATCATGTATAAGGAAACTATTATATATTTTGATCATAGACCTTTGTAATTCTTTAATTCTTATATTAGGCTACAAAATTCTAAGGATATGAAATGTATGACTTACATACAGTTGTTCCACCTTATAATCAAACATCATAAGGGAATATGAAATTAAGTAGAAAACTATTTAAACCAACCATTGATATAGACTTCGTTGTTTATTCTAAATGCTATAGGATATGGTTCCAATGATTGGTAGGTGCTATACATCTTATATGTTGAATTTGATGACATCCATAAAAAATTGACGTAGAGTAACTCCATGTCTAATCATCATGTTCAACACAGGTTGTTCTACATCTTGGGAAGCTTTTTGTACCATCCAATATACCATGTTGACTGTTGATCTAGAAAGCTCACTACTCTAAGATGGCTATACACTTCAGTGTTAATGAGATACTTGTAGGACTATATTAATATTTTTTTTTTTCCTCCTAAGAGCTAAGAAGCATATCTCTACATCTATTTTTGTGTATCTTACAACATTTTCAAAGTAGCAAACATAAGATAGGGATTTTTACACCATTGCAAATTCCTTTTAGAACTTGGGAGTCCATTAGCATGAATTTTATCTTAGGTTTATCAACCATGAAGCACCTACATGATTGTATTTTTGTGGTCATGGAAATGTCCTGTAACATGGTGATCATTGTATCTTACCATAAGAGCATTGATGATGTTGAGAAGTCATTTGTTTTTTTAGCAGGTCTATTTTTTTGGATCTGAGTAGTGTAATAAATCCCTAAGATCGATGCATAGGGCTGAAAAGTCCCCTCCAAGCCATGACCCATCATAAGACCGAGAGCTACACTTATCAATAGGGGATTAACACACAACCACACACACACATGCCTTAGTTTGAACCTTGGACCTCCTGAAGAAGAGCCAAATCCTAAACCATTTCATTATCCCCCCCAAGATAGGTCTAGGTTCATTTTGACATACCAAGTTTAATTGTATTAAATAGGGATAACAAATTTATCAATATTTTTGGTCCCATCTCTTGAAACAAATAGACACTAAGCTCTAGCATTCCAAAACCTTCCATCTATAGACTGATGGACAAAAATAGGTTGTAAATAGGATTTAGTGCACCTTCTTATGCACAATCATCACCATTATCACATGTGGAATGAGAGTCTACCATACACATAACATACCTACTATAGGGATTTACAATTTTTAATAGGTTATAGTATTTTCTTAGCATGTTTTTGATTTCATTCTAGTATTTTATTCGATGTCATATTTTACATTCCAAAAAGATCAATGACACCAAAATAAGTTAAGGAAACAAGCATGGTTGAGAGGTTTCTAAAATAAATATGGAATATATAGACTAAGTTGAGGATATTCTTTATTTTCAACAACAAAAATATAAGGAGCACCATGACCAAAATAATACTCCACGTACATTTTATGTTGGAGATAATGATTAGCTCCATCTAAAGAAGGATTATTCAAACCACAAAATAAGATCAAAATACTATGCTATTGTCCACACACCATCTAGTGTCATACCATTTACTTTGGGAGGCATCCAGTTTTTTATGTAGAACTCCTCAAACTATATGACCTCCCTCTATTAGAGCCCATAGTAGAACAACATCTAATAGATTTAAAACTAGTTTGGTTGGAACCTATAGCAAAATAGTAATTTATTGATTCCACCAACAAAATTACTTTCTAATAGACACACAAGCTATATAAGGTTTAAAAACAAGGTCAATTTACTTCACAATCCAAGTGGTACATACTTGAGCAACTTAGGTAGTCTTTTCCATAGTTGGAATGATGAGGAAATTAAATTCAAATAAGTTAAAAATTCAATTAATTAATAATTAATAAATAATTTAATATTTTATTAAATAATGTGGTTGATCAATAATCAATTTTAATTATGAACAATATTATGTTAGAGCTTCATGAAGGATTAGGGATTTTTTCTAAAAAATATCTCATCTTTTAGGAGCCATATATTCGCAAAGGATTATCTGATTCAGATGATTCTTGGACTAACATGTGTGAATTTCAATAGATTTAAAATGAGTGGTTATATGAAAGAATTGGAGAAATATTTAGGGAGATGCAACCTTGTGAAGTCAACCATATAGAACAAAAATAGTGACGATTTTTCAAGTCGTGAAAAATAAAATTACAAATATTTGTTAGCTAGGGTTCGGATGATGGTAAGAGTAATGAAGGGATAGGACTTCAGTAAGGCAAGACATTTTATCTAGAAATAATTTTTTAGCTAAGTTTTTTTTCCATTTCTTTATCTTAGAAATTTTGCATGCAAATTATTATAAAGTTTTTATCAAATATTATATTTGCTATAGGACATTTAGATAAATTTCAATAGATTTTGAGTTTTAGTTTCCTTTCCATGGACCGATTTATAGTTAAATCCTTAGAATCATCTCTAGTGGTAGAGGTTAGTGAGCACACCTAAGAGAGATCCTCATTGCTCCAATATAGGACAATTTTTGGTAAATTTAATGGGTATTGGCCATGGGCTTCAACCTTGATAAAATGGATTGATAAGAGTTGGAAGTCTCCAAGAGTGATTTTATTCTTTCTTCCCAAAGGTTTCTTCCTAGCCATTTTTTGTTCTAGGGAAGAAAGAGAAAATATCCTAAAAGGGGGTCCTTAGTTTATGGGAAGAGCATGACTCTTTCTTACCTGCTGGTATGAAGGCTTTTCACCTAAAAATGTAAATCTATCTCTAGTACTAGTTTGGGTTAGGATGTTTGGGTTACCCATTGAAATTTAGGAAATAGATACCTTCAAGACAATAGGAAACACTCTAGGATAATTCCTTGAGATTTTAGATACAAAAAAATATGGATTCTTGGCTATTTATGCTTGGATATTGGTCATGATTGATATAAGTAAAGCTTTACCAGAATCAATCATTCTTAAGTATGAGGATAATATATGGATCCAAACCATAGATTATGAAAACATATATTTTATATGTAGAAGATGTCATGAGATGGGGTATATTGAGAGATCATGCCCTAAGAAGATCCCAACATAATCATATGTAGAAAACTACAAGAGAAACTTACAAATGGTTATGGATGAAGATGGTTTTCAACTTCCAAAAAATAGATCTAGAAAAATTAAAGAAAATAAACAATGGAGACCATTAAGGAAGGATATTGGAAGAAATACCAAATCTTTTGAGGCTTTAGCCTATGAATAAAAAGTAGATCAAAACTTAGAGGACACAATACAATAGTTTCAACATATTAACAAGGATTTGTCTATTTAGTATGATCATGATTTAAGGAAGAACATTATTGATGAACCTAAGGAATGTGTCTCATCATATTTTGAAGACTCTCTTGAAGTACCATGCACCATTCAGAAGAAAAAAATTGGTAAAGAAAATACAATTTTAGAATTTAATACCTCTACCATTAATAAGGAAATACCAAAAAATGAGTAGGATAAGTCAAAAGCTTTTGTAATAGATCCAGGAGAGGATAAATATGATGAAAAATAATATTGTGAAAGAATATTGAGGAATATAATAATAAGACCTACTCCTAATATAGGCAATTTAAAAAGATGAAAAACCTCAAATTATCAACAATATTTGGGGAAGCAAGAGAAAACCTAGAGAAAGGAACACAAACTAAGTTGGTTGAACTTCTCTTTACCAAACAAAAAAATGATATTAGTAATATGCAGGCAGGGCCAAAAGCTCCTAATGAGACATGATTTTCATCTCATGGAATATAAGGGGTGATAATACCCCCTCAAAGTAGAGGTGTATTAGGAACATATGTTTAAGTTATAAGCCTAATATTCTTTGTATCCAGGAAACTAAAATGACAAAAGTAGATTTTTCAAAACTATGAAAGTAGTATGGAAAATATGTGAATGGGATGCTAAGAATTCTAAAGGAGCTACATGGGGAATTATAACTTGTTGAAATCCTTATAGAACTTCTTGTGTAACCATTCATAAAACTAGGCATTGGATAACCTCTTTAGTCACTTACTACTTTGTAGATATTTATTTCATCCTTATCAATATCTATGGACCTATAACTCTGTTAGGTATATTAGAAGTTTAAAGTGGGATTGAAGCCTTTATGAGAAGTAAATACCAAGAAACCCAATTCATGATCATAGGAGATTTTAATTCCATAATGAAGTTGGATGAAAAATTGGGGGAGTTAGGAAATCAACCCAAAATAGGAGAGATTTCTCAACTTTTTATTCAAAATAATAATCTATGGGAGATTGAGGTTTCTTATTCAGTTTTGGTCAATGGGTTAGTAACAAAAAATTTTAAATCCAATAGAGACCTTAGAAAAGGAGATCCTCTATCTCATTATTTGCTCATTTTTATGGTAGAGGTTTTGAGTAGGAAATTAAAGAAGACTTACAACGATGGGCTTATAAGTGGACTTAAGGTTAGTAATGACATTGACAACATCACCCCTAAACTATTTGTAGATGATACAACCATTTTTGGAAGGGCAAGGATAAATGAGACTAGAGCTTTGAATAAATTTTTAAAGGAATACAAAAGAGCTTTAGGGCAAAAAATTAATAGGACAAAATTCAAAATTTACTTCCTTAACACTCTAGCTAATATCAAAGCAAGAATTTATAGGTTTACTTCAAATGGAGGAGGTAATAACTTATCTAGAGATGCCTTTATTTGAAGGCATAATGAGGAAAGAATTGTGGAATCCAGTTATTAATGAAGTTTAGAATAAACTTCCAACTTGGAAAGGTAGATGTTTATTGTTAGCAGGAAGAGTGCAATTAATTAAGTTAGTTTTACAGGCCATTCCAACATATTATATATCATTGTATTCTATGCCAAAATAAATTGAAAAAAGTTTAATCTATATTATGCAATCCTTTTTATGGTCAGGTTTACATGATAAAAGGAAATTTTCTTTGGTGAAATGGATTAAGGTGTGTGATGATAAAACTAGGGGAGGTCTTGGTTTAAGAGTTTTAACAGATGCAAACTTAGCTCTTAGGGAAAAAGTAATATGAAGATTGTACAAAGAGAGTCAAAGAAAATGGGGATTAATTCTTCTAAGTAAGCATGTTGATCCCAATGACCCAAGTTTAATATTTACTACATTATCTCTACCAAATTGTTCTATTCTTTGGAGTGGTTTAAAAAATATCTATTGATCTTATGATTAAAGGTTTAAGATGGGTGGTGGGAACTGGAGAAAAAAATCTATTTGGATGGATACTTGGTGTGATTAAAACCCACTCAATTTAGATCCAATTTTGAAACCTTGGATGAGATTGCTTTAAGATAAATATAGTGATAGGTTTTCAAAAATTTTGTACAAGGATCAGGAAGGAAGATACAAATGGAAAGAATATTTTTTTACAAGTATACAAGATATTGATACTAGGAGGCAACTAAGTAGAAAGATAACAACTATGATTATTCTGAGGGGAGCCAAGGATAAATTAATTTAGGAGTTTAATAGCTTAGGAGAATACACAACAAGAAGTGGATATACTGTACAACACCAACACAATAATAATATCACTAGAATGAAGAGATATTTGGGATAACATTCCTATAGTAAAAAATATTTGTTTGGCTAGTAGTTCATAGAATAATTGTATCCTAGGATAACCTTATGAAAAGGGATTTTCATGGCCTCTCTCAATGTGTTCTTTGTAAAAATGAGGAGGAGAGTATAGACCATCTCTTGGGACATTGCTCAATGGTCTGTAATCTATGGCAATGGATTCTTAATATGTTTGGTAAATTCATGGTGATGAATAGTAGAATTAAATATTGGTTAAAGAAATGCGGAGCACTTATAAAAGTGAGGCTTTACATAAATTATGGGATATATCAAAAGATACAATAATTTGGACAATGTGGCTAGAAAGGAATAGAAGAATATTTAAAATAAAGAAAAGTAGTTTAGACTTAATGAAAAGGAAGATATGTTTAGCCATAGAGGAGTCTAAACCAACCCTACCAACTCACCCAGTACCTAATATGGAAGTAGAGAGCCTTGATAGATGGAGTCAAGTTATTAAATGGATTTATGATGTTGGGTACAAAAAAGAAAAAATAAGGTAAAGAATATAAAGTGAAAACCACCATATGTGGAGTGGGTTAAATTGAATTTTTATGGAGCATCTAAAGGAAATATAGGACTAGTAGGAGGAGGAGGAATAATTAGAAATAATAGAGAGATTTTGTCTCATTATGCTTTCTATAGTGGATTTAAGATAAATAATGAAGCTAAATCTTGGGTAGCTTTAAAAGGTTTAAACATATGCAAACAAATGAAATGGAACAAAATATGGATGGAAAGTGATTCTCTCATAGTAATAAATGCAATTTTGAGGAAAGCTAAGGCTCCATGGAACATACAAGAGATAATTGTGGAAATTCAAGATCTTGCTAAAGAGTTTGAAGAAATTAGGTTTACACATACATTAAGGGAGGAAAAAAATATGCAGATAGGCTAGCCAATATAGGAATTTTGATTGAGGATCATGAAGTTAAATTCTCCTTTCCATGGTTAGAGGAAGTAGTAAGTTTAGTTGAACCTAACAAGAAAATAGTTATTGCCTAAATCAATTAATGATTAAGATTTACTTTAATGTTTTCCATTGGTAATATCTATTTTATTTTGTACAAATAATGTGTTTTCATATAAACCATATATTATAATTATTGTGGTTGCACTTGTGTTTCAGGAAGGAAACTATTAATCTAGATTTGGTAAAGTGGACTATGATAGTGGGATGTTTTGGAAATATTACTCTACTAAGATGCAATGCATAGATAGTAGAGGTGAAATTTTGTATTGTGAAGGCTGCTATAGGAAAATGTCAAGAAGGATGTTGAATTCTAGAATATTTGTATTCATACAAAAAATTGAAAAGATCCAGAAAATAAAAATAAAAAATTCAAACAATTTATGTAAAATGATGTAGGTTTCTAGCTATAGCATCTCAATTGAGATGAGAAGTGTATCTATTTGTAAAATCTCAATCTCTAAAGAAGATAATTCTAATTTGTCAAGGGTGGGGGACCTGAGTACAATCCCTTATTATCCAACCAAAAAAAATATTTATTAATTAATTAACTTTATGAAAGGTTATGTATAAAGGGACATCCCAACTTGTGCATATTCACAATATTGTAATACTTATATTAAAACATAATGAATGAAAAATATCGACATTGGATTCAAAGTTTTATTATCTTTTGCCCATATAATGTAAACTAAGGTAATAGGGACCATTACTTACCAAGGAAAGATAAATAATTTGATTAACCAAGAACTGCTTAGAGTACCAAGGAATATGATACTATAATGCTACTAATTTGTAGTCCTTAGCACTTATACGATCTATTTTCTAGACATTTTAGCAACAAATCACTTTATGGTGTCATGATTCCTATGGTGTAAACCTTACTTTTGTGCCAATATTCAAAGCTAGGTAGACCTACATTACCAACCACACATACCACCATCCAACATTATATTGCACAAAATATTTTACAACACTAGGTGTTAAACACATCTCTATGCAAGACTAGTTCAATCATCGATCATTCCATAGACTAATGTGAACTATAGAGGAAGTTGAAAGGAATTTTTTTTAACTATTTTGAAACTTCTTGTTGATCAGTTGGAAGTTGAATCATTTTACCTTTCAACTATCTCATAACTAATGTACATAATATCTAAAGTATAACATATGAATTTCTTCCTTTTTTTCCTTCTCAATATCCCTAGATTTCCTTTCTTTCCCTATTTCATGGACAGACATAGGCTATTGCTATCACCTAAGCATTTGTTATGTTACTTAGTTTAATGCATTGGAATAAAGTTTTCTATACCATTTACTTCCAACACTTGGTGTATGTAAGCACATATAAAGTTGCATTACTTAATTGATAGCCCTTATAATGTAAGCATTTATGAATTTGCAACATATATTTTTTATTTTGCATATTTGCATAAGGAATAATTTTCTACCAAGCTCTATTTGTTGCTACATAATTTTTAATATCTTTTAGGCACAAAATATGGTTCTAGAAGTTTTTCTTCATGACACCACATCTTGGGACCCATGGTGTAGATCATAGTGTTGAAAAGGGTTAAGTAACTTGTAATTAATTACTGAGGATTTGATATTTATACCTCTCAACCACCTAATCCATTATATCAAATTGATATTATCTTCATCATTTTTTTGTATGCCTAAGGATATCCTTCATCTCTTTTGTGTTATTTCTCTTTCTTTTCACTCTTTGAATCTCCTGATTTGTGATTTGAGTTAACTCATTGTTTCTATTTTGTTTGATAAAATATTATGAAATCTAACATGGTTTTAGAGCTAAGCTATATGTACTAAATCCTATGTGTGGATTAATAGGGTATCTAAGGTCAATCCACACAAGAAAAATGTGCAACTAAAAAAGGGTTAGTAGCTTAGTGGTAGAGCACATGGATCGTCCCAAAAGGTCTTGGGTTTAAGTCCTATCTAATGCATGGTTTCACCAACATAGTATTTTATCAAGAATACAACATCATTAGTTGGTCACATAGAGATATTTTTCAAAGCCTCTTATTCTTCATTTAATTACAAGGATAAATTATATTTTGATACTTCATTAGTTTAGTTAGTATAACAAGTAAAGGGGAGATCCTATCCTCTATTTTGTTATTGTCAATTCTTATAAAATTTTAGAGAGCTATTTTAGCCTTATTCATATTTTTGTATTCTCTTGTTTGAGATTTTTGGTATATTTTCTTGGTTTGAATAAGGTAAAACCATAATATTACCATCATTTGAGTCAATATGTTGGTCTATTGATCATTATTGTAATATATCTATTTGATATGCATGTTTTCTAGGCATCAAAGATAATGATGTATGATTTTGATCCCTTTGAGGAAGAAATGTCATGGCTACTTCAAGTATCATTAGCATTGCAACACTATGGATAAAAAGAGGATTGAAGATCACCTATTATTTCTATCCTAGTTTCATTCATATGCATTAGATATGTGGGTCATAAAATCACTTCTTTGTCCTTATATGAATGGGGGCTTCCTACTTCAAGGAGTAGGGTATCCCTTCTACACGATTAAGGAATTTATATTCTTGGTTAAATAAATGTGGTGATTTGATTTTTTGCTTAATGGTTGTAGGTTTGATTCCCCATCCATTTTTTATTTTTATACTACATGTTATGTGGATGAGTCTAGGGATAATATGCTTGCTTACTCATTACCAATATTTCCTCGTGATTTACTTGTTGAAAGTGTAATCTAATTCATGGCCAAGGCTAACATTGTATGATTTAATATTGGATAATCCTAAAGGAATTCATGTTAAATGTATTGAGTTTATTGTATTATTTTATTTATGTAAGCCATATGGGCCATGGTTGACCATTTTATGGCTAAACCCACCTTATAAACTTGAAATTAACCTTAAAGCCTCTCTTATGTTGGCTTATGATTAAGTTCTTTTATGTATTCAGGGTTTTTGGTATTGGTATAAACACCCCCCACCACTCATTTAATTATAAGAATGTTGTAATTATTATGTATGAATAACATAGAGATTATTTATGGTGCCTATGGGTGCCCACTATATCTCTTTGTTCATTTTTTATGCTTTCTAGATAAGATTTGAGTGGACGGATTTCTTCTATTCATTTTTAAAAATACTATGAATTCTAAAATGGTAATAGAGTGGGTATAGAGCTTGATCACTTGGATATATAGAAATTTTATTTGAAGCCTCCGATATTTCTTTTGATGTCTAGGATGAATTACTTCTTAAAGTTTTATAAACATCTTCAAAAAAAGAGCCAAAGGGAGGATTCATTATTTTTAATTTCTCTAATTATTCTTATTTTTTGGAGAATTTATGCCTACTCTAGATTATGTTTTCCTTGTAAAAAAATAGGAGTTAAAAAGTGATGTTTTTCAAAAACGTCACTCTAGAGTTTTCTAGAGGGTAAACTTCTAGATGCCATAAATTTTGCATACAAAAGTGTTTTTGAGCACATTTTTTTCATGCCACATGATTTTTTGTGCTCTATGTATTAGTTACATCATTCCATAGACTTATTTCAGTGTTAGGGTCCAAATTATACAAAATAATTCTCAAGCTATTTTGCCCTATTTTGAAAGGGCAAATTTAACATTTTGCATGTAATAAAAATATTTGGCTTGACTTTTTGGGATACATAGATGGATTTATAACAATTGGAGTAGATTTTGAGTCTTTTAGAGGCTTACAAGAAAAGGATTTAGGATGTGATTTAGTCAATCCCTCTTCCTCCTTTGGAAAATATGATTTAGACTATTCATGAAGATCTAAAATTTTATGATGTCTTTCTTTTATTTATTGTCCATAAACTCTTAGAAGTTTATTACAAATCTTCTTTAAGTAGGTTCATACAAAGCCTCTTTTGGTGATTGAAATCAAGTGGCCCAAGGGTAAAAGTAAGTCTTCAAATAGGACAATGTACGTCATAAGAGGGAAATTTATGCCTTTAAAACATACTTTATATGACTACGAAAGATTGAAGGAGCTTATATTTAAAGAAGGTGGTGATATTAACTTTTCTACTTCATATGAAATCCTAGCAGAAGTGTTTTTAAGATGCATGTGAGAGCATCTAATAGTGGCAGTGATGACTAAAATCTAGCCTAAGGAGACTCTTGTACGAGAATAATTTTTATACTAACATATTTTATATGATGAAGGGGATATAGATGAGTCTACTCAAAATAAGATGGCCCACTAAAGCGTCCATTATCAAGGGAGATATTATTGTTACAAATATTTTCTCTCCTTGTTCCCTAAATTTAGATTATGAGGGGTGTTATAAGTGTAATCTGATTCATTGTCAAGGCTAACATTGTATGACTAAATATTAGATAGGCCTAAGAGCATTCATTGTAAAATGTATTGAATTTATTATGATATTTTTTTATATAATCCCCATGGAACATGGTTAACCTTGTTATGGTTAAAATCATATCATAAGATTATAATCTCTTGTTATGTTAGGTTAAGGTTAAGTTCTTTTACGTATTTTGAGATTTTGTTATTGGTATATATGCCCCAATACTCATTCTTAAAAGTGTCGTGATTCTTATATATGGACAATATAGAGATTATTTAGGGTGCCTATGGGTTTCAAATATATCTTTATCTCTTTTATATTTTTATATGCTCTTTGGATAAGATTTGAGTGAATGGATTGCTTCTATTCATTTTTTTAAAATATTATGAATTCTAACATTACTAGAGGAGAAAGGAACACATGTGTATTTGTGGAGAGGATGTTTTAAGTTAAAAACTCATGCTCTTTTTTGTGTATAGTGTGGTGGTTGAATATGAGCAACATTTCTTACATTGGCATCAATGTTACCTCCAATATAACCTATTATTCTCTCCAATTATTGCAACCACTATATGTAGGGACCATATGACCATGATTATCATGCCTCACATGGAGTGAAAGAACAAGGTATATTTGAGATAACCTAAGCTAATAGGAGATGATGCATGGGGAGAGTACGGGAGGTTACCCACTCTGGGTGGGAGGACCTTGTTTCACTTTCCATGCCTCTCCCTCATCCTGTCTTGCTGATCTCTATCGGGTGAATCTCTTTAGGATCACCCTACCACATTTCCAGGGCCACCACGAGACCTTCCTATGCTTCCTAGGATGTGTTGTCCCATATTGACATGTTTATTGTGGTTTGAATGGTTTGTACCATATTTTCTTTCTATGTGGAATCTGGTGGAGGTTGGTTTTTGGGTGGCTTATATTAGGATTGGGAGATGTGAAGATTTTCTCGGTAGATCTTTATGGTCTTTGGGATGGACCCTATGCTTCTTGTTGCCTATAGGGAAGATTTCCTTCATTCTTATCCATGAGCTAGGCTCTCGAAAGGGGTGCTCCCATATTGTTTTCCTATCTTCTTTTCAGCCTGGGGTTTCCTTATACACTTTATTTGGTCTTGGAATGAAGCCATGATTTTATCATCTGTAGTTGGAGATCTCTTGCTACTTTCTCAAGATGGGGTTTCAAGAGTAGGTTCAAGATATTTATTCTTAGAAAATCCTTTTGTTGTATTTTTAGGGATTACCTCTAGATCCATTCTCTATAGCTCCCTTTTGGTCTTTAGGATGGGCCTGTGCTTTCTCGTGTAGTTGCAGTGGATGGTGTCTTCAAGTTCCTCCCTGGATGGAATTTTTGTGGGATTGGTTATATTTCAGTATAGGTGATTTTTTTATGGGCATATTCTATAGTCCCTTTGGTATTTGGAGGGGACATGTGCATTCCTGTCTACTATAGAAGTTTATTCCTGATGGCTATCCCAATATGTGGTTTTTCCCTTCAATCTCGAGGTGCCATGGTGGTTAGATACTTTTGCAGGATTTCTTGTCCTTTGGCTATGCATCACGTCTCCTTTGTAGTGAGATATCATTACTTGTGGTGATCTCCTCATGTTGTTGATCCTATTTATATGCTATCACTATTCTGGAAGGATTATCTTTGCTGAGTTAGTGTATGGGTTTCCCGTGCCTTCCTGGATGGGTTTTATAGTTTACTTGACCTATTTTGGATAGGTTGGAGTTCTTTCTAGGTCTTCCTAGATGAGTTTTCAGTTTCCTTGGCCCATTATGGTTAGGTTGGAGTTCTTACCAAGCCTTTCTATATGGGATCTCCCTTTGATATAGCTAGGCTCTTGGATTTTACTAAAAATTGCATCAGTGCCTTGCTGATGGGAAATATTTGTCTGCTGCTGCACTTCTCAAGCTTCCATTAGATGGGTTCTTCATCTTGGGTAATTTTATGGTTTTCCCAGGCAAGATTCTAGGTTTCAATTTTGTGCTAGGTAGTTTTTTGGTGGTATGCCTAGTTCCAAAATTTTCTAGCTAGTCTTCCTTTCTCAGGCCCTCTTGGAAGGGATTTTTTATTTTTGAATTTTAAATTTTAATATGTTCTTATCAGATTTCCCATGCCTGATGGGTTTATCCCTTTGTGGTTTATACCAAGCTACCACAATCTGGGTTTTTAATTAAGTTGTTAAATGTCATTTGTCCTGGCCTCCCATAAGTTAGGTTTTTAAATTAAGTTACTAATTTTCAGTAGTCCCGGGCTCCCATTAGCTGGTTGTCCTAGTTTGTACTGTAAAAAATGATCCTGTTTTTTTCACTTTGTGGAGACCTTATATTTTTGGAGATTCTCTCCCTAACCCATTTGTAAAAGGTTTTGGAACCCTTTCAAAACCCTTTTATAAATAAAAAAATAGGGGATGATGCACCAATATTAGAATAAGATTCCTCTACATAATGACAAGATGCATGAATGCATGAGTCATCATGGATGATGCTCAATGAACCCTTTCTCTTCTCAACTTGTCAATTAAACCCATAATACACATATAAGAAATGGGATAGAAAATGAAGTAGTCATGACCTCTTACACATGCACATAAACATAATAAATAGGACAAAAAATCCCAATAGTTGCAGCCTCATAAATAAATAAATAAATATATATATATACATACATACATACATACATACATATATATATACATACATACATACATACATACATATATATACATAAATACATATATACATACATATATATATTTATTTATTTATGCAAGTTATAGATCATGCCAAAATCAAGGGTTTAAAAACATACCCACAAAATGACCAGGGTTCAAGATTTGCTATACAGAAGAAAATGAAAGGAATGCTATACAACTTACCAATGCTTTACAATGCTTAAACAATAACTATTTATAGATTACAAAAGAATGAAAATTCCCTCTAAAATTGATGTAGGAATGTTTGGCTATACGTCTATGTTGCTTGCTTGATTGCATTATTTTAGTTCTTTGAGGTATCTAGATCTAAAGTTATTAGTTATTAGTTTTTGGATGATCAAATACCACTAACACCTCCTACTAACATTCTTGGATTCTAAAATTTGAGCACATAATTCCTTTTGTAAGTATTTTTGTCAGATATGGGATTACTACTTTTGTAGGTGCCATGCTTTTATCTTCAATAAACCATCCACTTTTCTTTGATTACTAAGCTAAAGAGATATTAGTAGGTGATATCTAAATTCCTCTAATAATGGCATATTTGTTAAGATCATCTACCCCTTTTGGGAGCTTGTGCACAAACACTTATATTCAGATACGATCCTGTTTCCTTGTTGGTCTCCTTTGCACTGTGTCCAACTCTCTAAAGTATTTTTTTCTCTTCCTTCTTTCAAGGTGGATTGAGCCTCTTAATATTCATATAGATGGTCATCATAAAATTTGTTATTATTATTGCATCATACCGTTATAAAATTCCAAGGTTGGAATTTTATCAAAAGTTTTATGAAAGATTTTCTCCTTGTTACCAAACCTCTTTGGTTTGTCTAATTCTTGGAACTTTTGGTTCCTTCGATCGCCAAAATATTTTCCTTGCTACAACCTCAATTTTTTTAATCCTTTATCTCATTAAAAACTTTCAAAATTTTTGAGCTTCAAATATTTTCCCTTCTTGATCCTTTTGGAACTTTTTTCCACTTTCCACCTTTTTGGATCTTGAAGTTGTGTAGGTTGTCAAAATATTTTCCTTTCTATTTTGGTCATTGTTTTGAATTTTTTTAATATTTATCCTTCATTCATACCTTTGGAACTTTTGACCATGTTTTGAATCTCAAAAATCTAAATAGTGTGATTCATCTAAACTCCTTTAGACTAGTGCCACCCTAGGTCAGAATCCTTTATTGCTCTAATAATTTTAAGAATTATATCTTTGCTTTCCACCAGATTTACCTTTTGGATCTTAATTTTTCCTAAGTTATTTTAAGGAAAAATGGTCAAAAATCCTCTTAGAAGGATGCCAAATGTAGATGATGATATTTTGTTAGTCCATAGGATCTTCGACTTGAAGTGCTCCCATATGCTTGCAACTCTGCTATCATTAAGCGCTATTCTCCTTACTAAAGGAGTCATTGGTGTAGAGAAGCTTAACTAGATGACATCATTGACCAAATATGATGAAATAAATATCTTACAAGATCTCTTTATGATGATCTCATGTGAGTCTTTATCTATTCCCTACGACTGTTGATTTTTCCTCAACTGAATCTTTCAACGAATGTGTCTTATGCATGTGGTAGAGAGATGATGGATAAGGGATCAAAAACCATGAAACCAAATAGATGTGGATGATAACTAGGATTTATAGCTCTCTAACAAGTGATATTTGAGTCCAAAATCCACCAATGGTAAAATAATTTTAGTTATCATCAAAAATACATCATCGAAAAGGCTCATGAACTACTACCAATGACATGGTTTGATTCAGTTATCACAAAAATGGTTGTGAGGAATTAATATGGGCCCTAAATGATATAGATATGATAGTTATCCTAAACATATAGCTTGAGGGGTTTTAAACCCATATTTAGACTTTGGTGATAACTTATTTTTGGATCTTTTGCATGGGCTTCTTGGTGGTCAGCACTGGTTCAAGGGCTTTCTATTTCTCACAAGGTTCAAAATCAACTATATGCATGGTTTCACCTCTTTGTATAGATTTTAGTGAGGCCTAACTATATATTTGGTAGCCCATAAGGGTATTATACCCATATAAGGATATGAACCAAAAAAATTAGGCCTTGTCCATTGGGTATAGAGTCATTCAAAGGCAGCTTCAGTGGTGAATAAATGGCTAACTCAGCTCATACAACTGTTTGAGTTGAGAAAATAATGTGTGTCATTCCTTTTATTGAGGTAGAGGAACCTACTTACATTAAATTATTATCTTGTAAGTTTATGCCTCCCCTTTACTTGCCATATTTTCACATAGCTTGAGCCTATCTTGTTTCCATCAGGGTGACACAAAGTCTTTATCTTTCTTTTCAATGCTGGATTTGCATGATGAAAAGTTAATTTTCCTTCATGTTCATGTTAGAGGATAGGGTTTATCATCACATTTTTAATTAAATACATGTTGCATTGTATTTATACTATCATTGATCAAATAATATTTTAAACTATTTGGTTACAGTCCCTAGGAGCTAATTATCTTAATGCACTTGAAAGTCCATCACATTTTAGGGAATTGTTTACTTTTGTGATTGTAGCCTACTCATTATATTCCCATGATTCTTAATCCAATGAATTACATATCCCAAGATTTTTATTTGAAGTCCAACTGTACTTTTGGAAATTCTTATTTATATTGTCATAGTATAACCACCTCTACAAATTACATGCAACTTTTTATTTGATTACATGCTCTAAAAATTATCCTACAATACAAAATTTAGCTAAAAATAATTATATATATGTAAAAATGGATATATATACATATATACCCCATTGTTTTACATGACCCTAAGAGGGTTGGGACTTAGCTTTCTATTGGATCTCATCCCTTGCCTATAGATTTAGATGTCTTGGGAGGATATGAATTCTAGACTTTGGTTGCCCATTGATCCATTTGATCATCTAGGATAAATGAGTGCATTTCATCAACCAAAATTTCTAACTTTGACCATGCTTATTTTATCATCAAACTTTGATCTTTTTTTATCATCAAAACTTGATCAACATTCAACCTAGATATCAGGAAGTGTTCAACATGGTGTAAATAGAGTAGTTATGATGGAATTTTAATCTTAGTCTTGTAATGAATCCTTAAGACCATAAGGGGCCAATATAAGTGTAAATAACCTCCTAATATAGTAGTATAATATCTTGATAAGTAAATGCAAAAATATGTAGGGAGATAAATTATTTCTATATCTTGTGTTATTATTAGGCTCAAGCATACATATAAGGTAAATGATAGTTATTCCATGAATCATAGGATTTAGATTGCACTACCATCTAGCTACACCACCCTATTATTCATAAGCTAATATCTTAGACCTTGTGCATTACCACTCCATTTGATATGACAAAGATACTTTCTACTGAATCTACCATGCAATTATAAATCAACTTATCCTTATAGATGAGAGACAAATAGAAAGGGGTTGGTTTAGACTTGCTCAATCTAGGGGCTGATATCTATAGAACCATAGATGTCTCTTGATGGTTCCTTTATTTTTCATCCTCCAATGATTTCATTAGATTATCTTTCTACCTAGGGATAGACAAGACATCCCGCATTGGTACCACCATAGTCAAATTCTTCAGATGTTCTACAATATTAAATAACCCAAGGGTGACAGTCTTTGTGTAGAATGTGCTAGTAATGGAATCCTTGGTTTGTCCCTAGTTGGTTGAAAGATTTTAGTTAGTTTTGGGTGAGGTGTTTGTTTCTTCAAGACTTTCAAAATATTAATCTTAAAAACCATTAGAGGATATAGTACTCTTGAAGGTATAGTTGTTGGAGCTTTGGACTAGATTTAGTTGTTTTGGTCTAGCTACTCAAACCACCTAGTTTATTTGTTTGATGCTAGCAGGAGGTATATGCACACTTGGATTTGGAGTTATCATGATAGGAGGTTGTTAAATTGATTCAAAAAGTCTATTTTGGATTTCTAGGGCCATTATATTACTCTCATATTGATCCATAATCACCCACTTTTTGGCCCTCATTAGATAGTCTAATTAGACTTGAGTCCTGTTGGTTATTAGAATACTCACTCTATCAAATACCATGTACACTTCTTCCTCATACCAAGTGACTAGTATTTTCTCTGGATGATCATAAATTAACTCAAAGAAAGAGGATGTAGAGTTAGATTGGTTAACCATCTAGGTTTTGACCCTTAGATAAGATATGGATGCCTGGGAAGACATCATTTTGCTTGGTACAACTACAGTTGATTGGGAGCTCTTTATAGGGTAAATTTGAGAAAAATAGGAATTTGAAGGAGGGGAGTATGAGGAAGCGAAATCCTCTACATAGTTTTTTTATATGGGATATATCTCCTTGGATAAGTTATGAGGTACTTGCTTTTGAGGGGTCAAAACTAGAACCATTTGATGTTAATTTTGGACTTGTGTTTGACCATCTCTGCTAGCCTAAAATTGGGGCTTTGGATAGTTATTAAAAGAGAGTCTATTGTCTTGGTTTCCTTATAGGAAATGAGGTCTTGGGTTATTATAGTATTGCAACATATCAACATTTTATTTCCTCCTTATGGTCAACATCTCATTGGTGACTAATTTGAGAAAGCTTCTCATTGACTCAAACTTTGAGTTACCTAAAGCAAGGGAATTAGAGCAAGAAGCAAGGCATGGACTTCAAGCAAGAATAATATTGGTCAGAAGGTTATTTTTTATATGAATAGAGGAGGATGATATGGCGATTGTACACTAGGATACAAAGGAATAGGCTACCTTGGAGATAAAATTTTGATCTAAATCATATTATTTTTGGCCTGAAGGAGTCATTAGTGTAGAGAAGCTTAATAAGGTGGAATACTTAACCAAATATGGGTGGAATACATATCTCATAGGATATCTTAATGGTGATCTCCTAAGAGTATTTATCTCTTGAATGTAGCTATTGATTTTACCTCAACTAAATTTACCAATGAATTTATCTTATGCATGTGACAGAGAGATGATAGATGAGGGATCACAATTTGTGAATCCAAACAGATATGGCTAATGACTAGGCTTCAACAATAACTACTATTTGATTCCAATCTCCATCAATGGTAGATTTATTTTAGTTATCATTGAAAAGGCTCATGACTTGCTACCAATGATGGGGTTTGATTCAGTTAACATCGAAAAGGCTATGAGGAATTACTATGGATCACTAGCTATAAAGAGTTTATAGTTAGCCTATACACATATCTTAAGGGATTTTACACCCATATTCAACCTTTGGTGATAGCTTCTTGGTGGTTCTTTGGCATGGGATTCTTGGTGGTCAACAATCATTCAAGGGATTTCTATTTTACATGAGGTTTCAAATTGGATTTAGGTGTAGTTGCACCTCTTTGAATGGATTATAGTGAGGTCTCACTACATGACCTATGATGGTCCATTAGTTATAAATATATTACATTAGAATTAGGTGGCAAGTGATCTCATGTTCAAACCCTATGTTGTTCTATGGAAAGGTGTTTTTACAAAGGCCATGTTAAGCATTGGATGCACCACCACCTTTGTTCATCTAGTGGAAGGCCATATTGATACTTGATGATACCTTTGAGCACCTATGTATCCTAACTAGCTCAAGGTTTTCCCTACATGGGAGACTTGGGTTCCAATATTATGGTCCCTATGATTTTTTACTTTGATTTAATGATTATTTGACCAATGTGACAAGCAATATGGAGTTCAACTAAGCAAAAAATATACTTGGTGCACAAAAATCAAACCTGAATAAAAACAAGAAAGTATATTGGATAGGGAACTCTCTTATTGCAAGATATTTGATAATGTTAAGGGCTATATTTTGTGCTTTAATACTTTATCGATAAATATCACATATTCAAGAGGTAAAGAGAAAGGTGATGTTGAATGCATTAAGACTATTCTTGTTAACCTATATTTGTCCTTTTATATTGTTGGACTAATAATTCATATTATTCCCATGTATACAAATGAACATATTTTTTTAATCCTCATTACAATAATTTCTATTTGTATTCATGTTTAGGATCCTATGAGGAAATATAGTATTATTCCTTAGCTATAAGCTTATGCAAAGGACTTTAAATCATTTAAGGTTGACTTAGTAGTCTAAGGGCGAGTCGAAGTATTCAAAGAAACTGAAGACCTTGTATAAATATTATAAAAGGGACGTGCATCCTACAAATAATATTTTTGTGGGGCTACAAAAGCTTGAGATAAAGTTAAGGAATACAAGAGAAAATATTCTATACGAAAAAAGATTCAAATGGTTCTTTCAATTGCAAACTGAACTAGCCTAGTAGAGCTTCATTGTTTTTTGGGGGGGAAGAGACATTATTATGACTAATTTCTTCTCTTGTTATCCCTTCGGTTTAGGTTATGACGTTGTTGATAATCAATATTTTGACATTTTTGACTAACATCAACAATGTAGGGTGCAATGAAGCATAAGCATATGGGAAATCATTACATGATGTAATTAATATTAATTTTTGAAAATTATTGATAAGACCATGGTTTAACCTTTTTATGGTTAAGATTTTATAAAAATTTATGTGTAATATGATGTTGAAAAGGGTTAAGTGACTTTTAATTAATTATTGAGGACTTGTTATTTATATCCTTAAACCATTCTACAAATTTGATCTTATCTTGATCATTTGTGTGGGTGCCTAAGGGCATCCTTTATCTCTTGTGAGTTACCACTATTTTTATTATCTCTAAATATCTTGATTTATAATTTGAGTTGATGTATTTCTTTTGTTTTCTTTGACAAAGTATTATGAAATCGAACATCAGTATCCTCATTATAACATGATAGTATTGATTTGAACTCTATGGTCTTGCTAATTGAGGGATGACCCAAAGGAAGTATCATCGACAAATTAGAAATGATAGTTAGAGGTACCATTTATCTCAACCCAAATACCTTCAAATTTTTCTTCTATTTTCCCCTTTGATATAGTTCCCCCTCATGCCTCCTAAAGAATAATAAATAGACAAGGAGATAGTAAATCATCTTGGCAGAGTCCATAAGATGATAAAAAGTAATAAGCAATACAATAATCAAAATAGAATATTTTTCTTATTTAATGCTCAGTCAGGCAGCCAAAGCCACTCTAGTCCAGGCTTGCCTACAAAGTATTCCTATTTTTTTCTTATCTATCTTCAAAGCTCCAGCTTCCATCTGCCAAAGAATTGAGCAAATTCAACGCAGATTCCTTTGGGCGGGAAACGAAAACAAGAACAAATTTTCCCTTGTTGCCTGGGATAGGGTTTATTCCAAGAAAAAGGATGGAGGACTCGGATTCAAGGACATCAAGCGGATGAACATGGCCCTCATTGCCAAGAAGTCCTGGAGACTTACCACCAATGAAAATGTCACTTGGATTGACATCATCAAAGCTAAGTACCTCCATCAGGTTCCCTTTCTTGGAGAGCACAACCTTCCTAGCGGATCTCATTTCTGGAATGGCATCACAAAAACAAGGAAGATCATCATGGAAGGCTTAAGGTGGTGTCTTGGAACTGGAACGACCATTCATTTTTGGGACAACCCGTGGATCCGTGACAAACCTCTTAGCCAAGATCCTCATCTTGCAGTGCTCAAGACGGTTACCGAAGCCACCTTTGGAGATAAGGTGTGTCATTTCATTAACCCAGGTATTACAAGACCTGAATGGAAACACTTGGCTCTTAATGGGCCTAGGCATATCACAGAGGTGCTCAGGTGGTTACAAAACTTTCTAAGGACTTACATCATCCCCAGCTCTCACAAAGATGATTCCATGGTCTGGAACCTTGAGGATTCTGGGAATTTCACTGTTAAATCAGCTTACTACAGTCAAGAAACTCCCAATGATGGTCAGGACTTATCTAATCGGTGTCCGGGTTCCCAAGATCATTCCCAAGGTCAAATTATTCTGCTGGTTGGCCATCCAAAATAGAATCCTCACCACTGAAAACTTGATAATCAGAGGGTTACTCATCCCCAATTGGTGCATCCTGTGTAAAAACACCTGTGAGTCAACTTCGCATGTTTTTCTAGAATGTCCCTTCTCTCTTGCAGTGCTCAACCAGGTTCTTAACACCTTCGTCATCTCCATAGCTCTCCCTCATTCCATTCCCCTCCTTTTTCAACAATGGCCTCGGCCTTTCAAGAACAATCAACTTAAATTCATGTGGCAAGCTTGCCTTCACATCTTCCTGTGGCAAATTTGGCTTGAGAGAAATGCCAGAATTTTCAAAAACCAAGCCACTAATATGAAGATTGTTGTTGCCAAAATCTTGGCCCTTGCTACGGAGAATGCCTCTCTTGTCTCGTCTTCCAAACCCCCCCGCCTGGCCTTGAATCGGACCTAACAAAACTTTTCAATCTTTCCAATTTCTTTGCCACACCCCGTACTTCTGTTGACAGGTCTGTCATCAAGTGGGTCTTACCTCCTACTGGGTTGCACAAGCTTAATTTTGATGGTGCGGCCAAAGGCAACCCAGGAGCGGCTGGCGGAGGTGGAATTCTCAAAAATCACAGAGGAGAAGTTATTTTGGCCTTTGCTCAGAACCTGGGAATTCAATCTAACAATATGGCAGAGGCTCGGGCTCTGCTCCAAAGCTTGATTCTTTTGGAAGGCTTGACCATCAATAAAATTATCATAGAAGGAGACTCACTACACTGCATCAACTAGCTCAATGGGACTTCTGTGCCTCCCTGGGCCCTTGTTTTGATCTTCCAAGAATGCAAGGCACTAATTGGCATTTACCCAGAACTAGTCATCAAGCATCAGTATCGGGAAGGCAACAAAGCTGTGGAATGGCTTGCTAACAAGGGAGTTGGCAAAATAGATATTCATGTTTGGAGAGACTCCTTTCCCATTGGCCTAAGGGACGCTTCTACAAGTTCCAATGTCTGCACAATGTGAGTGGTGAACAGGGGACCGAGTTTGTTTGCTCTTGGAACTGGTCAAGTTTTTGCGTCCTTTCTTCCTTCTTCTCCCCCTTCGGCTGTGTTTCGGCAACTTGTCACGATATCATGACACTTTTCACTATTGGCTACAAAATTTCAGCATGTCACGATATCGCGACATCCCTTTTTCCTCTGGCCACGAGGTTGCTACTTGTCGCGATATCACGACACTTTTTTCTCCTTCAAAAGTGGTCTTTCAACTTGTCGCGATATCGCGACACTTTTTCTCTCCGGCTATGATTTTACAACATGTTACGATATCGCAACACCTTTTCTCTTCGGTCGCGATTTTGCAAAAAGTCACGATATCGCGACACCTTTTCTCTTCGGGTGCGTTTTTTCAACATGTCACGATATCGCGACACTTTTTCTCTTCGGGTGCGTTTTTGCAACATGTCACGATATCGCGACACTTTTTCTCTTCAGGCGCTTTCTTGCATCATGTCGCGATTTTGCAACATTTTTCTCTTCAGCTGTGGTCTTCCATTTTGTCGTGATATCATGACACTTTTTCTCCTTGGCAGCGGTATTCCATCTTGTCGCGATATCGCGACACTTTTTCTCTTCCTTGCATCATGTCGCGATATCATGACACATTTTCTCCTCGGCTGCGGTCTTCCATATTTTTGCGATATCGTGACACTTTTTCTCTTTGGCAGCGGTCTTCCATCTTGTCGTGATATCGCGACACTTTTTCTCTTCGGCTGCGGTCTTCCATCTTGTCGCGATATCGCGACACCTTTTCTCTTTGGCAGTGGTCTTCCATAATGTCACGATATCGTGACACTTTTTCTCTTTGGCAGCGGTCTTCCATCTTGTCGCGATTTCGCGACACCCTTTCTCTTTGGCAGCGGTCTTCCATAATTGTCGCGATATCGTGACACTTTTTTTCTTCGACTGTGGTCTTCCTTCTTGTCACGATTTCACGACACCTCTTCTCTTCGGCAACGGTCTTACTTCTTATCATGATTTTGTGACACCTTTCCTGTCCGATCACGGTTTTCCTTCATGTCGTGATTTCACGACTCTTCTTCTCTTCCGGCTCCAACCTAGCAACACGTCGCGATATCGCGACACTTCCTCTCTTCTGGTAGCAACCTTGCAACATGTCGCGATATCGCGACTTCTTCCCTCCTTCGGCTTTGATGGCGCTTCTTGTCGCAATTTCATGACATCCTTTCTTCTCTTGGCAGCAACGGTGCAACTTGTCGCGATTTCGCGACATCACCAATTTGGTCACGATTTCGCGACACCTTTCCTCGTGTGGAGGTTTGCTTGCTCTTTGATATTTATTTCTTGGACCACCTCGATCGATCTGGAATTCATGTAATTTCTCTTGTACAAGGTTTAGGGACCTTTCAAAACCCTTTCTACCAATAAAAAAAAAAATAGAATATTTTTGAGTTCCATATAATCTAATCCATTCACACCAATCTTTATCAGAACTATTTTTTTGAAAATATCATTTAGAAAATTTCAATAATACCTAGTTTTTTGATGAAAATGAAGAGAATGTATGGCCTCTTGTACAATTATTATTGTTAGCAATCTAGCTATACTCTCATAGGATCTAGCAATATAAAATATTCATACAAATGCATACATTCAATAACACACTTACTAAATAATATTATTGATGAATGTTCAATACAAACAATGCAAATGCAATGTGATGTGAGGTTTGTTCTCACTATATTACTGTCACTATTACACTGATTACATTGTTTTTTATTCAATATATACACAACATGGATATGAAACTCTTCACATTATCAACCCTTGACCTTTCTACATACACAAACTCTTCATCTCCTCAAACATGTAGGGATATAACTCTTCATATTTCTCATGGGAGAAATATACTATTGACTCCACATAATAATAAATATCTCATTGAATCCATGTATCCACATAAGAACAAAACCTATAATAATTGCATAGTCTACAAACCAAACTCTTACATAACTCCTCACTTACATGACACCTACTATATACTCAAATATTTACAACACTCTAAACTAAACTATTTACATGGTACTTGCAATATTATTTCAAGGTACCAAATAATATAATACTTCTAACATCCACCACATTACATTATTTGGAAAGGTCTTTTTCCTTCATGTAATTTCATCTTCTTGAATTTGATGATGCATTCTGGATTTTTCTAATACTGGTATTGATTTCGTCTCTTCTAGATCAATTTTTGAAGAAGTTTAAACCCTTTTCCTAGCTATATTTGAAATTGGAAAAAGTTTCCTAAAAAAATCCATTTAATGCTATTCTTGTTATCATTTCTTTCATATTATCCCATTCCCGCATGCTTATCCATCCATTATTATTTCTTTTGTACCAACAATAAAATTGAGAATGATTGTTACCTCCATAAATTTTATAACAATGAATATCACAACATCTTTCTATCTTGTATCCATACCTGTCATAATTTCTACATTTGTTACCTATCTTATTTTTTCTTGTATCAAAATCAATTCCATCTATACTTGTTTTAAAGTTCTTTATCTCATACTTTTTATTAATCCTCGATTCATCATTACTTGTATGTTTAAGGTCTTCATATTTTCGCTTTATTCTTTTCCAATTTTTAAAAAACTTGTATCATTGTACCCTATCAAAAACTCTATACTAATATCCTTGTAATTGTTATTGATATCATTACAATATCTATTTTCACATACATTTTGCACATTCTGTGTCTTAAAAAAAAATGCTTAAGTCACTTGTATCACATGTTATATCTGTTCCCAAAATAAGCTGATATCTATTATCGTGGGTATCAAATCACAAGTATCATAACTTGCATGGGCCTTTATGGGATTCAAATCACAATTCTAATTTTTCTTTTGATGATTAGTAGTGTCACAACATGCATATGTCATCATAGGTCTTTAATCTATGGTATATTAAAATACATTTATCTTTTGAAATAGGTCACTAGTATCACATGTAATGCTATCATAGATCTCAAATCATTTGTGTTACAATAGACATATTTCATCATAGGCTTGTTCTTCAAAATTTTAATAATTTTTTCATCTTTTATTATTTTCTTAAAGAAATATTAATGCCATATATATTATCTTTTCTATGTTAATAGATAACGTGGTAACATTTTTAGAACAATCATCAACTTCATCGATAACAATATTGAGGTAATATTTAAATGTCGAAAAATATTCATCTTTAGCTTATTCAAGAATTTTTTGTGAGTGCAATATTAATTCAAGTGACATAATCTTCATCTTGAATATTTAATAATTTTTCAACTTCTTGAAAATATGAATTTCTAGCTTGTTTCTCTTTATTTATTTTTGATAATTCATGTCCTTGTATTTCTATTTGTTTCTCTTCATTCATACTAACCTCTAGTAACTCATACTTTTGATTATTTGTTTGCCTTTTTGCTTTCTTTCTTTTTTAATTGCCATATTTGCAAATTTCTTACCAATAATATCTATTATTAGGGATTCCTTTCTACAATAGTATTTAGAATAATTTCCCAATTCTTTTGCTCACATTAATATCCTCTTCACAAATATCTCTTTAAAAAAAATCCTTTTAATAATCCCTTCTTCAATTTTGAGAAATTAATTTCCTTCGTAGTAGAATTCCTTATTGCTCCCAAATAAAAAAAAAATCTTTCTATTATTTTTCTCTTAAATAATCCTTTGTTCAAATTTCAAATTAATTCAACTTTCTTATTCTTCCTTCAATAATTCCAATTAATCAAATAATATATTTTCCTTCAAATATATTAATACTTTTCTTTAATCAAGTAATCATATTTCACTTTTCTTTAATCTTCTTCTTCACTTTAAATAATTATTCTCTTCTTCAAATAAATAATTTCTATTTTCCTTAATCACTAATATATCTCATTCTCTTAAATAATTCTTTAATACAAATAATATAACTACTCCAAATAATTATAAACCCCTTATCTCATCCTTTCCTTTCTTCTAAATATCAAATGTGAACAATTAATCAATCATTAACCTTAAACCTTTGATTTATTAAACAATTTAAAAATTACCTCTGCTTGCGCTTGCCCTAGTCCATGCTCTATCGATCTGAAATTTGCACCAAAATGTATGACAACTCTGCAACTTCAAGCATTTTTCCTTCAATATCAATGGTTGTGATAATTTCTCCAAATATTATTCTTACCGATTGGTATTTTTGCACATTTCTTTATTTCCAAGCACAAACTATTCGTTTGCCTTGTTTAGCCTACATATTTAACACTGCTAGTTTTTATCCTCAACATCAACTCTAAATTTTTCTAGTCTCAACTATGGTTCTTCCCACTTAACTTCCAACTTCAATTTCAACTATTCAATGGCTGGTTATCTCTACATCCTCACGTATTTTCATGTAGACTAATTATGCTACAAATGCTACTCTCCTTGGCTAATTTTGCTCTCTTCTCCAACACTCATTTTTTATAGCTATAATCCTCTAATACTCACATATTTTTCACATGGAAATCACCTTTTGCTAATGCTTCTCCTGGATAATGTTACTCTTCTTCCAATACTCCAATATCTTCTCTACTACATATGTTGCTCTTTTGGATAACCTTGCTCTTCACCCAATACTATGACAAGATACTTTTCTACTATAGTCATTGCTCTTTTGGCTAATGCTGCTTTTCTCCCAATACTCCAATAAAATACTTTTCTTTGACAATCATTGCTCTTTTGGCTAACATTGCTCCTCTCCTTAATACTTCAATACTCTCCACTAATGACCAATGGTGGCTACTGGAGGCTAATAATATGCTAATGATGGATCAAATAAGCTATAATACCATTGTTAGCAATCCAACTATACTCTCATAGGATCTAGTAATATAAAATATTCATACAAATGCATACATTCAATAACATATTTACTATCTTACTATTAGTAATACTATTGATGAATATTTAAAACAAACAATGCAAATACAATATAATGCAAGGTTTGTTCTCACTATATTACTATCTTACTGTTACACAAATTACATTGCTTCATATTCAATATATACACAACATGGATATGAGATTCTTCACATTCACAATCCTTGACCTTTCTACTTACACAAACTCTTCATCTCCTCAAACACACAGGGATATAACTCTTCATATTTCTCATAGGAGAAATATATTATTGAATCCACATAATAATAGATCTCTTATTGACTCCATGTATCTGTTGGAAATTTTGAGTCCTCTAAGTCAAAGTTGTCATTGATGTCACCTAATAGAGTTATCATTCATATCAAGGAATTCGACAAGAAATAAAGTCATCCAAGGTTGTCACTATCATCCAAGAAAAAGCTTCAACAGTGCAAAAGTGAAAGGAAAAAGGCTCCATAATATTTTAATATTATTGGGAGCACAAGTTAAGTGATTGGTTCATAAAAACCCAAGATGGGTTATTGCAAAGGTTAAAAAGGAGGTTTAATAATTATTTATAAATTATTTAAATTCATAAGGAATTTAAATTTTATAAATAATATTCGTTACACCAAGGTTGTGCATTAAGACAAGGCTCCAAGGTTTAATTAATCTAAAACCTAAGGTTGGTCTAATTTAATTTATAATATTTAAATTTAAATTTAAATTTAAATATATTATAAATTAATCAACCACGTCAACGTCGAATTAAATCGATGCATCGACGTGATTGCATGGAAGACAAAGGCATTATATATAATGCCCCAAAAGGCATTAATGAAAATTATCCTTGCTAATTCATTTGGAGTGCATGCGAATTAAGGCTCGTGTTTAAAAGGCTTGACGATTTAAGAAAAGGTTGAAGCAGGGAACGTTTGGGGTTTTGGAGCACATAGGCTAGCTTGGCCTAGCGATGCATTGGCTTGGTGAGACATAGGAGATCCCGTGTTCGATTCAGTTAGAGGTTGCTTGCAAGGTCAAAGCGCTTGAAGCACATTTTGATTATTTCGAAAGGCGTCAGTTCGTGAAGTTGTTGATGTAGTTCGTGCTTTTTTAGGTAAGTGTGGGTGCGTGGCCCAACGATGGCTTGGCCATGGTTAAGGCATTGGGAAGGAGGACATCAGGGGATCAAATCCCTTCGAGAGGAAAGGTAAGTTAATTTTTGTATTTTAATTTTTAATAGCCTTAAGGGAGAAATAAGGGTTATGCTATGCCCTAGAAAATTGAGAGATTTTTAATGGTTTTATTTTTGGAAGGGTAGCATATTATATATCATTGGAAAGAATTTTTCAAGGGCTATTTGATTAACTTTCTTAGAAGAAAAAATAACGTGTGTGTAAAGAGATATTTCTATTTTTGTAAAGTGGTTTAAAAGTGAGTTTGATTTATTCTTTCATGAGAGGACATGGTGAATTTTATTGTGTAGGAGTAATAATGTGTTATTAGGATATTATTTTTATTGTTGTGATATTACTCAAGTACTCTAACCTCTTTGTGATTGAAAATAAAATATTTGAAAGTGTGTTGAGTTTGACAGATTTTGTGGACAACTCATTGGCATCAAAAAGGTATGGGTAATATTCTCCATATGATTTTTGAAAATATGTTTGGAGTAAAAAGGATTTGATTAGGGTTTCCTTTTAAAAAGTGGTTGAGTTAATGCTTCAAGGTTTTTTAAATTGTGAGTTGTGACTAAACCTTGTTTTATAAGCATTGTTGTTTAGACCATTGGTTGAATGAAGTACTTTGAGTTTATGCTTCAAGGTTTTCTGAATTGAGAGTTGTGATTAAAACATTGTCTTATTAGCATTGTTGTTGAATCCAATTGGTTATACAAAGAACTTAAACTTGAGTTAGAAAAGAACATGAGTATCATTGTTATGTAAGATTTGTGGTTGAGCATTATTGGAAACATTTTGATTTGGTTGATACATACTTGGACTAGGGTTTGTGAGAAAGGGTTGTTCCTTGAGGTGATTGGTTGAGTAGAGTTGATAAAGCCTAGTCAAGTGGATGCATGTGGTTGTTAAAGTTCCATGAAATAAACTATTCTATATTCGAATTTGAATTGAGATTGAGCTTTGAGAATAGAACATATTGAGTCTCTAACAATTATCTTTATGCTTCTATGAGATTGATTTGATTTGAAATTGAGCTTTGAGAATAGAACATATTGAGTCTCTAACATTTCTCTTTATGCTTCTATGAGATTGATTTGAGTTGAGATTGAGCTTTGATAATAGAACATATTGAGTCTCTAACAATTCTCCTTATGCTTCTAAGAGATTGATTTGAGTTGAGATTGAGTTTTGAGAATAGAACATATTGAGTCTCTAACAATTATATTTATGATTCTATGAGATGAACAAGTTCTATGTGGACTTGTTAAGCTAATTTGAGTTAAGTCTTTGAGAAGGCTTGTGGACTAATTTTGTGTAAGCTTTGTGGAAGCTTGCAATGCAGATTTGAGAAAGTCCTAGAGAGGACTTATTGAGCAGATTTGGACAAGTTCTGAGTGAGATTGTTGAGCAAATTTGAGCAGGTTCTGAGTGGACCTATTGAGCAGATTTGAGCAGGTTCTGAGTGGACCTATTGAGCAGATTGATTAGGTTCAGAGTGAACCTGTTAAGTAGATTTGGATAGGTTCTAAGTGGACCTATTGAGAAGATTTGAGCAGGTTCTGAGTGGACCTATTGAGAAGATTTGAGCAGGTTCTAAGTGGACCTATTGAGCAGATTTGAGTAGGTTATGAGTGGACTTGTTGAGAATATTTGAACAGGTTTTGAGTGGACCTATTGAGTAGATTTGGATAGGTTTTGAGTGGACTTGTTGATCATATTTGAGAAGGTTTTGAGTGGGCCTATTAAGAAAATTTGAGCAGGTTATGAGTGGACCTATTGAGCAGATTTGAGCAGAATCTAAGTGGACTTGTTCAACATATTTGAGAAGGTTTTGAGTGAACTTATTGATAGAGATTTGAAGGTGACAGAGTATAGATGATAGTATAAATGGATAGAGATCAAGTAGGCAGGACAATTGAAGATAGATCTTTTAAGTGAGGAGTCTTCAAGTGGAGAGAGATCCATCAGTTAGTGCAACAGAGAGATAGAGTCTTCTAGAAGATCACTAGCCAGAGCTAAAGGGGAAAGAGTTCTCCTATGGAAGATATCCATGAACTTGATATTTAGGGGATCAAAATATCCTTTGGACAGAGGTCCATAAACATTATAATTGGGAAGGATTCCAAAAATATTATTTGAGAAATATTTAGAAGAAATATTTTTTCTGTGGAGGTAGCCCACATTGGGTGAACCACGTTAAAATTTGTGTCTCTGTTGTATATGGTGTTTTGTGCATTGCTTTGATTACTGCTATTGATACTGCTATCTATACACTACATAATATTGATTTGAAAAGAAAAGTAAAAAGTGGTCTTATACTGTTCACCCCCCATCTCAGTATAAGCTTGTGTTCTTTAATTGGTATCAAAGCGGGTTCCTTCATAAGAGTTTGACAGCTTGAAGGAAAAGCGATCTAAGAACACACTGGATCAAAAGGATCAAAATGATGGGTCCGTCAATAATGTAGTACCCGTCTTTGATGGAAGTGACTTCTTGTATTGGTGTGTGCTGATGAGATTTCACCTGATGAAACTTGGCAATGAATTTTGGGATGCAGTGGAATTTGGATATGATTCAGCAACCAATCCTCTTACAAATAAGGAAGGTAATATTCTAATGCATGAAAATTCAAGAGATATGAATGCAATTATAAAAGGATTACGTAGATCAGAATATATGAAGGTTATGGATTGTAAAACCACATAAGATATGTGGTAACTATTGCATACCATATATGAAGGAGATAAAGGTGTCAGAAAAGCTAAAATCAAAAATATCAAAGGAGAGTTTGAAAATTTGAGAATGCGGGATGATGAAAATATTCGTGACTATCTCAGTAAGATTGATGAACTTGTACATGAGATGAGAGTTATTGGAATGAAGGTTGATGAGTCTGATGCTTGTGATAAGATATTGAGAACTCTTCCAAAAATGTATAGTGAAAAGGTTTCTGCTATAGAAACATCAAATGATAGTGATTATTTGATAAGGAATTATTTTCTTGGCATGCTTACTAATTTTGAGATAAGAACAAAAGATCATATTCCTCTAAAAGAAATTGCATTCAAAGTGGACAAAAATAAAAAGGGTAAGAAGACAGAATCAAGCAGTGAGTCATATAGTGATGAAGAAGCAAATTATGGTAGAAGAGATAAAGGTTCTAGAAGACCTATAGATATAAGATCTATTAAGTGTTTAAATTGGAAATTATGGACATTATGCAACAAAGTGCAAAGAACCCAAGAGCAACAATGATGAAGAAAAATAGGATCACAGGTACAGGGAATTAGAAAGACACATGTACCAAAAGAAAAGTAAGGATGGACAAAAAAAACAAGGGAAGAAGTTCTTCCAAAGGTAAAAGAGAATCTACTATGCAGATAATGCAAGTAAGTACTCAATTGATAGTGATGCTAGTTTCTCAGACAATGATAGAGATGAAGTCCTATTTATGGTTGAAGAGAAAGAACCAGTTAAGAGAAATATTCTAGTTATACTCAAGTGTTTTAGATGTGGTAGATTTGGACATCTTGAATATGATTGCACAAGGTATAGTTTCAATGATGATGATTTTGAAGATGCACTTGATAGACCAGATGAAAATATTCTAATGGCATTAGAAGATGAAGTGTGATCCTATAGAAGACAAGCCAAAAGAAAGAAATGATATGGAAAAAGGTAAAAAAATAAAGGATTATTCAGTAGAGAATGGCTATGATATCAAGGGAGAACTTATCTAAAGAACACAAGCTTATACTGAGAGGGGGGGTGAATAGTATAAGACCACTTTTTAACTTTTTCCTTTTACTTTAGAAAGCAATGCAATGAACCAATAACAAAATAAAAGCAGTAATAAAAATAGTGTACAAGTCATCACACAATTGAGACGCCAATATAACATGGTTCACCCAAGGTGGGCTACTCCACAGAGAAAATATTTCACTAAATTTTCTCAATCAAATCCTTTGGGAATCCTTCCCAATTACAATGTTTATGGACTTTCTGTCCAAAGGAGAATCCTTCCCCTAATAAAATATTTATGAGCCTCCTACCCAAAGGAGATGTCCTATCCCCCAAAGAAGTATTTATGAGCCTCCTGCCCAAAGGAAATGCCCTATCCCCAAAGATTTGGAAATGATACTTCAGAATATCACTGCCTCTTCTACCACTAGCAGGTGGAACTCCTTTCCATAGAAGACGTCCTGTCCTCCTTGCTTTGGCTTTAGAGACTTCTGTCCTCACTGATCACCTCCACAACTGCTCATCAAAACCTGTACTAAACATAGTCAGTTGGTCTAGCACAAGTCCTCTCAAACTCTATCACAAATCTGCACCAAACTTAGTCCTCTGGTCTAGCACAAATTTGCTCTCAAATCTCTGTCAGATCTGTCCCAAGCTTAAGCCAAAATTTTGAACAAATCAATCACAATTGCTCACAAATCTCCACCAAGACTTCATCAAATATGTCCACAAGTTCTTCAACAAGAACCTATCCAAATTAGTCCACAAGTTCTCCACAAGAGCTTGTACAAATCAGTCCACAAGTTCTCCACAAGAACCGATTCAAATAAGTCTTAGAAACCTCACCAAGAACTTGCCCAAATCAGATCAAGCTACCAAGAAACTTGCCCAATGTGAACACACAAAGAGAATTGTTAGAGACCCAATGTGTTTCATCCAATCATATCAAATCAATATCATAGAAGCATAAAGAGAATGGTTAGAGAATCAATATGTTCTATTCTTCAACTTTCAATCTCAACTCAAATCAATATCATAGAAGCATAAAGAGAATTGTTAGAGACTCAACATGTTCTATCCTTCAACTCAAAAACAAACTCTTTCTCAAATAAGAATAAAGATAGAAGTATTCTACTTTCACAAGATCTTGAACCACAACCCAAAAATTGTCAATAATGCAATATCAAGGAATCAATTCCTCCAACATAGAACCATAACTTGCTATCAAACCCTAGACAAGTTAGTTTTCAAGAACTTAAAGCAATTTATCTCTAAGCATCAAAGAGGGGTTCAAGATATTTCCAACTTCTCTCAAATGGGAATGGTCAACTTAACCACACAACCAAGTTTATCAAGAAAAGTATAACTTGATAAAATAAAATCTCAAAGGAGCAAGCCCAACTCATGTATCAAGTAAAGCATAACTTGATCAACTCAATCTCAATGGAAGCAATATCAAAACCAAACTCTCAACAACCAAACAACTCAATTAGGGTTTTAACAACTTATAGCAATGGCAGAAGCTTCTCACTCAAAAAACCTAAAGCAAAATTCAAATTATTCCACTCTCATAAACCAGAATTATGCAATAACTCATAAAATCATCATGATCTCATAATGCATAATCAATACTTCCACTTTTAGAAAATAAGATCCACTTCAAATAAGGAAACTTAATTTAATCCTTTTCACTCCAAATTTATTTTCAGAAAACCATCAATCAATAATAACCATGGAATAATGTGCCCATACATTTACTTTGATGAAGAAGGAGAACTCAAACAACACTAACTCTCAATTTTCCATAAATTAGAGTTAGCAACAATGGAATAATGCACAATTATAAGAGTCCTAATAACACCTTATCACTCCAACTCATCAATAATCAAAACTCACAAATATACATATCAACAATATTCCTTTACACCTTATAACTCCTACTTAATATATCACAAAATAACTTCAACCTCAAAAAATAATTACAAGAGAATATCCACTCAATAACTCCAAAGGCTCTCTAACCCCAATATAACATTAAGCACAATTATTCCTTAAACCCTTATAACTCCTAAAATACATTTACTTCTAAATGCATTTACCACATAAAAATTAAGCATCAATAATAACAATTTCAAAGCAATATTTCTATTTAACCTTATACCTCCATCCAATTACCAACAATAATTGCCAAGTCAAATCAAATATTCCATATTATCAACAAAATATCTACCTTGGACAAAAATCAATTCTCCAACCTTAGGAGAAGTGTGGAGACACCAACATAAGCACCAAAGTGCTTCCTCCTCCAAACTCATGGCCCAAAGCAACCGCCATACCATGTGCACAATAATCGTGACCAAGAAAAAACTGAAACATGCCTGTCGTGAATCAAACTTGGCACCTCTACTTAGCAAGCGCCTTCGCTCCACTGCCTTCGCCGTTAGAGCACAAGTGCCCAATGAAACTCTCAAGTGCTACTCGTCATTTTACCTTCCATTTGCTCACAAAAGACAACCAAAATTTCCTCCCTCACAGGTGCACGAAATCTGAATTTAACATAGACCAGATTTGTCTTCCTCACTGTGTACGAAATTGAAATTTAACACAAACCAGATTTGTCTTCCAAACTGGTGCACAAAATCAGAAATTAACAAAGAGCAAAATAAGACTCAAAAATCATAGCGCAATCCAAAATCGAAGGTCATAGAGCAATACAAATTTGAAGGTAATCGTGCAATCGAAGGTGCTTAAAACCTTAGGAATTAATGCCCTTTAATAGTCTTTTGCATCCCATGCAAGTTGATGTCGATGCTCCTTTAAAACATTGCATTTTTGATCCCATGCAAGTTGACGTCGAAAAGGTAAGTCTTTTACATGAGCGCCGCTAAGGGTTTAGAAAACCTTTCAATAATAATTATTAAATTAATAATTATTATTTTATTAATAATAAAGTTAACTTAAAACCTTTTCAAAGGTTTGAGTTAATTTATTTATTAATAATCAAAATGGAATTTTAAGGTTTTTTTCAAGGAGCAAAACCTTTTCATTAAGCCAATATGGTTTTAATAAAAACCCTTAATGAGTCCAGATGGTTTTAAGAAAAATCTTTAACCTTGTCACCATGGTTTTAATAAAAACCCTTAAACAAACATCATGGAACTTTCAAGATCTTTTTGGCACCAAAATATTTTGACATTAGCACAAATTCCTTTTGACATCAATGACAACTCACAAACATGAAGCTAGGCAACATACCCAAAATTGCCAACAATCTCCCCCTTTGTCATTGATGGCAAACCACTACTGAAACCACCGCCAACTGTAAAAACTAAAACCAATTGAAAACCATCATCTGAAGCTTTGCTCCCCCTAACTCAAGGCTCTACCCCTTACTAAAATATCTCCCCCTTTGTCATCAATAGAAAAGGGTCACCTTTGGGGCTTAGGGCTAAGAATGAGCCTCTTAGCTTAGCCCCTCCCCCACCTCCTATTGAGGTTATTAATTCTGGGGTGGAAGTAAAAATCCCATTAGGTACTGATCATCATCAGTGTCAATAGCTATATTTTCATGATTTTTCCTAATATCCTTGTCCATGTTCCTGTTCCTATTCTTGTTCATATCCTTGTTCTTGTTCCTGTTCAAAACCATGTTCCTGTTCATGTTCTCATACCTATTTCTGTCCAAGCCATTATTCCTATTCCTATCATTATTCTTGTTCCTACCATTATTCATGTTCCTGTTCATAGCCCTGAACCTGTACCTTGGAACTTCTACTCTACACCATCTGGGTGTATGTCCTTCATTATTGCACTTATACAATTTGACAATGTTATTCCTTTGAGATGTACCTATTTTTTGAATCCTCTCTATTGGACCAAACCTGTTCCTATTGTTAACCCTGCAATTAACTGCCTTGTGCCCAAACTGATTACAAGAGTAGCAATACCCTTGAAAGAAATTACCAATTCTAAAATTTCCATTAACCTATCTTGCTTGAGCCCTGCATTGTGAAGACATGTGTCCAAACCTGTGACATGCAAAAAATCTTCCATTGAACTTTCCTTACCTTGACCTCATAGGTCCTTTAGTATTTCTCCCCTTATGCTGATTCATATTTTTTGATTATGTGCTATATGAATTACCATCTGAAAACTTACTCTTTGAAGTAATCTCTTCATCTGAACCATATTCTTCTTGGGAGCTCATACTAGATTCCTCAATCTGTTTCTTTTGTTTCTTTCCAAAACCAAGACCTATTTTATTTGTTGTCCTTCTTTGATCCTTGATGATTGATTTTACCTTGGAACTTTCTTCAAACCTGTAAAGCTTCTCCTTGTATTCTTTAGTTTCCTTTTTCAAATAAGCTACTTCATGTTTTAACTCTTTACACTCATGAGACCTAGTTGCCAAATCTTCTTTGAGTTCCTATGTCTTTTCTATAGAGATATCAAGATTCCCTATAATATCATCTCTTTCATAATGATATTCATCAAACCTATCAATGAGTCTAGAATATTTATTTATTTCTTTCTTTAACACATCAAGAGCATTAACAAGTTTAGCCTCAAGATCTACTTCTCCCTTTTCTGAAATATCCTCTATTTGTTTACCTTTTGAAACATCAATATCCTTTTCTGATTTCTTACCACTAGAGGTGCTACCTTCATATAAAGCCATAATAAGATCTTCCTCATAATTTTTTGAAGCATCCTCATACATAGTATTACCAAAATTCAAACCATCATTTGTACAATCATCCTCAAGGTGACCAAAATTTCCACATCTAAAGCACTTAAGCACAACAAATCTATTCCTCTTTTATTTTCCTTCCTTTTATATTAGAAACAACATCTCATTTCTATCATCACTTGAAGAACTTCCATAATCACTACTAGAAAACTTGCTTTTTTTGTGTAGAAACTTTTATTGTGTTTTTGGAAGTACCTCTTCCCTTGACTGTTTTTCTCATTTTTGTTCTTCCTTTGACACCTATGCTTATCAGATTCCATGTGCTTATAATCCTATTTTTCTTCATCACAATAATCCTTTGGTTCCATATAGTCAGTAGCATAGTGACCAAACTTTTCACAATTGAAACATTTAACATATTTCATACCTTTGTGCTTTCTTGAGAACTTGCCTTTCCTACTGTAGTTTACTTCTTCATCACTAGAAGACTCATCACTGTCTTCTTGCTATTTTCCCTTAGACTTCTTGGTATCTTTGAAAGCTACCTCCTTCTTAGGATCAGGTACCTCTTTAGTTATTAAATCAAAAGATTTGTAATATCTCAATTTTACTTTTCTGACATTTGCATCACCTGTATGAACCACTTGCAATTGATCCCACATTTCCTTTGTTGTATTACAATGAATCACCTTTGTAAGATCTACCTTTTGTAGACCTTTTAGAATTGCATTCATTGCCATTGAATTGCTGTGATGTATAAATTTCTCATATTTAGTAGTAGGAGGGAGCTTTGGAATAGTGTACCCAAACTCAACTGCTTCCCAAACTTCATTTCCAAGAGCCATTAGATGAACCTTCATCTTTATGCTCCATAGACCAAAATATGTCCCATCAAGAATAGGTGTTGAATTACCACTTGTAAAATCCATTGTGTTCTTTTCAAGCTTTTCCTTCAAGCTATGAAACTCTTTCAAAAGAACCTGCTCTAATACCAATTGAAGAACACAAGATTATAATGAGAAGGAGGGAGTGAACAATATAAGACCACTTTGTAAATTTTTCCTTTTACTTAAGAAAGCAATGCAATGAACCAATAGCAAAATCAAAGTAGTAATAAAACCAGTGTACAAGTCATCACACAATTGAGACACCAATATAACGTGGTTCAACCAAGGTGGGCTCCTCCATAGCGAAAATATTTTAGTAAATTTTCTCAATCAAATCCTTTGGGAATCCTTCCCAATTACAATGTTTATGGACTTCCTGTCCAAAGGAGAATCCTTCCCCTAATCAAATATTTATGAGCCTCCTACCCAGAGGAGATGTCCTATCCCCCAAAGAAGTATTTATGAGCATCCTAACCAAAGGAGATGTCCTATCGCCCAAAGCTCTAGAAATGATGCTTCAGAATATCTCTACCTCTTCTACCTCTAGTAGGTGGAACTCCTTTCCATAGAAGACATCCTGTCCTCTTTGCTCTAGCTCTAGAGACTTATGTCCTCACTGATCACCTCCACAGCTGCTCATAAAAACCTGTACTAAACACAGTAAGTTGGTACAACACAAGTCCTCTCAAACTCTGTCACAAATCTACACCAAACTCAATCCTCTAGTCCAGCACAAATCTGCTCTCAAATCTCTGTCAAATCTATCCCAAGCTTAAGCCAAAAGCTTGAACAAATCAATCACAACTGCTCACAAGTATCCACCAAGACTTCATAAAATATGTCCACAAGTTCTTCAACAAGAACCTATCCAAATCAGTCCACAAGTTCTCCACAAGAACCTATCCAAATCAGTCCACAATTTCTTCACAAGAACCTATCCAAATCAGTCCTAGCAATCTCACCAAGAACTTGCCCAAATCAGCTCAAGCAAGTTTACCAAGAAACTTGCCCAATGTGAACACATAAAGATAATTGTTAGAGACCCAATGTGTTTCATCCAATCATATCAAATCAATATGATAGAAGCATAAAGAGAATTGTTAGAGACTCAATATGTTCTATCCTTCAACTTTCAATCTCAACTCAAATCAATCTCATAAAAGCATAAAGAGAATTGTTAGAGACTCAATATGTTCTATCCTTCAACTCTCAATCTCAACTCAAATCAATATCATAGAAGCATAAAGAGAATTTTTAGAGACTCAATATGTTCTATCCTTCAACTCAAAAACAAACTCTTTCTCAAATTAGAATAAATATAGAAGTAGTATAATTTCACAAGATCTTGAACCACAACCCAAAAATTGTAAATACTGCAATATCAAGGAATCAACTCCTCCAACATAGAACCATAACTTGCTATAAAAATCTATCCAAGTTAGTTTTCAAGAACTCAAAGCAATATATCTCTAAGCATCAAAGAGGGGTTCAAGATATTTCCAACTTATCTCAAATGGGAATGCTCAACTTAACCACACAACCAATTTTATCAAGCAAAGTATAACTTGATCAAATCAAATCTCAAAGGAGCAAGCCCAACTCATGTATCAAGTAAAGCATAACTTGATCAACTCAATCTAAATGGAAGCAATATCAAAACCAAACTCTCAACAACCAAACAACTCAATTAGGTTTTCAAAAAATTATAACAATGGCATAAGCTTCTCACTCAAAAACCCTAAAGCAAACTTCAAATGCTTCCACTCTCATAAACCAAAATTATGTAATAACTTATAAAATCATCATGATCTCATAATGCATGATCAATACTTCCAATTTCAGAAAATAAGATCCACTCCAAATAAGGAAACTTAATTGAAAGCATGAGGATACAAAAACAAAAAGGAAAATGCCAAGTACGATGCGTCTAAAACCAAACTTAACGCCAAAAGCCTATGTATTGAAAAATGCATAAAATGAAAGAACATGAGCGAATCGACACAAGATAAAAGCAATATGGAATAGGGTCATTTTTATTGATATGCTTTCAAAGTCATGTTACAATACGTCTCCTTCCTTTTTAGAGGATAGGAGCGTTAAATATATTTTGATTACGTCCAAATGTGACAATCCTTCTTCCGCATGCCCACATGTAATATGGGCAGAACAAAATGTCACCACCACTTGTGTATGTGAATTTTGAATCTTTTCTGCTCCTCTGATATCAGAAACCTATGTTCAAGGAAGCAGAAAATATCAGGAGCACCTGCAGGCAGAATAAAACATGTATTTCCCAAGGCCTACTATTAGTGTATGCATGAAAATATTAAAACGATAACCAAATGACCTCAGATCGACCTAAAAATTTAAAAGAAGCATGAATATGTTACTAGGAGGCTACTGCAAAAATAATAGTCTAGAAATTCCTCACAGATTTGTATTCGCTCCGGGGTGGGACGAGTAGACCTACAATAACTTGTCAGAAAGCACCGTCTGCAATGTCCTATCCCAAAAACTTAAAATGACCTTAAAAGTTGGGGTTAGTTAATTGGGGGTGTTTTGGGAAGACCCAGAAGGTCAGATTTCTCCAATTTGGCCTATATCACCCATATTTTGCTGGTGCCATCTGCAAGTTAGTAAAGGCGGGAAATGATAAAAACCTGGTCAAAAATGCTCAGAATGAAGTGAAATTTAAACTACAGACTATTTAAATAACATAGAATAAGATGCATAAGAAAAATTAGAGAAATATATCATAGGTTTCTATTCGCTTCGGGGTGGGGCGATTAGGGCTATGACAGTTTGGGGGGCACCCGGGGGCAGGCCGCCCACCGTTTGGGACTTTTTTTTAGCACAAATCCACTTGGGATGGGTCCAAAATTTCTTATGGGGTGTTTTCAAAAAATTTTGTGGAATATTGTGGCAAAATTTTTGGGTTTGGGTCTTAGAATGCGCCTCCAATGATCACCCGATAACCTCCCTCCAAAAGAGAGATCAAGGATGTGAAAGCACAAACAAAGGGTGAGGATATATTTTAGCAGCACTTCATTGCTCCAAAAGCTCCTCTTTGTATATTTTTGGGTGAGAAGACTCACCAATTTATAGACCTAGGATCTCTTTGTTTGAACTGCGCATGCGAGGGCGCCACTTGAGTTGTTTGTCCTATTTTGAGAGAAAAGATAATTCCCTGATTTAGAGTCTCCTTGCATGAGGTCTCTAAAATAAAGACATGCATGATAGAAGTATCTCTCCTTGATTTAAATCTATTCCTCACAATTGCATGGTCTGAAGCTTCAATTAACTGGCAGACTTGTCGAGGTTTGACTTTTTGCCAATCAAACTTGCTATTCGCCTCACCCTGGGGCGAATGCTGATATTCCTCCCTGGGTGGGACGAATGCTAGTTTGTATTCATCCTTGGGTGGGACGAGTAGAGAGCAAGGTTCCAAAAAGGTTCCAAATTGACCTCTGACCTCCAAAACTACTTTTGGAAGTGGTTAGGACCACTGTTTAACCTCTGGGGGATGCCCTAGGGGCTGTTTGTGTCAATGCAATCGATGCTTGCTGTCACATAATCAGATTGGTGCTGTTTTGGTGTCTACATTAATTTAATCCTTTTCACTCCAAAGTTATTTTTAGAAAACCATCAATCAATAATAACCATGGAAGAATGTGCCCATACCTTTAATTTGATGAAGAAGGAGAAATAAAACAACACTAACTCTCAATTTGCCACAAATTAGAGTTAGCAACAATGGAATAATGCACAATGATAAGAGTCCTAATAACACCTTATCACTCCAACTCATCAATAATAAAAAATCACAAATATACATATCAACAATATTCCTTTACACCTTATAACTCCTACTTAATATATCACAAAATAACTTCAACCTCAAAAAATAATTACAAGAGAATATCCACTCAATAAATCCAAAGGCTCTCTAACCCCAATATGAAATTAAGCACAATTATTCCTTAAACCCTTATAACTCCTAAAATACATTTACTTCTAAATGCATTTACCACATAAAAATTAAGCATCAATAATAACAATGTCAAAGCAATATTTCTATTTAACCTTATACCTCCATCCAATTACCAACAATAATTTCCAAGTCAAATCAAATATTCCACATTATCAAAAAAATATCTACCTTGGCCAAAAATCAATTCTTCAACCTTAGGAGAAGTGTGGAGACACCAAAATAAGTGCCAAAGTGCTTCCTCCTCTAAACTCATGGTCCAAAGTAACCGTCGTACCACGTGCACAATAATCGTGACCAAGAAAAAACTGAAACATGCATGTCGTGAATTGAAATCGGCACCTTTGCTTAGCGAGCGCCTTCACTTCACTGCCTCCACCGTTGGAGCACAAGTTCCCAATAAAACTCTCAAGTGCTACTCATTGTTTTACCTTCCCTTTGATCGCAAAAGACAACAATAATTTCCTTCCTCACAGGCGCACAAAATCCAAATTTAACACAGACCAGATTTATCTTCCTCACTGCGCACGAAATCAAAATTTAACACAGACCAGATTTATCTTCCTCACTGGCGCACGAAATCAAAAATTAACATAGAGCAAAATGAGACTCAAAAATCATAGCGCAATCCAAAATCGAAGGTCATAGAGCAATACAAATTTGAAGGTAATCGTGCAAATCGAAGGTGCTTAAAACCTTAGGAATTAATGCCCTTTAATAGTCTTTTGCATCCCATGCAAGTTGACGTCGGTGCTCCTTTCAAACATTATGTTTTTCATCCCATGCAAGTTGACGTCGGTGAGGTAAGTCTTTTACATGAGCGCCACTAAGGGTTTAGAAACCCTTTCAATAATAATTATTATTTTATTAATAATAAACTTAACTTAAAACCTTTTCAAAGGTTTGAGTTAATTTATTTATTAATAATCAAAATGGACTTTTAAGGTTTTTTCAAGGAGCAAAACCTTTTCATTAAGCCAATATGGTTTTAATAAAAACCCTTAATGAGTCCAGATGGTTTTAAGAAAAACCTTTAACCTTGTCACCATGGTTTTAATAAAAACCCTTAAACAAACATCATGGAACTTTCAAGATATTTTTGGCACCAAACTCTTTTTGACATCAGTACAAATTCCTTTTGAAATCAATTACAACTCACAAACATGAAGCTAGGCAACATACCCAAAATTTGCAACATTATCTATGCCCTTGACACGGTAAAGAATGTAATAAAGCAACACTCTAAGCTTGAAAGTCAATTTCAAGAATGTGATGAAGAAAAATTATTGCTCATAGAGGATTTAGAAAAGTCAAAGGCTAAGGCAAGCAAGTTCAAAGATAAGTTAGAAGCAAAGATTCTAGAATGTGAAAAGTTAACACAAGAAGTGGCACTACTAAAGAAATATTTAGAGGATTCCAAGAATAAGCTATACAAGTATGTGAATAGTGCAAAGAGTGTGGATAAAATAGTCAAGATACAAATAAGAGCAACAAAAAAGACAGGTCTTGGTTCTAAATAGGTTCAAAAGAAAAAGGAAGAAGAGTCTACTTCAAGTCCTGAAGAAGAAGAAACTTCAGAAGAAGATACTTTAGAAGAAGACAGTGTAAGTGGGAGTGAGACATCAGAGGATGAGTTGGACATCAAAGAGTTCAACAAAGATAGGAACGTTGCAACAATATCCAGTTGTACACAGGTGTTATGGATGAAAAGAACTTTAGAAGACTTCAAGATAGAGCATGATCAGCCCATTCCTATACTATGTGATAATAACAGTGCCATATGTATCTCAAAAAATCTAGTAATGCACTCCAAGAAAAAGCACATTCCGATTAAGTATCATTTTTTAAGAGAACAGGTGTCAGATAAACATGTCATATTGGAGTATGTCACTACAAAGGAACATATAGTAGATATATTCACTACGCCACTCTCAAAGGAAAATTTTGAGTATCTTCAAGGACAATTGGGAGTGAGACTCCCACCCCAGAATTAACCACCTCATGTGGAGGTGGGGGAGGGGCTAAGATAAGAGGCTAAGTCTTAGCCCCGAGCCCCAAAGGTGACCCGTTGCCATTTATGTCAAAGGGGGAGAGATTTGTGTATATTGGGGAAGAGATTTGATATGTGGAGAGATTTGATATTTGAGAGAGCATTGAGCCAGGGGGAGCAAAGTATCAAGGGGAGCAAAAAGAAGGCCAGGTTTCAGTAAAAGGATATAGGTTGCCATAAATGACAAAGGGGGATATTGTTGGACATTTTGAGTCCTCTAAGTCAAAGTTGTCATTGATGTATCCTGATAGAGTTATCACTCATATCAAGGAATTCATTAAGAAATAAAGTCATCCAAGGTTGTCACTATCATCCAAGAAAAATCTTCAATAGTGCAAAAGTGAAAGAAAAAAGGCTCCATAATATTTTAATATTATTGGGAGCACAAGTTAAGTGATTGGTTCATAAAAACCCAATATGGGTTATTGCAAAGGTTAAAAAGGAGGTTTAATAATTATTTATAAATTATTTAAATTCACAAGGAATTTAAATTTTATAAATAATATTTGTTACACCAAGGTTGTGCATTAAGACAAGGCTCCAAGGTTTAATTAATCTAAAACCTAAGGTTGGTCTAATTTAATTTATAATATTTAAATTTAAATTTAAATTTAAATATATTATAAATTAATCAACCACGCCAACATTGAATTAAATCGATGCGCTGACGTGATTGCATGGAAGACAAAGGCATTATATATAATGCCCCAAAAGGCATTAATGAAAATTATCCTTGCTAATTCGTTTGGAGTGCATGCGAATTAAGGCTCGTGTTTAAAAGGCTTGACGATTTAAGAAAAGGTTGAAGCAGGGAACGTTCGGGGTTTTGGAGCACATAGGATAGCTTGGCCTAGCGGTGCATTGGCTTGGCGAGATAGAGGAGGTCCTGCGTTTGATTCACTTGGAGGTTGCTTGCAAGGTCAAAGCGCTCAAAGTGCATTTTGATTATTTCAAAAGGCACCAATTTGTGAAGTTGTTGATGTAGTTCATGCATTTTTAGGCAAGTGTGGGCACGTGGCCCAACAGTGGCTTGGTCACGATTAAGGCATTGGGAAGGAGGATGTCGGGGGATCAAATCCCTTTGAGAGGAAGGGCAAGTTATTTTTTGTATTTTAATTTTTAACAGCCTTAAGGGAGAAATAAGGGTTATGCTATACCCTAGAAAATTGAGAGATTTTTAATGGTTTTATTTTTGGAAGGGTAACATATTATATATCATTGGAAAGAATTTTTCAAGGGCTATTTTATTAACTTGCTTAGAAAGAGAAATAAGGTGTGTGTAAAGAGATATTTCTATTTTTGTAAAGGGGTTCAAAAGTGAGTTTGATTTATTATTTTTCAAAGGGGATTGTTTCTTTCATGAGAGGACATGATGAATTTTATTGAGTAAGAGTAATAAGGTGTTATTAGGATATTATTTTTATTGTTGTGATATTACTCAAGACATCTAACCTTTTTTGTGATTGAAAAGGAAATATTTGAAAGTGTGTTGAGTTTGACAGATTTTGTGGACAACTCATTGGCATCAAAAAAGTATGGGCAATATCCTCCATTGAATTGATTGGGTGATTGATTTCTAAAAATATATTTGGAGTGAAAAGGATTTGATTAGGGCTTCATTTTAGAAAGTGGTTGAGTTAATGCCTCAAGGTTTTCTGGATTGTGAGTTGTGATTAAACCTTGTTTGATAAGCATTGTTGTTTAGACCATTGGTTGAGTGAAGTACTTTGAGTTTATGCTTCAAGGTTTTTTGAATTGAGAGTTGTGATTAAAACCTTGTATTATTAGCATTGTTTTTGAATCTAATTGGTTATGCAAAGAACTTGAACTTGAGCTAGAAAAGAACATGAGTATCATTGTTATGTGAGATTTGTGGTTGAGCATTGTTGGAAATATTTTGAGTTGGTTGATACATACTTGGACTAGGGTTTGTGAGAAAGGGTTATTCCTTGGGGTGATTGGTTGAGTAGAGTTGATTAAGCCTAGTCAAGTGGATGCATGTGGTTGTTCAAGTTCAATGAAACAAACTATTCTATATTATTATTTGAGTTGAGATTGAGCTTTAAGAATAGAACATATTGAGTCTCTAACAATTCTCTTTATTCTTCTATGAGATTTATTTGAGTTGAGATTGAGCTTTGAGAATAGAACATATTGAGTCTCTAACAATTCTCTTTATGCTTCTATGAGATTGATTTGAGTTGAGATTGACCTTTGAGAATAAAATATATTGAGTCTCTAACAATTCTCTTTATGCTTCTATGAGATTGATTTGAGATAAGATTGAGTTTTGAGAATAGAACATATTGAGTCTCTAATAATTATATTTATGATTCTATGAGATTGAACAAGTTCTATGTGGACTTTTTAAGCTGATTTGAGGTAAGTCTTTGAGAAGGCTTGTGGACTGATTTTGTGTAAGCTTTGTGGAAGCTTGCAATGCAGATTTGAATGTCCTAGAGAGGACTTCTTGAGAGATTTGGACAATTTCTAAGTGATCTTGTTGAGCAGATTTGAGCAGGTTCTAAGTGGACATATTGAGAAAATTTGAGCAGGTTTTGAGTGGACCTATTGAGCATATTTGAGTAGGTTCTGAGTGGACCTGTTGAGCAGATTGGACAGGTTCTGAGTGGACCTGTTGAGCAGATTTGGAAAGGTTCTGAGTGGACCTGTTGAGAAGATTTGAGCAGGTTATGAGTGGACCTATTGAGCATATTTGAGTAGGTTCTAAGTGGATCGATTGAGCATATTTGAGCAGGTTCTGAGTTGACCTATTGAGAAGATTTATTAGGTTCTGAGTGGACCTATTGAGAATATTTGGACAGGTTCTGAGTGGACCTATTGAGAAAATTTGAGTAGGTTCTATGTGGACTTGTTGAGAAGATTTGAGCAGGTTTTGAGTGGACCTGTTGAGCATATTTGATCAAGTTCTAAGTGGACTTTTTGAGTAGATTTGAGATGGTTCTGACTGAACCTATTGACAAATCTTTGGAGGTGACAAAGTATAGAGGACAAAGTATTAGTGGATAGATATCTAGTAGCTAGGACAATTGAAGATAGATCTTATGAGTGAGGATTCTTCAAGTGGAGAGAGATACACCAGTCAGTGCAACAGAGAGACAAAGTCTTCTAGAAGATCACTATCCGGAGCTAAAGGGGAAAGAGTTCTCCTGTGGAATATATCCATGAAATTGAGATTTAGGGGATCAAAATATCCTTTGGACAGAGGTCCATAAACATTGTAATTAGGAAGGATTCCCAAAAGATTATTTGAGAAATATTTAGAAGAAATATTTTCTTTGTGGAGGTAGCCCACATTGGGTGAACCATGTTAAAATCTGTGTCTCTATTGTGTATGGTGTTTTGTGCATTGCTTTGATTACTGCTATTGATACTGCTATCTATACACTACATAATATTGATTTGAAAAGAAAAGTAAAAAGCTGTATTATACTGTTCACCCCCTATCAGTATAAGCTTGTGATATTCAGTATCCACATGAGAATAAAACCTCTAATGATTGTACACACTAAAAATAAACTCTTAAATAACTCCTCACTTACATGACACCTAATGTATACTTATACATGACACTTACATGGTACTTACACGGTAAAATATAATGTAATAATTCTAACAATTATAGCATCATAATTTTGTTTGCCATGAATAAAACCAATTTTCTCCTAAATAACAGAATATGGAATGCATTTTAATGTATTTATCATAATTTTTGAAGTTATTAATCATATTACAAGGATTATTGGATGAAAAGTGTAAAGAAGTTTTATTTCATGTCTTAGGAACCAATGAAGTAAAGGTGGTATTGATGTAACTTATTACAATTTTTTTTTTCGTATCCTCTTCAAATATAGCCAACATATAGTTCTTCAACAAATCCTAAATATCTTAGAAGAAAAAATATAAGAAATATATTGGGCCCATGCGTCTCATAAAGGTCAAAATAGAAAACTACCTCATAATGATCCTCTATAGATATCTTCCTCATCAATATTTTATTCTTTGTTTGTATGATAAATATGGAATATTTTTCAAAGGTTTACCTCTGTCCTTCTTTTCATTCCAAATTTTTGATCAAATATCTTCAAAATAATTAACTGCTTCCTTGCTTATTCTTTTTTTGGGAGATAGATTCTAGACGGGATTAGAGGAGCTCATGAAGTAATGCATTTAGCAACTTCAATAAAAAAGAGAGCAATGATTTTAAAATTTGATATGAATAAATCCTATGATAGGGTTAAATGGGATTTTATTTTTATAGTATTAGAAAAATTTGGATTTGGTAAGAAATAGGTTGGATGGATTAAAGCTTATATCTCTATGGTATCATATTCAATTTTGGCCAATGGGCTAGTAATAGAATAATTTAAATCCAAGAGGGGTCTTAGATAGGGAGATCTTCTATCACCATATCTTTTCATTATTATGGAAAAGGTATTGGGAAGGAACTTGAAGAAGGTATATAAAGATGAGCTAGTAAGTAGACTTAAGTCTAATAATAACATTGACAACACCACCCATCAATAGTTTGTATATGATACAACCCTTTTTGGGAGGGTAGGGATAAATGAGGTCAAATATTTAAATAACTTATTAAAGGAATGTGAAAGAGCATTAAGGCAGAAATTTAATAAAACAAAATCCAAAATTTACTTCCTAAACACTCCAACTACAATCAAAGTAGGGATGCCCTTATTTGAGGGGAGAATGAGGATAGAATTATGAAATCTAGTTATAAGTAAAGTTTAGAATAAACCACCTAACATGGAAAGGTATATGGTTATAATTAGAAAGAAGAGTGCACTTAATTAAATCACTTTTACATGCCATTTCAACATGTTATATGTCCTTGTATATTATGCCAAAATTCGTAGAAAAAAGTTAAACTATATTGTGCGATCATTTTTACAGCTAGGATTAAATGATAAAAGGATATTTCCCTTGGTGAAATGGAGCAAGGTATGTGATGATAAAATTAGGGGAGACCCAAATTTAAGATATCTTGTAGATACAAACATATCTCTAAGAGGAAAAGTAATCTGGAGGTTGCACAAATAGAGTCAAATACAATGGGTAAGAATTCTTCTAAGTAAGTACATTGAGCCTAATTATCCAAGCTTAATATTTACTACATTATCACTATTAGATGGCTTTGCACTTTGGAATGGTTTAAAAAAAATCAATTGCTCTAGTGATTAAAGGTCAAATATGAGTGGTTGTAAATGGAGGAAAAATTTCTATTTGGATGGATACTTGGTATGATAAGAAAACTCATTCTAGATCTAATTTTGAAACCATGTGAGGTTACTTCAACACAAATATGGTTATAGGGGTTCAAACATTATGTAAAAGGATCAAGAAGGAAAATATAAACAAAAAGAAGAATTTTGTACAAGTATATTGGACATTGTTGCTAGGATACAATTGAGAAAATAAATAACAATGATGATGGTTCTAAGGGGAGCCAAGGATATTCTAATTTGAGAGTTGAACAAATCAGGAGAATACATAACAAGGAGAAGATATAATGTAAAGCACCACAAAAATAAGAATACCTTGAGAATATGAAGATATATTTGGGATAGCTTGAGCATTCTAAAAGTCAAAATGTTTGTATGACTATTATGTCATGGGAAAGTTTTATCTTGGGATAACCTAATAAGAAGAGGTTGTCATTGTCATTCATATTGTATTCTACATAAAATAGAGGAGAGTATAGACCATATCTTGGGATATTTTTCAAGTCTAGGAATTATGGCAATGGATTCTTAATATGTTTGGTAGATACATGATTTTGAGTGACAAAATTTAAGAATTATTAAAGCAATGGTAAAGCACTTTTAGAAGTAAGGCATTATAGATAATCTGGATATATTAAAAGATATAATACTTTGGATTGTATGGATGGAAAGAAACTAAATTATATTTAAAGGAAAGGAAAGCAATTTAGAGGTAATAAAAAGGAAGATTTGTTTAGAAATAGAGGAGTCTAAACCAACCCTATAAAATCATCCAATCCCTAATCTTGAAGCAAAAAGTCTTGATAGATGGAGTCAAGTCATAAAATGAAATTATGATGTTGGATATAGGAGAAACAAAAGGAAGACAAAGAATAGAAAATAAACCACCAAAAGTGGAGTTGGTCAAATTGAATTTTTATGGAGCATCTAAAGGAAATCTAGGACTAGTAGGTGGAGGAGGAATAATTAGAAATAATAGGGATGAGATTTTGTCACATGCTTTCAATAGTGGATTTAAGACAAATTATAAATTTGAAGCTTGGGAGGGGTAAAAATATGCAAATAAATTAAATAGAATAGAATATGGATGGAAGGTAACTCACTAATATTAATAAATATAGTTTTTGAAAAAGTAAAGGCTCCATGGAACATACAAGAGATCATTATCAAAATACAAGACCTTGCTACAGAGTTTGATTAAATTAGGTCTACACATACATTAAGAAAAGGGAATAAATGTGTAGATAGGCTAGTCAATATGAGGGTTTTTAATAGAGGATTAGGAAGTTAAATTCTCTTTTCCATGGTTAGAGGGAGTAGTAAGTTTAGATGAAGCTGACAAACAAATTTTGATTGCCTAAATTAAATTATGATTAAGATTTGCTTTTGTTTTTTTCATAAATAATATTTATTGTATTTTATAACATTAATGCATTTTTATAGAAACCACTTATTACAATTCTTGTGGTTGCACTTATGCTTTAGGAAGGAAACTAGCAGACCAAATATGGTAAAGAAAAGTATGATAGGGTGAAGTTTTGGAAATATTACTCTACTAATATTGAATGTGTAGATAGTAGAGTTGAAGTTTTCGTATTGTGAAGTTTGTTGTAGGAAAACATCAAGAAGGATTCTAAAATTTGGAATATTTGTATTTAAAAAGAAACTTAAAGAAGATTAAAAAAATAAAAATCAAGAATTCAAACTTTTTTATGAAAACGATGTAGTTATCTAGCTATAGAAACTCAATTAAGATGAGAGTTGATTTTTTTTGTAAAATATCAAGATCTAAAGGAGACAATTTTGATTTTTCAAGGGTGGCAGACCTGAGTACAACCCCTTTTTTCCATTAAAAAAAGTTTCTTTTTCCTCAATACTTCTTCCATCTTGATTTGAGTTATTTTTGATTCAACGAAAAGATAAATATGATTTTGTAGTAGCATGGAAATATTTGGTATTTGTATACCTTTCATAATCCATTTGGCACTATATTTTGTTAAGATTGTAATCTAACTTATGGTGAAGGTTGACATTGTATGATACATTGAATAGGCCTAAAGGAATTTCATTGTATAATGTATTTATTAATTGTAATATTTCATTATATAAGACTTATAGGCCATGGTTAACCTTGTTATGATTAAAATTTCCTTATAACTTGTAATTAACCTAGATAACTCTTGTTATGTCATCTTAAATTTAAATTTATTATGTAATTAAGGTTTTGGTATTAGTATAAATACCCTCTCTGACTCCTCATTTGATCATCGAAGTGTTGTGTAATGTTATCTATGGATGGCGATTATTTATGGTACTTACAGGTGTTCATCAAATACTTCTCTTTTTCACCCTTAATTTTTGCCCTTATTTTCACCCTTCTTAAAAATATTGTGAATTTTTACATGGTATTAGAGCGGGTATGATGTTTCCTGACTTGGCCACACAAAAATAAATTTTGAAGCCTCCATTTCTTCTTCCAAATTCTAGGATGAACTTAGTATATTTTTCCACCTATTCAAAAGTCTTGGAAATAAAAAATCCTTAATTCTCCTAAAGAAGCTTCAGGAGATTAGACTTTGGTTTTATATTATGGAAATATTTACCAAAAAGGAAGATTCATCAGAGGAGAGATGCTTCTTGATCCAAAAATATTTTATGTGTATTTTTGAATTAAAAAATATATTCCTTTACTACTTTGGCTTTTTACTATTTGTAGGAGGGGTGCATTGTGCCATTATCCATAGGAAAGGGACACACTATTTACCATCTATGGATAGCGCTATTGTGGCTAAAAAAGTGTGTATTAAGGTGCTTGAGTCTCTATATTTTAGATTCAAGTTATGCAAAGACATCTATTTTAAAAGAAAGAAAGTCCTTTTCCTGCTTGAAGATCATGCATATGTGGTAAAATTTGAATGTTGTACTTTAGTTTCAAAACCACTATTGTAATGCTAATTTATGCTTTGCATGAAAGATAGGAAGGCATGGGTTCAAATTGTGCCACTACTTTTTATGATAGGACCTAGGATCATGTCCTTCTATTTGGACTAGTTAGTGGAGCCATATTTGGAATGCAAGGTTGCATGTTTGACCCACATGTCTCCATATTTTATAGCCTTAGAAAGGGAACATAGGTAGTTCAAGAGTGGAGACTTACCCATTTAATCTCAATGGATGCTATGGTTTGTTGGTTAGTAGATGAGCCCTAGGATGGAAGATAATTTGGTTCCAATATATCCAAGAGCATTTGGCATCTTTTGCTAGAAAGACTAAATATAGGTTGACATGGCCATATCGAGTGCCACATAATCATTTTTCATGTATATTTGAATCATATTTACTAATGAAAAGAGGAAAATTGTCACATCTACTAAAGTTCAAAGGAGCTAATTTGGAAAAATATAAGTGGATATTATCAACGAATCAAAGGACACTAGATGGTAGCAAACAATTGCATGAATGTTTTCTAAGGCTTGAGAATACCTTTTTAAATTTTTTTGGACACCATAAATTTTGCATACAAAAGCATTTTGACCCTTTTTTTTTAAATCATATGATTTTTGAGCTCTATGCATTAGTGGCATTAGTTCATGGACTTGCTATGGTGTTAGGGGTTGGATTGTATAAGATGGACCACAAAGCCCTAGTTACTTGCCTTAATGGGTAAAACTATAGTGTTTGGTCAACTTAGATGATTGGCTTTCTATGAAGTAAGAACCTATGGTGCATCTTTCAAGATGATAGATCAACTATTCTTGATAATAAAATTACCATAAAAGAGAAGAAGCTCTTGGTTTGTTTTCCTCATTGATTTAATTAGATTTGCTTTTCCACATCAAATAGGAGAGTGACCCTATCAAGGTATGGTCAAAACTACATAAAATTCTTCAAAACATTAATACTACTAAAGTAAGTAATTTAGAATTGGATATTTCTTCTCTTAAACTAGTTGAGTTAGATAATGTTGAGGACTATATTGCAAGATTCAAGGATTTGAGGGAAAATATTGTATTTTCTAGTGGCAAAAAAAGATGATGCAAAATTATTAAAAGTTGTCCTTGCTAACCTCTTGCCCTTTTTTTAGATGTTAAACCTAATGGCTTATATGATTCCTATATTTATAGAATCTCAAAAGACTCTTACTCTTAATTAGATTTTTCTCTCCTAATTTACTTTTAGTAATTCATAGGAATAACATAGAGTAATACAAATATGTATTCAAACACCCCTAAACCTACATTTAAGCTCCTAACTTCCTCACTAAGTTAGGTCTTTAAATATGGAATATTACCATATTTGTAGAATACATTTTAGTATTATTTTCTCATCTAACCTCAAAGAATCCTAGCTTACTCTTGCAAGTATTTATAGAATATTTTCTATCTTATTCCTCTCATCCAATATTTGGCATGGAGAAGCTGCCACTTTGATCCATGTTGACATTTTACCCAAGCTAAACTAATATTATTTATCCTCTATCATCATGGAACCCTTGATTCTCTTTCTTTATTTTTTCCTTCTTTTTTTCTTTTTCATTTGTGTTCATAAACCACATTCTAATTTATCTTTCCTCCCAAATTTTACATGATAAACCCTAGATTCATGCACCAAAGTTAGAATTATTGTGTTTTAATTATATTTTACACTTATAAGTTTAAATTAGAAGTTAATAAATATTGTATGGGTTGGCACCAATTCCAATTTATCTTTATTAATAACTTTTAAAATTTTCCAAGCCTCAATATTATTAAATAATTAAATGTATTAAGGTGGTCATTGAATTATTAGTTTAACAATATCAATAACACGATCTCCTTACTATGATTGGATACACACATACATTCCTAACTTGACCTTCAAAAAAAACAAGTTTCAAAATAAATCTTGATTTCTAGGTTGCAAACAAGAATCATACAAAAGGGTGGTAACTTAGAAGCCTCATGGTTTTTAAAATGCTTTACCTCACCCTCAATATTGGTACTTATTTAAAAAATACACGAATACTATGTTTTTCCATATGGTTAATATAATTTCATAAAATCAATATCATCATTAACTATGTTCTAATTTGTTGATATCATAGATAAAAATAATTTCATATATTTACAAGAAATACAACATCACATTAAATCCAACATGGTATTATAAATACTAGTATTTCACATTTATATTACCTATTATTTCATCATTAATAATTCATTTCCCACTTTACTATAGTCTATGTCACTCCAATAGTTATCTATAAGCTTAAGTTTATCAAAGGGTAAAAAATAAAGGTATTATAAGAATCAAATTATATGCAATATGATAGTATTTTATAAGATGAAGTGGATGAAATAATATGCATGGATAAAATAATTTAAGTGAGCAAATTACTAATATCATAATTAAGACAGGGTAGCTAGCTATATATCTTGCTGTAGAAACTATACAAGTTATTTAGATGATAATCAAAATATTATCGTAATCACATAAAGAAGATAAATTAGAATGTGCCCAACCTACCATCACTCAAGCTTTAACTATTAAAATTTATAAAAGTGTAAAATATAAAAAGAGGAGCTTAAAGAGCAATGGATTGAAATAATTATAGGTGTAATTCATGGTAAACTAGTCAAGCCTATATATCACTATTATATCAAAAGAAATTAACCCATGGACCAAGGACATTAGCGCCAAAAAAATATTAGGTTGATTGTTTTATATCTTTAATTATTGATAAATCAGAATAAAGGAACGTAAGTCACCCTATGGCAATATTTTTCAAGGTAATTCACTTATAGAGTAGCTACTAGAGGCCTTAAAATTTTTATGTAATTAAAAATGGACCATTTTTACTTAAGTATGAGTTAAAGCTTTCTTGGGTAGACTATATTGGGGAAATTTTAAAACAAATTATGTAGGACACATAAAGTATCATTATCTTTAGATGCACATGTTGAATTCACACAACTAATTTTTTTTTTTGATCTAATTGGAATGAATATATTGAGTATGAATGTGTGCAATGTGTATATTTTAAAATCTTATTTAATATAATAGAAAATATATTAAGTATATGTATTTCCATTTATAATCATTATTATATGTGAAATAGAATATGATAATAAATATCTCTTGATATAGTTAGAAAGCATGATACAAAGTGATTAATACCTTTAAATTGTACTATATAATAATTATATAACAATTTGTAAAAAAGGTAGAGATATTATTTACATTTGTATTCTATATGGTTCATAAATTAATTAAGTTAAAAAGCTAGCATGATACTTAGATGTGAAAGTGATTAGCTATCATGCATATATAACATTCTTATTGACAAAAAATATCATCCCTTACCCCTTTTTCTAACTTGAATTATAAAAATATTTACTAGAAAGTAATAAAAAAGGGTGTTCATTTATTCATCAATATTTGATTTTTAGTTCAACATAGATGAAATTATTATACATGCACAACTATGAATACTCCTTTTTTGTACTAAGTATAATTAACATGGAAAATATTAACATGCATTTGTGGCATATAAGATAAAATATTATTGTCTTCATAATGGAATATGATTCTCATTAATTCTTAATATGGTTAGCAAGAATGACTATAAGTGATAAATATCCTCAAATTATATTTAATAACTAATGTGATTATCATTTAAGGTATAGGTATTATCATAAGTAACATTATAATAAGAACTAATTACTACCTCTACTACCTTTTTTTAACTTTGAAAAAAAAATCCCTACTTGATAATGATGGAAACAATGTGGCCACTTCCCTATCCTTTTTTATTTTTAAGCTTAATTATGATGGAAGGAATAAACATACACAAACCCACATACTATATTTAAGTCTAGATGGAGTGAACATGTTGAGAATAAATATGTATGTATAGTATAAAATATAGAATATTCTAGCTTGTATGATATAGTATGATATTGATTATTCATTGACATAATTAGCAAGCATGGTTCTAAGTGATTCATGTGTTTCAATTTCATCCTAAAGGAATCACATCATGACCATCAATGTGAGGTAGAGGGCCACTATAAGTAATATCGTTGGATATAAAGGAAGCAATTTTCCCTTATTTCTAACTTTGATAATAAAATTCCTACTCAAGAATAGTGAAACAAAGATGATTATCCCTATATTCCTCTTTTTTATTTGAGATTAAACTTAGATGGAAATAGTATGCTCATACAACTCCAAGTACTCTATTTTGGTATGAGAAAAATATTTAATCATTGGTGCACATATGTATTAAATGTAGAGAATTTTTGCTCATCTAAGGGAATTTGATATTAAATATCATTTAACATATTTATCAAGCATGGTTCTAAGTTATTAACTAATTTTAATTGAATTATAAGAATTATATAGGGAATACCATGTAAGAAAGAGGTATTTCTATAACAAATATACTTATGGAAAATTGTAATCATCATAATTTACCAATTATAATGCTCACTTATTATGTACTTGGACTATATTTTATGGTAATTATCATCAATACATTTTTCATATGCATTTTATATATTTTGTGAATAAATTATATTGTGACCATGACTTGCCTATAGTTTAACACTACTCATATGATTTTAAACCATAATTGGTATGTTAATTTGATTGCTTTTCTATATTTTAATTCTATAATGAATCTCAATGAGTCAATAATTAATCACAATCTTTATAATTATTGTGTCTTCTTAATAAGGATGCACCATAAATATGTGCATGCATCATGCATTGTTGTATTAGTGAAAAATATTTTGATATATAATTTTATAGAGAAAAATTACCTCCCCTTTATCCCTTTCTCATACTTGATTATATAATTCCTTACTTGACAATAAAAAAATCATGGAAGGAACATTTTCTCCTTGGTAATATATTACCAAGGAGAAAATGTTCCTTCCATGATTATATATATATAGATGAAAAAATCAAATTACATTTTACAATTTTTTTTGGATGAAAAAGCCGTTATATTAATAAAATAATAAAGGAGGAGTGGGATTAGCACACCCCTTAAACCATTTTACAATTTTTGTATAGTGGTTTTTCATTAAACGATTCAATGTTCATGACTTTAAAATTTACATGTAGGACATACAATGAGTCATCTTATTTACCACTTTGAATGCTACAAGCCTACTCAAATCTTGTTTATAACAACACATATATGAATTGGTTGATAGAAGTTTTTGAAATAAAAAATAGTTACTCAAACTAGATCATTAAAATATTATTCATTCATAAAGTGATTTCCATAAAAATTATTCTCAACTCTAAAGTTAAGAACAAAATTTAATATTTAATCTAATAAGAAATTAATAGACTTGATATAAATAAGATCAATATAAAATATTATATTGTAAAATAAAATACATTTTAGAAAATTTTATATTTAAAGAATCTTAAAAAAACACTAAAAGAATATGTATGGGTGATAGATGGATAACTATTATGAAGATTAAATTTTTTATCTACTAATACAAATTCATAATAAGATCTAAAATATTATTAATAATATAAAAAAAAATTGAATAATAATATTAATTTAGATCTAACATAATTAGGATGTAGCTATGCACACCATTTAAGTAAGAATAAGTATTGAATTAAAACCTTAACCAAATGTCAAAGTAAAACAGCTAAATGCTTTTTAAAAAAATAAAAGGTGAAAACAAAATAATTACTAAAGTTGATGTTTCCAAGTGTTACTAAATTCCAAAATAATATCCATGTCTACTAAATCAATTAAACTAATGTATTAGTGAAAAAGAACATCATAACGCTTACAAATTAATCTCAAACGACGAGAGGTATTATACATAACACCTCTTAAGTAACTACAAACAAATCCTTCTTAATCTAAGATAAATACCAACGTATGAATGGCTAAATAAAAATATCCCGCAGGTGAAAAGCGTCTACTTTGATGGCGGTGGAGGCGTTAAGAAAGGGAATGGAGGAAAATTAAAGCCAGAACTCCGCAGTGGTGGAAAACTGAAATTGGGAATAGATGGAATACTCGGAATAGATGGAAGTGGAGGGACGCTCAACTTTGGAAGAGGAGGAGGCGGTGGAAAGCCTAGTGGAGGGAGTGGTGGGAAATTGAAATTAGGAAGACTCGGAATCGTCGGTAATGGAGGCGGCGGTGGAAAGGCTAGTGGAGGGAGTAGTGGGAAATTGAAATTAGGAAGACTCGGAATCGTTGGTAATGAAGGCGGAGACACTGTAGCCTTGGAGGTCTCATCTGCCTCTAATGCCACTCGACCACGTGCGTAGTAACTGTGAACGGACTCGGAATCTGATTCCTCCATAAAACATGCAGATGGAACAATTAGAGGGCGATAGCTTAAAGAACCCGTGCTGTATCGGCGAATGCCATTCAAATTGGAAGTGAGCGTGAGGTGAGTGGAGGTGAGTATTGATGGAATGTTGCATGAATCTTCAGGGCTACCCATCAATTGTACGGAGCACCTTTCCATGTTGGGATGAAAAACGGAAGGAAGCTCTATGCTGAAGTCCCCATATTCGTCTGTTTCTCCTTGGACGCGGATTGAGGCTCCAGTTTTCCTGTTGAGGGAACATTCCACAGCTACGGATGCTCCTGCACCCAAAGAAACACTCTAGTTTCGTATATTTTTTTAAAAATACTATCCAGTGAAAAAGGAAATATGTAATGAAGGTATTAAATACTTACCGGGTATTAAATAACTAGTGTCAGAAAGCCTGTGGTCGGAGCAAGTGTCGCAGAAGACACTTCCGTGCACAACCACGGCAGACAGAGTGGAGTGCTCCTGTCGGCGTCCATAACAGAAATGTGTGTTAATGATAAAGAGCGTAGCCAGCATAAGAAGTGCAGTGGAAGCAAGCTTGGGCGCCATTGTGTTGGGAAGGATTGGATAATTTCTATGCGAATATGCACGGGCTTTTATAGACAGACGCCGGGAAGGCAGTCTTCGTTAGTCGAGATTTGTTGTAGATGGTAGGCAGTAGGCAGTTGAACCAATTCAGTCTTTCAATGAACTTTGAGTGCATCTGAATGACTTTGAGTGCATCCAAATAGACGTAACATTTTTTTTGATTGCCAAATACACTGACTGTTGGGCATTTCCCAACATTGGAAATTTAGTGTTTCAAATTTGGTTGTGTTTGGTTAGGTTGGCAATTTTTTTAAAGATTCATTTTATATGGTGACTTGTCTGTAGTTAGTTTATCTTCTTTCTGGTGACATGTCTTTCGTTAGTTTATCTAGTTATAAACAATTATTGTAAAAATCAACCCTAAAAAGAGTATAATATTTGTCTTCCATGGATTGCAAGGAAGACAAATATAAGAGCCCGCGTTACAACTATGACTATGAATTATTCGCTTCCAAGTCACAAGTGCATGGAAAAAATCGTATACTCTAAAAACTACTTAAGGGGTGGTTGAGCTACTGTGAATTAAATTTTATTTATGAAATATCTTATTAGAAAGCGAGAAGATAAATAGTGTATTTATTTTTGACTTAAAAAAACAAAATTTAATATATAAATAAATTTTTACATTATATGTTAATCAAACTTACCATAAATTGGATTAACCTTATTGTGGAAATGAAAGATCTCCACTTGGTGAGAATAATTGATGCTTTGCAACTCAAACATAAACCATGTTCTCCACCTATTTATAATAGTTGATGTTTGCTATATGTTGCTAATGACTTATTGATTTCAATGAGGCCATGGTTGAAATATACTTGTAATATTACAATACACTCTATAATTGGTGTATTGACAAAAAGCCAAAGTTAGGTATGACCAGTCACATTTGGTGAATGAACTATTTTAAAGTACACTCAAACTTTCTTATTCAATGAAATTCACCACTTCCATGATTGCATTAGTTGCTCTCCTACATGATTTTCCTTATCATTTGCATAGCTATATATACATTCTACTTTATTCATTGTCTAGTTTACATATTTCATTCTCTATCATCTTCTTACCTTTATTTTGTACATGAAATATAATACCTAGATTATAAATAATTCATATAATAAATTCTCTTTTCATAACAAATGGTAAATAAAAAAACATTTTTTGTATTGCATAAGTTAACACATTTTTATCTAGATACAAGTCTTTAATTTAGCTAACACATTTCTATCTAGATATATTTCAAAAGAGCTTGAGCATTCAAATCAGTGTTTTATTGTTAAAGTTATCAACAAATCTATTTTTTTTTGAGGTATCATAGTTTCTAGTTTCAATTTTTTACTTAAATCGGTGAAGAACTAATATAAAAAGTGATAAAAAATACAATACTAAAAAGTATACTGAAGAGTAAAATATTTATTCGCACATTATGAAATAATTTTTTTATCGGCTCTTTGGTTACCTAATTGTTAGTCTCACAATGACACTGAGAGGGGGGGTGAATTAGTGTAGCTCTTTTAAAAATTAAATCTTCAACTCTTAAAGCCGAAACAATAAAAACTTGAAACCAAATAAAACAAGTATAAAAAGAGAATATCACACAACACAAGATGTACCGAGGTTCACCGATTTGGCTACATCCTCAAAATTACTGTTTGGAATCCCATCCAAATCCAGCCTTTGTAAAGCACCAAATTTACAATCAATTTACCAACACCCACTGGAAGGAGCACCAACCCCTAATTTATCTGCACCAACAGAAAGGAGCACCAACCCGTGATTTATCTGCACCAACAGAAAGGAGCACCAACCCCTGGTTTATCTGCACCAACAGAAAGAAGCACCAAACCCTCTACCAAGCACCCACTTGATTTTGATATTGATAATAAAATGACATATATGAATCTTCTCTTCTCACATAAAAATTGACCATTCTGTTAGATCGTTTTGTCAATTGCTAAACGCTTTTTGGGTATTGTGCAGAACTCTATCTATGAACTCATCTCAAAATTTCAGCCAAAATTGATATTGTATGAGAAAGTTATGCCCAAATTACTAAAGTGATGTTTTTCACCTTTTTCCCAAAAACACAGATTTTCACTATTTATTTTTCTCCACACACTCTTCTCTCCGCACAAAATAAAATCACTCTCTTCAATAAAAAAATTCTATGTTAAATGCACACACTTGCATTCCTTTTCACTTTTCACTTTCTACAAAAATCTTTATTTAATGAAACTGCTTAAAATAATATAACTCCTTTTTTTTTTTATATTGAGAAGGCATTTCGTCAAATGCGTCACATGCAAAGAATTGACACCTTAGTCGTTCTCATACTTCAGAGCCACGTGAAAACTCAAACCAAAACCAAAATATGATCTATTTGATGCCTTGAAGGTGTAACAACACTGAAACTGAAACTCTGGTGAATCTTCAAGGTCGAAACGTCCAACTAAAGGATTTTGCCCAAGTGGCACAAATTGACATAAAAGAGACCTATAACGTTTTTGCAAAAATCATAACACGTGGAAATTTTTTGCAAAACTCACTGCCTAACTCCTTATGGTTTGCCTGTACCACTTCCACAAAAACTGCTACTGACACACTTTTTCAAAAAAGATCGTTTTTGTGACAGTCTTGCAACGCTTGTAAAATTTTCCTCGTTTCTCTGTTTTAGTTGAAATTTGAAACACATGTTCTTGAAGATAACGACCACCTCCAATTCAATTTTTTTTGCATAAATATTTACGGTTTGTTCGCAGTGCTTCTGACAAAACCTGCACTTTTTTAGCTTGTACAACCACTTGCCAAATCATTCGCCAAGATACCGAAAACACCACCGATCACTCCAAAAACTGTGCTGACATCTCCAATGCTATTTTGGACTATTTCTTGACATGCTGGCATGTTCCAAACTGATACATCCTATCCAAATGTACCCGTGGTGACTTTTGCAACTTTTTGACTATTTTGCTGCTTTGACAACTTTATGACAAATTTTTCAACTTTTGCAAATTTGCACAAACAACCTGTAACAACTTCACCCAAACATCAAAAACATCCTCATAAGCATTTAACATCACTGTACATACTTTGAATAAGCTCTAAACTCCTGTCCACTACATCAACTGATCTACCTGACTATGTTGACAATAATGACAATATTGTCGTTGCATCTTGCTCAACAATCTCCCCCTTTGGAATTGTTGGCAACACACGTGCAATTTCTTGTAACTCTTCTCCCCCTTTGACAATAATACCAAAGGGCTATTGCAAACTCCCCCTGAGTCCATGCACAACATTCTCAGGCAAAAATTATTACACTTAGCAAAAATCACAAACATGAGCAAAAAGATAAAAAAATACACAAATGTTCCCCCTGAGAATGTGGTCCCAATAGCTATTTACTTATTGGGAAGCGTGACCACTCCTAATTTATTGTGAAGGTACTCAAAGACTTCCTTAGGCAATGATTTTGTGAAGATATCTGCTACTTTATCTATTGTTGGAACAAAATCCAACTTAACCTCACCTTTCGCAACTTTCTTCTTCAAAAAGTAATATCGGATAGCAATATGTTTTATGCGAGAATGTATAACCAGATTCTTTGAGATGTTAATGGCACTGGTGTTATCACACTTAACTAAAATTGGTTCATTGAAGTTAATACCAAGATATTTTAGGGTTTGTTTCATCCATAATACCTGTGTACAACACGTTGTCATTGTAATATATTCTACCTTTGCTGTGGATAAGGATACTGACTCTTGTTTCTTACTGTGCCATGCGACCAACCTGTCTCCAAGATAGAATGCACCTCCACTGGTACTCTTTTTGTCATCTACACATCCTGCCCAATCTGCATCTGAATACACAATAAGGGTGAAGTCCTTACCTTTCGGATACCATAACCCATACTCCATAGTACCCTTGAGGTATCGAAGAATCCTCTTCACTGTTGTCACATGAGTCTCCTTGGGACTAGCACGAAATCGTGCTATCATGCATACTGCCTACAAAATATCTGGTCTGGTAGCTGTCAAGTACAATAAGCTCCCAATCATAGATCTGTACATGGTTTGATCAACATGTGGAGATTTGTCATCCTTGCTCAACTTGCAACCTATCGTCATGGGAGTGCTAATTGGCTTACAATACTCCATTGTGAAATTTTTAGCATCTCTTTCACATATTTAATTTGAGAAATAAATATGCCCTTCTCATTTTGATTAACTTGCAACCCGAGGAAATACGAAAGTTCACTAATCATTGAAATTTCAAATTCTTTCTACATCTTATTTGCTAAATCTTTACATGACTCATATTTGCTGCTGCAAATATGATATCATCTACGTATATAACAAGAAAAATAAGATGGCCATTTTAGTTTTGACATACAAATTACTATCCAACATACCTTTCTTGAACCCTTGTTGAGTAAGATAGTTGTCTAGCCTTGCATACCATGCTCAAGGTGCCTGTTTTAAGCCATATAATGCTTTCTTCAACTTGCAAACCAAGTTGGGATCATCACCAAGTTGGAAACCATCTGACTGCTCAATATAAACCTCTTCTTCAAGTTTCCCAATCAAAAATGCTGATTTCACATCCATTTGATAAACTTTGATATTCTTGTAAACTGCTAAAGCCAGAAACATTCTAATTGCCTCTAGTCTAGCCACAGGTGCAAAGGTTTCCTCAAAGTCAATACCTTCAACTTGTGCATAGCCTTTACATACCAATCTTGCTTTATTCCTAACTACCTGTCCGTCTTCATTCAATTTGTTTCTAAAGACCCATTTAGTACCAATTATATTTTTATTTGCAGGTCTTGGTACTAACTCCCAAGTTTTATTTTTCTCGATCTGATCTAATTCTTCATTTATTGCCTTCATCCAAATTTCATATTTGCTTGCATCAACAACATTTTTGGGCTCAATTCTGGATAATAGAGAGTAGTTACTTACTACTCTTCTTCTTGTCTGAACACCAACTGTGGGGTCTCCAATTATTTTCTCTCTAGGATGATCTTTTTGCCAGCTGCCTATTTTGAATTTCTTATTTTCTTCCACTTCTGAATCACCGTTTGAATCATTTGAGTCAATTTTTTGTTTCTTTTCCATTTCCTTTCCCTCATCTCCTTCAATAACCTTTCATAAATTGGGTAGTTATCTTCATAGCTAATTACTCGTTCCCTACCTTCATCAACTTTAACATCGACAATATCCAAAATTTTCCTTAGCCTCTTGTTGTAGCATTTGTAAGCTTTACTTTTTGACGAATAACCAAGAAAAGTACCTTCATCCGCTCTATCTTCAAACTTACCAAGGTTTTCTTTAGTTCTTTTGATGTAACACTTGCTGCCAAAAACTTTGAAGTATCTTGCTATTGCCTTTTTATCGAACCACAACTCATAAGGAGTTTTGCTTTCATGCATCCTCAACATGCACCTATTTTGGATGTATACCGCAGTATGGACTGCCTCTTTCCAAAATTTGTCTGCTACTTTACTCTTAGTCAACATAGTTTGTGCCATTTCCTGCACTGTCCTGTTATTTCTTTCTACCACACCATTCTGCTGAGGTGTCCTGGCTGCTGAAAACTGTCTCCTAATACCATATTTTTCATAGTACTCTATAAAATACTCTGAAATGAACTCTCCTCCTCTATCTTATCTTAAACATTTAATCTTTTTTCTTGTTTGATTCTCAACTTGGTTTTTGAAAACCTTGAACATCTCAAAAGATTCTGATTTATGCTTCAAAAATAGTACCCATGTCATCCTAGAATAGTCATCTATACACAACATAAAATATTTGTCACCATTTATGCTTTGCATTCTCATGGGTCCATATAAATTAGTATGTATTAGTTCCAAAGGTTTGCTTGTGTAGTACTATTTTGTTTTAAATGAGAATCTAGTTTGCTTCCCATTTTGGCATGAAGCACAAATGTTATTTTATGGTTTTCCAATGGTGGGAATATCTCTCACTGCCTTTTTTGAGCTGATTTTTACTAGATTGTCAAAACTAATATGATTGAGCCTCTTGTGCCACAACCAATTTTCTTCTTCCTAGCCAATCAAGCAAGCTACTTATGAAGTCTTTGAGAGAGTGTACAGGTTGCCAGATGTCCTCGATCCAGTTGCTATCAACTTTCCACTATTTGCTTTTTTGACTTCACAACCCTGCTTCTTAAAAATCACTTCATGACATCTATCACAAATCTGACTTACGCTCAACAAGTTATGCTTTAGACCAGCCACAAACAAGACTTCTTTTGACTTAATTTTTTTATCATTGATCTTAACTGAACCTTTTCCAACTATCTTAGCTCCATCATTATTTCCAAATTTTACTGAACCACCTTCATATTGCTGTAACTTCTCATAAATTTGTTTATCATCTGTCATATGACTGGAGCATCCACTATCAAGTATCCATGGTGTAGATTTATTCTGTGCTTTAAATACTATTTGTATGATCAGGGATTCCTTTTCTTCCTTAGATCACTCTTTTTCTTTCCACTCTAGTTTGATTACAGTTTTGGGCTCTTATTTTGACTTTTCTTTTTCAGTAGCTTGTACATGTTTTTCGAGAAATTTTCTATTTTATCTCATTTCATTTGGTTGAAATATTCTTCCCTAAAATTGATTTGTTGCAATGTACTTCGACAATTTCTTGCAATGTGCCCAGAATTATGACAGTTATAACATTCTACTGCATAATCCATCAAAGGTGAAAAAACATTTCTACTGGTAAAATTCCTTGGTCCTACATTATACTTGCAATCTGAAATCTTATGTCCATAACCATTGCATTTAAAATAGTAACCAGAAAAGAGATGATTGAACCTAGGTGATGGTATTTGCCATGTTGTCGTAGGAGCCATAAATCTTATTCTTCTTTGATGTGTGACATTGGTGAATCCATCATTGTCAATTCTCCTTTCGTGCCTTGCATTATTGCTTTCTTTTGCATGAGTCAATTTTTCTTGATCAACCTATTTCTTATCTTCATTCTTTATGGATTCTTCATTTATGGCCTTTGATCCATTTGATGATTCTCCTTCGTCAAATCCCAAACCAAATTTGATGCCTGTAGTCTTTTGGTTATATATGATCTTATCCATCTTCATAGAACTTTTTTCACATTTGTGATAACAACTAATTTTACGATTCATCTCTTCTATCTGCATACTTAAACCAAATGTCTCTTCTTCTAGCTTGCTGCAATAATCTATTTTCATGGTTATTTGCACTTTGAGATCTTCAGATATTTTCTTGGATTCTTCTATCTATACTTTCAAACTGGTTATGATTTCATTTGCATCCTCAAGCTTTCTTGAAATTTTCTTATTCTTTTTTCTTTCTATCTTCAATTCATCCATAGCTGCAATTAGTTCCTCTTCCAAATTTACTTCGCATCAATTTCTTCTTCATCACATTCCTATTCTTTTTCTATTTTTTCTTCTTTGAGTGCCATGAAAAGAGCTTCACCTGTTTTCTTTTCAGAATCCTCACCAAAGCTGTCTTCTGATGAACTGACATTTTTGGAGATGAAACTTTTCTTCTTGAAGTTGCCTTTTCTAAAATTTATTTTTTTCTTCCAGTCACTTCTTTCTTGGTGCGATCCTTCATCACTTTTGTTCTTCTCATTAAGTGGACATTTAGCTGCAAAATGCCCAATGCCTCCACAATTGAAACATTTAAATGGTAACTTTCCTCTATATTTTCCTTTTCCTCTTTTTAGTTTTCGAACAAATTTTGCTTCCATTTTATCTGATGTCTCTTCTTCCTTGGATTCTTGTTTTGCTTTCATATTTTTATGGGATTTAAAAGCAGCTTCTCTGTCTATGGGTTTAGATTTTCCTATTCTCATCTCATATGCAGTCAAAGAACCATGCATCTCATCCATACTAAAATAATTTAGATCTTTAGCTTCTTCTATAGCTAAAACTTTAGAATCAAATCTTTGGGGAAGAGATCTTAATACCTTTTTCATGATGATAGAATATTTGATTTCCTCGTTGAGTCCTCTAATTGCATTAATGACTTCATTAACTCTCAGCATATATGCCTCTATGTTCTCATCGTCATTCATATTTAATACTTCGAACTGAGCTCGATGTGTTTGTAACTTGGCCTCCTTGATCTTAACATCTCCTTCATGAATGCTCCTTAGTTTATCCCATATTTCTTTTACCATTTTACAACTCATAATATTTACCAGTTCACTGTCCACTAATCCGCACATGATAGCATTCTTTGCTTTTAAGTCATTCTCAAATAATTTCTTATCGGCATCATCGGTTGGAGAAGTGGTGGGTATTGTGTATCCACTATCTATTGAATCCCAAATGTCGTATCCCAAAGCACAAAGACATGTCTACATCCTGAGTCTTCAAAATGCGTAATTAGTTTCGCCAAACAATGGTGCTTTGTTTGATAAGAAGCCTTCACCACCTGCCATTGCGTCACTTCCAAGATCACCCTAGCTGGTTAATATTGTTCAAGAACCTTGCTCTGATACCAATTGTTAGTCTCACAATGACACTGAGAGGGGGGTGAATCAGTGTAGCTCTCTTAAAACTTAAATCTTCAACTCTTAAAGTCGAAACAATGAAAACTTGAAACCAAATAAAACAAGTATAACAAGAGAACATCACACAACACAAGATGTACCGAGGTTCACCGATTTGGCTACATCCTCAAAATGACTGTTTGGACTCCCATCCAAATCCAACCTTTGCAAAGCACCAAATTTACAATCAATTTACCAGCACCCACTGGAAGGAGCACCAACCCTTGATTTATCTGCACCAACAGAAAGGAGCACCAACCCTTGATTTATCTGCACCAACAGAAAGGAGCACACAACCTTGATTTATCTACACCAACAAAAAGGATCACCAACCCCTCTGCCAAGCACCCACTTGATTTTGATATTGATAATAAAATGACATATATGAATCTTCTCTTCTCACATAAAAATTGACCGTTCTCTTATCTCGTTTTATCAATTGCTAAACACTTTTTGGGTATTGTGTAGAACTCTATCTATGACCTCATCTAAAAATTTCAGCCAAAAATGATATCGTATGAGAAAGTTATGCCCAAAATACTAAAGTGATATTTTTCACCTTTTTCCCAAAAACACGGATTTTCACTCTTTATTTTTCTCCACACACTCTTCTCTCCGCACAAAATAAAATCACTCTCTTCAATAAAACACTTCTAACTTAAATGCACACACTTGCATTCCTTTTCACTTTTCACTTTCTCCAAAAATATTTATTTAATGAAATTGCTTAAAATAATATAACTCCTTTTTTTTTTTTTATATTGAGAAGGCATTTCGTCAAACGCGTCACATGCAAAGAATTGACACCTTACTCATTCTCATACTTTGGAGCCACGTGACAAATCAAACCAAAAACAAAATATGATCTATTTGATGCCTTGAAGGTGTAAAAACATCGAAACTGAAACTCTGGCGACTCTTCAAGGTTGAAACAGCCAACTAAAGGATTTTTCCCAAGTGGCACAAATTGACATAAAAGAGACCTGTAACGTTTTTGCAAAAATCATAACTCTCACATCATAACTCGGTTTTATCTGAAATTTGAAACATAGAATATTTGCAACACTGAATATGTCCAAACCAAAACTCACTACCTAACTCCTTACGGTTCACCTGTACCACTTCCACAAAAACTGGTACTGACACACTTTTTCAAAAAAGAGCGTTTTTGTGACAGTCTTGCAATGCTTGTAAAATTCGCCTCGTTTCTCTATTTTAGTTGAAATTTGGAAAAAAATTTCTTGAAGATAACGACCACCTCCAGTTCAAATTTTGCTGCATAAATCCTTAAGGTTTGTTTGCAGTGCTTCTGACAAAACTTGCACTTTTTCAGCCTGTACAACCACTTGCCAAATCATCCGCCAAGATACCAGAAACACCACCGATCACTCCAAAAACTGTGTTGACATCTCCAATGCTATTCTGGACTATTTCCTGACATGCTGGCATGTTCCAAACTGATCCATCCTGTCCAACTGTGCCCGTGGCGATTTTTGCAACTTTTTGACTATTTTGCTGCTTTGACAACTTTCTGACGATTTTTTCAACTTTTGCAAATTTGCACAAACAAACTCTAACAACTTCACCCAAACATCAAAAACATCCTCATAAGCATTTAAAATCACTGTACATACTCTGAATAACCTCTGAACTCTTGTCCACTACATCAATCGATCTATCTGATTGTGTTGACAACAATGACAATACTGTCGTTGCACCTTGCTCAACACTAATTGCCATGGTCGTTCACCATTCCATCAAATAACACTGTGAGAAACTTTATATTTAATAAGAAGAAGATATTTGATAAGGTTTTTAAAGAACTCTCTTATGATGTTGTTTTTTGTATTCAAAAGATTGTTTTTGATATAAATTATCTTTGAACTTTTTCTCTCATAAAGTATGGTTTTAAACTTCGATAATTTTTTCTATACTGGGATGTTCTTCTTTGCCATTTATTCATTTTGTGTCTTTAAGTTGAAAAACCTTATATCTCCCAATTTAAGAAATAACTCAAATATGAAATTTGTAAATTATAAAATTTCTAATCCTTTCATGTAGAAAACCTTTTAACTTCCTAATTAAATTTGCAAAATTTCAAAATTTTAAATAATTCAAATTTTCAAGAAACTTAAAGTTTTAATTTTTTTTCAAAATTTTCCAAAGAACTTTAAAATATTTTAAATAACTTTAAATCTTCAAAATCATAAAAATTAATATCTTTAACTCTTTGTAGCTCATTCTCTTTCTAATTTTTAACATTTCAAATATTAAAACACTCAAATACCCAAAAACTTTAAATAACCCTTATTACTCCATACCTTATAATCTTTAGCACTTTAAATTTTTGAATGCTATTCAAAATTTATCTATTTCCTCAAAAAATAAGCATCAAATATAACGTTCATGCATTACCTATTATGAAATTAGTACAAATATATTTATTAATTATCGCTATCAATGATGTGTCCTCACTACAGTGAAATGTTTAATGTTAGACATTCTAATGTTCCTCACCTTTTTGCATACCTTCTACGAGATGTTTTTTGGTTGCACTCTATTATTTTTCTATAGGTAGCTATCGTTTGGTTTTCTCTTCCTCAAATGATCTACTCGATGTCTGGACCGCTCTTCCTTAGATGACTAAACTACTTTTCCTCAAATAATTCAACCATTTATCCTCAAGTGATTGACTCAAATTTACCTCTATCTTAGATGATTGTTTCACCTTGGTTTACCTATTTTTCAAGAGATTGGATTATCCTTGTCAACTTCTTTCTTAGGAAACTTGTGGTTGGTTTTCCCTAGTTTATCCCTTTCTCAAGAAATTAGTATGCTCTAGATTACCTCTTTCTCAGGTGACTAGTGGCTGGTTCACCCTAGTTTATCTCTTCCTTAGGAGACTTGTGGATGGTTTACCCTATTTTAGGTGACTTATAACTATATTTTTTGGTTCATATCTTCCTCAGGAGACTTATAGCTGGTGTCATGATCCACCCTTGACATACTTTTTATTGTGATAGACTGATATTTTGCTATACTATTTTATGGATGAAATGATTGATTATTTTAGATTTGTTATAAAAATAAATTTTCATGGAAGAAAAATGTATAAGAATTTTATCATGGGTTATGGGACAATTCTATGCTTTGTTATTTGAAACATATATTCTATGTAAGAATATGATGCTGCTAATAAAAATATATTTTTGCAGGAATAAGTTTCTTATGGTGGTAGAAAGAAACTAACCACTGAGAAAAAGGATACCTTGGGGAAATGATGTGATGGATTATTTTTCGAAATATTTGAGGAGGCAACATGGATGAATGCCCCTCTCATGAATATGTATAATATTATTTGCTTAAGAAAATAAATATTAAATTACTTTGAATTTTTAATTGCAAAATAATTGGTTATGAAGGAATTTTGATTGAAAAGAAAAAATATTATAATGAAAGAAATGAATGTTTGTTAACTTGTATTATCGATTAATAAATATAGGGAAAATAATATTATAAATAAAGGTAATAAAAATAGATGATGAATTATTATTTTTTTGTGTTGAAGCCTTGTTTTATTTATTGATTAGAAGTATGGAACTATTAGTTTTATTATGGAATTATGCTTATGGTGGAGCATTGATTAGACCTTACAAAAATATTGGCTGGGATTCTCCCCTTCAGATTTGGAAGAGAGTGGAGGTGTGAGAGTTTGTTGGTAGAAGTAATTTATTACTGTTACACTGGTTGATAATGGAGATAATGATAGGGTAGGCTAAAAGAAAAAGGTAGAGTTTGGAGTTGTAGTGTGGGGTTTTTGGATGGTTATCGAGTAGTTCTTTGGAAAGAAAGGAAAGCTCACTAGAAAAAGGAAGAATATACCTGGTAAATCCATATGAGGTGAGACGATAAAAATAGGTAACCCAATAAACTTTGGTATACTGTATTGGGGATCAAAGATGTTAATTGAAATTGGAAAGGGCTGAATGATGAGTTAATTTTGTTAAAGCTTTGGAAGTTCATTTGTTTCATTATTTGGTTTCCTACTTGTGAAAGAGTATCTAGTTTAATTATTCCAGATTACATTGATGGAAACTAGCGATGCATCACATTGTTCCTTTTCTTGATCTGTGACTAATGAGTGTTGAACGTAGATGCTACTACCATAGTTTGATTTTTAGTATCTTAAATTTTTGCCCATGTATTCCATTGATAGGGGATCTGGTAGTATTATGCAGATAAAATTTATTTACAACTTAATTTGAAATAAGTTTTATAGTAGAATCTTGTTAAAAGAGTGCCTAATATAATTTATCATAGAAGAAAAGAAAAGATGGTCTATTTAGAATAGATGCATTAGATGAAATTTTAGAATAACACAATAAATGATATGAAATGGTTGTTATTATTTTGATTCTAATTGTTCACTAGAATATATGATAATTTTTGCTATTCCTTTATAGAAGAATTCGTTTATTTAAAATTTTATGTGTTGCTTGGGGAAAGGGACTAGTAGGCAATACGTAGAGCTGTATCTAAGAGATTTGATATATGTTGTTCTTTTGAACTCTGTGAGTAGTCTATATTAGAGCATGGATTGATTTAGTTTTTAGAATATTTGTTTTGAAATATCCAAATTGAAAGGGGAAGATTTATGCAACTCTTCATTTTGTATGCTCTTTGAATGAGGAAAGATGTCTGGATTAGAGAATGAATGATGAAATACTTTAATTAGTTTTCATTACTTAAAGAGAGTGGTCTTGAAAAATATTTGCATACATTGATATATGCAAAACCTATTGAAAAAGAGCCATCTTTGATCCCATCACAAGGTAATCCATTCTCAGTAGTTAAAGGAAGCACCAGAGAGCAAGTCGTTCAGTTCGTGCTGTGAAGACATGGAGTGGAATATTCCTTTAAATTAATATTATCAGAAGATGTTGAGGTACATCTTTAAGATTTCAAGATGTGAACCTATTATTGTACTTGATGATAACACTATAGAAATACTTTCACATGTAATTATTGCTTTGAAGAGTGATGTAGCATGTATTTTGTAAATAAAGATAATACAATATCTCAAGTATTATTATAATGTCAAATTTGAAAATAAATTAACATTGGGGATTTCTATAACTAGAAGTAATATCAATGGATTACTTTAGTTATTTTTATTGTTTTCTTGAATCGTGTTGTATTTTATTCTGAGTAATGTCAAGTCATTGTGGATAAGACTAAGTTATGGATGGTTAATTTTTTAGCGTGAGCTATATCATGATCGTCAATTATAGATTGCTTATGACTAATAAAAGTAATTTTATACTTAGCTATGAGAATGAACCTATTGATGAAATGGCCTTCGATAACTAAATTTCTTTAAGAGATATGTTCTAATAATTGGAGGTCTCTAGTGAATACATAAAAATAATATTAAAGACTTTGGATAATTCTTAGGAATCGATGGTGTTGTAAGAGTTGACTTTTTATTTGACGATGTTGTTGATTGATTATTAGAAAAAATTACTAGCTAGACTAAAATAGGGTTGGAACCAAATTTTATAGAACTAATGAGATACTTTTATTTATCTAAAAAGTGGGTAGCTAAACTTAGCTTGTGTTCAATATAAGCTTTGGTAGAAAATAAAATAATATTTTGAGTTAGTGTAACCACAAAAAAGATAGTGGTCAAATACGCTGGGTAATTTTAGTAGTAGTGATGATTAGCTTATCTAATGGATTAGTGAGGTAGTCGAAGTGATAATCACTCACATAAAGAGACCTATGTGGAGTGTTGTGTATCACGATATTTTGATTGACTAGAAAATATATGGGTCATCACCTAGTATACTCTCTTGGTAGACAAAGATGAGTATAGTGATGGGTGATTCCTTACACCTAGAGTACTTACATTAATGGGAAAATGTAAGTATAGGGATGGGTGTTTATTTATACCTAGTATACTTACATTGATAGACAAATGTAAGTATAGTGATGGGTAAACCTTTACATCTAGTGAACTTACATTGACAGGAAAATGTAGGTATATTTGTGGGAGTACCACTGAATGTTAGGGTATATCTTTATATCAATATTCTGATGGATAATCTATAGTAAAAAAATGTGTTCTTATAAAGGTAGAAAATTTGGGTTACAATAGTTGGTTTACCCTATTTTAGGCAACTTGTAACTAATTTGTTTTGGTTCATATCCTCCTTAAGCAGCTCATGACTAGCACACTCTCTACTTATGTTCTATCCTTATATCACGTTTTAGATATTTGGCTCTCCAAAAACTTATATTATCTTTAAAAATTTCTCCTTCTAGCATTGCATCCTTTATCTTACATGTGCTTTCTCTAGCTCTATGTTACATGTGTTTTCTTTGGCTTAAAGTGCTTTCTTTAGCTCTATGTGCTTTCTTTGGCTCTGTGTATTTTCTCTAGCACTATATGCTTTCTCTAGCTTTGTATGCTTTCTATGGTTCTATGTATTTTATTTGGATTTGTGTGCTTTCTCTAGCTTTGTATAAATGATTCTAAAAATACCTTATGTGTGCTTTCACATAGATCATTTATGAATATTCTCTTATATGAAGGTCTCTTAGACCTTTTTTATGATGGTGGTATTTTGGGCTTCTTCAATAATGCAGGCCTCTTTTACTATGAAAGCCTCTTGGACCTCTTTCTTTAATGCAAACCTCTTAGAACTATTTTATTTAATACATACCTCTTGAGCATTTTCTCTTCTATGTATTTCTTCTTTTAATTATGTCGTACCTTTGTCTCTATATGCTATTATTTGCTGCTACAAGTTATTTGTATGTACTTACTTTTGCTCTACTTCTCTATTTTTATAGGAAACTTGAATGCTTTTATATCCTTGGAAGCTTTGAATGCTTTTCTATCCTTGTAGTAATGTTTCTCTATTGTTAATATAAAATATTCAATGTCTTAGGTCACACTTAAGAACTCAATATGATTATCCCAATTACTAGAGAAACCAATATTAATGTTAGGGTGAGTCTACATATCCTTAAATGACCAAATTTCTCTTGGGTTGGTTCTTCCTCAATATTTAATATCTAACTTTTCTTCTAATTTGGCTTCCTTTATCAAATTGACTAAATTTTCTCCTAATTTGATCCTTTCTATCAATATAGTTGACTTCTAGTCTTCATTGATTTTCCTTCAACCAAGGTGAAAGAGCCTAGAATCTAAATCAGGGTGACTATTATTTTTCCCCTAAATCTCTACTCAATCAAACCTTTAAAAATAAAGTACAAGTCTACACTGCCTTCAAAGATGGATAGGACTAGAAATTGGAAACCTCATCCTAAGGATTTTGGAAAAGTCAATACTGATGGAGCCTCTAGAGGCAACCCTGGTAAAGCCAGTGTGGGAGGAATTGGTAGACTTTCAGATGGCTCCCTGGTTTTTACTTTTGCTAAGAATTTGGGTATTCTTTCCAATAACCTTGCTGACGGGTATGTTATCCTCAGAGGCCTTCAGGAGGCTACTAAGGTTGGATGGGAAAAGGTGTTAGTTGAGTCTGACTCTCAACTTATGATTAATATCTTGAAGACTCCTAATAATCATAAGGTGGATTGGAGAATAAAAAGAATTATTGAGAAGATTCAGTTAATCCAGATGGGATTTTTGAAAGTTGATTACAGTCATGTGGTCAAAGATTAAAACAAGAGTGTTGATGCTTTAGCTAATTGGGCTTTGGACAAATGTGATCTTACTTGTTATGGCCACCCTCCTATATGGTGGGCTTCTCAAATTAGGGAAGCTCTTCTTTCTATCGTTTCTTTGGATGGCTCCAGTTCTGAAGGTACCTAGTTTCTTCTTGTTTTTTTTTTTGCTTCTCTTTGGTTCATTCAGTTTTTTTTTAGTTCCCTAGCTCATTCTATTCTTTATTTTGTTTCCTTTGTTGATTATTGCCTTAATAGTCTTCTGGTCTAGATAGGTCATTGTTTTGTTCATTGCTTTTTTTTTTTTTCTTCTTTGTTTTTTTTTGTTTAGTTTTTTAAGGTGGGTGGGTTCTTTTGTTTTTTTTTGTTTTTGTGTTATTTGTGTTGTTTTTTGTTGTTCTTGTGTTTTTGTTGTTTTTTTTTTTTTTAATGTTTTTTTTTATTGTTCTTGTGTTTTTTTCGTTCTTGTTCTTGGGTTTCTCTTTGTTTGTGTTATTTCATGTTTTTATGTGTGAGTGTCTTCTATGTCTTTTGTTTTTGTTTATTGTTTGTTGTTGGTTGTTTTTTATTTTTATTTTTATTTTATTTATTTTATTTATTTTATTTTTTAGGTTTTGGTTGTGTTTATTTTTCATGTTTTTTTTGGGTTATGTCTTTGTAGTGTTATGTTGTTTTTGTCTTGTTTGTGTTTTGTTATGTGGTTCTTGTGTTTTTCTATGTGGTTTGTGTTGTGGTTTATTTTTTATTATTTTGCGTGTTTGGTTGTGCTTTTGTTTTTGAAATACTCAAGGAGCATTTATTTTATTTTATTTTATTTTATTATTTTTGTTGTTATTTACTTATTTTTAAATTGGTTTTGTGTGTTTGTTTGCTCCTTGAGTATGTCAAATGTGGTAGGACAGGTCCGAGTCCTGGGCGTTTTTTACATAATGGATACCCCTGCCTCCTTGGGTCTTACCCGAAAGTGGCATCCCTTTTGGGATGTTTTCCACAAAAAAAAAAAAAAAAGTGGACAAACTCTAATTTAACTTTATCAAAAGTGGAAAAAATTAAATATTGATAATGGCAGCTAAAAAATAAACTCTATAAAAATGGATAGACTTATGTGGTAGATATGATGCCACTATTAGATTTTTAATCCTTACTACCACAAAATATCATAGATCCTAATATAAAATAGCCACAATATTAAAGGTCAAAATAATAATATAATAAGTAGAATAATATATGAATAAATTAATATGTATATCAAGGCCTATATAATAAAGAAAATAACATTCATTTATATAATCAAATATGAATTTAAATTTCCCAAGTCATTTGTGAACTATCCATGAAAAACTTACAATATTAATTGCTAAAAATCTATATACAAGCTTTATTCCTTTTCTTTTTATTACAACTTTGTAATCTGATATTTGGATTACATTCTCATGGAGTACTATCTCAATAATATAGCCATAGTAGTGTGAATCTTCACATACTTGACTATTTTTCTCCATATGACAAATCCCATGACCTTTGGCTTATTATATTGCCACTTGCATACTATACTCTTCATTTTCTATTTACATGCACGCTAGACTTTATGACACTTGCACACATCTACATGAATCTTAAACTTCTACATGCACTTCTAATCTAATATACTTGTGTACATTCTCACATTATATATTTGCACACTTACATACATGACACTTGTGTACATTATCTCAATCTACACTTGCACGCTAACTCACATGATATCTGTGCACATTATCTCAATCTACACTTGCACTCTAACTCATATGACACTTGTGTATTTCTTGCACATTGCACTCTTACATGATACACATGCATTTCCTGCACATTGAAACTTACATAAAAGAGGAAATATAAATAACACATCTAAACTATAGACTCAACCCTAATTTATTACATATTTACAATTGTACCATGAAGGTACCATGGGGGTACATTAGCATGTACTAAATAATATAATATACCTCAATAATTTCCATGTCCATCCTAGAATAAGAAATATCTTAATCCTTCCTTGATAGCATCCATGCACACTACAAAATATTTATTTGGATATGGTATTATAAAAAAACATGTATTAGTCAACAACCATTGTAGATCTTGAAATTCTACCTCACACTTCTCTATCCAAAATAATTTGTTTTCTCTACATAGATGTGATATATTATATATTCTAGAAATTTATAAATAAATATTCATACAGTAAGGCATCTTAGATATTGGTTTATCATGATCTCAATTGAGAAATAAATATCCCTTATAGAAGGCCACCCTAGAACTCCTCAAGAACTAGATGAGAATGTATGGGTATTTCTCTCTTCTCATCCTAATTATCTTAAATCATGATAGCAAATAATTGACATCCCTTATTAAAACTTATTTTTATTTACATTGTTGGTATCATTTTTAAATACATAAATAATGTAATTTTTCTCCACTTTAAAATTGTATGGGTAGTTATTTTAGCCTTATTTTAGCTGGTATAATTCTCCACTTTAAAACAATGTTGTATCAATAATTAAATCTTTAGATTTTTTCATCATCCAAACCTAAGAATTTTAATGGATCCACTTTCTTCAAATTCTTAAATATATATCTATGACTAGATCTTTGATTTTAATATTTTTGGTCCTATACTTGTTGGAATTCATTTTATCCTTCCTATTGTTGTTCACCCACATTTGGATTTTTTGGAAGTCAATTCTTCATAACAATAATAGTGTTATGAATAGTCTCTAGAACTTGTTCTAATTATATATGTTGTTCAATTCTCAAATTTTCCTAATTGTGATCCATTATAGAGTCCTCTTGATTTTTTTCTCTTTGATCCCCCATATAACAACTACTCACTAGGTTGTTAGTTTAATGTTTTCCTTTCCCGCTTTCAATATTAGTTCTACTACTATGATAGGTAATTAGTGTCCTCTCTTCTAAAGCAACATTTATAGTTAGAGTAGCATATATTAAGAATTTATTTAATATAAATAGGTTCAATACAAGGACCAAGTATTGCAGCACAAGCCTTGATACCGGATGTTATTACCCCTAATGGGCATTAAAACTCAACTTAAATTTTGATCAAGTAGATATATTTAATAGATTTGGAAAGGTTGATTAGTAGATAATGATATTTAGAATTCCTACTTAAAGAAATGTGTGTAAAATTTATATTAGATATGGATAAATTATATTTATAAATTTTTATTTCATATAATAAATTTTGTGGTTATATCTTTAGCAGGACAAGATTTGAAAATATAACAACCTAAAATTCTACATTTAGTGAATATAATATAGAACTAATAGTTCTAGTATCTTCTTTTAAATTTATTTATATAATAACTTTTTATATTCTCAATGAACCACATTTGATACAAAATAATACTCCATATGTTATTTATTTAGACAAGGAAAAATTTCTCTTGTGATAAGATTTACATGATAAAAAAAAATGTATCTAAAGGTGATATTCATTTAGTCAAAGTTGGATATTCTAATTGCTAATATTTATTTACATGAGATTAATTTTTACCTATAATTTTTTTTTTTAGACTGTACTCAAGTTCCATACTTGGGTACCAAAAGCATATTAAGCTATTAATGTTTGCTTAAGTTAAGCTAAACTTACTAAGGAGATAATTGTTTGTCCAAAGTTGAATTTACTTGAAGAAGGGTTTGTTTGGTTGAACCAAAAAAAAGTATAATAGTCAAATATGTTAGCTTTCTTAATAGATTAACTCATAGAAAGATTTATCCAAGATCAATGATAAATTAAATAAATAACATTAATAAAACTAACTATGAATCTCAATATAAGAACAATATATCACAAATATAACTCAAATATACATAATATCATAGGATTACAAGAATAATCTAGATTGATTACATTGCTTGGAGAGAGGTCTCTAATATATAATATTACATGTCTTTTCAGTACACTGACTATTGCTCTCATCTAATAATTGGGAGATGCATCCTTTCATATTCATCATATGAATATAAAACTCTCATCTTACCACATATCATTTGACTCTTCATTCTCTCTTAACACCTTACACTTTCTCTCATATTGACACATATATTATGTAAATCATATACCAAATAATACTACAAGGGGGCTAAATAATGTAATACTTCCAACACCCCCATATTAATCTTTTTGCCTTCATTATTTAATTCTTCATTGTGTTCATTATTTAGATTTGAATTTGGCATGTCTGGATATTTGCAATCTCCATTATTTATGTTTACCTCTGGATCAATGTATCTGAGTCACCTTTGGATCTCTATCTTTGGGACATTGCCTCTGGGTCACTACCACTAGATATTCTTGTAGGTCATTGCCACTGGATCTTCCTTTGAGTCACTACCTCTAGAACTCTACCTCTGGGTCTATGGATTATCATTGTCTTTGGGTCATCCACTATAATATTTATAAGATCATCGTATATGTAGGATCATATCTATAGATGATTTCACTATAGACCATATTCCAAGCTATTCTTGGGTCATAATACTCTTAGTAAACTTTGATCATACTTGGTTTTCTTTCATAGAAACCATACAACATTCCTTTTATCTTATGCTATTCATTCATATTTATCCATCCACAATCTATTTTTAATCTATATTTTTTCTTTCCTTTTTGTAGATAAAATATTTATGAATAATTATGTCCACAAATTTCACAACTATGGAGATTACAACATATCTCTATCTTATGTCCATATCTACCATAATTATTGCATATATTCTCTTTTACAATTTTTTTTTTACCATTTTCCTTCATTGTCACTGATTTTATCAGTCCTTGTCATATATTTGATGTCACAAATTTAGTTTGTGATTCCTTGTTGCTTGTCTGTCTTGTATATCCAAGATCTTAATTTTTGATTTTATTATTGGTACAATTGGTTCTTTCATTAATTTCCCATGTTTTTCCAAACCTATATCTTTATATCCCATTTTACTTAACGACTTTGTACTAATTTATTTAGTATACCTTTCAAAATAATTAAAAATATCATTAGACTGATCTCTAACAATATCAACATAACTATGAGCACCACTGTCTCTGTCATCATCAATTTTGATAGCATAAGCTTTTTCTAAACAATCACAAACTATATTCAAATCCTTTGTATCACATGTATCATCTATTTTTACAATAGGTTCTTCTATCTTTGTCATGAATTTAAATCATGAGTATCATTGCTTGCATCATAATTATAACTTGCATATTTTCTTTTTGATAAATATCACTAGTATCACAACATATCTCTACCATAATGGGATTTAAATCATTTATATCACAACAAACATATTTCATAATTGATTTATTTCCTAATTCTTCAACCTTTCCTTATTTTCCAATCTTAAAAACTTTTAAAGTAATTATTCCATTATAAATTATTCACCATAAATTAAAAACTATAGTAAAAATCAGAAGTAGATGATTTGGAATCTAATTTAGTGGGGTAGTTGATTTAATATTGAAAACTAAAATAATATTGGTTATACAAAAATGGGCATGCGTAAAGAAATTTATTAATATTATGCAAAAGCAATGTGATTTATTTCAACAAATGAAATAATGCATAATATCAATGATAAGCCATGGAAGTATTATTTAGCTCAAAAAAATACACGAATGAATTTAAAATATGTTATTAAAACTGTTAGAGAGTGGATTAAACCGAACTAAGAAAATGAAACAAGTAGGGGATTGGCAAATTTTAAATAGAGTGTAAGAAAAAAGAAAAGGGGTCAGAAAATTGAGAAGCAAAGGAGGGGATTTTGTTTTGGAAGGTCGTTTGAATAGAAAGTCTATTTGCAGGTTATATAGAGGAGACCAAGTTTGACAGAGATTTCTGAATTGAGCACTGTAATGTTTTATCAATGAAGTATATCAAATTTTATTTTATTGAAGCATGCGTTAAGGTGTTTCATAATATAAATAAATTTGATTTATTTTTGAATTATTAAAGTTTTCCATAGAAGATTGCATTTTATTTATATTGGATTGAGATATTTTCTGATCAGTATAAATAGGATTTAAATTTCAGAATGTATTTGTTTATTGATTTTTATTTTAATTCTAAAGTTCAAATTATAAAGCCCTAATTCATATTATAAAGGTTGAAACTTTATAATTAGGGTCTTATGCTTATTCATTTTCCAAATATTTAATTTAATTGATATTTGGGTGAATAAGCATCATATTAATGGAAAGATCATATGAATCTTAATTTCAATATTATAAAGTCATAAACTTTATAATTAAGATTTATATACATTGGTTATTTAAATCTACGTAAATTTATTCTGAGAAAATAAACATGATTTTATTAATCTAAAAACTTTATAAACCCTTGTTCAATATTATAAAGTTCTTAAACTTTATAATTAGGGTTTAAGTTTATTTGTTCTCTTTAATTTTACGTAAGTTTCATTGGTAGAAATAAACATAAATTTTAATTATAGTGTTCAAAATGATTCATGCAAATTGAGCATTATTTAATTTAAATTTTATTTTAAAATTTTAATTAAATTTGCAATACAAAAAAGTTGTACTCAAGGCAAATTTAGTTATTAATTTTAACATTGAGAAAGGGATTTTCATGAAGGATCGCATATAATGATTTTAAATCAAAACACCTAAAAAAATATAGGACCCTTGTTAACAACAATGTGCATTTAAGAGTTGTTTTAGTATTATTTCATATCTAAATATTTCATACTTTTACAACATTATAACAAAGAACCTTGGAAGAATCAATAATTCTTTTGCAAGAGAGGGTTTTAGCTCTAAAATCCTAACTGTGAGTGTGATTTCACAATTGGGAAAATTATTACTCAATAGGAGCTATCTCCTTGGATAGATTATGAGGTACTTGCTTTTGAGGGGTTAAAAATGGCACCATTTGATGTTAATTTTGGCCTTGTGTTTGACCATCCCTGCTAGCCTAAAATTGGGGTTTTGGATAGCTATTAAAAGGGATCTATTACCTTGGTTACCTTGTAGGAAAGGAGGTCTTGGGTTATTATAGTATTAAAAAATCTTAGCATTTTGTTTCCTCCTCATGGTCAACATCTCATTGGTGACTAATTTGAGTAATCTTTTCATTGAATCAAACTTTAAGTTATCTAAAGTAGGGGGAATTAAAGCAAGAAGCAAGACATGGACTGCAAGCAAGACTAAGATTGGTTAGAAGGTTATTGGTTGGATGACTAGAGGAGGATGATATGGGTGATTGTACACTGGTATACAAAGGCAAAGGCTATCTAGGAGCCAACCTTCTTATCTAAATCATATTTTTTTGGCCTCAAGGAGTCACTACTATAGAAAATATTAATCAAGTGGAATCCTTAACCAAATATGGGTGGAATACATATCTAGCAAGATATCTTAATGATGATATCCTATGAGTCTTTATCTATTCCATGTAGCTATTGATTTTACCTCAACTAAATTTCCTAATGAATGTGTCCTATGCGTGTGGTAGAGAGATGATGGATGTGGGATCATAATTTGTAAATCTAAACAGATGTGGACAATGACTAGGTTTTCTAGCTTAACAAAAAATACTATTTGAGTCCAACATCCATTAATGGTAGAGTCATTTTAGCTATCACTGAAAAGGCTCATGAATTGCTACCAATGATGGGGTTTGATTTAGTTAACATCAAAAATATAATGAGGAATTACTATGGATCACTAGCTATAAAGAGTTGATAATTAGCCTATCCACATAGCTTAAGGTATTTTACACCCATATTTAACCTTTGGTGATAGCTTCTTGGTGGTTCTTTGGAATGGGATTCTTGATGGTCAACAATCATTCGAGGGATTTCTATTTTACATGAGGTTCCAAATTGGATTTAGGTGTAGTTTCCCCTCTTTGGATGGATTATAGTGAGACCTCACTACATGACCTATGATGGTCCATTAGTTATGAAGAGATTACATTAGCATTATGTGGTAAGTGATCCCATGTTCAAACCCTATGTTGTTCTATGGAAATGTATTTTTACAAAGGTCATGTTAAGCATTGGATGCACCACCACCTTTGTTCATCTAGTGGAAGGCCACCTCGATACTTGATGATACCTTTAAGGACCTATGTATCCTAACTAGCTCAAGGTTTTCCCTACATGGGATATGGGTTCCAATATTATGGCCTCTACGATTTTTTTACTTTGGTTTAATGATGATTTGACCAATAAGATAAGCAATATGGAGTTCAACTAAGCAAAAAATATATTTGGTGCACATAAATGAAACTAGAATAAAAACAAAAAAGTAGATTAGATAGGGAACTCTATTATTGCAAGATATTTTATAATGTTAAGGGCTATATTTTGTGCTTTAAGGGTTTATAGATAAATATCACATATTCAATAGGTAAAGAGAAATGTGATGTTGAATGCATTAAGACTATTCCTGTTAACCTATATTTGTCCTTTTATCTTGTTGGACTAATAAGTCATATTATTCCCATGTATACAAATGAACATATTTTTAATCCTAATTACAATAGTTTGTATTTGTATTCATGTTTAGCACCTATGAGGAAATATGGCATTATTTCTTAGCTATAATCTTATGCAATGGATTTAAAATCAATGAAGGTTGAATTAGTAGTCTAAGGGCGAGTCTATGTATTCAAATAAATTGCAGATCTTGTATAAATATTATAAAAGGGATGTGCATCCTACAAATAATATTTTTGTGGGGCTACAAAATCTTGATATAAAGTTTAGGAATACAAGAGACAATATTCAATATGAAAAAATATTCAAATGGTTCTTTCAATTGTAAACTGAACTAGCCTAGTAGATCTTCATTATTTTTTGGGAGGAAGAGCCATTATTATGATTAATTTCTTCTCTTGTTATCCCTTTAGTTTAGGTTATGGCGTTGTTGATAATTAATATTTTGATATTTTTGACTAACATCAACATTGTACGGTGCATTAAAGCATAAGAATATAGGAAATTATTACATGATGTATTTAATATTAATTTATGTAAATAATTGAGAAGCCCATGGTTTAACCTTGTTATGGTTAAACTTTATTAAACCTTTATGTGTAACATGATATTGACAAGGGTTAAGTAACTTTTAATTAATTATTGATGACTTGTTATTTATATCCTTAAACCATTCTACAAATGTGATCTTATACTGATCATTTGTGTGGGTGCCTAAGGGTATCCTTTATCTCTTGTGTGTTACCACTCTTTTTATTATCTCTAATTATCTTGATTTATAATTTGAGTTGATGTATTTATTTTGTTTTCTTTGACAAAGTATTATGAAATCCAACATCAGTATCCTCATTATAACATGATAGTATTGATTTGAACTCTATGGTCTTGCTAATTGAGGGATGACCCAAAGGAAGTATCATTGAAAAATTAGAAATGAGATTTAGAGGTACCATTTGTCTCAACCCAAATACCTTTGATTTTTTTTTTCTATTTTCCCCTTTGATATAGTACTCCCTCATGCCTCCTAAAGAATAATAAATAGATAAGGGTATAGTCAATAATCTTGGTAGAGTCCATAAGATGATAAAGATTAATAAACAACACATTAATCAAAATAGAATATTTTGGAGTTCCATATAATCTAATTCATTCACACCAATATTTATCACAACTATTTTTTTGAGTATATCATGTAGAAAATTCCAATAAACCTTACCATATACTTCGTTCATATCTAGTTTTATAATAATACCTAGTTTTTTGATGAAATGAAGAGAATGTATGACCTCTTGTACACTGATTATTGTTAGAAATCTAGCTATACTCTCACAAGATATAGTAATATAAAATATTCATTTAAATGCATACATTAACACATTTAGTAAATAATATTATTGATGAATATTCAATACAAACAATTCAAATACGATGTGATGTGAGGTTTGTTCACACTATATTTCTGTCAGTATTAAACTAATTACATTGATTTGTCTTCAATATATACACACCATGGATATGAAAATCTTCATATTCTTAACCCTTGACCTTTATACATACACAAACTCTTCATCTCATCAAACACGTGGGGATATAACTCTTCATATTTCTCATGGGAGACATATATTATTGAATCCACATAATAATAACTATCTCATTGATTCCATGTATCCACATAAGAACAAAATATCTAATGATTGCATAGTATAAAAACCAAACTCTTACATAACTCCTCACTTACATGATATCTACTGTATACTCAAATATTTACAACACTCTAAACTAAACTATTTACATGGTACATTCAATATTCTTTTAAGGTACCAAATAATATAATACTTTTAACACCCCCCACATTACATTATTTGGCAAGAAGGTATTTTTACTTCATGTGATTTCATCTTCTTGAATTTGATGATGCATTTTGGCTTGTTCTAATTTTGGTACTAATTTCATTTTTTCTAGATCAATTGTTGAAGAAGTTCAAAACCTTTTCCTGGCTATATTTGAATTTGAATTTTTTTTCTAAAAAAATACATTAATACTATCCTTTTTATCATTTCTTTCATCATATCCCATTTGTGTATGCTTATCCATCCATAATTATTTCTTTTGTACCAAAGATAACTTTGAGAATGATTGTTACCTCCATAAATTTTACAACAATGAAGATCACATCTTTCTATATTGTATCCATGCCTGCCACAATGTCTACTTTTGTTAACTATATCATTTTTTCTTGTATCAAAATCAATTCCATCTATACTTTATTTCAAAGTTATTTATCTCATACTTTTTATTAATCCTTCATTCATCATTACTTGTATGTTTAAGGTCTTCATATTTTGGCTTTATTCTTTGCCATTTTTAAATATTGTATCACTGTACCCTGTAAAAAACTCTATATTAATCTCCCTATCATTGTAATTGATATCATTACAATGTATATTTTCACATACTTTTTGCACATTCTTCGTCTTCACAAATAATGCTTAAGTCACTTGTATCACATGTTATATATGTTTCTAAAATAAGCTGGTATCTATTATCATGGGTATCAAATCACAAGTATCACAACTTGCATGGGCCTTTATGGGATTCAAATCACAATTCTAATTTTTATTTTTATGATTAGTAGTATCACAACATGCATATATCATCACATGTCTTAAATCTAAGGTATCTTAAATTACATTTATCTTTTGAAATAGGTGACTAGTATCACATGTACTTGCTATCATAGATCTCAAATAATTTGTGTCACAATAGACATATTTCATCATAGGCTTGTTCTTAAAATTTTTAATAATTTCTTCATATTTTATTCTTGTCTTCAAGAGAGAGTAATGCTATATATTATATTTTCTATGTTAATAGATAACATGGTAACATGTTTAGAACAACCATAAACTCCATCGATAACAATATTGAGGTAGTATTTAAATGTTGAAAAATCTTCATCTTTGGCTTCTTCAAGAATTGTTTGTGAGTGCAATATTAATTCAAGTGACATAATCTTCATCTTGAATATTTAAGATTTTTTCAACTTCTTGAAAATATGAATTTCTAGCTTGTTTCTCCATATTTATTTTTGATAATTCATGTCCTTGTATTTCTATTTGTTTCTCTTCATCATACTAACCTCCAATAACTCATACTTTTGATTATTTGTTTGCCTTTTTATTTTATTTCTTTTTTAATTGCCATATTAGTAAATTTCTTACCAACAATATCTATAATTAGGGATTCCTATCTATAATAGTCTTTAGAATAATTTCCTAATCCTTTTGCTTACATTAATATCCTCTTCACAAATATATCTTTTGAAAAAAATCCTTTTAATAATCCCTTCTTCAATTTTGATAAATTATTTTCCTTCGTAGTAGAATTCCTTATTGCTCCCAAATTAATTTTTTTTTTCTATTATTCTTCTCTCAAATAATACTTTGTTCTTAAATATTCAAATTAATTACTTTCTTATTCTTCCTTCAATAATTCCAATTAATCAAATAATATATTTTTCATTCAAATATATTAATACTTTTCTTTAATCAATAATCATCTTTCACTTTTCTTTAATCTTCTTCTTCATTTTAAATAATTATTCTCTTCTTTAAATAAATAATCCTGCTTTCCTTAATCAATAAAATATCTCATTCCCTAAAATAGTTCTTTAATCCAAATTATATAAATACTCCAAATAATTATAAAACCCTTATATATTTTTTTTTAAATTTGTGAAAAACATCCCAGAAGGGATGCCACTTTCGGGTGAGACCCAAGGAAGCAGGGGTATCCATTCTGCAAAAAATGCCCAGGACTCGGACCTGGCCTACCACCTTTGACATACTCAAGGAGTAAACAAACACACAAAAACATTTAAAAAAATAAATAAATAACAATAAAAATAATAAAAAAATAAAAAAAATGCTCCTTGAGTGTGTCAAAAATAAAAGCACAACCAAACACACACACAATAAGATAAAAAAAAAACTACAATGTGAACCGCATAGAAAAAACATAAGAACAACATAAAAAAACACAAACAAGACAAAAACAATAGAATACTACAAAGACATAACAAAAAAAAACATGAAAAATAAACACAACCAAAACCTAAAAAGATAAAAAATAAAATAAAAATAAAAATAATAATAAAAAACAACCAACAACAGAAAATAAACAAAAATAAAAAATCATAGAAAACACTCACACATAAAAACATAAATTAACTCAAACAAACAGAAACACAAGAACAAGAACGACAAAAACAGAAGAACAATAACAAAAAATATAAAAAATACAACACAACAAAAACACAAGAACAACAAAAAACAACACAAAGAACACAAAAACAAAACAAAACAAAATAACACACACACACCTTAAAAACTAAACAAAAAAACAAAAAAGAAAAAAGAAAAAAATTGAACATAACAATGACCTTCCTAGACCAGAATATTTTTAAGGCAAGAATCAACAGAGGAAACAAAATAAAGAATAGAATGAGACAGGGAACTAAAATAACCTAAACAAACCAAAGAGAAGCAAAAATAAAGCAAGAAGAAACTAGGTACCTTCAGAACTGGAGCCATCCAAATAAATGATAGAAATTAGAACTTCCCTAATTTGTGAAGCCCACCGTCTAGGAGGATGGGCATAACAAGTAAGATCACCTTTGTCCAAAGAACAATTAGCTAAAACATAAATACTCTTGTTTTGATCTATGACCACATGATTGTAATCAACTTTTAAAAATCTCATATGGATTAATTGAATCTTCTCAATAATTCTTTTAATTCTCCAATCAACCTTATGATTCTTAGGAGTCTTCAAAATATTAATCATGAGTTGAGAGTCAAACTCAACTAACACCTTTTCCCATCTAACCTTAGTAGCCTCTTGAAGGCCTCTGAGGATACCATACCCCTCAACAAGGTTATTGGAAATAATACCCAAATTCTTAGCAAAAGTAAAAACCAGGGATCCATCTGAAAGTCTACCAATTTCTCCTGCACTGGCTTTTCCAGGGTTCCCTCTAGAGGCTCCATCTGTATTGAATTTTTCAAAATCCTTAGGAAGAGGTTACCAATTTCTTGTCCTATCCATCTTACAAATACTCACATTCCCTTTAATATGGTTTCCCATAGAATATTTAATCTTCAATATTTGCATCACTTGATCCCATATTTGGTGGGAGTTTTGGGGGTGATTAAGGAGTTGATGGACCGATTCAACTAATTTGGCTATGGTATTTTTCCAAATATAGTGAATATCCTTCCTATTTTGATTAAAAATTTGAATGCTCATTTCATTCTAGATATTCCAAAGAAGAATGGTAGAACCCATCCAAACTAACTGCCTAATAAAATGATCAACACCCTCTTGTTTAGACCAATCCCTCCAAAGCTGTTCAAAAGTAAAAAAATTGGACCACTGTAAGCCAAGTAAAGTGGCCATTCTCCTCCATAGCTCAGAGGCTAAAGTATACTCAATAAAACTATGACTAAGATTTTCTATATTCTCTTCACACATTTCACATATAAAAGGGCCATGAAAACCATGCTTCATAAGTTGCTCACCAGGAAGCACCCTACAATGCAATAAAAGCCAAGTAAAGAACCTCACCTTAGGCTAGAGCTTTTGAGCTCACAACTGAGAAAATATGTCAGGAGATTGGTTGGGATTATTATGGCATAAGATCAAATAACCTTGAGTAACTGAATACTCACCCTTAGTAGTGTTGTAAACCCCTTATATCATCCTTTCCTTTATTATAGATATTAAATGTGAATAATTAATCAAGCATTAACCTTAAAACTTTGATTTATTAAATAATTTACATATTACCTCTACTTGCGCTTGCCATAGTCCATGCTCTATCGTTCTGACATTTGCACAAAAAATGTATGAAAAATCTGCAACTCCAAGCATTTTTCCTTCAATATCAATGGTTGTGCTAATTGCTCCAAATATTATTCTTACTGATGGATATTTTTGCATATTTATTTATTTTCAAGCATAAACTATTCGTCTGCATTATTTAGCCTACACATTTAACACTGCTATTTTTTCTCCTTAGCATCAACTCTAACTTTGGCTACTCTCCACTATGGTTCTTCCCAGTTATCTTCCAACTTTAATTTCAACTATTCAATTGTTGGTTATCTCTACATCCCCACATATTTTCATGTAGAATAATTATCCTACAAACGCTACTCTCATTGGCTAATTTTGCTCTCTTCTCCAACACTCACTTTTGTAGCTATAATCCTCTAATACTCACATATTTTTGACATGGGAATCACCTTTTTATAATGCTACTCCTGGATAATGTTACTCTTCTTCGAATACTCCAATATCTTCTCTACAACATATGTTGCTCTTCTGGATAACATTGCTCTCCACCCAATACTATGATAAAAGAATTTTCTACTATAGTCATTGCTATTTTGACTAATGCTACTTTTATCCCAATACTCCAATAAAATACTTTTCTTTGAAAATCATTGCTCTTTTGGATAACATTGCTCCTCTCCTTAATACTTCAATACTCTCCACTAATAGAAAATGGTGGCTAATGGAGGCTAATAATATGCTAATAGTGGATAAAATAAGCCCTAACACCATTGTTAGCAAATACAACTATACTTTTATAGGATCTAGTAATATAAAATATTCATACAAATACATACATTCAATAACACATTTACTGAATAATATTATTGATGAATATTTAAAACAAAAAATGCAAATACAATATAATGAAAGGTTTGTTCTCATTATATTACTATCTCACTGTTACACCAATTACATTGCTTCATCTTCAATATATACACAACATGGATATGACCTTTCTACTTATGCAAACTATTCATATCCTCAAATACACGGGGATATAACTCTTCATATTTCTCATGGGATAAATATATTATTGACTCCACATAATAATAAATCTCTTATTGACTCCATGTATCCACATGAGAATAAAACCTCTAACGATTTCACACACTAAAAACAAACTCTTACAATATTCCTCACTTACATGACACCTAATATATAATTATACATGACACTTACATGGTACTTACAGGGTATAAAATAATGTAATAATTCTATCAATTGTAGCATCATAATTTTTTTACCATGAATAAAACCATTTTCCTCCTAGATAACACACTATAGAATGCATTTTAATGTATTTGTCATAATTTTTGAAGTTATCAATACAAGGAGTATTGGATGAAAAGTGTAAAGAAGTTTAATTTCATGTCTTGGAAATTGATGTAGTAAAGGTGGTGTTTATGTAACTTATTACAATATTTTTTGCATATTCTTTTTTTGGTAAGTAAATTTTTTATTAAGGTGGGTTTTGAAAGGAATCCCAAAATCTTGATACAAAAGCAACAAATAGATTTGTTGAGAAAAGGAGTAAGAAAATCAAAGAGGCATGTTGCCTACAATGCAAAAACCACAAAAAGGGGCTAGACACCCACATCCCAACATTATAACAAAAAGCGTGTTTCAGGGCCCATCCTACACCTCATCCTCAAGAACGTCCATTTTTCCTCTAGCTACATAGTGTCCTCTTTAGCATCCTTCACCTCATCCTTACACCCATTTTTCCCTGCATCTCTGATGGCCTTAGGTTTATCAGAAACCTTAGGGCCATCCGTGATAATTCTATGGAATGGTTCATGGAAGAAAATCATGTTCATGGCATTTCTCATATCCTTTAGGGAAGACATGAACTCATTCTAGGAAATAGCTATGGATATAGTTTTGATCACCAACTTCTAAAGCATTGTAGTAGTGTGTTCATTGCCATCATCATCTGAGACCACCTTCAAAAATGATGTTTGGCTCTGGCACATATTTTTCCTGAGGTGAATAGATTATTTGGTCATGCTCACTGATTCATCACCCTTGAACCTCTTTCTTTTTGATGCCTCAATGTCCTTAATGGTCTCCACAAATTTCCTCATCCTAAACAATGAGGTTGAACTAGGGGTAATCACAGAGGTCATGGAAACATTATCCTCAGAAAATACCTTGGGAGGACTGGAATTACCCCTAGGGTTTTCCTCAGGGAGGACAAGATCAACAAGGGGGATTTCAGGGTTGTGAATCAGAAGGTGATTGTAAATTATTTTGAAAAGACCTTGGTGAGATGGGAAAGCTTCACTCTTTTTCTTCCTACAATTATCTATGGAATAATGCATAGAGTGGAATAAAAACTTAGGGATATTGATAACATTAATATCATAAAAGTGATTAACAAAGGCTAAATAGAAGTTGCATAAAGTTTTATCTAGGTCATCTACAGTAAAGAACTACATGATAGGCTTCATAAATCTATTCCAGGGGGAAGGTAAGTTAGACCTATACATACCTATCTTGGCCAACTTGAGAATTTTAACCTTATCAGGGAACTCCTTGAGATCCACTTCCCAATTATGTTTCTCTCTTCTTATTGATATCCTGGTCAAAGGTAAACCGATAATTTCCACCAACAATTTTGTATCAACTACGTAATCCTTGTCATGTAGGATTATCTTGCCCTCATCCCAACTACAAAGAAATTCCATTGTAGTGTCATAATTGTTCCCCAAGAACTTCCTCAGAAAGGGGAGATAGCCTCTATCATCCAATATGGATTCGATGAGTGTATCCACATCCAAGGTATTTGGCTCCATGAAACTCATGATTAGGTATAAAAGAATCTAAAGCCTACACCAAAAAACACAAGGATGGACAAAAAGTATTGGGATGATGGAATAAATCTTGGATGGCATAACCCTTATAGGAAGTAAAACCTTCTGCATTGGGAAATGAAAGTTCTAGGCATTGGGGTAAAGTTTGGAAAATATCTCCTCTTAAAATATAGCCAACATATAGTTCTTCAACAAATCATTAATATTTTAGAAGAAAAAATATAGAAAATATATCGGGCTCATGCGTCTCATAAAGGTCAAAATAAAAAATTACCTCACAAAGATCCTCTATAGATATCTTCCTCATCAATATTTTATTCTTTGTTTGTATGATAAATTATGGAATATTTTTCAAAGGTTTACCTTTAGCCTTCGTATCATTCCAAATTCTTGATCAAATATCTTCAAAATAATTAATTGCTTCCTTGCTAATTATTTTTCTTGGAAGATAGATTCTAGACAGTATTAGAGGAGCTCATGAAGTAATGCATTTAGCAACTTCAATAAAAAAGCGAGCAAGGATCTTAAAATTTGATATGAATAAATCGTATAATAGGGTTAAATGGGATTTTGTTTTTATATTATTAGAAAAATTTGTATTTGGGAAGAAATAGGTCGGATGGATTAGAGCTTATATCTCTATGGTATCATATTCAATTTTGGTCAATGGGTTAGTAATAGAATCATTTAAATCCAAGAGGGGTCTTATATAGGGAGATATTCTATCACCATATCTATTCATTATTATGACAAATATATTGGGAAGAAAATTGAAGAAGGCATATAGAGATGGGCTAGTAAGTAGACTTAAGTCTAGTAATAACATTGATAACACCACCCATCAATAGTTTGTAGATGATACAACCCTTTTTGGGAGGGTAGGGATAAAAGATTCCAAATATTTAAATATATTATTAAAGAAATGTGAAAGAGCATTAAGGCAAAAATTTAATAGGACAAAATTCAAAATTTACTTCCTATACACTCCAACTAGAATCAAAGTAGGTATGCCCTTATTTGAGGGGAGAATGAGGATAGAATTATGAAATCTAGTTATAAATAAAGTTTATAATAAACTACCTAACATGGAAAGGTAGATTATTATCATTAGCAAGAAGAGTACACTTAATTAAATCACTCTTACAGGCCATTCCAACATATTATATGTCCTTTTATATTATGCCAAAATTAGTAGAAAAAATTTAAACTATATTATGTGGTCATTTTTACGGATAGGATTAAACGATAAAGGGAAATTTCTCTTGGTGAAATGGAGCAAAGTATGTGATGATAAAACTAGGGGAGGCCCCAATTTAAGAGATCTTGTAGATGCAAACTTATCTCTAAGGGAAAAAGTAATATGGAGATTGCATAAATAGAGTCAAAGACAATGGGTAAGAATTCCTCTAGTTAAGTACATTGAGCCTAATGACCCAAGCTTAATATTTACTATATTATCACTATTAGATGGTTTTACACTATGGATTGGTTTAAAAAAATCAATTGATCTAGTGATTAAAGGTCTAATATGGGTGGTTGTAACTAGAGGGAAATTTTCTATTTGGATGGGTATTTCGTATGATAAAAAACTTATTCTAGATCTAATTTTGAAACCATGGATCAGGTTACTTCAACATAAATATGATTATAGGGTTTCAAAAATTATGTAAAAGGATCAAGAAGGAAAATATAAACAAAAAGAAGAATTTTTTACAAGTATATTGGACATTGTTGCCAGGAAACAATTAAGAAAATAGATAACAATGATGATGATTCTAGGGGATCCAAGGATATGATAATTTAGGAGTTGAATAGCTCAGGAGAATACATAGAAAGGAGAAGATATTATGTAAAGCACCAAAAAAATAGGAATACCATGATAATATGAAGAGATATTTTGGATATCTTGAGCATTCCAAAATTCAAAATGTTTGTATGGCTATTAGGTCATGGGAAACTTTTATCATGGGATAACCTAATAAAATGAGGTTGATGTGGTCCCTCACATTGTGTTCTATATAACATAGAGGAGGAGAGTATAGACCATATCTTGGGATATTATTCAATAGTCTAAGAATTATGGTAATGGTTTCTTAATATATTTGGTAAATACATGGTGTTGAGTGATAAAATTGAAGAATGGTTAAAGCAATGGTAAAGCACTTTTAGAAGTGATATATTATAGATAATATGGATATATTGAAAGATACAATACTTTAGATTGTATGGATGGAAATGAACTAAATTATATTTAAATGAAATGAAAGAAATTTAGAGGTAATAAAAAGGAATATTTTTTTAGCCATAGAGGAGTCTAAACCAACCCTATCAACTCACCCAATCCCTAATATTGAAGCAAAAAGCCTTGATAGATGGAGTCAAGTCATCAAATGGAATTATGATGTTGGATATAGGAGAAACAAAAGAAAGACAAAGAATATAAAGTGGAAACCATAAAAAGTGGAGTTGGTCAAATTGAATATTGATGGAGTATCTAAAGGAAATCTAGGACCAATAGGTGGAGGAGGAATAATTAGAAATAATAGGGGTGATATTTTATCACATGCTTTCAATAGTGTATTTAAGACAAATAATAAAGTTGAAGCTTGGGAGACTTTGGAAGGGTTAAAAATATGCAAATAAATTAAATAGAACATAGTATGGATGGAATGTAATTCACTAATATTAATAAATATAATTTTTGGAAAAGTAAAGGCTCCATGGAACATACAAGAGATCATTGTCAAAATACAAGACATTGCTACAAAGTTTGATTAAATTAGGTTTACACATACATTAAGGAAAGGAATAAATGTGTAGATATTCTAGTCAATAGAGGGGTTTTATTAGAGGATCAAAAAGTTAAATTCTCTTTTCCATGGTTAGAGGTAGTAGTAAGTTTAGATGAAGCTGACAAGAAGATGTTGATTGCCTGAATTAAACTAATTATTAAAATTTAATTTTGTGTTTTTCATCAATAATATTTGTTGTATTTTATAAAATTAATATTTTTTTTTATAGAAATTACTTATTACAATACTTTTGGTTGCACTTATGCTTTAGAAAGGAAAATAGCGGTCTAAATTTGGTAAAACAAACTATGATAGAGTGAAGTTTTGGAAATATTACTCTACTAAGATTGAATGTGTAGATAGTAGAATTAAAGTTTTGGTATTGTGAATTTTTTGTATGAAAACATAAAGAAAAAGGATTCTAAATTTTGGAATATTTGTATTTACAAAGAAACTTAAAGAAGATTCAAAAAATTAATATAAAGAATTCAAACTTTTTTATGAAAACGATGTAGCTATCTAGCTATAGCAACTCAATTGAGATGAGAGTTGAATTTTTTTGTAAAATATTAAGATCTAAAGGAGACAATTTTAATTTTTCAATGGTGGGGGACCTGAGTACAACCCATTTTTTTCCATTAAAAATATTCTTTTTCCTCAATACTTCTTCCATTTGGATTTGAGATATTTTTGATTCTATGAAAAGGTAAATATGATTTTTTAGTAGCATGTAAATATTTAGTATTTGTATACCTTTCATAATATATTTAGCACTATATTTTATTAATATTATAATCTAACTTATGGCCAAGGTTGACATTGTACAATATATTGAATAGCCTAAGGGAATTTCATTATAAAATGTATTTACTAGTTGTAATATCTCATTATATAAGACTTATAAGCCATGGTTAACCTTGTTATGGTTAAAATTTCCTTATAATTTGTAATTAACCTAAATCACTCTTGTTATGTCATATTAAATTTAAATTTATTATGTAATTGGGGTTTTGGTATTAGTATAAATGCCCCCTCTCACTCCTCATTTGATCATCAAAGTGTTGTGTAATGTTAGCTATGGATGGTGATTATTTATGGTGCTTATAGGTGCTCACCAAATACTTCTATTTTTCACCCTTATTTTTTACCCTTCTTAAAAATATTGTGAATTTTTGACATGGTATTAGAGCGGGTATGGAGTTTCCTCACTTGGTCACACAAAAATAAATTTTGAAGACTCCAATTATTCTTCCAAATATTCAGATGAACTTAGTATATTTTTTTCACCTTTTCAAAAGTCTTGGAAATAAAAAATCCTTATTTCTCCTAAATACACTTAAGGAGATTAGAATTTGGTTTTAATATTATTGAAATATTTACCAAAATGGGAGATTCATTAGGGGAGAGATGCTTTTTGGTCCAATAATGTTTTGTGTGCATTTCTGAATTAAAAAATATGTGCCTTTACTACTTTGGCTTATCACTATTCGTAGGAGGGGTGCATGGTGCCATTATCCATAGGAAAGGGACACACTATTTACCATCTATGGATAGCGCTATTGTGGCTACAAAAGTGTGTATTAAGGTGCTTGAGTCTCTATATTTTAGGTTCAAGTCATGCAAAGACATCTATTTTAAAGGAAAGGAAGATCTTTTCCTACTTGAAGATCATGCATATGTATTTAAAATTTGAATTTTGTACTTTGGTTCTAAATCCACTATTGGCATGCTATTTTGTGCTTTGCATGAAGTTAGGAAGGCATGGGTTCAAATTGTTCCACTATTTTTATGATAGGACCTAGGATCATGTAATTCTATTTGGAATGCAAGGTTGTATGTTTGACCCACGTGTCTCCATATTTTATAACCTTAGAAAGGGAACATAGGTAGTTCAAGAGTGGAGACTTACCTATTTAATCTCAATGGGTGCTATGGTTTGTTGGTTAGTAGATGGGGCCTAGCATGGAGGATAATTTCGTTCCAGTATCTCCAAGAGTATTTGGCATCTTTTGCTAGCAAGGCTAAACATAGGTTGAATGTTAGGTTGACATGGCCATATCAAGTACCACATAATCATTTTTCATGTATATTTGAATCATATTGACCAATAAAAAGAGGAAAATTATCACATCTAATAAAGTTAAAAGGAGCTAATTTGGAAAAATATAAGTGGATATTACCAACGAATCAAAGGACACAAAGTGGTAGCAAACAATTGCATGAATGTTTTCTAAGGCTTGAGAATACCTTTTTAAATTTTTTTGGACACCATAAATTTTGCATACAAAAGCATTTTGAACATTTTTTTAAATCACATGATTTTTGAGCTCTATGCATTAGTGGCATTATTTTATGGATTTGCTACAATGTTAGGGGTTGGATTGTATAATATGGACCACAAAGGCCTAGTTACTTGCCTTAATGGGTAAAACTATAGTGTTTGGTCAACTTAGATGATTATATTTCTATGAAGTAAGAACCTATAGTACATCTTTCAAGAGGATAGATCAACTATTCTTGATAATAAAATTACCATAAAAGAGAAGCAGCTCTTGGTTTGTTTTCCTAATTTATTTATTATATTTGCTTTTCCACATCAAATAGGAGAGTGACCCTATCAAGGTATGGTCAAAACTACATAAAATTCGTTGGAAATTAATACTACTAAAGTAAGTCATTTGGAATTGGATCTTTCTTTTCTTAAACTAGTTGAGTTAGATAATGTTATATTGCAAGATTCAAGGATTTGAGGGTAAATATTGCATTTTATAGAGGTAAAAAAATATGATGCAAAATTATTAAAAGTTGTCCTTGCTAATATATTGCCCTTTTTTTAGATGTTGAACCTAATGGTTTATATGATTGCTATATTTCTAAAATCTCAAAAGACTCTTACTCTTAATCAATTTTTTCTCTCCTAGTTCACTTTTAGTAATTCATAGGAATAACATAGAGTAATACAAATATGTATTCAAACACACCTACATCTAAATTTAAGCTTCTAACATAGTCACTAAGTTAGGTTTATAAATGTGGAATATTCCCATATTTGTAGAATACATTTTAGTATTATTTTCTCATCTAACCTCAAAGAATCCTAGCTTACTCTAGCATGTATTTATAGGAGAATTTCTATCTCTTTTACTCTTCTACAAAATTTGGCATGGAGAAGCTATCAATTTGATCCATGTTGATATTTTACCCAGGCTAAACTAATATAATTTATCCTCTATAATCATGGAACCCTTTTCTTTATTTTTTCCTTCATTTTTTATTTTTTTGTTTGTGTTTATAAACCACATTCTAATTTCTCTTTCCTCACAACTTTTACATGATAAACCCCCCATTCGTACACCAAAGTTGGAATTATTGTGTTTTTCATTATCTTTTACACTTATAAGTTTAAATTAGAAGTTAACAAATATTGTATGGGTTGGCACCAATTCCAATTTATCTTTATTAATAACTTTTGAAATTTTCCGAGAATCAATATTATTAAATGATTAAATGTATTAAGGTGGTCACTGAATTATTAGTTTAACAATCGTAATAACATGATCTCATTACCATCATTGGATACACATATACATTCCTAACTTGACATTCAACACAAACAATTTTTAGAATAAATCTTGGTTTCTAGGTTACAAAAAAGAATCATACAAGAGGGTGGTAACTTAGAAGCCTCATGTTTTTTAAATTGCTTTACCTCACCCTCAATTTTTGTCCTTATTTGAAAAATACATGAATACTATATTTTTCCATATGGTTAATATAATTTCATAAAATTATTATCATCATTAACTATGTTCTAATTTGTTGATATCATAGATACAATAATTTTAAATATTTACAAGAAATGCAACATCACATTAAATCCAACATGGTATTATAAATACTGGTATTTCACATTTATATTACCTATTATTTCATCATTAATAATTCATATCCTATTTTACTATAGTCTATGTTACTCCAATAGTTATCTATAAGCTTAATTTTATCAAAGGGTAAAAAGGAAAGGCATTATAAGAATTAAATTATATGCAATATGATAGTATTTTATAAGATGGAATGGATGAGATAACATGCATGGATAAAATAATTTAAGTGAGAAAATTACTAATGTCATAATAAGATGGGGTAGCTAGCTATATATCTTTATGTAGAAACCATACAAGTTATTTAAATGATAATAAAAAGAGTATCATAATCATATAAAGAAGATAAAATAGAATGTGCCCAACCTACCATCACTCAATATTTAACTTATAATATTTATAAAAGTGTAAAATATAAAAAAAAGAGCTTAAAGAGCAATGGATTGAAATAATTATAGGTGTAATTCATAGTAAACTAGTCAAGTTTATATATCACTATTATGTCAAAATATATTAACCTATGGACCAAGAAAGTTAACCCAAAAAAACATTAGGTTGATTGTTTTTATATCTTTAATTGTTGATAAATGAGAATAAAGGAAGGTAAGGCACTCTATGACAATATTTTTCAAGGTAATTCACTTATGGAGTAGCTACTAGAGGCATTAAAATTTTTATGTAATTAAATATGAACCATTTTTTATGAGTTCAAGCTTTCTTGGGTAGATTATATTGGGGTAATTTAAAAAAAAAACATTATGTAGGACATATAAAGTATCATTATCTTTAAATGCACATGTTGAGTTAACACAACTAATTTTTTTTTTTTTGGGTCTAATTGGAATGAATATATTGAGTATGAATGCATGTGCAATGTGTATATTTTAAAATCTTATTTAATATAATAGAAAATATATTAAAAATATATTTCCATTTATAATTATTATTATATATGAAATGGAATATGATAAGAAATCTCTCTTAATATAGTTAGAAAACATGATACAAAGTGATTAATACATTTAAATAGTACTATATAATAATTATGTGACAATTTATATAAAAGGTAGAGATATTATTTACATGTTTATTCTATATGGTTCATGAATAAATTAAGTTACAAAGCTAGCATGATACTTACATGTGAAAGTGATTAGCTATCATGCATATATAACATTCTTATTGATAAAAAATATCATCCTTTGACCCTTTTTCTAACTTGACTCATTATCAAGGGATGATATTTTTTAGTTCATTTGTTCGTCAATATTTGATTTTTAGTTCAACATAGATGAAATTATTATACATGCACAACTATGTATAATTAACATGGAAAATATTAATATGCATGTGTGACATATAATATGAAATATTATTATTATTATTATTTTTTGGTTACATATATGAATTGGTTATAATCCCAATTTTTAGTAACTGTCAGTGCAACTAGCAGGGTTTAAACTATGAATGAAGGCTTCCAACACATCCACTATCTCGTTAATGGTACCCCAACATGAGATGGGGACTGATGAACCTTACCAGAGCCATAAATTGTGAACTGTACGTCTGTTAGCCTTGAATCTCAAAAAAAAAATGTTTTTGGGACCTAACTCCTCAATCTAGTGTCCCAAAATTAGCTTTTAGAATAGGTTCCCGAGTTTTTTGGGTTTTTTTAGCTGTTAGAAGTTTATTATATTTTGTTATACCTTAATTTGAGACCTAATATTTTAAATTAAGGTATTTTATTGTAAGAGGGATATGTGCACCGAATTTGGGCGTAATTCAACTCATTTATATTTTTAGAAGTTTTTAGAAAGAAGATCTATTTTTAGCAGTTTTAGAAAAAAAAAGTTTTTAGGGTTTCTTTGGTTTTCGATTGCTATATGATGGATTGTAATCTTTTGTAGAGGGAGTGTGAATTCAGGACTGATAAGAATATCAATTTGCAGTTTTATTCCATTATTGCATTTGTGTTATGTGATTGGAGTCCATTTTGTTGATCTCTTGTAGCTGAGTTTATACTAGGGACCGCCAAACACACAGGGTTCACACCATCTTCGTCAGTTTGATTCAACACGTAGCATGAAGGGGACCACAAGACAAGCAAAAAATATACCACCATCATCAGTCAGATGCAACACACAGAGGAGTCGTATCGGGATACTTGCTATGCATGGGCATGCTCATGGGATTGGAACCTAAGTCTCACCTTGGTAAGAACCCCAACTTACCAATCCACCTAGACCCATGGACATAAGATGAAATATTATTATCTTTATAATAGAATATGATTCTCATGACTATAAGTGATAAATATCCTCAAATTATATTTAATGACTAATGTGATTATCATTTAAGGTAGAGGTATTATCATAAGTAACATTATATTAAGAAATAATTCCAACCTCTATTACCTTTTTTTTAACTTTGAAAAAAAAGTCCCTACTTGGTAAGGATGGAAAAAGTGTGGCCACTTCTCTATGTTTTTTTATTTTAAGCTTAATTATGATGGAAGGAATAAAAAACACAAACCCACATACTATATTTAAGTATATATGAAGTACACATGTTGAGAATAAATATGTATGCATAGTATAAAATATGGAATATTCTAGCTTACACCATATAGTATGATATTAATTATTCATTGACATTATTAACAAGCATGGTTCTAAGTGATTCCTAAGATGAAATATTATTATCTTCATAGAATATGATTCTCATAACTATAAGTGATAAATATCCTTAAATTATATTTAATGACTAATCTGATTATCATCTAAGGTAGAGGTATTATCATAAGTAACATTATCTTAAGAAATAATTACTACCTCTATTACCTTTTTTTAAACTTTTTTTTTTCAGGAGAATGTTTACAAATTACATCAACAACCACCCTCAAGGGGTTTTGAACACAATACCACTTAAGAAACAACCACCATCTTAGCAACTTTTTTCAAACTTTGAAAAAAATGTCCCTACTTGGTAAGGATGGAAAAAAGTGTGGCCACTTCTCTATGATTTTTTATTTTAAGCTTAATTATGATGGAAGGAATAAAAAACACAAACCCACATACTATATTTAAGTCTATATGAAGTACACATGTTGAGAATAAATATGTATGCATAGTATAAAATATGAAATATTCTAGCTTGTACGATATGGTATGATATTAATTATTTATTGACATAATTAACAAGCATGGTTCTAAGTGATTTGTAAGATGAAATATTATTATCTTCATAATAGAATATGATTCTCATGACTATAAGTGATAAATATCCTCAAATTATATTTAATGACTAATGTGATTATCATTTAAGGTAGAGGTATTATCATAAGTAACATTATATTAAGAAATAATTACTACCTCTATTACTTTTTTTCAAACTTTAAAAACAAAGTCTCTACTTGGTAAGAATGGAAAACGTGTGGCCACTTCTCTATGTTTTTTTATTTTAAGCTTATTTATGATGGAAGGAATAAAAAACATAAACCCACATACTATATTTAAGTCTAGATGAAGTACACATGTTGAGAATAAATATGTATGCATAGTATAAAATATGGAATATTCTAGCTTATACAATATAGTATGATATTAATTATTCATTGACATTATTAACAAGCATGGTTCTAAGTGATTCGTGTGTTTTAATTTCATCCTATAGGAATCACATCATGACCATAAATGTGAGTTAGAGGGCCACTATAAATAGAAAGGAAGTAATTTTCCATTATTTCCAACTCTGATAATAAAATTCCTACTCAAGAATAGTGAAAAAAAGATGATTGTCCCTATATTCCTCTTTTTTATTTGAGATCCAACTTGAATGAAAATAGTATGCACATACAACTCCAAGTAGTCTATTTTGGTATGAGAAAAATAAAGTATTTAATCACTAGTGCACATATGGTGTTAAACGTAGAGAATTTTTGCTCATCTAAGGGAATTTGATATTAAATATCATGTAACATATTTATCAATCATGGTTCTAGATTATTAACTAATTTTAATTGAATTATAAGAATTATATAGGGAATGCCATGCAAGATAGAGGTATTTCTATAACAAATATACTTATGAAAAATTGTAATCATCATAATTCACCAATTGTAATGCTTACTTATTATGTACTTGGACTATATTTTATGATAATTTTAAGGTAATTATCATCAATACATTTTTTTCATATGCATTTTATATATTTTGTGAATAAATTATATTGTGTCTATGACTTACTAAAAAACCTGCTTTTGCTCTCAAGCTGGATATGAACAAGGCTTATGACCGCATAAACTGGAGTTTTGTCTCTGCCATTCTTCGGAAATTTGGTTTTCATCATGAATGGATCAAGCTTTTGGAAGGATGTTTTATGAAACCTTGGTTTTCAGTCCTTGTTAATGGTGCTCCTGCTGGATACTTTCAAAGTAAAAGGGGCCTAAGGCAAGGTGACCCTATCTCTCCCATGTTGTTTATCATTGTGGTCGAAGCCCTTGGGAGGACAATCAAAGTCGCTCGTAATATTGGTCTTATTTCAGGAATTAAAGCATCATCACAAACACAGGCAGTTACACATGAACAGTTTGTGGATGATACTTTGTTGTTAACTCTTGCATCGCTTTTTGAGGCTAAGGTCATAAAACATATTCTAGAGCTATATGAGGATGTTGCGGGGAAAAAGGTAAATTTTTCAAAGAGTAAAATTTATTTCTTTAACACTCCCATTCAGAGGCAGATTAAGATTGCTAGGATTCTTGGATGCTCAGTGTCTACTCTTCCATCCACATACCTAGGCCTTCCTTTATTTACAGGCAGAGCTACTGATTCCATGTGGACTAATGTAATTGAAAGAATTCAGAGGAAGCTGGCTGGATGGAAAGGGAATTTGTTATCTCAAGCTGGCAAGGCAGTTCTCACCAAGTTTTCCATTCAAAGCATCCCTGTCTACTTTCTCTCTATTTTTAAAGCTCCTACAAGTGTCTACACTAAAATTGAACAGATCCAGAAGAGGTTCCTATGGACTGGTTCTGAATCTAAGCAGCGCTTTCACTTGGTGTCCTGGGATAGGGTTTGCAAACCAAGGGAGTTTGGAGGTATTGGGCTAAGGAGAATACAACATTTAAACATGGCCCTCCTGGCCAAACAAGCATGGCGTCTTTTGACAAATGCAAATGCAGAATGGATTACTATAATCGAAGAAAGTATTTGCAAGAAATTGAATTCTTAAGTTATTCCTTTCCTCCCCGGGGATCAATTTTTTGGAAATCAATCCTTCAAACTAAAAACTTGCTAAGCAAAGGGCTACGTTGGAAACCGGGAAATGGAAGAAACATTGATTTTTGGGACCACAAATGGTTAAAGGACTATCCCATCTCTCGCAGACCCCATCATTTCAACCCTTAGAGCTTGGACAATTGAAGTTTTTGGTACCAAAGTTGCAGATTTTATTACTTTGTCAAACAATAGAAGGGTATGGAAGCCAATAATGAATAATGATCTACCAGGGGCATCAATAATATTGGAGAATGAATTAAAACAGTCTTTACTCCCTTCTGGCATTCTTGAGGACCAGCTTATCTGGGAAGCTTCAGACAATGGGGAATTTTCTGTCAAGACTGCTTATCTGATGCTTATTGATAATGATGAACCTACTTTCCCTCACTTGGAAGTTTGGCCCAAAAGCATTGTTCCGAAGGTTGGGTTTTTTGCATGGTCGGCCATCCAAAATAAGATCCTCACCATGGATAACTTAATAAAAAGAGGTGTGATTGTTGTTAATAGGTGTTATCTTTGTATGTCTGAGTGGGAGTCTATTGATCATTTGTTTTCGTATTGTAATTTTTCTGTCTCAATCTTGTTAGGTCCGTTACAAGTGTTTCATATTTATTGGGTCCATCCTCAGTCCATTTTTGACTTATTTGTCAAGTGGCCTTCCCCATTTTTGAATAGGCGTCTTAGGTATATGTGGAAGATCTGCCTTCATCACTACTTGTGGCAGATATGGTTGGAAAGGAATCGTCGGGCCTTCTTGGATAAGGTTTCTCAGTCATCCTCTCGTCTCGTCAAAAATTTTAGCATATGCTAATGAGAATACTTGTTTAGTGCTCGCGAGATCTAGACCTCCAAATCCTTTTGAAGCTTCATTAGGCCGGTCATTAAACTTACCTCTCACCGATGGCCTCAATCATCCTCAAGTCTGTCCTAGAACCATGATCACATGGACCCCACCCCCCCTAGGGTGGATTAAGTTAAATTTTGATGGGGCATCTAGGGGCAACCCGGTGAAGTCAGGGCTGGTGGCTTACTTAGAGACCACAAGGGTGAGGTGCTTGTAGCTTTTGCAGAACATCTTGGAGCTCAAACTAACAATGTGGGTCAAGCAAGGGCGGCTTTGGAGGAGCCTCAAGGTGGCAGAGAATTATCCAGGGAAACTGTTGGTGGAAGGTGATTCTCTTATTATTATAAATCTTCTAAAGAACACTAAGAGAGCTCCTTGGAGATTTGATGACTACATCCATGAAGCAAGGGCTCTAATTCATGACCGACTTGAGGCCATAATTTTGCATACCTTCCGAGAAGCAAACATGGCAGTGATAGGTCGGCAAATGAAGGCATTGTAGCAGCAAATTTGATCACGTGGACTGAAAATCTTCCTCATGCAGTCTCAATGGTGATAGATAATGAAAAACTTTAGATTGGAAGGCTCAAAGTGGATCAATGACAGAAAATGGGGGCATTTTAAAAAAAAAAAAAAATTGAACCTTATAATGGATTTTGTCATATTTGTTTTTTTTGTTCAAGTGACTAGTGTTTTTTGCAGCTGGTGGGGCACTGATATAGGTTTTTTATCTACAAATTCATGCATGGGAAAAATCTGCTTTGGCCTCAAGTATTTCCCAAGGTGTGTTTGGATTCGATGTCGCAAAAAGGCCCTAGCAAGAAATAACAAAGTGTTGGAGATCCCTGACAATGAGGCACCAGACCCCACCATAATAGTCTTGGAGAAGATGACAATTTCATCAGCCTCCAACAGTATCAACCAGTTGAAGAGTCTGTCTGGCCTCATCAGTGCAACTGTTGATTTGTGTGATTCCTTAAATCTTCTGTTTTATAGCCAGCAGTTCCAGGGGCACAAGGAGTCAAAGGCAAAATCTAAATATGATGGCAAGAACGATGATAAGAAGTTAGATGAGGACTACAAGGAAGACCGCTTGGCCTCTTGGTCGTCCATTCTATGGGATGTTTTTTTTTTTTTGACCATATTCTATTATTTTTATATGGGCACAAGCTACTCTGCATGGTGCTTGCATGATTAGTTTTTGTCTTTGTTAGTTATTTTTTGCGTCTTTCTTTTCTGATGGCCATAATATTAGGCTTCCATAGTTTAGTTTGGCCGTATTCTAATGGAAGAGTAGGTCTTGGTCATTTTTGTTGTCGGCTTAAACTTTTAGGGCTTGGCCTTTGTCCAGTTGGTCAGTGGACCCTATTTTGTAAAATGGTTTTGGGTCAACCAGTTAAAACCCGGTGTTAATTATAATATTCTCTTACTTACCAAAAAAAAAAAAAAAAAAAAAAAAAATGACTTACCTATAGTTTAAAATTACTCATATGATTTTAAACCATAATTAGTATGTTAATTTGATTGATTTTCTATATTTCATTCTATAATGAATCTCAATGAGTCATTAATTAATCACAATATTTATAATTATTGTGTCTTCTTGATAAGGATGCACCACAAATATTGGCATGCATCATGCATTGTTGTATTAGTGAAAAATAATTTGATATATAATTTTATAGAGAAAAATTACCTCCCCTTTATCCCTTTCTCATACTTGATTATAGAATTCCCTACTTGATTATAGAATTCCCTACTTGACAATAACAAAATCATGGAAGGAACATTTTCTCCTTGGTAATATATATATATATATATATATATATATATATATATATATATATATATATTTCAATTTTTGTTTAGTGGTTTTTCGTTTTTGATTCAATGTTCATGACTTTAAAATTTACATGTAGGACATACAATTACACAAGTAGGATCATCTTATTTAGCACTTTGAATACTCTAAGCCTACTCAAGTCATGCTTATAAAAACACATATATAAATTGGTTGATAGAAGTTTTTGAACTAAAAAATAGTTACTCAAGTTAAATCATTAAAATTTTATTAATTAATAAAATGATTTCCATAAAAATTATTCTCAACTCTAAAATTATGAACAAAATCTAATATTTAATCTAACATAAAGTTATTAAACTTAATATAAATAATATTAATATAAAATATTATATTGTAGAATAAATTCCATTTAAAAAAAATTATATCAAAAGAATCTTAAAAAACACTAAAAGAATATATATATATATATATATATATATATATATATATATATATATATATATATATATATATATATATATATATATAGGTGAAATATGGATAACTATTATAAAGATTAAAATTTTTATCTATTAGTACAATTTATAATAAGATCTAAAATATTTTAAGAATATATAAAAATAATAAGTATTCATGCATTGCATAAATATGAGAAAAGAAAGAATTGAATAATAATCTCTTTTTAGATCTAACATAATTAAGATGTAGCTATGCACACCATTTGAATAAGAATATATGCAAGTCTTAAATTAAAACCTTGAACCAGATCTCAAAGTAGTAAATGCTTTTAAAAAAAATAGAAGGTGAAAACAAAATAATTACTTCCACTATATTATTGGATGGAAAATATGATACCAAGTATTACAAAATTCCAAAATAATATCCAAATCAATGCTTGATGCTTAAACTAATGTGAAAAAGAACATCATAGGCCGTACAAAGTAAACTCAAACGACTAGAGGTATAGGAGGAAAATTACACACATCCTAAGTAACTCCAAGCAAATCCTTCTTCATCTAAGATAAATACCAACATATGAATGGCTAAATAAAAATATCTCGCAGGTGAGAAGCGTTTACTTTGATGGCGGTGGAGGCGTTAAGAACGGCGGGATAGGAGGAAAATTAAAGCCAGAACTCGGCAGTGGTGGAAAACTGAAACTGGGAATAGATGGAATACTCGGAATAGACGGAAGTGGAGGGACGCTCAACTTTGGAAGAGGAGGAGGCGGTGGAAGGCCTAGTGGAGGGAGTGGTGGGAATTTGAAATTAGGAAGATTCGGAATCGTCGGTAATGGAGGCGGCGGTGGAAAGGCTAGTGGAGGGAGTGGTGGGAAATTGAAATTAGGAAGACTGGGAATCGTTGGTAATGAAGGCGGAGATACTGTAGCCTTGGAGGTCTCATCTGCCTCTAATGCCACTCGACCACGTGCGTAGTTACTGTGAACGGACTCGGAATCTGATTCCTCCATAAAACATGCAGATAGAACAATTGAAGGGCGATAGCTTAAAGAACCCGTCCTGTATCGGCGAATGCCATTCAAATCGGAGGTGAGCGTGAGGTGAGTGGAGGTGAGTATTGATGGAATGTTGCATGAATCCTCAGGGCTGCCCATCAATTGTACTGAGCACCTTTCCATGTTGGGATGAAAAACGGAAGGAAGCTCTATGCTGAAGTCCCCATATTCGTCTGTTTCTCCTTGGACGCGGATTGAGGCTCCAGTTTTCCTGTTGAGGGAACATTCCACAGCTACGGATGCACCTGCACCCAAAGAAACACTCAAGTTTCGTATATCTTTTAAAAAATATTATCTAGTGGAAAAGGAAATATGTAGTGCAGGTATTAAATACTTACTGGGTATTAAATAACTAGTGTCAGAAAGCCTGTGGTCGGAGCAAGTGTCGCAGAAGACACTTCCGTGCACAACCACGGCAGACAGAGTGGAGTGCTCCTGTCGGCGTCCATAACAGAAATGTGTGTTAATCATAAAGAGCATAGCCAACATAAGAACTGCTGTGGAAGCAAGCTTCGGCCCCATTGTGTTGGGAAGGATTGGATAATTTCTATTGGAATATGCACGGTCATTTATAGACGCCGAGAAGGCAGTCCTTGTTAGTCGAGATTTGTTGTAGATGGTAGGCAGTAGGCAGTTGAACCAATTCAGTTATTCAATGAACTTTAAGTGCATCCAAATAGACGTAACATTGTTTTTTTATTGCCAAATACACTGACTTTTGGGCATTTCCCAACATTGGAAATTTAGTGTTTCAAATTTGGTTGTGATTGGTTGGGTTGGCAATTTTTTCAAAGATCCATTTTATATGGTGATTTGTTGTAGTTAGTTTATCTTCTTTTGGTGACTTGTATGTAGTTAGTTTATTTAGTTATAAACAATTACTGTAAAAATCAACCCTAAAAAATAGTATAATATTTGTCTTCCATGGATTGCAAGGTAGTAAATATAAGGGCCCGCGTTACAATTATGACTGAATTATTCGCTTCCAAGTCACAAGTGCATGGGAAAATCGTATACTCTAAAAACTACTTAAGGGGTGGTTGACCTACTATGGAACTAATTTTTAATTAGTGTGGAACTAAATTTTAATTATGAAATATCTTATTAGAAAGTAAATAGGAATACAAGCTTTACTAACCTACTTTTATTTGATATTAGAGTTTTACATTATAATTTGGCAACTTTTAAGGAAGAAGATCAATTTTAATAACTTATTTTTATTTGATATTAGAGTTTTAAATAATAGTTTGAGAGTAGATAAACCAACTCTTACAAAAGCAAATTGATTTTATATTTAAATAAATTTCCATTATATATTAATTAAACTTATCACAAATTGGATTAACCTTTTGTGGAAATGAAAGATAAACAATATTCTCCACTTGGTGAGAATAGGTGATGCTTTGCAAGTCAAACATAAACAATGTTATCCTCCTATTTAAAATAGTTTATGCTTGCTATATGTTGCTAATTACTTATTAATTTTAATGAGGCCATGGTTGAAATATACTTGTAATATTACAATACACTCTTTAATTGGTGAAAAGCCAAAGTTATGTTGCTAATGACTTATTAATTTCAATGAGCTTATATGCTGGTAATGACTTATTAATTTTAATGAGGGCATGGTTGAAATACACTTGTGATATTACAATACACTCTTTAATTGGTGTCGACTGACAAAAATCCAAAGTTAGGTATGACCAGTCACATTTGGTGAATGAACTATTTTAAAGTACACTCAAAATTTCTTATCCAATGAAATTCACCACTTCCATGATTGCTTTATTTGCTCTCCTACATGATTGTCCTTATCATTTACATAGCTATATATACATTCTACTTTATTCCTTGTCTAATTTTACACATTTCATTCTCTATCACCTTCTTACCTTTATTTTGTACATGAAATATAATACCTAGATTATAAATAATTCATATAATAAATTCTCTTTACATAACAAATGGTAGATAAAAAATATTTTTGTGTATTGCATAAGTTAACACATTTCTATCTAGATACAAGTATTTTATTTAGCAAAAGTATTTATACCTTGATATATTTTAAAAGAGCTTGAGCATTCAAATCAATGTTTGATTGCTAAAGTTATAAATAGATCTCTTTTTTAGAGGTATTGTAGTTTCTAGTTTCAATTTTTAACTTAAATAGATGAAGAACTAATATAAAAAGTGAAAAATATAATACTAAAAAGTATACTGAAGAGTAAAATATTTATTCACACATTATGAACTAATATTTTATTAGCTCTCTGGTTACCTACTTGTCATGGTCTTTCACCATTCCATAAAATAACATTGTGAGTTTTACGAAACTTGATATTTAATAAGAAGAACATCTTCGATAAGAGTTTTGAAGAATTCTCTTATGATGTTTCTCTTTGTATTCAAAATATTGTTTTTGATATAAATTTTCTTTGAAATTTTCCTCTCATAAAGTATGGTTTTGCACTTTGATAATTTTTTTCTATATTGGGATGTTCTTCTTTACCATTTATTCATTTTGTATCTTTACATTGAAAAACCTTATATTTCCCAAGTTAATAAATAAATCAAATATGAAATTTGTAAATTATAAACTTTATAATCCTTTCATGTAGAAAACCTTTTAACTTCCTAATTAAATTTGCAAAATTTCAAAATTTTAAAATAATTCAGTTTTCAAAAAACTCAAAGTTTTTCAAAATTTTCTAAAGAACTTCAAAATTTTCAAATAACTTTAAATCTTCAAAATCATAAAAATTAATACCTTTAAATCTTTATAGCTCATTCTCTTTCTAATTTTTAACATTTCAAATATTAAAACACTCAAATATCCAAAAAATTTAAATAACCCTTATTACTCCATACCTTATAATTTGTAGCACTTTAAATTTTTGTATGCTATTCAAAATTTATCTATTCCCTCCAAAAATAAGCATCAAATATAATATTAATGCGTTACCTATTATGAAGTTAGAAAAAATATAGTTGTTGATTATCGCTATAAAATGTGTTCTCACTTTAGTGAAATATTTAATGTTAGATATTCTAACGTTCCTCATATTTTTGCATTCCTTCTATGAGATGTTGTTGGGTTGTACTCTATTGTTTTTCTATAGGTAGCTCTGGTTTGGTTTACTCTTCCTCAAATGATCTACTCGGTGTCTGGACCGCTCTTCCTCAGAGGATTGAACCACTCTTCCTCAAGTAATTCAACCATTTTTTCTCAAGTGATTCACCTTGGTTTACCTTTTCTTAAGCAACTGGTTTATCCTTGTCTACCTCTTTCTTAGGAAACTTGTGGTTGGTTTACCTTGGTTTATCTCTTTCTCAAGCAATTGGTCTGATCTAGGTTACCTCTTTCTCAGGTGATTGATGGTTGGTTCACCTTAGTTTATCTTTTTCTTAGGAGACTTGTGGCTAGTTTGTCCTATTTGAGGTGACTTGTAACTAATTTTTTTGGTTCATATCTTCCTAAAGAGACTTATGGCTAGTGTCATGACCCAACCTTGACAAATTTTTTATTGTAATATATTGATGTTTTACTATAATATTTTGTGGATGAAATGATTGATTATTTCAGATTTGTTATTAAAATAATTTTTTGTGGGAGAAATATGTATAAGAATTTTATCATAGGATATAGGAAAATTCTATGCTTGGTTATTTGAAATATATATTATATTTAAGAATATGATGTTTCTAATAAAAAGTATTTTTGCAGGAATAGGTTCCTTATGGTGGTAGAAAGAAACTAACCATCGAGAAAAAGGATACCTTGGGAAAATGATGTGATGGGTTATTTGTCAAAATATTTGAGGAGACAACATGGATGAATACCCATCTCATGAATATGCATAATATGATTTGCATAAGAAAATACATATTAAATTGCTTTGAATTTTTAGTTGTATAATAATTGCTTATGAAGATATTTTGATTGAAAATAAAAAAACATTAATGATTGTTTGTTTCCTTGTATTATCGATTAATAAAGATAGGGACAATAAGCTTATAAAGAAAGGTAATAAAATGGATGATGAATTATTATTTTTTTGTGTGGAAAACATCCCATAAGGGATACCACTTTTGGGTAAGACCCAAGGAGGCAGGGGTATCTCTTCCACCACAATAGCCCAGGGCTCGCACCTGGCCTATCACATTTGACATACTCAAGGAGGAAACATGAAACAACAAAAAATAAGAACACACAAACATAAAGATAAACACAAACACAAACACAAACACACAAAAATATTAAAAAAATAAAAAATAAAAAATAAAAAAACATACTCCTTGAGTGTGTCAAAAATATAAAGCACAACCAAATACACACAATAAGATAAAAAAATACAACACGAACCACACAGAAAAAACACAAGAAAAAAATAACAAAACACAAACATAACAAAAAATAATAGAATGCTACAAAGACACAACCAACAAAAACATGAAAAAAAAAAACAACCAAAACCTAAAAAATAATAAAAATAAAATAAAATAAAAAAACAATCAACAACATACAATAGAGAAAAATAAAAATATAGAAAACACTCACACACCAAAACACAAAAACACCAATTAACACAAACATACATAAACACAAGCACAAGAACATCAAAAACACAAGAACAACAACAAAAAACACAAAAAAAAAAATACAAGAACAACAAAAAACAACACAAAAAACACAAAAACAAAACAACACAAAAAAGCACACACATAAATAGAAAAGAAAAAGAAAAAAATAGAACACAACAATAACCTTTCTAGACCAAAAGACTATTAAGGCAAGAATCAATAGAGGAAATGAAAGAAATATTAGTTTGAGCTAGGGAACTAAAATACGCTGACTGAACTAAAGAGAAGCAAAAATAAAGCAAGAAGAAACTAGGTACCTTTACTCAACATTACTCAACATTACTCAGAATGAAATACAACATGTTTCAAAAGAACACTAAAAATAATTGAAATAATCCATTGATATTACTTCTAGTTATAGAAATTCCCAATGTTAATTTCTTTATAAATCCAAAATTACAATAATACTTGAGATATTGTATTATCTATCTTTACAAAGTATTTGCTACATCACTCTTCAAAGCAATAAATACTCGTGATAGTATTTCTATAGTGTTATCATCAAGTACAACATTAGGTTCACATCTTGAAATATTAAAGATGTGCCTCAACATATTATGATAACATTAAATTTAAAGAAATATTCCACTCCATGTCTTCACAACATGAACTATATGACTTGCTCTTTGGTGCTTCTTTTAACTATCAATAATAGATTGCCTTGTGATGGGATCAAATACGGTTCCATTTCAAAAGGTTTTTCATATATCAATGTATGCAAATAGTTTTCAAGACCACTCTCTTTAAGTAATGAATACTAAATAAAGCATTTTATCATTGATTCTCTAGCATAGACATATTTCCTCATTTAAAGAGCATACAAAATTAAGAGTTACATAAATCTTCTTATTTCAATTTGGATATTTCAAAACACATATTCTAAAGACTAAATAAATCTATGATCTAATATAGACTACTCATCGAGTTCAAAAGAATAACCCAAGTCTCAATCTATGATCCAAAGAAATTATAGAAAGAAGAGCTTCCCTTATTTGTGAAGCCCACCATCTAGGAGGGTGGCCGTAGCAAGTAAGATCACCTTTTTTCAAAGCCCAATTAGCTAAAGCATAAACACTCTTGTTTTGATCTCTGACCACATGATTGTAATCAACTTTCAAAAATTCCATCTGGATTAACTGAATCTTCTCAATAATTCTTTTTATTCTCCAATCAACCTTATGATTCTTAGGAGTCTTAAAAATATTAATCATGAATTGAGATTCAGACTCAACTAGTACCTTTTCCCATCCAACCATAGTAGCCTCTTGAAGGCCTCTAAGGATACCATACCCCTCAACAAGGTTATTGGATATAATACCTCAGTAAAATTAAAAACCAAGGAGTTATCTGAAAGTCTATCAATTCCTCTCACACTAGATTTTCTAGGGTTCCCTCTAGAGGCTCCATCGGTATTGAATTTTCTAAAATCCTTAGGAGGAGGTTGCTAATTCCTTGTTCTATCCATATTGCAATTACTCACATTCTATTTAATATGGTTTCTCTTAGAAGAGTTAATCTTTAATCTTTGTATCACTTGATCCCATCTTTGGTGGGAGTTTTGGGGGTGATTAAGGAGCTAATGGATTGATTCAACTAAGTTGGTAATGGTATTTTTCCAGATATAGTGAATATCCTTCCTTTCTTTATTAAAAATCTGGTTGTTCCTTTCATTCCATATATTCGAAAGAAGAATGGTAGAACCCATCCAAACTAACTGCCTAATTAAAATGATCAACACCCTCTTGATTAGGTCAATCCCTCCAAAGTTGTTCAAAAGTAAAAAAATTGGACCATTGTAAGCCAAGTAAAGTGGCCATTCTCCTCCAAACCTCAGAGGCTAAATTACACTCAATAAAAATATGCTAAGAGTTTCCACATTCTTTTCACATATTTCACATCTAAAAGGGCCATGAAAACTATGCTTCATAAGATGATCTCTAGTAAGTACCTTGTGATGCAATAAAATCCAAGTAAAGAACCTCACCTTAGGCTAGAGATTTTGAGCCCACAACTGAGAAAATATGTCAAATGATTGGTTGGGATTATTATGGCATAAGGCCAAATAACCTTGAGCAACTAAATACTCACCCTTAATAGTGTTGTTCCATCCAAAATAATATTTATCATGGGACCAAGAGAGATATCTCATATGAAGTATTTACTAGATATCTTTTCTTTACCTTTCTAGGATTTGAATAGGCCAGTCCTCAATAAGGATTCAATATCTACCAACCTCTAAATTACTAGTATGGTACCGACAATAATTAGCCACCTATATCCATTTTTTTGTTGTTGTGTTGATGCCTTGTTTTATTTATTGATTATAAGTATGGAACTATTAGTTTTATTATGAAATCATGCTTATGGTGGAACATTGATTAGAGCTTACAAAAATATTGGCTAGGATTCTCCCCTTCGGATTGGGAAGAGAGTGGAGGTATGAGAGTTTTTTGGTGGAAATAATTTCTTACCATTGGGATAGCTGATAATAGAGGTAATGCTAGGGTAGATTGAAAGAAAAAGGTAGAGTTTGGAGTTAAAGTGTGGGGTTTTTGGGAGGGAAGCTCACTGGATAAAAGGAAGAAGATACCTGGTAAATCCATTTGAGGTGAGATGCCAACAAAAATAGGTAACTTAGTAAAATTTGGTAGACTATATTGGGGATCAAAGATGTTAATTAAAATTGAAAATGGCTAAATGATTAGTTACTTTTGTTATTTAAGCTTTGGAAGTTCATTTGTTTCATTATTTGGTTTCCTACTTGTGAAAGAGTATCTGGTTTAATTATGCCAGATTATATTGATGGAAACCAGAGATGTATTACGTTATTCCTTTGCTTGATCTATGACTAATTAGTGATGAACGTAGATGCTACTATCATAGTTTGAGTTTTAGTATCTTAAATTGTCACCCATGTATTCTTTTGATAGGGGCTCTGGTAGTATTGTGCAGCTAAAATTTTATTTACGATTTAATTTGAAATAAGTGTTATAGTAGAATCTTGTTAAAAGAGTGCCTAATATAATTTATCATAGAAGAAAAGAAAATATGGTCTATTTAGAATAGATGCATTAGATGACAGTTTAGAATGACGTAATAAATGATATAAAATGGTTGTTATTCTTTTGATTCTAATTGTTTATTGCAAGAGATGATCATTTTTACTGTTCCTTTATAGAAGGATTTGTTTTTTTGGAATTTTCTATGTTTCTTGGAAAAAGGGATTAGTAGGTAATACGTAGAACTGTATCTAAGAGATTTATTATATGTTATTCTTTTGAACTCGGTGAGTAGTCTATATTAGATCATAGATTGATTTAGTCTTTAGAATATGTGTTTTGAAATATCCAAATTGAAATAAGAATATTTATGTAACTCTTAATTTGTATGATTATAAATGAGGAAAGATGTCTATATTAGATAATGAATGATAAAATGCTTTATTTAGTCTTCATTACTTAAAGAGAGCGGTCTTGAAAACTATTTGCATAAATTGATATATGAAAAACATTTTGAAATGGAGCCATCTTTGATCCCATCACAAGGTAATCTATTCTTGATAGTTAAAAGAAGCACAGAAGAACAAGTCATATAGTTTGTGTTGTGAAGACATGGAGTGGAATATTTCTTTAAATTTAATGTTATCAAAATATGTTGAGGCACATCTTTAAGATTTCAAGATGTGAACCTATTGTTGTACTTGATGATAACACTACATAAAGACTATCACGAGCATTTATTGCTTTGAAAAGTGATGTAGCAAATACTTTGTAAAGATAGATAATACAATATCTCAAGTATTATTGTAATGTTGGATTCAGAAAGAAATTAACATTGGGAATTTCTATAACTAAAAGTAATATCAATGGATTACTTCAATTATTTTTAGTGTTCTTTTGAAACATGTTGTATTTCATTTTGAGTAATGTTGAGTCATTGTGGATAATACTGAGTTATGGATGGTTAATTTATATCACAGTCATCAAAAATAGATTGCTTATGATTAATGAAAGTAATTTTATACTTAGATACGAGAATGAACCTATTGACACAATGGTCTTTGATAAACAAATTTCTTTAAGAGATATGTGCTAGATATGTGCTAATCATTGGAAGTCTCTAATGAATAAACAAAAATAATATTAAAGACTTTGGATAATTCTTAGGAATCAAAGGTGCTGTAAGAGTTGACTGTTTGTTTGATGATGTTGTTGGTCGATTGCTGGAAAAACTTACTAGCTAGACTAAAAGAGGGTTGAAGCCTAATTTTATAGAACTAATGGAATACTTTTATTTATCTAAAAAATAGGTAGCTAAATTAGCTTGTGTTCTATAGAAAATTTGGTAGAAAAAAAAATATTTTGAGTTAGTGTACCACAAAATATATATTGGTAGGTAATTTTAGTACTAGTGATGATTAGCTTCTCTAATGAATTAGTGAAGTAGTCAAAGTGATAATCACTCACATAAAGAGACCAGTGTGGAGAGTTATGTATCACGATCTTTCTGATTGACTGGAAAAGATATGGGTCATAACCTTGGTAGACAAAGGTAAGTATAGTGATGGGTGATTCCTTACACCTAGAGTACTTACATTAATGGACAAATGTAAGTATAGGGATAGGTGTTTATTTATACCTAGTATACTTACATTTATAGACAAATGTAAGTATAGTGATGGGTAAACCTTTACATCTAGTGAACTTACATTGATAGGCAAATGTAGGTATAGTTGTGAGAGTACCATTGAATATTAGGGTATATCTTTATATAAACCTTTTGATAGATAATCTATAGTAAAAAAAAATTATGTTCCTATAAAGGTAGAAAATTTGGGTTACAATAGCTGGTTCGCCCTAGTTTAGGCAACTTGTAACTAATTTTCTTTTCGTTCATCTCCTCCTTAAGCAACTCATGACTATCACATTATCTAATTGTAGACACCAAAACAACACCAATCAGATTATGTGGCTACAAACACTAATCACACTAACATACATAGCCCCTAGGGCAGCCCCCAGAGGTTAAACAATGGTCCTAACCACTCTCACAGTAGTTTTGGAAGGTTAGAGGTCAATTTGGCACCTTTCAGGAACTCTGCTCCTTATTAGTTTCACCCAAGGATGATTACAAATTGGTATTTGTTCCACCCAAGGATGATTAGCAGCATTCACCCCTGGGTGGGACGAATAGCAGGTTTGATGGGCAAAAGGTCAAACCTTGACAAATGGCAGCTCAGATCTACCACTTAACTCCTCCTTCATTGCATGGAAGTGCAAGTGAGTGTTTTTGAGCTCAAAGAGGTAGTCATGGAGTCCTTAATTAGGAAGGAATCTTCTCTCCCCTGAGAAGGCATGATCGCCAAGTGGCACCTCTACATGCTCATTCATAGAGACCCTTAAGTCTATAAAATGGCGAGTCTTCTCACCCCAAAAAAAGAATAGGTCGGGAGCATTTGGAGCAACGAAGTGCTGTCGATTTATGTCCTCCCCCTTTTTCTTGTGCCTTTCACATCCTTGATCTCTCTTTTGGAAGGGAGGTTATTGGGTGATTATTGGAAGCACAATCTGGACCTAAAACCCGATATTTGACCATAGTGCCCACCCAATTTTTTTGACAATACACCACAAGAGGTTTTGGACCCATACCAAGTGGATTGGTGCTGAAAATGGACCCTAAACGATGGGTGTCCTGCCCCCGGGCACCCCCCACGCTATTGCAGTTCTAATCACCCCACCCAGGAGCGATTAGAAATCTATAGAGATTTCATTTCTATTTTTCTTGCATTTGTTTCTAGGTTGTTTAGATAGGCTTTCATTCAAATTTTATGTTATTCTGAGTAGTTTTGATCATGCTTTTGTTATTTCTTGCTTTCACTAACATGCAGGGAGCATCATGAAGAACACAAGCTTATACTGAGAGGGGGGGTGAATAGTATAAGACCTATTTTTACTTTTTCCTTTATACTTAAAAATAGTAAAGCAATATATCCAAAGCAATGCATAAAACCATCCACAAAGTGACACAACAATTTACATGGTTCATCCACAAAAATTTTCTCTAAAAGTTATCTCAAATTTCTTTGGGAAACCTTCCCAATTACAATGTTTATGAGCCTCGACTCAAAGGAGAAACCTTCCCCCAATCTAAATTTATGAGCCTATGCTCAAAGGATATACCTTCCCCTACCTCTGCTTTGGCCGATGATCCTCTAGAAGACCTCTGCCTTCGCTGCCCTTAGCAAATGGAACTCTATCCACAGAAGACACCTGTCTTCCTTGCTCTGGCTAGAGACCTCTGTCCTCAACTCTATCACCTCAAAGCTGGTCCTCAAATTTGCACTAAACACAGTCCTTTGGTCTAGCACAAATGTCCTTATCCTCTGTCTTTGGTCTATACCAAACACAGTCCTTTGGTCTGGTACAAATCTGTCCTCAGGTTCTTCTCATAGAACCAATGCACCTCTGTCCTCAAGTTCTCTGATAGAACTATCAACCTCAGCTTCACAAGTCCTCTGCTAGGACCTGTCCAAATCTGCTCACAAGTCCCCAATGGAACCTATCCAAAACCTGCTCACAAGTTCATCAAGAACACTTGCTTGGCATGAATCCACAAAGAGAATGGTTAGAGACCCAATGTGATTCATCCACCTCATAGAAGCATAAAGATAATTGTTAGAGACTCACTATGATTCATCAACCTCATAGAAGCATAAAGAGAATTGTTAGAGACTCAATATGTTCTATACTTAACTCCCAATCTCAATCTCAACTCAATCTCAAATCTCAAAAGAATAAGATAGATGTAGTATGCTTTTCTCAAGAACATGAAACACAACCCAACAATTGCCAACCATGCAATATCTCATATAACAATGATACTCATGTTCTTTCCAAAACCAATATCTTTTCTCAACCAATTGGGCTTCAACAACAATGCTCATAGACAAGGTTTAACCAACATCATTCAACTCAACATTAACCTTGAAGCATTCAACCAATCATCACTAGAAAAGGAAACAAGTAGAAATCCTTTTCCCTCCAAAGATATTTGAACAAAATAGCCACCCACACAATATCACCAATCATACTCATAAGAAGAATGTGCCCATACCTTATTGAAGTGAAGGAAACCCCTTTGGAAATCTGCCAAAATCACAAAATTCTTTTGCCAATCTTCACAAGGGTTAGTAGATCACAACATAATCAACATTACTCCACTTTTCAATAATCATCACCAAGGCCTTTAATTGCACAACTTCCTTATCTCTCCTAAAACCACTTGTACCATAAAATAAAATAAATCACAACATTGCATAACCTTATAACTCCCAAAACCAATTATACCATAAAATTAAAATAAAGTATTACATAACTAATAATAAACATTCCACACTCTAGTTATGACTCCCCTTATATCTTCTTAATAAAACAATTAATTCTCTAACCCTTATATCTCCCTAATAACACAATGCACTTAATAAAATAAAAATATTATACAATCCCTTGTAACTCCCAACTTCCACAATATACTAATAACCAAGCATTTTATGACATACCTAAAAAGTGCATCCGCCGCCGTCGCTGGAGTGATTCGAACATACGATCTGTCGCAGCCCTAAACCTTAGCACAGTCGCGAATACCACAAGGACTGCACGATCTTCGTGCATCCAACTTCACGATCTAACAAATGACACTGTCGACTTCATGAAACTTACAACGCATAATGTTCACCTTTGTCTGCTTCAAAAAATGCATTGTCAATAATGTGACTCCTCTTCTCTCTGCCGGGTCAGTGACTCACCTCTCTTTAATCTTGATTTCTACGCCGCTATTGTCTTCTTGATTCACGTGCAATTTGGAGTTTCTCGCATCGTTGTTCGCTTGTTTTTCTTTGAATTATTTCAGTGAACGAGGGCCTTTTAAATATCAATGAGCGCCCTTTTAAATATGGCACGAACACCTCTTCTTTACCTCTTATACCGAGCGTGTCGTGATGCAAAGCATTTCCTTTGTCTTTATCTCCGAGCGAGCATACTTCGAATTATCACCTTAAATATTCGAACAAAAATCTTTGAGCTCTTCTTAAAACATCGCAACCCCCTTTTTAAAGCATGAACATCTTTGACCACATAACGCTCGATTTCCTCCTTTGCTGGTACAGCGGCTTTGATGACGAAATCGAGAAATGCTCGCCGATAAATATCAAACACACATTAACACCATTAATGAATTCCATTGCCACATTTTATATGCACTATGATGCATTACCACACACGTCGGCAAATACTTTAATTTAATTTTAAAATATTAATTTAAATTTTAAATAAATAAAATTTAAACTAGATATTTAAAATTAAATATCTTCATCATCGGGGCACCTTTTTCAACGAAACGAAGAGCTAGCTTGGGTTTTAAGAAAAACCCATTTCAAATATGTTGTCCATGGTTTTAAATAAAACCTTTTATTTTGTCTGCCTTGGTTTTCACAAAAAACCTTTCCGCTTCTTGACATCAATGACAACATCAACACTTGAGCAAAAGGCAATGTACCCAATGTACCCAAAATTGCCAACACATCATCAGATTTCAGGCAATAGAGGCCGAATTAGAAAAATCTGACCTTATGGGTCTTTCTAAAATACCTCGTTTTACCTAAACCCCAACTTTGCAAGTGATTTGGAGCCTCCCAAATGGGAAATTTAGGAGGGTGATTTTTGACATTTTGTTGCAGGTCTAATCGTCCCACCCCGGAGCGATTAGAAATCCGTGGTGAATTTCCTAATTGTTCCTTTTGCAGTGCCTTCCTGGTAATGTTCTCATACCTCTTTCAAGCTTTCATCTCATTCTGATATGTTTTAGTTATCATTTTATTTATTTTATGCATGCACTAATCGTAGGCTTTGGGGATCACATGTTTTACTTCATCTAGAGGTGCTAGTAATCATTTTATGTTTCTTTGAATGTAGGATCTTGACACTGGAGGAGCAGTAAGGAATAAAAGACATGTTCACACAAGCGGCGATGACATTTGGCCCACCCACTTTACATGTGGGCATGCGAAAGAAAGCGTACCAATCCATGGTGTAATAGAGCCTTACTTAATGCTCCTAGCCCCTAAAAAGGGAGGAGACGTATTGTAACCCAATTCTAAAGAAAATTAATAAAAAGGTTTATACTTGAAATTTGCTTTCTATCTTGTTTCAATTCATTTATGTTCCTCTCCTTTCATGCATTTCAGTTCGTAGGACTTAGCGTTACGTTTTGCTTTTGCATACATCGCACTTGGCATTTTCATTTTGTTTCTGTATCCTCGTGCTTTCAGTGGCGATCATAGTGGGACCCTGTCCTATGATTTTGATATCAAATTTTTGATCAAAAGTGTTTGTTTTTGCTTGCAGGTACCAATATTTCAAGTGCTGGATTGCTGTCCGTTCCAGTTTGTGACAAGTACAAAGCTGGAATTCGTGTCACCCAGGGAAAAATGGGCATTCGTACCACCCTATGAAAAATATAGTTATATTATTTGTCACACCCTAGGATGAATAAGCCCTCTGTGCACTTTCAGAATAGAAACTTAGAGGCATCCAGTTTGGGCAGAGAAGAGGTAGGGGTTCTGAATACCTTCTGTAATTTTCTATTTTTTGTATCTGTATTTTTTAGTTTCTTTGCTTGCTTAAGAAGGTTTTACTACATGTTTAATTTCCTTGCATAAGTAAAAATAACCCCACACACCACGTGGTAATTTAAACAACAAGGAGTTGGTCGTAAAACCCCAACCCTTGATCAAGACCAACGATGGATTTCATCACCACCTTGGCTTGAATTTTTGCATCCATAACCCTGGTCGCTACTGTTGTTAGACGTAAATCCTAAAGAAAGTTGACCAAGTGTAGCTGGGGTGATTCCCATAACATGAGGATAAGTCTTCTATGGTAGGTGTCAAAAATAGGGTGATCCCCCTTTCATATCGCCTATGTTCCACGTACCATTCTGCTCTCGCGTACCAATAGTTTCCCTCACGTAAGGGCGGGTATATTGAGAGGTTTGGTATAATGGCCTGGCAGTGGTATATTTAAGGGGTGACCATTTTGGGAGACATAAGAGCCATCATATTGCATGAAAAACAACATGTTCTTTACAAAATATTTCAAAACAAAAAATCAAAACACACTAAACCAGATTTAGGGCACACACTTAATTCGTAAACAAGATAATCACTCATTTGTTTGTGTGGCTCCTGCTTGTTTAGTGTAGCATAACAAATCATAAAGAAGATAAAACATGCACATATTTTAGAGAAACACCACCATGGTGTACACCCGTAGCCAAGCCCAATCATGGGTGGAAGCTGCATAGAGTGTACAAGGGGGCACAAGTCACCTCCACTATAGCCCCAAGGACTTGGTCATACCACCTTGGCGGCCCGACCCACAAGATAGTCCACATCGTGCCATTTCAAAATGTGACTATAGAGGCACCCCTTCGAGGGGCACTCCTGTTCAGCATAGACTCTTCCAGGAGGAGTCCTTGCATGTGGAACTCAACATAAATGGGAAGGCTCCCTTAGACGCTCGGTATGAGTGGCCGTCGCATAATGAAGCGCTAGAACAACATAGGGTCCATAAGGAGAGGCCACATGATTATGTCATCCCTCATCTACCCCTCATCACTATTAGGAATAACAAGCCAAATCTAGAGCACAAGGCTCTTCAAACAGGGTGAGCCAACTCTACCCGCCCCTTTCACATATACGAAAGGGAGCATGAGGAAGACCACTATATTCCTCAAGAGAAATACGTAGTGCGGGAGAAATGCGCCTCCACACTTGCTATTTATCAGGATCACCTATTGAGGCCAGAACCTCGGGTGAATGTCACTAACCTCGATAGAGGGAAGTGACCTATAGAGATCTTGGATCACCATGACCGAGATAGACATGTAGGGGAAGCATCTAGACCCCCTAGACCTAAGACGATTAAACAAATCAACTTGGAATTTTCCAAACATGCCTCTCGCCAAGCGCAAATCACACAACTTGAGAAAGACCAACAATAGTTAGAGCACCTGTATCGCCTTAGCAAAGAGTACATTTGGCATCAAACAGATGAGCTGCTCCATAAAACTGTGCATGAGAGGGTTCCAACCCCTCGCACCCAAAGGGCAAAAATTTATGAGAGGAACAACCCCTTGGTACAAGACATGCCTCCACGACCTTACCAAGTGCTACCTCTGAGACCTCCTAGACCTGAGCGAGAGGCCACTCCCAGGAATAATGATGGGCACCCTCCGTAGGGACCCACCCATGTTCATAGGTCTCGCCCAGGAAACTCCTCAAGAATCCTATGAGGAGTATGAGCAAGAAGAAGAGTGGGCTAAAATGCCCTACCAAGGCAGAGGGGGTGCTATCCGGCCACCCCTCCATAGACCTCAAGTTTCCCACAACCCACAGGGGGAACAAACCAAGGAGGAAGAGATAAAATTTTTTGATGCATATAAAGCGCTGCTAGAGCGCTTAGATTCTGTGGAGACTAAGACTTTTGGGACCCAAAAGTCCACTTTACGCCAACTCTGTAGTAACCCTATGCATCCATCAGTGCCGACACCCCCTTACACTGAACACTTTAAACTACCCTAGTTGGCAATATTTAAAGAGGAGGAGGATGCCCAGGAGCACGTGAATAGATTCTTGAGCCAATGCTTTGGCATTCAGGATAATGATGCTTTGCTGCTAAGAACATTTATAACCACGTTCATAGGCCCTACCTCGGATTGGTTCACTCAATTGCCAAAGCACAACATTAGTAACTTAGATCAGCTAGTGGATGCGTTCCTCGAATGCTTTGCCTTCAACACCAAGAAGAAGGTATCACTAAGTGACCTAGCCAACCTCAGGCAGTATGAGGAAGAAACCATGGTGGCCTATGGGAATCGATGGAGGACGTTGCTTTCAAAGCTACCCTACCTCCTTCCTATGGCCGACCTTACCCAAATGTTCTCAAAGAGCTATTTGAGATCGATCTCCGTGCTATTACAGCTGCAGCAATATGCCACTTTAGAGGAAGCTCTGGCACAAGCTAGAATCATTGAGCAGATCAAGATTCAGGATGGCGAGATTGCCAATCCAAAGAAGAAAGAATGGTCTAAAAATGCCAAGACAGGGACCACACAACCAAAAGCCACTATGGTCAATCAGGTTGCTATAAACATACCTAAGCCTGTAAAAGCAACATAGCCCCCAAAGGCTAACTATCAGGTGGTCCCTCTTGATAGTTATGAAAGAGAAAACCATCGGCAAGATAAAAATTAGCAACATTGCCCTAGGCGATAATTCACACCTTACATAGAGTCCAAAGACTCCCTATTTGACTGCTTGTCAGTGGAAAACTTGATCAACCTGCCAAAGAGTCAACCCGTAGACCCCAACACTCTAAAAACTAAGGGCTACAGGGAAGACTTGTATTGTAGGTTTCACCGACAGAAGGGACATGATATTAATGCATGTTGGAAGTTTAAAGGCCTAGTGCAAGACCTAATAAACAATAAGACATTAGTGGTGGATAATACCATAGCACCAAACAACCAATAGATGGAGGTTTTCAAAGACCCCCTGCCTGCCCATGATGTGCAGGAAAAGACCCTACAAGTCAATGAGGTAACATAGAACTGCCCCATGTAGGGGTATGTAGGGATGATCAGTATAGTGACTCGGAACAAAAGGTACCCGAGCATAGCTACCCCCACGATGGCTACAGGAGAGGTGCCAACAATGTCACAACCACAATAGCACCCTACGCAACCTCCTCTGCCTAGACCAATGGCCACAATTCAGACCAAACTCACCTAGAGTTTGAGGACCACGTCGGCTAGGCTCTCCATCTACGAGCTCATACAACAATCATCGCCCCATCGGGAGGCTCTAATGGAGATACTTAAAGCCATCGATTTGCAGCACCACAAAGCAAACTATTTCAATAACTTCATGGGTCATGTCAAGCAATGCACCGAGATAGTCATCACCTTTAGAGAGGATGAATTGAAATCAGTGACTGGTGACATGGCGGACCCACCCTTGCACGTCATTGCATGGGTCAATGGGATTCCATATAAGAGGGTGTTGGTGGACATTGGCTCATCCAGTAATATCATTACAATAGTGGCATTGAAACATCTGAAGTTGCCAGCATCTCACATAGTGGCCTCCACCTACACTCTGTGAGCATTCAATGATGCAATATGCTCCATAGTTGGCACAATTGTCCTACCCATCCAAGTGGGACAAAAGACTATTCCTACATTGTGCCACATATTGGAGGGTGAGATGGCTTATAAAATTTTGTTGGGCCAGCCATGGATCAGGGACATGAAGTGTGTCCCTTCAATAGCCCATCAATGCTTAAAGTATACATTCAAAGGGCAGGTCCCGATGGACTTAGAACCCTTCAAGTATTGCAATGCGGTGCAGATAATGCCACAATCGACCCTTCCATCAACACATTTGGATTTTTAGTTGAATCCATCTAAATAGGGTTCGATTTCACATACATCCCCACTGTTAAGTCCATCAAACCCCCACATCTTCATAATATGGTCCTTCACCAACGATGCCACCTATGGTGGCCACACTGAAGGAAAATGGGAAGAAACCCTTGGAAGAGGCACCGCCATTAGTCTCAACCATCTCTATAGAAGATATGCCTAGCTGAATGGAAGTCGAGGCACCTAGTTCACCTAAAATGGAGTGGACTCAGGAAGAACTCCCATTCCCTCCCCCTCAATCACCAAAAATCATCGTTGAAATGGCCAATACGGGCCTGGGGGAGTATCTAGTGTAGAATATTGTAGCAAAACCCACACTTGAGTCCATGCAGGACATGGGGAGACCTCGCCTCCCCATCGGCACTATTGTTCCTCTAGGCTACCCGCCAAACCAGACAAACTTTGTGTATGGTGTCCTTGATAATGGCATTGAACCTTACATGCAAGAAGAAGAAGATGAAGAGCCTTTCACTAAGGACATCAACTATTTGTCCAACCCAGACTTCGCTTTAAGATATCTTGGCCAATGCAATTGGCATGGATATGGGTTGGGTAGATATGAGCAAGGAGTGCATGTTCTTTGCCAACCAAGATATCAGATGCCATACGACAAATCAAGAGTAGGGTTCAACCACCCCCTACCCTTGGACATCTTGGTAGAGAACATGCAAGGCCTAGGGATAGGCAACAAGGATGGGTTGGCATTAGATCCATATGCCAATCCTAACACAACATACACATTGGGGGATTACCTCCCATTGTTGACAACTAACCTTGTTGACCTCGACAACCCCTTCCCTTTAACCGAGAAAGGAGAAAGTTTGAGAACTCACCTACAAGGGGGATATAGACAAGGTCAGGAAGGATCTTTAGAAGACAAGTCAGAATGAGGTAGCACCATGGGACCCTTTCGAATCGGATAGCAATCACTCACAAGTGACCCCCATGGATGATTATCAAGAAATCCTCTTGGCAATGTTCCCTTTGGATGCTCCAATCGAGCAAGTGCCACCTCAAGAAAATTAGGTCCCCCCGTAGAGAGCGAAACAACCCCAATGGGACCATATCAATTTGCTCGAGCAGGATGAGCCTCACATGTCACAAATAGTTGTTGGAACCAATGAAGGCCTTTGGATCTTTGACAATAGTTATTATGAAGATGAAACTGAGATGGCCTATCTCAATAATATGTGATAGCAACAATACCCCATGGATATTTTCGACATGTTTGAACAACTAAACATAGGGCCAGGGCATTGGTGGCACCTAAACCTAGCACAGTTGGACCAAGTGTTGAATCCACCACTTTGGGCATATAGAGAGCACCTTCCGCCCAGAGACCCTATAGCGATATCAATGTCGAGGGCAGACCCTGTCCTCCTATCCACATATAGGGCCGATCCATTCGTGCCAATACCTCCAAAGCCAGATCTAGAGCACAGAGATCACCAAGGAAGTTCGAGTCACCACACCCATGGTAATGGAGACCAAAATATTTCATCAACATGATCTCCATTGATTAACCACCCCATCCACAATCCACCGATCCATTCTTGATTAGACATAGATGCTGTATTCTTCACCCCTCCCTGGTTTGGCTTCTTTTTTCCCCCACTCATTTCCATTCTGAGCCGTTATGAGTTATTAAATATCCTCCCAACTCCTTTGAGGATGGCTGTTGGGAGCTTTAACATCCTATGAATCTGATATTGTTGGGGGTAAGTCTATCTCCTAAAGAGTAAGCCAACTACATTACCATTCTCAAAGAGAAGGAGGTTTTTGCATGGTCCTACAAAGACATGCCAGGGCTGATGAGGCCTGGAAATGACTCAATCATAACATGTTTTGAACACTAAAAATGCCTATAAACTCTTATGTTTTATCTGATATGTTAGTTAAGTTGATTTAATATGTTGTATATTAACCATTTTGCATGATCAATGTATTTGAAATATTATATGTTGATTTTATATCTTTTTGCATAGTTTTGTGTTCTTTTTGCTATGATTTGCTACAATGGGATATGCTTAGAATAATAGCAGCATTTCACTAATCATATTTTGATTTGTCTCAAGCATTTACTTCACCTAAATCTAGCAACAGTGCAAGCAAACTGTTGTTGTGCGACAAAAACTGGTCTTTCCCATGTAAATTCCAGCCAGTTGTCCATAAATAGCAAGGCATGGAATTCACATGAGGAAAGGGATGAAGACCATTAGAATTTGATCTTAGGAGATAACCCACCTGAGAGATGCAGAAGAAATCAATGGAAAAGCATATATTTGTTCATACCAAGATATCTTCGAAATGAACAGATATCTTCGGAATGAAGGAACACAGCATCTTCGGAATGAGCGGATCTTCGGAATGAAGAATGCAGCATCTTCGGAATGAGTAGATCTTCGAAATGAAGCATGCAGTATCTTCGGAATGAGTGATCTTTAGAATGAGAATGCAGTATCTTCGGAATGAGCGATCTTCGGAATGAGAATTGCATTGTCTTCGGAATGAAGCCACTTATCTTCGGAATGAAGAACAAAATGTGTTTCTTTGACCTGTTGACCGATTTTTGAAGCCAAAAAAAGGGAAATAAAGGTTGGAAAAAGTAAATAGAAATATCTTCCATCTGTCTTTGTCGTCATTGCCGACCAAAGCCATCATTAAGGGAAAGATCAAGTTTTAGTCCTCTTCTAGGATAAAACCAGAATTTGTTGCAGCATTGTAGGATTAGATCTTTTGAGATATTCTTTGTTTGTAATCAGATCATAGGATAGCTATAAATATTGCTCTCATTTAGGTTGAGCCAGGTAGATAGAAAAATAGGTAGAAAATAGAGTAAGGAAGCTAGCAGAAAATACAGAGTATAACTAGAAATTAACTGTTACAGTCCTGTAATGATTTTTCAATGAGAATTCTTGTAATCATGTCTTTTGATCAATAAAGTGCACCAATTCTATTTCAAATTACTTGTAAATGAATGTGATTAAGATTTAGAAAAAGAGAGAGACTTACACCTTCTTCTGGACAAAGAGGTTGGCCACTTCTGGACCTAGGAGGAGGACTAACAAAGCGAGGTTTTTATTCGATTTTCTTTGCAACGAGAATGAGTTGTAGAACTTGTTATGTCAATTGCTTGTAAATAGTTGACAATATTTGCAGTATTAGTTTATTTATGCTTAGATTAATCTTGTGCTTAATGTTTTAGTTGCAATCTTACTTTCAACAAAGTTTCCACTTTATTTTTAGATTGTTATTTCTAGAATTTACTGTTTTTCAACAATTTCTTGCATTTTATGTTTTGCTGTCAAAATCTGAACAGAAGATTGACAACCTTCTGTTACAGAAATTTGATAGTTTTTATTTCCACATTAGATCTAGACTTTCATTACTGCAAAAGTAATTAGATTTCCTTTCTATAATTAGGATCAGACTTTCAATTCTGCAACTGTTAATTCTGCAATATAATTAGGTCTCATTCTGCAATTGTAATTAGGACTTCATTTCTATAGTTAATGATTAGTTTCCAATTTTGCAACTTAGATTCAGATTTAATTCATGCAATTTAGAGATAGGAATGTTCCAAAACCCCCCACACAACCGGTTCCACCAATAAGACTTGTTGCCCTAGATTGACCTAAGTTATAGTTGTTTCACTTCTTCTCCCACAGATAGCCTTGTACACTGCCCTGGATTGATAGATTCATTGAGAATTAATGATGGTATAACGACTACGCATAATTTTGGCGCCGTTGCCAGGGAATAGTGTTGTCAGAAGAAAACAAATAGTCCAATAGCTGTAATTAGACTAAACTGTGAACATTCAGGTTAAAATCTGAATATAAAAATAGAGTAAGATAACAACTATTGACTTAATTTATGTCATTTAGGAGTAAACATGAATGAGTAAGTCTAGGGATACCCCAAAAGATCCCTGGCTTGTCCCATTAAGGAGATCTTCATGCCTAAGGGGTGAATCACTTGTGTTTGAACTACCTAAAAGATTGATAGAAAAATCACCAGTCTCACCATCAGTAGAACATTTTGAGAAAGGAAAATCACCAATTTTATCATCATGAATATCTTAAGGAAGATAATTCATCGGACTCATCATCAAGAGAAGCTTGGACCTCTTGAGAGAACAATTTGGAAAGCTTTAACTTCTCCAAGGAAACAAGAAACTATGGTAGAATGAGGCAATGTAGATGGCCAACATGGCTATGTTCATAATGAAGGGGATGATCAGGATATACTCCAACCATCCAGAACATTTGAATATCCTATTCATCTGAATCCAACACAAAACTCTCCCATGAAGACCATTTCACCTTTGGTACTTCCAACCTTCCGAGGTGTTGTATCTGAAGATCCTGATCAATTTTTGTTTGAATTCAAGGTAGTGTGTCAGACCTATGATTATATAAATGACAATAAAAAACTTAAGGTTTTTCCCTCAACTCTCAAGGATTCAGCATTACGCTGGTTCATGAGCTTAGAGCCAAATTCCATAAGAACCTGGGATCAAATGGAGACTATCTTTTTAGACAAATATCAGGAATATTGCCATGTAAGGAATAGAAAAGATGAGTTATTTAGAATCAAGCAGGAAGATGATGAGACCTTGGAAGATTATCTTGATAGGTTCTCCTTTGTTCAAAGGAGATGTGGACTAGTAGAACCAGAATTGTGTAAAACCATCTTTTTGAGAGGATTGCAAGATGAATCCAGAGAAGTCCTGGATTTAATGGGAAAAGGAGATGTAACCACTCTCAGTAATGAGGAAATTATGGATCTCTACTGGAATTATTCTTGCACTAAGCAGAGAAGAAGAAAAAGCCGCACAAATGGCACGATGTAAAGGACCCGATAGAGGAACTTGCAAATTTCAAAGCCGATATCCTAGTGCATCTAAACACTACTTTAGGGGAAATCTCTGCAAAAGCTAAAAACACAGAACCTTTGGCAATTTATTGCCCAAGATGTAGAAGTAAACATGCTTTGTAGGAATGTCCTTTGAATAAAACATCTATCTCAGCCATTTGTAGTATCTGTTCAAAAAGGCATTCAACTGATCAATGCCACCTGCTACCACAACTCAAAATTGTGTTAGAAAACTAGACTGAGGAACTCAACTATATTGGACCAAAACAAGGGGGAAATTTCTCTCAATATCAAAATCCCCCTCGTTTTCCTACAAATTGGGGGCATAATCCTGGTACTATGCCTTGGGGACAATCGAGAACCACCCCAACGTTCCTTGGAATTATCCTCAATGGACAAATTCCCAAGAATGGCCACAATCAAATTGGAGTAACCCAACCTGGAATCAGAATCAAAACAACCCCTCATGGAATCAAAACAATCCGACTTGGAATCGGAATCAAAACTAATCCACATTGGGTGCAAAACCAACCACAGTGGAATCAACAATACCAGTCCTATCCAAGGCAGACAAAGGAATCAAGGTCAAACTCAGCATTTGTTGCCTGCACCTAATCAAAATTTTCAAGAAAAACAACAACAAACATAGCAAGTGAAACAACCTCAATTGCTAGCTCAGCCAGTCACTAATCCAAATAGTGTAAGACAGACACCTCCTGTCTATGTGGCTGAAGCTGAAGAAAATATTGAAATTAATGTTCTTGATTGTAGCGATATCCAACTTCATTCAGGGAAAGTTGTACACTGAACCAGTTTTAATGAAAATCAAAGATAATGAAAAGCAAGAATCATCAGAACCAGAGAGAATCCAACCAATAATAGAAAAAGAGACACAAGCAGAACAATTACCAAGGATAATTCCATATCTTGAAAGACTTAATGCAATACCAAAAATTTCTGAGTCAGAATTGGTCAAAGAACTCAAAAAGTTGACTATCTCATTACCCTTATTGCAAGCCATTAAGGAAATACCAGAAATTAATAGATCTTGTCCAAAATTTGTGCATTAAAAGAGCAGGAAGAAAGAAGAAAGCATTCCCCAAGACTGTGCAGGTTGAAGGGAAGATAGCTGATCTCTTATCTGGAAAACTACTACCTCCAAAGTATAGTGATCCAGGAAGCCCAGTTATCACAGTCACCATAGGTTCGGTACCAATATCAAATGTTTTAGTGGATCTAGGAGCTGCAATAAATTTCATGACTAAAGATACAATGGAACAATTACAGCTCAAACATCTCAGCCCTACATTTACAGTTTTAGAAATGGCTGATAGGTCAGTTGCAAAACTTGAAGGAATCATTGAAGATGTCCCTATAGAAGTTTCTTCTTGGGAATTCCCTACAGATTTTTTGGTTTTACGACCAAGAAATTCAGCACATGGATATCCCATTATTTTGGGAAGACCTTGGCTTGCAACTGCAGCGACCTTCATAGACTGCAGATCTGGAAATATGACTATTTCAAATGGTATTGAGCTGAAACAAATTTCTTTATATCCTCTTGCAAAACCATCTAGCAAATTTTTAGGTCAATTATGGTTTTCTGACTCAGATGAAGAACCTGAAGAGGTCATTTCTACACTAGCTACCTTAGTAGTAAGAGAACACACAGAAGACCTCAGTGACACAAAAAACTTAGAAAATGAAACAATCCTGATGAATGTTCTGCATGAACAAGGTTTAGAAGGGGAAGCAACAAATATCCAACAATTGATAAGTAATGAGGAGAATCAAAAATTTGAAGATGAATCATCTATGCTATCACAGGGAAACTTTGTTTCACTACCACATGGATGGCACCATCATCTGATTTTTCCTTCTCACTGTTCCATACAAGATATGCTTCCCTCAAGCAGCAATGAAATAGAAACTACTTCTTTTCTCCCATCTCAGCAATGTCCTCTTAATCCCTTAATCACCAAGTATGAAGGAGTGAATTCAGTCCTTCTAAATACAAAACAAATAGAAGTCCAGCCAGGCAAATTTTTGAACATCTACAGCCAGCTTACTAGGGAAGAGGAAGAAAAATTGATAGTTGTTTTGACGAAGCATGTTCATGCTTTTGCTTGGAACTACAAAGATATGTCAGGAGTTCATCCTGATATATGTACCCATAGAATCTATATTGAAGAAGTCAAGCCAGTCAGACAACCTCAAAGAAGATTGAATCCTACCTTAAGAGATATTGTGAAAGAAGAAATTGAAAAACTCCTGGAAGTAGGATTCATTTACCCAATTTATGATAGCCAATGGGTTTCTCCATTGGTAATAGTTCCTAAGAAAAATGGAAAAATGAGAGTATGTGTAGACTATAGAGAATTGAATAAGGTGACATACAAAGACCATTTTCCATTACCTTTCATAGATCAAGTGTTAGATACTCTTGCTTGGAAAAAGATACTTTTGTTTTCTTGATGGATTTAGTGGATATAATCAAATTCAGATTGCACCTGAAGATCAAGAAAAGACAACTTTTACATGTCCATGGGGAACATTTGCCTATAGGGTTTTACCTTTTGGTTTGTGTAATGCCCCAACAACTTTTTAGCGAGCAGTCCTAGCAATTTTTGCTGATCTGACCACCAAAAGTGTTGAAATTTACATGGATGATTTCACGAGTATGTGGACAAACTTTTGATTTTACATTGGAAAATCTTGACAAAGTCTTAACTAGCTGTGAAACATACCACTTATCCTTAAATCCAGATAAATGCTTCATGATGATGAAGGAAGGGATAGTTCTTGGTCATCACATCTCTCCTGAAGGGATCCAAGTTGATCCAAAGAAAGTTGAAATTATCAAGAATCTCCTTCCTCCTAAAACTCAGACTAATGTCAGAAGCTTCCTAGGACACATTGGTTTTTACCGCGAGGTTTATTCCCAACTTTAGTACAATAGCCAGTCCTATGTTTGCCTTATTGACTAAAGATTCTGAATTCTCCTGGACTGCAAAATGTCAGGAAGCATTTGAAGCTTTGAAAGAGAAATTGATAACTCCACTCGTGCTTAGAGGACCTAATTGGACATTACCATTTCACATTCAGATCGATGCCTCCAATACAACAATTGGAGCAGCATTAGGACAAATTGATAATGGTGAAAATTATACCATCTACAACATTAGCAAGAACTTGACAGGAGCGAGAGAAAAATTATACAACCGAGAAAGAATTCTTAGCGATAATTTATGCCATCAAAAAATTCAGGCATTATATCACAGGTTATCAAATATTTATTCACACAGATCATACAGCCATTAAGTATTTGATGAATAAACCTATGGTAAGTGCAAGAATTATTCGTTGGTTGTTGTTGCTACAAGAATTTGATATCACCATAATCAACAAACCAGGAAAAGCTAATGTTGTGGCAGATTTCTTGTCCAGGTTGCAGAACACAGATGAAGGGGAATTAGTTGATGACACTTTTCCTGATGAAAAACTATTTGCTATATCAGTTCAATCACCTTGGTTTGTAGATATAGCCAATTATTTGGTCATAGGGAAAGTTCCTCCACATTTCACTTCAAAATAGAAAAAACAATTGATCAAACAAAGTTCTTCTTTTGAATGGATTAAGGGTATACTTTTTAAGTGCAATCTTGACCATGTGTTACGTAGGTGCATCCGAAAGGATGAAGTGTATGATATCCTTAGAGCTTGTCATGATGAACCCTCAGGTGGACACTATTCCATAAAAAGCACAGTTAGAAAAATCTTGGGGATAGGATATTATTGGCCATCTCTTCACAAGGATGTGAAAAAGTACATCAGGCATTGTGATGCATGCCAAAGAATGGGGAAACCCACTCATACAAATGAGATGCCATTGCAGCCTCAAATGGTTTTAGAACCATTTGAGAGGTGGGGAGCTTGATTTTGTAGGACCTATTGATCCACCTTCTCAAGGAAAGGTGCATATTCTAGTATGCACCGATTACACGACAAAGTGGGTAGAGGTGCGTGCTTTCAAACATGCTCGTGAAGAGAAGGTCGTTGATTTCTTGTATACTCAGATTTTTTAGAGATTTGGAGCTCCACGGTCTATCACCACGGACCAAGGACCCCAATTTGCATCCAAAGTCATAAAAGCATTTACAGAATTGTATGAAATCAAACATAGGAAATCATCACCTTACCACCCACAAGCAAATGGCCAGGTTGAAGTAACAAACAAGGAACTAGAACGCATCTTGACAAAAACAATAGCTTTTCATAGGAAAAATTGGCTAGACAAATTACTTGAAGCAGTTTGGGCCTACAATACTACTTGGAAGTCCACTACTGGATTCACACCTTATGAACTAGTCTTTGGTAAAAAGCCTCTCTTACCTATTGAATTTGAGCTACTAACATTGCGCACAACACTGGAAATTGGAATTGAATTATCGCAGGCACAGACAGACAGGATTATGCAGCTGAATGCATTGGATGAACTTAGATTGGATGCTCTGCACCAAACTAAGGTAATTCAGGAGCGAGAGGAAGTTGTGGCATGACAGTCACATTCAGCAGAGGAAACTTCAACAAGGAGATTGGGCTTTACTATTCGATTCTCAATATGAAGACTTCCCTGGAAAATTGAGAACTAGATGGTTGGGACCTTACTGGATTGAAGAGGTATTTAACAACGGAGCAGCTCGTTTATCCCCCATTGATGGGTCACGAAGAAAGTTGGTAGTGAATGGACATCGCCTCAGGGTATACCATACACCTCTGACTAAAGAAGAATTCTTGCAGCAACTTGATAGTTTGGATACATAGCAGGTGGAAGAGATTCCTTCTTCCACTTCAAAACAATCAACATGATCAGTGGATTTCAAGAAAAAAATAGAAAATAAAAAAAAAATCAGAAAAAATAGAAAACAAAAAGATGAATAAATTATGAGTATGAATTCCTTCATGGGCATGGTTTCCGGGGAAATCATGAAATTCCTTCATGGGCATAGTCAGGATCAAGAAAAAAAAAAAAAAAGGAAGGAGGTAAAAAAAAAAAAATTAAAAAAAGGGAAAATCAAGAAAAAAAAAGAGAGAAAAATGAATAACTCAGCAGTGAAAACCTTTTCTTAAGGCACTACTGAGTTGGTGTGCATGAAAACTAGTTTTTTGGCATGCATAACCTTGAGAAATTTTTGAACCATCATTGTACAAATTCACCTAGTGCACTTGTTTTGAAATGTTGCAAAAAATCTCAATGAGAATATCAACAAAAGTAGTCATTCTTCAAAAGCTGGCATTAACTATTTTTATCAGGTATATATTTCTTACATTTCTTCATTGTAAAATGATTGGTATATAGTATGTGACAATTAACCATTAGCATAAAAGGTATTCATAAGAGTTGGCATACTTAAAAACATGTTTTGAGAATGAAAATATTGATTTCTGCCTAATCTTCGGAACAAGAATGCCAAAAATAATACCTGTTGTATTATCTTCGGAATGAAATTGTCTTCAGAATGACAACAAAATGAATGTTGCACTTTGTCTTCAGAAAGAAACTTTGTCTTCGAAATGACAATTTGTCTTCAGAATGAAACTTGGTCTTCAGAATGACGACTTGCTGCATCATCTTCAGAATGAAGATATGTCTTCGGAATGAAGATCTATCTTCGAAATGGGGGTCTGTCTTCGGAATGACGATTTACTTTCACAATACAGCCTGATCTTCGGAATGAGGATTAATCTTCGAAATGAGGATTGATCTTCGGAATGAAGATCTATCTTTGAAATGAAAATTTTGCAAAGAAGATTTGTCTTCGGAATGAAGACCTGTCTTTGGAATGAGGTCATAATCTTCGGAATGAGGATTTGTCTTCGAAATGAAGACCTGTCTTCGGAATGAGGTCATAATCTTCGAAATGAAATTTTGTTTGTGCAATAAGTTATAATCTTCGGAAAGAGCATTTCCACGTGGCATCCAAGAAGGTAAGGTACGACAAAATCAAGATTTTTTCTTAGTTGCATGCGAGGAAGGGACACGTGTCAATCAGCACATGGTTTGTTTTTGCACTCATTGGAAATACGAAGAACATGACCAACCATATGCCACCAATTTTTAATGTCAATTAACATGCACGTGAGAATCTGCAAAACTAATGAGGTGGATCTAACGACAAGGACATCCATGCAATTATCAACAAATAGGTGTACAATGCAAAAGTAGAAATGTGTGCCATCTTTCTTTTCAAAGACGTGTTACGAGGTACAGTGCACAGGATACGGTTCATTCCGAAGAAGAAGATGAGAAACAGGGCAACGAAGGTTTCAACTTAAAACTCTGCAAATTTGCAACAAAAAATAGCCAAAAATCCTACAGTAGAACAGCAGCCGCAGTGTACGATTTTTAAACAAAGAAAAATGGGGCGAAAGATCAGAACAGAGCCTGCAGATACCAATTACCTCCGAGAAAATCTGGCAGTTGTGCAGATTTTTGAAGATGGAGGGTTTATGACATTTTTGGATAAATTCAATGGGTCTTCTGAAGATTTAGCTGGCATGTTCGCCCATACGTTCAGAAACAACCGAGCACATGTCAACGACATGTCTATTGAGGTAAGCCCTAAAATTTTAAGTCAGATTACAGAGCTGCCATTAGAAGGGATTTCAATTACTAGATCTGGCAAGAACACATTGGCAAATGTAGTTAATCAGTTTGTAGAAGAAAATGATAGAGAACCTGAATACTTAACCCATAACAACACATGCAAAGGGTTAAAAAGGGCCAACCTGCAGGAACCCTGGGATGAAGTAGCCACCTGGGTGATTAAGTTTTTGACCTATGAAGGGCAGTATGTGTTGTTGTCAGGGCATCATCTACGAATTTTAAACCATCTCAGACATGGTAGACAACAACCAAAAGTTAGGGTAAATCTTCCCCTGTATCTGTATCAAGAGTTAAAGAACATGGCAAAAAGATATCAGGAGGGTAAAGGAAGCCTTCGCCATCATGGCCTCATCAAATTAGTTTGCCAACACCATTTTAGAGGAAACCCTAGGAGTTTTGATAGATTTTACTCTAACCTAAATGATGTCATTTTTGGGGATGAAAGTGAGGAAGAAGAAGAACCAAATACTGTTGATGTTGCTGCAAAAGAGGAAACAACTACTGCAAAAAGTATTGTAGAAGTTGCTGCAGAAAATGTTGCAGAGGATGCTGCAGAAGAAGCTGCAGAAGGTGCCCTTGAAGCTGTTACAGAACTACACCCCACAAAAACAGCAGAAAACCTTGCTCCTAAACCCTCAACTTCACAAGAGACAAAAGAGAAGAGGATCTGGAACTAGCAGCAGAGCAAAAAAACAAAAGAAAGTTCGGTTTGCTGAAACTGCAACTGATTTGTCAGAATAGAGAAGTGAAACAAGGGAAACAGAGGCATCTAAAACTGACCCCATGACCCCTACTGTCACCAAAAAATAGAGCAAAAATAAGAAGTTTGCATCTGGAACTAGGAGGTCTACAAGAATCCATTTGAAAGAAACTACAAAATAGGTCATGGAGGAAGAAGATAGACCAAGTAGCCCAGATGTCACAGAGATACAACCAGCATCTGACAACTTTCCAGAATTCCCTGAACAGATAGCTGAGGCAGAAATTGAGCAAGTTGGTTTGGAGGAGGCTACAGTTCAATAGGCTACAAATATGGTAGATACCCTTATAGACAGTCTCATAGAGCCTCCTGAACAAGAACAACCTATTGCAGAAGAAGAGGAAATATTGGTTGAGCAGCCAACTGCAACTGATTTGTCTGCATCGACTTCTGAAGCAAGAAATAGAAGTGGAAGACATCACTGAGCAGCTGAGGGAAGCAAGAAGTGTTGTCAAAACACAGACCAAATGGATCATAGAGAAAGAAAGCATCATTGAGATGCAAGAAAGAAAAATTGTAGAACTTCAATAGGAAGTGGCAGAACTAAAAAAATTGTTGTTGTCACAATCTAAAAAACAGCCAGCTATATCCCATGATGAAGATAATTTGGCTCAATTGCTTTTGGGTTTATCAAGAGCAGATGATTCTAATGAAGCAGACATGGGAGTTCATCCTGAAACATCACTCCTTCATTCTAAAGAAGTGCCTGTTCATTCTAAAGCAACACCATCTTATTCTGAAGCATTGCCTTCTTGTTCAGAAGATGCTTCAGAAATGGTGAGGAATATTGCAGAGGATGTTGAAAATGAGCCACCAACACAGGAATAGTCCCAATAGCAAGAAAATGTTCAAGTAAGTACTCCTATTGAGGTCCCTGCATTTCAAATTGCTACACTTCCAGTAGAAACAACAGATAAGGGGGTACAAGTAGAAATACTATCTGATGACAACCCCATAGAAATAGCAAATAAGGGGGTGCAAGTAGAGTTATTGATAGATGAACAGCCAGTGGAAGTGGCAGAAAAAGGAGTTCAGACAAATCTGTTGCCTAGGATCCCCCCTATAGTAAGACCACCTAATACTGTGTCTCTAGAGCAGTACAATGCAGACATAGCTAGCTGGATGATTAGATATGAACAGCTTGCCAATAAAACTGAAAAATTCAAATTGGAAGCAAAACAACTAGAAGCCAAGGACACAAAAATTCAGGCATTGAAAGAAAAGGTGTCTGACTTATGCCAAATTGCTGAATTTTTAGTCCAATTTAGATGACCAGCCAGGTTTTACAGCCTTATTTTGAAGGAAAAGTACCTCAGATGGCAGGTCATGAGGATTACTTCAAATCTTCCCTATAAATTGGACACTATTGAAGATTTTTTGGAGGCATATTTTGACAGTCCTTTTGAGCAAAAAAATCTCCTATGTGAACTATTTTTACATAGTTTCTTCATTCCAGAGGAAGTTGACTCTCATCCTCAAATCTACATTGGAGATGTTCAGTTGAGAGCATTTATGTCTACTTTGCAAAATCAGCTTTATTGGGATCACGAGAAAAGGCGAGAATAAAGTGATTGAAACAAGGGCTGAGTTGTTAGTCAGAGCAATCTAGCCAAATCACCTAAATATCACTCAGCAGCACTTCTCAATGATGAACAGGGATGATATTAAGAGAATGTACTTGAACAATTTGAGGGACTATGTGGCCAGATTTAACAATTTCTATGATCACAATTTCTTCCCAACATTGTCAGTATGCAGAGACAGATGGAATGAACTTTCCATGTCTTTGAGGAAAAGAGAACCTATCTCCCCCATCAATATAGAATGGTCCAGAAGAAGAGTAGAAGGTGTAGTCCAACTGATCCAGATCATGCAACATAACTGGATAGGTCTCAGGTTCAGGCCTCCAACCATCATTACTCCAGTTCCATTCTACTTTGAGGAAGATGCCCAGCCTGATGAACAATTTGAAGATTGGCTCAGAAACATTCAGGAAAATAGGGGGTATTACATAGGCAAGAAGTTATTCTACAGGTCATGGAATCTAAACATGGACATATGTGATTCCATAGCCCAACAGAATGCATGAGGGCATGCATTAATATAAGTTGGGGGGAAAATGATGAGGCCTAGAAATGCCTCAATCATAACATGTTTTGTACACTAAAAATGCCTATAAACTCTTATGTTTTATCTGATATGTTAGTTAAGTTGATTTAATATGTTGTATATTAACCATTTTGCATGATCAATGTATTTGAAATATTATATGTTGATTTTATAGCTTTTTGCATAGTTTTGTGTTCTTTTTGCTATGATTTGCTACAATGGGATATGCTTAGAATAATAGCAGCATTTCACTAATCATATTTTGATTTGTCTCAAGCATTTACTTCACCTAAATCTGGCAACAGTGCAAGCAAACTGTTGCTGTGCAGCAAAAACTGGTCTTTCCCATGTAAATTCCAGCCAGCTGTCCATAAATAGCAAGGCATGGAATTCACATGAGAAAAGGGATGAAGACCATTAGAATTTGATCTTAGGAGATAACCCACCTGAGAGATGCAGAAGAAATCAATGGAAAAGCATACATTTGTTCATACCAAGATATCTTTGGAATGAACAGATATCTTCGAAATGAAGGAACATAGGATCTTCGAAATGAACGAATCTTCGGAATGAACGAATCTTCGAAATGAAGAATGTAGCCTCTTCAAAATGAGTGGATCTTCGAAATGAAGCATGCAGTATCTTCGGAATGAGCGATCTTCGGAATGAGAATGCAGTATCTTCGAAATGAGCGATCTTCGGAATGAAAACTGCATTGTCTTCGGAATGAAGCCACTTATCTTCGGAATGAAGAACATAATGTGTTTTTGACCTTTTGACCGATTTCTAAAGCCAAAAAAAGGGAAATAAAGGTTGGAAAAAGTAAAGAGAAATATCTTCCATCTGTCTTTGCCGTCATTGCCGACCAAAGCCATCATTAAGGGAAAGATCAGGTTTTAGTCCTCTTCTAGGATAAAACCAAAATTTGTTGTAGCATTGTAGGATTAGATCTTTTGAGATATTCTTTGTTTGTAATCAGATCATAGGATAGCTATAAATATTGCTCCCATTTAGGTTGAGCCTAGTAGATAGAAAAAGAGGTAGAAAATAGAGTAAGGAAGCTAGCAAAAAATATAGAGTATAACTAGAAATTGACTGTTACAGTCCTGTAATAGTTTTTCAACAGAATTCTTGTAATCATGTCTTTTGATCAATAAAGTGCACCAGTTCTATTTCAAATTACTTGTAAATGAGTGTGATTAAGATTTAGAAAAAGAGAGAGACTTACACCTTCTTATGGACAAAGAGGTTGGCCACTTCCAGACCTAGGAGGAGGACTAACAAAGCAGGTTTTTATTCTGATTTTCTTTCATACTAGAATGAGTTGTAGAACTTGTTATTTCAATTGCTTGTAAATAGTTGACAATATTTGCAGTATTAGTTTATTTATGCTTAGATTAATCTTGTGCTTAATGTTTTAGTTGCAATCTTACTTTCAGCAAAGCTTCCACTTTATTTTCAGACTGTTATTTCAATTTACTATTTTTCAGACAATTTCTTGCATTTTATGTTTTGCTGTCAAAATCTGAACAGAAGATTGACAACCTTCTGTTACAGAACTTTGATAGTTTTTATTTCCACATTAGATCTAGACTTTCATTACTACAAAAGTAATTAGATTTCCTTTTTGCAATTAGGATCAGACTTTCAATTTTGCAACTGTTAATTCTGCAATATAATTAGGTCTCATTTTACAATTGTAATTAGGACTTCATTTTTGTAGTTAATGATTAGTTTCCAATTCTACAACTTAGATTAAGATTTAATTCATGCAATTTAGAGATAGGAATGTTCCAAAACCCCCCACACAACTGGTTCCACCAATAAGACTTGTTGCCCTAGATTGACCTAAGTTATAGCTGTTTCACTTCTTCTCCCACAGATAGCCTTGTACACTGCCCTGGATTGATAGATTCATTGAGAATTAATGATGGTATAACGACTACGCATCAAGGGCTAGATCCGTAGCTAGTCACACATAATCTAACGCTTGATCTGACAGTCAAGCCAGTTAAGCAAAAACTACGTAAGATGCACCCAAAGACGAATTGCAAAAGCTGTTGGATGCACAGTTTGTCATCTGCATGGATTACCCACCATGGTTGTCCAACATGGTGCCCATCAAAAATCTTGATGGGAGGATTCGCATATGCACCGATTTTTGAGACCTAAACAAAGTGAGTCCTAAGGATGATTTCCCCTTGCCTAGCATCGATGCATTGGTAGATGCCACATCAGGCCACGAAATGCTTTCCCTCATGGATGGTTTCTCGGGATACAATCAGATTCGTATCAATCTCGAGGACCAACTAAAAATGGCATTCACAATGCCTTGGGGGACATTTTGTTATAAGGTCATGCCCTTTGGCCTTAAAAATGCTGGCGCCACCTACCAACGTGCCATGACATACATCTTCCATGATCACATGCATAAAACTTTGGAAGATTACATGGATGATTTGTTGGCCAAATCTCTTTTGCACCCAGATCATCTCGATGACTTAAGCAAGATCCTCGATCGCCTCATCGAACACAAAGTCAGACTAAACCCCAAGAAGTGCGTATTTGGCATCACATCTGGAAAACTCTTGGGTTTCATAGTCTCAAAGTGAGGCATCGAGGTGGACCCAAACAAAGTCAAGGCAATCCTTGAAATGCTTCCCCCAACTACCATCAAGCAGCTCAAAAGCCTACAGGGAAAGGTTGCATCAATCAAGCGCTTCATAGCATAGCTATCTGACAAGTGCCGACCCATGAATAAATTATTGCACAAGGGGGTAGCATTTCATTGGGATGACGAGTGCCAGTCAGCCTTCGATGACATTAAACAATACTTGGCTTCATCGCCAGTATTGGCACCACCTAGACCAGGAGTGTCATTCTACTTATACATCTCAGCTACTGAGGTGGCACTGGGTGCCATGCTAGCCCAAAAAAATGAACTACACAAAGAATAGGCTACTTACTATCTTAGCCGCACCCTGGTCAGTTATGAACTTAACTATGCATACGTTGAGAAGCTCTGCTTGGCAGTGGTGTTTGCTACCAAAAAGCTATGCCATTACATGCTGAGCAACATGACGTATGTTGTGTCTAAGGAGAATCCATTGCGATACATGATGAGTCATACTTATCATAGTAGTCGCACGACAAAATGGATCATGTTGTTGACGGAGTTTGACATCGAATTCATTGGACAGAAGTCCATCAAAGGTCAAGTCATCGCCGATCAACTAGCAGAGGCTCCTCTCGAAGATGATCAGCCTCTGGCAATAGAGCTACCCGATGATGGGGTCTTCCATGTCTCAGAATCGCCAGATTCTGATGAGCCTGAGTCATCAGGCCGACATAACCCTATTTTTTGATGGTTCTAAATGTGAGCAAGGGGGTGGCACGGGAATCGTATTCTTCACACCGCAAGGGGCTCCAATGCCTCTATCATTTAAACTTGATTTCCCATGCACCAATAACAATGCCGAATATGAAGCCTTGCTCATAGGTCTTCAGACAACCATCACCATGAACATCAAATGCTTGAATATCTTTGGTGATTCACTGTTAATCGTTAACCAAGTGAAAGGGGTATTCCAATGTAAATGCCCAGTTCTACAGGCCTATAAAGCCCTTGTGGATAAATTCCTGGAAAATCTTGAATGGTACAACATCGAGGCACTCCCTCGATCATCGAATCATTTTGTGGACACTATGGCCTCCTTGGGGTCACTAATCCCACAAGACATTTCTGGTGATATGACAACCATTCAAGTCAAAACACTATCGCAATCCATGATGGAGCGTGCAAGCTCTGACTTAACGCTAGGAATCCACCTGATCCAGATTGAACCATCCCCGGACAAGTTCTCTCGAATCCATGATTGTCTGAATCATGCCAACTAGGGGTCCTTGTTCTCCCCTACTCCCCTTAATAGCAACACAATGCTATTCTTACAAGTTCTTTCCCGCTCAGCTTTTTCTAGGGATGAACTTCAAGAGGGATTGGCTGTTCATACCATCGAGGTTTCTGATCAATAGGATTGGTATACACCCATACGAGATTACCTCAAGCTAGGCAACCTCCCACTTGGATTGTCACATGCCGTAAAAATATCATTCAAACAAAAAGCGGCAAAACATGTCTTGCTAGGAGACATTTTGTACCGTCACAGCTACGAAGGAATCCTCCTTCGTTGCTTGGACCAGCAGGAGTCCACTTGGGTGATCACCCAAGTGCACGATGGTACATGCGGTGGCCACTTCAGCGGTATGGCCATCGCAAAGTGCATTCTTCGCATGGGCTATTACTGGCCATATTTAGAGCGAGATTGTTGCGCCTATGTAAGGAAGTGCGTGAAGTGTCAACACCATGCTAATTTGACACACGTACCTTCTCAGGCCTTGCAGCCGATCCAATCGGCTTGGCCATTCTCATAGTGGGGCTTAGATCTAATCAAAAAGATCTCCCCTACGTCGTCAAGCCATCACACGTTCATCATAATGGCCATAGAGTACTTCACCAAGTGGGTGGAAGCAATTCCGCTTACCTCTATGACTGGAACCCACATTTCGGAGTTCATTTTACATAACATCATATGTCATTTTGGTATTCCATCCAAGATAATCTCGGATAATGGGACGTCATTCAAGAACAAAGACGTGCGTGCTTTGACCACAAAGTACAAAATTTAGCACAGTTTTTTGACACCCTATTATCCGCAGGCAAATGGGCAAGCAGAGGCGTCAAACAAAATGCTAGTCGCCATCCTCAAAAATATAGTCATAGATAGTCATAAGGATTGGCACATTTAGATCCCACTTGCTCTTTGGGCTTATCGCACTAGCATTCGGACGCCCACTAGGGCAACTCCATTTTTGCTCGTGTATGGCTCCGAGGCGGTCATGCCTCTCGAGTTGGAAATTCCTTCCCTACGCATATCAATGCAAGAGTTCATCGATGATGACACTGCGTGGCAGGCCCGGTTAGACCAGCTTACGTTACTCGATGAATGATGCGTCAATGCTCTCGAGCATTTGCGTATTTACCAAGAGCGACTTAAGAAAGCATACAACATGAAAGTTCACCTGAGGGACTTTCAGGTTGGTGACTTGGTACTAAAAGAGAACCAACAGAATTCTAACTTGCCACCCCATCTAAGGGACAAGTTCATGGCAAACTGGTTAGGTCCGTATGTGATTGATAGTAAAATAGGACCTGGAACATACCGGCTAGCCTCTCTTGATGGAATCAAGGAACTAGAACCCTTGAACATCAGTCATTTGAGGCCATTCCATATTTAAAAGAGCCATAGCCCAAACCAAAAGCTCCAAGGATTCCCACAATCGCTTGGTCAAACCAAAAGCTCCAAGGATTCCCATAATCGCTTGGTCAATCCCAAAATGCCCCAAAGGTGTCCATAAACCCTTTGGTCAAACCAAAATGCTCCAAGGATTCCCATTATCACTTGGTCAATCCCAAAATGCCCCAAAGGTATCCATAAACCCTTTGGTCAAACCAAAAGCTCCAAGGATTCCCAATCGCTTGGTCAACCCCAAAAATGCCCCAAAGGTGTCCATAAACCCTTTGGTCAAACCAAAAGCTCCAAGGATTCCCATTATCACTTGGTCAATCCCAAAATGCCCCAAAGGTATCCATAAACCCTTTGGTCAAACCAAAATGCTCCAAGGATTCCCGTAATCGCTTGGTCAACCCCAACAATGCCCCAAAGGTGCCCATTACCCCTTTGGTCAAACCAAAAAGCTCCAAGGATTCCCGCAATCGCTTGGTCAACCCTAAAATGCCCCAAAGGTGCCCATAATCCCTTTGGTCAAAACCTCCAAGGATCCGAAAGAATCACTTGGTCCGCCCTCATGCGGAATGAACCAACCATAAAGAAAATTCAAAAACAACAAAATCATCAAAAATAACAAAAATTTGCATCTCATTTCCATGCATACTAAAATCATCAAAACAATAAAGAAAACTTTTGCATCTCATTTTCATGCATACTCAAAATACTCACAAAAATCAATCAATCGAAAACACAAAAATAATAGCTGCATTAGGCATCCCATACATACATTTGCATATTTGTTGATCATACGGGTCAAAAGCACCATAGACTGTAATCACGGGTAATTCCATCAGTCTCCACATTTTTCCACTTTGTAAATAGTTCATCGCAAATAAACACCATTCACATTTTTTTGCCATATCATAGTCAGTTGTCTTCTAATGTATCTAGAGTTTTCGTCATTCAAGTTGTCGTTAGATTTCTAGCCAAATACTGTACAAAGTCAGACAGATTTTACAAAGGTAGAGTTCCACTTGGATCACACCTCGTTACGTAGCATCCCAACACAAGTTAAAACACATAAAAAATTCCCAAGTTGTGTAAATGAAAGATGAAACCTGCAAAGCAATCCAGGATACCATCTAGTGAAAAGGTTATCTTGCTCATCCCCCTGTGCGAATGACCCCAAGAATGCTGAGAGTTGGCAAAAGGACAAGCATCTTCCCTACCCAATTCCCCAAGAATCCCAAGTTCTCAAAAAGTTGCAAACATCAAAAAATTTGCAAAAGTCAAAACTCCAAAATTTGACATCAAAACCAAAGTGCATACATCAAAAGGCACAAGCAATAGTGATTCTCATCACTCAATATTCAAATCCCTTGCTCAAAAGAAAAAACAAAAATAAATAGTGATTTTTATCACTATAGAAGAGCAAGTATCCCAATACAATTGAAGAAAAGAAGGGAGTCGAACTTGAATCCCTGGAACTCTCAGCATTCAGAAGGTCATGAGGTGAACCTCAGTACCGGTTTGGTGGATAGCCTATCGGTCACTGGTGGCAAACCTCCCGCATGATGATATATCTGTCACATTAACTTGTGTGCAGATCAATGTTTGCATGTGGATGAGCTAGCTCATGGTATCCTAGATAGCACCACAGATTAATCTGACTAAATACAACAAAGGAGTTAGTGGAGCTAATTAGGTGATCCTCAGTACAGGTTTGGTTGACAGCCTATCTGGCACTGGCGGTATCCTGACAAATACCACATAAACGAACTCAATTGCACACACAGGGATGTGAAATAACTTGGTCAAAGTCAAGTCGGATTTATACCTTGTTCAAAAGTCTTGTAGGATAAAAGTACAGTCTTGGCTAGTTAGTTAAAACATCTGAGTCTCAGAAAACCTTAACTACATTTTAACACAACTGTAGTACATCCCATTCTTACATCGCCATCAAAAAATCCAAAACAAAAACAAAAAATATATATATCATGCAAAGTCATCGTATAAAACAATCGCATAAGTACAAAAATTCGGTAAGTCTTGCACAGTCTATGGTGCAACCACCAAGTTATCAACAAATCATTTCATACATTCATATGCATATCATATATATTAGACACATTTGCATTCATCATAACCTGTGCATCCATCAAAATAAATTAACATGCATACATCAACATCCATCAATCACATAAGAATAACAATAACTCATGACAAGTGTATAAATAAAAGAAAGTCATGTATATATATATCATCAAAATGCCCGTAGGCTACAATAAACCGGTCCTCTGACCTCACAAAAAAGCAAAAGTTCAAAAACCCCCAAGCCTAGGGCGTCGGCCACCATGATCACGTAGGATCGGTGCGATGGGAACTACCCCCCGTGGTGTGGGTCCTATGGGACCTCTCAGGGTGGCTGCTGCTAGCCCCCGCATCACGCCCACTAGCACCCCCCTCATCCAGCCACCTACATCGAGAGGATGTTGACTACTCAGTATCGCTCCCTCTCATGCGGCGCGACGATCCACCTCCAGTCAGCTCAGGTATCCGCCCATCGAGGCGGATAATCTCTGCCTCCAGCTCCAACCGATGCCAAACCAAGTCCATCTCCCATTGATGGTACATCACCAATGCATCATCACGCTGTGCCAGCTGAGTCCGTAGGAGATCCCTCTCCCATGCGGCATCTGTATCCCCATCCCATCGGTGGTACGCAGCCAATGCATTCTCCCGCTCCCAGCTGCATCCGTAGGAGATCCCTCTCCTGCAGCGCATCCCCGAGCTCCTCATCCCGTCTCCAGAGTAGACCCTCCAATCATGCTATCTCAACGTGAAACCCCACCTCCATACCCTCCGGGACCGCCTGAGGCATCGACATCTCCGAAATGGCAGGCTGCTCCAGCTCCCACTACTCCGGGATGTCCTGCATCTCCGACTGCTCCAGAACCCCAAAGTCATCACCCACAAAATCGTCAACCTCCACCATGTCCTCATCCTCCAGTGGAGCCCCCCAACCCTCCCTTGATGCCTCTGCATCCTCCCCACCTACTGCTACTGTGTCAGGACCTCCTAGAGGCCCCTCACCTCGCCACCGCCGCAACGTCCACCACTGGTCATACTCAGTGGTCACCCCGACGTTGTCCACATCAGGGACATCGATCATAGGATCCGACTCCTCACCCAGTGGCTCGATGATCGGCCAGGCCAGAGTCCTCTCGTCGCCCCGACGTCGATAGATCAAGGGCTCACCAGGTAACCCCTGGTGCACCCCAAACTATCATGTCACCCGGACGTATGGGAAGTACTCCTGCTCGGTCCCATGTTGCCCGATCAGCCATCTCCCCCTACGCACCCATCGAAGCCACTCTCCAGCCTCAGGCCAGGCTAGACAGTCCCGGTATGGGCACCAGAACACCTCCCCTGGAGCAAGCCAAGCGAAGGCATCAACATAGTGCCCTACGACACCTACCCACCATCGACTCTGCCCTCGCTCCTCTGACCTGTCGCCACAGTGCCGCATACCCTATCTCTCTGTCAACCATCTCTGCCCGAGTCATCCATGGCAAACCCAACGGCCTCTCCATAGCTATGTGCTGCCAAGCCCAACACTACAATAGGTAACTACAACCAATACCCTTTCGCCTTCGACAACGGACCTCGTACAACTCATCATAGAGCTATGCCAGCAGTGTCTGACCCCATCTCATAATCAGGGGCTCTAAAGTCGGACACTCCACCAGTCTGAAGACAACCTCCAGCAGGTTCCATGGGAACCTCGCACCTGAGGAGTCAGGCAGCAGCATGTTGGAGATGAGGGTCATCAGTAATGCATGCCTCACCCCCAACATGCCCCTCTCTAACCACCATCGTACCAGAATGCCACCAATCTGGCAGTCACCCTCTACCCTCTCCACTGGGCTATCCACACCCACCTCCGTCCCATGCCCGAAGCATCATGTCAGCACTATTGTCCACTGATCACGTGGCATAGTCCTGATAGGAAGCCCGTCTATCGAAATCCATAGAATCCGATAGACATCCTCGAGAGTCACTGTCATCTCCCCTGTTGGGAGATGGAAGGTATTGGTGCAGGGATCCCATAAGTTGATCAAGGCGGTCAGATATGCCCGATCCCCCACCACAGGCTCTAGTCGAGTCACATGCTTGAGCCCAAGGGCGTCAAGCCACTCCCAGTCCACCACAGTCAATGCCTCTCGGGCGTCAGAGAATACCGTCGGCTGACGGTACCGGCTCTTCACCACCTGAAAAACAAAAACAACACACAAACATTAAAAACATGAAAAACAACAAAGTTGTACAACAATAACATAAATATACAACAATGCATAAAAATTGTACAACAAACATAGTTAAATAAACTGTACAACCACATCTAACAAATGTATAGCTAAAAATAGTATAAACAAAAAAAAATAAATTCAAAATCATATTTGTCAGTACCTAGGGTTTTTAACTTTTGGTTCAAACTGATAAATACAAAAAAACAAACAAATTCAAAACAAACAGTTTGTCAGTTACCTAAGGTTTTTAACTTTAAAGTTTAAACTGACAGATAAACAAAAAAAGCAAATAAAATCAAAATCAATTTGTCAGTACCTAGGGTTTTTAACTTTTGGTTCAAGCTGATAAATACAAAAAAAAAACAATTTTTAGGTTTTAAAATAAACATCTGGGTTTTTAACTTTTGGATAAATAAAAAAAAAAAAAAAAACATGTCAGTTATCTAGGGTTTCTAACCTTAATTTGTACTGACAAAGCACAAGCAATAACAAAACTTAAACAATAGAATAAATAAATTTTTAAACTAGGTTTTTTTAACATAACTAGGGTTTTATTTTCTAGTCTCAAATAAAAACAGCCACACAACTAGGGTCATTTCAATCTAGGGTTTTTTTAACCTTAAAGAAAATAAAAAAAAAGAAAAAATAAGCCCATTTTTTAAGAGGTTTTCAACTAAGTTTTAACTAGGGTTTTTAAGCTAGGTTTTCAACTAAAAAAACAAATAACAAAGAATGCATTTAAATCTAGGGTTTTATATAACCTTAATGAAAATACAAAAAAATAATAATAATCAACTAAAAGCAATTTTTTTATTTTTTAGCCTAGGGTTTACCTTAGTTTAAAATGGAAAACAAATTTCAAAATAAATTCATTACATTTTTCACAAAATAAATTTGAACTAGGGTTTGTTTTAGTTTAAATTACAAACGAAATACAAAAGAAAGAAAAAAATCATTACGGTTTTAAAACTGTCAAATAAAACAACCAAATAAACGAGAAGGAGCACTCACCGGTCTCGCTTCGGCTCCGCCACTTGATCCGGTTCGTGAACTCATGGTGTCTAAAAAAATTTGGCAGTGCTCCGCTTCGCAGACTCGACCTCCTCCTCCTCACAGCTCCAAATCGCCAGAAAAACAAGTTGCAAATGAGCCCAAACCCTAGTTTTGGCCCTTAAATAGGCTTTTAGGCCTGTAATCGTTCCACCCTGGGATGAGCACTCTAGTTAGCGCTCATCCCACCCTGGGACGATTACAAAATTGGTATTCGTCCCACCCTGGGATGATTATAGAGCAAGAAAATAAAAAATAGCAAAAACTGCACCCAAATGCACAAAAAATAGCAATAAAATTACCAAATAAGAGTGCTTTTGCACTTGACATTATTGGCATGCAAAACATGTCGGGGTCACAAATCCTCACTATCCTACTCCCTAATAAGGCTACCATAGCGGTATCGGGAGGTTGATTTTGTTTGTGGGTAAAATTTTTTCTTTTTGAATTTCATCCCAAAACGACGTCACAAAAAGGGTCCAAACCCACCCAAAAATAACAATAAACTTTGTCGCAACAAGGCGCCTCTTCTTTGGCATTCAAAATAGACGTCGGGGTCACAAATCCTCACTATCCTACTCCCTAAGAAGGCTACCATAGCCGGACCGCTCCACGGGAGGATGGATTTTTGAGAATTTCATCCCCAAATGGCGTCCCAAAAAGGGTTAACACCCACCAAAAATAGGTCTAAATGTTGGGAAACTGCATAAGCATTCAAAGAAAAACAACTGAAGGCACCCTTACACAAGTCATCTTGGGTCAAGCGACTCGTCACTTTTCTCATGTAGGTCATTCCCTCATCGATTCGTCGCTTGAGGGGGTAGTCACACTTAGTCATCAATCAACAAATACACACCCAATCAAGGAAATGGCATGCATTCAAAGAATCATTGACAAAGACAATCACGCCCTTGCTTGGGGCAGCAAACAAGCAATAATCACAAGCTGATCAAACACTTGGCATTTGTGAATCATGAACTCAAGGTTCCCACAGACAAAAGGTTGCGCCCTTTGCCTATTCATGACTGATCAATGTCCAAGATCAAGTAACACCTCACCAAAAAAGGTTAACACTTGAATTAAGTTCCTTAGCTCGTCAGAAGCAAGGATTCAAGAATGCATGCCCTTTCCATACTTGGGGCATCAAAATTTGGTTAGGTTACTAAGAAACCCTAATCATTAGTGCTTTGGTTATCTATTTTTTCTCAACACTGTGCCACGCATAACGCATCCCAAAAAGGGGCATCTATAGACACCAAAACAACACCAATCCGATTATGTGGCTACAAACACTGATCGCACTGACATACACAGCCCCCAGGGCAGCCCCCAGAGGTTAAAAAGTGGTCCTAACCACTCTCACAGTAGTTTTGGAAGGTCAGAGGTCAATTTGGCACCTTTCAGGCACTCTGCTCCTTATTCGTTCCACCCAGGGACGATTACAAACTGGTATTCGTTCCACCCAGGGACGATTAGCAGCATTCGCCCCTGGGTGGGGCGAATAGCAGGTTTGATGGGCAAAAGGTCAAACCTTGACAAATGGCAGCTCAGATCCACCACTTAACTCCTCCTTCATTGCATGGGAGTGCGAGTGAGCATTTTTGAGCTCAAAGAGGCAGTCATAGAGGTAGTCATGGAGTCCTTAATCAGGGAGGAATCTTCTCTCCCCTGAGAAGGCATGATCGCCAAGTGGCACCTCTGCATGCTCATTCACAGAGACCCTCAAGTCTATAAAATGGTGAGTCTTCTCACCCCCCAAAAAAGAATAGGTCAGGAGCATTTGGAGCAATGGAGTGCTGTCGATTTACGTCCTCACCCTTTTGCTTGTGCCTTTCACATCCTTGATCTCTCTTTTGGAAGGGAGGTTATTGGGTGATTATTGGAAGCACAATCCGGACCCAAAACCTGACATTTGGCCATAGTATCCCACCCAAATTTTTTGAAAATACCCCACAAGAGGTTTTGGACCCATCCCAAGTGGATTGGTGCCGAAATCGGGCCCCAAACGATGGGCGTCCTGCCCCGGGCGCCCCTCGCACTGTTGCAGTCCTAATCGCCCCACCCCGGAGCGATTAGAAATCTGTAGCAGATTTCATTTCTATTTTTCTTGCATTTGTTTCTAGGTTGTTCAGATAGGCTTTCATTCAAATTTCATGTTATTCTGAGCAGTTTTGATCATGCTTTTGTTATTTCTCGCTTTCACTAACATGCAGGGAGCATCATCAGATTCTGGGCGATAGAGGCCGAATTGGCAAAATCTGACCTTCTGGGTCTTTCCAAAATACCCCGTTTTACCTAACCCCCAACTTTGCAGGTGATTTGGAGCCTCTCGGATGGGACATTTAGGAGGGTGCTTTCTGACATTTTGTTGCAGGTCTAATCGTCCCACCCCGGAGCGATTAGAAATCCGTGGTGAATTTCTTGATTGTTCCTTTTGTAGTGCCTTCTTGGTAATGTTCTCATGCCTCTGTCAAGTTTTCAGCTCATTCTGATATGTTTTAGTTATCGTTTTATTTATTTTATGCATGCACTAATCGTAGGCTTTGGGGATCGCATGTTTTACTTCATCCGTAGGTGCTACTAATCCTTTTCTGTTTCTCTGAACGTAGGATCTCGACATCGGAGGAGCAACAAGGAATCAAAGACATGTTCACGCAAGCGGCGATGACATTTGGCCCACCCACTTTACATGTGGGCACGCGAAAGAAAGCGTACCAATCCGTGGTGTAATAGAGCCCTACTTAACGCTCCTAGCCCCCGAAAAGGGAGGAGACGTATTGTAACCCGATTTTAAAGCAAATTAATAAAAAGGGTTGTACTCAACATTTTCTTTCTATCTTGTTTCAATTCGTTTATGTTTCTCTCCTTTCATGCATTTCAGTTCGTAGGACTTAGCGTTACGTTTTGCTTTTGCATACATCGCACTTGGCATTTCCGTTTTGTTTCGTATCCTCGTGCTTTCAATAATTACATTCTATCCTTATATCATGTTTTAGATATTTGGCTCTCCAAATACTTATATTATCTTTAAAAAACTTCTCCTTCTAGCATTATATCATTTCTCTTACATGTGCTTTCTCTAGATCTATGTTCCATGTGTTTTATTTATCTTAGAGTGCTTTATTTAGCTCTGTGTGCTTTCTTTGGCTCAGTGTACTTTCTCTAGAACTATATGCTTTCTCTATCCGTGTATGATTTCTATGGTTTTATGTGTTTTATTTGGCTTTTTGTGCTTTCTCTAGCTCTGTATTCTACAAATACCCTATGTGTGCTTTCACATAGGTGTTTGTGAATCTTCTCTTATATGAAGGTCTCTTGGACCTTTTTTATGATGCTAGAATTTTGGGCTTAAATAATTCAGGCCTCTTTTACTATGCAAGCCTCTTCGACCTCTTTCTTCAATGTAGACCTCTTGGACCTATTTTGTTTAATACATACCTCTTGAGCCCTTTATCTGCTATGTATTTCTTCTTGTAATTATGTCGTACCTTTTTCTTTATATGTTATTGTTTGTTGCTACAAATTCTTTGTATGTACTTATTTTTTCTCTAATTCTCTATTTTTATAGGAAAATTGAATGCTTTTATATCCTTGGAAGCTTTGAATGCTTTTATATCCTTGTAGTAATGTTGCTCTTTTGTTAGTCTAAAATCTTCAATATCTTAGGTCACACCTAATTATCCAATATGATTCTCTTACTTACTAGAGAACCCAATATTAATCTTAGGGTGACTCTACATATCCCTGAATGACTAAATTTCTCCTGAGTTTGCTCTTCCTCAATATTTAATATCTAACTTTTCTTCTAAGTTGGCTTCCTTTACCAAATTGTCTAAATTTTCTCCTAAGTTGACCCTTTCTATCAATATAGTTGAGTTCTAGTCTTCATTGCTTTTCCTTAAACCAAGGGAAAAGAGCCTAGAATCCAAATCCGGGTGACTATTCCTTGTCCCCTCAATCTCTACTCAATTAAAACATTAAAAATAAAGTCCAAGTCTACACTGCCTTCAAAGTGGACAGACTCTAAATTAACTTTATAAAAAGTGGAAAAAGTTAAATATTGATAATGGTGGCTAAAAAATTAACTCTATCAAAATGGATAGAGTTAGGTGGTAGATTTGATACCACTATTGGTTTTTTAATCCTTACTACCACAAAATATCATAGGTCCCAATATAAAATAACCATAATATTAAAGGTCAAAATAATAATATAATGAGTAGAATAATATATGAACAAATTAATATGTATATCAAGTCCTATATAATAAATAAAATAACATTCATTTATATAATAAAATATGAATGTAAATATCCCAATTCATTTGTGAACTATGCATGAAAAAACTTACAATATTAATTGCTCAAAATCTATATACAATATTTATTCCATTTCTTTTTATTACAACTTTGTAATATGATATTTGGATTACATTCTCATGGGATATTATCTCAATAATATAGCCATAGTAGTGTGACTCTTCACATACTTGACTATTGCTCTCCATATGAAAAATACCATGACCTTTGGCTTATTATATTGCCACTTGCATACTAGACTCTTCATTTTATCTTTACATGCACACTAGACTTTATGACACTTGCACACATCTACATGACTCTTACACTTCTACATGCACTCCTAATATAAGATACTTGTGCACATCCTCACATTACATATTTTCACACTTACGTACATGACAATTGTGCATATTATTTCAATCTACACTTGCACTCTAACTCATATGACACTTGTGCAATTCTTACACATTGGAATATTACATGAAACACATGCATTTCCTACACATTGAAACTTACATAAAAGAGGAAATATAAATAACACATCTAAAATATAGACTCAACCCTAATTTATAACATATTTACAATTGTACCATGAAGGTATCATGGGGGTACATTAGCATGTGCCAAATAATATAATATACCTCACCAATTTCCATGTCCATCCTATAATAAGAAATCCCTTAATCCTTCCTTGATAGTATCCATGCACACTATAAAATATTTATCTGGATATGGTATACTTAAAAACATGTAATAGTCAACAACTATTGTAGATCTTGAAATTCCACCTCACACTTCTCTATCCAAAATAATTTTTTTTTCTCTACCTAGATGTGATATATTAGATATTCTAGAAATTTGTAAATAAATATTCAATAGTATCCTACCAATCCCATAAAAATTTTAACTTCGAGAACATTTGTAGGGGTTGACTAATATAATACGGACTCAATCATTGTTGGGCCAGTTGATATTTCTTTTTCCTATATGATATGCCCTAGGTATTTTATTTATTCTTTAAAGAAGGAACATTTTGAAATATTAGGATATGACTTATGTTTTCTAAGATATTATAGAACTTATCTCATGTTCTTCTCATATTCCTATTTATTATTGAAGTAGATCAATATGTTATCAAGAAATATGAAAATAAACTTATAAAGGTACTTATTGAATACACTATTCATCAAACACATAGATATTAATAACACATTGATTAGTCTAAGAGAAAAAACTATAAAATAATGGTGCTCATAGTGTGTCTTGAATAGTGTCTTATGGATACCAATTCCTTGATGTGCAATTGATGATTCCCTAATTTCAAATCAATATTTGAAAATATCATTGCTCCTTTTTATTTGATCAAATAATTCATAAATATGAGGAAAAGAGAACCTATTCTTGATCATATCCTCATTTAACTATCTATAATCTATGTATAGCCTCATCGATCCAAACTTATTCTTAAAAAAAGTTATAGGATCCCCCATGGCAACACACTTACGTGAATCAACCCTTTATCTAGTAGTTCTTGAAATTTTAGTTTGAATTAACTTAACTCTATAATTTTCATCCAATAAGGCATCTTAGATATTGGTTTAGCATGGTGTCAATTGAGAAATAAATATCCCTTATAGAAGGCCACCCTAGCAAATCATTAAGGAGGATATGTTTGAACTCCTCAAGAAATAGATGAGAATGTATGGGTATTTCTTTCTTCTTATCCTAATTATCTTAAATCATGATAGCAAACAATTGACATCCCTTCTTAAAAATTCTTTTGATTTACATTGTTTATATCATTTTTAAATACATCAATAATGTAAATTTTCGCCACTTTAAAATTGTATGGGTAGTTCTTTTAGCATTCTTTTAGCTAGTTTAATTATCCACTTTAAAACAATGTTGTCTCAATAATTAAAATCTTTAGATTTTTTCATCATCCAACCCTAAGAATTTTAATGGATCTATTCCTTTAAATTCTTAAATATATATCTATGACTAGATATTTGATTATTTTAATATTTTTGGTCCTATACTAGTTGGAATTCATTTTATCCTCTCTATTATTGCCCACCCACATTTGGATTTTTTGGAAGTCAATAGTCTCTAGAACTTGTTCTAATTATATATGTTGTTCAATTCTTAAATTTTCCTAATTGTAATCCAGTATAGAGTCCTCTTGATTTTTTTCTCTTTGATCCCCCATATAACAACTACTCACTAGGTTGTTAGTTTAATTTTTTCCTTTCCCTCTTTCAACATTGGTTCTACTACTATGATAGGTAATTAGTGTCCTCTCTTCTAAAGCAACATTTATAGTTAGAGTAGCATAGATTAAGAATTTATTGAAGATAAATACATTCAATACAAGGACAAAGTATTGCAACACAAGCCTTGATACCAGATGTAATTACCCCTAATTGGCATTAAAACTCAACTTAAATTTTGATCAAGTAGATATATTTAATAGAATACTAAGAATTCCTACTTAAAAAAATATGTGTAAAATTTCTTTTAGAGATGGATAAATTATATTAATAAATTTTTATTTCAAAAAAGAAATTTAGTAGTTATATCTTTAGAAGGACAAACATTTGAACATAGAACAACCTAAAATTCTACATTTAGTGAATATAATCTAGAGCCAATAGTTGTAGTATATTATTTTATAATTCTTTATATAATGACTTTTTATATTCTCGATGAACCACCTTTTATACAAAATAATACTCCATAGGGTATTTATTTAGACAAGGCAAAAGTTCTCTCATGATAAGATTTACATGATAAAAAAATAATGTATCTAAAGGTGATATTCATTTAGTCAAAGTTGGAGACTCTAATTGCTAATATTCATTTAGTCAAATTTGGAGATTAATTTTTACCTATAAAATATTTTTTAGACTGTACTCAAGTTCCATACTTGGGTACCAAAAGCATATTAAGCTATTAATGTTTACTTAAGTTAAACCAAACTTACTAAGGATATCCTTGTTTGTCCAAACTTGAATTTACTTGAAGAAGGGTTGTTTGGTTGAAGCCACATCCAACCAAGGAAAAGTATAATAGTCAAATATGTTAGCTTTAGATTAACTCATAGAAAGCTTTATCCAAGATCAATGATAAATCAAATAATTACCATTAATCAAAATAACTATGAATATCAATATAATAACAATATCTCACAAATATAACTCAAATATACACAATATCATAGGATTACAAGATTGATTTAGATTGATTACATTTCTTGGAGAGAGATCTCTAATATATAATATTACATGTCTTTTCAGTACACTAATTGTTGCTCTCCTCTAAAATTTTGGAGATGCATCCTTTCATATTCATCATATGAAGATAAAATTCTCATATTACCACATATCATGTGACTCTTCATTCTCTCTTGACACCTTGTACTTTCTCTCATATTGACACACATTATTTAAATCATCTACCAAATAATACTACAAGGGGGCTAAATAATGTAATACACTTTTTGCCTTCATTATTTGATTATTATTTGTGTTCATTCTTTAACTTTGACTTTGGCATGGCTGGATATATGCAATCTCTCTTATTTATGTTTATCTCTGGATCAATGTATCTGAATCACCTCTGGGTCTCTATCTTTGGGTCATTACCACTGGATCTTCCTCTGGGTCACTTCCACTAGATATCACTCTAGGCCATTGCTACTAGATCTTCCTATGGATCACTACCTCTAGAAATCTACCTCTAGATATCTGGATTATCATTGTCTTTGGGTCATCCACTAGAATATTTATAAGATCATATCTGTAGGATCATCACTACAGATGATTTCACTATAGACAATCTTCCAATCTATTCTTGGGTTATAATACTCTTAGCAAAATTTTATCATACTTGGTTTCCTTTTGTAGAAACCATACAACATTCCTTTTATCTTATCATATTCATTCATATTTATCCATCCACAATCGATTTTTAATCTATAGTTTTTCTTTTCTTTTTATAGACAAAATATTTGTGAATGATTATGTCCTCCATAAATTTTACAACTATGGAGATTCCAAAATATCTCTATATTATCTCCATATCTACCACAATTATTGCATCTATTCTCTTTTACAAAACTCCTTTTACCATTTTTCCTTCATTGTCATTGATTTTATCAGTCCTTGTTATAGATTTGATGTCACAATTTCTTGTCATGAATTTAGTTCCTGATTCCTTGTTGCTTGGTTGTCCTGTATATCCAAGACCTTAATTTTTTATCTTATTATTGGTACAATTGGTTCTTTCATTACTTGCCCATGTTTTCTCAAATATGTATCTTTATATCCCATTTTACTTAACAACTTTGAACTAATTCTTTTAGTATACCTTTCAAAATAATTAAAAAGATCATTAGACTGATCTCTATTGATATCAACACAACTATGAGCACCACTATCTCTATCATCATTCAAATCCATATCATCATCAATTTTGATAGCATAAACTTTTTCTAAACAATCACAAATTTTATTCAAATCCTTTGTATCACATGTATCATATATTTTTACAATAGGTTATTCTATCTTTGTCATGAATTTAAATCATGAGTATCATTGCTTGCATCACAATTATAACTTGCATACATTCCTTTTTGATAAAGATCACTAGTATCACAACATGTATTTACCATCATGGGATTTAAATCATTTGTATCACAAAAAACATCTTTCATCATTGATTTGTTTCCTAATTTTTCAACCTTTCCTTATTTTATAATCTTAGAAACATTTAGAGTAATTATTCCCTTATAGATTATTCTCCATAGATTAACAACTATAGTAACAAATATTCATAACAATCATTAGCATCATTAAGAACACTTTGCATGTATTTTTAAGCATTAGAAATTCTCCCTGTTCTACTTCATTGGTAATATCAACAAGCTTATTTTCTAAATTTGTAGTCATTTCCTCTTGCTTTCTATTCTTACCTTTTAGAACTTCATTAGAAATTAATGATATACATTATCTTTCCTACATCATTAAGTAATGTGAAAAAATCTTTATAGTCTTTAACCACGCCATCAAGTTTTATACTTAGATAATTTTCAAGTATTGAAAAGCTTTTATATTTGGCTTCTCTCATGATTGATTGCAAGACTTTCTTTTCCTTCAATGATGTATCCTTTTGTTCATTTTTGTTATCATGTTTTGAGTATAATATTTTAAATTTTGTAATATTTCCTTAGTATTTTCTTGTGAGTAATCTTAAACATAAATTTTTTCTTCTTGAAAACACAAGTTTTCTATTTCAATTATTTTTGACAACTCATATATTTTTAGTTTTTGTGTTTCTATTTTTTGATCATTTATTTTTTGTTTCACTTTTTTTTTCTTTGCCATGTTCCTTTGAAGTTGAAAACCTTATGTCTCCCTATTTCTAAATAAATAAAATAATGAATTCTTTGCAAATTTATATTTTCCTAAGGTTTGAGGTTGAAACCCTTTTATCTCCCAAATAACTAAATTTGCAAATAATTCAATAATTCAAATAATTTTTCAAAAATGTATGAAGTTGAATTCCTTATGTCTCCCTAATTAATTAAAAACTAGAAAATATTTTTTTTGTAAATTTAATATTCCTAGATTTGAAGTAGGCTTCCTTATCTCTCCAAAATTAAATAATTTACAAAAAATAAATAAAAAATAAACCTTTTAAATATTTAAAAATAGAAACAAGTTAATTATTAATGCTACTTATCACTCCAAAAAATTCTTAAACAAATAAAAACTTAAACACACTTATATCTCCAAAATAAATTTAGAAAAACTTTATAAAAATAAAATAAAAAAACAAAATTATATTCCTTATCACTCACTTAACTTTACATAAATCTAATATAATTTATCAAGTAAACCCTAATTTTACTTCCTTGAAGGTGTGAATCCTTATGATGACTTTGGTTTTGGAATTTTAAAAAATGTCTTATTGTGCTTCTTGATTCAAGCGTGTGAGAATGTTAGGAAGAAATTGCATGGGCCATTACTTGAAACCTTACAAAATGAGTGTTACTAACTCTGTCATTTATTGTCCTTGCCTCAACATATCATCTAGAGCACAGTGTTATAGTTAGAACTCAATATTCCAATGCTTGTAATATTCAACTGTTTCACTTTCCTTGGTGCTTGAATATGGCATTTGGTTCTTCAACACTTGGATTCTAATTTCAACATCCAAGTGACTATTGATTTTTCTAGCTCTTCCACTCTTCCAATATCCAAATAATGTTGAGATTCCTGTTGACTCTTACACTCCCCTTTAGTGGTTTTTATGTGACACTTCAATGCTCCTCTCAGACTACAAGGGTGACCCTTAGATGTTGTTTTTGAAGCTCCTTTTTGGCTCCAAATGGTAACATTTTCAAGTTCCTTGCTGATTATGATGACGATGTTTCTATGTTGGTGTTTGGCTTGGGTTATGTAGTATTCCAATGAGTACTACTATACTGTGCTAAAATCGAAGGACAAATCTACATTTGGCTTGAAGGACTTCCTATTCTCCTATTAATATTGTATTCTTCCATGATTTTCTTACATGATAGGCTTGTTTTTCTAATATTATTTTCTTCCTTATTATTGCAAGTGTAGACATCTAGCTCTCTTACTATGGTGTAGGAGATTTAAAACTTTTAAAGATACATTTATCTCCTAACAAAGGCACACTTAAATATTACATTTAATCATTAATTTTACACCTTTCCTTTGCTATTCTTAGACGTTCTTTTCAATGATAATACTAAGGTCGATTTACTGTAAATTTTACTGCTTCAATGATGTCTGATTTATGTGTTATCTAATATCATTTTTATTTCTTTAAATATATCTTGAACCTGCAAGCTTTAATCACAAATATCTTGAGCAATATGTTATCTTCTTGAATGCTAAATTATCCTACAAGTTATAAACTTACTACCTTACAAATATGTTTTAGAAACATAGTTCTATTCTTGATTGAAGCTATTTTTATATTAAGAGTATTCAATATCTTTCTATGCTTTTTTTATGCCTTGACTTCATTGTTGCTTTCTCTTCTTAGGTCTTGTCTAGAAAATGTTAGAATGTATTTTTGCTTCCTTCTTGCTAATATAGGTAAACTTTGATGCAGGTGCCTTCGTTCCTCTCTAGATTAGGTATTATTCATTGGCTTATGCACTCTTCATTGGATTAATGCTCAAAAACAACTATTCACTATCTTTTCAACTCATATACAACATAGGTGCTTGTTGTCACATTCTACTCTCCTCTGCACCTTCCAAGCACACTATTCAAAAATTAGTTTGCAACACCTTCAATTATTTCCTCACGTTCTTAATGAATCAATATCCTTTCACCTTCAACACCAGAGTCTTATCAACACCTCAATCGTAATAATTATCTCAATATAATAGTAGTTTCCTTACATTAATATCCTCCACTCAACAATATTTGCAACATAGTAGTCGTTCAACTTGGATATCTCATCCTTCTTCTCACAATAATATCTTCATCATGCTCCTCAATATTATTCAACATCGTAGTCTCTTCTATGTAATAATATTCACTTCTTATCTTTTATAATCTTCTCAACACTATCTTCACTCTCTCTAACAAGCTCAAGTGTCCATAAGGCTATGATACCACTGTTATATTTCTTGATAAATTAACTCACAGAAAGCTTTATCTAGGATCAATAATAAATTAAATGAATGCTATTAATAAAACTAATTATGAATCACAATAGAAGAACAATATCTTACAAATATAACTCAAATATACACAATATCATAGGAATACAAGAATGATTCATATTGATTACATTGCTTGGAGAGAGATCTCCAATTTATAATATTACATGTATTTTCAGTACTTTGAATGTTGCTCTCCTCTAATAGTTGGGAGATGCATCCTTTCATATTCCTCATATGAGGATAAAAATATCATCTTGCAATATATCAATTGACTCTTCATTCTCTCTTGACACCTTGCACTTTATCTCTTAATGATACATATATTATATAAATCATCTACCAAACAATACTTCCAATAAAATAATGTAATACTTCCAACAAAATCTAATTTAATATAGAACTTTTATACTATATTTATACAATTATATTATTTTTTTAGAGATAGAGCATATGACATCATTTGGATCATGTAAATGTACCTTGCTAGGTACATACTTAGGACATTAGATTAATTTAAGGGGAAGTTATCTATTTAATTCATGCAATGTAATTATTGCACAAGTGTTAATGTGCAAGCTATATATGTGCAAGGTGTCCCTTATAAAACTAGGTAGAGTGTTGGACAAGGAACCTATCTTCCTATATAAAAAGGGTCTCATTGTAACAAGTTGTGAACAAGCTCATAGTATATTCGTAGGTAGTAGCATAGTGTTGTGTGGATCACCATATATTGATGATAGGTGAAATGTAGTCCAATAGCTTTATTCATGGAGTGTCCATTTCCTCAATAGCTACATTGTATTCATTTTTTTCATTTCTATTTATAGTATATTTCAGTCATCTTGTAGATTTATTTTCTTTCATATTATTTTGCATCTTGTGATTGCTATCTCCCATTGCATCCTACATCAAAATATAATAGTGCTATTAGAGCCACAGTAGATCTAACCACAATAGATCGATATGAAAACCACCATTATCATCAAGCTTGAGTTTTTTGTCAACCTAACACACCTTTGGACCAATCATTGTCAAAAAATCTCAAAAGAGTCTAGGTGGTAGAATTAGGGAGAGCCAAAAGTGAGGATTGAAAGAAATATCAGTTTCAAAAATTTTGATATTACATTTGGCTAGAGTCTTTCCACAAAGTTGTAGGAAAAAATCATGAAGACTAGGACTCAAAATTCAATCCACTAGATTGATAAATCAACTAGTGAAGATCATTCAAGATATCTGGAATTTGTTAACTATTGCCCAAAGTTTCTTTTGTTGCAAAAAATTAATTCTCATATGATTGGGATACCTCCTACAATAGAAAGCTAGGATATTTTAACTTCATTACCCAAAGGTTGACATGCCTTCATAGTGCATAGATTAGTTCCTTGTGCAAGAAAATAATACTATGGAATAAGACTCCTGGAGAAGAGTCATGGTGAAGTTAGGAGACTGGAGATCTCCATTGCTATATTGAGAACTTCAAAGAAGAAAAAAAAGACCATATAAGCCTTGATCCAGAAGAAAATGCCATATAAGCCTTGATATAGAAGAAAAGGCCATAGAAGACTTGATCTAGAAGAAAAGTCCACGAAAGTCTTAATCCTACAAAAGAGTCCAAATAAGGGTTCCTAAACCAGAAACAAGATTCCAAAGAAAATTTCATGAAATAGGAGGTTGATGATCTCCTTTCAAAGAAGCTGAAGAGATCAGGAGAAGATCTCATTGAATAACTTCCAATCTTGGAAGAAGGACTAGGAGAGTCCTGCTCGAATCTAGAAGTAGCAAAATAAAATATCTAGAAGATCTCACCACTAACACTTATGGAAATAAAAGGTTAAAGAAAATGTCTCAAGGAATACTATAAGAAGCTACAAGATTAAAGATCTTGGAAAGGTCTCAATGAGCATTCAGTAAAAGGCTTGGAGAGCCTTATTAAATAAATCATCAAAGGAGTTACAAGGAGAAATCATTAGAGAAATTCACTATAGAAGATAGTGAAAGATTTGGGATAATTATTGCCATATGACAACAAGACAAAAAGCATAATAAGAATTTACAAAGGAGTATCAAATATCATAAGAATATTCAAAAGACCTCAAGATATTAAAAATATTGAGAAGATGATCTTTATTGAAGTTAGAATTCGACAAGAAGACTTGAAGACAAGAGAAGCCTACCAAATCTAAGAGATTTAAAGATTATCTCTCACAGAAATAAGGCACCATTTCAGAGACAAAGACTTCTCCAAATGTATAACAAAATAAGAATATTGCTTTAAGGATTAAATCACCAAAACCTAGGCTTATAGAAGAAAGTTTGAGATCACTTTTTGGTGAAGAAGAAACTGAGCAGTGAGATCCTACTCAAAGTAGTGAATTGGTGATCTTAGACACCAAGAGCTACATCCTCTATAAAAGCTACAAAAGAGCTACAAAATATTAAAAAAAGGTAATAAACTATTAGTGCAAGTAGATTCATTAATTGGTTTAGTTATTAGATTTATTAAAGCACCTTATATTGGATTAGAGTTGCAAAAGAGGAAAATAAAATTACAATATTCAAATTTTCTTTTAAGGTTCATTTGAAAATTAGATTTGGAGTTGATTAGATTACAAAATTGCAACTATCTACCAACTACCAAATATCTACTTTGGAAAGAAAAATAAGACTAGTTTCTACAACTTTATTTTTAGTGAAATTGTAAAATAATTCTTGAGGATTCATTTCAGATTATTCTTTATTAGTTGCAGTAAATTGATTAAGTGAACTTATAAGTTATTTTGAGAGTTGATTGGAGTGATAAGGTGAGATTTTAAGTGCATTAAAAGTGAAATATTAGTGGGTTCATTTGAAATACTATATTACTCTTAAAAATCTTAGTGTTTGTGTTCTTGAGAAGGGCACAAAATCAAATTAGCATCAAGTGTCTAAAAATACATGAGTGCACCAAAATATGCAAATTTTAGTGGCCAAAGGAAGCCACAAAAATCAGCTCAATCCTTCAAATTTTGGAGAAGAAAATAGCCATAAAAAATCATCAAGGATTACCTCAAATCAAGACTTGGTGAGTCTTAGATTCAAAGAACTATAAGTGTGATATTGCATCTACAAAAGTGGTTTTTAGTTGGGTTCATAAAACCAACAAAAAAGAGAGTTACATTTTCAGAATAAAATCTCCAACAATCTGCCATAAAATACAAAAATTAGGAGTGCAAAAAGGTGCAAAATGGGTGTTTTTATATACCAAAATTATTAGATATTGTTGCACCATTCTAAGCTATTTTACACAAGTGATAAGGCAAATTTTGAGGTGCCACAAAGGCACACTATCACACTTCGAGCATAGCAAAGGAGCCTCTAAAAAGGCTCACATCTTCTCCATTCTGGATAGTCAAGCCTACAAGCCTTCAAGGGATAACACAGGGAAAGAACAATGTCATATTTGAGAGAAATATTATCTAAAAATAAGGAAATACATAACAAGTTCAAAAAGGAATAAAATAAGGTAACAAAACAAAAGTGGAAAGGAGGACACAAATCAGCATGTTGAAGGAAAAAAGAATAGGTGCTAAATCCAAGGTTTCAAGCTTGGAGAAAAATGTCTACCAATAGGAGCACCAATATCAGCTACAGAATCACCATTGGAAGCCCCATAGAATCAAGGGATATCACGCTATCTAACGCCCACATTGAAGCACCTACAAAATATAGAAGTTGCTTGCTCTCTAAGAAACTTAACAAGCAAAAGAATAAGCATATGAAAGAAAATAGGAGGTATATCATTCATCTTGGAGCGTTATAACAAAAAGTCACATGTAAAGTACCACTTGGCACAAAAATCCTAAGGTTCCATCTACATTCATAATGTCCAAGAAACAAAGGATTACTTCAAGTGCTCAACCAAGGGAAGTTACAAAGAATAAATAAGAGGTTACATTCATATGAGTGTCACTTGTCCAAATTTGGAAGATTCTAGGAGCGCCCATCTTGGAGAGGAAGTCAAGCGCTCACCAAGAAGACTATAATATCTCATACATTATATACAAGAGCAAGACAAGTGCTTAGTAACTCCCATCTACTCCTCAAGTGCCTATGAAATGTAACTATCATGCAATTTATCATATTTGTAAAGATTATTGCTCCATTTAAAGGGTTCAATGACCAAGGGAGTTTGAAGCACACATATTCATTCAAAGCACTTCACACATGGTAAAATTACAGCATGGAGGAAAGTGAAAGAGCATTTAAAGAAAGGAGCCAAAAAGTCATAGAATTTGGGTGCCATTATTCAAGATCCAAAACCAAGAGAAATCCAAGGCTATCCATTGGTTGAAGCATCCAAGGAAAAATATGTTGGCATTACTATCGTTCATGCTAGAATACTATACCAAAAATTATGGATATCAACATTGCAAGGTAAGGAATAATTCCCATTATAGTTTGATTTCATTCTTGGGAGTTATAAGGATTATATACTAAGGTTGAAACTTAGAGAAATCAAACACATTGAAAGAAAAATTAAAAGGGAATTGAGATATCAAATTAATTAATTATTTTCAATATTAAACATTGGAGTAATAAGGGTTTCTATTGGAAAAATCAAATTAATAATATTTGTAAATATTATTGTGTTATAATTTTCTATATTTGGGAGCTATAAGGGTTACAACACCAAATTAGGTTATTGAAAATTAGAAACACTAAAATAAAATCCTAAGGGATATTAAAAGAGGTTATTAAGGTTTTTGCTAAGGTTGGAAATTTATAATATTCTTGTCTCAAAATTTCACAAAAAGAGACAAAAGAAATCCAACATTAAAACCTCTTAAAAATTGGAAAAGTGCTTAGTTAAATAGGAGTAATAAGGTGTTAGAAAATTTAATTTTGATATTTACAAAACATGATAAAATCAACCCAAAATTTAACTAAATTTTATAAAAGCACTATATCATATTAAAAATTCACTAGGGAGTCATAAGATATTCTATAAAACTTGATAATAGTAGCATCTACCAAAGATTATCAAGTTCTAAACCCATTTGGAAGATATAATATTTTTACAAAACCTAAAATTCCATTAGGTATATATGCTCTCATTACTAGTGAGATATAAGGAAGTCTACAAACATAAGGATTAATAAAGGTTTTATCAAATCAATATTATATATTAGGGAGTTATATCCTTCCATATCTAAAGCTAGGGAGCTATAAGGATGTCTACTTCTCAAAACACAACAAAGACTAATAATTCCTTCAAAAAAGAGAAGGCTAGTGTCATAAAACTTGGGATCATGAATCTGCTCATGAAATATAAAGGAATGTTAGACTTAAATCCAAAGGCAATTCATAGTGAAGCCTTAGAAGAAAACTTTGATACTATGGAATGTTATCTTCAAGGCCATCTAAATGAAGCTATTGATAATGGAAAAAGTGACATTTCACTTTCCTTAGAATTTGTGAGCATATTATACATGGCATTGATCACATATAAACAATATAACGATGAAAATGTAGAACAAAAAGGATTGATAGAACTACTAAAAAATAAGACAGAATTAAATGAATCATATCTAGGAAAAAAATTTCAATCCTCATGCAGCATTGGTACTTCAAGTTCTACTAATTCAAGATCATATAATGATGGATTAAGAGGTTGTTTAGAAGCTTCTGTACAGATTGAATATACAAAAGAAAAATATTCTTTACAATAACCAAGTAGCAACACAAACACCTATGAAAGCAAAAAGACAAGATTAAAAGACAAAGCTAAAGAAGAAGAAGACAAAGCAAATAAAGGAAGAATACAATGCAAACACAATTGAAATAAGAACCTTTAGCTACAACTTACTTTGCATCATATGAAGACACAAATTACCTACTAAACTTGATCATAGTAAGCAATGAAGGAGAATATAAATTCCACTATCCAATGGAAGAAGATCCACATTGAAGACTAAAGTCTTCAATACCCAAGTAATGTAATACAGGGGGTGTTAGATATAGAGCATATTACATCATTTGGGTTATGTAAATGTACCTTTCTAGGTACATACTTAGGATATTAGATTAATTTAGGGGGAATTTATCTAGTTACTTCATGAAATATAATAAATGCACAAGTGTCAATGTGCAAGCTGTATATATGCAAGGTGTCATTTGTACAACTAGGTAGAGTGTTGGCCAATGAACTTATCTTCCTATATAAAAGTGCCTCATTGTAACAAGCCGTAAATAATCTTATAGCATATTCATAGGTAGTAGCATAGTGATGTGTAGATCACCATTTATTGGTGATGGGTGTAATGCATTCTAGTAGATTTATTCATGGAGTGTCCATTTCCTCCATAACTACATTGTATTAATTTTTGTCATTTCTATTTATAGCACATTTTAGTCATCTCAAATATTTACTTTCTTTCATATTATTCTGCATATTGTGATTGCTATCTCCCTTTGCATACTACATCAAAAGCTAACAAATTCCCCTTTAATAAACTAAAGTACTCCATAAGAAAGGATTAACTTCATTACCCTATGATAATAAATAGGATACTACCTTCTAATTCCAAGAAATTAGCCATAGAAAAATGGATTTTACAAACACAAGAAAAACATTACAAAATGGATTTTTTTTGTAATATTAATAAAATTTGGTTGTCTCCAAGGTAGGTTTCTTTTCTCAAGTGCCAACTTCCTCATAAGTTCTAATTAGATGCAAAGTGATTTACATGTAAAGTAGATGGATTGTCTCATAAGTTCTAATTGCTAGAGTTATTTTCTAGCAATTCAAGTGATTTTCTCACTTTCTAGAGTAAATTTGTCATAGACCTATAAAGGGGTAAAAGGACAAGCATGAATCCTAAGAAAAATCTTTGAAAATTAACTTTTTATCATTTAGTGGTACACTAACTCATTTTTAAATCCTTCTAAGCTTATTAGAGGCATATTTATAGGTATGTAACATGTGGTGCCTAAGTTTCATAGATATTCCCCCAAATGTTTGATTTTACTAGGATTAATAGTTTCTCAATCTAGGTAACTTAGGAGTAATGTCCAACTACAGATAGGAGCTATAGGCTCTATTGTAAACAATTTTTGGCTATGATAATTTAGAGATACACTCTTTGAAACTCATATTGTGCTTTAATGTCATGTGATTTTTAATAAATTAGAAATCACTTATGCATTCCATTAGTGGTACCACCCCTTTTGTTTGCTAAGCATGTGGTGATTGAAACATTTCACTTTTTTACATCTTGCCATTCACTTATAATTTCATACTTAATGAATGGGAGAACTTTGATGTTATTCAAAATATCATGTGTTGATTAATCACTTGCACTTCCTCACTACATTTAAAACCCATATTATATTTAAATAACTCAAACTCTTAATGTTTTATGCATGTTTATTTTTACACTTTATTTTTCATGCAATTAGCGTAGGTTAGTGTAGGAGAATTTCTATAGGTAAAGTTAGGATCCAAACTTAATCCAGAGGTTGGGAGGAGCCATTAGTACTTCCTTATATTTTTTTTGAAGTTATAATTGGGGTGCATCATTAAAATAAAGATTAGAAAAATTTTGCAGTTCAACATAATTTCTAGCATACTTGATGGGATTAACCCTCATTTTCTAATATTTTTTCTCAAATTTGACTGAATTCCTCAAACTTTATGTCAATTTTGCATTCATAATTAATAAATCAATTGACTCATAATTGGTAATAATAGAAAGGTAATAATAGCTCAATAATATGACAATAGAATATTTGGTAATAATAGCTCAACAATTATTATGGTGAAACCCCCACCCTTCCAACAAGTGGCATCTCTCCTATGGTTCAAAGAAATTATTGATGTACAAAATAAAGATTATAAAAATAAAGGAATAAAGGATGAATAAGATCATGAGTTAGGTGATTATTCCTCAGATATAGATTTAGAGTCCATAAAATATTATTAGGTATTTAATTTACCCCTCAAAGAAGAAGAGTCTACGAAGGGATCAAAATTTGAGTCAAAATAAAAGGGATTTAGGTTCCTCCTTGTGGGTGTCCTATTTGTGGATATGACAAAGGAAAATATACAATCATATCATCAAGCATCAGTACCTCCATAAAATGATTAATTGAAGCATACAAGAGAAATGGGAAGAGGAATTGAGCCAAAATATGAAGGAGAAAGAAACACTAAAAAATATAAATAATTGACATGTGAATCCCCTTTATAAAGGTATTTTACTTATTCAAAGAAGAAACCTTAGAAGTAATTATCTAGCTACTAAGATTTCGTGTGAGATTCAAATCACTATGAGGACTAAAGTACCTAAGGTTTCTAAATATCATTTTCCCTTTCCAAGATATCATAGTGTGTGGTATTTATAAATTTTCAAATGAAGGTGAAATATTTTCTCAAATAGAACATGAGAAACATTGATCAAAGTAAGCATTAATACTAGATGTCAAGGATGCAATCCTAGAAGTAGATAATATACAATAAATTGAGAAGGGTTCACCTACAAATTGTATCATAGGGGGGAGTATTCCAATAAGGGGAGGTGAAATGGGAGGTTTTAGGATGAATTCTAGAGTTTTGTAACTATTTTGATCCAGTTGTATGATTTGCCACTGTACAATTTACAAAACTCATAAAAAGGGACTATACAATTCCAAATCATTCAATTGTATGGTTATAACTGTACAACACCCTAAACTATATGATTTTCCAATCGTACAATATGCCAAAACTTAGTTTATAGATAAAAACTTGGTAGTTTTGCAATCGTTCATTCTAAAACTCTTATTTTCCACCTTGGACAAGTTCAACTATGCAATTGTGAACACAAAACAAGGTAAATTATCAACTGTACGGTTTAGGGAGGCTGATTGCATGATTTGTAGAAAACCCTTTCTACAATTTCTCAATCTCAAATCTTCAAAGTTATATGTAAGAATTCATCATAAAAAATATAGATTAACTCTACTGGTGAAATTACCACTATAGTAGTCTAACAATGTTGGAAATATGTTGAATATTTTCCATGTTATTCTGGTTGGGCTAGCACTAAAAGGTACTGGACACTCTATACCTATACTTTCTAGGGTTCGTCCACTGATATTTTTAGGGTTTAAGTTATTTTTAGATCCATATGGTATTTTAGGGTTACTATATTTGAACCCATGCTTTTTCATCCATGATATTGTATAAATTTGTGCATGTACCTTTGTTATATATATCACACTTGCATTAAGGTTTGGAGAGAAAAAATAAGAATATTATTGTATTGAAAATAGTCAAGTTAATGCAATAATAAGATAATACTATGTTGGTTTTTTTTATATTGAGGGTTTCCAAGATAAATATTGTGTGAATTTGCTATCTTCTTCTTTTGATTTTGTTATTACTGCTTTTCTGATTTATTTTATCAGGGCTATTCATTTCTCTTCATTTGGTATCGGAGCTAGGTCGTAGCTTTGTTTGAGGAGTAAGGGTTTCAACCCTATAATAAATTAATTCTTGAGTGGGGAGTTGTATGCGAAAGGATCCAGATAAAGAAGATAGATGGGAAGAACATGAATAAATATTGAAAAATTTAATGGACATAATTTTGAGTTGTGAAAACTCAATATGGAGGATTTGTTGGTTGATATAGATCAGTGGATTACAATCTCGAGAACAAAACCAACATAGATGACAGATGAGGATTGGCTAAACATCGATAGAAATGTAAGAAGCTCTATTAGATTGTGCTTATCTGATTTGGTATTGTTGAATGTATTTATAGAGACCACAACAAAGTTGTTATGGGAGAATCCGAGAACATTGTATCAAATAAAGTCACTGGTAAATAAACTCTTTCTTTGAAAGAAGTTGTATTCACTTCAGATGAATGATGGTGACTCTATGGCTGAACATTTGAATGCTTTTAACACTATGGTAAGTCAATTAACCTTTATAGAAGTAAAAATAGATGAAGAAGAAAAATGTATTACTTTACTTTATTCATTACCTAATTCATGGTATAACCTTGTTATGGCTATCACCAATACTACATCTACATTTAATGTAGGGGATATAGTAGAAAATTTACTGTATGAGGAGATGAGACAAAAATATTCTAATGATTATCATCAAAAGGAATCCTTGATTTTGAGAGGTCGTTCTCAAGAAAGAAGCAAAAATAAATGAGGAGAAAAGAAATAAAAATCTAGGGGTAAATTTGTTGCCCTAGAAAAGAGGAAATGTGGAAATTGTGGTAAAGTAGGGCATTATAAAAGATATTGCAAATATAAAAAGGTTGATAATAATTGATCATCTGATGAAGGAACTTCTATAGAAACAAAGACGACAAATGAAGATTCAGGGGAATTATTCTTAGCTGCAACATGTTTAAGTGAATGTGATAACTCATGGTTGATTGACTCAGGTGCTTCTTTTCATATGAATCCTCATAGGAAGGGGTTCTATGAATATAAAAATATATATGGAGGTAAATTATTCTTAGGAGACAATTCAAAATATGAAATAATAGGTCAAGGAAGAGTCAAGTTGATGCTAAAATATGGAAGAATTAAAACCCTTCTTGGTGTGTTGCATATTTCAAGTTTGGCAAGGAATCTGATATCTGTGAGTTAGATGAATGATATAGGTGTGAATGTGGTATTAAATAAGGACAGTTGCAAGATGGTTCATGGATCCTTGGCATTAGCAAGAGGAGTTCACACAAGAACTTTATTTAGAATTTAGGCTAGAACTATAAGTATTAATTGCAACAACTCTTTAGTTGTACAAGAAAATAATATGGTTGAAATGGCTCTGAGTATTCCTATAGTTAAGACAATATTGTGGCATCAACGCATGGGGCATATTGGTGAGAAAGGACTTCAAACATTAAAAATGAAAGGTATGGCTAGAGGACTTTATAATTACCCATTAAATTTTTATTTTTGTGAGCACTGTGTTTTTGGGAAATAAACTAGAGTCAACTTTCCAAGTAGTGCTACAAGGTATGAAGGAATTATACATCTAGTTCACAGTGATGTGTTTGGACCTACAAAAGTGCCATCATTTGGTAAATCTATCTATTTTGTTACATTTATAGATGACTTCTCAAGAAAGACTTGGGTATATTTTATACGAAACAAATATGAGGTTTTTACTAAATTTAAAGATTTTAATGCTTGTGTAGAAAATAAGATAGAGAAAAAGATAAAGGTTTTGAGAAGTGATAATGGTGGTGAGTATTGTTCTAATGAATTTGAGCAGTTTTGCAAGGACTATGGAATGGAAAGGTAAAAAACAACTCTGTATACTCCACAACAAAAAGGGGTTGCATAATGGATGAAAATAACATTGATAGATAAGGCTAGAAGCATGCTAAGTGGTGCAGGGTTAGAAAAGATATTCTAGGTAGAAGATGTGTTAACAACTTGTTATTTCATCAATAGATCTCCTACCTCAGATTTGGTGGATAAGACTTCAAAGGAAGTTTGGACTGGTAAGAAAACCTCTATTAGAAATCTAAGGGGTTTTTATTGTGATGCTTATATGTATGTCCCAAAAGAGAAAAGGACTAAGCTAGACTATAAATCTAAAAAATACATATTTATGGGTTATAGTACTAGTGTTAAAGGATATAAGTTGTGGAATCCAAAAATATAGAAGGTTGTTTACAATAGTAATGTGATATTTAAAGAAATAAAAGGGGTTTTAAAATAGGAAATACAACCAAGTAAAGAACCAAAAATAGTGTAGGTAAAATTGGAATAAGAGGAAGAACCTGTGGTAGAACCTGAATTACAGAGAGAGTCTGAAGAGGAATATTTAGAGAAAAAAGGTGAGGAGGAAACTGAAGATGAAGAACCTAGAACTCCAATTTTGAGGAGATCAGATAGAGAGAGAAGACTTCTAGACAGGTATAGTCCTTCAAAATTTTATTCTACATTTAATTTATTAGTTACCGATGAAGATCCCAAGATTGTAAAGGAGACACTTCAATCAAGTGAGAATAAGTCTTGGAAAAGGGCTATGTAAGAAGAAATGGAGTCCCTGGATAAAAATAAGACATGGGACTTGATGAAATTACCTCCTGGTAGAAAACCTGTTGGTTGTAAGTGGTTACTCAAGAAGAAGTACAATATAGAAGGAAATTTGGAGAAGTACAAGGCTCGCTTGGTCGTAAAAAGATTTTCTCAGGTTGAGGGAATTGAATTTGGTGATATTTTTTCTCCTATGGTTAAAATAACTTTAATTAGATTTCTATTGGCTATTTCTGCTACTTTTGATTTTGAAATAGAACCAAATGGATGTAAAGACAACTTTTTTACATGGTGAACTTGATGAAGATATATATATATATATGTGTGTGTGTGTGTGTGTGTGTGTGTGTGTGTGTGTGTGTGACAACTAGAATGATTTAAGGTAAAAGGTAAGGAGGACCTGGTATGCAAGTTGAAGAAGTCTCTTTATGGGTTGAAGTAGTCTCCAAGGATGTGGAACAAAAAATTTGATAGGTTTATCTTGGCACTTGGGATTGGAAAAAGCAAAGCAGATCCATGTGTATATTTCAAAAAGGAAGGTGAAAATTTTGTTATAATTGTATTATATGTGGATGACATGTTAATTGGAAATAGTAAGGAGATGATAAAGTTACTAAAATCCCAATTTTCTTCTAAGTTTGACATGAAGGATTTGGGTGCTACAAAATTTATTTTAGGTATGGAAATAAGGGATTATGCAAATATAAATTTGTGGTTAAATCAAAGGAAATGTGTTGATTTAATACTACAGAAGTTTAGGATGCATGATTATAAACTAGTATGTACTCCATATCCGGTTGGTCAAAAGTTATCTCCTGAACATCGTCCTAAAATATATGAGAAAATTTAATAAATGCATCATGTTCCTTATGCTAGTGCTGTGGGTAGTCTGATGTATGCAATGGTCTATACTAGACATGATATTGCACATGCAGTGGGAGTAGTTAGTAGATATATGTCAAATCTAGGAAAGGAACATTGGATTGTTGTGAAGAGGATCTTTAGATAGTTGCATGGAACTACAAATTATGCTATCTATTATGAAGAAAAATTTGGAGATAATGATATTGTAAATCTACAAGGGTTTTTGGATGCTGATTGGGCTGGAGATATTGACAAGATAAGATCCATGAGTGCTTATGTGTTCAGGCTATTTGGAAGGGTAGTAAGTTGGATGAGTAAAAAGAAATCAGATATTGCTTTGCACATTGTAGAAAATCATACCTATAAAGAAGCAATGTGGCTACAAAGGTTGTGTTCAATAGTTGGTCTTAAATAGAATGCTATGAGAATTAATAGTGACAGTCAAAGTACAATATTTTTGGTCAATAATCCTGGTTTTCATGATCGATCAAAACATATTGATATCAAGTACCATTTTGTGAGAGAGATGGTTGAAGAGAATGAGGTGATATTGGAGAAAGTTGATACATATAAGAATACTATTGATTCATTAACAAAGGCTCTACCAGCTCAAAAATTTTCTTATTGTAGAAGATCTATGGGCATGGTTGTCCTTGACAATTGACAATGGCAGTTTTTGACCCCTATGAAAAGTATTCAACAAGTGGGAGAATGTTGAAAATATGTTGAATATTTTCCATGTTATTCTAGTGGGGCTAACACTAAAAGGTACTAGACACTCTATACCTATACTCATCAAGGTTTTTCCACTAATTTTTGTAGGGTTTAAGTTATTTTTTAGACCCATATGGGCTTTTAGGGTTACTATATTTGAACCCATATTTTTTTTCCCATGATATTGTCTAAATTCGTGCATGTGCCTTTATTATATATATCACACTTGCATTAGGGTTTGGAGAGATAGAAGAAGAATATTATTGTATTAGATATGATCAATTTAATGCAATAATAAGATAATACTATGCTGGTTTTGTCCCGGTTGAGGATTTCTAGGATAAATATTATGTAATGTGTGAATTTTCTATATTCTTATTTTGATTATGTTATTACTAATTTTCTGATTTAGTTTATTAGGGCTCTTTATTTCTCTTCAACATGCACATCCAAAATCACCATTCCTAGTTTGTACCAATCATTACACTTTCTTATTCATTTCCAAAAACTATACAATGGTATGCAAATGTATCAATTATCATTTTAAGAGAAAGTTATTGGTCAATATTTACATCCACAACCTTCACACATGGTTGGGAATCAATTATCACTTTAGTTCCACTATAGAATCAGCCAATTACACTATCATTCCAGCCATACTTACATATAACGTATCATTCATGTTCAATGGTAATAATAATCAACATGTACAATCATCAATGAAAAATTCTCCATTATGCATGGGCAACTATCAACAACAATCAACAATAATCAATAACCTTCAATGAATCATCTGTAAGCATGAACAACCATGATCTTCCACAATGAACCACAATAATTATCAACATTCATGAACAACCTAAAATATTAAATGGGGAACTTTATAATGCTTTCCTTGGCCATTCCAAAGTAGTTCCTGAGACCACCTTATTTACAACTACCTTCCCACAATATCTTAAAATAATTAATGCACTAAGGTTTTACTAGGTCCTAATTTAATTTTTATCAAATTACATTTCATGTGCATTTCACTTTATTTCATTTAATTTCTAATTGTATGTTTATGACCAATTGTATAATTACACAATTATACATTTACAACCCTACACTATACAATTAGATAAAATTGAACATTTGAAAAAATTATGCAAATCCAAGTTATTTCTTCTTCTTTTGGGAGGTGGATTTATTGCCTACATAAATTAGGTGGTGTCCTCATTGAATCATTCATCTTGGCCTTGGATGACTGGTATTGTTGAAGATCCTAAAATTGTACTCAAAGAATAGCATGATTGTTTTGTAACTTGGCTGCATAGTTACTGAGTTCTACAACCTTCAAGCTATACTTATTGGTTGCTTCTTCTATAGTAGCCAAAATCTGTAGTAAATACTTCTCCCACTTGGATGTACCATTTGCATAGATTTTCTTTCAACTATATCTCAATCAGAGCTGATATGACAAGCTCCTCACCCTTCTTCACAATGAAACGATCTCATTGCTACAATTTAATATTATGGGCTAGTTAAAACTCTTCCTTAACATAAATCATATCCTTATGATCCATAATTATTTTACAATAGCGTTTGGAATACTTCATCATTTCCTCAATCTTGTGATCCTTCATATGTAGTTGTACTTCAGATATATTCAACTATTTCTCATTCTTTGTCAACTACTCTTTTGGACTACCACCTGTTCTTCCTACTACTTGAGCTAGTGGTTATTCAAGCTCAACTCCTCCTACTATTTTATATGTGTATCATATCATTGTAATAGATCATCCTATTCATCCAATCATTTCTTTTTCTCCATGAATTATTAGATCATAATTTGTTTCTCTACCTATTGTGTATGTAGCTTCTCTTCATGGGTTTGCTTCATGGCATTCATTTTGGCTTAAATCATCTTAAGATTCTCCTCAACCTCATTCTTGTGGTGTTCTAATTTCTCCTCAATTTCAACCATCTCTTTTTGAGTCGCTTCCACTTCTTCCTATTGTTCTTCTTTGGCCTGATGAATTTGTACAAGATCCACACTAAGCCACTCAATCCAATGTGTTAGGAAATCAAAATTTTTAAAGAAGAAAGTCAATTCTGAAGGTGCCCTCTAATATTATATATCTGGTGTGTTTAGTAGATATCTCTATATTTTTTCTATATCCAAATGCACCTGTGGATATGCTTTGTAGTTTATCTTCATCCCTTTTGGTAAATCATCAATTTATAACATACTTGTTACCTCTACTTTAGGTAACTTCCATGGGTGATGTGCATGAATTTGGGCTATCCTTCTTGTGAGGTCCTCATTGCAAATCCACTCCATGAACTTATCCATTTTAGTGAAGGGTTTCTCCCTCAACTTACTTTAGCTATCCTATACAACCTATGTGGAACTACAACTAGATACTAGCAAACATGTCACAAATCTATTTTAGGAAATGGTCCACCTATTCATTTATGTCATCTCCATATCCATCAAAGACAAAAAATTATGGTACTTCAAGCACAAAGTTTATATGAAGCCTTCTATCCATTTCCTATGATGGGGTCCTTTCTCCCTCTTCCTCCTATTGACATAAAACTCCCTCAACTTTGTATGACCCTCTATAATCTCCTCCTATATCATAATTTGGGCTATAGTTTTACCCTTTTATTCCTATGATCCAATCTCCTCAATATTAATGATTTCCTAAGTTGAGTGGTTTCCTTCTATAGGTACCTAAAATTCCTCTTATGGCTTTGAAAATCCTTCTTGCTATAAGTTTAACTATTCTTCTACAACTACTATGGATACAAGAATTGGATCATATAATTCTTATGTTTTCATCATGTTCTCCTCCCTTGGTTGGCTATTTTTACCTCTCACCGTAATCCTTATTTTGAATTCTTTTTCTCCTTCATATCCTTCGGTAGGACTACCAATACTTATTTTTCTTTCATCCTTGGTGGTGATACTGCTCTTCTAGCCAACGTTTAGATGCCTTAAATAGTTCAATTTTATTGGCCCCAAGTAATGTAGGAGATCCCACCATTTATCTTAACTGGTCTGCCCTACTGGCACACTGATATATGTTAGATACAAGTCCTATAGTTCCAAGTGCATATCAGTTGGGTTGGTGAGCATTGATTGCAACTGCTCATTCTGCACAAGATATTTTTCATGCATCTACCTCTCACATTGCCTGCATATTCAATTTTTTTCTAGACTAGGTATTGGTACTCCTACCTCCTCATCCATGCGAGAAAAGGGTTTCTCCTATAAATTTTGTGTAGATGCCTATTATTTCGACTCAAAATCCAGGTGCAACTATCAACATATCTTCCTTCAAGGGTGGACTTCTTCTGATGAAGTTCCATTCTCATCAATCAAAGGAGGTTCTAGTTTTCTAGTATTCTTTATATATCTTGGATTATTTGGGGTAGATTTATATTATAGCACTATCATTGCCTATCATAGTATGGTAGGTTGATCCCTTGGTAGATCACATGGTGCTATTTGCCCATGGAATGTAATATTGGCCCGAGAGATCACATCTAACATTACAATGATTGCATGGAATATCTTCAAGAAGTTCTTCCTAGTCCTCTACAATAACTGTTGTATACTTTAAGCCAAATATATTTTACAATCATATTGCACCCCTTGTGTGATGCAGGAGCATCCGGAGACGGTAAAACAACCTTGCATCTTACAAGTTTCTTTTCTAAGTTATTTGCATTTTGATCGATTTACTTCAGTGTTGAGTAAGGTTCTGTGGGGCAATTCTTGGTTGGAAGAAGTTTTAAGGCAAAAGGGAGAGGGGTCACGAAATCGCGACCCCAAAAGTTGCAGTGTATTGTTTGGCGGGTTTCGTCGTGATATTGCGACGTCGCGATATCGCGACCGTTTTGCAAAGCAGCGGGGAGGAGTGTAAGTTGTCGCGATATCGCGACGTCGCGATATCGCGACGGTCTTCAAAACAAAGGCGGAAGGAGAAGAGGGGGTCACGAAATCGTGACTTGTCACGATTTCGTGACCCCAAAGAGCTCGACGTAGAGGAGGCGCTTCCGGTCGCGATATCGCGACAGGTCGCGATTTCACGACCTGTCACGATATCGCGGCCAACCAAAGGCCGACACGTGGCGCAAAAATGGACAGCCACGGAAGTTGAAGAAAATAAAGAGCAGGGTAAGGCCCGAAAGGGGAATGGTGGACGGTCGAGCAAGGCCGGATTTAACACGTGGATAGCCACGTGTAGCTTGAAAATTATGAAGGACACGTGTTTGAAATATTTTACATCCAGGAGGAGGCATGGCAAATTCTGCATGCGGGAGAATACGTGTATCCAAGTGAAGATGGAGGCCACGTATCATTGAATTTAAATTTGTAGCCACGTGCATTAAAGGGAGAGAACCATCTTTCGGATGCGTTTTACGAAAAACAACTGTAACAGGGCATGGCCGGTATGGAGGAGACGGCAGTACAGGGTACGGCGGTGGTTGCAGGTCGAGGAAGACCATGAATGCGAGCAGCAGTGCAGATCGGGCGGTGGCCCATTTATGATCGAGAATTTTGAAGCTTCGACAAGGGGGGAAATTTGAATTGGAATTTCTGTTAGGTGGTGGCATTGATTGTCGGGAGGATCGGAGGCCTCGATAAAAAAAAACCCAAAATTTTGGTAAGGATAGGGGGATGGTGGACCGGAGAATAGGGGAGGAACAGAGTGGAGAAAATACCAGACAATCTCTGGTTAATGTACGCCTGCGGGCTGTTTTATTGTATGCGTGTAAATATTTTCTATGAAATTTTAATGAAAAGTTGAATTGGTTAGAGATTGGTGTTCCCGTGCCCCGTCAGTGGTATCAGAGCAGGAGTTCCTGAGCGTACAACAGACCGCCGAAGGAGAGAGGCAGTTGTACCAGGACGTGTGGGAGGGTTTGAGTTTGGGTGAAGATGCCTCCGAGAAGAAACCCGATGGGTGGAAGAGGCATGGCAGCGAAAGATTTTCGGGCATTGCAGCGACAAGTCCAGGCCCTGCAAGAAGAGCTACGCAGAGGACGTGAGCCGAGAAGGGATGCAGACAGTGAGGATGAAGTGGAAGAGGAGAATGAGTTTGAAGAAGAGGAAGAAGATGTAGATCCGGCCCAGGCCAGATTGTACAAGGCCATATCCCAGATCGGGAAGAGGCCGAAGTTAGAAGTTCCTACGTATTTCGGGAACTTGAACCCAGAGGAGTTGATAGACTGGGTGAATGATTTAGAAGAATATTTTGAATACGAAGAGGTTGAAGACCCTAACCGGGTCAGATTTGCTAAGACCCGACTGAAGGGTCATGCTAGCATATGGTGGAAGGGGGTACAGTTGGAGAGGAACCGAAGAGGAAAAGAGCGGATAACCAGGTGGGATAGAATGGTGGAGAAATTAAAAAGGCAGTTCATCCCCGTTGACTATGAACTGGACCTGTTACGAAAAATGCAAAGCTTGAGGCAGATGAACAGAACAGTTCAAGAATATACGGAGGAATTTTACAAAATCTCCATCAGAACCGGGCATTTGGAAGCAAGTAAGGAAAAAGTGGCCCGTTACATTAATGGGTTGAGGCCGAGTGTGCAGGAGGAGTTGAGTTTGGTTCGGGTAAGCACCATAGAAGATGCTTACCAGTTTGCTCTAAAGGTGGAAGAAAAGTTGAACAGAAGGTTTGACAACAAGCAAAAAGCAAAAGGGCCGGGAGGAAAGAACGGTGGAAAGAAAGAAGGAAAGGAAGAGAAGAAGGAAGAGGAAAGCAGTAGTCGAGGTCAGAAAGAAGAAGATGAAGACCCAAAACCGCAAGTTCAGGATGATGGCTACCCAAGAGGAAGGGGTAGATCTGGACACGGGAATGAAAGGGGAGTATTCCATGGAACATGTTTCCACTGTGGTGAAGAAGGGCATCGTGCATTCGAGTGTCCACAACACCGAGAAAAGACGAACAAGAAACCGGTGGGTCCCGCCAGAGCAGTTGTGGCAGTTGAAGATGCTGACTCAGAGCATTCTGAAGAAGCTGAAAAGGGAGAAGCCATGATTGTGAGAAGGACCATGCTGGTGGAGGAAGACAAGTCTGAGCAAAGGAGAAGCCTGTTCCGCACCCGGTGCAAAAGTGCGGGCAAAGTCTGTAATGTGATTATAGACAATGGGAGTACCGACAACTTGGTTTTCGAGGAGATGGTCACTAAGTTGCAGTTGGAAAGGAGGAGGCACCCGCATCCATACCGGATTGCGTGGTTGCGGAAGGACCACAGAGCTTGGGTCCGGGAACAGTGTTTAGTCACGTTCCAGATTGGGAGATACCGGGATGAAGTCCTGTGTGATGTATTCCCCATGGATGCATGCCATTTACTGTTGGGCAGGCCATGGTAGTTTGATCGGAGTGCAGTGCATGATGGCCATGCAAATACTTATTCCTTGGTGAAAGATGGAATGCGGCACAAGTTGAAGCCATTGCAGACCGAAGATGAGAAGGTGTGCAGTAATGCCAGAATTTGTCTGGTAGAGGGCAAAAAATTTTCTTGCCAAGAAGCGGGATTTGAACAGGTTACAGAAGCAGGTAAATGTCGAAAGATGTTGCCGAAAGCGGTGACTAGACAACACCGAAGTGAAGATCACTTCTCTATCTACCCCGGGTGTCTGATGCAGGAGCATCCGGAGACGGTAAAACAACCTTGCATCTTACAAGTTTCTTTTCTAAGTTATTTGCATTTTGATCGATTTACTTCAGTGTTGAGTAAGGTTCTGTGGGGCAATTCTTGGTTGGAAGAAGTTTTAAGGCAAAAGGGAGAGGGGTCACGAAATCGTGACCCCAAAAGTTGCAGTGTATTGTTTTGCGGGTTCCGTCGCGATATCGCGACGTCGCGATATCACGATGTCATGATATCGCGATTGTTTTGCAAAGCAGCGGGGAGGAGTGTAAGTTGTCGCGATATCGCGACGTCGCGATATCGCGACGGTCTTCAAAACAAAGGCGGAAGGAGAAGAGGGGGTCGTGAAATCGTGACTTGTCACGATTTCGCGACCCCAAAGAGCTCGACGTAGAGGAGGCGCTTCCGGTCGCGATATCGCGATAGGTCGCGATTTCGCGACCTGTCACGATATCGCGGCCAACCAAAGGCCGACACATGGCACAAAAATGGACAGCCACAAAAGTTGAAGAAAATAAAGAGCAGGGTAAGGCCCGAAAGGGGAATGGTGGACGGTCGAGCAAGGCCGGATTTAACACGTGGATAGCCACGTGTAGCTTGAAAATTATGAAGGACACGTGTTTGAAATATTTTACATCCAGGAGGAGGCATGGCAAATTTTGCACGCGGGAGAATACGTGTATCCAAGTGAAGATGGAGGCCACGTATCATTGAATTTAAATTTGCAGCCGCGTGCATTAAAGGGAGAGAACCATATTTCGGATGCGTTTTACGAAAAACAACTGTAACAGGGCATGGCCGGTATGGAGGAGACGACAGTACAGGGTACGGTGGCGGTTGCAGGTCGAGGAAGACCATGAATGCGAGCAGCAGTGCAGATCGGGCGGTGGCCCATTTATGATCGAGAATTTTGAAGCTTCGACAAGGGGGGAAATTTGAATTGGGAATTTCTGTTAGGTGGTGGCATTGATTGCCGGGAGGATCGGAGGCCTCGATAAAAACCCAAAATTTTGGTAAGGATAGGGGGATGGTGGACCGGAGAACAGGGGAGGAACAGAGTGGAGAAAATACCAGACAATCTCTGGTTAATGTACGCCTACAGGCTATTTTATTGTATGCGTGTAAATATTTTCTGCAAAATTTTAATGAAAAGTTGAATTGGTTAGAGATTGGTGTTCCCGTTCCCGTCATTGTGTGACACCTTCAATATACTGTGCCATCCAAATTAGCATCTCAGAAGATCGTGCTTCACCTGATAGTCAAGATATCACCATGTTTATGGCACACATATGATCCTTTGTTTTTAACATACTCTATTTGATTCCTCATCCTCCTAGACCAAAAGACTTAGTAGCTAATGAATATTGAAGCTCGATTAGTGTGGTGATTAATAGATGGGTCTTTGTGGTGTCTACAACTTTTATCTTAATTGGGAGCCCTTCCTTTGGTAATATAAATATTATTTGAAAAGTTGTAGTCAAGAATTCCACTTTAAGATAATAGTTCTTGATATGTACAAAGGTTCAATTCTTGCTTGAGTCATACGATTACACCATCTACAATAAGTATTCATAAAAAAATACTTTATCTTATGGTGGTATATATGCCAATATACTCACTTCAGCTCAAGCCAAGATTATCTTCATCGGTGAGTGTTCTTAAGGTTATTCCACCATTTATAGCATAATTTACTTATCAGCTATGTGAAGGTGATATCCTTCAATTCCACCTACCCTCCTTCATCCTCACTAAGCAAGTCCATTTGTTCATCTAAGGTAGCATCTCTATAAACATCACTACGAAGCTCCCTTCGATGTGCCCTAGGTGGTTACATCTATGGCTCTTGATGCAAATGGAGTTGTGCTCCTCTACTGCTACATCAATTATTGTATCCTCTCCATAGCCTATAACCTCTTATCTTGCAAGGATGATAGCCACATCCTCCTCATGTCTAAAACCCTTATCCTTGATTTTTTATAGGGTGATTTTTGTTGTCATGCCTGGGCCATGAATCCCTTTGATGTAGCAGTTCTAGTGAGCATTCCCTCCTTGTTGCTGAAATCCACTGTAGATGAGCCCAAAATTCTTGCTCGATGCTCATTCTTCACAATTCCTCATCTTGGAACCACTTTTAACCAATCTTATTCAATTCGATAAATTCAGGATAATTGCATCAAAATTGTACAACTTGCCCTAATTTCATACAATTGCACCAAAAAATGTACAACTACCCCCAAAAATTGTACAACTCCTCACAATTGTACAAGTGCTTTTTGAAATCATACAACCACCTCCAAAATTGTACAGATGTTCCTTGAAATCGTACTACACTCCAATTTCATATAATTCACCAAAATCATATAATTTGTGCTCCAAATCATACAATTTTACCCTAAAATAATACAATAGGCCCCAAATCACACAATTGCACATTACTTCCATATAATTATACCTAGAATCATATAGTTTAACTTTTAATCGTACATTTGCACTGAAATTGCATAATTTGGGCTCCAATTCATACAATTCTACCCCAAAATCATACAACTATCCTAAAATCATACAATATCCTTTAAAAATCATATAATTTGCTATTTAGACCTACACTTTCCCTAAAATTCATATTTTTGTTAAATTTGTATGATTTTTTTTGCACCCTTTTGTCATTGCTATGCAATTCCTTTTTTCAATGCAAATTTTGCTTCACTTGTGCAATTTCTTTTCACTTGTGAATTCTTCAGAGGTACGATTCACTATGGTAAACTGTGCAATATTCTTGTATGATCTTCTATTTATAATTTTCCCATGTAATGGCTGGAAATTTTTTTCCTTTATCGATAATTTGCTTCATGCAAATTAGGGTTTAAAATTTGACTCTCTCAACTTTTCAAAAAAAGCAAAAACTCCAACCTGAGCAACGTCTCACCACTTTGTAACAAACTACCTCAAACCCTATATTTTTAGAAAAAATCCACCATTGAGGGTTTTTTCCAAGTAATTCCCATAATATTCACTTTTTCTAGAAAACACCCTATTTTTTTAGGATAAAACCCTAGTTTTTTTTCATTGGTGCCCGACTACAACTTATTTTTTTAAAATACAAGAAGCCCTTTGGTGAAAATTATTAAATGGGTTAACAAAATTAGTGTAATTGTGTTATTTGCATGCCCATATGGTGAAAATACATTTGCTGCATATTTCTTTCTTCTGAAATCACATATTTTTAACTACAATTCGTAAAATATGGTGAAAATATATGCATGGTGCCTTCTTTGTATAATAAAAACATCCTGGTGCATGAAAATCTGTGACCTCATCCTCTTTGCATGTGTTTTTGGCTTTTTGTATGAGTGACTACCAACTTATCCCTTATTGCATGCAAATTTTATCCTTTCTCTTTCTTTTTTGAATATTTTATTATAACTTTTTGCTTTTCTCTTTATTTTTCTTTTCTTTTTTTTTCCTAAAAAGAGGTCATTATTATGGTTTTAAGCCATCTTCCATCTTAATTGCATCCTATGGTATTTTCACACTCAAGATTATTTTTTCTATTTTTAATACATATTTTTTCATTTTTAATTTATTTTCAAAATTGCCTAATTTTCTCATTTACCTTCTAGGAAATCATACAGTGACATTCACTTGTAAATTTCATCTATTGATGTGTCATTTTGAGATTTTACCACCTCATTTCATGCAATTGAGGGTTGAGCAATCATAGAATCGGGTACCAACTATTCAATTGTATGATTTGCTCTCTCTTACTGGTCAAGTGTACAATTTATAACTATACCATTATTAGTTGTATAATTTGGAATCATACAAGTACAATCTATAAAATTTGGGACTGTACAATTGCAAGTTGTACATTTTACAACTACATAATTCTCTCCTTCCAAAACCATATTTTCTCGTTTATGAATTCTCATTTTCCCTATTGGTTGCTCATTTGGTGAAGACACCCTTACTACTTGATTCTCATTTGGGTGACTTCTACTCCTATCTCTTCAAACCAAATCTACCTCCAAACTTGGCAAACAAGTCTTTTGTCAGTCTCAAATTTCCTCCTCAAATCATACTCTTCCTATGCCAACAAGTCCTCTTCCTCACACTTATCTTTTGTAATATTGTCCTCTTGCTATAGATCCTCTTCATGTACTAAATGGACCAACATCTCCTTGAGGAAATACTCTTCCTACTTCTATTCTTCTTTGTCCTTATCAATGCATTGGTGGTTTCCCAAGTGGGTATCATCCTGCAAGGTTTGGAAATAATACTTCTCATCCATTGTGTCCTTGCACATTCTTGATTTGATTGAAGCGTACATATGGTGCCTCCTCTGGTTATCTAGGCCATATTAGAGTAGGAGGTCGAATCCTTCCCCTTCCCCCTATGGGTAAAGGATCTAAATTATTGCTTCCTTTAGTAATTGATTGCAAAACTCCTCTATGGCCTCTTTGTCATCTTGTGGTACTTGGGATTTCTTGTTGTCAATCTTGTTATCAGCTTGGTCCTCCTCTTTCCAAAGTACTGGGAGTCACATCCATAAACTCTATATTTACAAGGTATCCTTCATTCCTTTGGACTCATGGTGAAAACTATCATAATGCCCTTATTCAGTGATCTACATGTATCAATCATCTTATCCATCATATTTTTGAAGTGACATTGTGGAGAAAATTCTCCAAAGTTTCCCTATATTTTAAAAAAAAGTTAGACTCAGTACTTGAGTTATTATGATTATCTTCTCTTTGTATCGACCACTTTGTTGGAAAATTAATTATTTGTTGAAGTCTTCTAACTTCCTTTCTTTACCTTCTTAACTACTGATATGTTGTCACATAGGCATCTAGATTTGAACAAGCATGAGGTGCTTGTATCCTTACCAAGAAGTCATCACTACTACTCTGCTAGCTACTATCCCTTGTTAGTAAGGGTATTTCATAATCACTAGACCCACTCAAATATTCATGTAGATTTCCTTGGGGTTTAGGTAAAGTAATGTCTTCCTCAATATTTCACCAAATGATCTTGGCTACCTCATATGTAATTTGTGTATCCTATGTCAGAGCCCATGGTTCAACTTGTGATATTTCTCCCCCACTAGGACTTGTGCCTTCCTATTCTCTTTCATTTGCTTGAAGTACTTCCTCATTTATTTTGCTACTCATTCTGAGTTTCCTTTGCATTACATGTTGCTAATCAAGTCATTGCATTTTTTCATCCAAATCTTGGATGATTTATTTCTAAAGTCTTGCATTATGTGCTTACAATGCTTCATACTCTTCCTATAACTATTGGGATTGATGTTACATCCTTTGTTGCAACATGCCTATTTGATTGAATGTATTAAGTCCTACCAAATACTCATCTGTAACTCCACCTTCATTTGTATCTCATATTTCCATATCAAAGGTGTATGTCCTATATTCATATTGTACCATTAGTCATATCCTATGATGTCCATTTGATTGTTAAGGTAACTCCATTTACTCTAGTTGTAGATACACTACTACCTCCTTTGCTTCGTTAGCTTCTTCTTGTCACTCCTAATTTGTTGCTAACAATACTCGTTCTTGATTTTTTATTTCATTTGGAGGAATCCATTCCTCCTTCTCTTCTTCAACTCATTCTATTTTATCTATGAACCTCACATGTAATTTCATCATCCTCCTTTCATAAGGGTGTGGTAACAATTCTCATTGTTCTATAATTGGTTGTGCCTCCTCCCCTTCAACGAATAGATGTGTAATATCCATATCATTGTCCCATTGTGGTGAATATTGATTATGTTGGGCTACTTGCTATGGTTCACTAGATTTAGCTTCCCATAATTATCTTTGTTCAATTTATTATAAAGAAATGAACATACACTATGCTTTATATGGTTTAAATTTGAACCACTCACCATTTTGGGTACCAATATCCCATCCAAATTTTATAAATTTACTACACCATTGTCCATCACTTCCATAAATCTAAAGGGATCAATCTATAATATTGTCAACTTCCCAGGCTTGATTTCCAATTTTCCATTGAACTTTAGGATCAATTATCCTTGCTTAAATTCTAATTTGTGAAGATGCTTATCATGCTATAATTTCCTTCACATATGAACCACTTCGATTACCCATTATTTTATGAATCTCCTTTCATCTAGTTTTATGAGTGTGGCTAGTCTCTCTTCTAGATTTTCTTGGTCATCCAAGTGATGCTCCACAACTATCTGTAAACTAGGTACCAAGAAATACACTAGCACTATTGCCTCCTAACAATACATTAATTGGAATGGCATATAGTTTATTGTTGGTTTGAAGGTTTTCCTATAAGCCCATAGAACATATGGTAACCTCTCTTACCAATCTGCTCATTTTATACCATAGGTATTATATAGAGTAGAAACCATGACTTTGTTGGTTTGCTCAACTTACCCATTTGCTCGGGGGTAGTACGAACTTGATAACAAATGCAAAATATTGAATTTTATTATCAAATTTTTGATAATGTCATTAAAAAAATGACCTTCCCTATCACTTTTTATTCACAACAGAATTCCAATTCTTGTAATCACTATTTCATACAAGAATCAAGCTATATTTTTTGTCGTGTTATCTGGTAGCACCCTTGCTTCTACCAATTATGTTAGGTATTCTATTGCTACCATGATATATTGAAATTTTTACCTATGGGTGGTTTTCAATGGTCCAAAAAAATCCAAACCCCATATTTCAAACGATTCCTGAGGTTGTGATGGGTGCAAAGGCATAAATTATCTGCGTAGTGGTTTCCCCACTCTTTGACAAGTGTTACATGCATGTACGTATTCCTTTACATCATTGTACAATGTAGGCCACCATAATCCTACCAAGAGTATTTTCCTATTAGTGGTGTATGGCCTCATGTGTCCTCCTACCAAGCCTTCATGGGCTTCTTTTAATGCTATGTTAACTTCCTTCTCTATCATATATCTTCATAATATGTCATCGATACCCATATTATACAACAATCTAGCTATCAACTGAAAATATGCTAACTTCATGATCACTTTCCTCTTTTTTGTCATTGTCAAGTCTTGTGGAAACTTCCATGTGGATAGATATTGCCCAATTAACTTGTACCATGCTGGTACAACATTAATTACAAAAAATTATGCATAAGAGAATTCATCTAGAATTATTGTCCCTATAGGTTATCTTGATCATATTAGAGACATCAGATTTACAATCACATGCTTCTTACCAGGTCTTACTAGTACTCATAATACAAATTCTTTCAAAGTGATGAGCCACCTATTGATTCACCCTTGTATCACCAATTTTTTATTAGGTACAATAAAGCCTGATGATTTACATAGAAGGAAAATGGGTTTGCTGAATCCTCTAGTTCTATTGTACTATAATTTCTTTCCACCCTTGACAAAAGATGACTTGCAAAATAAATAGGCTAATCTAGTATAAATTGTCCTTCTTGAGCCAATGTGCATCCTATTGCAAAATTACAGGTATCAATATGGACATGAATATCTTTATCCTAATCTAGAAATGCCAGGATTAGTCTACTCACAAGTTTTGCTTTCAATTCCTCAAAAGCCCCTTGATTCTCCTCTATCCAACTAAAAGAAACATTCTTCTTTTTCAATAAGTCCAATGGGTAAGACACATGTACGTAATTCTTGATAAACCTTTGGTAATGGATCCTGGGAATATTTTGAATGAACTTGCATCATATGGCTCTTCCATATTAAAAATGACATAAATTTTATCAGGATCAACCTTTAACCCTTCATTGCACACTATATGTCCTAGTAACTTCCCATATGGTACCATCAAATAACATTTCACAATATTTACGCAAATTTGTGCATTCCTATATTGGTTCATACATTCATTCAAGGCTGGTAGGTGATCCTTGATCTTGCTATAGATGGACCAATCATCCAAGAATACCTTGAACTTACCTATCACAAATTGATCAAATCTATACAAAATGATCTACTAAAATACGATCGGGGTATCACAACACAAATGGTATCCTATTGTATGCATAAATTCTATTTTCTACAATAAATATGGTCATCAACTTATATTATTTTGCTATAATAATTTGATTATAGCCAAAAAAACTCTCTAGGAATGAATAAATTTCATGTCCAGCTACTTCCTCTTGAATAGAATCTGTGAATGGAATAGGGAAGGGATATTTAATCATCACTACATTCAAAATTCAAAAATCTACACAGATCTAAATCTTATCCACTTCATTTTTCAAGGTGACCACAATAGGAGAAACCCATTCACTCATGGTAACCCTAAAAATAATGCCAACATCCAACATCTTGTCTATCTTCATATTTACCAAAGTTGCATACTTGGGGTTCATCTTGTATGGCCTCCTTCTCATCAACTGTGCACTAGATATTAATGTAATCTTGTGGACACATAATTCTAGTGGTATGACTTTCAAATCCTTATACATCCATGCAAAAACATCCTTGTATTCTAAGAATATCTTGAAAGCTACTACTTTCAATATTGGATCCCAATCATCACCATAATGGATCATTCTAGGTTCATTATTTGTTCCTAGATTTATGTCTATGATCCAAGGTACTTCATATTTGATACTTTTCAGCTCTACCTTAGCCTTTTCCATATTTTTTAGATGCATTGGTCTTGCATCTATCTCTACATATTCTAATGTGTATTATGTAAAACTCTTAGGAAATGGCTATTTATCTTGTTCCTCTTTTTTTGTTTTCTTGCTGACCTTCTTATCATCTTGTTTTTTAATGATATCCTCTAAATTAACATAGAGGTAGTTAGACTGAAATAACTCGTACTCCTCCATCTTCCAATGGAGAAGCACACTATAAAATTAGGTTTCATCCTTGCTATATTCTTCAAGATACAACATCCTCTCTTAATTGGGTTCATATTCTTATTCACTTGAAGAACTACATGACTCATCCGTTGTGGCAACATCCTTGCTAATTATTTAATTTTTCAAGTTAATCATATACTTATGATGTCCTTTCTTGAATGTGATTTGATATTTTCCCCAGTTTTGATTAACTTTGGCTAATCAAAGCCAACTTCTTTCCAATAGTGCATTATATGCATGCTTTTGCATAGTACTCACAAAAAAATTCAAGATAAAATATTGGTCAACTATTATCACCTATCATACCATTAATACTCTTTGTCTCAATACCATACTAGTCAATATTTTACAACCTAAAAATTGGTTCTCACAATTATGGAGTGTCGATATCCCTCTAGGTTTTCTTTGGTAGTATGTTAGCGCTTGATCCTCCATCCACAATAACTTGTATTAACTTGTGCCCCAACATCTCCATATGGACCAATGCTAGTTTCTTCCCAACATCAATCATTAATATGGTTGGATCCATAAAATAATCCTTCTGTTCCTTTTCTTGTATTATTTGGCTCTAGATCTCCATCATATTTTATGGTTGTATATCCTCCTCCATCACCTTATGCAGTGATGGTATAACTTCAATAAAACTAGCCATCTTGATTTCTATTGTTGTATTCATGACTTGTGCTAGCAAGTCTTGTACAATTGCTTTATATTATGATACACAAGGCTTATTTAATTATTTCTATTGTGCTAGCCTTAATTTATTAGCTTTCTATACCTCTTATTTAATTATATTTTTTGCCACCTATCATCTCTTCCTTTCCTTGATAGGTTCTGGATAAGCATCATTCTTAGCCCGACTTTGTGTCATGACTACTACATCTTTCTTAGTTTCTTCCTCCTTTACTGAGGGTACATTAATATCCAAATTCACATTTTGTGAGCCACTCATACATGCTTTCTTGGGATAATTGACCTCCTTATGGTTACATGGACCACACCATTTACACTTGTGTAGCGTTATTTTATGTAATCTCCTATGTTTTGGGAGAAGGAAAATTCTTCAGAAAATGCCCCCATTCCTGGAAATTACGGTATGTACGATTGGCCTTCGTTCCAAATCATACTACAATCCGCTCTGATCTCCTTGCCTATTTCCTTGATATGACCTTCCCCCTCTGTGGTTATTTTTTTAACCTCCATTAGTTTCAACTTGTCCATTCCATTAAGCTTTTGATTTTTCCTTCCATTCTTGAATTTCTAGAGTCTGTTGTTGAAATTTCAAATTGAATGGATATTTTACCACTTCATGTCCTCACACATTACATATGTGGTAATATTAATTTTGAGGATAATTCACCTTTGTATGTCTTGAAGTATTACATTTTGTACACCAGATATTTTTTCGGTCTCACCTTGTATCTCCTTTGACCTCATTTATTATCTTATCAAATTACTTTTGAAATGATTGGATAGTCTGATGTATCATATCATCTTCACTGCTATTTAAATATTCATGCCTAAATTATGTCATGATTCCTCCTACCATCTACTTTGCCTCACTTTCAAATTTATTTTCTGTCTCTAGTGCTTATTAATATGTTGAGCATAGTACTACCTTCATCTTCTTCCTATATCTTGGTAGTAATCCATCGAGAAACCATCATTTAAATAGTGCATCATAATAAAATATGATAAAATATACGTTCATCATAACTTATTTATTCCAATCTATTACGAGTTCTCGTAATGTGGTAGGAAATATCTACAACTATTCCTCTGGTTTGTCTACACCATTTTATTTCTAGATGGTTATACATGTATCAATATATCTTGTTGGGTCCTCCTTCCCTTCTCCCATGAAGGGTGGGCATATCTATTTTCTTACTCTTGTGGCTATGTTAGCCATTGATGAGGTTCCTCATTTATCACTTGATGAAGTATACGAAATCCTTAACTGATTCCTCCTTTGTGTGGGTGATATGCTATGCTACTCCTCAATGAATATTTCTATCCTTGGCACCTTATTTTCACCAAAAAATTATCTCATGACATCTTGTGTGTCCTCATTTTACAATATTCTTTATTGGTATGGTAGTTGTGGTATTGGTCCTACTTCTTGAGACCTCATGCACTGTTGCTCTAGTGCCTGAATCCCATTCTTTGCACTCCTTTACAACCTTCCTATCACTTTTTTAGGTGTTATCATCCACTCTATGTATCCTTGCACATTTTATTCATCAAAATATTCTCTTACACCAATGTTCTCTTCGACTCTTGGTCTCTTGTACCCCATATTTTTCTAAAAAAATATCTCCCACCTTTCAATACTTCCTTCATTCAAATTCCATACTTGTTCTATAATTGGTTCATTCATATTCTGTGTGGAATTTTTCACATTGCCTTTGAGCAATTTTAGTGTTTCTCCTCAGTGGAATCTATTCACCTCCTTGATATTGTCTCCCACATATTTGAAAACTTGTATCTGTCATTCACCTCCAATTAGTTCCTACTCAAAATTATTAATCATAGCTCCTCAACTATGATAATTTGACCTAATTTTGATAAAAAATGATACTAAATGTAGCACAAGAAAAAGGAATTATACAGTTCCAAATCATTCAATTGTATGATTATAACCATACAACACCCTAATATATATGATTTTCCAATCATATAATATACCAAAACTCAGTTTATAGATGAAAACTTGGTAGTTTTACAATCGTTCATTTCGAAACTCTTATTTTCCACCTTGGACAAGTTCAACTATGCAATTGTGAACACAAAACAAGGCAATTGATCAACTGTATGGTTTAGGGAGGCTAACTATATGGTTTGTAGCAAAACCTTGTTGTAATTCCTCAATCTTAGATCTACAAAGTTATATGCAAGAATTCATCACAACAAAGATTGATTAACCCTAATGGTGAAATTGCCACTATAATAGTCCAACATGCACATCCAGAATCACCATTCTTAGTCTGTACCAAACATTACACCTCCTTATTCATTTCTAGAAACCATACAATGGCATGCAAACATATCAATTACCATTTCCAAAGAAATTTATTGGTCAATATTCACATCCACAATCATCATACATGGTTGGGAATCAATTATCACTTCAATTCCATTGTAGATCACCCAATTACACTATCATTCTGGTAATACTTGCATAGAATGTATCATTCATGTTCAATGGCAATAATAATCAATAACATGTACAATCATCAATGAAAAATTCTCCATTATGCATGGGCAACTATCAACAACCAATAATAATTAATAAACTTCAATGAATCATTTGTAAGCATGAACAACCATGATATTCCACAATGAACAACAATAATTATCAAAATTCATGAACAACCTAAAAAATTGAATGGGGGAGGCTTTTAGATTCTTTCCCAGGTCATTCCAAAGTGGTTCTTGAGAAAAAACCTTATTCATAATTGCCTTACCACAATATCATAAAACAATTAATGCACTAAGGTTTCACTAAGTCCTAATTTATTTTTTATCAAATTACTTTTTGATTGCATTTCACTTTATTTTATTTAACTTCTAATTGTACATTTATGACAAATTGTACAATTACATAATTGTAAATTTACAACGCTACATTATACAATTAGATAAAATTAAACTTTTGATAAAATTATGCAAATCCAAGTTATTTCTTCTTGTTCTATAAGGTGGATTTGCTTCCTACACAACACTTGATATTCATCAAGTGATTTTAAATAAATGGGCTGCATTGAGTAATATAGAAGCTATGTTTCTAATAATAAGATATTTTACTATGATATTAGGAAGTATAACTAGGGTAAATTTTGTATTCCGATAGTTTGATGCTTTGAAGGATAAAATTGAATTACCCAAGTCATAAAAGCAAAAGGAATCATTATTTTTGAGTGATACTATGTTTCCTGGTTGCATAAATTTGGATTCCCAAACTAGCATCCAACACCAAAATCCATCATAAAATGAGATAAAACATAGAGAGGCTATCACATTGGTAGATATTTTAACACCCTCCTATACTTGCCACAACTTAAGAGTTAAAAGAATGTACTATTTCCAAGATAGTATCTAGAGGTATATTAGGAAGGAATGATAAGAGGAAAAGTTATTCTAATTTCCCAAAGTGCAATGTCCACCCAAATTTTTGATTATTTTGGTCAAGGAACATACTATCTCCTAGGATACCACAATGATGCTCTACATTAGGAAATAACAATTAGCAAAGGCCTTCCATATGCACTTTTAATGTTATCCTACTTACTATGTTTACATAGGTGTTGAAAAATCCTAAGCTAGAACATTAACAATTAGAAGGGCGAGTATATATTTCCTTGATACTATGAATGGAACTATCTTCTACTTGGTGGAATGGTAATTTATTTATGTAAATTATCTCTTCTCATTTCTTCCTTTTTTGGTTTCTTTTTACAAAAAATAGAGAAAGACAAAGAAAAAAATCTCCATTCTCACATGAGTGAAAATATCACAAGAGACACTTGGGTTACCTATTTATTTACATCAATTTCTTCTAATATTGGTTAGATATATCTATCCAATATTAGTTTTTTTCTATCCTAAAGTTGATAATATGAGATACAAACCTAGGAATGCATTTATAATAAGGTGTTGCCTAGGATTTAGACTAGTTTAAGGAGTCAATACTTTTATTCCTGCTAACTTTATTGTCTAATATATGAGGCAGTCTAAGATAGACCTTGTTGATGGTGTAGTTACAAAATTATTATAAACATGAAGGTTCAAAAAATAAATCAATCCAATATACCTTTTATGACTTAGGGAAATGAAGAAAAAAAAGGGTATAAAGAAATTATAGACAACCCTAAATACAAAGGCTCTAGGAGAAAATAAGGTTTACATATAAGGACAAGAATGACAAGAATGTAAGTCACTACTTTAGAAGTATGAATTTCTTCCACCATATTTTCTACAACCATATTCACTTCACTTCCACCTTTGTTTCTTCTACTCCCATATCTCTTCTCTCTTTCCTTCTTATTAAATTTAGTCCCACTTCTCTAAACATCTTAACTTCTTTTATTGTCTCATTTTATCTCAAATAAGTATAGCCCTAGTCTTAGGGTCATTAAATGTTTACCTATTTTATATGTTGGGATATTTCACATGTCATATCCTATCCACTTTCCATATCATCATTCATGTTATCATCACACATCCTTTGGTTAACCTACACTACAAGTATCATTGTGTTATCACATACTCATTTCAATCCCTCTCACCATTCATCACCACTTGATCTATGCAATCATCCATATCATTGTGTCAATATAGTATTCTTGTATTCCTTGATCCATTGGTCACCATATGTACAAATATACATAACTCTCTAATATAATCAAAATTATCCAAGGAAATCCACCCTATAAAGGAGCACCTCATCCCTAGTGTACATAGGTCATTCTCTCACTTGGTAAAAATGGACCCTTGAGAGAAAATATAGAGAGGAAGTAGTAGGAACAATGTAGGAGGTAATAAGGTATATTTATCAAGAGAACATTGGTGAAAAGAGTATTGATATATGCTACATTAATGATCTATCAATATTGGCCAACAAAAAAATAAGGGAGCTATTAGTTGTCAAAGAAATTTTAACATGTAATATGAAAGTGAAGAGATCAATGGTGGAAAAAGTCAAGTCCCTTTGGGACCAAGCGTACTAAGGCACATTTTATATTTCTTAGATCAATTCCATTTATTCTATGGAACACCCCACATATATCATTAATTGTGAGACCTTGATCTTCAAAATAGGAGCTAACATACAAGGTAAAATACACTAAAGAACTCCTCATGCAATGAAAAATTGAAATAGATGGTTAGATCAAAAGATAATATGGTAGACATGAAATTGAAGGACATATTCTACAAGAAAAGGAGACTGCAATGGTTCATGTTGCCTATGATGCTCTTGGAATGACATTTGAAGATTTAAGAAAGGATATACAAAAATTGTTAAATAAATTAAATCCTAAGGTACTATCCTATCAAAGAAAAAAAAAAAAAAATTTCAATTCCATTAATGAAGAGAAAGTCAAAGTGGAAGTGTCCATAGATAATATTTCTTGGTGCTTCAAAGAAGTTAATTGAACTAGAATGCCAATTGAAGAAGTTAAGAAATTAAAAGTAGGGATTTCAGTTTTGAAGACTACATGCCCAAGGATAAAGGTTGTATCTAGGATATCTCACTAATGAAGCTTAGTTCCCCAATAGGTCACCATAAATATATCATCTAGGATACTAACTTCTAATTCCAAGAAATTAACCATAGAAAGCTGTATTTTGTAAACTAGGGAACAATATTGCAAAAAATAAAAGTTTGGACAAAACATAGCTATCTCTAAGGTGGGATAATTTTATTAAAGTATCAATTTGCTCCAAACGATCCAATTATAAAGTGTATTTATTGTATTACAAGAATAATTGGTTAGCAAATTGCTAGTAAGATCAAACAATTTGCTCACTTTTTGGAGTGAATAACATGCATTCCTATAGAGGAATAAAAACTAAAATGTAGATCTTAAAGAGAATCTTTGGAAAGCAATATTTATCCTTTACATAAAACTCTCTAATTTTGAAATCCTTCTAATCCTTTTAGAGGCATGTAACATGGTGGAAATTTTGAGTATATTGTTGTCATTAATGTCATTGATTGTCATTGATTATAAATATAGTTTGGTATGGAAAATAAGATAAGGTTTATAAGATGCAAGACAAGGTTCATCAAATACAAAGAAATTTATAAAAAAATTTATAATATTTACTTTAAATATTATAATACAAAGAGGTTTGGGACAAAGTTCTAAGTGTTTGGTTAAAAAGTTAGAGGCCCAAGTTTAAGACCATGGTTCAAAAGAAAGCAAGTGACTAAGGCTTAAAAGAGACAGTATTATAATATTTTAATATTAGAATATTTAGGCCAAAAGGACTTATTAAAAAGATATTTGAAAGTTCATTGGACAAAGGTGTCAAAAAGAAATTAAGTTGACAAAGGACTACAAGCAAATAAATTATTTAACACCAAGGTTAAATAATATAATAAATAATATTTAACACCAAGGTTAAATATTATATTAAAAATAAAATAAATTTTAATTATAAAAGGTGCCAAGAATTTGAATTTAAAAATGTGGAAATAAAAAGGTTGAGCCGACATCATAACAAAAAATCAAATGCATATTTAAGGAGGAGAATAAATCATTTTTCCTTGGGAGAAACATATGCATTATTCGATTTTCGTGGAGTGCAAAGTAAGGAAAATAAAGTGATATTAATAGAGGGAAGAGGGAGAAGATAATTTAGTGCACATGTTTCAAGGAGGGACAATGAATCATAAGGGAGGACGCACAAACTAGTTCCAATAGGGATGCTAGCCCAGGTGGCAGGCGGGTCCTACGTAAGGCATGTTAGTGGATAGGTCTCAATTTCAAATCACCGTGGCAGTTTTTGCAAATTATGTTTGGGTGAAAAGGAAGGTATAAAAGAGTTTTGCACATGATATATTCCAGAAGGTGGGGCCATCCAAGCTGACACTCTAGCTCATGCTAGAGCGTGGGCACCGTGAGATTTTATGTTTGAATTACGATGGTGGCAACGACATACATAGTAAGGACATAAAATTTTTACTTAATGTTGAGGTATGTTAGCGCTTGAACAAGGGAGACATAAGGTTTATTTTTTTTGTTAAAAAGTGCATATTGCATTGTCTAGGGAGAGATAAGGGTAATGCTTTAAAATTAAATATTTTTGAGGACATAATGATATTTTAGATTCTGGTTGTGACTTTATAAAGTAGAAATAATTTTTGAAAGAAAGGAGCAATAAGGTGGTTGAAAGTAAAATTAATTTATGGTATGCAATTAGGAATATTGGATTGTGATATTGAGAATTACAAGCGACTCTTACAAGTAGGAGTGATAAGGTATGACTATGGTTTAAATTGTTGTGTGTAATTTTGATAAAAAGAAAATTGAGAGAGTTTAATTATTGTCAAAACTTTATCTTATGGAAATAAAAAGGAAAATATAAAATATTTTATGAGTAAATTTTGAGTAAATATTTTATGGATGGTTTGAAAAGTGTTATGCTAACTAACCCTTGAAAGTGGCATATGAAAAACATAATATCTTGAGACATGTTTTTGAGAGAACTCCTTCATCAAAAAGGTATGGTTATATCACTCTTTCTTTAAGGTGTTTGGTAAAACAATATGTCATAATTATAAGGTGGAGATAAAAGGATTTATTGGTGTGTATGGTTGAAATATTTGTGTTAGGGTTTGTGAAACAAATTGAGATTTATTGTTGAAAGAAATCTAAAATACTTGTGCTAGGATTGATTTCAAGTTTGTACATCATTATGAAACATTTTGAGCATTGGTAATTGTGAAGTGTTTGAGATCAATCTAGTGAAGGAAATTTGTGCATTAGTGTGGTTGATCCTTGAGAGTAAATTTGCAAGAAAGATAGATCAGTTTTGTGAAGCAAGTTATACACTGTTTTGATTTTATTTGAAAGGGATTTTGCAAGAGATAGAGATTGGATTAATTGAATGCAAGATTTGTGAATGTGAAGAACATATTGGGTTTTTGATAGTGCATATCATTCTCTATATATTCCAGAGGTTAAATAATTTTTAAGTAGAATATGCCTATTTGAAGAAATCATTTTTAAAAGAGATTTAAGCTTTGTTTGTATGCAAGATTTGGAAATATTTGAGCAGGTTCTGTGAGTAGTATTGAAGGTAGATTTGAGAAAGTCTTTTGAGAAGGGTTGAAGGTAGGATTGAGCAAGTATTTTGAGAAGGCTTGAAGGTATATTTGAGCAAGTATTTTGAGAAGGATTGAAGAAATATTTGAACAAGTCTTTTGAGAAGGCTTGAAGGTAGATTTGAGCAAGTCTTTTGAGAAGGATTGAAGGCAGATTTGAGCAAGTCTTTTGAGAAGGCTTAAAGGTATATTTGAGTAAGTATTATAGAATACTTTAAGAAGCATTAAGATAGATTAGATAAAGTATTGTGAGAAGACTTGGGATATAGTTGAACAAATTTGAGGGAGGAATTGAAGTAGATTTGTGCATGTAACATGCGTAGATTTAGACAGATTTGTGAGTAGAGTTGTAGTAAATTTGAGCTAGCCTTGTGATGGGGTTTGGTGTAAATTTGATATAGAGTTGAGAGAAAGCTTTGAAGTAGACTAGAGTAAAGGAGATAGAGTTATCCTATTGAGAGAGATCCATAAAATAGAGTAGAGGGGATAGATTTCTCCTATGGAGAGAGATCCACAAACCAAAGTAGAGGGGATAGAGTTCTATTATGGAGAGATATCCATAAAATAGAGTAGAGGGGATAGATTTTTCCTATGAAGAGAGATCCAAAAACCAGAGAAGAGGGGATAGAGTTCTCATGTGGAGAGATATCCATAAACTAGAGTAAAGGGGATAGAGTTCTCCTATGGAGAGAGATCCATAAACCATATCAAAAGGGATAGAGTTCGCTTGTGAAGAGAGATCCACAAACCAGAGTAGAGGGGATAGATTTCTCTTGTGGAGATATATCCACAAACCAAAGCAAAGGGAATAGAGTTCTCCCGTGGAGAGATATCCACAAATCAGAGCATTGGGGATTGAGATCTCCTTTGGATAGAGGTCCACAAACATTGTAATAGGGAATTGATTACCAAGAAATTTGTTGAGAAAATTTAGAAAAAATATTTTCTCTGTGGATGTAACCAAAATTGGGTAAACCATATTAAATTTGTGTCTCTCATGTATGTGATGATTTGTGTATTGTTTTGATTATTGCTATTGCTATTGCAATTGATAAAATTGGATAGTATTATTTGGGAAAGAAAAGTAAAAGTTGATATTATAATATTCACCCCCTCTCAATATAATCTTGTGTTATTAAATTGGTATTAGAGTGGGTTCCTTCAAAAAATTCTAATAGCTTGAAGGAAGATATTACAAGAACACAGATGACATCTCAGATTGGATCTTCATCAAATAAGGCTCTATTATTTGATGGGAATAATTATGATTTTTAAAGTATAAGGATGAAGACTTACTTGATGGCACAAGGATATGAAACATGTCAATTAGTTGAGAATGGGTTCATACCTACAACTACTTCTCCCATAGATAAAGATCATAAGTAGTTACATGTGAATAATTCCAAGGCTATGAATGGAATCTTAAGTGGATTACATGAAGCAAATTTTGTGAAAATTAAGAAATGGAAATTAGAAAAAGATATGTGGGACAAATTGAAGCAAACATATGAAGGAGATAACAAGGTCAAGTTGGAAAAACTATAAAACCACAAGAAAAGTTTTGAAGATTTGAATATGGAATATGGGGAAGATATTTATAAATACTTACTTTGTGTGGATGTGATTTGAAAATTGAAGACTCAAGTGTTGCACAAAAAGTATTAATATCACTCCCTCTAAGGTATTATGCAAAGGTTTCAACTATAGAAGAGGTGAGAGATATTAATAAGTTGACTATGGATGAGTTACATGGAATTCTCATTGCTTATGAGATAAGAATAATAAAGAATCCCAAATACAATAAAGAGGTAAGTTTCAAAGCTTCAAAGAAGACAAAATATAAGAAACCAGAATCAAGTGGTGAGTTAAGCAGTAATGAAGAAGCTAACTATATGAGAAGAAATAAGAACTAAAGAAAGCACAAAGGTATGAAGACTCTGAATTTTTTTAATTGTGGTAATTTTTGTCACTATGCATCTAATTGTCCACAAGTTGGAAGCAATAGTAGTGAAGAGAAACATGATCATAAGAAAAAGGAAGAAGGAAAATTTAGGTATGAAAATAAAAATAGGTATGGTCAAGGCAAGCATGAAAAGAATTTATTTCAAAGGCATAAGAAGAGTTTCTATGTTAACAAGGCAAGAAAATATTCAAGTGATAATGATGAAATATCAGATAGTAAAGAAGAAGAGATTCTATTTTTGGCAATAGAAGAGGAAGAAAATGATCCTGTTGAAGATAAAGTTGAAAAGTGTGAAGATGCTCTTGGAGACCAATAAGTAGAGAAAGACTTAGAAAATTATGAGGAAGGCACAATTAATCTAGAACTTATTGTTGCTCTCAAAGGGTTGAAAAGAGTTAGAAAGAAGAATTCAAGACTAAAGGCTCAAGTTCAAGAACACGAGGAAGAAAAAGAAAAGCTTCTACAAGACCTGACAAACTCAAAAGCTAAGGCAAGGATATTTAAAGAGGTCATGGTTGAAAATTTATATGCAAAAGAGTTAGAATGTGAAAGATTAGAACATGAGGTAGTTTCTCTAAGGATTGAAGTGAAATATTCTAAGGACAAGCTACACAATTTTGGAAATTTTTTAAAAAATTTGGATAAAATTATCAATGCACAAAGATCTTCATCTATCAAAATAGGACTTTGTGACGGAGAATAGATCTAGCACAAGACAGGAAACAAGAATAACAAGAGCCAAATTTTTCTTATTCACTAGCTTCGGAAGAATTTACAAAGAATATACAGCAATCTACCGTTTTGCCAACCCGTTCTCCTTACAATCCTTGGGTTTTTATCGAGGTCCCGACCTCTTGTGTTTTCAAACTTCCCACGATCTATATTTGCCACCTGGAACAATACTGGAAAGTTGCATTGATGAGACATTGGGTGAGGTGCGCGACTGGCTGCCATAACCACCGGGATCTCCTTCTCGAATGGTTGCTTCGTTGCTAGTTCCATAAATGCGTCTTTAGATATCATGCGTGAGTGGCCAACATGTTCATTGCAATCTCCCTCTAAAATTGCTGCTTCACCACTGTTAGTTTGCTGTGCACGAAGGGACGCCTTTATGAAGCTTGGAGTGCGTGTTTTTCTGTTTGGTCGCGATATCGCGACATGTCATGATATCGCGACATTCCCTCCTTCAAGCCTTCTCGCTCCGTTTTGGCCACGATATCGCGACCTGTCGCGATATCGCACCATTTTTCTATCGGCCTCCGTTCTTCCATTTCGGTCGCGAAATCGTGACATGTCACGATTTCGTGACCTTCGGCCCTCCGCACCTTTGCTCCCTGCTTTGGTCGCAAAATCGTGACATGTCACGATTTCGTGACCTTTTGTCTTTCGCGCCTTTGCTCCCTGCTTTGGTCACGAAATCGTGACATGTCACGATTTTGTGACCTTTTGTCTTCCGCGCCTTTGCTCCCTGCTTTGGTCACGATTTCGTGACATGTCGCGAAATCGTGACATGTCAATTTCGTGACCTTTGGTCCTCCGCGCCTTTGCTTCCCTGCCATGTCATGATTTCGTGACCTTTGGTCCTCCGCGCCTTTGCTTCCCTGCTTTGGTCACGATTTCGTGACCTCTGGTCCTCCGCGCCTTTGCTTCCCTGCTTTGGTCACGATTTCGCGACATGTCATGTCACGATTTCGCGACCTCCGGTCCTCCGCGCCTTTGTTTCCCTGCTTTGGTCGCGATTTCGTGACATTCTGTCCGTCGTTTCTCTATCTCCTATTTTGGTCGCGATATCACGACACTTTTTGTGTCGCGATATCGTGACACATATTTTCCTTTGCCAAATACTTAGAAAAAAAAAAAAAAATTTGGTTGATGTTGGATTGCTCTGCTGCCCTCGGATGCTCCTGCATCAGACACCCAGGGTGGATTGAGAAGTGATCCTCACTTCTGATCTTTGAGAGGAAGACCCAAGCGGTCAACCTCTATTTTTGATAGCCAAGTTGCATCTTCTATAGGTCTGCCCTTCCACTTGATCAAATATTCAAAACACTGTTTGTTTCTTGTGCTTCTGCCTTCACGAGTATCTAATATTTCCTCGATCTCTTCTGTGGTTGGGTTAGACTGTGGAATGCTCCACAATTCTGTACTTGGTGCCTCTGTATTGTTTCCCTCATGGTATTCCACTAAATCTGATATGTTAAAAATAGGTGAAATGTCAAGCCCACTTGGCAATTCCACTTCATATGCATTGCCTGACTCCCGTTTTTCTAGTATTTTGCATGGCCCAAACTTCTTCATCTTCAATTTGTTATAAGTTTTGGCAGGAAACCTTTCTTTTCTGAGATGGACCATGACTTCATCTCCCACTTTGAACTCTTTGAACCGCCTCTTTTGGTCTGCTCTTGTCTTATACTGAGTATTCATTTTTGTAATTTGTTTCTTTACTTCTTCATGCAGGCTTTTCATCTGTTTCGCAAATTCCTCAGCCTCGGCACTGCACTTTTCTCCTTTATCTAATTTCCTCAGCTCAAAAACATTTCTTGGGTTGTTTCCATATATGACTTGAAATGGAGATTTGTTTGTACTCTTGTTGACAGAATTGTTGTATGCAAATTCTTCCTGCGGCAAAACCAAATCCCATCCCTTGGGTTTATCTGCTATTAAGCATCTTAATAAATTACCCGGACTTCTATTTACCACCTCTTTCCATCCATCAGTCTATGGGTGGTATGCAGAACTAAACTTCAGATCTGTCTTCAACTTCTTCCACAATGTTCTCCAAAAATAACCAACAAACTTTGTATCTCTGTCAGAAACTATGCTTTTTGGTAGACCGTGCAATCTTACCACTTCCTTGAAAAATAACCCTGCAATGTGAACCGCGTCACTTGTTTTCTGGTAGGGAATAAAGTGTGCCATCTTGGAGAATCTATCAACCACCACAAATACGAAGTCATTTCCCCTCTGTGTTCTCGGTAACCCAAGAATGAAATCCATGCTGATGTCCTCCCACGGCCTTTCAGGTACAGGTAACGGCTGATATAATCCTGTGTTCTGCCTCACGCCTTTTGCCATCTGGCATATTCTGCAGCTTTGCACAAACTTTTTCACATCTTGCTGCAGTTGCGGCCAGTAGTAGTTCTCACTCACCAGGGCAATGGTCTTATCTCGACCAAAATGTCCAGCCAGTCCCCCGCTGTGCTTCTCCTTCACTAAGTTCTCCCGCATGGAACTCCTTGGAATGCATAATTTACTTCCCCTGAACAACATTCCATCTTGGATTAGAAAATCCAACCATTTTGTCCTGTCCACAGTAACAGGTGCCAAGCAAGCCGTCCAGGCTTCTGCAAAATCAGGATCTTCAGGGTACAGTCCCTTTAATTCTTTGAATCCTACCACTTCCACTGTCATTTCAATCAGCAAATTTTGCCTTCTGCTTAAGGCGTCTGCAACTCTATTTGATTTTTTGCTTCTGTGTTTTAACACAAAGGTATAGCTTTGGAGAAACTCAACCCACTTCATGTGCCTCTGATTCAGTTTTGTTTGGTTGTTAATGTACTGTAAGGCCTGATGATCAGTAAATAGAACAAACTCTTTTGGCAACAAATAATGCCTCCACTTCTTTAGAGCCTGAACTATTGCATAAAATTCTTGATCATAAACTGAATACTTTTTTCGAGCATCATTGAGTTTCTCACTAAAGTAGGCAACAGGCCTGCCTTCCTGACTCAGTACAACTCCTATTGCACTACCACTGGCATCACAATCTACCTGAAATACCTTGTTAAAGTCTGGGAGTGCCAAAACAGGTTGTTCTGTGACCTTCTTCTTCAACAGATCAAAGCTCCTATCTGCTCCTAAGGTCCACTTAAACTCTTTCTTATCTCCTCTCATTGTTTCTGTGAGGGGTGCACAAATGCTGCTGAAATTTCTAATGAATTTCCTGTAGAAGCTGGCTAAACCATGAAATGATCTTACCTCTGTTGTGCTTCTCGAAGTAGGCCATTCCATGATAGCTCTCACCTTCTCTGGGTCCATTTTCAGACCTTCTGCTGAGATTACAAATCCCAGGTATACTAACTCCTTTACAAAATTACACTTTTTTAGATTTATTAATAACTGCTCCTCCCATGGCTTCTCAAAAACCCTTCTGATATGCATCAGGTGCTCCTCCAGGGTTCTGCTAAATATTAATATATCATCTAAATAGACAATGACAAATTTTCCTAAAAACTCTTTCAGTACCTCATTCATCAGCCGCATGAAGGTACTTGGTGCATTGGATAGCCCAAATGGCATGACCAACCACTCATACAAGCCCTCTCTGGTCTTGAAGGCTGTCTTCCACTCATCTCCTTCCCTGACACGGATCTGGTGGTAACCACTCTTGAGGTCAATTTTGGTGAAGTACTTGGCTCCACTCAAACAGTCCATTATGTCATCCATCCTTGGCAATGGAAATCTATATTTTATTGTGATCTTGTTGATGGCTCGAGAGTCTGTACACATTCTCCACTCTCCATATTTCTTTGGCGCCAGCACTGCAGGCACTGCGCATGGACTCAAGCTTTCCCGAATCAGTCCCTTCTCCAGCAACTCTTGGACCTGCCTGTTTAGCTCCTCAGTTTCTATAGGCGTCATTCTATGTGCAGCTTTATTGGGCAAGCTTGATCCTGGCACCAAATCGATATGGTGACTGATCTTCCTTACTGGGGGTAAACCCTCAGGCACATTATCAGATATAATATCTGGAAATTCCTCCAATAGATCTAGGACTTCTGCTGGGGTATCTTTGCATTCTGTATCCCTGACTCTAGGAATTAATGCATAACACATATGTTCATGCTTTAAATCATCTAAAAATTTTCTTCCATCAACCAAGCAAATTTTGGCACTGCCACATACCTTTTCTTCCACCTCCTTCAGGGGTTTCAGCTTATGACGCATTCCATTCTTTGTCACGGAATAGGTGTTGGCACGACCATCATGAACCGTGCTCCTGTCAAACTGCCATGGCCTTCCCAACAGCAAATGGCACGCATCCATGGGCAGAATGTCGCACAGGACCTCATCACGGTAATTCCCAATACTAAATTTTACCAGGCTTTGTTCACTGACCAAAACCTTATGGTCTTTCTGCAACCACGCGATCCGATATGGATGCGGGTGTCTCTTTCTCTCCAGTTGTAGCTTTGTAACCATTCCCTCTGAAACTAGGTTATCTATGCTACCATTGTCAATAATAATATTGCAAATCTTACCCGTGCATTTACACCTTGTGCGGAATAAGCTTTTCCTTTGATCTGTAGCTCCCTCTTCATTCAGCAGGACTCTCCTCGTGATCATTACTTCTCCTCTCTCTGCTTCTTCAGAATGCTCAGATCCAGCATCTTCATCAGCGACCATGGCTCTGGCATTTCCTTTCGGCCTCCTATTATTCCTTTCTCATTGTTGTGGACACTCGTATTGGTGATGTCCCTCTTCTCCACATTGGAAGCAAGTTCCACGGTATCTTCCTCTTCCCTGGCCACGTCCAGCTCTGCCCCTTCCCCCTCGGTAACCATTATTCTGATTACGAGGGTGGTCGGTATTTTCTCTCCTTTGTTCCTGATTACTGCTACCTTCTCCATTCTTCTGAGAATCTTCATTTCTTCTTCCACTGGTCCTTCCGCCGGTTCTTCCACCATGACCCCTTCCTCTTTGCTTGTTCTCAAACCTCCTATTGAGCTTTTCTTCCACCTTTAGGGAAAATTGGTAAGCGTCCTCTATGGTGGTCATCCGGACCAGACTTAATTCTTCCTGAATACTTGCTCGTAACCCATTAATGTAATGGGCTACCTTCTCCTTGTTGGCCTCTGAGTGGCCTGTTCTAATCATAATTTTATGAAACTCTTCTGTGTATTCTTTTACAGACTTGCTTGATTGCCTCAACCCTTGCATTTTCTTTAGCGAGTCTAACTCATAATCACTAGGGATGAACCGCCTCTTTAGCTTTTCTACGCCATCCGTTCCCACTTTGTTATTCTCTCTTTTCCTCTTTTATTTCGCTCCAGCTGCACTCCCTTCCACCAAATGTTGGCATGACCTTTCAGTTTGGTCTTAGCGAACCTGACCCTATCAGGATCCTCAACTTCCTCGTACTCAAAGTACTCTTCCAGATCATTGATCCAGTCGATCAATTCCTCTGGATCAAGGTTCCCAAAATACGTGGAAACCTCCATCTTTGGCCTCTTCCCAATCTGGGATATGGCTTTGTATAGTCTGGCTTGAGCAGGATCTACTGCTTCTTCTTCTTCCTCAGGCTGGTCTTCTTCTTCGTCATCTTCCTCTTCACTACCTTCATCTCTTCTTGGCTCCAATCTTCTACGCATCTCTTCTTGCAGGGCTTGCATTTGCCATTGCAAAGCTCGGACATCTTCCGCTGTCGCCATGCCTCTCCCACCAATAGGGTTTCTTCTTGGAGGCATTCTGCTCACCCAATTCCAAGCCCTTCCATAGATCCTGGTGTAACTGCCTCACGTCCGGTGATCTGTTACACACTCAGGAACTTCTGGCTCTGATACCACTGATGGAAAATAGATCTAGCACAAGACAGGAAACAAGAATAACAAGAGCCAAATTTTTCTTATTCACTAGCTTCGAAAGAATTTACAAAGAATATACAACAATCTACCATTTTGCCAACCCCTTCTCCTTACAATCCTTGGGTTTTTATCGAGGTCTCGACCTCCTATGTTTTCAAACTTCCCACGATCTGTATTTGCCACCTGGAACAATACTAGAAAGTTGCATTGATGAGACATTGGGTGAGGTGCGCGACTGGCTGCCATAACCACCGGGATCTCCTTCTCGAACGGCTGCTTCGTTGCTAGTTCCATAAATGCGTCTTTAGATCTCATGCGCGAGTGGCCAACATGTTCGTTGCAATCTCCCTCTGAAACTGCTGCTTCACCACTGTTAGTTTGTTGTGCACGAAGGGACGCCTTTATGAAGCTTGGAGTGCATGTTTTTCTATTTGGTCGCGATATCGCGACATGTCGCGATATCGCGACATTCCCTCCTTCAAGCCTTCTCGCTCCATTTTGGCCGCGATATCGCGACCTATCGCGATATCGCGCCATTTTTCTGTCGGCCTCCGTTCTTCCGTTTCGATCACGAAATCGCGACATGTCACGATTTCGTGACCTTCGGCCCTCCGCACCTTTGCTCCCTGCTCTGGTCACGAAATCGCGACATGTCACGATTTCGTGACCTTTTGTCTTTCGTGCCTTTGCTCCCTGCTTTGGTCATGAAATCGCGACACGTCACGATTTCGCGACCTTTTGTCTTCCGCGCCTTTGCTCCCTGCTTTGGTCGCGATTTCGTGACCTTTGGTCCTCCGCGCCTTTGCTTCCCTGCCATGTCGCGATTTCATGACCTTTGGTCCTCCGTGCCTTTGCTTCCCTGCTTTGGTCATGATTTCATGACCTTCGGTCCTCCGCGCCTTTGCTTCCCTGCTTTGGTCACGATTTCGTGACATGTCGTGAAATCGCGACATGTCGCGATTTCGTGACATTCTGTCCGTCGTTTCTCTATCTCCTGTTTTGGTCGCGATATCGCGACACATATTTTCCTTTGCCAAATACTTAGAAAAAAAGAAAAGAAAAAAAATTTGGTTGATGCTGGATTGCTCATGTTGCGATTTCGCGACCTCCGGTCCTCCGCGCCTTTGTTTCCCTGCTTTGGTCTCGATTTCGTGACATTCTATCCACCGTTTCTCTATCTCCTATTTTGGTCGCAATATCGCGACACATTTTGTGTCGCAGTATCGCGACACATTTTTTTCCTTTGCCAAATACTTAGAAAAAAAAAGAAAAAAAATTTGGTTGATGCTGGATTGCTCTACTGCCCTCGGATGCTCCTGCATCACTTTGTTTTGAAGAAGGACAAGGGAAACAAGAAGAAGGGTCAAGCTCAAGCTCTAAATAAGAGGAAGTTTCAAAGGAAGAGAGTGAAGAAGAAATTAATACTTATGCAGATAAATTGAAGAATAGAAGCTTCACTAAGAAAGGAAACAATGCACAAACAAGAAACATAGATCATCACAAAGAAGGCAAAGAAAGAACTAAGAGAACATAGGTTTCAAAACAAGATTTCTTCAAAGGACATTGTTTTTCATGTAATCAGTTTGGTCATAAAGCTATGCATTGTAGGGTTCATGGAAAGGAGTATGGACTTACTAAAAGGAATTTCAACTCACTCAAATATGGATATTTATTTCAAGTATGTTTCTACTCTTTTAATTAACTTTGGTCATAAAGTGATCCACTGCAGGGTTCATGAAAAAAATTATTATGGCTTCACCAAGAGAAACTTCAAGATATTTGGACCTTCCAAGAACTACAACATTAAGTGTTACACGTGTAATAATATTGGGCATAAGGCCAAGTGGTGTAAAAAAAGTTTCTAGAACTTCTAGAGACAAGCAAGAATAGGGACACTCAAAGTATCAAAAGTGTATGGCTACAAAAATGTTGAAAAATAAGGCTGACAAAGAAAATGAGTATTGTATGCTGGGAGTAGAGATACTCCCACCCCAAAATTAATCACCTCAAGGAGAGGAGGTCGGGAGGGGACTGAGATAAAATTTTATATTTAGCCCCAAAGGAGTCTCTTTGCCATTGATGTCAAAGGGGGAGAGATTTGAGCATGAAGAAGAGTATTCAATCAGGGGGAGCAGTTCCTCAGGGGGAGCAGATTTGAAATCCAGTGGTAGAAAAAGGATTTTTTAGAAAGGGTTGCCATCAACGACAAAGGGGAATATTATTGGAAATTTTAATTATATTAATGTCATTGATGTCAAGCTCATTGATGTCAAAGGTTGATGTCATTGATTTTCATTGATGCTAAAGATAGTTTGGTATGTCAAATAATATAAGGTTTATAAGATGCAAGGCAAGGTTCATCCAATGCAAAGAAATTGATAAAAAGAAAAGGTTATAATATTTACTTTAAATATTATAAGCCAAAGAGGTTTGGGAAAAAGTTCTAAGTGTTTGGTTAAAAGGTTGAAGGCCCAATTTTAAGACCATGGTTCAAAAGAAAGCAAGTGACTAAGGCTTAAAAGAGACAATATTATCATATTATAATATTATAATATTTAGGGCAAAAGGACTTATTAAAAAGAGGTTTGAAAGTGCATTGGACAAAGGTCTCAAAAATAAATTAAGTTGACAAAGAACTATAATCAAAAATACTATTTAACACCAAGGTTAAATATTATATTAAAAATAAAATAAATTTGAATTATCAAATGCGCCAAGAATTTGAATTTAAAAATGTGGAAATAAAAAGGTTGAGCCGACATCATAACAAAAATCAAATGTGTATTAAGGAGAAGAATACCTTATTTTTCCTTGGGAGACGCATATGCATTATTCAATTTTCATGGAGTGTAGAGTAAGGAAATGAAAGTGCCATTCATAGAGGTAATAGGGAGAAGAAAATTTAGTGCACGTGTTTCAAGGAGGGACAATGAATCATAAGGAAGAGTGCACAACTTGGTTCTAACAGGGTTGCTAGCTTAGGTGGTAGGTGGGTCTTGCATAAGGTGTGGTAGTGGATAGGTCTAGGTTTCGAATCATCATGGTAGTTTAATTTTTTAAATTCTATTTGGGAGAAAAATAAGGCATATAAGAGTTTTGTGGATGATATATTCTAGAAAGTGGGGCCAGCCCAGATGGCACTCTAGTTCAAGCTAGAGCATGGGTACCATGATGTTTCATGTTTGAATTTTAGTGGCAGCAATGGTAAACATGGTAAGGGCATAATATTTTTGCTTAATGTTGAGGTATGCTAGCGCTTGAACAAGGGAGATATAAGGTTTATTTTTTTATTGTTAGAAAGCACATATTGCATTGTATAGGGAGAGATAAGGGTGATGCTTTGAGATTAAATATTTTTGAGGACATAATGATATTTTTGATTTTGGTTGTAACTTCATAAAGTAGGAATACTTTTTGAAAGAAAGGAGCAATAAGGTGGTTGAAAGTAAAATTAATGTATGGTATGCACTTAGGTATATTGGATTGTGATATTGAGAATTACAAAATGGATCTTATAAGTAGGAGTAATAAGGTATGACTATGGTTTAAATTGTGTGTATTTTTGATAAAAATAAAATTGAGAGGGTTTGATTATTGTCAAAACTTTATCTTGTGGAAATAAAAAGGAAAATATCAAATATTTTATGAGCAAATTTTGAGGAAAGAGTTTATGGATGGTTTGAAAAAGTGTTATGCTAACTAACCCTTGAAAGTGGCATAAGAAAGACAATATTTTGATACAGGTTTTTGAGGGAACTCCTTCATCAAAAAGGTATGGTTATATCACTCTTTCTTTAAGGTGTTTGGTTGAAAAATATTTCAGAATTATAAGGTGGAGAGAAAAGGATTGATTAGTGTGTATGGTTGAAATATATGTGTTACGATTTGTGAAACAAATTGAGCTTTATTGTTGAAAGAAATATAAAATACTTGTGCTAGGATTGAGATCATGTTTGTACATCATTATAAAATATTTTGAGCATTGGTAATTGTGATGTTTTTGTGATCAATCTAGTGAAGGAAATATTTACATTAGTGTGGTTTATCCTTGAGAGAAAATTTACAAGAAATATAGATCAATTTGTAAAGAAAGTTATGCATTGTTTTTATTTGTTTTTATTTGAGATAGTGATTGGATTAATTGAATGTAATATTGTGAATGTGAAGAACATATTGGGTTTTTGATAGTGCATATAATTCTTTATATGTTCCAAAGGTTAAACGAATTCTAAGTAGAATATGTCTGTTTGAAGAAAGTATTTCTAAAAGAGATTTAAGATTTGTTTGTATGCAAGATTTGGAAATATTTGAGTAGGTTTTGTGAGTAGTATTGAAGGTAGATTTGAGCAAGTATTTTGAGAAGGCTTGAAGGTAAATTTGAGAAAGTCTTTTGAGAAGGATTGAAGGTAAATTTGAGTAAGTCTTTTGAGAAGGCTTGAAGGTAAATTTGAGCAAGTATTTTGAGAAGGCTTGAAGGTAGATTTGAGCAAGTATTTTGATAAGGCTTGAAGGCATATTTGAGTAAGTATTTTGACAAGGTGTCAAGGAATATTTGAGAAAGTATTGTAAGAAGACTTGAATCAACATTGAGATAGATTTGAGAAAGTATTATGAGAAGACTTGGGATAGAGTTGAACAAATTTAAGGAAATAATTGAAGCAGGTTTGTGCATGTAACATGTGTAGATTTGGATAGATTTGTGAGAAGAGTTGGATCAGATTTGTGCTAGCCTTGTGACAGGGTTTGGTGCAGAATTGAGATAGAGTTGAGAGCAGGCTTAGGATAATATCGGTGTAGAGGAGATAGAGTTATCCTATGGAGAGAGATCCATAAACTAGAGTAGAGGGGATAGAGTTATCCTATGGAGAGAGATCCACAAACCTTAGCAGATGGGATATTGTTATCCTATGGAGAGAGATTCACAAACTAGAGAAGAGGGTATAGAGTTATACTATGGAGAGAGATCCACAAACCAAAGAAGAGGGGATAGAGTTATCCTATGGAGAGATATCCATGGACTAGAGCAAATGGGATAGAGTTCTCCTATGGAGATAGATCCACAAACAAGAGTAGAGGGGATAGATTTCTCCTATGGAGAGAGATCCATAAACTAGAGTAAAGGGGATAGAGTTCTTCTATGGAGAGAGATCCATAAACCAGATTAAAGGGCATAGAGTTATCCTGTGGAAAGATATCCACAAATCAAAGCATTGGGTATTGAGATCTCCTTTGGATAGAGGTCCATAAATATTGTAATAGGGAATTGTTTTCCAAGAGATTTATTGATAAAATTTAGATTTTTTTTTCTCCGTGGATGTAACCCACATTGGGTAAACCATGTTAAATTTGTGTCTCTCATGTGTGTGATGATTTATGCATTGAGGAAATAATTGAAGTAGATTTGTGCATGTAACATGTGCATATTTGGATAGATTTGTGAGTAAAGTTGGAGTAGATTTATGCTAGCCTTGTGATAGAGTTTGGTATAGGTTTGAGATAGAGTTTAGAGTAGGCTTTGGAGTAGACCAGAGTAGAGGGGATAGAGTTCTCTTGTGGAGAGAGATCCAAAAACCAAAGTATAGGGGATCAAGTTCTCTTGTGGAGAGAATCCACAAACCATAGCAGAGGGGATAGAGTTCTCCTATGGAGAGATATTCATAAACTAGAGCAAAAGGGTATACAGTTATCCTATGGAGAGAGATCCACAAACCAGAGTAGAGGGGATATATTTCTACTATAGAGAGAGTTCCAAAAACTAGAGTAAATGGGATAGAGTTATCCTATGGAGAGAGATCCACAAACTAGAGCAAAGAGGATACATTTATCCTGTGGAGAGATATCCATAAACTAGAGTAGAGGGGATAGAGTTATCCTATGGAGAGAGATCCACAAACCAGAGCAAATGGGATAGAGTTATCCTATGGAGAGAGATCCACAAATCAGAGAATTGGGGATTGAGATCTCCTTTGGACAGAGGTCCATAAACATTATAATAGGGAATTGATTCCCAAGAGATTTTTTAAAAAAAATTAGAAGAAATATTTTCTCCGTGGATGTAACCCACATTGGGTAAACACGTTAAATTTGTATCTCTCATGTGTGTGATGATTTGTGCATTGCTTTGATTATTGCTATTAATATTGTAATTAATAATATTGGATAATATTATTTAGGAAATAAAAGTAGAATTTTATCTTATACTGTTCAACCCACTCTTAGTATAAGCTTATGTTTTTCATGGTATCAGAGCGGGTTCCTTTAAAAAATTCTAACAACTTGAAGGAAGATATTACAGGAACACAAATGGTATCTCAGAATGAATCTTCATAAAATAAGACTCCATTGTTCTATGGGAAAAATTATGCTTTCTGAAGTATAATAATGAAGACTTACTTGATGGCACAAGGATATAAAACATGGCAATCAGTTGAGGATGGGTTCACACCTACAACTACTCCTTCCACAGATAAAGATGGTAAGCAATTACATGTAAATAATTTCAAGGCTATGAATGGAATATTAAGTGGATTACGTGAAGCAAAATTTGTGAAATTTATGCAATGCAAATAAAAAAAGAGATGTGTGACAAATTAAAGCAAAAATATGAAGGAGATAAGAATTTCAAGTTGGTATGATGCAAAAAGACTCTAGTGTTGCAAAAAAAGTATTAAGATCACTCCCTATAAGGTATGATGCAAAGGTTTTAGTTGTAGAAGAGATGCGATATATAGATAAGTTGACTATGGATGAGTTACGAGGAATTATCATAGTTTATGGGATGAGAATAGTAAAGGATCCCAAATCCAAGAAAGAGGTAGCTTTCAAAGCTTCAAAGAAGATAAAATCTAATAAACCAAAATCAAGTGGTGAGTCAAGTAGTGATGAAGAAGATAACAATGTGAGAAGATACAAGAAGGAATAAAGAAATAACAAAGGTATGAAGACTATGAAATGTTTTAATTTTGGTAATTTTTGTCACTATACATCTAATTGTCCACAAGCCAAAAGTAGTAGCAGCAAAGAGAAACATGATCATAAGAAAAATGAAGAAGAAAAATTTAGGCATGAAAAGAAAAATAGGTACAATCAAGGCAAACATGAAAATTTCTTTCAAAGGTACAAGAAGAGTTTATATGTTAACAAGGCAAGCAAGGATTCAAGTGATAGTGATGAAATACTCTCATATAGTGAAGAATAAGAGATTATATTTTTGGCAATAGAAGAGGAAGAAAATTATCCTATTGAAGATAAAGTCAAAAAGTATGAAGATGCTCTTGGAGACCAAGAAGTAGAGAAATATTAAGAAAATAAAGAGGAAGGCATAGTTAATCTAGAAGAAGAACTTATTGTTGCTATCAGAGAGTTGAAAAGAGTTAGAAAGCAAAATTCAAGACTAAAGGCTCAAGTTTAAGAACATGAGGAAGAAAAAGAAAAGCTTCTACAAGACCTGACAAACTCAAAAGATAAGGCAAGGAGATTTAAAGAGATCATGGTTGAAAAGTTAGATGTAAAAGAGTTAGAATGTGAAATATTAGAACATTAGGTAGTTTCTCTAAGGATGGAAGTGAAATATTCTAAGGAAAAGCTACACAGGTTTGGTAAAAGTTCAAAAACTTTGTATAAAATTATCAATGCACAAAGATCTTCATATATCAAAATAGGATTTGGTTTTGAAGAAGGACAATGGAAACAACAAGAAGGGTCAAACTTAAGCTCAAAATAAGAGGAAGTTTTAGAGGAAGAGAGTGAAGAAGAAATTAAGACTTATGTGGATAAGTTGAAGAATAGAAGCTTCACTAAGAAAGGAAACAATGCACAAACAAGAAACATGGATCATCATAGAGAAGTCAAAGAAAGGACTAAGAGAATAGAGGTTTCAAAACAATATTTATTCAAAGGACATTATTTTTCATGCAATTGGTTTGGTCACAAAGCTATGCATTGGAGGGTTCATGGAAAGGAGTATGGACTTACTAAAAGGAATTTCAACTCACTCAAATATGAATATTTATTTCAAGGGTATTGCTACTCTTGTAATCACTTTGGTAATAAAGATATCCACTGTAGGGTTCAAGACAAATGATTATGGCTTCACCAAGAGGAACTTCAATATATTTGCACCTTCCAAGAACTACAACATTAAGTGTTACAAGTGCAATAATCTTGGGCATAAGACCAAGTGGTGTAGAACAAAGTTTCTAGAACTTCCAGAGACAAGCAAGAATAGGGACACTCAAAAGGATCAAAAGGGTATGACTACAAAAATATTGAAAAATAAGGTTGACAAAGAAAAAGAGAATTACATGCTAGAAGTAGAGATACTCCCACCCCAAAATTAATCACCTCAAGGAAACGAGGTGGGGAGGGGGTTGAGATAAGAGTGTTATCTTTAGCCCCAAAGGAGTCCCTTTGCCATTGATGTCAAAGGGGGAGATAATTGAGTAAGGGGAGAGCTTTTAGTTAGGGTGAGAAGTTCCTCAGAGGGAGCATATTTGGAATCCAATTGTAGGAAAAGGATTTTTTAGAAAAGGTTGCCATAAATGACAAAGAGGGAGATTGTTGGAAATTTTGAGTATATTGTTGTTATTAATGTCAAAGTCATTGATGTCAAAGGTTGATGTCATTTATTGTCATTGATGCCAAAGATATTTTGGTATGGCAAATAAGATAAGGTTTATAATATGCAAGGCAAGGTTCATCCAATGCAAAGAAATTGATAAAAATAAAAGGTTATAATATTTAGTTTAAATATTATAATCCAAAGAGGTTTGGGATAAAGTTCTAAGTGTTTGGTTAAAAGGTTCAAGGCCCAAGTTTAAGACCATGGTTCAAAAGAAAGCAAGTGATTGGCTTAAAAGAGACAATATTATAATATTTAGGCCAAAAAGACTTATTAAAAAGATGTTTGAAAGTGCATTGGACAAATGTCTCAAAAAGAAATTAAGTTGACAAAGGACTACAAGCAAAAATATTATTTAACACCAAGGTTAAATAATATAATAAATAATATTTAACACCAAGGTTAAATATTATATTAAAAATAAAATAAATTTGAATTATCAAAGGTGCTAAGAATTTAAATTTAAAAAGGTGGCAATAAAAATGTTGAGCCGACATCATAACAAAAAATCGAATGCGAATTTAAGGAAGAGAATAAATTATTTTTCCTTGGGAGAAACATATGCATTATTTGATTTTCGTGGAGTGCAGAGTAAGGAAAAGAACGTGCTATTTATCGAGGGAATAGGGAGAAGAAAATTCAATGCACGTATTTCAAGGAGGGATAGCGAATCATAAGGGAGAGTGCACAACTTGGTTCTAATAGGGCTGCTAGTCCAGGTGGCAGGTGGGTCCTGCGTAAGGCGTGGTAGTGGATAAGTCTCAGTTTTGAATAACCATGATAGTTTAATTTTACAATTTTTTTTCAGGTGAAAAGGAAGGTATAAAAGAGTTTTGCACACGATCTATTCCAAAATGTGGGGCCAGCCCAGCTGGCACTCTAGCTCATGCTAGAGCATGGGTGCCATGAGGTTTTGTGTTCGAATTTCAATGGTGGTAGTGGTAGACGTGGTAAGGGCATATAATTTTTGCTTAATGTTGAGGTATGTTAGTGCTTGAACAAGGGAGACATAAGGTTTAATTTTTGTTTGTTAAAAAGCACATATTGCATTGTCTAGGGAGAGATAAGGGTAATTATTTGAAATTAAATATTTTTGAGGACATAATGATATTTTAGATTCTGGTTGTGACTTTATAAAGTAGGAATAATTTTTGAAATAAAGGAGCAATAAGGTGGTTGAAAGTAAAATTAATGTATGGTATGCACTTAGGGATATTGAATTGTGATATTGAGAATTACAAGTGGCTCTTATAAGTAGGAGTGATAAGGTATAACTATGGTTTAAATTGTTGTGTGTATTTTTGATAAAAATAAAATTGAGAGGGTTTGATTATTGTCAAAACTATGTCTTGTAGAAATAAAAAGAAAAATATCAAATATTTTATTAGTAAATTTTGAGGAAATATTTTATGGATGGTTTGAAAAAGTGTTATGCTAACTAACCCTTGAAAGTGGCTTAAGAAATATAGAATATCTTGAAACAGGTTTTTGAGAGAACTTCTTCATCAAAGAGGTATGGTTATATCACTCTTTCTTTAAGGTGTTTGGTTGAACAATATTTCAGAATTATAAGGTGGAGATAAAAGGATTGATTAGTGTGTATGGTTGAAATATTTGTGTTAGGGTTTGTGAAACAAAATGAGCTTTATTGTTGAAATAAATCTATAATACTTGTGATAGGATTGAGATCAATTTTGTTGTAGAAGGCTTCTTGCCTCTTTGTTGTGTTCCTTTTAGGTTTCCAATTGGGTCCCTCTTCTTGTTTTACTGATCTACAAGGCATTGGAGCACCTTTCAAATGCCCTCTTTTGATAAATAAAATTTTAACTTACCAAAAAAAAGTTTGTACATCATTATGAAATATTTTGAGCATTGGTAATTGTGAAGTGTTTGAGATCAATCTAGTGAAGGAAATTTATGCATTAGTGTGGTTGATCCTTGAGAGCAAATTTTCAAGAAATATAGATCAATTTTGTAAAGAAAGTTTTACACAGTTTTGATTTGATTTAAAAGGGATTTTGCAAGATATAGATATTGGATTGAATGAAATATTTGTGAATATGAAGAACATATTGGGTTTTTTATAGTGCATATCATTCTATATATGTTCTAGAGGTTAAAAAATTCTAAGTAGAATATGTTTGTTTGAAGAAAGTATTTCTGAAAGAGATTTAAGATTTGTTTGTATGCAAGATTTGGAAATATTTGAGTAGGTTATGTAAGTAGTATTGAAGGTAGATTTGAGCAAGTCTTTTGAGAAGGCTTTAAGGTAAATTTAAGCAAGTATTCTAAGAAGGCTTGAAGGCAAATTTGAGCAAGTCTTTTGAGAATGCTTGAATGGAAATTTGAGCAAGTCTTTTGAGAAGGCTTGAAGGATGATTTGAGCAAGTCTTGTGAGAAGACTTGAAGCAACATTGAGATAGATTTGAGCAAGTCTTGTGAGAAGAATTGGGACAGAGTTGAAAAAATTTGAGGGAAGAATTGAAGCATATTTGTGCATGTAATGTGTGTAGATTTGGATTAATTTGTGAGCAAATTTGGAGTAGATTTATGCTATTCTTATGATGGGGTTTGGTGTAGATTTGAGATAGATTTGAGAGCAATATTTGGAGCAAAAAAATTAGAGGGGATATATTTCTCCTATGGATAGAGATACATAAACTAGAGCAAAGGGGATAGAGTTATACTGTTGGGAGAGATCCACAAAATATAGTAGAGGAGATAGATTTATTATATGGAGAGAGATCCACAAACTAGAGTAGAGGGGATAGAGTTCTCCTGTGGAGAGAGATCCAAAAACTAAACCAGATGGGATAAAGTTATCTTGTAGAGAGATATCCATGAACCAGAGCAAAGGGGATAGAGTTATCCTATGGAGATATATCCACAAACCAAATCAAAGGGGATAGATTTATCCTATGAAGAGAGATCTATAAATCAAAGTAGAGGGGATAGAGTTCTCTTGTGGAGAGAGATCCACAAACCAGAGCAAAGGGGATAGAGTTCTCCTATGGAGAGAGATCCATAAATTAGAGCATTGGGGATTGAGATCTCCTTTGGATAGAGGTCCATAAAAATTGTAATAGGGAATTGATTCCCAATATATTTGTTGAGAAAATTTAGAAGAAATATTTTCTCCATGGATGTAACCCACATTGGGTAAACCACATTAAATTTGTATCTCTCATGTGTGTGATGATTTGTACATTTATTTGATTATTGCTATTGATATTGAAATTGATAACATTAAATAATATTATTTGGGAAATAAAAGTAAAATTTGATCTTATACTGTTCACCCCCTCTCAGTATAAGCTAGTGTTCTTCATAACATTTGGTGGTGCATCATTTTATTAGATATGCCCCAAAATATTTACTTGTAATAGGAGTAATAGTTTCTCAACATAGGTAACCTAGGGGTAGGTAAAATCTAACTATAAATAAGATCCATTTTAAACATATTTTATCCATGAAAAATCAGATTTACACTTTATGAAATCCACCTTGTGCTTTGACCTCAAGATATTGTTGAGAAATTGGTGATTCATTATGAATTCCATTAGTGGAACTACCTCCTTGGTTTGCTAAGTGTGCAATTATTGAGGCATTGACATTTTATCTATCTTGTTATTGGTTTATCAATTTTGTACTTAATGGTATAACATTTATGGTATTTAAAATTTCATGTGTTGATTTATCACTTGCAATTACTCACTATAGTTAAAACTTGTATTACATTTAAATATCTCATCCTTAATCTTTTGTGTATGTGTATTTTTTATATTTTACTTTTCATGAAATTAGTGTAGGTTATTTTAGGAGTATTTATATATGGAGAGTGGGGATTCATTCTTAATATAGAGGTTGGAATCCATTGAACCTTAGTTTCAAATTTGTTGAAAGTAGAATTAGATCACATCATTAAAATAGAAGTTAGGATAAATCCCTTATTCAACACCTATCTTAAGGTTTATTAGGTTTGAACAATATATATTCATAAATATAAATATAAATCAAGATAAATCCCCTATTAAGCACATAAGTTTGAATAATTAAATTTATAATATTGATATATTTTTAGTATCCATATGTAAGTAAAAATTTGAACATATATTAAACATGGACACTACCCAATTCCAAACTTAGGCACCTAGATCTGACTTGGAATTAAAAAAAAAAAAAAAAATTATGGGTCTAAAATAAAAGAATCAAAGTCCAAGGTTTGAAAATCCAAAAACTAAAAAAATAAGGGCCCCAAAATTGAAAATACTAGGTTTTTGAAGTCAAAAGCCCAAATCTCCAAAGTTCAAAATTTGAAGTTCTGTTGTATGATGTTCAAAATCCAAAGTTTAAAATTTATAAATTATGTGTTTTAAAAAGATAAAGGGTCCAAAAATTATCTTGGCTAAAATTAGAACCTTTAATAACCATCAATATAATAAAATCATCTATCATCTCTATAATTCATTCCCTTTATTTTCATATGTAACTAAAAACTATTTATAAACATTGAGAAAGTACAATATTAGCCAATTTCCATTTATTTAATGAAACTTTATACTTGGAAAAAATTCCCTTCCAAAATATAAATCACCACTATTCATAAATAAAACATAAGCATAACAATATTCTCTTTAATAGAATTGTATGAGCATCCAAGACCGAAGACCAAACCAAAGGCTGAAATGCAAAAATGGAATTTTGAAGTTTAGAAATTGTCATGACCCTCCCTTGGTAGACATTTGATTTGATAAATTATGTTTTGCTACATAGATGTGTTGATGAAATAATTTAGTATTTCATGCTTGGTTTGTGCAAGATATATACTTCATGATGGATAGTGATGTAATCTATGGATGAAATGACTGATTTTTACATGTCTAGTTTCTATATGGATATATTTTTATGAAAATATGTGATGTTACTAATGAAATCGTTGGCTTGATAGGAACATGTCTATTCATGGGTGGAAGGGAGACTTATCCACCAAGAGCAAGTTAAATTACAAAAAAAGAACTAATGAGTTTGTCCTACGGTTTATATTACTTGGGTAATAGGGGTAAATACCTTTTTGTAATAAGTTGCTTATTGAAGATACAACTAACCTAGGATAGAATGTAATTGATGTCCAAGTCTTCTTCTAATATTGGTTGGTATGTATTAGTATAAAGGAGTTGGGACTTAAATCAAGTATTCCCATATCTCATCCAAGTATGATGTTAAGAAATATATATATATATATTGATTAGCTAGGTGATGTCAAGATTTGGAAAAAAGACACATGACACTAGTTTTTTGGAACTTCGATAAGAGTTTAGTATTGGCCATCATGGAGAAGGTAAGTATTATATGGAAAAGATATATAAAAAATAGTCATATCACCTCCACTTGTATAATATGGGTTTCCACTTTAGTTCAAATGAGAGCTTATCGTAGGACTATCTGGAGATGAACATTGAAAAACCTAAGGACACCAAGTTTTAATTAATTAAGAAAATTTTTAATGAGAAGTCAAGAAATATAGATATTGTGTGCACGTCAAAGGAAAGGGTACAAGCTATTTGAGGAGGACGTGTTCGGTGGAAGTCATAAAAAAATGCCAAGTCCCATTAATGGTGGACTAGAGTTTGTGGATGAAAAGAAAAAAGATAAGCGATCGATTTGGAAAGGGAAAGAGGTGGGAAGCAAAGGAAGTTACAGGTGATTGGGAGTAGATATGGGAAGATATTGATGAAGGGCCTTGCCTTGATTTACTAAAAGGACTGCTATTTTATAGGTTGGTATATCCTTAGTCTTTTTGTATTGCTTAATAATGGATTGTTGGATGTTTGATATAATAATTTTACCTCAAGTAAATAGATTCTGGAATTACTAGACATCTGATATAGTGATTTACCTCAAGGAAGTAGGTTGTGTAATTCATTGGATGTATGATGTAATGCTTTATCTGAGGATTAAGCTTATATTTTTCTAAACATTTAGTTTCAAGATGGATAACAAGGTTGTTAGGCTTGTTCAGTTGAGTTTAGGATCTGTTAGGAGCCTTTGCACTTGGGTTCATATCCCCAAGGATTCTTATAATTATTCCCACTCTACCTATGTTGGCTAGTTAGATAGATTTTTTCTGGAAGTGTAGCTAAAATTTCTTGATGACATAGGGTACACGTGGTTAGTTTCATTTGATATGAATGAGTCTTCTTTGTTACCTGGTCATTCGTAGAGAAAGTTATCAAGTATGGGGAAGTAAATAATTGGTGAGGGGTTAGTCGGATACCTTTATTCTCATGGATACCAGTGTGAGCCCCATATTTTATTTGAAAATATTTGTGATGACCATTGTTTTTAAAAGATGTTTTTGTATCAACTCTTAGCATACGACTGACAATTTTAGCTGGAGGTTTTAGAGTTGACCTTAGTATTGCCCATGTGAATCGATGGCTCAAATTGGAAGCCATGCCACAAGTGCTATGCAAGCATGATTTCTGAGAACATCGAATCTCGTGTGCTCAATGTTGAGACATCTACAAATCTATTCTAAAATTTGAATAGCTCACTCAAGCTCGATAATGTTCAGATTTTCCATGCAAGGTTTTTGATGGGAAGTCTCTTACTTTAAGTTCAAGTTGGTGGTTATAGTGGGAACCATCTTGGTAGTGGGTAGATACATATTAGGTAGAGTTGCTTTAATGATAATAGTAGAAGGGATCATGCCATCAAGTTGAATGTGTTGTAATAGTTAGATAGAACTTGTACTAAATATTTGATGATGAATCCATATCTAAACTGGATCTGCAGTGGAGGCACGTATCAAAGAGTGATGCGTAAGTGATAATGCTATTATGATAGTGATGAGGACCACAATATATGGAAATAATTATGGATATTGAACTCTTGGGAAAGGGGTGGTTTGTAAATATTGAATTGATTGACCAATTCTAATATGTAGAACTTTGGGATCATGGAATATCCTAGAGAAGGAAAAATATAGAATGGAATGTCTTTGAATTTATTTGTAAAGAATAATTTACCTTGAAAATAATTAAAGAGAAAATGGTTTTGGGTTGGTTTTTCCCCACAAGGGGGTTTCCAGGATAAATCTATGTGTATGAATTTATGGTGAATCCTTTTATGACCTTTCTACTTTAAAGTTTTATAATTGCTATGACTCTTTATGTTAATTCTGCAATATGGATAATGTTGGTTATTTAACTTTTGAATGTTGGAAAGAAACCTATATGATGCTCCTAATTAATGGTAAAGAAATTCCTCATGGGATATTTAATTGATGTGGTTTAATACTTTCATGATAATGCTTGTCATGTGGCAAATAATCAATGCTTGGTAAAAGAAGCAATGCTAGTTAATGAAATGCTAAATTGTAGATTAGTACCTTTTATGATGTTCTTATCTATTAGCAAAAGAAATCCTCTTGGGGCATTTAATTTTTGCATCCTAATACTTTCATTAAGTTATTTATGTGGTGGTAAATGGTGTAAAATAAATAGATTAGTTTGATTTTACCTCAAATTAATATAAAAAGGAACCTTGTTAGGGGTAGTTAAGGGATTCTCACTAGAGACAAGAAATAACTGGTACTCTTGAATAAATTGAAGGGTCTAAAGAGTAGTAAGACTCCATTAAAATTATATTAGAGGAACTAAATAGGCATAATGTTGTTCCTCAATGAAATAATTAGAAACGAGGTTGTTAGGGGATGTCTAACTCAAATGGATATGAGATGGATAGACAACCCTTGCACGCAAAGACTACTCACGTAGAATGACTTATGTGGGTTGTAAGCATGATTTGTGCCTTTCAAAAAAATAAAAGGAGAGGTTAATGTTAGCTCTTTGGATCCATGATATGGATAGCTTGACCTGTAAGTAAACATCTAGTACCCTTGCATAGAAGGACTTATGCAAGGAGTAGGGATGGGTGTGCCTCTAGGAATACTTAGTTAGGAAACTGATGTAAGGATACCAGTAGATATACATATATATATATATATATATATATATATATATATATATATATATATATATATATATATATATATATATATATATATATATATATATATATATATATATATATATATATATATATATTATAAACAAAAAAAATAGATGGGAAAATTTGAGGGTTGTGACAGAAACCTAAGTGATAGGTTTTTTTCTAAAGATACCCAAGTTCTTGACTTGGGTAAAAATCTAATGGAATTTACAACTCTCACCACTAGCATAATTACTAAACTAAAGTTCAAATATGAAAAGGAGTCTAAAATTACCATAATCAAAGTTTCTATTTATCATCTCAGTAGGAGTAACTTTAGACTCAAACAAAAAGATAAATCCTGAAAACTAGTAAAACAATGATTGAGTAGATATTTCTATAGAATGTATTTCATTCATACAAAAAATGGGGAAAGAGTCCAAAACTAGTCCCATGAAGATAATTGATTTAGTATGGTCAATTAGACAAAGTTACCATTGGTCACTCAAGTATTCAATTGACTTAATAAATAATATTTTCATTTTTACTATACAAACTTTACAATATAAACTATATGATGCATTCCATTAATTATTATTTCTATAGAATATATAGATACAAATTTATATCAAAACTTATTTAACTACTTAATATTCCAAATATGTCTATTATAAAAGACTCTCTCGTGACTATATAGATAAATAATTCCAATTAAAACACGTATTACAATGGCAAAAATCCCAACCATTTTTAGGACAACAAAGTATAACATTCATAATTTTTACACTAAACAAATATAAACCCTTTCTTATTTTATCATAATAGAGATAATTCTAAACTATGGTCATAATGTTGAATAATCCTTCAATAGCTCTAGTCATCTTGGCTAAGCATAATAGAGAATAGGGATTTATCATTGTGCCTCTCTCAAAACCCCACAAGTATCCCAAAAATAAAATTATATAAGACTTCTTGTAACCATCTATTTTTTGTAGCTATAAGCATCCAATTTTGATCAACAAATATATAATACAACTTAAGAAACCTTTAACTCATCACAGACATGAAAATCATAACTATAAAATCAAGTCAAAATTCATAAAAAATTGATCCTAGTATCCCATATTAGAAATATTATCCTAGGAAAATGTAGTGCCATTGTGCTTTTGATATGTAGAATAGTTCTATTATTCAAAAATTGAACATAATTGTTTCCTTCCAAGCCGTCTTGTCAATATTTCCCTTTTGCACTAGCACTAGGTGAGAATTAGCTCTACAATGCTTTTGAGGATAATGCTATTGCAAAGATAGAATCCAAATATAAAAAATGTATCTAACTATGTCCATCCACCTATTAACATTATTCCCTATATCCATCCATCAAGTATGAATAACACCATCAATCCCATGCAAATTTCTTAATGGCCAATCATACAACTAACACTTCAACTATAAGATAGTTTTCTATCCATGCAAATCTAATTTTTCTAAATCCAATTAGTTCCTACTAGTCCCTTGCATAGTTCATAATGCTAGGACTATCAAGCATAATCCAATCAAATCTATGTCTACGAAATATAATCTAATTAGGCATAGACCTAGATTTTTTTTTTGTTAAATTAAAAGTGGGTTTTTATCAAGGATTATACAATTGTTAGACCTAGAAATTAAATTAAATTAAAAGTGGGTTAAATTGTTGGACCTAGAAATTTAAAATTAAATAAATCTAATAAATTATACAATGAATCATCAATCAAATTTTCCAACCAATGAATTTTCCAGTGAAGAACTTCACTCATCCTTGAAGCTTATAAAATTAGACCTCTTAGGGAACCTAATGTATGTCAATGAATCATATCCAAATATTTCCAAAAGTCCTTCCAGTTTTACATGAAGCTTTTGTAAGTGATATCAATACTATGTCAAAATATTTATAGGAGCAAGGATCTACCATCATGACAATAAGGCTCTATGCTTGAGCAAGGATCATCTCAACTATTTATTTTTTAGTGTATGCTAATATGATATTTACAATATTAATTTTAAATAATAATCTAAAAATCAAGTAATTAGTTTCCTTGTGAATTTTAAGTCAAAAATTTATCTTCTAGGAGTCACAGTCAATAGTGCTAGAGCTACAAATGTTGTATCATTGGTGTCATTAAGGTATCATTAGCATTATTTTTACAATAATGCTTTTACACACACAACCAAAATATTCAATCTCATCTATTCTAATTAAAGGTAATACTAAATATGAACTATTTCTAGTCTTCATTTGAGTTATTTTACCTTCTTTGATATTTGAAAAATAGTTGTTATAATTTCTCTAGAAATTATTTAAAAGTGTTTATATTTCATGATGTTATTACATCTTAAAACTATATTTGCATTATATTTGATCTTATTAAGAATCATAAGTATAGTCTAATCCTTCTAGTAGAGGTTATGTTTAACCTCTATAGTAGTCAAGTCAATAGATCGAAATCTACTAGTATATCATTGTTAGCACCATAGTCCTATCATAGAATTATTCTTGCAATAATGCTTCTATAGACATAATCATTTATCATAATATTATATATGTTATAAATTATTATATTCAAATCATTTTGTAAACAAAGGGTTTGACTAGGATAGACACCTAAAATATCTAACATGTTTTTTATTGGGCATGTGGGTAAGTCTTCCATATGGAATGACAAATGAAGGATAAGTCAAATAAAGACATTAAATATTTTTATTAGAAAAATTGGATCATAACATAAGTTTAATATTATCTATGTTCTCCAATATATATATTTTTTCAATAGTATAAGTCTATCTCTACTTCTATTTCTATCTATGTGGATAATTTTTTGCTTTAGTCAAGTTTTTAGATTTTGTGCAAAATCACCATTACTCCTAGTATGATTGAATTTATTGCAATTCTTTTATTAGCATTCTAATAATATTTTCTATGCTATGAAATAGGTGTGCTTATATAAAAAATAGAGATCCTGGTTAGATTGGACAAGTAGATAGTTAAATAAATTAATAAAGATAATTAGTAAACTTGATTAGCTTAGATTGCATATCCTAGTTACATTTTCAAGGAAAGGAGAAAGTTCATATACTTTAGGTGTTTTTCTATTACATGTTTTATTGAAACCTTATTTTAAAAGAAAAATAATAATATTTACCTTTTGTCATCATTGTCATCGTTAATGTAAAATTGCATGTAGTGTGGAGCCTTGTTTTGCTACATCATTATTTTAATACATATTTCCTATAATTAGTTGGGTTTTATTTGGGTTTTTTTTTTTTCTTTTAGTTTACCCTAAAATGTACAAAGGTAGGTAAGGATCTATATATACTTAGATTGTGTTCTTCAAACTTAGACATAAAAAATATATTTCCCATATTTTTGAAAGTGCCCATCTCAAATATAAGAATTCAAACATCCCTTGCTCACAACGACTTACACATGTTTGTGGCTATCCTACATTTTTGGTATATCCAATATGAACACCACATGGTTCCTACAAATTTTCTTGTCAAATTTATTATAAACAACCTAAAGAACTAAATATTTTTAAAAAATATTAAAAAAGACCACTAAATTTGTTGCTAAATTAGAAAAAAATAATAAATATAACAAATAACATAATCAAATTTCTAGTTATATTAAGGAATTTTAGAAATAATAGTATAAGCTCTTTGACTATATTAGATATATAGTGATCCTAGGCTTCTATATCCCCACATAGGGTCTCATATGTAATTTTATCGATTAGGAAGCATATAATGGTGAACTAGTGGGATCCATAAAGAGTATTTGATATCCCTCATATATAGCTCTACCATACATACAAAGTTTACTTTCATATATCATTGGTATTTTGTGTACTAACTCTGCTCTCACATATCAATGTGTCTATCAAGAGGACTTTGAATAGAGATATTTGTTATATTAAACAAGTAGATATATAATTAATAAAGGTAAAAATAGATTTATGAATATGACTTACATATCATAGAAACATTTACAAGAAGAGGAGAAAATTAAAATGATTATAGGTGCAATCCATGGTAAACTAGTCAAGCCTATACATCACTATTATGTCAGGAGAAATTAACCTATGGAACAAGTAAATTAAGCCAAAAAAAATATTAGGTTGATTGTTTTTATGTATTTAATTATTGATAAATGAGAATAAAGGAAGGTAAGGTACTTTATGGTAATATTTTTCAAGGTAAGTCACTTATGAAGTACTAGAGGCCTCTAAATTTTTATGTAATTCAAAATGGACTATATTTCCTTAAGTACGAGATAAATAGTTCTTGGGTAGAATATATTGGGGCAATTTAAAAAAAAATATGTAGGACATATGCATAAAGTATCGTTATATTTAAATACACATGTTGAATTCATACAACTCAAATAAATTATTTTGGTCTAATTGGAATGAATGTGTGTGCAATGTGTAAATCTTATTCAATACAATAGAAAAGATATTTAGTATATCTATTTCCATTTATAATAATTATTATATATGAAATGTAATATGATAATAAACATCTCTTGATATATTTAGCATGCATGATACAAAGTGATTGATACCTTTAAATTATATTAAATGAAGAAATATATGACAAATTGTATAAAATGTAGAGATATTATTTACATGTGTATTATATATGGTTAGTTAATTAATTAAGTTACAAATCCACCATGATAGTTAGATATGAAAATGATCATCTATCATGCATATATAACATTCTTGTTAAAAAAATATTGTCCCATGTTCCTTTTTCTAACTTCAATCATAAGAATATTTACTAGAGAGCAATAGAAAAAAGGATGTTGATTTGTTCATTAGCATTTGATTTTTAGTTCAACATAGATGAAAATAATATGGATGCACAACTATGAATACTCATTTTTTGTACTAAGATTAATTAATATGAAAAATATTAAATGCATGTGTGATATATAAGATAAAATATTATTGCCTTCATTATGGAATATGATACTCATTAATTCTTAATATAGTTAGCAAGAATTGTTTTAAGTGATCAATATCCAAAATGGTTGTAAGTGATAAATATCCTCAAATGGTATTTAATGACTAGGTAATTATATTTAAGATAGAAGTATTATCATAAGTAACATTTGGTTAAGAAATAATAACTACCTATATTACCTTTTTTCAATTTTGAAAAAATGTCCTTATTGGTAATGATGGAAAGTATGGCCACTTCTCTATCCTTTTTTATTTTTATGCTTAATTATAATGGAAGGAATAAACATACACAAATCCATATACTATATTTAAGTCTAGATGAAGTGAACATATTGAGAATAAATATGTTTGCATAGTATAAAAAATGAAATATTCAAACTTGTATGATATAGTATGCTATTTGATTATTTATTGACATAGTTAGCAAGAATGGTTCTAAGTGCTTCATGTGTTTAAATTTCATCCCACGGAAGTCACATCCTAACCATCAATGTGAGGTAGATGGTTGCTAAAATTAATATCATTGGATAGAAAGGAAGTAGTCCCCTCTTATTTCAAACTCCGATAACAAAATTTTCTACTCAAGAATAGTGAAGAAAAGATGATTGTTCCTTTATCACTCTTTTTTATTTGAGGTTCAATTTGGATGGAAATAATATGCACATAAAACTCCAAGTAATCTATTTTGGTATAAGAAATATAAAGTATTTGATCATTAGAGCATATATGGTATAAAATGTAGAGCATTATTGCTCATCTAAGGAAATTTTATATTAAATATCATTTAACATATGTATCAAGCATGGTTCTAAGTTATTAATAAATTTTAATTGAATTATAAAAATTATATAGTGAATTCCATGTAAGATAGAGGTATTTCTATAACAAATATACTTATGACAAATTACAATCATCATAATTCATAAATTATAATGTTCACTTATTATGTATTTGGACTACATTTTATGATAATTTTATGGTAATTATCATCAAATATAATATTTTTGTATGCATTTTATATACCTTTTAGATAAATTATATTGTGACCATGGCATACCTATATTTTAACACTACTTATAAGGTTTTAAACCAAAATTGGTATGTTAATTTAATTGCTTTTCTATATTTTAATTCTATAATGAAACTTAATGAGTCATTGATTAATCACATTATTTATTATTATTGTCCCTTATTAATAAGGATACAATATAAATATGTGCATGCATAATTGTATTAGTAAAAAATATTTTACTTCTTTGTAGTGGTCGAAAAATTAACCAAGGTTGCACACTTCATACCAGGGAGCACCAAGTGCAATGCTCAAGTGGTGGCTAATAGGTTTGTTAAAGAAGTTTTCAAATTGCATGGGTTCCTGGAGGTAATTATATCTGATAAGGATTCCAAGTTTACTTTGGAATTTTTGAAAGCCCTACATCAAGCAATAGGCATAAACTTGCATATGAGTTCAACATACCACCCTAAAATAGATGGTCAAACAAAGTGGGAAAACAAAGTTCTAGAAGATATGCTCTGAATGTATTGCATGGCCCACAAGTCTCGATGGGAAGACTATATGTAATTGGTAGAGTTTACCTACAATAATGGATATCATTCCTATTTAGGGATGACACCGTTTGATGCATTATATGGAAAAAAATGTAGGATGCCTCTATCATGGGATAACCCAGAGGATAGAGCAATAATTGGACCAAAATGGTCAAGGAAATGGAAGAGAAAATTAAGGTAATAAGGCAAAGGATCAAGAAGGCTACTGATAGGTAGAAGAGCTATGTTGATTTGAAGAGAACTCCTAGAGAATACTTAATGGGAGATAAAGTGTTCCTAAGGTTCAAACCAATGAAAAGTATGATAAAGTCCACAAAACTAGATCCACGATTTGTAGGGCCCTTTGAGATCACTAAGAAAATTAGTCAGGTTGCATAACGACTCGCCTTACCTCCAAATTTGTCAAAAATCCATGATATCTTCCACATATATTTTCTTAGAAAATATATTTCTGACCTTGAACATGTGTGGGATGTCTCTAACTTGCATATGTTAAACCCGAATAAAATCAAAGTAATTCTAGTAAGGATCCTTGAATTTTTCTCTAAAGCTATGCGAAATCGGACCCTTGAGTAGTGTAAGGTCCAATGGGACCATTTTTTGAAAAGAAATACCACTTGGGAGAAGGTGGTAGACATGCAAAAACATTTCCCTTTCTTGTTTGATGAACTTTAAGCTATTGTAACAAGTTGCTTAATTTTATATGCGATTAAAAAAAAACTAAGAAACACCGAGGACAGTGTTAATCCTAGTGGGGGAGGATGTCATGACCCTCCTAGATGGACTTTTGAAGCATAGAAAAATAATGTATTAATAAATATGAATAATATTAAATTTTGTGCAATCAAGTAGCTTCATGATATTAGATAAGTAATGAAGGATGTGTTATTGCTAATAAATTACCAATGTGTAGGATCAGGTGCACTCGTGAGTGGAGGAAATTGAGTCATCCACCGGAGGTGAGAGTACTTGAGGAAGAGGAAATGATGATAAGGCAACTCGAAGGTAACACGAATAGATACCTTCATATAGGCATGCATTCGATTAAGGGATAATTATCAATGTCTAATCACCTTGAGCCCCAAACTGATGGTCTAGTAGCCATCGTAAGATCTAGAGGTTGAGACAGACGATTAGATTGATGGAAAGACTCCCTCTTTGTTTGATGCACTTTCATGATTATATTTTGCTTCAAAATTATTTACCTTGATAACCGGTGATCATGGGGTATATGGTTTAACTTCACAAACTTCATATGAATGTTTTTTAAATAAATAGTTTATTTATTTAAGAAGAGAAAAATATATTGTTAAATAAATAGTTTATTTATTTAAAAAGAATAAAAGATGTTGCTGAATAAACAGTTTATTTATTTAGAAAGAGCAATGGATGTTGTTTAAATAAATAGTTTATTTATTTAAGAAGAGCAAAAATATGTTGCTAAATAAATAGTTTATTTAGAAGGAGCAAATAGATGTTGCTAAATAAATAGTTTATTTATTTAAAAAGAGTAAAAGATGTTGCTAAATAAATAGTTTATTTATTTAAGAAGGACAAAAGAAATATTGTTAAAATAAATAATTGTATTATTTTTAGAAAGACAAAATATAATGCTTAATAATAATAAAAAAAGAAAAGGTGTTTTCCTCGACGTGCCTAGGAAGTTTTCACCCACCTATCAATCGACCGCCCTGAGGCATTATGACGATAAGACATTTTATGGAGTAGGTTGAATAACCCTTTAGAGAACCTGTCAGGCCAAAGATGCATGAATATCCTCTGACATAAGAGGAAGACTCTTTATGACGATCACCTTGGAAAGAGAAGAGAGAGGGGTGTTCACCTTACCTCGTGTTAGAGGTTGGTTGGGAAGTAATGGTGGGTAGGCGAGGAACATGGATCGAGAAAGTAGAGAAGACATCGAGGAAAAGGCCTGAAGGAAAGGGGAGAAGAGAGATGAGCATCCGTGGAGTAGAAAATATGAGTATTTTTAGAGTAGGAGAGAGGAGCACTCGTCGAGCAATAGAGATGAGCATCCACAAAGAAGGAGAAGATGAACGCGATGAGCGATTTTTGAGTAGTGAAAACAACCTAATTTCACGGGTGAACCAAGTTGATATTCATCCAAATCTGGTTGTTATGTTTTAATAGCTAGCTTTATGTTTAGAGCATCGAAGCTCTATGTTTTTGAGAGCTCAAAAGTTCTGTGTTTAGAACTCGTAGCTGTATATTTTTAAGAGCTTAAAAGATCTGTGTTTAGAGCACTAAAAATTTATGTTTTTGAGAGCTTGAAATATTTGTGTTTAGATCTCATAGCTCTATATTTTTAAGAGCTTGAAAGCTCTATGTTTAGAGCACTGAAGCTCTATATTTTTGAGATCTTGAAAGCTCTATGTTTAGAGCTCATAGCTCTATGTTTTTAAGAGCTCAAAATCTCTATGTTTAGAGCACCAAAGCTCCATGTGTTTGAGAGCTCGACTCTATGTTATAAGAGCATCATAGCTTTGTGCTAATTTTAGAGCTCATAGCTCTATGTTTTTAAGATCTCAAAAGTTATGTGTTATGTTTATGAGCACCGAGGCTCCATATGTTTGAGATATTGACTCTACATTATAAGATCACCATAGCTCTGTATTGTGTTTATGAGCAACGAGGCTCCATGTGTTTGAGAGCTTGACTCTATGTTATAAGATAACCATAGATGTGTATTGTATTTATGAGCGTTGAGGCTCCATGTGTTTGAGAGCCTGAATTTGCATTATAAGAGCACCATAACTCTATGTTATGTTTAGAGCATCATAGATCTATGCTTTAGAGCACCATATATTTTTGTGGTAAGAGCATCATAGTTCGTAACTACGTGTAGGAGGACACATAGCATTGTGACGTTGTTGTGCTCCACTGCTGTGATGTGGATGTCGTAGTTACCATAACCATTAGTAGTCAACTGAGCACGGTGGTGAAAGCTAGGGCAGGCAACATTGAAACTCCTTGGATACTTTTTCCCATTGTCATGGGATGGATGTCTTTAGAGAAATGCATGGGAGGATCATCTATTAAGACACCCGATTGGATGTCGTAAGTGAACCCTCCTTTGTAAAGTTACAACCAAGTTAGGAGTCTCCTTTAGTTACCATCCATTGTCTTCTTTGTAGAATTTAGGAGGTGATAAATGAATTAGATGATTATTTTGTAATTTAAGGCTATGAGATATCTGTTATAAAATAAATGAATTAGATTATTATTTTTTAATTTAAGGGGTATGGGACCTTTTGTAATGAAATAAATTAATTAGATGATTATTTTGTAATTTAAGGGGTATGAGACCTTTTGTTATGAAATAAATGAATTAGATTATTATTTTGTAATTTAAGGGTATGGGACCTTTTGTTATGAAATAAATGAATTAGATGATTATTTTGTAATTTAAGGGTATGGGACCTTTTGTTATGAAATAAATGAATTAGATGATTATTTTGTAATTTAAGGGTATGGGACCTTTTGTTATGAAATAAGATGAATGATGGATATTTTGTAATTTAAGGGTATGGGACCTTATGTTATGAAATAAAATGAATGATGGTTATTTTGTAATTTAAGGGTATGGGACCTTTTGTTATGAAATAAATGAATTATATGGATATTTTGTAATTTAAGTGTATGGGACCTTTTGTTATTAAATAAGATGAATTGTGGATATTTTGTAATTTAAGGGTATGGGACCTTATGTTATAAAATAAAATAAATTATGGTTATTTTGTAATTTAAGGGTATGGTACCTTATGTTATGAAATAAAATAAATTATGGGACATTATGTTATGAAATGAAGAAAATTTTTTATTGGAAATGAAGGTAGTTGTTTGAGTAATGAGATGTGCGAATCTAGTTCCTAAAAATTAAGGGTATGGGACTTTAATTGTTGAGAAGGTTTGTTCATTTATTTACAAGTAGAGTGCATGAGATGATGCATTGATGATTGAATCCCTCAAGTTGACTAAGGGGGAAATGGAAAGGGTAGTTTCCATGATTAGTACTATGCATTAGTAAGTTGAATTGCTTGGGTTATTTGAATAGTTGCAATTTGGCAATGAATTAAGTAACTGCATATAGAAGCATGTCTATTTGGATTCATGAGTGTCCTAATCCCCTAATATCCTAATTGATCTATGGAAGAGCGAGAAGGCTAGAATCATGAGATGAAATGATGCACAAGTTTGCTCTCTACCTTACATCTTATCTTTTATGCAATAGATTATATTGTGGTGAGATTTCCCAAATGAAATGGATGTAAAATATTATAGAAAGTATGGGATGTACCATAATTATTTATGCATTTGAATGAACATTACAACTACTATGCTTAGTACTCCTTTATTTAGATTATTGCATTTAAATCTTTAATGTATGTTTGTTTGGTGATTGTTTCTTTATGCTTGATTATTCTTGTTGTTGTTTAGTTATTTTTGTTAGATTTAGTATCTAGATATTTAATGCTCTTGTGTGGTTAAAATAATGAATCATTAGTAAGTTCTAGGTGAACTTAGTGGATAACTTAAGGGTTTGAGTGAATAACACAAGCTTAAACTGAGAGGGGGGTGAATAGTATAAGACCATTTTTTTCTTTTCTTTCCAAATTAATATTATGTAATGTATAGATAGAAATATCTATAGCAGTTTTCAAAGCAATGCACAAATCATCACACACAATAGAGACACCACAATTTATGTGGTTCACCCAATGTGGGCTACTCCACGAAGAAAATATTTCACTAAAATTTTCTCAATCAATCTCTTGGGAATCATTTCCCTATTGAAATTTTTATGGACCTCTATCCAAAGGAGATATCGATCCCCTAAATCAAGTTCATGGATATCTATCCACTGGAGAACTCCTTCTCCTCTGCTCTGGTTGGTTATTCTCTTGAAGACTACTGCCTCAAATCCACTAGCTTGTGGATCTCTCTCCATTGAAGACTCTTATCCTAAATTAGAAGTCCTATCCTCACTACCCTGGATGATGGATCTCTATCCACTGGAGACTACCATCCTTTTTTCTTTGTCACCTCCAAATATCTATCTCAAATATACACTAAATATAGTCCTTCGATATAGCACAAATTTGCTCAATATATATCTCTGGTCTAGCATAAATATGTCCTCAAATATGCACCAAAATCTATCCTCAAATATTCTCAACAAGTCCACATAGAACTTGTTCAAATATTCTCAAAAATTCCATATAGAACTTGCTCAAATATACTCAAATAGTCCACACACAACTTGTCCAATCTTCTAAACAAGTCCACACAGAACTTGCTCAAATTTGCTCAATAAGTCCTCTCAAGAACTTATCCAAATATGTATTGTAAGCTTCCACAAAAGCTCACACAAAAATCAGTCCACAAGTCTCCTCAAATACTTACCTCAAATATGCTCAATTAATTTCAATCACTCTCTTAGAAACATAAGGAGAATTTTTAGAGACTCAATATGCTTCAAATTCAACTCAATGCTCAATCACTTTCTCAAATCAATTCAGAATATAGAATGGTTTTTTTTTATGGAACTTGAACAATCACTTCACACATCCACTTGACTAGGCTCAACCAACTCTACTCAACCAATCACTCAATGAAACACCCATTTCTCACAAACCCTAGTCCAAGCATGTAAACACCAACTCAAAATATTTCCAACAATTGCTCAACAACAAATATCACATAACAATGATACTCATGATCTTTGCAAACCCTAGTTCAAGTTCTTCACTCAAAAACTCACTTCAACAACAATTCTTATGAAACAACTCTCACATAACAATGATACTCATGTTCTTTGCAAACCCTAGTTCTTTGCTCAACAACTCACTTCAACAACAATGCATATAAAACAATCTTCATATATCAATGATACTCAAACCCTAGTTCAAGTTCTTTACACAACTAATAACTTCAACAACAATGCTTATAAAACAATCCTTTATTTCAAAAAACCTTGAAGCATTATCTTAGCACTCTCAATAGAAATCCTAATCAAGTCCTTTTCACTCCAAACTTATTTTCTAGAAAACCAATCAATCAACTCAACTATGGAAGAACGTGCTCATACCTTTTTCTTGATGATAAAGGGATCTCTTAAATCTGTCACAACAACAAACAATATTTTTCCAAGCTCAAGAAGTTATAATATGATAAACTCCCTCAAAAATAACAATGTAAATATAAAAACACATATACCTTATCACTCCATATTTAATAAAAAATTCTTCAACCTTTACAAAAATTAATTTACCAAATACACCTTATAATATCCCAATGATAATAATAATCAATGACAAGAATATTTGTAATGTAATCTTCTTTATCAAAAATATATCTATGCAAGAAATTCCTTTTATCCTTTAAATCCTCAACAAATAAATGTGACAAATGCTTTATTAAAAATAAATCTAACTCCTTATTCGTCCAATAAATCAAAATAATAATCAATATAAAAACTTTAAGCAACCCTTTTATATCCCTAAGACCTTATGTCAAAACTTTAGGCACATAAAATATTACACAATAAAATTAATACCTTTGCCTTGCCTTGGAAGGGATTTGAACTCATAGTGCTTCCTCAACCAGCACCCTAGTTGTGGCTCCAACTGTTGTGTAAGCTAGGCACTCGCTTGGGGAGAAGAGAGCACCACGTGCTCCAAAAACTCCCTATCTTTCTTAGCGTAAAACATGCGCCTTTACTTTGGTGCTCTCCAACACCAATGCAACCACCAAAACACTGCTGCCAAGTTTCGAACGTAGGTCTCCTAGAACCCAACACTCTAGTGCTATCCTCTTTGCCACTAGGCCATGCTGTCCAGTTGGCGCTTGGTCAAATTACGCTGTTCCTCTTAAATGTTATTCACTGTCGCTAAACACATTAACCACTTCACATATTCTACACGATTCAAACACAATTGCACGCATACATTAATCGAGCAAAAGGATAAGTTTTAATGCCTTTTAGGTATTGGTATTTATAATGGTTTCCCTCATTTATGCAAAATATCGACGCTCAAATTTCCTCCAATGTATTAGACATCGATGCTTGTTTATCCCTTTGACCTTTTTACTTTATAAAATATTTAAATTCATTTCAATTTAAATTTTATAAATTACTTCTTTCTAACCCTTGGTTTTATTTAGACCACCTTTCATTTTGTAACTTGGTATAAATAATATTTATTTATAAGATTTAAATTCATTTTGAATTTAAATATTTTATCAAATAAATATTAAACCTTCCTTTAGCTTTGCAATAAAATTTCTTAGGTTTTTATGAAAAACCTTTTAAGTTATGCTTCCACATAATATTAAAAATATTATGGAGCCCTTTTGCCTTTAACCTTACCTTTAACCTTTGCATTGTATTATGGAGCCCTTTTGCCTTTAACCTTACCTTTAACCTCTGCATTGTTCCTCTTGACATTTGACATTATTAGAAGCTTCTTCTTGGATATTAATGACAACTTTATTTCTTGACAAATTCCTTGACATCAATGACAACTCATGACAACTCGACTTAATGACTCAAAATGTCCAACATTGAGACCCCCTTAGGGAGATTGGTAACTAGGTTTGGAAGATTGTACCAGAGTTAAGATAGCTTGTCAATAGACAAGATCAATAGCTTAACTCGCAGTACATATATCATATCACACATAACATTTTGTGTGGATATGGAGATGCATGTATACCTTCTAATGATTGAAGGTGGTAAGTCTAGATCATCAAGACTAATGAGAGGGATGGACTTATTTGCACAACATAAGATAGGCTTACGTAGACGGAATTGCATGAAGGGAATCTTGTGTGGTATAGTTCTTAAGAAACTTAGGGGATGTCAAATAGTAAATCGGTCTAAGGATGGGAAAGCATTTATGAATCCTTCTCCTTAGTCTATATATATATTTATATATATATATATATATATATATATATATATATATAAACTTTTTTTCTCTTTTATTTTGTGTGTTTTCTTGTTTCGTGTGAAATTGGGGTATTACAAATTTTTAAGCTAAAAAATAATTACTCAAACTAAATCAATAAAATTTTGTTCATTAATAAAATGACTTCTATAAGGATTATTCTCAACTCTAAAATTATGAATGAAATTTTATATTTAATCTAAAATGAAATATTAGATTTGATATAAATAAAACCAATTCAAAATATTATGTTATAGAAAAAATATATTTTAAAATATTTTATATTAAAAAAATATTTAAAAAACACAAAAAAACATGTCTATGCACATGTATAGGTAACAGAAAAGTAACTACAAAATGTATTAATATAATTCATAATAAAATCTAAAATATGTTCATGTAAAAAATAAAAATTCATTCATTACATGAATATAAGAAAATAAATGACTAATAATCTTAATTTATAATAATCATTTATGCATTTCATGAATATATGAATATAAATGACTAATATGCACACCATTTGAATAAAGATATGAGAAAGTCTGAGCAAGTCTTAAAACCTTTAACCAAATACTAGATTATGTCAAAGTAGAACAGGTAAAATAAATGACTAATAATCTTAATTTATAATAATCATTTATTCATGGAAAGTGGACCAACAAGTGGCTTTCTTATGGGGGTAGAATCACCTTGGTAAAATTAGTCATTCAAGCTATTCCTATTTATGTTTCTTTCATTTTGAATATCCCAAAGGCTTTTCTTCAAGAATTGGATCAAATTAGTCATCGTTTCCTTTGGAGTGGTACTAGGGAGAAAAGAAAATGGGCCTTGGTGAAATGGGATACTTTATGTCTTCCTAAGAGTGAAGGGGGTTAGGATTTGGGTCTTCAATTAATAACAACAAAGCTTTAGCTGCTAAATTATATTGGAGGATGTTGCATAACCCCAATGCTCTTTGGGCCAATAATATCCGTGCTAAATATGCTGAGAACAAAAATCCTGAAGACCTTGTTCGCTATCAACTTCCTACCAAAGGTTCTCCCATTTGAGCAGTTCTTAAGACTGGTGAGGATTTATAAAGAAAAAGTTATTTTGGATCATTCATAATGGTCAACATGCAATTTTTGGATAGATTCTTGGGATGGTCACAAGCCTTTGATAACTCAGTTTCCTGATTGGAGGCCTTGGATGGAGGAGCTTCACCGAGCTAATTGGATAAAGGTGGATAATTACTATCGATACCATACTGGTAATTCAAAGGTTGGTAGATATTGGATCCCTATTGAAGACTGGCCTATTCAAATCCCAGAAAGGCAAAGACAAGATATCCAAAGCATCCTTCATATGAGATCCCTCTCTTGGTCCCATGAAAAAGATTGTTTTGGATGGAACAACACTACTAAGGGTGAGTATTCAGTTTCTCAAGGTTATTTGATGTTATGCCATAATAATCCCAACCATGCTTCTAACATATTTTCTCAATTGTGGGCTCAAAAGCTCTAGCCTAAGGTGAGGTTCTTTAATTTGTTTTTATTGCATCGTAGGGTGCTTATTGGTGAGCAACTTATGAAGAGTGGTTTTCATGGCCCTTTTAGATGTGAAATGTGTGAAGAGAATGTAGAAAATATCAACCATATTTTTATTGGGTGTACTTTAGCCTCTGAGCTAAGGAGGAGAATGGCCACTTTACTTGGCTTACAGTGGTCCAATTTTTTTACTTTGAACAGCTTTGGAGGGATTGGCCTAATCAAGAGGGTGTTGATCATTTTATTAGGCAATTAGTTTGGATGGGTTCTACCATTCTTCTTTGGAATATTTGGAATGAAAAAAACAACCAAATTTTTAATCAAGATAGGAAGGATATTCACTATATTTGGCAAAAGACCATAGCCAACTTAGTTGAATCAGTCCATCAACTCCTTAATCACCCCCAAAGCTCCCACCAAATATGGGACCAAGTTATGCAAATATTGAATATTAAACCTTCTAAGGGCAACCATCTTAAAGGGAATGTGAGTATTAGTAAGTTGTATAGGACTAGAAATTGGCAACCTCCTCCTAAGAATTTTGGAAAAGTCAATAATGATGGAGCCTCTAGAGGGAACCCTGGAAAAGCTAGTGTGGGAGGAATTGGTAGACTTTTAGATGGCTCCCTGGTTTTTACTTTTGCTGAGAATTTGGGTATTCTTTCCAATAACATTGTTGAGGGGTATGGTATCCTCAGAGGCCTTCAGGAGGCTACTAAGGTTGGATGGGAAAAGGTGTTAGTTGAGTTTGACTCTCAAATTATGATTAATCTCTTGAAGACTCCTTCTAAGAATCATAAGGTGGATTGGAGAATAAAAAGAATTATTGAGAAGATTCAATTAATCCAGATGAGATTTTTGAAAGTTGATTACAATCATGTGGTCAAAGATCAAAACAAGAGTGCTGATGCTTTAGCTAATTGGGCTTTGGACAAAGGTGATCTTACTTGTTATGGCCACCCTCCTATATGGTGGGCTTCTCAAATTAGGGAAGCTCTTCTTTCTATCATTTCTTTGGATGGCTCCAGTTCTGAAGGTACCTAGTTTCTTCTTGTTTTTTTTTTTTTGCTTCTCTTTGGTTCATTCAGTTTTTTTAGTTCCCTAGCTCATTCTATTATTTTTTTTGTTTCCTCTATTGATTCGTGCCTTAATAGTCTTCTAGTCTAGGTAGGTCATTATTTTGTTCATTTTTTTTTTCTTTTTTCTTCTTTGTTTTTTTGTTTAGTTTTTTAAGGTGGGTGGATTCTTTTGTTTTGTTTTGTTTTTGTGTTCTTTGCGTTTTTTTTGTTGTTCTTGTGTTTTTGTTGTTTTGTTTTTTTTTTTATGTTTATTGTTATTGTTCTTGTGTTTTTTCGTTCTTGTTCTTGGGTTTCTCTTTGTTTGTGTTATTTCGTGTTTTTATGTGTGAGTGTTTTCTATGTTTTTTGTTTTTGTTTATTGTCTGTTGTTGGTTGTTCTTTATTTTATTTTTTAGGTTTTGGTTGTGTTTATTTTTCATGTTTTTTTGGGTTATGTCTTTGTAGTGTTTTGTTGTTTTTGTCTTGTTTGTGTTTTGTTATGTGGTTCTTGTGTTTTTCTATGTGGTTTGTGTTGTGGTTTCTTTTATCTTATTGTGCATGTTTGGTTGTGCTTTTGTTTTTGACACACTCAAGGAGCATGTTTTTTATTTTATTTTATTAATTTTGTTGTTATTTACTTATTTTTAAATTGATTTTGTGTATTTGTTTGCTCCTTAAGTATGTCAAATGTGGTAGGCCAGGTCCGAGTCCTGGACGTTTTTGACAGAATGGATACCCCTACCTCCTTGGATCTTACCCGAAAATGGCATCTCTTTTAGGATGTTTTCCAAAAAAAAATAAAAATAATAATCATTTATTCATTACATGAATATATAAATATAAATGACTGATATGCACAAATAAAGAGAGCAAGTCCTTAAAACCTTTAACCAAATACTAGATTATGTCAAAGTAGAACAGGTAAATGCTTTTAAGAAAAATGGAAGTGAAAACAAAATAATTACTTCCACTACGGAAAATATGTTTCCAAGTGTTACAAATTTCCAAAATAATATCCATATTTATATTTACTAAATCAATACTTGATGCTTAAACTAATGTGAAAAAGAACATCATAAGCCATACAAATTAAACTCAAACGACTAGAGGTATTATACAGCGTAACCCCTCGTAACTAACTCCAAACAAATCCTTCTTAATATAAGATAAATACCAACGTATGAATGGCTAAATAAAAATATCCCGCAAGTGAAAAGCATCTACTTTGATGGCGGTGGAGGCGTTAAGATCGGGATAGGAGGAAAATTAAAGCCAGAACTCGGCAGTGGTGGAAAATTGAAACTGGGAATAGATGGAATACTGGGAATAGACGGAATACTCGGAATAGACGGAATAGATGGAAGTGGAGGGACGCTCAACTTTGGAAGAGAAGGAGGCGGTGGAAGGCTTAGTGGTGGGAAATTGAAATTAGGAAGACTCGGAATCGTCGGTAATGGAGGCGGAGGTGGAAAGCCTAGTGGAGGGAGTGGTGGGAAATTGAAATTAGGAAGACTCGGAATCGTTGGTAATGAAGGCGGAGACACTGTAGCCTTGGAGGTCTCATCTGCCTCTAATGCCACTCGACCACGTGCGTAGTAACTGTGAACGGACTCGGAATCTGATTCCTCCATCAAACATGCAGATGGAACAATTGCAGGGCGATAGCTTAAAGAACCCGTGCTGTATCGGCGAATGCCCTTCAAATCGGAGGTGAGCGTGAGGTGAGTGGAGGCGAGTATTGATGGAATGTTGCATGAATCCTCAGGGCTGCCCATCAATTGTACTGAGCACCTTTCCATGTTGGGATGAAAAACGGAAGGAAGCTCTATGCTGAATTCCCCATATTCGTCTGTTTCTCCTTGGACGCGGATTGAGGCTCCAGTTTTCCTGTTGAGAGAACATTCCACAGCTACGGATGCACCTGCACCCAAAGAAACACTCAACTTTCGTATATCTTTTAAAAAATATTATCAAGTGAAAAAGGAAATATGTAGTGCAGGTATTAAATACTTACCGGGTATTAAATAACTAGTGTCAGAAAGCCTGTGGTCGGAGCAAGTGTCGCAGAAGACACTTCCGTGCACAACCACGGCAGACCGAGTGGAGTGCTCCTGTCGGCGTCCATAACAGAAATGTGTGTTAATCATAAAGAGCGTACCCATCATAAGAACTGAAATGGAAGCAAGCTTGGGCGCCATTGTGTTGGGAAGGATTGGATAATTTCTATGCGAATATGCACGGCCTTTTATAGACAGACGCCGGGAAGGCAGTCTTCGTTAGTCGAGATTTGTTGTAGATGGTAGGCAGTAGGTAGTTGAACGAATTCAGTCATAGAATGAAGTTTGAGTGCATCCAAATAGACGTTACATTTTTTTTCTTTGATTGCCAAATACACGTAAATGACTTTTGCGCATTTCCGAACATTGGAAATTTAACGTCATGCAGAATTCAAGCTTAACTGCAAATTTGGTTGGCAGAATTCAACCTTGACTGCAAATTTGGTTGTGATTGGTTGGGTTGGCATTTTTTTTAAAAGAGCTTGAGCATTCAAATCGGCATTATCAAGTGATATTTTTATCAGGTCTCTGGTTACCTACTTGCCATGGTCGTTCACCGTTCCTTCAAATAATACTCTGTGAGCTTTACGAAATTTGATATTTAATAATAAACAATTTTAAAATAGTCGACCTTGGACGTATATTGCCACGAGCTTTATGTCAACATTACTTACCATTTCGATTGTTAATGTAGATTTTTCTTCTCTAGAAGTTGAAAAGGATTACTCCCGGCCGAAAGACACAAAGGCAAGAGAGAACTAACGTCAAAAGAAAATGTAAAGCTTATTCAAATGAAATTAATTACATCAAGGATTAATTTTTTTATCTTAGATTATTTTATTTATTTAAAAATAAAATTATAAAATAGATTTTTTATAATTTTTATTTTAAAAAATTATTTGATAAAATGAAAAAATCTATTTGTTTAATTATTTTTTAAAATGTGTTTTGATCATAAATTTATTTGTTTTTATTTATAAGATTTTAAAAAAATTTATCAATATTTTTGTTGGAAAAATTAAGATTATATTAAAGACTCAAGTTAGAATTATGGGAAAAAATGACCGCATTATACCCACAGTAATATGCTTAACTGTTAAAACATCTTAACAAAAACAAATTCTATCACTTTTAAAATACTCTCATATACATTATTGATGTCCTTTAAGCTTTAGGTCGAAATGTTTTTTTTCTTATCTCGAAATCTGTGGCCGTTAAGATATGAGAGGTGAACGACGCAGAGACGGTTGAATCGATCGCGTTCATATGCTTTCCTATTAATACTTTTCTTCTTAATATTCCTAGGTTGGAATTTCTTAATATTCTTATGTTAGAATTGAATATGTTAAATTTTCCTTCCACTGTATTACCTCCATGTTAACTCTGTCTTGCGGCTATGCTTGTTATACCAAATCAGAATATAAATGAACCGCGCATCGCTGTCTGGGATATATGTCATGCAACCACCAGCTCACAAGAAAAAGAGTACACATCTATTCTGTGTTAGACTACGATAGGGTTCGAAAGAGTACACATCTATTCTGTGTTAGACTACGATAGGGTTCGCACTTTCCGGGATTAAAGAAGACAAATAAACACATTGTTGACGCCATTCTCACGAGTTATTTACATATCAAAATAATTTTTTAAAAATAAACACATTGTTGACGCCATTCTCACGTGTCCTTAGTAGATGAACAAATAACGAGTCATTTACATATCAAAATAATTTTTTAAAAATAAACACATTGTTGACGCCATTCTCACGTGTCCTTGGTAGATGAACAAATAACGAGTCATTTACATATCAAAATAATTTTTTAAAAATAAACACATTGTTGACGCCATTCTCACGTGTCCTTGGTAGATGAACAAATAACGAGTCATTTACATATCAAAATAATTTTTTAAAAATAAACACATTGTTGACGCCATTCTCACGTGTCCTTGGTAGATGAACAAATAACGAGTTATTTACATATCAAAATAATTTTTTAAAAATAAACACATTGTTGACGCCATTCTCACGTGTCCTTGGTAGATGAACAAATAACGAGTTATTTACAAATCAACATAATTTGTAGTTACTTACGAGGGGTTACGCTCTAGAATACCTCTAATCGTTTGAGTTTAATTTGTATGGCGTAGTATTTTTTTTTTTTAAATGAAAAGTTATTATATTAATAAAATAATGTTTAATTATAAAAAAAAGTGGGTGGGAGTAAACCAACATACTAATCAATGTGGTTAGGAGCACACAAGAGTGTCAGAAACAGTTCACAAAAAGCCAGATAACAACCACTAAAATAGTGTTAAATATGCATTCAGAAAGAAAGGATCCGAGAAATCACTGCCAGGTGGAAGGCCTAAAGTTTTCCTCCATAAGGTCATAAGTCCATCCAATAGTTGAAGAAGTTGGAGCCCCCAACCATCAGCAGTAGTACCACTAACTTTACAAGTCTGTGCATTTGGTACAATTTCACCCCAACCAGGGGTATCATCTTGCTTAGGAGGCCAAACATCCCAACCAGAGGCCAAGCGAGACGGGCCTCCAGCTCCAGATTCTCCATATTTGCATTGCGGAGGGACTGGGAGCAGTGTCTAGTAGTAGAGGGCTATAGCCGATGATAGGTCCCCCGGTGAGTCAACAACCGGGACCTGCAAGGGGAAGTAAGAGACACATGACTCATAGTGCAGGGTGCATTTCCCAATGATCCACGAGGGTACGTAAGTACTACAACTCCACATGTACTTTTTTGACTTGTACTTGAATCTATAACCAACAAATAAAAAAATATAGTATATTTATCAGCAATAGAGAAGACATGCCTGACATCTTGTTAAGAAAAACAACTCTATTCCCAGAATTCCAAATATAAAATAGGGTACCAATTCTAAAAATATTCCAAACAACACCCAAGTCGAAGGAAAAGTAATAGGATCACCCGAAATAGCATGCACCCAAGTAAAATTCTCTTGCATAAAAGGTTTGAAAAATTCAAGAAGCCACTCCCAGGCCAATTGAGCCCGATCACAAAACCAAAAAACATGTAGTAAATCTTCTACCTATCCGTAAATCAGACAAATGAGATTATGAACAACCAGACGCTTGAGCCTATTGCCAACAGGAAACCCCTGGTGCAAGAGGATCCAAGCAAAAAAACTCTGTTTAGGTTCAATATAAGTAGCCCAAGCAATCCAAAACCTCTTATTCCATCGAGGGGAAGAGAGACTAAGTCCCATCTCATAGTGAGCTTATTAACCATTGGAACTTGTGGGGTGAGCCATTTGTAACCTAGATGAGCTTTATATTGCAAAATAGGAAGCTCCCCAAGCCAACACCAATCTGACCACCAGGGTTTTTAAAAATGCTTATGCAGTTTGCACCAAATAGAAAATGGAATACTATCAATAACCACCTCATAAGTATCTCTATCACTAGGATTTAAATTGTGAATTTGACGAAAACTTTCCTAGGGTATCCAACTCCTGGTATGTCGGGAGAAGAAATAAAAAATGGAAGAAATACCATGCTTATAGAACCTCTACGCTCTGACCCACTGCACTAGAGCTAGGGGAGAGCCCTACCAAGTGACAACATGAGACCACCAAATATTCATGGAAGGCAAAGAGGCACCTGCTTTATGGAAACTTCCTTTTCAACCTAGCTAGGGTTTGAAGGCCTCCCAAGCTTTCCAAATACTTTGAATGACAAAAGAACCTTTAACTTTAATAGGAACAAGGGCAGTAAGAATGGATTGCAATCCCACCCCTTTCCAAATTTTCTTCCCCTGAAGCAAACCAGAAGAAATGCAATGCCTAACTAGCACTTTCCAAGATTCATCCCTAATTAAAGATCAGGGGATCCATTTAGCACAAAGGACAAAACCTTGTTGATGACAATCAAACAAACCCATGCCTCCACAGTCCTTGGGTAAACATCAAATTTCCCAGGCTACCCGATGCAATGCCTGACTAGCACTTTCCAAGATTCATCCCCAATTAAAGATCAGGTGATCCATTTAGCACAAAGGGAAAAACCTTATCGATGACAATCAAACAAACCCATGCCTCCATAGTCCTCGGGAAAACATCAAATTTTCCAGGCTACCCGATGAAAACCTCGTTTGATAGAGTCTTTGGCCCACAAGAAATCTCTCAGAAGCTTATCCAACTTTTTATAACAAAATTTGGATGGAATCCAACAAATCGAATAATAGGAATGGGTAGTGGCTAAAACCTTAGAACAAATATGAAATTTTCCTGTCAAATAAAGTTTCTTACTAGGCCAGTAAGAAAGATTCTTGTCCACTTTCTCAATAACATACTACCACAATTGAGCAGAGGAACCATGAAACGCAAAAGGAATTCCAAGAAATTTAAACACCTCACCCAGTTGAATCCAAGTCCATTGGAAATTATGCAGCCAACATGGCAACTGGGATTGAGATTGCCAAAAATAGGAGGTTTTTTTCCATTGAATAGAAGAACCAGAGGCTAAACAAAATACCTCTAAGCAACTAATAGCCAAGGAAAGGGATTGCTCATCTTCTCGAAGCGTTAAAAAAGAATCATTAGCAAAATGACCATTGACCAACTGACGATCAGAATTGGGGAGAGCAATACCCTTTATTAATCCTTGATCCACCTTATGGGTCAACAAATAGCCAAAGCCTCTACAACAAAAATGAAAATATATGGAGCAAGAGGGCACCCCTGTCTTACAGAACAACCAAGAAAAATTGATTGAGATTAACTATTATTCAAAGTAAGAACAGTTGAAGCATCTTGAAATAACATAAGAATGGTGCTCACAAACACTGGCTCAAAGCCCAAAGCCTGAAGCATGGCAGTGATGAAGTACCACTCCATATTATCATAGGCTTTCTCAAAGTCAATATTAATGAATTGTTCATAATTTCTTGCCCACTCCATACCTTCCCAAAAAACAAGAACATTATCAAGAATGTATCTTCCCTGAATAAAGCTAGTTTGTTCAGGTCTAAAAATCAAAGGTAGGAGAGATTTAAGCTTAAGTGCAAGGGCTTTGGCAATAATTTTATAGCTCGCATTAAGCAGGGTGATCGACCTCCAATTAGTGATGAGCTCAGGCTCTCTGGACTTGAAAAATAAATTTAACATTACCTTTGTTAATAATGAAACCCAATGAACCACATTGCAGGGCTTCAAGATACACTTTGTGGAGATCAAAACCAAGCATATCCCAGAATTCTTTGTAGAATTCACATGGGAAGCCATCAATACTAGGTGCATTATCGTTGGTCATGATTGACATGGCATTTTTCAGATCTTCCAGAGAAATAGGAGTGTCACATAAAATCATTTGCTCAGGAGAAAGCTTGTTGGGGACAACAACAATACAATCAGTAAGAGCTTGCATTCTAGCTCTTTTCCTAAATCCATGTGTATTGGAAACAAATAAAATATCACTTTTATATAAAAATTAGTAATGTGCAATATTGGTCTTCCATTAAATTGATATTAAATTATGTTTTTTTATTTGGGTAAAATTAGGGTTTTTGAAAGGATTCAAGATTTTTACAAATATTTTTATACTTTTTTATAATAACATCCCACATTTATTATTCCTTTAATTTTAGCTATATCAAAACTCCCAAAACTTTAGTATATTCATTGCATTAGGTCTCCACTTTATTATTGGCACAAAAGCATGCACCATACTCCAATCTCATTACATTCATAAGCTCTAGAAGATGGAACCCTTGGTAAACAAGTCCATTGATCTTTAGAAAATGGATCCCTCCACACAAATTTATAAATCCTTACAAAATGGAATATGCATCCAAAAAGTCACAAGTCCACTAGAAGATGGAGCCTACAAAAAAGTCCCTAGCTCTTTAGAAAGGGATCCCTTAATGCAAAACTCTAGAAAATGGGCCCATCCATATACACATCTTCTAAACATGAACTTTTGTTAAATCCATCAAAATCTTACAGCTACAAGCTACCAAATCCCAATGATCTCCAAAAGAAATGGTCCCACGTCATACATTTCCATAAATATCTAAGTTTACTATGGATATTCTAAACATAGGAACTTTCACCCCTTGGCTTGAATTTCAAAATGTCCTCCCTCCTTTACCACTAGATGGAGGACATATGGATGTATACTATTTGGTGGTATCCATATTTTATCTTCCTCTCTGAGAGCTCCCTAGTTGGCTAGCTAGTTGGCCACCCCATTTCCTTCTCTATAGATATGTACCACTTGAAATTCATCCAATGCATTTAGGTATCTTAGTGTGTTTGTTACTATGTTTGCTTCTCTCCAACTCTCCACTAACCTTTTGTTGAGGCAATTAACAATATTCAATGAGTCTCCCTCAATTATTAATCTCTTAGCCCCCAATTGAACCACCATATTTACTCCTACCAATATTGCTCTAGCTTCAACCTGATGACTAGTCATTATACCCAAGTATTCACTCATAGCTCCAATCACCATTCCTTGGCTATCCCTTAGCACTACTCCTCTATAGATTTCCTTAGATTTCCTTTAGAAGCCCCATAAAAATTTAGTTTCATCCATCCTTGTATTGGTGGTTGCCACTTGGTCAAGCTCCTCAAGCTTCCTTGGGGATTCACATTCCCCTCAACTGGACTTAGGTTCCAATTTATGCTTACTTTAGCTTCCTCCAATGACTCTATACTCTCATGCACTTTCACGGCTTTAAGGTTCTCTATTATGGCCATTATTGTATGTTCTCTATTCCTGGTTTTACATCTCTTCTCCCCTTTAAAAATCCCATTTCTCTCCAACCAAACTCCCCATGCATAATGAAAGGGAATAAAATTCTAAATTTGATTCAGTCTTGGGATTTTAAAAGGCTTCTCCCACTATTCTATCCATCCTACTATGTTATTAGGCATCACCCACACCACCCCCATATTATCTATTATATCATACAATATTTTGAAGGAGTAATTACATTCTAAGAATATATGATTCATTGATTCCTCATGATATTCACAAAGGTAACATCTATTAGGGAATTGGAAACCCCTTTTATGAAGGTTATCTATTGTTAATATCTTGTTTTGGGTTGTTAGCCAAAGGAAAATTTCTAACTTTGGAATTTATTTTCTTTTCCATAATCATTCCCATTGAAATCCTCCCTCAAGATCTGCATGTGATAGATCATAGGCTGATTTAACAATGAACAACCCTTCTTGAGTAGCTCCCCATACTATTGTATCCTCAACCAAATTGGGGCTTACATAATATGCTCTTAATTTAGTTGTTAGTTTTTGGAGCTCATCCTCATACTGATTATGGATTTTTAGCTCCTTCCATCTTACCTCTTCTCCTATTGCCAAATAATCACTCACCATTTTACCATAATTTTGTTCTAGCTCTATTCTGATACTCGCTAACACCTCATCCTTCACTAATGGGTATTTCTCTAGCCATGCATCTTCCTAGAAGTGGAAATACCTACCATTCTCTACCTTCCATTGGGTACCTTTCCATAGTAGCTCTCTACCCTTTACTATGTGGTTCCATAATGAAGATCCTCAGTAGGGATCTAGTGTGGTAAAAAATCTGCTCTCCTCTTGGTTGTCAAGGTATTTATCTCTTAGAATTCTTGCCCATAAGGCATGTCCCTCCTTCACTAGCCTCCATCCCATATTTGCTACCAAGGCCTTGTTCATATCCCTTATTCTTCTAATCCCAAGTCCTCCACTTGATTTATCCTTGCATACTTTCTCCCAAGATACAAGTGGAATTCTACTCTTCTCCTCTGTTCCTGACCATAGGAATTTTTTTTGAATACTTTCTATTGTATTAGTTATTTTGAATGAGATCTAAAATAATTATAACAAATATACAGAGAGTGCTTGGAGGGTACTCTTGAGAAGTTGTAGCTTACCTGCCTAACTCAACAAATTCCCCTTCCATCCAACTAATTTACTTTGGATCTTGTCAATCAACACATTCCACATTTGATCCTTGCATGCCCTAGTGAACATTGGCATGCCCAAGTAAATAGAAGAGAGAGTTGAAACACTACACCCAATATCCATTGCTATTCATCTCGAATAATTCTAATATGTGTTTATAAAAAACACCTTACTCTTATCCATGTTTATCATTTGTTGGGATGATTTTCCATAGAGATTTAGTATCCTCCTCAGTTCCTTTATCTCAACTATAGAGGGTCTCCAACAAAAAATTGTCATCCATAAATTATTGGTGAGTAATACCTTCTATGGATATAGATGGTTTCAACCCCCTTAAATATCCCACCTTTTTTTCTGCTCCTATGCATCTTCCTAATGCTTCTAACATAATTATGAAGAGATATGGTGATAGAGGATCTCCTTTCCTTAAGCCTCTATTGCTTCTAAAGAATCCAGCTGAAGAATTATTCATTATAACTGAGAATTGAGGTCCTCCATAATAATTATTCACCCATCTTCTCTAGTGTCTATTGAAGCCAAACTTCTCTAGGACTCTATCTAGGAAATACCATGAGACCTAATCATAGGCTTTATTCATGTCAAGCTTTAACACCATTCCCTCCCTTTTACTAATGTTAACTAAAAGTTTGGTCTCATGAAGTGTCATTACTCCATCCAAAATTTACTTGTTTTTCACAAAGCCCCCTTGTTTCTATACAATGACCTCTAGGAGAATAGAATTTACTCTTAGTGCAATCACTTTTAAAATTATCTTATAAATGATATTACATAGGCTAATTGGCCTAAAGTTTTTAAATCCTTTCAACCTAGGCTTCTTTGGAATGAGCACTAGAAAAGTATTATTGTATTCTTTTAACACTTTTCTTGAATGGTGTGACTCTCTTACTACTACTACTACATCCTCTCTCACTATGTTCCAAAAGGCTTGAAAGAAACCCACTTGAAATCCATTAGGCCCTAGAGCTTTATCTTTTCCCAATGAGAAGACCGCTTTCCTAACCTCCTCCTCACTCACCTCTTTGACAAGTTCTGCATTCATATCTCTAGTTAGAATCCTAGGGATATGTTGAATTAATTCCTCCATAGCTTCTTGATCATCCTCCCTATCCTTTGTTAGCAGCAGTCTAAAGAAGTCCATCACCCCTTGTCTAATTTGATCTTCCTCTCTTATTACTTCTCCATCCTCTTTTTGGATTTTAGATATTCTTGTTGCACTTTTATATATTATGGTAGAGACATGAAAGAATCTTGTGTTTCTATCTCCTTCCATTAGCCATTGGTTCCTTGAATTTTATCTCTAGTATGTCTCCTCCCTTGCCATTATTGTGTGCAATTCTACTTGGATAACTTTCTCTCTATTAAAAATATCTTGGTCCATCCCATTTATACTTATTTCCTCTTCAATTTGACTTAATTCTTGTCTTAATCTCTCTTTTTGCACAAAGATATTGCCAAAGACCTCCTTGTTCCACTTTCTTACTTCCCTCTTCACATGTTTTAATTTTCCAACAACCACATACATCTTGGATCCTTGTATTAGATGCATCCATCAAATTTCCATTTTCTCATAAATGCTTGGGTGTTGTAGCCACATGAGTTCAAATTTGAAGGGGTTATTTTTCTTTCTTTCCTTCAAACTACACCAAAAGATAAGAGGGTTATGGTTTGACCCTGTTCTTGGCAATGGTGTCAAAGTATACTCATAATTTTTCTTAAACCTCTCCAAGTACAAAAAAACCCTATCCAATCTCACCTAGATCAAGTATTCCACTAGCCTCCTATTAGTCCATGTGAATGTAGATGTGTTTCCATGCATATTTGTATTATTATATGTTATTCCTATGAATTATGTTATAGCAAGTGTGATTTCTCTAAAGAGGGATGTTGTCACTAGAATTTAAAACTACCTAAGCATGTTGGGATTCTCCAAAGAAGGATGTGATCCATAGAGATCAATTTGGTTAAGGGTGTTAAGAAATAAATTCAAGTCCATGTGAGTTCTCCTATGTATCTATGTTATTCATTTTGATCTTAAAACATGGTTGCCATCTATGTGTTTTGTTTCTACTATAAGAGGGATGAGAAAGCATGTAAAATATTATGAGTGATGTGTTCCCAGGTTCTTACCTTCAAGTTGAGTACTCTTAATTCATGAAAAATATCTATGTTTAAGGTATAAATTTGAAAAACATAACCTAGGTATTTCTAGACCTGTTCCTACCTTTTCTCCTTTTAGAGTAAACTAAAATAACAACACAATGCAAATAAATACCAACTAATTATACAAAAGAAACATAAAAATAATGTTGTTATAAGACCCTAAACTATATGCGATATTGATTTAATAATGATAGAAAGTAAATATTATTCTTTGCATTTTTGAGCAATGGTAAAGAAAATATGCAATGCATAAATGTCCAACTAAATAAATTTTCTCCTCTTATTGTAAATGTATCTATGATATGTAATCCATGTTGATCAATATCATTTTACCTTTATTAATCATATATCTACTTGTTTAATATAACCAAGATCTCTATTGGAAGTCCTCTTTATAGACACATTGATATGTGAGAGCAGAGTTAGTACATGGAATACCAATGATATATGATAGTAAACTTTGTATGCATTATAGAGCTATATAAAATCATCTTTATGGATCCCACTAGTTCACCATGATATACTTCCTAATAAAAAAAAGTACATATTTTTAGGCATGAAAGCATTAGGAAAATATATTCAGTAGGTAGTGCTTAAATACAAATTAACTTAGGCTTGAAATAGCCTAATAGGTAATCTCACCATGAATATAGCTAACTAACACGCTTCACAAATAAGCGCTAACCACTAACCTAATAACATAGTCAAAATAACTACAATGTCTAACTTACTAACCATAGGATAAATATTAGGAATAATATATTTTTTTTTATTTGTGGAAAACATCCCAAAAGGGATGCCACTTTTGGGTAAGACCCAAGGAGGTAGGGGTATCCATTCCGCCAAAAACACCCAGGACTCGGACCTAGCCTACCACCTTTGACATACTCAAGGAGCAAACAAACACACAAAACCAATTTAAAAATAAGTAAATAACAACAAAAATAATAAAATAAAATAAAAAACATGCTCCTTGAGTGTGTCAAAAACAAAAGCACAACCAAACACGCACAATAAGATAAAAGAAACCACAACATGAACCACATAGAAAAACACAAGAACCACATAACAAAACACAAACAAGACAAAAACAACAGAACACTACAAAGACATAACCCAAAAAAAAACATGAAAAATAAACACAACCAAAACCTAAAAAATTAAAATAAAATAAAATAAAATAAAAATAAAAATAAAAAACAACCAACAACAGACAATAAACAAAAACAAAAAACATAGAAAACACTCACACATAAAAACATGAATTAACACAAACAAAGAGAAACCCAAGAACAAGAACGAAAAAAACACAAGAACAATAACAAAAAATATAAAAAAAAACACAAAACAACAAAAACACAAGAACAACAAAAAACAACACAAAGAACACAAAAACAAAACAAAACAAAAGAACCCACCCACCTTAAAAAACTAAACAAAAAAAACAAAAAGAAAAAAGAAAAAAAAATTGAACATAACAATGACCTATCTAGACCAGAAGACTATTAAGGCAAGAATCAACAGAGGAAACAAAATAAAGAATAGAATGAGCTAGGGAACTAAAAAAAACTGAATGAACCAAAGAGAAGCAAAAAAAAAAAAAGCAAGAAGAAACTAGGTACCTTCAGAACTGGAGCCATCCAAAGAAATGATAGAAATAAGAGCTTCCCTAATTTGAGAAGCCCACCATCTAGGAGGGTGGCCATAACAAGTAAGATCACCTTTGTCCAAAGCCCAATTAGCTAAAGCATCAACACTCTTGTTTTTATCTTTGACCACATGATTGTAATCAACTTTCAAAAATCCCATCTGGATTAATTGAATCTTCTCAATAATTCTTTTTATTCTCCAATCCACCTTATGATTCTTAGAAGGAGTCTTCAAGAGATTAATCATAAGTTGAGAGTCAGACTCAACTAACACCTTTTCCCATCCAACCTTAGTAGCCTCTTGAAGGCCTCTCGAGGATACCATACCCCTCAACAAGGTTATTGGAAAGAATACCCAAATTCTCAGCAAAAGTAAAAACTAGGGAGCCATCTCGAAAGTCTACCAATTCCTCCCACACTGGCTTTTCCAGGGTTCCCTCTAGAGGCTCCATCAGTATTGACTTTTCCAAAATCCTTAGGAGGAGGTTGCCAATTTCTAGTCCTATCCATATTACTAATACTCACATTCCCTTTAAGTTGGTTGCCCTTAGAAGATTTAATCTTCAATATTTGCATCACTTGATCCCATCTTTGGTGGGAGTTTTGGGGGTGATTAAGGAGTTGATGGACTGATTCAACTAAGTTGGCTATGGTATTTTTCCAAATATATTGAATATCCTTCCTATCTTGATTAAAAATTTGGTTGTTCCTTTCATTCCAAATATTCCAAAGAAGAATGGTAGAACCCATCCAAACTAATTGCCTAATAAAATGATCAACACCCTCTTGATTAGGCCAATCCCTCCAAAGTTGTTCAAAAGTAAAAAAATTGGACCACTGTAAGCCAAGTAAAGTGGCCATTCTCCTCCATAGCTTAGAGGCTAAAGTACACTCAATAAAAATATGGTTGAGAGTTTCTACATTCTCTTCACACATTTCACATCTAAAAGGGCCATGAAAACCACGCTTCATAAGTTGCTCACCAATAAGCACCCTACGATGCAATAAAAGCCAATTAAAGAACCTCACCTTAGGCCGGAGCTTTTGAGCCCACAATCAAGAAAATATGTCAGAAGAATGGTTGGGATTATTATGGCATAAGGTCAAATAACCTTGAGCAACTGAATACTCACCCTTAGTAGTGTTGTTCCATCCAAAACAATCTTTTTCATGGGACCAAGAGAGGGATCTCATATGAAGGATGCCTTGGATATCTTGTCTTTGCCTTTATGGGATTTGAATAGGCCAGTCCTCAATAGGGATCCAATATCTACCAACCTTTGAATTACTAGTATGGTACCGACAATAATTAGCCACCTTTATCCAATTAGCTCGATGAAGCTCCTCCATCCAAGGCCTCCAATCGGGAAACTGAGTTATCAAAGGCTTGTGACCATCCCAAGAATCTATCCAAAAATTTTCTTGTTGACCATTATGAATGATCCAAAATAATTTTTTCTTTATCAAATCCTCACCAGTATTAAGAACTGCTAAAATGGGAGAACCTTTGGTAGGAAGTTGATAGCGAACAAGGTCTTCAGGACTTTTGTTCTCAATATATTTATCACAGAGATTATTGGCCCAAAGAGCATTGGGGTTATGCAACATCCTCCAATATAATTTAGCAGCTAAAGATTTGTTGTTATTAATAGAAGACCGGAATCCTAACCCCCCTTCACTCTTAGGAAGACATAAAGTATCCCATTTCACCAAGGCCCATTTTATTTTCTCCTTAGTACCACTCCAAAGGAAACGATGATTGATTTGATCCAATTCTTGAAGAACAACCTTTGGGATATTCAAAATAGAAGAAACATAAATAGGAATATCTTGAAGGACTAATTTTACCAAGGTGATTCTACCCCTAGAAGAAAGCCACTTGTTGGTCCACTTTCCAATTTTCTTCTTGACTTTGTCCAACAACCAATTCCAATATTTATTTTTTTGCCTTTGAATATTTATGGGAATACCTAAATAAGTGATTGGAAGGGAGGTCTTCTTATATCTTAATTTATCCAAGACCATGGATTCCTGTCTAGCAGAGTAGTGAAATAAAATAACTTTAGATTTATCTTCATTGATCAACTACCCAGTAGCCTTAGAAAAATAGCTAATGATTTGCTTAATATTAGAAGCTTCCTTAACTGTAGCTTTACCTAAAAGAGTAGAGTCATCCACAAATTTAATATGAGAGATAGGTCTAGCTCCATGAGCAATGGTAACTCCCTCAAGGGTTTTGTTTTCCCTATTTTTGGTTATAGTCCTACCCAAGCATTCAACAAGAATGATGAATAAATAAGGGGATAGCGGGTCACCTTGCCTAATACCTATGGAAGCTAGGAATGACTGAGAAGGCCTACCATTGATAATAAATAAGTAGGAAACTGAAGAGATACATCCCATAATCCAATCCATACAATCCTTAGAGAAACCAAATTGCCTCAAAACTTTGATAAGGAAGTGCCAATCCACTCTGTCATAAGCTTTGGATAAGTCTAACCGAATGAACATGGAAGGAGAGTTTTGCATATCCATGGAATGGATGTCTTCCTGAGCAAGAACTATCTCATCTACTATTTGACGTCCTTCCACATAACCCCCTTGCTCTGGGGAAATAATCTTATGCAAAAGAGGCTTCAACCTTTTTGCCATGATTTTAGTAATGATTTTGAGAAGAACATTACATAAAGCAATAGGTCTAAAAGATGAGATATGATCAACCTCTTGAGCTTTTGGAACAAGAGTAATATAAGTTTTATTGATAACCTTCAAAATTTCTTTGGCTTTCCTGGCTTCTTCCACCACCTCTAATAAATAAACATGAAGGATATCCCAGAACTCTTGGTAGAACTCAATAGGAAAACCATCAAGACTTGGGGCTTTCCCTTTTTGCATTTTAAAAACTACTTGTTGAAGCTCATTGATAGTAACAGGAGCAGTCAAAATAGAGTTCTCCTCAGAAGTGATAAGAGAAGGGATTTCTTGAAGAACATTTTGTTGTGAATTTGAGTCAAGAGGAGTAGCAACAAAAATATTGGAAAAGTAATCAACAACAATATAGTTCATGCCATCCCAAGTATAAACAACATCTCTAGAATCTGATTTTAAGGAAGAAATAAAGTTGTGAGATATTTGAGCTAGAAGATATTTGTGGAAGAAATTTGTGTTTTGATCTCCTTCTTTGAGCCATTGAATTCTAGATTTTTGCTTCCATAATATTTCTTCTCTTTTTTCCCATTCCTCTAACTGAGTTGTGAGTTTAATTTCATTTGCACTTCTCTTCTCTGTGAGGCCATCTAAATAGATTTTCTTATTCAAATTTTCAAGATGAGCAATAACTTCATGTTTTATTTTATGAACATCCCCAAACTCTTTCCAGTTCCAAGTCTTGATTTTGGATTTAATGTATTGCAGTCTTTTGGCAAAATAGAACATCTTAGTCCTATGCCTAGGTTTACCTTCCTTCCACCATTTTTGCACAAGAGGTCTGAAGGAAATGTCTCTAAGCCACATTAATTGAAAACTAAAAGGAGATAAACTCACATTGGTTTTCCACATTTCCACCATGACTAGCCAATGATCCGAACCAACATTATTAAGAGTATTCAATTTAGGAATATGACCATGGATTAAGAAATTTTTAGAGAGCAAAAACCTATCCAATCTCTCCATTATACAAGCTAAGCCTTACCTTCTATTAGACCAAGTCATAAGGCCATTATCTGGTTGGATATCCACAAGATGGAGTTTTGCAATATATTCACTCATGAGGTCAGTGCTTTTGCCCAAATTTCTATTTCCCCCATTTTCTCATCCAGAGAGATGATGGTATTGAAATCTCCTCCGATCAAGATCCAAGCTTCAGGAAAATGAGAGATAATATGAGTAATATCCTTCCACTGTCTTCTTTTTTCCTCCAAAGAAATCGGAGCATAAATAGTAATGCAAAGCATAATTTGGTTGGAATGTCTACTTTGAATAGCTATAGCCAACAAACCCCAACTGCCAATAATATGGTGAATAACTACCTCTTTTGGGTCCCAAAGACAAGCAATGCCACCAGAAGTCCCTTGGAAAATGAGGGAAAACACTTTTCCAACTGACCAAATTTTACTGGCAATTGAGTAATATTTGTTGGCAATTTTGGGTACTTTGGGTACATTGCCTTTGCTCAAGTATATAAGTTGTCATTGATGTCAAGAAGCTTTTGAAGGAATTTGATTTGATGTCAAATAATTTGTTTTGATGAAGGTTACGGCATGACAGTTTCAAAAGTCTTTTGCAAACCCCAAGCTGACAGGTTCGAGAGAAAGAGCTCGCAGTGAAAAAGTGTCGCGATATCGCGACATGTCGGGTTTTCGTGACCCGAAGAAAAGAAAAGCGCTAAGGAGAAAAAGTGTCGCGATATCGCGACATGTCGGGTTTTCATGACCCGAAGAACAGAAAAGAGCTAAGGAGGAAAAGTGTCGCGATATCGCGACATGTCGCATTTTCGCGACTTAAGCAGGAGAGAGAAAGCAAGTTAGAAAAGTGTCGCGATATCGCGACATGTCGCATTTTCGCGACTTAAGCAGGAGAGAGAAAGCAAGTTAGAAAAGTGTCGCGATATCGCGACATGTCGCAATTTCATGACTCAAAGAGCAAAGAAAACGTACGAAAGCTGAAAGCGTCACGATTTCGCGACAGGTTGCAAAGAAAACGTACGAAAAGTTGATAGCGTCGCGATTTCGCGACGGGTTACAAGGAAAGCGTACGGAAGCTGAAAGCGTCACGATTTCGCGATGGGTTGCAAAGAATGCAGACGAAAGCAGAAGTGTCACGATATCACGACAGAAGTGAAGACGAAGTCTGCAGAGGCAGAAGTGTCACGATTTCATGACAAAAGCAGAAAGGAGGTCGACAAAGGGAGAAGTGTCACGATATCACGACAAAAGCAAAGTTGATGCTAACAAAGACAGAAGTGTCGCGATATCGCGACAAGAGCTTAGTTGAAGTCGACAAAGGCTGAAGTGTCACGATATCATGACAAAAGCCAAAAGAAAGTGTACGGTTGCAAAGGTGTCACGATATCGCGACATGTTGTAGTTTCACGGCAAAAGCTACAGAAGAGTTATAGAGGCAGTTGAAGCCGACAAAGTTAAATGTGAGCCGACGAAGATTAGGGTTTGCAGCCGATGAAGTTTAGGGTTGTGCAACCGACTAAAGATCAGGGTTACAATCGACTAAGATTAAGGTTTTGATCTTGAAAGTGTTATTATAAAAGGCAGGCTATTTTGAAGAGTTGGAGGTGTTGTTGGTGGTGACGTTCGTAGATAGAGCGTAGAGTGAGAAGTTCGATCACCGAGAGCAGAGTGCAAAATTTGATCGAAGTGTGCAGAGTGAGCGAAGAGTCATGGTGAATTGTTCTAAGTGTCGCTGTGATTGCGCAGACAGTGCAAAGGTTGAAGTTCGACCAAGTGCGGCTGTGAGTGCGCAGAAAGAGCAGAGGGCGTAGAGAGCACAAAGGGCAAAGACGAACGTGGAGTGCTGTTGTATGAGGACAGAGGTGCACTGGTTCTTTGAGAAGAACCTGAGGACAGATTTGGCAAGTCTTTGAGAAGGCTTGTGTGCAGAGGATTGATTTGTTCAAGTGTTGGATAGATCTGACAGACAGAGGAAGACTTGTACTAGACCGACTGACTGTGTTTGGTACAGGTTGCTGAGCTGCTGTGGACGTGATCATAGAAGGCAGAGGTCTCTTAGGCTAAGCATTGAGGACAGGAGGTCTTCGGTGGAAAGGAGTTCCACGTGCTGGCAAGAGGTAGAGGCAGTTGATCTTCTGAGGGATCATTTCCAGAGCAGAGGGGAAGGTATCTCCTTTGAGCAGAGGGGAAGGTATCTCCTTTGAGCAGAGGCTCATAAATTCTGATTGGGGGAAGGTATCTCCTTTGGGCCGAGGCTCATAAACATTGTAATTGGGAAGGATTCCCAAAGAACTTTGAGATAACTTTTAGAGAAAAGTTTTGTGGACGTAGCCCAGCCATTCTGGGTGAACCACGTTAAAATTGGTGTCACTTTGTGGATGATATTGTGCATTGCTTTGATATTGCTTTGGGTATATTGCTTTACTATTTTGAAGTATAAAGGAAAAAGTAAAAAGAGGTCTTATACTGTTCACCCCCCTCTCAGTATAAGCTTGTGTTCTTCAATTGGTATCGAGCAGGTGCCTTCGAAAAGTTTAACAGCTTGAAGGAAAAGCTAGTAAAGAACACAATGGATCATTCAAGTAGCAATGCAACACCTATTCTTGATGGGTCAGATTTTGGTCTTTGGAGTGCAAGGATGAAGGTTCATCTAATGGCACTTGGTAATGAGGTATGGGAAGTGATTGAAGATGAGTACACTATTCCCGTACATGGTCCTAATACTAAAGAAGAAAGGCTCCTACATCACAACAATTCAAAAGCAATGAATGCAATCCTGAAAGGCTTACAGAAAGCAGATCTCACCAAAGTGATTCACTGCAAGACAACTAGTGAAATGTGGAAACAGTTGAAGGTGGTTCATACAGGTGATACAAATGTCAGAAAGGCCAAGTTGAGACACTTCAAAGGTATGTTTGAACAACTCCAGATGAATGATGATGAAAATATTAGTGACTACATGCTTCGTATGGATGAGGTTGTTAACTCCATGAAAGACTTAGGTCTTGAGCTTGCTGAAAATGATGTTTGTGATAAGATTTTAAGATCTCTTCCTAATAGATTTAGTGAAAATATTTCTGCTATTGAGGAAGCTAAAGATTTGGATAAGTTGAAAAAGGATGAGCTCCATAGTATACTTGCAGCATTTGAGTTGAGAACTCAAGTGAAGGTTGATGTCAAGAAAGAGGCAGCTTTCAAGGCTACCAAGAAATCCAAGGGTAAACAACTTCAAGATAGTGATGAGTCTTCTAGTGATGAAGAGGCATATTACAACAAGAAAGGCAAGTTCTCTAGAAAGCACAAAAGCATGAAAAATATAAGATGTTTCAATTGTGGAAAGTTTGGTCATTATGCTACTGACTGTACTATTCCCAAGAATGAAAGTGATGAAGATAAACAGGATTCTATGAGCAAGGTTTCTGAAAAGCATAAGCATCACAGAAAGAACAAAGATGAGCACAACAATCAAGGAAAGAGGTATTCTCACAAGCACAAGAAGAGTTTCTATCTAGACAAAGCAAGTAAGTGTTCTAGTAGTGATAGTGAAAGTTCTTCAAGTGATAATGAAAATGAGATGTTGTTCATATCAGAAAAAGAGGAAGAACCGAAACATAGATTCATTATCATGAAATGTCTTAGATGTGGAAATTTTGGTCACCTTGAGGATGATTGTACAAATAATGATTTGGTTTCCAGTATGTATGAGGATGCTTCAGAAAACTATAAGGAAGATGCTTGTATGGTTTTTGAAAAAGGTAGCACCTCTAGTGATAAGAAATCTGAAAAAGGGTTTGATGATTCAGAAAGCAAACAAATAAAGGATCTTGAAAGTGAACTTATTAATGCTCTTAGTGCTTTGAAAAAGGAAAGAAAGAAGAATGCTAGACTCAAGGATAAGTTAGATGAATGTTGTATGGAGAGAGATGATCTTATAGAAAATCTTGATTTCTCTATAGCTAAGACACAAGAACTCAAGGATGAGTTAGAGTCTAAGGTTCTTGAGTATAGTGAGTTAGAACAGAAAATGGCTTCTTTGAAAGAGGAAACTAAAGAGTACAAGGATAAGCTTTACAGGTTTCAAGATAGCTCCAAAAAGGTTAAGTCACTCATCAAAGGTCAAAGAAAGACAACAGATAAAACAGGCCTTGGTTTTGTTAAGCCACACAAGGAACAAGTTGGAGAGTCTAGTAAGAGACTCCAAAAGGAAGAGAGTTCTTATGAGGAAAGTATTTCAGATCATGAGTCCTTGAATGATAGATGCACAGAAATAGAAAATAGAATTCAGAATGAGAAGAAGAAGTTTTCAGGACCCAAGAGGTCAAATAAAGGAAAATTTCAAGGTAGATGTTTTGCTTGTCATAAGTTTGGTCACATGGCTTCACATTGCATGGCTCAAGTAAAGAAGGTAAACGACAATTTCAGAAGTGCTAGTTTCTTTCAAGGGTATTGCTACTCTTGTCAACAGTTTGGGCACAAGGCAGTTTATTGCAAGGCACATAACAGGAATAGGTTTGGTCAGAACAGGTTTGGCCAGAACAGGTTTGGTCAAAATAGGTTTGGTCAAAATAGGTTTGGTCAGAACTAGTGGATTCAAAGATCAGGTTTACCTCAGAGAAACAACATCGTCAAGTGTTTCAAGTGCAACAATGAAGGTCACACAATCAGACAGTGTAGAGCTAAAATTCTAGAATACAGGAACAGGAACAAGTGGCATGATCAGGTCCAAGGATCAAGGCATGGACAAGAATAGGGATGAGAACAAGAACAAGAACAGTGATAGGAACAGGAATATGGACAAAGAGTTCAAGAGAAGGCCCGACAAGGAAGTTATAGACGATGATGATCAGTGCCTAATGGGAGTTTTACTCCCACCCCAAAATTAATCACCTCATCGGGAGGTGGGGGAGGGACTAAGCTAAGAGGCTCATTCTTAGTCCCGAGCCCCAACGGTGACCCTTTGCCATTGATGACAAAGGGGGAGAGATATGAGTAAGGGGGAGAGCTTCAAAGTGAAGAGGAAAGCTTCAAGTCATGGGGAGCAAAACTTCAAAGGAAGATTCTAAGTTGTTAGCACAGTTGGTTTCAGTTTTGGCTCTTGAGAAGTGTTTTCAGTAAAGGTTTGCCATCAATGACAAAGGGGGAGATTGTTGGCAATTTTGGGTACTTTGGGTACATTGCCTTTGCTCAAGTATATAAGTTGTCATTGATGTCAAGAAGCTTTTGAAGGAATTTGATTTGATGTCAAATAATTTGTTTTGATGAAGGTTACGGCATGACAGTTTCAAAAGTCTTTTGCAAACCCCAAGCTGACAGGTTCGAGAGAAAGAGCTCATAGTGAAAAAGTGTCGCGATATCGCGACATGTCGGGTTTTCGCGACCCGAAGAAAAGAAAAGCGCTAAGGAGAAAAAGTGTCGCGATATCGCGACATGTCGAGTTTTCACGACCCGAAGAATAGAAAAGAGCTAAGGAGGAAAAGTGTCACGATATCGCGACATGTCGCATTTTCGCGACTTAAGCAGGAGAGAGAAAGCAAGTTAGAAAAGTGTCGCGATATCGCGACATGTCGCATTTTCGCGACTTAAGCAGGAGAGAGAAAGCAAGTTAGAAAAGTGTCACGATATCGCGACATGTCGCAATTTCATGACTCAAAGAGCAAAGAAAACGTACGAAAGCTGAAAGCATCACGATTTCGTGACAGGTTGCAAAGAAAACGTACAAAAAGTTGATAGCGTCACGATTTCGTGACGGGTTACAAGGAAAGCATACGGAAGCTGAAAGCGTCACGATTTCGTGACGGGTTGCAAAGAATGCAGATGAAAGTAGAAGTGTCATGATATCGTGACAAAAGTGAAGACGAAGTCTGTAGAGGCAGAAGTGTCACGATTTCATGACAAAAGCAGAAAGGAGGTCGATGAAGGGAGAAGTGTCACGATATCATGACAAAAGCAAAGTTGATGCTGATAAAGACAGAAGTGTCACGATATCGCGACAAGAGCTTAGTTGAAGTCGACAAAGGCTGAAGTGTCACGATATCATGACAAAAGCCAAAAGAAAGTGTATGGTTGCAAAGGTGTCGCGATATCGCGACATGTTGTAGTTTCGCGGCAAAAGCTACAGAAGAGTTACAGAGGCAGTTGAAGCCGACAAAGTTAAATGTGAGCCGACGAAGATTAGGGTTTGCAACCGACGAAGTTTAGGGTTGTGCAACCGACTAAAGATCAGGGTTACAGCCGACTAAGATTAAGGTTTTGATCTTGAAAGTGTTATTATAAAAGGCAGGCTATTTTGAAGAGTTGGAGGTGTTGTTGGTGGTGACGTTCGCAGATAGAGCGCAGAGTGAGAAGTTCGATCATCGAGAGCAGAGTGCAAAATTCGATCGAAGTGTGCAGAGTGAGCGAAGAGTCATGGTGAATTGTTCTAAGTGCCGCTGTGATTGCGCAAAGAGTGCAAAGGTTGAAGTTCGACCAAGTGCGGCTGTGAGTGCGCAGAAAGAGCAGAGGGCATAGAGAGCACAAAGGGCAAAGACGAACGCGGAGTGCTGCTGTATGAGGACAGAGGTGCACTGGTTCTTTGAGAAGAACCTGAGGACAGATTTGGCAAGTCTTTGAGAAGGCTTGTGTGCAGAGGATTGATTTGTTCAAGTGTTGGACAGATCTCGACGATAGAGGAAGACTTGTACTAGACCGACTGACTGTGTTTGGTACAGGTTGCTGAGCTGCTGTGGACGTGATCATAGAAGGCAGAGGTCTCTTAGGCTAAGCATTGAGGACAGGAGGTCTTCGGTGGAAAGGAGTTCCACGTGCTGGCAAGAGGTAGAGGCAGTTGATCTTCTGAGGGATCATTTCCAGAGCAGAGGGGAAGGTATCTCCTTTGAGTAGAGGGGAAGGTATCTCCTTTGAGCAGAGGCTCATAAATTCTGATTGGGGGAAGGTATCTCCTTTGGGCCGAGGCTCATAAACATTGTAATTGGGAAGGATTCCCAAAGAACTTTGAGATAACTTTTAGAGAAAAGTTTTGTGGACGTAGCCCAGCCATTCGGGTGAACCACGTTAAAATTGGTGTCACTTTGTGGATGATATTGTGCATTGCTTTGATATTGCTTTGGGTATATTGCTTTACTATTTTGAAGTATAAAGGAAAAAGTAAAAAGAGGTCTTATACTGTTCACCCCCCTTCTCAGTATAAGCTTGTGTTCTTCAATATCCTCCATTGACATCTTTGTTTCTTGAAGGAAAACAAGATGTGGATGATTTATATGAATCATTCTTCTAATTTCATTTTGTTTTGAAAGACTCCCTTTGAGTCCTCTAATATTCCAAGTGATGATCTTCATTAATACCAAGGCTAAAAAATTTGGTAAGGACATTAATATTACCTTCCTCTACAAGCTTTTCACCTTATTTTACCATATGATATTGATTGGTCTTGCGACCTGCTTTTGATTAGAATCCATATTTAATTTTTTTTCTTGTTTCTTGACTTATTCCAATTGAATTTGAGATGGCTTCTAACCTTGAAGAATATTCGTACATAGCCAAAATTTTACTAGATGGTTCAACGGAGTCTATATTGGGACCTACATTATTTGAAGTTTTGACATTTGAAAGATTGTTTTTCTTGCGTAAATTTTCTCCCTTTTTCTTCTATTGAAAACCTTTGATTTGTTGGTTTATCTCTGAGTTCTTCCATTCATATTTAAATTGTGTTTCTAAGATTTCAGTTTCCATTATTTCCTCTTCCTCACTTGGGACATCATTTGTGGAAAGGATTTCAAACATATTAGCAGATGGCTTTGATTGATCCTTCATAACTGGTTTTTTTTAGTGTTCTTCTTCTTAGGTATTTGGAAACCTGCTAAGTTTATATCTTCTTTCTTTTGATTAGGAATTTTATTTGGGCAAACACTGGCCAAATGACCATATTCATGGCAAATTCTACAACTAAAAGGAATGTTATCATAGTCCACTACTTGCTCCCAAGTGTCTTCCCCAAATTGTAATGTGATATTTTTAGGTAGGGGTTTGTCAAAATCCATTAAAACACAAATTCGAGCATAAATAATATGTTCAAAATTTTTAGTACAATCATCAGTCATCATAAAAGTTCCTAAAGAGTTTCCAATTGAAGAAAAAATAGTAGGATTCAAAAATTCAATAGGGAGGCCAAAGAGTCTAACCCACACGGGAGCTATAGAAGGCATCTCTTCTTTGGCTTTAAATTTAGTATTCCAGGGCTTCATGAAAAGCCCTACCCTTCCAAAAAACCAAGGACCCCCTTGAAAAGTTTTCTCTCTATCTTCATTATTAGCAAATAAAACAAGAAAATAACCATTTGGATAAATAGAGATTTGTAACTCACCTTTAGTTTTCCAGCTTTTTGCAGCCCAAACTTTGAAATCAGATAGAATCAGATGAAAACCCATGAACCAACAAATTAGTCATCTTTTTTCCAAATCTTCAATGCCAGTCTGAATGTTACCCATATCAAGCTTAACAATAGGAGTTCCATCATCTGCTTTAAGACATCCTGACTCCATTTTCCTAGGATTAATCGTAGGCCTTCTTAGAGGTTTATGGGAAGCCCTAATATTGATATTAGCATTGGGCTAAGGTTTTCCACCACGAAGGGCATCCCTAAAATTTATTTTTGGGATTGAGTCTTCGAAATTCTTACCCTTGACAGGGGTTTTCACAGTAGAATTATTTTGTGGGTGCACCTTAGCACCAGATTCACTTGATATATGAGCCATTTTTTTGATCAACTGCTTGAAACTTGTTTTGTGATCTCTTTAATCCTTGCCCTAGACGTCGTGGAAAGGTATGGTTTTCAATTTTCTTTTGTGCAGAAAATTGGAAGTTGTTGTCACTCAAGTTCACAGTATGATCTGTTGAAATATAAATTTCTAATCCATATTGTATCCCCTGCAACATTTCCTGCTAAAATATTGAGCATAAACCACAAAAATGTTGGTCATTAGGGCCCGAAGGCCCTAAAAACCAACCTTTGGAGCTGCTTGCACTCAACCCAGATGAAACCCTCGCATAACTGCTTGCCAAATGTCTCCTTTACAAATAGGGATGCGCTAGGATCTATGTTGGTCCAAATGATATGAAACTTGGTCGAGTTTTTTTAGGGTTTTTCAGGCATCTACCCTCAAAATTTTAGCTCAATCCGAGTTCGGATGAGTTAGATATGGCCAAAACGAGTTCGGTAGTTTGGGCAGTCCTATGAAAAATGTCCCTCTTTAGTTCTTAGGAATAATATCTTCTAGGTTAAAAGTAAAAAATAATAATCTAATGGTAAAAGTAACAAAATACTATTTACCATGCGATAAATTAAATCTACCTAGGAGAATCTACTAATTACCAAATGAGGTAATAATTATAGTTACCGTAGCATAGTAACTCTAACATCCCCCCTTATTACATTATTTTGGTAATGTATATAACTGCCCCAATATAGTGAAATAGATGTTGATATGCTGGCTCTTGCTCTGGCTTAGGCTCTATCATAGTGCTCTGACTACTCTAAGCAAAAAAGTGGGTCATTCCTCACTTTGTTTTCACATCAACAAATGTCCTTATTGTAATCTTGTCATCTAATCGATTGCATGGGTAACCAACCGCTGCAACCGCTAGGTGTACTAGAGTAGATCACTACATATGAGGTTCATTCTGTTACAATATAATTTTGCAAAAAGTGTTGATAAGGTAGCTAATGTTTCAGTCATTGCCTAAAGTTTCCCCCTTGTTGCAAAACATGTGGTAATGTAATTTCTGCAAGTATGACTAAGGTGTTGGTCGCTGTCGAAAATGTACCCTTATATGTATTTTCTCCATTTTTACAAAAAATTGTGTGAAGTAGGAAATAAATATTTATCCTCCCTTAAGTGCAAAAGATATGCAACTCATGAAGCTTTTTAAGGCTTTTACAAAGATTACCTCCTAGGCAAATTTCAAAAATTACACCAAAAGAATCCTCCTCTTTTGTTACAAGTACTTCAAAAAAAAAGAGTTTGCTATTTTATGAAGCCTAAAAAGAGGTAAAATCACCCCTTTATTGCAAGTACTTCAAACAAAAACATTTGCTATTTATGAAGCCTAAAAAGAGGTTTGTTTTGGTGCTTGCCTAGGGTGACAATTTTTTTTTCCATTTACAATGTTGTATGGACCATGAGCACCTTATGTGCTCTTTCTGAACCAGAATCAGAATAAAAATTAGATACTTCACTAGCAACATTACCTCTTTGTCTATTTTACCTTTGTGATGTGCCTTTGTCATTCTTGTTTTGCTTGTTTTAAACCAACACTAATTGGTGTCATGGTTATCCTTTTTACTATTTGTGCAAAATTTCTTTTGAGGTTTCTTTCCCTTATCTTTTGAAGATGATCCTCCCTTCTAAAATTTTCCTTTCTTCTTTCCACCCTGATTGTTTGAGTAAAGTGTATTGTTAAAGTAAAGTGTATTGTTCGAGTAAAGTGTATTGTTTAACACTTCATCACTTTGGAGTTGATTTGCTTCCTCTATTTGAAGCAAATTGACTAACTCCACAAATATGAATGTTCTTTGAGATACATTAAGGGATGTTATTAACATCTTGTAGGATTTTGGAAGAGCCCTCAATATTACTAAAGTTAGGATAATATCTTGTAATTTTTCTTCTAAAGCATTCAACTTTGACTTTAGTTCTACCACTTTGTAGAGGAATAAATCTACTATTTCTCCTGACTTCATATGGAGTGTATGAAGTTGAGTTTGAAGGTTTAGAATAGTCGATTGATTCTTACCTTCAAAAATAGTACTTAATGCATCCCATGCATCTTTACCAGTTTTGGCTTCACTTATGTGAGGTTGGATTTCATCAGTAGTAGCTAGGAGAATCAACATGAGAATATGATTGTTATTTTTATTCCATGATTTCTAATCTGCTCCTGTTGATGTGGGTCTTGTTTCAGTGCCATACATTAAATTCCACATTTCCTCTACAGTCAGAATGGCCTTCTTCTTGGTTTTTTATGCTAAATAGTTAGAACCTTTAAGAAATTATGTATCATTTAGGTATTTTTTGATAGTTGCCATGATGAAGATTCTAGAATTTTCACCAAGATGATCTTTCTTTCACTCTTAATTGGTATTTAATGGCACCTGCTTGAAAAATATCTTTGAAGAAATATGATCAGTTTGAGGAAATTTAAGCCAAAAAAATAAGAAATGAAAGAGATCCACTCAAAAAGATATTTAATGGCACATGCCTGAAAATCCTCCTGAATAAGGAAAATAAGTTTGAGGAAATTGAGCCAAACAAATAAGAGTGAATTTAGGGTTGTATGGAGAGAATATCAATTTTTAAAAATGGCTTATACTTGTGCAATGAATTACACAAATTATTGTAAAATTTTTGGGTTATGAGTGCTCTGATTTTGATGACTTATAATTGCAAATAACAAGAAATTAAATGCAATAATCAATCAAAGAGTGCCCACACAATTTTTATCACATAGGTGTCGGATGCAACAAAAAATGTACCTAATTTTCCAATTTGAAATAAAGGTGTCGAGTAATATCGAAAATGCACCTTATTACTAATTTTTACAACAAAATTTTGATTTGTGTTGTGCAAAAATTTGATATTCTATGTCTCCTCTTGTTTTTCAATTTTGCAAAGAATGTGGCATAAAACAATTGCCTTTCCTTTTTGTGTTACAAAATAAACAAGTTTTGATTTTTAAGTGCTCCTCACTTTGTGTTACAATTTTGCAAAGAAATACAATTTCTTGTCTTCCCCCCTTTGATTTGCAAAATTAACAAAGTAGCACTCCTTTCAAGTCAAGTCGACATACGACCCACGTTTGAAAGGCTTTCCATAACAAGTCGACACACGACTTGGTTTTAGTGGGCCCAAGTATTCAATCTCTTCTCACCATGAGCTTGCTCACGATGGCTTAGTGGTTTGCAAAAAATAAAATATGCAATTTCTTGTATTATATCCCTCCTTGGAGAAAACAAATGCACACTTTGCCTTTGAAGTTTGCAAATTTGGTGTCTTCTAAAGAAATTTTAATTTGCAAAAAAAATTGGTTTTAAGAAAAAATAATATAATTTAAATAAAAGAACTATTTTTCAAAATAAAATCAAATGAATTATTTTAATTAATAAAAAGCAGTTAACTTTATATTTAAAAAAATATTAATTTAAAATAAAAAAAGTGCAAAAAATAACCTTCAAATAAAATTTACCAACATTTTTTTTACAACAAAATTTCTAGATCTTGGACGCGAGAGCGCATAGGGATGGAACCCGTGATGTCTCATGGAGTGTTTTAGCTGCGAGGCTACTACCGTCCGATCTAAAGCTCTGGATTTGAACATGGAGGAGCACGCTCTATTTTATTTTTTTAAAAACATTCTCCATTGTGCTATTTTAGTCTTTTTATTGAAGCAGGAGAAAGAAGTGGCACTACTGCCTATAAATGCTACTTCATTTTCTTCACCAACCACTGCATGAGTAAAATAACATTTGGTGTGATTGCATGAATATTTTCTCACCCACAGGGACTTTGGTGCTATTAGAGGTTCATCGCTTCAGCTAGAACACGCTTGGTTCACATTAATTTTTGCAACAAACTAAAACAGTGACTTTGTGCCTATGTTTTATGCTGCTAATCAAATATTTTTCTAGAAATTGCCTATCAAATTGATATGTTTGTCTTCTCTACGTTGTCAAACACTTCTGCTGCACATTGGGATGATTCTTCTATGCAGGATGTCTTGGCTGCATACACGTATTTTCGGTAAGACATCTACAACTTCACCAAATAAAAAAATGATTGATGGAGTTCTTCTACACCATCGTGTTGTGCACGTCTTATTCAGTCACATTATTGTATATGCATTTGGAAATCCAACTATTCCACTATATTTTCCTTTCAACATCGTAGCGATCACCAAAATCACCTAGATGATCTGCAATGCTTGCTCAACATGTCTTGTCTAATGCTAAAAATGGTACTTAATGGTACTTAATGGAGTGTATTTCACCAATTATCTGCAAATCTGCACAACAGAGAATTCATATGCAAAAAAAAAAAAATTGACATGGTGCTCTTAGCTTGCATGCAAATGTTCCTACGACAAACATAATATTTCACCAATAAATTTACGATTACAGAACATTGATGGTCGAAGAATATCCATAACATGGAGGCGTACATGAGGCTTTTGGAAAGTGAATCTAGCCAAAATCCTGATGAGGATATGCATAGAAATGGTGAGCAAATCATGTTGCACATTGCTTGCAAGCTAGAACTAGTAGTTAAAAATCTGCACGTTCAATCTGTTGATAGGTCATTGAAAAAAGAAATCAAATCGAGATATGGTTGAATGTAGGGCTATCAATTTCACCGAGATGAAAAATCCCACATACGAGATACCAGAGGGATTAGAGGGTTTTAGAAGAAAATTGGTACTCTAAGGCTTATGACCACCTCACGGTGGTCTATCCAGTGTGTTAAATTTTATCACTTAACCTCCACCCATGTACATCATGTTGACTTGTAGATCTAGGTGATGCCATATAATATGCCTTGTTAGCTTACCCTAAGTGTCATGCCACATCAAAAAAATTGCCTTGTCCTCCACCTGCAGGTCTGGGCCATGTCACACAATTCGTGAGATATTCAATTGTGCATATTGTCTATAAGTTTATCGAGTGTCAGCTAGGTCCTATAGGCTATTGTAGGGTCCTTAGTCACCTAGATCAATAGGGTCCTCGTTGTCATGTAGTAGGTCAGTCCAAATCTGGCAGACCCTATCAGCACTCGTGGAGCATCAAGTCCTATCCATACCAAGTGTTAGGTTATGTGTTGATGTCTACCAAATATCCACCTAGGCTTAGGTCCCCATAACCCTTTTGCTCAAGAGATCTACTACCGCTTAGCGTGTCCAAAATCATGTCAAGTCCACCATATCCAATTTGGTTGGCCATCCACAAGTATTATCCACCAATGGTTGGAACCTGGATCAATGCCATATCAGGTGAAGTGAAGCTGGCCTAAAATCCCGCTCTGATACCAATGTTAGGAAAGAAAGCATTAGAAAAATATATTTAGTAGGTAGTGCTTAAATACAAATTAACTTAGGCTTGAAATAGCCTAATAGGTAATCTCACCATGAAGATAGCTAACTAATGCGCTTCACAAATAAGCGCTAACCACTAACCTAATAATGTAGTCAAAATGACTACAATGACTAACTTACTAACCATAGGATAGATATTAGGAATAATATCTTCTAGGTTAAAAGTAAAAAGTAATAATCTAATGGTAAAAGTAACAAACTACTTTTTACCATGCGGTAAATTAAATCTACCTAGGAGAATCTACTAATTACCAAATGAGGTAATAATTATAGTTATTGTAGCATAGTAACTCTAACACATATGAAACCCTATGTGGGGATATAGAAGCCTAGTATCACTATATACCCAATATAGTCAAAGAGTTTATACTATTGTTTCTCAAAGGGTATAAAATACCCTTATAGAACTAGAAATTTGACTATGTTATTTGTTATCTTTATTAATTTGTGCTGATCTAAGAAATAAATTAAGTGGTCTTGTTTAACATTTTTAAAAATTATTTAGTTTTTTAGGTTGTTTATAATAAATTTGGCAAGAAAATTGGTAGGAACCATGTGATGTTTATATTGGATATACCAAAAAATGTAGGATGACCACAAACATATGTAATTAGTTGTGAGCAAGGGATGTTTGAATTCTTAGATTTGAGATGGGTACTTTCAAAATTATTAGAAATATATATGTTTGATGTGTAAGTTTGAAGATCAAAACCTATGTATTTATAGATCCTTACCTACCTTTGTATGTTTTAAGGTAAACTGAAAGAACAAAAAACCCAACTTATTATAGGAAAGATGGAGGAAAGGCTCCACACTACATGCAATTTTACATTACTGATGACAATGGTGACAAAAAGTAAATATTATTCTTCTACTTTTCAAACAAGGTTTCAATAAAATATGTAATACACAAACACCTAAAGTATATGAACTTTTTCCTTTCCTTGAAAATGCAACTAGAATATGTAATATAAGCTAATCAAGTTTATTAATTGCCTTTATTGATTGATTTAACTATCTACTTGTCCAATCTAACTAGCATCTCTATTTTTGATAGAAGCACAACTATTTCATAGCATAGAAAATATCATTACAATGTTAATAGAAGAATTGAAATAATTTCAATCATGCTAGGAGTAGTGGTGCTTTTGCACAAAATATAAAAACTTGACTAAAGCAAAAAAAAATTCACATAGATAGAAATAGAAGTAGAGTTAGACTTATACTATTGAAAAAAAAATATATTGGAGAATATAGATAATACTAAACTTGTGTTATGGTCCAATTTTTCTAATGACAATGTTTAATGTATTTATTTTTTTTCTTATCCTTCATTTGTCACTCCATATGGATGACTTACCCACATGTCCAATAAAAAATGCATTAGATATTTTAGGCGTCTATCCTAGTCAAACCCTTTGTTTACAAAATGATTTGAATATAATAAGTTATAATATATATATATATATATATATATATATATATATATATATATAATATTATTATTTATGATTATGTCTATAGAAGCATTATTGCAAGAATAATGCTAGGATAGAACTATGGTGCTAACAATGATATACTAGTAGATCTCAAGCTATTGACTTGACTACTATAGAGGTGAAACATAATTATGTGGGAATCACATCCAATATGTTTTTGAATTATGTAGTGGGTGCTTAAATAGCACACAAAATACATAATTAGTACATTTCCAAATGCTAAAGTTGGAAGCTAATTGTAACTAGCTTCCAACTTAGTCAAACAATAATATATCTTTCGTGGATGTCCTCATCATTCCTCCCAACCATATAAGCATTGGACTCCAATACTTTTTACAATAAAATGGGAGTGAACGTAGGAGTGTACAAGTGCCTAAAATGCAGTTCTCAAACTACTGAAGAAAATGAAGACCCTTGGAAGGCTCTACTCTATCACAAAGAGCAACCATCACCACCAAGGAATCACTACAACTCCTACAAAGGGAGTACCCAAGGAAACTATGCTCCATGGGCTATTTTCTTATTTCTCAAAATGTTTCTTACTCCCCATAGTGAAACTCAAAATGATGTTGCAACTGGCTTCCAAGCCAATTTCATGCAACAACTACCCTAGGATCTGGTACACTAGCAAACAATACTAGTCACCTAAAACTTTCCTATGGCATTCAGTGTAGGGGTAATCTTCACACCCTCTGTCACCTCAGAATCTCCACAAGGATAAATTGCAACAAGAGAATAACAAAGGCACAAATCCTCCAAGTGTCCTTATGGTAATCTTCCCATCTTACTGGATTGCATGGATAACTAGTCGCTGCAACCGCCAAGTTGTATAGAGGAGATTACTACTTACAAGGTTCACTTGTATTGAGGAGTGTCGGGTACCACCGATCATGCACTCCAAATTACAAATCCATGAGGACAAAAGCTTACAAATGGCTTTGAGCAAAAAAAAAAGTCCATAGTAGGACTAATACAAAGGTTTCAAAAACCCAAATAGGAGAAGTAATTTAACTCCTCAAAGATCCAATAGATCTTATTACAATTCCACAATTGCAAGTGGACAAAAAACTTAAAAAGCATAATATTTCACACCTTAATACAATGGTTTTAGAAGTAATTAATTATTTTAAAAAGATAATTAATTATACAAGGTGTTGAAAACTAAATTAATTTAGTTTATTGGAATCAATTATTATTATTTTTAAATTAAAATGGACACCAAGCCCATGCACGTTCACCAGTCAATGATAATGATTTTGGTGTGGCCACAATGTTAAGTGATGTTGCACCAAATGCCACACCTCTATGACCACAAGGCCAAGCGGTGTGCCACAAAACACCATGCCTCCACAGTGTGTAAGCTATCCTGTGCATCAACCATCTGGTCATGTGTTGGTAGATTTCCTGCGCTCCAATGGATGCACTTCTAGAGGCCCAACGTACAGTGGTCAATCAATTGGGAGTGATTTCTCCATTTTAATAATCTATAGAAATCCCTTGTCTCGAATGTGGGAATAAAAGGGCATAGAAGTTTCTCTGTGTGATCTTTCTCTCATTGGTACCAAGTGTAAAAATCCACATGCTCAAAGTTGAATAGATGTTGTTGATCTCAACAAGCACCAGATGTTAGGCTCCAAATTAGGTTTTTGGTTCATGTTTAATCATACAATGGCTGATTATTTGTGCCATGCATTGAATATACCTTCAACATCAATGGATTCTCTCATGTCATGTTGTGTGGCACAGATGGTTTCACCATCCATACATAGAGATGCGTCACATTCAAACTGCCAAAATAACATAATTATTATGCAAATGAATGGCTTAGTGATCATTTAACATAGGTGGTAGTAGATGCTGTAGTATGCAAAATTAAGCAAAGAATCTCGTTGGTGTAGTTGAATAGGTCAATGTAGCACCAAGTTCTCAAAGTTTTACTATAGATCACCAAAACCTAAAGGCACTAGATTGTAACACATCCATTGCCTCGTGATTTGATTCATAGATTACTGATTGTGGAGGATAGATTCTCTATGAAAATGTCTATAGGTTCAATCAGCCACCCATCTCTCTAACACAATTCTTCATTCATGAAAAGGTTAATCAGGAGCAAATCGTCATCAGAATCAAAATGTTTCCCTTCACGTGAGATCACAGTCAGACTTCCTATTGCCAAGATAATGTGGCCTCTTCAAATGTGTGCATCTCTCGTTGTGACATACCTTTTGCAAGACTACTACATGGTGATCAGGGTTGTGTGAAATGACTCTAAAATAATTCCTACACATCCACTACCTAATGATCACATATTTATGCAAATATTGTAAACTGTCCCTGAGCTATATGCTTCTGCAGAAGCCTAGATCCTACGACGATACGATTGATGGAGGTGATCAAATAAAGACTGTGTGTACCATATACAATAGCATATATGATATGAAAGTAGAGGAGCTATTGAGATATAGAAATTCTAGCAGACCCAAGTTGGCTCTCATGCAAACATTATCCTACAACAATGATATGACTACCAAGTGTTCTACAGTTTATCATACTCCAAATGCCAATGGAAACTCTCATCCACGACTGTGTTGGGCACAAGGATAATATGCATGACATCGATCGAGTCATCAACTTCAAGATAAACCTTGCTCACTAGGTTGTAACCAATATTTGAATTTGGTGATCAGTGAGAGCAAACTGTGTGCATAATAGACAAACTATGTGCAGAACAAATTGAAGGTGAAACAAAGGTAAATTATGAAATATAATTGTAAAGGGGAGGAGTGAATGCGGAAGAGGGGAGGGGGGATTTCCCTAGTGGAAATATCCCCTCACAGGTCAAGAGCAACGAGGCTTTGATACCAACTGATGTGGGAATCACATCCAAGATGTTTTTGCATTATTTAGTGGGTGCTTAAATAGCACACAAAAGAAGCTAATTGTAACTAGCTTCCAACTTAGCCAAACAATAATATATCTTTCATGGATGTCCTCATCACATTACCTCTAGTAGAAGGATTGATTATAGAAATTATAGAATATACTTAGATTCTTAGTGAGATGAAATCTAATGCAAATATAGTTTTAAGATATAATGATATCATGAAATATAAGCAATTTTAAATAATTTCTATAGAATGTATATAAAGTATTTTTTCAAAGATCAAAGAAGATCAAATAACGTAAGTAAGACTAGAAATAGTTCATATTTAGTATTACCTTAGATTAGAATAGATGAGATTGAATCTTTTGGTTGTGTGTGTAGGAGCATTATTGTAAAAATAATGCTAATGATACCATTATGATACCAACGATAGAACATTTGTAGCTCTAGCACTATTGACTATGACTCTTAGAAGATGAAGTTTTTGATTTAAAATATACAAGGAAACTAATTACTTAATTTTTAGATGATTATTTAAAATTAATATTGTGAAGATCATATTAGCATACACTATGAAATAAATAGTGTAAGAAAAATAACATCAAGATGAGGATAGATAAACCAAGCAAAGATGAAAACAAAGATAGATTAAGAAAATATAAAAATAAAGTAGGATTAAGAACATTATCACTTATCCAAGGTGCAAGTTGAGATGATTCTCACTCAAGCGTAGAGCCTTATTGCCATGATGGTAGATCCTTGCTCCTATGACTACTTTGACATAGTCTTTATATAACCTACAAAAGCTTCATGCAACACTAGAAGAATTTTTGGCAACATTTGGATATGATTCACTGACATACATTAGGTTCCCTAAGAGGGCTAAGTTTATAAGCTTCAAGGATGGGTGAAGTTATTCATTGGAAAATTCATTGGTTGGAAAATTTGATTGATGATTCATTGTATAATTGATTAGATTTATTTAATTTTAAAATTGCTAGGTCTGTGTCTAATTAGATTATAGTTGGTAGAACTAGATTTTATTAGATTATGCTTGATAGTCCTAGCATTATAAACTATGCAAGGGACTAGTAGAAAATAATTGGATTGATAAAAACTAGATTTGCATGGGTAGAAAACTATCTTATAGTTGAAGTGTTAGTTGTATGATTAGCCACCAAGAAATTTGCATGGGATTGATGGTGCTAGTCATAATTGATGGATGGAGTAGGGAATCATGTTAATAGGTGGATGAATTTAGTTAGATAAATTTTTTATATTTGGCTTCTATCTTAGCAATAATATTATCCTCAAAAGTATTGTAGAGCTAATGCTCACATAGTGCTAGTGCAAAAGTGAAATATTGACAAGATGGCTTGAAATAAAACAATCATGTACAAATTTTGAACAATAGCACTAGTCTACATAGCAAAAGCACTATTGTACTAAATTTACCTAGGATAATGCTTCTAATATGGGACACTTAGGCTAATTTTTATATGAATTTTGACTTGATTTTGTAGTTATTATTTTCATGTCTTTGATGAGTTAAAGCTTGCTGAAGTTGTATTGTATAATTATTGATCAAAATTGGATGCTTATAGCTACAACAATTAGATGGTTACAAGAAGTCTTATATAATTTTATTTTTGGAATAATTGTGGGTTTTTGAGGGAGGCATAATGATAAATCCATATTATTTATTATGCTTAGCCAAGATGACTAGAGCTATTGAAGTATTATTCAATATTATGACCATAGTTTAGAATTATCTCTATTATGGATAAAAAATAAAGGGTTTATGTTTGTCTAGTGTACAAATTATGAATAAAAGCTATACTTTGTTGTACTAAAAATGGTTGGGGTTCATGCTATTATTTTTTTTTAATTTACATGGTGGAATCGATAGCCACCATGAATCCAAGTAGGTTGTCTAGCTTTTATGGCCACCACAGTATTCTGTGGTGTCCACCCTCGAAGCCACTAGACAGTTATTTGTGCAGTCCATACCTATAACCACCATGCCATAATAATTTTAAATATTTTACGCCATTGAAAGCATTAGGAAAGGGACAAGAATTCAGTCCGGTGAGGCCCAATATTTGAACCTTGGACCTCCAACCCCCTTACGAGATTTGGTTGAACCAATTGGTCTACACATCAGACCTAGGATCATGCTATTGTAATATGTGTTTTAATTGGAATTATTTATCTATATATTGATTTGTGAGTCTTTTATAATAGACCTATTTGGAATATTAAGTAGTCAAATATGTTTTAATATCAATTTGTATTTAAATATTTTATAGAAATAATAATTAATGGAATGCATTAGATAGTTTATGTTGTAAATTTTGTATAGTAAAAATGAAAATCATGTTTATTAAGTTAATTGAATACTTGAGTAACCAATGGTAACTTTGTCTAATTGACCATACTAAATCAATAATCTTCATGGGACTAGCTAGGGACTCTTTGTCCATTTTTTGGATGAATGAAATATATTATATAGAAAGATCTACTCAATCATTGTTTTACTTGTTTTCATGTTTTATATTTTTGTTTGAGTATGAAGTTACTCCTACTAAGGTGATAAATATAAACTTTGATTATTGTAAGTTCAGACTCCTTTTCATATTTGAACTTCAGAATATCAATGATGTTAGTGGTGAGAGTTGTAAATTTCACTAGAGTTTTACCCAAGTCAAGAACTTGGGTATCTTTAGAAAAAAACCTATCACTTAGGTTTCTAAACTTTTAAATTCTCTTTTTCACTTCAACCTTTGGTTTAGTCTTTGATCTTGGATTCTCATACAATTATATTAAAGAGAATATTTTCATACTTATATTTTATTTATGAATAGTGGTGCTTTGTCTTTTGGAAGGGAATATTTTCAAGTATAAAGTTTCATTAAATAAATAGAAATTGGTTAATATTGTACTTTATCAATGTTTATAAATAGTTGTTGGTTACATACGAAAATAAAGGGAATGAATGATAGACATCATAAATAATTTTATTTTATTGGTGGTTATTTAAGGTTCTAATTAAATAAAATACTAAAGGTATGTAATTTATCCAAGTCAATGTTTGGACCCTTTGTATTTTTTAAACATTGATTTTTTGAACTTTAAACTTTAGATTTTGAACATCATACACCATAAATTCAGATTTTGAACTTTGGAGATTTGGGATTTTGACTTCAGAACCTAGGATTTTCAAAATTTTGGCCCTTATATTTTGAGTTTTTGGATTTTGCACCCTTAGAATCTTAGTATTTTGTTTTAGATCCATAAAAAATGTTTCTCTTTTTAAGTTCAAATTAGATCTCGGTGCCTAAGTTTGGAATTAGGTAGTGTCCACACCTAATGTATGTTCAAGGTTTTTATTTACATATGGATACTAAGAATATATGCCACCCATAGAAATTTAGTTATTCAACCTTAGGTGTTGAATAGGGGAATTGTATTTATTTATATTTTGAAAGCATGAGATTCCGGAAGAAAGAAATACTAAGGTGCAATGAGAACAGAATTAACTCGATGCATGAAATGAGAAAACGTAATCAAATTGAGACAAAATATAAAGAGAAAGTAGGAGCACAACCCTTTTATATTAATTCCAACTCGGTTACAATACATCTCCTCAGTTACATATTCTCAGTTACAATCATGATTAATAATCTTCTTTCCGCATGCCCACATGCAAAGTGGGCGGGCCAAAGTATTGTCGCCGCTGATGTTAATGAGTCTTTGCTTGCTGCTGCTTATCCTGCGTTCAGAGAAATAGCAAACCGTTTAGTAGCACCTGTGTTAAAATGAGAGATTTACTTCTTGCAATTAGTGAAAGACGTATGCCTAAAATCATTGAAAACAGTGAATAAAATGCATATAAATGACCTGCACGTTTTAACAGAATAAGTACGTAATGAACGAATAGTCGCTACTCTGACAGAGAACCAAACATATACGAAGACATGATATATTCGATAGCTGTCTTACGATATATATATTCGAACACCTGTTGCTTACAAGATATATTTGAACATAAAACATACACTATTTTAATACGCATACGGCGTGATAAAAAAATACGTGATAGTAGAATAATTTAAGATGAAACTAGAGCTTGCGGGGCACCCGAGCGGGCTGCCCACCGTGGGAATTTGATTTCGGCGCCAATCCACTAGGAATGGGCCCAAAATCTCAGAAAATGAGTTGTCGTCGAATTGGTGGATTAATGTAATCCAATGTCGGGATTTAAGGTCTGGAAATGAATCCAAACGGAATGCAATCGGGTCTTCAAATGGACAACACTTTGTTGCGTTAGAAAATGCTTGTCAACCTCCTCTTTTGGGTGGGAAAATCCACCATTTTATAGACCTACGGGGTCTCTTTAAAAGGGTATGCAGTGACGCCACGTGGCGGCCATGCCTTCCCAAGAGGGAGGAAAGTCCTCCACGACTTGGGCTTCCATGACTGCCCCTGTGACAGTCTTCCAACGGCCAACCTACCCACCTACGCGCGCATGCAAGGCAGGAGCCATAAATGACTGTCTTCGGCTGCCACTTGTTTAATGTCCACTTTAAATTGCTTTTAATGTTTGCTTTTAATGGTTAACGTCTGCTTTTGAACGTTCAAAATGCACCTGGCACGAAGGCAAGGGTTTGTCGCGATATCGCAACGTCACGATATCATGACACTAAGAACAAAAGGGCAGGGGGATTTGTCGTGATATCGCGATCGTCGCGATATCGCGACAAGGAATAGGGGATACATGATGAGCGAGCACGATATCGTGAGGCGATATCACGACAACGGATGTCGGATCGTCGCGATATCATGACGTCATGATATCGCGACAAGCGATGTCGCGGGCGATATGCGGGGGCCGATATGGCGGGATGTCACGAAGCGAGTCGCGATGTCAGTGTCGCGATATCGCGACAGCACGAAGTCGCGACGATCACGATATCGTGACTATCACGACGTCGCGATAGCGCGATATCACGACCATCACGATATCATGACTGTCGCGATATCGCGACAGCGCGACGTCACGACTGTCACGATATTGCGACCGTCGTGATATCGTGACAGGAAGCACTTGCCTAACTAAGTTATTTAAGAGCAATTTTTGACTTGTTTAAAAGCAATTTTTGCCTAAGGTTTTCTTTTGCTTAAGGCCTGCTTTTGATTAAGGCTTGCTTTGGGTTTAAAGCTTGTTCTTGCTTAAGGCTTTAAAACGACCAACTTTGCTTTGTTCACTTTTCGACCTTCTAAACTGTTGTGTAAGTGGCTAGGACCACTGTTTGACCTCTGAGGGCTGCCCTGAAAGTTGTGTGTGTCAATGCGATCAGTGTTTGTAGTCACTTAATCGGATTGGTGCTGTTTTGGTGTCTACAGATGCCCCTTTTTGGGAAGCGCTGCGGGTGATGCAGTGTTGAGCAAAAATAGATAACCAAAGCACTAATGATTAGGGTTTCTTGGTAACCTAACCAACTTTTGATGCCCCAAGTATGGGAAGGGCATGCATTCTTGAATCCTTGCTTCTAACGAGCTAAGGAATTTGATTTCAAGTGTTAACCTATTTTGGTGAGGTGTGACTTGAGCTTGGACATTGATCAGTCATGATTAGGCAAAGGGCGTAACCTTTTGTCCACAGGGGGAACCTTGTGTTCATGCTTCGGGAATGCCAAGTGTTTGATCAATTTAATGATTGCTTGTTTACTGCCCCAAGCAGGAGCGTGATTGTCTTTGTCAATGATTCTTTGAATGCATGTCATTGCTTTGATTGGGTGTGTGCTTGTTGATTGGTGACTAAGTGTGACTACCCCCTCAAGCGACGAATCGATGAGGGAATGACCTTCATGAGAAAAGCGACGAGTCGCTTGACCCAAGATGACTTGTGCAAGGGTGCCTTTAGATGTTTTACCGTTTAAGCACGTGCAATTTCCCGACATTTGGACCTATTTTTGGTGGGTGTTAACCCTTTTGGTGATGCCATAATGGGGTGAAATCATCAAAAACCCGTCTTCCCATGGAGCGGTCCGGCTATGGTAGCCTTCTTGGGGAAGTAGGAGAGTGACAATTTGAGCCCCGACATCGATTTTTTTATGCCAAGAGGTTAAGTGCAAGAGCACTTGTGTCCGGCAATGCTTATTGCTATGTTTTTGTGTTGCATTTTTGGGATGTTTTTGTTGTTTTGATTTTCTTTCTTTGTGTATATGTCATGATTTTATGTTATGCACAATGATTGATGTTGATGGATGCATGCTACTTTATATTGATGGATGCATATGGTATGATAAATGCGATTGTTGTATGTTGATTTATTTTGATGGATGCATGATGAATGCAAATGTTTTTTATTTATATGTGATATGCGGAAATGAAATGGATGAATAGAATTTGTGATATTTGGCTATGGCACCATAGACTGTTTATGACTTTGTTATTTTGTCTTTGAGGCGATTGCTGTAGTGGATGACTTTGTATGTATACATGTGGTTTTTCTTTTTTTGTATTTTCTGATGGTATTGTAAGGATGAAAAGTAGCGCAATTGGTTTAGAAATGTAGCTAAGGTTTTCTGAGGCTCAGACAGTTTTAACTCACTAGCCATGATCTGTACTTTATCTTACAAGACTTTTGAACAAGGTATGAATCGGACTTGTTTTTGACCAAGCTATTTCACATCCCTGTGTGTGCAATTGAGTTCATTTATGTGGTATTTGTCAGGATACCGCCAATGCCAGATGGGCTTTCAACCGAACCTGTACTGAGGATCACCTAATTAGCTCCACTAACTCCTTTGTTGTATTTAGTTAGATTAATCTGTGGTGTTATCCAGGATACCATAAGCTAGCTCATCCTTATGCAAACATTGGTCTACACATACGCAAAGCGAATGTGACAGACATATCGTCATGCGGGTAGGATACCACCATTGCCAGATAGGCTATCAACCAAACTTGTAATGAGGATCACCTAGATGGTTTTCGAATGCTGAGAGAATTCCAGGGATTCAAGTTCAGGATGTTTGTTGGCTGAATGATTTAGAGAGTTGCTCGTCTATATAGTGATGAAAATCACTGTTTATTTTCTATTAATTCTTTTTGAGCAAGGATTTTGAATAGTGGTGATAACCACTGTTATTTGATTTTGTGTTTTGAGTATTGTGAATTGGCTTTGATCCTCGTGGCCTTGGGGATGACTATCCATCCTGGTTAGGGGCGGATAGTACGAATCCTTACGACGTTGGGGACCAAGGGGATGATGGAGATTATGGAGTAAGGGCATTGATCTGTTAGGCCTTGGGGATGACTACCCATCCTGGTTAGGGGCGGATAGTACGAATCCTTACAACTTGGAGACCAAAGGTGAATGGAAAGTGTTAGGATGATGATTTGTTGGAATTTTTGTTTGTGAATGGTGTTGATCCCTTTAGGTTTTGGGGATGACTACCCATCCTTGGCAAGGACGTGTAGTACAAATCCTTACAACTTTGGGAACCAACTATGATTGGAATTTGGTAGTGGTGAAAACCACTTGTATATGGAGGTGAGTGGATAGGAAAGAGCTTGTCCTTTTGTGAATTCTCAGCATTCTGAGAACCATTCGCACGGGGGGATGAGCAAGATAACCGTTTCGCTTATGGTGACCTGGATTATCGTGCGAGGTTTCATCTTTCGTTCACACAACTTGGGAATTTTTATGTGTTTTAATTTGTGTTGGGATGTTACGTAACAAGGTGTATTTCAAGTGTAACTCTACCTTCATAAAATCTGTTTGACTTGATACATTACATGGCTAAAGAGCAAAATGATGATTGAATCACGAAAACTCTTGATACATTAAAAGACCACTGACTCTAGTGTGGTAAAAGCAATGCATGGTGTTTTTGTTGTTTTTGTAAAATGGAACAGTGTGGAACAAGATGGACTAGCAGAGCAATTAGAGCCTATGGTGCCTTTGACCTGTACGACCACAAATATGCAATGTATGGATGCAATGCTTTAATGCATCTATGTATTTTTGTATTTTTGATGGATTGATTTTTGTGAATATGAAGATGAAGTGCGAGAAGAACTCTCTATTGATGAATTTGAGTATGCCTAGAAATGAGATGCAAAATTTTTGTTGTTTTTGATGATTTTTGTTGTTTTTGAATTTTCTTGATTTTTGACCAAGCGATTGTGGAAATCCTTGGAGCATTTTGGGATTGACCAAGCGATTGCAAGAATCCTTGGAGCCTTTTGGGATTGACCAAGCGATTGCAGGAATCCTTGGAGCATTTTTGGGATTGACCAAGCGATTTTAGGAATCCTTGGAGCATTTTGGGATTGACCAAGCGATTTTGATAATCCTTGGAGCATTTTGGGATTGACCAAACGATTTTGAGAATCCTTGGAGCATTTTTGGGATTGACCAAGCGATTTCAAGAATCCTTGGAGCATTTTGGGATTGACCAAGCGATTTTAAGAATCCTTGGAGCATTTTTGGGATATGGCTCTCTTAGATATGAAATGGTCGCAAATGACTGATATTCAAGGGTTCTGTTTCCTTGATACCATCAAGAGAAGCTAGCCGGTATGTCTCGGGTCCTATTTTGCTATCAATGACATATGGACCTAACCAATTTGCCGCAAACTTGTCCCTTAGGTGGGATGGCAAACTGGAGTTCTGTTGGTTTTCCTTCAAAACCAAATCACCAACCCGAAAGTCCCTCAGGTGAACTTTCATGTTGTAAGCTTTCTTAAGTCGCTCTTGATAAATACGTAAATGCTCGAGAGCATTAACGCGTCGTTCGTCAAGCAACGTAAGCTGGTCTACCCGGGCTTGCCATGCAGAGTCATCATCGATGAACTCCTCGCATTGATATGCGTAGGGAAGGAATCTCCAACTCTAGAGGCATGACCGCCTCGGAGCCATACACGAGCGAAAATGGAGTGGCCCCAGTGGGTGTCCGAATGCTAGTGCGATAGGCCCATAGGGCAAGTGGGATTTGAATGTGCCAATCCTTATGACTGTCTATGACGGTCTTTTTAAGGATGGCAACTAGCATTTTGTTTGACGCTTATGCTTGCCCATTCGCCTACGGATAATAGGGTGTCAAAAAGCTGTGCTTGAATCTTGTACTTTGTGGTCAAAGCACGCACGTCTTTGTTCTTGAAAGGCATCCCATTATCCGAGACTATTTTGGATGGAATACCAAAATGACATATGATGTTATGCAAAATGAACTCCACAATGCGGGGTCCTGTCGTAGAGGTAAGCGGAATCGCTTCCACCCACTTGGTAAAGTACTCTGTGGCCGTTATGATAAACGTGTGATGGCCTGACGATGTAGGGGAGATCTTTCCAATTAGATCGAAGCCCCACTACGAGAACGGCCAAGCAGATTGGACTGTCTGCAAGGCCTGAGAAGGTACGTGCATCAAATTGGCATGATGTTGACACTTCACGCACTTCTTGACATATGTGCAACAATCTCGCTCTAAAGATGGCCAATAATAGCCCATGCGAAGAATGCGCTTTGCAATGGCCATACCACTAAAGTGGCCACCACATGTACCATCGTGCGCTTGGGCGATCGCCCAAGTGGACTCTTGTTGGTCCAAGCAACGAAGGAGGATTCCTTCATAGCTACGACGATACAAAATGTCTCCTATCAAGACATACTTAGCCGCTTTCTGCTTGAGTGCTCATTTTGCGGCATGAGTCAATCCAAGCGGGAGATTACCTAACTTGAGGTAGTCTCTGATGGGTAAATACCAGTCCTGTTGATCAGAAACCTCGACAGTATGAACAACCAATCCCTCTTGAAGTTCATCCCTAGCAAACGTTGAATGGGATAGAACTTGTAAGAATAGCGTTGTGTTGCTATTAATGGGAGTAGGGGAGAACAAGGACCCCCAGTTGGCATGTTTCAGACGATCTCGGATTCGAGAGAACTTATCCGAGGATGGTTCAATCTGGATCATGTGGATTCCTGGCGTCAAGTCAGAGCTTGCACGCCCCATCACGGATTGCGATAAGGTTTTGACTTGAATGGTTGTCATATCACCGAAAAGGTCTTGCGGAATTAGTGACCCCAAGGAGGCCATTGTGTCCGCAAAATGATTCGATGATCGAGGGAGTGCCTCGATGTCATACCACTCAAGTTTTTCCAGGAATTTGTCCACGAGGGCTTTATAAGCCTGCAGGATTGGGCATTTGCATTGATATACCCCTTTGACTTGATTGACTATTAACAGCGAATCACCAAAGATATTCAGTCTTTTGATGTTCATGGCGATTGTTGTCTGAAGACCTAGGAGCAAGGCTTCATACTCTGCATTATTGTTGGTGCATGGGAAGTTTAATTTAAATGACAGGGGCATTGGAGCACCCTACGGTGTGAAGAATACAATTCCCGTGCCACCACCTTGCTCACATTTAGAACCATCGAAGAATAGGGTTATGTCGGCTTGTGACTCAGGCTCATCGAATCTGGTGATTCCGAGACATGGAAGACCCCATCATCGGGTAGTTCTATGACGAGAGGCTGATCGTCTTCAAGAGGAGCCTCTGCTAGTTGATCGGCTATGACTTGTCCTTTGATAGATTTTTGTCCAATAAACTCTATGTCAAATTTCGTCAACAACATGATCCATTTCGCCGTGCGACTACTATGATAAGTACGACTCATCATGTATCGCAATGGATTCTCCTTAGACACAACATACGTAGTGTTGCTCAAGCATGTAGTGGCGTAGCTTTTTGGTAGCAAACACCACCGCCAAGCAGAGTTTCTCAACGTATGCATAGTTAAGTTCATAACTGACCAGGGTGCGGCTAAGATAGTAAGTAGCCTGTTCCTTGTGAAGTTCATTCTTCTGGGCTAACATGGCGCCCAGTGCCACCTCAGTAGCTGAGATGTATAAGTAGAACGACACTCCTGGTCTAGGTGGTGCCAATACTGGCGGCGAAACCAGGTATTGTTTGATCTCGTCAAAGGATGACTGGCACTCGTCATCCCAGTGAAATGTAACCCCCTTGTGCAATAATTTGTTCATGGGTCGGCACTTGTCAGATAATTGCGCTATGAAGCGTTTAATCGATGCGACCTTTCCTTGCAGACTTCTGAGCTGCTTGATTGTAGTTGGGGGAACCATTTCAAGGATTGCCTTGACTTTCTTTGGGTCCACCTCGATTCCTCGCTTTGAGACTATGAAACCCAAGAGTTTTCCGGATGTGACGCCAAATACGCACTTCTTGGGGTTTAGTCTAACTTTATGCTCCATGAGGCGATCGAGGATCTTGCTTAAGTCATCGATATGATTTGAGCGCAAAAGAGACTTGGCTAACAAATCATCCATGTAATCTTCCAAGGTTTTGTGCATGTAATCATGGAAGATATATGTCATGGCACGTTGGTAGGTAGCGCCAACATTTTTAAGGCCAAAAGGCATGACCTTATAACAAAATGTCCCCCAAGGCGTTGTGAACGCCATTTTTAGTTGGTCTTCAGGATTGATACGAATTTGATTGTATCCTGAGAAACCATCCATTAGGGAGAGCATTTCGTGACCTGTTGTAGCGTCTACCAACGCGTCGATGCTCGGCAATGGGAAATCATCCTTAGGACTCGCTTTGTTTAGATCTCAAAAATTAGTGCATATGCGAATCCTCCCGTCGGGCTTCTTGACGGGAACCATGTTGGACAGCCATGGCGGATAATCCACGCAGATGACAAACTGTGCATCCAACAGCTTTTGCAATTCATCTTTGACCATCAAGGCCACTGTTGGGTGCATCTTACGTAGTTTTTGCTTTACGAGCTTGATTGTCGGATCAAGCGTTAAATTATGCGTGACTAGCTGCGGGTCTAGTCCCGGCATATCCTTGTACGACCATGCAAAAACCTCCTTCTTCTCTTTGAGAAGGGCAATGTAGTCGGCTTGCTCTTCGGGGGAAAGACTTACCCCGACTTGAGAATCTATGGATTCATTGGATCTGTGCCGATATCTACATCAGTCGTCTCCTCGACTGACATGTGGGATCCGTCCTCCAACTGATGTGGAGTCGGGATCAAATGGATATCATTAGCTGAATTTAGATCTGCGTTGGGAACCTCGGGTTCCTCTTCAGCCTGAAAAATATCTTGAGTTGTCCCTGGGGTAAAATGAGGCATTTCACCGAAAGGCCAGTACTCTGATGGTGATAAAGGTGAATTGACGCGATCCCAATCGATGGCATCTATGTCTAGATGCAATGACCGTGCTTGGATCGGCCGGATTGCGGATGGGTGCGGTCAAATCAATGGAGATCATGTGGATGGAATGAATTTGGTCTCCATTACCGTGGGTGTGATAACTTGAATCTTCTAGATGCTCCCTATACTCTGGATCTGGCTCTAGGGGAACGGGCACGAACGGATCGGCCCTATGTGCTGATAGGAGGACAGGGTCTTCCCTCGGCACTGTTGTCATGATAGGGTCTCGGGGTGGACGGTGCTCATCGTGAATTTGGAGCCATGGATCCAACACTTGGTCCCACCTCGCTTGGGTCTACCCACCATTCATGCCCTAACCTTATGCCCATCTGTCCCATTAGATCTTCATGAGTTAAAGGGCGATTATTCCGTCGTGCATGTCTGAGATAGATCATATCAGTATCATCTTCCGAATCACTTTCGGAGATCCAAAAATGTTCATTCTCTTCAACAACTGTTACTTGCGACATTGAGGGTTCTCCTTGTTCCAGCAAGTTAATCTGGTCCCATTGCGGTTGTTCCACTCTTGGTGGAGGGACCTGATTCTCTTGACACTGTATTGACTCAACTGGAACCTCTAAGGGGAACAGCTTCAAAAAGATGTCCGGACACCGTTGATGTTCTCTTTGGGGATTAATGTCCGAACTTTCACCTCTCTCTAGCAAAGGAGAGGGATTATTAGTGTTGCCAAGGGTGTTTGTTGACCATGGGAGGTAATCTCCCAATGTATATTCTGTATTTGGGTTGGCATAAAGATCCGGTGCCAATCCCCCCTTGTTGCCTATTTCTAGGCCTTGCATATTTTCTACCAAGATGTCTAAGGGCAGGGGGTGGTTGAACCCTACTCCCGACTTATCATATGGCATCTGATATCTTGGTTGGCAAAGGACACGCATCCCTTGCTCATATCTGCCTAGCCCGTATCCATGCCAATTGCATTGGCCGAGATATCTTAGAGCGAAGTCCGGGTTTGACAGATAGTTGATATTTTCAACAAAAGGCTCTTCGTCTGCTTCCTTTTGCTTGCATGGTTCAAGACCATGATCAAGGCCCCCATACACAAAATTTGTCTGGTTTGGTGGGTAACCTAGAGGAACAACTGTTCCTATGGGAAGGCGAGGTCTCCCCATGTCCTGTATTGATTCTAATGTGGGCGTTGCCACAACATTCTGCACTAAATACTCCCCCAAGCCCGTACTGGCCATTTCAACAGTGATTGTTGATGCTTGGGAGGGAGGGAACGGGAGTCCTTCCTGAGTCCATTCCATGTTTGGTGTTTTAGGAGTCTCAGCTTCCGTTGTGCTAGGTATTTCCTCTGTTGATACCGTTGAAATTGTTGGCAACCCCTCTTCTAAGGGCTGAGCCTCTTCCATGATCTGTTTTCCCTTGTCCTTCTGTTTAGCCATGACCGGTGGCGTTGGTAGTGAAGGAGCAGATGATGAAGACTCACCTGGCTGGGATTTTGCTATTTTGGTCACCAGTGGTGCCTGCGGTGTTGGACCCTGTTTAGATGGATTTAGCTAGAAATCCAAATGCGTTGAAGGGAGGGTCGATTGAGGCATTAATTGCACCGCATTGCAATACTTGAAGGGTTCTAAGTCCATCGGGACTACATGTATTTCTCCTTCAAAAGCATACTTTAAGCACTGGTGAGCGATCGAAGGGACACACTTCATGTCCCTGATCCAAGGCCGCCCTAGCAGTATATTGTAAGCCATCTCGCCTTCCAACACATGGCACAATGTAGGTATTGTCTTTTGTCCTACCTGGACAGGTAGAACAACTATGCCGATCGTCGAGCATATTGCATCATTGAAAGCTCGCAGTGTGTATGTGGAGGCTGTGATATGAGAGGTTGGCGACTTCAAATGTTTTAGTGTCTGCAGTGGTAATGATGTTACTTGGACGAGCCAGTATCTACCAACACTCTCTTGTACGGGATCCCGTTGACCCACGCGATAACGTGCGGGGGTGGATCTGCCATGTCATTCGATATTGTTTTGACTTCATCCTCTCTCGAAGGTAATGACCGGCTCCGTACATCGTTTCACATGTCCCACGAAGTTGTTGAAAGAATTTGCTTCGTGAGTCTGTAATTCGATGGCTTTTAAAATTTCCATAAGAGCTTCTCTATGAGGTGTTGACTGTTGAATAAGCTCGTAGATGGAAAGCCTAGCCGATGTGGTCCGCAAACTCTGCGTGAGTTTGGTCCGTATCGTGACCTCGGGTCTAGGCGGAGGCAATTGCACAGGGCGTTGTTGAGGCTGCGACGTTGTTGGAACTTCCCTTGTAGCTACCTCGGGGGCAACTGCTGGGTACTTTTTGTTCCTGGTCACTATGCTAATCATTCCCACAAATCCTTGCATGGGAAGATTCTGTCGCACCTCATTAATCTGGAGAGGTTTTGCCTGTGCCTCATGGGCAGGCAAAGGGTCCTTGAATACCCCCATTTGTTGATTATTTGGCGCTATGGGGTTGTCCACGGCCAATGTTCTATTGTCGATCAAATCTTGGATTAATCCTTTGAATTTCCAGCATCCATTCAAGTCATGTCCCCTTCGCCTATGGAATCTACAATATAATTCCTCTCTGTATCCCTTAGGCTTGGGAGCGTTAGGGTCTACAGTCTGGATCTCTGGAAGGGTGACTAAATTTGCCGCTGACAAGCGGTCAAATAAGGAGTCCCTAGACTCCGTGTAAGGGGTGAATTGTCGCCTAGGGCGACGCTACTGATTCTGCTCCTGTTTCTTATTATCTTTTTCATAACTAGGAGGCACTGCCTGGTAATTAGCCTTTTGGGGCTGTATTTCTTGCACAGGCTTGGGAACATTTATCGCAACTTGGTTAACCACAGCGGGTTGTGATTGCGTTGTCCCGGTCTTAGTGGTTTTGTTCCACTCTTTCTTTTTAGGCTTGGCGATTGCGCCTTCGCCTATCTTAATCTCTTCTATAACTCTGGCTTGCGCCAAAGCTTCTTCTAAACTATCGTATTGCTGCAGTAGCAATAGCCCAGAGATTGATTTTAAGCAACTCCGTGCAAACATCTGTGTGAGATCAGACATAGGGGGACGGTAGGGTAGCTTAGAAAGCAAAGCCCTCCATCGATTCCCGTATGCTGCCATTGTTTCTTCCTCATATTGCTCGAGGCTGGCCAGATCACTCAGTGATGCCTTCTTCCTTGTGTTGAAGGCAAAGCGTTCAAGAAACGCATCTACTAATTGATCTAGGTTGTTTATGCTGTGTTTGGGTAATTGTGTGAACCAATCCGAGGCAGGGCCTACGAATGTGGTTATGAATGTCCTAAGCAACAATGCATCATTATCTTGGATGCCGAAGCATTGACTTAGGAATCTTGTGACATGTTCTTGTGCGTCCTCTTCACCTTTAAAGACCGCCAATTGAGGCAACTTGAAATGTTCGGGGTAAAGAGGTGTGGGCACTGAGGGATGCACTTGGATGACTGCGGAGTTGACGTAACGTGGGCTTTTGATGCCCAGAAGCTTTTGTCTCCACAGACTCCAAACGCTCTAATAGCGCTTTGTATGCATCGGAAGATTTTATTTCTTCCTCTTTTGTTTGCTCCCGTTGTGAGTTATGGGAGACTGGAGGCCTATGGGGGGGTGGCCGAGTGGCAGCCCTCCCGCCTTGATGGGGCATTTTGGCCCATTCTATTTCTGGTTCATACTCCTCATAAATTTCTTGAGGAGTCTCTAGGCGAGACCTATGACCCTGATTGAGTCCCCGCTGAGGGTACCCATCATTGTTTCGGGGAGTGGCCTCCCTCTCGGGTCTATAAGGTCTCGGAGGCAAAGCTTGACGAGGTCGCGGAGACCTGTCCTGCACCAAAGGATTGTGCCTCTCATATTGTTCTGCTCTTTGGGTGCGAGGGGTTGGCACCCTCTCAGGTAGTTTATATCGCAACTCATCCGCTTCGCGCTGCATGCGCTCTTTATTCAAGCGGTATAAGTACTCTAACTCCTGATGACCTTGCTCAAGCTGCGTGATTCGGGCTTGGCGAGCGGCATGTCTGGCGACTTCCGGGTCAACTTGGTCTGCCCTCTTTTGCTCAGGAGGCTTAAATGTTTTTCCTATGTGTTTGCCTCGATCTTGATGATCTAAAATTTCAATGGGTTGCTTCCCTCTGTCGAGGTAGGCGACATTTACTTGAGGCTCTGGCCTCGATGTGTGATCATGATACCTAGCAGGTGCGGAAATGCAAGGTTCCCATGCTGTTTGTTGTCCTTGAGGAATGCGATGGCTTTCCTCGTACTCCCTTTCATGGGTTTGAAAGGGGCGGGTGGAGTTAGCTCGCCCTGTGTAAAGAGCCCTGCGCTCTGGATTTTGTCTTTCTATTCTGATGGGAGGCAAAGGAGAGATGCCATATCCATGTTGTCTCTCCAAATGAATACTGTGCCTCTCTAGCGCTTCATCGCGCTGCGGCCACTCAGATCTAGCCTCAAGAGGCAGTTGCCTATTTACATTGAGATCTACATGTAAAGCTTCTTCCCGAAAGGGGCTGTGTTGAATGGGCATACCCCACAGAGGGGGGTCCCAATAATTCCTTTTTGATGTGGCCTGATGTGGACTCTCTTGTAGGCCAGACCGCCAAGGCGGTATGGCCAAGTCCTCAGGGCTAAAGCGAAGGCGACCAGCGCCCTCTCTTTGTGCACCTTCCGCAGCGTCCGCCCTTGATTGGGCTTGGCTACGGGTGTACACCATTGTGGTGCTTCTCTACTATCTAAGCAGATTTTTATCTCGTTTATGATGATTTTTCTTTTTGTTTACACTAAGCAGAAATGAACACACGCATACACAAACCGTGATTATCTCTTTTAAGGATTAATAGTGTGTCCTAAACTGGTTTAGTGCATTTTGATGTTTTGTTTTGTTTTTGCAAGTTTTGAAGAACGTTTAAATGCATAATGTTGGCTCATATGACTCCCATAAATGGTCGCCCCTTCAATATACCATTGTCGGACCGATATACCAACCTCTCTATATACCCGCCCTTACGAGAGGGAAACTATAGGTACGTGAGAGCAGATGGTACGTGGAACATAGGCGGTACGGAAGGGGGGATTGTCCTGTTAATGACACCTACCATAGAAGACTTATCCTCGCATGCATGGGAATCACCCCAGCAACACTCGGTCAGCTTTCGTCAGGATTTACGCCTAACAACAGTGACAATCGGGGAAATGGATGCAAAGCTAAGCCAAGGTGGTGATGAACCCACCGTTGGTCTTGCTCAAGGGCTGGGGTTTTACGACCAGCTCCTTGGTTTAATTTTACCACGTGAAGTGTGTGTGGTTCATTTTATTTAATAAAAATGAAACATGCAACAAAAAAGAAACTTTCCCTAAGCCATACAAACACTACAAACCGGAAAACAGCAAATAGAAATTTGATAGAATTTTTTTTTTTTTAACAATTAAATAAATAAATAAAGCAAGAAAATTGATGGAAACTTTCTCTACCTTTCTTTAATAATTAAAAAAAATGAAAGTTAAAAAAAAATAAAAAAATAAAAAAAATAAACAAATAAATAAACAGAAATATCATAGCAAAAAATGACAGGGACAGTTAGAAACCGTTACCTCTTTTCTGCCCGGACTTGCTGTTTCTGACCTTCGGCTTAAAAAAAAAGGTACCTGTTAAGCACAAAACACAAAAAATCTGATTAGTTTCTGTGATATTAAAAATCAGGGAACGGTCCCACCGTGATCGCCACTGAAAGCATGAGATTCCGGAAGAAAGAAATACTAAGATGCAATGAGAACATAATTAACTCGATGCATGAAATGAGAAAACATAATCAAATTGAGACAAAATATAAAGAAAAAGTAGGAGCACAACCCTTTTATATTAATTCCAACTCGGTTACAATACGTCTCCTCAGTTACATATTCTCAGTTACAATCATGATTAATAATCTTCTTTCCGCATGCCCACATGCAAAGTGGGCGGGCCAAAGTATTGTCGTCGCTGATGTTAATGAGTCTTTGCTTGCTGCTGCTTATCCTGCGTTCATAGAGACAAGAAAACCGTTTAGTAGCACCTGTGTTAAAATGAAACATTTAATTCTTGAAATTAGTGAAAGATGTATGCCTAAGATCATTGAAAATAGTGAATAAAATGAATATAAATGACTTGCACGTTTAACAGAATAAGCACATAATGAACGAATAGTCACTAATCGTGATCAGAGAACCAAACATATATGAAGACATGATATATTCGATAGCTATCTTTATGATATATTCATATTTGAACAATTGCTCATAATATGTATTCGAACATAAAATGTAAACTATTTAAATAAGCATACAGTGTGATAAAAAAAATATGTGATAGCAGAATAATTTAATATGAAACTAGAGCTTGCGAGGCACCCGAGCGGGCTGCCCACCATGGGAATTTGATTTCGGCGCCAATCCACTAGGAATGGGCCCAAAATCTCAGAGAATGAGTTGTCGTCGAATTGATGGATTAATGTAATCCAATGTCGAGATTTAAGGTCTGGAAAATGAATCCAAACGGAATGCAATCGGGTCTTCAAATGAACAACACTTCGTTGCCTTAAGAAAATGCTTGTCAACCTCCTTTTTGGGTGGGAAAATCCACCTTTTTATAGACCTACGGGGTCTCTTTAAAAGGGTATGCAATGATGCCACGTGGCGGCCATGCCTTCCCAAGAGGGAGGAAAGTCCTCCATGACTTGGGCTTACATGACTGCCCTCGTGATAGTCTTCCAATGGCCAATCTACCCACCTACGCGCGCATGCAAGGTAGGAGCCATAAATGACTGTCTTCGGCTGCCACTTGTTGAATGTCTACATTAAATTATTTTAATGTTTTCTTTTAATGGTTAACGTCTACTTTTGAACGTTCAAAATGTGCCTAGCATGAAGGCAAGGGTCGCGATATCGCGACGTCGTGATATCGCGACACTAAGAAGAAAATAGGGCGCGGGGGGATTTGTCACGATATCGTGACTGTCGTGATATCGCGACAGCGTGATGTCACGGCCATCGCGATATCACGACTATCACGATATCGTGGCTATCACGATATCGTGGTAGTACAGTGTCACGGCTGTCGCGATATCACGACAGCACGGTGTCGCGGCTGTCGCGATATCACGACTGTCGTGATATCGTGACATCGCGATGTCACGGCTGTCACGATATCGCGACAGTGCGATGTCATGGCTGTCGTGATATCGCGATCGTCACGATATCACGATAGCGTGAAGTCGCGACGATCGCGATATCGCAACAGCGCGATCTCGCGACCGTCGCGATATCGCGACCGTCACAATATCACGACAGGCAGCACTTGCCTAACTAAGTTGTTTAAGAGCAATTTTTGACTTGTTTAAAAGCAATTTTGCCTAAGGTTTTCTTTTGCTTAAGGTTTGCTTTGGGTTTAAAGCTTGTTCTTGCTTAAGGCTTGTTAAAATGACCAGCCTTGCTTTGTTCACTTTTTGACCTTCCAAATTTGCTGTGTAAGTGGCTAGGACCACTGTTTGACCTCTGAGGGCTGCCCTGAAAGCTGTGTGTGTCAATGCGATCAGTGTTTGTAGTCACTTAATCGGATTGGTGCTGTTTTGGTGTCTACATATTTATATTTATGAATAGAGGTTATTCAAACCTAAAAAACTTAAGGGAGGTGTTGAATAAGGGATTTATCCTAACTTCTATTTTAACGATGTGATCCAATTCTACTTTCAAAAAAGTTGGAAGGAAGGGTCAATGGACCATCCCAACCTCTATATTAAGGATGAATCTCCACTTTCAATATAGATATACTCCTATGATAACCTACACTAATTGCATGAAAATTAAAATATAAAAAATACACATAAATAAAATATTAAGGATGAGAGATTTAAATGTAATACAAATTTTAACTATATCTAGGAATTGCAAGTGATAAATTGACACATAAAATTTCAAATACCATCAACGTTATCCAAATAAGTACAAAATTGATAAACCAATGACAAGATAGATAAAAGGTTAATGCCTCGATAATTGCACACTAATGGAATGCATAAGGAATCACCAATTTCTCAATAATATCATAAGGTCAAATCACAAGGTGGATTTCATAAAGTGTAAATCTAAATTTTCATGGATAAATTTATAATGAATCCTATTTATAGTCAAATTTTACCCCTGATTTACCTATGTTGAGAAACTATTACTCCTAGTATAAGTAAATATTTTGTGACATATCTAAGAAAATGGTGTACCACCAAATGTTACATGCCTCTAATAGGATTAGAAGGCTTTCAAAATGAGAGAGTGTTATGTAAAGGGTAAAATTTTCTCTCCAAATATTCTCCTTAAGATCCACATTTTGTTTTTTATCCCTCTATAGGCATGCAAGTGATTCACTTCAAAAAGTGAGGATTTTTTTTTACTTTACTAGCAATTTACTAGCCAATTACTCTTGTAAGCCAATTGATCGACTTTATAATTGGATAAATTTAGATCCAATTGACACTTTGATAAAATCATACCACCTTGGATATAGCCATGTTTTGTCAAATTTCTAAACTTCTTTATTTTTCAATATTGTTCCCTAGTTTACAAAATCTATCTTTCTATAGTTAATTTCTTGGAATTAGAAGGTAGTAGTCTAGATGTTATATTTATGGTGACCTATTGGGATACCAAGCTTAATTAGTGAGATATCCAAGATATAACCTTTATCCTTGGGCATGAAGTCTTCAAAATCGTAATCCCTACTTTTATTTCTTAACTTCTTCAGTTATTTTTCTAGTTCAATTAACTTATTTGAAGCACCAAGAAATATTATCTATGGACACCTCCATTTTGATTTTCTCTTAATTAATGGAATTGGAAAAATATATGGAGTTGTCCTTGATAGGATAATACCTTAGAAAAATATTTATTTAATAATTCTTGTATCTCCTTTCTTAATTCTTCAAATATCATTCGAAGAGCATCATAGGCAACATTCACCATTGGAGTCTCCCTTGCTTGTAGGATATGTCCTTCAGTTTTATATCTACCATCTTATTTTTGACCTAACCACCTATTTCATTTTTTCATTACATGAGGAGTTCTTTAGTGTATTTTACCTTGTATCTTAGCTCCTATTTTGAAGAGCATGGTCTCAAAATTAATGAGATATGTGAGGTGTGCCTTAGCATAAAAGGAATTGACCTAAGAAATATTAAGTGTACCTTAGTACACTTGGTACCAAAGAGATTTGACTTTTTCTGTAACATCCCAATTCTAACAAACTTGGGAGATAAATGTTTTTTAAACCACAAATAAGGTTCACCAAAGATGTTCTAGATAGATTCAACAGAATATTTCAACCACATTCTAAATTTTAGATGCTTTAGCATACCTTGCATGGATAGGAGTGGCCAAATTTTTGCATTGACTCTAGATTTCACCTTATACACTGCCCATATAGCTTATAGGACACCTTCGTACGGTCTCCCTATTTCCTTAACTTCCTTTGAAGGACATTTTGACCATGGCATAGGAATTAATCCTATCTCATATTTTTGAGAAGGGATGCCAATTCTTCTACTAGTCTCATTCAATTTCCACTAGTATCTAGGTATGAAGCTTCTTATAGTTTTACCCACTACACCATGTGTAAAACTATTATGCTCAATTAAACCATTTCCTTGATAATTTAATTGAGGCAACTATCACCCGTGTAACATCTCTCATCTAGATGTCCAATAGTCAATCAAGAATTCTAGTGACTGTCACACCAAATGACATCCCTCATAGTTTTCCCACAGTCAATCAAGTACCTATAGCTATCACTTGCATGACATATCTCACATGGATACCTTGTAGTCCATCAAGGTTCCTGCACATAAATCTATTTACATTGGGATCTAGGCTTATCCTACCTTTAGGTCTCATTTCAGTGGTCCATTACTGACATGCCCATTGTAAACCTAAGAGACCGCTACACCATAATTCCCTTATTTTCGGTACCATCCTTCAAGGTCTAGCTAAAATGGCCTCCTAAGAAAAAATTCCAAACCCCAAAGTTAACTAAGTACTAACTTCTCTTTCTCTTGCACTCTCTCTTTCTTTTATTTATTACATTTACATAGACCTTACTCTATTGCAAGTGTAAACAAATATTTAACATTCATGAAATCCTACAAAAGCACAAATACTTTTGACTGTAAGCTTAACAAGATTAAGTATACAAATCCATTTTCTCTTCATATACAATTTATAGCAACACAAATAATCAGCTAGATACTTACATGCACATAATAATTCCAAATCAATATCCATAGATGATACACATAACACATAATATATCCTGGGAAACCCTTATGGGAAAAACCCAACCTTGAATTATCCATTTTTATTGCATAAGTCTAGAAGTCATTGATACAACTACATAAAGGAATCCCTTATTAATTTTTCTAACATATCAAATCCATTACATAAGAACCCCATAATTCTTATATTTATGACACAAATAATCATTAATTCACTTTACAAAAAGATAAGGGAACCCCATAATTCCCTTGAATGAATCCCACATTCATTCTCCTAATCATAAATACTTAAGAACCCCTCCTTAAGCATTTTTCCAAGTATAATATTGGAACCCCCATAAGTCCCACTCTCACTATTGGACTTTACACCCAATTACCTAAATATACCTTTCATCTTTCAAGAACATTAGCATAATCCTATAACAAAATTAATAATTCACCAATTAATTTAAAGGTAAAACACATACCCCATTATCTTGGGATAATAAATCGTCAACCATCAAATCACTTTTCCAAATATTTAGCCTATTATTAAACTTTATCAAATGGTAATACAAAACAACTTCCTTAATCCTTCTAAGGATTAATAAAAATACATATTAACATATAACTTATTTTCTCTTTTGATTTCAAAAACTAAAACCATAAAGCAAATGAATTATTTCTAATCCAATTAAAATAGATTAGATTTCCATTGAGATAATATAATGCATCATGTATATCTCTAATATTCCAACAAGAACTTTCATAATCCATACAAAAGAACATAACCCCTTTAATAATTTTAAAAATTCAAAACCTAGAAGATGAACATATTTAATATAACAATAACCATTTCATCTTTTAAAACAAAGGTTCCTTCACCCAATAATATTTTAAAGGAGTATTGAAAGTCACTTTTGGAATTCCTTAAACAATAGTAATTCTTTCACATCCAAAATAACATGAAGCAACTCAAAAAAACATAATACAAAAATGATTTGGTCAACTTCCTATGTACCCACTTACATAATAGCTCTCCTTGTTTTCTTTAACTAAAAATCTCTTATTTATTTTATATGCACATAGCTAACATTATAAAAAGTATAAACCAAGGTACACATTACTCATACAAATGCAACACTGGTCAATGTTAGACATTCACAAATCATTCAAACATTATAAGAAGTAAAACTTAATGTTATTTTGGCTACCCAACCAAATAATTTCAATACATGAAGGCATAGAATATTCAATACTATCCAATGGCTACTAAGGCATAATAATATAAGGTAATTGTTTTAATTTAACTCTTCACACAATGAACTGTTATGCTGACACCACAACGCAGTCTGAACCAGGATGATTGGTGCGTAGCAAACATAGCAACTAACAACCCAAAGTAATTTCTATTGTAACAGGGATACATTGAGAAGTTTGATGGAAGTTCTACATAGAATAAAACTTAGGGTTTACAATGACATCTCTAATCCTTATGCAAACATGCATGTTCCACAAATCCACTTAGATTTCATGTAGGAAGAATAAATATATATGTGGTAAAATATTAAGTCTAGACAATCCTATTAGTCATAGTTCTTTCAGGGACATGCACAACAAAAAATACATAGTTTCCTTATGGTGTTATTATTATTTTTCAATATAGGTATTCCATGTTTTTACATAGGCAATTCAATCTATTATTTTGAATCCAAATATTATTTTCCTTCTCACAGAACTGAAGCAATTACTTCAAGTTAATTATAGAATACCTTATATATTTGGTAGACTTGTTTGGAGAAGACCAAAGTGCACTCTAAAGGAAATATCCCTTGTTGCTTTCACTCTTCCAAATATTCCAAAACCCTCTCTATTCTACATGTTCTTGGTTGAAGCCAAAAAACGTCTTTCATCCGAAGATCCCCCTCTTACTTATTAAAATAATTTCTAAAAGAAGACAGAAGATTTCATTCATGGAGCAAGCTCAATAACTACCCCATAAGATTTTTTTTGGGTTTAAATTTGATTAATGCAAATTCATTTTAATATTTTCTATATTTTCTCTCTCTATTAATTTAATTATCCTTTATTAATAAATATTATTAATAATTACATATCCCCTTTATAAAACTAAACACTTGAGATATTAATAAGAGAGACTTATTAATATAGTTTTCATAGGCAAATCGTTATTAAAATAAGGACTAATAACACTTAATCATTCCTTCCTACTACCTTATTTTGAAAGTATACATAAAATATTCTAAGTTACTTTATATATTTCTAAAGTAAATCAATCCACAAGGAGAATCATGAATGATATCAAACACTCAAATGCAGGAATGATTAATGAAAAATGGAAAGACATGAACTAGGTCTAAATATTAATATCATGATATAAATAGATGACTATTTTAGCCATCAGTCCTCAGCTCACTCATGAGGATACCTATTCCTGCAATCACACAAATCCATTAGCAACATCATAATATTCAATAAAACAAACAACTAATCACCATATAGCCATTTATTCTATCATTTAAACAATATATAAATTTATAAGTCCATCATATGAAAAAGTGTGCCAAGGGAGGGTCATGACATGTTCCACCACTGATCTCTTAACTTTTATATTACATATTAAAATTTCTTTGATAACTAATAGCTCCATTATTGTTTCATTGGCCAATATTGGTGGATCATTAATGTAGCATACGATAATGCTCTTTCCACCAATGTTCTGTTGATCAATATGTGTTATTGCCTCCTACATGATTCCTGATATTTCCTCTCTCTATTTTCTCTCAAGGTCCCCTTTTTACCAAGTGAGAGAATGACCTATGTAAATTAAGGATGAGGTGCTGCTTTATAGGGTGAATTCCCTTGAATAGTTTTGATGCTATTGGAAAGAAGAGTATATTTATATATGTGGTGACCAATGGACCAAGGAAGAAAATGATGTTAGATTGACATAATGATATGGATGATTGTATAGATAAAGTGGTTATGAATGATGAGAGCGATTGAAATGATGATGGGATAACACAATGACACGTGTAGTGTATGGGAACCAAAGGATGGGTGATAATGACATGAATGATAATATATAAAAGTGAATAGGAGATGACATGTGAGATATCCCAACATATAAAATAGGAAAATCTCTAATGACCCTAAGACTAGGGCTATACTTATTTGAGATAAAAATGATACAATAGAAGAAGTTAGGGTTTTTAGAGAATTTGGACTAGAAGCAATAAGAAGGAAAGAAAGAATATATATGAGAGTAGAAGAAACAAAGGTGTAAGTGAAGTGAAGATGGTTGTAGAAATGATGGTGGAAGAAATTCATGCTTCTAAATTAGTGACTTTCATTCTTACCATTCTTTTCTTTATATGTAAACCTTGTTTTATCCTAGAGCCTTTGTCTTTAGGGTTGTTTATAATTTCTATCTACCCTCTTGTTATTTATTTCCCTAAGTCATCAAAGGTATATTGGATTGATTTATTATTTAAACCTTCATGTTGATAATAATTTTGTGACTACACCATCAACAAGATCTATCTTAGACAACCTCATAGCTTATACCATAGAGTTATAAGGAAGAAAATTATTGCCTCCCTAAACTATTCTAGATCTTAGGTAACACCTTATTATCAATACATTCCTAGGTTGACATCTTATCTTATCAATTTTAGGATAGAAACCACTAATATTGGATAGATATATTTAAACAATTATAGAAGAAATGAAGTAAATAAATGGGTAACCCAAGTGTCTCTTGCAATATTTTCACTCATGTGAGAATGGAGATTTTTTTTCTCTGTCTTTCTCTATTTTTTTATTAAAAGAAACAAAAAATGGAAGAAATGAGAAGAGATAATTTATAGAAACAAATGATCATTCCACCAAGTAGAAGATAATTCCATTCATAGGATCAAGGAAATATCTACCCACCCTTCTAATACTAATGTTCTAGCTTAGGATTTTTCAACACCTATGTAAACATAGTACGTAGGATAACATTAAAGGTGTATATGGAAGACCTTTTCTAATGGTTCTTTCCTAGTTTAGTCTCATTTGGGCATCCTAGAAGATAGTATGTTCCTTGACTAAAATAATTAGAAGTTTGGGTGGACATTGCACTTTGTAAAGTTAGAATAATTGTTCCTCTTATAATTCCTTTCTAATATACCTCTAGATACTTTCTTGGAAATAATACCTTATTTTAACTCTTAAGTGGTGGGAAGTATGGGAGGGTGTTATAATATCTACCAGTGTGGTAGCCTCTCTACCTTTTATCTCATTTTATAATGGATTTTTATGTTGGATGCTAGTTTGGGCATCCACCTTTGTGCAACTAAGAAACATAGTATCACTAAAAAATAATGATTCTTTTTGCTATTATTACTTGGGCAATTCAATTTTATCCTTCAAAGCATCAAACTATTGGAATACACAATTTAATCTAGTTATACTTCCTAATATCATAGTAAAATACCTCATTCTTAGAAACATAGCTTCTATATTACTCAATGTAGCCCATTTATCTAAAATCACTTGATGAATCTCAAGAGTTGAAGGTGAATCCTTCTCAATTTTTTGTATATTATCTACTTATAGGATTTCATCCTTGACATCCAGTATTAATGCTTGCATTGTTCAAATTTTCTTATGCTTTAGTTAAGAAAATATTTCATCTACATTTGGCAATTTATAAAGACCACACACTATGATATCATGGAAAAATGACATTTATAAACCTTAGGTACTTGAGTCATCATAATGATTCAAATATCACATGGAATCCTAGTAGTTTGATAGTTTTCTTCTAAGATTCTCCTTTGAATAAGTAAAATTCCTTCATAAAGGGGATTCACATGTCAATTATTTATACTTTGTAGTCTTTCTTTCTCCTTCATATTATGGCTCAATTTCTTTTCCCATTACTATTGTATGCTTCAATTCATCATTTGATGGAGGCATTTATGCTTGATGATATGATTATATATTTTTCTCTGTCATATCCACAAATAGGATACCCTTAAGGGGAAACCTAAATCCCTTTTATTTTGATTCAATTTTTGATCCCTTTGTAGAATCTTCTTCTTTGAGGGGAAAAGTAAATACTTAGTATTTTTTATGGACTCTAACTCTATATTTGAGTAAAAATCAACTAATTCATGATATTCATCCTTTACTCCTTTTTTTTTATAATATTTGTTTTGTACATCAATTATTTCTTTAGACCATAGGAGATATGCCTCTTTGTGGAAGTGTGGGGTTTCACCATAATAATTATTGAGCTATTATTACCAGATCTTCTCTTGTCATATTAGATTTATTTTTTATTTTAAGGGGTATGCTTCCTAAGGAGTAGGCTAAGGATGCTTCAGAGAATTTATTATCATCATAATTCAAGTAGAAATGCAATACCCACTTACTTCAAATGCTCTAGGTATTTATTAAGCTTGTTCTATATTGACTTGGGATGCAATCACCTAATTTAACTTTACTTATTTTATCATGGTTTAACTAACCATTACTAGAATGATGGCAATGGGATAGTTTGCTACTATAGAGTGGCTTGACACTTGTTGGGCATGGTGGATTGCCATAGCATAATTTTCTAAATAATGACCCATTTTATAAGGCACTAAAAATTTAGATTCATTTTACACATCATTTTGCACCTAATTAATCATCAATATGTTTTTCTATCAAAGTGCCTTAACTCAAAGAGGCCCATTATAGGTCAAGGAGTAGGGATTGATAAGACTATTACTAATTTATTAACCATTGAATTTTGTTGTTCCTAGGGAAATTCTTATTACTATGAGGCTACCTATTATTGATGGATTTGGGCCAAATAAGCCATATTGTTTTACTACATAGACATTATTATATTTTCTTATTGATATGCTTACCTATACTGCATCTACCCATATAATATTTGGTACATAGGTTGTTCTATTTGAGCAAATATTGGTTTCTATTGAGGATATTGAATCCATTGTTGATTTTATGCAACTTGGTAATTAAGTTCCATCGATTGTTGTTCCATGAATGGCTAGATTATCTAATAATATTGCATATTTGGTTATAGTTTTTGTAAAAGCTATAGTTAACCATGGATAATATGCATGTATTGGATAAAATAAGGATTTTAATTTTGTAAAATATTTTGTACCATCTAAGATTTATTTATGGATGATCTATGATAATGTTGTTTGAAGCCCAAATATTTTTGAAAGAATATTATATTTTCTAGAGAAGGAGTTAGAAAAAATATTATATTTCCTAGCAAATCATTTTACAAATTCTTAGTGAATTACTCTTCAGATTTGACTCAATAAGCTTTTAATATTTTTAGCATAAATGACTCACTAGACTAAGCAAATCATTTTTTATTTTGAATTTTGACAAAAATAATTCAAAATATATGTTAAATATATTTTTACCCATGGTAGATGCAAAATAGAGGTTAGATATAAGGTTTGACATAGTTCTAATGCTATTTTATTGCTTGGTTTAATAGAGTTTAAAATATTGAAGTTCATGTTAGAGTCTTCATTCACAAAGCACCTATAAAAATTGAGCACAAATAACAATTAATGCAAATTTTAGGATTTATTTAAGGATAGTCTTGATAAATTAGGTCCCTAGAATTAGAAAATGGATTTGTATTTGATTTATGCAAATATAGGAAATTCAAATTGAATCACTTACAAAATAAAATTGGATCTCACAAAATGAAGTGAGTTGCTTGTAGAAATAGACAAGCAAGTTTTACAATATTGGATAAAAATGGTAAATCACTCTAAAATCAAAACAAATGGCTACCTATATAATGACTTAACAAAAATTCACTTCAATTATGAGCCAATTTATTTATTCATGATGAATGTAAAATTGATATAAAATTTATGGAATTCAATCAAATTTGAGCAAAAATATTAGAAAATGAGGGTTAATCCTATTAGGTATGCTAGAAATTATGTTGAATAGGAAAATTGTTCTAATTTTTATTTTAATGATGCATCCCAATTATAATTTCAAAAAATTTATAAGGAAGGACTAATGGCTCCTCCCAACCTCTATATTAAAGTTGGATCCTAAATTTTCCTATATAAATACTCCTACACTAATTGCATGAAAAATAAAGTGCAAAAATAAATATACATAAAACATTAAGAGTTTGAGTGATTTAAATATAGTATGGGTTTTAAATATAGTGAGGGAGTACAAGTGATTAATCAAAACATGAGATTTTGAATAACATAGATGTTCTCCCACTCATTAATTATGATATTGTAAATGAATGACAAGATGGATAAAAGAGAAATATCTCAATCACCACATGCTTAGCAAATAAAGGGGGTGGTACCACTAATGGAATGCATAAGTACTTTCTAATTTATTAATAATCACATGATATCAAAGCACAATGTGGGTTTCATAGAGTGTATCTCTAAATTCACATGGCCAAAATATGTTTATAATAGAGCCTATAGCTCCTATTTATAGTTGGACTATTACCTAGATTGAGAAACTATTAATCCTAGTAAAATCAAATATTTGGGGGAATATCTAAGAATATGCACCACAAAATGTTACATGCCTCTAATAAGTTTAGAAGGATTTTAAAATGAGTTAGTGTACCACTAAAAGATAAAAATTTTATTTTCAAATATTTTCCTTAGGATTTATGCTTGTCCTTTTACCCCTTTATAGGTCTATGAGCAATTTACTCTAGAAAATGAGAAAATCAATTGAATTGCTAGCAAATAAATCCTATAAGATAATCCATCCACTTTATATGTAAATCACTTTGCATCCAATTGGATTTTTTGAGGAAATAGGCACTTGAGAAAATCAGAACTTGAGAAAAGAAACCTACATTGGAGACAACCAAATTTCATTAATATTACAAAAAAATGTTGTTTTGTAGTGTTGTTCTTGTATTTGTAGAATCCATTTTTCTATGTCTAATTCCTTAGAATTACAAGGTAGTATCATAGGGTCATGAAGTTAATCCTTTCTCATGGACTACTTTAGTTGATTAAAGGGAAATTAGTACAATTGTATAAATATATTATAAAATTTCTATATTAAATTAGATTTTATTATTATACTTTTTCTTGGTTGGATGTAACTTTGACCAAATAAACCCTTATTCAAGTAAATTCAACTTTGAACTAAAATGATCTCCTTATTAAGTTTAACTTAACTTAAGCAAACATTAATAGCTTAATATGCTTTTGGTACCCAAGTATGGAACTTGAGTAGAGTTTAAAAAAGATTTTATAGGTAAATATTAATCTCATGTAAATAAATATTAGCAGTTAGAATCTACAACTTTGACTAAATGAATATCACCTTTAGAAAAATTATTTTTTTATCATGTGAATCTTATCACAAGAGAAATTTATCCTTGGCTAAATAAATAACCTATGGAGTATTATTATGCATCAAAGGTGGTTCATCAAGAATATAACAAGTCATTATGTAAAGAATTAAAAAATAATTTACTAGAACTATTAGCTCTAGATAATAGTCACTAAATGTAGAATTTTAGTTTTTTCTATGTTTGAATCTTGTCCTACTAAAGATATAACTAGTAAATTTCTTTTACGAAATAGAAAATTATTAATATAATTTATCCATCTCTAATAGAAATTTTACAAACATTTCTTTAAGTAGGAATTCTTAATATAAATATCTACTAATCAACCTTTCCATATCTATTAAATATATTTAGTTTATCAAAATTTAAGTTGAGTTTTAATGCCTATTAGGGATAATTACATCTGGTATCAAGGCTTGGGTTGTAATAGTTAGTTGTTTTATTGAATCTATTTATCTTCAATAAATGCTTAATCTATGCCACGGTTATGCAGAATGGAAAATATTCACCAATAGGGCTAATATTTGTATTTTTGAAAATTTAAATTTGCTATTTTCGGGGACTCGAACGTCGGTCCTTTCATCCAAAAGTTTTGGAATTTTTTTAGGTGTTGGTTCATTGTGCGTTGATAATAGTATTATGGATTTTTTTAAAAATTCACAAGCAATCCCACCTAAATAGAGGACCCTTTTTGCCATAAAATTTTAAAAATTTTAAATTATCCCACCCAATTTGCCAAGTATACCACTATATATAATTAACACCCCAGTGATACTTTTTTATTTTTGGACCTTGTTCTATACTAGATGGATATACCAACCCATTTCTACACCATATCAGATTCTATTCGACACTAGACAATATCGAACCCTATTCTACACTAGACTAGATCCTATTTAGCACCAGACAAGACCAGATCCTATTTTGCACCAAAGCGGACCCATTTTTGTGGTAGACTAGATGTTGTTATGCACCAGGTTGATATCCAAACTAATATTCGGACCCTTTTTTGCACCAAGCTAATATCTAGACTAATATTTGGACCCTTTTTTACACCAAGCTGATATTCGGACCCTTTTTTGCACCAAGTCGATATCCAAACCCTTTTCTACACCAGGTCGATATCCAAACCCTTTTCTACACATAAGAACCTGTTCTGCTTTCGAACAGACTATCGAACTCTATTCTACACCACATTGATATTTAGACCCTGATTTGCATCCGAATGGACTACTAGACCCTATTCTGCACCAAGCTCATTTTCAGACCATGTTCTACACCAAGTCAATTTTTTGATCTTGTTTTACACCATGTCGGACCCTATTCTACTCCAATTCAATATTCGGATCATGTTTTACACTAGGTCGATATCCATACCCTATTTTACACCAAGTTAATTTTTGGATACCATTATGCACTAGGCTGATATCCAGACCCTGTTCTACACCAGGCTAATTTTTGGACCCTATTCTACACCAAGATAATTTTTGGACCCTATTTTACACCAAACTAGACCATGTTCTACACCAGGTCGATATTTAGATCCTGTTCTACACCAGGTCAATTTTTGGATCTTGTTCTACTTTTGTATGGACTACTAAATCTAGTTTTACACTAGACCAATATTCGAACCCTATTTTACATCCGTACAAACTACTGGACCTCTTTGGCGACGTTGTAGGGGGCGTTGCACCCCTACACTCCCCCTTCATGAAGTGGGTTTAAGAGCAACTAAAAATAAGACCTCCAAATTAGAGAGAGAATCAAGCTCCATAACTAATACCATGTTCTGATACCAAACTATTTTCTACACCTGGTTTGAGGTAGAAACAATTTTTATAGTGGCCCATGGTCGAATCTTGTTTTCCACCCAGTTTGGCTAAAACTTTCAAATTCACCAATATTTTATAATTTTTTGAAAAAATAAGGTAATTCGCCATGTCCTCCTACATGAAGTTGACCAACATTTGCTAGTATTTTGAAATAGATTCACCATTTTTTACAAGTACATTTTGAGTCTAACCCCTTATGCATAACCCTGATCTATGCTACTCTAACTATAAATATTTATTTAGAAGAGAGGATACTAACTACCTATCATAGTAGTAGAACCAATGTTAGAAGAGGGAAAGAAAAAATTAAACTAACAACCTAATGAGTAGTCATTATATGGAGAGTCAAAAGAGAAATAAGTCAAGAAGAATCTATAATGGATCATAATTAGGAAAATTTGAGTACTAAACAACATATATACTTAGAAAAAGTTCTAGAGACTATTCATAACATGATTATTATTATGATGAATTGAATTTCAAAAAATCCAAATATTTGTGGACAACAATAGGGAGGAGAAAATAAAGTCCAACAAGTAGAGGATAAAAAATATTAAAATAATCAAATATCTAGTCATAAATTTATATTTAATAATTTGAATAAAGTAGATCTATTAAAATTATTAGGGTTGGATGATGAAAAAAACCTAAATATTTACTTATTAAGACAACATTATTTTAAAGTGGATAATTATACTAGCTAAAAAAAGGTTAAAAGAACTACCCATACAATTTTAAAGTGGAGAAAAAATATATTATTGATGTATTTAAGAATGATATCAACAATATAATTCAAAAGAAGTTTCAAGAAGGAATGTTAATTATTTACTATCATGATTTAAGATAATTAGGATGAGAAGACAGAAATACCAATACATTCTCATCTAGTTCTTAAGGACAGGATGTCCTCCTTAATGAGTTGCTAGGGTGGCCTTCTATGAGGGAGATTTATTTCTCAATTGAGACCATGGTAATTAATATCTAAGATGCCTTACTGGATGAAAATTATATATTTAAATGAATTAAAATTAAAATTTCAAGAACTATTAGATAAAGGGTTGATTCACCTAAGTGTGTTGCCATGGGAGATCCTATAACCTTTGTTAAGAATAAGTATAGATCGATGAGGCTATACATTGATTATAGTTAGTTAAATGAGAATATGATCAATAATAGGTGCCCTTTTCCTCATATTTATGAATTATTTGATCAAATACAAAGGAATAATGATATTTTTAAACATTGATTTGAAAATAGAGAATCATCAATTGCACATCAAGGAATTGATATCCACAAGAAACTATTCAAGACACACTGTGAGCACCATGAGTTTATAGTTGTTCCTCTTAGACTAACCAATGTGTCATTAATATCTATGTGTTTGATGAATAGTGTATTCAAGAAGTACATTGATAAGTTTAATTTCATATTTCTTGATGACATATTGATCTACTTCAAGAATAAATATGAATATGAAAATAACATGAGATAAGTTCTATAACATCTTAGAAAACATATGTTATATGCTAAGATTTCAAAATGTTCCTTCTTTCAAAAATAAAATAAAATACATAGGGCATATCATATAGGAAAGAGGAATATCAACTAACCCAACAAATATTGAGTCCATATTAGATTGTGAACCCCTACAAAAATTCTTAAAGTTAAAATTTTTATGGGATTGGTAGGATACTATTAAATATTTATTTAGAAATATTTAGAATATATAATATATCACATCTATGTAGAGAATTTTTTTTTTTTTAGATAGATATGTGTGAACTGGAATTTTAAGATCTACAGTGGTTGTTGAATAATATATATTTTATTATTATACCATGTATCCAAATAAATATTTTTTAGTGTGCATGGATGCTATCAAGAAAGGATGTAGGGATTTCTTATTCTAATATTGATATGAAAATTGTTGAGGAATATTACATTATTTGGTACATGCTAATGTACCCCCATGGTACCTTCATGGTATAATTGTAAATATATAATAGATTAGGGTTGAGTCTATATTTTAGATGTGTGATTTATATTTCCTCTTTTATGTAAGTGTCAATGTGTAGAAAATGCACAAGTGTCATGTAAGAGTGCAATGTGCAAGAAATACACAAGTGTCATGTATGTAAGTGTGTAAATATGTAATGTGAGGATGTATCTTAGATTAGAAGTGTATGTAGAAGTGTAAGAATCATGTAGATGTTTACAAGTGTCATAAATTCTAGTGTACATGTAAAGAGAAAGTGAAGAGTATACTATGCAAGTGACAAGATAATAAACCAAAGGTAATGGGACTTGTCATATGGAGAACAATAGTAAAGTATGTGAAGAGTCATACTACTATGGATATATTATGGAAACAATAATCCATGAGAATGTAATCCAAATATCAGATTATAGAGTTGTAATAAAAAGAAAATGAATAAAGCTTATATATATATATTGAGAAATTAATATTTTAAGTTTTTTTCATGCATAGTTGACAAATGACTTAGGATAATTATATTCATTTTTTATTATATAAATAAATGTTATTTTATTTATTATATATGCTTTAATATACATATTAATTTGGTCATATATTATTCTACTCGTTATATTATTATTTTAACCTTTAATATTGTATCTATTTTATACTAAGACCTATGATTTTTTGTGGTAGTAAGTCTCAAAAATCTAATATTGGTATCAAAGCTACAACCCAAGTCCATCCATTTTGATAGAGTTTATTTTTTAGCCATCATTATCAATATCTAAATTTTTCCACTTTTGATAATATAATTTAGAGTCTATCCACTTTGAAGGTAGTGCAAAATTGGACTTTATTTTAAAGGTTTGATTGAGTAGATATTGAGGGGACAAGGAATAGTCACCCTAATATGGATTCTAAGGTTTTTCCACTTGCTTGAAGGAAAACTAGTGAAGACTAGGACTTAACTATATAGATAGAAAAGACCAAGTTAGGAGAAAACTTGGACAATTTGATAGAGGAAGCAAACTTAGAAGAAAATTTGGATATTAAAGATTGAGAAAGAACCAACTCAAGAGAAATTTGGTCATTCGAGGATATTCAAAGTCACCTTAATATTAGTATTAGGTTCTTAGGTGCAACCTAAGACATTGAATATTTTAGATTGATAGAAGAGAAACATTGCTATAAGAATAAAAAATCATTCAAAGCTTCCAAGGATATAAAAGCATTCAATTTTCCTATAGAAATAGAGAAGTAAAACAAAAAGAAGTAGGTACAAAGAATTTGTAGTAGCAAATAATAGCATACAAAGACAAAAGGTACGTTTAATTTTAGAGAAGAAATACATAGTAGAGAAAAGGCTCAAGAGGTTTGTATTAAATAAAATAGGTTCAAGAGGCCTGCATTGAAGAAAGAGGCTCAATACAAGAGGTTTATATTGAAGAAAAGAGGCCCAAGAGGCTTGCATAGTAAAAAAGATCCAAAATACTTGCATTATTTAAGAACCCCAAAAGACTAGCATCATAGAAAAGGTCCAAGATACTTTCATGTAAGATAAGATTCACAAACAACCAGTATGAAAGCACATGTAAGGTATTTATTAAATCATTTATGCAGATCTAGAGAAAGCACACATAGCTAAATAAAACACATAGAACCATAGAAAGCATACTGAGCTAGAGAAAGCATATAGTGCTAGATAAAGCACACAAAGTTAGAGAAAGTATACAAAGCTAAATAAAGCACTCTAAGCTAGAGAAAGTACATGTAACATAGAGCTAGAGAAAGCACATGTAAGAGAAATGATACAATGCTATAAGGAGAAGTTTTTTAAAGATAATATAATTTTTTGGAGAGCTAAATCTTCATAACATGATATAAGTTCCTTAAGGAGGAGATGAACCTAAAAAAAATTAGTTACAAGTTACTTAAACTAGGGTGAACTAGCCATAAATATCCTATGGAAGAGATGAACAAAAAAAATTAGTTACAAGTCGCTCAAACTAGGGTAAACTAACCACAAGTCTCCTACAAAAGAGATAAACCAGGGCGGACCAACCACCAATCACCTAAGAAAGAGGTGATCCAAAGCAAACTAGTTGCATGAGAAAGAGATAAACTAGGGAAAATTAGCCATAAGTTACATAAGAAAGGGGTAGACCAAGACAAACCAGTTGCTTGAGAAAGAGATAAACTAGGGTGTGGTTCAATCACCTAAGGAAGATCAGTCTAGACACCAAGCAAATCATTCAAGGAAAAGTGAACTAGACCAAAACTACCTATAGAAAAAAATAAAGCACAACTAGAGAATGTCTCATAGAAGGAATGCAAAAAGGTAAGGAATGTTAGAATGTCTAATATCAAATGTTTCACTATAGCAAGGACATAATATTGATAACAATAGTCAACAAATATATTTTTCCTAACTTCATAACAGGTAATGCATGAACATGAATGTTAAATTTAACGCTTATTTTTGGAGGGAATAGATAAAGTTTAAATACCATTCAAAAATTTAAAATGCTAAATATTATAAGGCGTGGAGTAATAAGGGTTATTTAAGTGTTTTCATATTTGAAAGATGGAAAATTAGAAAGAGGAGTTATAAGAAGTTAAAGGTATTAAGATTTTGATTTCGAAGATTTAAAATTATTGGAAATTTTATAATATTATTTAAAATATTTCAAAAAACTTTAAAAACTAAGTTTTTTGAAAATTTAAAGTATTTCAAATTTTTGAATATTTGTAAATTTAATTAAAAAAGTTAAAATATTTTCTATATCAAAAGATTAAAAAATTTATAATTTGTAAATTTCATATTTAAATTATTTTCAAAGTTTTTTAATCTAAAAACACAAAATAAATAAATGGCAAAGAAGAACATTCCAATATAAAAAAAATTATAAAAATGCAAAACCATAATTTATGAAAAAAAAATTCAAAAACATAATTTATATCAAAAACAATCTTTTAAATAAAAAGAGTAACATCATAAAAGAGTTACTCAAAACTCTTATCAAAGATGTTCCTCTTATTATATATAAAGCTCACAATGTTTTGATGGAATGATGAACGGCCATGACAAGTAGGTAACCAAAGAGCTGACAAAAAAAAAATTAGTTCATAATCTTTTAAATATAAAAAGCAACATCACAAGAGAGTTCTTCAAAACTCTTATCAAAGATGTTCCTCTTATTAAATATAAAGCTCACAATGTTTTGATGGAATGGTGAACGGCCATGGCAAGTAGGTAACCAAAGAGCTGACAAAAAAACATAATGTGCGAAAAAATCTTTGACTCTTCGGTATACTTTTTAGTATTGTATTTTTTATCGTTTTTTATATTAGTTCTTCGTGACACTGAATTTGCAGTTAAGGTTGAATTCTGCATGACACTAAATTTCCAATGTTGGGAAATGACCAAAAGTCAGTTACGTGTATTTGGCAATCAAAGAAAAAAATAATATGACGCTATTTCGATGCATTCGAAGTTCATTGAATGACTAAATTGGTTCAACTGCCTAGTGCCTACCATCTACAACAAATCTCGACTAACAAAGACTGCCTTCCTGCGTCTATAAAAGCCTGTGCATATTCGCATAGAAATTATCCAATCCTTCCCAACACAATGGCACCGAAGCTTGCTTCCACAGCGGTTCTTACGTTGGCTACGCTATTTATCATTAACACACATTTCTGTTATGGACGCCGACAAGACCACTCCACCCTGTCTGCCGTGGTTGTGCACGGAAGTGTCTTCTGCGACACTTGCTCCGACCACAGGCTTTCTGACACTAGTTATTTAATACCCGGTAAGTATTTAATACCTGCACTACATCCTTCCTCTTTCACTAGATAATATTTTTTTAAAGATAGACGAAACTTGAGCGTTTCTTTGGGTGCAGGAGCATCCGTAGCTGTGGAATGTTCCCTCAACAGGAAAACTGGAGCCTCAATCCGCGTCCAAGGAGAAACAGACGAATATGGGGACTTCAGCATAGAGGTTCCTTCCGTTTTTCATCCCAACATGGAAAGGTGCTCAGTACAATTGATGGGCAGCCCTGAGGATTCATGCAACATTCCATCAATACTCACCTCCACTCACCTCACGCTCACCTCCGATTTGAATGGCATTCGCCGATACAGCACGGGTTCTTTAAGCTATCGCCCTTCAATTGTTCCATCTTCATGTTTTATGGAGGAATCAGATTCCGAGTCCGTTCACAGTTACTACGCGCGTGGTCGAGTGGCATTAGAGGCAGATGAGACCTCCAAGGCTACAGTGTCTCCGCCTTCGTTACCGACGATTCCCAGTCTTCCTAATTTCAATTTCCCACCACTTCCTAATTTAAATTTCCCTCCCCTAGGCCTTCCACCGCCTTTATTACCGACGATTCCGAGTCTTCCTAATTTCAATTTCCCACCATTCCCTCCGCTAGGCATTCCACCGCTTCCTCCTCTTCCAAACTTGAGCGTCCCTCCACTTCCAAGCATTCCATCTATTCCGAGTATTCCGAGTATTCCCAATTTCAGTTTTCCACCACTGCCGAGTTTTGGCTTTAATTTTCCTTCTATCCCGTTCTTAACGCCTCCACCGCCATCAAAGTAGACGCTTCTCATCTGCGGGATATTTTTATTTAGCCACTCATACGTTGGTATTTATCTTATATTAAGAAGGATTTGCTTGGAGTTAGTTACGAGGGGTTACGCTGTATAATACCTCTAGTCGTTTGAGTTTAGTTTGTATGGCTTATCATGTTCTATTTCACGGTAGTTTAAGCATCTTGATATAGTAGATATGGATATTATTTTGGAATTTTGTAACACTTGGTATCATATTTTCCAGCCAATAATATAGTGGAAGTAATTATTTTGTTTTCACCTTCCATTTTTCTTAAAAGTATTTGGTTCAAGATTTTAATTTAAGGACATGCTCATATCCTTATTCATAGGTTGTGCATAAGCTTAAGATAATTAATATTTTTTTTATTATATTCATTTAATGCATAAATGATTATTTTTTACTGAAAATATTCTAAATTTTATTATGAATTATATTAATAAATATAATTATTAATCTTCGTAATACTTACCTATCTATTATTTATACATGTACATAGATATGTCATTTTAGAGTTTTTTAAAGATTTTTTTAATATATAATATTTTAAAATGTATTTTTTCTACAATATAATGAAAAACCATTATATAGAATTATAAAATATAATTTGATTTTTTTAATCTATATATTATTAAAGGGTAAATGTTCTTTCCATGATTTGGTTATTGTCAAGTAGGAAATTTTATAGTCATGTATGAGAAAAGGATAAAGGGGAGGTAATTTTTTCTCTATAAAATTATATATCAAATTATTTTTCACTAATACAATTATGCATGATGCATGCACATATTTATATTGCATCCTTATTAAGAAGGCACAAAAATAATAAATACTTTGATTAATGAATGACTCATTAAGATTCATTATAGAATTAAAATATAGAAAAGCAATCAAATATATAAAATACATAAGAAAAAATTGTAGTTGATGATAATTACCATAAAATTATCATAAAATGTAGTCCAAATACATAATAAGTGAGCATTAAAATTGGTGAATTATGATTATTGTAATTTGACATAAGTATATTTATTATAGAAATGCCTCTATCTTATATGGAATTCACTATATAATTCTTATAATTTAATTAAAATTTATTAATAACTTAGAACCATGCTTGATATATATATTAAACGATATTTTATATAAAATTCCCGTAGATGAGAAATAATGCTCTACATTTAATACCATATGTGCTCTATTGATAAAATACTTTATTTTTATCATACCAAAATAGAGTACTTGGAGTTGTATGTGCATATTATTTCCATCCAAGTTGAATCTCAAATAAAAAGAGGGATAAAAGAACAATCACCTTTTCTTCACTATTCTTGAGTAGAAAATTTTATTATCACAGTTAGAAATAAGAGGGAGCTACTTCCTTTCTATCCAATGATATTACTTATAGAAAACCTCTACCTCACATTGATGGTCAAGATGTGATTCTCATGGGATGAAATTGTAATACATGAATCACTTAGAACTATGCTTGCTAACTATGTCAATAAATAATCAAATATTATACTATATCATACAAGCTAGAATATTTCATATTTTATACTATGCATACATATTTATTCTCTATATGGGTTTGCGTATGTTTATTCCTTCCATTATAATTAAACATAAAAAATAAAAAGGATAGAGAAGTGACCATACTTTTTCCATCATTTCCAAGTAGGAACCTTTTTTTCAAAGTAAAAAAAGAAAAGGTAATATAGGTAGTCATTATTTCTTAAGAGAATATCACTTAGGATAACACCTCCACCTTAAATGATAATCACCTAGTCATTAAATATAATATGAGGATGTTTATCACTTATAGCCATTATGGATATTGATCACTTATAGCCATCTTGATAACTCTATTAAGAATTAATGAGTATCATATTTCATCATGGAGGTAATAATATTTTAATTTATATACCACACATGCATTTAATATTTTCCAAGTTAATTAAACTTAGTACAAAAAATGAGTATTCATAGTTGTGCATCCATATTAATTTCATCTATATTGAACTAAAAATAAAATACTCATGAACAAATGAACACCTTTTTTCTATTGCTCTCTAGTAAATATTTTTATGATTCAAGTTAGAAAAAGAAGCAAGGGACACTATTTTTCAACAAGAATGTTATATAGGCATGATAGATGGTCACTTTCATATCTAACTATCATGGTGGATTTGTAAATTAATTAATTCATTAACCATATAGTATACATATATAAATAATATCTCTACCTTTTATACAAATATTTATATAATTTATGTATAGTTTAATTTAAAGGTATTAATTACTTTGTATCATGCATGCTAACTATATCAAGAGAGATTTATTATCATATTTCATTTCATATATAATAAATATTATAAATGGAAATAAACATACTAAATATATTTTCTATTGTATTTAATAAGATTTTAAAATGTATACATTGCACACACATTCATACTCAATACATTCATTCCAATTAGCCCAAAATAATTTTTTTAAGTTGTGTGAATTCAACATGTGCATTTAAATATTATATACTTTATACATATGTTCTACATATATATATTAAAATTTTCCCAATATATTCTACCAAAGAACTATTTACCTCATACTTAAGGAAAATTTGATCCATTTTGAATTACATAAAAATTTTGAGGCCTCTAATAGCTACTCCATAAGTAATTTACCTTGAAAACAATTTCCATAGAGTGCCTTACCTTCCTTTCTTCTCATTTATCAAAAATTAAATACATAAAATCAATCAACCTAATATTTTTATTTGGTTTAATTTACTGGATCCATAAGTTAAATTTTTATTTATATAATAGTGATATATAGGCTTGACTAGTTTACCATGGATTGAACCTATAATTGTTTCAATCCATGATTCTTTAAGCTCCTCTTTTTATATTTTGCACTTATAAATTTGATAAGTTAAACATTGAGTGATGGTAGGTTGGGCACATTCTATTTTATCTTCTTTATGTGATTATGATACTCTTTTGATGGTCATCTAAATAACTTGCATTTTCTACATCAAGATATATAACTAGCTACCCTATATTAATTATTATTGGTAATTTGAGTTATTTTATGTTGTCATTGATATCACATGGATCACATTGAGTTTTGGTGGCCAAATGATATTTTGGAAAGCATGGATAAATACAGGGTTTTTGTGAAAACCAATGTAGGTAAAATAAAAGGATTTATTTAAATCCATGGATGGCAGATTTGAACTGGGTTTTTCTTAAAACCCAATTTGGTCTTTCATTTCATCGAAAAATGTGCCCCAGTGATGGAGATTTAATTTTTAATATTTAGTTTAAATTTTAATTATTTAAAATTTAAAATTAAATATGCAAGATTTCTGTCGATGTCATCAAAAATAATAAGGATGCTATATAAAGGGGATACCTAAGGTTCATAAACTAATGTGAGCTCATGAATTAATTATTGGAAAAAGAATCTGAATAAGAGCTTGTGCAAAATCCTTTGGAAAGCGGAAGCAGTGAATAAGACAAAGTGAGGTCAAGAAAAAAGGCATAGTGGGCAGCATGACGTATTGGCAATTGGATTTTGTCTAAGGCATGGGGCAGATGAAACGTCAATGTTTTGAATCCCCTTGACTGCGTTCGAAAGGCGTTGGAAGAAAAGCGCTCAAAGTGCTTTTGATTTGCGAAAAGGGAGGAAATATTTTAAGGCACGTTGTGTCTTTCCCTTTCAAATGAGTGGCTAGCTCGTGTGGCAACCTTAGTCGCGGCTAAGGCGCTCGTGGTGTGGGAAAGTCGAGGGTTCGAATCCCCTTGAGGAGGTAAATACGTTTTTGCTCTAATTAATTTTGTTAAGCCCTAAGTTGGAGTTATAGGTGGTTAGGAATAATTAAAGTTTTTAATTAAACTTTGTTTTTATAAGGGTTGTGATTATTATTTCAAAGGTGGATGAGTTGTTGATTTAATTTGATGTTCATGAAATTGAGAATTAATATTTAGGAGAAATAAGGAGTTGTTATAAAATAATTTTTGAGAAGTTTATTGGTTAAGGGCTTTTATTAAAAAGGACTTTGGTGGATGTTTTTATTAATTTGGAGTAAAAATGTATAAATTGAGTTATACTTTATCTTGTAATTATTATTTGAAGTCCACTACCCCTTATTGAGATTGAAAAGGAATGTGATCTGCTTGTTGTGGTGTAGTGGTAAATGCCTTGGGTGCTGGTAGAGGCCGAACTAAGGTTCCATTCCCCTTGTCTCCATCTTGCAGATATATAGTATAGTTAGGAATGTCCTATGTGCTGGTAGAGGCCGACAAGGCTCCATTCCTCCTATGCCCAACCTGTTGAAAGTGGCACCTCGAAAGGGTTGTTTTCCACTATAAATTAGTTTTAACTCAGGTGTTGTAGGTGAGTTAGAGAGGAGAGGGCAATCCTCCAAGGGAGGTCCCAGGTTCGAATCTCCACCCTACAAAAAAGCTAAATTGTGTACCCAAAATCCAATTGATAATGTTGGTGCGGGTAGGGTCGGGTGTGACCCTCGGGTGACTTTGACGATGTAGAACCCCTTGTTCATGGTCTCTTAGACCAAGGCGGCCCCGCAAGGGGTTTTTTGCTTAAAAAAAAAAAATATATTGGAAAGGAAAGTTGTGTTTATTGTGGCAGATTTTATGGACAACATCTTGGCATAAAAATATATGGGCACATAATCCTATTGATTGTTTATGGTGGTTGATTTCTGAAATATCATTGGAGTGAAAAGGATTTATTGTGGTTTCCTTTTCGAAAGTCGTTGGTTGAATGCTTCAAGTTTTTTTGGTTTGAGAGTTGTGTTTAAACCTTATTTTATAAGCATAGTTGTTGAATCCCATTGGTTATGTAAATAACTTGAAAAGAATATGAGTATCATTGTTATGTGAGATTTGTGGTTGAGCATTGTTGGAAATATTTGAGTTGGTTGATACATGCTTGGACTAGGGTTTTGTGAGAAAGAGTTGTCCCTTGTGGTGATTGTTTGAGTTGAGTTGATTGAGCCTAGTCAAGTGATTGTGTGAGGTGATTGTTCAAGTACCATGAAACAAACTATTCTATAATTCTAATTTGAGTTGATATTGAGCTTATAACATATTGAGTCTCTAACAATTCTCTTTATGCTTCTATGAGCTGACTTGAGTTGAGATTGATTTGAGTTAAGTTGAGTTGAGATCATTGTGGATCATTGTTGTCATCCATTGTAGAGTGCATTGCCATTCATTATTGATTTCATCTTTGACCCTTGCCTTCATATATTTGTGGATGAGATTTGAGTACTACTTGAGCATGATTTATTGAGCCTTTGAGAAGGCCTTTGGGATAGATTTTTGGACATATTTGTGGTAGTTTGTGTATGATTGATTGAGCCTTTGAGAAGGCCTTTGGGATAGATTTTTGGATAGATTTGTGAGATTTTGTGTATGATTGATTGAGCCTTTGAGAAGGCCTTTGGGATAGATTTTTGGACAGATTTGTGGCAGCTTTATTAAGCCTTTGAGAAGGCTTTGTGGATAGTTTTTGGGATAAATTTGTGGATAGTTTTAGATAGATTTGTGGACAGATTTGGGACAGATTTTGAGCAAGTTCTCTATGAGCTTGCTAGAGCAGATTTGGACAAGTTCTTAGTGAGCTTGTTGGAGAAGATTTGAGCAAGTTCTATGTGAGCTTGTTGAGCAGATTTAGACAAGTTATGTGTGAGCTTGTTATGCATATTTGGAAAACTTCTATATGAGCTTGTTATTGCCTAGCTTTGAGCAGATCAAAGAAATTTAGACAAGTTCTGTGTGAGCTTGTTATTGCCTAGCTTTGAGAAGATCAAAGAAATTTTGACAAGTTCTGTGTGAGCTTGTTGAGCAGTTTTGGACAAGTTCTGTGTGAGCTTGTTATACATATTTGGACAAGTTTTGTGTGAGCTTATTATTTCCTAGCTTTGAGCAGATCAAAGAAATCATTGTATTGGATAAGGATCATTATTTCTATGTGAAATATTATAAGGAGATTATCTTGTGGAGTACCCCACATTAGGGGAACCACGTTAAATCTTGTGTCTCAATTGTGTATGGTGACTTGTGCTCTTGCTTACTATTGCTATCTGAGTTATTAATGCACACTGCTATATTTGGTTATTGTAATTAAGGGCATTAATTGATATTGGTTTGGAAATAAAGTAAAAAGTGGTCTTATACTGTTCACCCTCCCCTCTCAGTATAAGCTTGTGTTCTTCAATTGGTATCAGGGTGGGTTCCTTCAGAAAAGCTAACAACTTAAGGGCAGACTCTACAAGAACATAGATGGCTTCACAGAATGGATCATCTACAAATAAGGCTCCACTATTTGATGGTAACAATTATGCTTTCTAAAGTATGAGGATGAAGAACTACTTGATATAACAAGTATATGAGGTATGACAAATGGTTAAAAAATAATATAGGGTTGAAGGTGATCCTGAGGCAGATAAGACTATTAGGAAATTGGTTGAAATCAATGCAAGAGCAATAAATTGTATCTTGAGTGGGCTACAAGAGACAAATTTTTCAAAGGTTATGGTATGTAATTAAGCTAATGATATATGGACCAAGTTGAGGAATACTTATGAAGGATATTCCAAGGTAAAGTTGGCAAAACTACAAACTCATAGAAAAATATTTGAGTAATTGAAAATAGAAGAATTGAAAGGAACTCTCACAGCTTATGAGATGAGGGTAAGTAAGCATCAGGTTCCAATAAAAGAGATTGCATTCAAGGATTCAGAAAAAGAGAAAGGTAAAGTTCTAGAAACATATAGAGTTTTAGATAATGATGAGGAAGCTAACTTCATCAAAAGGAATAAGGACTCAAGGAATTTTAGGGATATAAGGAAAGTCAGATGCTACAAGTGTGGTGATCTTGGTCACTATACATACAAGTTTCCACATGAAGAAAAAAGTGATGATGAAAAATAGGGTCACAGAAGAAAAGAATATGGAAAACATAAGCATGATAAATATGACAGATACAAGAAAAACATGTATGAGAAGAAGAAAATGTTCATAAGGCAAAGAAATATTACTACATTGTAGATGCAAGCAATAGCTCAGATCATAGTGATAGAAACCAGTCAGATGAAGAAGAATGTACATTCTTTGGAATAATTGAAGAAAGGCAAGAACACATATTCGTAGGTATTGAAGTTAAAGAAGAGGATATATCCATTGAAGAAAGACATGAAGAGCTTGCCATAGCCATTGAGCCAGAAAATAGGTACAAGAAGGGTCTAAGGATATTAAAATGCTTCATATGCAGAGATTTTGGGCATATAGATAATGATTGCACATACTATAGCAATTGCAACAAGGAAAGTTTATTTTTTGAAAAAGAAAGCAATAGTTCCAGTAATAGTTCTAGTAGCAGTTCTAGTGACAATTCCAGCAGCAGTGATGATGAAGAAGAGGATTCCACAAAACAGAAAAAGAAAATCAAGAGGTTGGAAAATAAAATTAGGAGGCTTGAAAATAAGGTTCATGAAAATGAAAAGGTCAATATGATTCTTAATAAACACATTTAAGATTTGGAAAAATAGCTTCAAGAAACAAAAGAGCTTGGCATCACTATTTATGAGAAATTGAAGGAGAGGAAAGAAATATGTAATCAGTTAGAAGAAGATCATAAAAGTTTTGGGACCTACATAAATGAGTTAGCACGATTTCAAAGGAATTCAAAAACTCTAGATATTTTTTTGGATTTACAATGAGATCCATTTATAAAGACAGGGCTTGGTTATGAAGAAGGAAAATAAAAAATAAGTACACAAGGACCTATATTTGTATCAAGAGGCTTTGTTTTAGAAATCTATAAGGAAGAACCGGTTCCTCAATAAAAAGAAGCAATAGAAATGGATACTTGCATTTCAGAGGCTATAGATATGTGTGCCAATTTTCTACTTGACACAAATAAAGAGAAAGAAGAGGAAAATTCCAAAGCACCAAAAGTCTCATATTTTAGGTTTGGGGAATCACACTCAAAAGGAAAGGAAGTTCTAAAATATGAAAGCAAGAAAGCACCTAATATTTGTTAGGAAAGTTCCTATGGCTCCAAATATTTAGTTTGATTCTTGTTTTGAGATAGGTGAATCAAGTTCAAAAGGAAAAGAAACTCTTGAAGAGGAAAGCAAGGAAGAAATTAAGGAAGAGGATTTAGATACTACAAAGAAGGTGTAGGCTTAAAATTTTTGCACTCCTTTCCTCTAGGCTAATGGATCCGCACCTCAGAGGGGAATGGGAAAATGGTAAAGCTACACCTCGGATGAGAGAGACACTTGAGTCGTGTCCTCTTTGGCGATTTGTCGATGGATGGTGGGTTCACCAGGAAGCATTTTGTGGTAGCTTTCGAGCCTAGGTTGAAGGTGTGTTTGATGAATTCATTTTAATTTCAATCACCTAGGTTGGCCAGAATGAAACTAAACTATTCTATATGCGATTTTTACAATTTATATGAAGACAACAAACAAAGAGATAATTAAATGCAGCTAACAGAGTATTTTAAAGAAATTGGAAATGACTTACTCAGTTTCGGATGTCTGATGAAGGTTCTATTTTTGAAGCAGTCCAGAACGTCTGCAATTTGTTGTAATCACCTGCAATTCGACAAAATCATCTACAATTGTGTAGGATCGTCCGAAATCGGATGATATCGTCTGAAATCAAGCAAAATCGTCTAACGATTTTGTCTGAAACCTGCAACTGCACAAGTTGATGCCAAAACATAGAGAAATATCACAAAATATAGTATAATCTATTTAACAAGTATGTAAATGAATATTTTTGATGACTTAGAAATGGATTTTCAGATTTAATCGAGAATAACGGCTTATACTAACAGGAAAAGGGATAACAAATTGTTACCTATTGACAACATGAGGTGAACACCAGATGCATTATAAATAATAAACTAATCTAATGCAATTTAACTAAAGAAAAGGGGAGAAAATGCAAACTGTAGATCGTAATTACCCCCAAGAGGGCTGCAAACAGGATCGTCTCTAATCCAGCAAGATCACCTCCAATTAGCACAGGATCGTCTGCAATCGGGATGAGATCGTCTGAGATGATCCGAGCTTCTTCTGACTGATGCACAGTGAAAAACCTGCAAGTGAGCTGATAAAAACTATGAAAATGATAGTGCCTAGGATGCTCTTGAAACTAGTAGGATTTGGGTTGTAGGTACTTGATCAGCCAGGGGGATTGCATTAGCAAAGCATGGGTTTTATAGGGCTAGGAAGAAGTTAGAGGGTTGGGATTCATCCCAATCTGGGAGATATCCAGTGGGAGGATAGTTAACAACCCCAACGCACTTATGCCCAGATAAGCCAGGAGGTTGGAACTAATTTGATTGCGCTTCTATTCTTGCAAATTTCTATTTTAGACGAAATCGTCTGGACGTTCGGCTCCAGACGATTTCATTCAATTAGGGACGATATCATCAAATCGACGACGATATCATCCAACGGTCAAAACAAAGCCTATTTGTGGCATGAAAATCGAGGCAAGTTGTTTAAAATGCGGTTTTGAGGTAAATTTTGGATTTTTAACCTTATGATAAATTGACTGTGTCATTTTTAGGGTGTTACATTTTGCCCCCTCTTTAGCAAATTTTTTGAGGAAAATGCGTTAAAGAAGAGATCGTCACGCTTTACGAAAAAGCAAAAAAATTATTTCGATTTTTAGGCGATGATTCTAAATCGAATCGTGCAACTGATTACTATGGTGCCCCCTCCGGGTTTTTTACCCAAATCGGTCGTTTGGTAAAAAAATTAGAAGAAAACATTCTATTTTTAATATATAATTTTAGAAAAATAGGGTAAACCTAATTTCATTTTTATTTTTACTTTTTACTATTTCAGAGCTCTACGGTGAAAATATGGTGGAGACTGAGCATCGGGTGACTGCGGTGCGGCGAGGGATACGGGTAAGGATTTCTGACCTATCTTTCAAAATTTGTTATCTTGATTTTTATGTTTCGAATTTAATTTTTTGGATTTTAGGGCATCACGGTCGTATTTTGCCGTGTTGACGAAATCGGGGCGATCGGGACAAGATCGTCTCGATTTCGGCAAGATCGTCCCAATGTCAGCAAGATCGTCTCAGATGATCTTGATGAATTGGAGGCGATCACGTCCAATTAGGGATGATTCAGCTTTTAGGGCTGAATCGTACTATATGAGATGATCTCATCGAAACGACGACGATCTCGTCCAATTAAAGATGATATCGTCCAATAGTGGGCGATATCAAAATTTGTTAGATGATTTAATTTTTTTATTTTATTGATGTTTTTAATAAGGTACTAATCCTATTTTTGTTGTTTGTTTTTGCAGAAAGGGGTACTAAAAAGCTGAGAGTGGAAATACGATGGTTTGAGGGATGACTTAGGTGCATTAAAACCGGTAGAGCGAGATACACTTGATGTCGTTGGTTTGCGACATGTGGCAGAAATGCCACAGGTACCTACAGATATGGGGCTACTGATGGCCCTCGCTGAGAGATGGTATCTGGGGTCATCATGCTTTCGATTACCGATAGGGGAGATGGCTCCCACACTAGAGGACATGTGGAGGATTCTGAGGATCCCAATTCAGGGACATTATATTGCTGCCTCGACCAATCTTGGTCGAGCCATGATCAGATTATCTGGAGATGCTAGCTTCATCCTTGAGAAGGGTGGGGTTAACATTGAGCAGCTGAGGCAGACTCCAGGTGTGACTCGGTTGACTAGAGTTTTGGCTGGAGTAGTGGGTGGCCTATTGTTATGCCACCAGAGTGGATGTAGAGTGCCATGGTTGCTTTCAGATGTCATCTGTGATATGAGGGATCATAGGTATAGGTTTTCCTGGGGACCTTATGTTCTGTATCATTTGTATAGGATCCTCCATGGGATCATGTACAAGAAAGGCAAATGCATGGTGTTGACGTCGCTCCTACAGGTCTGGTGCTGGGAGCATATTGTGGTGAGGAGGCCTGTAGGGCTTCCACTGATAGGGGTCGATGGAGAGAGACCCAGGGTGTTCTACTGGTGGCTATAGAGAGGCTCACAGAGGAGAGCTGATTTACCTACCTCTCGTAGGTTTATAGATGACTTGACTCTGGACCAGATTATCTGGAGGCCATGGAGAGAGCTTCCAGGATGGCCAGAGGATGGATATGAGTTGGCTCGTATTAGGCGAGTGATATGGATGAGGATGGAGCGGGGTGAGATAGAGCTCCATCGGTATGATAGAGTCCTTCGTCAGTTCGGGCTCCAACAGGGGATCCCGATGATGAGGGATTATGAGTTTGCATGGATGGTGCGGGATACCACGACACTGAGTGGGTCCCCTGACATGCGGTGGTTTATGAGCCACGATGAGGATGATGCCCCCATCCAGCCAGTGGATGGAGATGATGCAGGTGTGGCTATGGGGTATGATGCATGGTATGCCACTATTCATCCTCCATGTTTGATGAGGGCGAGGGGACCGATACATGTGGCTATGCATCGGATGATGAGGTGGTGATAGGCTACTAGAGAGGCAGGTAGAGGACTGGTCGGGAGAGGATGGATACCTCCTGGATGGGGGTGAACTAGGACACGAGGTGAGCACCTGATCCCCACCGATGCTCATCAGGAGTGAGAGGTGCCGACCAGGGAGAGACAGAGGAGAGAGGAGAGGAGGGAGGAGAGGAGGCAGAGTTCCCCTCCTCAGCAGACAGACATACCACCTTCACTCGGTAAGGGAAAAGGTGTAGATGTTGGGGAGAGCGGGGGGGGGGGGGGGGGGGGGGGGGGGGGGGGGGGGGGGGGGGGGGGGGGGGGGGGGGGGGGGGGGGGGGGGGGGGGGGGGTTGTTGGGGGGGGGGGGGGGGGGGGGGGGGGGGGGGGGGGGGGGGGTTTTTGGATGACGATTGAGTATGCTTGAGTTGGATATTGTGGCATACCAATCGAGTTTTGGCGATGTATATATATTTTTGATATATATAGATATATGGTTATTTTTGTGATATGACTTGTGGATATTTTTCTGATGCTTTGATTTTTTGATTTGATTGATTTGTTCATATAATCATGTTTTTTTTTAAAATAATTATAATTTTTGTCATGCTATAATTAAATGAAAATTGTTTTAACAAAGATGTGTGGATGAATTAATGATAGGAAAAAGGGACTTTTAACAATAAACCTCGAAGGATATTGTCATTGTTACATGACCATTTTGTGGAGTCGTCGCTCGCTAGGTCATAAAGCTAATCCAAATATGAGGGAAAATATTGCTAAAAGTAAGGTGTGCTTAAGAGTCTGTCTTAAGGCTTTTGTAATGGTGGAAAGAGAGATATGATTTGTTTTCAGGATTTCACGTAATTTTATGCATGAAAAATTTAAAAGAGGATTTTTGCTAGGCATAAAATTCCTAAGTGTGATAGATGATTGAACAATTACCTAGAAATTATGCCATCATCGCAAAAGTCAAGATGTTCAACATGATAAAATGAAATAGTAAATTTCGTTCTTCTAAAGCATGATTTTGTGAAAAATATTTCAGTCATATGGTTTTTGTGGTTTTTTTTTAAATAAATTGGGAGTAAAAATTTAGAAGGATGACTTGCGCTAGGCATAGAATTCCCAGTGTAGAATTATACCATCATCGCGAAAGTCGAAAAGAATTCAAAATAGTTTTATTGCATGGTTTGTTGGTGATATTTATAATAAACATAAAATATGATAAAGATGACTTGCGCTAGGCATAAAATTCCAAATACATCTAGGAACTATACCATCATCGCGAAAGTATTAATGAAATTCTATTGCAAGGTTTTTGAAGAGATTTTTGACAAATGAAATTTGACAATTGGAAAAATGTGTAAGCTTGACTTACGCTAAGCAAAATTCACAAGTATGAAAGTCAAATTTATAATAACCTAAAAATAATGCTATCATAGCGAAGTCAAAAAACAAAATAAGATATGTATAAATAAATAATTGAATGTTGAAAAAAATATTTAAAGTTTGAAATTTTGAAGAAATATTTTAATTTATTTCGAAGACAAAATTGAAATTTATCAAGAACCCAGTGTGTGGATATGTGAGTTCGTTACCCATCTTGATTTATCATAATGACACAAAATCTCTCGAAGATCAAATGTGTGTGCTTTGTAATGTTCATCTACCAATTTTGAGTAAGGTATTTTGATGCAAGTAATTTGAATGAACCAATGTGTGTGCAAGTGAAGATTCATTAACCATGATTTTTATGCATGTAACCGTACCAGACTACTATGTAAGTCAAGTCATCAAGAGCTAGCTAATCCACAAGCAGACATAGGTCTATACAAAATAAGGTCGCTAATGTGACAGACATGTCGCCACACCAGGAATTACCCAATGTCAAGCAAGTTGGGTACAAATCACCTGTTATGGGGCTTACCTCATGATTTTCGAATAATTGAGAATTCCAGGGATTCAAGCTCATTCACCCTTATTTTATTTCAAAGGGTAGGGGGGAAATTTTATTGCTTTTCTTGTTCTCTTTTCTTTCTCTTTTTGATTCTTCTCTTTCTAATTTTTCTTGACTTTTTCTATGATCTTTTGATTTTTTTTGGATTTCTGCATTTTCTTGGATTTTGAACATTTCTCTTTTCTTTCTTTTCATGCTTTTTCTGATTTTCTTCTTTTCTTCCTAGTCTAGGGATACTTGCTCAGCTTAGATGTGGAGCAAGGGATTTTTATTCCGGGTAGGGGTGAGCTTGTCCTTTTGCCAATTTTCAAAGATTCTAGACCATGTGCATGATAGGATAGTAGGGGAAACTTTTCACTCAGGAGACCACAACTACTGTGTAGTACCATTTTTCGAATTTGCAACAATCATTTTAATATGTAAAAAGTGGACTTGGTTCAAATAAATAACAAGATCAGTTCCCAAAACTCAAAATGTTATTTAATGCAACAGTGGACTTCGATATAAGAGAGATTTATAATCATAGCAATAAGATCAAAAATAATTATTATGTGAGCTTAAAAGTGCATGGTTCAAGATGACTTCTAATTTATCTGAAATAAAGGAAAATATAACTGCAAAAACTTCAGGAACTGGTAATGCAAATAAAAACATGTTTTTGATGGTTTTAATGATTTTTTATTTTTGTTTGATTTTGAATTGTTATGTGGATTGCTTGAAATGAGGAAATTATATACAATTATATACAATTGATGGGATTTTGGATTTAAGCATAATATCATTTGAGATGCATAATGTTCATGGGTTCCTTAAGATATTTTCCATCTAAGGTTGCCAATCGATATGCACCCGATCCAAATTTAGCAAGTAATGATGTATGGTCCAAGCCAGTTGGGCTGAAATTTACCTTTATGATCTTTAGTGGCATTAGTGTTCTTTTGATTTTCTTTTAAGACTAGATCACCAACTTCAAAATATCGATTATGAACTTTCTTTGAATATGCTCGTTTGAGCTTGTTTTGATAGGCACGAAGATGTTCCAAAGCATTGATGCGCTTCTCGTCTAGGAGTTCCAGCTGACTAAATCTGCCAGCACGATATTCATCTCCTACTTCAGTGTCCTGAAGTAGCAGAGCCAAAGAAGGAACTTCTAGCTCGAATGGAAAAACAACTTCGACACCGTACACCAAAAAAAAAGGAGAAGTGCCCGTGGGAGTACGAACACTGGTTCGATAGGCCCACAAGGCAGGGTATAATTGCATGTGCCAATCGTGGCCTGATTTGTTAACCAATATTTTGAGTATTTTAATCAAGGTTTTATTAGATGCTTTTGCTTGGCCATTACCCTGAGGATAATAGGGAGTGGACCAACGATGTTGAATTTTATATTTTTGACATAATTTCTTAACATATTTATTTTTAAAACAAGTTCCATTATCTGAGATGAGATTTGCAGGAATTCCAAACCTACAAATGATTTGATTGAGAATAAATTTTGAAACTTGAGTTCTCGTGCAAGAAGCTAAAGGCATAGCTTCTACCCACTTCGTAAAATACTCGGTGGCAGTTATGATGAATTTGTGACCATCGGATGATATGGGATTAATCTTCCCAATAATGTCTAAGCCCCATTTAGAAAAGGGCCAAGGGGATGAAATAGCTTGGAGTTCTTGCGCAGGAGCATGGACAAGGTCAGCATGTTTTTGGCACTTGTCGCAATGGCACACATAATCATGGGCGTCCTTCTCCATGGTAGGCCAAAAGTATCCTATTCTAAGGAGCTTCTTAGCAATGGCACTACCACTAAAGTGTCCTCCACAAGATCCATCATGGGCTTCACTTAAAGCTTTTCTAGACTCTTCTAGATTTAAACATCTTAATAGGATACCTTCAAAGGATCTCTTATACAAAGTATTGCCAACTATCATGAAGTGAACAACTCGTTTATGTAATAATCGATGTTGGTTCCTATTAAAACCTTCAGGGAAGGTTCCCTTCTGGAGAAAATTGAGGATGTCGATGTACCATGGTTCAGGAGTAATTTCATTGATTAGAAATACATCCAATGGCTCTAAATAGGATTTTGTGAAAGCAGGTTCTTGGAGTCGATGAATAATGATAGTAGCATACTCATCATCCAACTCCAGGGGCAATAAGGAAGCGGTTGCAGCCATAGCATCAACAACACGATTACTAGTTCTAGGAATAGCTTCTAAGGTGACCTTATCAAATAAGGATATCAACTGTAATACATAGGCTTTATATGGGCACAGTTTATCATCTCGAGTCTAGTAAACATCGTTAATTTTATTTATTACCAGTTGAGAATCACCAAAAACTAATAAGTCTTTAATTTTTAGTGCTAAGGTGGCCCGTAATCCAAGGATTAGAGCCTCATATTCGGCAGTGTTATTAGTGCAAGCAAATGTTAACTTAAATGATAAAGGTATTAGGTGCTTCTAGGGGGATATTAGGATGATACCCGCACCAACCCCACTCATACATCGGGCTCCATCAAAATATAAAGACCATTATTCAGAATGATCTTCCTCTAGATTGAGGCATTCATCAGGAAACTCAATGATGAGGGGATGAGTGGCTTCTAAGGGTGCAGCAGCTAATTGGTCTGCTATGATTTGACCCTTAATGGATTTTTGACCTATAAATGTGAGTTCAAACTCACTCGAGATGAGAACCCACTTAGTTGTGCGATCGGATAGATAAGGTCGGCTCATGAGATACCTCAAGGGATCAGATTTGGCAATGACATATGTCTTTTGACTAAGCATATAATGGCACAATTTCTGCATAGAAAATACGACCACCAAACATAACTTTTCTAGTGATGTATAATGAGTTTCATAACTTATTAATGTTCTACTAATATAATAATTGGCTCGTTCTTTCTTCTCATCATCAAGTTGAGCTAACATAGCTCCTAAGGCAAATTCTGAAGCAGAAATGTATAAGATGAATGGGCGATCAGTTTTGGGAGGGGCCAACATAGGAGGACTTAAAAGATATTGTTTTATTTGTTCAAAGGCTTCTTTACATTCATCATCCCATTGAAAGAAAGTATTTTTCTTAAGTAATTTGAGAAAAGGTCCAGTTTTGTCCGCCAGCTTATCAATGAAGCGACGGATAGATTGAAGTTTACCTTGTAAAATTCATAACTCAGATATGTTTTTAGGAGCTGGCATATCAATGATAGCCTAAATTTTGAGAGGGTCAATTTCTATGCCATGCAAAGAAACAATAACCCCCAACAGTTTACCTGACTTAACTCCAAATATACATTTTGTTGGGTTTAAACGGATATGGTATTCTCTTAACCGATCAAACACTTTTCTCAAATCATCTAAATGCTCATCTTCTTCAGTAGAATGGGCTATAATATCATCCACATAATCATGCAGAATATCATACATCATATCATGAAAAATGTAAGTCATAGCCCGTTGATAGGTTGCACCTGCATTCTTCAATCCGAATGGCATTACTTTCCAACAAAAGGTTCCCCAAGGGGTAATAAAGGTTGTTTTAGCTTGGTCATCAGGAGCTATCCTGATCTGATTATAACCTAAGAATCCATCCATAAGGGATAGCATCCCACTTTCGATAGTAAAATCAATGATCTGATCCATATTAGGAAGAGGGAAATCATCTTTAGGGCATGCAACATTAATGTCTCTAAAGTCTGTACAAACCCTAATCTTGGTTGCTTCTTTTTTAGTTACAGGGACAACATTAGAAATCCAATCAGCATAATCAATGGCTTGAATAAATGTAACATTTAGGAGTTTTTCTAACTCACCTTTGACTAGTAGGGCAACCTTAGGATGCATTTTTCTAAGTTTTTGCTTAACTGGTCTCGCATCCGGTCGTACTACTAGATGATGCATAACTATGGAAGAGTCTAAACCAGGCATATCTGCGTATGTCCAAGCAAAGACATCACTATATTCTGTAAGAAATGCAGTGTATTTGTTTTGTTTTTCTTCATTTAATTCTGATCCAATGTTGACTATGTGAGAATTCTCTTCTGTTCCAATATTAACTTTTATGACACTTTCCACTTCCATATGTAAGTCTCTTTCAAAATTGGGAGGGGCGGGTGATACACCCAATTCTTGTAATTCTTCTAAGGTCAACTTAGATAATTCTTCTTGAGGGGTGGTGGCCTCAAGATGAGCTATAGGTGGTATAGACCCATCGAAATAAAAGCCATTATGCAATAATTCTTCAATGGAAATATCATGGAAAATGTCACCCTCTAATTGTTCGTCCAACTCAACAATCATTTTGGGGTAAGCTATAGACAACATATTACAAGAAAATAACTTACCCATAGACTTAAGGATCTCTTGTTCGTCTAAATAATCTTGATAGGGTATTAAGTGATCATCACCCTCAAATGGGAATGGCTGACACTTACTAGAAAATAGGCCTATACCGCATCGGGTAGGCCATGCTTCGACCTCAAGAGGTTCCTTCATGCCATTCTAGAAAGGTCCCAAACCTTTCCCTTCATATCCTAGTTTAAGCATTATAGGTTTAGCTTTAATATATTTATCGGTGAAATAACATTGAGCATATCCATCATAATTAGTTTTAATATTTCTAGGTATTCTACCCCAATCATATCCCTTATAAATGAAGGCACAACTCCCGACTTGGTAAATACTTCCCATAGGTTGTGGCAAGCCCAAAGTATGAGGAGACGACGGTAATTTGTTTAAGGCAAGGGAATCTTGCATGGAAAAAGGTGTTTCTTCTGATGTTATGAGAATTTTAGACAAATCAGGTAATAGCTCATCAGACAAAGCATATGAAGTAGAAGGAGCCTCTTCTACGACTTTAGATGCAAAAAATATAAATTTAGTAGATGTGGATGGAATAGAGGTTGTAGTAGATGGATTTATTGTGGATTCAGATGGTGTAGGGATAGAACAAGGAGAAGTTATTATGGGATTAGTATTAAATGTAGATTTTGGTGGAGACTCCTTAGGAGAAGGTTGAGGAGATGGGGATGTAATTGGTGTATATGGAGGAGATAATATTTTTGGTGTGAGTTTCACACGTTTAGAGGGAAAGGTAGAATTAGGATGAGTAGAAAATAATGCGGGGAAAAATTGAATCCCAATTGGTTCTACCAAGGCACACATATCAAATGGTCTGGGATCACCATGAATGGTGACCAACTGATTCTTGAATTTGAATTTGACACATTGGTGTAAGGTGGAGGGTACAACTCGCATTGCATTGATCCAAGGGTGACCCAAAAGTATATTGTACGATGCAGGGAAATGTACAATAAATATGGTCATATCCAAAGTTCTCGGACCAACCTGCAATGGGATTGTAATAACTCCACATGTTTCTTGTGTTTCATCATTAAAGGCTTTTATGATCATATATGTTCTCTTCATCTCATCACTTCTAAATCCAAATCTCTGGTAAAATTCAAAAGTACAAATATTTAGGGATGAACCATTATCAATCAAAACTCTTTTGATAGCTACATCTCCGATTAATGCAGTAATGTACAAGGGATTGTCTTTATGTAAACTATGAAGTGGAATGTCTTTATCTCGAAATTCAATATAGTCAACTTCATGGGGCACAATGGTATTTGCCATGGCTTCAGGTAGTATGTCTTGTGGTACCATCATTTGACTTAATGTATGCATTAATTCTTCCCTATGTGTGGGAGATGATCTTAGAAGGTCTAAGAGGGAAATCCTTGTTGTAATATTAGAAAGTTGTTCATTGATATCATAAGGGGGTTTAGGTTGAGCATTTGATGCATTATTTCCTTTACTAGGAACCTTCAAAACAAATGGGGTTGATTTATCATTATGATTTTGATCTTGTTGAGAATTTTGGGCCTGTTGTCTAGTAACGGCTCCGATGGTACCCACAATATTATTGTGTGCATGATGAATGGGTCATGGTCTAGCATTCACGGCTTGCTCATTAGGGAGGATTTATTGTGAGGATGGTCATGTTGTGACCCTTCTTGGAAATGGTTCCTCTGGAACCATATGAGCTGTGATAGGGAGAATAGGTTCTGACTCATCTTCAGAGCTATTCGATTGACCAAATGTAATATCCAGGTCACTTTCTATTTCACAATCTGTGTCACTTGGATATGATGTTTGAATGTTGTGTATAGGTCTAGTTGTGACCACAGATAATGTTGTCCCAAATATCTCAAGGTCATGAGAAGGTACATGTCCACTAATGGTTCCCACATATCGAGTTGTATGGGGAACATTATGATGTTCGGCTTGATTAGCCACTTCTTTACCGTGCTTGGGTAAAGGATGTTGAAAAATATCTAATGTTTGATTTGCATTCTGATTCTGATTTTGTTGTGTATATTTTTGAGCATTGTTTGGAGCATTTTTTTTTGGTTGGAAACTTTGTACTTCCATTTCGTTATTATCAATCAAATCTTGTATTTTATGTTTTAATCTCTTGCAAGAATTTGTTGAATGTCTAGGTCCTCTATGGAAATCACAATGTAGGTCTGCTCTGTATCCAGGTATGGTTGTATCAGGTTCTCAAATATTAGGTAATTGTATTAAACCTCGTTCTAATAATTGTGGCAAGATAGTGGATAAAGGTTGGTTTAACCTAGTAAATTCTCTTGGAGGTCTATCAGGAACCTTCAATACAAACTTCTCCATGGTTTTTGCAGCATTAATATGTTGAGCAAGGTGCAGAAACAGTATTGTCATTGTTGTCAACACAGACAGATAGATCGGCTTGATGCGAGTGGACAGGAGTTCAGAGGTCAGTAAAAGCATGTACAGTGAATTTCCAAGAAGACAGAAGAGGCCAACATTCAAAAAATCAAAGAAAAAGACAAGTGAGAAAACTGTCGCGATATCACGACATGTTTGGTCGAAAAGAAAAACTGTCGCGATTTCGCGACATGTCAGAGGAGAGAGAAAATGCTATCAAAAATGTCACGATTTCGCGACATATCGAAGGAGAGAGAAAATGCTGGAAAAAATGTCGTGATATCGCGACATATCGGAGGAGAGAGAAAATGCTGGCAAAAATGTCATGATATCGTGACATATCGGAGGAGAGAGAAAATGTTGGCAAAACTGTTGCCATTTCGCGACATGTTAGACGAAAGAGAAAGCGCAAGGAAAAATGTCATGATTTCGTGACATGTTGGACGAAAGAGAAAGCGCAAGGAAAACTGTCATGATTTTGTGACATGTTCGAAGAGAGAAAGCACAAGGAAAACTGTCGTAATTTTGTGACATGTTGGACGAAAGAGAAAGCGCAAGGAAAACTATCGTGATTTTGCGACATGTTCGAAGAGAGAGAAAGCACAAGGAAAACTATCATGATTTCGTGACATATTGCAAGAGGAAGAGGAGAGAGAAAAATATATGATTTCGTGAAATGTTTCACTTTCGCGATCCAAAGCGAAGAAAAAAGGAGAGAGAAAAAGATGTCGTGATTTCGCAACATGTTTCATTTTCGCGGTCCGAAGCGAAGAGGAAGGCAGAGAAAGGAGAAGTGTCATGATTTCACGACAATTTGCAAGAAGGACTGTACAGACAAAAAAGTGTCACGATTTCGTGACAGGTTCGAAGAGAAAGCGCCAAGGAGAAAAAGTGTCACAATTTCATGACATGTCGGGTTTTCACGACCCGAAGAGGAGAGAGAGTGTATGGAGGCGAATGTGTCGCGATTTCGTGACATGTTGTGTTTTCACGGGTGAAATGCAGAGAAAAGCACAAGGCAGCGAAAGTGTCGCAATTTCACGACATGTTTCGTTTTCGTGGGCTAACAGCAGAGAAAGGCACAAGGCAGCGAAAGTGTCACAATTTCGCGACATGTCATGTTTTCACGGGTGCAAACCAAGAAGAGTGCAAGGAAGCAAAAAGTGTCACGATTTTGCGACATGTCATGTTTTCGCTGGTACAAGCCAAGAAGAGTGCAAGGAAGCGAAAAGTGTCATGATTTCGCGACATGTCATGTTTTCGCTGGAACAAGCCGAGAAGAGTGTACGGAAGTGAAAAGTGTCACGATTTCGCAACATGTCATGTTTTCGCGGGTGCAAGCCAAGAAGAGGATAAGGAGGCAAATTTTTTTGTGATATCACGACATGTCATGTTTTCATGGTCAAACTCCTAGAAAAATTCAAAGGGGCAAAAATATCGCGATATCGCGACATGCTATTTGTTCATGAATAAAAGTTGAAGTAAATTTAACTGAAGTAGTGCGACAGTTACAGGTGCAGTTACAGATAGAAATCATGCAAGTTAAAAAGGAATAGTAAAGAATGACAGTTACAGGGCCCATGTCACAGTGAAGCCATTGAGCGAAAGTTATACTGATAGTCCGAAACAAAGACAGATCTATTAATAGGTTGCATGTAATAAACATTGTGCTATAAAGGAGTTACCCTCAGTAGTGGTTATTAATAGGCTGCATGCAGGATTACAAAAATTACAGAAGACGAGGAGTCTCAATGAGAAATAGGGTTATAAAATGGCAGTCGCACAGAGAATTAAACTACTGATGTGAGTGAAAAAGTGTTGTGCAAGGTTAGAAGAGGGCCAAAAGAGATAAGCAGAGCCGTAAGTGTGTGTGGAGTTTGATTAATTACAGACCAGTCAGGGTCATGTAGAAAGCGAAAGCATTTTTATGTCATTGAAATAATTTAGATTTGTAGTCCAAGTTGGTGCTTGGCATTAGGGGTTGGTGCTCCTATCTGTTGCAACAGAAAAATAAGGGGTTGGTGCTCCTTCCAGTGGGTGCTGGTAAAGTGTTTGTAAAATTGGTGTTTTGCAAAGGCTGGATTTGGATGGGAGTCCAAGCAATCATTTTGAGGAGTAGCCATATTGGTGAACCTCGTTATATCGCGTGTTATGGAATGCTCTATTTTTGAAATTGCTTTATCTAATTTTATATTCTCTTTGTCTCAGTTTTAAGAGTTGTAGATCCAAAATTAATAGCTACACTGATTCACCCCCCTCTCTCAGTTTCATTGTGAGAATATCAATTGGTATCAGAGCAAGGTTCCTAAATAAGCTTAATCAGCTAAGGTGATCTAGGAAGGAACACAATGGAAGGTGGTGAAGGATTCTCATCAAATAAACCTCCATTTTTCGATGAAACTAATTATTCATTTTGTAAAATTAGGATGCAGACATATATTTGTGCTCTGGGATATGACATCTGGGAGTCAGTAGAAAGTGGATACACAATACCCGCCATACCTTCAACCGATGCTACCGATAAGAAACCATTTAAGAATAACTCTAAAGCACAAAATGCTATAATATGTGGTTTAGTGGACAGTGAACTAATAAGGATCATGAGCTGTAAAACTGCAAAAGACATGTGGGAAAAACTGAAGAGCATTCATGAAGGAGACGGCAAGATCAAGGAAGCCAAGCTACAAACGCATCGAGCTCAGTTCGAAGCATTAAGAATGAATGATGATGAGAACATAGAGGCCTATATGCTAAGAGTCAATGGAATCATTACTGCGATTAGAGGACTCGATGAGGAAATGGAAGATGCGGTCGTCGTGAAAAAGGTACTAAGAACTCTTCACAAAAGATTTAATTCTAAAGTTTTTGCTATAGAAGAAGCTAAAGATCTCAATACTTTTAGCATGGATGAGATGCATGGTTCTTTGACTGCATAAGAAATGAGAATAGGACAAGCTAATCCCACATACAAAGAAGCTGCTTTTAAAGCACACAAATATAAAAACTAAACAAGAATATGAGAATGAAGAGACATCGGATGAAATGGAAGCTAACTTTGTTCGAAAAATTATAAAGGGAAAAGGAAAATACAGAGGAAAGTTACCGTTTAAGTGCTTCAACTATGGAGGCATCAGGAACTTTGCAGCTAAATGTCCAATGAATGAGAAAACCAAAAATTATGAAGGGTCACACCAAGAAAAAGGTGACTGGAAGAAGAAACCAAATTTTAGAAAAAACAACTTCAAGAAGAAAAGTTTCATATCCAAGAATGTCAGCTCTTCTGAAGAAATCTCAGGTGAGGATTTTGAAGAAGAAACAGGTGAAGCTCTGTTCATGGCATTTGAAGAAGAAAAAATAGAAGAAAAATAGGAAGGTGATAAGGACCTTAAGGATGAGGCTGAAGTATATCTGGAAGGTGAGTTGGTTGCTGCACTTAAAGAGTTGAGTACAGAAAGGAAAAAGAATAAAAAGGTTTCAAGAAAGCTAGAGGATGCCAATGACATAATAAACAGTTTAAAAGTACAGACAGACGAATTTAAGAGAATGTCTGAAGAACTCGAAGTACAATTAACCGTGAAAATATATGAATGCAGCAAACTGGAAGAAGAAATTGTTGGTTTAAGGATTCAGCTAGAAGAGATGAATCGAAAATTGAGTTGTTATCACAAACTTGAAGGAAGCTCTATGAAGCTGGAAAAGATTATCAATAGCCAAAGGAGTATAGGCATCAAATTTGGCTTGGGCTTTGTCGAAGGAGAATCGTCAAGTGGATCAAAGGCCATAACTGTAGAACCAGTAAAGAAAGAAGATAAGATCAAGTTTGATCAAAGAAAAATGAATCATGCAAAAGAAAGCAACAATGCCAGGCACGAGAAGAGTGCTGACAATGAGGGATTCACAAACATCACACATCAAAGGAGAAGAAAATTTGAGGCTCCTACTACAAAATGGCAAATACCAACTCCCAGGTTCAATCATTCCTTTTCTGGTTATTGTTTTAAATGCAATGCTTACGATCATAAGATTTCAGACTGCATTTATAATATAGGACAAAAAAAATTCACCAGCAGAAATGTCTTTTCACCCTTGATATATTATGCAGTAGAATGCTATAATTGTCATAACTTTGGACACATTACAAGAAACTGTAGAAACACATATGCAACAAATAAATATTAGGGAAGAAGATCTCAACCAAATAGTTTAAGGCAAAACAAAAAATTCCCAGAAAAACATGCACAGGCTACTGACAAAGAAAAGTCTAAACAAGTGACCAAAACTGTAGTCAAACCAGAATGGAAAGAAAAGGAGCGACCCAAGGAAGAAAATGAATCCTTGATTGTACAGACAGCATTCAAAGCTCAAAATAAATCTGCACCATGGATATTGGATAGTGGATGCTCTAGTCACATGACAGGCGATAAACAAAAGTTTGAAAAGTTACAGAACTATGAAGGTGGCGTAGTTAAATTTGGAAATAATGATGGAGCCAAGATAGTTGGCGAAGGATCAGTCAAGATAAGTGATGGAAAAATCAATTCCAAATAAGTCTTGTTTGTGATTGGTTTTAAGCACAACCTACTGAGCGTAAGCCAAATTTGTGACAAAGGTCATGAAGTCATTTTTAAGAAGCAGGGCTATGAAGTCAGAAAAGCACAGAGTGGAAAGCTGATAGCTACACTGGATCGAGGACTTCTGGAAACCTGTATACTCTCTCAGAGACTTCAAAAGGAGCATGTTTGATTGGACAATTAGATGAAAATTGGCTGTGGCACAAGAGGCTCGATCATATTAGCTTTGACAATCTAGTAAAAATAATTTCAAAAAGGGCAGTAAGAGATATACCCACCATTGGCAAACCATTAAATAGCATTTGTGCTTCATGCCAAAAAGGGAAGCAAACTAGATCCACATTTAAATCAAAGGAATACTTCACCAGCAAACCTTTAGAGCTAATACATACTAATTTATGTGGACCCATGAGAACACAAAGCATAAATGGTGACAAATAATTTATGTTGTGCATAGATGACTATTCCAGGATGACATGGGTACTATTTTTAAAGCTTAAATCAGATGTCTTTGAAATGTTCAAGACTTTCAAAAAATTGGTTGAGAATAAAACAGGAAAAAGAATTAAATGCTTAAGATCAGATAGAGAAGGAGAGTTTATCTCAAAGGAGTTTCTAGAGTACTGTCAAAAATATGGAATCAGAAGACAGTTTTCAGCAGCAAGGACACCTCAGCTAAATGGTGTTGTTGAAAGAAAGAACAGGACAGTGTAGGAAATGGCACGGAAAATGTTGATAGAGAACAAAATAACAGACATATTTTGGAAAGATGCATTTCATACTACGGTTTACATCCAAAACAGGTGCATGTTGAGGACACATGAAAGCAAAACTCCTTATGAGCTATGGTTCGACAAAAAGGCAACATCAAGATACTTCAAAGTCTTTGGCAGCAAGTGTTATATCAAACGAACTGAAGATAATCTTGGTAAGTTTGAAGATAGAGCTGACGAAGGTATTTTTCTTGGTTACTCGACAAAAAGCAAAGCCTACACATGCTATAACAAGAGGCTAAAGAAAATTGTGGAGAGTGCCGATGTTAAAGTTGATGAAGGTAGAGAACGAGAAATTACTTATCAAGACAACTACCCTATTTATGAAGAAGTTATTGCAGGAGATGAAGAAAAAGAAATGGAAGAGAATCAAAAAATTGACCCAAATGATTTAAGTATTTACTCATAAGGAGAAGAAAACAAAAAATTCAAAACAGGCAGCTGGCAAAAAAATCATCCCAGAGAACAAATTATTGGGGACCCCACAGTTGGTATTCAGACAAGAAGAGCAGTAGTACGGAACTACTCTCTATTATCCAACATTGAGCCCAAAAATGTTGTTGAAGCAAGCACAGATGATAGTTGGATGAAGGCAATTAATGAAGAACTAGATCAGATTGAGAAAAACAAAACCTGGGAGTTAGTACCAAGGCCAACAAATAAAAATATAATCGGTACTAAATGGATTTTTCAAAACAAATTGAACGAAGATGGACAGGTTGTAAGGAATAAAGCAATACTGGTCTGTAAAGGCTATGCACAGAGTTGAAGGTATTGATTTTGAGGAAACCTTTGCACCAGTAGCTAGACTAGAGGCAATCAAAATGTTTCTGGCTTTAGCAGTTTATAAAAATTTCAAAGTATATCAAATGGACATGAAATCAGCATTTTTGAATGGAAAACTGGAAGAAGAGGTTTACATTGAGCAGCCATATGGTTTCCAACTCGGTGATAATCCCAACTTTGTTTGCAAGTTGAATAAATATTTGTATGGCTTGAAACAGGCACCCAGAGCATGGTATGCAAGGCTGGATAACTATCTTATTCAATAGGGGTTCAAGAAAGGTATGGTGGACAGCAATCTATATGTCAAAATAGAGAATGGCCATCTTATTGTCCTTGTTGTTTATGTAGATGATATCATTTTTGGCAGTAGCAATGATAAGTCATGTAGAGACATAGCAAATAAAATGAAGAAATAATTTGAAATGTCGATGATTGGTGAACTTTCATATTTCCTCAGACTGCAAGTCAATCAAAATGAAAAGGGCATTTTTATCTCTCAAGTTAAATATGTGAAAGAAATGCTGAAAAAGTTCACAATGGAGGATAGTAAACCTGTTAGCACTCCCATGATGACAGGTTGCAAGTTGAGAAAGGATGACAAATCTCTAGATGTTGATCAAACCATGTACAGATCTATGATTGGGAGCTTGCTATATTTAACAGCCACCAGACCAGATATCTTGCAGGCAGTTTGCATGGTAGCAAGATTTCAAGCTAGTCCCAAGGAGACTCACGTAACAGCAGTAAAGAGGATTCTTCGATATCTAAAGGGTACTATGGAGTATGGGTTATGGTATCCAAAAGGTAAGGACTTCACTCTTATTGCATATTCAGATGCAGATTGGGCAGGATGTATAGATGATAGAAAGAGTACCAGTGGAGGAGCATTTTATCTTGGAGACAGGCTGGTAGCATGGCACAACAAGAAACAAGAATCAGTCTCTCTATCCATAGCAGAGGCAGAATACATTACAGCGAAAACATGCTATACGCAGATATTATGGATGAGACAAACCTTGAAAGATCTTGGTATTCACTTCAAAGAGCCAATTTCAGTTAAATGTGATAACACTAGTGCTATTAACATCTCAAAGAATCCGGTTATGCATTCTCGAACCAAACATATTGCAATCCGGTATCACTTCTTGAAGGATAAAGTTGCGAAAGGTGAAGTTAAATTGTACTTTGTTCCAACTACAGAGCAAGTAGCAGATATCTTCACAAAACCGTTGCCCAAAGAAGTTTTTGAGTACCTACGGAGTTAGTTGGGAGTGGTCACGTTTCCCAAGTATTGACTAGCAATCGGGACCACATTCTCAGGGGGAGCATTTATGCCTATGTTTAGAGTTTTACTCATATTCATGATTTTTGCTAACTATAACAATGTATGTCTGAGAATGTTGTGCATAGACTCAGGGGGAGTCTACAGCAGTGCTTTGGTATTATTGTCAAAGGGGGAGAAGAATTACAAGAAATTGCACATGTGTTGCCAACAATTCCAAAGGGGGAGATTGTTGAGCAAGGTGTAGAGACAGTATTGTCATTGTTGTCAACACAGACAGATAGATCAGTTGATGCAAGTGGACGGGAGTTCAGAGGTCAGTCAAAGCATGTACAGTGAATTTCCAAGAAGACAGAAGAGGCCAACATTCAAAAGATCAAAGAAAAAGACAAGTAAGAAAACTATCGCGATATCGCGACATGTTTGGTCGGAAAGAAAAACTGTCGCGATTTCATGACATATTGGAGGAGAGAGAAAATGTTGGCAAAAATGTCATGATTTCACGACATATCGAAGGAGAGAGAAAATGTTGGAAAAAATGTCACGATATCGTGACATATCGGAGGAGAGAGAAAATGTTGGCAAAAACGTCACGATATCACGACATATCGGAGGAGAGAGAAAATGTTGGCAAAACTGTTGCGATTTCGTGACATGTTGGACAAAAGAGAAAGCGCAAGGAAAACTGTCATGATTTCGTGACATGTTCGAAGAGAGAGAAAGCACAAGGAAAACTGTCATGATTTCGCGACATGTTGGACGAAAGAGAAAGCACAAGGAAAACTATCATAATTTTGTGACATGTTGGACGAAAGAGAAAGCGCAAGGAAAACTATCGTGATTTTGCGACATATTGCAAGAGGAAGAGGAGAGAGAAAAAGATGTCACGATTTCGTGACATGTTACACTTTCGCGATCCAAAGCGAAGAAAAGAGGAGAGAGAAAAGATGTCGCGATTTCGTGACATGTTTCATTTTCGCGGTCCAAAGCGAAGAGGAAGGCAGAGAAAGGAGAAGTGTCACGATTTTGTGACAATTTGCAAGAAGGACTGTACGGACAAAAAAGTGTCACGATTTCGTGACAGGTTCGAAGAGAAAGCGCCAAGGAGAAAAAGTGTCGCGATTTCATGACATGTCGGGTTTTCGTGACCCGAAGAGGAGAGAGAGTGTACAGAGGCGAATGTGTCGTGATTTCACGACATGTTGTGTTTTTGTGGGTGAAAGGCAGAGAAAAGCACAAGGCAGCGAAAGTGTCACGATTTCGTGACATGTTCCATTTTCGTAGGCTAACAGCAGAGAAAGGCACAAGGCAGCGAAAGTGTCGCGATTTTGCGACATGTCATGTTTTCGCAGGTGCAAATCAAGAAGAGTGCAAGGAAGCAAAAAGTGTCGTGATTTCACGACATGTCATGTTTTCGTTGGTACAAGCCAAGAAGAGTGCAAGGAAGCGAAAAGTGTCACGATTTCGTGACATGTCATGTTTTCGCTGGAACAAGCCGAGAAGAGTGTACGGAAGCAAAAAGTGTCATGATTTCGCGACATGTCATGTTTTCACGGGTGCAAGCCAAGAAGAGGACAAGGAGGCAAAAAATGTCACGATATCGCGACATGTCATGTTTTCATGGTCAAAATCCCAAAAAAAGTCAAAGGGGCAGAAATGTCGTGATATCGCGACATGCTGTTTGTTCATGAATAAAAGCCAAAGTAAATTTAACCGAAGTAGTGCGATAGTTACAGGTGCAGTTCAGATAGAAATCATGCAAGTTAAAAAGGAATAGTAAAGAACGACAGTTACAGGGCCCATGTCATAGTGAAGCCATTGAGCGGCAGTTATACTGATAGTCCGAAACAAAGACAGATCTATTAATAGGTTGCATGTAATAAATACTGTGCTATAAAGGAGTTACCCTCAGCAGTGGCTTTTAATAGGCTACATGCAGGATCATAGAAATTATAGAAGACGAGGAGTCTCAATGAGAAATAGGATTATAAAAGGGCAGTCGCACAGAGAATTAAACTGCTACTGTGAGTGAAAAAGTGCTACACAAAGAAGGTTAGAAGAGGGCCGAAAGAGAGATAAGCAGAGCCGTAAGTGTGTGTGGAGTTTGATTAATTGCAGACCAGTCAGGGTCATGTAGAAAGCGAAGGCATTTTTATGTCATTGAATTAATTTAGATTTGTAGTCCAAGTTGGTGCTTGGCATTAGGGGTTGGTGCTCCTATCTATTGCAGCAGAAAAATAAGGGGTTGGTGCTCCTTCCAGTGGGTGCTGGTAAAGTGTTTGTAAAATTGGTGTTTTGCAAAGGCTGGATTTGGACGGGATTCCAAGCAGTCATTTTGAGGAGTAGACATATTGGTGAACCTCGTTATATCACGTGTTGTGGAATGCTCTATTGTTGAAATTGCTTTATCTGATTTTATATTCTCTTTGTCTCAGTTTTAAGAGTTGTAGATCCAAAATTAATAGCTACACTAATTCACCCCCTCCTCTCAGTGTCATTGTGAGAATATCATAATATTTACAATATTTCTACTTTCGGTGACTCCATCACCCACAACCTATTTATTCTTATGTTGATTTTTAGATGTCTTATCATCATGCTTCTTCTTAAATTGGCCTCTTCTAATGAGGGCATCTTCAACTCTTCGTGCTAAATATATAGCCTGATCGAAGGTTGTCAAGGTAGAAGTTGAAATCTCATAGGACAATTATTCTTGCAAGTTATTAATAAAAATGTCCAACATCTCCCTATGGGGTAATGCAAAGTGTAATTTGCCTAGTAATTGTCTCCATCTTGCCAGGAAATCAACAAAGCATTTATCTTTGTCCTACTTCAAGTTGTACAAATCCTTAATTGTCACATGCCTCTCTATGTAGGCACTAAATTGGTGGACAAATGATTCAGATGTTTCTTCAAAATTTCTCAAAGAATTGGTAGGCAACTGATAATACCATTCCAATGCCATACCTCCCAAGATTTTTGGAAACATATTTAGCAATAGAAAATCATCATGAGATCTATCATGACATGCTATTCTAAACATATGAAGATGCTCTATGGGGTCTTCAATTCCTTTATATATAGGGATAATAGGCATAGGAAAATGCTTTGGATAAGTTTGGGCAACAACTATGGGATACAAAGGTTGACTACACATCTCTCGATAGTTATACGAGGGACGGTAGGGGTCTATCTGGTCCATACGGGAAACTAATTATTTCACTATGGTTTCAGGATTGCTGGATTGTCCACCATGTTGGTTTGGTTGCATAATAGTGTTGGATATTTGAGTGTAAGATAGTGTAACGTAAGGATTTGATTCTAGGTTACTATTGTGCAAAGTATTACCAGGAAGAGTGTTGTGAAGTGGATATGGGACAGTATTTTGTTGAACCTTTTACTGTTGATAGTTGAAATTTGGTTTTGGTTTAGGTTTCTGCTGATTTGAAATCTTTTGATTAATAGCTTGAGAAAATAGAGCAGTAAATGATGGTTTCTGAGGTGGCGGATTAGTTTTTCGTTTATTGATAGGAACTTTAGAATTTTGAGTTGTTTATTGTTGTATGTTTTGAATCAAAGATTCCATATTTGCATTTGATGGCCCTGCCTAGTCACTTTCTTGATCTATAAATGAAAGAGAGTTTGTATGAATTTGAAATACATTCTCTAAAGTTGTCTGTGTCTCACTAATTCCATATTTATCTGCTAGTGCTGCTAGAGTAAACCCCTCAAGGTTATTTTTTACAAATTTTAGAAGGTGTTCCATAGATTTAAAATTAACATTTCCTTCTGAAGTCACTCTAGGTGATCCAGTTTCATCTTCCCTATCAACTTCTTGTTCATATTCTTCAGCAGGACTCCCATCATGGTGGTCCTGAGCAATTTCCTCCTGGTCTTGTTCTTCAAGAGGGGGATTTTGAGTAGGTAGTTGCTCTGCCTACTCATCATCTATTTTTTTACCACTCCTTAGTTTAGGCATTATGGTAGATTTGGGTTTTATCAAATATATATGTTCTTATATATATATATGCAGTGGAATTTAAGGGTTATATATTTTATATATACCTAATTAATATAATATATATATTTTTTAAATTTATATTTTTATAGTTTTACTTAGCAAAAATTAACAGAAAACAGAAAATACACAATATTATAATATAAGTATTATGACTTAGTTCTCCAAAAATAACTTGTAAATATCATTGACAGGTTCAATTTCATTAGGTGTCATGTAATGTTCTTCTTCAAATTGAAAGTTATTTTTTAGAAATTGGAAAAAGTGTGCTATAGTGATATGATCAACTTTAGAATTAGGCACATAAAAATAGAGTTTGTGACAATATTATCGGTATAATACAGCTCTAGGAACTCTGTTGAACCTTCTTCTATCAGTAAAAACAACATCTTGGTCTTCTATACATGATAGAAATTTGTGTACTACAAGAAAATTTTCAATATAATATTCAAAAGTATATAAATCAAAGGAAATGAGTGCTTGTTTATCTGCTAGACATCTATGGCAAGCCCTTTGAAGCTCATGGTAGAAGGATAAATTATCGAAATCCAGGATTCTGTCTAAGTCAAACCTCTTGATTTGTCTAAGTTCAGGTGCTCTGGAATCAATAATAGTTAACCTTCTATCAAATTCATTCCAATGTGCTTGAGATCTAAATCTAGGACCTCTAACTAGGGTAGAAATTTCTATGGTTGCTAGTTGAACGCCAAAATGAATCAAAACACCATGTATTCTATTTTAATCTACCATCTAATGAATTGATAGATCAGTGACTTAAAATTTTAAGTTCTCTTTTTTTTTTTTAGGATTTTTTTTCAAAAGGGTATTAATGTGATTCACGTCGGGTTCACCAAATAATGTAGGCTTAAAATTTTTGCACTCCTTTCCTCTAGGCTAATGGATCCGCGCCTCAGAGGGGAATGGAAACATGGTAAAGCTATACCTTATACAAGAGAGACACTTGAGTCGTGTCCTCTTTGGTGATTTGTCGATGGATGGTGGGTTCACTAGGAAGCATTTTGCGGTAGCTTCTGAGCCTAGTTTGAAGGTGTGTTTGATGAATTCATTTTAATTTCAATCACCTAGGTTGGCCAGAATGAAACTAAACTATTCTATATGATATTTTTGCAATTTATATAAAGACAACAAATAGAGAGATAATTAAATGCAGCTAACAGAGTATTTTGAAGAAAATATAAATGACTTACTCAATTTCGGATGTATGATGAAGGTTCTATTTTTGAAGCAGTCCAGAACATCTGCAATTTGCTGTAATCACCTGCAATTTGACAAAATCATCTACAATTGTGTAGGATCATTCGAAATCGGATGATATTGTTTGAAATCAAGTAAAAACGCTCTCATATGAAACCCACAACTGCACAAGTTGATACCAAAACATAGATAAATATCACAAAATACAGTATAACCTATTTAATAGTATGTAAATGAACATTTTTGATGGCTCAGAGACGAATTTTAGATTTAATCGAGAATAACCGCTTATACTAATAGGAAAAGGGATAACAAATTGTTACCTATTGATAACATGAGGTGAACACTAGATGCATTATAAATAATAAACTAATCTAATGCAATTTAATTAAATAAAATGGGAGAAAATACAAACTGTAGATCATAATTGCCCTTAAGAAGGCTGCAAACAATATCGTCTCTAATCTAGAAATATCACCTCCAATTAGCATAGGATCATCTAAAATCAGGATGAGATCATCTAAGATGATTCAAGCTTCTTCTAATTGATGCATAGTGAAAAACCTACAAATGAGCTAATAAAAACTATGAAAATGACAGTGCCTGGAATGCTCTTGAAACTAGTAGGATTTGGGTTGCAGGTACTTGATCAGTTAGGGGGATTGCATTAGCAAAAAATGGGTTTTATAGGGCTAGGAAGAAGTTAGAGGGTTGTGATTCATCCCAATCTGGGAGATATCCAGTGAGAGGATAGTTAACAGCCCCAACACACTTATGCCCAGATAAGCCAAGAGGTTGGAACTAATTTGATTGTGCTTCTATTCTTATAAATTTTTGTTTTAGATGAAATCATCTAGACGTTCGGCTCCAGACGATTTCATTCAATTAGGGATGATATCATCAAATTGATGACGATATCGTCCAATGGTCAAAACAAAACCTATTTGTGGCACGAAAATTGAGGCAAGTTGTTTAAAATACGGTTTTGAGGTAAATTTTAGATTTTTAACCTTATGATAAATTGACTACATCATTTTTAGGGTGTTACAGAAGGTTCAAGGATGCAATGCACAAGTTGAAAATGATCATAAGGATAATGGTAAATAAAGGTATGAGGAACCAAGGCATGAACAAAGGGTTTTTCAAGGATATTATTTTTCTTGTAATGGATTTGGACACAGGGCTATACACTGCAGGGTCTATGGATCAAAGAAGTTTAATTTTTCTAGAAGTAATATCAAAGGAAGAAGGTATGGTTTTTAGGGACATTGCTTCTCATGTAACAATATTGGTCATAGAGCTTCTCAGTACAAAGGAAATGAGCAACATGGTTTTGGTTTTAGAGCTACACAATTCAGAATTCATGGTCATAATGGTCATGAAAACAGAACTTCAAAATACAGGGTTCAGGAAAGGAATGGATATGGAAATTATTTCAAGAAATATTTTAGGATATGGGCCCCATCCAAAGGCTACAATATCAAGTGTTTTAACTGCAATAACTTTGGACATATTACAAAATGGTGTAGGACTCAATTCCAAACAGGTTCAAGGCAAGAAGATCAAGAGAAGGATATCAAAAAAATATGGAAGGAATTTTATAGAGGAAAGAAACTGATGGATACCTAAGGTTCAAGGCCTTTCGTTTTATCAAAAAATGTGCCTCGGTGATGGAGATATTTAATTTTTAATATTTAGTTTAAATTTTAATTATTTAAAATTTATTTAAATTTAAATTTAAATATGCAAGATTTATGCCAACGTCATCAAAAATAATAAGGAGGCTATATAAATGGGATACCTAAGGTTCATAAACTGATGTGAGCTCGTGAATTAATCATTGGAAAAATAATTCGAATAAGAGCTCATGTGAAATCCTTTGGAAAGTGGAAGCAGCAAATAAGACAAAGTGAGGTCAAGACAAAAGGCATAGTGGGCAGCGTGATGCATTGGCAATTGGATTTTGGCTAAGGCATGGGGCAGATGAAACATCAAGGTTTTGAATCCCCTTGACTGCGTTCAAAATGCATTGGAAGAAAAGCGCTCGAAGCACTTTTGATTTATGGAAAGGGAGGAAAGGTTTTAAGGCACGTTGTGCCTTTCCCTTTCAAATGAGTAGCTAGATCGTGTGGCAACCTTAGCCATGGCTAAGGCACTCATGGTGTGGGCAATTCGGGGGTTCAAATCCCCTTGAGGAGGTAAATACATGTTTGCTCTAATTATTATTTTTAAGCCCTAAGCTGGAGTTGTAAGGTGGTTAGGAATAATTAAAGTTTTTAATTTAACTTTGTTTTTATAAGGGTTGTGATTATTATTTCAAAGGTGGATAAGTGGTTGATTTAATTTGATGTTCATGAAATTGAGAATTAAGATTTAGGAGAAATAAGTTGTTATAAAATAATTTCTGAGAGGTATATTGATTATTATTTTGATAAGGGTTTTTATTAAAAAGGACTTTGGTGGATGTGTTTATTAAGTTGGAGTAAACATATGTAAATTGAGTTATGCTTTATCTTGTGATTATTATTTTAACTCCACTAACCCTTATTGATATTGGAAAGGAAATTTGTGTTTAGTGTGGCAGATTTTGTGGACAACTCATTGGCATCAAAAGGTATGGGCACATTCTCCTATTGATTTTATATGGTGGTTGATTTCTGAAATATCATTGGAGTGAAAAGGATTGATTGTGGTTTCCTTTTCGAAAGTCATTGGTTGAATGCTTCCAGGTTTCTAGTTTGAGAGTTTTGTTTAAACCTTGTTTTATAAGCATAGTTGTTGAAGCCCATTTGTTATGTAAATAACTTGAAAATAACATGATTATCATTGTTATGTGATATTTGTGGTTGAGCATTGTTGGAAACATTTGAGTTGGTTGATACATGCTTGGACTAGGGTTTTGTGAGAAATGGTTGTCCCTTGTGGTGATTGGTTGAGTTGAGTTGATTGGGCCTAATCAAGTGATTGTGTGAGGTGGATTGTTTAAGTCCCATAAAACAAACTATTCTATAATTTTGATTTGAGTTGATATTGAGCTTAGAACATATTGAGTCTCTAACAATTCTCTTTATGCTTCTATGAGTTGACTTGAGTTGAGATTGATTTGAGTTGAGTTGAGTTGAGATCATTGTGGATCATTGTTGTCATCCATTGTAGAGTGCATTGCCATTCATTGTTGAGTTCATAGTTGAGCCTTGCCTTCATAGATTTACATATGAGATTTGAATACTACTTGAGCATGATTTATTGAGCCTTTGAGAAGGCCTTTGGGATATATTTCTGGATAGATTTGTGGCAGTTTGTGTATGATTGATTAAGCCTTTGAGAAGGCATTTGGGATAGATTTTTGGATAGATTTGTGGCAGTTTGTGTATGATTGATTGAGCCTTTGAGAAGGCCTTTGGGATAGATTTATGGTAGTTTGATTAAGCCTTTGAGAAGGCTTTGTGGATAGTTTTTTGGATAGATTTGTGGACAATTTTATATAGACTTGTGGACATATTTGGGATATATTTTGAGCAAGTTCTTGATGAGCTTTGCTAGATTAGATTTGGACAAGTTCTTAGTTAACTTGTTGGAGCAGATTTGAGCAAGTTTTATGTGAGCTTGTTGAGTAGATTTGGATAAGTTATGTGTGAGCTTGTTATACATATTTGGACAAGTTCAGTGTGAGCTTGTTATTGCCTAGATTTGATCAGATCAAAGGAATTTGGACAAGTTCTGTGTGAGCTTATTATTGCCTAGATTTGAGCAGATCAAAGAAATTTGGACAAGTTTTGTGTGAGCTTGTTGAGCAGTTTTGGACAAGTTCTGTGTGAGCTTGTTATGCAGATTTGGACAAGTTTTGTGTAAGCTTGTTATTGCCTAGATTTGATATTATCAAAGACATCATTGTATTGGATAAGGATCCTTATTTCTGTGTGAAATATTATAAGGATATTATCTTATGGAGTACCCCACATTGGGGGAACAACGTTAAATCTTGTATCTCAATTGTGTATGGTGACTTGTGCTCCTACTTACTATTGTTATCTGAGTTATTAATGCACACTGCTATATTTGGTTATTGTAATTAAGGATATTAATTGATATTGGTTTGGAAAGAAAGTAAAAAGTGGTCTTATACTGTTCACCCCCCCTCTTAGTATGGTCTTCAATTATGAACTTAGAAATTTGATCACTTAAAGTATTTTATCCGTGCATGTTATCTAATCCACTCTATTTTATATAATACTATCATCTTGCACATAATATGATTCTTATAATGCTTTCCTTGTTGACCCTTTGATAAACTTAATCTTATATATAACTATTGGAATAACATATACTATAGTAAAGTGAGATATAAATTATTAATGATAAAATAATAGGTAATGTCAATGTAAAATACCATTATTTATAATATCATGTTGGATTTAATGTGATGTATTTATTTTCAATCTATGAAACTATTTTTATCTATGATACCAATAAATTAGAACATAGCTATCAAATGTAATTAGCTAAACTGGTTAGATTTCTGAAAGTTCAAGGATACCAAGGTTCAAATATTGCTAAGTGATACATTGATAATATCTAATATTTATTGTAATAACACTATATGGTGATAATGTAATACGGGTGGAGCTTGTTTCAATTCCATATAACCAATTGGAAGTCATCCACCCTACCAAGGAAGAGGTGAACCCCATCAACAATAGAAACTTAAGCACTCCCCAATCGATAGGATCAATGGGCCACACACCATCCAAAGGGTATGAAAGCTAATTAAAGCTAATAAGATCCACCTACAGATATAAACAAAAAATTCCTGCTCAATAGATTCAAACTGAAAACCACTTCGGGCTTCCAAAACCACTCAATAAAAATTTGCTTGCACTAGCACACTGAGACAGAGATCCCTCCAAAGAAGACCCATGAGCTACACCATGTCTCCCTGTGACACCATAGAATACAATCCTCATGCAAAAGCACAAACAGGTAAGAACTAATGACACCATAGAATACAAAACTTATGCAAAAGCATAAACTAAAACAAGCTATCCGTAGGAAATCCAAATATTCAACTCACATCCACCAACAGATTCATCAACTCAAAGGAAAGTGTAGAAAAAAATAGAAGAAAAAGACCCTGCACCAACCAGCCTTCACCATCCGAACCAACCCTGGCATGCGAGAGAAGGAACCCAGAGGCCCTGGATAACCAGGGCACCATCCAAGGCCGAGTAAAAAATATACCCATGAAAAAACATCTCCACTCAAGGAGGAAAGACCCAAAAGACAAGCGGGTCCTGCATTGAAAACACCCAGCCAAACTGAGCAACCGCGACGACAACACTCCCCACAAAAAGATCTGGAGAAAGGAACTCTGCAACCGAAAATACCAATCAACCATCCGAGCAACAAGACCCTGACTTGGCAACAACCAAGGAAAACAACCAATAGCTACTGCAACAACAACACCCCACATTCACCCCAGTAGGTTTGGTTCAACCATTGGTCTGATCCCTCCCCCAGGGACCCCAATCGAATATTCAGTGGTATGCCGAAACCAACAAGAAAAGCAGAGCTGATTGACCAAGATCCCTAGCAAGCAACCAACCCAAGAGGACCCACCAAGCCAAGTAGGTCAAGAACCAAATAGGGGACCACCAACCAAAACCATCCACACTACAACCAAAGCCCCAAATCACCCCCATAGGTTGGGTCGACATGTAGCTCTTTCCCCCACAGGGAACTAGCTAGATCTACAATGACTTACCACACCCATAAGAGATCCAAAAATAACTAGCAAGGTCCCCTGAATAGAAACAAACACCATCATCCACCACCAAAGTAGAGCATACTATCCTTAAAGAACAACCAGAAGGAAAACAAGGGAGTGCAAGGACCTCTCGCTCAAAGGGAAAAGCATGAAGGAGCTGGAGCGAGAGGCCTCAAAAATAAATTAGAACATAATTAATGATGATAATGATTTTATGAAATTATTTTAATCATATGGAAAAACATATTGTTCATATATTTTTTAAAATAGGACCAAAATGATGGTGAGGTAAAGCAATTTAAAAACCATGAGGCTTCTATGTTACCACCCTCTTGTCAAATTATTATTTGTAACCTAGAAACAAAAATTTATTTTAAAATCTATTTGTATTGGAGGTCAATTTAGGAATGTATGTGTGTATCCAATCATGGCAAGGATATGGTGTTACTAAGACTACTAAAACTAATATTTCTATGACCACCTTAATACATTTAATTATTTAATAGTTTTGAGTCTTTGAAAATTTCAAAAGTTATTAATAAAGATAAATTGGAATTGGTTCCAACCCTTGCAATATACATTAACTTCTAATTTAAACTTTAATTTTATAATATAATGAAAAACACAATAATATCTACTTTAGTATATGAATTTGGGGTTGATCATGTAAAATTTGGGAGAGAGAAATTAGAATGTGGTTTACAAACACAAACAAAAAATAAAAAGAAGAAAACACTAAAGAAAGAGAATCAAGGGTTCCATTATGATAGAGGACAAACTATAATAGTTTAGATTGGGTAAACAATAATACTCTATGATTTTTATTTATTTATTTTTAATGGGTTATATAGTATTGAAATGAGCCCCACAAATATTACATCATCACCACATGGTGGTATTACAACAAAACTTGGATATTATCCATGTATCATTTGGTAAGATCCAAACCTGGGTCTCCTTAAAATTTTGAGAAATCTAACTAGTTGAGCTAATGTCACTTGATAATCCTCCATTAGCCCATAAATTTATAAGTTGAATCATGTTGAATCATGCATATTCCTCTATAGCATGCAATCATGTTGAATCATGCATCTAGATTTGTAAGTTGAACTAGAGGATTGTATGCATACATGGTTTGGTCTTGTTTATAAGAAATAAACTTATTAATTATGCTATCCCAAAGAACCCTATGTGCTTTTAAGGTCAACAAATATATTATTGAATGTGAGCTATGAACATGAGATTATATTGAAGGGTAGCCTGGGGTTACCAAATATCTACATGGATTAAAGTGGTAGCTTATCCATGCCAAATGTTGTAGGAGAGGAATAGAGAGATAAAGCCTCCTATAAATACATGCTAGAGTAATCTAGGATTCTTTGAGGTTAGATGAGGAAATAATACTAAAATGTATTCTACAAATATGGGCATATTCTACATTTATATACCTCACATAGTGAGGATGTTAGGAGCTCAAATGTAGATGTAGGTGTTTTTGCATGCATCTTTATATCAATATATGTTATTCCTATGAATTATGCTATAGCAAGTGTGATTTATCTAAAGAGGGATGTTATCACTAGAATCTACCAAAGTATATTGGGATTATCCAAAGAAGGGTGTGATGCATAGAGATCAATTTTATTGGAGGTGTTAAAAATAAATGCAAGTCCATGTGAGTTATCCTATGTCTATATGTTATTCATTTTGACCTTAAAACATGGATTCTATCTATGTATTTTGTTGATACTATAAGAGGGATGAGAAAGCATGTAAACTATTATGAGTAAGGTGTTCCCAGGTTCTTACCTTCAAGATGAGTATTTTTAGTTCATGAAAAATATCTATGTTTGAGGTATACATTTGAAAAACATAACTTAGGTCTTTCTAGACCTGTTACCACCTTTTCTCCTTTTAGAGTAAACTAAAATAACAACAAAACCTAAATAATACCAACTGATTATACAAAATATTCATAAAAATAATGATGTAGGAATATAAGACCCTAAACTATATGTAATATTGCTTTAATAATGATAGAAAGTAAATATTATTCTTCTCCTTTTTGAGTAAGGGTTAAAGAAAATATGCAATGCACAAATTTCTAACTACATAGATTTTATCCTCTTCTTGTAAATGTAGCTATTATATGTAATCCATGTTGATCAATCTAATTTTATCTTTATTAATTATATATTTACTTATTTAATGTAACCAATATATCTTTTCAAAGTGCACCTCTATCACTACATAGGCTAAAGCATTGTAGTGATTTTTATCATGCTAGAAGTAGTGGAACTTTTATGCAAACCCTAAAAATTTGACTAAAGTAAACAATAATCAATAGAAAATATAAATAAAAATAGATATAGGCTTACACTTTAGAAACATAAAATGAATTAGATATTAAATGGAAGTTATGTTATTTTATGGTGTTGCTAATTATGATGCTTCATGTCTTTATTCTATTTCTTAACATTTATTTATTGCTCCATGTGAAAGACTTGGATAGATGCATAATCCTAAATGGGTTAGATATTTTAGGGATCTACCTCAATCAAATCCATTGTTCCTAAAACAAATAGGATATAAACCTTTGGAAAAAAATGTAAGATTGATATTTTTAGTTATGTCTATAGAAGAATTAGCGTAGGAACAACACTAGTGATAACACTATAGTGCTAATGATGGCATACTAGTATATCTATTCTATTGACAATGATGACTTTAAAGGTAAAATAAAATCTCTATGAGAAGATAAAAAGGTTAAAAGAACAAAGTAGTTTTTAACATTCACAAGGCCATAGGCCATATTGTACAACCCTCATACATGATGTTTTTTACCCATTATATGGTTATCCAACCATACTTCAATTACAAAAGCATAGAGTACAACCCAACCCCCACAAGATTCAAACCTTGAACCTTTATTCAAAGTTCCAATGTTCCAAAGGATTGATTATAAAAACCTTGAATATGATTGCAATTACTATTATTAATATTATATCTAATATAAATAAAGGTTTAATATACAATAAGATCATAAAACATGAAAACTTATCATATGATTTTTTGAGAATGCATAAAAAATATTTTTACAAAAAAAATAAGGAATTTAAAATAACTCAAATGAAGACCAGGAACAAATTAGGTTTAGTGTTTCCCCAAACTATGTTATGTTGAACAAAAGCTTCTACTTTGTGCATGTAGAAGCAATATTTTATAAATATAACTAATAATAACATTATGGCACTAACAATAACATGCATGTAACTCTAGTGTTATTATTATGAATCCTAAAAGATATTTTTCTAATCCAAAATCTATGAGAATACTAATTATCTATTTCTTATATGATTATTTAAAACTAATATCCTAAATATTAGATTAACATATAATAACGAATGTCTAACCTAATGTAAATAGGATCAATATGATGATCGGTAAACCAAGAAAATATGAAAGTAAAGAAGGATTAAAATTGTTATCATTTATCCAAGGCATAAGTTGAGGTGATCCTTATGCAAGTATGGAGATTTATTGTTATGATGGGATATCCTTGATACTATAAATATTTTGGCATAGCCTCGATATCACTTGTGCAATATTCATACAAAATTTAAAGGAATTTTGGTAGCACTTGGTTATGATTTCTTAACATGCCTTAGTTACCACAAGAGGGCTAATTTTAGAAGCTTTAAGGGTTGGTATAGTGTTTTATTAGAAAACCCATTGATTGATAGATTTGATTTATAAGTCATTGTATGATTGATTAGATTTACTTGGTTCAAAATTACTAGCTCTATGCCTATTAAGATTACATTTGATATATATGGACTTGAGTGGAATATATTTAATAGTTCTAGCATGATGAACTATGTGACAAACTAGTTAGAATTGATTGGATTGAGATAAACTAGATTTGCATGAGTAGATAATTAAAATGAAAATTGAGTTTTAGTTGTATGATTGGCAATGAAGATAATTTCATGAGATTAACAATGCTATTCATGCTCAAAGGAAGCTATTATTAGATAAGTTTTTATTTTTATTTTTCACTTATATCATGGTAATAGCATGGCATAAAAATTACAACAATACTAATGCTCACTTGGTGCTAGTATGAAAGGGAAGATTGATGGGATGGCTTGGAAAAAATGGTCATGTTAAAATTTGAATAAAAACATTGGTCCATAAAGAAAAATCACTATGGCGCTAATGTTTCTAGGAAAACGCTTATGATATGGACACTTAGGAATTTTTTTAGTGAGTTTAACTTGGTATTTTACTTATGAATTTTGATGTCTGTGATCATTTAATGTTTTCATTAGTTGTATTATAGATTTATTGATAAAAAATAGGTATATATGTTTTCTATTTTTATATGCATTCATCAAATGATGAATGTTTTCAGAATTAGCCTGCATATATCAAACCTGTGATGAATTATTTATTTATTAAATTGTTTTTATGTTTTATGTTGGGTAATAAATTTTAGAGAAAATTTGTTTGTGATACAAAATTTACCTTTATGATGGTACTAAATGTTATTGTATTTATGTGTGCCTCCTTAAGTTTTCCAAACTTTTTTTAGCTTGAATGAGAAAACTTGACCTAACTAACATGAACATAAATAAAATAGTGAGAAAAATAATTTTTTGATGAAATATAATTGATAGTGAATGCTTTACCTTAGTAGGTTATTGAACTATAGGATACGGTGCAACCTTGAAAATCAAGTGTGACAAGGCATGGCTGGAGGCAATAATGTGGACACAACACTAGCTATTCCAATAGGCACTAACACTATAGTTGATTATCTATAGCCTTTAGATTGATCAAGACAAGAACATGGTAAAATACACAACTTAGATTGGCACCAACAATAGTGACAACCAGTTTATGGAGTTTTTCTTAGACTAGATGGTAGTAATATAGTAGGTGCACAATGTTGAGCTAATGAGGCTATGCAAAAATATCACATAACTATAAGAGGACTTGGGAATAGAGGTGGTATAGTCTACACACTATTAAACTAAATATCATGTATTATTTCCTATTGACCATAGACTAAATTTATTGACCTTATTGAGATCAAGGATCCTTACACTCACATGCCCTCCCACCATTCATAGAAGTCAATAATAATGCCACCATATATGGATGAAGAGGAAGAGTAGTCTTAGGTACCATATCCTACACATAAGAAAACATATCCCATGAAGATATTATTGTGCTATATGATGATGCATCATGTGATGTAACAACATTATTTTAACAATATTTATTATTATTTTTTGTTCATGACTCTTGAATTTGTATGTATGTATGTTGTTTAATTATATGTATATTTAGAAAATTTGAATTTTTATATATAATTATGATGATTGATGATCAAATGATGTGAAGTTATGTGATGTATATTTTATAGATAATTATATTGGTTGATGAAATTTGTAAAGTTTTTCGATGCTTATAGAAATAGAATATATGTACATAATAATCTTATCCACGAGAACTTTTAAGATGTGCCTTATAATCCTTTTTATGATACAATATTATACAAATATGTACAAACAAGATATATAGAGATGACTTTTTAATTCATCATTTAGGTGTTGTTATGATATAAATATTTACAAGAGAGATGTACTCAAGGGGATCTTAGATGTGCCACATAGGTTTTGTTATGATACAATATAGATACAAATATATTAAAAAAATATGTGCCCAAGAGGACTTTATATGTGCCTTAAAGGCTTTTCTATAATTCAAATATTTATAAAAGAGATGTCCCAAGGGGGACTTTAAATGTGACATATAGGTGTTGTTATGATATAGTTTATGATATAGATATATACAAAAAATATGTGTCTAGGGGACTTTATATATCTTGTAAAGGATTTAGATATGTCACAAGGGTTGTATATATTTCATAAAGGATATGGATGTTCCATGAGGGTTGTAAAAATGCCAAAGATTTACATATATTCCTAGTAAGGATGTGTGCTCACAAATGGCCTATTGGTGGAGTTATGCTTGATGGGGACCATGAAACTATCCTATAGGGGTGTAGTGCTCACTGATAGTCAAAAGCATAGTGTAACCCAATAGGGGTGTAGTGCTCATTGATGGTTAAAAGTGGAGTGCTACCCAATAGGGGTGTAGTGATTGTAAAACAGATGCGTGATGAATAAAAAATAGAGTAAAATTGTGTGTGTGTGTATGTATGTGCATGTGATAGATAGAATATAGATAGATGAGAGTGAACTCGATGGAAAATGAGTGTAAAGTCTATGGAATTGTATTATATTAAAAAAGGGTTATAGAATATCCGTTTTATAGATCTACCTTAGAAGGCTATAAAAAAATGGTTCAACATGGTGAATACCCATTTTCTTGAAGTTAACTATTGACTACGTCCTAGATTCATCTTCTAATGATGCTCAAGGGATGGTGGGTCTACTACAAGTGTGCCACCATTAGTAAAACCATCCTCTAAACCTATCTAACCTAGTAACTTTATTTCTATTGGAAATACACTCTGACCAAAGTTACACCCTACCTAGTAACTAGATTGGGTCGTTGAGTACTTAGCTACCGAGATTGTATTAATATTTTTTGGATATGTTAGTAGATGATGTTTTCTTGTGGTTGAAACAACTCTTGGTTGATGTCAAATTTTCTCATGTACCTATCAAGACCTATCAAAAGAGGATACAAGGGGGTACAAATAGTATAGTTGTCATGATGATTTTATGGATGTGTTGGTAGATGTATTTCTGATGTAATTTTGGCAAAGTTATTTTATGTTGAATGATATGGATGGTATTAGGAGGAAAAGCACTCTTATTTATAGATTTTGGAGAGCTTAGGGGGGTGAGGTGTCCCTTATGAGGTGGAGTGTGGTTAGGGTTAGGTCCTAACCATGGTGAGGTTAGAGGGGTGAGGTGGAAGGTGAGTCATCCCCTCACATACCCTAAAGAGGAATCTCCTAAATATCTAGAAATATCTAGGTGTACACATGTGTGAGAAAGGGTTAGGGTTAATCCTGGTTAAGTAAATCCTAGGTTAGGTTATGGTTAAGTTAAGTATTTTTTAATGTAACATCCCTCCAAAATTTAGTTTTCACCATACTTATTTCATCTACAAGGGTGAGATACTATTGATTAGTTTGTGATTGTAGGAACATGTGACTATCATAGAGAAAGTAAATCAAGATAAAGATACCTCATCCTATTGGTAGATGAAGAGCACTAGTAAAAAGGTAATATGGGGGATATGATGAGCAGTGGGGTATTTGCACTTGTTAGGTATTAAGGATACTACTAGCAATACACCCATCCAACGGTCCATGTAGATGCATTCATGTAGTTGCATTATAGGGTTTTGTGTGTTTTTATTATGGGCTATATTTAAACATTTCTTTTATAATTATATATATAGGAATAATAATAAAAATAATAAATAAACAAATGAAATTATAAAATGTAATAATAATTAGTAAATAATCAAAATAAAGCAATATATATACGAAAAATATAAAAAATAATATATATATATATAATCGATAATGGTGAAATGGAATGACAAACCCATGTCCAAATAGATGAACCACTTGGCAATTTTTGGGCTGGAACTTTTGCATGAACTTTAAAAATGTAAAGTATAGTGTTATCATTTTATTTTATTTTATTGGATGGGAAAGCTTTAGGATCTCATATTGGAACTGGAATATTCAAATTTTTGTTGGTGATCTCGTAACAAATAAGGAGTAATTAGATTATTTTTAGGTCAGGTCTTTGTGTAAATTTCTATTGATCTACTGTATGAAGATTGAATAATGTTGTGCTTTTGGAATTAAGTTGATTTAATTTTATTTGATGATATATTTGTATCTATTTAAGAATGGAATTTTTAGTGTAATTGGAACTGGTTTGTTAACTAAAAACCAGAGTAAAGTAAATGAATGAATTATAGATAATTTAAACTTTGTTTTTGTTTATAAATTTACAAATATTGTATGCATAGTATGTTAGCTTGAATTCATAATTTAGATGGTCGCTCTGAACCCCTCATAAGACATTAGCTTGTCATTCCTTGTTGCCATGGGAAATTTGGTTCACCATCGAAGCTGTTTTGGTAATATTACCTGACAAAAATATGTGTCTGGTAGCATCTTCAAGATGGTAGTGGTGTCAAACGTCATCACCGCACCTAGTGCTGAACTATCCATCTAAACCTTATTTTATGTAAATATCCTAATTGATGATGTGCTGGTCTACATATGGAATTGGATTAGAACTTATCACTATTGGCTCTTATCTTGACTATGATGTACCTTATCGGCATTGAATATTTAATCAGTCTAGTTAGATACCACTTCAAAAAGTCCTTGATACATTTGTTTATATGTTTTTATAGAATGATGATCTTAGAAATAATTTTGCTATATATCACTTGTTCCATTTTATGATTATACATTGTTTGTCATAAGGAGACTAGATGGAAACCTATTCAATTCAGGATTTATTCTGTTAATTGTTGTGATAATTGTGTTTATTTTAAATATAAATATAGCTTCTTTGTAAGAGAGGATTTGAGTCGTATTCAAGTTATTTTATATAATATTGGTGGGAGATAGCTACTATCAAAATATTTTTCCAGTGTATAGTTATGTCAAAACATAGTAAACCTTCAGTGGTTTTTAAGGTATTCAATAATTTTTTGTAAATGGTAAAGCAGAAAGTTGTCACTTTAGTGGTTTGTGAGGTATTCAATAAATTTTATTTGTAAATGGTAAAGTGGAAAGCTATCACTTTAGTGGTTTGTGAATGAAAATGTAAACATTCTCCTTAGATATTATTAAATGAGCAAAGGGTCACTCGACAATGTAAATCTATAAGCCTAATTGTTTAGTTGTACTCGCCACTCTTTAAAACTGTCCACCAACAACGTTGTTGAACTCAAGGTTTTGTATTTGTAAAATGCTATGTCATCATTTACGCTATAGAGTTTCTATTGAAACAATCGAGACACCTAAAAGAGAGAGTTATAATACTACGTTTGGTAAGGTTTAGATAACATTTATTTTCTCACATAGGTGTCTACCATCATAAGGAATAAAGTTGTGTTTTTAATTCATTCACTGGTAATGATATAGAGGATGTACCACCTTGTTGTGTAAATGAAAACATTAGAAACTATCTTTCAATGGCTGCTTTTGGTAGGAAATCAATTCTAGATGAAACTTGGGCAGAGAACTCTAGAAGTAAATTTTTAGACTGCGTTGGCCAATAGTTAATGTTGTTATAAGAAAATAAACCACTTTTAACATTAGTACCTCATACTTGCACATACATTTAATTTTTGTCGAAGATTTAAGAGCTAAATTTGTGCTGGTACAATAATCAATTTATTAAATTTCGTAGGAGGAAATTATGTTTGACAATTTTAATAATTGCACCTGCTTGTACTCGAGCTACATTCCCTACGCTATAAATTTGATAATTGGTCCATATTATATTGAATTTTAAACCTTCTAAACCATCTGTTAAACTTTAAAACCAGTATAGTTGAGAAACATGTTCATTCACTCTTTAAAGGTAGTATAAGGTACACATAATTTTATAAATGTAAGTTTACGTGCTATAAGCTGCATATAATATGTCAACCTTGAATCATGTGCTGCGTAGGTTCGCCAATCTATAATTTTTCCTTTATAAGTATTTAACTTCCTCTTGTAATCATTTCAAACACAAAGGTGTAGATATCAAACATAGTTACAATGCTATAAAGCCAAAATTGCCCTCGATGTGACCTTTTAGAAATATTAATTTATTAAACCTTTATTATCCTACAGTGGTTTATGGTCATATAATAAAATGTGAAATCATGTATTAAATTTGGACTATTGTATTACACGCTTTATGAAGTAAGGTTTAAATGGCCCAATAAACTTTATGGCAAGAGAATTTAATTTTGGTAGTTAATTTTAAAATATTTCATAATTATGTTAAAGTCACTTTTTGCAAATGATAACATGAGTAATCATGATATATTTTAGAGAGACGAGAATATGCTTATTTGATATATTTATATATAAATATTTTGCTTATTGGGAATAAAGTAGTTCATATGTAATATTTAAAAATATCTTCTCTATGGTAGTAACCTTATTATTCGGATTAAAAAAATAATTTAAAAAAATAATAACTGTTGAAATTTACAAAAAGCAAAATATTTATATCATTAAAAAATCTGATAGATTATTCAAAGACCTTTTTTTCTTAAACCAACCAAAACCATCGGGTAGGATGGTATAAATATGAAACCATTAGGAAGGGATGGGTTATAAAGTCAGTAGTTATGAAAATGATAGTTACTTGATATAGGGATAGTTGCATTCTTGTTGATAAGGGACAAGGCAAGAGGTAAAAGAGGATGGAATGGGACATCACTCTTAGACTGTTACCTAGAAAATTATAGTGAGAGTGTTACTTGTCCTGGTCGGTTGAGTTAACTCAACAACGTAATGGAATGGGACATTACGTTGTCAATCGTACCAAGGTAAGCAAAACTCGGTCCCAAGCCAAGGTATTGGTGGACCCTAGGTAAAATCCATAGAAGGTGTAAATTTATGTAGAACATGACATGTATACACTACTCCTTGCATGACTCTAGAGAAATCATGCTAAGGAATAGGGAAGTTATGCATCCAAACTCTAGGTGAAATGGGCCCTAGAGGAGAAACCCCTTGTCAAGAACTTAGAACTTAGGACGAGTGGATAAGTTCTTAAAAGGTATTATACTATGGTATTTGGTCAATCTCAGAATCCTATGGGTGATTGTATGTAGGATCTAAGATCCCATACGAGGATGTTTTTACATGCCTAGTAATGTTAATAATTGGATGATCAACTAATTAAGATCAAAAATTTTACTATGTGTTATCAGTAGGAAGGATTGGATGGACAACCAAGTTGGTAGGACTTGTGTTGTTACATTTAAATAAATTAACTAAGTGATGGGTGCACACATGTGTGAGGATGAGATTAGTGTTAATATTGATTAATCCTAACTAATCATGTGTTTAAGTCATAAAGTGCACTTTATCATAAAGTAACTTTAAATCAAGGTTAGAGTTACCATGATTAGACTTTTTGAAGGTGGTCACATGAGAACCATGATTAGGTGTAGGAAAGGGCTTAGATGGCCTAAAGGGGCTTATGGATAGCCCTTTTGTGAATATAAGGTGCTTTGGGACTAATTATTATAATTCTATACCATTTGCAAATTAATTAACCATGAAGGATGAATAAGCAACCATGTGCGACTTTTAGGTGTCTACATTTACCCCTTTTTGTATTGTAGTGTGTGAAGACACAAGGTAGTGCAAAAATTTGATGACACCAGAAGATGATTTGGTTTTGGAAAGAAAAGAAGAATTGGTGATGGAATATTGTGGGTTTTGTCATGCCATGATGATTTTTGAGGGAGTAGATGTAAGATTGCCTTACTGTCATGATCAATGTGAGGTGCCCCAATTGTGGAGGGAGCAAATGTCCTTGAAATTTTTCCTTTGATACTTCATTGAGCTTGATTTGATTTGATGAACTATCTAACCCTAGGTAGGTTTTTCTCAGGTGCTTCATCCATGAGTGGTCTTATGACTACCAGTATTGGAGAAGGAAATCCATGATCAACCTAAAGACTCAGGTATTTTGGTTTGTCAAATATTCATTTGAATTGGAGTTTTGATGAGAAGAGAAATTTTTCTTTTGTGTTGCCCCAACGAAGGGCGTAAAATGATCTTTGGTAAAGGTTCTTGGATAAACACAATTTCTAGTATTGAGTGTTTGGTTATTGATCATGTGTAAAGTGGATTTTGTGAGATGTCTACCCCCTCAAGCGATGAGGTGATGAGAGGTGAAAATGAAGTGATGATGAAACACTTGATAAATTGATTAATGAAGTGAGAAAAGTGATGAAATGGGATGAAAATGAGAGAAGTATGCAGCAAGGGTATGTTGGAGAAGTGGAGAATCACTTGGTGGATATTGGGGTAAATTTTGATGTATTTTTGACTTGGTTGTTGGGTATCTAGCGACTAAAATGTGTCGTTTGGTACCTAGCGACCGAAAGGAATCTTTGGGTACCCAGCAATCGAAGCAAGTATAAAAAGGGTGATCGTGAGGTGTGCACATCATTTATGCACCTACGGATTTCCAAAATAGAGTGAGAGGAGAGTGAGTTGAGGATAATTTGACATGAAGTTCTACTAGAATTGTGATGCAAGGGGTGAAATGGCAGGTCAAATTGGACATGGTGGTGAGTGGGTGGTACAGGTAAGTCAATTTCGGACTTGTACAATGTGAATTTTGGAAATTTTAAAAATAACCTTAGGGCATTTTTATAGATGAATGAAATGGAATGAAAATGTAGATGTAGAATTATATGCATATGAAAGTGAAATTGCATCAATGTATATGTATGTGTGCAATATTTGTTGTGTGTTTCTATTTTTTTTACTATTGTGTGTGAAAACTGCATGTTTTTTAGAAGCATGTGTGTGAAATACTTTTTTTACATTTTTTGTGTTCTTGTGAGCTATTTTGTGGAAAAGTGTTGTGATGTGTGAGAAAATTGGCCAAATGGGTGTCCAAAAATACCATTTGTTTTTGTTTGTGTGATGTGGCACATTTTTTCAATGTGCATGAATGAGAGTGTTTTTGAACTGTTTTGCATGAAATTTTGTTATGTGTGGACAAATGAGCCAAATGGGTATCCAAAAATACCATTTGTTTGTTGATGTGTGATGTGGCACATTTTACGGTGCGCTTGCATGAATGTGTGTTTGAGACATGTGAGGATGGATTTTGTGTGAAATTTTATGAGGGATGGGCAAGTGAGCCAAATGGGTATCCAAAAATACCCTTTGTTTGCCCATGTGTGATGTGGCACGTTTTATGGTGTGCCTGTATGAGTGTGTGTTTGACATGTGTGGGAATGTTGTTTGTGAATTTTTTTGCCATGGGGAGCAAAATAGGCAAATGGGTATCCAAAAATACCCTTAACTCTCTAGTCGTTGGGTACCCCATGACCCGATTTGATCGCTGGTACCCCACAATCAAGAGATTGTGCTGAAATTTTTATGTTTTTGAGATGCCACTGGGATGAGGGCATAGAGTGCATGATTGTATGCATGAATTGAGTGTTTATTTGTTCTGTTTTTGTGATTGTGTACTAACAAAAAGATGTGTGTGAAATAGGCACCAATGGAGATTGATCTATGACACCGATTTCATCCAATGTTGGAGGGCCTAAGGGAGGACATTGGGGATGTAGACCTTCAATGGGTGTGAAATGTGGGGTTACATGGAGTGTATCAGATGAAGGTGATACACTGCAATCATACCTATGTGGAGGTATTGTGTGAGCATTGGGATCCTGATCATAACACCTTCCATCTCCTAATAGGGGAGATGATGATTACATTGGAGGATGTGTATAGGATATACATGTTACCTATGGAGGGCTTGACTATGATCGGTATAGGGTATAAGCAATGGGAGATGATGTTGTGATGGTTGTTGGGTGATAGGTGGAAGGAGGTGAGAGTATCGAGTGATGGAGTGTACTACGAGCAGTGTTGGTAGGAGGGGAGGATCACTCTGAGGCACTTGGTGGCTATGATGCTGATAGCCAACCATGTGATGCTAGATGTGTTGGGATATCAATTCCCATGGAGGTTTATGGGTGTATTATGTGATATGGTGCACCATGGGTATCAATATGCATGGGTACCAGCTTTGTTGGTGTAGACCTACAAGGAGTTGCATAGAGTGAGGTAGGATGGTCAATGGACTGTGGGAGTGGATGTGCTCCTCCAGGTGTGTGGATGGGAGCACATTATGGTAGAGATACCTGAGGGGCTATTGTATAGAGTTCATGAGTTTATGGGTACATATGTACCCTATGCACTGCAATGGTAGATGGATATGGAGGAGCGACTATATAGGCCACATGAGGAGAAGGGCCTATATTATTGATAGGTATTCAACCAGTTAAGGTCAAAATATATTTGTTGGTGATCTTGGATGGAAGCACTTGATTAGGATGAGATGGATCACAAGCTAATATGAGTGAGATAGGAATATTGGATGATTATATGGGAGGCAACTTATGTAAAGTGGTTTCCATTTAGTCATGTGTTATGATAGTTTAGATTGTGATAGGAGGTACCATAGGCACCTATCATGATTAGGTAGGTGAAGGGAGAGCTCGGGTGGACACTAGTAGTTATGTCCCTTGATATAGCTATGGATGTTGATATAGATATCCATGATGCATATGATGCAGGGATCACCCTAAGTTATGAGGTATGGTGGGTGACTCAAAGTTGAAATCCAAGAGTAGACATGATAGACATATTTATAGAGGTTGTATAAGTTGGGGTAGGGGGTGGCTTGGGGTGGATTAGAGGTGATGTCAAGGGTGGAGGAGGTAGCCCTGGAGGATCTCCCATGGTAGGAATGAGTAGTCCTCAGTAGACGATGATAATATTAGTTAATGTTGAGGTGTGGGACCTAGTAGTCCTTATTAGATAGCGATGGGTTCTAATTATGGTGTTAGGGAGAGAGTGAGGAGGAGTCGAATGGTGAGATGCTATACCAAGTGTGGTAGTGGGTGGAGAGGGGTGACATCCCCACAGATATGTGGGAGGATCCAACCATTTGTCCAGAGGGGTTAGGTGCCCTTAATCCAAGTAAGATATACTTATCTATTTATCTATGCAATATCATAAATACCTATGAGTACATTGACATGTTGCAAGATAGAATATAGTAGGTGGAGAATGAGCTGACCCATAAAGAGATAGCCTAGTCATAGGAGCATGCCACCCTGATAGGAGAGATGGATGACATAGTGATAGGGCACCTAGAGGCTGAGAAATGTGGCCTACATGATAGGGCAAACATAGACTATGGAGGCCAATGTGGGGCTATTACAAGAGGAGGTCGCACTAGAGTGAGCTTAGAGGGAGGACATGGCGGTCAATGTCACTTGACTATGAGAGATAGCCACACAGAGAGAGTCTCTAATAGCGAAGCTAGAGCATTTATGATATGAGACTGCTTAGGAGAAGATACAGTTGGAGGCCATAGTAGCATGGCTATAGGAGGAGGCTACCCAGGAGAGGACCCAAGTGGAAGGTCTTGAGGTCAAGATGGACGTGATGCACCATGCTAAGGAGCACATGGAGGGTTTATTATTTTGAGAGGGGAGGAGGGTGCACCTATTGGAGGTACATTTGGTAGCCCATGGGATTAGCATCCCAGAGATTTTAGAGTCAGGATCATGATCCCACTGGAAGTAGGAGCAGGTGATCAAAGAGACAACCATAGGCGAGCGGGATCAAATCCTAGCCATAGCAATCAAGGTGGATCAAGGAGAGTAGAGGAGCCTCCTACCCCATGAGAGGGGAGTGGGGAGACACATGATGAGGCATAGAGTTGAGGTAGCCTATGGTATTGTATTATTTTGTGTTTTGTTGATGTGGTGAGAGTGCCACTAATTTTGTAGATGATAGCCCAATGTGGTGATGTACGATCAATGTAGCCTATGGGTGATGAGATTATGTACCGTGTACACATATTTTTGATATATATAATGATGATTTTGTTATGATTATATATTGTGTGTGTAATGTGTATGATGTGATGAATACAAATGATGTATGTGATGTATGCATTTGATTTGATTGACATGAATGATGCAAATGATGTATGTATGTGATGTGAAACACAAATTATTGAGTATGTATGATGTGATTTGATTCAGGATAAATGTTAGGTAAGATGAACCCAATGATTTCATGAAGATGCACAGATGAATGTGTGCCAATAGAAGATAGCAAAATGTGTGCATATGTGAAATATGAGAATGTATCAGGTGATTAGTTGTTCATGTTGCATTTGACTTGTCTCACTTTGTGTTGCAAGGCCAAAAAAAAATGAATGGGGTTGTGAACTAATGACCCAAATATGCAATGGGTAGGTATGAAGTGCATGAACTGACGTGCATGTATAAGAAACACATGAATGAAATGTATCTGAGGATGATGTGTAACCATAATGAAGAGACACTTGTTATAAGCAGAGGTAGTGGTGATGTTGTTTGCCCCTAATTATGAAGCATGAAAAATTTTTAAAAGAGTTTCTAGACACTCAAACAACATAGTGTGAACAATCAAACTCATCTAATAGTCATGCAATATCCTGTAGATATCTGGACTAGCCTAACTAAATCTAAGTCTATCATGGACCTGTGTGTGCACATGATGTTCATTTATCCATTTTGAGGGAGTTTGGACTAACCCATTGTAAACTTAGCCAAAGTAGCTAGCTCATCCACAAGCATGCAATGATATGTACAAGAGAAGGTCACTAATGTGACAGATGTGTCACCACTTGTAAGACTATTCCACTACCAGGAAGGCTCTTGGAGCCTATTGTTGGTGATGAAAATCACCCCGTGATGTTATTTTGGACCTAAGGACCAAAGGGATTCAAGCATTTTGATAGTACTCTTGGAGGTATTTCCTTTTTTTTTTATTCCTCTCTTCCTTTTGTTTCTTTTTTTGTGGTGCTCTTTTTTTGGGCGTTGTCTTTTTTTTCTATCCATTTTCTATTTTTCTTATGCTTGTCCCTTTGTTTATCCCCAGGTTTATTTTGATCACACAAATGATAGGATGAGAAAGGAAAATCATTCGCTAAATGGTAAGGCTTACGCAAGGTGTTGTCCTCCCTAGACTCAAAATTTTCTTAAGATGTAAAATGTGAGTGGTCCATGAATGACCTGAATTCAACTAGGGGTAGCCTTAAAATCTTGTAGAACTTGATGATGTTTGATACAAATTGATTAGACTGACTATGAATGGTTGAGCAACAAAAAATCTTCCCATTGTCATGCAACTAAGAATAGGATTGGACACCATGGCAGTCATGCTAGCAAATATGATTTTAACTCCTCAAAGTAGTACTATATGCAAACAATGGGTGGTCGATGCACAAAAGGGATGTGGACATGATGATGAACAATGTTGATACTATGATATGTACAAGAGGACCTAACATAAAAAAAATGCCTAAAATGCATGGTGGTAGATGACTGACATATGTGTGAGAGACCCAATGCAAGTGAGATAGGCAAATGCAAGGTGGTGTGTCCTAATATGATGTCCGATGTGTTGGACATGATCATGTAGGTGTATGTAGAAATGTAGTGAAGAGAATATCGATGTGTGGTAGTAGCAACCATGAGTGATATGTGTGAATATGTATGAAAGAGTGATGTGAGTAAGCCAAATGTAGTAGATGCCTTTGGAATGGAGATAATGGTGAAGTGACACCAAAGGGATTTGGTGCCTTTGGAATAAGTGGAGAAATCAAGCAAGTGCATGAGATGAACGTAAAGTGGTATATCCCCATATGATGTCCAATGTACTAGACCAAAGCAAATATATGGGGAAGAATATGCAAGCAAAGTAAAATAAAACCAATGTAAGGCTATAGCAAGTGTGAGTGAAGCATATGAATGTGCATGATAGAGTATCATGACGATGAGTAGGTAAATGTAAAATATGAGTAGGAGGACCTGATGATTGGGTAAGTAAAATAAGGGAGAAGACATAAAAAATGGAAAGAAAAGAGAGAGAAAGGAGAGAAGAAGATGAAATAAAAATGGGTAAAGAAGAAAAGAAGCTCAAATTAAATAAAAAATATGTATTCGCTCATAGCGTGACCATAAAATAATGACATAGGATGAGAAAATAAGGAAATACAAGAAAAGAAGATCACACCAAGTCAAAGGTATGTAGCTACTCAAATCATGATCGTACAACATTGAGAAGGTTCTATAGGAAACAATAGAAAATATAGAAAGGAGAATGAAGAAAAGAAGAAGAAATAAAGAGAGAAGAAGATGATATAAAACTTTTGAATCAAACCAAAGGTAGTCGCTCGAAGCGTAACTATACAACATTGATATGATTCTAGAAGAAGAGGTGGGGAATGGAAGAAAGAAGAAATAAATTAAAACAAATGTTGAAAGTGATATGTACAGTGTGAAAGAGGGGGATGAGAGAATGAAACTACCTACAATATAAGGAAATGTGGAAAGAGGGAGATGAAATTCCCCTCCTAGTATGATGAATGGGTTAGAAGAGGATGAACTCCTCCTCCCCAAATATGTACAAGAGAAGCAAATATGAAGAAAATATGATAATAAGTGAGGGAATGTATAGATGCAAAGAAATTAAAGGATAAAAATGAACACCATCAAGTAGGCAAATAGACTAAGCATGTGGGGATGTTATCATGAATATCGTGAAAGGCTAACCATAAGATCAGTGCGACTACCATATCCGTAAGAAATACGGTTATGGACCTGATGAACCTGGTGAGGTCTAGATGAAATGCTACTATGTGATCAAAGCAACATGGCATAGGATGATGAATCTAGATATGTACCTCGATGATGAGTGGAAGAGAGAGAATGATGCATGTGTTACAATTTCTCTTCATCCATCATGTTACAAACTAGGTGTTCAAAAAATGACAAGTGTTGATATCACGCCCCTACTAGTGATGATAAACACATAATTGGCGTTCATTGAATCCTTTTAGTTTCACATGGTGTGGATGGAATGTCTTGATTTTAGGTAAGACTAGGAGCCCAACTTGATACAATCATTGGAAAGTATGGGATAAGGGCTCAAGGAGAGTCGGTATATGATGAGTGGAGCATGTGGGATATGATGATCGAGTGCAAGGTGGACTAGGTAGGGATGGAATGGGTGCCTACCTAGGTTGTGGAGGATATCATGTTGGAGGAAGCAGGATGGGTGGAAGTGGAGGTATCAAAGAATATGTCATGAATGAGTGATGAGTGGATCCATGACATTTGTAATGGCTAAGATGTAACTTGATATTATCAAGATATGTCAAGATGGGTTGAAAGTCGATGGATGAATATGATCATGGATATGGTGGTGTAAAGGTGGGATGAATGGGAATTCCAGTCATGGTGTATGGTGGTTGATATAAAGTAAATATGAAGATGAATGTGTTGGAAATTTGAGTTATTTTGTGTTGTCATTGATGTCACATGGATCACATTGAGATTTTGTGGCATAAGCACTTCATAAATAATCATTTATGATATTTTGGAGAGCATGGATATTTACAGGGTTTTGTGGCACAAGAGGCATATAATATTTAATTTTTTAAATATTAAATTAATGGTTTTTATTAAAAGCAATGGTAAAGGTTTTTATTAAAACCAATGGCAAGGGTTTTTATTAAAACCTATGGAAGGGTTTTTTATTAAAACAAACAAAAAGGGTTTTCATTAAAACCATTGGAAAGGGTTTTTCATTAAAACCAATATGCTAAGACTTCTCCAAATTATGATGGATGAAAAGGTTTTCCAATAAAACCTAGGTGCAAAAAATTTCATGACAAAATTCAAAAGAATTAAGGAGACATCCCAATTCAAAGTTGAAAGGTGAATAATTAAATTTTTATTTAATAATTCTAAGTTCTAAGGTTGTATTATATTATCCGCTGACGTGCAAAGGTTGGGAAGATAAATAAATATTCATCGTTGTCATTCGAAGGTATGGAGGTGCATATAAATAAAAGGTAAAACCCTTTTTATTTAAGCATAGAGATAGCGCATGAGAGAGAGTCATCGAAATGGGAGCAGCGAAGAAATAAGGATAAAAAAACTTTTGATTTGAGAGCAAGGTCAAGTAAACAATGTGGGAAAGTGACGTCACGAAGGATCCTATAGCGCAGTTGGTAGCGCACGAACTTTGCACAAGGCATGTTCGTTGTTTGAATCCCAGTAGGGGCAAAGTGTTTTGCTAAGGAAGGCAACTTAATTTGTTTAGATTTAAAAATAGGTGAAGTTGAGTGTTTGGGATTAAATCCTAATGTGGGATAGTGCCCACATGGTAAGTACCTCATAGTGCTAGGCGAGAGGAACAAAGTTTGACTCCCACAAAGGTGTGAAGGCGTATTGATTTTTTCAAGGCATTGACGATTTTGAAGGTGTGAAGGTGCATTGATTTTTGGCAAAGCATTAACAATTTTGAAGGTGGTGAAGGCACATTAATTTTGGCAAAGGTATTAAAAATTTCAAAGGTTGTAAAGGCTACAAATTTCATAAAAAGGTATTTATCTCTAGTGCATGGTAATATTTAATATTGCCAAAGTTTTTGTGCATTGAAAATCATTTCTATTATAATTAGGGAGTCATAAGGTATTTAGTGAAAATAAATGATTGTTGTATGTGCTTAGGGAGTTATAAGATGTGAAGTTAAATATTTGTGATTGTTGTATGTGGAGTTATAATGTGTGGAATTAAAAATAAAAACATAGGTGCTTGTTGTATGTGTTAATGAAATTAGGGAGTCATAAGGTTGAAAAGTGTTGAACTTGTTATATGTCATAGTGCATGATTTAATTATGAAATTAAACTAGGAACTTGAGACCTAGTTAATTGCTACCTTGATTTGGAAGACATGCACATGAGTTAGGGTTTGAATTTGAAGACAAATTGCTTGATTATGTACCTTGGCTATTGAGAGGAAGTGGATGGATTAGAAAATCAATTTTATGGATAAAATTGATGCTTGAGTTCCATGATTGCTTTAGTGGAGTTCATTGAGAGTATTGCCATTATTGAGGAGGTTTTTGCTATTGCTTTGAGGATATTATTGTTGGTTACTTGTTAAGTCCATTGCCACTATTTGAGACCATTGAGGATATCATTTGCTAGTCACTTGTGGATACATTTGCCTTTCATTTGAGGAGATCATTGTTGGCTATTTGAGAGCTCTTTTCTTGAGGGAGTTGTGCTTGTTTCTTGAGAGCTTATTGACATTGCATGACGAAAATATTATTGAGAACCTATTGCTATCATTTTTAGATATTTTTCTTGGTTGGTTTAAGTCCTCATTGTTATTTCTTGGAGAGGTTTTCATTAGAGAGCTCATTTTCCATACATTTGAGAGTACATTATTGAGCATTATTGTTATCCATTTGAGAGTACATTATTGAGCATTGATGTTATCCATTTGAGAGTACATTGTTGAGCATTGCTATTATCCATTTGAGAGTACATTATTGAGCATTATTGTCATCCATTTGAGAGTACATTGTTGAGCATTTTTGTCATCAATTTGAGAGATCATTTGTCATACATTTTTGAGATCATTGTAGATCATTGTTGTCATCCATTGAAGAGTACATTGCCATTCATTTTTGAGCAAATTGTTGAGTATTATCATCTTTCAATTGTTATACATTGTTGAGTTCATCATTAAGCCTTGCCTTCGTTGATTTGTGGTTGATATTTGAGTGCTACTTGATAGTAATTGGTTGAGCCTTTGGGAAGGCTTTTGGGACAAAATTTCTGGACATATTTGAGATAGCTTTTGTGCATGATTTGTTGAGCCTTTGGGAAGGCTTTTGGGATAGAATTTCTAGATAGAATTGAGATAGCTTTTATGCATGATTGGTTGAGCCTTTAAGAAGGCTTTTGGGATAAATTTGTGGACATATTTGGGATAGCATTTGAGTAGGATTTTTTGAGCCTTTGGTGAAGGCTTTGAGAATAGATTTGGGACAGAATTTGAGTAGGATTGTTTGAGCCTTGTGAGAAGGCGTTAAGGCAAATTTGTGAGTAGTGAAAGAGATAGAATAGAAACAAAACATACATCAACACCAGTTGCCTAGCTGAGTAGATCAGTGGATAGCCTAGATTAGAAGATCAATAGATAGCCTAGCTAAGCAGATTAGTGGATATCCTAGCTGAGCAGATTAGTGGATAGCCTAGCTAAGAAGATCAGTGGAGAGCCTAGATAAACAAATCAGTGGATAGCCTAGATGAACAGATCAGTAGAGAGCTTAGCTGAGCAAATCAATGGATCCCACCTGAGCAGATATGGATAGCCTAGTTTTGAGTAGATCAAAGTAATCATTTGTATTGGGATAAGGATCCCTATTTCTTTGTGAAATATTATAAGGAGAATATCTTGTGGACTACCCCACATTGGGGGAACCACGTTAAATCTTGTGTCTCAATTGTGTATGATGATTTGTGCACTTGCTTACTATTTCTATCTATGTTATTAATGCACACTGCTATATTTGGTTATTGCAATTGAGGACACTAATTGATATTGGTTTGGAAAGAAAGTAAAAAGTGGGTGTTATACTATTCACCCCACCTCTTAGTATAAGCTTTTGTTCTTCAATTGGTATCATAGCAGGTTCTTTCATAAATGCTAACAGCTTAAGGGTAGATTCTACAAGAACATAGATGGCTTCACAGAATGAATCATCTACAAGTAAGGATTCACTATTTGACGGTAATAATTTTTCTTTTTGGAGCATGAGAATGAAGAACTACTTGATATCACAGGGATATGAGGTATGGCAAATGGTTGCAAAAGAGTATAAGGTTGAAGGTGATCCCGAGACAAATAAGACTATCAAGAAATTGGTTGAGATCAATGCAAAGGCAATGAATTGTATTCTAAGTGGGCTTCATGAGATAGATTTTGCAAAGGTCATGGTATGTAATTTAGCTAATGAAATGTGGACCAAGTTGCGGAATACCTATGAAGGATATTCCAAGGTAAAGTTGGCAAAACTACAAACTCATAGAAGAAGATTCGATGAATTGAAAATGGAAGATTCTGAAGATATTGTAAAGTTTTTACTTTAAGTTGATGATATTGCTAACACCATGAGAGGCCTAGGATTTTAGATGAAAGAATCAGATGTTACTAAAAAGGTTTTGAGATCACTTCTCATGAAGTATGATGCAAAGGTTTAAATGATAGAAGAAACAATGAATATCGACAAGCTAACAATGGAAGAACTACAAGGAACTCTCACAACTTATGAGATGAGGATAGATAAGCATCAAGTTCTAAAGAAACAAATTGTATTCAAATATTTAGAGAAAAATAAAGGGAAATATCTAGAGACAGATAGAGATTCAGATAATTATGAGGAAGCTAACTTCATCAAAAGGAAAAAGGACTCAAGGAATTATAGGGATATGAAGAAATTCAAATGCTACAAGTGTGGTGATTATGGTCACTATGAAAACAAGTGTCCACATGAATAAAATAGTGATGATGAAAAACAAGGTCACAGAAGAGAAGGAAAGCATACGCATGACAAAGATGACAGGTACAATCAAAGCAAGCATGAGAAGAACAATTTTTTTTGTAAGACTAAGAAAACTTTCTACATAGAAGAAGCAAATGATAGCTCAGATCACAGTGATAGAGATCACTCATATTATGAAAAGGAAGAACATCTATTCTTAGGAATAGAAGGTGAAAGAGAAAAATTCTTTGTGTGTGGTCAACGAGATCACAGATCAAGATATTGCAATGGATTTAGTTATAGTGAAGATGAAATGACATACCAAGGAAACAGGCAAATACAAAGGATTCATGAGATTTTTTTTGTTTTAGAAGAAGATAATGATCTTAGTGATAGTGAAGATGAAGAAGGGTTTTTATATGGGATAAAATAAGTAGAAGAAGAACTTCCACTCCAAATAGAAGAAGTTAAACAAGATGATATTTCAAGAAAGACATATGTCTTAGTTGATCTAAAAGAAGACTTCAATGATATCCATGAGCAACTACAAGAGGTTAAGGAGAATCTAAAATAATTGAGATGTTCCATACTTGAGAATTTTGATCCATCACATGACTCAAAAGGTCAAGATATTTTCACCGAGAAGGAAACATGTATTTTAGAGACAATAGAGATGGATGCCAGTTTGCTATTGGACACAAATGAAGAGAAATATGAAGAAATTTCCAAAGATCATATGGCTCCAAATATCCAATTTGGATCTTATTTTGAGATAGGTGAATGAATTTCAAAAGGCAAAGAAATTCTTGAAGAAGAAATCAAGGAAGAAGTTAAGGAAGAAGATTTGGATTTCACTAGAAGGATCTTTAAAGGAAGAAGATATGGTTTTCAGGGACATTGCTTCTTATGCAACAAGATTGGTCATAGAGCTTCTCAATGCAAATAAAATGAGCAACATGGTTTTGGTTTTAGAGCTACACAATTTAGAGGTCATGGTCATAATGATTATGGAAACAGAGCTTCACAATACAAGGTTCTGGAAAGGAATGGATATGGAAATGATTCCAAGAAAGAATTCAGGATATGGGAACCATTCAAAGGCTACAATATCAAGTGTTTTAATTGCAATAAATTTGGACATATTGCAAGATGGTGTAGGACTCAATTCCAGATATTTTCAAGGCAAGAAGGTCAAATAGGTTCAATACAATTAGATCAAGTAACTCATCAAGAAAAGGATATCAAAAATATGTGGAAGGAAGTTGACAAAGTAAAGGAACAATGTAATATGGGAGTAAATGTACTCCCACCCCAAAATTACTCACCTCAAGAGAGAAGGTGGTAGGGGGGCTAAGCTTAAGAGTCATATATTTTAGCCCCATAGGTGTCCCTTTTGCCATTGATGTCAAAGGGGGAGAGATTTGAGTAAGGGGGAGAGCATTGAGTTAGGGGGAGCATCCTCCAAAGAGAGCATTAAGATAGGGGGAACATCCTCTAAAGAGAACATTGAGATAAGGGGAGCAGCCTCCATAGAGAGTATTGAGTCAGGGGGAGCAACTTTGATTTTCAGAAATGGCTTTTGTAGTGATTGTGGTGATTTGAATTAGAGGTGTTTCCATCAATTGCAAAGGGGGATATTGTTGGCAATTTGAGTTATTTTGTGTTTTCATTGATGTCACATGGATCAAATTGAGTTTTTGTGGCAAAATCACTTCATAAATAATCATTTATGATATTTTGGAGAGCATGGATATTTACAGGGTTTTGTGGCACAAGAGCCATATAATATTTATTTTTTTAAATATTATATTAATGTTTTTTATTAAAACCAATGGTAAAGGTTTTTATTAAAACCAATGGCAAGGATTTTTATTAAAACTGACGTAAGGGTTTTTATTAAAATCAATGAAAATGGTTTCATTAAAACCATTGGAAAGGGTTTTTCATTAAAACCACTATGCTAAGACTTCTCCAAATCATGATGGATGAAAATTTTTTCCAATAAAACCTAGGTGCAAAAAGTTTCATGATGAAATTTAAAAGAATGAAGGAGATATCCCAATTCAAAGTTAAAAGGTGAATTATTAAATTTTTATTTAATAATTCTAAGGTCTAAGATTGTATTATATTATCCACCGACATGCAAAGGTTGGAGAGATAAATAAAGATTCATCGAAGTCATTCGAAGGCATGGATGTGCATATAAATAAAATGTAAAAACCTTTTATTATTTAAGACTAGATATAGCGCATGAGAGAGAGTCATCGAAAGGGGAGTAGTGAAGAAAGAAGGATAAAAAAAAATTAATTTGAGAGAAAGGTCAAGTAAACAGCACGGTAAAGTGATATCACGTAGGAGCCTATAGCACAGTTGGTAGCGCATGAACTTTGCACAAGGCAGGTTCGTTGTTTGAATCCCGCCAGGGAAAAGTGTTTTGCTAAGGAAGGCAACTTAAGTTTTTCATATTTGAGCACAGGTGAAGTTGGGTGTTTGGGATTAAATCCCAATGTGGGATATTGCCCACATGGTAAGTGACTCATAGTGCTAGGCAAGAGGAATATATTTTGACTCCCACGAAGGTGTGAAGGTGCATTTATTTTTGGCAAGGAATTGACGATTTTGAATGTGTGAAGGCGCATTAATTTTTGGCAAAGCATTAACGATTTCGAAGGTGGTGAAGGCACATTTATTTTGGCAAAGGTATTAACGATTTAAAATGTTGCAAAGACTACAAATTTCATAAAAAGGTATTTATCTCTAGCACATGGTAATATTTTATATTGCCAAAATTTTGGTGCATTGAAAATCATTTCTATTTTAACTGAGTCATAAGGTATTTAGTGAAAATAAATGAAGTTAAATAATGTGTATTTTCTTAGGGAGTTATAAGGTGTGAAGTTAAATATTTCTGATTGTTGTATGTGGAGTTATAAGGTGTGGAATTAAAAATAAAAGCATAGGTTCTTGTTGTATGTGTTAATAAAATTAGGGAGTCATAAGGTTTAAAAGTGTTGAACTTGTTATATGTCCTAGTGCATGATTTAATTATGAAATTAAAATAGGAACTTGAGACCTAACTAATTGCTACCTTGAGTTAGAAGACATGCACATGATTTAGGTTTTGAATTTGAACACAAATTGCTTGATTATGTGCATTGGCTATTGAGAGGAAGTGGATGGATTAGAAAATCAATTTTATGGATAAAATTGATGCTTGAGTTCCATGATTGCTTTAGTGGAGTTCATTGAGAGTATTGCCATTATTGAGGAGGTTTTTGCTATTGCTTTGAGTATATTATTGTTGGTTACTTGTTAAGTCCATTGCCACTATTTGAGACCATTTAGGAGAACATTTGCTAGTCACTTGTGGATACATTTGTCTTTCATTTGAGGAGATCATTGTTGGCTATTTGAGAGCTCTTTGCTTGAGGGATTTGTGCTTGTTTCTTGAGAGCTTATTGACATTACATGAGGAAAATATTATTGAGAACCTATTGCTATCACTTGTGGAGATTTTCCTTGGTTGGTTGAAGTCCTCATTGTTATTTCTTGGAGAGGTTTTCATTAGAGATCTCATTTGCCATACATTTGAGAGTACATTATTGAGCATTGTTGTTATCCATTTGAGAGTACATTTTTGAGCATTGATGTTATCCATTTGAGAGTACATTATTGAGAATTGTTGTTATCCATTTTAGAGTACATTATTGAGCATTGTTGTCATTCATTTGATATTACATTTTTGAGCATTGTTGTCATCCATTTGAGAGATCATTTGTCATACATTGTTGATATCATTGTGGATCATTGTTGTCATACATTGTTGAGATCATTGTAGATCATTGTTGTCATCCATTGAAGAGTACATTACCATTCATTGTTGAGCACATTGTTGAGTATTTTCATCATTCATTTGTTATCCATTTTTGTGTTCATCATTGAGCCTTGCCTTAATTTATTTGTGGTTGAGATTTGAGTGCTACTTGAGAGTCATTGGTTGAACCTTTGGGAAGGCTTTTGGAACCGAATTTTTGGACAGATTTGAGACAACTTTTGTGCATGATTGGTTGAGCCTTTGGAAAGTATTTTGGGACAGAATTTTTGGACAGATTTGAGACAGCTTTTGTGCATGATTGGTTGACCCTTTGAGAAGGCTTTTGGGATAAATTTATGGACATATTTGGGATAGCATTTGAGCAGGAATTTTTGAGCCTTTTGTGAAGGCTTTGAGAACATATTTGGTACAATATTTGAGTAGGATTGTTTAATCATTGTGATAAGGCATTGAGGCAGATTTATACGTAGTTAAAGAGATAGGACAGAAAAAAAAAAAACACATCAACACCAGTTGCGTAGCTGAGCAGATCAGTGGATAGCCTAGCTGAGCAGATCAGTGGATAGCCTAGCTGAGTAGATCAGTGGATAGCCTAGCTGAGCTAATCAATGGAGAGCCTAGTTGAGAAGATAAGTGGATAGCCTAGCTGAGCAGATCGATGGATAGCCTAGCTAAGTAGATTAGTGGAGATTCTAGCTGAGTAGATCAGTGGAGCTCACTTGAGCAGATCAGGATAGCCTAGCTTTGAGAAAATCAAAGTAATCATTTGTATTGGTATAAGAATCCATATTTATTTGTGAAATATTATAAGGAGAATATCTTGTGGACTTCCCCACATTGGGGTGGCCACATTAAATATTGTGTCTCAATTGTGTGTGATTATTTGTGCACTTACTTACTATTTCTATATATGTTATTAATGCACACTACTATATTTGGTTATTGCAATTGAGGAAACTAATTGATATTTATTTTGAAAGAAAGTAAAAAATGGGTGCTATAATTTTCACCCTCCCCATCTCAGTATAAGCTTGTGTTCTTAAAAATGAGAGGAAGAAAGTGATAATGGGGGCTGATGAGGTCGTGGTGATGTGGGTACCGATTGTGTGATGTGAAATGGAAATTGAGATGAAGGGGGAAGAGGAGGTGAAGGTGATTCTCAGGTAGATTGATGATGATGTAAAGGAGTTATGTGTGTAGATGATAAGGTGGGGATCGCATGTGAGCTTGAAGGTAAAATAATATGACTAGCCTGGTGCTTGATATCATGATCATAGGATGAAACCTGACTGAATGACCTATGAGGTAGGATCAAGAGATGATGAGGGGTGGATGGGCTATCATTGACAATGTGGAAAATAATAGATAAATGCTTGTGGTGAAAAGGATAAGATGTAGATGGGTTTATCTTGCTCGAATGAGATAAAAACAATAAGATGTCATCATCAGAATGAGAGAAAACCAATACGAGGTCATCATCAAAATGATAGAAAACCAATAAGAGGTCATCATCAGAATGAGAGAATACCAATTGATCTAGTTTTTATGGTTGAGAAGAGATGGATGGAGGTTTGTTATTCAAATATGAAAACATAGATGAATGTCAAGAATGGGTAGAGGTAGTATCCTCTATATTATTTCATAAATTATTTTGTGGAGGAAGTAGCATAGGAAAAGTTTCCATAGCTAGGAATGTATGTGTGTGGGAGTCAACCTTAGGTAAGGAGACTAATTGAAGAATAAAAGACTAGAAAAACCTTAGTTTCTACCAAATCTAAGGTGAAAAGCTATTAGAATGATGTTCTAGAAGCAACCAAACCTATTTGTGAAATAAAAATATGGGTCACTGGATAGGGTGTGACTGAACTGGGTCGTTGGGTACCTAGTGACTATGTCTAAAATAGATGATAGAGATTGAAAATTGCCACAACTATGTCCAGGGATTGGGGAACTTGTTTTGTAGATTTTGCAACCTATTTTTGTGTGTTTTGTGAGTGAAATCCAATCAATGACAAGAAGTAAACATGTACAAGCTAAAATTTTACAAAGTGTGTTTTGATGTTGGAATATCCCTAAAAATAAAATAAAAGAGGGTGCTATGGATGTATCCTAAAAGAAGGTATGCTTGCATATAATTTACTATTATGCCCAAAGGCATGCAAGGTATCACTGTATACAAACGGGTTAATGGCTTCTAATGGAGGTGATGGCTCAGGGTATAACCTAAGGAAATAGAATACATAAAAATGCAAAATCCTCTATAGAAATATAGTTGCACACTCACTGATCAAAATACAAAATCTTCTATCGGCATACCCATGCTTTCACTTCACCCTCGGGTGGGCTTAGTCAATAAAGATAGTTGCACACTCACTGATTATAATGAAGCCCTGTGATCAAGTGCATCTAATCCTAATATACCCCAAGGATCTCTCAAGAGTATGGGATTTTCTAGTGATGAAGTCTAGAAAACCACTCATGGGGGCCACTAAGGTGTGTAGGGGGTGAGATGGTGGAAGGAGATGAAATCCAACATCACCAGTATCGAGTGGGGATTTGTGATGAAATCCAACCTTGCCACTGTTTATGTTGAACACGAATTTGTGTGTTCTAATATAAGAAAGTAGGACATGTCTTTTCAAAAGTGAAATACTTTTTTTGAGAAAGAAAAAATACAACAAAGTATGAAGCAACCTTTTTCCTTTAAATTTTATTTTATTTTTAAAAATTAAATACTCTTTGCAAACCAAAAGCAAATGCAATGAACTAGTTTACCTGTATATTTAGCTCATATAAGTCCTTTTGGATGGATTTATATGATTTAATTGCACTTTTTTTTGGGTCACTGGGTACCTAGTTACTGGATTGAGTTGCACCCTACCTAGCGAATGTAAAAAAAAAATACTTTCAGACTGGATTTGAGTATTGGGACAATGAATATTGCTATATATAGGTACCTGTAACCACATAAATTAGTAAATTACATTATATGGAAAAAATAAGCATCTAAACAAGCTAAATATGAAGTACAAACAATCTTGCAAAGGTGACACGATGCAGAATATTGCAAGAGTACAAGATATAGTAATTTTACAAATGTGGTGCAATTTTGAATATTGCAAATAATCATACAAGGTGGTACGATATCAAATTTTGTAAGAAGGGTAGAAACATCCAAGTTTTAGTAAAATAACATGATATTAAGTTATGCTAAACACAAAATGGTATCCATATTGCAAAGATGGTGCGGTACCGAATATTGCAATCACACTTACAAAGTGACACGATACCGAGTTTTGTAAGAGGTTAAGAGAATCAAGATGTTAGCAATGGTGGTGTGGTATGGAATATTACTAAAAATAATCTCATAAGGTGGTACAGTGTTGAATTTTTTAAGGGTTCTAGATTCACAAAGAAGGGTTTATTATACCTTTTGATGATGCCAATTTCTTTAGGTGGTTTGTAGATGTGGCAATTCTCTTTTTTTTGGTAAGGAGGATAACAATCCCATACATGGGTAAATCAGTCCCCTAGACTTACCTACAACATTGTAGTTGCTATGGGCTATATTATAAGTGTTTCTAAACCATTTCTATGAGATTTTTATTGGGTTTTTGGGTACCTAATGATTGGTTTGGGTCACACCCTATCTAGTAATTGAAATTTACAGACCAGAAAAAAAACTATCTTAGGTAGAAGTAGAGTTTTAGGATTTTGTAAGCTTTTAGGTAGTTTTTGAAGCTCTTGTAATACATAAAATAGTCAAAATTATCTAACCAACAAGATGACATAACTAATAGGAAATAAATCAAGTGGGGGTCACACCGGGTATGCCAAAATGAACTCGATGGAATGGATGTAAAGTCTATGAAATTATAATATATTCAAAAAGGGTTATAGAATATCCTTTTTATAGATCTACCTTAGAAGGCTACAAAACAAGGGTTCAACATGGTGAATATCCATTTTCTTGAAGTTAACTATTGACTACATCCTATATTGGTCTTCCAATGATCCTCAAGGGGTGGTGGGCCTACTGCAAGTGTGCCACCATTAGTCAAATGGTCCTCAAAACATGATTAACCTGCAAATAGGGTTAGTGTGTTTGGGGACCTATCATGAATCATAACCCATAGTAATGAAGATAAATGATATTGAATAAAGCAATAAAAAACATGTAAGAAGTTGTTTTAATTACTAAAAATAATAAAAAATAGTAAATTATACCTATAGGGAGGGTTTTGTAACTTTCTATCTACTAGAAATGCATTCTAGCTAGAGTCTCACCCTACCTAGTGACCAGATTGGGTCACTGGGTACCTAGCGACCGAGACTATAACACTATTTTTTCTGGATCTATCAGAAGATGATGTTATCCTATGGTTGTAACAGATCCTGGTCATTTTATGATGTGCTCCTATACTTATCAAAATGGAATACAAGATGGTACAAATGGTGTAGTTATCATGATGATTTAATGGATGTGTTGGTGGATGTATGTTTGATGTAATTTTGGTAGAGTTTTGTTATGTTGAATGAGATGGATGCACACATGTGTGAGGATGATATTAGTGTTAATATTGATTAATCCTAAATAATCATGTGTTTAAGTCATAAAGTGCACTTTATTATAAAGTAAATTTAAATCAATGTTAGAGTTACCATGGTTAGAATTTTTTTACGTGGTCACATGAGAACCATGATAAGCTGTAGGAAAGTGCTTGAGTGGCCCAAAGGAGCTTATGTATATCCCTTTTGTGAACGTAAGGTGTTTTAGGACTAATTAATGCAATTTTGTACCATTTGTGACTTAATTAATTGTAAAGTATGATAAGAATGAAAGTAATGAATAAGAAGAATAAAGTAATGAAAAGTAGTATGTATGTGTGTATCCTTGTTGAAATTTTGATAGCCAAGAGATTTGCATAGAATAGTCAGTGGTTGTATGATATTCATGTAGTATCTACCCTATCCTACGAGGATCCCTTAATAATAAAAATATCAATAAGGAAAAGTATTATCAAAATAATACATGTAGATAGAAGAATAAAAATAATAAGTGTATATCCTTTGTCTTCATGAAAAAGGAAGAAAATATTAAAAACTTGCAAAGGACAAGGATATACAAGAGATGAAGGAATATATCCCTTGACTTGGAAAAATTTTAATTATTGTTGATATTTTCAAGGTCAAGGAATATATGAGATAAAAAATAAACTTGATTTATGGCAATGAATTCAATAATGTGAAAATACATAAAAACAAGTTTCCCACTAGCACATAAATACCTCATGTATGTATATGAACAATAGATGTACTCTTTAGAATCTCGATGGGAGTAAGTAAAATATGTGCCCTAATTTGAGGATATGCTAAGAATCAGTCACTTAGTGTGAGTGCAATGCATATGAGCTAAACCTAACTAGATGTCATCACTTGCCTCATTGTGAAGTCCCCAAAAGTCTATATGATCAACTAGCCTAATGCAAATATGATCAAGCAACAATATAGCCATATGACAAGCACAAGTGCAAAAATAAGAGCATGTTAAGTATTTTATGCAAGTTATGATAAATATTCATGCGGTATGAGAAAGAAAACTAATGCAAGTTGGTACAAAGGAAGCAAAATTAGAGAGTACGATGATGAAGAAGATAGAAGAGAGAAGAATAGAAAAATATCAATGGTAGAAGAGATGATAGTTGTGAATTCATACATACTATATTTTTAGGTGCATTATGTTCATTAGTTATTTAATATCTTCACCATATTATGTTGCTAAATGATAGGATTCGGAGCCAAACTTGGTTGTTATGACAAAGCCTAGTCAATTGGGCTAAAATTTGCCCCTCGGATTTGTTCGAGCATTAGTGTTTTTTTGGTTCTCCTTGAGGACAAGGTACCCAACTTAAAAATAACGATTGCCAAATTTCTTAGTGTAAGTTTTCTTGAACCTATTCTAGTAGGCTCATAGATGATCTAAAGCATGGATGCACTTCTCATCGAACAACTTCAATTGGTTTAAATGATAATCATCACCAACTGAGACATCTTGCAATAATATGCACAAGGAAAAGATCTCTAAATCAAATGAGAAAAATAACTTGGTACCATCAACCAAGACATAAGGGGTTACACATGTAGAAGTTCATACAATAGTATGATAAGCCCACAAGGTGATGTACAACTAGATATGCTAGTCTTGACTAGTATTACAAACCAACTTCTTAAGGATCTTAACTAAGAACTTATTAGATGCTTCGACTTGATTGTTACCCTAAGGGTAATATAGAGCTGACCATTTGTGTTAAATCTTATACTTAGCACAAATTTTATGGGCATCCTTGTTCTTGAAAGGAGTTTTATTATAAAAAATGATAACTAAAGGAATCTCTTACCTATAAAGGATCTAGTTGAAGATGAACTTAGAGACTTGGGATCCAGTCATAATGTCTAGGGGTATGGCTTCTACCCACTTGATGAAGTACTTTGTTGCCATAATGATAACCTTACGACCATTAGATGACATGAGGTTAATCTTTATGATAATATCCAATCTCCACATAAATAATGGCCAAGGAGAAGAAATAACTTGAAGGTTTTGAGAAGGTGCATGAATAAGATTATCATGATTTTGACATTTTTTATAGTGTCAAACATAGTCACATGCATATTTCTCAATAGAATTCCAATAATATCCTATCCTAAGGAGCTTCTTGGAAATTGCATTGCCACTAAAATGGCCTCCACATGACCCTTTATGAGCTTCACTAAGGTCTTGTTGGGCTTCATAAAATTTAAGGCATCATAAGATGATTCCCTTAAAATAATGTTGATATAAAGTATTAATGCATCAAACATTGTGCCATATTTAAGAAAGTAAAAATTTCCATGTACAATGCCTCAGATGGAGAGGCTTCGATGTTTAAAAAATCTAGGGGAAATATCTAGAACTAAGGATTGTGGGTGCTTGGAGTTGTTGGATGATAATGGTTGCTTGATCATCTTCTAACCCTAAGGGGATAAGGTATGCTAATGTAGCCATGGCATCCATATGGTGATTGGAGGATCTAGGGACATACTCTATGGGTACCTTATTGAAGGCTGACATGAGCTCAGTGACAATTTTCCTGTAAGGTTTTAGTTTATGATATTTGGTTTGATAAATATCATTAACTTGGTTGACTACAAGTTGAGAGTCACCAAAGACAAAAAGGATCCTAACTTTTAAGGCTAAGGCTACCCTAAGACCTATGATAAAGGATTTGTACTTTATAGTATTATTAGTGTAGGATAAGTACAACTTGAATGAAATGAGGATCAATTATTTTTATTGGGTGACTAGAATGATTCCAACACCAATGCCCTTCAATCAATGAGCTCCTTCAAAAAACATGACTATGATTCAGGCTCTTCTAAATATAGGCTAAAACATTCATCGAGATACTCAATGACTAAAGGATAGGAGGATTCTAAAGGAGTAGTGGCTAGTTCATCAATAATTTCTTGACCTTTTATAGCCTTTTGACCTATAAAGGTTAGGTCAAACTTACTAAGGGCTAGGATCCACTTAGTGTATCAACCTAAAAGGTGAGGCTTAGACATTAAGTAGTGCAAGGAATAAAAAATTACCACTACTGATGTATTATGGTTAAGCATGTAGTTGTTGGCAATTTGAGTTATTTTATGTTGTCATTGATATCACATGGATCATTGATGTCACGTGGATCACATTGAGTTTTGGTGGTAAAAGCACTTCATAAATAATCATTTATGATGTTTTGGAGAGCATGGATATATACAAGAATAAATATATCTAACCCTTATTTAAAGTTGAAAAAAAAATTTGTTGAGTGTGACAGATTTAATGGACAACTAATAAGGCATAAAAAAGGTATGAGCAATATTCTCCATTGACTTTGTTTATGGTGGTTGATTTCTAAAATATAATTAGAGAGAAAAGGATTGATTGTGGTTTCCTTTTTGAAAGTGGTTGGTTGAATGCTTCAAGGTTTTTTGGTTTGAGAGTTGTGATTAAACCTTATTTTATAAGAATTTTCATTGAAGCCCATTGCTTGTACAAAGAATTTAAACTTGAGTTAGAGGAAAACATGAGTATCATTGTTATGTGAGAGTTATTGTTGAGTATTGTTGGAAAAAATTCGATTTTATTGATTCATGCTTGAACTAGAGTTTGTGAGAAAAAATTGTTCCTTAACGTGATTGGTTGAGTTTATTTGATTGAGCCTAGTCAAGTGATTGTGTGAAGTGGTTGTTCAAGTTCCATGAAAAAAACTTCTATATTCTGATTTGAGTTGAGTTTGAGTTGAGAAAGAAATTGAGTTTGTGAATAGAACATATTGAGTCTCTAACAATTCTCTTTATGCTTCTATAATATTGAGATGAGTTGATATTGATTTGATTTGAGTTTATTTGAGATTGATTTGAGTTGAGATCATTGTGGATCATTGTTGTCATCCATTGAAGAGTGCATTGTCATTCATTGTTGAGTTCATCATTGAGCCTTGCCTTCATAGATTTTTGGATGAGATTTGAGTGCTACTTGAGCATGTTTGATTGAGCCTTTGAGAAGGCTTTTGGGATAATTTTTTGGACAAATTTGAGGCAGATTTTGTGTATGATTGATTGAGCCTTTGAGAAGGCTTTTGGGATAGATTTGTGGACATATTTGGGATATATTTGAGCAAGTTCTTGGTGAGATGTTGGAGCAGATTTTGAGCATGTTCTTAGTGAGCTCAATGGAGAAGATTTTGAGAAAGTTCTTGGTGAGCTTGTTGGAGTAGATTTGAGCAAGTTCTTGGTGAGCTTGCTGGAGCATATTTTGAGCAGGTTCTTGGTGAGCTTGCTAAAGTAAATTAGCGGATTGCCTAGCTAAGAAGATCAGTGGATTACCTTGCTAAGAAGATCAGTGGATTGCCTACCTGAGCAGATCAGGATTGCCTAGCTGAGCAGATCAGTGGATTGCCTAGCTGATCAGATCAGTGGATTGCCTTTTTGAGCAGATCAGTGTATTACGCACCCAAGCAGATCAATGGATAGACTAGCTTTGAGTAGATCAAAGTAATAATTTGTATTGGGATAAGGATCCCTATTTCTTTGTAAAATATCATAAGGATATTATCTTGTGGACTACCCCACATTGTGGGAACCACGTTAAATCTTATGTCTCAATTGTGTGTGGTGATTTGTTTTATTACTTACTATTGATATCTATGTCATTAATGCACACTGCTATATTTAGTTATTACAATTAAGGACACCAATTGATATTGGTTTAGAAATAAAGTAAAAAGTGGGTGCTATACTATTCACCCCCCCCTCTCAATATAATCTTGTGTTCTTCATAATGAGAGGAAGAAAGTGAGTATGAGGTTTTATGAGGTCGTGGTGATGTGGGTACCGATTGTGTGATGTGAAATGGAAATTGAGATGAAGGGGGAAGATGAGGTAAATATGATGCTTGGGTAGACTAATGACGATGCAAAGGAGATATGTGTGGAGATGATAGGGTGGGTATCGTATGTGATCTTGAAGGTAAAATAATACGACTAGTCTGGTGCTTGAGATCATGATCATAGGATGAAACCCAACTAACTGACCTATGAGGTAGGATCAAGATATGATGAGGGGTGGATGGGCTATCATTGATGATGTGGAAAAGAATAGATAAATGCTTGTGGTGAAAAGGAGAAGATGTAGATGGGTTTATCTTGCTCTAATGAGAGAAAACCAATAAGAGGTCATCATCAGAATGAGAGAAGACCGATTTATATGGTTTTTATGGTTGAGAATATATGGATGGAGGGTTGTTATTCAAATATAAAAACATAGATGATTTTTGAGAAAGGCTAATAGTTTGAGGGCAGATTCTACAAGAACACAGATGGCTTCACATAATGGATCATCTACAAGTAAGGCTCCATTGTTTGATGGTAAAAATTAGGCTTTCTGGAGAATGATAATGAATAACTACTTGATATCACAAGTATATGCGGTATGGAATATGGTTACAAAAGAGTATAAGGTTGAAGGTGATCCCGAGGTAGATAAGACTATCAAGAAATTGGTTGAGATTAATGCAAGGGCAATGAATTGTATTTTGAGTGGGATACGTGAGATAAATTTTACAAAGGTCATGGTATGTAATTCAGCTAATGAAATGTGGACCAAGTTGCAGAATATCTATGAAGGAGATTCCAAGGTAAAGTTGACAAAACTACAAACTCATAGAAAAATATTTGAGGAATTGAAAATGGAAGACTCTGAATATATTGTAAAGTTTTTACTTCAAGTTAATGAGATTACTAAAACCATGAGAGGTATAGGATTTGAGATGAAAGAATTAGATGTTACTCAAAAGGTTTTGATATCACTTCCCATGAAGTATTATGCAAAGGTTTCAGAAATAGAAGAAACAATGGATATCAACAAGCTAACAATAGAAGAACTACAAGGAACTCTCACAACTTATGAGATGAGGATAAGTAAGCATCAAGTTCCAATTAAATAAATTTCATTCAAGGCTTCAAATAAAGGGAAATTTCTAGAGATAGATAGATATTCAGATAATGATGAGGAAGCTAACTTCATCAAAAGGAAAAAGGACTTAATAAATTATAGGGATATGAAGAAAGTCAAATGCTACAAGTGTGGTGATTTTGGTCACTATGCAAACAAGTGTCCACATGAAGAAAATAGTGATGATGAAAAATAGGATCACAAAAGAAAATAATATGGAAAGCATAAGCATGACAAAGATGACAGATACAAGCAAAGCAGGAATGAGAAGAAGAAAAATTTTCGTAAGACAAAGAAAACTTTCTACATTGAAGAAACAAGTAATAGCTCAGATCACAGTGATAGAGACAAGTCATATGATGAAAAGGAAGAACATATATTCCTAGGAATAGAAGGTGAAAGAGAACAGTGTTTTGTGTGTGATCAAAGAGATCATAGATTAGGATATTTCAATGGCTTCAATGATAGTGAAGATGAGATGACACATCAAGGAAACAAGCATGGTCAAATAAATCATGAGATTTTATTTGCTATAGAATATTATAATGATCTTAGTGATAGTGAATATGAAGAAGTGTTTTTCTATGGGATAAAAGAAGTATAGAAGAACATTCACTCCAAATAGAAGTTAAACAAGAGAATATTGTAAGAAATACAGATGTCATAGTTGAGCTAAAGGAAGAATTCAATGATATCCATGAGTAACTACAAGAGGTTAAGGATAATATAAAATAATTGAGATGTTCCATACTTGAAAAGTTTGATCCATCACATGACTCAAAAGGTCAAGATATTTTCACTAAGGATGAAATATGTATTTTAGAGACAATAAATATGTGTGCCAATTTTCTATTTGACACAAATGAAAAGAAAGAAGATGAAGGTTCCAAAGCACCAAAGGTCTCATATTTCAGGTTTGGGGAGTCACACTCAAATGGAAAGTAAGTTATAAAATATGAAAGCAAGGAAGCACCTAAGATTCATGAAGAAAGTTCCAAAGCTCCTATGGCTCCAAATATCTAGTTTGGATCTTGTTTTGAGATAGGTGAATCAATTTCAAGAGGTAAAGAAATTCTTGAAGAAGAAAGCAAGGAAGAAGATTTGGATACCACAAATAAGGATCAAGGATACAATGCACAAGTCAAAGATGATCACAAGGATAAAGGTCAAGGGTATGAGGAACCAAGCCATGAACAAAGGGATTTTCAAGGACATTGTTTTTCTTGTAATATATTTGGACACAGTGTTATACACTGTAGGGTCTATGGATCAAAGAAGTTTGATTTTGATAGAAGGAAATTCAAAGGAAGAAGGTATAGTTTTTAGGGACATTGCTTCTTATGCAACAGGATTTGTCATAGAGCTTCTAAGTGCAAATAAAATGAGAAACATGGTTTTGGTTTTAGAGCTACATAATTCAGAGGTCATGGTCAAAATGATTATGAAAACAAAACTTCACAATATAGGGTTCAGGAAAGGAATGGATATGGAAATGGTTTCAAGAAAGAATTCAGGACATGGGAACCATCCAAAGGCTAAAATATCAAGTGTTTTAATTTCAATAACTTTGGACATATTGCAAGATGGTGTAGGACTCAATTCCAAACAGGTTCAAGTTAAGAAGGTCAAGTAGTTTCAAGGCAAGAAGTTCAAACAGGTTCAAGACAAGAATATCAAGTAACTCATCAAGAAAATGATATCAAAAAAATATGGAAGGAAGTTGACAGAGGAAAGAAACAATGTAATATGGGAGTAAATGTAATTCCACCCAAAAATTAATCACCTCAAGAGAGAATGTGGTGAGGGGGCTAAGCTTAAGAGTCATATATTTTAGCCCCATAGGTGTCCCTTTTGCCATTGATGTCAAAGGGGAAGAGATTTGATTAATGGGAAGAGCATTGAGTTAGGGGGAGCAGCCTCCAAAGAGAGCATTGAGTTAGGGGGAGCAACCTCCATAGAGAGTATTGAGTTAGGGGGAGCAGCGTTGATTCTCAGAGATCGTTTTTGCAGTGATTGTGGTGATTTACATTAGAGGTGTTGCCATCAATTATAAAAGGGGATATTGTTGGAAATTTGATTTATTTTATGTTGTCATTGATGTCATATGGATCATTGATGTCACATGGATCACATTGAGTTTTGATGACAAAAGCACTTCATAAATAATCATTTATGATATTTTGGAGAGCATGGATATATATAGGGTTTTTGTGAAAACCAAGGTAGGAAAAATAAAAGGTTTTATTTAAAACTATGGATGGCAGATTTGAATAGGTTTTTCGTAAAACCCAATTTGGCTTTTCGTTTCATCAAAAAAGGTGACCCGGTGATGGAGATATTTAATTTTAAATATTTATTTTAAATTTTAAAATTAAAAATAAAAGTGATCCGTTGACATCATCGAATATGCAAGGGAAACTATAAAAAAGGATACCTAAGGTTTATCAATCCTAAGCTTGTGCTCATGAATTAATGTAATTTTTGGAAAGTGAAAAGAGCTCGTGCAAAATAGGGTTAAGTGATGGAAGCGAAGAATAAATCGGACGGCGTGTGAAACCCTAGTCACCTTGGGCAGTGTGGCACATTGGCAATTGGATTTTGGCTGAAGCAAGTGGTAGAACGAGCGTCAAGGTTTCGAATCCCCTTGGCTGCATTAGAAGGCATTGGAAGAAAGAGTGCACGAAGTGCTTTTGGTTTACGTGAGAGGGAGGAGTGTTTTGAAGCACGTGATGCCTTTCCCTCCCAAATGATCCTATAGGTTGTGCGGCAGCTTGGTCGCGGTTAAGGTGTTGAGCAAGGAGTCATTGAGGGATCGAATCCCATCAAGGACAAAGGCAAGTCAATATTTTTTTTAATATTTTATTCTTCTAAAGTTGCCCTAGGAGAAATAAGGGTTGTGATGCACTTTATGAAAAAGAGAGATTTCTAGTGATTTTCCTTTTGGAAGTATATCATATTATGTATCGTTGGAAATATTATTTCTAGAGCTATTCGATTAACTTGCTTAGAGGGAGAAATAAGGTATGTGTAAAGAGATATTTATCATTTTGTAAAGGGGTTTAAAAGTGAAGGTTGCTTTGTTCTTTTTCAAAGGGGATTAATTCTTTCATGAGGGGACATGGTGTATTTTATTGAGTAGAAGTAATAAGGTGTTATTTGGATATTATTGTTGTGTTATTACTCAATATATCTAACCCTTTTTTAAAGTCAAGAAAGAAATTTTGTTGAGTGTGGCAGATTTAGTGGACAACTAATAAGGCATTGAAAAGGTATGAGCAATATTCTCCATTGACTTTGTTTATGGTGGTTGATTTTTGAAATATCATTGGAGATAAAAGGATTGATTGTGGTTTCCTTTTCAAAAGTGGTTGGTTGAATGCTTAAAGGTTTTCTAGTTTGAGATTTGTGATTAAACCTTGTTTTATAAGCATTATTGTTGAATCCCATTGTACAAAGAACTTGAACTTGAGTTAGAGGAAAACATGAGTATCATTGTTATGTGAGAGTTATTGTTGAGTATTGTTGGAAACATTTTGAGTTGATTGATTTATGCTTGAACTAGGGTTTGTGAGAAAAATTTGTTCCTTACGGTGATTGGTTGAGTTGAGTTGATTGAGCCTAGTCAAATGATTGTGTGAAGTGGTTGCTCAAGTTCTATGAAATAAACTTCTATATTCTGATTTGTGTTGAATTTGAGTTGAGAAAGAAATTGAGTTTGTGAATAGAACATATTGAGTCTCTAACAGTTCTCTTTATGCTTCTATAAGATTGAGCTGAGTTGATATTGATTTGACTTGAGTTTAGTTGAGATTTATTTGAGTTGAGATCATTGTGGATCATTGTTGTCATCCATTTAAGAGTGCATTGCCATTCATTGTTGAGTTCATCATTGATCCTTGCCTTCATATATTTGTGTATGAGATTTGAGTGCTACTTGAGCATGTTTGATTGAGCATTTGAGAAGTCTTTTGGGACAAATTTGAGGTAGATTTTGTGCATGATTTATTGAGCCTTTGATAAGGCTTTTGGGATAGATTCGTGGACATATTTGGGATATATTTGAGCAAGTTATTGGTGAGCTTGTTGGAGAAGATTTTGAGTAGGTTCTTGGTGAGCTTACTGGAGAATATTTTGAGCAAGTTTTTGGTGAGCTTGCTGGAGTAGATTTGAGCAAGTTCTTGGTGAGCTTGCTAGAGTAGATTTTTAGCAGGTTCATGGTGAGCTTGTTGAAGAAGATCAACGGATTACCTAGCTGAGTATATCAATGTATTGCATTGCTGAGAAGATTAGTGGATTGTCTACCTGAGCAGATCAGGATTACCTAGCTGAGAAAATAAGTGGATTGCCTTGTTGAGCAGATCAGTGGATTGCCCACCTGAGTAGATCAGTGGATAGCCTAGCTTTGAGCAGATCAAAGTAATAATTTGTATTGGGATAATGATCCCTATTTCTTTATGAAATATTATAAGGATATTATCTTGTGGACTACCCCACATTTGGGGAACCACATTAAATCTTGTGTCTCAATTGTGTGTGGTGATTTGTGCTCTTGCTTACTATTGATATCTATGTCATTAATGCACACTGCTATATTTGGTTATTGTAATTAAGGACACTAATTGATATTGGTTTGGAAAGAAAGTAAAAATTGGGCACTATACTCTTCACCCCCCTCTCAGTATAAGATTGTGTTCTTCAATAGTGTCATAACCCCCCTTGGTGGACTTTGCATCTTGATAGATTTACATTTTGCTATGTGTTATAGTAATGGAATGTTTGGATATTCCTTGATTAGATGTTTATATGTAAATGGATTATGTAGGTAAATGCTGAATATTATTGTTGAAATGATTGATTACTTCATTATGAATCCTACATAATATGGATTATATGGAAAATGTGATATTTATTACCACTAAAATGATTGATTATTTCAAGGGTAACTTTTACAATAGCATTTTAATTGATATAATATGATATTGTTAATGGATTTGTACTCTTGTAGGAACATGTTTTTCCTCATTATTGGAAGCAAGAGCTAACCATTGGAGCATAGGATTTCCTTGAGTGATTAGGAAGGAATATAAAGAAACTAGTATTTTATTTACATAATAATTCTAGTATTAGTAAAGAAATATTTGTTATATTATTGCATTATTTTGTTATTGACAAAAGAGAAATTTATAATTTTGGTTGTCAATGTATGTGTGACACACGCCTTATGTAAGAAACGCATCTAAGGATGAAATAATTATTTTTAGGTGGCAGCCAAGGTTATGTGTAAGGGGTTAGCTCTAAAATGTATTTATAAAAATGGGGTGAATCGATTTCAAAATCCAAAATTCTTTATAATTTCAAGGTGAAAATATCCCCTATTATTAGGGGTAATAGTGGAGATTTAAACTAAAATAGTCCAATTATAATAAAATTGAGGTGAATCTACCCAAAAATAAATTACACCCAATTTATTTTTGGCTAATGGGCCATATTCAAGGGTCCCCAATCTTAGCCAATTCTAAATTACAAAAATCAAAATATTCATTAATTAACGATGATTAGCCACTATGAATAACCCTGGTGGCAACCTAGCGAATGGTAGTGGAAAGTTAGCTATTGAATATCTTGTTGAAAATATTGAAAAATAATTTCTTATATGAGTATGATATTAATTTTTGTATACTCGAAGAGAAGTGGATGGGGGATTGAGAGTCGATCAAACTCAACTCCATACTAGTAAATTGTTAAGATTCATTATGGCACCTTGAGAGAGGACAACATGGGGAAGAGTTGGAAGCTTAGTTAGGGATCAAAGATAAAAATGAAGGAGGAAAAAAAATAGGGAAGATAGCATGGAGAGAATGGAGGAAAATAGGAAGAGAAAAAACTAGAAATTACAGGCAGCAACAGATCTGAATGATTTCACTAAACGAACCAAAGTAACAGGTAGTGTTGATATAGTTATTCATTTTGGTTCAACATTTTGGATTGATGTTAGGTTAATCTTTCTATTGCTTGGTTGGAGATTTAGAATGGTGGTATTTTACCTTATATTTAGTGTAGCTATGAATGACTATATCTTGATTGGAATTATTGTTGATGCGTATATTTATTCTGGTTATGTGAAAACTCTCCACAGTCTAGTTAGTCTTGACTATTGTCAGGTGGAGATCATATCTGAAGTTGAGTAGTTACAATCTTGTAAAGAGATTCTTTAGCTCATATCTTAGTGAAAGCATTATCTCCATCTTAAATCTTTAGAATCCTAGGATGTTACAGTGACATATGTGTTGATGTACTTTTAAACAACAATTTTTGGTGAGAAATTCATTGTGAAGTTTAGATATCTTAGAATAGTACCTGAATAATAGGTTTGTGTTGATCAATGCATCAAATTGAAATTGGTGGTTCTTATGTGGGTAGGATAGCATTTATGACATCATTTACCCATGGTTGTACCTATTTTGATGTTTTATACTCTATCCATGGTTTAAATAAGCTAAAATTTTAGATTGGTAGGTAGTTGTGGAAGTGTTGAGGTCTAGAATAACATTTAGAGTATAAATTCAGGGAGGGTTCTCCAGTAAGAAGTTATATGATGAGAAATTCTCCTCAATATTGCATCATTAAGTAGTATTTGTTATTAGCTTCATTTGACATCCGTATGGGAACCCACTTGTGTGCTCATATAGAGAAGTGCATAGCTAAGTAGACCATTGGAAGGCACTTGTGGTTTAAGCATTCTATAGTTGTACCAAGAGAATAATATTACTTATTATAGACTATGTTGTTGAGCTTTAATTTCAGGAGATATTGGTGTATGTGCAGTAGTGTTTAATGGAATAAAATGAAACAATAGTTCTAAGATATTTTTAAAAGGTGGATATTTCCTATCATTGATATGAATCACTCATAGTATTCTTATGTTGACTGAAGTCCATATTTGAGTATGACTAGAATATTTCTAAGGTTATCGCATTGTAGTTTAGCAGTGGTCCATTTTAGATGATTCAATCTCAAGCAATATCTACCAAGATGCTAGACGTGATAACATTTTAGTAACAATGTTAAAATGATCTTTGTAAGATTAATAATGAATCTAATCCTGATGAGAAATAAACTAAAATTCTTTGGAGAAAAGATACTAGATGGCTCTCTATATTTATGTTAGGAGAGAAAGAACTTTCAAAAATATGAAAGTATTGGGGTTGTATTAAAAATTGAAATATGAAGTTATTCTATTAAAGAAACTATGGAATGGATTCATAATATGATTCTACGAGAGTTAGAAAATAAAACTCTCAAAATAGGAGCTTAGGCAGAGGAATGCCTTCGATTCATTGTATTATTATAGAATTTAAGGAAATGAAAAAGAAATGCATTTTTCTTGGCTATATTTTCCCCTCTAGTGGTTTTCCCTAGGATAAATATGTTATTATGGATATTTATGCAATGCTTTTTCTATGATGTTATTGCTGAAATATATTTTAATGAAATTATGAGTTGAGTAGGTTAAATGGATGATTTTATATTAATATTGAAAATGCATGGCTTCTTCTCTATTTGAGATGTAGAATTTTAAGTAGAGCTTATAAATGAAATTAAATCCTTTTTATAAATTAAGTAAAATTAATTTGAGTATGATTAAGGGAATCTTGGATAACTCATTTATAAGCTATATTTCCAAGTAGAATCTAGCTAATCCTAGATGAGTATTTACATGGTTGGTTGATGTAATGAATTAAAAAATTTAGATTAGTAATATATACACCACTAAAAAAAAATAGTGGGTAGTCTATTGATGGAAAGCGAGCCATATGAGAACAAGACTCCATTAAGGATCTCATTAGCTTAGAACAAATACCTTGTAAAACTTAGTGGGATGAGAAGAGATTAAGCTTGTAATAATGAAGGATGAACCTTGTCTAGGAAATGAAACGATAGGATTGTTCTTAAAATGCTTAACATACCTACATGAAAGGACCCATGTATGGTATGAGAATTTGCATGGACCTTTGATAGATTGAATGGAAATGGATAGCTCATGAAAGGAATGATGTGGTGGTTAACTTGAGCTTGCTAAGCACCTTAACTGGTTGACTTGCTTTAAATACGTCTAGCATACCTACATGAATAGAACCATGTAAGGTGTGGGGATTGGCATAGACCATTGATAGATTGAAGGGAAATAACTATCTCATCAAAGGAAATATGGGGTAGTTAGTTTGAGATCATCAATTTTACCTAGTACACTTATGTTAATGGAGTTGTGTAAGTTGTAGGGATGGGTAAATATTAGGGCTTCCAAATGAAGAGAAACAAAGTATGAAAGGACTATTTCTACTTATACTAGTATACAGGAAACTGATCTAACTCTCTGATAAGGAGTTGTATAAAAAAAACACTTGGTCAGGTTTAGGTTAAATTGGATCTTGACATGTAGTGTCTCAAATTTTGAGAGATAAATACTATAGAGAGACAAAGCTTATATCATGGAGTGTATCAGGTTTCATAGCTAATGAAGGTTCTACTAATATAATAGATTACTCACTCCTTATTTTGATCATCATATTGAGCTAGCATAGCCCCCAAATCTTGGGTTGTGGTTGTTATATAAAGCATTAAATGCTTATTTGGGTTGGGTGGGATAAGGATAGGCATGGAAGTGAGATACTGTTGAGCAAGATACATCAACAATATTGTCATTTTTGTCAACACAGTCAGATAGGTCTGTTGATGCAGTGGACAGGAAGTTCAAAAGCTATTCAGATGCAGAAGACAGGAGTTCAAAGGTTATTCGTAGTATGTACAATGATTTTCCAAGAAGACCGAAGTGGCCCATATGCAAAAGATCAAAGAAAAAAGACAAGTAAGAAAAGTGTCGCGATATCGCGACATATACAACAGGCAAGAAAAATTGTCACGATTTCGCGACATGTTGGAAGAGAGAGAAAAAGTAGGAAAAACTATCGCGATTTCGCGACATGTTGGAAGAGAGAGAAAAAGCAGGAAAAACTGTCACGATTTCGCGACATGTTGGAAGAGAGAGAAAAAGTAGGAAAAATTGTCACGATTTCGTGACATGTTGGAAGAGAAAGAAAAAGATTTTGAATGTTGGAAGAGAGAAAAGAAGAAAAATGTCGCGATTTCGCGACATGTTGGAAGAGAGAGAAAAGCAGGAAAAATGTCACGATTTCGTGACATGTTGGAAGAGAAAAAGGCAAGTGGAAAAATGTCATGATTTGCGACATGTTGGAAGAGAAAGAGTAAGTGAAAAAGTGTCACGATTTCGTGACATGTTCGAAGAAAGAGAAAAAGTAAGTTAAAAGTGTCACGATTTCGTGACATGTCACATTTTCGTGACTAAAATAGGAGAGAGAAAGTAAGTTTGAAAAGTGTCATGATTTTATGACATGTCACATTTTTGACTAAAATAGGAGAGAGAAAGTAAGTTTGAAAAGTGTCGCGATATCGTGACATGTCGCATTTTCGTGACAAAAGAAAGAGAGGAAGCGTAGAAGAGAATGTCACGATTTCATGACAAAGGAAGCAAGACTTGAGAAGTGTCATGATTTCATGACAAAAGAAAGAAGTAAAGTATGAAGTGTCAGATTTTGAAAGGAGAAGAAGACTTAAGGTAGTGTCATATTTTGAAAAGCAAAGAAGTAAAGTAGAAGTGTATGATTTTGAAAAAGTAGAGAAGAAACTTGAAGAAGTGTCACGATTTGTGACAAAAGCAAAGAAGCTAAGTACGGAAGTGAAGTGTCATGATTTCATGACAAAAGCTAAGTTGAAGACTATGAAGGCAGAAGTGTCACGATATCGTGACAAAAGCAAAGTCAAAGTCTATGGAAGCAGAAGTGTCGTGATATCATGACAAAAGCAAAGATGAAGTATACGGAGGCAAAAATGTCACGATATCATGACAAAAGAAAAGATGAAGTCTACGGAGGCAAAAATGTCATGATATCATGACAAAAGAATAGAGAAAGCGTACGGAGGTGAAAGTGTCACGATATCGTGACATGTATTTTCATGGCAACAACAACAAAAGAAGCTATAGAGGTAGAAATGTCATGATTTCGTGATAGGTCGTAAATGCGCAAGTCAAGAAGGAGAACCCGACTAAAATGAGAAGTATGACAGTGGACCGACATCACTACGACATTTACAGGGGCAGTTACAGAGTGATTTCATACTGCTAAAATACGAAGAGTGATCAAAAGTCAGTATGGCGGTTACAGGGTCTATCCAGAATGAAATCATCAAGCGATGGATAAACCGAACATCTTCTTGAGTTGAAGCCGATGAAGACCGATGACAACCGACTAAAATTAGGGTTTACAGTTGTTATGAAAGCGACTAAGATTAGGATTTACCGACTAAGATTAGGGTTTTCATCATAAAAAATATTGTTATAAAAGGAGGGTTGTTTGGAGAATTGAGAAGAGTGTTGAATGTGTGTGAAATACGGTCATTGTGCGTAGAGAGCAAGTCATGTCGAATCGTGCTAAGTGCAAAATTCGCAAAGAGAGTAGAGTGCACAAAAGGGAGAAGATGATCGTGAAGTTTGACTGTATAAGGGAGTGGAGTTGGTGTGAAGTGATTGCACTAGAGAGAGCAGAGTGCTATAGAGAATGCAAAGGTGAAGAAGACCAATGTGGTCTTGCAAAAGCAAAGGTATCTTATTGACAAAATTATAGATTCAAATTGAAGTCCAGGTTGCAGCTTGGCATCAGGGGTTGGTGCTCCTTTCTTTGTAGATAGGGGTTGGTGCTCCTTCCAGTTCAGGGGTTGGTGCTCCTTTCTATTGGTGCAGATAAATCGAGGGTTGGTGCTCCTTTCTGGTGTAAATCAGGGGTTGGTGCTCCTTTTGGTGTAGATAAATAGGGGTTGGTGCTCCTTCTAGTGGGTGCTGGTAAATTGATTGTAAAGTTGGTGCTTTGCAAAGGCTAGATTTGGATGGTAGTCCAAGCAGTCAATTTTTGAGGAGTAGCCACATTGGTGAACCTCGTTAAATCTTGTGTTGTGTGATGCTCTTTTGTTATACTTGTTGTATCTAGTAATAAGTTTTAATTGTTACGGTATTAAGAGCTATAAATTCAAGTTTAAAGAGCTACACTGATTCACCCCCCCTCTCAGTGTCATTGTAAGACTAACAATTGGTATCAGAGCTAAGTTCCTGTATAAGCTTAACCGGCTAGGGTGATCTTGGAAGTAACACAATGGCAGGTGGTGAAGCTCTTTTCATGGCATTTGAAGAAGTAAAATCAGAAAAGGAAGAAGGAGTGAACTCTGAAGTATGTGGTGAAAACCCTGAGGCTGAAGTAGATCTAGAAGGTGAGTTGATCTCTGCACTTGAAGAGTGGAAAATAGAGAGGAAAAAGAATAAGAAAATTTCAAAAAATCTTGAGGATGCAAATGAAATCATAACCAGTCTGAAAGTATAGACAGAAGAATACAAGAAAATATCTGAAGATCTCGAAGTACAAATTACCATGAAAATAGATTATTGCTGCAAACTAGAAGAAGAGAATGTTGGTTTACGGACGTAGATAGAAGAGATGAATCACAAAATTAGTTGCTATCACAAACGCGAAGAAAGTTCTATGAAGTTGGATAAGATTATAAATGACCAAAGGCCTGCAGGCATCAAATTTGGTCCTGGGTTTCGTCGAAGGAGAATCATCAAATGGATCAAAGGCCAGAAATGTAGAATCCATAAAGAATGAAGATAAGAAAAAGGTTGATCAAGGAAAAATGTCTCATGCAAAAGAAAGCAATAATGCCAGGCATGAAAGGAGAATTGACAATGATGGATTCACCAATGTCACACATCAAAGAAGAAGAAGACCTATGGCTCCTACGACAACATGGCAAAGACCATCACCCAGGTTCAATTATCCCTTTTCTGGTTTCTATTTTAAATGCAATGGCTATGGACATAAAATCTCGGACTACAAATATAATGTAAGACCAAGGAATTTCACCAATAGAAATGCTTTTTCTCCTTTGATGAATTATACAGTAGAATGTTATAACTGTCATAATTTTGGGCACATTGCAAGAAACTGTAGAAGTACATTTGCATCAAATCAGTTTTAGGGAAGAAAATTTCAACCAAATAGGATGAGACAAAATAGAAAACTTCTCAAAAAACATGCACAAGCTATTGATAAGGGAAAGGCAAAACAAGAGCCCAAAACTACTATCAAAATGGAGTGGAAAGAAAAAGAGCGACTTAAGGAAGAAAAGGAATCCTTAATCGTACAAACAACATTTAAAGCATAGAATAAATATGTACCATGGATACTTGATAGTGGATGCTCCAGTCATATGACAGGTGACAAACAAAAATTTGAGAAGTTACAGAAATATGAAGGTGGTTCAATAAAGTTTGGAAATAATGATGGAGCTAAGATAGTTGGCAAAGGTTCAGTTAAAATTAGTGACGAAAAAATTAAGTCAAAAGAAGTCTTGTTTGTGGATGGTTTGAAACATAACTTGTTGAGCGTAAGTCAGATTTGTGATAAAGGTCATGAAGTAGTTTTTAAGAAGCAGGGTTGTGAAGTCAGAAAAAAAATAGTGGAAAATTGATAGCAACTGGATCAAGGACATCTGGCAACCTGTACATGCTCTCAGAGACTTCAGAAGGAGCTTGTTTTATTGGACAGGAAGAAGAAAATTGGTTGTGGCACAAGAGACTCGGTCATATCAGTTTTGATAATCTAGTAAAAATCAACTCAAAAAGGGCAAGTGAGAGATATTCCCACCATCAACGAAACCTCGCAAACAACATTTGTGCTTCATGCCAAAAGGGGAAGCAAACTAGAGTCACATTCAAAACAAAAGAGTACTACACAAGCAAACCTTTGGAACTAATACACACTGATTTATGTGGACCCATGAGAACACAAAGCATAAATGGTGACAAATATTTTATGTTGTGCATTGATGACTATTCCAGAATGACATGGATATTTTTCTTGAAGCATAAATCGAAGCTTTTGAAATGTTCAAGACTTTCAAAAACCAAGTTGAGAATGAAACAGGAAAGAGGATCAAATGTTTAAGATCAGATAGAGGAGGAGAATTCATTTGAGAGGAGTTTACAGAGTACTATGAAAAATACGGTATTAGGAGACAGTTTTCAGCAGACTAGGACACCTCAGCAGAATGGAGTGGTAGAAAGAAAGAACAGGACAGTGCAGGAAATGGCACGGACTATGTTGGCTGAAAGCAGAGTAGCAGATAGATTTTGGAAAGAAGCAGTCCATACTGCGGTGTATATCCAAAATAGGTACATGCTGAGAACACATGAAAGCAAAACTCCTTATGAGTTGTGGTTCGGTAAAAGGGCAACAACAAAATACCTCAAAGTTTTTGGCAAGCAAGTGCTACATCAAAAGAACTGAAGATAATCTTGGTAAGTTTGAAGATAGAGCGGATGAAGGTATTTTTGTTGGTTATTCATCAAAAAGCAAAGCTTACAAATGCTACAACAAGAGGCTAAAGAAAATTGTGGACAAGTGTCGATGTTAAATTTGATGAAGGTAGAGAACGAGTAATTAGCTATGAAAAGAACTACCCAATTTATGAAGAGGTTATTGAAGGAGATGAGGAAAACGAAACGAAAAAGATACAAAAAATTGACTCGGATGATTTAAGTTGTGATTCAGAAGTGGAAGAAAATAAGAAATTCAAAACAGGCAGTTGGCAAAAAAATCATCCTAGAGAGCAAATAATTGGAGACCCCAAAGTTGGTGTTCAGACAAGAAGAAGAGTAGTAAGTAACTACTCTCTATTATCCAACATTGAGCCCAAAAATGTTGTTGACGCAAGCAAAGATGAAAGTTGGATGAAGGCAATAAATGAAGAATTAGATCAGATCGAGAAAAACAAAACTTGGGAGTTAGTACCTAGACCTGCAAATAAAAATATAATCGGGACTAAATGGATTTTTCGAAACAAATTGAATGAAGACGGACAGGTAGTCAGAAATAAAGCAAGATTGGTATGTAAGGGTTATGCACAAGTTGAAGGCATTGACTTTGAGGAAACTTTTGCACCAAGTAGCTAGACTAGAGGCAATTAGAATGTTTCTGGCTTTAGCAAGTCTACAAGAATTTCAAAGTTTATCAAATGGATGTGAAATCAGCGTTTTTGAATGGGAAACTTGAAGAAGAGGTTTATATTGAGCAACCGAGATGGTTTCCAACTTGGTGATGATCCCAACTTGGTTTGCAAGTTGAAGAAAGCATTATATGGCTTAAAACAGGCACCCCGAGCATGGTATGCAAGGCTAGACAACTATCTCACTCAACAAGGGTTTAAGAAAGGTATGGTGGATAGTAATTTGTATGTCAAAACAGAAAATGGGCATCTTATTGTTCTTGTTGTATACGTAGATGATATCATATTTGGCAACAGGAAAGATGAGTCGTGTAAAGATTTAGCAAATAAGATGCAGAAAGAATTTGAAATGTCAATGATTGGTGAACTTTCGTATTTCCTCGGGTTGCAAGTTAATCAAAATAAGAAGGGCATATTTATTTCTCAAGTTAAATATGTGAAAGAGATGTTAAAAAAGTTCACAATGGAGGATTGTAAGCCAGTTAGCACTCCCATGATGACAGGTTGCAAGTTGAGCAAGGATGACAAATCTCCACCTGTTGATCAAACCATGTACAGATCTATGATTGGGAGCTTATTGTACTCGACAGCTACCAGACCAGATATTTTGCAGGCAGTATGCATGGTAGCACGATTTCAGGCTAATCCCAAGGAGACTCATGTGACAAACAGTGAAGAGGATTCTTCGGTACCTCAAGGGTACTATGGAGTATGGGTTATGGTATCCGAAAGGTAAAGACTTCACCCTTATTTCGTATTCAGATGCAGATTGGGCAGGATGTGTCGATGATAGAAAGAGTACCAGTGGAGGTGCATTCTATCTTGGAGACAGATTGGTCACGTGGCACAGTAAGAAACAAGAGTCAGTTTCTTTATCGACAATAGAGGCAGAATATATTGCAACGACAACATGTTGTACGCAGGTATTGTGGATGAAACAAACCCTGAAAGATCTTGGTATTAGCTTCAGTGAGCCAATATCAGTTAAGTGTGATAACACCAGTGCCATTAACATCTCCAAGAATCCGGTTATGCATTCACGCACAAAACACATTGCTATCAGGTATCACTTTTTGAAGGAGAAAGTTGCGAAAGGTGAGGTTAAGTTGGATTTTGTTCCAACTACAGAGCAAGTAGCAGATATCTTCACAAAACCATTGCCCAAGGAAGTTTTTGAGTACCTTCGCAATAAATTGGGAGTGGTCACACTTCCCAAGAATTGACTAGCTACAGGGATCACATTCTCGTGGGGAGCATTTAAGTATTTGATTATCTTTTTGCTCATGTTCATGATTTTTGCTAAGTGTAATAAATTTTGCTTGAGAATGTTGTGCATGGACTCATGGGGAGTCTGTAGTAGCCCTTTGGTATTATTGTCAAAGGGGGAGAAGAGTTACAAGAAATTGCACATGTGTTGCCAAAAATTCCAAAGGGGGAGATTGTTGAGCAAGGTGCAGCAACAGTATTGTCATTGTTGTCAACACAGTCAGATAGATCTGTTGATGCAGTGGATAGGAAGTTCAAAAGCTATTCAGATGTAGAAGATAGGAGTTCAAAGGTTATTCATAGTATGTACAATGATTTTCCAAGAAGACCGAAGTGGCCCATATGCAAAAGATCAAAGAAAAAAGACAAGTAAGAAAAGTGTCACGATATCGCGACATATACAATAGGCAAGAAAAACTATCACGATTTCGTGACATGTTGGAAGAGAGAGAAAAAGTAGGAAAAACTGTCATGATTTCGTGACATGTTGGAAGAGAGAGAAAAGTAGGAAAAACTATCACGATTTCGTGACATGTTGGAAGAGAGAGAAAAGTAGGAAAAACTGTCACGATTTCGCGACATGTTGGAAGAGAGAGAAAGCAGGAAAAACTGTCACGATTTCGTGACATGTTGGAAGAGAGAGAAAAAGCAGGAAAAACTATCACGATTTCGCGACATGTTGGAAGAGAAAGAGAAAGTAGGAAAAGTGTCACGATTTCGTGACATGTTGGAAGAAAGAGAAAAGTAAGAAAAGTGTCACGATTTCATGACATGTTCGATAGAAAGAGAGAAAAGTAAGTTGGAAAAGTGTCACGATTTCGTGACATGTCGCATTTTCGTGACTAAAATAGGAGAGAGAAAGTAAGTTTGGAAAAGTGTCACGATTTCGTGACATGTCGCATTTTCGTGACTAAAATAGGAGAGAGAAAGTAAGTTTGAAAAGTGTCACGATATCGCGACATGTCGCATTTTCGCGACAAAAGAAAGAGAGGAAGAAAAAGTAAGAGATGAAGAGAAGTGTCATGATTTCGTGACAAAAGAAAAGAAAGAAGGAGTGTCACGATTTCATGACAAAAGCAAAGAAGTAAAGTACAGAAGCAGAAGTGTCATGATTTCATGACAAAAGCAGAGAAGAAGACTTCGAAGGCAGAAGTGTCATGATTTCGTGACAAAAGCAAAGAAGCTAAGTACGAAAGCAGAAGTGTCACGATTTCATGACAAAAGCTAAGTTGAAGACTACGGAGGCAGAAGTGTCACGATATCATGACAAAAGCAAAGTCGAAGTCTATGGAAGCAGAAGTGTCGCGATATCATGACAAAAGCAAAGACGAAGTATACGGAGGCAGAAATGTCATGATATCATGACAAAAGAAAAGACGAAGTCTACAGAGGCAAAAATGTCATGATATCATGACAAAATAATAGAGAAAGCGTACGGAGGTGAAAGTGTCACGATATCGCGACATGTATTTTTGCGGCAACAACAACAAAAGAAGCTACAGAGGCAAAAATGTCATGATTTCATGATAGGTCGTAAATGCGCAAGTCAAGAAGGAGAACCCGACTGAAATGAGAAGTATGACAATGGACCGACATCACTACGACATTTACAAGGGCAATTACAGAGTGATTTCATACTGCTAAAATACGAAGAGTGATCAAAAGTCAGTATGGCGGTTACAGGGTCTGTCCATAATGAAATCATCAAGCGATGGATAAACCGAACATCTTCTTGAGTTGAAGCCGATGAAGACCGATGATAGCCGACTAAAATTAGGGTTTACAGTTGTTATGAAATCCGACTAAGATTAGGGTTTTCATCATAAAAAATATTGTTATAAAAGGAGGGTTGTTTGGAGAATTGAGAGGATGTGTTGAATGTGTGTGAAATACGGTCATTGTGCATAGAGAGCAAGTCGTGTCGAATCGTGCTAAGTGTAAAATTTGTAAAGAGAGCAGAGTGCACAAAAGGGAGAAGACGATCAGTGAAGTTTGATGTAAAGGAGTGTGTGAAAGTGAGAGTGAAGTTGATGTGTGCAGTGATTGCGTAGAGAGAGCAGAGTGCATAGAGAATGCAAAGGTGAAGAAGACCAGTCGTGGTCTTGCAAAAGCAAAGGTATCTTACTGACAAACTTATAGATTCAAATTGAAGTCCAGGTTGGAGCTTGGCATCAGGGGTGCTCCTTCTGTTGGTGATAAATAGGGTTGGTGCTCCTTCTAGTTGGTGTTGGATAAATCGGGGGTTGGTGCTCCTTGTTTGGGTGATAAATCAGGGGTTGGTGCTCCTTCCTGTTGGTGCAGATAAATCAGGGGTTGGTGCTCCTTTCTATTGGTGCAGATAAATCAGGGGTTGGTGCTCCTTCCAGTGGGTGTTGGTAAATTGATTGTAAAGTTGGTGCTTTGCAAAGGCTGGATTTGGATGGTAGTCCAAGCAGTCAATTTTTGAGGAGTAGCCACATTGGTGAACCTCGTTAAATCTTGTGTTGTGTGATGCTCTTTTGTTATACTTGTTGTATCTAGTAATAAGTTTTAATTGTTGCGGTATTAAGAGCTATAAATTCAAGTTTAAAGAGCTACACTGATTCACCCCCCCCTCTCAGTGTCATTGTAAGACTAACAGATACCTATTGAGTTTATCAAAGGCTTTTTGACACTCAGCATCCCACTTAAACTCTACATCCTTTTTAAATATCCTAACAAAGGGTTGGCACTTATCAACTAAGAGGTCAATAAAGAGTCTAATATCTTGAATTTTCTCTTACAAGCTACACAACTTGATAAGGTTACATGGAGGAGGCATGTCAGTAATAGATGAGATCTTAGTTCAATATACTTCAATGCCTTTCCTAGAGACTATGAATCCTAAGAAATTTTTATATGTGACTCCAAATACACCTTTAAAAGGTTTAAGACAAACTTTGTATTCTCAAAGTCATTCAAAAAATTATCTTAAATCTTATGCATATGTTTCTTAATTGACAGAGCGACCAAGAATATTATCCATATAGTCTTCTATTATATCATGCATCAAGTCATGAAAAGTATAAGTCATGGTCCTTTGGTATGTGCCACCATTATTCTTTAAACCAAAAGGCATGACTCTATAACAGAAGGAGCCCCATGGAGTGATGAAAGCTATCTTGGCTTGGTCTTCGAGGTTAATCCTAATATGATTGTACCTTGAGAAACCATCCATTAGAGATAGCATTCTATATCTAGTGGTGAAGTCTACTATCATATCTATATTTGATAGGAGAAATTAGTCCTTAGGACAAGTTAAGTTTATGTGCCTAAATTCGGTACATATTATGATTGTTCATTCTTTCTTGGTACAATAATGATGTTGGAGATCCAATAAAAATAGTCAATGGATTTGATAAAAATTATGTCAAGGAGTTTTTGGAGCTCTTCCTTTACTAATAGGGTGACTTTAGGATGCATCTTCCTAAGCTTTTTCTTTACTAGTTTGACATTGGACCTGACCACTAGGTGGTACATGAATAAGGATGGGTCAAGCCTTGGCATGTCAATGTATGACCAAGTGAAAATATCTTGAAATTCCTTTAACAAATTGGTCAATAAATCCTACTCATCCATGGAAAGAGATTTTATTAACTTACAGAATCTAAGGCTCGCAAAGTTTCCTATGTTAACATCTATGGTCTCCTTAATGAGGATGTGAGATTCATCTTCATAATGAAGAGGGGCTGGGATAAGTCCTAGTTACTCAAGATCTTCAAGAGACATAGGAATCTGATCCTATTGAGACTTAGAAGATTTTACATGGGCTACACAAGAAAAAAAATATATTACAAAGGATATCTTGATGAGCCATGTCACAAAGAGTATCTCCCATAGCATATTCTTTGAGGGTTGCTATTAGCTTAGGGTGGACTAAGGTTATCTTATTGCATAATAATATGTTTAAGGAGAAAGGAGGTCCTTCATCCTCATCACTCCACTCTAAGTTGTGGTGATCTATGAATTTAGAAAAGGTAACAACTTGATCATCATCGGTTGGAAAGGATTGATTTTTATTAGGGATGTAGCCTATGCCACATATCCTGAGCTATAGTTAAACTTCCAAAGGCTTTTTGATGTCTTATTGTTGAAGCCCTAAGTTGTTACCTTCATATCCTATACTAGACAGGATATGCTTAGGTAGTGGGTAATCATTGGATAGGAAATAATGAGTAAATAGTCTCTCTATGGAGAAGGGGTTGTTACCACGAATATTCTCTTCACAAGATGTACCCACATAGATAAAGGTACACATGTCGATGTGTACAACTATACCTTTTTTATGGGGTAAACCCATAGGGTAAATATGGTAACTTTTCTAGATCAATAAGAGGACTTTGGACTAATTAATTGACTTGATATTATGATGAAACAATGGTTGGTGGGTCCTCACTAATTCTAAATTTCTTAAACTTTTTAGTGATTTTGGGAGATGGATAATATCTAGAAGAAGAATAAATTTTTTGAAGAGAGATCGTTAGACAAAAAATAGTTTTTGATTAGGCTTACTCAATTACTGAACAATATTGGAATGGGTGAGGGTTGCTCAAGATGGTGATGATCTGATTTTTAAATTCATACTTGAGGTATTTATGAAGAGTAGAAGGAGCAACCCTCATTCCATGGATCCAAGGGTATCCAAGAAGAATATTGAAAGATATTGGGAAATATACTACATAGAAAAAGGTGTCTAAGGTCTTGGGTCCTATCCTAAGGGGGAGGGATATGATGACATAAGCCTCTTAGGATTCATTGTTAAAATATTTTATGATGACATCTAACTTAGTTAAGTCTTCATATTTTAATCTAAAATTTTGGAAGAATTTATAATTTCATATGTTGAGGGAGGAACCATTGTCTACCAAGATTCTCTTGATAATTTTTTTTCCAATATATCCAGTACTGTAAAGGAGGGAATCCCCTTATAAGATTTACAAAGGAAGATCATATTCATAAAAATATATGTGTTTAATCCCAATAATAGTTACAACATTGGCTAGGTTGCTAGGTGGAAGGTCTTGTGGGATGGATTGTTGGATTAGAAGATTTTTTAAGGCTTCCCTATGAATAAGAGAAGTCTATAAAATATCTAAGAGGAAAATCTTGGTTGGGGTGCTAGCTAATTATTGTTTTAAGTAAAAGGAAACTATTGGTTGAGTTTTTGATATTAACGTTATTTTATCTATACTTGTACTCTTCTAGATATTCCTTAATACTAAAGGTGGTCTAAAGGGTTGATTGGGTGTTGGAGGTGCTTGCTTTTGGGGTTACTGAGTTGGTTGTGTCTAAGATTGTTGTCTTGTGGTTACTACTATCATACCAACCATATTTTTATATGGGTGTGGCACATTATTATAGGATATTTTATTTATTATCCATTATTTGTGGTTGTGTAGGGGATTTTGGAAGATCCTCTTATCTTGATTGGTTGTTGATTGTTTATGAGTTAGCAATTGGTGAGTTGGAGGTTGGTGGTTAGGAGTATGTCAGAGGTCACATATAACAATATGGTCCTCATATATCAAGTCCTAAACCACATGTTTCAACTGCTTACACTGATCTATAAGTTTTAATCCACCCTATGATGCTTACAATGTTGGTTGGGCTTGTACTAAGTCATCTTTGTGCTAGGTTTTCTTATGGTGGGGAACTCGATCATATTAATCTCTAAAATTTGTTTAAGGAATTATGATATAGGTTGGTTGAGTCTTGTAAAATTTCTTGGTGGGGATCATTGAGGTTTTCTAAGTACCAATTTCTATAAGGTACTAGTTGTATTGATATTATTGGTTTATCTATTATCTATGACCCCATCACAAACTACATGTGTGTTCTTGTAATGAGTCTTCATGGTCCTTTTTTCTTTCTTTATTGGTTTAAGTTGACCTCTTCGAATGAGGGATTTCTCAATACTCCTAGCTAAATCTATTGCTTGTTCAAAGGAGGTGATAATTGTTATCTCTATTTCATAAGAAATATGATCTTACAAGTTATTAATAAATCTCAAGCATATTTTCTTTTGGGAATATGTGTGGCTTTGTGATCGACCGTTGAATGAGGATGCTCGATTTAGGGAGCTTATTTCCAATTATGGAGAAGAAGGGCTAGTGAAGATTGCTGATTTCTTCGAGTTCAGGGTAAACATAATTTTTTTGGCTATTTTCCCAAGGTATGTGAGAAATGATGGAGATCGTCAAGCATGGGAGATCCTTTCTGGAGATCTTTTCCTGTGTGTGCTGCGTCAAGCTAATTTGGAAGACCATATCATTTGGAAAAATGAGAGTTCAGGGAGATTTACGATTAAATCGACCTACAATTATTTTGAAAATGACGAGAAGACTCCTTTCCCTTTTGCCTAGGGTAAATTTATTTTTCTGGCTGGCTACTCAAAATAAAATTCTCATCATAGAGAATATTTACAAAAGGTCTTTGGTTAATAGATGTTATCCTTGTGAGTCCTCCTAGGAATCGACCTCTCATCTACTTCTTAATTGTAGTGTCTTCAAGGAAGTACTTATTTCTATCCTTGGTCGCCTTAGGGTGGATTGGATTTTCCCGAAGTCAGTGTTGGACTGTATTCTTCAATAGTATCCACCCTTCCACTCTCCTCATATCAAATGCTTTTGGTGTTTTTGCTTCCTCATGCCATGTGGGGAGTTTGGAAGGCTAGGAATGCTAAAATATTTAGAGACAAGGCTCTTTCTGCCCAATTCTTGAGCAATCACATAATTGGTAAGATGGTGGAGAATATGGAATCTGCCTCTGCATCGCTTGATTTTCTCGAGGCTTCCTCTCAAAGTGAAATCTTGATTGAATAGTTCTTGGGTTTTGGCCACGTGGACCGCCCCCTACTATGCCCAATATCAGAATCTTGGCTAAATGGACACCCCCTCATGTGAGTTGGGTTAAGTTAAATTTTGATGGGGTGGCAAAGGGAAATCCTAGTATGGCACGTTCAGGAGGTGTTATTTGTGACCACGAAGGGAATCTACTGGTGGTGTTTGCTAAACCCTTGGGAACATGTTCTTCACAGGTGGTGGAATCAAGGGTGGCATGTTGGGGAATTTTATTGCTAAGAGAATTTAATTTTAAAAAAGTAGTTATTTAGGGTGACTCTCTAAATGTCATAAGAATGTGAAAAGGGGTCTTCCATGTCAGTTGGAATGTGGCCAATATCATCGACAAAGGAGTTGTGTTGTGTCAAGATCTAGAGGTAATTAAAATTACTCATACATTTAAAGAAGGTAATAGTGCAACATAATTTATGGCAAACGTGGGAGTGGATCTCCACAGATACACTAACTGGTAGAGGGATTTCCTGTTGGACCTAATTAATCATACCCTAATTTATGTCAATTAATTGGTGATGGGTGATGGATGCCCTTGCAGTGGGTTTGTTAGGTACCCAATGTAATGTATTTGGAATGAGGATTTTCTCGACTCTTCCACGCACTATGGTTATTCAGGTTTTTCAAAATTTTCTTGTTCTATGCACTCGAGTCTAGGGATTGATGTGTCAGAGTACATCCCAATTGAAGTATTTCAATCGACGGTATTTTATTACTAGCTGGTGTATATTTATGTTTGCATTTCCCCTAGTTGATAGAAGGTTTCTTCACAGACATTGGGATGTCTATAGACTACCTTTTTCTAGGCCCTGTACTTCATTTGGAATGAAGTACCCAATGATTTTTGTGCTGAGGTGGCTTCCCTTCAGCTTTGTTTCCCTGATGGGCATTAGTTTGGGGATGTTTTTTTATCTTGGGAATCACTTTTTCTCTAGGGAATGTTGGTTATCTAATTTTGGAAATCCCTCCTCTTACATGTCTCATTTGGTGTTGTTCGAGGTGACGTGGCTCTGTGTGGTTATTCCACCTTTCCTTTTTTCTCGGTAATATGGAGGCTTCTCAATTTTTGGTCATAAAACAACATGCTATGTGGAGATCTATGAGGATAGCACTGGATTATGCTGAGGAGGTGGCCCAAATGTCTAGTGGGATTATTTTTTAGGTTGAATATGTGATGTAGAACTATCTTGGTTCTTCCATAGGTCTGCTCGAGGTTTTCTAGCTTTTGCGGTCCTTCTAGTTTTTTTTGTTGTTCCTTGTTTTGTTCTGTTATGTGCTTTGTTGTAGTGTGCTCTGTCGCATAGTGTGCTTTTTTGTTGTGCGATCTATTGTAAAAGTTTTAGGGGCCCCCTTCAAAACCATTTTCTCTTAATATTACTAAAAAAAATCTCAATCATATCTTAGGAAGGTTGGGTGTATTGTAATTTTTTGACTAAGCTTATCCACCAAGATAGAAAGTCTAAGAAAATTTTATCATTTGCCTGCTTCAAGAGATATATATCTTGTACAGTTACTCTTTTCTATACATATACCCTGAATTGTTGAACAAACATCTTGGTTGTTTCTTCAAAATTCCTTAGGGAGTGGTGGGGTAGTTGATAATACCACTCTAGGGCTATTCCTGTGAGACTTTTAGAGAAATTTTTTAGCAACATGTCATTGTAAATGATATCATGACATGTTGTCCTAAACATACTTAAATGTTCTATAGGATCCTCTATTCCCTTATAAATTGGTAATATTAGCATGGGGAAATGCTTAGGATAAGGTCTAGAGGCTACTATGGGATCTAAAGGTTGGTTGCACATTTATTTATATGAATAAGTGAAACTTGGTGCTTGTAGTGTATCCATTCTTAATGTGAGTTGTTTCACTATAGTTAAACTTTGAATGTCTGAATTGTTGCTATGCAATGCAACATGGGTTGCACTTGATATGTTTACCCCAAGGTTTCCTAAAGGTGGGTTGTAACTATTATGCATGGGTTGTTGGAAGGGTACTTGGTTAATGTTGGAGGAATTAATACTATTGTGGTAAGGGTTATGGTATGGAATGTTTTGTGTAGCATCTTGCAGTGGGATATGATTTACATTTGGTGGAATAGAAGAATAATTATTAGCAAGAGGAGGAATATTATTTACATTAGAAGAAGGAATAGAGTGAGGAGGAAATTGAGTGAAATTTTTGGGTATGCTACTAGTTGGAGGAGATTGTGAAATTCCTCCAATGTTTGTGGTTGTTGTAGTAGCATATGTAGGGTTATGAAATAGATTTATGTGAATATTATGATGAGATTCGGTTTGGTGTTGGGAAGGTCCAGCTTCATCGAAGTGGATGTCCTTTTGTAGAATTTAAGATAAAACTTGTTTGATTTGTTTGTAGAAGTTCATCATATGGTCATGTGTTTTTTAAATTCAAGTTGATCATGAGGTCCTTCCAATACACCAAAAAAGGGCTTTAATAGTGGCTAAAGTAATGCAATTTTTTACAACGTTAAAAAAACACCTTAATAGATCCTATGAGGGTGGTTAAAATTGCCCTCTTAGTATAACCACCCTCTTAGGATCACCCTAAGATGGTAGTTTTAAACCACCATATTAGGGTGACCTAAGAGGGCAAATTAGGCAACCCTAAAAGGGTGGTTTATAACCACCCTCTTAGGGTCTCAAAAAAAATAATATATAGATCACGATAAAATCCCACATCACATTTCGATAGTTTGATCATTTTGCAGTGCGTGATGGAGGGAGATAGTGGGACTTGAGAAGACTACTAGTTTACTTGGTTTCTTCGAACAAGACCCCTACCCATTTAGCTAATTTATCATCTCTTTGCCATTCCAACTGAATTCCCTATGTATTTTAAGGGTCTGGTCAAAATATTCTTAGTTCCCTTCCAAATCCTATCTCTACCCAAGGAAGTGGAGAGTTCCTCTAAGGATTAAATAAGGATAGGGAGGTTTATCTTCAATAATTCCTTAAGATTAAAAGTCTCTTTTCTCTATTAAGGGATTGAGCTATTGAATATACCAAATCCTAAATTGGTCCACCTCTCTATTTTAAAATAGCATAGGTAGGGCTTTGAGCATTTTGGTAGCACACAATGGAGGTAGAGCTAGGGCTTTGAGCATTTTGATAGTGTGTTAAGGAGGCATATCAAAGCCTTTGAGAATTTTGGCAGTGTGTGATGGAGGTAGAGCTAGGAATTTGAGCTTTGAATATAAACTTGTATATTTTGGTATGCAAGATTTAAACTTGAATATAAGAATTGAGCTTCGTTTGGTCTTACTTCAATTTTCAATTTAATTTATTCTAATATGAAAAACCAAAGTGGCTTCCTTTTATTTTCATTTTAGAGCTTTGTTTTTTCTTCCTTTGATTTTTATTTTTATTAATACCAATATGATATCCATAATTTCTTCATAGTTAACTTGGGCCTGTCATTGGAGAGAGAAATACTTTCCAATAGTATATGTTGAAAAATCCAGAACAAACTGGGAGGCCATCTTGTCAAGTTGAGCCTTGACCTAGTAGATTGTGTTCTTGGTTGCTTTCTCCAAGTCAATGGGATTATATTTATTTATTTTTTAGTCTCTCTATTTCTATCTTGCTCTAATTTTTATCGCTTTGTTCATATTTTGCTTCTTCTTCAACCAAGCAATCAAATTCTCTTCACCTAACTCTACCTTAGTTGGTCTCTAAAATCTGCTCTCTAAAACATAGCTAACTTGGCATCACTAATACTACCCAATTCAATCCTACCATACTTGTGTTTCTTTTTGCTTTGAGATTTATGATTGCTTATGAAAAATTCTGTCAAACCTTAAAAATTGGTGCCTTGTTGGGGATCATATACCCAAAGATTCTCATCTATAATGCTAGCATAATGTGATTTTAGAGGAATGACCACTTCAATTTAAATTATAGATAAATTATGTTAATATGTCTCCGTAAAACCCAACCATTGGAATCTCCAATCGCATGGATTAGACACGAAACATTAAATATTACTAAGCCATTGACCATGGCAAGTTCCTGAGCCGCAGTTCATGTGGCCTTCTATAACCAAAAACTCTCATCACTATTTGTAAATATTTACAAGATCCATTTATCTATCCTCAAGTTGAGACCTTAGTTGGCCATGTAATCTTGTTATTTTCCTATGCCTAGAGCAACAAATAAACCTACTTAAATAAAACTATCCCCAAATTCAATGCCTTCCTCAATGAGGTTTTTGGGGCTCAAGTCTTTCTGGTCTCATTCATTACTTCAATGGTATTTATGGATCCCCTTCTACTCAACCAATTTGGAGTTGTTTGCCACAACCAATTATAATACTTCGGTAAGGATCTTTACTCCTATTGCATCATTGGTAGCAAAAATAACATCTAAGGCAAAAAAAATTACTTTATGTTTTTTACTAGAGTTTAATTATGTTGCTTCATAAAAATTAAGTTGCATTTGCTTTAGATGCACTTTACATCAAGCAGGCTAGTAGGAAAAATTCCTTAATTAAAATCCAATTAAAAAATGTTGAGATTATTTAATACTTACACCTTTATCAGGTAGGGCTCAAAATCTGGGAAATTAATAGCTTAATTAGCTTATGCTCAAAGAAATAAACTTCAATAAAAGCAAATTCATAATGAGTTTAGATATTCATTAGGAAGGAAGAATTGGATGCACTCTACTGGATTATTCTAAAGGGTATGAATGAATAGGCTAAGTGAACTAAAATAAGTATTATAGGACATCTCATAGTAAGCTATAACATATATTAGTGCAGTTTACTTTTGCTAAACTTTATAGAATAGTGTGTTTAACTCACCATACCAATCAAATAAATTTGGATCACTTACATATATTCAAAGAAGGACCATAGGTTTTAAGGTAGGAAAATATCTCTATTTTCATAGATGGATAGTCTATTTACTATTTAATAGTCTGATCTGCTACTTAAGGCAATAACCTTAGAGGCAACATTTTTTGTTATTTTATGCATATTACTCCTAGTTTTAGTAGTTCTACAATCAAGCATCAAATAATTAGATTTATGAACAACCAATCCATAATTAGCTCTTGGAACAAAGGTGCAGTTTGATCATAATGGATTGCATGATGCCTTTATAAATAGAAGAGATGGTTTGAGTCAACAAATTTTTCTAACTGGTTATATGGGATTGAAACGGGCTCCACTTGTATTACATCATGATGACATAGTGGTATTGGCAATTATACATGTATCACTTGGCAAGACTCAAACCTAGGTCTCCTTCTTAAAATTTAAGAAATATAATCAGTTGAGCTAATACCATTTTATTGGTTTGAGATGACAAATTACCTGTGTTTATTTGTATTTTTGTTTGATCAATTCAGCTTTTATTTTAGAGAAATCTTTGAAACTTTGAGGATTTTACAAAACTTGATTTGGAGGAATATTTTTTCTTTGAAAGCATTCTACCCTAGAGGATAAGCTCAATATTATTTGTATTTTGACCTACTTCAATATTTACCATCCTTAAAGAGTGATTTCTCATGCTTGTAGGGTTGATGCTAATCATTCCAATATGAAAAGCCACAGTGGCTTCCTTCTATTTTCATTTTAGATATTCATTTGGTGTTATTTATTCCATATTTGACATTGAGTGGAAACCCAAATAAACAAGGATTTCCTGAGAAATAATAAGCTTCGAATATTTTAAGTTCCTAGAAACATTTTTACTATAAAAAGAAAAAAAAAATATTGGCAAGGTGTTGAGTTCCAATAAAGCACCTACGTTGAGTTATACATCTCTCTATGTACATTGCATGAGTGGAGAATATAGTTGTTAATAAATTATCCAACTATATATTATATATAATGTTGACACCTTTGAAAATATCTATTTATAAAGGCATCTATCATGATTTGACATTGTTAAAAAGAAATATATATTATGACAATGTGATAAACATGCTGCTCATAAATTTTCATGAGCTAAAATGGCATTATATGATCTTGGTACATGTATACAATAGGTTTTTTAATTATTGGATCTTCTCCCCTACTTGTTTAGATGACCTCTCCTATCATTCCAATTCAGAAATAAAATTTCCAAGCTTTATTTGATTATGTTGATTATTTTATTCAAGGTTTTATACAATAGTCTGTAACTGCAAATATCTATTTATTTGTTAGTTATATCATCATATAAATTTCAAGTGGAAATAAAGTTTGTTTCATTCTCTAACTAATAATTTTGTAAATTCTATTTCCCAAGGTTTTTGTGGGTGGATCTGTCTAGGGGTTTCACCATGTAGTTCATGCGAGTTAGTTCATGGTTTTGAAAATATGGTTTTTTCTTGAGGGGTTTTGCCTTATGAAGGCAAGTTAAATACTCTAGTTTAAAAGTGTTATTATTATAATAAAAATTATTTGGTTTTTATTATTATTGTCCTTTCAATGACTAAAATTGATTTTACTTTTTTCTTTGATGATTCTTATAACACCAAATATTATACTTGCATCTCTATTGTTGTTTTAAAGGCTATATTGGTTACTTTTGATGGTTTGCTTTCATGTCTACAAAATTATTTTAGTGTTAGATCTCTAGAGATGATATAATACTTGTCTTCTCCCCTACTTTTTTAGATGATCTCTCCTATAATTCCAGTTATGAAATTAAATTTCCAAGCTTTTAGTGTTTTATTTTTACAAGTATTGAATAAAATGTAAAGTGAAAATAACTTAATCAAGTAAGAATGAGTATAGCAACTCAATAAAACCATCATTTCATTGAACATTTTTTGTATCCACTTGAAGCTTAGTACCTTACCTATTACATATATCATAGGAATAAAGTACTCACAAAAAAAACTTTATACAACTTCAAAGCAACATTTGTGAAGAATTTTACATTACGCTTCTTAAATGTTATGTGGTATTGTGGGTTGGTAAACTGATCAAAACCCATTCTTGAAAAGCACTCCAAGTATTGAAATTACTTCTATAGAATTTGAAACTTCATGAGTGTACTGTGTAGTAATAAGCTACATAAGAAACTCCACTTACCTTGTGCAGGTTGTGCTTGGGCAGTAAGATTATTGTCTTTACTTTAAATGGTTGGATCATCCTCAAGACTTAGAGCATCAACTTTATCTAGGTTAATTAGGTCAACATTTTATGTCCATAAAGTATCGTGGAAAAATCTTAGCTAGGATCAACTAGGTATTTCAACTATGTTTTCACCATTAACGAAAAAAGTTGTGCTTCTGATCAGTTCTACCCATATAACTATACTTTCTTATTTTTTGGGGGGTTGTTTTTAGAAATAGCAAGGACTATTATTAATGGGTTGACCAATTATTATATTTCACAAAAAATAATTCAACGGACCCTAAAAGAACTAGATGTCCATGTTGAAAGTGCTCAAATATAAAAACTCTTAGTTTTTTGGAGGTTCATAACCACCTAATTTGGCATGCGATTGACAAGACATACACCAATAACAACCCTCTAGTTTTAATAAATATGCATCAAGCATGTGCTCTACCACTGATGAGGTTCCAATGATTGAAAATGCACAATATGACATCGTTGGAATGGTCAATGATGCATACAAATTATTCAATGCCATTGCCTAGAGAGTGGACCAGAACTATAATATGATGTTGAGATCTAATTTTCTTATGGAGTATTTTCTATCGATAAATATTGTAGCTTGATCGAATATACCAAATGAACATTATACCTAGGCAATACAAAGTACACAAAGCTATCAATGATCGTTAAATTGTATAATCTCAAAGTAAAACATGACTGGTCAAAAAAAAGCTTTGGAAACTTCCTAGAGTTATTGAAAGATATAATCCCAATTGATAATATAATTCCAAAGTCCACATATATGATGAAGAAAATGATAAATCCATTGGTATTAGATTATTTAATGATACATGCATGCATCAATGATTGTATTTTATATTGGAAATATCATAAAAAAGAAATAAGCTTGTCCAACATGTGGTGCATCTCGATGGAAAGTTGACCCTCATTCAAAAAAGGTATGAATTAATGTTACTACGAAGGTGTTGAGGTATTTATAAATTATACTAATATTTAATAGAATATATAGCTAAGGTATTTTATTATATCGTTAGATTTGTTGTGTTTGTTTCTTTTAACATTGTTAGATGTGGTTGAAGTGAGTTGCTTTATTCTTGTAGCTTTGCAAAGGTTACAAATAATATGATGTGGCATTCCTAGCATAGGAGTTTAGATGGAAATATGTGACATCTAGTCAACTTCCTAGCATGCAAAACTATAGATATTATTGGACATTTTGAGTCCCTAAGCTGAAATGTTGTCATTGATGTCAATAGAGCAATAAATATCAAAAGGATCTATGAAGGGTTTTTGTGAAAACCAAGGCATGGAAAATAAAAGGTTTTATTTAAAACCATGGAAAGTATATTTGATCTGGGTTTTTATTAAAACCCACATTGGGCTTTCGTTTCGTCGAAAAAGGTGCCCCGGTGATGGAGTTATTTGAGTTTTAATGTTTGGTTTAAATTTTAATTATGTAAAATTTAAATTCAAATTTAAATGGAAAATTTCCCGTCAACGTCATCATGCAAATACAATTTTAATATTACCACTGACGTCTTCATTATTAAAAACTATATAAAGGGGTGGCAATTAAACCAAATAATCATCCTTGCTCTCGTGTGTTAATTGACTTGGAATTCGAAAGAGCTCGTACGAATAGTTGAAAAGGAAGCAAAGAAGAAAGCGCAGCGATCTGGAAATCTCAATCATGATATGAGGCATGGCGCATTGATGTATTGATTTTGATAAGACTATGGGTAGCACAAATATCAGGGATCGAATCCCCTTGATGGTAGCGTGTGGGAAGCACTTTGGCGCTTTGTCCTTTGCGGCAAGTGGAGGAAGATTAAAGACCCTTTTAGCCTTTGCATTTCGAATGAGCGCTTTGGCTTGGTTGGAATATTATCCATGGCTAAGACGCTCGTGGTGTGTGGCGGACGGGGGTTCGAATCCCCTTGAGAGGTATTTACGTTTTTACCTTTAATAATTTTTATTAGCCCTAAAGTTTGGAGTTATAAGGTATTTAATGGGAATTAAATTTTATCATTAGGGCTGTGATTATTATTGCAAAAGTATATTTGATTTATGTTTTATTTTGATGGAAATTGAGAATTGATTTTAGGAGAAATAAGGAGTTGTTGTTAAAGCGATTTTGAGAGATATATTGTGGGTTATTCTTAATAAGGGTTTTTATTAAAATAGACTTTGGTGGATGAGTTTATGAAGTTGGAGTGAAAAAGGGTGTAAATTAAGTTATGCTTTTATTGTGATTATTTAAAGACCACTAACCCTTATTAATCTTGAAAAGGAAAGTTGTGATTAAGTGTGGCAGATTTTGCGGATAACTTATTGGCATCAAAAATGTATGGGCACATTCTCCTATTGATTTTTTGTGGTGGTTGATTTCTAAAATATCATTGGAGTGAAAAGGATTAATTGAAGTTTAATTTGTGAAGATGGTTGGTTGAATGCTTCAAGGTTTTCTGGTTTGTGAGTTGTTTTTAAACCTTGTTTTATTAGCATTGTTGTTGAAGCCCATTTATGATGAAATGAACTTGAACATGATCTAGAAAAAAACATGAGTATCATTGTTATGTGAGACTTGAGATAAAGCATTGTTGGAAACATTTTGAGTTGGTTGATACATGCTTGGACTAGGGTTTGTGAGAAAGGATTGTTCCTTGATGTGATTGGTTGAGTTGAGTTGGTTAAGCCTAGTCAAGTGGATGTGTGAAATGGTTGTTCAAGTTCCATAAAACAAACTATTCTATATTCTGATTTGAGTTAAGATTGTGATTGAATAATAGGACATATTGAGTCTCTAACAATTCTATTTATGCTTCTATTGAATTGAGATTGGGATTTGAGTATAGAATATATAGAGTCTCTAAAAATCCTCTTTATGCTTCTATGAGATTGATTTGAGTTGAGATTGAGATTTAAGAATATGACATATTAAGTCTCTAACAATTCTCTTTATGCTTCTATTAAGTTGAGATTGATATTTGAGTATAGAACATATAGAGTCTAACAATTCTCGTTATGCTTCTATGAGATTGAATTGAGATATTGATAGTACTTTGAGTATAGAACATATTGAGTCTCTAATAATTATCTTTATAATTCTATGAGATTGAACAAGTTATGTGTGAGCTTGTTAAGAAGATTTGAGACAAGTCTTTGAGAAGGCTTGTGGACTATTTTGAGTTAAGCTTTTGTGAAAGCTTGCTAAGCATATTTGAGCAAGTCCAAGAGAGGACTTATTAAGCATATTTGAGCAAGTCCTAGAGAGAACTTATTGAGCATATTTGAGCAAGTCCAAGATAATACTTATTGAGCATATTTGAGAAAGTCCTAGAGAGGACTTATTGAGAAAATTTGAGCAAGTCCAAGAGATGACTCATTGAGCAGATCTGAGCAAGTCATAGAGAGGATTTATTGAGCAGATTTAGAAAGGTTTTGTGTGAACATGTTGAGAAGATTTAGACAGGTTTTGTGTGAACATTTTGAGCATATTTGAGGAGGTTTTGAGTGAACCTATTGAGAAAAATTGTACCAGATCAACTTTAATATGTTTAGCACAAGAGATTGAGCAGAACTATGATATATCAACTAAACTATGTTTGGTACAGTATTGAGATAGAGCTTTGGAGGTGACAGAGTATAGAGGACAGAGTCTTAGTGGATAGAGATCCAGCAACCAAGAAAATTGAAGATAGATCTAAGTGATAAGTCTTCAAGTGGAGAGAGATCCATCAGTTAGAGCAGCATAGAGACATAGTCTTCTAAAAGACCACTAGCCAGAGTAGAAGGGGAAATAGTTCTCCTGTGGAAGAGATCCACAAACTTGAGATTAGGGTATCAACATCTCCTTTGGACCGAGGTCCATAAACATTATAATTTGGGAAGGATTCCCAAGAGATCATTTGAGAAAAATTTAGAAGAAATATTTATTCTGTGGAGGTACCCCACATTGGGTGAACCACGTTAAATATGTGTCTCTATTGTGTGTGGTGTTTTGTGCATTGATTTGATTACTGCTATTGATAATGCTATCTATACATTGCATAATATTGATTTGAGAAGAAAAGTAAAAAGTGGTATTATACTGTTCACCGCTCCCTCTCAGTATAAGCTTGTGTTCTTCAATTGGTATAAGAGCGGGTTCCTTTAGAAGAGTTTGCCAGCTTGAAGGAAAAGCAGTCTAAGAACACAATGGATCAAATCAAAAGAATGAGGTCTTCAATAATACAGTACCAGTATTTTATGGAAGTGACTTCCTATATTGGTGTGTGCTGATGAGATTTCACCTTATGGCACTTGGCAATGAAGTTTGGGATATAGTGGAATTTGGGTACAATTCAAAAATTAATCCTCCTACAGATAAGGAAGGTAGGTTTCTCATGCATGCAAATTCAAGAGCTATGAATGCAATTATAATAGGATTACGTAGATCAGAATCTATGAAGGTTATGGAATGAAAAATAGCAAAAGATATGTGGGAAATCTTGCAAACCATATATGAAGGAGATAAAGGTGTCAGGAAAGCAAAGATCAAAATTCTCAAAGGAGAATTTGAGAATCTAATAATGAGGGATGATGAAAGCATTCATGACTATCTCAACAAGGTTGATGAACTTATACATGATATGAAAGGTCTTGGAATGAAGGTTGATGAATCTGATGCTTGCGACAAGATCTTGAGGACTCTTCCAAAAAGGTATAGTGAAAAGTTTCTGCCATAGAAAAATCAATTGATAGTGATAATATAACAAGAAATGTTTTTCTTTGTATGCTTACAACTTTTGAGATAAGAACACAAGATCCTATTCCTCAAAAATAAGTTGCTTTCAAAGTGGACAATAAGAAAAAGGGTAAGAAGACATAATAAAGCAATGAATCTTCTAGTGATGAAGAAGCTAACTATGGTAGAAGAGATAAAGGGTTCAAAATACCAATAGATATGAGATCTATTAAATGTTTTATGTGAAAATTTTGGACATTTTGCAATAGAATGCAAAGAGCCAAATATTAACAATGATGAAGAAAAACAGGATCACAGGTACAAGAAATTTGAAAATTATAGGTACCATAAGAAAAATAGGGATGGACAAAACAGACAAGGGAAGAAGTTTTTCCAAAGGCAAAAGAGAAGCTACTATGTGGATAATCCAAGTAAGTAACAAATTTATAGTGATGCTATCTTTCCAAACAATGATAGAGATGAAGTCTTCTTCATGGTTAAGGAAAAATATCAAGTTCAGAAAAAGACTCCAGTTATTCTCAAGTGTTTTAGATGTGGTAAATTTGGACACCTTGAAGATGATTGCATACGAGATGGTTATAGTTTAAGTGATGATGATTTTGAAGATGCACTTGATAGATCAAATGAGAATCTTCTAATGTATTTATAAGATAAATAATTGAATGATCCTATAGAAAGAAATTCAAAAGAAAGAAATGATATGGACAAAGGCAAAAAAATAGAGGACTACTCAATAGAGAATGGTTATGATCTCAAAGGTGAATTTATCTATGCTCTTGACATAGTGAATAAGGTAAGAAAGCAACACTCTAAGCTTGAAAGTTAGTTTCAAGAATGTGATGAAGAAATATCATTGCTCATAGAGGACTTAGAGAAGTCAAATGCCAAGGCAAGTAAGTTAAGAGAAAAGTTAGAAGCAAAAATATTGTAATATGAGAAGTTAGCACAAGAAGTGGCTACTCTAATGAAATATTTACAAGACTCCAAGATCAAGATGAAGAGTTTCACAAATAGCTCTAAGAACTTGGATAAGTTCATTCATGGACAACAAAGAGCATCATGTTCAATAGGTCTAGGTTGTGGAAAGAAACAAGAAAAGGCAAAGTATACTTCAAGTCTTGAAGAAGAAGAAACAACATCAGAAGAAGATACTTCAAAAGAGGGATTCTCATATGTAAGTGAAAGTGAAACTTCTAAGGATGATTCAGATTGTGGTGAGTCCAACAGGGACAATGGGTAAAGAAGATACAGATGGAACAACAATCGGAACAAGAGACCACTAAGGTCTAGGCAAGGAATATTCAATGGAAGATGCTTCTCATGTCATAGGTTTGGGCACATGGCTTCACAGTGCAGGACACATGAAAGATAGGTATATGGAAGAGAACAAATTTTCCAAGGATATTGTTATTCATGTAATTAATTTGGTCATAAGGCAATAAATTGCAAGATTCATGATAGAAGAGGATATGGCTTCACCAGGAGAAATCCTAAGACTATTGCACATCCAAGGAATAATAGCATTAAGTGTTATAAGTGCAATAATGATGGTCACATAGCAAGATGGTGTAGAGAAAATATTCCAAAAATAGGTATGAATAGGAATAGGAATATGAACATTAACAGGAACAAGAATATGAACATGAACAGGAACAAGAATATGAACAGGAACAGGAACATGAACATAAACAAGAATATGAACAAGAACAGAGACTTAGAAAAGAAAAGAGACTCAGAAAAGAATGAGAACAAGAACAGGTACAATAATAGGAACATGGATGAAAACAAGAACGAGAACAAGAATAGGTACAAGAATAGGAATATGGATGAGAACAAGAATAAGAACAAGAATAGGGATGATGACTCGGAAAGAACAAGTGAGAGAATTCAACAAAAAGAAAAAGGAAAAGACAAAGGTAGAGAACAATGCTTTCAAGGAGTATAAATACTCCCACCCTAGAATTAACCACCTCATGTGGAGGTGGGGGAGGGGCTAAGCTAAGAGGCTTAATTCTTAGCCCTAAGCCCCAAAGGTGACCCTTTGCCATTGATGTCAAAGGGGGAGAGATTTGTGTATTATGGGGAGAGTTTTTGGATATGAGGAGAGATTTGATATCTAAGAGAGCATTTAGCCAGGGGGAGCAAAGCCCCATGGGGAGCAGAAAAGAAGGTCAAAATTGAGTAAAAGGATTTGGGTTACCATCAATGACAAAGGGGGATATTGTTGGCCATTTTGAGTCCCTAAGCTAAAATTTTGTCATTGATGTCAATAAATCAATAAATGTCAAAAGGATCTATGAAGGATTTTTGTGAAAACCAAGGCAGGGAAAATAAAAGGTTTTATTTAAAACCATGGACACCAGATTTGATCTAGGTTTTTCTTAAAACCCACATTGGGATTTTTTTTCGTCCAAAAAGGTGCCCCGGTGATGGAGTTATTTGAGTTTTAATGTTTGGTTTAAATTTTAATTATTTAAAATTTAAATTCAAATTTAAATGGAAATTTTCCCGTCGACGTCATCATAAAAATACAATTTTAATATTTCTGTCGACGTCTTCAAAGTGTTATTAAAAACTATATAAAGGGGTGGTAATTTAACCAAATAATCATCCTTGCTCTCGTGTGTTAATTACCTTCGAATTTGAAAGAGCTCGTGCAAATTGTTGAAAAGGAAGTAGAGAATAAAGCGCAACTATTTGGAAATCTCAAATGTGGTATGAGGCATGGCGCATTGGCATATTTATTTTGCTAAGACTGTGGGTGGCGCAAATATCAAGGATCAAATCCCATTGACGCCAACATGTGGAAAGTGCTTTGGCACTTTTTCCTTTGTGGTATATAGAGGAAGATTAAAGGTCCTTTTGGCATTTGCTTTTCCAATGAGCGCTTTGGCTCAGTTGGAATCTTAGTCGTAGCTAAGATGCTCATGATGTGTGGTAGACGGGGGTTCGAATCCCCTTGAGAGGTATTTACGTTTTTGCCTTTAATAATTTTTATTAGCCCTAAAGTTTGGAGTTATAAGGTATTTAATGGGAATTAAATTTTATCATTAGGGTTGTGATTATTATTGCAAAAGCATATTTGATTTATGTTTTATTTTTATGGAAATGGAGAATTTATTTTAGGAGAAATAAAGAGTTGTTAAAGTGATTTTGAGAGATTTATTGTGGGTTATTATTAATAAGGGTTTTTATTAAAATAGACTTTGGTGGATGTGTTTATGAAGTTGGAGTTAAAAAGGGTGTAAATTAAGTTATGCTTTTATTGTGATTATTTAAAGACCGCTAACCCTTATTAATCTTGAAGAGGAAATTTGTGATTAAGTGTGGCAGATTTTATGGACAACTTATTGGAATCAAAAAGGTATGGGCATATTATCCTATTGATTTTTTGTGGTGGTTGATTTCTAAAATATCATTGGAGTGAAAAGTATTAATTGAAGTTTCCTTTGTGAAGATGGTTGGTTGAATGCTTCAAGGTTTTCTGGTTTGTGAATTGTAATTAAACCTTGTTTTATTAGCATTGTTTTTGAAGCCCATTTATGATGAAATGAACTTGAACATGATATAGAAAATAACATGAGTATCATTGTTATGTGAGACTTGAGATAAAGCATTGCTAGAAATATTTTGAGTTGGTTGATACATGATTAGACTAGGGTTTGTGAGAAAGGATTTTTCCTTGATGTGATTGGTTGAGTTGAGTTGGTTAAGCCTAGTCAAGTGGATGTGTGAAATGGTTGTTCAAGTTCCATAAAACAAACTATTCTATATTCTGATTTGAGTTGAGATTGATATTGAAGAATATGACATATTGAGTCTCTAACAATTCTCTTTATGCTTCTATTGAGTTGAGATTGGGATTTGAGTATAGAACATATAGAGTCTCTAACAATTCTCTTTATGCTTCTATGAGATTTATTTGAGTTGATATTGAGATTTAAGAATATGAAATATTGAGTCTCTAACAATTCTCTTTATGCTTCTATTAAGTTGATATTAGGATTTGAGTATAGAACATATAGAGTCTCTAACAATTCTCTTTATGCTTCTATGATATTGAATTGAGATATTGATTGTACTTTGAGTATAGAACATATTGAGTCTCTAACAATTCTCTTTATGATTCTATGAGATTGAACAAGTTCTGTGTGATCTTGTTAAACATATTTGAGACAAGCCTTTGAGAAGGCTTGTGGACTGTTTTGAGTTAAGCTTTTGTGAAAGCTTGCTAAGAAGATTTGAGCAAGTCCAAGAGAGGACTTATTGAGCATATTTGAGCAAGTCCTATAGAGGACTTATTGAGCATATTTGAGCAAGTCCAAGAGAGGACTTATTGAGCATATTTGAGCAAGTCCTAGAGATGACTTATTGAGCATATTTGAGCAAGTCCAAGAGAGGACTTATTGAGTAGATTTGAGCAAGTCCTAGAGAGGATTTGTTGAGCATATTTAGATAGGTTTTGTGTAAACTTGTTGAGCAGATTTAGATAGGTTTTGTGTGAATCTTTTGAGCATATTTGAGAAGGTTCTAAGTGAACCTATTGAGCAAAATTATACTAGACCGACTGTACTGTGTTTAGTACAAGAGATTAAGCAGAACTATTCTAGACCGACTGAACTATGTTTGGTACAGTATTGAGATAAAGCTTTGGAGGTGATAGAGTATAGAGGACAGAGTATCAGTGGATAGAGATCCAACATCCAGGACAATTGAAGACAGATTCTAGTGAGAAGTCTTCAAGTGGAGAGAGATCCACCAGTTAAAGCAACATAGATACAAAGTCTTCTAGAAGATCACTAGCCAGAGCAAAAGGGGAAATAGTTCTCATGTGGAAGAGATCCATGAACTTGATATTAGGGGATCAACATCTCATTTGGACCGAGGTCCATAAACATTGTAATTTGGGAAGGATTACCAAGAGATCATTTGAGAAATATTTAGAAGAAATATTTTCTCTATGGAGGTAGCCCACATTGGGTGAACCACGTTAAATATATGTCTCTATTGTGTGTGGTGTTTTGTGCATTGCTTTGATTATTGCTATTGATATTGCTATCTATACACTACATAATATTTATTTGAGAAGAAAAGTAAAAAGTGGACTTATAATGTTCACCCCCTCTCAGTATAAGCTTGTGTTCTTCAGATATTAATTGGAAATATTTCACCAATGATCCACGTAGTGTACAACTTTCAATGACAACTGATGGGTTCAACCCTTTTGCTAACTTTATTACTACTTACAGTTGTTATCCCATTGTGTTGGTCACTTACAACCTCCCACCATGGATGTAGATGAAGAGGAAAAATTTAATGCTCACCTTGTTGATACCTGGCCCCAAGCAATCTGGAAATGATATTGATGTTTATTTACATCCATTGGTTGACGACTTGCATGAACTATGGACTAAAGGAGAATAAACGTATGATGCATTTTCCAACTACATTCAATATAATAACAATAATAATGTGGGTCATCCATGCCTTTCCTTCTTATGGAAACCTATCAGGATGTATGACAAAGGGAAAGACAATATGCCCAATATGCAGGGAGAACACCTGTACAAAATATCTTAAATGTAATAGAAATATCACTTACATGGGACACAAGAGATTCCTTCCTCTAGATCATCCATTTCATCATTAGAGGGCATCTTTAAATGGCAAAAAATATCTTGATAAACCACCCAAAAATTTAAATGAGATGGAAATACTAAAAATAGTACAAGAAATTCCACCAAATTGAGGAAAGAGCAATTGGAATAAAAGGAAACACAACAAAAATGAGGATAACATTTTTGCTCCTATAGAAGGATGGAATAAAAAATATATTATTCAATCTATCATATTGGGAGGTACAACATGCAAATTTATTTCTATATCTATTATTATGTCTCTCAATGTCTAGTAATTTTTGTTTGATGTTGCTATTTATGAACATCTTCTAGTTCATCATAACTTGGATGTGATGCATGTGGAAAAAAAATTCTATGAAATCCTATTCAGAACACTACTAGGTATCGACAAGAAGTCAAAGGATGGTGAAAAATACCATGAGGATTTAATAAATATGGGTATCAGGTTCATATTATAGCCAGTAATGGATGGAAACAAGACATATATTCCACCAACGCCCTATAATATATCGAATGTTGAGAAAGAAAGGTTTTGTCGTACACTATACAATATGAAAGTACCAAATGAATATAGTTCATATATTAGAAAAAAATTGTCAAAATAAATAAAAATCCAGGACCTAAAATCACACGACTGCCATGTTCTCATGTAACAACTTCTTTCAATAGTGCTACAACATTTGCTTGATAAGCCAGTACGACAAACAATTTGTTGGTTGTGCATGTTCTATAGGGATATATGCGCTACAATGGTGGATCTCATAAAAATAGTAAAATTATTGATAGAGGTAGTGGATACATTATGTTTTCTTGAAAAGTACTTCCCCCTTCATTTTTTGATATCATGGTGCACTTAACTATTCACTTGGTGTGGGAGGTATCTCTATGTGGACCTGTAAATTATCAATGGATGTACACTTTTGAGAGGTTTGTATGCATTCATCAGTTTCATAAACCACCATTTTTCTAATTTTTGTAGTGTCTCATATAATCAAAATTATTTGTTTTCTTTATTAGAATTATGAATATTTTAATGGCTATGTAAAGAACCGAGCTAGAACCAAAGGTTGTATTATCAAAAATTATATTATTGATGAATCTATTTCATTATGTGTGGACAACATGAGAGGTTTAAAAGCAATTGGCGATCAACTTGGTCACAATGAGGTATGGAGTGACAAGGATGAAGAAATTATAATTGATGGGAGACCTTTGTCCATTGGTGAAGACTTTGATTTGGATGAAAATTCTTACGAGCAAGCCCATTGATGCATTCTCTTTAACTTGGATGAATTTCAGCCTTGGGTAGAGTAATTATATGTATATTTATTATTTTTATATATGGTATAATATTAATTAGATCCAACTAAGCTTGAAAAAATTGGGATAAATTTGGAAGCACCTGAAGAGTATCAAGGAATCCAACCCTCATGTAGTGAGAGATGAAAGGATGTTGCAAAAAATTCATAATCAAACATTTATCACTTGGCTACGATATCAGGTTATTGTTTGCTCTCTTGAATATGATTTTTGATATTTATATTTATTGTCATGTACTGAACGTCATGTAATATTTTACAATTATCTTTAAACTATTTTTCTTTGTTTTAGTTTTATGGAGATGAAATGCAACATAACGATAACAAATCCAACACAATAAAATGGTTGGCATGTGGTCCAAGGAATTTTGCAAGAAAAAATTCAAGCTATTTGATCAACAACTATAGATTTCGTATCAAAGACAAATAAGACAAAAAAAAAACTCAAAACAATGGTGTGTGTTGATCCTATGACTTTGTGTAGAGCAAGCACAAAAATACACAAACTTAGTGCTTCAAACAATCACATATTAGGGTGTTATTAGGGAAATATTCTTGTTGGATTATTATCAATTTTGTTACCCTTTGTTTAAATGTGACTGGATGAATGTTCTTGATACAAGGAATGGGTGTAGAAATGATGAAATGGGCTTCACACTGGTCAATATGAATAGATCACTTGGTCTAGATAGACTAAAATATGATCCATTTATCCTATCATCACAAGCTAGACAAGTATTTTATGTAAATGATCCACTTTATACTATATAGTATGTGGTTCTTACATCACCTCCAAGAGGGATCAAAGACATTGAATCATATAACGCAAAATATTTCAGTGTCTTTGGAGCAACAAAATTTGTTGGACCTAAAAATACATAAGATGAAATCACAAATGACAACAACATTCAATATGTCCATGAAGAATGTGAGGGTACATGGTTGGAAGCCTAATTACTGTACTTAAAAAATACTAGTAGATAATTAATGGGCAACCAAGGTAGGAATGAGGCGAGTAGGTATCCTAAACATGAGGTTGACCAGTCAAATACAAGAAGGTAATTTGGTAAAAAAAGAGAGAATACAAGTTTTTCTAGGGAATAGGATTAAGATTCTAATCATGAATGCATGTTGTAATGTGTTTAAATGAAGGTTTATTGTATTGAGTGAGTGTTAGTTATGAAATTAATGTTTCATGTTTGACTATTAGTCCTAGTCATTAGCAGTAGTACTTGATTTGCATAGATGGATATTTATGTATCTGAAAAATGTCTCAAGATACCCTCTCACCTCATATCTAATGGTTGGGATAGGTAGGGATTTTTAGACATATACCCATTATATGGAGGTATTGAGTTGTCCATTCACCTATATCTATAAATAAGAATCACACTTGAAATAAGAATTTTTAATCATATTCAAGTGCAAGTTTTATATAGATGGTAGTTACTTGTTTGTTTTAGTATGAGTAGTGTATGACATACATTTGTGAAGACAGGGCTGCTTTTTTATAATCACTGACAAGTGGAAATCAAATGGATACAAGAGTAAAAAATGATAATAAACACTCCAAGAAGATCTTAATTCAAACCATCAACAACCAGATTTGTACTACCTTCTTATATTTGATGCTTAGGTGGAACTATTATAGGTATATTGACCTCTTTTGATGATATTTCTTGTTGACTTTACTTTCTATCTACAAGAATTACAAGGGTCTATAATAAATTTGTATGATTCTCTCATTGCTCAAAATATAATGTTTTTACTAACATGCTTGGGACATGGCATGGAGTTCTTTGTCCTATACAAGATACCTTCAAAATATATCATTGAATATCTCACTTAGTAGGAAACAAGATGCTTAAGTTGAGCAAGGAATGTACCTCCAAGAATATATTAATTCAAGCCATAAAAAACCATATTTTTACTACCTTATATTTGATTCTTAGGTGGAACTATTGCAGGTAAATTGACCTCTTTTGATGACATTCATTTTAGATTTTACTTTCTATCTATAGGAATTGCAAGGGTCTATAATTAATATGTATGATTATCTCATTGCTCAAAATATAATATTTTCACTAACAATATGCTTGGGACAAGGCATGGAGTTCTTTGTCCTCTGCATAATACCTTCAAAATATATAGTTGAATATCTCACTTGGTAGGCGATAAGATGCTTAAGTTGAGCAAATAATGTACCTTCAAGAAGATCTTAATTCAAGCCATCAACAACTAAATGTGTACTACCTTATTATATTTTATTCTTAGGTTGAACTTTTGTAGGTATATTGACATCTTTTGATGACATTCAGTTTAGACTTTGCTTTCTATCTATAGAAATTACAAGGGTCTACAACCAATATGTGTGATTCTCTCATTGCTTAAAATATAATGTTTTAACTAACATGCTTGGGACATGGCATGGAGTTCTTTGTCCTATGTAGGATACCTTTAGAATATATCATTGAATATCTCACTTGGTAGACAACAAGATGCTTAAGTTGATCAAGGAATGTACCAAGTGCATATGTTGATAGTTTCTATCTCAAATCGTTGTTGTAGATCCAAAAAGGCAAGTATTAGTTCCAAGCTAAGTCAATTAATTAATTCTCAAAATTCTCTTTATGGTACCTCAGTCCACATGAACTTTGGTTTGGCTCTTACTTTTATTACTTAATTTAAGTGACATGATAGTTGTTGCAGATACAAAAATGCAAGTATTAGTTCCAAGCTAATTCAATGAGTCAAGTCTCAAAATGCTCTTTGTGGTACCTCAGTCCACATGAACTTTGGTTTGGCTCTTCCTTTTCTCACTTAATTTAAGTGCCATGCAATGTGGGAGAATCCTATCACAAACCAATCGTAAAAATAAGTTAGACCCAATAATCCACAAAGCTCTATGAAGGTCATTTGTGTAGGCCAATCTCAAATTGTCTAATTTTTTTTAACATGAAATCCTTTCTTACTGATAAATTTTGTTGATTTATATAGATCTAAAGGAGTCTGCCAGATTTCTATAGAGTTTTTTATTGTTATTTTTTCTAGTTTTAACCTCTTAGAAAAATATGTGGACATAATATGCACATGTGACTTGTTCTTCCTTCTAACCTGAAGCATCTAGGATTAGTAAGTTCAATAAGTGTCTAAGAAATTATAATAGAAATTGGATTTTGATAGATGTATAAGATTTAAAATAGGTACTATAATCGTCTCTTCCAAATATCCAAACTTATGCTAAAATTGATGGTAAATTTTGCTGATTTTTGTAGATCTAAATGAGTTTTCCAGAGTTCTATAGAGTTGTTTACTATTATTTTTGCTAGATTTATATTTCTGCTTTGCTGATCCTTGTGGTACCTTTTGACATATATGTCTAACTTTACAACTTTAATCTCGATATCATTGAACTAATTTATTATCTTTGTTCTTGTCTTGATAGAGAAACATGAACATGAATGGATAGGTATTTGTTCCCATTTACTCTTGGACATAAAGTAACAGTGCAAAATGTAGTTTCTATAAGCCACATACAATTTTTTAAACCTTATAGAATATATTTTATTTACTTTTTAATTATTGCATCACAATTTGTGAGCTATTATATCATCATACTGACAATCCATTTAAAGTTACATGTACTAACTGGAAAGCATCACCTATGATAGAAGATACTATTTATAAAAAAATTGGTTGTCTTATTAATGTAGTTTCTAGTCATTGCATAAATGTGAACTTTGTATTTTGTTGGACTTGTCAAATATCCAAACAACAGACTCAAGTTTTGATGAATATGTAGGAGGAAGATTCTATAGAATTGCACAAAAAAAATTAGATGAGGCTGAAGGCATTGTATTTTTCCTTTATTGATCCTATAAGAGCCGAGGAAATTTTTTGAAAGTTGCACCAGATGAAGGATAACAATATTTTCAAGAGTCTATCCCAGTTGCTAGTGCCCAAGACACTTGTGTAAGTTTAATTTTTCTTTTGACTCATGCCCTTATTACATTCTTCATTAGGTACTTTTGTGACTTTTAGCTTGTTTTTTATTATTAGTAAAGGCACTCTTATATTTTGTAAATATCTAGCCCTTTGAAAGATATGAAAAATAACAACAAACAAGAAACTAAAAATTGAACATACTAATCTATGAATTGTTCACTATGCGTGGATTTTTTGATATTATTATTTGCTTAAGAGAATAGGAGAACGACATCCGCAACATGAATTCTTTAAGTATGTCTCTTCGAAATGTAGCTATATATATTTTTGAATGGAACATGTGAAAGTTGTTGTAAGACAATCATTAGCTAATAAATCTACATCAAACCAGAATCTTCAAATTACTGGAATTGATCTACTTTTGGTATGTAGTTGGAAATTAAAAGTTTATTTCCAAATAAAATTGATTTTATTTAAGAACTTAGTGTTCAAAGCATTGTAATATATTGTAAATACGATTTGCTTCGTATTTTTCTTCTCTTTTTTCAGTTCATTTTCTCTTTTTTATTATGATAATAAGTCCAGTGAAAGGATAAGATAAGATAGGCTTTAAGCCTCATAACCAACCAGCTGGTTGGTCTAGTGGTAAGCGACTGTGACTTAGGGATTTGGTAAGGCGGGAAGACCCACGATCGAATCTTGGTGGTAGTTTTGGTGAATGATTTTTTGGTTTAGGCGTAAAAGGGAAGCAATGTTTTTGGTTTAGGCACCAAAGGGAATCAATAAAACACACGAAACACTTCTTGCTTCCAAGGTGAGTGCCTAGCTCACGTGGTAGTTGAAGTCGTAGCTAGGGTTTTGGTGGCAGCGCAACGTGTGTTCGATTCCCACCAAGGTCAAAAGGTATTTAATTTTTGTCCTAAGGTTTTTTTAGCATGAGCTTTCAGGGAGATATAAGGTTTATGAAAATTAAATTTTATATTATGATTTTGATGATTAAGTGTTGAATGGAGTAATAAGGCTTTCGAGGAGTTTAAATATTATTTTAAAATAAAGTGTTATTGTGTTTAATATTTGAGAGGAGTAATAAGGTGTAATTGAGATCTAATGTTTTGTACGGTGAGAATAACTAGTGAGGGAATTATTGAATGAAGTTTTCAGAATGTTATTGCTACCTAACCCTTGAGATTGGAAAAAAGAGTAATTGTGATTGAGATAGGGTTTTAAGGTCAACTCTTCATCAAAAAAAAGGTATGGGAACATCTTCCTTGTGAGTGATTGTTGGATGTTGTGAATGCTAAGTTGGAGTGAAAAGGGTTGTTTGATAAACATTGTTGAGTTTGATTGTTAAAGATTTTTTTGAGTGAAAGTTGATGATAAAAACCTTGTTTGATAAGAATTCTTGGAGACATTAAATGAACCTTCATATCCATTATTAGGTTTTGTGTAAGATCATAAGTATTATTGTTATGTGAGATTTTTTTATAAGCATCATTGGAAATAATTGAGTGAGTGTTCATATGCTTGGACAAGGGTTTGTAAGCAAGGAGTGTTTCATTGAGTGATTATTTGAGAGGAGTTGATTGAGCCTAGTCAAGTGGAAGTGCTGAAGTGATAGTTCAAGTTCTGTGAAACAAATTATTCTATATTTTGAATTGATTTAAGAAAGATATTGAAAGTGATTGAGTGTTTGTGAGTGAGAAACATATTGAGTCTCTAACCATTCTCCATATGTTTCTATGAGGTTAAAATAAGATTATATGTGAAACATTTTAATGTTATTGAAGAGGTTTTCTATGATAGATTGAGTTGCATTGTATAGAGATTTTGTGAAAGCTAGTGGATAGATTTGAGACAAGTCCTAGTGAGGAATTGTTGATCAGATTTGAAAAAGTCCTAGTGAGGACTTGTTGAGCAGATTTGAGACAAATATTGGTGAAGACTTGTTGAGAAGATTGGATAAGTTTTATAAAGGACTTGTGGATAGATTAGTGTGAGCTTTTATGGAATCTTACAATGCAAATTTAAGACAAGTATTTGAGAAGACTTGAGAGCAGAGTTGATTGATTGATTTTTTCGAACCTTGGGTTAAGGTTTGGGGTAAATATAGAATATTTTATTTGTAATTGAGTCAAACTTTGTGTTAAGGCTTGAGGATAGAGATTGAGAAAATTTGTGCTAGAATGAAGGACATATTTGAGTGATTGAGAGATTGAGTAAATTTTTAGTACATATTTGAGGATAGAGATTGAGTAGATTTGTGCTAGACCGAAGGATTATATTTAGTACAGATTTAAGAATAGATATTGAGAAGATTTGTGCTAGACCGAAGGACTATGTTTAGTGCAGATTTGAGGATAGAGATTGAGCAGATTTGTGCTATATCGAAGGACTATGTTTAGTACAGATTTGAGACAGAGATGAGAGCAATATTTGGATGTGATAAAGTATAGAGGATAACAATCTCCAGTGGATAGAGGTCCATTAGCAATGGTAGTGAATACATGTCTTTTGATTGAGGGTAGGAGTCTTCAGTGGATAGAGATCCATAAGCCAGTGCAGTGGAGGCAAAATTTCTTCTATAATATCACCATCTAGAGTAGAGGAGAAGGATATATCCTGTGTATAGAGATCCATGAACTTGATTAGAGGATTTGTGTCTCCTTTGGATAGAGGTCCATAAATATTATAATAGGGAAATATTTTCCAAGAGATTTTTTTGAGAAAATTTTAGTGAAATATTAACTTCGTGGAGTAACCCACATTGGGTGAACCACGTTAAATTAGTGTCTCTATTGTGTGTGGTGATTTTTGCATTGCTTTGATTACTGCTGTTAATATTTTCATTGATATATTGCATAATATTGATTGGGAAAGAAAAGTAAAAAGTGGTATTATACTGTTCACCCCTCCTCTCAATATAAGCTTGTGTTCTTCAATTGGTATTAGAGCGGGTTCCTTTGAAAGAGTTTAAAAACTTGAAGGAAAAGCTTACGTGAACATAAATGGATTCTTAGAATGGATATTTAGGAAATTAAGAACCATTGTTCGATGGGAAAAATTATACACTATGGAGCACAAGGATGAAGTTTCATCTAATGGTACTTAGAAATGAAATATGGGAAGAAGTTGAAAATGGATACACACCACCAGAAACTCCACCTACAGATAAATATGCAAAGGAAATTCAGGATAAGTTGTAAGGCATATATGAAGGAGATAAAAAGGTCAAAAGAGCATTTGAAGACCTAAAAATAAAGGATGAGGAAAATATTGCTGCATATCTACTTCACATGGATGAAGTTGTTAACTCCATGCAAGGACTTGGGCTTGAAGTTATAGAACCTTATGTGTGTGATAAGATTCTAAGGTCACTTCCAAAAAGGTTTAGTGAAAATATTTTAGCTATAGAAGAGTTGAAAGATGTTGATATTTTGACAAGGGATGAATTACATGGTATTCTAATAGTATTTGAGATAAGAAGAAAAGAGGAACCTATTCCCTAGAAAGAAGCAACATTTAAAGCCACTAAGAAGACTAAGGGTAAGAATTTAGATTCAATCAATGAGTTATCCAATGATGAAGAAGCAAATTATGATAGAAGGAATAAGGAATCAAGAAAGTATAAAGGTACAAAATCAGTTAGATGTTTTAAATGTGGAAAATTTGGTCACTATGCATCTGATTGTCTAGAAGCTGGAAATAACAGTGGTGATGAGAAACAAGATCATAAGAATAGGGATGCAGGAAAGCATAGGTACCAAAATAAAAATAGGTATGAACAAGATACACAAGGAAATAAGTTTTTCCAAAGGCATAAGAAGAGTTTCTATGCAGACAAGGCACATAAGAGCTCAAGTGATAGTGATGATAGTCCCTTAGATAATGATAAATATGAAGTTCTATTTTTGGACAAAGAAAAAGAAGTGGTTATAAAAAGGTCGCCAATAATCCTTGAGTATTTTATATGTGGTAAATTTGGTCATATTGAAGATAGTTGTACAAGGAATGGATTCAATTTTAGTGATGATGAATATGAAGATACACTTGAAGGAATAGAAGAAAATCTTCTTATGGCAATAGAAGAAGAAGGAAATACTTCTAGTAGAAAAGAGTCATAAAAGAATGAAGATATTTTCAAAGGTAAACAAATAGAGGAAGAATCATAGAAAGGAGAAGTTGATCTTTAGGGTGAGCTTATTCATAACCTTGATGCATTAAGGGAGATAAGAAAGTAAAACTCAAAACTCAAGCTTAAATTTCAAGAATGTGATAAAGAGATAGGAAAGCTTATAGAGGATCTAAATAACTCAATAACTAAGACAAAGAGGTTCAAATAGAAGTTAGAAGAAAATATTTTAGAATGTGAAAATTTAGATCATGAGGTAGCTTCAATAAGGAAGGAAGTAAAAGAGCCTAAGGACAAGTTACACAAGTTTGGAAGAAGCTCAAAAATCATGGATAAGATTATCAAGGTACAAATATCTTTGTAAAACAAGACAGGTCTTGGTTTTGAATAGGTACAAAGCGAACAAGGAGAGGAATCAATCTCAAGCTCCAAAGAAGAAGAAACTTTAGAAGAAGAGAGTGTAAGAGAAATTAATACTTCTGAGGATGAGTTGGACAATAGAAATTTCAACACGAAAAGGAATAATGCACAAATGAGGAACATATGGAATAGGAACCAACACAAGGTAAAATAAACTAAAAGACTAATGGGGTCAAGGTAAGGTAGTTTCAATGGATGATGCTTTTCATGTCATAGGTTTGGGCACAAGGCTACTCAGTGCAGGACACATGAAATATAATAATATGGGAAAATAAAAACAGATAGCCTTTTCAAGGGTATTGCTACTCTTGTAATCAGTTTGATAACAAGGCAATGAATTGTAGGGTTCATGATAGGAATATATATGGATTCACCAAGAGAAATACCAAGATATTTGCACCTCAAAGGAATAACAACATTAAGAGATATAAGTTCCATAATGATGGACATACAATAAAGTGGTGTAGATAAAAATTCCAGAGACAAGCAGGAACGGGAATAGTCAAAGAAATCAAAAGGATCAAATGAGGATGAAATTGGATAAAGGTAAATGCCAGTGCATGCTGGGAGTATAAATACTCCCACCCTAGAATTAAACACCTCAAGAGGATGTGGGGGAGGGGCTAAGCTAAGAGTCTCATTCTTAACCCCAAGCTCCAAAGGTGACCCTTTGCCATTGATGACAAAGGGGGGATATTTGAGTTAGGGGGAGAGAATTCAGTCAGGAGGAGAAAAATAGGAAAAGGTAAAAGAAATGGTAAAAGGTAAATGTGTTGCCATCAATGACAAAGGGGGATATTATTGGAAATATGAGCAATAATTGTTGCCATTGATGTCAAGAATAAGTTTCAGTGAGCAGTGCAAGAGGAAGGATGTCAAGAGTTAGTTTTAGTCATCAGTATCAGTGAAATATTTCTTCTAAACCTAAGTGAAACAATATTATAATATCTCCCATTATAATATTCAAGATGGTCAGATAAGGTCTACAAGAGAAATAAGAAGGCCCAAGAAAAATAATATTATAATATTTTATTATAATATTAAAGGTCTAATGGTAAGACCTAAAGAAATTAAATTAATTATAAATTAATGATAATAATTTCATTATAAATTAATTTATAATTTAATTTGATTAACTTTATAGTTATTAAATTAATTATAATAATTTCTTATTAATTATATTATAATTTAATTTAATTAACCATAAGGTTAGGGTTATAAGGGTAAAAAGAATGCACCGACGTAATACATTAATTCCATTCCCGATGTCTAAAATGGTGATGACACAATGGTATAATAACCATGTGCCTTGTTTGCAAAGGAAACACCTTCGTTCGAATAACATTAATCAAGCCTGCAATTTTGGTGATTTTCGTGCAAGGAAGAAGATAAAGTTTTTGTTTTATTAGTGCCAGTGAAGGGATAAGATAAGAGAGTCTCTAAGCCTCATAACGAACTAGTTGGTTGGGATAGTAGCAAGTGGCTATGACTTAGGTCTTTGGTAAGGCGGGAGGACCCGCAATCGAATCTCGATGATAGTTTTGGTGAATGATTTTTTGGTTTAGGCACCAAAGGGAAGCAATATTTTTTATTTAGGAGCCAAAGGGAAGCAATAAAGTGCATGATGTGGTTCTTGCTTCCAAGGTGAGTGCCTAGCTCATGCAACAGTTGAAGCCACAACTAGGGCGTTGGTGGCAGCACAGCGTGGGCTTGGTTTCCACCAAGGGCAAAAGGTATTTAATTTTTATCCTAAGGTTTGTTTGGCATGAGATTTTAGGGAGATATAAGGTTTATGAAAATTAAATTTTATATTATGATTTTGGTGATTAAGGTTTGAATGGAGTAATAAGGCTTTAGAGGAGTTTAAATGTTATTTTAAAATAAAGTCTTATTATGTTTAATATTTGAGAGGAGTAATAAGGTGTAATTTAGATCTAATGTTTTTTATGGTGAGAATAACTTGTGAGGGAATTATTGAATGAAGTTTTGATAATGTTTTTGCTACCTAACCCTTGAGATTGGCAAAAAGAGTAATTGAGATTGAGACAGGTTTTTAAGGTCAACTCTTCATCAAACAAAAAGTATGGGCACATCTTCCTTGTGAGTGATTGTTGGATGTTGTGAATGCTAAGTTGGAGTGAAAAGGGTTTTTTGATAAGCATTGTTGGAAATATTGAATGAACCTTCATATGCATGATTAGGGTTTGTGAAAGATCATGAGTATCATTGTTATGTGAGATTGTTTTAAGAATTGTTGGAAATAATTGAGTGAGTGTTCATATGCTTGGACTAGGATTTGTAAGCAAGAAGTTTTTCATTGAGTGATTGGTTGAGAGGAGTTGATTGAGACTAGTCAAGTGGAATTGTTGAAGTGATAGTTCAAGTTCTGTGAAAAAAATTGTTCTATATTCTAAATTGATTTGAGAAATATATCGAAAGTTATTGAGTGTTTATAAGTGAGAAACATATTGAATATCTAACCATTATCCATATGGTTTTATGAGTTTAAAAAAATATTCTATGTGGAACTTGTTTATGTGATTGAAGAGGATTTTTGTGATAGATTGAGTTGAGTTGTATAGAGCTTTTGTGAAAGCTAGTGGACATATTTGAGACAAGTCTTAGTGAGGACGTGTTAAATAGATTTGAGTAAGTCCTAGTGAGGACTTATTGAGAAAATTTGAGGTAAGTCTTGGTGAAGACTTGTTGAGCGGATTGGAAAAGTTCTATAAAGGATTTGTGGATAGATTAGTGTGAGATTTTGTGGAAGCTTACAATGCAAATTTAATATAAGTCTTTGAGAAGACTTGAGAGCAGATTTGATTTATTGATTTGTTCAAACCTTGGGTTAAGGTTTGGGGTAGATCTAGCATAGTTGATTTGTGATTGAGTCAAGCTTTGTGTTAAGGCTTGAGGATATATATTGAGCAGATTTTTGCTAGATCAAAGGCCTATGTTTAGTACATATTTGAGGATAGAGATTTTGTAGATTTGTGCTAGACCAAAGGACTATGTTTAGTGTAGATTTGAGAAAAAATATTGAGCATATTTGTGCTAGACCAAAGTACTGTGTTTAGTGTAGATTTGAGTACAAATATTGAGCAGATTTGTGCTAGACTAAAGGACTATTTTTAGTACAGATTTGAGACACAGCTAAGAGCAAGATTTGGAGGTGATATAGTATAGAGGATAACAATATCTAGTGGATAGAGGTCCATTAGCCAAGGTAGTGAAGACATATCTTCTGAGTGAGGGCAGGAGTCTTTAGTGGACAGAGATCCATAAGCCAGTGTAATAGAGGTAGTAGTTATTCTAGAAGATCACCAACCAGAGTAGAGGAGGTGTTATCATATGGATAGATATCTATGAACTTGATTAGGGGATTGGTGTCTCCTTTAGACAAAGGTCCATAAACATTGTAATAGAGAAAGGTTTCCCAAGAGATTTGTTGATAAAATTTTAGTGAAATATTTTCTCTGTGGAGTAGCCCACATTGGGTGAACCACGTTAAATTGGTGTCTCTATTGTGTGTGGTTATTTTTACATTGCTTTGATTACTAATGTTAATATTACCATTGATATATTGCATAATATTTATTGGGAAAGAAAATTAAAAAGTGGTCTTATACTGTTCACCCCCCTCTCAGTATAAGCTTGTGTTCGTCATTGAGAGGTCCAAGATTCAAACCCCACTCGAATATGAGGGGACCAGAACCCCTCATAAAACTTGTATAAACTCATTGAAAATAATAATAATAAATAACTATATATTTTTTATGAAAATATTTTAAAGTAATTATAATTAACTTGGTATCATATATTATTTCAAGATGTTCATATTCAAAAACCAATATGCAACTTCTATCTCCTTATAAAATTGTTTCTATTTATGTTGAAACTAGTTATAGGTATAATAAAATTTTACATTTTTATTTATTCACTAATACATCAAACTAGAGAAAAGTTACTGAAAGTCATAAAGTTTTTAACACCTTCTTTTATCTAAAACAAAAATAAGTGAATAGACTAAAAATAATAATAATGCAACATAACTTACAAATGACTAACTAATGGCCAAAACAAATGCAAGATAAATGAGAGGACTCAAGGAAACAACAAAAGAAGTGAGCCTATATCCATTTCTATTGATGAAGCTGAAGATATATCTTGAATCCAATCTGCCATAACAATTCTCACACTTGCTCACCAAAGCAGCTAGTCAAAGATCACACAAGATGATGGAAGAAAGAAAATTTGTAGACAAGACTTAACAAAAATTGTAGATATCAATAATGAAGATTGGGGATCACAGATAGAACATGGTCCAAAAAGGAAACTCAACCCTTGATTTTATAGAGGGTTTGAGAGCTTAGAAAGGAAAAGCAAAAACACAAAAAAATAAGTTTAGGTTTAAAAAAGCAAAATGGTGATGCAAGGGTTAGGTTTTTGAGGAAAAATCCTAAAGCACCAAATTTACGATCGATCTAATATGATCGTGAATCTATAAAATCTAACCATTGGAGGTCAAATAGCACCAATATGTCTTGACCAGATTTGTAATCAGTCTTGGATGACCGTAATTTTGATAAGGCTAGGGAAAAAGGGTAAAATAAGGGGTGGAGAGATCAAAAATTGATCTTATAAACCTTAAGTGGCTTCCTAAGCATCTAAGAAAATATTGAATCAGGATCAATTTTTTGTATCTATGTAAATTATGATAGTGGGTGTAGGAGAAACAAAAGGAACGAAAAAAATATAAAGTGAAAAACATTAGAATCAAAGTTGTCTAAATTGAATATTGATGGAGCTTCTAAAGAAAATCTAGGACCAATAAGAGGAGGATGAATAATTAGAAATAATTGGGATGATACTTTATCACATTACACTTTCAATAGTGAACTTAAGAAAAATAATGAAGCTGAAGCTTGGGTGGATTTGGAAGGACAAAAAATATGTAACAAATGAAATGGAAGAAAGTATGGATGGAATATGATTCACTAATAGTAGTAAATACAATTTTAAGGAAAGCAAAGGCTCCATGGAACATACAAGAGATAATTGTGGAAATACAATACCTTGCTACAAAATTTGAAGAAATCAAGTTTACACATGCATTAAGGGAAGGGAACACATGTGCAGATAAGCTAACCAATAGAGACGTTTTAATAGAGGATTATAAAGTTACATTATTTTTTCCATGGTTAGAGGAAGTAGTAAGTTTAGCTGAAGCCAATAATAAAATATGAAAAAAGCAAATTCAAAATAATGTTCTAGAAGAATACAAATTTGAAAATGGATCCATTTATAGATCAATGCATTGGAAGAAACTAATAGTCCATATTTGGTAAAGCGAATAATGATTTCATGAATCGAGTAGGAATTTTGTATGCTAAAATATAAGAACATGTTATTATATGGACTTAATGTCTAAATAGATTATCTAAGTTGTTGGTTTGTTGGATTATGGAAGAGAGTATGGATTGGAACTTTCAAATTTTTAAGACTACCAAACTAATTATTAAAAAATATCATTATCATTTGTTAAAATATTATTATAATATGCATGATATTCATTTCATAATATATATATATATATGTGTGTGTGTGTGTGTGTGTGTGTTTATTATTTGGGATTAAAATAAATTCCTCTTGTATCATATAATGATCCATAGTTTCGTTATTTTGTATATATTTCTTGATAATATTTAATCATGGTATTTCAACTTTTTGAGACTGATAAACTATTTATTATAGTTCTTGTGGTTGCACTTATGTTTTATGAAGGAAACTAATAGTCCAAAGCTAGTAAAGCATCCTATGATAACAAGAAGTATAGGAAATATTACTCTATTAAGATGTAGTGTGTAGACAATAGAGGTGGAGTTTTAGTATTGAGAAGGCTGCAATAGGAAAATTTCAAGAAGAAGGATGCGAAATTCTGGAATATTTGTATTTATAAATCAAATCGAATAAGGTCCAAAAAATGAAAATCAAGAAATTAGACTTTTTATGAAAAAAGGTTTAGGTATCTATCTATAGCAACTCAATTGAATCTATTTTTAAACTCTCAATATTTAAAGGAGAGTTTTGATTTGTAAAGGGTGGGGGACCAAAGTACAACCTCTTTTTCTCAAGCAAACGAAAAATATATTTTGGTAGGTAGAAAGTAAGATTTCCATTCAACTTCAAAAAATGATAGTAATAATTTATGGTCTAAGTACACAAATCATAAAGTAATGTTTTTTGGTGCACCTATAACAATTGATGATTATAATTGCATTGATAATAAACATAAGGGTTTATTTGAAATAATATTCAAAATTATAGTTTAATCTCAACAAATGTTATGTTCTAAAAATAAATATTTCTACTTTCAATAATAAGCATTTCTTTTCAACTAAAATCAATTGCATGACATAATTCAAACTTGAAATAAGTAATAGAGTGTTACAAAATATTTAAATTAGGTAATAAGATACTATTAATAATTTCTAAATATAATAAGGATATACTTAAAATAAGATATTAATCCATGCATTTATTACCATTAAAATAATATAGATGGGCTTCTTTAGTGGTTCTAATAGTTTAAAGAAAAATAATTTGTTCATGCTAATTGAGAGATTCATTTATAATTCGATGATGTGTTGTTAACCAAGGATCCAAAAGCTATGAAGGCACATGCTAATGATTTGATGTAGTCCTACTTAAACAATTTCAAATGAAATAACACTAAAGATAAACAAAACTAAAAATTAAAATCCTACAAAAATAGATGAAAGAAAATATGTAGAAAACATGGAAGAAGTACAAATGAAAAATTATCTTGACAAATAATATATGGTATTATATTTGAAAGTATTTATAACACTAAAATTACAAGGATATTATCCACAATGAATATTTCCTTCCAAAATTGTGTTAACCAATTTTTATTACATCAAAGGATTGAGCTTCTATACAATATTCTCAAGCTCTCAATGAAGAGTTTTATGAACATGAAATGAATATGTAACAATGTGTCTAGTATTCTTCCTTCAAATCAAGTCAAGTAGTTTTATGATGTATCCTATGCCATCCTCTTTACATTTTTATTTATTGTACTAAAATAGGACATGATAATCACTCTATGGAAATGTAATCTTTCTAAAAATTACTTAGCTAGGTGGATACATTTTTCCTCTTCTATAGATCAAAATACATACAACTCCAAATGCACTTCTAACTAATATGAAAATTTATAGTATATTTAAATTAAGATTCTTGTAATGCTCTTTTATTTCTAACATCCTTTAGATTTTGTGCTAAAATCATAAAACATTACATAAAATAAATAAAAATATTTATATTCCACTATTCTTGTATGATTTTGTTATTATATAAAAAATATTATATAGTTTAACAATAATAATAATAAATAATTATATTTTTGTAATGCAAATATTTGAAAGTAATTATAATTAACTTGGTGTCATGTATTATTTCAAGATATTCATCTTCAAAAACCAAAATGCAACTTTTATCTCCTTATAAAACTATTTCTATTTTTTTTGGAACTAGTTATAGGCATAGTAATATTTCACACTTTTCTTTGTTCACTAAATAATCAAGCTAGAGGAAAGTTATTGAAAGTCGTAGAGTTGTTAGCACCTTCTTCTATAGATGCCTATATTATTAATTTTCCCTTTTTTGTATGAGAAGTTATATTGAAAATTGAGTAGAGTATTTGATAACTATTGATATATGTTATTTTATAGCATATAAAGTATCAAATACTTCTTCCATAGTTTTTTTATTTTCAAATCCTAACAACTAAATATAAACCTTACTTCTTGATAGTACATTTCCACTTGCTCCATGTCTATAAGTTCTTGATTTTGGGGTTACTGAGTATATTCAGCATCCATATGCTACTGAAGTAGGGGATTTTATTTATTGTGAAAATTATGTTTATCATATTTTGGTAGTTGATCAATCCCTTCTTACAAATTTATGTTAAACATGCATTTTTTAACTATATTTATCATAAAACTAGAATGATGAAAAATTTAATGTAAATTATATATATTTTTTAGTATAATATGTTTTACAAATATTGAGTATTCTTATCTATTGAATAGTATCCATTCAAAAATTCCTCTTGGTGCATATTTTTCATAACAATTGCTAGTATACAATTTTCTTTCTATATTATATATTTATTGGTGCTTATTTCCTTATAGATGTAAAATTATTACACCATGTGGCATGGAATTTTCAACAATATCATTCTAAAATTTAATATTTAATTCATTTAAAAGGGATATGTATTACTTTATGAATAAATTTAAATAGTATAAAGTGATCTCATTCTCCTATAATTTTTTATCATATATAAAGTATATGGTCTACCTTGTGTCAATTTATTTTTTATTTTTCTTGTGGATATAGAACATGTAACATTGACTACATATACTCCATTATAATTGCTTTATCAACAAATATTTTGAAGTAACTTGTTCAAAAATAAAGTAATTTATTCATTGAATTACATGTTGGTGACCTCAATCATATATGATATTTTTAGTAGATAATCAAGGTATATATATGCATACTACCCTAATAATTTTTTATATGATACCAAATTATTATGACTTGACTTAGCAACCATATTTTATAAATTAGGAATAAATAACATACATTCCCATATACTTATATGATATTGCAATATCTCTAATTCTAGGTAAAATAAACATGGAAAATCTAAAACACAAAAGATCATCAAATTTTTCAAGCAATATACTTTTTTTTTAATTTACATGCATTATATACATGTTAAAACTTTGTTTTATTAGTTCCAAAAATCATGAGAATTATGGAGCTTCTTTTTCTTTGAAGTAATTTTATAATTTTTGTTATTTTATTTGGTGTCATCATCATATTTCTAATGATTTTTATTAAGGATGTCATAATTATTAATAGTATTGTCATGCCTATACATATTATACACCTCTAACACATTACTTGGTGCTATGATGTTATGTTTATGGTTATCACTATTAGTATCCATGTAGCTTTATGTAACTTTATGTGTCATATTAATCATATGTAGTACTCTTGTAATACCTCTATTACAACCCTTTCCTTGACTAGATTAATTAACTAGATATTATAATATTTTATCTTTCAAGACATGAAGCTCTATACCTTCAACTCCTTCTACCAAGGTATTATGGTCCTAATATCATGTCTTTTTGGGGAATATGCAAGACCATCATTCCTATAAAGGAAAATGTTGATAAGCTTATTTCATATGTATTAAATAATATACACAAAGATCAACTTATCCTTAAGCCTCTTTGGCATGCTTATTGAAAAATGGCCTTACTTGTTCAACATCCTACAAAGTAAAAAATAATGTTAAAAAAATTACTTTAATTTAAGTATTGAATTAAATTAATGCAATGTTAAAAATATTTTTTCCATATAATAAAAGGTTAGTTTGTTTTTATTTCTAGTATATTTATGTTGCTTCAAACCCTCTTGATGCTATTTTAATTTTTATAATAAATACAAACTTATTTTATTTGAACCTTTTTTGTTGTTTTATGTTTTGTCCTCTATATAAAAAAGTGGATATATTCATTTAAAATGACATAATTTGATATCTATGCTCCATATTACGCTATGATCCAAACATAAGAAAATTGAAAAAGGAGTTTTGAAAAGAGCTAGAATAAATGGGACAACAGGTCAGGGAGTTAAAATGGATAGTGGTAGAAGACTTCAACACTCCATTAAGACTAGGTGTGAAGAAACTGATGTTCCATGGATTCACTAAGAGTATGGAAGACCTTAGAAATTTTATATCATCATCAAGTCTCTATGATTTTAAATTGAGTGGCAATGCATTCACATTGACTAATAGAAGGCTAGGGGAATACTTGATCTAGGTGAGATTGGATAGGGTTTTGTTGTCCTTGGAGTGGTTTGATAAACATTATGAGTATACTTTGACACCATTTCCAAGAATAGGGTCAAACCATAACCCTCTTGTCTTTTGGTTTATTTTGAATAAAATAAATAAAAGTATCCCCTTCAAATTTTAATATATGTGGCTACAACACCCAAGCATTAATGAGGAAATAGAAATTTTGTGTATGTGTCTAATCCAAGAATCCAAGATGCATGTGGTTGTTGGAAAATCGAAATATGTGAAGAGGGAAGTAAGAAAGTAGAACAAGGAGATATTTAGCAATATCTTTGGGCAAAAGGAGAGATTAAGGTAAGAACAAAGTCAAATTGAAGAGGAAATATGTACAAATGGGATGGATCAAGATATTTTTAATAGAGAGAAAGTTATCTAGGCATAATTGCACACAATAATGGCAAGGGAAGAGACATACTAGAGATAAAAGTCAAGGAACCAATGGATAATGGAAGGAGATAGAAACACAAGATTCTTTCATATCTCTACCATAAGAAATAAAAGTACAACAAGAATATCTAAATTCTAAAAAGAGGATGGAGAAGTAATAAGAGAGGAAAATTAAATTAGTCAACATGTGGTAAACTTATTTAGATTACTACTAACAAAGGGTGGGGAGATGATCATGAAGCTATAGAGGAATTAACTCAATATATCCCTATGATTCTAACTAGATACATGAATGTAGAACTTGTCAAAGAGGTGAGTGATAAGGAGGTTAGGAAAGCAGTCTTCTCATTGAGAAAACTAAAAGCTCTAGGGCCTAATGAATTTTAAGTGAGTTGCTTTCAATACTTTTGGAACATAGTGAGAGGATACAGTAACAGCAATTAGAGATTCACACCATTCAGGAAAAGTGTTGAAAGAATACAATAATACTTTCCTAGTGCTCATTCCAAAGAAGCCTAGGCTAAAGGAATTTAAATACTTTAGGCCAATTAGTCTATGTAATGTCATTTATAAGATAATTTTAAAAGTGATTGCACTAAGACTAAAGTCTATTCTCCTAAAGATCATTGTAAAGCAAAAAGGGGCTTTGTAAAAGATAGGTAAATTTTGTATGGAGTAATGACACTTCATGAGACAACGCATTTAGTTAACATTAGTAAAAGGGAGGGAATGGTGTTAAAGCTTGACATGAATAAAGCCTATGATTAGGTCTCATGGTGCTTCCTATATAGAGTATTAGAGAATTTTGACTTCAATAGACACTAGAGAAGATGAGTGAATAACTATTATGGAGGATCTTAGTTCTTAGTTTTAATACATAATTCTTCAACTAGTTTCTTTAGAAGCAATAAATGCTTAAGGAAAGGAGATTCTCCATCACCACGTCTCTTCATAATTATGTTAGAAGCATTGGGAAGATGCATAGGAGTATTAAAGTAGGTGGGAGCCTTAAGAGGATTCAAACCATCTATATCCATATAAGGTATTATTCACCAATAATTTATGGATGACATAATTTTATTAGGGAAACCCTATATAGTTGAGACAAAGGAACTGAGGAAGATACTAAATATCTATGGAAAAGCATCCCAACAAATGATAAACAGAGATAAGAGTAACATGTTTTTTATAAATACATCTAAGAATAATTAGATATGAATAGCAATGGAGATTGGGTGTAGTGTTTCAATTCTCACTTATATTTACTTGGACATGCCAATGTTCACTAGGGTGTGCAAGGATCAAATATGGAATGTGTTGATTAACAAGATCCAAAGTGAATTAGTTGTATGGAGGGGGAGTTTGTTGAGTTAGGCAGGTAAGCTACAACTTCTCAAGAGTACCCTCCAAGCACTCCCTGTATATTTGTTATAATTATTTTAGATCTCATCCAAAATAGCGAATACAATAGAAAGTATTCTAAAAAAAAAAATCTATGATCAGGAACAAAGGAGAGGAGTAGAATTCCACTTGTAACTTAGGAGGAAGTATGCAAGGATAAATCAAGTGGAGGACATGGTATTAGAAGAATAATGGATATGAACAAGGCCTTGGAAATAAATATGGGATGGAGGCTATTCAAGGAGGGACATGTCTTATAGGGAAGAATTTTAAGAGATAAATATCTTGACAACCAAGAGGAGAGTATATTTTTTACCACACTAGATCCTTGCTAAGGATCTTCATTATGGAACCACATAGTAAAGGATAGAGAGCTAATATGGAAAGGTACACAATGGAATGTAAGGAATGGTAGATATTTCCACTTCTAGGAAGATGCATGACTAGAGAAATACCCATGAGTGAAGGATGAGGTGTTAGAAAGTATCATAATAGCGCTAAAATAAAATTATGAGAAAACGACTACTGATTATTTAGTAATAGATTGAGAGGTAATATATAAGGAGCTAAAATTACATAATCAGTATGAGGACAAGCTCCAAAAACTAACAACTAAATTAAGAGCATATTATGTAAGCCTCAATTTGGCTGAGGATACAATAGTATGGGGAACTACTCAAGAAGGGTTGTTCATTGTTAAATCAACCTATGATATGTCGCATGTAGATCTTGAGGGAGATTTTAAATGGGAATCATTATAAAAAAGAAAATTCATTCCAAAGTTAGCAATTTTCCTTTGGCTAACAACTCGAAACAAGATATTAACAATAAATAACCTTCATAAAGAGGGTTTCCAATTCCCTAATAGATATTACCTTTATGAAGATCATGAGAATTCAATGAATCATATATTATTAGAATGTAATTACTCCTTCAAAAATTTATATGATATAATATATAAGATGAGGATGGTGTGGGTGATACCCAATAACATAGTAGGATGGATAGAATAGTGGGAGAGGCCTTTTAAAAGCCCAATATTGAATCAAATTTAGAAGTTGATTCCTTTTTATTATGCATGGACAGTTTAGTTGGAGAGAAATAGAAGGATTTTAAAGGGGAGAAGATTTCTAAAACCAAGAATAGAGAATATACAATAGTGGCCATAATAGAGAATATTAAAGCCATGAAATTACATGCGAGTATAGAGTCATTGGAGGAAGCTAAAGTAAGCGTAAATTGGAATCTAAGTCTAGTTGAGGGGAAAGTGAATCCCCAAGGAAGCTTGAGGTGCTTGACCAAGTGGCAGTCACCAATACAAGGATAGATAAATCTAGGGAAATCTAGAAGAGTGGTACTAAGGGATAGGCAAAAAATGGTGATTGGAGTTAGGAGTGAATACTTGGGCATAATGACTAGTCATCAGGTTGAAGCTAGGGCAATATTGGTAGGAGTAAATATGGTTGTTCAATTGAGGGATAAGAGATTAAAAATTGAGAGAGTCATTGAATATTTTTAATTACCTCAACAAAAGGTTTGTGGAGAGGTGGAGAGAAGCACACATAGTAACAAACACACTAAGATACGTAAATGCATTGGATGAATTTCAAGTGTTACATGTCTATAGATAAGAAAATGGGTTAGCCAACTAGGAGCTCTTCGAAAGAAAGATAAAATATGGATACCAATAGATAGTATACATCCAGATGTCCACCATCTAGTGGCAAATGAGGGAAGACATTTTGAAATTCAAGCCAAGGGATGAAAGTTTCTAAGAATATCCATAGTAAACTTAAAGATTTATGGAAGTGTATGCGGCGGGGCCATTTTCTTTGGAGAACATTAGGATTTGATAGCTTGTAGTTGTAATATTTTTATGGATATAACAAAAGTTTCTTTTTGGAAGATGTGTATATGGATGGACCCATTTTCTAGAGTTTTATATTGAGGGCTCCCTTTCTAAAGACCTAGGGACTTTTTTGCGGGATCCATATTCTAGTGGGTAACTTTTTGGATGCATATTCCATTTTGTAAGGATTTATAAATTTGTGTGGAGGAATCCATTTTCTAAAGATCTTTGGACTTGTTAATCGAGGGTTCCATCTTCGAGAGTTTATGAATGTAATGAGATTGAAGTATGGTGCATGTTTATGTGCCGAGAACAAACTGGAGACCTAATACAATGAATTTACTAAAGTTTTAGGAATTTTGATGTAACTAAAATTAAAAGAATAATAAATGTGGGATGTTATTATAAAAAAATATAAAATATTTCTAAAAATGTTCAAACCCTTTAAAAAAAACCCTAATTTTAGGCAAATAAAAAAAACAAAACATAATTTAATATCCATTTAATGGAAGGCCAAGATTGCACATTACTCATTTTTAAATAAAAGTGGCATTTCATTTGTTTCCAATACACATGGATTTAGGAAAAGAACATTATAAGCCATACAAATTAAACTCAAACGATTAGAGGTATTCTAGAGCGTAACCCCTCGTAAGTAACTACAAATTATGTTGATATGTATAACTCGTTATTTGTTCATCTACTAAGGATACGTGAGAATGCCGTCAACAATGTGTTTTTTTTCTTCTTAAATCCCTGAAAGTGCGAACCCTATCGTTGTCGAACACAGAATATATGTGTACTCTTTTTCTTGTGAGCTGGTGGTTGCATGAGATATATCCCGGACAGCGATGCGCGGTTCATTTATATTCTGATTTGGTATAACAAGCATAGCCGCAAGACAGAGTTAATATTCAATAGAAGAAGAGGATGTATTAAAGTGGAAACCACTTTAATTCCAAAATAGGAATATAGGTATTAATATGATATGAAATCAAAGATTTTAATTACGTCCGTGAGACTCAAATATGGTTTATGGGACCTTAAATATGGAAGTACAATTACTCAAATCATATCATATGATTTTTAATATCTGTGAAAAGGTTGTTCCTTCTCCTGCTGATTTGTGTTAGCAATTCCCCAACTTCTTTTATTTTACTGTCTTCAAATAAATCTGCCATAAACTCGTTCCCAAGTGTTTCTTTGTATTTGTCACGGATATATGAAAAACTCGGGCATTTATACATGAAGTGTTCCTCTGTCTCTACTGCCCTGTGCTACATAGAGTACATATCCTTTCTTTCCATTGTTCTTTGGGTGTTGTCCATCTCTCTGTTTCACATCTAAGCCTATAAGAGCTAGTCCTTATCTGAGCAATGAGTATTTTTTCCTTCCACTTGATTTCAGCGCCTATATACGCTTTTTCCTTGTGGTCATACGTTGGGTTAAAATTTGCAATATAATATTGTCTTTTCATGCTTGCATTTTTCGGACATTCCACTTCTGAACTTTTCATTCACATAATTTTTTATGTCTTTGTTACATTTGGGCATTCATTTATGTTGATTTCCCAATGTTTCATCCATTTCTGATTTTGTTTCATCCATGTATTCTTTCGCCTATGCAACTCTTTGTCCCTAGCTGCCCTAGGCCCTCTATCATTTATCATATTTTCTGTTTTATTCAAGTAACATAACAGTTTGGTCATAGCAATTGCTTCTAAAGGGAACATTTCAGTTTTAGCTCGAAGAATTTCATAAGGGGTTGTGGCCTTAATTTTGAGAAAGTTTGTGATTAGATATTTTTGAATCCTTTCTATTTGCCTCCATTTTGCATTTGTTGTGCCACTAGCCCACACCTCGCAACCATACAACAGAACTGGTGTAACAAGTAGGCCAAATAAGACCTTGATGGTCTTCGAGTACCACAACTCGGCATTCTTACACCTGTTTTGAAGTGCATATAGTACTCTCCAACCACTTTGAGTTCTTTTCATCCTACATGTATTCCAATTAAGTTTTCCATCTATGCCCAGGTATTTGTATTCTACTACTACATCAAGTGGTTCTCTTGCAAACTGAAATTTGTGTTGTTGCTTTTTTTTTTTTTTTGAAAAAATCATAATTTTTATTTTGCTCGTGTTCACCTGCATCCCAACTTCTTTACAAAAGAGTTCTAGGGCTTAAAGCAATTGAACAAGATCGACTCAACCGTCTCTGCGTCGTTCACCTCTTCTTAACGGCCAGAATGATTATTATTAAATATCACCTAAAGCTCGTGGCAATAAACGTCCGAGAAACTTAAAGGTCCAAGGTCGACTATTTTAAAATTGTTTATTATTAAATATCAAATTTCTTAAAGCTCACAGTATTATTTGAAGGAACGGTGAACGACCATGGCAAGTAGGCAACCAGAGAGCTGATAAAAATTAGTTCATAATGTACGAATAAATCTTTTACTCTTCAGTATTGATTTTTTTTAAGCTTTTTATATCAGTTCTTCACCGATTTAAGTTAAAAATTGAAACTAGAAACTACGATATTTAAAAAAAAAACCTATAGATTTGTTGATAACTTTAACAATTAAACACTGATTTGAATGCTCAAGTTCTTTTGAAATGTATCTAGAAATGTGATAAATTAAAGACTTGTATCTAGAGAAATGTGTTAACTTATGCAATACTCAAAAATGTTTTTTTATCTACCCTATGTAAAGAGAATTTATTATATCTATTATTTATAATTAGATATTATATTTCATGTACAAAATAAAGGTAAGAAGGTGATAGATAAAGAAATGTGTAAACTAGACTTGTATCTAGAGAGAAATGTGTTAACTTATGCAATACTCAAAAATGTTTTTTTATCTACCATATGTAAAGAGAATTTATTATATGTATTATTTATAATTTAGATATTATATTTTATGTACAAAATAAAGGTAAGAAGGTGATAGATAATGAAATGTGTAAAACTAGACCAGGAATAAAGTAGAATGTATATATAGTTATGTAAAGGCTAAGGACAATTTATTGTAAATGGTAAGGACAATATCCTATTATGGAAGTGGTGAATTTTATTGGACAGAAAGTTTGAGTGTACTTTAAAATAGTTCATTTATTAAATAGTTCATTTATTAAATGTGATTGGTCATATCTAACTTTTTGTTTTTTTTGTTAGCCGATATCAATTAAAGAGTATGTTTTTTTGTTAGCCGATATCAATTAAAGAGTGTATTGTAATATTAATAAGGCATTAGCAAGCATCAACTATAATAACAAAATTTATTTTTATATATAGAATCAATTTGTTTTGTAAGAGTTGGCTTCTGTACTATCAAATTACGGTTTAAAACACTAATATCAAATAGAAATAGGTTAGTAAAGTTGGTCTTCTTAAAGTTGCCAAATTATGGTATAAAACTCTAATATCAAATAAAAGCAGGTTAGTAAAGCTTATCTTCTGTTAAAAATTTGAAAAGAAAATTAAACATGAATACACGATTCTAATGAAATATTTCATAATTGAAAAATTAATTTCGTTGTCAGTAATCTTATAGTAGCTCAACCACCCCTTACGTAGTATTTAGAGTATACGATTTTTTCCATGCACTTGCGACTTGGAAGCAATAATTCATAGTCATAGTTGTAATGCGAGCCCTTATATTTACTACCTTGCAATCCATGGAAGACAAATATTATACTCTTTTTTAGGATTGACTTTTACAGTAATTGTTTATTACTAGATAAACTGGCTACAGACAAGTCACCATATAAAATGGATTTTAAAAAAAATTGCCAACCCAACCAATCACAACCAAATTTGAAACACTAAATTTCCAATGTTGGGAAATGTCCAAAGGTCAAAAGTCAGTTACGTGTATTTCGCAATCAAAGAAAAAAACATGCTACGTGTATTTGGATGCACACAAAGTTCATTCTATGACTGAATTCGTTCAACTGCCTACTGCCTACCATCTACAACAAATCTCGATCCCGGCGTCTACAAAAGCCTGTGCATATTCGCATAAAATTTTTAATTCTTATAATAGTTACTTATATGCCACCCATACATTTACATAGATATGTCGTTTTAGTGTTTTTAAAAGATTCTATTAATATAAAATATTTTGAAATGTATTTTATTCTACAACATAATTTTTAATATTGGTCTTATCTATGTAAGTGTAATAGCTCCATATTCAATTGATTATTAAATTTCATTCATAACTTTAGAGTTGAGAATATGGAAATTATTTCATTAATGAATATAATTTTAATGATCAGTTTGAGTAACTATTTTTTAGCTCAAAAACTTCTATCAACCAATCCATATATGTGTTGTCATAAACATGATTTGAGTATGCTTGAACTACTCAAAGTGGTGAATAAGATCAAAAACTTCTATCAAGCAATCCATATATGTGTTGTCATAAACATGATTTGAGTATGCTTGGAGTACTCAAAGTGGTAAATAAGATGCTCTACTTGTGTAATTGTATGTTTTAGATATAAATTTTAAGTCATGAACATTGAATCTTTTAATAAAAATCACTATACAAAAATTATAAAATATAATTTGATTTTTTTCATCTATATATATTACTAAGGAGCAAATATTCCTTGCATGATTTTGTTAATGTCAAGAAGAGAATTCTATAAAATTATGAGAAAGGGATAAAGGGGAGGTAAATTTTTATCTATAAAATTATATATTAAATTATTTTTCACTAATATAGCTATGCATGATGCATGATGCATACACATATTTATGTTGCATCCTTGTTAAGAAGCCACAATAATTATAAATACTATGATTAATGAATGACTCATTAAGATTCATTATAGAATTAAAATATAGAAAAATAATCAAATTTACATACCATTTAGGGCTTAAAATCATATAAGTAGTGTTAAACTATAGGCATGTCATGCTTACAATATAATTTATTCATAAAATATATAAAATGCATATGAAAAATATATTTGATGATAATTATCATAAAATTTAGTTCAAATACACAATAAGTGAGCATTACAATTGGTGAATTATGATGATTGTAATTTTCCATAAGTATATTTTTTTATAGAAATACCTCTATCTTACATGAAATTCACTATATAATTCTTCTAATTCAATTAAAATTTATCAATAACTTAGAACCATGCTTGTTAAATATGTTAAATGATATTTAATATCAAATTTCCTTAGATGAGCAATAATACTCTACATTTAATACTATATGTGCATTAATGATCAAATACTTTATTTTTCTCATACCAAAATTGTGTACTTGAAGTTGTATGTGCATATTATTTTCATCCAAGTTGAACCTTGAATAAAAAGAGGAATAAAAGGACAATCATATTTTCTTCACTATCGGTTATTATAAGATTTAGAAATAATATGGGAGTACTTCATTTCTATCCAATAATATTACTTATAGTGACCCTTTACCTCACATTGATTGTCAAGATGTGATTCCAATGGGATGAAATGAAACACATGAATCCCTTAGAACCATTCTTGCTAACTTTATTAATAAATAATCAAATATCATACAATATATTACAAGCTAGAATATTACATATTTTATATGATGTATACATATTTATTCTTAACATGTTCACTCCATCTAGACTTATATATATTATATGGATTTATGTATATTTATTCCTTCCATCATAATTAAGCATAAAAATAAAAAAAAGATAGAGAAGTGGCCATAATTTTTCCATCACCAAGTAGGGACCTTTTTATCAAAGTTGAAAAAGGTAACATAGGTAGTCGTTATTTATTAAGAGAATGTTACTCATGATAATACCTCTACCTTAAATAATAATCACCTAGTTATTAAATACAATTTGAGTAAATTTAACACTTATAACCATTCTTACTAACTATATTAAGGATTAATGAGTATCATATTCCATCATTAAGGTAATAATATTTCATGTTATATATCACACATGCATTTAATGTTTGTCATGTTAATTAAAATTAGTACAAAAAGGAGTATTCATAGTTGTGCATCTATATTAATTTCATCTATGTTGAACTAAAAATCAGATACTAATGAAAAAATGAACATCCTTTTCTGTTGCTTTCTAATAAATATTTTTATGATTCGAGTTAGAAAAATGGGTAAGAGATAATATATTTTTTCAACAAGAATGTCATATATGCATGACAGTTGATCACTTTCATATCTAAATATCATGGTGGTATTTTAACTTAATTAATTCATGAACCATATAGAATACACTTAAATAATATCTCTAGCTTTATATAAATTGTCATATTATTCATGTATAATATATTAGGTATTAATCACTTAGTATTGTGCTTGCTAACTATATCAAGAGAGATTTATTATCATAGTTCATTTCATATATAATGATGATTATAAATGAATATAAATATACTCAATATTTTTTCTATTATATTGAATAAGATTAAAAAAATGTACACATTGCACACACAATCATACTTAATACATTCATTCCAATTAGACCAAAATAAGTTTTTTTTTAATTCAACATGTACATTTAAATACAATGATACTTTAAGTGTATGTCCTACATATTCATTTTGAATTACATAATTTAAGGGCCTCTAATAATTACTTCAGAAGTGACTTACCTTCATTTCTTCTCATTTATCCATATTAAAGATATAAAAATAGTCAACCTGATATTTTTGGGGGTTAATTTCCTTGGTCCATAGGTTAATTTTTTCTCATATAATAGTGATATATAAGCTTGACTAGTTCAGCATGGATTGCACCTATAATTATTTTAATCTAATATTATTTAAGCTCCTATTTTTATATTTTACATATTTTATAAATTCTTTAAGTTACAGCTTGAGTGATAGGTTGGCTACATTCTATTTTATCTTATTTATGTGATTATGATACGCTTTTGATTTTCATCTAAATAACTTGTATGGTTTCTACATCAAGATATATAGCTAGCTACCCTATCTTAATTATGATCTTAGAAATTACCTCACTTAAAATTTTTTATCCATGCATATTATATCATTCACTCCATTTTGTATAATACTATCATCTTGCACATAATTTAATTCTTATAAAGCCTTCCTTTTTGACCCTTTGATAAACTTAAGCTTATAGATAACTATTGGAATAACATAGGCTATAGTAAAGTGGGATATAAATTATTAATGATAAAATAATAGGTAATGTCAATGTAAAATACCATTATTTATAATATCATGTTGGATTTAATCTGATGTTGTATTTCTTGTCAATCTATGAAACTATTTTTATCTATGATATCAACAAAATAGAACATAGTTATCAAATAGAATTAGTTGAACTGGTTAGATTCCTTAAAATTCGAAGAGACCAGTGTTCAAATATTACCAAGTGATACATTGATAATATCTAAGGTTTATTGTAATAACACTATGTGATGATGATGTAATACGAGTGGGACTTGTTTCAATCCCGTATAGCCAATTGAAAAATAAATTAGAATATAGTTAATGATGATAATGATTTTATAAAATTATTTTAATCATATGGAAAAAACATGGTGTTCATATATTTTTCAAATTAGGACCACAATTGAGAGTGAGGTAAAGCAATTTAAAAACCATGAGATTTTTATGTGATTTTTATGTTACCACCCTCTTGTCATATTATTGTTTGTAACCTAAAAACCAAGATTTATTTTAAAACCTATTTGTGTTGAAGGTCAATTTAGGAATGTTTATGTGTATCTAATCATGGTAAGGAGATGGTGTTACTAAGACTACTAAACTAATAATTCAATGACCATATTAATAATTTTGAGGCTTGGAGATTTTCGAAAGTTATTAGTAAAGATAAATTGGAATTGGTGCTAACCCATGCAATATTAATTAACTTCTAATTTAAACTTATAAGTGTATAATATAATGAAAACACAATAATTTCAACTTTAGTGTATGAATTGGGTTTTGATCATGTAAAATTTGGGAGGATAAAGAAATTAGAATGTGGTTTATAAACACAAACAAAAAAGAAAAAAGAAGGAAAAACTAAAGGAAGAGAATCAAGGATTACATGATGATAGAGGAAAAATTATAATAGTTTAGATTGAGTAAAAAATAGTCCTCTATGAATTTATTTATTTATTTTTTAATGTATTATATGGGATTGAAACGGGCCCCACCAATATTTCATCATCACCATATAGTGATATTACAACAAAGCTTGGAGATTATACATGTATTATTTGGAAAGATTCAAACTTGGGTCTCCTCCTCAAAATTTTGAGGAATCTAAGTAGTTGGACTAATATCACTTGATAGTACTCCATGAATTTTAATGTTAAAAGACTATATTTAAATGTAGAAATAAAATAAACAAATTCCTCTTCTTGATCTAGTCCTATATAGCATGTCATCATGTTGAATCATGGATCTAGATTTGTAATTTGAACTAGAGGACTACATGCGTATATGGTTTGGTATTTTTTTTAAGAAATAATTTTTTTAATTATGCTATCCCAAACAACCCTATGTGCTTTTAAGATCAACAAATATATTATTGTATTTGAGCTATGAACATGAGATTAGATTGAAGGGTAGCTTAGGGTTACAAAATGTCTACATGGATCAAATTGATAGCTTCTCCATGCCAAATTTTGTAGGAGAGGAATAGAGAGAGAAAGCCTCCTATAAATACATGCTATAGTAAGCTAGGATTATTTGAGGTTAGATGAGGAAATAATATTAAAATATATTATACAAAGATGGGTATATTCTACATTTATATACCTAACATAGTGAGGATGTTAGGAGCTCAAACGTAGTTGTAGGTGTATTTGCATGCATATTTGTATTAATATATGCTATTCCTATAAATTGTGCTATAGCAAGTGTGATTTATCTAAAGAGGGATGTCATCACTAGAATTAAAAACTACCAAAATATGTTGGAATTCTCCAAAGAAGGACATGATACATAGAGATTAATTTGATTGAGGGTGTTAAAAAATAAATGCAAGTCCATGTGAGTTCTGCTATGTCTCTATGTTATTCATTTTGACCTTAAAACATGGATTTTATCTATGTGTTTTGTTGCTATTGTAAGAGATATGAGAAAGTATGTAAACTATTATGAGTGAGGTGTTCCCATGTTATTACCTTCAAGATGAGTACTTTTAATTCATGAAAATATCTACATTTTAGGTATACATTTGAAAAATATAACCTTGGAGGGGATTTCAATGCTATTCACAACCTCCGTGAGAAGAAAGTGGGGTTAGGAAACTGGAAATAAGTAGTGAAGACTTTGACTCTTTTATTTCTAGCCTCAAATTAACTGATGTGATCCCATAAGAGGGGCAGTTCACTTGGAATAATAAAAGAGTTGAGAAGACCTTTGTGGCTGATAGATTGGATAGATTCCTTGTTACGAAGAGTTACTTTGAGATATCCTTTGTCACTTAGTCCTTTATCTTACTAGGCTCTCTCTCAGACCATTGGCCCATTTTCATAAGTATACATATTTTTACTCACCCTAGATAGTCTCCCTCTAAATTTGAAAGCATGTGGCTTTTTCACCCTGACCTGGAAGAGAAATTTATGTTCTGGTGGAGGGAATGGAAGCCAAAGTGGGGAAATCACATGTATATACTAGCTAAAAGACTTGGTTTTATCAAGATAAAAATTAGGATTTGGAACAAGTAGGTATTTGGGGATATCTTCAAACAAAGGGAAGCCTTGGATAAGGATGCCATTCTTCTTAAATGCCAGGTTGAGTCCCAAGGGCTTACAGAGGCTCTTCTTAGCCATGATAAGGATCTCATTAGATGATTGGATGAACAAGAGTTGAAGGAAGAACTATTTTGGAAAAAACTCAAGGATTAACTGGTTGAAGGAGATAGGAACTCTGCTTTCTTCCATTGAACCACTATCCATAATAAGAATTTGAATAGAATTTCTAGATTGACTAACTCTAAGGGAGATATTATTGAGGATCCTCAAGGGATTGGCCTGTTGGTAGAATTTTTTTTCAAAAACCTCCTAAATGAACCTCTGATTGATAAAGTTCAAGCAAGAGAAAGAGTCTTGTCTGCCATTCCCCTAAAGGTTTCTTGAGAGTAAAATGAAATTCTTACTAAGATTGTTAGTTTGGTAGAAGTGGAACATGTTATTTTTAGCTTTAATAAAGGGAAATCTCTTGGGCCTAATGGCTTTCCAATTGATTTCTACCAGCACTAATGGGACATCATTAAGAATGACATCCATCAAGTGGTTGAGGAGGCTCATCACTCTAAGAATATTTTGAGAACCCTTAACTCCACCTTCCTAAAGATTATCCCTAAGACCCATCATGCTACTCGTATGGAGAACTTTAGACCCATATCCTTGTGTAATACTTCTTACAAAATTATTGCTAAAGTGATGGCTAATAGACTCAAGAAGATCCTCGACTCTATGATCCTCGACCCATATCCTTGTGGAATTTACAATAATATCATTCTAAAATTTAAGATTTCATTCACTTTTAAGGGATATGTATTAATTTATGAATACATTTACATAATATAAAGTGACCTCATTCTCTTCTAAATTTTGATCATATATAAAGCATATGGTCTACCTTGTGGAAAAATTATTTTTCTTTTCCCTAGGGATATAGAACATGTACCATTTTTTTTATTAGGTAGATGAAGGAGTTTTGAAATAGCCTCCAAATTTTAACAAAAATTGGATATATCCTTCGAACCCATTATGAGGTAAAGAGAAACCAAGCCAACACTACCAACTAAAGGCCAATATCAAAAAATAGTGAACCAAACCATCAAAAAAATGAGAAATTTAAGACCATCAAACCCACGTAGGGGAAAATAAAAAGGTACGTAGGCCCCAAAAATTGAACAAAATAGACCAAAAACGTAGGATCCAAAGACTAAACAAAATAGGTAGACAAAAAACAAACACCCAAACTCAAAACATAGTCACACTAGGGCCCGTTATGTTCTCCTCCTTGAATTTATCTCCATTGGTAACTTGTCATCCCATGAGGGCCAACACTTCCTCTGTGTAAGAAATAGATGGCTACATGGAATCTATCATAAAATGCTACAACCTTAAAATCATTAAATTAAGAGCCTTCGAGTTGTAACCATACGATTGGAATCCAAGATTTTGGATTCTTCTTGCACTTCCACTTCTAGAGTTAGCTTGGAATTCTTAGCTGGTGGAGGAAGATCCTATGAGAAATCATTCACAATCATCATGTCCTTACCAGTAATTGCCCTCTTGGACACCAAAAAATTTGACCTCTGGTGCCTTCTTCATTATCACCAAAACATCTCAGAGTAGACTCCATGAAATTCACTAGAATTATCACTATGAGAGTGGCTTCCATGGCCTCTTGTTTTGAAGCCTTAGAATCCCTCCAAATCAAAGAGGTTGGATAATCCACCATAGGAACCATAATATTGATCAAAGTATTAAGGATATTATCACCATCCAAGCTCCTTTGCTTCACCATGTGATCAAAAATCATCTTCAAAAGACCTTGGTGCAGTGGATTAGAGGCCACCCCTTCTTAACCTTTGAAATTTTTCTTTCCAAATATTGGAATAGAAATGATGGGATGTTCATCATTTTCTTGTGTCGCAAATGGTTAAGAATCATAAAATGGTAGCTCCTTAGGATTGCTAAATTCTTTTCTAAGGTAAAATATTGCATTATCACTAGTACCACATGATCCCAAGGGGCCTTCAAATGATTTCATCTAAACCCATTCTGGATCCTAGTCAGCTCTTCTTCACCTCCCAAGAACACTTGCACTTCCTTCACCAGTGAGTGCTTCAACCTTTTATGGACCAAGCCATCTACCAAAATCCCTGTCACCTCAACTATCATGGGTATGTTTATATAAAATTCAATCGAACACATTCTCACCATCCCCTCACACAACGATTAAGAAAGATGCTTGGCCATATCCCAATGATGGCCATTAAATTTTAGTAGACACTGAAGTACATTCCATTTTTTTAATATCTTGTAAATATCCTCATCCATTGTAAGTGATTGAGACTCCAGGATCATGGTGACCATACTGACACTCTTCCTAACATCGTTCAAGGAAATAATGGAATAATTATTACCTTTCGTCAACCCCAACCATCCATAAAGAGAGAAAATACTAGGATAGCAATTGAAGTTCTGATCTCTCTATGTGTATATCATACCATCCGGGCCCATGTGTATCTTCTCATCCTTCACATGATAAGATGATGGTGCATTCACCCATAAAAAAATAATATGTACCATTGACTACATATACTCCATTATAATTACTTTGTCATCAAATATTTTGAAGTAACTTGTTCAAATAGAAAGTAATTTATTCATTGAATTATATGTTGGTGACCTCAATCATATATGATATTTTTAGTAGATAATCAAGGTATATAAACATACTACCCTAATAATTTTTTATATGATACCAAATCATTATGACTTCACTTAGCAAGCATATTTTATAAATTAAGAATCGCACATTCTCATATACTCATATGATATTGCAATATCTCTAATTCTAGGTAAAAGAAACATGGAAAATCTAAAACACAAATATCATCAAAGTTTTCAAAGATACTTTGTTTTTAATCTACATGCATATTATACATGTTAAAAAATTATTTTATTGGTTCAAAACATCATGAGAATTATCAAGACTCTTTTTATTTGAAGCACTTTTATGATTTTTGTTATTTTATTTGGAGTCATCATCATCTTTATGATTATTTTTATTAAGGATGTCATAATTCTTAATAGTGTTTTCATACCTATACATATTCTACACTTATAACACATTACTTGGTGCTATGTTGTTATGTTTGTGGTTATCACTATTAATATCCATGTAGCTTTATGTAACTTTATGAATTTGTGTCATCTAAATCATATATAGTACTCTTGTAACACATCTATTACAACCCTTTCCTTGACTAGATTAATTAACTACATATTATAATATTTTATATTTCAATACATGAAGCTCTATACCTTCTTCCCCTTCTACCAAGGTATTATGGTCATATTATCATGTATTTTTGAGGAATATGCAATACCATCATTCATATAAAGGAAAGTATTGATAAGCTTATCTCATATGTATTTAATAATATACACAAAGGTCAACTTATCCTTAAGCCTATTTGGCATGCTTATTTAAAATAATGGCCTTACTTGTTCAACATCCTACAAAGTAAAATAAAATTAAAAAAAAATACTTTAATTTAAGTATTGAATTAAATTAATGCAATATTTTTTTACATGGTGGAATCGGTAGTCACCATGAATTCGGGTAAGTTTTCAGCTTTTTATGGGTGCCACAGTAATCTGCATTGTCTGCCTTGAAAGTTACCATACAAATATATGCACAGTCTGCCCTTATAACCACCATACCATGATCATTTTAAACCTTTTACACTACTAAAAGCACCAATAAAGGGACAAGTGTTCAATCCGGTGAGGCCCGAGATTTGAACCTTGGAACTCCACCCCCCTTACAGGTTTGGGAAAACCAATTGGTCTATACCTCGGACCTAAATTAATACAATATTAAAAATATATTTTCCATATAATAAAAGGTTTGTTTATTTTTATTCCGAGTATATTTATTTTTCTTCAAATCCTCTTGATGCTATTTTGATTTTTATAATAAATACAAACTTATTTTACTTGAACTATTTTTGTTGTTTTATGGTTTATCCTCTATATAAAATAAAAAATGGATATATTCATTGAAAATAACATAATTTGATATCTATGCTCCATATTACAAATGTCTATGCTCCAAACATAAGAAAATTGAGAAAGGATTTTTGGAAAGAGCTAGAATAGATGGGACAATAGGTCAGGGGGTTAAGATGTATAGTGGTAGAAGACTTCAACACTCCATTAAGACTAGATGAAAATAAAGTGATGTCCCATGGATTCACTAAGAGTATGGAAGATATTAATAAGTTCATATCATCATCAAGTCTCTATGATATTAATTTGAGTGGAAATGCATTCACATGGACTAATAGGAGGCTAGGGTAAGACTTGATCTAGGTGATATTGAATAGGATTTTGTTGTCCTTGGAGTTCTTTGAGAAGAATTATGAGCATACTTTGACACCTTACCAAGAACAGGGTCAAACCATAACCCTCTTGTATTTTGGTGTAGTTTGAAGGAAAGAAAGAAAAATAACCCCTTCAAATTTGAATTCATGTGGCTAAAACACCCAAGAATTTATGAGGAAATATAAATAAGGTGGATGCATCTAATCCAAGAATCCAATATGCATGTGGTTGTTGGAAAATCAAAACGTGTGAAGAGGGAAGTAAGAAAGTGGAACAATAAGGTTTTTGGAAATATATTCAAGCAAAAGGAGAGATTATGGTAAGAACTAAGTCAAATTGAAGAGGAAATAAGTACAAATGGGATGGATCAAGATATTTTTTATAGAGAGAAATTTATCCAGGCATAATTGCACACAATAATGGCAAGGGAGGAGACATACTAGAGATAAAAGTAAACGAACCAATGGCTAATATATGGAGATAGAAACACAAGATTATTTCATATCTCTACCATAAGAAATAAAAGTGCAAAAAGAATGTATAAATTACAAAAAAAGGATGAAGTAATAAGAGAGGAAATTCAAATTAGACAACGAGTGACAAAATTCTTTAGATTGCTACTAACAAAGGATGGGGAGGATGATCACGAAGCTATGGAGGAATTAATTCAACATATCCCTAGGATTCTAACTAGAAATATGAATGTAGAACTTGTAAAATAGGTGAGTGAGGAGGAGGTTAGGAAAGTAGTCTTCTCATTAGGAAAACTTAAAGCTCTAGGGCCTAATGAATTTTAAGTGGGTTGCTTTCAAGCCTTTTGGAACATAGTGAGAGAGGATGTAGTAACAGCAGTAAGAGAGTCACACCATTCAATAAAAGCGTTGAAAGAATATAATAATACTTTCATAGTACTCATTCCAAAGAAGCCTAGGCTAAAGGGGTTTAAATACTTTAGGCCAATTAGTCTATGTAATTTCATTTATAAGATAATTTCAAAAGTAATTGCCCTAAGACTAAATTCTATTCTCCTAGAGATCATTGTAAAGCAACAAAGGGGCTTTGTGAAAGGTAGGTAAATTTTGGATGGAGTAATGACACTTCATGAGACCATGCATTTAGTTAATATTAGTAAAAGGGAGGGAATGGTATTAAATATTGACATGAATAAAGTCTATGATTAGGTATCATGGTGCTTCCTAGATAGAGTATTAGATAAGTTTGGATTTAATAGACACTAGAGAATATGGGTGAATAATTACTATGAAGGACCTTAGTTCTCAGTTCTAATGAATAATTCTTCAATTGGTTTATTTGAAAGCAACAAATTCTTAAGGAAATGAGATCCTCTATCACCATATATCTTCATAATTATGTTAGAAGCATTGGGAAGATGCATAGGAGTAGCAAATCAGGTGGGATCCTTATGGGGATTGAAACCATATATCCATATAAGTTATTATTCACCAATAATTTATGGATGACACAATTTTGTTAAGGAGACCCTCTATAGCTGAGGCAAAGGAACTGAGGAAGATACAAAATCTCTATGGAAAAGCATCCCAAGAAATGATAAAAATGGACAAGAGTAACATGTTTTTATAAATACATCTAAGAATCATTAGAGATGAATAGCAATGGATATTGGGTGTAGTGTTTCAACTCTCCCTTTTGTTTACTTGGGCATGCCAATGTTCATTAGGGCATGCAAGGATCACATGTGGAATGTGTTGATTGAAAATATCCAACGTAAATTAGATGTGTGGAGGGGGAATTTGTTGAGTTAGGCAAGTAAGATACAACTTCTCAGGAGTACCCTTTAAGCACTCCCTATTTTTTTTATAATTTTTTTAGATCAAATAGCAAATATAATAGAGAGTATTCAAAAAAATTTCCTATGGTCAGGAACTGAGGAGAGGAGTAGAATTCCACTTGTAGCTTGGAAGAAAGTATGCAAGGATAAATAAAGTGGAGGACATAGACTTAGAAGAATAATGGATATGAACAAGGTCTTGGTAGTGAAAATGGGATGGAGGTTAGTGAAGGAGGAACATGCCTTATGGGCAAGAATTTTAAGAGATAAATACCTTGACAACCAAGAGGAGAGCAAATTTTTTACCACACTAGATACTTGCAAAGGCTATTAATCATGGAACCACATAGTAAAGTGTAGAGAGCTACTATGGAAAGGTACACAATGGAAGGTAGGGAATGTTAGCTCTTTCCACTTCCGGTAATATGCATGGCTATAGAAATACCCATTACTGAAGGATGCGGTATTAGTAAGTATTATAATAACGCTAAAACAAAATTATAGGAAAAATGTGATTGATTATTTGGCAATAGATGGAGAGGTAAGATGAAAGGAGCTAAAATTCCATAATAAGTATGAGGATGAGCTCAAAAAACTAACAACTAAATTAATATTATATTATATAAGCCATAATTTGGCTGAGGATACAATAGTATGGGGAGCTACTCAAAAAGAGTTGGTCATTGTAAAATCATCTTATGATATGTCACATGCAGATCTTAAGCGGGGATTTCAATGGGAACGATTATGGAAAAGAAGATTTATTCCAAAGTTAGCAATTTTCCTTTGGCTAACAATCCAAAACAAGATATTAACAATAGATAACCTTCATAAAAGGGGTTTCCAATTCCCTAATAGATGTTACCTTTGTGAAGATCATGAGGAATCAATGAATTATATATTATTAGAATGTAATTACTCCTTCAAAATATTGTATGATATAATAGATAATATGGGGATGTTGTGGGTGATGCACAATAATATAGTAAAATGGATAGAATAGTGGGAGAGGTCCTTTAAAAGCCCAAGATTGATTCAAAATTAGGATTTGATTCCCTTTAATTATGCATGGGAATTTTGATTGGAGAGAAATAGAAGGTTTTTTAACGGGGAGAAGATATCTAAAAATAGGAATAGAGAACATACAATAGCGGACATAATAGAGAATATTAAAGTTATGAAAATACATGAGAGTATAGAGTCATTGGAGGAAGCTAAATTAAGCATAATTTTGAATCTAAGTCCAGTTGAGGGGAATGTGAATCCCCAAGGAATCTTGAGGTGCTTGACCAAGTGGTAGTTATAAATACAAGGATTGATAAAACTAAATTTTTATGGGGCTTCTAAAGAAAATCTAGGGAAAGCTAGATGAGGAGTGGTGCTAAGAGATAGCCAATGAATAGTGATTGGAATTAGGACTGAATACTTGGACATAATGACTAGTCATTACTTTGAAGCTAGAGTAATTTTGGTAGGAGTAAAGATGGTTGTTCAATTGGAGGCTAATAGATTAACAATTGAGGGAGACTCATTGAATATTATTAATTACCTCAACAAAAGGTTTGTGGAGAGGTGGAGAGAAGTAGACATAGTAACAAACACACTAAGACACGTAAATGCATTGGATGAGTTTCATGTGGTACATGTCTATAGAGAAGTAAATGGGGTGGCTAACTAGCTAGACAACTAGGGAGCTCTCAAAAATGAAGATAAAGGTATTGGAACCCAATCTATTAAATCAAAACCCCTATTTTTCTCTACATATCCTAATAACCACTTTTCCATTAAAGTAATCCCACTTTGTTAATTAAGATATTTATTTCTTTTTTTTTGTAGATAAGATACTATAGCATTAATACTAGGTTTTACAGGTTGACCCAAAATCTTTTACAAAAATCAGCCCAGGGTTGTTGATTAACATGTCCTTACTAATGATCCTATATATGTATCTACATGCCGCCAAAGCCCTTACATCCGGTAAGGCACATAGCCTGTTATCAAAAAGAAAATTCTCATACAACATTTTGGGTATACCTCGAGAAAACACACCTGCAACATAATTACAAAAAAAGAAACAGACACAGATCCCTTCCTTGAAACAATGGAGAAACAAAAAGTTGCAGACACACATAACAGAGTATTGAAAAAAACTCCCACAAGATTTGTATTGACAGTTACTCTTAATAATTCTTTGGTAATTGCTTTCTTTCGTATACAACATGCTTTGGGACCACATCCTGTCTTGGCCAATCAGCCTTGGATAAGTGAACCTGCTGGCTAGATTTATGGCGATGGCTATCTGGTGGTCCACATGGCTCTGGTTCAAAGTCTTATATTGTTGTTTATTTCCTTCCCTATGATTATCAACCAACCTCAAATTACTAAGATGACTAGGAACCATATTATCTGACATGTGCCTATCCCTATTAGTCTTTGTGGTATTTCCAAGCAACATCCACCAAGACTGACATCTCGAATAATTTTTATTGTGAGTCCATTTCAAAAAGGAGATGGGAATACTCATAGCCTTCGAACTTACAATGCCTTCCCTGTTGGTAAATTTGACTATCATTCTTGGCATTCTTGTTAAATAAGCTCCTCTACTTCGCTTGGGACACCGTGTTCCCATTTGAAAAGTCTATCACCATCGACACCCAAATTGGCCAACTTATCAACAACTTTGTTAGCTTCTAGAATGACATGTTGGGATTTTTTGTCTTGTCTTTCCTAGAAAAGGATCCTAGCCTCCTCAAAAATTATTTGAATCCTCCAAGGAGGTGTTTTCCAATTATTGAGGAGATTTATAACATGCATAGAGTCTCCTTCTACGATAAAATTGCCTTCTAAGTCTTGATTCAATTGAAGGCCTCTCCACATAGCTCTAGCTCCAGCTTCGTTGTTCATCCTTGTTCCCAAATATTCATAAAATGCAAGCATCATATTCCCATTATGATCTCACACAATGTTGTCAGCGCCTGCTTTTCCAGGATTGTCCTTAGCCGCTCCATCAAAATTAATCTTAAACCAACCCGTAGGAGGTGGGGACCACTTAACATTGGCTCTAGAGTTGACTATCCTAGGCACAGACTCATCTAACAAGGTTAAGCTTAAATATTGAGCAATATTGGTCTCCTGCAGATGAGGTTTACGACTATCAAAAGGGATAAGGTTCACATTCTCATTGGAAAAGGATAGAATTTTGGTAATGATAGTTTGATGATCATGTATAGACTCATTAAAGACTTTATGGTTCCTTTCTAACCACACCTATGAAAGATAGTGATTGAGACAAATTTTCCACATGTGTCTAATTATTTGTCTTGAAAAGAGGCAAGGCCACTAGATGAACAAATCAAGTACGATGGTTGGTTTAACCCAAGAAATATTGAAGGCCTGAAAAACCCCACTTAGGATAGTCAAGGAAAAAGGGCACTCAAGGAAAATGTGATAAATGGTCTCCCAATTAGCCCTGCATAGATAACAACGATTAGTGATACAAATACCTTTACACATCATATTATCAATGGTTAGAATTCTTCGTTGGATAACCAACCATGAAAAGACTGCAATTTTTGGAATTAATTTTTTTATCCAAACTAAGTCCTTTTGGAGGATAAAATCCTCATCATCAAGTAGAAGCTTGTAAGATGATTTAACAGTGAACTACCCGTTTTGCATAGGAGCCCAGGTCACTTGATCTTACTTGGGTCTCATGGGGATAAACTGTTGCCTGAGAATGTTACAAAGATCATTTGATTTCACTTGAAATCCCTGAATCCTTATTTGTTTCCACTTCATTCTGCCTTTGTTCTCAACCATATAATTAGAGACTTTTTTTCCAATGAGTTCTTCCATGATATCTCTGATTCGGGCTAAGTTAGGATATTGCGTCAGTGGTTCGTCCTTAGCCCACTTGTCATTCTAGAAATTTATCCTCTCACCATTGCCTAAAACCCATCTTAAACATTTTTTGATGATTTCCTTACAATTGAGAATTGCTTTCCAAAAAGTAGAACCTCTAATTGGAACTGAGTCACTTAGAAATTCCATATTTTGAAGATACTTTCATTTGATGATAGTTTTCCATTCATTTTCTTCACCAGAAATGAGGCGTCATGCTTGCTTAGCTAGTAAAGCTAAATTCATATGAGCAATTCTCCTTAGACCTAAGCCCCCATTTTCCTTGGGTTTGCACACTTTGGTCCATCCTACAAGGTGTATCCTTTTTTTCTCCTCTAATCCAGTCCATAAAAATTATTTTTGGAGTTTCTCAATTTTCTAGAAAACCTTCACAAGGGATTTGAAAATGGAGAGGAAATAGACTGGAATGCTCTAAAGAGAGGCCTTAGTGAGGGTCATTTTTTTTGCTTGAGATAGAAGATGACCTTTCCATCCAACAAGTTTTTTTTGAATTCTTTCAATAACCCTATCCCACATTGACTCTCTCGGAGAACCAATGAAAAGAGGGATACCAAGATACGAAGTGGGGAGGTTTGCTATATCACACCCTAAAGTTTTTGCAATACTTCATTACCTCTGAATGGGGATGTTCAAGAAATATAAATTAATTTTATTGAAATTAACTTTCTGACTAGTAGCGTCCTCGTAGAGTTGCAGGATGTAATTAATTCTTTTGGCCTCAACCATCGACGCCTTAGTAAATAGAAGGGTATCATCGACAAATTGTTGGTGAGAAACAAACCTAGTGAGAGATGTTGCCTTGATTCCCGATATTAGCCTTGAACTGTAAGCATTTTTTATGGTTCTACCTAAATATTCTACCACAATGATGAATAACATGGGGCTGATAGGGTCCCCCTACCAAATTCCTATATGATTTTAAAATTAACTAGTAGTTGTTCCATTAACCAGAATCGAGAACCATGCTTTAGAAATGCATTCTTTGATCAAATTAACCCATTGGTGGTGAAAACCAAACTTAAGGAGGACAACAATAAGAAAGTCCCAATTTAGCTTGTCAAATGCTTTTTTCATATCAAGCTTGAGGGCAAAAATAGACTTGTTAGTCTTATGAGCAGAGTGCAGAGCTTCATGAACTGTGATAACTCCATCCAATATTGACCTGCCCTAGACATAGATTCCTTGGCACGGATCTATGATGCGGGGCAGAACATCTCTCATTCTATTTGCAATGGATTTAGTTAGGATCTTGTAAGAAACATTGCACAAACTGATTGGCCTGAAGTCAGCCATAGATTTAGGGGTTTGCTTCTTAGAAATTAGAGAAATAAAAGTAGAGTTGAGACCTTTTGGGATATGATTGCTTGATTGGAATTCTCTGATAGCAGAAATTACATCCTCACTGATGATGTCCTAAAAATATTGATAGAAATGAGGGGGAAAGCCATCGGGTCTCGGGGCTTTTTTTGGCTCCATGCTAAACAAGGCTTCCTTAATTTCCTCATCATAAAATGGAGCTAGAATCTTAAGGTTTATATCCTCATTTATTATTCTAGGAATGGATTGCAAGAGAATATCTTTGGCCTCCTCATTGCATTGCGATTATTGACCAAGGATAGAATTGAAATAAGTTATTGCCTCCTTTCTGATTTCTGTTAAGTCCTGAGTAATGGAACCATCTGCTTTTTAAAAAAAAAATATCTTGTTATTGCTTCTGTTTGTAAGCGTGGTGACATGAAAAAACTTGGAAGTTGAATCTCCATCTTTCAACCAAAGATCCCTTGATTTTTACCTCCAATAGATTTCCTCACAAGCCAAAATGTTATGAAACTCTGCTAGTTTTGTATGTTCCTCCTGCCTAGTAGTTTCATTAGCATCACCATGTTGAATTCTCTAATCAATTATCTTCAAACTTTCAACAACCTATTTTTTATTTTTCAAAGAGGTTCCCAAAGACCTCTTTGTTCCAAGTTCAAAGTTTTTCCTTAACAAACTTTAATTTGCCAAAGACGTTTAAAATTTGCACTACCCTGACAGGCTGCTACCGCCACTGAATTAAGTTATCTTTTAAACTGGAATGTTTGATCCACATAGATTGAAATCTGAAAGTTTTCTTGAAGTACAGAGAGTTAGGGATCTCCAAAAAAATGGGATTATGATCAGAGGCAATTTTAGGAAGGGCTTGCAGGGTAGAATCACTAAACAGAGTTGTAGCCTCCTTTGAAAGAAAAAAACTTTCAAGCCTTTCATGAATGAGATGACAGCCTATCCGCTGATTGCTCCAGGTATAATTCACTCCTCTAAGTTTTACATCCATCAAAATGTTGGAGTTCACAAAGTCATTGAAATCATCCATGCTCCTAATAGGTGGTCCATTTCGACCCTTTTTGTCTGAATGGTAAATAGGAGTGTTAAAATCCCCATCCAAAATCTAGGGGACATTATGGAATATTTCACTCAGATTGCCTAAGTACTCCCAAAGTAGAGCTCTCCCTTGAATTGAATTCGGGGAATAAATATTTTAAAGGATCCATGACCTGTTGTTGTTTATTTCCCTAAATAAAACACTAAGAACCCTGTCATCTTTTTGAATAATGGTGCCTTCTACTATTTGGGTATCCCACAAAGTCATAAAGCCTCCATATTCTAGATTTTTTTGCTACTTTTTTTGACTGAATCTCATCAATTTTTGTTTCTTGCAACATGATAATAGCTGGATTCACTTGATTTCTTATTACACTGACTTCCCTGTGTTTGGGTAGGCCATTGAGGCCTCTCACGTTCCATGAGAGGAACTTCATTTAGATTGTTTGGGATTTATTCCTCTCCCCATCCCTTGAGGGGGTTTTCCTAATTTGTTATCTTCAGAACCTAGAATAACCTATTGAAACAAGGTTCTCTGTTTTCCATTGGCAATGTCATTATCAGTTTAAATTTTTTTATGCTCAACATTTGATATTCTCCCTCTTCTTTTTTCACTACCAAAATCTATAGGAGACTTCACAGTGCTCCTGGTTTGTTTAGGACTAAACTAGGGGGAGACAATTTGTTGCAGAACCGGACTACCATATTCCTTAGTCTGAAGAGTTTCACATATCTCCACCCCTAAATCCAAATATTCTCCTTTTTTCCTATATTCCCCTGGTCTGCGAGAAGACCCCTCAGTAGGATTCACCTGGCTCCTAGTGATGATGTTAGGGAGATGAGATTTTTTATTTTCCAATGCCTCAAATTTCTTCCTAAGTTCTTCAGCATTAGGGTTTGGCTTTGGGATGCCCACTGGGCTTGAAGTATTTTCAGCATTGGGGTTTAAGGATACCGACTTGGATGGGGATTCTAGAGATTAGACATTAGGGTTTGGCTTTGTGATGCCCATGGGGCTTACAATAATTTCAGCATTAGGGTTTGAGGATCCTGACTTGGATGGGGATTCTAGAGAGTCATAAAGGTTAGCTTGAAGGTTCTAGGCTTCCATGTCTTTCGATAATCCTCCTACTCCCATATTGGATAGAATTGAAAATTTATTTGAAACTAGAGGATTGGAACTTACCTGAGTATTTTGGTTGCCAACAACCTATTTTTTCCTTTGTCTTGTTGGGACCCTGCACCCTCTATTTTATTTTTTTGGTAGACATAGTTTACCTGATTGAAATCGCCTTTGCTAGGGAAACTCATCAAATTTCCTCTATCTAGCATTCCCTGCTTCTGCTTTTCTCTATTCATTGCCAGGTTAGGGCACTGATTGCATAGATGTCCTTAATTTTTGCATTCTACACAGAATTTTAGTTTATTCTCATATTTGATCGACTATTTTTGATAGTATTCTCCATACTCTAGCTTAACAAACCTTGGAAATTCATTATCCAAATTAGAATTTACTTAGATTCGTGCATGAGTCATCCTTGTACTGGCCAAGGTCACATGGTCAATGGATATCAGGTCCCCTATAGTTCTAGCTATGGCTTGCAGCCAATATTCATTGAATAACTAGGCAGGTAGACTCAGGAGACTAACCCAAATAGGGACAATGTTAATATTTTTATTTTTAGGGTCGAAATCTTCACTTCATCGTCTAATAAAAATGCTCCTTTTGCCCAAAAACCAAGGACCTCCTGTTAAAATGTGGTTGCATCCTCAATATTGTTAAAAAGGATAATGAATAACCCTCGATTTAGAGCTACCAACTCCAAGCTACCTACCGATCACCATTTACCTGTCATCCAAGCCCTTATAGTCTCCATGTTCGACCTACCTCCCAAAAACTTGCCTACCAGGGAGAATTCTTCCATTGAAAGAAAAGGGCTCATGGAACTTGTCGGGGCTGAAATTTTATTATATATTGTAACTAGGGGCGGAAGAGAGATAACCTCCTTTCTTTTTCCTCTAAGAGTCAAGAAAAAAAAAAAAAACTTCTTGGACCCCGCATTGTCCTTCATATCTTTTTTTTTAGGGTCTTTCTAAGGAGGTTCGGGCCCCCGCGAGATGCCCACCTCCAAATCTGCCACACCCTGACCACCTTCCTCTAGATCCTTGCTTGATCCATGCTCGAGGTTCCCACCCACCCCTTTCGTACTTGCTCTACCTCCACTGCCTTGGCTGAGATTCATACCCAAAAAATTCAAACCCTCTCTCCTGTCACACCCATTAAACCTCAACTCACTAATTTTTTAATTAAGATATTTATTTCACCAATCACTACTCTTACATGATTCTTTCCATGCAAAAGTATTAGGTGATACACCCCTTTAAACTATTAATCTCATTGGCCAGATGAGTTACTTATTTTTCCATCCATCGAAAAAGTAGCAAGCTAATCCCTACTCCACACTCAAATCATTTTGAGTGAGAGCATTTAGCAATAAAGGTGTTGACTTTCTCTCACATCCATTGGAGAGATAGTCTTAACATTCTTGATCTTATTTTTAACTCTTAAGTAGATATCAATCCATGTAAGAAAACCTATCAATAAATTCTCTAGGTTTCTTGAAAATCTAAAATACTTATAATATTAATATCTCTAGACTAGAAAACTCGAGTTAACACTTAACATCATGCTTTGACAAGATGCCACCACAATGTCAAGGTGGATCCTCCCTTAGGCTAAAATTTTAGTTTAAAACATCAATTGTCTAGAAATAAAACAAGATAATTTGATGCCCAAGAATAAATTAACTACTTCTAATGTAAATACGCTAGTCCTACCATAGCATAATTAGGGTAGAGTTACCACCTTAATCCAAAATAAAATGATACATTTCAATCTGGTGTTAAAGCTAGCATTACTCAGACGACTAAGTCATCCATTCAATCACGGTACAAAATTTTACCTCAATAATAAGTCCTTTATTTAATAAGAACCTTATCTTATTACAATTGCACAAATAAAAAAATTGCTCCAAAGGTGACCATAATAATATTTAAAACCAACAAGCAATAATCATTTTCTATAGATATCATAACATTTGACCTCAATAACTTTCAATGTCAACATCTCAAATACTACATTGGTATGTCACTTTATAAGCACTTGATCCATAATTATAGTATGACCATCTTTCAGTAATGACCATAAAACAACTAATCTCCTACAAAGAAGATGTTCCATTTCTAAATATTGTTATCTGACGCATCCCATATTCAATTCAAATCCTTAGTTGTGTTTCAGTTCCATTAGACTGCACGAACAAGTTTCTAATTTTGGTAATATCTCCTTCTTCTAATCTGTCAGAAGACGTTATTCCCATTTCCAACACATATCACCAACCACCAAGAAGGATTACCTTTCAATGGGGATCAGATATGGCTCCCACAATTTCTATAAGCAAATCATTTTGTTGGTAGTATACTTTCAACTACCAATTATATGCATTCATTCTTATTCAAAGTTCTTTTAACATAAATACAATATAACAAGCAACTTCAGTCTATTTCTAGCTAAACAAGGTTATCGAAGACCAACTCCTCACTAAAATAAGATTTTTCAATCTATGAAAATCAACACATCTCTATTCCATACATCAGAAATCATAGATTCCAAGATTAAAATCAATCTCTCAATTTATATACACAACTCAATATATAATAAAACTTCTTTTCATCTTAGGTAATCACATAGCAACAATTCCTATAATAGAGTTCATCACTAATTCATAATCAAAACCAATTTCTTGATTCATTTCAAAATATAATATCTTTATAACATAAAAGCACATCTATAAATTAACAATCTCGGCATTTCATATACAACATTATGCATAGGTTTGATTTTATTTCTAGAGGTATTCACATCCTCCATCTAACCTTAAAATCACAAAATTCTATTATTTTCATATACTAACGGTTACAATCGCTTCCTTGAGCATAAAATGTTATCTCAAGAACTCCACATTTCATTACTACAAAGAAGTTTTTCTAATTTATTTTCTAAAGTTTTAAGGAAAACACATAAATCGGTAATCTTCTATACAATAGCAGCAATATAGATCACCTGAAAAAATTCATAAAAACCATTCTATTTGATAAATGACAACCCACTTCGACATCCAATTTCCTAGAAAATATTTTGGGTTCTATAGTTCACTTTTAACTCAAACGTATTCAAACCAAACCTGATCATTCTAAGCTAAGTCCTTCATTACCTAAAGAAAACTAGAGTTTCAATAGCACACAACAGATCTGGTTGTATTAAATCTGGTAACAACTAGTATGTTTCTATTTTATAAAACATATTTCAAATTCATTATCAATAATATACAAAATATCTAGAAGCAAACCAGACAAGCCAAAGAGTTATCAATCAACCTGATTTCCTTTCTGTAGTCCTCCCAGTTGGCTACCATCTATCATTGCTTCCTCTCTCATTTCTCATCTACTCTGATGCCTTACTCCAAATCTCCATCATGTTTTATCTTTTCTTCCATTATCCCACTAAACCATTGGTTTCTTTAGCTTCCATTCTCGGTTTTTAACCAAACTCATTTACTCTCCACTCACAATAAATCAAGAATCACTCCCAAACATTAATTCAAAATCATGAACATTAATTTTTTTTATTTAGTTATAAAGTTCATAACTCTTATTTAATGATGCAAAACAACACTCCAATACTTAGGATTCCTTGCAACATAGTTTTCAATTATGCTACGTACTAGATTCTTCTTTTTATAAGATAATAAAGAAAGTTTGTTCCTTCCATCCTTTAATACAACATAAACTTCTTTTATTACCATATAATATAATTTTCCATCTAAAATGCATGCTATTATAAACCATTTTAAAGAGGAAAATACTTAAAGAAATTATCATTCATTTCTTTTGCAATGATGCCTATCTTAAATAAAACTTCTTCATAAGCAAAATTATAATGCAAGAAGGATTTTAACTAAAGCTTAATATATTCTTTTCTTATGTAGATTATGATATGCATCTCCATGAAAAAGGGCATTCATCCATGTTGCCTTTTTTATTATTCCGATAAATAACCCATCACATCATTTCTCCAAGGGTGGTTAGTTTCTTTCTGCCACCATAAAGGAACATGTTCCTGCAAAAAATACATTTTCATTAGCAACATCATATTCTTACATTATATATATATATAATAACCAAGCATAGAATTGTATTATTTCCTATGATAAAATACTTATACATGTTTCTTCCATGAAAAGTATTTTCATAGCAAATTTGAAAAAATCAATCATTTCATCCACCAAAATAGCATAACAAAACAATAGTCTATCACAATAAAAAGTCTGCCAATGGTGGGTCATAACAAAAATATGGATACCGCAATATAGTATACATCTAGATATCCTCCATCAGGTGGCAAAGGAGGGGGGACATTTTGAAAGTCAAGCCAAGGGATAAAAGTTCCTAAGAATATCCATAGTAAACTTGGATATTTGTGGAAGTGTATGTGGCGGGGCCATTTTCTTTGGAGAGCATTGGGATTTAATAGCTTGTAGTTGTAAGATTTTGATGGATTTGATGAAAGTTCCTTTTTAGAAGATGTGTATATGGATGGACCCATTTTCTAGAGTTTTGCGTTGAGGGCTCCCTGTCTAAAGAGCTAGGGACTTTTATGCAGGCTCCATATTTTAGTGGACTTGTGACTTTTTGGATACATATTCCATTTTGTAAGGATTTATGAATTTGTGTGGAGGGATCCATTTTCTAAAAATATTTGGACTTGTTTATCAAAGGTTCCATCTTCTAAAGCTTATGAATGTAATAAGATTGAAGTATGGTGCATGTATATGTGCCAAAAATAAACTGAAGACCTAATATAATGAATATACTAAAGAGTTTTGATGTAACTAAAATAAAATAAATAATAAATATAGGATGTTATAATAAAAATTTATTAAAAAAAAAAACTGTAAAAGGGTTCGAAGGCTTTCAAAAACCGTAATTTTACCCTAATAAGAAAACATAATTTAATATCAATTTAATGGAAGGCCAAGATTGCACATTACTCATTTTTAAATAAAAGTGACGTTTCGTCTGTTTCAAATAAACGTGGATTTAGGAAAAGAGCATCATAAGCCATACAAATTAAACTCAAACGATTAGAGGTATTCTACAGCGTAACCCCCCGTAAGTAACTACAAATTATGTTGATATTTAAATAACTCGTTATTTGTTCATCTAAGATTCTAATAAGGATACGTGAGAATGGCGTCAACAATGTGTTTTTTTTCTTCTTAAATCCCGGAAAGTGCGAACCCTATCGTAGTCGAACAAAGAATAGATGTGTACTCTTTTTCTTGTGAGCTGGTTGTTGCATGACATATATCCCAGACTGCGATGCGCGGTTCATTTAAAGGAGGTATAAGAAGCATAGCCGCAAGACAGAGTTAACATTCAATAGAAAAAGAAGAGGAGGTATTAAAGTGGAACGAAATTCGCACATAGGTATTAATAGAGGGAAGCACATGAACGCGAACGATTCAACCGTCTCGTCTCTGCGTCGCTCACGTCTTCTTAACGGCCAGAATGATTATTATTAAATATTAACTAAAGCTCGTGACAATAAACGTCCGAGAACCTTAATGGTCCAAGGTCGACTATTTTAAAATTGTTTATTATTAAATATCAAATTTCGTAAAGCTCACGCTATTATTTGAAGGAACGGTGAACGACCATAGCAAGTAGGTAACCAGAGAGCTCATACAAAAAATCTGTTGATAACGCCGATTTGAATGCTCAAGCTCTTTTGAATTGAAATCTTTAAAAAAATGCCAACCCAACCAAATTTGCAGTTAAGCTTGAATTCTGCATGACGCTAAATTTCCAATGTTCGGAAATGCGCAAAAGTCATTTACGTGTATTTGGCAATCAAAGAAAAAAAATGTAACGTCTATTTGGATGCACTCAAACTTCATTCTATGACTGAATTCGTTCAACTGCCTACTGCCTACCATCTACAACAAATCTCGACTGATTAACGAAGACTGCCGACCCGGCGTCTATAAAAGCCTGTGCATATTCGCATAAAAATTATCCTATCCTCCCAACACAATGGGGCCGAAGATTGTTTCCACAGCAGTTCTTATGTTGGCTACGCTCTTTATGATTAACACACATTTCTGTTATGGACGCCGACAGGAGCACTCCACTCTGTCTGCCGTGGTTGTGCACGGAAGTGTCTTTTGCGACACTTGCTCCGACCACAGGCTTTCTGACACTAGTTATTTAATACCCGGTAAGTATTTAATACCTGCACTACACATTTCCTTTTTCACTAGATAATATTTTTTTTTAAATATACGTAACTTGAGTGTTTCTTTGGGTGCAGGTGCATCCGTAGCTGTGGAATGTTCTCTCAACAGGAAAACTGGAGCCTCAATCCGCGTCCAAGGAGAAACAGACGAATATGGGGACTTCAGCATAGAGCTTCCTTCCGTTTTCCATCCCAACATGGAAAGGTGCTCGGTACAATTGATGGGCAGCCCTGAGGATTCATGCAACATTCCATCAATACTCGCCTCCACTCAGCTCACGCTCACCTCCGATTTGAATGGCATTCGCCGATACAGCACGGGTTCTTTAAGCTATCGCCCTGCAATTGTTCCATCTGCATGTTTTATGGAGGAATCAGATTCGGAGTCCGTTCACAGTAACTACGCACGTGGTCGAGTGGCATTAGAGGCAGATGAGACCTCCAAGGCTACAGTGTCTCCGCCTTCATTACCAACGATTCCGAGTCTTCCTAATTTCAATTTCCCACCACTTCCTAATTTCAATTTCCCTCCCCTGGGCCTTCCACCGCCTTCATTACCGACGATTCCGAGTCTTCCTAATTTCAATTTCCCACCATTCCCTCCACTAGGCATTCCACCGCTTCCTCCTCTTCCAAAGTTGGGCGTCCCTCCACTTCCGAGTATTCCATCTCTTCCCAAATTCAGTTTTCCACCACTGCCGAGTTTTGGCTTTAATTTTCCTCCTATCTCGTTCTTAACGCCTCCACCGCCATCAAAGTAAACGCTTCTCACCTACGGGATATTTTTATTTAGCCATTCATACGTTGGTATTTATCTTATATTAAGAAGGATTTGCTTGGAGCGTTGTATAATACCTCTAGTCGTTTGAGTTTAATTTGTATGGATTATGATGTTCTTTTTCACATTAGTTTAAGCATCACATATTGATTTAGTACATGTGGACACTTTGTAACATATTTTCCGTCAAATAATATAGTGGAAGTAATTATTTTGTTTTCACCTCCCATTTTTCTTAAAAGCATTTACCTGTTCTACTTTGACATAATCTAGTATTTGGTTCAAGGTTTTAATTAAGGACTTGCTCATATTTTTATTCAAATGGTGTGCATAAGCTATAAATTAAGATTATTAGTCATTTATTTTCTTATATTCGTGTAATGCATGAATCATTATTTTTTATTTTAGATTTTATTATGAATTATATTATTAGATAAAATTATTAATCTTCGTAATAGTTACCCATATGTTACCTATACATGTACATAGATATGTTTTTTTTAAGATTCTTTTAATATAATTTTAAAATGTATTTTTTCTACAACAAAATATTTTGTATTGGTTTATTTACATTAAGTGTAATACTTTATATTATATTAAATATTAAATTTTATTTATAATAATAAAGTTGAGAATAATCCTTATGGAAATTATTTTATTAATGAACAAAATTTTAATAATTTAGTTTGAGTAATTATTTTTTAGCAACTAATTCATATATATGTTGTCATAAATATGATTTGAGTATGTTTGAAGTATTCAAACTAGTAAAGAAGATGATCCTACTTGTGCAATTGTATGTCTTACATGTAAATTTTAAAGTCATGAACATAATGAAAAACCACTATATACAATTATAAAATGTAATTGATTTTTTCATCTATATATATTATTAAGGGGTAAATGTTCCTTCCATGATTTTGTTATTCTCAAGTAGGGAATTGTATAATCAAGTATGAGAAAGGGATAAAGGGAAGGTAATTTTTTCTCTATCAAATTATTTTTTACTAATACAAAGATGCATGATGCATGCACATATTTATATTGCATCCTTATTAAGAATATACAATAATAATAAATACTATGATTAATGAATGACTCATTAAGACTCATTTAGAATTAAAATATAGAAAAGTAATCAAATTAACATACAATTTTTGGTTTAAAATCTTGAAGTGGTGTTAAACTATAAGCATGTCATGGTCACAATATAATTTATTCATAAAATATATAAAATGCATACGAAAAAAATTGTATTTGATGATAATTACCATAAAATTATCATAAAATATAGCCCAAATACATAATAAGTGAGCATTACAATTGCTGAATTATGATAATTGTAATTTTTATAGTATATTTGTTATAGAAATACCTCTATCTTACATGGAATTCACTATATAGTTCATATAATTCAATTAAAATTAATTAATAACTTAGAATCATGCTTGATACATATGCTAAATGATATTTAATATAAAATTCCCTTAGATGAGCAATAATACTCTACATTTAATACTATATGTGCTCTAATGATAAAATACATAATTTTTCTCATAGCAAAATAGAGTGTTGGGGTTGTATGTGCATATAATTTCCATCCAAGTTGAACCTCAAATAAAAAAGAGGGATAAAGAAATAATCATATTTTCTTCAATATTCGTGAGTAGACAATTTTATCATCAGAGTGGAAATTAGAGGGAACTACTTCGTTTCTATCCAATGATATTCCTTATAGCAACCCTCTTCCTCACATCGATGGTTAAGATGTGATTCCCATGGGATGAAATTGAAAGACATGAATCACTTAGAACCATACTTGCAAACTATATCAATAAATAATCAAGTATCATACTATATCATACAAGCTAAAATATATCATAGTTAATACTATGCATACATATTTATTCTCAACAAGTTCACTCTATATAGACTTAAATATTGTTGAAAATTTGAGTTAATTTGAGGTATTTTGTGTTGTCATTGATGTCACATGGATCACATTTGGTTTTGGTGGCCAAAATATTTCATAAATAAACATTTATGATATTTTGGAGAGCGTTGATATATACAGGATTTTTATGAAAACCAAGGCAGGAAAAATAAAAGGTTTTATTTAAAACCATGGTGGGCTAATGTGGAAAGGATTTTTATTAAAATCCAAGGTGGAATTTTTTTTCATCGAAAAAGGACCCCCGATGATGAAGATATTAAAGTTTAAAGTTTAAGTTTAAATTAATGGAGAGCCGACCTATGTGCAATTAATGTAGGTTGGCATGTGTGTGTGTGTGTGTGTGTGTGTGTGTGTGTGTGGTTTCAATTTATTTTGAAAATGTGGTATATTATATATCGTCGAAAAGCTTATTTCGAGGGCTATTTGACTAACTTATTTAGAAGGAGAAATAATGTGTGTGCAAAGAGATATTTCTTATTTTGCAAAGGGGTTCTAAAAGTGAAATTTGCCTTGTTATTTTTCAAGAGGATTAATTCTTTCATGAGGTGACAAGGTATGCAATATTGTGATTTATTTTATTTTATGGTATAAGTGGTTTTGGGAGTGAAAAGGTTATGCAATGTTTTGATTTATTTTATTTTATGGTACAAGTGGTTTTAGAAGAGATAAGGAATTTGTGCAATTAAAGGCCTTGGTGATGATTATCGAAAAGTGGAGTAATGTTTATCATTTGTGATCTACTAACCCTTGTGAAGATTGGCAAAAAAAATTTGTGATTGTGGCAGATTTACAAAGAGGTTTTTTCATCTTCATAAAAGGTATGGGCACATTCTCCTATTGATTGTTTATGGTGGTTGATTTCTAAAATATCATTGGAGAGAAAAGGATTGATTGTGGTTTCCTTTTCGAAAGTGGTTGGTTGAATGCTTCAAGGTTTTCTAGTTTGAGAGTTGTGTTTAAACCTTGTTTTATAAGCATTGTTATTGAAGCCCATTGGTTGTGAAAGAACTTGAGTTAGAAAAGAACATGAGTATCATTGTTATGTGATATTTGTGGTTGAGCATTGTTGGAAACATTTGAGTTGGTTGATACATACTTGGACTAGGGTTGTGTGAGAAAGATTTATCCCTTGTGATGATTGGTTGAGTTGAGTTGATTGAGCCTAGTCAAGTGATTGTGTGAAGTGATTGTTCAAGTTCTATGAAAAAAACTATTCCATCATTCTATGTTGAGTTGAGATTGAGGTTAGAACATATTGAGTCTCTAACAATTCTCTTTATGCTTCTATAAGACTTGAGTTGAGTTGAGGTTGAATTGAATTGAGTTGAGGTTGATTTGAGTTGAGAGTGAGATTAGAACATATTGAGTCTCTAACAATTCTCTTTATGCTTCTATGAGTTGAGTTGAGATTGATTTGTATTGAGAGTGAGATTAGAATATATCGAGTCTCTAACAATTATCTTTATGCTTCTATCAAGTTAATTTGAATTGAGATAACCATTCATTGTTGAGTTCATTTTGAGTGCTACTTGAGCATGATTGATTGAGCCTTTGAGAAGGCCTTTGGGACAGATTTGAGGACAATGTTGGGACACATTTGAGGACAGTTTTGGGACACATTTGAGGACAGTGTTGGGACAGATTTGAGGATAGTTTTGGGATAGATTTGAGGATAGTTTTGAGATATATTTAAGGACAGTATTGGGATATATTTGTGGACAAAAATGGGTAAGTTCTTGGTGATCTTGCTAGAGAATATTTGAACAAGTTCTTGGTGAGATTACTAGAGCAGATTTGGGAAAGTTCTTGGTGAGCTTGCTAGAGCAGATTTGGGCAAGTTCTTGGTGAGCTTGCTAGAGCAGATTTGGACAAGTTTTGTGTGAGCTTGTTATTCAACATTTAACAAGTTCTATGTGATATTTCTAGGTAGGTTTTGTGTGAGACTATTGATCAAGTTCTTAGTGAGCCTATTGATAGAGCTTTGGAGGTGACAGATTACAGAGGACAAAGTCTCAGTGGATAGAGATCTAGTAGCCAGCATGGTTGAATACAAATATGAGTGAGGAGTCTTCAAGTGGAGAGAGCTCTACCAGTCAGTGTAGTAGAGATACGAAGTATTCTAGAAGATCACATAGCCAGAGTAGAAGGGGATCAAAATCTCCTTTGGACAGGGATCTATAAATATTATAACTAAGAGTGGTTCCCAAAAGATATTGATTGATAAAGTTTTAGTAAAATATTTTCTCCGTGGAGTAGCCCACATTGGGTGAACCACGTAAATTTTGGTGTCTCTATTGTGTATGGTGTCTTGTGCACTTATTTGTTATTATCGCTATTGATCACTACTATCTTTACTACAAGGACATTAATTGATATTGATTTGGAAAGAAAGTAAAAAGTGGATGCTATACTGTTCACCCCCCTCTTAGTATAAGCTTGTGTTCTTCAATTGGTATTAGAATGGGTTCCTTCGAAAAGGCTAACAACTTGAGGGAAGATTCTACAAAGAACACATATGGCTTCATAGAATGGATTATCTACAAATAAGGCTCCATTGTTTGATGGTAACAATTATGCTTTCTAGAGCATGAGGATGAAGAACTACTTGATATCACAAGGATATGAGGTATGGCAGATGGTTGAAAATGAGTATAAGGTTGAAGGTGATCCCGAGGAAGATAAGACTACCAGGAAATTGGTTGAGATCAATGCAAGAGCAATGAATTATATTTTGAGTGGGCTACATGAGATAGATTTTGCAAAGGTCATGGTATGTACTTCAGCTAATGAGATGTGGACTAAGTTGAGGAATACTTATGAAGGAGATTCCAAGGTAAAGTTGGCAAAACTACAAACTCATAGAAAAATATTTGAGGAATTGAAAATGGAAGATTATGAAGATATTACAAAGTTCTTACTTCGAGTTGATGAGATTACTAACACTATGAGAGGCCTAGGTTTTGAGATGAAAGAATCAAAAGTTACTCAAAATGTTTTGAGATCACTTCCCATGAAATATGATGTAAAGGTTTAAATAATAGAAGAAACAATGGATATCAACAAGCTAACAATGGAAGAATTGCAAGGTACTCTCACAGCTTATGAGATGAGGGTAAGTAAGCATCAAGCTCCAATAAAAGAGATTGCATTCAAGGCTTCAGAAAAAGAGAAAGGGAAAGTTTCAGAGATAGATAGAGTTCCAGATAATGATGAGGAAGCTAACTTCATCAAAAGGAATAAGGACTCAAGGAATTTTAGGGATATAAGGAAATTCAGATGCTACAAGTGTGGTGATCTTGGTCACTATGCATACAAGTGTCCACATGAAGAAAACAGTGATGATGAAAAATAGGGTCACAGAAGAAAAGAAGATGGAAAGCATAAGCATGACAAAGATGACAGATACAAGCAAAACAGGTATGAGAAGAAGAAAATTTTTGTAAGACAAAGAAATATTACTACATTGTAGAAGCAAGTGATAGCTCAAATCATAGTGATAGAGATAATTCAGATGATGAAAATGAAGAACATCTATTCCTAGGAATAGAAGGTGAAAGAGAACAATGCTTTGTGTATGGTCAAAGAGATCACAGATCAGGATATTGCAATGGTTTCAGTGATAGTGAAGATGAGATGACACATCAAGGAAATATGTATGGTCAAAGAAATATTGAGAGTTTGTTTGCTATAGAAGATTATAATGATCTTAGTGACAGTGAATATGAAGAAGGGTTTTTCTATGGAATAAAAGAAGTAGAAGAAGAACATTCACTCCAAATAGAAGAAGTTAAACAAGAGGATAATGTCTCAATTGATCTAAAGGAAGACTTCAATGTTATCCATGAGCAACTACAAGAGGTTAAGGAGAATCTAAAAGAATTGATATGTTCCCTACTTGAGAAGTTTGATCCATCACATGACTCAAAAGGTCAAGATATTTTTACTAAGAAGGAAACATGTATTTCAGAGGCTATAGAGATGGATGCCAAGTTGCTACTTGACACAAATGAAGAGAAAGAAGAGGAAGATTCCAAAGCACCAAAGGTCTCATATTTTAGGTTTGGGGAATCACACTCAAAAGGAAAGGAAGTTCTAAAAGATGAAAGCAAGGAAGCACCTAATATTTGTGAGGAAAGTTCCAAAGTTCCTATGGCTCCAAATATTCAGTTTGGATCTTGTTTTGAGATAGGTGAATCAAGTTCAAAAGGAAAAGAAATTCTTGAAGAGAAAAGCAAGGAAGAAACTAAGGAAGAGGATTTAGATGCTACAAAGAAGGTTCAAGGATGCAATGCACAAGTTGAAAATGATCATAAGGATAATGGTCAAGAAAGGGTATGGGGAACGAGGGGGGGAAAGAGGGGTTTTTTAGGGATTTTTTTTTCCTTTTGTGGGTTGGGGCAGGGGGGCTTTCCCCGGGGGATCCATGGATCAAAGAAGTTTGATTTTGCTAGAAGAAACTTCAAAGGAAGAAGGTATGGTTTTTAGGGACATTGCTTCTCATGCAACAGGATTGGTCATAGATATTTTCAGTGCAAAGGAAATGAGAAACATGGTTTTGGTTTTAGAGCTACACAATTCAGAAGTCATGGTCATAATGGTCATGAAAACAGAGCTTCACAATATAGGGTTCAGGAAAGGAATGGATATGGAAATTATTTCAAGAAAGAATTCAGGACATGGGCACCATCCAAAGGCTACAATATCAAGTGTTTTAATTACAATAACTTTGGGCATATTGCAAGATGGTGTAGGACTCAATTCCAAAAAGAGCAAGAAGGTCAAATAGGTTCTAGACAAGAAGATCAAGTAATTCATCAAGAGAAGGATATCAGAAAAACATGGAAGGAAGTTGATAGAGGAAAGAAACAATGTGATATGGGAGTAAAAGTACTCCCACCCCAAAATTAATCACCTCAAGAGAGAAGGTGGTGAGGGGGCTAAGCTTAAGAGTCATATCTTTTAGCCCCATAGGTGTCCCTTTTGCCATTGATGTCAAAGGGGGATAGATTTTTTTTATTATTATTATTTGTGGAAAACATCCCAAAAGGGATGCCACTTTCGGGTAAGACCCAAGGAGGCAGGGGTATCCATTCCACCAAAAATACCCAGGACTCGGACCTGGCCTACCACCTTTGACATACTCAAGGAGCAAACAAACACACAAAACCAATTTAAAAATAAGTAAATAACAACAAAAATAATAAAATAAAATAAAAAAACATGCTCCTTGAGTGTGTCAAAAACAAAAGCACAACCAAACACGCACAATAAGATAAAAGAAACCACAACACAAACCACATAGAAAAACACAAGAACCACATAACAAAACACAAACAAGACAAAAACAACATAACACTACAAAGACATAACCCAAAAAAAACATGAAAAATAAACACAACCAAAACCTAAAAAATTAAAAATAAAAATAAAAATAAAAAACAACCAACAATAGACAATAAACAAAAACAAAAAACATAGAAAACACTCACACATAAAAACACGAAATAACACAAACAAAGAGAAACCCAAGAACAAGAACGAAAAAAACACAAGAACAATAACAAAAAACATAAAAAAAAAAAAACAAAACAACAAAACAACAAAAACACAAGAACAACAAAAAACAACACAAAGAACACAAAAACAAAACAAAATAAAAAACCCACCCACCTTAAAAAACTAAACAAAAAAAAAAAGAAATAAAAAATGAACAAAACAATGACCTATCTAGACCAGAAGACTATTAAGGCAAGAATCAACAGAGGAAACAAAATAAAGAATAGAATGAGCTAGGGAACTAAAAAAACTGAATGAACCAAAGAGAAGCAAAAAAAAAAAACAAGAAGAAACTAGGTACCTTCGGAACTGGAGCCATCCAAAGAAATGATAGAAAGAAGAGCTTCCCTAATTTGAGAAGCCCACCATATAGGAGGGTGGCCATAACAAGTAAGATCACCTTTGTCCAAAGCCCAATTAGCTAAAGCATCAACACTCTTGTTTTGATCTCTCGACCACATGATTGTAATCAACTTTCAAAAATCCCATCTGGATTAACTCGATCTTCTCAATAATTCTTTTTATTCTCCAATCCACCTTATGATTCTTAGAAGGATTCTTCAAGAGATTAATCATAAGTTGAGAGTCAGACTCAACTAACACCTTTTCCCATCCAACCTTAGTAGCCTCCTGAAGGCCTCTCGAGGATACCATACCCCTCAACAAGGTTATTGGAAAGAATACCCAAATTCTCAAAGAAAAGTAAAAACCAGGGAGCCATCTGAAAGTCTACCAATTCCTCCCACACTGGCTTTTCCAGGGTTCCCTCTAGAGGCTCCATCAGTATTGACTTTTCCAAAATCCTTAGGAGGAGGTTGCCAATTTCTATTCCTATCCATATTACTAATACTCACATTCCCTTTAAGTTGGTTGCCCTTAGAAGGTTTAATCTTCAATCTTTGCATCACTTGATCCCATCTTTGGTGGGAGTTTTGGGGGTGATTAAGGAGATGATGGACTGATTCAACTAAGTTGGCTATGGTCTTTTGCCAAATATAGTGAATATCCTTCCTATCTTGATTAAAAATTTGGTTGTTCCTTTCATTCCAAATATTCCAAAGAAGAATGGTAGAACCCATCCAAACTAACTGCCTAATAAAATGATCAACACCCTCTTGATTAGGCCAATCCCTCCAAATCTGTTCAAAAGTAAAAAAATTGGACCACTGTAAGCCAAGTAAAGTGGCCATTCTCCTCCATAGCTCAGAGGCTAAAGTACACTCAATAAAAATATGGTTGATATTTTCTACATTCTCTTCACACATTTCACATCTAAAAGGGCCATGAAAACCACGCTTCATAAGTTGCTCACCAAGTAAGCACCCTACGATGCAATAAAAGCCAATTAAAGAACCTCACCTTAGGCCAGAGCTTTTGAGCCCACAATCGAGAAAATATGTCAGAAGAATGGTTGGGATTATTATGGCATAAGGTCAAATAACCTTGAGCAACTCGAATACTCACCCTTAGTAGTGTTGTTCCATCCAAAACAATCTTTTTCATGGGACCAAGAGAGGGATCTCATATGAAGGATGCCTTGGATATCTTGTCTTTGCCTTTCTAGGATTTGAATAGGCCAGTCCTCAATAGGGATCCAATATCTACCAACCTTTGAATTACCAGTATGGTACCGACAATAATTAGCCACCTTTATCCAATTAGCTCGGTGAAGCTCCTCCATCCAAGGCCTCCAATCGGGAAACCGAGTTATCAAAGGCTTGTGACCATCCCAAGAATCTGTCCAAAAATTTGCATGTTGACCATTATGAATGATCCAAAATAATTTTTTCTTTATCAAATCCTCACCAGTCTTAAGAACTCCTAAAATGGGAGAACCTTTGGTAGGAAGTTGATAGCGAACAAGGTCTTCAGGACTTTTGTTCTCAAGCATATTTAGCACGGAGATTATTGGCCCAAAGAGCATTGGGGTTATGCAACATCCTCCAATATAATTTAGCAGCTAAAGCTTTGTTGTTATTAATTGAAGACCGTAATCCTAACCCCCCTTCACTCTTAGGAAGACATAAAGTATCCCATTTCACCAAGGCCCATTTTCTTTTCTCCTTAGTACCACTCCAAAGGAAACGATGACTCGATTTGATCCAATTCTCGAAGAACAACCTTTGGGATATTCAAAATGGAAGAAACATAAATAGGAATAGCTTGAAGGACTGATTTTACCAAGGTGATTCTACCCCCATAAGAAAGCCACTTGTTGGTCCACTTTCCAATTTTCTTCTTGACTTTGTCCAACAACCAATTCCAATATTTATTTTTTTGCCTTTGAATATTTATGGGAATACCTAAATAAGTGATTGGAAGAGAGGTCTTCTTATATCTTAGTTTATCCAAGACCATGGATTCCTGTCTAGCAGAGCAGTGAAAGAAAATAACTTTAGATTTGTCTTCATTGATCAACTGCCCAGTGGCCTTAGAAAAATAGCTAATGATTTGCTTAATATTAGAAGCTTCCTTAACTGTAGCTTTACCTAAAAGAGTAGAGTCATCCACAAATTGAAGATGAGAGATAGGTCTAGCTCCATGAGCAATGGTAACTCCCTCAAGGGTTTTGTTTTCCCTCTTTTTGGTTATAGTCCTACCCAAGCATTCAGCAAGAATGATGAATAAATAAGGGGATAGCGGGTCACCTTGCCTAATACCTCTGGAAGCTGGGAAAGACTGAGAAGGCCTCGCCATTGATAAGAACTAAGTAGGAAACTCGAAGAGATACATCCCATAATCCAATCCATCCAATCCTTAGAGAAACCAAATTGCCTCAAAACTTTGATAAGGAAGTGCCAATCCACTCTGTCATAAGCTTTGGATAAGTCTAACCGAATGAACATGGAAGGAGAATTTTGCATATCCATGGAATGGATGGCTTCCTGAGCAAGAACTATCTCATCTACTATTTGATGTCCTTCCACATAACCCCCTTGCTCTAGGGAAATAATCTTATGCAAAAGAGGCTTCAACCTTTCTGCCATGATTTTAGTAATGATTTTGAGAAGAACATTACATAAAGCAATAGGTCTAAAAGCTGAGATATGATCAACCTCTTGAGCTTTTGGAACAAGAGTAATATAAGTTTTATTGATAACCTTCAAAATTTCTTTGGCTTTCCTGGCTTCTTCCACCACCTCTAATAAATCAACATGAAGGATATCCCAGAACTCTTGGTAGAACTCAATAGGAAAACCATCAGGACCTGGGGTTTTCCCTTTTTGCATTTTAAAAACTACTTGTTGAAGCTCATTGATAGTAACAGGAGCAATCAAAATAGAGTTCTCCTCATAAGTGATAAGAGAAGGGATTGCTTGAAGAACATTATATTGTGAAGCTGAGTCAAGGGGAGTAGCAGCAAAAATATTGGAAAAGTAATCAACAACAATAGAGTTCATGCCATCCCAAGTATAAACAACATCTCCAGAATCTGATTTTAAGGAAGAAATAAAGTTGTGAGATCTTCGAGCTAGAAGAGATTTGTGGAAGAAATTTGTGTTTCGATCTCCTTCTTTGAGCCATTGAATTCTAGATTTTTGCTTCCATAAGATTTCTTCTCTTTTTTCCCATTCCTCTAACCGAGTTGTGAGTTTAATTTCATTCGCACTTCTCTTCTCTGTGAGGCCATATAAATGGATTTTCTTATTCAAATTTTCAATATGAGCAATAACTTCATGTTTTTTTTATGAACATCCCCAAACTCTTTCCAGCTCCAAGTCTTGATTTTGGATTTAATGTATTGCAGTATTTTGGCAAAACAGAACATCTTAGTCCCATGCCTAGGTTTACCTTCCTTCCACCATTGTTGCACATGAGGTCTGAAGGAAATGTCTCTAAGCCACATTAATTGAAAATGAAAAGGAGAGAAACTCACATTGGTTTTCCACATTTCCACCATGATCGGCCAATGATCCGAACCAGCATTATTAAGAGTCTTCACTTTAGGAATGTGACCATGGATTAAGAAATTTTTAGAGAGCAAAAACCTATCCAATCTCTCCATTATACAAGCTAAGCCTTGCCTTCTGTTAGACCAAGTCATAAGGCCATTATCTGGTTGGATATCCACAAGATGGAGGTTTGCAATATATTCGCTCATGAGGTCAGTGCTTTTGTCCAAATTTCTATTTCCCCCCCTTTTCTCATCTAGAGAGAGGATGGTATTGAAATCTCCTCCGATCAAGATCCAAGATTTAGGAAAATGAGAGATAATATGAGTAATATCCTTCCACTGTCTTCTTTTTTCCTCCAAAGAAGTCGGAGCATAAACAGTAATGCAGAGCATAATCTGGTTGGAATGTCTACTTTGAATAGCTATAGCCAACAAACCCCAACCGCCAACCATATGGTGAATAACTACCTCTTTTGGATCCCAAAGACAAGCAATGCCACCCGAAGTCCCTTGGGAACTGAGGGAAACCACTTTTCCAGCTGGCCAAATTTTACTGGCAATTAAGTCCATATCCTCCATTGACATCTTTGTTTCTTGAAGGAAAACAAGATGTGGATGATTTACCCGAATCATTCTTCTAATTTCATTTTGTTTTGAAAGACTCCCTTTGAGTCCTCTAATATTCCAAGTGATGATCTTCATTAATACCAGGGCTAAAAAATTTGGGAAGGGCATTAATCTTACCTTCCTCTACAAGCTTTTCACCTTCTTTTACCATATGATATTGATTGGTCTTGCGACCTACTTTTTTATTAGAATCCATCTTCAATTTTTTTTTCCCTGTTTCTTGACTTATTCCAATTGAATCTGAGATGGCTTCTAACCTTGAAGAATGCTCGTACACAGCCAAAATTTTACTAGATGGTTCAACGGAGTCTATATTGGGACCCGCATTATTTGAATTTTTGACATTTGAAATATTGTTTTTCTTGTGTAAATTTTCTCCTTTTTTTTCTATTGAAAACCTTTGATTTGTTGGTTTGTCTCTCGAGTTCTTCCCTTCATATTTAAATTGTGTTTCTAAGATTTTAGTTTCCATTATTTCCTCTTCCTCACTTGGGACATCATTTGTGGAAAGGATTTCAAACATATTGCCAGATGACTTTGATTGATCCTTCATAACTGGTTTTTTCTGAGTGTTCTTCTTCTTAGGTATTTGGAAACCTCCTGAGTTTATATCTTCTTTCTTTTGATCAGGAATTTTATTTGGGCAAGCACTGGCCAAATGACCATATTCATGGCAAATTCTACAATGAAAAGGAATGTTCTCATAGTCCACTACTTGCTCCCAAGTGTCTTCCCCAAATTGTAATGTGATATTTTTAGGTAGGGGTTTGTCAAAATCCATTAAAACACAAATCCGAGCATAAATAATATGTTCAAAATTTTGAGTACAATCAGCAATCATCATAAAAGTTCCTAAAGAGTTTCCAATTGAAGAAAAAATAGTAGGATTCCAAAATTCAATAGGGAGGCCAAAGAGTCTAACCCACACGGGAGCTATAGAAGGCATCTCTTCTTCGGATTTAAATTTAGTATGCCAGGGCTTCATGAAAAGCCCCGCCCTTCCAAAAAACCAAGGACCCCCTTGAAAATTTTTCTCTCTATCTTCATTATTAGCAAATAAAACAAGAAAATAACCATTTGGATAAATAGAGATTTGTAACTCACCTTTAGTTTTCCAGCTTTTTGCAGCCCAGACTTTGAAAGCAGATAGACTCGGATGAAAACCCACGAACCGACAAATTAGTCCTCTTTTTTCCAAATCTTCAATGCCAGTCTGAATGTTACCCATATCAAGCTTAACAATAGGAGTTCCATCAGCTGCTTTAAGACATCCTGACTCCGTTTTCCTAGGATCAATCTTAGGCATTCTTAGAGGTTTATGGGAAGCCCTAATATTGATATTAGCATTGGGCTGAGGTCTGTCCACCATGAAGGGCATCCCTAAAATTCATTTTTGGGACCGAGTCTTCGAAATTCTTACCCTTGATAGGGGTTTTCATAGTAGAATTATTTTGTGGGTGCACCTTAGCACCAGATTCACTTGAGATATGAGCCATTTTTTGATCAACTGCTTGAAACTTGTTTCGTGATCTCTTTAATCCTTGCCCTAGACGCCGTGGAAAGGTATGGTTTTCACTTTTCTTTTGTGCAGCAAATTGGAAGCCGTTGTCACTCAAGTTCACAGTATGATCTGTTGAAAGACAAATTTCTAACCCATATTGTATCCCCTGCAACATTTCCTACTAAAATATTGAGCATAAACCACAAAAATATTGGCCGCTAGGGCCCGAAGGCCCTAAAAACCAACCTCTGGAGCTGCTTGCACTCAACCCGGATGAAACCCTCGCATAGCCGCTTGCCAAATATGTCGTTCACACATAGGGATGCGCTAGGATCTGTGTTGCTCCAAATGATATGAAAATTGGTGGAGACGTTCTAGGGTTTTTCAGGCATCTACCCTCAAAATTTTAGCTCAATCCGAGTCCGGATGAGTGAGATATGGCCAAAACGAGTTCGGTAGTTTGGGCAGTCCTACGAAAAATGTCTTCAAGTCTAATTCAAACTCGAATTTGACCATATTACATTCATCCAAAGGGGTATATATTTGAGTAAGGGGGAGAGAATTGAGTTAGGGGAGCAGCCTCCCAAGAGAGCATTAAGTTAGGGGAAGCAGCCTCCAAAGAGAGTATTGAGTTAGGGGAGCAGCCTCCATAGAGAGTATTGAGTCAGGGGGAGCAGCTTTGATTCTGAAAGATGGTTTTTGCAGTGATTGTGGTGTTTGCATTAGAGGTTTTGCCATCAATAACAAAGGGGGATATTGTTGGAAATTTGAGATAATTTGAGGAATTTTGTGTTGTCATTGATGTCACATGGATCATTGATGTCACATTGATCACATTTGATTTTGGTGGCCAAAATATTTCATAAATAAGAATTTATGAAATTTTGGAGAGCATGGATATATACAGAGTTTTTATGAAAACCAAGGTAGGCAAAATTAAAGATTTTATTTAAAACCATGGCAAGCTTATGTGAATAGGGCTTTTCTTAAAAGCCAAGGTGGATTTTTGTTTCATCGAAAAAGGACCTCCTGTGATGAAGATATTAAAGTTTAAAGTTTAAGTTTAAATTAATGGAGGGTCGACCTATGTGCAATTAATGGAGGTTTGCGTATATATATATATATATATATATATATATATATATATATATATATATAGTAAAGGTGTCAATTTATTTTGAAAATGTGGCATATTATATATCATCGAAAATCTTATTTCAAGGGATATTTGACTAACTTATTTAGAAGGAGAAATAAGGTGTGTGTAAAGAGATATTTCTGATTTTGTAAAGGGGTTCCAAAAGTGAAGTTTGCCTTGTTCTTTTTCAAGAGGATTAATTCTTTCATGAGGTGACAAGGTATGCAATGTTGTGATTTATTTTATTTTATGGTATAAGTGGTTTTGGGAGTGAAAAGGTTATGCAATGTTTTGATTTATTTTATTTTATGGTACAAGTGGTTTTAGGAGAGATAAGGAAGTTGTGCAACTAAAGGCCTTGGTGATGATTATCGAAAAGTGGAGTAATGTTTATTATTTTGTGATCTACTAACCCTTGTGAAGATTAGCAAAAGAATTTTGTGATTGTGGCAGATTTACAAAGAGGTTTTTTCATCTTCATAAAAGGTATGGGCACATTCTCCTATTGACTGTTTATGGTGGTTGATTTCTGAAATATCATTGGAGAGAAAAGGATTGATTGTGGTTTCCTTTTCGAAAGTGATTGGTTTAATGCTTCAAGGTTTTCTAGTTTGAGAGTTGAGGTTAAACCTTTTTTTATAAGCATTGTTATTGAAGCCCATTGGTTGTGAAAGAACTTGAGTTAGAAAAGAACATGAGTATCATTGTTATGTGAGATTTTTTGTTGAGCATTGTTGGAAACATTTGAGTTGGTTGATACATACTTGGACTAGGGTTGTGTGAGAAAGAGTTGTCCCTTGTGATTATTGGTTGAGTTGAGTTGATTTAGCCTATTCAAGTGATGTGTGAAGTGATTTTTCAAGTTCTATGAAACAAACTATTCCATAATTCTATGTTGATTTGAGATTAACGTTAGAACATATTGAGTCTCTAACAATTCTCTTTATGGTTCTATAATACTTGAGTTAAGTTGAGGTTGACTTGAATTGAGTTGAGGTTGATTTGAGTTGAGAGTGAGATTAGAACATATTGAGTCTCTAACAATTCTCTTTATGCTTCTATGAGTTGAGTTGAGATTGATTTGTGTTGAGAGTGATATTAGAACATATTGAGTCTCTAAAAATTCTCTTTATGCTTCTATGAAGTTAATTTGAGTTGAGATTACCATTCATTTTTGAGTTCATTTTGAGTACTACTTGAGCATGATTGATTGAGCCTTTGAGAAGGCCTCTGGGATAGATTTGAGGACAATATTAGGACATATTTAAGGACAATATTGGGACATATTTGAGGACAATGTTGGGACAGATTTGAGTACAGTGTTGGGATAGATTTAAGGACAGTTTTGGGACATATTTTAGGGCATTGTTGGGACAGACTAGAGGATAATGTTGGGACAAATTTGTGGATATATTTGGACAAGTTCTTGGTGAGCTTACTAGAGCAAAATTGGGCAAGTTATTGGTGAGCTTGCTAGAGTAGATTTGGGCAAGTTCTTGGTGAGCTTGCTAGAGAATATTTGGGTAAGTTCTTGGTGTGCTAGAGCAAATTTAGGCAAGTTCTTGGTGAGCTTGCTAGAGCATATTTGGGCAAGTTCTTAGTGAGCTTGTTAGAGCATATTTAGACAAGTTCTATGTGAGCTTGTTATTCAACATTTGACAAGTTCTGTGTGAGCTTGTTAAGCAGGTTCTGCGTGATCCTATCGAGCAGGTTCTTAGTGATCCTATTTATAGAGCTTTGGAGGTGATAGAGTACAGAGGACAGTCTTAGTGGATAGAGATCTAGTAGCCAGCATAGTTGAAGATAGATCTAAGTGAGGAGTCTTCAAGTGGAGAGAGGTCTACCAGTCAGTGCAATAGAGATACATAGTCTTCTAGAAGATCACATAGCCAGAGCAGAAGGGGGTCAGCATCTCCTTTGGATAGGGATACATAAATATTGTAACTAGGAGTGGTTCCCAAAAGAGATTGATTGAGAAATTTTTAGTAAAATATTTTCTCCGTGGAGTAGCCCACATTGGGTGAACCACGTAAATTTTGGTGTCTCTATTGTGTATGGTTTTTGTGCATTGTTTTGATTACTGCTATTGATACTTTTATCTTTACACAACATAATATTGATTTGGAAAGAAAGTAAAAAGTGGGTGCTATATTGTTCACCCCCCCTCTCAGTATAAGCTTGTGTTCTTCAAATATAATATGTGAGTTTTCGTATATTTATTTATTCAATTATAATAAGCATAAAAATATAAAAGGATAGAGAAGTGGCCATACATTTTCCATTATTACCAAGTAGGGACCTCTTTTCAAAGTCGAAAAAATGTAATATAGGTAGTCATTATTTCTTAAGAGAATGTTACTTACCTTAAATGATAATATCCTTGTCATTAAATATAATTTGAGGATATTTATCACATATCACCATTCTAGATATTGATCACTTAAAGTCATTCCTGCTAACTATATTAAGAATTAACGAGTACCATATTCCATCATGAAGGTAATAATATTTTATCTTATATACCACACATGAATTTAATATTTTCCATGTAAATTAAATTTAGTACAAAAAGGAGTATTCATAGTTGTGCATCCATATTAATTTAATCTATGTTGAAATAAAAATCAAATACTCATGAACAAATAAACACCCTTTTTTCTATTGCTCTCTAGAAAATATTTTATAATTCAAGTTAGAAAAAGGGGTAAGGAAAATATTTTTTTCAAGAAGAATGTTATTTATGCATGAGAGATTATCACTTTTATATCTAACTATCATGGTGGCTTTGTAACTTAATTAACTTATGAACTATATAGAATACACATATAAATAATATCTCTGCCTTTTATAAAAATTGTCATATAATTCTTGTATAATATAATTTAAAGGTATGGTCTAGGAGGAGTTAGAGACCTCCCACTCTGGGTGAGAGCTCCCCATTCCATTTTTATTGCTCCTTCCCCTACCATGGTTTTGGATCTACTCTTGGTTCTTGGTGAGTTTTCAGGACCTTCTCTTTGAAGGTGATCTCTTATCTAAGTGTGAGGTCCCCGATTCAAATATTCTTGTTCCTTCCTTTCCATTGGTTTTAATTTTTTTTGCTTTCTTCCATGGTTTGGTGTATTTCTGAGACCGTACTTAAGTCACTTTATGATTTTTTAGGACCTTCTCTTCTTTGAACATGGTTGTTAGAGTAGGAAACCTCCCATATGGGTGGGGGTCCCCGATTCATATTTCCTACTCCATCATTTATTTTGGTTCTAAGGGTTTTTATTTTCTCCTAGGACCTTCCTTGGATCACCTTGGTGGATGTTTGCTATTTTTTAGATGATTCTAGCGTTTCCTTCAGTGCAGGTCAGAGTGGTGAGATTCTTTTGATTCAAGTGTGCATTTGTGGCCCTCTATTATGCAAACCAATATTTTTTTCTCTATATACAGTTGGTCTTAGAGAGGACCCCATACTATCTACAATTGATATGCTCCCATAGATTCCTTTCGATCATTGGAGGGTTTCCTCTATTTGGCTTAAATATTGGATTTGCAATTTGGGTTCTTAGATTTTGAGGCTTCCTATTTGATCATTTCTTTGTTGCAACCTAGGGGGTCTCCTTTGCATTTCTTATGATATTTAAAGAGGACCTCATACTTATTATCTACAGTCGATATGCTCCCATGAATACCTTTGGGATGGGATTTTAGAAGCAGGTTCGTGTGTTTAGTTGTGATGGTTTCCATTGAAGTCTTTCTTTTTTATTCTTTTGGTCTTATGGGGGACATTGTGCTTTGTATATTGATTAGAGGTTCTTGGCATTTCTTCCTATTCCAATATGGTTCTAGCTATGCTTCGAATTTCATGGGCTTTAAAGTCCTTACTGTATTTATCCAATTTTCAAGCAACACATTCCTTTTTGTAGGGATATTTCGTGGACTATGGAGACCTTCAATTTTTTTTTTTCCATTTCTAGGCCATTGAAAGGACTTTTTCTATGATTTACCTTGTTAGAGCTATTTTTTTTTTTCTTGTTTCTCCTTGGCAAGAAAAAATATTTCAAGTTTTTCCTCCTGGATGGGATTTTGCATTTCAATTTTGTTTTTCTCAAGCTTCTCCAAGGTGGGATTCTGCTATTTGATTATATTTTATCAAGCCCTTCCTAGGTGGGATTCTACTTTTTAAATCTATTTTTTGAGGGTCCTCTTGGTCGTGTTTGTTTCTTCTGGGCTCCTCCCATTGGGGATCCCTACTTCATTTTGAGTGGAAAATATTTCATGTTTCAAATTTTTGATTCAATTTTGAGTAGGAAGATCCTTTGTTTCAATTTGAATTATTTATAGTTGGTCCTACAAAGATTATCTCTCTGTTTCATTTTGTGAGGTTCTTTTGTAAAATGTTCGAGGATCCTTTCAATACCCCTTTTCCACCCAATCAAAAAATAATAATTTAAAGGTATTAATCACTTTGTATCATGCATGTATATCAAGAGAGATTTATTATCATATTCCATTTCATATATAATAATGATTATAAATAGAAATAAATATAATAAATATATTTTCTATTGTATTGAATAATATTTTAAAATGTACATATTGCACACACATTCATACTCAACACATTCATTCCAATTAGACCAAAATATATTTTTTGAGTTGTGTGAATTCAACATATGTATTTAAAGATAATGATACTTTATGCATATGTCCTACATAATTGTTTTAAAAAGTTGCCCCAATATATTTTACCCAAGAACTATTTACCTCATACTTAAGGAAAAATTAGTCTATTTTGAATTACATAAAAATTTAGGGACCTCTAGTAGCTACTTCATAAGTGACTTACCTTGAAAAATATTACCATAGAGTGCCTTACCTTCGTTTATTCTCATTTATAAACAATTAAAGATATAAAAATAATCAACATAATATTTTTTTTTTGGTTAATTTACTTGGTCCATAGATTAATTTATTTTTACGTAATAGTGATAATAGGCTTGACTAGTTTACCATGGATTTCACCTATATTTGTTTCAGTCCATGATTCTTGAAGCTCTTTTTTTTTATTTTACACTTTTATAAATTCTATAAGTTAAAGCTTTAGTGATGGTAGGTTGGAAACATTCCTTTTTATCTTGTTTATGTGAGTATGATACTCTTTTTTACAACTTGTATGGTTTCTACATCAAGATATATAGCTAGCTACCGTATATTAATTATGATCCTAGGAATTTTGCTCAGTTAAAATATTTTATCCATGCATGTTATCTCATCCACTTTACTTTGTATAATACTATCATCTTGCACATAATTTGATTCTTTTCATGCCTTCCTTGTTGACCCTTTGATAAACTTAAGCTTATATATAATTATTGGAATACTTTGACTATAAAAATGGGATATAAATTATTAATTATGAAATAATAGGTAATGCCAATGTAAAATACCGTTCTTTATAATATCATTGGATGTAATGTGATACTGTATTTCTTGTTAATCTATGAAATTATATTTATCTATGATATCAACAAATTAGAACATAGTTAACGATGATAATAATTTTATGAAATTATATTAATTATATGAAAATTATATTGTTAATGTATTTTTTTAAGGACCACAATTGAGGGTGAGGTAAATAAATTTAAAAACCATGAGGATTCTATGTTACCACCGTCTTATCTCATTATTATTTGTAACCTAGAAACCAATATTTATTTTTAAATATATTTGTGTTGAAGGTCAATTTAGGAATGTATGTGTGTATGCATTCATGGTAATAATATGATGTTACTAAGACTATTAAACTAATAATTAAATAACCACCTTAGTACATTTAATTATTTTGAGGATTGGAAAATTTAAAAAGTGATTAATAAAGATAAATTGGAATTGGTGCCAACCCATGCAATATTCATTAACTTCTAATTTAAACTTATAAGTGCATAAAATAATGAAAAATATAATAATTCTAACTTTAGTGTATTAATTGAGGGTTGATCATGTAAAAGTTGGTAGGAGAGAGAAATTAGAATGTGGTTTATAAACACAAACAAAAAAGAAAAAAAAAGAAGGAAAAAATAAAGAAAGAGAATCAAGGGTTCCATGATTATAGAGGATAAATTATAATAGTTTAGATTGGGTAAAAAATAATACTTCATGAATTTTAATTTTAAAAGACTATGCATTGAAATGTAGAAATAAAATAAACAAATTCTTGTCCTTGGCCTAGTCCTCTATAGTATGTGATCATGTTGAACCATGGATTTAGATTTATAATTTGAACTAGAGGATTGCATGTATACATGTTTTGGTCTTATTTTTAAGAATTAAATTTGTTAATTATGCTATCCCAAAGAACCCAGTGTGCTTTTAAGGTTAGAAAATATATTATTGTGTTTGAGCTATGAACATGGGATTATATTGAAGAGTAGCTTGGGGTTACCAAATGTCAACTTGGAACAAAGTGGTAGTTTATCCATGCCAAATATTGTAGGAGAGGAATAGATATAGAAATCCTCCTATACATACATACTAGAGTAAGCTAGGATTCTTTGAGGTTAGAAGAGAAAATGATACTAAAATGTATTCTACAAATATGAGCATATTCCACATTTATAAACCTAACTTAGTGAGGATGTTAAGATCTCAAATGTAGTTGTAGGTGTTTTACATGTATCTTTGTATTAATATATGTTATTCCTATGAATTATAATATAGCAAATGTGATTTCTCTAAAGAGAGATGTTGTAACTAGAATTAAAAACTAACAAAGTATATTGGAATTCTCCAAAGAAGGATGTTATCCGTAGAGATAAATTTATTTAAGGGTGTTAAAATATAAATGCAAGTCCATGTGAGTTCTTCTATGTATCTATGTTATTCATTTTGACCTTAAAATACGGATGTCATCTATGTGTTTTGTTGCTACTATAAGAGGGATGAGAAAGCATGTAAACTATTATGAGTGAGTTATACCCAGGTTCTTACCTTCAATATGAGTACTTTTAATTCATGAAAAATATCTACGTTTGAGGTTTAAATTTGAAAAACATTACCTAGGTCTTTCTAGACTTGTTCCTACCTTTTCTCCTTTTAGAGTAAACTAAAGAACAACAAAATCCAAATAAATACCAACGAATTATACAATATATATAAAAAATAATGATTCAATAATATAATACCCTAAACTATATGCGATATTGCTTTACTAATGATAGAAAGTAAATATTATTCTTTTCTTTTTTGAGCAAGGGTTCAATAAAATATGCAATGCATAAATGCCTAACTGCATGAATTTTCTCCTCTTCTTGTAATTGTATCTATGATATGTAAGCCATGTTTATCAATCAAATTAAAATTTTATTAATTATATATCTACTTGTTTAATATAACCAAGATCTCTATTCAAAGTCCTCTTGATAGACACATTGATATATGAGAGCAGAGTTAGTACATGAAGACCAATGATATATGGAAGTAAACTTTGTATGCATGGTAGATCTATATATATGAGGGATATCAAAACCTTTTTATGGCTCCCACTAGTTTACCATGATATACTTATTAATTTACAAAAGTGCATATGAGACCTTATGTGAGGATATAAAAGTCTAGGATCACTATATACCCAATATAGTCAAATATTTTATACTATTTTTTCTCAAAGGGTATTAAATACCCCTAATAGAACTAGAAATTTGACTATGTTGTTTGTTATATTTATTAATTTTTGATAATCTAAGCAACAAATTTAGAGGTATTGTTTAACATTTTATAAAATTATTTAGTTCTTTAGGTTTTTTTATAATAAATTTAGCAAGAAAATTGGTAGGAACCATGTGGTATTCATATTGGATATACCAAAAATGTAAGATGACCACAAACATGTGTAAGTAGTTGTGAGCAAGGTATGTTTGAATTCTTAGATTTAAGATGGGCACATTTAAAATCATTGGAAATATATATGTTTGATGTGTAGGTTTGAAGAACACAAGATAAGTATTTATAGATCATTCCCTACCTTTGTATATTTTAGAGTAAACTAAAAGAAAAAAAAAAGTCCAAAGAAAACCCAACTAATTATAGTTAAGATGCATCAAAAGGCTCCACACTACATGCAATTTTTTTTTTATTGAGTAAATACTTCTTATACATATACATATCTGTCATGGGGATTGAACCCAGGTCACATCACCGATAATGCAATTTTATATTAACAATGACAATGGTGACAAAAAGTAAATATTATTCTTTTCCTTTTCAAAGAAGGTTTCAAGGAAATATGTAATACACAAACACCTAAAGTATATGAACTTTCTTCTTTCCTTGAAAATATAACTAGGATATGTAATGTAAGCTAATCAAGTTTATTAATTACATTTATAAATTTATTTAACTATCTACTTGTCCAATATAACTAGGATCTCTATTTTTTATAGAAGCACACATAATTCATAGCTTAGAAAAGAATTCTAATAGAAGAATTGCAATAAATTGGAGTGAAACATTCTCTTGAGGAGTTAGAAAAAATATTATATTTCCTAGTAACTCACTTTACAAATTCTTAGTGAATTACTCTTCATATTTAACTTAATGAGATTTTACTATTTTTAGCAAAAATCACTCACTAGACTGGGCAAATTATTTTCTATTTTGAATTTTGATAAAGCTAATTCAAAATGTATGTTAAATATATTTTTACCCATGGTAGATACAAAATTAAGGTTAGATATAAAGTTTGACATAGTTTTGATGTTATTTTAATTGTTTGCTTTATTAAAATTTAAAATTTTGACGTTCATGTTAGAGTCTTCATTCACAAAGCACCTACAAAAATTGAGCACAAATAACAAACATAATATGAATTTTTGGATTTTTTTAAGGCTAGGCTTGATAAATTAGGTCCCTACACTTGTAAAATTGATTTGTATTTGATCTATACAATTATAATAAATTCAAATTAAGATTGGATCTCACAAAATAAAGTGAATTGCTTGTAGAAATAGACAAGCAATTTTTACAATATTGGATAAAAAAATGGTAAATCACTCTAAAATTGGAATGAATTGCTACCTATATAATACTTAGCAAACATTCACTTCAATTATGAGCCAATTTATTTATTCATGATGAATGCAAAATTAACATAAAATTTGAGGAAAACAATCAAATTTGAGCAAAAATACTATAAAATGAGGGTTAATCCCATCAGGTATGCTAGAAACTATTTTGAATGAGGAATTTTTTTTTTTAATGATGCACCCCAATTATAATTTCAAAACATTTAGAAGGAAGGACTATTGGATCCTACCAACCTCTGGATTAAGGTTAACTTCTAACTTTGATTATAGAAATATTCCTACATAAACCTACACTAATTGCATGAAAAAATAAGTGTAAAAAAGAACATGCATAAAATATTTAGAGTTTGAGTGATTTAAATATAATATGGGTTTTAAATGTAGTGACAGAGTGCAATTCATTAATCAACACATGATATTTTGAATAGCATTAATTTTCTCCCATTCATTAATTATAAAATTATAAATAAGTGACAAGATGGGAAAAAGGAAAATATATCAATCACCACATGCTTAGCAAAGTACCACTAATAGAATGCATAAGTACTTGCCAATTTAGTAGCAATCACATGACATCAAAGTACAATGTAGGTTTCATAGAGTGTATCTCTAAATTCTCATGGTCAAAAGATGTTTACAATAGAACCTATAGATCCTATTTATAATTGGACATTATTCCTAAGTTACCTAGATTGAGAAACTATTAATCCTAGTAAAATCAAATATTTGGGGAAATATCTAAGAAACTTATGCACCACCAAATATTACATACCTCTAATAAACTTAGAAGGATTTCAAAATGAGTTAGTGTTCCACTAAAAATACAAAGCTTATTTTCAAGAATTTTCCTTAGGATTCATGCTTTTCCTTTTACCCCTTTATAGGTCTATGAGCAATTTACTCTAGAAAATGAAAAATAACTTGAATTACTAGCAAATAACTCCTATAATACAATCCATCCACTTTACATGTAAATCACTTCGCATCCATTTGAAACTTATGAGGAAATTAGCACTTAAGAAATGAAACCTACCTTGGAAATAGCCAAATTTTATTAATATTACAAAACATTGGTATTTTGTAATGTTCTTGTATTTTTAGAATCCATTTTTCTATGGCTAATTCCTTGGAATTAGAAGATAGTATCATAGGTTCATGAAGTTAATCCTTGCTGATGGACTACTTTAGTTGATTAAAGGTAAATTAGTATAACTGTATAAATATAGTATAAAATTCCTCTATTAAATTAGATTTGACTATTATACTCTTCCTTGGTTGGATGCAGCTTTGACCAAACAAACCCTTCTTAGATTAAATTCAACTTTGGACAAACAATGATATCCTTTGTAAATTTGGCTTAATTTAAGCAAACATTAATAGCCTAATATGCTTTTGGTACCCAAGTATAAAACATGATTAGTCTTTAAAAATATTTTACAGGTAAACATTAATCTCATGTAAATAAATATTAGCAATTAGAATCTCTAGCTTTGATTAAATGAATATCACCTTTAGATACATTGTTTTTTTATCATGTGAATTTTATCACAAGAGAACTTTATTCTTGTCTAAATAAATAACCTATGGACTATTATTGTGTATCAAAGATGGTTCATCCAGAATATAAAATTCCATTATAGAAAAAATTATAAAATAATCTAATAGAACTATTAGCTCTTGATTATATTCATTAAATGTATTATTTTAGGTTATTCCATGTTTGAATCTTGTCTTGCTAAAGATATAAATACTAAATTTATTTTATGAAATAAAAATTTATTAATATAATTTATTCATATATAATAGCAATTTTACACACATTTCTTTAAGGAGGAATTATCAATATCATTATCTACTAATCAACCTTTCCAAATCTATTAAATATATCTATTTGATCAAAATTTAAGTTAATTTTTAATGCCCATTATGGGTTACTACCTTTTGTATCATAGATTGGGTTGCAATAATCGATCCTTGTATTGAATATATTTATCTTCAATAAATGCTTAATCTATGCTACTCTAACTATAAATGTTGCTTTAGAAGAGAGGACACTAATTAACTACCCATCATAGTAGTAGAACCAATGTTAGAAGAGGGAAAGGAAAATAATAAACTAACAACCTAGTGAGTAGTCATTATATGGAGGATCAAAGGAGAAATAAATCAAGAGGACTCTATAATGGATAAAAATTAGGAACATTTAAGTATTGAACAACATATATAATTAGAACAAGTTCTAGAGAGTATTCATAACACAATTATTATTATGATGAATTGATTTCCAAAAAATATAAATGGGGGTGGACAACAATAGGGAGTAGACAATAAAGTCCAACAAGTATAGGACCAAAAATATTAAAATAATCAAAGATCTAGTCATAGATATATATTTAATAATTTGAAGAAAATATATTCATTAAAATTAGTAGGTTTGGATGATGAAAAAATATAAAGATTTAATTATTGAGACAACACTATTTTAAAGTGGATAATTATACTAGCTCAGAGAAGGCTAAAATAACTACCCATACAATTTAAAGTGGAAAAAAATTTATATTATTGATGTATTTAAGAATGATATCAACAATGTAGATCAAAAAACATTTTAAGAAGGGATGCCAATTATTTTTTATTATTATTTAAGATAATTAGGATGAGAAGAGAGAAATAACCATACATTCTGATCTAGTTATTAAGGAGTTCAAGGATTTCATCCTTAATTATATGCGAGGGTGGCCTTCTATAAGGGAGATTTATTTCTCAATTGAGACCATGATAAACCAATACCTATGATGTCTTACTAGATGACAATTATATAGTTAAATGAATTAAAATTTAAATTTCAAGAACTATTAGATAAATGTTTGATTAACCTAAGTGTATTGCCATAGGGTATCCTATAATATTTGTTAAGAATAGGTATGGATAGATAAGTCTATACATTGATTATAGGTAGTTAAATGAGGATATGATCAGTAATAGGTACCCTTTTCCTCATATTTATGAATTATTTGATAAAATACAAAGGAGCAATGATATTTTCAAATATTTATTTAAAAATAGAGAATCATCAATTACACATCAAGGAATTGGTATCCACGAGACACTATTCAAGATACACTATGAGCACCATGAGTTTATAGTTGTTCCTCTTAGACTGATCAATGTGTCATTAAAATCTGTGTGTTTTATGAATAGTGTTCTCTGGAAGTACCTTGATAAGTTTATTTTCATATTTCTTGATGACATATTGATCTACTTCAAGAATAAATAGGAATATGAGAAGAACATGAGATAAGTTCTATAATATCTTAGAAAACATAAGTTATATGCTAATATTTTAAAATGTTCCTTATTTCAAAAATAAAATAAAATACCTAGGGTATATCATATAGAAAAAAGGAATATCAACTAACCCAACAAATATTGACTCCATATTAGATTGGTCAACCCCTACAAATATTCTCAAAGTTAAAATTTTTATGGGATTGGTAGGATACTATTGAATATTTATTTAGAAATTTCTAGAATATATAATATATCACATATATATAGGAAAAAATGTTTTGGATAGAGAAGTGTGAAGTAGAATTTTAAGATCTACAGTGCTTCTTGACTAATACATGTTTTCTACTATACCATATATCCAAATAAATATTGTATAGTGTGCATGGATGATATCAAGGAAGGATTAAGGGATTTATTATTTTAGGATGGACATGGAAATTGTTGAGGTATATTACATTATTTGGTACATGCTAATGTACCCCCATGGTACCTTCATGGTACAATTGTAACTATGTAATATATTAGGGTTGAGCCTATAGTTTATATGTATGATTTATATTTTCTATTTTATGTAAGTGTCAATTTGTAGAAAACGCATGTGTGTCATGTAAGAGTGTAATGTGCAGGAAATACACAAGTATCATGTGAGTTAGAGTACAATTGTAGATTAAGAGAATATGTACAAGTGTCATGTATGTATATGTGTAAATATATAATGTGAGTATGTGCACAAGTATCTTATATTAAGAGTGCATGTAGAAGTTTAAGAGTCATGTAGATGTGTGAAAGTATCATAAAGTCTAATGTGCATGTATAGAGAAAATGAAGATTCTAGTATACAAGTGGTAAGATAATAAGCCAAAGGTCATGAGACTTGTCATATGGAGAGAAATAGTCAAGTATATGAAGAGTCACACTACTATGGCTATATTATGGAAACACTACTCTAGGAATACAACTTGTATACAAATTTTGAGCAATTAATATTGTAAGTTTTTTCATGCATAGTTCATAAATAAATTAGGCCATTTAAATTCATATTTGATCATTTAAATAAATGTTATTTTCTTTATTATATAGGCCTTACTATACATATTAGTTTGCTCATCTATTATTTTACTCATTATATTATTATTTGACCTTTAATATTATGGATATTTTATATTGAAACCTATGATATTTTGTGGTAGTAAGGCTTAAAAAGTTAATAGTGATTTCAGAGCTACTACCTAAGTCTATCAATTTTTATAGAGTTAATTTTTTAGCTACTATTATCAATATTTAACTTTTTCCACTTTTAAAAAAGTTAATTTAGAGTCTATCCACTTTGAAGGCAATGCGGACTTGGATATTATTTTTAATATTTGATTGAGTAGATATTGAGGGGACAAGGAATAGTCACCTTGATTTGGATGCTAGGGTCTTTCCACTTGGTTTAAGGAAAACCAGTGAAGACTAGGACTCAATCATATTGATAGAAAGGGCCAACTTAAGAGAAAATTTGGACAATTTGATAAAGAAATCCAACTTAGTAGAAAATTTAGATATTAAATATTGAGGAAGAACCAACTCAGGAGAAATTTGATCATTTGAGTACATTCAAAGTCACCCTAACATTAATATTGGGTTCTCTAGTAAGGAAGAGAATTGTAGTGGGTTAATAGGTATGACCTAAGATATTGAATATTTTAGATTGAAAGAAGAGCAACATTACTACAAGGATATAAAAGCATTCAAGTTTCCTATTGAAATAGAGAAGTAGAACAAAAAGTAGCTATAAATAATTTGTAGCAGTAAACAATAGAATAAAGAGACAAAGGTACAACATAATTCTAAGAATAAATACATAGCAGAGAAAAGACTAAATATTTTTGTATTAAATAAAATAGTTCCAAGATATTTGCATTCAAGAAAGAGGTTCAAGAGTCTTGCAATGAAGAAAATAGGTCTAAGAAACCTGCATTATTGAAGAAGCCCAAAATTTCAGCATCATAGAAAAGGTCCAAGAGATCTTCATATAATATAAGATTCATAAATGACCAATGTGAAAGCACATGTAAGGTATTTATAGAAACATTTATACAAAGCTAGAGAAAGCACACAAAGCAAGATAAAACATATAGATCCATAGAAATAATACAAAACTAGAGAAAACATATAGTGCTATAGAAAGCACATAAAGCCAAAGAAAGCACACAAAGCCAAAGAAATCATATAGAGCTAAAGAAAGCACTCTAAGCCAGAGAAAACACATTTAAGATAAAGGATACAATGCTAGAAGGAGAAGTATTTTAAAGATAATATAAGTTGTTGGAGAGTCAAATCTCTAGAACATGATATAAGGACAACATAAGTAGATAATATGCTAGTCATGAGTTGCTTAAGGAGGATATGAACCAAAATAAAACTAGTTTCAAGTCTCCTCAACTAGGGAAAACTAGCCATACTCTTGAGGAAGAGAAACCAAAAAATTAGTTATAAGTCTCTTGAACTAGGAAAAACTAGCCACAAGTCTCCCAAGAAAGAGATAAACCAGGGTGAACTAGCCACCAGTCACTTGAGAAAGAGATGATCCAAAGCAAACCAATTTACTAAGAAAGAGAAAACTAGGGTAAGCTAACCGTAAGTCACCTAAGAAAGAGGTAGACTAGGATAGACCAGTCACTTGAGAAAGAAGTAAACCAGGGTCAAGTAATCACCTAAGATAGAGGTATATATGAGCAAATCACTTGAGGAAGAGTGGTTGAATCACTTGATGAAGAGTGGTCCAATCACATGAGGAAGAGTGTTTTGGACAACAAGCAGATCATTCAGGGAAGAGATAACTAGACCAAATCTACCTATAGAAAATAATAAGGTGCAACCAGATAAAGGAAGAGATAAATATACCAAATCTACCTATAGAAAACAATAAGGTGCAACCAAATAACATCTCGTAGAAGGAATGCAAAAATGTGAGGAACATTAGAATATCTTAAATCAAATATTTTACTACAGTGAGGACACAACATTGATAGTCAAACGTTTCACTACAACGAGGACACAACATTGATAGCAATGACCAACAACTATATTTTTACTAACTTCATAACGCATGAACATTACATTCGATGCTTATTTTTGGAGGGAATAGCTAAAGTTTGAATAGCATTCAAAAATTTAAAGTGCTAAATATTATAAGGTATGGAATAATAAGGGTTATTTAAATTTTTTATTATTCGAGTGTTTTAATATTTGAAAGGAAGTTATGAGAACTTAAAGGTATTAAGTTTTTTTATTTTGAATATTTAAAGTTATTTGAAAGTTTTAAAAGTTCTTTAAAAAATTTCAATAGTCACCTCAACTCAGCTCACAGTCACGTATGATTTGAATGGCATTTGTTGATATAACACAGGTTCTTTAAGTTATCGCCTTGCAATTGTTCCATCTGCATATTTTATGGAGGAATAATATTCCAAGTCCGTTCATAGTTACTAAGCATGTGGTCCAGTGGCATTAGAGGTAGATGAGACCTCCAAGGCTACATTGTCTCTACCTTTGTTACCAAATATTTCAAGTCTTCCTAATTTTAATTTCCCACCATTCCCTCCACTAAGCCTTCCACCGCTTCCTCCTCTTCCAAACTTGAGTGTCCCTCCACTTCCAAGTATTCCATCTCTTCCCAATTTTAGTTTTCCACCACTACCAAGTTTTGGCTTTAATTTTTCTCCTATCTCGTTCTTAACGCCTCCACCGCCATCAAAGTAGACGCTTCTCACCTGCAGGATATTTTTATGTAGCCATTCATACGTTGGGATTTATCTTATATTAATAAGGATTTATATTGCTTACGATGTTCTTTTTCACATTAGTTTAAGCATCAAATATTGATTTAGTAGATATGGATATTATTTTGGAATTTTCTAACACTTTGTAACATGTTTTCCATCAAATAATATAGTGGAAGTAATTATTTTATTTTCATCTTCCATTTTTCTTAAAAGCATTTACGTGTTCTAGTTGACATAATCTAGTATTTGGTTCAAAGTTGTAATTAGAGACTTGCTCATATCCTTATTCAAATGGTGTGCATAAGCTATAAATTAAGATTATTAGTCATTTATTTTCTCATATTCATGTAATGCATGAATGATTATTTTTTAAATGAAACTATTATATATTTTATTGTGAACTATATTAATAGATAAAATTATTAATCTTCATAATAGTTACCCATGTTACCTATACATGTACAATAGATATGTCTTTTTAGTGTTTTTTAAAAAAAAATTTAATATAAAATATTTTTTCTACAACATAATATTTTGTATTGGTTTTATTTATATCAAGTTTAATAGTTTCATATTAGATTAAATATTAAATTTCATTCATAACTTTAGAGTTAAGAATGCATGAAGTATTCAAGTTAGTAAATAATATGATCTTACTTGTGTAATTGTATATCTTACATGTAAATTTTAAGATCATGAACATAATGAAAAACCACTATATAAAAGTATAAAATGTAATTTTATTTTTTCATCTATATATATATATATATATATATATATATTATTAAGAGGTAAATATTCCTTCCATGATTTTGTTATTTTCAAGTAGGGAAATCTATAATAAAGTATGAGAAAGGGATAAAGGGAATGTAAATTTTTCTCTGTAAAATTGTATATCAAATAATTTTTACTAATATAATAATGCATGACGCATGCACATATCTATATCTCATACTTATTAAGAAGGAACAATAATAATAAAGACTATGATTAATGAATGACTCATTAAGATTCGTTATAGAATTAAAATATATAAAACAATCAACTGAACATACCAATTTTGGTTTTAAATCATATAAGTAGTGTTAAACTATAGGCACATCATGGTCACAATATAATTTATTCATACAATATATAAAATGCATATGAAAAAAATGTATTTTATGATAATTACCATAAAATTATCATAAAATGTAGTCCAAATACATAATAAGTGAGCATTGCAATTAGTGACTTATGATGATTGTTATTTGCCATGAGTACATTTATTATAGAAATACCTCTATCTTACGTGGAATTCACTATATTTTTTTTACTTGATAAGAAGGGGTTGTACTCGGGTCCCCCACCCTTGACAATTTAAATATCTCTTCTTTAGAGCTTGAGAGTTTACAAATAGATACCCTTCTCATCTCAATTGAGATACTATAGCTAAAACCCTACATCATTTTACATAAAATACCTGAATTCTTATTTTTTCATTTTTTGGATCTTTTCAAATATTTGTATGAATACAATTACTCCAAAATTTAGCATCTTCCTTGATATTTTTCTATAGTAGCCTTAATAATTCTAAAAATTCACCTCTACTATCTATGCCTTGCATATTAGTAGAGTAATATTGGCTCCTGGTCATTTCAAGTCATGGCGAAGCTCATTAGCAGAACTACCGACTTCGTGTTGGATGGAGCCTATCACAACAGTGATAGACATTCTCTATTGCAGGAGATTAGTCTCTTCTTAGACAAGGAGGAATTCTTGTTGAGGATCTAGAATGGTTTCAGCACTACGGCCCTACCTCCTCCTTGGGATAGAGTTGCTAGGGTTATTATGGACTATTTTACCCTTGATCCTTCCTATGAAATAATTAGGAGCTTCCATGCTATGTTTTTAAATCATTTGAGACGTAAATCTTACATGAATATTCCTTTGTTTCTTTTCTATTCTATGAAGAATTTCTTTTTGAGTGTTTAGTGTGGTCATCATCAGGCCCCTATTCATAAAGGCCTTGTGTTGCTGGTGTTTGAGTAGGCTGCCTTTGAACATGGTTTAAATGTTGATGATTTTATCAAGCATTTTGTAGATATTCCTTATCCCTTGGCTGGTGGTACTAAGAAGGTGGTGGATTCCCCTAGCTCTCTTGGTGGTGGTTCCAAATCAGCCTCTGGGATGGATTTTGATGGCAGTGAAGATATCTATTCCTTTTCCTTTGGGAAGGGTTTTGAGAAAATTTCTAGGAATATTCAAGTCTCTTCCAAAGGATTTTGGGGGAAGGCCTCGAACGTGGAAGCCCTTACTCTTTCGTATGGTCGCACTATCAAATTTTATTTACCTCCTAAAGTGATCTTGGAAGATTCTATGAAATCGGAATTGAGGCCTTCTCCTTCTGTTGTTGTTAGTGGTTAACGTAAATCTAAGTGTTTGCGTTGTAAAGGGGGTGTGATTGACAATTCCCCCTATTCCCCTACCCTCCCAAATTTTGATGTTCTTCCTCAATATTACATTTAGGAGAAATTTGTGGAGGAGGTCTATGCTCTGGAGGCCTCTAGGGAGTTTAAACATTTTGTTTTTCATGATTTAAAGTTAATTGATATCAATCAAAGAAAAATATGGAGCTCTTTGAAATCGGCTCTGGATATGTCTAAAAATATTTCATGTTTAGCTACTTTTGTTTCTTAGGGTATGGATAAGCTGGTGTAGAACTATCTCAGTTTTCCCTTATTAGGTGCCTTGAGCGATTAGTGTTAGTAATTTTTCCTGTCAACCTTATTTCTATTTGGTGAGGTTTTATTTTGATTTCCTTGCCCTTGTGGCCTTTTCTGTAGTGGTTGTGGGATCCCGTTAAAACCCTCTTCATTTTTAATATTACCAAAAAAAATATTTCCAAAATATCACACTATCATAGTTTGTTTTACTAAAGTTGGATTGCTAGTTTCCTTCCTGAAACACAAGTGCAACCATAAAAATTATAATAAATAGTCTAAATAAAAACACATTATTTTTATAAAATAAAACAGATGTTACCGATGTAAAATATTAAATTAAATCCTAATCATTAATTGATTTAGGCAATCAACATTTTTTGTTAGCTTCAACTAAAATTTCTACTTCCTCTAACAATGGAAAGGAGAATTTAACTTTATGATCCTCAATCAAAACCCCTCTATTTTCTAGCTTATATGCACATTTGTTTCCTTCCCTTATGTGTAAATATTATTTCTTCAAACTCTTTAGCAAGATCATGAATTTCCACAATTATCTCTTGTATGTTCCATGGAGCCTTTGCTTTCCTCAAAATTACATTTATTACTATGAGAGAATCACCTTCCATCCATAATCTAAAGTTTCCCAAGCTTTAGATTCATTATTTGTATTAAACCACTATTGAAAGCACAATGAGACAAAATATCTCCTCTATTATTTCTAATTATTCCTCCTCCTGCTGCTGGTCTTGTATTTCCTCTAGAAGCTTCATCAAAATTTAATTTAACCCACTCCACATCTGGTGGTTTCCACTTTATATTCTTTACCTTATTTTTGCTTCTCTTGTACTCAACATCATAATTCTATTTAATGACTTGACTCCATCTATCAAGAATCTTTGCTTACAAATTAGGGATTGGATGAGTTGATATGGTTGGTTTAGACTCCTCTATGGCTAAACATATCTTATTTTTTATAAACTCTAAACTGCTTCCTTTCCTTTAAATATTCTTCTATTTCTTTCTCACCATATAGTTCAAAGTATTGTATCTTTTGATATATTCCATATTATATGTAAAGCCTCACTTTTATAAGTGCTCTGCCATTGCTTTAACCAATCTTCAATTTTGCTATTCATCACCATGCATTTGCCAAACATATTAATAATCCATTGCCATAGATTCCAGACTATTGAGCAATGTCCCAAGAGATGATCAATAATCTCCTCCTCCTTATTACAAAAAAGACATTGAGAGGGGCCATGAAAATCCCTTTTCATAAGGTTATCCTAGGATAAAATTCTTCTATGACCTACTAGCCAAATAAAAATTTTGACTCTAGAAATACTTGGGCTATCCCAAATATCTCTCCATATTCTAGTGATATTATTATTATGTAGGTTTTGAACATTATCCACTTCTTGTTGTTTATTCTCCTGAGTTATTCAAATCCCAAATCAATTTATCCTTGGCACCCCTCAGAATAATCACAGTTGTTATATTTCTACTCAATTACCTCCTAGCATCAATATCATCTATAAAATATTGATGGGTGATGTTATAAATGTTATTACTAACCTTAAGTCCACTTATAAGCCCATATTTGTAAGCCTTCTTTAATTTTCTACTCAAAACTTATGCCATAATAATGAACAAATAAAGAGATAGAGTATATCCTTGTCTAAGGCCTCTCTTGGCTTTAAAAGATTCAGTCACTAACCCATTGACCAAGACTAAATAATAAACTGTAGAGATACAAGATTTAATCCATCTAATTTATTTCTTCCTAAAATCATGCTTATCTAAAACTACAAAAAGAAAATCCCATTTAACCCTATCATAGGCTTTACTCATATTAAGTTTTAATATCATAGCTTTCTCTTTTCTTGAAGTTGTTGAATGTATAACTTCATGAGATACTATGATCCCATCCAAAACTTGTCTCCCTTTCAAAAATCCTCCTTGCTCTTCTAAAATAATTTTGTCTAAAAATGGCCTTAATCTACTCGCAATCACTTTGGAAATAATCTTATAAGCCATATTACATAGGCTTATGGATCTAAAATAATTAAACAATTCAACATTCTTCTTATAGAATTCAAATTCTTAAAATTCAATTAAAATTTGTTAATAACTTAGAACCATGCTTGCTAACTATGTCAAGAAATAATCAAATATCATACTATCTTTTTTTTGTTTGTTTGTGAAAAACACCCCAATTGGTATGCCACTTTTAGGTAAGGTCCAAGGATGCAAGGGTATCTATTCTACCAAAAATACCCAGGGCTTGCACCTAGCCTACCCCCTTCGGTACACTCAAAGAGCATACCTAAAACAACAAAAACAAAAAACAAACAAACACAAAAATACAAACAAACACAAAAAATGAAAAAATAACAAAAAACAATAATAAAAAAAAAAACACAAAAATATAAAGACAAAAAAAAAATAGAAAAAAACATAAATACATAAAAATAATAAAAAACGTAAAAAATAATAAACAACAATAAAACACAAATGACACACAAAAAAACCACAAAAAACAAAAAAACAAAACAACACACAAACACAACCAAAAAATACACACACAAAAAGAACAAAAACAACACAAAAAACACAAAAATAAAATAGAATGAAAACAAAATAAAATAACACACACTAAAAAACAAAAAACGAGGAAAAAATAGAAAACAAGTTTGCCCTTTCTAGGCCAAAATGCTATTCATGCATGAATCAACAAAGGAAATGCAAGAATGATCAGTCTAAGCTAGGGAACTAAAATATCCTAACTCAACCAAAGAGAAGCAAAAGCAAAGAAAAAAAACTAGGTACCTCTAGTACTGGAGACATCTAGAGAAATGATAGAAAGAAGAGCTTACCTTATCTATGAATCCTACCATCTAGGATGGTGGTCATAGTAAGTAAGATCACCTTTGTCCAATGCCCAATTAGCTAAAGCATCAACACTCCTATTCTATTCTCTGACCACATTATTGTATTTAACTTTCAAAAAGCCCATATAGATTAATTGAATCTTCTCAACAACTATATTTTACTCTCCAATCAACCTTATGATTCTTAGAAGGAGTCTTCAACAAATTAATCATGACTTGAGAGTCATATTCAAACAACACATTTTTCATATGACATTAGTAGCCTCTCAAAGGCCTCTAAGGATACCATACCCCTCAGCAAGGTTATTGGAAAGGATACCCAAATTATTAGTAAAAGTGAATACCAGGAAACCATTTGAAAATCTACCAATTCCTCCCACACTAGTTTTTCCATTGTTCCCCCTAGAGGCTCCATCGGTATTGAATTTTCCAAAATTCTTAAGAGGAAGCTGCCAATTCCTTGTTCTATCCATATTTTAATTACTCACATTCTATTTGAGTTGATTGCCCTTAAAATATTTAATATTCAATATTTTCATCACTCAATCCCATCTTTGGTGGTATTTTTGGGGGTGTTTTAAGGAGCTGTTGTACTGATTCAACTAATTTGGCAATGGTATTTTTCTAGATATAGTGAATATCCTTTATTTATTTATTAAAAATTTGGTTGTTTCTTTCTTTCTATATATTCCAAGGTAGGATGGTATAACCCATCCAAACTAGTTACCTAATAAAGTGATCAACACCCTCCTTATTAGGCCAATACCTCCAAACTTATTCAAAAGTAAAAAAAATTGGATCACTATAAGCCAATTAAAATGGCTATTCTCCTCCATAGATCAGAGGTTAAGGTACACTCAATAAAATTATGGTTGAGAGTTTCCACATTCTCTCCACACATTTCACATCTAAACAGGCCATGAAAACCATGTTTTATAAGTTTCTCACCAGTAAGCACCCTATGATTTAATAAAAATCATGTAAAGAACCTCACCTTAGGCCAGATCTTTTGAGCCCACATCTGAGTAAATATATCATATGATTGGTTGGGATTATTAATTTATGACATAAGGTCAAATAACCTTGAGAAACTGAATACTCACCCTTAGTAGTATTATTCCATCCAAAATAATATTTATCATGGGACCAAGAGAGAGATCTCATATGAAGGATGTTTTGGATATCTTTTTTTTGCCTTTCTAGAATTTGAATAGGCTAGTTCTCAATAGGGATCCAATATCTACAAACCTCTAAATTACCAATATGGTATCGACAATAATTAACAACCTTTATCTAGTTAGCTCGATGAAGTTCCTCCATCCAAGGCCTCTAATCAGGGAACTAAGTTATCAAAGGCTGGTGACCATCCCAAGAATCTATCCAAAAAATTTCTTGTTGAAAATTATGAATGATCCAAAATAACTTTTTCTTTATCAAATCCTCACTAGTCTTAAGATTTTCTAAAATGGGAGAACCTTTGGTAGGCAATTGATAGCGAAAAATATCTTTAGGACTTTTATTCTCAACATATTTAGCACATAGATTCTAGCCCAAAGAGCATTGGGGTTATGAAAAATCCTCTAATACAGTTTAGTAGCTAAAGCCTTATTATTAATAGCATATCAAAAACCTAACCTCCCTTCATTATTTGGAAGGCATAAGTATCGCATTTCAACAAGGCCCATTTTATTTTCTCCTTAGTACCACTCCAGAGGAATCGATGATTTATTTGATCTAATTCTTGAAGAACAACCTTTGGGATATTCAACACAGTAAAAACATAAATAGGTATAGCTTGAAGGACTAATTTTACCAAGGTAATTCTACCCCCAAATGAAAGCCACCTATTGGTCCACTTTCCAAATTTCTTCTTAACTCTATCCAACAACCAATTCCAATATTTTTTTCTATCTTTGAATATTGAGAGGAATGCCTAAATAATTGATTGGAAAGGAGGTCTTCTTATATCTTAATTTATCCAAAACCATGGATTTTTATTTGGAAGAGCAGTGAAAGAAAATGACTTTAGATTTATCTTCATTGGTCAGTTTCCCGGTAGCATTAGAAAAATAGTTGAAGATTTGCTTAATTTTAGAAGCTTCATTAACTTTAGATTTACTTAGCAGAGTAGAGTCATCAATAAATTGAAGATGATAAATGGGCCTAGCTCCATGAGCAATGGTAACTCCCTCAAGGATTTATTTTCTCTATTTTTGGTTAGTCTTGCCCAATTATTCAACAGGAATGATGAATAAATAAGGGGAGAGGGGGTCACCTTGCCTAATACCTTTGGAAGCAGGGAATAACTAAGAAGGCTTTCCACTGATAAGGATAGAGTAGGACATTTAAGAGATACATCTCATAATCCGGTCCATCCAATCTTGAGATAAGCCAAATTTCCTTAAGACTTTGACAAGGAAGTGCCAATCCACTCTATCATAAGCTTTAGATAAGTCTAAATAAATGAATATAGATGGAGATTTTTGCATTTCCATAGATTGGATGGCTTTCTAAGCAATAACTATATCATCAACTACTTGATGTCCTTCTATATAACCCCCTTCTTTAAGGGAAATAATCTTATGCAAAAGAGGCTTCAGCCTTTCTGCCATGATATTTGTAATTATTTTGAGAAGGACTTGGATAAAGCTATAGGTCTAAAATCTGAGATACGATCTACCTCTTGAGCTTGTAGAATAAGAGTTATATAAGTTTTATTAATAACCTTCAAAGTTTCTTTGGCTTTCCTGGCTTCTTCCACTACCTCTAATAAATCAGCATGAATAATATCCTAAAAATATTTATAGAACTTAATAGGAAAACTATAAAGACCTAGGTTTTTTCCTTTTTGCATTTTAAAAACCACCTATTGAAGCTCATTGATAGTAACTAGAGTAGTCAAAATAGAGTTCTCAAAAATTATATGAGTATGGATGGCTTGAAGAATATTTTATTGAGAATTTGAGTCAAGAGGAGCAACAACAAACAAATTGGGAAAGTAATTGATAACAATAGAGCTCATGTCATCCCAAGTGTAGACAACATCTCCATAATCAAATTTTAGGGAAGAAATAATATTGTGAGATATTCGAGGTAGAAGAGATTTGTGGAAGAATTTTTTTTTTTTATCTCCTTCTTTGAGCCATTGGATCCTAGATTTTTATTTCCATAAAAATTCTTCACTTTTTTCCCATTCCTTTGACTAAGTAGTGAGTCTAATTTCATCTGTACTTCTACTCTCTATGAGGCCATCTAAATGGATTTTCTTATTCAAAATTTCAAGCTAAGCAATAACTTCATATTTTCTTTGCTAGACATCTCCAAACTTCTTCCAATTCCAAATGTTGATTTTGGATTTAATGTATTGTAACCTTTTGGTAAAACAAAACATATTAGTCCCATACCTTGGTTTACCTTCCTTCCACCATTGTTTCACTTGAGGTCTAAAGGAACTATCTCTAAGCTACATTAACTAAAATAGAAAAGGTGAGAAACTCACATTGGTTTTCCAAATTTCCACCTTAACTGGCCAGTGATCCGAACCAACATTGTTAAGAGTATTTACCTTAGGAATGTGACCATGGATTAAGAAATTATTAGAGAACAAGAACCTATCCAATCTCTCCATAATACAAGCTAAGCCTAGCCTTCTATTAGACCAAGTCATAAGGCCATTATCCGGTTGGATGTCCACAAGATGAAGGTTTGCAATATATTCACCCATGAGGTCATTGCTTTTGTCCAAATTTCTATTTCCCCTCATTTTCTCATCCAAATGGAGGATGATATTAAAATCTCCTCTGATCAAGATCCAAGCTTTAGAAAAATAGGGATAATATAAGTTATATCCTTCCACTGTCTTCTCTTTTCCTCCAAAGTAGTCAAAGCATAAATAGTTATACAAAATATAATTTGGTTATAAAATCTACTTTGAATAGCTATAGCTAAAAGACCCCAACTTCCAACCATATGTTGAATAAAAACCTCTTTTGGGTCCCAAAGGCAAGCAATGCCACCAAAAGTCCCCTAGGAACTGAGGGAAGCCACTTTTCCAACCAACCAGATTTTACTAGCAATTGAATCCATTTCCTCTATTAAAATCTTTGTTTCCTAAAGAAAAAAAAGATGTGGATAGTTTATCTAAATCATTCTTCTAATTTCATTTTATTTTGAAAGACTCCCTTTGAGTCCTCTAATATTCCAAGTGATGATCTTCATTAATACCAGGGCTAAAAAAATTGGTAAGGGCAGTAATCTTACCTTCCTCTACAAGCTTATCACCTTCTTTTACCATATGATGTTGATTGGTCTTGCACCCTGCCTTTTGGACTACATTTTAATGCTTACTTATTATGTATTTAGACTACATTCTATGATACTTTTATGGTAATTATCATCAAATATAATTTTTCATATGCATTTTATATATCTTTTGAATAAATTATATTGTGACCATGACATACCTATAGTTTAAAACTACTTATACGATTTTAAACCAAAACTACTATATTAATTTGATTGCTTTTCTATATTTTAATTCTATAATGAAACTTAATGAGTTATTTAGTAATCATATTCTTTATTATTAATGTCCCTTCTTGATAAGAATGCAATATAAATATGTGCATGCATCATTGTATTAATGAAAAATAATTTAATAGATAATTTTATAGAGAAAAATTTCCCTCTCCTTTATCCTTTCTTATGTTTGATTATAAAATTCATTTAGAAAATAATCATTCATACATTATATGAAGAATAGAAATGACTAATAATCTTAATTTATAGCTTATGCACACCATTTAGATTAAGGTTATGAGCAAGTCCTTAATTAAAACATTGAACCAAATACTAGATTATGTCAAAGTAGAACAGGTAAGTGCTTTTAAGAAAAATGGGAGGGGAAAACAAAATAATTACTTCCACTATATGATACCAAGTGTTACAAAATTCCAAAATAGTATCCATATCTACTGAATCAATATTTGTTGTTTAAACTAAGTGTGGAAAAGAACATCATAAGCCATACAAATTAAACTCAAACGACTAGAGATATTATACAGCGTAAACCCTCGTAAGTAACTCCAAGCAAATCCTTCTTAAGCTGGGATAAATACCAACGTATGAATGGCTAAATAAAAATATCCCGCAGGTGAGAAGCGTGAAGCGTCTACTTTGATGGCGGTGGAGGCGTTAAGAACGGGATAGGAGGAAAATTAAAGCCAGAACTCGGCAGTGGTGGAAAACTGAATTTGGGAAGAGATGGAATACTTGGAAGTGGAGGGACGCTAAAGTTTGGAAGAGGAGGAAGCGGTGGAATGCCTAGTGGAGGGAATGGTGGGAAATTGAAATTAGGAAGACTCGGAATCGTCGGAGGGAAATTGAAATTAGGAAGTGGTGGGAAATTGAAATTAGGAAGACTGGGAATCGTTGGTAATGAAGGCGGAGACACTGTAGCCTTGGAGGTCTCATCTGCCTCTAATGCCACTCGACCACGTGCGTAGTAACTGTGAACGGACTCGGAATCTGATTCCTCCATAAAACATGCAGACGGAACAATTGAAGGGCGATAGCTTAAAGAACCCGTGCTGTATCGGCGAATGCCATTCAAATCGGAGATGAGCGTGAGGTGAGTGGAGGTGAGTATTGATGGAATGTTGCATGAATCCTCAGGGCTGCCCATCAATTGGACGGAGCACCTTTCCATGTTGGGATGAAAAACGGAAGGAAGTTCTATACTGAAGTCCCCATATTCGTCTGTTTCTCCTTGGACGCGGATTGAGGCTCCAGTTTTCCTGTTGAGAGAACATTCCACAGCTACGGATGCACCTGCACCCAAAGAAACACTCAAGTTTCGTATATCTTTTAAAAAATATTATCTAGTGAAAGAGGAAATATGTAGTGCAGGTATTAAATACTTACCGGGTATTAAATAACTACTTGCAGGAAGGCTGTGGTCGGAGCAAGTGTCGCAGAAGACATTTCCGTGCACAACCACGGCAGACCGAGTGGAGTGCTCCTGTCGGCGTCCATAACAGAAATGTGTGTTAATCATAAAGAGCGTAGCCACCATAAGAACTGCTGTGGAAGCAAGCTTCGGTGCCATTGTGTTGGGAGGATTGAATAATTTCTATGCGAATATGCACGGCTTTTATAGACGACGGGAAGGCAGTTTTCGTTAGTTGAGATTTGTTGTAGATGGTAGGCACTAGGCGGTTGAACAAATTCAGTCATTCAATGAACTTTGAGTGCATCCAAATAGACGTAACATTTTTTTTTTTTCTTTGATTGCCAAATACACGTAAATGACTTTTGGGCATCTCCCAAAATTGGAAATTTAGTGCCACGCAGAATTCAACCTTAAACTGGTGAAGAACTAATATAAAAAGCGATAAAAAATTCAATACTAAAAAGTATACTGAAGAGTAAAGGATTTATTCGCACATTATAAACTAATTTTTTTGTCAGCTCTCTGGTTACCTACTTGCCATGGCAGTTCACCATCCCATCAAAACACTACGAGCAACATCTTGAAAAACTCTCTTATGATGTTGCTATTTGTATTAAAAGATTGTTTTTGATATAAATTTTTCCTTCGAATTTTTCTTCTCATAAAGTATGGATTTGCACTTTGATAATTTTTCTATTTTTTTTGTTGACATTTATCCATTTTGTCTTCGAGTTAAAAAAACTTATATCTTTCAATTAAAAAAATAACTCCAATATGTAAATTATAAAATTTCTTATTTTTACGTAGAAAACCTTTTAACTCTCTAGTTAGAGTTGTAAATTTTCAAATTTTTAAAATACTTTAAATTTTCAAATTTTTAAAATACTTTAAATTTTCAAAAAAAAACTTAAATTTTTAAGGTTTTTCAAAAAAATTTAAAGAATTTTTAAAACTTTCAAATAACTTTAAATCTTCAAAATAAAAAAAACTTAATACCTTTAACTTCTTATAACTCCTCTTTCTAATTTTTAATCTTTCAAATATTAAAACACTCAAATAACCAAAAACTTTAAATAACCCTTATTACTCCATACTTTATAATCTTTAGTACTTTAAATTTTTTAATGTTATTCAAACTTTATCTATTTCCTCCAAAAATAAGCATCGAATGTAACGTTCATGCGTTACCTGTTATGAAGTTAGCAAAAATATAGTTGTTGACCATCGCTATCAATGTTATGTCCTCACTATAGTGAAACGTTTGACTATCGATGTTGAGTCCTCTATGCAATGAAAAGTTTGACATTAGATATTCTAATGTCCCTCATCTTTTTGCATTCCTTCTACGAGATAGACTTTATTGTTTTCTATAGGTAGCTCTATTCTAGTTTGCTCTTCCTCGAATAATTTACTCGTTGTCCAAATCACTCTTCCTCAAGTGATTGGACCACTCTTCAAGTGACTCAACCACTCTTCCTCAAGTGATTTACTTAGATTTAACTCTATCTCAGGTGATTGGTTCACCCTGGTTTGCTTATTTCTCAAGCAACTGGTCTATCCTAGTCTACCCCTTTCTTAGGTGATTTATGGTTGGTTTACCCTAGTTTATCTCTTTCTTAGGAAACTGGTCTACTTTGGGTTACCTCTTTTTCAAGTGACTAGTGGCTAGCTCACCCTGGTTTATCTCTTTCTTGGGAGACTTATGGCTAGTTTTCCCTAGTTCAAGCAACTTATAATTGATTTTTTTGGTTTATCTCTTCCTCAAGATACTTATGTCTAGTTTGTCCTAGTTCAGGTGACTTGTAACTAATTTTCTTCTTGTTCATATCCTCCTTAAGGAACTTGTGACTAGCACATTCTCTACTTATGTTATGTCCTTATATCATGTTCTAGATATTTGACTCTTCAACAAATTATATTATCTTTAAAAAACTTATTCGTCTAGCATTATATCCTTTCTATTGCATGTGCTTTCTCTAGCACTATATTACATGTACTTTCGCTAGCTTAGAGTGCTTTCTTTAGCTCTATGTGCTTTCTTTAGCTCTATGAGCTTTCTTTAGCTCTATGTACTTTCTCTAATACTGTATGCTTTCTCTAGCTCTGTATAATTTCTATAGATCTATGTGTTTTATTTTGATTTGTGTTATTTCTCTAGCTCTATATAAATAGTTCTAAAAATACCTTACATTTGCTTTCACATTGGTCGTTTGTGAATCTTGTCTTATATGAAAGTCTCTTGGACCTTTTCTATGATATTGGCCTTTTACGCTTCTTCAATAATGCAAGCCTCTTCAGCCTTTTTACTATGCAAGCCTATTGGACCTCTTTTCTTCAATGCAAGCCTCTTGAGCCTCTTTATTCAATGCAGACCTATTGGACCTATTTTATTTAATATAATTTTTATTTAATACAAAACTTTTGAGCCTTTTCTCTGCTATGTATTTGTACTTTGAATTATGTTGCATCTTTGTCTCTTTATGCTATTGTTTGCTACTATAAATTCTTTGTACCTATTTTTTGCTCTACTTCTCTATTTCTATAGGAAAATTGAATGTTTTTATATGCTTGGAAGTTTTTAATGCTTTTCTATCCTTGTAGTAATGTTGCTTTTTAATCAATATAAAATATTTAATATCTTAGGTTACACCTAAGAACCCATTGTGATTCTCTTCCTTACTATAGAATCCAATATTAATGTTAGGGTGACTTTGAATATCCTTGAATGACCAAATTTCTTCTGAGTTAGTTCTTCCTCAATCTTTAATATCCAAATTTTCTACCAAGTTGGATTTATATATCAAATTATCTAATTTTTCTCCTATGTTGACCTTTCTATCAATATAATTGAGTCCTAGTCTTCATTGCTTTTTCTTAGACCAAGTGGAAAGACCCTAGCATCCAAATCAGGGTGACTATTCCTTATCCCCTTGTGAATCGAAAATCAAGCAACACTAATATAAAGTATAAATAACAATAAGCACCATAAGACATAATGATTACATAAAATAAATAAAATTCTTTTTTTCTATGGGTGGATCTCAAATGTTACAATCAATATGCCCTAAATGTGGGGTTTTACAATGCTTATACTTGATACAAAATTATAGATACTAGGGTTCTCTAAAATCCTAGTTGAAAATAATGGTTGGTGTCTTCATGTTTCTCTTCAATTCCAACAAGGTTGCGGGTGGGATTGTGTATCCTATATATGGTCACCCTAGCTTCAACAGCTTCCAGCAATTATAATCATTATACTCGCACACAACAAACAACAATAGATATTAGTAACACCTACAAGGACTCCATTACGTGAGACCCTCAGAATAAAATCACTAACCCTAGATGCTACAATAAAAATATAAACAAAGCATAAGAATATAAAAATAAATGCATAAAATTATTACCTTGTCAACAATGCTAACTTCTTATTTTTGTTTACATCGATGATGTCAGTGATGGTTGTGAATATGCCCTAACAGCACCCAAGGACCACAAGGTTACAAATCTGGTGTGAGAAATACCTGCAAGCGCTTAGAGATAACCAAAAATACCTAGAGGTACTCTGTTGGCTTTGAAGGGCACTCGACTAGCTCTAGAGGGCATTCATGGACTAATGGAACTAGCATAGAATCAGGTCTATCTCATGCAAGAAGGACAGCGGTAGAATCGGAGAGCTACAAATAATGGAGATGGGGATGAGGATGAAAACAAAGGGGCTAGGGCTTAGGATATTCTAAGAATTCTTTGTGAATGAACATAAACATAATTTAAAGAAGGATTTAGATATCTCCTAAGGATGCTTAATATTTTTAGACTGTTAGGGGTCTGAGTCATCAAAATGACTCCTCTTTTATAATATTCCCTTGGACATGTTAGGGTTTTGATGACACAATTTGAGTGGTTGAGATTAAAACATGAGGAAGGGTGGAGATTAAATCTGGGTAAGTGGCATGGATTGATATGGATGAATGGCTAAGATTAAAATGTGGTGGAGGGCTAGGATTAATTCATATAAATACATATATATTTATTAAATATATATTAAAAAATGCATATACATACATACATATATATATTATATACAATGGATGGTGGTGATTTGCGGATACAGATGGATGACAAGTGGTTAGATTTTGGTGTCTACACCCCTCAATATCTACTCAGTCAAACATTTAAAAATAAAATCCAAGTCTGCACTACTTTCAAAGTGGATAGACTCTAAATTAACTTTGTCAAAAGTGGAAAAAGTTAAATATTGATAATGGTGTCTAAAAAAGGAACTCTATCAAAATGGATGGACCTAGGTGGTAGCTTTGATACCATTATTGACTTTTTAAGCCTTACTACCACAAAATATCATAGGTCCCAATATAAAATAGCCATAATATTAAAGGTCAAAATAATAATATAATGAGTAGAATAATATATAAGAAAATTAATATGTATATAAAGACCTATATAATAAATAAAATAACATTCATTTATATAATCAAATATGAATTTAAATGGCTTAATTCATTTGTGAACTATGCATGAAAAAATTACAATATTAATTGCTCAAAATCTAAAATAAAAGTTGTATTCCTTTTCTTTCTATTACAACTCTATAATTTGATATTTGAATTACATTCTCATGGATTATTGTCTCCATAATTTAGCCATAGTAGTGTAACTCTTAAGATACTTGAATATTGCTCTTCATATGATAATTCCCATGACCTTTAGCTTATTATCTTGCCACTTGCATACTAGACTCTTCATTTCCTCTTTACAAGCACACTAGAATTTATGACACTTGAACACATCTACATGACTCTTACACTTCTACATGCACTCCTAATCTAAGAAATTTGTGCACATACTCACATTATATATTTGCACACTTACATACATGAAACTTGTGCATATTCTCTCAATCTATACTTGCACTCTAACTTACATGAAACTTGTGTATTTCCTGCACATTGCACTCTTAAATGGCACATGTGCATTTCTTGTAAATTGTTAGAATAAGTAATTATTCTCTTAAGTTCTACTAGGATAGACTTACTTGAGTTTCTACTCCTTCATGAGTCAGGTGAACTCTCAGTTAAAGTCTACATCAGATTTGATGAGTTGTTGTAATCTAACGGCTCTCAATGATCAACTTTGTTATTTATAAAAATTTGATCCATGGAATAATCAATCAGTTCTATTTTGTTTCTTCAAATCTTGTAATACTTTGTAGTTCTACTCTTGGGAATTCTAACATGGTACTAGAGCAAGATAGATTTTTCTAGCATTCTCTCTTGAAGGAAGTTTCATGAACTGGTTCTTAATCTCTTATTCTTTATTTTTTAATAAGGAAAGAGGTTTTTATATATTTTAAATTGCTCATATATGCAATTGTTTTTGGAGATATATAGTATTTGCTGCTCTTTATATGCAACTTGAATATTTTTGAAAAAAAAAATCTCCGCTCTATGCCTCTATAATTTTTCTCCTTCTTAACGAACACAGCTTGCTTTGGCACCTTTGAAGCCACGCTACATCCAATTCTAGGTGAAATTTTAATCTAAGGTTTTTTCCTTTTTCTTATATGCCCTCCTCGTATGCCTAGATTTAATTTTTTTTCTCCACCTCGAACGCAACTCATTCGGCTCCATAGCCATCACTGCGTATCACTCAACCGAAGACTAAAATAAATCAACAATGTATATCTATTGGAGGGCATTATTATTTTTTTGTTGTCCTCCTCATTCGCCTACATTTTAATTTTTTTTCTCCATCTAGAACGTAGCTCGTTAGGCTTCCTTTAGCCTTCACTGTGTATCATTCTAACTTGGAGAATAAGATCCATAGGTATTTTCTTGGTGGGCAATATATTTTATTTCTTAAGTTTGAAAATCATTTATCTTCGTGATTCTTTAATTAAAGGAATCATCACTCCTCGTGTTAGATAAAGGAACTTTTGGTCTACCTAAATTAGAGCGCAGTTCATTCAATTTTTTAGCAACATGGCTTTTGGACACCATTAAAATTGGTGCGCATAAAGACTACGTCACTAAACGGGTATTTCCCTTAATTAAATATTTGAACATTCGAAGATCTTGTGAGTTTCAATCTGCATTAAACTCGATCTTCTTCCTTTTTTTTTCCTTCGACACTCAGGGAGAACTTCAATTTTTTGTTATATATTCATCTTACATATTCTTGAAACTATGTATCTATTGCTTTGATTTGTGTTTCTTCGATTAAGAATTATACTGATGTATTTTTGGGCATAACATTTTTTATTCATTATGAACCTCTGCCACGGTTACGGTTCTTTATGCCATTCATTTTTTTAGATTTTTTTTCGTAGGTGTGTGGTGTCGTTGCCTTCCTCTTTCAGGAAGCCCCTCTGCTCACCGCATCCTCTATTGCTAAGGTGCCTTCCCTGCATAACAAAGCTTTCTACTAAAGAAAAAAGTGTGCATTCTGGTATCTCTCAGGATATGATCTTCTCATCGCCTCCTCTATGACAATCGCTGGTATTGATATAGTTATTTTTTATTGGATAACTTCCTTTATTTCATTTTAGGTGCAATGTGAAGGATCAAATCGCATTTTTTGAAACTCAAAATCAGATTTTCATGAACAATACCCTTCTGGTAAAGGAATATTTTCTCCCCAAAAAATTGTAGTGAATCGAAACCTATTGCTTCTTCCTCACTGCCATTGGTGCCGCTTGTTCGTTGACAAACGCAGCTCCATATCTTCACTACCTCCTCTCCTATGTCTGATGTCAATTATTTTTGTATCATATCTGCATTGCTATTTAGGCTATAATATACATATTTTATATGTTCACTGTTGTAGCCATCCAAAAAAAAAGGGGTTTCAGTCCTTTTCTTTTCAACCTCTCATTGGCCCAAGATCAAAGGACAATTGTAAAATATTTAATATAATTTTTTTTGGGGGGTTTTATAGGTGCCTTTATGCACCTATCATAGCATTGGGGGGGTTGTCATTGCGTCATTTTTGCCTCCTTTATTTTACCCTTTTAACTTTGTTTAAAATCACTTTTATATATTGCTTAATATAGGTAATGTATACAAATCCTTAAATATTAAAGACTTAATAAAATAACTCTATTTTATTCTTTCTTTAATTTCTTCATTAGCATATCTCTATATTTTTTGTTCAAATTAATTTATTTCCAAAATTTCTTTAATCTATTAAGAGATATTTAAATTAAAGTGAGTTTTTTTCTTGCAAAAGTCTCTATAATAGAAGAATTATTTTGGTTAATAATTTTTTACAAAAAGTATATTAAATTATATTTTTTAATTAACTATAAATAATATTTTCTAAAAGCACAAATATTTTATATCACCACTCACCCATATTGGACATCCTATATAACTTATAGTTTCCCTCAAGTAAGGGCGAGTTATTAAGATACCCAATATAGGTCTGGATGATATGAGCCTATGTTCCAATATCATATACAATCAATACTTATAGTTTCCCTCTTGTTAGGGCAAGTATTTGAGAAGAGAATATATATAGGCATGGCATATTTGTTCTCATAGAGCCAAACTTAATATCAAATCTCCTCAAATTACTTATAGTTTTCCTCTCGTTAGGGTGGGTATTTTGAGATATTTTGATGTTTCATTAAGCTTTGGAATATTTGTTCTCAAAAGCCTCATTTTATATCATAAAAATAAAATTACTTATATTTTCCCTCTCGTTAGGGTGGGTATTTTGACATAATTGGTATTTATTTCAGGCTTCTGTTAACTAATATCCATTGCATTATTTAATTTAAAGTTAAATGCGGGAAATTTGGGTTAACTTAAAAATGAATTCAATGAATACAATTGATCATCTTACTCCTCATAACTACCATACATGGAAACCCAAAATTTTAAATCTCATTTCTCAAAAAGGGCTCACACACCTGCTAGAAGAAAAGCAACCTGAATTTGAAAAAGAATATGAAAAATTTATTCATAAAGAGAAGTTGTATGAAAAAATGGGTATTATAAGAACTAATGTAAATGAAAGCTTATGGTTTCACATTACGGATTGTAAAACACCTTATTAAAGTTGGTAGAAATATAAAGAACTTATTTGGAAAAGTAGATCAAATGTGGTCAATACAGCTTGAGGTAGAATTAACAGCTTTATCTCCTGACGACTTCAGCAATATTGTTGACTTTCTCACCAAATTTAAATAAGTTCTTACTCAATTTAAATGCAGTGACAAGGATAGCAATTCTTTCTAAATTAAATGGTGTATTTCAAATATTTGCAACCACCTTTCTATCTACAAAATATGCTCTTGGTACAAGTTTCAAAATGCCCTCCTTAGAAGAATTTTGTGAGAGACTAACTAGAGAAGAAACAAAACTTGCTAAGTATGAGATCTATTCCTCTTCCTCTAAAGCCTTAGTAGCATCCACCTCCTCTAAAGAAAAATTTAAAAATAAAGAAAGAAGTCCCATAACCTATACTCACTATAAAAAGAATGGTCATTCTGCAAACAAATGCTAGAAAATATTACAACTATAGGCAACTATGAAGGATCAAAATATAGACAATAAAAATAAGATAAGAAAATCCCTAAATGTTCAAGCGAAGACCACCAATACTTATTCTAATTACTAGGTCCTAGATTCTGGAGAACCTCATCACATGACTGCTTCAGATGAGTCATTATCTTCTATATCCTCAAGTTCAACATGTAGCATAGAAGTTGGTGACTCTTCCTTTATCCCAGTCAAAGGAAAGGATGACATATTAATTAATGGTGGCTCTATCAATAATGTTCTCTATGCTCCAAAAATTGCAACAAATATCCTCTCTATCTATTATATTTATACTTTTGGAAAGGGAAAAAATTGTTCTCTTCTCTCCAACAGGATTTGAGATAAGAAACTTTCAAGACCCCCACTCTTGTAGCCAAAGGGGATAATGATCACAACACTCACATATTTCACTTCAAAGGATTCAAAAATCTAGAAGGGGCCTCCTGTTTTGTGGCTCATGGAGATCTTGAAAGCAAAATTTGGCATGAAAGGTTTTGTCATCTATTTTATAACTACCTAAAGGAATTGAACACCCATGAAATGGTAACAGGTCTATCTCAAGTCTCTTCTATTGATGGAGTATGTCCTGAATATGCTCTTAGAAAGCAACATTAATATCCTTTCCATCCAAGTGGATATCTAAAAGCCTCATCCCCTTTAGAGATTAATTGAGAGATTGATGATCAAGATGAGAAACCTATAACTCCAACTCAAAGTATTTCCATTCCTTCTACTCCTTCCACTATGCCAAAATGGGCCCGCACCATTGTTAAATAAGATACTCCTTACATCCAAAATCTTCCATCATCAATATCAACCAACTCCATAGGCACTGGTCTTGTCTATCGGTCTATTTCCTCTAATCCTCAATCCTTCATATAAGCAATTCGTATTAAATAATGGGATGATGCCATGGAAAATGAATTCTCTTCTTCAAAGGTTTAAAATGATAGATTGCAAAACTTCTCCTACACCTTTTCAATCTAGAGTTAATCTAAGTACTTCCTACACATCCCCTCTATGTGATGCAACTCTATACCGTCAACTTGTAGGGAGTTTTTTATACCTTACTCATACTCATCTAGATATCTCATATGTTGTTGGCTTAATATCCAGATTCTCACATCAACCTCATTTCAGTCACTAGCAAGCAATAAAAAGGATCCTCCGCTACTTGCAAGGAACTACTCACTTTGGGCTCTTATATGAGGGAAAATCCATGGATATCATTGGCTACACGGATTCATATTGGGAAGGTTCAGTAGAAGACAGATGTTCAACTTATGTCTATGTCTTTTATCTTGGTTCTTCACCAATTGCTTGGTTATGCAAAAAACAACAAGCAGTGGCACTATCATATACAGAGGTAGAATACAGGGCAGTAGTTTTAGCAAGTCAGGAAGCTCTTTGGCTTCATCAAATTCTAAAGGAATTTGGGTTTTCCAATGAAAAATCTATAACTCTTTGGTGTGACAATCAGAGCACAATTCATATTACACGTAATCCATTTGAGCATCAACACACCAAACATATTGAGATACACATGCACTTCATTCGTTAGCTTGGACTATATTCCAACTGAAAATCAAGTTGTAGACATCTTCACCAAGTCATTTCCTTCTCCGCATTACATACAGTTGTGAGAGAAACTTGGAGTATTACATCTACATTGAAACAGAGGTCTTTCACCTCTCCTTTTATTATTGTATTCTTTGGAGGATGGTTTTTCCCATGTGGTTTTTCACCATCTCTCATATATAATATAAATGAGTACCTCATCAAGCCTTGTTGTTGGGACTCATCCTTTTTTTTATATTACAAGGACAATCTTCGCCATCCGAAGACATGCCTCATTATTTAATAGCAGATGGTTTTTTCCCATGTGGTTTTTCACCATCACTAAATTGTAAATGAGTACCTGATCAGGCCATGTTGCTGGGACTCATCCTTGTTTTTTGTATTAAGAGGAAAATATTCGCAAATCAAAGACAAGCTTCTTCCTTTTTTTATTTTTATGGATGGTTTTTTCCATGGGTTTTTTACCATCTCTTAATAAAAGAAAATATTTTACATGAGTACCTAATCAGGCTCTATTGTCGGGACTCATCTACAGAATCCATCCCTAGTATCACTTAAGGGGGTGTTAGAATAATTAATTATTCTCTTAAGTTCTACTAGGATAGACTTACTTGAGTTTCCACTCCTTCATGAGTTAGGTGAACTCTCAGTTAAAGTCTACATCATATTTGATGAGTTGTTGTAGTCCAACAGCTCTCAATGATCAACTTTGTTATTATACAAAGTTAATCCATGGAATAATCAATCAGTTTTATTTTGTTTCTTCAAATATTGTAATGCTTTGTAGTTCTACTCTTGGGAATTCTAACACAAATTAATACTTACATAAAATGGGAAATATAAATCACACATCTAAACTATAGATTCAACTCTAATCTATTACATATTTACAATTTTACCATAAAGGTACCATAGGGGTACATTAGCATATATCAAATAATATAATATACCTCAACAATTTCCATGTCCATCCTAGAATAATAAATCCCTCAATCCTTCCTTGATATCATCCTTGCACACTATTTAGATATATGGTATAATAAAAAGCATGTATCAATCAACAACCACTATAGATATTGAAATTCCACTTCACACTTATCTATCCAAAACAATTTATTTTATCTATATATATATATATATATATATATATATATATATATATATATATATATATATATATATATATGTGATATATTATATATTCTAGAAATTTCTAAATAAACCTTTTATAGTATCCTACCAATTCCATAAAAAAATTAACTTCAAGAATATTTGTAGGGTTTGACCAATCAAATATAGATTCAATCTTTGATGGGTTAGTTGATATTCGTTTTTCCTATATGATATACCTTAGGTATCTTAATTTATTTTTAAATAAGGAAAATTTTGAAATCTTAGCATACAACTTATGTTTTCTAAGATATTATAGAACTTATCTCATGTTCTTCTCATATTCCTATTTATTCTTGAAGTATATCAATATGTCATAAAGAAATATGAAAATAAACATATCAAGGTACTTCCTGAATTCACTATTCATCAAACACGGATATTAATGGCGCATTGGTTAGTCTACGAGGAACAACTATAAATTCATGGTGCTCATAGTTTATCTTGAAACCTATCTTGTGGATACCATCCTTGATGTGTAATTGATGATTATCTATTTTCAATTCAATGTTTAAAAAGATCATTGATCCTTTGTATTTGATCAAATAATTTATAAATATGAGGAAAATGACACCTATTCTTGATCATATCCTCATTTAAATACCTATAATAAATGTATAGACTCATCTATCCATACTTATTCTTAACAAAGTTTATAGGATCTCCCATAGAAACACACTTAGATGAATAAAACCTTTATCTAGTAGTTCTTGAAATTTTAATATTTCATTTAACTCTATAATTGTCATCCAATAAAGCATCTTAGATATTGGTTTAGCATGGTCTCAATTGAGAAATAAATATCCCTTATAGAAGGCCAACCTAGCAACTCATTAAGGAGGACATACTTGAAATCCTTAAGAACTAGATGAGAATGTATGGGTATTTCTCTCTTCTCATCCTAATTATCTTAAATCATAATAGAAAATATTTGACATTCCTTATTAAAACTTCTTTGATTTACATTGTTGATATTATTCTTAAATACATCAATATTGTAATTTTTCTCCACTTTAAAATTGTATGGTTGGTTATTTTAGCCTTCTATTAGCTACTATAATTATCCACTTTAAAACAATGTTGTATCAATAATTAAATATTTAGATTTTTTCATCATCCAATCCTAATAATTTTAATGGATCTATTTTATTCAAATTCTTAAATATATATCTATGACTAGATCTTTGATTATTTTAATATTTTTGGTCCTATACTTGTTGGACTTTATTTTCTCCTCCCTATTGTTTTCCACCCAAATTTATGTTTTTTGGAAGTCATAACAATAATCGTGTTATGAATAGTCTCTAGAACATGTTATAATTATATATGTTGTTCAATATTTAAATTTTCCTAATTATTATGCATTATAGAGTCCTCTTGATTTATTTCTCTTTGATCCTCCATATAATGACTACTCACTAGGTTGTTAGTTTATTATTTTCCTTTCCCTCTTCTAACATTGGTTCTACTACTATGATAGGTAGTTAATTAGTGTCATCTCTTCTAAAGCAACATTTATAGTTAGAGTAGCATAGATTAAGAATTTATTGAATATAAATAGATTCAATACAAGGACCGAGTATTACAACCTAATCCTTGATACTAGATGTAATTACCCCTAATGGGCATTAAAATTCAACTTAAATTTTAATCAAATAGATATATTTAATAGATTTGGAAAGGTTGATTAGTAGATTATATTCAAAATTTCTACTTAAAGAAATGTGTGTAAAATTGCTATTAGAGATGGATAAGTTATATTAATAAATTTTTTTCCTTAAAGGAAATTTAGCACTTATATATTTAGCAAGACAAGATTCGAACATGGAACAACCTAAAATTCTATATTTAGTGAATATAATCTAGATCTAATAGTTCTAGTAGATTCTTTTATAATTATTTATATAATAAATTTTTATATTTTGGATGAACCACCTTTGATACACAATAATACTCCATACGTTATTTATTTAGACAAGTACAAAGTTCTCTTGTGATAATATTCACATGAGAAAAGACTATGTATCTAAAGGTGATATTCATTTAGTCAAAGTTGGAGATTCTAACTGCTAATATTTACTTACATGAGATTAATGTTTACCTATAAAATATTTTTTTAGACTAATCAAGTTCCATACTTGGATACCAAAAGCATATTAAGCTATTAATGTTGCTTAAGTTAAGCTAAAATTACTAAGGAGATCATTGTTTATCCAATTTTGAATTTACTCTAAGAAGAGTTTGTTTGGTCAAAGCTGCATCCAATCAGGGAAGAGTATAACAATCAAATCTAATTTAATATAGGAATTTTATACTATATTTATAAAGTTATACTAATTTCCCTTTAATCAACTAAATTAGTCCATAAGCAAGGATTAACTTCATGACCCTATGATACTAACTAGGATACTACCTTCTAATTCCAAGGAATTAGCCATAGAAAAATGTATTCTACAAGTATAAGAACAATATTACGAAACGACATTTTTTTGTAATATTAATGAAATTTGGCTACGTCTCCAAGATAGGTTTCTTTTCTAAAGTGTTGATTTTCTCAAGTGCCAATTTCCTCATAAGTGCCAATTGAATGCGAAGTGATTTACAAGTAAAGTGGATGGATTGTCTTATAGGAGTTATTTTCTAGCAATTCAAGTGATTTTCTCATTTTATAGAGTGAATTGCTCATAGACCTATTAAGGGGTAAAAGGACAAGCATGAATCCTAAGGAAAATCCTTGAAAATAAACTTTTTATTTTTTTGTGGCACACTAACTCATTTTGAAATCATTTTAAGCATATTATAGGCATGTAACATTTTGTGGTGCATAAGTTTCTTAGAGATTCCCCTAAAAAATTTATTTTACTAGGATTAATATTTTCTCAACCTAGGTAACTTAGGAATAATGTCCAACTATAAATAGGAGCTATAGGCTCTATTGTAAAGATCTTTTGGCCATGAGAATTTAGAGATACACTCTATGAAACCCACATTGTGGTTTTATGCTATGTGATTTTTAATAAATTAGCAAGTACTTATGCATTCCATTAGTGGCACCACCCCCTTTGTTTGCTAAGCATGTGGTGATTGAGATATTTTTATTTTCCCATATTGTCACTTACTTATAATTTCATACTTAATGAATGGGAGAACATTGATGTTATTCAAAATTCCATGTGTTGATTAATCACTTGCACTCTATCACTATATTTAGAACCCATATTACATTTAAATCACTCAAACTCTTAATATTTTATACATGTTTATTTTTTGCACTTTACTTTTCATGCAATTAGTGTAGGTTAGTGTAGGAGTATTTCTATAGGGAATCTAGAGGTTGGTAGGAGCCATTAGTCCTTCCTTATAAATTTTTTAAAATTATAATTGGGATGCATCATTAAAATAAAAAATTTCCTATTCAACATAGTTTCTAGCATACCTAATGGGATTAACCTTCATTTTCTAATATTGTTGCTCAAATTTGACTGAATTCCTCAAATTTTATGTCAAATTTGCATTCATCATAAATAAATCAATTGACTCATAATTGAAGTGAATTTTTTCTAAGTCATTATATAGGTAGCAATTCATTCCAATTTTAGAGTGATTTACCATTTTTTATCCAATATTGTAAAAATTGCTTGTCTATTTCTACAAACAATTCACTTCATTGTGTGAGCTCCAATATTATTTTGTAAGTGATTCAATTTAAATTTCCTATATTTGCATAGATCAAATCCAAATAAATTTTCCAAGTCCAGGGATCTAATTTATCAAGCCTAGCCTTAACAAATTCTAAAAATTGACATTATGTTTGTTATTTGTGTTCAATTTTTGTAGGTGTTTTGTGAATGAAGACTCTAACATGAAATTTTAAATTTTAATAAATCAAGTAATAAAAATAGCATCAAAACTATGTCAAACCTTATATCTAACCTCTATTTTGCATCTACCATGGGTAAAAAAATATTTAACATATATTTTGAATTATTTCTATCAAATTTTAAAATAGAAAATTATTTGCTTAGTCTAGTGAGTGATTTGTGTGAAAAATAGTAAAAGCTCATTAAGTCAAATCTGAAGAGTAATTAACTAAGAATTTGTAAAGTGATTTTCTAGAAATTATAATATTCTTTCTAACTCCTCAAGAGAGTGCTTCACTCCAATTTATTGCAATTCTTCTATTAGCATTCTAACGATATTTTCCATGCTATGAAATAGGTATGCTTTTATAAAAAAATAGAGATCCTAGTTAGATTGGACAAATAGATAGTGAAATAAATTAATAAAGGCAATTAATAAACTTTATTAGCTTAGATTACATATCCTTGTTGAATTTTCAAGGAAAGGAGAAAGTTCATATACTTTAGGTGTCTATGTATTACATATTTTCTTGAAACCTTTTTTGAAAAGGAAAAGAATAATATTTACTTTTTGTCACCATTGTCATCGTTAATGTAAAATTGCATATAGTGTGGAGACTTTCTTGCATCTTTTCTATAATTAGTTGGATTTTTAATTGGACTTATTTGTTCTTTTAGTTTACTTTAAAACGTACAAAGGTAGGTAAGGATCTATAAATACTTAGATTATGTTCTTCAAACTTACACATCAAACATATATATTTCCAATAATTTTGAAAGTGCTCATCTCAAAAATAAGAATTCAAATATCCTTTTCTCACAACTACTTACACATGTTTTTGTTCATCCTACATTTTGGGTATATCCAATATGAACACCACATGGTTGCTACCAATTTTTGTGTCAAATTTATTACAAACAACCTAAAGAACTAAATAGTTTCAAAAAATAATATTATTCATGGGCTGCATTTGTGGTGGACCATTTGCTACCTCTGTAGATATTTGGTAGTGTACTACAGATACATAAAATTTATGATGTCATTTGTGTGTGATTGGCTCCGCTCTTATTTGTTGTACCTTCGCCCTCCCATTGGGTATGTGGATCTCCTTATGGCATGTACCTTTGGAGATGTTGGTTATAATTGTTGTACCTTCACCCTCTCGTTGGGTATGTGGTTCTCCTCATGGCATGTGCCTTGTGGAGTCATTGGAAATTTTTAAATTTTGAATCCTTACCCTTGAAGTGACGTGGTGGACATGGGATTGTTCCCTTGGTGCTTCGGAGTAGAACTTCCTCGGTTCTCTCTAGCCCTTTTGTTCATTCCTCTTGTCTGCTCTTGTCTCTTCGATTGTTTCGTTGGTTCACCTTTGGGGTGTTTGTTTGTGTTCTTTGGTTGTGGCCCTTGGGGCTTATCTCTTGTAAAAGGTCGTGGGGTTCCTTTCAAAACCCTCTCTTTCTTAATAGTATCAAAAAAATAATTTTAAAAAATGTTAAACAAGACCACTAAATTTATTGCGTAGATTATCACAAATTAATAAAGATAACAAAGAACATAGTCAAATTTCTAGTTCTATTAGGGGTATTTTATACCCTTTGAGAAACAATAGTATAAACTCTTTGACTATATTGCGTATATAGTGATCCTAGGATTTTATATCCCACATAGGGTCTCATATGTACTTTTGTCGATTAGGAAGTATATCATGGTGAACTAGTGGGAGCCATAAAGAGGCTTTGATATCCCTCATATATATAACTCTACCATACATATAAATTTTGCTTCCATATATCATTGATCTTTCATGTACTAACTTTGCTCTCGCATATCTATGTGTCTATCAAGAATATTTTGAATAGAAATCTTGGTTATATTAAACAAGTAGATTTATAATTAATATAGGTAAAAATATATTGATCAACATGGCTTATATATCATAGATACATTTACAATAAAAGGAAAAAATGCATCTAGTTAGGCATTTATGCATTGCATGTTTTTTTTAACCCTTGCTCAAAAAGAAAAATAATAATAATTACTTTTCTATAATTATTAAGGCAATATCGCATATAGTTTATGGTATTATATTCCTACATCATTATTTTTATGTATCTTTTGTATAACTAGCTGGTATTTATTTGGATTTTGTTGTTCTTTTAGTTTACTCTAAAAGAAAAAAATGTAGGAACAAGTCTAGAAAGGCCTAGGTTATGTTTCTTCAAATTTATACCTAAACATAGATATTTTTCATGAATTAAAAGTAATCATCTTGAAGGTAAGAACCTGGGCACATCTCACTCATAATAGTTGACATGATTTCTCATACCTCTTATAGTAGAAACAAAACACATAGATGGCATCTATATGTTAAGGTCTACCTCTTACAGTAGAAAAAAAACACATAGATGGCATCTATATTTTAAGGTCAAAATGCATAACATAGATACATAGGAGAACTCACACAGATTTGCATTTATTTTTTAACACCCTCAATCAAATTGATCTCTATGGATCACATGCTTCTTTAGAGAATCCTAACATACTTTAGTAGTTTTAATTCTAGTGATGACATCCCTCTTTAGAGAAATCACACTTGGTATAGCATAATTCATATAAATAGCATATATTAATACAAAGATGAATGCAAACACACCTACAACTACATTTTAAATCTTAACATCCTCACTAAGTTAGGTTTATAAATGTGGGATATACTCATATTTGTAGAATACATTTTAGTATTATTTCCTCATCTAACCTCAAAGAATCTTAGCTTACTCTAACATGTATTTATAGGAGAATTTTTCTATCTATTAATATACTACAATATTTGGCATGGAGAAGATACCACTTTGATCCATGTTGATATTTGGTAAACCCAAGCTACCCTTCAATCTAATCCCATGTTCGTAGCTCAAATGTAATAATATATTTTATACCTTAAAAGCACTTAGAGTTCTTTGGGATAACATAATTAATAAATTTATTTCTTAAAAACAAGATCAAACCATGTATGCATGCAATCCTCTAGTTCAACTTACAAATCTAGATCTACATTTCAACATGATCACATGCTATAGGGGACTAGGCCAAGGAAAGAAATTTGTTTATTTTATTTCTACATTTGAATGCATGGTCTTTTAAAATTAAAATGCATGGAGGATTATTTTTGACTGAATCTAAACTATTATAATTTATCATCTATAATCATGGAACCCTTGATCCTATTCCTTTTATTTTTCTTTATTTTTTATTTTTTGTTTGTGTTTATAAACCACATTCTAATTTCTCTCTCCTCCCAACTTTTACATGATCAACCCCCAATTCATAAACTAAAGTTAGAATTATTATGTTTTTCATTATCTTATGCACGTATAAGTTTAAATTAGAAGTTAATAAATATTGCATGGGTTGGCACCAATTCTACTTTATATTTATTACTAACTTTTGAAAGATTCCAAGCCTCACAATGATTAGATAATTAAAAGTACTAAGTTGGTTATTTAATTTTTAATTTAATAGTCTTAGTAACACCATATTCTTACCATGACTGGATACATATATACATTCTTAAATTAACCTTAAACACAAACATATTTTAAAATAAATATTGGTTTCTATGTTACAAACAATAATCAAACAAGAGGGTGGTAACATAGAAGCCTCATGGTTTTTAAATTTCTTTACCTCATCCTTAATTGTGGTCCTCATTTAAAAAATACATGAAAACTATATTTTTCATATAATTAATAAAATTTCATAAAATCATCATCATCATTTGCTATGTCCGAATTTTTTGATATCATAGATAAAAATAATTTCATATATTGAGAAGAAATACATCACATTAAATCCAACATGATATTATAAATAATGGTATTTTACATTGACATTACCTATTATTTCATCATTAATAATTTATATCCCAATTTATTATAGTCTATGTTATTCCAATAGTTATATATAGGTTTAAGTTTATCAAAGGATCAACAAGAAAGGCATTATAAGAATAAAATTATGTGCAATATGATAGTATTATACAAAATAGAGTGGATCAGATAACATGCATGGATAAAATATTTTAAGTGAGCAAATTCCTAAGATCATAATTAAGATAGGGTAGCTAGATATATATCTTGATGTAGAAACCATACAAGTTATTTAGATGACAATAAAATAAAATGGAGTGTATCCTGAAAGCACGAGGATACGAAAGCAATGGCGTACCGGGTGCGATGCAAACAAAAGCATATGAAACGCTAAGTCCTACGAATGAAGAAAAGGACTAAAGTGCATGAAAAGGGAAAACAAACGAACTGAAATGAGATATAAAGCAAATGTAAAGTGCAGCCCTTTTTTTTATTAATTTTTCTTTGAGATCAGGTTACAATACGTCTCCTTCCTTTTTAGGGGCTAGGAGCGTTAGATATAGTTTTGTTACACCACGGATGGTACGCTTCCCTTCGGGATCTTCCGCGTGCCCACATTTGAAATGGGCGGGCCAAACATCGTCACCGCTTGCATGAATGCATCTGTAGTTCCTTGCTACCCCTCCGGTGTCGAGATCCTACATTCAAAGAAATAACAAATGATTAATAGCACCTACGGATGGAGGGAAACATGCAATCCCCAAGGCCTCCGGTTAATGCATGCATGAAATAATTAAAATGGTAATCAAAACATGTCAGAATAAGATGAAATTTGGATAGAAGCATGCAAACACCATCATGAACACACTGCAAAAGGAACAGTCAAGAAATCTACTGTAGATTTCTAATCGCTCCGGGGTGGGACGATTAGGACTGTCATAAAATGTCAGAAAGCAACCTCCTAAATGTCCCATCCAGAGGCCTCCAAAACACCTACAAAGTTGGGGTTAGGCAAAATAGGGCATTTTGAGATGACCCAGAAGGTCGGATTTTGCAGATTCGGCCCCGATCGCCCTTTATCCGAAGATGCTCCCTGTATGTTAGTGAAAGCGAAAAACAATGAAAACACAGTCAAAACTCATCGAATGGCATGAAATTTGAATGGCAGCATATATGAATGACATAAAATAAGATGCAAAAGAAATAGTGAAGAAATATACTACAGATTTCTAATCACTCCGGGGTGGGGCGATTAGGACTACAACAGTGCGGGGGCGCCCGGGGGCAGGACGCCCATCGTTTGGGGCTTGGTTTCGACACCAATCCACTTGGGATGGGTCCAAAACCTCCTAGGGGGTTGTGTCAGCAAATTGGGTGGGGTATTGTGGCCAAATGTTTGGGTTTTGGGTCCGGATTGCGCTTCCAATGTTCACCCAATAACCTCCCTTCCAAAAGAGAGATCAAGGATGTAAGAAGCACAAGTGAGGGGTGAGGATGTAATTCGACGAGCACTCCATTGCTCCAAATGCTCCTGCTCTATCCTTTTTTTGGGGTGAGAAGACTCACCATTTTATAGACCTGAAGGTCTACTTTGAATGTGCATGCAGGGGCGCCACTTGGCCATCATGCCTTCCCAGGGGAGAGAAGATTCCTCCCTGATTAAGGGCTCCATGACTGCCTCTTTGAGCTCAAAAATGCTCACTCGCACTCCCATGCATTGAAGGTGGAGTTGAGTGGTGGATCTGAGCTACCATTTGTCAAGGTTTGACCTTTTTCCCGTCAAACCTGCTATTCGCCCCACCCTGGAGCGATTGCTGCTAATCGTCCCGGGTGGGGCGAATAGCATTCTAATCGCCCCAGGGTGGAACGAGTAAGGAGCAGGGTGCTTGAAAGGTGCCAAATTGACCTCTGACCTTCCAAAACTACTTTGGGAGTGGTTAGGACCACTTTTTAACCTCTGGGGCTGCCCTAGGGGCTATGTATGCCAATTCGGTCAGTGCTTGTATCCACATGATCAGATTGGTGTTGTTTTGGTGTCTATAGATGCCCCTTTTTGGGATGCGCTGTGCGTGGCGCAGTGCTGAGAAAAAATAGATAACCAAAGCACTTAATGATTAGGGTTTCTTAGTAACCTAACCAAATTTTGATGCCCCAAGTATGGAAAGGGCACGCATTCTTGAATCCTTGCTTCTAACGAGCTAAGGAGCTTAATTCAAGTGTTAACCTTTTTTGGTGAGGTGTTACTTGATCTTGGACATTGTTCAGTCATGAATAGGCAAAGGGCGCAACCTTTTGTCTATGGGAACCTTGAGTTCATGATTCTAGAATGCCAAGTGTTTGATCAGCTTGTGATTATTGCTTGTTTGCTGCCCCAAGCAGGAGCGTGATTGTCTTTGTCAATGATTCTTTGAATGCATGCCATTTCCTTGATTGGGTGTGTATTTGTTGATTGGTGACTAAGTGTGACTACCCCCTCAAGCGACGAATCGATGAGGGAATGACCGAAATGAGAAAAGTGATGAGTCACTTGACCCAAGATGACTTTTGTAAGGGTGCCTTCAGTTGTTTTCCATTGAATGCTTATGCAGTTTCCCAACAATCTGACCTATTTTTGGTGGGTTTTAACCCTTTTTGTGATGCTTTTTGGAGCTGAAATTGTCAAAAATCCATCCTCCCGTGGAGCGGTCCGGCTATGGTAGCCTTCTTAGGGAGTAGGATATTGATAATTTGTGGCCCCGACATTGGTTTTGTATGCCAAGAATGTCAGGTGCAAAGGTGCCTTTGTTTGGCAATGTTATTGTATTTTTGGGTGGGTTTGGACCCTTTTTGTGATGCCTTTTGGGGATGAAATTGTCAAAAATCCTTCCTCTCGTGGAGTGGTCCGGCTATGGTAGCCTTCTTAGGGAGTAGGATAGTGATGATTTGTGACCCCAACATTGGTTTTGGATGCCTTGAATCGTAGGCGCAAAGGTGCCTTTGTTCGGCAATTTTATTGTTGTTTTTGGTGCATTTTGGATGCAGTTTTGGTTGTTTTTTATTTTCTTGCTCTGTAATCATCCCAGGGTGGGATGAATACAGTTTGTAATCATCCCAGGGTGGGACGAGTGCTAACTAGAGCGCTCATCCTAGGGTGGAACGATTACAGGCCTAAGAGCCTATATAAGGGCCAAAACTAGGTTTTGGGCTCATTTGCATTTGTTTTTCTAGCGATTTGGAGTTGTGAGGAGGAGTTCGAGTTTGCGTAGCGGAGCGCTGTCGAGATTTCATGGATACCATGAGTGCATGGACCGGATCTTCGAGTGGCGGAGCCGAGGCAAGACCGGTAGGTGCTCCTTCTCTTTATTTTGTTTGTTTTTATTTTATAGTTCAAAACCGTAATTAATTTATTTTGTATTTCATTTTTCTGTTTAAACTAAGATCAAAACCCTAGTTTAATTGTTTTGTATTTGTATTTTGTGTGGCGTTGTTTAAACTAAGATAAAAACCCTAGTTTTTAATTTTTTTTTTTTTTTTTTTTTTTTTTTTTTTAAATAGTTAAAAACCCTAGGTTAAATTAAGTTTTTTTTTTTTTTTTTTTTTTTTGTTTAAATAGAGTTAAAAAAAAACCCTAGGTTAAAATTTTGTTTTTTTTTTTTTTTAGTTTAAACTAGAGTTAAAAAACCTAGGTTAAAATTTTTTTTTATAGAGTTTTTTTTAAATAGTAAAAACCTAGGTTAAAAATTTTTTGTTTTTTGTTTTTAGTTTAAACTATTTTAAAAACCTAGTTATTTAGTTTTAAACTAAGAGTTAAAAACCCTAGGTTAAAATTTTTGTTTTTATTTTGTGTTTGTTTTTTGATTTTTTTGAATGTTTGTACTGTACATTTTGTTAATGTTGTTGTACAGTTTATTAAATGTTTTTGTTGTACAGTTTGTATACATTGTTGTATATTTGTTTTAGTGTTGTACAATTTTTTTGTTGTCATGTTTTAATGTTTTTGTGTTGTTTTGTTTTGTAGGTGGTGAAGAGTCGGTACCGTCAGCCGACGGTATTTTTTGACGCACGGGATGCGTTGACTATGGCGGATTGGGATTGGCTTGATGCCCTTGGGCTCAAGCAGGTGACTCGGTTAGAGCTTGTGGTGGGGGATCGGGCATATCTGACTACCCTAATCAATTTGTGGGATCCTTGCACCAACACCTTTCATCTCCCAATAGGGGAGATGATAGTGACTCTGGAGGACGTTTATCGAATTCTATGGATTTTGATAGATGGGCTGCCCATTCGGATGACTCCTCGGGATCAGTGGATGACGTGCTGACATGGTGCTTTGGGCATGCGACGGAGATGGGGGTGGATGGGGCGGTGGAGAGGGCAGAGGGGGACTGCCTGATTGGCGGGATTCTGGTGCGGTGGTGGTTTGAGAAGGGCATGTTGGGGGTGAGGCATACATTGCTTATGACCCTCATCTCCAACATGCTGCTTCCGACTCCTCAGTGTGAGGTTCCCTTGGAACCTACTTGAGGTAGTGTTCAACTGGTGGAGTTTTGATGGTAGCACCACTGATTATGAGGTGGGGTCGACGCTACTGGCATAGTTATATGATGAGTTGTACGAGGTCCGCTATCGGAGGTGGAAGGGGATTGGGTGCAGCTACCTATTGCAGGTGTTGGGGATGGGTAGCACATAGCTATGGAGTGGCGCAGGGGTTGCCTTGGACCACTCGAGGAGAGATGGTGGATAGGGAGATTGGCTATGCTGCCCTATGGCGAAGGTCCGAGGAGCAGGGGTTGAGTCGATAGTGGGTAGGTGTCGTGGGGCACTATGTTGATGCCTTCTCTGTCTTGCTCTAGGAGAGGTGTTCGGCGGCCATATCAGGACTGTCCGACGTGGCCTGAGGTTGGGGAGTGGCTCCAGTGGGCATGTAGGGGGAGGTGGCTGATTGGGTGGCATGGGACCGAGCAGGAGTACTTCTCGTATGTTCGGGTGACTCGATAGTTTGGGGTGCACTAGGGATTTCCTGGTGAGCCCTTGATCTATCGACGTCGGGGCGATGAGAGGACTCTGGCCTGGTCGATCATTGAGCCATTGGGTGAGGAGTCGGATGTAGTGATTGATGTCCCTGATGTGGACAATGTCGGGGTGACTACGAGTATGACCAGTGGTGGACGATGCGACGATGGTGGGGTGAGGGGCCTCTAGGAGGTATGGATGCGGTAGCAGTAGGTGGTGAGGATGTAGAGGCATCGGGGAGGGTTGGGGAGCTCCGCTCGATGATGCGGATATGGTGGAGGTTGATGACTTGACTGGGGATGACCTAGGGGTTCTGGAGCAACCGATACATAGGACGTTCTGGAGTAGTGGGTGCCAGAGCAGCATGCCATCCCGGAGATGCCCATGCCTCAAGTAGTCTCAGGGGATATGGAGGCTAGGTATCATGTTGAGATAGCATGATTGGAGGAGCTACTGTAGAGATGGGATGAGGAGCACAGCGTCGAGAGGGATCACCTACGGGCTCAGTTGGCATAGCGGGATGAAGCATTGGCTGCATACCACCGATGGGATGTGGAGTGGGGTCGATTTGGGTGGAGTTGGAGGTCGAGATTATCCACCTTGGTGGACAGTTACTTGAGCTCACTGGAGGTGGATCTTCATGCCGAATGAGAGATAGTGAGACTAAGCAGTCTGCTTCCTCTCATCGTAGGTGGGTGGGTGAGGGTAGCGCTAGTGGGCATGATGCGAGGGCTAGCAGCAGCCACCCTGAGAGGTCCCATAGGACCCACACCACTAGGGGTAGTTCCAGTCGCACCGATCCTACGTGATCATGGTGGCCGACTCCCTAGGCTTGGGGTTTTTGAGTTTTTTATTTTGTTGTGAGGTCAGAGGACCGACTTATTGTAGCCTACGGGCATTTTTGGTGATATATATATATGAATTTCTTTTTTATTATACACTTGTCATGATTTATTGTTACTTTTATGCACATTTATTTATGTTGATGTATGCATGTGTTATTATGAATGCGATGTTTCTAATTATATGATGTATGCATATGGAATGGATGAAATGATTTGTTGATAACTTGGCGGTGGCACCATAGACTGTACAGGATTTACTGGCTTTCTGTACTATGTGATTGCTTTGTGGAATGACTTTGCATGTGTGAATTTTTTTTGTTTTGTATTTTTTGATGGTGATGTAAGTAATGAAATGTACCACATTTGTTTTAGAATGTAGTTAAGGTTTTTCTGAGACTCAGATGTTTTAACTAACTAGCCAAGACTGTACATTTATCTTACAAGACTTTTGAACAAGGTATGAATCATACTTGAGTTTGACCAAGTTATTTCACATCCCTGTGTGTGCGATTGAGTTCGTTTATGTGGTATTTGTCAGGATACCGCCAGTGCCAGGTAGGCTGTCCACCAAACCTGTATTGAGGATCACCTAATTAGCTCCACTAACTCCTTTGTTGTATTTAGTAAGATTAATCCATAGGACAATCTAAGGTACCATAAGCTAGCTCATCCACATGCAAACATTGGTCTACTCACATGCAAAGCTAATGTGATAGACATATCATCATGCATTTAGGATACCACCATTGCCAGGTAGGTTGTCCACCAAACCCGTAATGAGGATCACCTAGATGGTTTTTTGAATGCTAAGAATTCTAGGGATTCAAGCTCAGGCGTCTTTCGGTTGCTCAACTTGTTGGGATACTTGCTCTCATACATAGTGATGAAAATCACTATTTATTTTTCTCTTTTGTTTTTCTTTTTGAGCAAGGGGTTTGAGTAGTGGTGATAACCACTGTTATTTGATTTTGCATTTTGGATTTCAAAGTTGAGCTCGTAGGTTTTTGGCTTGTGAATGGCATTGATCCCTTTTGGCTTTGGGGATGACTACCCATCCTGTTCAGGGACGTGTAGTATGAATCCTTATGACTTTGGGAACCAAAGGTGATTGGGAATCTTATTATGTAATGGCATTGATCTTTTAGGCCTTGGGGATGACTACCCATCCTTGTCAGGGGCGTGTAGTATGAATCCTTATGACTTTGGGGATCAAAGGTGTTTGGGGTTTTTTGATAGTGGATTTTTTTTTTGTGAATGACATTGATCCTTTTAGGCCTTGGGGATGACTACCCATCCTTGTCAGGGGCGTGTAGTATGAATCCTTATGACTTTGGGGACCAAAGGTGTTTGGGTTTTGTGATAGTGGTGATAACCACTATTTATTATGGGGAATTGGATGGGGAAGAGCTTGTCCTTTTGTCAATTCTCAGCATTCTCGAACCATTCGCATAGGGGGATGAGCAGGCTAACCTTTCACCTATGGTACCCTAGACTGCTTTGTAGGTTTCTCTTGCATTCACACAACTTGGGAATTTTTATGTGTTTTAACTTGTGTTGGGATGCTACGTAACAAGGTGTGATCCAAGTAAAACTCTACCTTTGTAAAAATCGGTCTGACTTTGTACAACTTTTGACTAGAAATCTAAAGACAGTTGAATGACGAAAAACCCTAAAGACATTAGCAGACAACTGACTATGATAAAAAATGTGGATGGCGTTATTTTGGATGGATGTGTTTACAAAATGGACTGAATGTGGAAAATGATGGAATTGCCTAGCAATTACAGTCTATGGTGCTTGTGACATGTATGACCAACAAATATGCAATGTATGGATGCGATGCCTAATGCAATTTATTATTTTTTGTGTTTTGATTTTTAAGAGTATGCATGGAAGTGAGATGCAATTTTTTTTGTTATTTTTGATTATCTTTTGTTTTTGTTTGTTTTTGAATATTTGTTTTTGACCAAGCGATTGTGGGAACCCTTGGAGCTTTTGGTTTGACCAAAGGGTTTATGGATACCTTTGGGGCATTTTAGGGTTGACCAAGCGATTGTGGGAATCCTTGGAGCTTTTGGTTTGACCAAAGGGAATTTATTGGATCCTTTGTTTGTTGGTTTGTGTATTGGTTGAAAGCGATTGTGGGAATCCTTGGAGCTTTTGGGGTGGGCTATGGCTCTTTTAAATGTGGAATGGCCTCAAATGACTGATGTTCAAGGGTTCTAGTTCCTTGATTCCTTCAAGAGAGGTGAGCCGGTATGTTCCAGGTCCTATTTTACTATCAATTACATAAGGACCTAACCAGTTTGCCATGAACTTGTCCCTTAGATGGGGTGGCAAGTTAGAATTTTGTTGGTTCTCTTTTAAGACCAAGTCACCAACCTGAAAGTCCCTCAGGTGAACTTTCATGTTATATGCTTTCTTAAGTCGCTCTTGATAGATACGTAAATGCTCGAGAGCATTGATGCATCGTTCATCGAGCAACGTAAGCTGGTCTAACCGGGCCTGCCATGCAGTGTCATCATCGATGAACTCTTGCATTGATATGCGTAGGGAAGGTATTTCCAACTCGAGAGGCATGACTGCCTCGGAGCCATACACCAACGAAAATGGAGTTGCCCCAGTGGGCATCCGAATGCTAGTGCGATAAGCCCAAAGAGCAAGTGGGATTTGAATGTGCCAATCCTTATGACTATCTGTGACCATATTTTTAAGGATGGCAACTAGCATTTTGTTTGACGCCTCTGCTTGCCCATTTGCCTACGGATAATAAGGTGTTGAAAAACTATGCTGAATTTTGTACTTTGTTGTCAAAGCATGCACATCTTTGTTCTTAAATGACGTCCCATTATCCGAGATGATCTTGGATGGAATACCAAAATGACATATGATGTTATGTAAAATAAACTCCGCAATGCGGGTCCCAGTCATAGAGGTAAGCGAAATTGCTTCCACCCACTTGGTGAAGTACTCTGTGGCCGTTATGATAAACGTGTGATGACCTGACGATATAGGGGAGATATTTTCGATTAGATCTAAGCCCCACTATGAAAATGGCCAAGCCGATTGGATCGACTGCAAGGCCTGAGAAGGTACATGTGTCAAATTAGCATGGTGTTGACATTTCATGCACTTCCTTACATACGCGCAACAATCTCGCTCTAAATATGGCCAATAATAGCCCATGCGAAGGATGCACTTTGCGATGGCCATACCGCTGAAGTGGCCACCGCATGTACCATCGTGCGCTTGGGTGATCACCCAAGTGGACTCCTGCTGGTCCAAGCAATGGAGGAGGATCCCTTCGTAGCTTCGATGGTACAAAATGTCTCCTAGCAAGACATGTTTTGCCACTTTCTATTTGAATGATATTTTTACGGCATGCATCAATCCAAGTGGGAGGTTACCTAGCTTGAGGTAGTCTCTTATGGGTGTGTACCAATCTTGCTGATCAGAAACCTCGATGGTATGAACTGCCAATCCCTCTTGAAGTTCATCCCTAGCAAAAGTTGAGTGGGAAAGAACTTGTAAGAATAGCATTGTGTTGCTATTAAGGGGAATAGGGGAGAACAAGGACCCCCAGTTGGCATGATTCAGGCTATCATGGATTCGAGAGAACCTATCCTAAGATGGTTCAATCTGGATCAGGTGGATTCCTGGCGTTATGTCAGAGCTTGCACGCTCCATCATGGATTGCGATAATGTTTTGACTTGAATGGTTGTCATCTCACCAGAAGGGTCTTGCGGGATTAGTGACCCCAAGGAGGCCATAGTGTCCACAAAATGATTCGATGATCGAGGGAGTGCCTCGATGTCGTACCATTCAAGCTTTTCTAGGAATTTATCCACAAGGGCTTTGTATGCCTACAGAACTGGGCATTTACATTGGAATACCCCTTTCACTTGGTTGACGATTAACAACGAATCACCAAAGATGTTCAAGCATTTGATGTTCATGGTGATTGTTGTCTGAAGACCTATGAGCAAGGCTTCGTATTCGGCATTGTTGTTGGTGCATGGGAAATCAAGTTTAAATGATAGAGGCATTGGAGCCCCTTGCGGTGTGAAGAATATGATTCCCATGCCACCCCCTTGCTCACATTTAGAACCATCAAAGAATAGGGTTATGTCGGCCTATGACTTAGGCTCATCATAATCTGGCGATTTTGAGACATGGAAGACCCCATCATCTAGTAGCTCTATGGTCAGAGGCTGATCATCTTCGAGAGGAGCCTCTGCTAGTTGATCGGTGATGACTTGACCTTTGATGGACTTCTGTCCAATGAATTCGATGTCAAACTCCATCAACAACATGATCCATTTCGTCGTGCGGCTACTATGATAAGTATGACTCATCATGTACCGCAATGGATTCTCCTTAGACACAACATACGTCGTATTGCTCAGCATGTAGTGGCATAGCTTTTTGGTGGCAAATACCACTGCTAAGCATAGCTTCTCGACGTATGCATAGTTAAGTTCATAACTGACCAGGGTGCGGCTAAGATAGTAAGTAGCCTGTTCTTTATGTAGTTCATTTTTTTGGGCTAGCATGGCACCCAGTGCCACCTCAGTAGCTGAGATGTATAAATAGAATGACACTCCTGGTCTAGGTGGTGCCAATACTAGTGGCAAAGCCAAGTATTGTTTAATGTCATCGAAGGCTGACTGGCACTCGTCATCCCAGTGAAATGCTACCCCCTTGTGTAATAATTTATTCATGGGTCGGCACTTGTCAGATAATTGCGCTATGAAGCGCTTGATTGACGCGACCTTTCCCTGCAAGCTTCTGAGCTGCTTGATGGTGGTTGGGGGAAGCATTTCAAGGATTGCCTTGACTTTATTTGGATCTACCTCGATGCCTCATTTTGAGACTATGAAACCCAAGAGTTTTCTAGATGTGATGCCAAATACGCACTTCTTGGGGTTTAGTCTGACTTTGTGTTCGATGAGGCGATCGAGGATCTTGCTTAAGTCATCGAGATGATCTGGGCGCAAAAGATATTTGGCCAACAAATCATCCATATAGTCTTCCAAAGTTTTATGCATGTGATCATGGAAGATGTATGTCATAGCGCGTTGGTAGGTGGCGCCAACATTTTTAAGGCCAAAGGGCATGACCTTATAACAAAATGTCCCCCAAGGCATTGTGAACGCCATTTTGAGTTGATCATCGAGATTGATACGAATCTGATTGTATCCCGAGAAACCATCCATGAGGGAAAGCATTTCGTGGCCTGCTGTAGCATCTACCAATGCGTCGATGCTAGGCAAGGGGAAATCATCCTTGGGACTCGCTTTGTTTAGATCTCAAAAATTGGTGCATATGCGAATCCTCCCGTCAGGCTTCTTGATGGGTACCATGTTGGACAGCCATGGTGGGTAATCCATGCAGATGACAAACTATGCATCCAACAACTTTTGTAGCTCATATTTGACCATTAAGGCTACTGTTGGGTGCATCTTACATAGTTTTTGCTTGATTGGCTTGACTGTCGGATCAAGCGTTAGATTATGCATGACTAGCTATGGGTCTAGCCCCGACATGTCTTTGTAGGACCATGCAAAAACCTCCTTCTTCTCTTTGAGAAGGGCAATGTAATCGGCTTGCTCTTCGGGGGATAGACTTACCCCCAACTTGATGATTTACAGATTCATTGGATCAGAGCCGATGTCTACGTCAGTCATCTCTTCGACTGACATGTGGGACCCATCCTCCAACTGGTGTGGAGTTGGGATCAGGTGGATATCATTTGCTAAATTTAGATCTACGTTTGGAACGTCGGGTTCCTCTTCAGCATGGAAGATATCCTGAGTTGGTCTTGGGGTGAAATGAAGCATCTCACCACAAGGCCAGTACTCTGATGGGGATGGTGGCGAGTTAGCATGATCCCAGTCTATGGCATCTAGGTTTAGATACAATGGTCATGCTGGATCGGTTGGATTGTGGATGGGGGTGGTTAAGTCAATGGAGATCATGTTGATGAAGTGAATTTGGTCTCCATTACCACATGGGTGGTGACTCGGACATCCTTGGTGATATTTGTGCTCCGGATCTGGCTCTGTGGGTATTGGCACAAATGGATCGGCCCTATGTGCGGATAAAAGGATAGGGTCTACCCTTGGCACTGATGGCTCTATAGGGTCTCTGGGTGGAAGGTGCTCTCTGTATGCCTAAAGTGGCGGGTGCAGCACTTGGTCTAACTATGCTTGGTTTAGGTGCCACCTATGCCTTGGCCCCATGTTTAGCTATTCAAACATGTCATCAATGTCCATGGGGTATTGTTGCTACCGCATATGATTGAGATATGCCATCTCAGTCTCATCTTCATAATCACTATCAGATATCCATAGGCCTTCATTGGCTCCGATAGCTATTTGCGGCATGTGAGGCTCGTTCTGCTCGAGCAAGTTAATTTGGTCCCATCGGGGTTGTTCCGCTCTCTATGGGAGGACCTGATTCTCTTGAGGTGGCATTTGCTCGATTGGAGCATTGAAGGGGAACATTGTCATGAAGTTCTCCTGATAGTCATCTATGGGCATCACTTGCGAGTGATTGCTATCGGACTCGAAAGGGTCCCAAGGTGCTACCTCATACTCTGACTCATCTTCTGAAGATCCTTCTTGGCCTTGTCTATATCCCTTTTGGAGGCAAGTTCTTGAACTTTCCCCTTTCTCGATCAAAGGGGAGGAATTGTTGAGGCCCACAAGGTTGGTTGTTAACAATGGGAGATAATCCCCCAATGTGTATGTTGTGTTAGGATTGGCATATGGATCTTGTGCCAACCCATCCTTGTTGCCTAGCCCTAGGCCTTGCATGTTCTCTACCAAGATGTCAAGGGGTAGAGGGTGGTTGAACCCTACTCCTGATTTGTCGTATGACATCTGATATCTTGGTTGACAAAGAACGTGCACCCCTTGTTCATATCTGCCTAACCCATATCCATGCCAATTACATTGGCCAAGGTATTTCAAAGTGAAGTCTGGGTTGGACAGATAGTTGACGTTCTCAGCAAAGGGCTCTTCATCCTCTTCCTCTTGCAGGTAAGGTTCAATGTCATTGTCGAGGCCCCCATATACAAAATTTGTCTGATTTGGTGGGTAGCCCAAAGGGACAATAGTGTCGATGGGGAGGCGAGGTCTCCCCATGTCTTGCATGGACTCAAGCATGGGTGTTGCTACAATGTTCCACACTAGATACTCCCCTAGGCCCGTATTGGCCATCTCAATGGTGATCATTGGTGGTTGAGGGGGAGGGAATGGGAGTTCTTCCTGAGTCCACTCCATGTCGGGTGAACTAGGCATCTCGACTTCCATTCGGCTAGGCACCTCTTCGGTAGAGATGGTTGAGACTGATGGTGGTGCCTCTTCTAGGGGTTTCTTCCCATTGTCCTTCGGTGTGGCCATCGTAGGTGGCATCATTGGTGAAGGACCAGATGATGAAGATGGACCCGACTGGGGATTTGAGGGACTTAATAATGGGGATGTATGCGGAATCGGACCCTATTTGGATGGATTCAACTGAAAGTCCAAATGTGTCGATGGAAGGGTCGATTGTGGCATCAGCTGCACCGCATTGCAATACTTGAAGGGCTCTAAGTCTATCGGGACTACATGCACTTGCCCTTCGTATGTGTACTTTAGGCATTGATGGGCTATCGAAGGGACACACTTCATGTCCCTGATCCAAGGTCGACCCAATAAAATATTGTAGGCCATCTCACCTTCCAGGATGTGGCACAATGTAGGAATAGTCTTTTGTCCCACTTGGATGGGTAGGACAATTATGCCAACCATCGAGCATATCGCGTCATTGAATGCTCGAAGGGTATAGGTGGAGGCCACAATGTGAGATGCTAGCAACTTGAGGTGTTTCAATGTCGTTGTTGTGATTATATTGTTGGATGAGCCAGTGTCCACCAACACCCTCTTAAATGGAATCCCGTTGACCCATGCAATGATGTGCAGGGGTGGATCCGCCATATCACCAGTCACCAATTTTAGTTCATCTTCTCTAAAGGTGATGACTGGTTCTGTACATCATTTTACATGTCCCACAAAGTTGTTGAAAGAGTTTGCTTCATGGGGTTGTAGCTCGATGGCTTTGAGTATCTCCATTAGAGCCTCTCGATGGGGCGGTGATTGTTGGATGAGCTCATAGATGGAGAGCCTAGCCGACGTGGTCCTTAAACTTTGGGTAAGTTTAGTCTGAATCATGGCCATTGGTCTAGGTGGAGGAGGTTGCGTAGGGTGTTGTTGAGGTTGTGACATTGATGGAACCTCTCCTGTAGCTGCAGTGGGGGCAGCTGTGCTTGGATACCTCTTGTTTCGTGTCACTATGCTTATCATCCCTACATACCCCTGCATGGGGCAGTTTTGTGTCACCTCATTGACTTGAAGAGTCTTTGCCTACGCATCATGGGTAGGCAGGGGGTCTTTGAAGACCTCCATCTATTGGTTGTTTGGTGCTACGGGATTATCCACCGCTAGCATCTTGTTGTCTATTAGGTCTTGCACTAAGCTTTTGAACTTCCAACATGCGTAAAGGTCATGTCCTTTCTGTCGATGAAATCTACAGTACAAGTCTTCCCTATAGCCCTTGGGTTTTGGCACGTTGGGGTCTACGGGTCGACTTTCTGGCAGGTTTATCAAGTTTTCCATGGACAAGCGGTCAAACAAGGAGTCTTTAGACTCTGTGAAGGGTGTGAATTGTCGCCTAGGGTGACGCTGCTGATTTTGCTCTTGCCTATGATTTTCCTTTTCATAGGTGTCAAGAGGAACTGCCTGATAATTAGCCTTTGGGGGTTGTGTTGCTTGTGTAGGCTTAGGTATGTTTATAGCAACCTGATTGACCATGATGGGTTTCGGTTGCATTGACCCAATTTTGGCATTTTTGGGCCACTCTTTCTTGCATGGCTTGGCAATCTCGCCATCCTGTATCTTGATCTCCTCAATGATTCTGGCTTGCGCCAGGGCTTCCTCGAGAGTGGCATATTGCTGCAGCTACAATAGCATGGAGATCGACCTCAAACAACTCTTCGAGAACATTTGGGTCAGGTCGGCCATGGGAGGGAGGTAAGGTAGCTTTGAAAGCAACGTCCTCCATCGATTTCCATAAGCCACCATGGTCTCTTCCTCATACTTCTTGAGGCTAGCTAGGTCACTTAATGATGCCTTCTTCTTGGTATTGAAGGTGAAATGTTCGAGGAACGCGTCCACTAGCTGGTCCAGGTTACTGATGCTATGCTTCGACAACTGGGTAAACCAATCCGAGGTAGGGCCTACGAACGTGGTTATAAATGTTCTTAGAAGCAAAGCATCATTGTCCTGAATGCCAAAGCATTGGCTTAGGAATCTTGTCACGTGCTCTTGGGCATCCTCATCCCCTCTAAATATTTCCAATTGAGGCATTTTGAAGTGTTCAGGGTATGGGGGTGCAGATATTGAAGGATGCACAGGGTGACTGCAGAGCTGGCATAAAGTGGGCTTTTGGGGCCCATAAGTCTTGGTCTCCATAGACTCTAAGCGCTCTAGCAGCGCTTTGTATGCATCGAAATATTTGATCTCTTCCTCCTTGGTTTGTTCCCATTGTGAATTACGGGGAACTTGAGGCCTATGGAGGGGCAACCGGATAGCGCCCCCCTACCTTGGTAGGGCATTTCAGCCCACTCTTCTTCTTGCTCAAATTCCTCATAGGCTTCTTGAGGAGTTCCTGGGTATGACCTATAAACATGGGTGGGTGCCCATGGAGGGTGCCCATCATTGGCTCTAGGGGTGGTCTCCCACTCAGGTCTAGGAGGTCTTGGAGGCAACACTTGATAAGGTCATGGAGACCTATCTCGCACCAAGGGGTTGTGCCTCTCATACAACTCTGTCCTATGCATGCGAGGGGTTGGGACCCTCTCAGGCATAGTGTTCTGGAGCAACTCATCTGTCTGACATCGAATGCACTCTTTGCTAAGGTGATACAGGTGCTCTAACTATTGTTGGTCTTGCTCAAGCTACATGATTTGCGCTTGGTGGGTGGCATGTTTGGCAAATGCCAAGTCGATTTGTTCCATCGTCTTGAGTCTAGGAGGCCTAGATGCCTCCCCTACACATCTATCTCGGTCATGGTGATCCGAGATCTCTATAGGTCACTTCCCTCTATCGAGGTTAGCGGCATTCACCCGAGGCTCTGGCCTCAGTAGGTGATCTTGATAAATAGCAGGTGTGGAAGTGCATTGTTCCCATGTTGTGTATTGCTCTTGAGGAATGTAGTGGTTTTCCTCATGCTCCCTTTCGTATATGTGAAAGGGGCGGGCAGAGTTGGCTCGCCCTGTCTGAAGAGCCTTGCGCTCTGGATTTGGCCTATTGTTTTTGATAGTAATAAGGGGTAGAGGAGGGATGATGTAATCATGTGGCCCCTCCTTATGGACCCTATGTTGTTCTAGCACTTCATCGCATGGTGGCCACTCATAACGAGTGTCTAAGGGAGCCCTCCCATCTATGTTGAGTGCCACATGTATGGACTCCTCCTGAAAGGGTCTATGTTGCATGGGCGTGCCCCTCGAAGGGGTGCCTCTATAGTCCCATTCTATCATGGTATGATGTGGACTATTTTGTGGGTCAAGCCACCAAGGTGGTATGACCAAGTCCTTGGGGCTATAGCGGAGGTGACTTGTGCCCCCTTGTACACTTTTCATAGCTTCGCCCATGATTGGGCTTGGCTACGGGTGTACACCATGGTGGTGTCTCTCTACAAGATATGTAGGTTTTTATCTTCTTTACAATTTTTTATGCTACACTAAACAAAATGGGACCACACAATCAAAGCAATGATTATCTCGTTTATAGATTAAAGGTGTGCCCTAGATCTGGTTTAGTGTGTTTTGATTTTTGTTTTGAAAACCTTGTAAAGAAAATTTTGTTGTATATGCAATATGAGGGCTCTTATATCTCCCAAAATGGTCGCCCCTTCAATATACCACTACCAGGCCATTATACCGAACCTCTCAATATACCCACCCTTACGTGAGGGAAACTATTGGTACGCGAGAGCAGAACAGTACGTGGAACATAGGCGGTATGAAAGGGGAATCACTCTATTTTTGACACCTACCATAGAAGACTTATCCTCATGCATTGGGAATCACCCCAGCTACACTTGGTCAGCTTTCATCAGGATTTACGTCTAGCAATAGTAGCGATCGGGGTTATGTATGCAAAAATTCAAGCCAAGGTGGTGATGAAATCCACCGTTGGTCTTGATCAAGTGTTGGGGTTTTACGACCAACTCCTTGATGTTTATATTATCACGTGGTGTGTGTGGTTATTTTTACTTGCACAAAGAAAGAAAACATGCAGTAAAATTTCCTATACAAGCAAAGAAACAAAAAAATCATAGAAACAAAGACAAAAAATTACAGAGGATGTTCAGAAAACCTACCTCTTCTCTGCCCACACCAGATGCCCCTAAGTTTCTGCTCAAAAAATGCATAGAGAGCTAATCATCCCAGGGTGGGATGAATAGCAGATCTGTATTCATCATAGGGTGGGATGAATGCCTTATTCATCCCGGGGTGGCACGAATTCCAGTCTGTATTCATCACAGGGTGGCACGAGCAGTAGTCCAGCGCTTGAAGGATTAACACCTGCAAGCAAAAACACAAAGTTTTGATCAGAATTTTGATCCCAAAATTAGGGGACAGGGTCCCACCATGATCACCACTGAAAGCACGAGGATACGGAAGCAATGGCATACCGGGTGTGATGCAAACAAAAGCATATGAAATGCTAAGTCCTACGAATGAAGAAAGGACTAAAGTGCATGAAAAGGGAAAACAAACGAACTGAAATGAGATATAAAGCAAATGTAAAGTGCAGCCCTTTTTTTTATTAATTTTTCTTTGAGATCAGGTTACAATATGTCTCCTTCCTTTTTAGGGGCTAGGAGCGTTAGATATAGTTTTGTTACACCACGGATGGTACGCTTCCCTTCGGGATCTTCCGCGTGCCCACATTTGAAATGGGTGGGCCAAACATCACCACCACTTGCATGAATGCATCTGTAGTTCCTTTCTACCCCTCTGATGTTGAGATCCTACATTCATAGAAATAGCAAATGATTAATAGCACCTACGGATGGAGGGAAACATGCAATCCCCAAGGCCTCCAGTTAATGCATGCATGAAATAATTAAAATGGTAATCAAAACATGTTAGAATAAGATGAAATTTGGATAGAAGCATGCAAACACCATCATGAACACACTACAAAAGGAATAGTCAAGAAATATATTGTAGATTTCTAATCGCTCTGGGGTGGGACGATTAGGACTGTCATAAAATGTCAGAAAGCAACCTCCTAAATGTCCCATCCAGAGGCCTCCAAAACACCTACAAAGTTGGGGTTAGGCAAAATAGGGCATTTTGAGATGACCCAGAAGGTCGGGATTTTGCATATTCAGCCCCGATCGCCCTGTATCCGAAGATGCTCCCTGTATGTTAGTGAAAGCGAAAAACAATGAAAACACAGTCAAAACTCATCAGAATGGCATGAAATTTGAATGGAAGCATATATGAATGACATAAAATAAGATGCAAAAGAAATAGTGAAGAAATATACTACATATTTCTAATCACTCCGGGGTGGGGCGATTAGGACTATAGCGGTGCGGGGGCACCCGAGGGCAGGACGCCCATCGTTTGGGGCTTGGTTTCGACACCAATCCACTTGGGATGGGTCCAAAACCTCCTAGGGGGTTGTGTCAAAAAATTGGGTGGGGTATTGTGGCCAAATGTTTGGGTTTTGGGTCCGGATTGTGCGCTTCCAATGTTCACCCAATAACCTCCCTTCCAAAAGAGAGATCAAGGATGTAAGAAGCACAAGTGAGGGGTGAGGATGTAATTCGGCAGCACTCCATTGCTCCAAATGCTCCTGCTCTATCCTTTTTTGGGGTGAGAAGACTCACCATTTTATAGACCTGAAGGTCTCCTTTGAATGTGCATGCAGGGGCGCCACTTGGCCATCATGCCTTCCCGTGGGAGAGAAGATTCCTCCCTGATTAAGGGCTCCATGACTGCCTCTATGACTGCCTCTTTGAGCTCAAAAATGCTCACTCGCACTCCCATGCATTGAAGGTGGAGTTGAGTGGCGGATCTGAGCTACCATTTGTCAAGGTTTGACCTTTTGCCCGTCAAACCTGCTATTCGCCCCACCCTGGAGCGATTGTTGCTAATCATCCCAGGGTGGGGCGAATAGCATTCTAATCACCCCAGGGTGGAACGAGTAAGGAGCAGGGTGCTTGAAAGGTGCCAAATTGACCTCTGACCTTCCAAAACTGCTTTGGGAGTGGTTAGGACCATTGTTTAACCTCTAGGGGCTGCCCTAGGGGCTATGTATGCCAATTCGGTCAGTGCTTGTATCCACATGATCAGATTGGTGTTGTTTTGGTGTCTACATATCCAATCTACCATCACTCAAGATTTAGCTTAAAGAATTTATAAAAGTGTAAAATATAAAAAGAGGAGCTTCAATAATAATGGGTTGAGATAAACATAGGTGAAATTCGTGATAAACTAGTCAAGCCTATTATCACTATTATGTTAAAATAAATTAACCTATGGACCAAGTAAATTAACCCAAAAATAAAATATTAGGTTGATTATTTTTATGTTTTTAATTATTGATAATGAGAATAAAGGAAGGTAAGTCATTTATGGAGTAGCTACTAGAGGCCTCTAAATTTTTATGTAATTCAAAATGGATCAATTTTTCCTTAAATATGAGGTAAATAGTTCTTGGGTAGAATATATTGGGGTAATTTTTTAGAACAAATATGTAGGACATATGCTTAAAGCATCATTATCTTTAAATACACATGTTGAATTTACACAACTTAAAAAATATTTTGATCTAATTGAAATGAATGTATTGATTAGGAATGTGTGTGCATTATATACATTTTAAAATCATATTTAATACTATATAAAAGATATTTAGTATATCTATTTTCATTTATAATCATTATTAAATATGAAATGAAATATGATAATAAATCTCTCTTGATATAGTTAGCATGCATGATACCAAGTGATTAATACCTTTAAATTATATTATATAAGAATTATATGACAATTTATATAAAATGTAGAGATATTATTTACGTGTGTATTCTATATGGTTTCATAAATTAATTAAGCTACAAATCCACCTTGATAGTTAGATATGAAAGTGACCATCTATCATGCATATATAACATTCTTGTTGAAAAATCTATTGCCCCTTTTCCTAACTTGAATCATATAGAGATAAATAGAAAAAAGAATGTTTATTTGTTCATGAATATTTTATTTTTAGTTCAACATAGATGAAATTAATATGGATGCACAACTACAAATAATCCTTTTTTTACTAAATTTAATTAACATGGAAAATATTAAATGCATGTGTGGTATATAAGATAAAATATTATTACGTTCACGATGGAATATGATAATCGTTAATTCTTAATATAGTTAACAAGAATGGCTATAAGTGATCAATATCCAAAATGGCTATCAATGATAAATATCCTCAAATTATATTTAATGGCTAGGTGATTATCATTTAAGATAGAGGTATTATTCTGAGTAGCATTTTCTTAAGAAATAACTACTACCTATATTACTTTTTTCACTTTGAAAAAAGGTCCCTACTTGGTAATGATAGAAAATGTATGGCCACTTCTCTATCCTTTTTATTTTTATGCTTAATTATAATGGAAGGAATAAACATAAACAAATATACATACTATATTTTAGTCTAGATGGAGTGAACACGTTGAGAATAAATATATATGCATAGTATAAAATATGAAATATTCTAGCTTGTATGATATAGTATGATATTTGATTATTTATTGACATAGTTAGCAAGCATGGTTCTAAATTATTTATTTTTTTCAATTTCATCCCATGGAAATCTCATCTTGATCATCAATGTGAGGTAGAGGGTTGCTATAAGTAATATCATTGGATAGAAAGGAAGTAGTTCCCTCTTATTTCTAACTCTGATAATAAAATTTTCTACTCAAGAATAGTGAAGAAAATATGATTGTTCCTTTATCCCTCTTTTTTATTTGAGGTTCAACTTGGATGGAAATAATATGCACATACAACTCCGAGTATTCTATTTTGGTATGAGAAAATAAAGTATTTGATCATTAGAACACATATGGTATTAAATATAGAGTATTATTGCTCATCTAAGGGAATTTTATATTAAATTTTATTTAACATATGTATCAAGCATAGTTCTAAGTAATTTACAATTTTTTATTAAATTATAATAATTATATAGTGAATTCTATGTAATATAGAGGTATTTCTATAACAAATATACTTATGGAAAATTACAATCATCATAATTCACCAATTTTAATGCTCACTTATTATGTATTTGGACTACATTTTATGATAATTTTATGGTAATTATCATCAAATACAATTTTTTCTTATGTATTTTATATATTTAAAAATAAATTATATTGTGACCATGACATACCTATAGTTTAACATTGCTTATATGATTTTAAACCAAAACTGGTATATTAATTTGATTACTTTTCTATATTTTAATTCTATAATGAATCTTAATAAGTCATTTATTAATCACAGTATTGTGCCTTCTTAATAAGGATGCAATATAAATATGTACATGCGTCATGCATCATTGTATTAGTGAAAAATAATTTGATATATAATTTATAGAGAAAAAATTACCTCCCCTTTCTCTCTTTCTCATACTTGATTATAGAATTCCCTACTTCACAATAACAAAATCATGGAAGAAACATTTACCCTTTAGCAATATATAGATTGAAAAAAAATCAAATTACATATTATAATTCTATATAATGATTATTAATTATATTATAAAAAAAACATTTTAAAAGAATCTTTAAAAAAAACACTAAAAAGACATATCGATGTACATGTAGAAATAACAGATAGGTAACTATTACGAAGATTAATAATTTTATTTATTAATATAATTCATAATAAAATCTAGAATATTTTCAGTAAAAAATAATCATTTATGCATTAAATGAATATAAGAAAAAAAAATGACTAATAATCTTAATCTATGGCTTATGCACAACATATGAATAAGGATATGAACATGTCCCTAATTAAAATATTGAACCAAACACTAGAAGTAGAACAGGTAAATGTTTTTGAGAAAAATGAAAGGTGAAAACAAAATAATTACTTCCACTATATTATTGGATGGAAAATATGATACCAAGTGTTACAAAATTTCAAAATAATATCCATATTTACTAGATCAATATTTGATGCTTAAACTAATGTGAAAAAGAACATGACAAGCAATACAAATTAAACTCAAACGACGAGAGGTATTATACAGCGTAACCCCTCGTAAGTAACTCCAAACAAATCCTTCTTAATCTAAGATAAATACCAACGTATGAATGGCTAAATAAAAATATCCCGCAGGTTAGAAGCGTCTACTTTGAAGGCGGTGGAGGCGTTAAGAACGAGATAGGAGGAAAATTAAAGCCACTCGGCAGTGGTGGAAAACTGAAATTGGGAATAGATGGAAAAGATGGAATACTCGGAAGTGGAGGGACGCTAAAGTTTGGAAGAGGAGGAAGCGGTGGAATGCCTAGTGGAGGGAATGGTGGGAAATTGAAATTAGGAAGACTCGGAATCGTCGGTAACGAAGGCGGAGACACTGTAGCCTTGGAGGTCTCATCTGCCTCTAATGCCACTCGACCACGTGCGTAGTAATTTTGAACGGACTCGGGATCTGATTCCTCCATAAAACATGCAGATGGAACAATTGCAGGACGATAGCTTAAAGAACCCGTGCTGTATCGGCGAATGCCATTCAAATCGGAGGTGAGCGTGAGGTGAGTGGAGGTGAGTATTGATGGAATGTTGCATGAATCCTCAGGGCTGCCCATCAATTGTACTGAGCACCTTTCCATGTTGGGATGAAAAACGGAAGGAAGCTCTATGCTGAAGTCCCCATATTCGTCTGTTTCTCCTTGGACGCGGATTGAGGCTCCAGTTTTCCTGTTGAGGGAACATTCCACAGCTACGGATGCTCCTGCACCCAAAGAAACTCCCAAGTTTCGTATATTTTTTTAAAAATATTATCTAGTGAAAAAGGAAATGTGTTGTGCAGGTATTAAATACTTACCGGGTATTAAATAACTAGTGTCAGAAAGCCTGTGGTCGGAGCAAGTGTCGCAGAAGACACTTCCGTGCACAAACACGGCAGACCGAGTGGAGTGCTCCTGTCGGCGTCCATAACATAAATGTGTGTTAATCATAAAGAGCGTAGCCACCATAAGAAGTGCAGTGGAAGCAAGCTTGGGCGCCATTGTGTTGGGAAGGATTGGATAATTTCTATGCGAATATGCACGGGTTTTTATAGACAGACGCCGGGAAGGCAGTCTTCGTTAGTCGAGATTTGTTGTAGATGGTAGGCAGTAGGCAGTTGAACCAATTCAGACATTCAATGAACTTTGAGTGCATCCAAATACACGTTACATTTTTTCTTTGATTGCCAAATACACGTAGCTGACTTTTTCCCAACGTTGGAAATTTAGCGTCATGCAGGATTCATTCTTAACTGCAAATTTGGTTGTGATTGGTTGGGTTGCCATTTGTTTTTAAGATTTATTTTATATGGTGACTTGTCTGTAGTTAGTTTATCTTCTTTCCCAATTATCTTTTATATGGTGACTTGTCTTTAGTTAGTTTTATCTAGTTATAAACAATCGTTGTAAAAGTCAAACCCAAAAAAATAGTATTATATTTGTCTTCCATGGATTGCAAGGTATAAGGGCCCGCATTACAATTATGACTATGAATTATTTGCTTCCATGTCACAAGTGCAGAAAAATCGTATACTCTAAAAACTACTTAAGGGGTGGTTGAGCTACTCTAAGAAGATAGACAATGCATTCATGCTTGATTTTCTTTTTTAAGTTCTCAACAGGAAGACAAGCTTTACTAACCTGCTTTTGTTTGATATTAGAGTTTTAAACCTTAATTTGGCAACTTCTAAGCAAGAAGACGAACTTTACTAACCTATTTCTGTTTGATATTAGAGTTTTAAACCATAATTTGGTAGTAGATAAAGCCAACTCGTACAAAAACAAATTGATTCTATATAAATAAATGTTTGATATTGGAGTTTTAACCCATAATTTGGTAGTAGATAAGACAACAGGTACAAAAACAAATTGATTTTATATATAAATAAATTTTTCCCTTATAATTTGGATTAACTTTATTGGGGAAATGAAAGATAAGCAATGTTCTCCACTTGGTGAGAATAGTTGATCCTTTGTAAAGTCAAACATAAACCATGTTCCCCATTTGTTAATAATAGTTTTTTAATAATAGTTGATGCTTGCTATATATTGTTAATGACTTATTTATGTTGCTAATGATTTATTAATTTCAATGAGGTCATGGTTGGGATATACAATACACTTTTTAATTGGTGTTGGCTAACAAACAGTCAAAGTTTAGGTATGACCAAGTACACTCAAACTTTCTTGTCCAATGAAATTCATCACTTCCATAATTGCATTAGTTGCTCTCCTACATGATTGTCCTTATAATTTATATAGCTATACATACATTCTACTTTATTCCTTGTCTAGTTTACACATTTCATTCTCTATCACCTTCTTACCTTTATTTTGTACATGAAATATAATACCTAGATAATAAATAATGCATATAATAAATTCTCTTTACATGAAAAATGGGAAATAAAAAATATTTTTGTGTATTGTATAAGCTAACATATTTTTATCTAGATACAAGTCTTTAATTTGGTTAACACATTTCCATCTAGATACATTTATAAAGAGCTTAAGTATTCAAATCAATATTTGATTGTTAAAGTTATCAGCAAATCTATTTTTTGGAGGTATCGTAGTTTCTAGTTTCAATTTTTAACTTAAATCTGTGAATAACTAATATAAAAATGATAAAAAAAATACAATACTAAAATGTATATTGAAGAGTAAAATATTTATTCACACATTATGAAATAAGTTTTTGTTAGCTCTCTGCTTATCTACTTGCCACGGTCATTAACAATTCCATAAATTAACACTATGAACTTTACGGAACTTGATATTTAATAAGAGGAACATATTTGATAAGAGTTTTGAAGAACTCTCTTATGATGTTGTTTTTTGATATAAATTATCTTTGAACTTTTCCTCTCACAAAATATGGTTTTCCACTTTGATAATTTTTTCTATATTGGGATGTTCTTCTTTGCCATTTATTCATTTCGTATCTTTAAGTTGAAAAACCTTATATCTCCCAAGTTAATAAATAACTCAAATATGAATTCTCTGGGGTAGAACTCCCTCGGTTCTCTCTTGTTTGTTCTCATATTTGTTCTCTCTTGTTGTGTTTGTTTGTGCCTCTCTATCTTTGTGGGTTTCTTTGTGTGGTTTTTTCTTTTGGCTGCCTTTTAGGCTGGTTTTAATGTAAAATGTTGTGGGGTCCCTTTCAAAACTCTATTTTCTCTTAATAGTATCAAAAAAAATAACTCAAATATGAAATTTATAAATTATAAATTACCCATGAGATCGACATGCTAGTGTAGAACTCCCTCGGTTCTCTCTTGTTTGTTCTCGTCTTTGTTCTCTCTTGCTGTGTTTGTTTATACCTCTCTGTTTTTGTGGGTTGGTTTGTGTGGTTTTTTCTTTTGGCTACCTTTTAGGTTGGTTTTAATGTAAACGGTTGTGGGGTCCCTTTTAAACCCTCTTTTCTCTTAATAGTATCACAAAAAAATAACTCAAATATGAAATTTACAAATTATAAATTTTCTAATCCTTTCATGTAGAAAACCTTTTAACTTCCTAATTAAATTTGCAAAATTTCAAATTTTTAAAATAATTCAAATTTTCAAAAAATTTAGTTTTAAAAGTTTTTCAAATTTTTTTAAAGAACTTTAAAAACTTTCAAATAACTTTAAATCTTCAAAATAATAAAACTTAATACCTTTAACTCTTTATAACTCATTCTCTTTCTAGTTTTCAACCTTTCAAATATTAAAATACTCAAATAACCAAAAACTTTAAATAACCCTTATTACTCCATACCTTATAATATTTAGCACTTAAAATTTTTTAATGCCATTCAAAATTTATTTATTCCCTCCAAAAATAATCATCAAATGTAATGTCCATGTGTTACCTATTATGATGTTAGCAAAATATAGTTGTTTATTATCACTATGAATGATGTGTCCTCGCTGCAGTGAAACATTTAATGTTATATATTCTAACGCTCCTCACCCTTTTAAATTCCTTCTACAAGATCTTTCATGGTTGCACTTTGTTTTTTTTCTATAGGTAGCTCTCATTTGGTTCACTCTTTCTCAAATTATCTACTCAATTTTTGGATCACTCTTCCTCAGATGATTGAATCGCTCTTCCTAAAGTGATTCAACCACTTTTCCTCAAGCGATTCACTCATATTTTCCTCTATCTTAGATGACAGATTCACCTTGGATTACCTTTTTTCCACTAACTAGTTTGTCCTTATCTACTTATTTCTTAGGTAACTTGTGGTTGGTTTGCCCTGGTTTATCTCTTTCTCAAGCAACTAGTTTGTTGTAGGTTACCTCTTTCTCAGGTGACTGGTGGTTGGTTCATCCTAGTTTATCTCTTTCTTGGAAGACTTATGGTTGTTTTGTCCTATTTTAGGTGATTTGTAACTAATTTATTTGGTTTATCTCTTCCTCTAGATACTTATTGTTGGTTCACTCTAGTTTAGGCAACTTGCAACTAATTTTCTTTTGATTCATCTCCTCCTTAAGTAGCTCATGACTAGAACATTCTCTACTTACGTTCTATCCTTATATTATTTTTTAGATATTTGGCTCTATAACAACTTATATTATCTTAAAAAAATTCTCCTTCTAGCATTGTATCCTTTCTCTTACATGTGCTTTCTCTAGCTCTATGTTACATGTTTTGTATCTGGCTTAGAGTGTTTTATTTAGCTTTATGTGCTTTCTCTAGCTTTGTGTACTTTGTGTACTTTTTGTAGCACTATATGCTTTCTCTAGCTTCGTATGCTTTCTATGGTTTATGTGTTTTATTTGGCTTTGTGTGCTTTTCCAACTTTGTATAAATGATTCTACAAATACCTTATGTATATTTTCACATAGGTTTTTTGTCAATATTATCTTATATGAAGGTCTCTTTGACCTTTTCTATGACGCTAACATTTTGGAATTTTTCAATAATGCAAGCATCTTTTACTATGCAAGCCTCTTGGACCTATTTTGTTTAATACATACCTATAATGACTTTTCTCTACTATGTATTTCTTCTTTTAATTATGTTGTACCTTTTTCTTGATATGTTATTTTTTGCTGCTACAAATTCTTTGTATGTATTAATTTTTCTCTACTTCTCTATTTTTATAGGAAACTTGAATGCTTTTATATCCTTGGAGGCTTTGAATACTTTTCTATCCTTGTAGTAATGTTGCTCTTTTGTTAAATTTAAAATATTCAATGTCTTAGGTCATACGTAATAACCCAATATGATTCTTACTTACTAGAGAACCCAATATTAATGTTCAGGTGACTCTAAATGTCCCCGAATGACCAAATTTCTCCTGATTTGGTTCTTCCTCAATATTCAATATCTAAATTTTCTTCTAAGTTGTATTCCTTTATCAAATTATCTAAATTTTCTCCTAAGTTGGCCCTTTCTATCAATATAGTTGAGTCCTTATCTTCATTGGTTTTCCTTCAACTAAGTGGAAAGACCTTAGAGTCCAAATCAGGGTGACTATTCCTTGTCCCATCAATAAAACCTTTATAAATAAAGTCCAAGTCTACACTACCTTCAAAATGGACATACTCTAAATTAATTTTATCAAAAGTAGAAAAAGTTAAATATTGATAATGGTGGCTAAAAAATGAACTCTATCAAAATGGATAGACTTAGGTGGTAGATCTGATGCCACTATTAGATTTTTAATCCTTACTATCACAAAATATCGTTGGTAATAATATAAAATAGCCACAATATTAAATATAAAAATAATAATATAATGAGTAGAATAACATATGAAAAAATTAATATGTATATTAAGGCCCATATAATAAAGAAAATAACATTCATTTATATAATCAAATATGAATGTAAATATCCCAAGTCATTTGTGAACTATGAATGAAAAAATTTACAATAATAATTACTTAAAATCTATATACAAGATTTATTCCTTTTTTTATTATTATAACTTTGTAATCTGATATTTAGATTACATTCTAATGGAGTATTGTCTCAATAATATAGCCATAGTAGTGTGACTCTTCACATACTTGACTATTACTCTCCATATGGCAAATTCTATGACCTTTGGCTTATTATCTTACCACTTGCATACTAGACTCTTCATTTTCTCTTTACATGTACACTAGACTTTATGACACTTGCACATATTTAAATGAATCTTACACTTCTACATGTACTCCTAATATAATATACTTGTACTCATCCTTACATTACATATTTGCACACTTACATACATGACATGTGCACATTCTCTTAATCTACACTTACACTCTAACTCACATGACACTTGTGCATTTATTACATATTGTACTCTTACATGGCACACATGCATTTCTTGCATATTGACACTTACAAAAAAGGGAAAATATAAATCACACATGTAAACTATAGACTCAACCCTATTCTATTATATATTTACAATTGTACCATTAAGGTACCATAGGGGTACATTAGCATGTACCAAATAATGTAATATACCTCAATAATTTTCATGTCCATACTAGAATAAGAAATACCTTAATCCTTCCTTGATAGCATCCATGCACACTATAAAATATTTATTTGGATATATGGTATAATTAAAAAAATGTATTAGTAAACAACCACTATAGATCTTAAAATTCCACCTCACACTTCTCTATCCAAAAAAAAAAATTCTCTACATAGATGTGATATATTATATTCTATAAATTTCTAAATAAATATTCAATAGTTTTCTACCAATCCCATAAAACTTTTTACTTTAAAAGGACTTGTAGAGGTTGACCAATATAATATGGACTCAATATTTGTTGGGTCAATTAATATTTTTTTTCCTATATGATATGCCCTAGGTAGAGAGGCTATCACACTAGTAGATATTTTAACACCCTCCCATACTTCCCACCACTTAAGAGTTAAAATAAGGTATCATTTCCAAGATAGTATCTAAAGGTATATTAGGAAGGAATGATAAGAGGAAAAGTTGTTCTAACTTCCCAGAGTATAATATCCACCCAAATTTCTGATTATTTTTGTCAAAAAACATAATATATCATAGGATACCCAAATGAGGCTCTAAATTAGGAAAGAACCATTAGCAAAGGTCTTCCATATGCACTTTTAATGTTATCCTACTTACTATGTTTACATAGGTGTTAAAAATTTCTAAGCTAGAATATTAGCATTAGAAGGGTTGGTAGATATTTCCTTGATCCTATGAATAGAAATATCTTCTACTTGGTGGGATGGTCATTTGCTTTTTTAAATGATCTCTTCTCATTTCTTCCATTTTTTGTTTTTTTACAAAAAAATATAGAAATACAGAGAGAAAAAATCTCCATTCTCACATGAGTGAAAATATTACAAGTGACACTTAGGTTACCCATTTCTTTACATACCTTTCTTCTAATATTGGTTAAATATATCTATCCAATATTAGTGGTTTCTATCCTAAAGTTCATAAGATGAGATACCAACCTAGGAATGCATTGATAATAAGGTGTTGCCTAAGATCTAGACTAGTTTAGGCAAGTAATACTTTTCTTCCTTCTAACTCTATGGTCTAATCTATGAGGTTGTCTAAGATAGACCTTGTTGATGGTGTAGTCACAAAATTATTATCATAATGAAGGTTCAAAAAATAGATCGATCCAATATACGTTTGATAACTTAGGGAAATGAAGAACAAAAGGGTAGAAAGAAATTATAGACAACCCCAAAGGCAAAGGCTCCAGGAGAAAAAAAGGTTTACATATAAGGAAAATAATGACAAGAACTAAAGTCACTAATTTAGAAGCATGAATTTCATCTACCATATTTTCTACAACCATCTTCACTTTACTTCCAGCTTTTTTTCTTCTGCTCCCATATCTCTTATCTATTTCCTTCTTATTTTTTCTAGTCCCATTTCTTTAAACACCATAACTTATTCTATTATCTCATTTTATCTTAAATAATTATAGCCCTAGCCTTAGGTTCATTAGAGGTTTACCTATTTTATATATTGGGATATCTCACATGTCATCTCCTCTTCATGTTTCCATATCATAATTCATGTCAACATCACCCATCCTTTGGATCCCCTACACTACAAGTGTCATTGTGTTAGCCCATCCTCATTTCAATATCTCTCATAATTCATAACCACTTGATCTATACAATTATCCATATTATTGTGTTAATATAACATTCTTGTCTTCCTTGGTCCATTAGTCACCACATGTACAAATATACTCTTCTCTCTAATAGCATCAAAACTATACAATGGAATCCACCCTATAAAGGAGCACCTCATCCCTAATGTACATAGATCATTCACTCACTTGGTAAAAAGGGAACCTTGAGATAAAATATAGAGAGGAAGTATTAGGAATCATGTAGGAGGTAATAAGGTATATTGATCAAGAGAACATTGGTGGAAAGAGCATTGCCATATGCTACATTAATAATCCATAAATCTTGTCCAGTGAAAAAATAAGCGAGCTATTAGTTGTCAAAGAACTTTTAACATGTAATATGAAAGTTAAGAGCTCAATGGTGGAACAATTCAAGTCCCTTTGGGACCAAGTGTACTAAGATACATTTGATATTTCATAGGTGAATTCCCTTTAAATCGCTTTAATTTTGAGACCTTGCTCTTCAAATATGAGCTAACATACAAGGTAAAACACACTAAAGAACCCCTCATGTAATAAAAAAGTGAAATATATGATTAGGTCAAAAAATAATATGGTAGACATAAAATTGAAGGAAATTTCCTACAAGCAAGGGAGACTCCAATGGTGCATGTTGCCTATGATGCTCTTGGAATAATATTTGAATAATTAAGAAAGGAGATACAAGAATTGTTAAACAAGGAATTTCCTAAGGTATTGTCCTATCAAGGATAAATCCATATATATCATTAATTTCATTGATTAAGAGAAAATCAAAATGGAGGTATCCATAGATAATATTACTTGATGCTTCAAACAAGTTAATTGAACTAGAAATCCAATTAAAGAAATTAAAGTAGGACTCCAATTTTGAAGACTCCATGCCTAAGGATAAATATTGTATCTAGGATATCTCACTAATTAACCTTGGTACCCCAATATATCACCATAAATATAGCATCTAGGCTACTACCTTCTAATTCCAATAAATTAACTACAGAAATATGGATTTTGTAAACTAGGGGAAAAAATTGTAAAAAAACAAAAGTTCAAAAATTTGATAAAACATGGTTGTCTCCAAGGTGGTAAAATTTTCTCAAAGTGTCAATTGGCTCTAAAGTGATCTAGTTATAAAGTGGATTTATTGTCTTACAAGCATGATTGGCTAGCAAATTACTAGTAAAGTCAAACAATTTGCTCACTTTTTGGAGTGAATCACTTGCATGCTTATAGAGGGATAAAAACTAAAATGTGGATCTTAATGAGAATATTTGGAAAGCAATTTTTATCCTTTACATAATACTCTCTCATTTTAAAAGCCTTCTAATCCTATTAGAGGTATGTAACATTTGGTGGTCCACCATTTTTTTAGATATGCCCCAAAATATTTACTTATACTAGGAGTAATAGTTTCTCAACATAAGTAACTCAAGGGATAAACTTTAACTATAAATAGGATCCATTGTATATATATTTTTTCCATAAAAATTTATAATTACACTTTAGGAAATCCACCTTGTGCTTTGACCTCATGATATTGTTGAGAAATTGGTGATTCCTTATGTATTCCATTAGTGGCACTACCCTCTTGGTTTGCTAATTGTGTAGTTATTGAGGAATTGACCTTTTGTCTATCTTGTCATTGATTAATCAATTTTGTACTTAATGGGATAAAATTGATGGTACTTGAAATTTCATGTGTCATTTTATCACTTACAATTCATCACTATACTTAAAATTTGTATTACATTTACATCTCTCATCCTTAATCTTGTATGTATGTGTATTTTTGGTATTTTACTTTTCATGCAATTAGTGTAGGTTATCCTAGGATTATCTCTATATGGAGAGTGGAAATTCATCCTTAATCTAGAGGTTTGATGGAGCCTTTGACCCTTCCTTCCAAATTTGTTGAAAGTAGAATTGGATCACATTGTTAAAATAGAAGTCAAGAAAAATTCCCTATTCAACACCTACTTTAAGGCTTGTTAGGTTTGAACAACCTCTTTTCATAAATATAAATAGAAATTAAAAAATTCCTCTATTTACCACCTAAGGTTGAATAATTAAATTTTTAACGTTGATATATTTTTAGTATCCATATGTAAATAAAAAATTTGTACAATAGGCACAAACACTACCCAATTCCAAACTTAGGCACCTAGATATGACTTGAACTTAAAAAGAGAAACATTTTTTATGGTTCTACAACAAAATACTCAAATTCCAAGGGTGCAAATTCCAAAAACTCAAAATATAAGGGCCCAAAATTAAAAAATCCTAGGTTTTGAAGTCAAAAGCCCAAATCTCCAAAGTTCAAAATTTGAAGTTATGTTGTATGATGTTCAAAATCCAAATTTTAAAGTGCATAAATTTAATGTTTTAAAAATACAAAGGGTCCAAACATTAACTTGGCTTACATACCTTTATTATTTTATTTAATTAGAACTTTTTTTTTATTTACATGGTGGAATCGATAGCCACCATGAATCTGGGCAGGCTATCCAGCTTTTATGGCCGCCACAATATTCTGCGTTGTTCGCCTCGAAAGCTACCACATAGATCTTTGCGTAGTCTGCCCCTATAACCATCATGCCACAATCATTTTAGACCTTTTACACTACTGAAATCACCAGGAAAGGGAGCACCAGGAAAGGGACAAGCATTCAGTCCGATGAGGCCCGAGATTTGAACCTTGGACCTTCGCCCCCTTATGGGGTTTGGATGAACCAATTGGTCTACACCTCGGACCTAATTAGAACCTTTAATAACCATAAATATAATAAAATCATTTATCATGTCTATCATTCATTCCTTTTATTTTCATATGTAACTAAAAACTATTTATAAACATTGAGAAAGAATAATATTAGATCATTTCTATTTATTAAATGAAACTTTATACTTGAAAAACATTCTCTTACAAAGGATAGATCACCACTATTCATAAATAAAACATAAGCATGAAAATATTCTTTGTAATAGAATTGTATGAGCATCCAATATTGAAGACCAAACTAAAGGCTGAAATGTAAAAATAAAAATTTGAATTTTACAAACCCAATTGATAGGTATATTTTAAATATACCCAAAGTTCTTGACTTGGGTAAAAATCTAATGGAATTTACAACTCTCACCACTAATGTCATTAATATTCTAAAGTTCAAATATGAAAAGGAGTCTAAACTTACCATAATAAAAAAAATTATTTATCACCTCAATAGGAGTATCATGAAAATAAGTAAAACAATGATTGAGTAGATCTTTCTATAGAATATATTTCATTCATCCAAAAAATGGGCAAAGAGTCCCTAGCTAGTTCCATGAAGATAACTGATATAGTATGGTCAATTAGACAAAGTTACCATTGGTCACTCAAGTATTCAATTAACTTAATACACAATATTTTAATTTTTACTATACAAAATTTACAACATAAACTATCTAATGCATTCCATTAAATATTATTTCTAAAGAATATATAAATATAAATTTATATCAAAACTTATTTGACTACTTAAGCTTCCAAATAGATCTATTATAAAATACTTTCTCATGAATATATAGATAAATAATTTCAATTAAAATACGTATTACAATAACATGAACCCAACCATTTTTAGTACAAAAAATTTAACTTTTATTTATAATTTGTACACTAAACAAACATAAACCCTTTCTTGTTTATTCATAATAGAGATAGTTGTAAACTATGGTCATAATATTGAATAATCCTTCAATAGCTCTAGTCATTTTGGCTAAGCATAATAGAGAATAAGGATTTATCATTGTTCCTCCCTCAAAACCCCACAAGTATTCCAAAAATAAAATAATATAGTATTTCTTCTAACCATCTAATTGTTGTAGCTATAAGCATCCAATTTTGATCAACAAATATACAATAAAACTTAAGCAAGCTTTAACTCATCAAAGACATAAAAATCATAACTAAAAAATCAAATTAAAATTCATACAAAATGAACCTAAGTTTCCCATATTAGAATCATTATCCTAGGAAAATTTAGTGCCATAGTTATTTTTATACGTAGACTAGTACTATTGTTCAAATGTTGAACATGATTGTTTCCCTCCAAGCCATCTTGTCAATATCTCCCTTTTGTACTAGCACTAGGTGAGCATTAGCTCTACAATACTTTTGAGGATAATATTATTGCTAAGATAGAAGCAAAATATAAAAAATATATATCTAACTAAATTCATCCATCTATTAACATGATTCCCTATGTCCATCCATCAAGTATGACTAGCACCATCAATCCTATACAAATGTTTTAATGATTAATCATACAACTAACACTTCAACTATAATATAGTTTTCTACCCATGTAAATCTAGTTTTTCTCAATCCAATTAGTTCCTACTAGTCCCTTTCATAGTTCATAATGTTAGGACTATCAAGCATAATCTAATCAAATCAAGGTCTACCAACTATAATCTAATTAGGCATAGACCTAGAAATTTAAAATTAAATAAACCTAATCAACAATACAATGAGTCATCAATCAAATTTTCCAACCAATGAATATTCCAATCAAGAACTTCACCCATCCTTGAAGCTTATAAATTTAGCCCTCTTAGGCAACCTAATGTATGTAGTGAATCATACCCAAATGTTGCCAAAAGTCCTTCTAGTTTTGCATGAATCTTTTGCAGGTGATATCAAGACTATGTCAAAATAGTTATAGGACCAAGGATATACCATCATGACAATAAGTCTCTATGCTTGACCAAGGATCAGGGTTATGCATAGCGGTGAATCATCATAAATTTGTGAATATTAGGATTTTCGAAACTGGAAATTGGTGAAAATGGGGACCCTAGACATCGGTCCATTCGCTCGAAATTTTTGGGATAATTTTTTTTAGGGTCCATTTGCCCCACTAGGATAGTTATTTCATGAAGCATTCCTACCTAACTTTCAACTTCAAATTATTAATAATTTTTTTAATCCTACCAAATTCGCCTCTTATACCACCATTATATATAGCTAACATGACAATAATACTTATACATTTAAAATATTTATTTTCCTTGGTAGCAAGCGATTAAAAGTAGGTGACAGATAATAGGTGATAGAAAAAAATGATAGATAGAAAGTGAGATAGCGGGTAATAAATAATAGGTGATAGATAGTAAATAAAAGATAATAGGAAACAAACAATAGAAAATAGAAAGCAGGTGATAAACAGAAGATAAATTGCAGATAAAAGGTAATCACAGAAGGTGACAAACAAGGGATAACCATAGCAGGTGATAGATAAGAGGTAACCACTAGAAGCTACTGATATCAGGTGATAGATAGGAGGCAAAAGATAAGAGGTGATAACATTATGTGATAAATAAGAGGAAGATGTATGAGGTGATAGACATCATGTAACAGACAAGACGTGATAGACATAGGTAGACCGCAACAGATAAAAAACATATGGTGCCCACCAAAGGTGATAGACATAGGGTGACACACTTATGGCAATCATCATTTGTTGACTTCCATCGGTGTTGGTTATCTTTTGACCTTTTTGCTATCATCTATCAAATTTTTTGGTATACAATTCAAATTTGTTGTTAGATACTTAGTGTTTGTTGTCAAACATCTAGTATTCTTATTAGTCATTCGAATTTTCTATCAAAGGTTTAATTTTTCTGACTATTAATTCTCTTTTACCAGTAATTTTAGCTTTTTAAATATTTTTTTCATGTTCATATGGAAGAAATTTAGGATCTTTGTGCATTGCCTCCCTTCCAATATGTTTTAAATTTTCATGCTTTATTTATTTCCTATCATTGCTTTTTCTCTATCCATTTTTCTCTAAAACATGGACACTCAATAAGGAGGTTTTCCTATTATTTGGGTATCAATCCCAAGCCTGGTTTTGAAATCATTCCTTGACTACATTGGAGAAGATGCAATCACGCTATTAGTATATTTGAGTCACATGGTGAATTTATGGGTGTTAGACGTCCGGTGTTTCTATCTTCCATTCAGATTTGTTATAGACATCTAATATTTCTATCAGAAATCCATAATTGTTATTAAAAATCATTTTTTCCTGACCAGTATTTCTCTTTTACCGCTAATTTTTATTTTTTAAACATGTCCATGTTCATCTTCCCTTTATATAGGTAATATGTCACTTGTTGGCAATGTAAACAATGGAGGCCAATGTTCCAATAAAAATAGTATCATAAAATACTTTCATCATATATTGAAATCCACTCAGCCATCAACATCTACACAAATTCAAGATACAAACTCCTTTTACTTAGTAACCTATTAATTTTGTACACTATTAATTTGGTTCATGGCTTTTGTCAGTGTTTATGTAACTTTTTTTGTTTGAAAAATGAATTCAATTAATTTTTTAATAGAATTTATTTTTTAATCAAAAAATGATATGAAAAATCTTTGTCTACAAAAAACACTATTGACCCTGATATGCCACCACTTGAAAATATTCCCAATAATAAAATGCCCTCACGTGAAAAATTTCCTAATGAAATTCAACAACATGAAGAGATTCTTAAAAATAGCATGCCAAAAAAAAAAAATGATTGTTCTCATACAATCCCTGCTTTTGAGGAATCTTCTTCTAAGAAACATAAACATAGAAATTTAACTACGTGTACTATTGGAAGAACATTTCAGCTTGAATGGTCATCAACATATCTATTTATCGAGCTAGTGCAGCCATAGAATAGTAATGAAGAAGCAAAATAATATAGATGCATAATTTGTAGTTGGAAACTCGAAAAGGATCATAGAATACAGCTTAAGATAGATACAATAGAAAAAAATTATGGAAAATTTTATCAAACGATACAAGAAAATAATGAAAAAATCACAAAAATAGTTAGGTGGAAGGATGCATCAGAATGCGTACATGTTAAATATCCACAAGAATATGACAAAGAAATAAAATAACAACAAGCTCTAATGGAGAAGGGTTGAATAATTCAAGCCCAATTTCTAAAAAATCATAAGAACATATTAGCTTCAAAATTTTTGTAGTTTGTAGTGATATATATTGTTCTTAAAAAGGTAGACCTATGTTTGATTTCATTGACTATAAACATCTATTTCAACTAGTGGATGTGTAAAACCTTCCCAGTGCCTATTGGTCAGATCGAAGTGGTTGGAAATGGTAAAATGTCTCTCATTGGTTAATAAGTAGGACTTAAGAGAGAAAGTAAAACATGCCAAATTTATTTTATTTTTAACTGATGAGGTAACTGCTATTGACAACACATCTTGGATTTGCATGTATGTTTACATATTGAAAAATCATTTAAGACAACCTTATTTACTTGTACTACATAAGATGGTGGAAAATTATAATGTGGAAAATAATTTCAATCTTGTTATAACTAGTTTAAAGGATATAGCAAGAATAAATAATATAAAAATAGCCACTAAGTTAATATGCGTCGAAACTGACTACAAACATCAGTTACCCCATATTTGATCCCTATTCATTGCATGGCTCATAGAATGAACCTTGCATATAAAATTGTGAGCACATTTGAAAATGTAGCAAGAGTGGAAGAACTTGTTTGTGAATTTCATGCTTATTTTTTGTGCAATCCAAAAATATTTTTAAAGTTTCAATAGTTTGCACTAGGAACTACTGAAGGTAAAAAAATGTTAAAATATGTAGATACTAGGTGTATTTCGTTGTATCAATTGGTATATAGAGTTTTCAAAGAATATCCATCCTTGGAAGGGTTTATGTACACAAATCATAGGGTGGTTGATAAGACTGGATATTTTTTATACTGAATGCGTGACTTGGAAACACTTCTCACATTGTGTGGTATTCTTCCAATGTTGGAAGAAATGAATACTTTTATTAAACTTACACAACAAATATCAACTTATATTCTGGATTTTATTAGGATTATAAAACAAATATGTATGCATATTGATATGTTGTACATGTCTACTGAATTTTTTATGGATTCCATGATTGGGAGTTGGAGAATATTAATAAAATTCAATGGTCCCCAAAGCTTTTTGAATTTCAACATCAATAATCATCTTTGTATTAATGTCCACAGAAAGGAGATACCTTTATATCAATTTGATAAGTGACTAGATATAGCTACAAATGTAGTTGAACAAATATCCATAACATACACTAGATTTTATGTAGTTGTACACAGTACAAATATTAAACTAAGAAAAATAGTAAAAACCTTGACAAGAGAAATAAGAGACTATTTTCAAAGAGATGAATTGCTTGAGGCTATAGGTGTGTTAACCCCATTTTTTGAGATCCTAGTATTGAATACAAAATTTTAAGTATTTTTTTCTCAAATACATGGGTACTCTTGTTGACCATTTTACTAAACATGTGGAAATCAATGATATTGAAATCAATGGTGTTCTCAATAGAGAATTGTTGATAAAAAAATCACACAGTTTTGGAATGACAATGGTTGGTCAAGTTTCACGATTGACTAACTATCATGAACCAGGTTCTATTTCATGTTTGTGGAAAAAAAATTGCATCCCAGTAGTGTCTTACAACATATGATGAGTGAATATTTTCATTTATATGAATTATGTCAAATGATGATTTTGGGATATGTGGAAGATGAAAGGGTGTTTAGTGCATTATTATTTGTAAAATCTAAAGTTTAAAATAGGTTGGGTAAAAATTTAGAAAATTGTTTTGAAAGTATATGTGTCAACCTATGAGGTGCAGCAGTATCCTTATGAAAGAGCTTTGGCATGTTAGAAATCTCTAACAGATAGAAGAGGTGTCATGAATACTCATGATGATGAGGATAATGGTAACACTGATCAGATTTTAGAGACACAAAGTTTGGGTATGCATATAGAAGATTTTGTAGAAACTAAAAATTATTTGTTTCAGCTTCCATCATTGTAATAGATGGATGATTTAAAAATTTTAATATATTTCACATTATTTTTTATCAATTTTCTATAGGATATTGAGAATTGACTTTTTATTTTACTAAGACATAGAAATTTATTTCAATATTTATATGTCCATAATTTTTTTGTTTTGATATCATGTTGTTATTATTATATTGTGTCTATTTCCAAAATAAAATATTTTATATCATAGATGTGTTATTGGATTTTTTGTATACGTTCATAAACTTTTTTAAATATCATAGCCCTGTTATTTAATTTTTTATATGTTGATAAAATTATATGTTTAATATTTAAGACTTGTTATTGGATTATCTATCTATGGTATTTAAGTGACTATGATGTTTGATCTTCAAAATTTAGCTAGCTCCTCTACAAAATTTTAGATGAAAATTCTAATTAAAACTGTTGTAAAAACCAATGCAGTAAAAACAATTTTAGTTTAACCAAACTTACCAGACGAAAATGTGATCTGTATAGCCGACTCAACCCTCATTGATGATTGATCAATTTGACGTTGCTCTGAAAACATAAAATATATTTATTAAACTAATTATAATTTTAAATCAATAAAATACATAATTTTAAACAATAGTTTCAAATAGTAAAGTTACCTTTTGAATGTGAGGGTTTATCTACTTCTTGAACCTCACTTGAAACATGTCTAGAAATCAAAGAAGCTAGAGGTATACGCTAAGGAGGTTAGGAATACCTCATACATTTCACAGTTCTTGTTGCACTTAATGGTGTTGATTATGAGTGCATCTTGAAATCTCTAGTTGATTCTTGTATGTGATCCCTTATGGTGTCCTCCTTTCGAGTAGTAGATCGAGCTGCTTTTCTCTACATTCAAGCAAAATTTAGAAAATGAAAATATTAATTGAAAATAAAAAAATCTAGTTTTTTTTTAAATATGATTTTAATTTTTATCTGTATTTCTTAGGCTATGAGACCAATAGTCATAAATCTTGGGTGTAATGCAATTGAAGGTGTAGTATATTTAACATTGTAATATGCTTCATAAAAATGGCAAATAATAAAAATGGTAGATGTTACACATGTACTTTGTTATATTCAAGCATAGAGAAGATCTTATTTAATGAGGTTTGATATGTAGATGCACCATTCAAATCCGGTGCCCAAAATACATTGAACCAAATAGGTCAATACCCAGAACCAGAGTTATGCTTAAGAGGTCAGGCCTAAAATCTATTTATAAAATCAAGGTGAATTATCTCAAAATCCCAATGAATTATCTCGAAATCCTGGTGAATTATCTCAAAATCCTAGTGAATTTTTCCCAAGGATTCATGGTGAATTGCATTCATTTTTCAAAAAAAATTCAAACCGTGGAAATTTTTTCTGTGTTGGGGGTTATGAATATTGGTTTGTAAATTCTAGGAATATATGACAAACTTAAAGGCTTTATGTCAAAAGGAAAAGCTATGTTGATCATTCTATGCCTATAGGATAGTGTTGTTAGGAAAATATATGACGATTGGTCTAAGATGATTGGCTATAGATATGATGGTCAAAAAATGTTGATCGATTGCATATATGCCAATAAAAAAATGATGATCAGGAGCAGATATGTCGATGTGTTGCCACAATGCCAATCGGTTGCATCTATACCGATCAGTTGCTAATGGGACTAAACAAAAGGCCTTAATCTTATTTACAAGTTATCTTACAATATATAAGCATCAAGCTTAGGAGGGAGATATGACAAGTGTCATAAGCTCCACTCCAAGTGTCTTTCAGAAGACACCACTCCAACTCAAACTGAAGACAGGGACAAGTGGCAGAAGACAAATGTCAACCTGTCAATTATAGGCATAGTGCACATTATAACAATAATATTCTAACATTCCCCCTTAATGTGCACTATCCTAAAAAGATAAATCAACATTAGATAACATTCCCCCTTAATGTTGACTTCTTTTACATAGATATAGCAAATTGCTAAACTCAGAAAACTTGTCTTTCCCAAGTGACTTGGTGAAGATGCTCTGCCACTTGATATTGAGTTGGTACATATTCCATGTGTATAATGTCTTCTTGGACCATTTCTCTAATGAAGTGATGATGGATCTCAATGTGCTTTGTTCTAGCATGGAAAACTGGATTCTTGGTCATCTTGATGGTACTTTGATTGTCACAGTATATATATGTTGGACCATGTATGAATAGCCCAATATCCTGAATTAATTGCCTCAACCATATTGCCTCCTTAGTTGCCTCAACTACTGCTCTATATTCTGCTTCTGTTGAAGATAGTGAAACTGTGTGCTGCTTCTTTGTGCTCCATGAAATAGAGCCTTGGCCTAATTGAAAGCAATAACCTGATGTAGATCTTCTGGTTTCAGGACAACTGGCCCAATCTGAATCTGTGTATCCAATCAAAGAAAAATTATCACTTGATTTATACATAAGGCCATGATGGGGTGTGGTTTTTAGGAATCTCACAATCCTCTTAGCTGCTATCCAATGGCTCTTCTTAGGGTCCTGCATGAATCTGGAAATAAGGCCAACTGAATAGCAAATATCTGGTCTAGTTGAAGTTAAGTAGATCAAACTTCCAACTAGTTGCTTGTAAAGTGTACCATCAACCCTTTCTTCTTCATCATTATTTAGCAATTTCAATCTAGTTTCCATGGGAGTTAGAGAGGGCTTACACTCCTCCATGCGAAACCTCTCCAAAATAGATTGAATGTACTTAGCCTCGTGAGATAAAAATCTTACCAGGTTGTTGCCATACCTCTATTCCTAAGCAATAGTGGAGGAGGCCTAAATCTGTCATCTCAAAGTTTTTGCATAAGTCCTCTTTGAGCAACCTTATTCCTTCTATGTCATCACCTGTAATGAGAAGATCATCCACATACAATGTAATCAAAATGATGCGGTTCCTCCAATGTTTCACATAGAGAGTAGATTCTGCTGCAGATCTAGTGAAACCAAGGTTGAGAAAATAGGAGTCAATCTTTGCATACCAAGCTCGGGGTGCTTGCTTCAACCCATATAGAGCTTTCTTTAATCTGAGGACTTTGTTGTTTTGGCCTTCAACTGTGTACCCTGGTGGTTGTTTCACATACACTTCCTCCTTCAAATGACCATTGAGAAATGCACTTTTGACATCCATTTGATATATTGGCCAATGTTTTTGAGCTGCCATAGCAATAACTGTCCTGATTGTAGTCATCTTAGCCACAGGAGCAAAGGTCTCCTCATAATCAATTCCTTCTTGTTGCTTATAGCCTTGAGCTACTAGGCGAGCCTTATAGCGATCTAGTGAGCCATCCGCTTTATATTTTGCTTTGTATACCCATTTTGTGCCTATGGTATATTTTCCTTTGGGTAAATCAACTAACTCCCAAGTGTGATTCCTTTCAATGGAATCCAATTCCTGATCCATGGCATGAACCCATTTAGGATCATCAAGTGCTTCTTTGACATTAGAAGGTTCAGGTTGGCTAAGGACTTTGGCCATTAGGGCATAATTCACTTGGTGTCTTAGGGCTGAAGGCCTTTTACCTGTATAGGTGGGCAAATGATTTTGGGCTTCATCTATTGTGGCTTGAACCCACTTGGGTAAAGGATTGGATGATGTTACTTGATCATTAGGAGGAGGAGATGGAGGACATGGATCATTTGTAGGAAGTTCTTCTTGTGGATGAATTTCTTGATTTATGAGTGAAGGAGAAGGACTAGATGATATTGTATGCATGAATGGAGCAACTATTTCATTAGTTATTTCTAAAGTGGGTGTTTTAGGAGGATTAGATGGGGGATACTCATGAAAGGTAACATCCCTAGATAAAATGATTTTCTTGGAAATAGGCTCATATAATTTATATGCATTGGCACTATCACTATAGCCAACAAAGATGCATTTTTGGCTCTTATCATCAAACTTCTTCCTTTTCTTATGAGGAATATGAGCATAGGCATCACATCCAAATATTCTCAAATGGCCCACATAGGGCGTCCTTCCACTCCATGCTTCTTCGGGTGTTCTTTCATGTAAGGCCTTTGTGTATGACCTATTAGTCAAGTATGCAACAGTAAGAACAACTTCTCCCCAAAATGAGTTAGGTAATATAGCAAGCATGTAACATTGATTTTGCCCTATTTGTGATTGTTTGATTCATCCTCTCAGCAACTCCATTTTGTTGCGGGGTATAAGGGGTTGTGAATTGCCTCCTTATCCCATGATACTTACAAAAATTAAAGAATTCATTAGAGACATATTCTCCACCATTATCTGATCTTAAGGTGGAGATTTGATAGCCACTTTCTCTTTCAACAAGTGCCATGAATTCTTTGAACTTATCAAGGGCTTGCCACTTATATTGAATTAGGTAGATCCATACCTTTCTGCTGTAATCATCAATGAAAGTGATGTAGTATTTAGCCCCAGTATAAGATTGAACAGACATTGGCCCACAAATGTCTGAATGAATTAATTGCAAAGGTCTATTGGCTCTCCATGCTTTTCCTATTTCAAATGGTTGCCTATGGTGTTTGGCTATTACACATGGCTCACAAAAACATTTTGACTCCTTAAGATGTGGAAGTCCTTTAACTAATCCTTTTGTAGCCATCATTTGAAGATTATTAAAATTTAAATGTCCCAATATTTCATGCCACATGTACTCCAAAGAGAAAGTAGTTGTTGTATGCAAAGATGTTTGTGTTATAGATTTTGTAAGGAGGTAGTAAACACCATCCTTTTTCACTCCCATGGCCTTGACATTGCCATTGGGTTCCTTAATGTAGCATTTTTCTTTTTCAAAATAGACATTATAGCCCTTATCCGTAAGTTGTCCAATAGAAAGAAGACTCCTTTTAAGACCAGGCACATACAAAACATCTGTTGCAGGAACATTATTACCATCATGCAAAGTAAGTGGTGCCTCCCCAACACCTTCAATGGGTAGAGCACTTTCATCACCAAAAGTAATGAATTGATTTGATGTGGGCTGAACCTTGGTCAACCAATCTTGCCTTCCTGTCATGTGCTTTGCTGCTCCAGAATCAATATACCAACATTCTTTATCTTCAACATTAACTTGGTTGGCTGCATACAATGTGTTCATATTATTATTTTGTGGTTCTCCCTGTTCTCTTTGCCTTTGATAGCAATTAGCAATATTATGATTCCATTTTCCACAATATTCACATCCTTGTTGATTGTTGTTTTGACCCCCTTGAGGTCTTGTTTGCCATCTTTGTTGCTACTGGTATTGCTGCTATTGGTACTGTTGTTGACGTGGCTGCTGCTGGTACTGTTGATTTGGCTGCTATTGGTACTGTGTGTATCTCTGATGTTGTCTACCCCTTTGATTCTGATTATTCTGATTTTGACCCTTGTTTTGTTTAGGCTGTAAAGTTGCCTTGGTGGCAAAAGCTGCTGATGTGGCTTCAATTTCTTCATCTTTGATTAGGGCTTGCTCATGCTTCTTAAGTAGGATCTCAATATCCTCAAGTGTTGAATTCATTGTTTTACCACTCAAGTCTAACATGGTAGCATAGGAGTGAAACTTTGAAGGAAGACCATGCAACATTATTGGAATTAACTCATTATCATCTAGGGTTTTACCAGTAGACTAAGAAATCATTTTTAATAGACTTCACTTCCATAAGATAATCGGTAAGTGAGCCTTTCATACATAGATTGTGCAATTTTTGTTTGAGATACAAAATATTATCTTGACTTGGCCTATCAAACAATCTATTGAGAGCATCCCATGCTTGTTTAGGTGTTTTTGCAGCCCTTACAGTTTCTCCGCATTGAATTCCTGTAGCTAGCTTGATTAAACTTAAAGCTATGTTGGAATTCTTCTCAAATTGTGCTTTTTCTTTAGGGTCTGTAGGTGCAGTGAGTGGGTCTTCATTAGCCTGCCTATCTCTCACAAAGTCCCACATGTCATTCATCATCAATATTGACTCCATCTCATACTTCCAATTTGCAAAAGTTTGTGCTCCTTCAAGTTTCTTTGTAAGTCCACTTAATAGATTTGTAGTAGCCATGATTTAGAAAAGGATCAAAAGAAAAGGGAGCTCAACAAAGGATGAAGTAAGAACGACAAATGCCAAATTAGAGCCCTCAAAAAAATCTAGGGTACACCGCTGAAGATCCAGAGGAGGGTTCGCCTAGTTTTTCCACTCTGAATCTTCAAGAGATTCCAACAGTGGGAGGGTTAAGTTGAACATAAGTGCCTTTTTCTATCCAAAGAGAGTAAGAATTAGAATTTTGCCAGACCTTTATACCAAACTTCTCAATATACCCGCCCTTACGTGAGGGAGACTGTAAGTATTTGAGCAGTTGATACGTGGAACATAGGCGATTCTGAAAGGGAATAACCTGCCAGACCTTTATACCAAACTACTCAATATACCCGCCCTTACGTGAGGGAGACTATAAGTATTTGAGCAGTTGATACGTGGAACATAGGCGGTTATAAAAGTGTGATGCTTGCTTTTTGTAGAATTATTACAATAAATGTGCCAATGTATTATTGTTGAAAATGCCTGTATGTGTTTGCTTGCTTGTATATGGCTTAGTGTCAAGTGTGTATGAACTACACTTGATTACAATTATAAAACCCAAAGTTATGCAAGGGTAATAACAAGCATAAAATGTAGACAAAGCCCAAAATAGAAGATGCAAGCAACAAACACCTAGTGGCCAAGAGAGTGCCACAAAATGAATCCACCGACAAGGGACAAGGGGTCCTAAATCACCCCTTAAGTTGATGATTTGTATTGAAAAACTTGGCTAAAAAACAAATTAGCCCCAAATGTGCTTCCAAAATGATGAGACAATATCAATGTCTCCTTTTACAAGATTGCCCCCAAATTCAATAAATGACTTGGCATAATGTCCTCCCAAAGACTTAGAAATTGACTCCTCACAATTTTTACCAAATTATCAACCAAGAGTGTCGGATGCAACCGAAAATGCACTCTGTTTACAATATAAAACTTCAAGTCAAAATTCAGTTGAGTAAAAGGTCTCAAAACTGAAAAATAATTGCACCAATGGATCCCCCTCGAAATTCTCTTTCCAACGACTATAAATAAGCCTATAGTCGGATACAATTTGATGCTTCAAAAATGGCAAAAACAATGACCTTCAAAAAAATGTGCAACTCCGGGACATTCCCAAATGGTCACCCATCCGAGTTGTGCTCTACAAAATATGCTTGACTTGGGAGTTTTACAAAAAATTGTTATAAAAAAAAACATCCTCCTTAAATATAATAACAAGTGCAGGTTTCTTTAATCAAGCAAAATATATGGGCATGAAAAAATTGAATGTCTCCAAAATATTTAGAGTTAAAATATTTGTAGATTAAGTCTGCTCCTTTGGCGATGAAGATAAAGAAGAAATATACAAAGCAGAAAGCAAGGAAATCGATGGGAGGAAAGGCTCCCAAGAAGCAGCTAGCCACCAAAGCTGCCCGAAAGTCCACTCCCACCACCAACGGCATGAAGAAACCTCACAAATACCACCCTGGAACTTATCGCCATGGCGATCTACGAGGAGGAAGCCATCGATCGCCTAATGAAAGATTTGCCAAGCCTGCACTTTCATGACCCTCGACGGATCCCTCACCTTCATGAAAATCATGCATTGGAACCTAGAGTCCATGAAGTTTCACCTCACGCTCGGAAACCCTGTCGACATCCACTCTATATTTTGTCACTCTCTCTCCACATCAAATCTCAAGATTGTATAGCCGTCATGTATACCATGCATTTCTCAAGTATCCGCCTTCAAATACTGGAGTTTAGAAGACAAAATAAAGCAAATCCATATCTATTGAGATGGATGCCTGTGATGAATTTACTTTTGCGTTCATATAGCACCCACTTCCCTTCCAACGATTATTTTTACTGGAGAAAAGAGCCGAAACCGACCTTGCCTTTGCCTGTTTTTTTTATTTAAACAAAAATGAACATTACAGCCCATTCTCCTCCTCGAAGTTTCTATCTCAGCATTCCTCACCAATAAATTTCTTCAAGTGTTTCCAAAACTGCCTCCCCAAGCTTCTCCGCCACCAGCATCAAAATCGCATCAGGAGCATTCAAAATCGCATTGTAGTCGCCATTGCTGATTTTTGCGCTTCAAACGGCATGGAGGAGATTACGTAGCATCAAAAATGCATCAGGCACACGGACTAAACACGTTGTTGTTATCTCCCGTGTTCACGGATTCGATCACAAACAGCAAAGGGAAATATTAAAAACACACCGTAAAGGCAACAATAAACACAAAATATTAAAATTAGAATAGCGCGACCTCGCCTGCAGTGCCTCTTTCCTTCCTTCCAAATCGAAGCTAGATCCAACCCTCACTAGAAAATGAAAACACTCATTAAGTAGTCTTATATCAATCTTATTAAGCAGCAAACACTCATTGGGTACTTAGGGTTTCTATCGATGGGCTTTTTTTTTTTAGATCAGGCAGGGAATGCTACAGACTCAGATATTCATGAAAGAATGGAGAATCTATAGCAAGACAATGCAGTCAAATGACAAGACCGGCCTACAGAGGCTTTCCAGCTCTTTCTTGAATACGATGGCTGCGAGAAGAATTTCCTCTGTTTCTCATTCACAAGATCACTTAGCAAGTGAAGAGGATACTTTGGAGAGAAAAAAATCAATCCTAAAAAATCTCAAACTTAGTTCCTAAGGCGGATCTCACCACTCTGATACCAGATGATGGGACTGAACAAAAGTCCTTAATCTTATTTACAGGTTATCTTACAATATATAAGCATCAATCTTAGGAGGGAGATATGACAAGTGTCATAAGCTCCACTCCAAGTGTCTTTCAGAAGACACCTCTCCAACTCAAACTGAAGATAGGGACAAGTGGCAGAAGACAAATGTCAACCTATCAATTATAGGCATAGTGCACATTATAACAATAATATTCTAACAGTTGCAACTATGTCGATGTGTTGCAACAATGTTTATTAGTTGCAGCTATGACGATGTGTTATAGCTATGTTGATCGGTTGCAAAAATATCGATCGATTTTAGGAATGTCGATCAGTTGCAGGAATGTTGATCGGTCACAACAATATCGATCAGTTGTAGAAATTATGACCAATTGCAATAATGTTGATCGGTTATAGGAATGTCGATTGGTTGCATAAATATTGATTGGTTGCAACAATACCAATCGATTGCAGGAATATTAATCAATTGCAACAATATTGATCGATTGCAAAAATATCGATCAGTTGTAACAATGTCGATCGATTACAGAAATATCGATCGGTTGCAACAATGTCGATCGATTGTAAAAATATCAATAGGTTGCAACAATATTGATCAGTTGTAGGAATTTCGGTCGGTTGCAAAAATGTTGATCAATTACAAAAATGTTGATCAATTGCAAAAAAATTGATTAGTTGCATAAATATCAATCAGTTGCAACAATACTGATCGGTTGCAAGAATGTTGATCAATTGCAATAATGTTGATTGGTTGCACCAATGACGATTGGTTGCAAAAATGGTGATTGGTTGCAACAATGTTGATCGGTTGCAGGAATGACGATCGATTGCAACAATTTTGATCGATTGCAATAATGTTGATTGATTGCAGCAAAGACAATCAGGTGCAACAATTTCAATGGGTTGCAAGCATGTCGATCAGTTGCAACAATATTGATGCTTTGCATTTATGACAAACATATGCAGCATGGTGATCGATTACATGGTGATTAGATGCAAGTAAATTGATTGATTACAACAACACCAATCGATTGTAAGTTGTGTTGATGGGATGCAAGAATGATGATTGGATGCAGCAAAGTCGATCGATTACAGAATAGATGATCGGTTGCAACACACCCAATCGATTGCATCACACCCGATCATTTGCATTGATGATGCAGTGCATCTGTGCCATGTGTCACCCATCCGTGAAACAATTACATGCAAATATTACATGTCAACCATCCATGAACTAATTGCATGCATAAAAGTCTATATAAAGGCATAAACAGTCATTTTTTAACCTTTTCTAATGTAGTTTTAACCATTTTCCTCTCGTTTTAATGCATTTTTAACTCTTTTCTTCTCATTTTAACGCAATTTTAACCATTTACCTTAATTTTTAACAAAGTTTTAATCCTATTTGAATCCTTTTCTGATACTTTTCATCACATTTCGAATACCTTCAACCATATCTTGTTATCCATATTCTTGAATCTTTCATACACAACAAAATAACCCTATTGCATCCCCTCTCACCCTTGGAATTTCAAATTTTAATTTCAAAAACCTTGTTTACCCCCTAATTTCTAAAATTTTATCAACATCGAGTTACGACATGTCATGGATAATGGACTCTGGTATTTGGGGTCTAGTTTTGATACCAGAGTTCAACATGGACACTAAACTACTAGAGAAGATAATTGAAGGTTACAACATTGATCCAGGTAAGGTACATATTGTCATTGACAACAAAAAAATACTTTTTCTTTCACAGCCTCTAACGTTGCCAGATTGACAGCATTGCCCCACACTGGGTGTGATCCAATAACATCCAAATTCACATAAATTGATGAGGATAAACTCTACCTGGAGATTGCCTTCAAAGTGCAACCAAAATATTTTCAAGGTATAATTACATTTTTTTATTTAATTGAATTTAAATTCTAGTGTCTACAATTACTGATTTTGTTTTTTTGCAATTACGACAACCAAGTCCAAAAGGGGTTTGATTGTACCAGCTATTGAGAACAAATTTCTTTGGGTATGTTGCAAATTCTTCCTTTCCAAACTCCTTGCATAAATAGCACATGTTGACCAGGCACATCCCCCTCTTGAGAAGATTCTCGATCGAGAGGATTTTGTTTTTCACAGCCAACCAATAGAAAATGTTAATCTTCGATGTTAATTTTTTAACCAAATTTGATTTGCAAGAAAAAAATCTTCCTCCACTGAGCTAAGAGTAACATAGGTAGATTTAACTGAATAGGACCCATCTGAATCCTCCATCCACATAAATCTATCATCTTTTAAAACATTACATACCACAATAAGCCTTAGCTCCACCAATAAAGTGCACCACAATCTTACATCTGCATCGGCGACTAGCTTTGGAAGGGAGGGAGACCAAAATCTATGTCCATCTTGGATAGTAATAAAGTCTACCACCTTTTCAAGCCCATGGGTTCTAGAATGAGCAAAAAGGGAGGCGAACTACGGATCATCCCCTAAGGGAGTTTCCCTAGCCCAAATGTCATCCCAAAAATTAACCGCCTTACCACTTCCAATAATCCAACTGCAGCAAGACTTGAGGAACCTACGATATTTGATGAGGCTATTCCACAAGGTCAACCCTCCACTGGGAAGGAAATTTTCTAAAAAGGAATCAAAGTTATATTTAGCCTTAAGAAAATTACACCAAATAATTTTAGAATTCATAGCAACTTTCCACCCAAGTTTCACCACAAGAGCTTTGTTCATCACAATCACATTTTTTAGATTGAGACCCCCTTGCCTCTTCCTCTTACAAATCTACTCTTCAAATTAGGGTCCGCCCATAGGAATAATTTGCAAATGCTATCCAGTTTGGCGGCCACCTTAGAAGGTAAATGAAAGAGAGATAAAAAATATATGGGGATGCTCTTTAAGGTGCTTTGGACCAGCAACACCTTCTCTGCTTGACTAAGTAATGTCTCTTTCCAAGATGCTAATTTGTGTTGGACTCTTTCAACAAATGGGGTCTAAAACTCATCCTTAATGTAGCCAACAAAAAGGAGGAGCCCCAAGTAAGTGGTTGGGAGAGAATAAATGCAACAATTTAAAATATTAGCTATTCTCCTTTGTTGGGTCTCCATAGTATTAACAAAATAAATGAAGATTTTTTCAAAATTTATCTACTATCTAGCAGCCTTATCGTAGCTTACCAAAATGGACTTCACATACCTTGCATGAACACCAATGCCTCACAAGAGAGGAGGGTGTCATTAGCAAACTACTAGTGAGATATCGATGGGCAGAGGAGAGTTGGTCTTAGACCAAAATCAAAGCTCTGATGGGAAATCGAATGACCAAGTGCCTCTACCATGAGAATGAAAAGGAATGGAGATAGAGGGTCACCCTGGTGCAAACCATAGCATGACTGAAAGAACCCTTCTTGATATCCATTAACTAGGATAGAGAAGTAGACATAAGAAATGTAAGCCTCTATGAGCCCTACCCATATTTCACTAAAAAAAAACTTCCTCAGGATGCAGAATAAAAATTGCCATGAGATCCTATTGTAAGCCTTGCTTACATCTAACTTGAGGAATAATGTTGCCTGCTTGCTCTTTTTAACTGAGTGGAGGAGTTCGTGTACCACAATCACTGCATCTAAACTTTGTTTTCCAAGGACAAAGGTGCATTATGCACTATCCATGTGAAGAGGCAAGATAACTTTCAATCTGTTGGCTAAGGCTTTAGAAAGAATCTTATAGATAGTTTTGCACAAGCTTATAGGCCAAAAATAATTGAAATAGGACACATTGTCTTTCTTTAGCACCAGGGCCGATAACATCGAATTTACTAATTTAGAGATGACCATCAAATCTTGATAGTATCGAACTGTTGCACAAACGTTCGAGCCATAGATATGCCAATACTTATAGAAGAACCCCAAAGGGAAACCATCACAATAATTTTCCTTAAGAGGGCTCATAGAATTTAATGCATTAAAAATTTCTTCATCTGAAAAAGTAGTAACTAGCCCCTCATTCATATCCTTTGTTACTAGGCACGGGATTGCCTCTAGCATGAAATTCTCATCATCGATTACCCTTGTCAAGGTTAAGCACAAAAGGGAGGAGAAGAACTCCATAGCCTCCTCCCTTATTCGAAAGATATCCAAATTCAAGCTGCCATCACTAATCTTAATTTCCTTTATGCAATTACGGCTCCTTCGACGAAGGGTGGAGGTTTAAAAAAATTGAGAGTTACGGTCCCCTTCCTTAAGCTAGATTTCCTAATATTTCTAATTCTAGTGGGTCTCTTCTCTGGCTTGAATATTATGAAGCTCTGCAAGCAAATATCACTCCTCCAAGAGAAACTCTATTGAACATCCCTATGTTTCCAATTTGCATTCAATCTCCGTAATCTGCCCACAAATCCTTTATTTCTTTCTCAAAATGTTACCAAATGAAAACATATTCCAAACCTTAATATTGGACCTTAGTATTTTAAGCTTATTGGATAGTCTTTCCATATCCACACTGTTAACCTCCTCCAAACACCAATCCAGTAAAGAGGCATCAAAACCAAGATACGAGCACCACATCATTTAAAAATGAACCTCCAACCACAAAGGGTTATGGTCTGAACCAATCCAGGTAAGAGTGGATAAAATGGCCGCACAAAAGAGATGGAGACAGTAGTTGGACATAAAAACTTTGTCTAATTTGTTGATAATCAAATTATCCCCAGCCCTTCTATTACTCCACATGAACTTTGAGCACCTTAAGTCTAAATAATCCCTCTATGTACATAATGTAGTTTGGAAACACTCTAGATTTAAGTCTAAATAATCCCTCTGTGTACATAATGTGAGTGAGGCTTTCGGTTCTGTCGGTGGTCTTTTATTTTTTTGGGACCCTTCAAGTTTGATGGCCATGTGGTTTCATCCTATTCAAGGGAAATAAAAATTATTTTCTAGTGTAAGACAACCCACAGAGTTTTTGTGTCCAAATTGTCCCCAGAGGGATTTTTATTTTCTAAGTGAAACCAAAAACACTTTTTTGAGGAGTTATTTAGCCCTCTCATGTTCCACGAGCACAACTTCATTAAGATCAAAATGAGAGTTTCTTGCTCAACCCTCTGGAGAGTGAAGGTTTAAAGCTATCAAGCTTTAGATACTTATCTTCATTCTCCTCTTCAACAACAAGCCTTGCTTGCCCACCATTGGCCAAAGCCTCCTTCATTTATTTCTTTTTGTCAACTTTGCTAGGGGGCCTACCCAAATATTTGGACAGGCCAAGGTCCAAACCCTTCTTACATTGACTTCTTGTCTTTGGGCTCAGGTTGCCCTTTTCAAAAATTACTTTAGGAGAGCCCATTGGACTACCAAAACCACTCAAATGCATCGAGAAGGAATCCTTCAAGGAAGTGCAAACCACCTTGGGAGTAGAAACCACATTCTCCATTGTCATGTCCAGAGCCTCTGTGGCCTCCATTTTGAGACAAAAAAATGAGATAACCAGAGGTAAAGGCGATACTGCCTTCTCAGGATGGAGAACCACCTCCAAGTGAGGAGTGGGAGTAGAAGCTTTCGATGATGAGGAGACAGCATCAGGTCTTACCAGATCAACTTTGACCACATTTCCCATAGGGGATAGGTTTATTCTCATAGACCATTGGTTGAACCCAGTAACCCAAGTGGGAAACCAATTCAACCAACTTAGGGAGCTCCTTCTCCAAATACACCATTACACACATACAAAAAAATTGGCATCTATCTGCTAACAGAGAGAGATTCAAAGGAGACGAAGTCTCCTAAAGCAGAAGCCACCACTTTGAACATATTCTCATGCCATAGGAAGGTTGGAAATTCTAGGAGCCACACCCAAATGGGAACGATATTGACCTTTTATGAGGTAGGGTTAAAATTAGAGCCCCAATGATGCAAGAACAGGCCATGCTTGCCAAAGAACCAGGGATCCCCATCGAGAATTTTTAGGAAATTAGCTTTAGAGGAGATCCATATTAAGAAGAAATTATGAGGAAGGGAAGCCAAGGAAAGGGAACTCCTGGGCTTCCACCGTGATAGCGCCCAATGCTTGAGGACCTCAAGGTCCGATATACCTATCAAGAAATTTCCCACCAAATCAAAAGATACCTTATCCAGAATAGAATTCATGACAGAATTAGGAATTCAAATTTAGAAGGACTCTGCCTCCACAAAATAGGGCTCCAAATTGTCTCAGGCTTCATGACCAACAAGATCTTCCTCAAATGAGATCTTGGATCCAAACTTAACCCCCTCCATATTGCTTAATTTTCCTATGACCCAAGAAGAGAGAAAACCCAAGATTCCAAGAGGACCAGACCCCAAATGTGGTCCCTCATTAAACTCGATGGGTGAAAACTCATAGCCACCTTCGCCATTGTACCATATACTTACCAAAAATAAGCACCCTCGATAGCCACCAAATATGCCAAATAAACAACGCTATAAAACACTATTAATGAACAAAATTTAATGATTTAGTTTGAGTAACTAGTTTTTTCTCAAAAACTTCTATCAACAAATCCTTATATGTGTTGTCATAAACATAATTTGAGTATGCTTGAAGCATTCAAACTAGTAAATAAGATGATCCTACTTGTGAAATTGTATGTCTTACATGTAAATTTTAAAGTCATTAACATAATGAAAAACCACTATATAAAATTATAAAATGTAATTGATTTTATTTTTCATCTGTATATATTATTAAGGGGTAAATGTTCCTTCTATGATTTTGTTATTGTCAAGGAATTCTATAATCAAGTATGAGAAAGGGATAAAGGAGAGGTAATTTTTTCTCTATAAAATTATATATCAAATTATTTTTCACTAATACAATGATGCATGATGTATGCACATATTTATATTGCATCCTTATTAAGGAGATACAATAATAATAAAGCCTATGTTTAATGAATGACTCATTAAGATTCATTTAGAATTCAAATATAGAAAAGTAATTAAATTAACATACCGGTTTTTGTTTAAAATCATATAAGTAGTTTTCAACTATAGGCATGTCATGTTCACAATATAATTTATTCATAAAATATATAAAATGCATATGAAAAAATTGTATTTGATGATAATTACCATAAAATTATCATAAAATATAGTCCAAATACATAATAAGTGAGCATTACAATTGGTGAATTATGATGATTGTAATTTGCTACAAATATATTTGTTATAGAAATACCTATATCTTGCATGAAATTCACTATATAATTCTTATAATTTAATTAAAATTTATTAAAAACTTAGAACCATGCTTGATACATATGTTAAATGATATTTAATATAAATTTCCCTTAGATGAACAATAATTCTCTACATTTAATACCATATGTGCTCTAATGATCAAATACTTTATTTTTCTCATACCAAAATAGAGTACTTGGAGTTGTATGTGCATATTACTTCCATCAAAGTTGAATCTCAAATAAAAAATAGGGATAAAGGAAAAATCATCTTTTCTTCACTATTCTTGAGTAAAAAAAAATATTATCAAAGTTGGAAATAAGAGGGAACTACTTCCTTTATATCCAATGATATTACTTATAGAAACCCTCTACCTCATATTGATGGTCAAGATGTGATTTCCATGGGATGAAATTGAAACACAAGAATCACTTAGAACCATGCTTGCTAATATATTAATAAATAATCAAATATCATACTATATCATACAAGCTAGAATATTTCATATTTTATACTATGCATACATATTTATTCTCAACAAGTTCGCTCCATCTAGAGTTAAATATAGTATGTGGGTTTGTGTATGTTTATTTCTTCCATTATAATAAGCATATAAATAGAAACGGATAGAGAAGTGGTAATACTTTTTCCATCATTACCAAGTAGGGACCTTTTTTTCAAATTCAAAAAAGGTAATATAGATGGTCATTATTTCTTAAGATAATGTTACTTAGGATAATACGTCGACCTTAAATGATAATAACCTTGTCATTAAATATAATTTAAGGATATTTATCACATATCACCATTCTAGATATTGATCACTTAAAGCCATTCTTGCTAACTATATTAAGAATTAATGAGTATCATATTCCATCATGAATGTAATAATATTTTATCTTATATACCACACATGCATTTAATATTTTTCATGTTAATTAAACTTAGTACAAAAAGGAGTATTCATAGTTGTCCATCCATATTAATTTAATCTATGTTGAACTAAAAATCACATACTCATGAACAAATGAACACCTTTTTTCTATTGCTCTCTAGTAAATATTTTTATGACTCAAGTTAGAAAAAGGGGTAAGGGAAAATATTTTTTTCAACAAGAATGTTATATATGCATGATATATTGTCACTTTTATATCTAACTATCATGGTAGCTTTGTAACTTAATTAATTCATGAACCATATAGAATACACATATAAATAATATATTTACCTTACCAGACTTGTTCTTGCATAAATAGCACCTGTTGACCAGGCACATCCCCTTTTCATCTCATTTTAACACAATTTTAACCATTTACCTTAAGTTTTAACGGATTTTTAATCCTATTTGAATCCTTTTATGATACTTTTAATCAGGTTTTGAATACCTTCAACCGTATCTTCTGATCCATATTCTTGAATCTCTCATACACAACAAAATAACCCTATGGCATCCCCTATCACCCTTGGAATTTCAAAAACCTTGTTTGCCCCCTAATTTCTAAAATTTTATCATCAAGTTACGACATGTCATGGGTAACGGACTTTGGTCTTTGGGGTCTAGTTTCGATACCACAATTCGACATGGATACTAAACTACTGGAGAAGATAATTGTAGGTTACAAAATTGATTTGGGTAAGGTACATGTTATCATTGACAACAAAAAAGTTATTTTTTCTTTTGCAGCCTCTGACGTTGCCAGATTGACAACATTACCCCACACTGATTGTGATCCAATCACATCCAAATTCTCATTAAGTGATGAGGATAAACTCTACATGGAGATCACCTTCAAAGTGTAGCTAGAATATTTTCAAGGTATAATTGTATTTTTTTATTTAATTGAATTTAAATTCTAGTATCTACAATTACTGATTTTGTTTTTTGCAATTACGACCACCAAGTCTAGAAGGGGTTTGATTGTACCAGCTATTGAGAATAAATTTCTTTGGGTATGTTGTAAATTCTTTTTTTCCATACTTGTTTGGCAAGGAAGACCGATAGAAATTCTGATGTGGGCCTTAGCATATTTGGTTCATTGTATTAAACACCAATAATTCAACTGGTCCACCTATATCTTACATTGGACCATAATGGTGTTGGAAATTTTGGGTACTTTGGGTATATTGCCTTTGCTCAAGTGTATAAGTTGTCATTGATGTCAAGAAGCTTTTGAAGGAATTTGATTTGATGTCAAATAATTTGTTTTGATGAAGGTTACAGCATGACAGTTTCAAAGGTTTTTTGCAAACCCCAAGCCGACAGGTTCGAGAGAAAGAGCTCACAAAGAAAAGTGTTGCGATTTCATGACAATTTGCAAGAGGGATTGTACAGACAAAAAAGTGTCACGATTTCACGATAGGTTCGAGAGAAAAGAGCTTGCAGTGAAAAAGTGTTGCAATATCGTGACATGTTGGGTTTTCATGACCCGAAGAAAAGAAAAGTGCTAAGGAGAAAAAGTGTCACGATTTCACGACAAGTCAGAAGACAAAGTGGAAGCAAGATAAAGTGTCGCAATTTCGTGACATGCTACAGAACTCGAAGTGAGAACTGTCACGATTTCGTGACATGTAGCAAAGGGAAGAGTCTAAAATGAGAACTGTCATGATTTCACGACATGCAGCAAAGAGAAGAGTCTAAAATGAGAACTGTCATGATTTCACGATAGGTTGTAAAGAAGACGTACGAAAGCTGAAAGCGTCGTGATTTTGCGACAGGCTGCAAAGAAAACGTAAGAAAGCTGAAAGCATCATGATTTCACGACAGGTTGCAAAGAAGACGTACAAAATTTGAAAGCGTCGTGATTTCATGATAGGTTGCAAAGAAAGCATACGAAAAGTTGATAGCATCGCAATTTTGTGACAGGTTGAAGAGAAAGCAAACAGATGCAGAAAGTGTCATGATTTTGTGACAGATTGAGATGGCAGCGTTCGGTTGGAGAAAGTGTCATGATTTTGCGACAGAAATAGAAAGTAGGTCTTCAACAGGAGAAGTGTCACGATTTCATGATAGAAGCCAAGTTGTGAAGTATGGAGGCAGAAGTGTCGTGATATCACGACAAAAACAAAAAGGATGTCTAAGGAAGCAAAAGTGTCATGATTTTGCGACAAAAGCAGAGAGGAAGGCTATGAAGACAGAAGTTTCATGATATCATGACAGAAGTGAAGATGAAGTCTGCAGAGGTAAAAGTGTCATGATTTCACGACGAAAGTAGAAAGGAGGTCGACGAAGGGAGAAGTGTCGCGATATCGCGACAAAAGCAAAGTTGATGCTGACAAAGACAAAAGTGTCGCAATATCGTGAAAAGAGCTTAGTTGAAGTCGACAAAGGCTAAAGTGTCACGATATCACGACAAAAGCCAAAAGAAAGTGTACGGTTGCAAAGGTGTCATGATATCATGACATGTTGTAGTTTCACAGCAAAAGCTATAGAAGAGTTACAGAGGCAGTTGAAGCCGACAAAGTTAAATGTGAGCCGACGAAGATTAGGGTTTGCAACCGACGAAGTTTAGGGTTGTGCAACCGACTAAAGATCAGGGTTACAACCGACTAGATTAAGGTTTTGATCTTGAAAGAGTTACTATAAAAAGCGGGCTATTTTGAAGAGTTTTATGTGTGGTGAGTTGCAACGTTCGTAGATAGAGCACAGAGTGAGAAGTTTGATCGTCGAGAGTAGAGTGCGAAATTCGATCGAAGTGCGTAGAGTGTGCGAAGATAGTGTAGAGTGTGTGCAGAGAGATGACTAAGAGAAGACAAAGTGTGGTAGTAAGAGCACAGAAGATGTGTATGTTTTTTGAGCAGATTTGGATAGGTCCTAGCAGAGGACTTGTGAACTGAGTTTGATAGTTCTATCAGAGAACTTGATAACAGAGGTGCAATGGTTCTATGAGAAGAACCTAAGGACATATTTGGAAAGTCTTTGAGAAGGCTTGTATGTAGAGGATTGGTTTTTGCAAGAGTTGGACAGATCCAACAGAAAGAGGAAGACTTGTGCTATATTGACTGACTGTGTTTGGTACAGGTTGTTGAGCTGTTGTGGACGTGATCATAGAAGGCAAAGGTCTCTTAGGCTAAGCATTGAAGATAGGTGGTCTTCAGTGGAAAGGAGTTCCACATGCTGGCAAGAGGTAGAGGTAGTTGATCTTCTGAGGGATCATTTCCAGAGCAGAGGGGAATGTATCTCCTTTGAGTAGAGGCTCATAAATTCTAATTAGGGGAAGGTATCTCCTTTGGGCCTAGGCTCATAAACATTGTATTTGGGAAGGATTACCAAAGAACTTTGAGATAACTTTTAGAGAAAAAATTTTGTGGACGTAGCCCAACCATTTTGGGTGAACCACGTTAAAAATGGGTCTTCAATGTGTGATGGTTTATGTCTTGATTAATGTTGTTTTGATGCCACTGCTATCTAAAGTTAAAATTATTAATTGGTTAAGTCTTATACTGTTCACCCCCCCTCTCAGTATAAGCTTGTGTTTTTCAATTGGTATCAAAGTGGGTCTCTCCAAAAAGAGCCTAACAGCTTGGAGAAGGATCTATCAGAGGAACATATAGATTCAGAAAGATATGAAGAGGTTGAGTTCGATCTCAAAGGTGAATTCTTCTTGGCTTTAAGAAATCTTGAGAAATTCAAGGAAGAGAATTATGTTCTCAAGCATCAATGTCAGGAAGAAGAGATAGCAAGATCATAATTGTCTCAAAGTGTTATAGACTTCAAAATTCTAGCTGAATAAGGGAAGAAGGTTGAACAGGTTCTGATAGAGGCTCTAAAAAGAAAGGAAGTTGATTGCAAGAAACTAGAAGAAGAGGTTATGTCTCTTAGAGTGAAGTTGGAACAGTTGGCTCTTAGACAAAATACTCTGTGTGAAAAGCAAAAGAAGGATGGTATCACCATTCATGAAATAGGGTCTTCGAGCAAGATCAATATTCATCCTGAAGAGCGATGGATTCCAGTTGTTCTCAAGAAGAACAATCATCCAAGGCATCAAAATAGGTTACATAATACTTTCCATGGCTATTGTTTTTCCTGCAAGAAATTTAGTCACAAAGCTATGCATTGCAATAAGTCTTTGAATAGCCATAGTAAGGAAAATGTTAACTCTTTTGCACCTCTTATGAATAAAAATGTCATGTGTTACAAGTGCAAGAATTTTGGGCATATAGCAAGGATGTGCTGTTTGGATAGATCTAGCCTTGAGTTCACTAAAAAGAGAAATGAGATCAAATCTAAGTCAATGATAGTTCAAACTACTTTTCATGCTCAAGACAAAGTAGAAAAATGGTATCTTGATAGTGGTTGTTCAAAAAATATTACTGGTGAAAAGGAAAAGTTTTTGGTCTTAAAAGAAACAAACGAGAGGAACAATCGATTTTGGAGATAACGAGTCGACTAAAATCTTTGGTAAAGGGACTCTTAGTTTGGATGGGAAATCCAAAATAGAAAATGTGCTTTATGTAGAAGGCCTAAGACATAATCTTCTAAGTGTGAATCAACTTTGTGATCAAGGGCACATAGTATCTTTCTTTTCAGATAGATGTGAGATAACTAAAGAAAAAAATGGAAAACTCATTACGAGTGCTACAAGGACTCCAAACAATCTTTACATGCTAAGTGATATAAAAAGGGAAAAGTTTTTTCTAACTCAAGAATATGATATTTGGCTATGGCATAAAATATTAGGGCATTTGAGCTTTGATAATCTTGTCAATATTAGTAACAAGGAAGCAGTTAGAGACTTGCCCAAAATAAAAAGGCCCCATAACACCATTTGCGGTCCTTGTCAACATGGAAAATAGACCAGAACTAGTTTCAAATCAAAAGGGTATACTTCTTCAAAACCATTGGATATTATTCATACTGATTTATGTGGCCCTACTAGAACTCAGAGCATTCAGGGAGAAAGCTACTTCATGTTTTTTATAGATGATTATTCTAGAATGACTTGGGTTACTTTTCTCAAAAAAAAATCTGAAGCTTTTGAAAAATTTAAAGCTTTCAAAGAAATGATTGAAAATGAGACTGACAAGAGAACCAAATGCTTAAGATCAGATAGAGGAGGAGAGTTCACTTCAAATGAATTTGTGGAATACTATGAGCAACAAGGAATCAAAAGAGAATATTCGAGCAGCAAGAACTCCTCAACAAAATGGAGTAGTTGAAAGGAAAAATAGAACTATTGAAAATATGGCTAGAGCTATGGTAAATGAGTCAAAACTTTCAGATGGTTTTTGGAAAGAGGCAGTCAGTACAGCAGTCTACATTATCATCGGGGCCCAACTTAGATTCAATCATCATAAAACTCCTTATGAGTTGTGGAAAGGAAGACCAGCTACAGTAAAATACTTCAAAGTGTTTGGGAGTAAGTGCTTCATCAGAAGGGAAGATCATAATTTGGGTAAGTTTAATCCTAGGTGTGATGAGGGAATCTTTCTTGGATATTCCAGCAGAAGCAAGGCCTACAGATGCTTCAACAAAAGAACTCATACAGTTGTAGAGAGCATAAATGTAACAGTTGATGAAAAGACAAGGATAAGAGAACCAGTCAAGGAACTCGATGATGAAATTTTTCAAGAAGAATTCGAGAGAGGTTTTAGATGAAGAAGAGGAAATACAACAAGCTGCTTCCCAAAACTCCTTCATGATATGTTCGAAACATCATCCCAAATATTTGATCATTGGTGATCCAAATAGCGAGCAAACAAGAATAAGAGTCATTCCTTCACATGATTCTACAAATGTTTCATTATTATCTCGGATTGAGCCAAAATATTTTAGTGAAGCATGTGCAGATAAGTTTTGGGTAAAAGCAATGGATGAAGAGCTAAATCAAATAGAGAAAAGTGAAACTTGGGAATTGGTTCCAAGACCTAAGGACAAGAATGTCATTGGCACAAAATGGATATTCAAAAATAAACTCAATGAAGATGGAAATATTGTCAGAAACAAAGCTAGGTTAGTCTACAAAGGTTATGCTCAAGTAGAAGGTGTTGATTTCGAAGAGACGTTTGCTCCTATTGCTCGTCTTGAAGCTATCAGAATTTTTTTGGCCCTTTCAAGCTTCAAATCATTCAAGGTATATCAAATGGATGTAAAATCAGCTTTTCTAAATGGGGTGTTGGTAGAAGAAGTCTACATAGAACAGCTAGAAGGAGTGTCTCTCTCAGAACAATCAAACTATGTGTGTAAACTGAAAAAGGCCTTATATGGGTTAAAGCAAGCACCTAGGGCTTGGTACTCAAGACTTGACAGGTATCTTCATGAGCAAGGCTTCAAGAAAGGCATGGCAGATAGCAATTTGTATATTAAGAATGAAGATGATGATATGCTGATTATGGTTGTCTATGTTGATGATATTATTTTTGGGGGAGATAATACTCAGATGTGCAAAGATTTTGCTAACACCATGTAGAAGGAATTTGAGATGTCTATGATTGGAGAGCTATCATTCTTTTTAGGTCTTCAAATTGCTCAATCAAAAGATGGTGTATTTCTCTCTCAAGGAAAGTATATCAAAGAAATGTTGAAGAAATTTGGGATGATGGACAGCAAACCAGTATGTACTCCAATGATTATAGGGTGCAAGATGAGTAAAGATGATAAATCTCCAGCGGTAGATCAGAGGTTGTATAGATCAATTATTGGCAGTTTATTATATGTTACAGCTACCAGACCAGATATCATGCAGGCAGTTGGGTTAGTAGCAAGATTTTAGGCAGCTCCTAAAGATTCTCATGTTATAGCGAGTTAAGAGGATATTCGGATATCTCGAAGGGCACTATGCACTTTGGGCTTTGGTATCCCAAAGGTGATGATTTCACCCTCACTGCTTATACATATGCAGATTGGGCGAGCATTATTGATGACAGGAAAAGCACTAGTGGTGGAGCATTCTTTTTGGGAAAGAGTTTGGTTTCTTGGCTAAGTAAGAAACAACCTTCAATTTCCTTATCTACAGTAGAGGCTGAATACATAGCAACAGTGGCTGGGTGTACACAGGTTTTATGGATGAAAACCACCTTGGAGGATTTCAAAGTCAAGCATGAACAACCCATATCCATACTTTGTGATAATACAAGTGCCATAAGTATTTCCAAAAATCCGGTAATGCACTCAAGGACAAAGCATATTTCCATCAAGTATCACTTTCTAAGGGAGAAAGTGCAAGACAAGCAGGTCAAGCTAGAGTATGTGTCTACTAAAGAGTAGATTGCAGATATCTTCACCAAACCTCTTCCAAAAGATACGTTTGAGTATCTAAGGGAGAAATTGGGAGTTGTACTCCCACCCCAAAATTAATCACCTCATCATGAGGTGGGGGAGGGACCAAGCTAAGAGGCTCATTCTTAGTCCCAATCCCCAAAGGCTACCCTTTGCCATTGATGACAAATGGGGAGAGATATGAGTAAGGGGGAGAGCTTCAAGTAAAAAGGAAAGCTTCAAGTCAGGGGGAGCAAAACTTCAAAGGAAGTTGGTCAGTTGTTAGCACAGTTGGTTTCATTTTTGGCTCTTGAGAAGTGTTTTCAGTAAAGGTTTGCCATCAATGACAAAGGGGGAGATTGTTGGAAATTTTGGGTACTTTGGGTACATTGCCTTTGCTCAAGTGTATAAGTTGTCATTGATGTCAAGAATATTTTGAAGGAATTTGATTTGATGTCAAATAATTTGTTTTGATGAAGGTTACGACATGACAGTTTCAAAGGTCTTTTGCAAACCCCAAGCCGATAGGTTTGAGAGAAAGAGCTCGCAAAGAAAAGTGTCACGATTTTGCAACAATTTGCAAGAGGGATTGTACGGATGAAAAAGTGTCACGATTTCATGACAGGTTTGAGAGAAAAGAGCTTGCAGTGAAAAAGTGTCGTGATATCATGACATGTCGGGTTTTCGCAACCCGAAGAAAAGAAAAGCGCTAAGAAGAAAAAGTGTCACGATTTTGCGACAAGTCAGAATACAAAGTGGAAGCAAGATAAAGTGTCATGATTTTGCGACATGCTACAGAACTCAAAGTGAGAACTATCATGATTTTGCAACATGCAGCAAAGGCAAGAGTCTGAAATGAGAACTGTCGTGATTTCATGACAGGTTGCAAAGAAGACGTACGAAAGCTGAAAGTGTCATGATTTCACGACAGGCTGCAAAGAAAATGTACAAAAGTTGAAAGCATCACGATTTTGTGATAGGTTGCAAAGAAGATGTACAAAAGCTAAAAGCATCACGATTTCATGACAGGTTGCAAAGAAAGTGTACGAAAAGTTGATAGCGTCGTGATTTCATGACAAGTTGAAGAGAAAGCAAACAGATGCAGAAAGTGTCACAATTTTGTGATAGATTGAGATGGCAGCGTTCGGTTGGAGAAAGTGTCACGATTTCATGACAAAAATAGAAAGCAGGTATTCAACAGGAGAAGTGTCACGATTTCGCGATAGAAGCCAAGTTGTGAAGTATGGAGGCAGAAGTGTCACGATATCATGACAAAAACAAAAAGGAAGTCTAAGGAAGCAAAAGTGTCACGATTTCATGACAAAAGCAGAGAGGAAGGCTATGAAGACAGAAGTGTCACGATATCACGAAAGAAGTGAAGATGACATCTGTAGAGGCAGAAGTGTCGCAATTTCATGATAAAATCAAAAAGGAGGTCGACGAAGGGAGAAGTGTCGCGATATCGCGACAAAAGCAAAGTTGACGCTGACAAAGACAGAAGTGTCACGATATCACGACAAGAGCTTAGTTGAAGTCGACAAAGGCTGAAGTGTCATGATATCATGACAAAAGCCAAAATAAAGTGTATAGTTGCAAAGGTGTCACGATATCACGACATATTGTAGTTTTGCGACAAAAGCTATAGAAGAGTTATAGAGGCAATTGAAGCCGACAAAGTTAAATGTGAGCCGACGAATATTAGGGTTTATAGCCGACGAAGTTTAGGGTTGTGTAGCCGACTAAAGATCAGGGTTACAGCCGACTAGATTAAGGTTTTGATCTTGAAAGAGTTATTATAAAAAGAAGGCTATTTTAAAGAGTTTTATGTGTGGTGAGTTGCAGTGTTCACAGATAGAGCGTAGAGTGAGAAGTTTGATCACCGAGAGCAGAGTGCAAAATTTGATCATAGTGCACAATAGAGTGTGCGAAGATAGTGTAGAGTGTGTGCAGAGAGACGACTGAGAGAAGATGAAGTGTGACAGTAAGAGCGCAGAAGATGTGTATGTTTCTTGAGCAGATTTGGATAGGTCCTAGCAGAGGACTTGTGAGCTGAGTTTGATAGTTCTATCAGAGAAATTGATAACAGAGGTGTATTTGTTCTATGAGAAGAACCTGAGGATAGATTTGGAAAGTCTTTGAGAAGGTTTGTATGCAGAGGATTGATTTGTTCAAGATTTGGACAAATCCAACAGAAAGAGGAAGACTTGTGCTAGACCAACTGACTATGTTTGGTACAGGTTGCTGAGCTGCTGTGGACGTGATCATAGAAGGCAAAGGTCTCTTAGGCTAAGCATTGAAGACAGAATATCTTCGATGGAAAGGAGTTCCACGTGCTGGCAAGAGGTAGAGGCAGTTGATCTTTTGAGGGATTATTTCTAGAGCAAAGGGGAAGGTATCTCCTTTGAGCAGAGGCTCATAAATTTTTATTAGGGGAAGGTATCTCCTTTGGGTCGAGGCTCATAAACATTGTATTTTGGAAGGATTCCCAAAGAACTTTGAGATAACTTTTAGAGAAAAGTTTTTGTGGACGTAGCCCAACCATTTTGGGTGAACCACGTTAAAAATGGGTCTTCAATGTGTGATGCTTTTTGTCTTGATTAATGTTGTGTTGATGCCACTGCTATCTAAAGTTAAAATTATTAATTGGTTAAGTCTTATACTGTTCACCCCCCCTCTCAGTATAAGCTTGTGTTCTTCAAATGGATATCCAAAACATGATAACCCATGCTTCACCTTCACTAATAATAAGCACATGAAACAATATTCTTGTTTTTTTATGAATATTTCTATCATTTACAAAACACTCAAGTGTTGACTTCTTAGCACTCAACCGTAGCCAATGCAGCCATGAAAGAACAACAGGTTTAGGTAATTTTTAATTAATATTCAAGTAATATTTTTTATTTTTCATATGTTTCTCATTTTTATAATTTTAACATTTTATACAAAATACAGAAAAGGATATCATCTTCCTCTTCAAATCGGGATGTTGCTTTTAGAGGTTATAATCCAGAGGAATCAAGAGACTCCAAAACACCTACGGAGGAAACAACGCCACCTCTAAGAACAAGATTAACAAGGAAATGTATAAGATATAGTTCTCTTAATCCTTGATAATCTCCACATGTGGCTACATATCCACTACCAACAAGCGTAGTTATGCAAGATGTCTCATCTTTGGGAAGTAAGTTTTACATACTACCTTAACAAAATTTGTTACCAATTTTTTACTATTTTTATTAAATTTTATTTTGTGTTTTTAGATGTACAATGCACCCACATTCCATTTGCATTTGTGCCTATGCAATATGTCTCGTATTCTGTCCATAAGTGTTATAACCAATTTTGTAACCAATGTTCATAATCTACCTTCACAAATTTTGTAACCAATTTTTATTTTGATGTTTTAAGTTCCTATACAACAATTTCATCTTCAAAATAAACAATCGATGTTACCCCCTCCTCCACCATGCCAACCTCAGATGTGAGGTCAATGCTTCTCAGGTGAAAAACACATTCTTCTATCTAGGATAGAGAAAGAAGCATCAAAGTAATTTTTGAGATTCGAACGTATGTCTTTTGGTAATTTTAATTTTACAGGTGTACCGAAAGCTTCTGGTTTTGGGTTGGATAATGTTCCACTTGATAAAGTTTTTTTACAAAGCAAAACACCCACTACTTTTCAAGTATCATAACTACTTCAAGATCCTAAAAATGAAGGAGCATAATGTTTAAGCAAATATCCTCCTAGGCAAACCAACATCCCTTAGGCTCATCCTCTACCAGAGGATGAAAGAGTAAATATTTCTAAAAAATATTTAGTTTCTGACAACCTTGAAGCACCATTAAGGATTCACTACTTCCAGATATAACAAAAATTAAAAATGGGAGTATCGAGCCAAAGTTTTGATAAAGGAAATTAATGTGTGATTCAAAAAAAATTCAAAAAGAGAACTTTTTTCTGTAGTTGAAAATGAACCTGAAAAGATAGAGACTCTACTACATCAAGCAATATCTAGTATTGTGCAGGTTACTACATCTTACACAGATGAAACTTTAAGGTTTATGTTGAACAGATTGGAGAACATAAATGCTTAGGTCTGTTGGAAGTTTGAGGTATTTTATGTTTTCATTGATGTCACATGGATCACATTGAGTTTTGGTGGCCAAAGTATTTCATAAATAAGCATTTATGATATTTTGGAAAGCATGGATATATACAGGGTTTTTGTGAAAACCAAGGTAGGCAAAATAAAAGGTTTTATTTAAAACCATGGATGGCAGATTTGAAATGGGTTTTTCTTAAAACCCAGGTTGGATTTTCGTTTCATCGAAAAAGGTGCCCCGATGATGGAGATATTTAATTTTAAATATTTAAGTCTAAATTTTAATTATTTAAAATTTAAATTTAAATTTAAAATTAAAAGTTAATTTATAGCGTCGACGTCAAAAGAAAGGAGGAGGCATATAATATTAAAGTTTAATTTATAGCACCGACGTCAAAATAAAGGAGGAAGGCATATATAAATATGCCACCAAATGCTTTGATTAATTCCCTATGTCCTCGATGATGGTGATGCGTTCGAATTGCTAAGGGAGTGAAAGGTGCCAGCATGTTAAAGAGTGTGCAAAGGGTGTTCGTTCGAAGAGGGAGCAAAGGCGTCGCAGCTCATTCGAATCCAATGGAGAAAGGAGGCAATAAAAGTAAGGGAGGTCCCTACCAAGTAGGTGCTTGTGGCCTAGCGGCAAGAGGAAGGTGTGTAAGGTGTTGAAGCGCCAGCAGATCCGAAGTTCGAATCCCGCTAGCACTGGTTTTGCAAAGTGAAAGGGAGGACTCTTTTGGTGCACGTGGTGTTTGAGGACACGCTCGGAGAAAACAAATAGAAGGTTTGCGCTCACTATTCTATGTGAGCGGTTGGCTCACGTGGTTTTTGGCACCACGGTTAGAGTGGTGCAGGGGCAATGACCGAGGATCGAATCCCACTGAGGACAAAGGCAAGTTAATAATTTTTCCTAATATTTTATTTTTCTAAGGTTGCCCTAGGAGAGATAAGGGTTGTGATGCATGTTGAGAAAAAGAGATATTTCTGGTGATTTTCCTTTTAGAAGTATATCATATTATATATCATTGGAAAGCTTATTTCGAGGGCTATTTTATTAACTTTCTTAGAGGGAGAAATAAGGTGTATGTAAAGAGATATTTCTATTTTTGTAAAGGGGTTCAAAAGTGAAGGTTGTTTTGTTCTTTTTCAAAAGTGATTAATTCTTTCATAAGGGGACATGATGCATTTTGTTGAGTAGGAGTGATAAGGTGTTATTTGGATATTGTTGTTATGATATTAATCATGATCTCTAACCCTTGTTGAAAGTTGAAAAAGAAGTTTGTTGAGTGTGGCAGATTTCCAAAGAGGTTTCTTCATCTTCATAAAAGGTATGGGCACATTCTCCTATTGATTGATTATGGTGGTTGATTTCTGAAATATCATTGGAGAGAAAAGGATTGATTGTGGTTTCCTTTTCGAAAGTGGTTGGTTGAATGCTTCAAGGTTTTTCTAGTTTGAGAGTTGTGTTTAAACCTTGTTTTATAAGCATAGTTGTTGAAGCCCATTGGTTATGCAAAGAACTTGAAAAGAACATGAGTATCATTGTTATGTGAGATTTATGGTTGAGCATTGTTGGAAACATTTGAGTTGGTTGATACATGCTTGGACTAGGGTTTTGTGAGAAAGAGTTGTCCCTTGTGATGAATGGTTGAGTTGAGTTGATTGTGCCTAGTCAAGTGATTGTTCAAATTCCATAAAAGAAACTATTCTATATTCTGATTTGAGTTGAGATTGAGATTGAGAACATATTGAGTCTCTAACAATTCTCTTTTGCTTATGAGTTTACTTGAGTTGAAGTTGATTTGAGCTTAGAACATATTGAGTCTCTAACAAATTCTCTTTATGCTTCTATGAGATTGATTTGAGTTGAGATCATTGTGGATCATAGTTGTCATCCTTTGAAGAGTGTATTACCATTCATTGTTGAGTTCATCTTTGAGCCTTGCCTTCATAGATTTGTGGATGAGATTTGAGTACTACTTGAGTATGATTGATTGAGCCTTTGAGAAGGCTTTTGGGATAGATTTTTGGATAGATTTGTGGACAGTTTTTGGATAAATTTTGAGCAAGTTCTGTGTGAGCTTGTTGAGCAGATTTGGACAAGTTCTATGTGAGCTTGTTGAGCAGATTTGGACAAGTTATGTGTGAGCTTGTTGAGCATATTTGGACAAGTTCTATGTGAGCTTGTTGAGTATATTTGGACAAGTTCTATGTGAGCTTGTTGAGCAGATTTGGACAAGTTCTATGTGAGCTTGTTGAGCATATTTGGACAAGTTTTGTGTGAGCTTGTTGAGCAGATTTGGACAAGTTTTGTGTGAGCTTGTTGAGTAGATCAGTGTGTTGCCTAGCTGAGCAGATCAGTGGATTGCCTACCTGAGTAGATCAGTGTGTTGCCTAGCTGAGCAGATCAGTGGATTGCCTACCTGAGCAGATCAGTGTGTTGCCTAGCTGAGCAGATCAATGGATTGCCTACCTGAGTAGATCAGTGTATTGCCTAGCTTTGAGCAGATCAAAGTAATCATTGTATTGGATAAGGATCCTTATTTTTGTGTGAAATATTATAAGGAGATTATCTTGTGGAGTACCCCACATTGGGGGAACCACGTTAAATCTTGTGTCTCAATTGTGTGTGGTGACTTGTGCTCTTGCTTACTATTGCTATCTAAGTTATTAATGCACATTGCTATATTTGGTTATTGCAATTAAGGACATTAATTGATATTGGTTTGGAAAGAAAGTAAAAAGTGGGTGCTATATTGTTCACCCCCCTCTCAGTATAAGCTTGTGTTCTTCAATTGGTATCAGAGCGGGTTCCTTCAGAAAGGCTAATAGCTTGAGGGTAGATTCTACTGGGTTACAGGATGGACAAATGGTATATTGATAGTGGGTGCTCTAGTCATATGACTGGGTATAAGGATAAGTTCATTTCTTTAAAAGGGAACAACAACGGATCTATGAGATTTGGTGATAATGCTTCAGCTAAAATCAAAGGGAGAGGAAATTTAAGTTTGGATGATGGAAAGACTACTACACAGGGTGTACTCTATGTTGAGGGTCTAAAACACAATCTACTGAGTGTAAGTCAGCTTTGTGATCGAGGGTACACAATTACTTTTTCCTCTATAGGATGCAAAATCAGGGAAACAAAAATAGGGAAGCTTGTTGCAAATGCAAAAAGAACCAATAACAATCTCTACATGCTCAATGAAATAAAAAAGGAAAAATGTCTTCTATCTCAAGAAGAAGAAAGTTGGTTATGGCATAAAAGGTTGTGTCACTTGAACTTCGATAACATAGTAAGGATAAGCAACAAACAAATTGTCTAGAGATCTACCAAAGATAAAAAGACCTTCAAATACAATTTGTGCATAGTGTCGAGTATGGAAAGCAGACAAGATCAAGTTTCAAGGCAAAATAATATTCCTCTTCCAAGGTATTAGAATTGATTCATACTGATTTATGTGGTCCTATGAGAACCAAAAGTCTACAAGGTGAAAGTTACTTCATGTTGTTCATAGATGATTATTCTAGAATGACTTGGGTTGTTTTTCTGAAAGAGAAATTAGAGGCATTTGAGCATTTCAAAGTGTTCAAAGAAATGGTAGAAAATGAAACAAGAAAGAAGATCAAGTGTTTGCGATCAAATAGAGGAGGGGAATTCATCTCTACATAATTCATTGAGTTTTGTGCAGAACATGGAATCAAAAAAGAATATTCAGCAACCAGGACTCCTCAGAAAAATGGAGTAGTAGAAAGAAAGAATAGAACTCTTGAGAATATGGCCAGAGCAATGCTAAATGAATCAAGAATCTCAGATGGGTTTTGGAAGGAAGCAATCAATACAACAGTCTATGTTATGAATAGAGCTCAAGTTAGAACAAAGCAACATAAGACTCCATATGAGTTTTGGAAAGGAAGATCTCCCACGGTAAACTACTTCAAAAATTTTGGAAGTAAGTGTTATATCAGAAGAGAGGATAAGGACTTGGGCAAGTTTGATCCTAGATGCGATGAAGGTATTTTTCTTGGATACTCTACAAAGAGTAAGGCCTACATATGCTACAATAAAAGAACACATACCATGGTGGAAAGTATAAATGTCAGAGTTGATGAAAGAACAAGAATAAATGAGCCATCTCAGGAAGATATTCTTGAAGAAGAAGAAAGTTGTCAGGAAGAAATGGGTGAAGATTCAGATGAAGAAGATTTGCAGAATATACCTTCCAAAACTACATCAAGATATATTCAGAAAAATCATCCAGAGGACTTGATCATTGGCAGCCCTGATGTAAGATGAACAAGAAGAGGAATCATAGGCTCAATAGAACAAGAAAATGTTTCACTACTATCCAAGATAGAACCAAAGGATTTCAGAGAGGCAGAAAATGATGAATGTTGGATTAAAGCAATGAAGGAAGAACTAGATCAGATTGAAAAAAGTAAGACTTGGGAATTAGTTCCAAGACCAAAAGGAAAAAATGTAATTGGTACTAAATGGGTCTATAGGAATAAACTAAATGAAGATGGTCAAGTCATCAGAAACAAGGCAATATTGGTGTGTAAAGGATATGCACAAGTAGAAGGAATTGATTTTGATGAGACCTTTGCACCAGTTGCAAGATTGGAAGCTATATGGATGTTTTTGGCACTTTCAAGCTACAGGAATTTCAAAGTATATCAGATGGATGTCAAATCAGCTTTTTTGAATGGTCATTTAGAAGAAGAAGTTTACATTGAACAACCAGATGGGTTTAATCAAGCAGATAAGCCAGATTATGTGTGTAGATTGAAAAAGGCTCTTTATGGCTTAAAGCAAGCTCCTAGAGCATGGTATTCAAGACTGGATAAATATCTTCGAGAGCAAGGTTTCAGAAAGGGAACAGTTGATAGCAATATGTATATTAAAAATAAGGGAAATGATTTGATGATTGTGGAAGTTTATGTGGATGATATTATTTTTGGGGGTAGCAATGACAGAATGTGTCAAGAATTTGCAAGAAACATGACTAATGAGTTTGAAATGTCTATGCTTGGTGAATTAACCTTTTTCCTCGGATTACAGATTTCACAATTAGAAAAAGGGATATTTCTTTCACAAACAAAGTATATAAAGGAGATGTTGAAGAAATTCAAAATGGAAGATAGTAAGCCAGTTAGTACTCCAATGGTTACAGGGTGTAAATTAAGCAAAGATGATGAATCTCCTGATGCAAATCAAACACTATACAGATCTATGATTGGTAGCTTGTTATATGTTATAGCTACAAGACCAGATATAATATAGGTAGTTGGTTTAGTGGGAAGATTTCAAGCAGCTCCAAAAGAATCACATGTGACAGCAATGAAAAGAATACTCAGATATCTCAAAGGAACAATGGAGTATGGTCTATGGTATCCTAGAAGTAGTAAGTTTACTCTCACAACATACACAGATGCAGATTGGGCAGGAAACATTGATGATAGAAAAAGCACAAGTGGAGGAGCATTCTTTCTTGGTGATTGCTTAGTTTCTTGGCTAAGTAAGAAACAACCATCAGTGTCACTTTCCACAATAGAGGCAGAATATATTGCAACAAGCAACATGTTGTTCATAGGTATTATGGATGAAATAGACTCTCAAATATTTCAGCATAGAACATGATCATCCCATTCCTATTCTATGTGATAATACTAGTGCTATAAGTATCTCGAAGAATCCAGTAATGCATGCCAGAACAAAGCACATTCCAATCAAGTATCACTTTTTAAGAGAACAGGTTACAGAGCAACAAGTAAGATTGGAATATGTTCCTACAAAAGATCATATTGCAGACATATTTACAAAACCATTACCAAGAGAAACGTTTGAGCATTTGAGAGAACAGCTGGGAGTAAAAGTACTCCCACCCCAAAATTAATCACCTCAAGAGAGAAGGTGGTGAGGGGGCTAAGCTTAAGAGTCATATCTTTTAGCCCCATAGGTGTCCCTTTTTGCCATTGATGTCAAAGGGGGAGAGATTTGAGTAAGGGGGAGAGATTTGAGTTAGGGGGAGCAGCCTCCAAAGAGAGCATTGAGTTAGGGGGAGCAGCCTCCAAAGAGAGTATTGAGTCAGGGGGAGCAGCTTTGATTCTCAAAAATGGTTTTTGCAGTGACTGTGGTGATTTGCATTAGAGGTGTTGCCATCAATGACAAAGGGGGAGATTGTTGGAAATTTGAGGTATTTTATGTTGTCATTGATGTCACATGGATCATATTGAGTTTTGGTGGCCAAAGTATCTCATAAATAAGCATTTATGATATTTTGGAAAGCATGAATATATACAGGGTTTTTGTGAAAACCAAGGCAGGCAAAATAAAAGGTTTTATTTAAAACCATGGATGGCAGATTTGAAATGGGTTTTTCTTAAAACCCAGGTTGGCTTTTCGTTTCATCAAAAAAGGTGCCCCAGTGATGGAGATATTTAATTTTAAATATTTAAGTCTAAATTTTAATTATTTAAAATTTAAATTTAAATTTAAAATTAAAAGTTAATTTATAGCGTCGACGTCAAAAGAAAGGAGGAGGCACATAATATTAAAGTTTAATTTATAGCGTCGACGTCAAAAGAAAGGAGGAAGGCATATATAAATATGCCACCAAATGCTTTGATTAATCTCCCTATGTCCTCGATGATGGTGATGCGTTCGAATTGCTAAGGGAGTGAAAGGTGCCAGCATGTTAAAGAGTGTGCAAAGGGTGTTCGTTCGAAGAGGGAGCAAAGGCGTCGCAGCTCGTTCGAATCCAACGAAGAAAGGAGGCAATAAAAGTAAGGGAGGTCCCTTACCAAGCACCGTAGGCGCTTGTGGCCTAGCGGCAAGAGGAAGGCGTGTAAGGTGTTGAAGCACCAATAGATCCAAAGTTCGAATCCCATCGATGTTGGTTTTGCAAAGTGAAAGGGAGGACTCTTTTGGCGCATGTGGTGTTTGAGGACACGCTCGGAGCAAACAAATAGAAGGTTTGCACTCACTGTTCTATGTGAGTGGTTGGCTCACGTGGTTGTTGGCATCACGGTTAGAGTGGTGCAAGGGCAGCGACCGGGGATCGAATCCCACTGAGGACAAAGGCAAGTTAATAATTTTTCCTAATATTTTATTTTTCTAAGGTTGCCCTAGGAGAGATAAGGGTTGTGATGCATGTTGAGAAAAAGAGATATTTCTGGTGATTTTCCTTTTAGAAGTATATCATATTATATATCGTTGGAAATCTTATTTCGAGGGCTATTTGATTAACTTGCTTAGAGGGAGAAATAAGGTGTATGTAAAGAGATATTTCTATTTTTGTAAAGGGGTTCAAAAGTGAAGGTTGTTTTGTTCTTTTTCAAAAGTGATTAATTCTTTCATAAGGGGACATGATGCATTTTGTTGAGTAGGAGTGATAAGGTGTTATTTGGATATTGTTGTTATGATATTAATCATGATCTCTAACCCTTGTTGAAAGTTGAAAAAGAAGTTTGTTGAGTGTGGCAGATTTCCAAAGAGGTTTCTTCATCTTCATAAAAGGTATGGGCACATTCTCCTATTGATTGATTATGGTGGTTGATTTTTGAAATATCATTGGAGAGAAAAGGATTGATTGTGGTTTCCTTTTCGAAAGTGGTTGGTTGAATGCTTCAAGGTTTTCTGGTTTGAGAGTTGTGTTTAAACCTTGTTTTATAAGCATAGTTGTTGAAGCCCATTGGTTATGCAAAGAACTTGAAAAGAACATGAGTATCATTGTTATGTGAGATTTATGGTTGAGCATTGTTGGAAACATTTGAGTTGGTTGATACATGCTTGGACTAGGGTTTTGTGAGAAAGAGTTGTCCCTTGTGATGATTGGTTGAGTTGAGTTGATTGAGCCTAGTCAAGTGATTGTGAGAAGTGATTGTTCAAATTCCATAAAAGAAACTATTCTATATTCTGATTTGAGTTGAGATTTGATGTTCACACAATGACACTGAGAGGGGGGGGTGAATCAGTGTAGTTATTTAACTTCAAAACAGTAGCATTCAAATACTGAAGCACATAAAACTTATAAAACCAAAAGAACAAAATGAGAGCACACCACAACACACAATATAACGAGGTTCACCAATTTGGCTACTCCTCAAAAATTAACTGTTTGGACTTCAATCCAAATCCAGTCTTTGCAAAATTTCAATTTTACAACTTCTTTACCAGAGATCCACTAGAAGGAGCACCAACCCCTGTAATTTTCTGCTGCAACAGATGGAGCACCAACCCCTAGTACCAAGCACCAACTTGGACTGCAATTCTAATCAAATCAAAATGACATAAAAATGTCTTCACTACTAACTCGACCCTGACTGGTCTATAATTTTAACAACCTCTGCACAATCTCATGTCTCTGCTTATTTCTCTATACAGACCCTCTTTTCACAAAGAATTCCCTTCTTACTGCAACAACTTCTGTCTTTTATCAACAATTTCTCTTTACAGCTATTCATTTATATACATCCAATCCGGCACGCAGTCGAATCATATACCCAACTTTTCAAATTCTTTTCACCTGCAAATAAGTGGCTGTTCGAAAACGACTGTTCGAAACCCTGCAATACGGCGTTTCAATTTCTTGTGGTATGGCTATTTTGAATGCTGCAAACATATCTTCTCGAAAAGCAAATCTCGATCCTTCATATTCGGATCTTTGAATACAAGCAAAATGTCTATTCGATTCCATGAGTGCGACCGTTCGAAAGCTGAAAAAAAACTTTTCGAAAACCTTTCGATAATTTATATTTGATTCTTCGAATACATGCAAACGGCTATTCGAATGCATGACTAACACTTGTCAATCAGAATCGCAGATTCGACATCAGTTACATTTTATGTAATCGGCTGCATGATGTCTTTTATGACACGTGTCACCATGCCTGCTTTTTTGGCTTTTACCTGCCAACCTGTCGCCTGTCGCGATATCACGACATTTTTAACTTATGCTGACGTCACCCTGAAGGTTGTCACGAAATCACGATGTTTCCGGCTTCCAGTGGCTTTTCTTTCATCCTGTCGTGAAATCACGACACTTTTCAACTTTGCTGACATCATCATCCTTCTTGTCGTGAAATCATGACGTTTTCGACTCTTGTTGACATCATCATCCTGCTTGTCACGAAATCATGACACTTCCGGCTTCCGTACACTCTTCTTTGCCAGCAGCAGCGAAAAAGGAACATGTCACGAAATCGCGACACTTTGCTCTTCCGTACAACTCTCCTTGCCAACTCCAACGAAAATGGAACATGTCGCAAAATCGCGACACTATGCTTCATGCAATGGCAAAATTTTTACATCTTTGTGCCTTGTGTTTTCACCTTGCCTCTTTTCATAAAATTTTGACTTGTAATATCATTGCTGCATCTTTCAGTTCTACACTTTTGACTAGTAGCAAAATTGCTACTCCTTAGTTTCCCTTTGTTTCAACATGTAGCGCCATCGCTACAACTTAGTTTCTCTTTGTTTCAACACGTAGCGCCATCGCTACACCTTAGTTTCTCTTTGTTTCAACATGTAGCGAAATCGCTACACCTTCTTGTGAATTTTTACTTGTGTCGAAATCGCTGCATCTCAGTTTTCTTAACTTCCGATTTGTAGCGAAATCGCTACACCTTTGTTTCCATACATTTCCAGCTGTGCTTTGAAATGCGAAACTTTAACATGCATGGAAATCACTACTCTCTTCATTGCAAGCTCCTTTCCTCCATTTATGTCACGAAATCGCGACACATTTTCTCTCTCCTCAACGAAAACTCGACATGTCGCGACATCGCGACATTTTGGCGTGCATTTTCTCTCTCCTACTTTTTGTCGCGAAATCATGACAAATTTTCTCTCTCCTCAGTGAAAACTCGACATGTCGCGACATCGCGACATTTTGGCGTGCATTTTCTCTCTCCTACTTTTTGTCGCGAAATCGCGACAGAAAACATGTCGCGATATCGCGACAGTTTTTTTCCTTGTCTCTTTCTGCCAATTTCTGAATCTGGGTCACCTCTGTTTTGCTTGAAACTTTCTGCACTTGATCTGACTGACCTCTGAACTACATCAACTGCATCAATTTGTCTGTGTTGACAACAATGACAATACTTTCTCAATGCTTTTGCTGCACCTTGCTCAACAAGATTGAGCTTAGAACATATTGAGTCTCTAAAAATTCTTTTTATGCTTCTATGAGTTGACTTGAGTTGAGTTGAGATTGAGATTAGAACATATTGAGTCTCTAACAATTCTCTTTATTCTTCTATGAGTTGACTTGAGTTGAGTTGATATTGATTTGAGTTGATATCATTATGGATCATAGTTGTCATCCTTTTAAGAGTGTATTACCATTTATTGTTGAGTTCATCTTTGAGCCTTGCCTTCATAGATTTGTGGATGAGATTTGATTACTACTTGAGTATGATTGATTGAGCCTTTGAGAAGGCTTTTGGGATAGATTTCTGGATAGATTTGTGGATATTTTTTGGATAGATTTTGAGCAAGTTCTGTGTGAGCTTGTTGAGCAGATTTGGACAAGTTTTGTGTGAGCTTGTTGAGTAGATTTGGACAAGTTATGTGTGAGCTTATTGAGAAGATTTGGAAAAGTTTTGTGTGAGCTTGTTGAACAAATTTAGACAAGTTCTATGTGATCTTGTTGAGAAGATTTGGACAAGTTTTGTGTGAGTTTGTTGAGCAGATTTGGACAAGTTCTGTGTGAACTTGTTGAGTAGATTTGGACAAGTTCTATGTGAGCTTGTTGAGAAGATCAGTGTGTTGCCTAGCTGAGCATATCAGTGGATTGCCTACCTGAGTAGATCAGTGTGTTGTCTAGTTGAGCAGATCAGTAGATTGCCTAGCTGAGCAGATCAGTGTGTTGCCTAGCTGAGCAGATCAGTGGATTGCCTACCTGAGCAGATCAGTGTATTGCCTAGTTTTGAGCAGATCAAATTAATCATTGTATTGGATAAATATCCTTATTTTTGTGTGATATATTATAAGGAGATTATCTGGTGGAGTACCCCACATTAGGGGAACCACGTTAAATCTTGTGTCTCAATTGTGTGTGGTGACTTGTCCTCTCGCTTACTATTGCTATCTGAGTTATTAATGCATGCTACTATATTTGGTTATTGCAATTAAGGATATTAATTGATATTGGTTTGGAAAGAAACTAAAAAGTGAGTACTATACTATTCACCCCCCCTCTTAATATAAGTTTGTGTTATTCAATGCCTAAGATTATTATAATGAATGGGTGTGTGATAAGAAAAAGATTTATGTTGTTGTAGCTATAAAGAATGTTGTCGAGGTTTGACTAATGTGTTCAAAAAAAAATTGTTTTTTTTAAATGTAAATATCTGTTGATTACTTATTTTTCCTATTGCAGGTAAAGTATGATAATCTCAAGAAGTAGGTTCAAAAACTGCATGACTATCTTAGGATGGCAAAGGATTTCTTAAATGCTTCTATGGCAATGAAAAAAAGAGCTCAAGTAGTTTAAAAAAACAACGCTTTTCAAAAAATCATTATCCTAAATGGATTGGATCCTGATTTTTTTCTAAAGGAGAAGGGTAAAGAATTTCTTGCACCAATATCCAAAGATGCTGGGAAAGAGGAAAACACCCTCCTCAAAGGATTGAAAAGTGTTGAGAACATCCTTTTTAGTTCTAGAGCAATTGAGAGTATTGTTACCTAGCTTGAGGGAGGAGTAATTGGAATGCATAATGTGGAAGTCGTGGAAGTCATGGAAAAGGAAAAAGGATTGGAATAGGAAAAAATGTTGAAGCCTGAAACTGCTTTTGAAAACTTGATATTTCAAAAAGATAATTTTATGATATTCATATGTTTTTGTTTGATTACAAGACACTTGCTTTTATTAATTTACTATTATACTATTTACATTTAGAATAGCGTGTTATTTTCATCTCTTGAGTACTATGATGTTTCAAATATGCTTGAGTTTATGAAGAATATATGTATGCAATTGCATAGGTTTAGATTTTTATTTTATTCAAATTTATTCTTGTTGTGATATAAAAATGAGTATTGTCTTGTGTATTATGCTATGTTGTTTTTATATTTCAATTTTCAAGTGATTTTACGAAGGATATATCTATGCATGGGTTTAAATTTTAATATTATTCATACTTATTTTTGTTGTTGTATAAAAATGAGTATTGTCTTTTGTATTATGCTATATTGTTTTTATATTTCAAAGTGAGTTTACGATGGATATATCTATGAATGGGTTTAAATTTTAATATTATTCATACTTATTTTTGTTGTTGTATAAAAATGAGTATTGTCTTTTGTATTATGCTATATTGTTTTTATATTTCAAAGTGAGTTTACGATGGATATATCTATGAATGGGTTTAAATTTTCATTTTCCATGTATTATGTTATGTTGTTTTTATATTTTAATTTTCAAGTGAGTTTACAAAGGATATATCTATACATGGGTTAAATTTTCATTTTATTCATAGTCATTCTTGTCGTTGTATAAAAATGAGTATTGTCTTCTGTATTATGATATATTGTTTTTATATTTCGAAGTGAGTTTACAATGGATATATCTATGAATGGGTTTAAATTTTTATTTTCTATGTATTATGCTATGTTGTTTTTATATTTCAATTTTCAAGTGAGTTTACGAAGGATATATCTATGCATGGGTTTAAATTTTCATTTTATTCATAGTCATTCTTGTTGTTGTATAAAAATGAGTATTGTATTTTGTATTATGCTATATTATTTTTATATTTCAAAGTGAGTTTACGATGGATATATCTATGAATGGGTTTAAATTTTCATTTTCCATATCTAGAGTAATATGCTATTTGCATTTTGCCTTCTAGAGTCAAAGCATACATACTAATGATACTAAGAAATATTTACTAGTTATGTATGCATGCATGGTTTACTCAAAGCTAAAGCATAAATCATAAAATTTTGTCAACATAGACAGTCAATAACACTTCTAGAGTCATAGCATACATACTAATGATACTAATGATACACACATACATACATACATTCAAATTCAAAGCATAAATCATTATATTTTATCAACATAGACAATTAATTCAATAACATAGCATCATTATGCATGCATGGTTTTCAAATTTCTAGTTTACTCAAAGCTAAAGCATAAATCATAAATTTTGACAACATAGACATCCAATAACATTAAAAATCAAATATGCGAAATCATTGAAAATAGAATGATTATATGAATTTTTTCAAATCATTGAAATTTTACAACTGATCAAATATGAAAAATCATTGATAATATGAATTTTTTTAAATCATTGACATTTACAAATGATATCAAATACGAAAAATCATTGATAATATGATTTTTTCAAATCACTAAAATTTTACAAATGATTTCAAATCCGAAAAATCATTGATTATATGAATTTTTCATATAATCATTGAAATTTCACATTTTGAAAGCTGATACAAAGCCTTATCAACTTCTCCAAAAGAACCGGGAATCATTTGTGAATTCTGTGTTTCCATAATCTCATCATCACTCCAAGCTGAATCATTTTTGTCATTATCAACAGTATTAGTGAGACCTCTCCTTTCCGCTAGGGACTTCCAATATGTCATAGCTCTATCATAGGGAAACTTACCCACCTCGTACGATGACACATACATTCTCAAACAATTTTCCAAATTTTTGTCCAACCTGTTACGAACTTTCGATTTAACAAAAGATAGTGCACTGAAAACCCTTTCATCTTCAATAGATCCCAAAATCATTGTCTAACATAATTCATATAAAATAAAGTATTCACTCATAGTTTCTTGTAAGACACTACTTTGATACAATTTTTGCTAGAAACGTGTGATTGAACCAATCACATGTGGATTTTTGAAATGTGCAATTTGATTATCCATTGTTATTCCAAAATTGGTTGATTGTTGTCTCAGAAGTTCTTTGTTTAGAATACCATTGATTTCAATGTCATTTACTTCCATACTTTTAGAGAAATATGTCATAATATTACCCATATATTTTACAAACAACTCACTTCTACTACTATGGTCAACACAAGGATTCCAGAATATGGGATTAACAACAGCCATGGCCTCAAGTGTCTCATCTCTCTGAAAATGATCTCTTATTTCACTTGTTAATGTATTTGCAATTCTTTTCAATTTATTCTTAGTGCTATCCAAAACCTCATCAAATCCATAATGTGTTATGGGCACTTGTTCAACATCATCTGTAAGTGTATCTAACCACTTTTCATAACGATATAAAGGAATCATATTTCCATGGATAGCAATACAAATATTATCATTGATGTTGAACTTTAAAAAGTTGTTAGGATCATTGACTTCAACTAACGTATTCCAACTATCAAACTTGGGATCCTCAAAAAAATTTCGGATAAGTAAATCTTGTCAATAAGCATACATATTTGTTTTCTCATCCTGATGAAATCAACAATATAAATTTCCCTTTCCTATGCAAGTTTAATCAAAGAATTCATTTCTTGCAACAATGGAAGAATACCACATAATGTGAGAAGAGTTTCCAAGTCAATCATACAAAATAGCAAATATTTTGCCTTGTCAACATCCCTACGATGTGCATACATAAACCCAACCAAGGATTGATATTCTAAAAAACCATTTTTTGTAGGAAGAAACAATGAAATCCACCTGGTGTCCACATATTTTAATATTTTTTTGCCTTCGGTTACACCTAGAGAAAACTATTGAAACTTTGCAAACCTTTTTGGACTGCATGAAAAGTATGAGTGTATTTCATGGATGAGATCTTCCACTCTAGCTACATTATCAAATTTGCTCACAATTTTGTATGCAAGATTCATTCGATGAGACATGCAATGAATAGGAATCACATATGGGGCAATTGATGTCTGAAGCCTAACACAAAGACCATTCATTTGTCCTTGCATTGTAGTTGCACCATCAAGCTCCAACACAAATTAACTTTGTGGCAATTTCCTTTTCATCCATTCTGAAATATCCTTTAAATTGGTTACAACAACATTATAAATGTTTTCCACATTACAATTTTCAATCATCTTATGTAGTGCTAGTAAATGAGGTTGTCTCAAATGATTTTTGAATGTGTAAACATGTATGCAAATCCAATATGTGTTGTCAATAGTTGTTACCTCATAAATGGAAAGTGAAATAAATTTGGCTTGTTTTACATTCTCTCTTAGGTCTTCCTTCTCAACCAATGATAGACATTTTACCATTTCCCAACCACTTCGATCTGACCAATGTGAATTGGTAAGATTTTGTACATCGACTAGTTGAAGTATTTGCTTAAAATCAGCAAAATAAGACATGGGTCGACCTTTTTTAAGAATATTGTATACAACAACAAACTACAAATGTTTTGAGGCTAATACAATCTTATTAATTTTTTGAAATTGGGCCTCGATAGTTCCACCCTTCTCAATGAGAGTTTGTTGTTGTTTCATTGCTTTTTCAGTATTCAAGTGCATATCTCACATGCACACATTCCGATGCATCCTTCCACCTATGAAATTTGTTAATTATTTCATCACTTTGTATTTATTTGATGTAAACTTTCCCATAGTGTTTTTCTATTGTGTCTTTCTTATTTTGTAATAAATGATCCTTTCCCAGCTTCCAAGTACAAATAACACATTTACACACTTTTTGTGTCTCATATCGCTCAATAAAGGGGTATAACCATGCCCATTCATTTTTAAAATCTCTTCCAATAGTCCATTCACTTATCTTTTGACGTTTAGATTTTTGACTACAATATTCCCTAGAGGTCTGCATTTTAATTGTACTATTATTTTCTTTTTTGGTTGATGTGTCTAAATTAAACATCTCCTGAAGTGGTTGTTGAATATCGTTATTAGGAAAATTATCATGTGGTCCCATCTCATCCGCTGGAATATCTTCGAGTGAATGCACATCAGGGTTGATAGTATTTACTACATTCAATGTTTGGTGTTCTCTATCATTTTTGGATGTAAAAAGGCACTATTTTAAAGAATTAACATAATATAATTTTACAAAGCATTTAAAAAGAGGTAGATAAGTAGACAACCATTTATCTATTAATAAATAAAGGCTTTATATTTAAGAATAACAGAGAAAAATTAATGATTTGATGGTAAAAGGTGTTTGTACCTGCATGTTGTGTAGATATTGATGCCTCACTACATTTTGATATTTGTGTAAAATATTTTAGAATTATCTTTTTACCAGAATATTGGCCTCCCTTATTTCCATATTCAATAGGTGACATTGTATCTGTAAAGAAAAAACCTTTAGATATTAGGAAATAAATATGAAATTGAAGGAAAATAGCATACATCCCTCAATAAAAATTTGTGTTTCTTAGTAACCAAGATTAAAATATAATTCCATAAATAATCTATGAATCTTCAAACGAACCTATGCTACCCTATAGAATGACATCTGATAAACAAGAAATAGTCTCTAACAAGAAAAATGCTCCTAATACACAACATGACATGGATACTTGTCGACCACAGTTGTAGATAGTGCTTCTACACTACCTATAAAACATACTCTAATAGACAAGAAGTAGTCTCTAACAAGAAAAATACTCCTAACACACAACCAGATGACATGGATACTTGTCTACCACAGTTGCATATAGTGCACCTACAATACCTATGAAATTGAAGAAAAAGAGCTTTGGAAAAAATAATAGTGGAAGAAGAATACTCTACCTATTTTCACAATCATCAATCCTTTGGAACCGATCGACCTATGCCGATTGACACTCCCTTACAATAGATCATCTTAGGATGATAGACATACCTCTATAATCAATCAGATTTTATTAATAGACTCTCCTCTACAACCAATCGACTTATGCCGATATACACTTCTCTTCACCCGATCGACTTATGCCGATAGTTCTTCCTCTACAATCGATCGACTTATGTCAATAGACACATCTTTGTAACCGATCGACTTATGTCGATAAACACATATTTGCAATAAATCGACTTATGCCGATAGATACTTCTCTACAATCGATCAACTTATGTTGATATACACTTCTATGCAATCGATCAGCTTATATCGATAGTCTCTCCTCTGCAACCAATCCACTTATGTCGATAGACTCTTCTCTACAACCGATCGACTTATGCCAATAGACTCTTCTTTGCAATTGATCGACTTATATTGATAGAATATCCTCTGCAACCGATCGACTTATATCGATAGGCACTTCTCTACAACTGATCGGCTTATACCGATAGACACTTCTCTACAACCGATCGACTTATCCTAATAGTCTCTCCTATGTAATCGATCATCTTATGTCGATAGACACATCTCTGCAATCGATCAACTTATATCTGATAGACTCTCCTCTACAACCAATCGACTTATATCGATTTACACTCCTCTATAACTGATCATCTTATGGTGATTGACACTTCTCTACAACCGATAGTCATATATCGATTGACACTCCTCTACAATCGATCGACTTATGTCAACAGACACTTCTCTGCAACCTTGTCAAGTTTTTTATTGTTTTAGAGCTATTTTTGAGTTAGAGTGTTTTAGATGTATGTTTATCGGTACCTCCTATAGTATATATACAGGTAGTATATGAGGTGAATTGGGTGGGAAAAATAAAATCATATATAATTTGAAGGTGAATTGTCCATGGAATTGGGTGAAAGTGGTCGGTGAATTAAAATAAAAATAGGATAATAATTGTCAACGATGGGCTAATTTACCCCAAAAAAACTTCCACCACGTAAATTTTGGGTGAATGACCCCTAGTGAAATGTTCCAAAATTAGCAAATTTAAAATTTTGAAAATCCTAAATATAGCCAATTTATGATATTTCATGCTTAGGCATAACCCTACCCAAAACAAGATGTCTATAGTTCTTCCTTGCAAAACAATTCTTTCTTGGAAGAATTCTATGCAAGCATGATGAAAATTATCTACAACATTGGAAAGGTTTAAGCCCCTCTTGGACTTGGTAGAGAGAACTGAAAAAAAGGATAACATTATTAGAAAATAAAAATTAGAATACCTGAAAAATGTAAAATAATAAAAATTAAATTTGAAAAATATACCTATCAAATGTTGTCGTTGGAGACCGTATTTGGTCTCCAAGTGTTGTTTGTCGTCATCGCTCAAAACTTATTGATTGGTCATTAGTTGACCATTGTTATATGGTAGCCCTGTTAGTCATTGTATATCTGAAGGTTTGACAAAAAAGAAATAGTCTTTTTATCGATGGTCATCTAGACAATGGACCCATCATCATCATATGAGTTGACTATCCTTTACATGATGTTAACATTGGTGTTGTAATTGCCATTTTTGTTACTCCTGCAAGACCAGACTATTTGACCCATTGGGTATCTCTTCTAGGTGTGTTGAAAATATTGGAAATGTTAGGGCAACAACTATTTTTGAATGAAACCCTTGAAGGAAGAGGAGAGGAAGAGCTAGCCATTTTGATCTAATTCTATGCTACACTCAAAAAATCTCTAACCTAGATTTTGGGTTGCAGGTGAAAAACTCAAAAAAGCTTTGATTTGTATTCTAGACTATGGGTTAAAGGCTAAAAAAAAGCTCTTGCTCTGAGTTTGCACTGGAAAAAAAGCCAAAAATATAACTATTTATGCCTATTTATAGAAGTTCACATACCTAAATTCAAGTCATGCACGACACGTGGCAACCTTTATGACATGTGGTGACATTTTATTGGTGAAGTGTGCAGTTTCATTTTGTCCACCATCTGCTACAATCACAAGTTGTATATTACCGACTAGTTTACCTCTAGTCTATCATATGTAGTGATCATCCTATGGTTGTTACCTACAATTAACATTTCTTTTCTATTACCTACAATTTGTTACCTATGATCGCTTGTAGTGATCATATCTAGTTTATCATCTATAGTGAATATCTCTATTCTATCACCTACAAATGCTAGTTTTTATCTATCACCTGTAGCAATTATCTCATGTCTATCACTTGAAAATTCTAGTTCTTATCTATCACTTGTAATAATCATCTCTAGTCTATCACCTACAATTATCATATCTTATCTATCATTTGCAAATGCTAGTTCTTTTCTATCACCTACAATGACCATCTCTAGTCTATCACCTGCAGCAACTGTCTCTTTTTTGTCACCTATTGTGGCATTTTTTTGTATGTCGCCTATTACGACTATCTTGTATTTGTTGTCTACAATGGCCTTTTTCTGTTACATTGTAATTTTGTTTACCATTCACATTTCTTGTCTATCGTCGAGTGTTCTTATCTTTCATTTGCTTTTCTTATATTTCGTCCATTGATTTTTAGATTCATCGAAATTTGATAATTGTTCTAGAAAAAATGGGAAAATTCGCCATCATTTTTATATGATTTTGGACATAATTCACATTCATTTCGAAACTAATCTACCCCATTTTTATAAATACATTTTTGATCTAACCCCTTATGCATAACCCTGGCAAGGATCATCTCAACTTGCACCTTAGATAAGTGATAATGTTCTTAATCCTTATTTATTTTATATTTTCTTAATCCTTATTTGTTTTCATATTTTCTTGGTTTATCTATCTTCATCTTGATGTTATTTTCCTTACACTATTTTTTTTAGTGTATGCTAATACGATATTTACAATATTAATTTTAAAAAATCATCTACAAATCAAGTAATTAGTTTCCTTGTAGATTTGTTGGCATTTTTGCCACATTTTTTTGTTGTTGTTCATGCAAAATAATGCACAAATTGTAGAGATACTCACTCCTCTGTTTGTCCCTCCAAGCACCTCAAAAGGGATAATTTGTAAAAAACAAAAATCTCTACAAGTTTTGTGCCAAAGCAAAGTAAGTGAAAAATGTTGCAATATCGCAACATGTCACATTTTCGCGACCTGTCACATTTTTGCGGCATCCGATGCAGAAAAAAACTAAGCATAGAAAATGTCATGATATCGTGACATATCGCATTTTTACGACCTATCACATTTTCGCGCAGAAAGCAGCAAAGGAAGCAGTAAAGGTAAAGTTGTCGCGACATCGTGACATGTCACATATTCGTGATCTGTCGCATTTTTGTGGCAGACGATGGCAAGAAAGCAAAGTGATAGATGGATGTCACGATTTCGCACAATACAGCAGCAAAGAGGAGTGCCAAGGAAAAATGTCATGATTTCGTGACATGTTGCGATATCGCGACCTGTCACGTTTTTGTGATAGGAAAGCGAGGAAGGAGCAAGATGGTATGGAATGTCGTGATTTCGTGACTTGTCACATTTTTGCGCTAGAAAGCAAAAAAATACAAGGTGAAATAAAATTGTCACGATATCGTGACCTGTCATGTTTTTGCGACAGGAAATCGAGGAAGGAACAAAACGGAGAAGAATTTCATGATTTCGTGACACGTCAAATTTTTGCAACGGAGGCGGCAATGAAGGAGAAGACAGAAAAATGTCACGATTTTGTGACTTGTCGTGTTTTTGCGCTAGAAAGCAGAAATGTCCAAGGTGGGAGAAACATGTCACAATTTCGTGACATGTCACATTTTCGCGAGGTGAAAGTAGAAAAGTACAAGGCAGGAGAAAATGTCATTATTTTATGACATGTCGTGATTTCATGACTTGTCACGTTTTCATGAGGAGAAAGTGGAGAGGATAACGCCAAGTACGAAATGTCGCGATTTCATGACTTGTCACATTTTCGCGACAAGGAGCAGCGAAGGAGCCAAGCAAGAGGAGAATGTTGTGATTTCACGACACATCGCATTTTCATGACTAAAGGCAACGAAAGGGCAAAGCGAGAGAATATTATCGCAATTTTGTGACACGTCGCATTTTCGTGACTTGTCACATTTTCATGACAAGGAGCAGCAAAGGAGCCAAGCGAGAGAAGAATGTCACGATTTCACGACACATCGTATTTTCACGAAAGTGCAAGAAGACGACAGCCAAACAGAGGAAAATGTCACGATTTCATGACATGTCGCATTTTCACGACTAAAGGCAACAGAAGAGCCAAGCAAGAGGAAAATGTCACGATTTCATGACATATCGCATTTTCACGACTGGTAGCAACAGGAGAAAGTAGCGAGGGAAAAATGTTGCGATTTCGCGACGTCGCATTTTCGCGACAGAAGCGACAACAAAGGTCCAATAAAGTTATGTCTGCATTATTCTTCATATTGCTAGGAGAACATAAGGAGAAGGAGAAAATGAGGATCGAACAAAGTAATTTTTTAAAATCTCTCCAACTAATTTTGAGATCGAGGTCAAAGAGGCTCCAAAATTAAATTTTTCGCTATTTACTTATGTACGCAAGATGGGAGAACGTGTTAAATCATGCAATTTTCAAAGCCACCAAAATTAAATATGCCTCCGGTATTAAAATATCTTGTTCGTGATCTCCTAACACTTCAAGCATACCCCGAGAACAGTCATTTAATGAAGAAATATGGTCCCTTGTTTCTGTTCAATTTTCAAACTTGATCCATAAAAGTAGGGAATGTGATTTCTTCGAGGCAGATTTAGGGGGATTGTTTCTCTTTTCAAGTGCATATTTTATGGATCGCCTTTTCAAAATCTATTTTATGTTTTAAATTTTGCGATGCGAAAGGGAGAGGGAAGACCTCTATAAATACTAATGTACATCTTAAGAAAAGGGAGAGGACCTTTTTGCAAAAATTGAAGCAAAAATCCCAGATGCATTTTGCTCTATTCTTTGAGTCTTTTGAGTTGGTGTTCCAAACTGATGTTCATGTGATGCTTTCTGTAATTCACTTCTACTTAGTTGAGTGCTAAAATATAAGTTGAATTCTGTTGTTCTGAATTTGGCTATGTTTTCATTTGAACATTTGAAGTATAATTGAAGGTAAATTTATGGTCAATGTTTGATCCAATTTTTGTATGTGCATTCTAAGAATCAGTTGCTGCTTATCTTAGGGATTTATTTTGAGGTTATTTTCTATATGAGGTTGTTCTCCCTATCAACTATCAGCTTCGGCCATATTTCCATCTCTTTTTGTTATTTCTAACCCTGAACCTTGAAATCAGTTTAGATTAGTTTGGGAGCCAGCCCTCTCTGGAGATTGGCCCGGGAGACTTCTCTTTCTCTCGGCCTTTCAATGTTGGTCGGGTCTAGGGCATATTTTATATGACTAAGCAAATTCATGACCAACAGTTTTGGCACGCCCGAAGGGACTCACAAGTCCCATATTTTGACACCCGGAGGAATCAATATTTTGATGAATCGTCTTGACCTCAAAGCGGAGATTGTAAGTTCATTTGGTGACTCTGCTATGGGCGACCGTATAGTACCTAGAAATACCCAATTGTAAAGCTGGTGAAAATATTTACTTCATGATCATGAGATCAAGAGCCAAAGAATCAGAAGACCTAGTCGAATTCTTTGAGATCGATGTTCAAAACTGGAGGGAGCACTCAATATTGGTAAGTCCTATGATCCTATAATTTGCTATTTCTTCGTAGGTGGCGGGTCATTTTGTGCCATCTTTGAATCCTCCCAGTACTGCTACGAGCTTGCTAGTACATCCAGATCCTGTAGTGCAAATGGTTGGTCAACAACCTCATCCATGTCAATTTCTTGCTTGGAACCATTCGGGAGCATTGGACCTGCCTTTTCAAAATCTAGTTCTTGCTGCAGCATTAAAGGCTTTGCCTACATACGATGGGACTGGAAAGACCATGTATGATTATGTGTCATATGTGGCATCCTTGGCTACAATTCATAATATCATAGATGAAGATATCATGATAAAATTGCTTGTGCTGTCACTCCGCGGTAAGTTATTGTGCTGGTATAGATCCTTGTCTCCCAACTCCATAAATTTGTGGGATAAATTAGCAGAGATGCTAATCAAAGGGTTCAATGAGCAAGCGGACCCATTTTCTTTGTTGCATCAATTTACTAATATCAAGAGGCATCCTCAAGAGGAGATAGTGGATTTCAATGTTAGGTTTGCTTGAACTTGGCAGAGATTTCCTGATGGTCTCCGCCCTACTAATGACCAAGAGGCATTTTACTATCTTAAGGCTTTCCACTCAGATATTAGTATGAACATTAGGATGTCCAACGTTCAAACCTTTCCTACACTATATTCCCAGGAACAGAAGGCTGAGGCCGATCTGATTGCCATTGGGAAATTGCCTTCGAAAATGACTATGCCCATTTTTCCTAAGCTTTCGCAATACCAGCTTACAGGTGCAACCTCCACATCTTACACTGATCCATCCATGTACCCTTCATCTTCATAGAATCCTCCCACAACTTTGGTACCTATGATCCCATTCCATAGTTAACCTCTCCAGTTCCAACTCCTGCATTACCTTCTCCACCAGTTCCATTACCTCTACCGGCACCGCCTGTGTCCTCAAGCCCAGATCCTCAATTGGCTGTTTTGCAAGAAATTTAGTCGGCCATGAGAGCCCTCACTAACAAGATGACATCTATGGATCGGAGAGAGGCAGAAAGGAACTTTCAGCCACGAAGATTTATTTTGGTGGTAACTAGAGAGCAAGTTGCTCCTAGCAAGGTTATAGAGAAAGTACCTGAGAGGAACTCAAAAATCTTGGTAAGTGAAGATGCTGGCCCCTCTGAAGTTTCACATGAGCCATCTTACTGGTGTTCTTCATGCAATGACCCACATGATGATTCCACTTGCATGGTCCACCAAAATTATTTACAAGTTCTTACGGGGAGCCGTATAAACATGATTCGAGAGGTGGATCATAATTCTATGATGTCTCTTGAGGAATACATAGCAGTCTTGACATGCAGTGATAAGAAACCAATGATGGTAGATCCAGCTAAGATGAAGTCATTGAAAGTTCCTCCTGCACAAGCAACAAAGCAACAAATACCTGCAAAGACTCATGATCCTCCTACCCCGCAACAAGACCCACCTATTTTGTCGAAGGATTCACTTCCACCACAATAAAAATATAGGTTGCAAGCTAAGGCTTCTACCTCCCAGCAGCAAGCAAAAATGAAGGAACAAGCTAGAGAGATGTTGTGGTATCCATCGTTGACTAATCGACAGCGAGTGGAGGCCACCCAGCAATATAGAAGCATATTTGAATCTGCTAGTGGAGGGAGAGAGCTGATTTCAATGGAGTATAACATTGTTGAAGAACTTAAAAGGATACCAGCCAAGGTAAGTCTGTATGATACTTTGCAGCTACCTGGACAGGTGAATCTCTTACAGGAATCCCTGAAGACCACACAAAGTAAGGGGAAGGCTCCAGCCTAGGTAGTTATGGCCCAAACTCTGACCTCTTCAGTCATCAAAAAAAATAGGCCATCACCTTTTTATATTTCATTGAGAATGGAGGGACATGTGGTGCATAATTGTCTCATTGACTCAGGAGCAACTACTACTATCATACCTAAGGTAGTATGTTATGTCATAGGCATGGAATATACAAGGACTAGCATGGGAGTTTTGCAGCTAGATGGTACCTTAGTAAAGACGGTGGGTGTAATTAAGGATGTTCCTATCTCCCTGCATGCCATGCCTCAGATTATTGTGATCCAAGAGATCATAGTAGTGGACCTAGAGCCATGTTTTGATATGTGTCTCTCCCGAGAGTTCACGGCTAAACTCGGGGGTTACCTTTCTTTGGATTTTACTCATTTGGATGTGATCCATAAAGGTAAAAAGGTGAAAATTTTCAATGATAAGCCTTCCACATTTCATGTGGAGAGAATAGATGAAATAGACAGGTTACCAAATTCGGTGCACATGATGTCTGAAGAATTTGGTGAGCTTAACTTAATGGAAGAAGCTTTGGAAGAGCTTCGCCCAGAAAATGAATTTTCCATGGCCAATTTCAATGCCATGATGGAAACTAACTTGGGGTGTTACTCCATTTTTAATCCTGAAAAGGCTCAAGAAAATAATGATGAAAGTCAAGACCAGCTCTGGAAGCTCTATTTCGATGGAGCACGATGTAGAAATGGCACTGGAGCTAGGATTGTTCTAGTATTACCTTCTAGGATTCAATGATCCTATTCATATCATTTGACCTGGAGCTACACAAATAATGCAATAGAATATGAGGCTTTATGCCTAGGCCTCAAGAAGGCTGAGAAAATTGGAGCGTGACAGTTACAAATCTTTGGTGACTTTGAGCTGATTTTCAATCAGGTGACCAATAAGTGTGTGTCCAAGCACCACTATCTAAAGAACTATCGCAACAAGGTCTAGGACCTATTCGAATCGTTCTCTACTCTCAGCATGTGTTTCGTTCCACGAGAACAAAATAGATATGCTGACCTGCTGGCTTCTTTGGGAGAAAATTTTTCATCAATCGAGCAGGTGGTGAGAAGGCCAAAAATAGTGAGAATGATGTATAGGCCCTCTGTCCCAGACAAGGACACCTTTTGGCAAGTCTTCGATAGCGATGAGAAAATTGTTAACTTCTTGGTTCAAGAAGCTGCCATCATCAAGGGAAGGACCTTGGAGCGTGAAGAAACTGAAGGCCTGATTCAGTTGTGGAATAACCACATTCCTAAATGCCTCATTACTCTAGAAAGCTTGTTTGATCATAATGATTGGTCCAAGAAACATTAGATCGAGGTCGACGAGAAAGAATATATGGAGCTTCAGTTGGAGGCTGATAAGGTCATCAAAATTGGGAATGATTCTATTCCCGTTGAATTGCAAGATATTAGACAATTGTGTCAAGAGTTTTCTGACATCGTGGCCTGGAGCTATGAGGATCTGAAGTGATATGATAAAGAGATCATTCAGCACACTATCGAGCTGGAAGAAGGATTCAAACCCTTCAGGCAGAAGTAGAGACCGGTGAACCCAAATATTGAAGCCCTCATGAAGGCCAAACTTGTGAAGATGTTGCAAGCCAAGATTATATATCCGATTAAGCACTCGACTTGGGTTGCTAATTTGGTTTTGGTCCATAAGAAAAATAGAGATATACGGTTGTGTGTGGATTTTCAAAACTTGAATCAAGTATCCTTGAAGGATCACTACCCATTGCCTCGCATTTATCAGATCCTTCACGTTGTTGCTGGGGCTCAGCACTTTTCATTGCTAGATGGATTCTCTGGATACAATCAAATTTGGGTCAAGGATGAGGATTAGCACAAAATTGTGTTCACAACCAAGTGGGGTACCTTTGCCTATCAGTGCATGCCCTTCGGATTGTCCAATGTTGGGGCTACGTTTCAAAGGGCCATGGACATCGCATTTGGGGAGCTTTTAAATAAGATCATTGTCATCTATCTCGATGATATGACTATCTTTTCACACAAACGAGAAGAACATTGTTCTCATTTGAGGCAAATATTTGAGAAATGTCAAGATTTTGGCATTTCCATCAACCCAAAGAAGTCCATTTTTGTAGTAAAGGAAGGTAAGCTCTTGGGACATGTCATCTTAGAGAATGGTTTGGCAATTGATCCATCGAGAGCTAAAGCTTTGAAGAAACTATCGCTCCCTGCCAATAAGAAAGAGTTGCAATCTTTCTTCGGGTAAATCAATTTTGTCAGAAAATTTATTTTTGACTTTGCCCGAGTAGTCAAGCCCATGACTAAGCCATTAAAGAAAGATGCGGAGTTCAAGTGGACAACTCAAAGTAAATACACATTTTAGGAGATTAAAGATAGAATTGCACAAGCCCCTATGTTGATCAATCCGGATTATTCTAAGGACTTCATTTTGTACATAGTTGGAGAGGACAAAAGCTATTCTACAGTGCTTACACGGAAATGCGACGATGGGGATGAAAGACCCATTACTTTCCTTAGCCAAGTTATCTTACCCCATGAGGAGAGATACAATTTCATTGAGAAGTAGGTCTATGCTATCATGAAGTCTCTCAAAAACTTTAGGCACTTTGTATCTCAGAGCAAGACGATTGTCTACGTCATCCACCCCGATGTAAGGAACTTCATCATTCAGGGCAATATGGGCGATAAGCGTGCCGGTTGGGTTACAAAAATTCAAGAGTTCAATGTTGAGATCCATCCAACCAATTTGGTATGGGGTAAGGCCTTATGCCAGCAATTAGCAAAAATTGCGGCCTCTGAGATACTTGATCATCAAGTGAATGACCCTGCTGAAGAAAGGAATCTAGTGAACATCTTTGCACAAGGCCAAGATTGAGCAGATGACCTTATTGAGTATTTTTCAATGGGTAGATGTCCCCCATAATTAAATGCTATGCGATGGAGAAGGTTTCGCCTACAAGCTCTTAGGTTGTTATACTCACAGTGACACTAAGAGGGGGGGGTGAATCAGTGTGTTCTTTTAAAACTTTAAATTTGCAACTCTTAATGCTGAAATAAAGCAAACTCAAAATAGATACAACAAGTTAACAAGAGAGCATCACACAACACAAGATTTAACGAGGTTCACCAATGTGGCTACTCCTCAAAAATGACTGCTTGGACTACCATCCAAATCCAGCCTTTGCAAAGCAACAACTTTACAAACAATTTTACCAGAACCCACTGGAAGGAGCACCAACCCCTGATGCCAAGCACCAACTTGGACTTCAAATCTAGAACTAGAAGATTGATAAAAGGATACCTTTGCTTTTGCTAGACCCTGACCGGTCACCTTTGTTTTCTCTCATGCTCTCTTTTCTATGCAAGCACTTCGCACACTCTGCTGCACCTCACAGTCGTCTTCTCCTTGTTGCGCACTCTACTTCCTTAGCGAAATTCCACACTTCGAACGATTCGACACGACTTGCTCTCTACGCTCAGGCGACAGTAATTCGCACACTTCGACACTTCTCAAATTCTCCAAACAACCCTCCTTTTATAACAAACTTTTCATGATGAAAAATCTAATCTTAGTCGGCTGAAGAACCCTAATCTTAGTCGACTGCAAACCCTAAACTTAGTCGGCTACAAACCCTAAATTTCGTCGGCTTACATCGGTCTTCGTCGGCCTCAACTGCCCCTACAACTCTTCTATTGTTGTTGCCTGAAAAACAACATGTCACGATATCGCGACACTTTTTGCCTCCGTACACTCTACTTGGCTTGCACCAACAAAAACATGACATGTCACGAAATCGTGACACTTTTCGCTTCCTTGCACTCTTCTCGCATGCACCAAAACATGACATGTCACGAAATCGTGACACTTCTCGCTTCTTCACTCTTCTCATGATCGAAACATGACATGTCATGAAATCGTGACATTTTCTACATTCTTATGCTTTCTCTGCCTTTCGCCCGTGAAAATGGAACATGTCACGAAATCATGACATTTCTACCTCCGAACACTCTATCTCCTTTTCGGGTCATGAAAACCCGACATGTCACGAAATCGTGACACTTTTTCTCCTTGGCGCTTTCTCTTCGAACTTGTCTCAAATTGTCAAAAATCGTGACACTTTTCTTTGCGAGCTCTTTCTCTCCAAACATGTCATGAAATCGTGACAGTTTTCTTTGCTTGCACCTTCTTTTCGAACATGTCATGAAATCATGACACTTTTTCATCCGTACTGTCTCTCTTGCAAATTGTCATGAAATCGTGACACTTTTCTTTGCGAGCTCCTTCTCCCCGAACTTGTCATGAAATCATGACAGTTTTCTTGCAAGTGCCTTCTCATCGAACATGTCACGAAATCATGACAGTTTTCCTCCCTTGCACTTTTTCTTTCAACATGTCATGAAATCATGATAGTTTAACCTACTTGCACCTCTACTTCGAACATGTCATGAAATCATGATAGTTTTTCAACTTGCCTTCTTCTCTTCCAACATGTCACGAAATCACGATAGTTTTTCAACTTGCCTTCTTCTCTTCCAACATGTCACGAAATCGTGACAGTTTTACCTGCTTGCGCCTCTGCTTTGAACATGTCATGAAATCGTGATAGTTTTTCAACTTGCCTTCTTCTCTTCCAACATGTCATGAAATCACAGTTTTGCTCTTTTGAACATGTCACGAAATCAGACTTTTTCTTGTTTCTCTCTCCTCCAACATGTCACGAAATCACGATAGTTTTTCCCTGTACTTTCTCTCTCCTCCAATATGTCATGAAATCATGACATTTTTCTTTGCACTTTCTCTCTCCTCCAATATGTCATGAAATCGTGACAGTTTTCCTATTTTCTGAATATGTCGCGATATCGCGACACTTTCCTTACTTGTCTTTTTCTTTGAATTTTTGCATGTGGGCCACTTAGGTCTTTTTGGAAAAACACTGTACATATTCTGAGAGATCTCTGAACTTCCTGTTTGCTGCATCTGAACTTCCTATTGCTGCACTGAATCAAATGATCTAGCTGATTGTGTTGACAACAATGACAATCTTGTTGCTGCACTTTGCTCAACAATCTCCCCCTTTGGAATTGTTGGCAACACATGTGCAGCTTCCTGTAGCTTCCTGTAGCTCTTCTCCCCCTTTGACAATAATACCAAAGGGCTACTGCAGACTCCCCCTGAGTCCAAGCACAACATTCTCAGGAAAAATTTATTACACTTAGTAATAAACAAGACCATGAGCAAGAAGATAAACAAATACTTCAATGCTCCCCCTAAGAATGTGATCCCTGTAGCTAGTCACTTCTTGGGAAGGGTCACCACTCCCAATTTATTGCGAAGGTATTCAAAAACATCCTTGGGCAATGGTTTTGTGAAGATATCTGCTACTTGCTCTGTAGTTGGAACAAAATCCAGCTTAACCTCACCTTCAACAACTTTCTCTTTCAAAAAATGATATCTGATAGCAATGTGTTTTGTCCATGAATGCATTATCGGATTCTTGGAGATGTTAATTGCACTGGTGTTATCACACTTAACTGATATTGGCTCACTGAAATTAATACCAAGATCTTTCAGAGTTTGTTTCATCCACAAAACTTGTGTACAACATGTTGTTGCTACAATATATTCTACCTCAGCTGTTGATAAAGAAACTGACTCTTGTTTCTTACTATGCCAAGCAACCAACCTGTCACCAAGATAGAATGCACCTCCACTGGTACTCTTCCTGTCATCAACACATCCTCGCCCAATCTGCATCTGAATATGAAATAAGGGTGAAGTCTTTACCTTTCGGATACCATAACCCATACTCCATAGTACCCTTGAGATACCTAAGAATCCTTTTTACTGTTGTCACATGAGTCTCTTTGGGATCGGCCTGGAAATCTTGCTACCATGCAAACCGCCTACGTAATATCTCGGTCTCGGTAGCCGTTAAATATAGTAAGCTTCCAATCATTGATTTGTACATGGTTTGATCAACAGGTGGAGATTTGTCATCTTTGCTCAACTTGCAGCCTCGTCATCATGGGAGTGCTAACTGGCTTCAAGTCCTCCATTGTGAACCTTTTTAGCATCTCTTTCACATATTTGACTTGGGAAATAAATATGCCTTTCTCATTTTGATTAACTTGTAACCCAAGAAAGTAAGATAGTTCACCAATCATAGACATTTCAAATTCTTTCTGCATCTTATTTGCTAAGTCTTTACATGATTCATCTTTGCTGCTGCCAAATATGATATCATCTACATATACAACAAGAACAATGAGATGCCCACCTTCTGTTTTGACATACAGATTATCGTCCACCATACCTTTCTTAAACCCCTGTTGAGAGAGATAGTTGTCTAGCCTTGCATACCATGCTCGGGGTGCCTGTTTTAAGCCATATAAAGCTTTCTTTAATTTGCAGACAAGGTTGGGATCTTCACCAATTTGGAAACCATCTGGTTGTTCAATATAAACCTCTTCTTCAAGTTTCCCATTTAAAAAAGCTGATTTTACATCCATCTGATAAACTCTGAAATTCTTGTAGACTGCTAAGGCCAGAAACATTCTGATTGCTTCTAGTCTGGCCACTGGTGCAAAAGTCTCCTCAAAATCAATGCCTTCAACTTGTGCATAACCTTTACAAACCAGTCTTGCTTTATTCCTAACTACCTGTCCGTCTTCATTCAATTTGTTTCGAAATATCCATTTGGTGCCGATTACATTCTTATTTGCAGTGTCTAGGTACTAATTCCCAAGTTTTGTTCTTTTCAATCTGATCTAATTCTTCATTTATTGCCTTCATCCAGACTATCATCTTTGCTTGCCTCAGCTATATTTTTGGGCTCAATGTTGGATAAAAGAGAGTAGTTACTTACTACTTTCCTTCTTGTCTGAACACCAGCTGTGGGATCTCCAATTATTTGATTTCTAGGATGATTTTTCTGCCAGCTGCCTATTTTGAATTTCTTATTTTCTTCCACCTCTGAGTCATCAATTAAGTCATCTGAGTCAAGTGTTGGTTTCTTTTCTATTTCATTTTCCTCATCACCTTCAATGACTTCTTCATAAATTGGGTAGTTTTCTTCAAAGTTAACTATTCGTTCCCTACCTTCATCAAATTTAACATCGGCACTGTCCACAATTTTCTTGAGTCTCTTGTTGTAGCATTTGTAAGCTTTGCTTTTTGATGAATAGCCAACGAAGACACCTTCATCTGCTCTATTTTCAAACTTCCCAAGATTATCTTCAGTTTTTCTGATGTAACACTTACAACCAAAAACTTTGAGGTGTTTTGTTGTTGCCTTTCTACCGAACCACAATTCATAAGGAGTTTTGCTTTCATGTGTTCTCAACATGTACCTATTTTGGATGTACACTGTAGTGTGGACTGCTTCTTTCCAAAATCTGTCTGCTATTTTGTTCTCAGCCAAAGATAGTGCATGCCATTTCCTGTACTATTTTGTTCTTTCTTTCTACCACACCATTCTACTGGGGTGTTCTAGCTGCTGAATATTGTCTCTTGATACCATGTTTTTCATAGTATTCTGTAAACTCATCTGAAATGAATTCTCCTCCTCTATCTGATCTTAAACATTTGATCCTTTTTCCTGTTTCATTCTCAACTAGATGTTTGAAAGATCTGAACATTTCAAAAGCTTCTGTTTTATTCTTTAAGAAAAATATCCATGTCATTCTGGAATAATCATCAATACACAACATAAAGTATTTGTCACCATTTATGCTTTGTGTTCTCATGGGTCCACATAAATCTGTATGTATAAGTTCCAAAGGTTTGCTAGTGTGGTACTCTTTTGTTTTGAATGAGACTCTGGTTTGCTTTCCCTTTTGACATGAAGCACAAATGCTATTTGAAGGTTTTCTAATGGTTGGAATATCTCTCACTGCCTGTTTCGAGCTGATTTTCACCAGATTATCAAAACTGATGTGTCCAAGCCTCTTGTGCCACAGCCAATTTTCTTCTTCCTGTCCAATGAAACAAGTACCTTCTGAAGTTTTTGAGAGTGTGTACAGGTTGCCAGACGTCCTTGATCCAGTTGCTATCAATTTTCCACTATTTGTTTTTCTAACTTCACAACCCTGCTTCTTGAAAACTACTTCATGTCCTTTATCACAGATCTGACTGACACTTAACAAGTTATGTTTCAAACCATCCACAAACAAAACTTCTTCTGACTTGATTTTCCCATCACTAATTTTAACCGATCCTTTTTCGATTATCTTAGCTCCATCATTATTCCCAAACTTTACAGAACCACCCTCATATTTCTGTAATTTTTCAAATTTTTGTTTATCACCTGTCATATGACTTGAGCATCCACTGTCAAGTATCCATGGTACACATTTATTCTGTGCCTTGAAAGTTGTTTGTACTATTAGGGATTCCTTTTCTTCCTTAAGTTGCTCTTTCTGTTTCCACTCTCTTTTGACTACCGTATTGGGCTCTAGTTTGGACTTTCCCTTTTCAGTATCTTGTGCATATCTTTCATAAAAGTTTTCTATTTTGTCTTGTCCTATTTGGTTGAAATTTTCTTTTCTGAGGTTGATTTGAAATAGAAGTACTACGACAGTTTCTTGCAATATGCCCAAAATTATGACAGTTAAAACATTCTACTGAATAATTTATTAGCGGTGAAAAAGCATTTCTACTAGTGAAATTTCTTGGTCCTACATTATACTTGCAGTCTGTAATTTTATGCCCATAACCATTACATTTGAAACAAAAACCAGAGAAAGAAATGATTGAACCTGAAAGATGGTCTTTGCCAGGTTGTTGTAGGAGCCATAGGTCTTCTTCTCCTTTGATGTGTGACCTTGGTAAATCCATCATTGTCAGCTTCTCCTTTCGTGCCTGGTATTACTGCTTTCTTTTGCATGAGTTGTTTTTCTTTCATCAACTGTTTCTTATCTTCATTCCTTATGGTTTCTACATTTTTGGCTTTTGGTCCATTTGATGATTCTCCTTCAATGAAGCCTAGACCAAATTTGATGCCTGCAGGTCTTTGATCACTTAAAATTTTATCCAACTTCATCGAACTTTCTTCACGTTTGTGATGGCAGCTAATTTTTTGATCCAGCTCTTGTATCTGCATTCGTAGACCAACATTCTCTTCTTCTAGTTTACAGTAGTAATCTATCTTCATGGTTATCTGAACTTCGAGATCTTCAGACATTTTCTTGTATTCTTCTATCTATATTTTTAAGTTGGTTATGATGTCGTTCGCATCCTCAAGCTTTCTTGAAAGTTTATTATTCTTTCTTTTCTCATATTTCCATTCTACAAGTGCAGAGACCAACTCACCTTCTAGATCTACTTCAGCCTCAGGATTTTCAATAGATACTTTAGAGTTCATTCCTTCCCTCTTTTCTGATTTTTCTACCTCTTCTAATTTTTCTACTTCAAATGCCATGAATAGAGCTTCACCTGTTTCTTCTTCAGAATCCTCACTAGAGCTGTCCTCTAAAGAATTTGCATTCCTGGAGATGAAACTTTTCTTCTTGAAGTTGCCTTTTCTGAAGTTTGTTTTCTTCTTCCAGTCACTTCTTTCTTGGTGCGATGCTTCCTCACCCTTGTTCTTCTCATTGAGTGGACATTTGGTCACAAAGTGCCCAATGCCTCCATAGTTGAAACATTTAAATGGTAGCTTTCCTCTGTATTTTCCTTTTCCCTTTCTCAGTTTTCTAACAAAATTTGCTTCCATTTCATCTGATGTCTCTTCTTCTTCGGACTCTTGTTTTGTGTCTTTACCTTTTAAGGCTTTAAAAGTTGCTTCTCTATCTGTGGGATTAGACCTTCCTATTCTCATTTCATAAGCAGTCAAAGAACCATGCATCTCATCCATACTAAAGTGATTTAGATTTTTAGCTTCTTCTATGGCTGAGACTTTAGAATCAAACCTTTGAGGAAGCGATCTTAATACCTTTTTCATGATAGTAGCATCATCCAAATCTTCATCGAGACCTCTGATCGAATTAGTGATTCCATTAACTCTCAACATAAAAGCCTCTATGTTCTCATCGTCGGTCATCTTTAATGATTCGAATTGAGCTCGATGTGTTTGAAGCTTGGCTTCCTTGATCTTATCATCTCCCTCATGAATATTCTCTAGTTTGTCCCATACATCTTTTGTCGATTCACAACTTATGATCTTGACTAGCTCACTGTCCACTAATCCACACATGATGGCATTTTTTGCTTTTGAATCATTTTCAAATGCCTTTTTATCGATGTTGTCAGTTGGAGCAGTGGCGGGAGCTTTGTAACCACTAACTACTGCATTCCATATATCAAATCCCAAAGCATGGAGATATGTCTGCATCCTGATTTTCCAGAATGCATAATTAGTTCCATCAAACAATGGTGCTTTGTTTGAGGAGAAACCTTCACCACCTGCCATTGCGTCACTTCCAAGATCACCCTAGCTGATTGAGCCTATTCAGGAACCTTGCTCTGATACCAATTGTTATACTCACAGTGACACTGAGAGGGGGGGTGAATCAATGTGTTCTTTTAAAACTTTAAATTTGCAACTCTTAATGCTGAAATAAAGCAAACTCAAAATAGATACAACAAGTTAACAAGAGAGCATCACACAACACAAGATTTAATGAGGTTCACCAATGTGGCTACTCCTCAAAAATGACTGCTTGGACTACCATCCAAATCCAGCCTTTGCAAAGCAACAACTTTACAAATAATTTTACCAAAACCCACTGGAAGGAGCACCAACCCCTAATTTTTTTGCACCAATAGAAAGGAGCACCAACCCCTGATGCCAAGCACCAACTTGGACTTCAAATCTGGAACTAGAAGATTGATAAAAGGATACCTTTGCTTTTGCTAGACCCTGACTGGTCACCTTTGTTTTCTCTGCGCACTCTACTTTTCTATGCAAGCACTTCACACACTCTGCTGCACCTCATAGTCGTCTTCTCCTTGTTGCGCACTCTGCTTCCTTAGCAAAATTCCACACTTTGAACGATTCGACATGACTTGCTCTCTGCGCTCAGGTGATAGTAATTCGCACACTTCGACACTTCTCAAATTCTCCAAACAGCCCTCCTTTTATAACAAACTTTTCATGATGAAAAATCTAATCTTAGTCGATTGAAGAACCCTAATCTTAGTCGGTTGCAAACCCTAAACTTAGTCGACTGCAAACCCTAAATTTTTTGGCTTACATCGGTCTTCGTCGGCCTCAACTGCCCCTACAACTCTTCTGTTGTTGTTGCCATGAAAACACAACATGTCATGATATCATGACACTTTTTGCCTCCGTACACTCTACTTGGCTTGCACTAGCGAAAACATGACATGTCGCAAAATCGTGACACTTTTCTTTCTTGCACTCTTCTCTCCCAACATGACATGTCGATGAATCGTGACACTTCTCGCTTCTTGACTCTTCTCGATGCATCCTGAAGACATGACATGTCACGAAATCATGACATTTTCATCCTTATGCCTTTCTCTTCTTTCACCCGTGAAAATGGAACATGTCACGAAATCATGACATTTTTGCCTCCGAACACTCTATCTCCTTTTGGGGTCGCGAAAACCGACATGTCATGAAATCGTGACACTTTTTCTCCTTGGCGCTTTCTCTTCGAACTTGTCAAATCGTGACACTTTTTCGTCCGTACAATCCTTCTTGCAAATTGTCATGAAATCATGACACTTTTCTTTGCGAGCTCTTTCTCTCCAAACATGTCATGAAATCATGACAGTTTTCTTTGCTTGCACCTTCTTTCCGAACATGTCATGAAATCATGACACTTTTTCATCCGTACTGTCTCTCTTGCAAATTGTCACGAAATCATGACACTTTTCTTTGCGAGCTCCTTCTCCTCGAACTTGTCATGAAATCATGACAGTTTTCTTGCAAGTGCCTTCTCATCGAACATGTCATGAAATCATGACAGTTTTCCTCCCTTGCACTTTTTCTTTCAACATGTCATGAAATCATGATAGTTTAACCTGCTTGCGCCTCTGCTTTGAACATGTCACGAAATCATGACAGTTTTTCAACTTGCCTTCTTCTCTTCCAACATGTCACGAAATCATGATAGTTTTCAACTTGCCTTCTTCTCTTCCAACATGTCACGAAATCGTGACAGTTTTCCTTTCAAACATGTCATGAAATCATGATAGTTTTTCAACTTGCCTTCTTCTCTTCCAACATGTCATGAAATCATGATAGTTTTCGCTACTTTTTCGAACATGTCACGAAATCATGATAGTTTTCTCTGTTGTTTCTCTCTCCTCCAGTATGTCATGAAATCGTGATAGTTTTTCCTGTACTTTCTCTCTCCTCCAATATGTCATGAAATCATGACATTTTTCTTTGCACTTTCTCTCTCCTCCAATATGTCGCGAAATCGTGATAGTTTTCCTGTTTTCTGAATATGTCACGATATCGCGACACTTTCCTTACTTGTCTTTTTCTTTGAATTTTTGCATGTGGGCCACTTAGGTCTTTTTGGAAAAACACTGTACATATTCTGAGAGATCTCTGAACTTCCTGTTTGCTGCATCTGAACTTCCTATTGCTGCACTGAATCAAATGATCTAGCTGATTGTGTTGACAACAATGACAATCCTGTTGCTGCACTTTGCTCAACAATCTCCCCCTTTGGAATTGTTGGCAACACATGTGCAGCTTCCTGTAGCTTCCTGTAGCTCTTCTCCCCCTTTGACAATAATACCAAAGGGCTACTGCAGACTCCCCCTGAGTCCAAGCACAACATTCTCAGGCAAAATTTATTACACTTAGTAATAAACAAGACCATGAGCAAGAAGATAAACAAATACTTCAATGCTCCCCCTGAGAATGTGATCCTTGTAGCTAGTCACTTCTTGGGAAGGGTCACCACTCCCAATTTATTGCGAAGGTATTCAAAAACATCCTTGGGCAATGGTTTTGTGAAGATATCTACTACTTGCTCTGTAGTTGGAACAAAATCCAGCTTAACCTCACCTTCAACAACTTTCTCTTTCAAAAAATGATATCTGATAGCAATGTGTTTTGTCCGTGAATGCATTATCGGATTCTTGGAGATGTTAATTGCACTGGTGTTATCACACTTAACTGATATTGGCTCACTAAAATTAATACCAAGATCTTTCAGAGTTTGTTTCATCCACAAAACTTGTGTACAACATGTTGTTGCTACAATATATTCTGCCTCAGCTATTGATAAAGAAACTGACTCTTGTTTCTTACTGTGCCAAGCAACCAACCTGTCACCAAGATAGAATGCACCTCCACTGGTACTCTTCCCGATCATCAACACATCCTGCCCAATCTGCATCTGAATATGAAATAAGGGTGAAGTCTTTACCTTTTGGATACCATAACCCATACTCCATAGTACCCTTGAGATACCTAAGAATCCTTTTTACTGCTGTCACATGAGTCTCTTTGGGACTGGCTCTGAAATCTTGCTACCATGCAACCGCCTCTAGAATGTCTGGTCTGGTAGCTGTTAAATATAGTAAGCTTCCAATCATTGATATGTACATGGTTTGATCAATAGGTGGAGATTTGTCATCTTTGCTCAACTTGCAGCCTGTCATCATGGGAGTGCTAACTCGGCTTACAGTCCTCCATTGTGAACCTTTTTAGCATCTCTTTCACATATTTGACTTGGGAAATAAATATGCCTTTCTCATTTTGATTAACTTGTAACCCAAGAAAGTAAGATAGTTCACCAATCATAGACATTTCAAATTCTTTTCGCATCTTATTTGCTAAGTCTTTACATGATTCATCTTTGCTGCTACCAAATATGATATCATCTACATATACAACAAGAACAATGAGATGCCCACCTTCTATTTTGACATACAGATTACTGTCCACCATACCTTTCTTAAACCCCTGTTGAGAGAGATAGTTGTCTAGCCTTGCATACCATGCTCGGGGTGCCTATTTTAAGCCATATAAAGCTTTCTTTAATTTGCAGACAAGGTTGGGATCTTCACCAATTTGGAAACCATCTGGTTGTTCAATATAAACCTCTTCTTCAAGTTTCCCATTTAAAAAAGCTGATTTTACATCCATCTGATAAACTCTGAAATTCTTGTAGACTGCTAAGGCCAAAAACATTCTGATTGCTTCTAGTCTGGCCATTGGTGCAAAAGTCTCCTCAAAATCAATGCCTTCAACTTGTGCATAACCTTTACAAACCAGTCTTGCTTTATTCCTAACTACCTGTCCGTCTTCATTCAATTTGTTTCGAAATATCCATTTGGTGCCGATTACATTCTTATTTGCAGGTCTAGGTACTAATTCCCAAGTTTTGTTCTTTTCAATCTGATCTAATTCTTCATTTATTGCCTTCATCCAACTATCATCTTTGCTTGCCTCAGCTATATTTTTGGGCTCAATGCTGGATAAAAGAGAGTAGTTACTTACTACTTTCCTTCTTGTCTGAACACCAGCTGTGGGATCTCCAATTATTTGATTTCTAGGATGATTTTTCTGCCAGCTGCCTATTTTGAATTTCTTATTTTCTTCCACCTCCCGAGTCATCAATTAAGTCATCTGAGTCAAGTGTTGGTTTCTTTTCTGTTTCATTTTCCTCATCACCTTCAATGACTTCTTCATAAATTGGGTAGTTTTCTTCAAAGTTAACTATTTGTTCCCTACCTTCATCAAATTTAACATCAGCACTGTCCACAATTTTCTTGAGTCTCTTGTTGTAGCATTTGTAAGCTTTGCTTTTTGATGAATAGCCAATGAAGACACCTTCATCTGCTCTATTTTCAAACTTCCCAAGATTATCTTCAGTTTTTCTGATGTAACACTTACAGCCAAAAACTTTGAGGTGTTTTGTTGTTGCCTTTCTACCGAACCACAATTCATAAGGAGTTTTGCTTTCATGTGTTCTCAGCATGTACTTGTTTTGGATGTACACTGCAATGTGGACTCGCTTCTTTCCAAAATCTGTCTGCTATTTTGTTCTCACCAACGATAGTGCGTGCCATTTCCGTACTCGTTCTGTTTCTTTCTTTCTACCACACCATTCTCGTTGGGGTGTTCTAGTCGCTGAATATTGTCTCTTGATACCATGTTTTTCATAGTATGCTGTAAACTCATCTCGAAATGAATTCTCCTCCTCTATCTGATCTTAAACATTTGATTCTTTTTCCTGTTTCATTCTCAACTAGATGTTTGAAGGATCTGAACATTTCAAAAGCTTTTGTTTTATTCTTTAAGAAAAATATCAATGTCATTCGGAATAATCATCAATACACAACATAAAGTATTTGTCACCATTTATGCTTTGTGTTCTCATGGGTCCACATAAATCTGTATGTATAAGTTCCAAAGGTTTGCTAGTGTGGTACTCTTTTGTTTTGAATGAGACTCTGGTTTGCTTTCCCTTTTGACATGAAGCACAAATGCTATTTGAAGGTTTTCTAATGGTTGGAATATCTCTCACTACCTGTTTTGAGCTGATTTTCACCAGATTATCAAAACTGATGTGTCCAAGCCTCTTGTGCCACAGCCAATTTTCTTCTTCCTGTCCAATGAAACAAGTACCTTCTGAAGTTTTTGAGAGTGTGTACAGGTTTCCAGATTTCCTTGATCCAGTTGCTATCAATTTTCCACTATTTGTTTTTTTGACTTCACAACCCTGCTTCTTGAATACTACTTCATGTCCTTTATCACAAATCTGACTGACACTTAATAGGTTGTGTTTCAAACCATCCACAAACAAAACTTCTTCTGACTTGATTTTCCCATCACTAATTTTAACTGATCCTTTTCCGATTATCTTAGCTCCATCATTATTCCCAAACTTTACAGAACCACCCTCATATTTCTGTAATTTTTCAAATTTATGTTTATCACCTGTCATATGACTTGAGCATCCACTATCAAGTATCCATGGTACACATTTATTCTGTGCCTTGAAAGTTGTTTGAACTATTAGGGATTCCTTTTCTTCCTTAAGTTGCTCTTTCTATTTCCACTCTCTTTTGACTATCGTATTGGGCTCTAGTTTGGACTTTCCCTTTTTAGTATCTTGTGCATATCTTTCAGGAAGTTTTCTATTTTGTCTTGTCCTATTTGGTTGAAATTTTCTTTTCTGAGGTTGATTTGAAATAGAAGTACTATGACAGTTTCTTGCAATATGCCCAAAATTATGATAGTTAAAACATTCTACTGCATAATTTATTAGCGATGAAAAAGCATTTCTACTAGTGAAATTTCTTGGTCCTACATTATACTTGCAGTCTACAATTTTATGCCCATAACCATTACATTTGAAATAGAAACCAAAAAAGAAATGATTGAACCTGAAAGATGGTCTTTGCCAGGTTGTTGTAGGAGCCATAGGTCTTCTTCTCCTTTGATGTGTGACCTTGGTAAATCCATCATTGTCGCTTCTCCTTTCGGGCCTGGCATTAATGCTTTCTTTTGCATGAGTTGTTTTTCTTTCATCAACCTGTTTCTTATCTTCATTCCTTACAGTTTCTACATTTTTGGCTTTTGGTCCATTTGACGATTCTCCTTCAACGAAGCCCAGACCAAATTTGATGCCTGTAGGTCTTTGATCACTTAAAATTTTTTCCAATTTCATCGAACTTTCTTCACGTTTGTGATGGCAACTAATTTTTTGATCCAACTCTTGTATCTGCATTCGTAGACCAACATTCTCTTCTTCTAGTTTATAGCAGTGATCTATCTTCATGGTTATCTGAACTTCGAAATCTTTAGTCATTTTCTTGTATTCTTTTGTCTATATTTTTAAGTTGGTTATGATGTCGTTTGCATCCTCAAGCTTTCTTGAAAGTTTATTATTCTTTCTATTTTCTCGATTTCCCATTCTACAAGTGCAGATACCAACTCACCTTCTAGATCTACTTCAGCCTCAGGTTTTTCAATAGATACTTTAGAGTTCATTCCTTCCCTCTTTTTTGATTTTTCTACCTCTTCTAATTTTTCTACTTCAAATGCCATGAATAGAGCTTCACCTGTTTCTTCTTCAAAATCCTCACTAGAGCTGTCCTCTAAAGAATTTGCATTCTTGGAGATGAAACTTTTCTTTTTGAAGTTGCCTTTTCTGAAGTTTGTTTTCTTCTTCCAGTCACTTCTTTCTTGGTGCGATGCTTCCTCACCCTTGTTCTTCTCATTGAGTGGACATTTGGTCGCAAAGTGCCCAATGCCTCCATAGTTGAAACATTTAAATGGTAGCTTTCCTCTGTATTTTCCTTTTCCCTTTCTCAATTTTTTGACAAAATTTGCTTCCATTTCATCTGATGTCTCTTCTTCTTCAGACTCTTGTTTTGTGTCTTTACCTTTTAGGGCTTTAAAAGCTGCTTCTCTATCTGTGGGATTAGACCTTCCTATTCTCATTTCATAAGTAGTCAAAGAACCATGCATCTCATCCATACTAAAGTGATTTAGATCTTTAGCTTCTTCTATGGCTGAGACTTTAGAATCAAACCTTTGAGGAAGCGATCTTAAAACCTTTTTCATGATAGTAGCATCATCCATATCTTCATCGAGACCTCTGATCGAATTAGTGATTCCATTAACTCTCAGCATAAAAGCCTCTATGTTCTCATCGTTGGTCATCTTTAATGATTCGAATTGAGCTCGATGTGTTTGAAGCTTGGCTTCCTTGATCTTATCATCTCCCTCATGAATATTCTCTAGTTTGTCCCATACATCTTTTGCTGATTCACAACTTATGATCTTGACTAGCTCACTATCCACTAATCCACACATGATGGCATTTTTTGCTTTTGAGTCATTTTCAAATGCCTTTTTATCGGTGTTGTCGGTTGGAGCAGTGGTGGGAGCTTTGTAACCACTAACTACTGCATTCCAGATATCAAATCCCAAAGCACAGAGATATGTCTACATCCTGATTTTCCAGAATGCATAATTAGTTTCATCAAACAATGGTGCTTTGTTTGAGGAGAAACCTTCACCACCTGCCATTGCGTCACTTCCAAGATCACCCTAGCTGATTGAGCCTGTTTAAGAACCTTGCTCTGATACCAATTGTTATACTCACAATGACACTGAGATGGGGGTGAATCAGTGTGTTCTTTTAAAACTTTAAATTTGCAACTCTTAATGCTAAAATAAAGCAAACTCAAAATAGATACAATAAGTTAACAAGAGAGCATCACACAACACAAGATTTAACGAGGTTCACCAATGTGGCTACTCCTCAAAAATGACTGCTTGGACTACCATCCAAATCCAGCCTTTGCAAAGCAACAACTTTACAAACAATTTTACCAGCACCCACTAGAAGGAGCACCAACCCCTGATTTTTTTGCACCAATAGAAAGGAGCACCAACCCCTGATGCCAAGCACCAACTTGGACTTCAAATATGGAACTAGAAGATTGATAAAAGGATACCTTTGCTTTTGCTAGACCCTGACTGGTCACCTTTGTTTTCTCTATGCTCTCTTTTCTATGCAAGCACTTCGCACACTCTATTGCACCTCACAGTCATCTTCTCCTTGTTGTGCACTCTGCTTCCTTAGCAAAATTCCACACTTCGAACGATTCAACACGACTTGCTCTCTGCGCTCAGGTGATAGTAATTCGCACACTTTGACACATCTCAAATTCTCCAAATAGCCCTCCTTTTATAACAAACTTTTCATGATGAAAAATCTAATCTTAGTCGGTTGAAGAACCCTAATCTTAGTCGACTGCAAACCCTAAATTTCATCGGCTTACATCGATCTTCGTCGGCCTCAACTGCCCCTGCAACTCTTCTGTTGTTGTTGTCACGAAAACACATGTCATGATATCGTGACACTTTTTGCCTCCGTACACTCTACTTGGCTTGCACCAGTGAAAACATGACATGTCACGAAATCATGACACTTTTCGCTTCCTTGCACTCTTCTCGGCATGCACCAGCAAAAACATGACATGTCACGAAATCGTGACACTTCTCGCTTCCTTGCACTCTTCTCGGCATGCATCCGTGAAAACATGACATGTCACAAAATCATGACATTTTTGCTGCCTTATGCCTTTCTCTGCCTTTCACCCGTGAAAACGGAACATGTCATGAAATCATGACATTTCTGCCTCCGAACACTCTATCTCCTTTTCGGGTCATGAAAACCCGACATGTCATGAAATCGTGACACTTTTTCTCCTTGGCACTTTCTCTTCGAACCTGTCATGAAATCGTGACACTTTTTTGTCTGTACAGTCCTTCTTGCAAATTTTTGCAAAATCGTGACACTTTTCTTTGCGAGCTCTTTCTCTCCAAACATGTCACGAAATCGTGACAGTTTTCTTTGCTTGCACCTTCTTTCCGAACATGTCATGAAATCGTGACACTTTTTCGTTCATACTGTCTCTCTTGCAAATTGTCACGAAATCATGACACTTTTCTTTGCGAGCTCCTTCTCCCCGAACTTGTCACGAAATCGTGATAGTTTTCTTGCAAGTGCCTTCTCATCGAACATGTCACGAAATCATGACAGTTTTCCTCCCTTGCACTTTTTCTTTCAACATGTCATGAAATCATGATAGTTTAACCTGCTTGCGCCTCTGCTTCGAACATGTCACGAAATCATGACAGTTTTTCAACTTGCCTTCTTCTCTTCCAACATGTCACGAAATCACGACAGTTTTTCAACTTGCCTTCTTCTCTTCCAACATGTCATGAAATCATGATAGTTTTACCTGCTTGCGCCTCTGCTTCGAACATGTCATGAAATCGTGACAGTTTTTCAACTTGCCTTCTTCTCTTCCAACATGTCACGAAATCGTGATAGTTTTCCCTGCTTGCGCCTCTACTTCGAACATGTCACGAAATCGTGATAGTTTTCTCTGTTGTTTCTCTCTCCTCCAGTATGTCACGAAATCGTGATAGTTTTTCCCTGTACTTTCTCTCTCCTCCAATATGTCGCGAAATCGTGACATTTTTCTTTGCACTTTCTCTCTCCTCCAATATGTCGTGAAATCGTGATAGTTTTCTTGTTTTCTGAATATGTCGCGATATCGCGACACTTTCCTTGTCTTTTTCTTTGAATTTTTGCATGTGGGCCACTTAGGTCTTTTTGGAAAAACACTGTACATATTCTGAGAGATCTCTGAACTTCCTGTTTGCTGCATCTGAACTTCCTGTTGCTGCACTGAATCAAATGATCTAGTTGATTGTGTTGACAACAATGACAATCCTGTTGCTGCACTTTGCTCAACATAGGTATGTATTACTGCCTGAGGGATTGTTCTTCAAAAAAATTGATGTTCTCCTAAGGTGCGTTAAAGAACCCGAGAAAGCTAGATTCCTGGAGGAGTTTCATTCTGGCATGTCGGGAGGACATTACGCTGGTAGGCCTATGGCCTTAAATATTATTCAGGCTGGTTACTATTGGCCAACTTTGTTCACGGATACTTTCAAGATTACTCAAGCTTGCGACAAATGCCAAATGTATACGGGACAGATCAAAAATGCACCATTGCCCCTACATCCAATTCAAGTAGAAGCACCTTTTCAACAGTGGGGCTAGACTTTATTGGGATCATTGATCCAAACTCTTCAGCCAAACACAAGTACATCTTGATGGCTACTGATTATTTTACAAGATGGTCTGAGGCCATTCCAACCAAGGCTGCAAATCGAGATGTGGTAATCACTTTCATTGAAGGACTGATCACACATTTTGGCATTCCTGACGCCATTATCACAGACAACAAAACTCCATTCATTGGAGCCAAGCTAGGAGAATTTGTAAACAAGTACAATTTTTTTCTGAAGACATCCTCTAATTATTACCCTCAAGGGAATGGCTTTGCGGAATCTACAAACAAGAACTTGATGCGGATTTTAAAGAGATCCTTGGGGGATAATAAGAGATCTTGGCACCTTTTACTGAATCAGGCCTTATGGGCAGATAGAATTTTGATCAAGTTGTCTATCAAGACTTCACCATACGCCATGGTATATGGGAAAGAGGCAATATTGCCTATTCATTTAGAATTGTCTTCCTTGCAGCAATTGAAGGAATTCCTGGACGATGAAGAAAATATGGATCCTATGAACATACGATTGGCTCAGTTGTTGCAGTTGGAAGAGCAACGTTCTTTGGCCTATGATGAGTTTGTTAAGCATTCACAGGCGGTTGCAAAATGGTTTCACAAAGGTTCTACTGACCGCACATTCAAAGTGGTGATTTAGTCTTAAAGTGGAACGAAAAGAAAGCCAAGCCAGGGATGCACAAGAAATTTGACGCTCTGTGGGAGGGTCCATTCTAGATTGCCACAGACTGAGTGCAGCAAATTCATTTTATCTTGAGGACTTGGAAGGTAATTCACTTCCTATCTCAGTGAACAGCTTTTATTTGAAAGCCTACATTTCATGATGTGAAAACACAGTGTTACCTTGTATATTTTTTAAACAAAAAAAAAAAATTCATCAACTTTGGCTTCTTTTGCACACGAGCCCGCAGGTATGTCTATTTCTCTCTCTTTTTCTTTTCTTTCCCAGCAGATAGTGGCTTCCATCTACTTCTTTCTTCCACTTCCTTATTTTCATTCCCTTCCTCTCCCACTCCTTCTTCCATTGTACATAATCAAGCCACTACTGTTGTTTCTAATCCCCTCTCTGATGTTCCCGTTTCTTCATTTCCCCTTTCTTTCAATCCTTTGTCTTTTAAGCACTTCTCCATAGTTCCCACCTCTTTCTCCATCCCATCTACTTCCATTTCATTATTTATTTTCATGGAATCCCAATAGCTGGTAGCATAGTAACGCCCTCTTCAGTTGCTGTATCTATCGCTTCTACTCCTCCATCTTCCACCATTCCATCATTCACCATTCCCATTCCATGGCCTGCACATCTGTCGGTCATCACCCCATTCATTCCCATTTTTGCAACCCAGGTGCTTCTCACCACTGCCATAGAGACCCTTTCACAGCACCTGGTGATTACCCAGCTCAACTGAGCTAGGAAATGTAGTAGTTAAAGGATAAGGGAAGTTCTGATATTCCTCAAATTTCTACTAAAAGTCCTATTTTAAGTATCGAGCACCAGCAAGAGCTTGTTGCAGCAGCTCGCACAAATGTCCAACATCAACCAGCACTCACTTCTTCTGCTCCTCCAGCTTCTTGACTCTGTTTCCCAATGAATAAAGGCCTAGGTTCATGCATACAGCAGAACTGTATACCCCAAGAGCCGCCAAGAATGTTGGCATTTTTGCCACATTTTTTTGTTGTTCATGCAAAATAATGCACAAATTGTAGAGATACTCACTCTTTTGTTTGTCCCTCCAAGCACCTCAAAAGGGATCATTTGTAAAAAACAAAAATCTCTACAAGTTTTGTGCCAAAGCAAAGTAAGTGAAAAATGTTACAATATCGCGACATGTCGCATTTTCGCAACCTGTCACATTTGTGAGGCATCCGATGCGAAAAAAAGCTAAGCATAGAAAATGTCTCGATATCGCGACATGTCGCATTTTTGCAACCTGTCATGTTTTTGTGCAGAAATCAGCAAAGGAAGCAGTAAAGGCAAAGTTGTCATGACATCGTGACATGTCGCACATTCACGATCTATCGCATTTTCATGGCAGACGGTGGCAAGAAAGCAAAGTGATAAACGGATGTCGTGATTTCGCGCAATACAGTAGTAAAGAGGAGCGCCAAGGAAAAATGTCACGATTTCGTGACATGTCACGATATCGCGACATGTCACATTTTCATGGCAGGAAAGCGAGGAAGGAGCAAGAAGGTACAGAATTTCATGATTTCATGACTTGTCGCGTTTTCACGCTAGAAAGCAGAAAAATATAAGGCAAAATAAAATTGTCACGATATCGCGACCTATCATGTTTTCACGACAAGAAAGTGAGGAAGGAACAAAATGGAGAAGAATGTCACGATTTCGTGACACGTCGAATTTTTGCAACGGAGTCGGCAACGAAGGAGAAGACAGAAAAATGTCACGATTTCACAACATGTCACGATTTCACGACTTGTCACGTTTTCGTGCTAGAAAGCAGAAATGTCCAAGGCGGGAGAAACATGTCACGATTTTGCGACATGTCACATTTTCATGGGGCGAAAGAAGAAAAGTACAAGGCAGGAGAAAATGTCATGATTTCGTGACATGTCGCGATTTTGTGACTTGTCACATTTTCACGGGGAGAAAGCGGAGAGGACAACGCCAAGTACGGAATGTCACGATTTCACGACTTGTCACATTTTCATGACAAGGAGCAGTGAAGGAGCCAAGCGAGAGGATAATGTCATGATTTTGTGACACGTCATGTTTTTGCGACTAAAGGCGACGAAAGGGCAAAGTGAGAGAAGATTGTCGCAATTTTGTGACACGTCGCATTTTTGCGACTTGTCACATTTTCGTGACAAGGAGCAGCGAAGGAGCCAAGCGAGAGGATAATGTCATGATTTTGTGACACGTCGTGTTTTCACGGAAGTGCAAGAAGACGATAGCCAAACAGAGGAAAATGTCGTGATTTCGTGACATGTCGCATTTTCACAACTAAAGGTGACGAAAGAGCCAAGCAAGAGGAAAATGTCACGATTTCGTGACATGTCACATTTTCATGACTGGTAGTAACAGGAGAAAGTAGCGAGGGAAAAATGTCACGATTTTGCGACATGTCACATTTTTGCGATAAAAGCAACAACAAAGGTCCAATAAATTTTTCTCTGCATTCTTCTTCATATTGCATAGGAGAACGTAAGGAGAAGGAGAAAATGAAGATCAAACAAAGTAATGTTTTAAAAGCTCTCCAAATGATTTTGAGATGGAGGTCAAAGAGGCTCCAAAATTAAATGTTTCGCTATTTACTTATGTGCGCAAGATGGGAGAATGTGTTAAATCATGCAGTTTTCGAAGCCACCAAAATTAAATATGCCTCCGGTATTAATATCTCTTGTTCGTGATCTCCTAACACTTCAAGCATGCCCCAAGAACAGTCATTTAATGAAGAAATTTTGTCCCTTGTTTTCGTTCTATTTTCAAACTTGATCCATAAAAGCAGGGAATGTGATTTCTCCGAGGCAGATTTAGAGGGATTGTTTCTCTTTTCAAGTGCATATTTTGTGGATTACCTTTTAAAAATCTATTTAATGTTTTAAATGTTGTGATGCGAAAGGGAGAGGGAAGACCTCTATAAATACTAATGTACATCTCAAGAAAAGGGAGAGGACCTTTTTGCAAAAATTGAAGCAGAAATCCTAGATGCATTTTGCTCTATTCTTAGAGTCTTTTGAGTTGGTGTTCCAAACTGATGTTCATGTGATGCTTTCTGTAATTCACTTCTGCTTAGTCGAGTGCTAAAATATAAGTTGAATTCTGCTGTTCTGAATTTGGCTATGTTTTCATTTGAACATTTGAAGTATAATTGAAGGCAAATTTATGGTCAATGTTTGATCCAATTTTTGTATGTGCATTCTAAGAATCAGTTGCTACTTATATTAGGGATTTAGTTTGAGGTTATTTATTATCTGAGGTTGTTCTCCCTATCAACTATCAACTTCGGCCATATTTCCATCTCTTTCTGTTATTTTTAACCCTAAACCTTGAAATCAGTTTAGATTAGTTTGGGAGCCAGCCCTCTCTGGAGATTGGCCCGGGAGACTTCTCTTTCTCTCGGCCTTTCAATTTTGGTCGGGTCTAGGGCGCATTTTATATGACTAGGCGGATTCATGACCAACAAGATTTTAAGTCAAAAACTTTATCTTCCATGAGTCACAGTCAATAGTGTTAGAGCTACAAATATTCTATTATTGGTTTCATAATGGTATCATTAGAATTATTTTTACAATAATGCTTCTACACACACAACAAAAAGATTCAATCTCATCTATTCTAATCTAATTTAATACTAAGTATGAACTATTTCTAGTCTTCATTGAGTTATTTTATCTTCTTTGATCTTTGAAAACATACTTGTTATACATTCTCTAAAAATTATTTATAAGTGCTTATATTTCATGATATTATTATAACTTAAAACTATATTTGCATTAGATTTTATCTCATTAAGAATCATAAGTATAGTCTATAATTTATATGATCAATCCTTATAGTAGAAGTTATGTTTCATATCTATAGTAATCAATTCAATATCTCAAGATCTACTAGGATATCATTGTTAGCACCATAGTTCTATCATAGCATTATTCTTACAATAATGCTTCTATAAACATAGTCATAAATCATAATATTATATATATTATAAACTATTATATTCAAATAATTTTGTAAAAAAAGGGTTTGACTAGGATAGATGCCTAAAATATCTAACAAATTTTTTATTGGGCATGTGGGAAAGTCCTCCATATGGAGTGACAAATGAAGGATAATATAGCAAATCAAGACATTAAACATTGTCATTAGAAACATTGGAGTATAACACAAGTTTAATATTATCTATATTCTTCAATATATATTTTGTTTCAATAGTATAAGTCTATCTTTACTTCTATTTCTATCTATGTGGATAATTGTTTACTTTAGTCATATTTTTAGGTTTTGTGCAAAAGCACTTCTCCTAGCATGATTGAAATTATTGCAATTATTCTATTAGCATGGTAAAGATATTTCTATGCTATAAAATAGGTGTGCTTGTATAAAAAAATAGAGATCCTAGTTAGATTGGACAAGTAGATAGTTAAATCAATTAATAAATGCAATTAATAAACTTGATCAGCTTATATTACATATCCTAGTTGCATTTTCAAGAAAAGAAGAAATGTTTATATACTTTACATGTGTGTGTATTACATATTTTATTGAAACCTTATTTGAAAAGAAAAAGAATAATTTTAATTGTTTTCATCATTGTCATCGTTACTATAAAATTGCATGTAGTGTGGAACCTTGTATTGCTACATCATTATTTTCATGTATCTTTCCTATAATTAGTTGGGTTTTACCTTTTTTTTTTTCTTTTAGTTTACCAAAAAATGTACAAAGGTAGGTAAGGATCTATAAATAATTAGGTTGTGTTCTTCAAACTTACACATCAAACATATATATTTCCAATGATTTTAAAAGTGCCCATATCAAATTTAAGAATTTAAACATCCCCTGCTCACAACTACTTACACATGTTTGTGGTCATCCTATATTTTTGGTATATACAATATGAAAATCACATGGTTCCTACCAATTTTCTTGTCAAATATACTATAAAAAACCTAAAGAACTAAATAATTTTAAAACATTTTAAACAAGACCACTAAATTTGTTGCTTATATTAGCATAAATTAATAAATATAACAAAGAACATAATGAAATTTCTAGTTCTATTAGGGATATTTTTTACCCTTTGAGAAACAATAGTATAAATGTTTTTACTATATTGGTTATATAGTGATCCTAGGCTTTTATATCCCCACATAGGTTCTCATATATACTTTTTTCAATTAGGAAGTATATCATGGTGAACTAGTGGGAGCCAGAAAGAGGCTTTGATATCCCTTACATATATAGTTCTACCATGGATACAATTCCATATATCATTGGTCATCCATGTACTAACTTTGCTCTCACATATCAATGTGTCTATCAAGAGTACTTTGAATAGAGATCTTGGTTATATTAAACAAGTACCTATATGATTAATAAAGGTAAAATTAGATTGATCAACATGGTGTACATATCATAGATACATTTATAAGAAGAGGAGAAAATTCATGTAGTTAGGCATTTATCCATTGCATATTTTCTTTAACCCTTACTCAATAATGAAAAGAATAATATTTACTTTCTATCATTATTAAAGAAATATCACATTTTTTATATCGCATATAGTTTAGGGTCTTATATTCATGCATCATTATTTGTATGCATCTTTTGTATAGTTAGTTGGTATTTGCTTGGATTTTATTGTTCTTTTAGTTTACTATAAAAGGAGAAAAGTTAGGAACAGGTCTAGAAAGACCTAGGTTATAATTTTCAAATTTATACCTCAAACGTAGATATTTTTCATGAATTAAAAGTACTCATATTGAAGGTAAGTACCTAGGTACACCTCACTCGTAATAGTTTACATGCTTTCTCATCCATCTTATAATAGCAAAAAAATACATATATAGAATTTATGTTTGAAGGTCAAAATGAATAACATAAAGACATAGGAGAACTCACATGGACTTGCATTTATTTTTTAATAAACTCGATCAAATTGATCTCTATGGATTACATCCTTCTATGGAGAATTCCAACATACTTTGTCAGTTTTTAATTCTAGTGACGACATCCCTTTTTAGATAATCACACTCGCTATAGCATAATTCATAGGAATAACATATATTAATACAAATATGCATGCAAACACACCTAAAACTATATTTGAGCTCTTAACATCTTCACTAAGTTAGGTTTACAAATGTGGAATATCCTCATATTTGTAGAATACATTTTAGTATTATTTCCTCATCTAACCTCAAAGAATCCTAGATTACTCTAGCATGTATTTATATGAGCATTTATCTATCTATTCCTCTCCTACAACATTTGGCATGGATAAGCTACCACTTTGATCCATGTTGATATTTGATAACCCCAAGCTACCCTTCAATCTAATCCTATGTTCATAGCTCAAATGCAATAGTATATTTGTTGACCTTAAAAGCACTTAGGGTTATTTGGGATAGCATAATTAACAAATTTATTTCTTAAAAACAATATCAAATCATGTATACATATATTCCTCTAGTTCAACTTACAAATATAGATCCATGGTTCTATATGATCACATGCTAGAGAGGACTAGGCCAAGGAGAGGAATTTGTTTATTTTATTTCTACATTTGAATGTATAGTCTCTTAAAATTAAAATTCATGGAGGATTGTTTTTTACCCAATCTAAACTATTATAGTTTATCCTCTATCATCATGGAGCCCTTGATTCTCTTGCTTTATGTTTTCCTTTTTTCTTTTTCGTATGTATTTATAAACCACATTCTAATATGTCTTTCCTCTCAAATTTTCCATGATCAACCCCCAATTCATACACTATAGTTGTAATTATTGTATTTTTCATTATCTTATACACGTATAAGTTTAAATTAGAAGTTAACAAATATTGCATGGGTTGGCACCAATTCCAATTTATCTTTATTATTAACTTTTGAAATTTTCCAAGCCTCAAAATGATTCAATAATTAAATGTATTGAGGTGGTTATTGAACTATTAGTTTAATAGTCTTAGTAACACCATCTTCCTGATTGGATACACACATACATTCCTAAATGGACCTTCAACATAGATAACTTTCAAAATAAATCTTGGTTTCTAGGTTACAAATAATAATCAGACAAGAGGATGGTAACATAGAAGCCTCATGATTTTTAAATTGCTTTAAATCACCCTCAATTGTGGTCCTCATTTAAAAAATACATTAACACAATATCTAATTAATATAATTTCTTAAAATCATTATCATCGTTAACTATGTTCTAATTATTGATATCATAGATAAAAATAATTTCATAGATTGACAAGAAATACAACATCACATTAAATCCAACATGATGTTATAAATAATGGTATTTTACATTGACATTACCTATTAGTTTATCATTAATAATTTATATCCCACTTTACTATAGTCTATGTTATTCTAATAGTTATATATAAGCTTAAGTTTATCAAAGGGTCAACAAGGAAGGCATTATAAGAATAAAACTATGTGCAAGATGATAGTATTATATAAAATGAAGTGAATGAGATAACATGCATAGATAAAATATTTTAAGTGAGCAAATTCCCAAGATCATAATTAAGATGGGGTAGCTAGCTATATATTTTGATGTAGAAACCATACAAGTTATTTATATGGCAATCAAAAGAGTATCATAATCACATAAAGAAGATAAAAAAATGTGCATAACCTACCATCACTCAATATTTAACTTATAGAATTTATAAAAGTGTAAAATATAAAAAGAGGAGCTTAAAGAATAATGGATTGAAATAAATTTAGGTACAATCCATGGTAAACTAGTCGACCTTATATATCACTATTATGTCAAAATAAAGTAACTAATGGACCAATTAAATTAACCCCAAAAAAAATATTATGTTCATTGTTTTTATGTCTTTAGTTGTTTATAAATGAGAAGAAAGGGAGGTAAGTCACTCTATGGTAATATTTTTCAAGGTAAGTCACTTATGGAGTAGCTACTAGAGGCCTCTAAATATTTATGTAATTCAAAATGGACCATTTTTTCCTTAAGTATGAGGTAAATAGTTCTTGGGTAGAATATATTGGGGCAATTTTAAAAAATATATATGTAGGACATATGCATAAAGTATCATTATCTTTAAATGTACGTTTTGAATTCACATGACTCAAAAAACTTATTTTTGTTTGATTGCAATGAATGTATTGAGTATGAATGTGTGTGCAATGTGTACATTTTAAAATCTTATTCAATACATTAGAAAAGATATTTAGTATATCTATTTCCATTTATAATCATTATTATATATGAAATGGAATAGGGTAATAAATCTCTCTTGATATAGTTAGCATACATGATACGAAGTGATTAATATATTTAGGTTATATTATACAATAATTATATGACAATTTGTGTAAAATATAGAGATATTATTTACATGTAGATTTTATATGGTTCGTGATTAATTAAGTTACAAATCCACCATGATAGTTAGATATGAAAGTGACCATCTAAATGCATATAAAACATTCTTGTTGAAAAAAATATTGTCCCTTGACCCTTTTTCTAACTTGAGTCATAAAAATATTTACTAGAGAGTAATAGAAAAAAGGGTTTTTGTTAGAGTATTTGATTTTTAGTTCAACATAGATGAAATTAATATGGATGCATAACTATGAATACTTCTTTTTGTACTTAGTTTAATTAACATTGCAAATATTAAATGCATGTGTGATATACAAGATAAAATATTATTGCCTTCATGATGGAATATGATACTCATTAATTCTTAATATAGTTAGCAAGAATGACTATAAGTGATCAATATCAAGAATGACTATAAGTGATAAATATCCTCAAACTAGGTGATTATCATTTAAGGTAGAGGTATTATCCTAAGTAACATTATCTTAATAAATAATTACTACCTATATTACCTTTTTTCTACTTTAAAAAAAAGATCCCTACTTGGTAATGATGGAAAAAGTATGGCCACTTCTCTATCCTTTTTTACTTTTATGCTCAATTATAATGGAAGGAATAAACATACACAAACCCAGATACTATATGTAAGTCTATATAGAGTGAACATGTTGAGAATAAATATGTATGCATAGTATAAATATGTATGTTATAGTATGATATTTGATTATTTATTGACATAATTAGCAAGCATGGTTCTAAGTGATTCATGTGTTTTAATTTCATCCTATGGGAATCACATATTGACCATCAATGTGAGGTAGAGGGTTTCTATAAGTAATATCATTGAATAGAAAGAAAGTAGTTCCCTCTTATTTCCAACTCTAATAATAAAATTTCCTACTCAATAATAGTGAAGAAAATATGATTTTTTTTATTTGATGTTCAACTTGGATGGAAATAATATGCACATACAGGTCCAAGTAATCTAATTTGGTATGATAAAAATAAAGTATTTGATCATTAGAGCACATATCGTATTAAATGTAGAGCATTATTGCTCATCTAAGGGAATTTTATTATAATTTAACATATATAATCCTAAGTTATTAATAAATTTTGATTGAATTATAAGACTTATATAGTGAATTCCATGTAAGATAGAGGTATTTCTATAACAAATATACTTATGTAAAATTAAAGACATCATAATTCACCAATTATAATGCTCACTTATTATGTATTTGGACTATATTTTATGCTAATTATCATCAAATACAATTTTTTCATATGTATTTTATATATTTTATGAATATATTATATTGTGACCATGATATACCTATAGTTTAATACTACTTATATGATTTTAAACCAAAACTAGTATGTTAATTTGATTGATTTTCTATATTTTAATGCTATAATGAATCTTAATGAGTCATTCAATAATCACAGTATTTATTATTATTGTGCCTTCTTAATAAGGATGCAATATAAATATATACATGTGTCATGCATCATTATATTAGTGAAGAATAATTTGATATATAATTTTATAGAGAAAAATTACCTTCCATTTGTCCCTTTCTAATACTTGATTATAGAATTCCCTACTTGATAATAACAAAATAATGGAAGGAACATTTACCCCTTAATAATATATAGATGAAAAAATCAAATTATATTTTATAATTTTATATAGTGTTTTTTCATTATGTTCATTTCTTTAAAATTTACATGTAAGACATACAATTGCACTAGTAAAATCATATTATTTACTAATTTGAATACTTCAAGCATACTCAAATCATGTTTATGACAACACATATATAGATTAGTTGATAGAATTTTTTGAACTAAAAAATAATTACTCAAACTAGATCATTAAAATTTTGTTTATTAATGAAGTGATTTCCATAAAGGTTATTCTCAAATCTAAAGTTATGAGTAAATTTTAATATTTAAATTAATATAAAACCATTACACTTAATAAAAATACATTTTAATATTTTTTATATTAAAATAATCTTTAAAAAACATTGAAAAGACATGTCTATGTACATATATAGGTAACAAAAAGATAACTATGAAGATTAATAATAAAAAAAATTGTAATATTAAAAATGAAGAGGGTTTTAATGGGATCTCACAACCACTACAGAAAAAGCCACAAGAGCAAGAAACGTAACAAAACCTCACCAGACAGAAATGAGGCAGACAGAGAAAACTGCTAACACCAAGCACTCAAGGCACCAAATAAGGGATAACTGAGATAATTCTACACCAGCTTCTCCATACCTTGAGCAACAGAAGCAGCTAACTGCAAAACAAATTTAGACATATCCATATCCTATTTCAAAGAGCACTCAAAGCAAAGAGGATAGCATCGAAAAAGGCAGTAACTTCATCGAGATAAAAAAAGTCATAATTCGGCCAACACAACGTGCAAACCATCCCAAGGATCTGACAAGCACTACGACCCAAAACCACCGACATGAGCACCCACCAAGAATGTTCTGGAGACTACACAGGATCCAGGGTGGTCCATCTCCCGAGGGCTTGAGAAGATGTTGGGAAGGAATTCAAAATTTGAAATTCAAAAATTGGGGGAGGGAAAGGGACCACCTGTCTTCTCATTAAGCAAACGTAGAGCCAAGAGGGCTCCCAAGGACAAGGTAGCCAAGCAAAGTAAAGGTCCTCCACCATCAACCCAGTAAAGAATAACTACCAACAACCACTAAGAGAAAGGAGTTGCGTTAGAAGCCCAAACACAACCCAAAAATCATAAAGGCTTCTCATCATTGATAAGACGGATTATCTCAGGAGGAAATTCAGTGCACCATATTGTCAAGCCCTGACTAGAAACACCCAAATTAGCAAGGCAATCAGCCACCGCATTCACTTCTCTAAACTCATACCTGATGATCAACTCCTCCAAAGACATTAAATGTGCTCTCAATTCTGCAATTAAATTGGAGATTCACCATCCCAGATTGCAATCACCCTTGAGCATATTAATAATATTTAATGAGTCTCCTTCAATAATAGCCCTGTGAATGCTGAGATATTTAAGCATCTGAATCCCAATAAAAGAAGCCCGAGATTCGGTAAAATGAGATGATTGAACACCTATGTCTTTCACAAATGCCAAAATGGCAGTGCCATACTGATCCTGAATAATACCCCCAGTGCCAACCTAGCCTGGATTTCCTTTTGACGCCCCATAAAAATTAATTTTGAACCACCCCGAAGGGGGTGAGGACCAATGGATGGTAGTACATAAGTTCGAAACCGAATATGGTCTTAAATATGGGCAGAAACCAAGAGAACACTCAACCACAAAATTAGGATGATCCCTAGGAATAGAAGGGAGTGAGTCCTTCAATGCAGAAGACACGTTCTCACCAACTTTCCACAAGATTTTTTGGCTTAAGTGCAAGATATCTCCTTCCTTATTTTTAAATGCCCTCGCATTTCGTTCCTTCCACACTCCCCAAAGAATATGGGGAAGCCAAAACTTCCAAAAACACTTAATATGGGGCGAGGAAAAAGGTGACATCCATTGATGAATCAAATCATTGATAGAATCCGGTAACGTCCAAGCAAGCCCAATATGTTGAAGACAGGAATAAAAAACCTCCTAGAAAATCTTGCATTTGAGGAACAGATGGGAAGTAGATTTCCAATCCTATTTACAAATAAAACACCGATTGAGTAGATTAAAATCCCGCTTGTGTAAGTTCTCAATCGTAAGGACCTTATTCTGCACATCGCCAGCCAAAAGAAGATATTATTTTTTGGAGTTAAATTTTTAATCTAGATCTTTGACCATGGGAAATATCCACCTCCCCGATGGCAAAGGAGATAGTAATTTTATTTAATAGTAAAAGAGCCCTCACTATCACCATCCCAAAAAATCTAGTCCATCACCTCCTCCTGGCGAACAACATACCTTTGCAATTCAGCAAGAATAGAATCCCACTCTAAATGATCCTGGGCAGACCTTAGAAAGGGGGGAGATGGGGACCACACTTTATGGTTATTAAGAAGGATGACAAAATCTATCACCTTAATGAAACTCGCCTCTTTGGAGAGAAAACAAACATCCTTGAAACGATAGTCCTCTACGAGAGGGCGGTCTTTGAGCCAAGGGTCATCCCAAAAGGAGACTGACCTACCATTTCCAATCACCCAGCAACTGTTATTTTTAATAAAATACCTGGATTTGATCAAACTTTTCCAAAACGTAGAACCTCTAGAAGAGAGGGGATCTGATAGGAAATGAATAAAATTATACTTAGATTTTAAAATGTGGTACCAAAGGTGATCAATGCTGGAAGCAACCTTCCAGGCCAGCTTGGACACCAGAGCCTTATTCATAACAACCGCACTCTTCAAATTTAGGCCTCCATCCTTTTTTCTTTTACAGACTTGCTCCCACAAGAGAATATGGAACTTGCCCTTCAATTTCGGGCCCGTCCAAAGAAATGCCTTACAAATATTATCAAACTTAAATGCCACCCTGGCCAAAATATTGAAGAGAGAAAATATAAAGGGATGCTTTAAAGCATACTCTGGACTAAAATCACTTTTTTGGCCTGACTGAGGAGGGCTCCTTTCCATGAAGAAATTTTTCTCTGTACTCGCTCTAGAACAGGAGTCCAGAATGAATCCTTCAAATGTCCCACAAATAAAGGAAGGCCCAGGTTCGTAATTGGGAGAGAAACAATCCTACACCCCAAAATTGAAGTAATCCTCTGCTGTCGAATCTCAAGGGTGTTAACAAAGAAGACATTGCTTTTAAGGTAGTTGATCAATTGGCCCACCGCCCTCCCATAGCAATCTAAAATCACTTTAACATCCCGAGCATGAAAAATCGATGCCACACAAGAGAGTAAAGTATCATCCATGAACTGTTGATGAGAGATCGGGTTTATTTGCAAGGCCAGCCTTAAAACAAATTCCATACTACGTCTTTTAATAGATCGGCCAAGGGCCTCCGCCATGATAATAAAAAGGAAGGGGGAAATAGGATTTCCCTGACGTATCCCTCTGCACGAGTTTAAAAAATCCGTAAGGGATCCGTTAATCAACATCATGAACTATGCTAACGAAATCGTAGCCTCCATCAAGTTAACCCAAGATAAAACCAAACTTTCTTAGAACCATAAATAAAAATGGCCATGACACTCTATCATAATCTTTGTTGACGTCCAACTTAAGAAATAAGTTCACCCTACCACTTTTTTGCACCGAGTGAAGGAGTTCATGGATAACAATAACACCGTCCAAAATTTGTCTTCCCGAAACAAAGTCGCCATCTAATTGCCATAGCCTTAGATGGATAATAGACCTCCATCTAATTGCCATAGCCTTAGAAAAGATTTTGTTTAATTTTATCTATTAATATAATTCATAATAAAATCTAAAATATTTTCACGTAAAAAATAATCATTCATGCATTACATGAAGATAAGAAAAAAAATGACTAATAATTTTAATTTATAGCTTATGCACACCATTTGAATAAGGATATAAGCAAGTCCTTAATTAAAACCTTGAACCAAATACTAGATTATGTCAAATTAGAACAGGTAAATGCTTTTAAGAAAAATGGAAGTTGAAAATAAAATAATTACTTATTTGATGGAAAATATGTTGCGAAAGTGTTACAAATTTCAAAAATAACATCCATATCTACTAAATCAATATTTGATGCTTAAACTAATGTGAAAAAGAACATCATAAGCCTTACATATTAAGCTCAAACGACTAACCCCTCGTAAGTAACTCCAAGTAAATCCTTCTTCATCTAAGATAAATACCAACGTCTGAATGGCTAAATAAAAATATCCCGCAGGTGAGAAGTGTCTACTTTGATGGTGGTGGAGGCGTTAAGAACGAGATAGAAGGAAAATTAAAGCCAAAACTCGGCAGTGGTGGAAAACTGAAATTGGGAATAGATGGAATACTCGGAAGGGGAGGGACGCTCAAGTTTGGAAGAGGAGGAAGCGGTGGAATGCCTAGTGGAGGGAATGGTGGGAAATTGAAATTAGGAAGACTCAGAATCGTCGGTAGTGAAGGCGGAAACACTGTAGCCTTGGAGGTCTCATCTGCCTCTAATGCCACTCGACCATGTGCGTAGTAACTGTGAACGGACTCGGAATCTGATTTCTCCATAAAACATGCAGATGGAACAATTGGAAAGCGATAGCTTAAAGAACCTGTGTTGTATCGACGAATGCCATTCAAATCGGAGGTGAGCATGAGCTGAGTTGAGGTGACTATTGATGGAATGTTGCATGAATCCTCAGGGCTTCCAATCAATTGTATCGAGCACCTTTCCATGTTGGGATGAAAAACAGAAGGAAGCTCTATGCTGAAGTCCCCATATTCGTCTGTTTCTCCTTGGAAGCGGATTGAGGCTCCAGTTTTCCTGTTCAGAGAACATTCCACAGCTACGGATGCACCTGCACCCAAAGAAACACTTAATTTTAGTATATCTTTTAAAAAATATTATCTAGTGAAAAAGAAAATATGGAGTGCAAGTAATACTTATCGGGTATTAAATAATTACTGTCAGAAAGCCTGTGGTCGGAGCAAGTATCGCAGAAGACACTTCTGTGCACAACCACGGCAGACAAAGTGGAATGCTCCTGTCGGCGTCCAAAACAAAAGTGTGTGTTAATGATAAAGAGCGTAGTTTTAAATATTTGTATTCCAAAGATTGTTTTTTATATAAATTTTGTCTTTGAACTTTTTTTCTTATGGTTTTGCATTTTGATAATTTTTTTTATATTAGGATATTGTTCTGGTAGGTAAAAGGTGAGGGTTTTGAAAGGATTTGACAATTTTGTACATAGAGTTTCAAAAGGAGTCAACCAATCGTCAAAACTTACAATCTTTAATCTAGCACAAAGGCAGGCTTAACAGAAAAATTGTCGGAAGAAAACAAATTATCAAACTTACATTCCTGTCCAATGACAGCACGATAATTTAAACACAATCTAAATCAAAATTATTCTCATCCCGCCTAGCTGTTAGCGTAGTTGTTTGTTATTACATTATTTTATTGTTAATTTGTTAGCTAGTTGTTGAGCGAAATATTGTTGGATCCGCTTCTCCCGGGCTAATCTAGGCCTACGATGTACTATATAGTTTATTCAATCTATTGCACTCGTATCATTCACACTTAACATGGTATCAAAGCCTATGCTCTCGGCTCGATTGTTGTATGAGAGCTCCGAAAGGTTTGCTGGACTTGGCAGGCACTGCTAGGCGTGCACAGCAACAGATCTGACCCCATAGATCGAAGCGGAGGACCTAAGGACTTGACGAGCGTCAGAGGTGAGATCTAAGGGACTAGGGGATCGAGGTGGCGATCGAAAGTCAACCTAATGTTGACAAGCAGCGGGTTGGCCTGGCCACACTGCTGGACAACCGCACAATCATGACGGATGCTAGCTAGGTGAAGCGTCCGACGATGCGTGACGTGGCGGCATACCTAAGGTGGGAACCTAGATAGACTACACGTGGCCAATGGACCAAAGGTGACGGATCTAGAATCCTACGTGGAGCTAGACCTACTAGGTGGCGACACTGCGTGGAGCTAGACCTGCTGGGTGGCGATGTGGCAGCGCTTTATTGCACGGGGTGACAAAACCAGTTCATGGATGGCACGACTACCCGAAGGTAGTCATTACGGTATGTTAGCTCTTTGATTTTTAAAGAGCTTAGCGAGCCCTCGCGTCCCGCATGTGGGATATTAGTCCTAGTGTAAATGAAATATTTCTTTCGATTGCTACAAAAATTGTAGCCTCTGACGTTAGCGATCGGCCATTGCATGTTGATTCAAACCCCAACATAGTTTTGATGCTGTGAATGACATTGCAGCACAGAATGACATTACCGTAGACCGTGAGCAGAACGACATTGTAACGCTCCAGTTGAGGAGATCGTAGAAGGGCGTGATCCAACGTAGAAGACCTGATCGTTGGTATTGCAAGATAGAGCAAATCGTGCAGCGTTCATTGTTGCAGATGGTGCAACAGGTTCTTCTCACCTGTGCCCAAACCTGAGGAAATTTACTGGTTTAGCAATCGTCATGGATGCACCAACTGCCATTTAAACCTCCAAGTCTATGTTTTGAATTCACTGGAGTGGGATTTGATCAATGTCATGTCGTGAGAGGAGGGGACGCACCACCCACAGGCAGCAGCATCACCCAGTGGAGCGACGTCGAGCACTGGAGAATTACCACCGTGGAGGAGCCATCGTAGCATGTCCCGGTGGAGGGCACCAAAACATAGAGCACAAGGTGCTCTTTATGATCCATGGGCAGTGGTAGCCCGACTGGCTGCAAGCCAGGTGCCAAGGCACTTGAGGAGGAAAGGTCGGGGGTTCAAGCCCCAACCGACCCAAAAGGTATACACTTTTTTCATTTAAGTTTGATTTAAATATATTTTTAATGATTTTAAAAATTAGTTTAAATTAAATATTTTATTTTTTCTTAAATTATTTTTTTTAAGAAAAATAATATTTAATTAAACTATTGTTTTTACTTCATTAGAAAATATTTTTTTTCACAACTTGAATTTAAAAATACCTTTGAAAAAGGAAAACAAAGAGGAAATCAAACTTTGTTTAAAGGCAATCAAAGAGGCATAAAATCATCAAAATTCAAACTTGTTTTTTTTAGGCTTCATAAACAACAAACTTTGTTTGTTTGAAGTACTTCACACAGGGGAGATATAATTTTTTGCAAAATCAAGGGGGGAAGACTTATAAGGGTGCATTTTCGGCAGTGACCGACACCTTAGTCAAATTATTTTTGCAAAATTTTATTGTAAAAGGTGCATTTTTGGCAGAGACCGACACCTTAAGAATGGGTAGATCAAAGAAGAAAACTATCCCAAAACAAACTGATGATGTTGCAAAATTAGTTAAAGGTCCTTACTTTCCACCAGAGATGGAAGGAATGGATTTTTATGAGGATGAAAAATATTCTACACTATGCAGTGGTGTAAAATCCATTCTCAAAGATTCTGAAGATCTTCAGAAGAATGGTGTTCAAATCCCTATAGGCGTCATAAGGGCAGTCTACATATCATTGCTTTCTCTTGATATTGCCCAACGTAAAATCTACAGGGACTTTAGTGAGGAAATAGAGGTCAAAATGGTTGATGATTGTAGTGACACAAGTGACCTTCAGCCCATGGTGGCGAATGCTTGTTGTGACACATGTGACCTTGAGCCCATGATGGCCAATGCTTGTTGTGATACAAGTGACCTCATGCCTATGATGGCAGATATCAGTTGTAGCACAGGTGATCTCATCACAGTAGCAAATTTTGCTTGTGACACTAGTGACTTAAAAATTGAACCTCCTAAAAATGAACTCCATAATCTCATCAATAGCGACAAATGCAATATTGTTAAAAGCATTGATGAAGATGATGAAATTGGGTGTTTTGAAAAACACACCAAAGGATTTGGTTCCAAAATGATGAAGAAAATGGGATTCAATGGTGAGAGATTAGGTAAATAAGAACAAGGCATTAAATCTCCAATAATGCTAAGTGTCAAGGCAAAGCATGAAGGCCTTGGCTATACTGGACATGCAAGTACCAGTAATTCTATGTTTGTAAAACCTAAATCTCCTACAACTCCTAAAAAGCATTGTTGCAGTCACTATGGAAAGACAGGACATGTTGCAGCTAAGTGTTGGAGATTACATCCTTGTGATTCATGTGGATGTACGAATCACTCTTCTTCCAATTGTTGGTACAAAGTGAAAATGGCCAACAAGGTTCATATAGATTGTGGATGGACAGATTTCACACAATGGACCATGATGAAAGAAATGTTGTATGGCTTCTATCAAAAAGGTAAAACCTATGGTAGACCCCGAGGCAAATCCAGTGACAGACCTAGTGGCAGTCCCAGAGATAATGACCCAGAGACAGACCTAAAGATAGACCCAGAGACAAAGTTCCAGAGGCAGATCTACAGGCAGATCCAGAGGCAATAATCCAGAGGCAGATTCACAGGCAGATCCCGAGATAGACCCAGAGGTATGCTTAGAGCCAGAGCCAGAGCCATGAGCCAGAGCCAGACAAAGCATGAGCCATCATTCTTTCATTTCTCTTCTTCTTTCACTGTATTGGGGCAGTTATATACTTTACCCAAATATTGTTGTATGGGGGGATGTTAGCATAGCTAGTAGTTATTACCTTACCTAAATAATGTAATAAGGGGGGATGTTAGCATAGTTGTTTGTTATTACATTATTTTATTGTTAATTTGTTAGCTAGTTGTTGAGCGGAATATTGTTGGATCCGCTTCTCCTGGGCTAATCTAGGCCTACGATGTACTATATAGTTTATTCAATCTATTGCACTCGTATCGTTCACACTTAACACTAGCAGGGAACCAACCAACCAACCAACAGTGCCATTAAACCCTGACAACTAGGACTTACGGTATCAAAGATTCATCTTCGAGGCATAAAAAAACTTAGGGTTCCTGCACTTCCATAGGAACAAAAAATGTTCTTCCCTAAGAACACCACAGGGACCTGAACATAGAAGAAGGATTTGAACTTTGGATCACCCACTCAACCAACTCAATAGAAACCAACCGTCGAAAATGGAGATCTGCAACATATTGCCCCAGTGATAGTAAAACCCTCCATCTCAAAAATTTGTGAAGACTAAAACCCCATAGATCCTGTTGGATTCCAACCATCCTCCGAACTCCAGAGAACAACTCATACCAAACCTCCATCTCAAAACAAAAATAGGGGCCATAAAGCAAGGTTTTGGAAAGGACCCAAAACCTTGGGATCTGTGGGTTCAAACCCCACAAAAAAATGGTGATAAAATACCTCCCACCCCTATGGGTTATAATCCTACTGATATGCAGAATAATAGAAGACCCCCCAATGAAGGAACCCAGCAACAAAAAGTAGTCAAACACTGCCCTGGATCGAAAAAGCTCTCGTCCACTGCATAGCCAAAATAATAATAGTGTTTTAGAAAAAGTTGGACCAGGGGACTCTGGTACTAACATCAAGTCACCACGAGGCACAAAATATGTTTCACCATCGCCTAGCCAGTTGCACAATAGTGGATTAGAAAAAATTGGAACAGGGGACTCTAGCACCACCACAGAGTCCTCGCCAGGCATGAGAAAAGCTTTACCACTAGCAACGATCGGACCAATGGACACATAACTCTCTTGCAAAGACTCCAAGAGATCCAAACATGGTCCTGCCCATATGAGCTCCCCTTCCATTGGCTCCTCTACCATTCCACTTTGCACCCAAAATCCATAAGGGTCAAATCTTCCCAACCTAGAATGCAATCTAGATCTTGCTATCTTCATCTGCATCGGTTGGGCTCCTTCAAAACCCTAACTCCCTCCCAAAAAAAATCTAATACACTAAAACATGAGATCTAATCCCTATCTCCTCGAATGCGATGGGCTAGCTAGATATCTTTGACTGGAAGCGTAGATCCATCTTTAAGTCCCGGGCGGTCTCACAAACTAGGTGCTAGAATGGGAGCTTCCTGAAAAGCAACTTGGTGCTCTTCTGGTATATTAGGATGTTCTTGCTATTTATCCATTTTATCTATTTTGTGTTTTTAAGTTAAAAAACCTTATATCTCTCAAGTTAAAAAATAATTTAAATATGAAATTTGCAAATTATAATTTTTTTAATTTATGATGTAGAAAACATTTTAACTCTTTAATTAAATTTACAAAATTTCAAATTTTTAAAATACTTTGAATTTTCAAAAAAAACTCAAAGTTTTTAAAGTTTTGCAAATATTTCTAAAGATCTTTAAAAACTTTCAAATAACTTTGAATCTTCAAAATCAAAAAACTTAATACCTTTTACTCCTTATAACTCATTTTTCTAATTTTCAACCTTTCAAATATTAAAACACTTATTACTCCACACCTTATAATCTTTAATACTTTAAATTTTTTAATACTATTCAAACTTTATCAATTCCCTCCAAAAATAAGCATCGAATGCAACGTTCATGCATTACTTGTTATGAAGTTAGCAAAAATATAGTTGTTGATCATCACTATCAATATTGTGACCTTATTGCAGTGAAACGTTTGACTATCAATGTTGTATCCTTGCTACAGTAAAAATTTTGATGTTAGACATTCTAATGTTCCTTACCTTTTTGGCATTCCTTCTACAAGATGTTGTCTGGTTGTACTCTATTTTTTTTATAGGTAGCTCTGGTCTAGTTCACTCTTCCTCGAATGATCTACTTAGTGTCTAGACTGCTCTTCCTCAAATTATTGGACCGCTCTTTCTCAAGTTATTCAACCACTCTTCCTCAAGTGATTCTCTTAGATTTACCTCTATCTCCGATGATTGGTTTACCCTGGTTTACCTTTTTTTAAAGTGATTGGTCTGTTCTACTCTACCTCTTTCTTAGGCGACTTATGGTTGGTTTTCCCTAGTTTATCTCTTTCTTAGGTAACTGGTCTACTTTGGGTCATCTCTTTCTCAAGTGACTCGTGGCTAGTTCACCCTGGTTTATCTCTTTCTTAGGAGACTTATGGCTAGTTTTAAATAGATCAGGCAACTTGTAACTATTATTTTTGGTTTATCTCTTCCTCAAGAGACTTATGGCTAGTTCACCCTAGTTTCGGTGACTTGTAATTGATTATTTTATGGTTTATCTCTTTAACGAACTCGTGACTAGCACATTCTTTACTTACCTTATGTCCTTATATCATGTTCTGTAAATTTGACTCTCCAACAACTTATATTATCTTCAAAAAAACTTCTCCTTCTAGCATTGTATCCTTTCTCTTATATGTGCTTTCTCCAGCTCTATGTTACAAGTGTTTTCTCTGGTTTAGAGTGCTTTATTTAGCTTTGTGTGCTTTCTTCGGCTCTGTGTGCTTTCTCCGGCTCTATGTGCTTTCTCTAGCACTATATGCTTTCTCTATTCTATATGCTTTATATGGCTCAATGTGTTTTATTTGGCTCGATGTGGTTTCTCTAGCATTGTATGCTTTATTTAGGTTTATATAAAGTATTCTAAAAATACCTTACATATGCTTTTACAAAGGTTATTTGTGAATATTCTCTTATATGAAGGTCTCTTGGACATTTTCTATGATGTTGGCCTTTTGGGCTTCTTCAATAATGCAAGCCTGTTAGGCCCCTTTTACTATGCAAGCCTCTTAGGCCTCTTTTCTTCAAAGCAAGCCCCTTGAGCTTCTTTCTTCAATTTAGACCTCTTGGACATATTTTATTTAATATAGTACTCTTGAGCCTTTTCTCTCCAATGTATTTCTTCTTTGAATTATGTTGTACTTTGTCTTTATATGCTATTGTCTACTACTACAAATTTTTTGAACCTATGTTTTGCTCTACTTCTCTACTTCTATAGGAAAATTGAATGCTTTTATATCCTTGGAAGCTTTAAATGCTTTTCTAAACTTGTAGTAATGTTTCTTTTGTCAATATAAAATATTCAATGTCTTAAGTCACACCTAAGAACCCAATATGATTCTCCTCCTTACTAGAGAATCCAATATTAATGTTAGGGTGACTTTGAATGTCCCCAAATGACCAACTTTCTCCTGAGTTGGTTCTTCCTCAATCTTTAATATCCAACTTTTCTTCTAAGTTGGCTTTCTTTATCAAATTGTCCAACTTTTCTCCTAAGTTGGCCCTTCCTATCAATATAAATAAGTCCTAGTATTCATTGGTTTTCCTTCAACCAAATGGAAAGACCCTAGCATCCAAATCAAGGTGACTATTCCTTGTCTAGTCAATTTCTACTCAATCAAACCTTTAAATATAAATTTCAAGATTTCATTACCTTCAAAGTAGAATCTAAATTAACTTTATCAAAAGTGAAAAAAAATAAATATTGATAATGGTGGCTAAAAAATGAACTCTATCAAAATGGATATACTTAGGTGGTAGCTCTAATACCACTACTGGATTTTTAAGCCTTACTATCACAAAAATATCATAGGTCCCAATATAAAATAGCCATAATATTAAAGGTCAAAATAATAATTTAATAAGAAGAATAAAATATTGTTAGAATAAGGAATACTTCATTGATTTATTTCATGGATCAACTTTGTATAAATAGCAAAGTTGATCATTGAGAGTCGTTGGATTACAAAAACTCATTAAATCTGAACTAGGATAAACTGAGAGTTCACCTGACTCATGGAAGAGTGGTAACTCAAGTAAGTCTATCCTAGTAAAACTTAAGAGAATAATTATTTATTCTAACACCCCCCTTAAGTGATACTAGGGGTGAATTTAACAAATGAGTCCCGAAAATAGGGCCTGATGAGGTACTCATGTACAATGTTTCTTTTTGAAGAGATGGTAAAACCCCATGGGAAAAAACCATCTATCAAAAAATAAAAAAGAAGAGGCATGTCTTCGTATGGCGAAGATTGTCCTCAAAGAAAAATGAGTCCCAAAAACTGGGCCTGATGAGGTACTCATGTGCTATGTTATTACATATATGAGAGATGGTGAAAAAACCACATGGGAAAAACCATATTTCAAAAAGAAAGAGGCATGTCTTCGAATGACGAAGATTTTCCTCATTGAACAAAAAATAAATCCCCCCTTTAAGTGATATTGGGGGTGAATTTAACAAATGAATCTCGGCAACAGGACTTGATGAGGTACTCATGTACGATGATTCTTTTTGAATATATGGTAAAACCCCATGGGAAAAAACCATCTATCAAAAAAGAAAAAATAAGAGGCATGTCTTCGTATGGTGAAGATTGTCCTCAAAAAAAATGAGTCCCGGCAACTGGGCCTGATGAGGTACTCATGTGTTATGTTATTACATAAATGAGAGATGGTGAAAAAACCACATGGGAAAAACCATCTTTCAAAAAGGAAGAGGCATGTCTTCGAATGGCGAAGATTGTCCTCATTGAACAAAAAAGAAATGAGTCCCGACAACTAGGCTTGATGAGGTACTCATGTACAATGTACTCTATATAGGAGAGATGGTGAAAAACCACATGGGAAAAAACCATCTTCCAAGAAGAAAAAGAACAATAAAAAGAAGAGAGAGGTGATAACCTCTATGCACCAAGATACTCTAACACCCCCCTTAAGTGATAGTAGGGGTAAGTGAAAAAAGGAATAAACAAGACATGGCATACCCATAGAAGATGAGTCCCGATAACAAGGCCTGATAAGGTACTCATGTACAATAGAGATGGTATAGCCACAGAAATGAGTCTCGATAGCAAGGCCTGATAAGGTACTCATGTACAATATGTGATCAAAAAGAATAAATATCACTAAAGAAAAAGTCCCCTAAAACCAAAGTGTCTCACAAAAAAGGAGTGTGAAGATAGGATGGAGAAAGAACCACAAAAATTGCAAGGGTAGTCCAAAAATGACTCCACAAGCATGAGTATGTGGTTTCCACCTATATGAACACAATGGGTTGATAACTAGGTCCAAAACATGTGGACAAACAACAAAATAAGTGGCATATCCACAAGGATGAGTCCCAACAACAAGGCCTGATAAGGTACTCATGTACAATATGTGATCAAAAAGAAGAAAGATCACCAAAGAGAACTCCCGTAAAACCAAAGTGTCTCACAAAAAATGAGTGAGAAGATAGGATGGAGAAAGAACCACAAAAATTGCAAGGGTAGTCCAAAATGACTCCACAAGCATGAGTATGTGGTTTCCACCTATATGAGCATAATGGGTTGAAATAAGGTCCAAAACTCGTGGACAAACAACAAAATAAGGGAATGATGAAAAACCCCAAGGGAGAAAACCACTTGCCAGAATAGAAGAAGAAGAAGAAGGAAGATGTGCATGGAGGATGGAGAGGAAGGAAGATGTCCTCTTCAACCTCCCTTGGGACAACTTCCATCAAGAAGCCTACAAAGGATCCATCATATGTGACATGGATCAAGGTTGTGAACCATGAAAAATGGTCACTAAAAAAAACCCCTTGAAACCAAAGTGTCTCACAAAAAGGATTGTGAAGATAGGATGGAGAAAGAACCACAAAAAATCATAGGGGTAGTCCAAAAAATGACTCCACAAGCATGAGTATGTGGTTTCCACCTATATGAACACAATGGGCTGATTAACAAGGTCCAAAAAAAAGGGACAAACAACAAAACAAGGGCACCAATGTTGGGAGTGTCGGGTTCAACCGAGAATGCACTCCATGATACAATATTTTAAGCCACAAAAAAGTGTGGAAAAAAGTTTCAAAACTAAAAAAGGACTGCACCATGTTTTCCATCTCAGAAAAACGTTTTCGATGACTATAAATACCCCTATGTTGCACCATCAACGAGGCCTCCAACTTGCAGTAAAAATAGCATGCCTCTCTAGGCAGCAAAAAAATCATCGCGTAATGGCGACATATCTCTGAGGCAGAATAAAAAATAGTTTCTCATGTTTACCTCACAGGGGAATCAAATGGGTAAGATACAATAAATACCATTTTTTTACTCTCCATGTGGAAACATTTCACTTCAAGTACTAATACAATTGAAAGAAATAAAGTGTTCCTCCATGTAACAAAAATATGCCCTTTTACCTGATGGTGGAAATGTACATCCATGCCTCATAAAGGTTTGTTTCATCATTACCATTAAAATAATCCCCTGAAAGATTTAAATAAAGGTCATTTAATAAATGCCCGCACAAGTGATCCCTTACCACTAAATTAAAGAAATCTTTATAGAATTAAAAATTCCCACTCTTGATTTTAACAGGTATGATTGGGAATGGTCCGCCTCCATCGCCATAATGATTGTTACACTGGGCATCATCCTCAGCCATTGTACGTCGAAAATTCCACAGCACAATACCGTGGACAAAAAATAGCATCAAAAATTCAACGCAAAAATTTGACCACCATACAGCTACAGTATTTTATCACACAGCTTCAATCACTAACAAAACACACGTAGCACAAAAATCAAGTGAACCACGGCCACCAACCCTTGTTCGTACTGCTCACTTTCTACTCTTGGGACTGCACGTGACACCGATATGAGTCAAAATATCTATGCAGGTACTTCAGATTTAGAATTGCATCAACAATGCGATGAAAACAATGTCACTACGCCATATGCCCTTGATCATTTGATCACACTTGCTCTAGCCGTTCATTTATATATATATTAAAATTATCTGAGTGCGTTGCTGGAAATTCGTTGTCTAACGAAAACTTGATGGAAAGTCTTTACACATACCTTCTACTCAAAACAATAGAAAATCAACAGGCTTCACTGCCCAAAACAACAGGTTTCGATAGAAGCTATATACACATCATCCTGCTAGCAGTGATGCAAGCATTCCAAAAGGACTATACTTTCTTTCAATGTCAAGACCAAAACTCCATCTTGATGATGCTGAGAATTATGAACAGTGATTATATTTGTTGTCACCAGCGCAGACTCCAGGGAACCAGCAATTTCTTGAAATCTAAGTGTAAAGTATACCCCCAAATTCCACTGTTTGAAAAAATCTATGCAAACAGGCTGTAAACGAAATTCACCAACTCCAAATTTCGATAAACAAAATTCTTCAAGAAAAGTTATAAACTCCATGCTTGATTTGTAGTTTACCAAAAAAACTCTGTAGGAGAGAGTGCACTTGCCTTTCCTTTCTGAATAGCCGAATGACCTCTTTCAAAACTGAATTAGCTAAGAAGTTAAAGACATGTAATCCTAAATTTGTTGATGCAATAATATCTAGTAGAAAATTGCAATCCTTCTCAACAAATGTTTTGATCTATTGATAGTCCTCCTCAAGCTTATCACCAGAGCCTCCAACAACTTCCCTTGACAGAGTTGAAGGAATAATTTTTTGAATTTATGGGGCCATTATAGTTGATCGAAAAGTTTCTTCTGCCCCCTTAGTGTTGTCAATGGCAACATTGTTAGAAATATTAATCCCGATTTCATGCCTCCGCCCAACTGAGCTTCGAACTTGGATGAAGTCGGACTACGCTCGTGAAGTTGGGCATCCGAAAAAAATTTTGACTTGACGTCGCACGTGCCTCCTGACAGATGCTATGTATGATAGATCCGATAACCGCAAATCTGATACCCGCATTTTGTCAAGCATGCTAAGTTAATGCTAGTTCGGTGATTGGTCAGAAATCCTAATTCAGGGTCTGTCAGAACCTGTCAAAGGATAACTCCTATCTTCCTCTCCCCGTGGCTATATAAGGCAGTTCGGGTCTTCAGAAAAAGTGGTGGCGAGTGGGAAATTTTGGAGAAACAGGCAAGAGAAAAGTAGTCATTCGTAGAGCAGCAGACAAGAGCGGTTCATTGAGTGGAGTAGCTCATTTGTTTAATTTTTGAGTAGTAGACTCGACATTTGTTTTGTCTCTCAGTTTATCCTGCAGCTTTAGTCTATAGAAGTTTGTATATCCTCATTCGAGGATGTTTGTAACCCTTTTTTTGAATAAAAAGATTTGCCATAGTTTTTGGTAGGGTTTCGCTCTATCATTATCTGTGTTTATTGTGACTTCCTTCTTTGTTTCTAAATGTCGTTTTATTGCAATTATTTCTTGTGATTTGTTGACTGCTAACCCTTCCTAGCAGGGCTCGTTGTTCCTCTTGTGAAACTTATTCAATCGCTTCCTCAAACGGAGTAATTTTGAATCCAATAAAGGGGTCACCGCATTTTGTGTGAGTTTTTGAATAGCATATTATGTAAGGCAAAATTTTCCTAAGTGTGGAGCGATCCGCCCAACTGCGTAGCATAGTCTGACGGCGTAATCAGTCATGAGCGCAGTTGAATGGGATAGCCTAAAGAATAGCAACACTTTTTTGACTAAGTTTTATCCAACCTCCTGACTTCGTAGCGTAGTCATACTGCGCTACCTTTGACTAGCGCAATCGGGCATTGATCGATAGCATCCGGCTAGCTTCGTAGTTTTCTTCCTACGCAACTCAATTGTGCACAGTTTGACTAACGTAGTCGGGCATTGACCACCCCCTCCACTTGACTTTGCACATTTTCCATGCATATCCCGACTACGCAAAAATTCGGGAGTGACACCTGACTTCAGGAACTTTCTCCCCAATGCTCGAATTCAGGCCCCTTCGCTTTATGCTCCCCGATCACGATCAAATTGAAAAAATAAATAAATAAATAAAACTTCAAATTGGTATCAGAGCCATTGATCCCTTGATGCGAAGACTGAAGCAGAATGGCTTCCAGTAGCAGAAACTTGTAGTTGTAGATCTTGTGCTTCAACGAGAAGAATTACGATTACTGGAGCATCCAGATGAAGATCCTATTTGGATCTCAGGAGTTGTGGGAGTTAGTCGAGAATGGCTACCCAGAATCGATAGATGCAGCACTGGTCGCCCTCTCTCAAGCAAACAAGGACCTGTTGAAGGAGAACACGAAGAAGTACCAAAAGGCCCTCTTCTACATCATGCAAGTGGTCGAGGAGTCAATATTCCCATGGATCGCATCAGCCACCAAGGCGAAGCAGGCCTGAGAGATTCTGGCTAGTTTGTACCACGGCACCAACAAGGTAAAGTTGGTGAAGCTACAGATGCTCAGGAGGGAGCTTGAAAATATGTAGATGAGTGAGTTTGATTCCATGAGTGATTTCTTCACCTGGATGACGAACATTATCAACCAGATGTGGTTGAATAGAAGCCAGAGAATCATGGAGAATATTCTTAGAAATCTGTCTGCCAAGTTTGAATCGATTATGATAACAATCAAAAAATTAAGAGATCTGACAACCCTCTCGACAGACGATCTCATGGGTTCTCTGTAGACACATGAGTAGAGGCTGAGCCATTCATCTCAGACCTCTCTAGAGCAAGCATTCAAGGCTCAAGTCTCATTTCTAGACAGTGGTAGACAAGAATCCCACCATGGCACCTCTAGTTCTCATAGAGGAAGAGGCAGAGGCAGGCGTGGGAAAGGCAACAAGCAAGGAGGATGGTCAAACCCTAGCAAGGGAGAGACCAACTGTAATTTCCATCAACAAGGTGGAAGAGGCAGTTCAAAAAATCAGCAAGCTAGATCTGGTCAGAAGAAGGACATGTCAAAGGTCCAGTGCTATTACTACAAGAATTTTGGCCATTATATCTCACAGTGCAAAAAATGGATGGCCAAGGAGAACCAGCAGCAGGCCCATTACATGGATGAAACCAAAAATATGGCTAGAGGAAACGTGTTGCTGACTTGCAATATCGAGGAGGAGTGTCAAAATAATGTTTGGTATTTGGATAGTGGGTGTAGCAACCACATGATGAGGAACAAGGAGATGTTCTCACAACTAGATGAAACAGTCCAATCTGAGGTGAAGATGGGGAACAACAGCAAGGTTTTTGTAATGGGGAAAGGAAAGATCCTCATTCGCACCAGGCACAACGAATGAAAGCAGATCTGTGACATCTACGTGTCCGGCCTGAAGTACAACCTATTGAGTGTTGGACAGCTCGTGTAGAAGTGACATACGATCCAATTCAAAGATGAAGCTTGCACCATCAGAGACAAGTCGCATGGGTAGATTGCAATCGTGTCCATGATGAAGAATAAAATGTTTTCATTGTAGAGTCAGAATGAATCATTGATATCTCTAAGTGTAGTTATGAAAGATGCTACCTGGTTGTGGCATCTCATATTTGGTCACCTGAGCTTTAGTGGCCTGAATTAACTGCACAAGAAGCAAATGGTGAAGGGTTTACTCCTGATAGATCAGCAAAATCAAGTTTATGAGGGCTGCTTAGTCGAAAAACAACATAGAGATTTGTTCCCTTTTGGTCAGTCTTGGAGAGCATCACAGCCACTAGAGCTGGTGCACTCAAACATTTGTGGTCCGATGTAGACCAGCACGTTTACCAGTAACAAATACTTCTTGACGTTCATAGATGACTTCAACCGGAAGACTTGGATCTATGCCATCAAACTGAAGTCAGAAGAATTTACTAGATTCAAGGAGTTCAAGGCTCTAGTGGAGAAACAAATCAAATATCAGATCAAGAATCTTAGGACATATGGTGGAGGTGAATACATCTCCAATGAATTTCACAACTACTGCAAGCAGCACAAAATTCGGAGGTAGCTCACTGCCAGATACACACCGCAACAGAACAGTGTAGCTGAGAGGAAGAACCGGACCATCATGGAGATGGCACACAGCATGATGAAGACGAAGGGATTGCCACACAAGTTCTAGGTAGAGGCTGTAACATGTGCAGTCTACCTGCTGAACAGATGTCCCACCAAAATTGTGAAGGATAAAATCCCTCATGAGGCATGGAGCGGTGTGAAGCCAAGTGTGGCTCACTTGCATGTGTTCGGGTGTATTGCATATGCACATGTTCTAGAAGAGAAGTGATGGAAGTTGGATGATAGAGCTGAGAAGTATATTTTCATAGGGTACAGTGAGCATTCGAAGGCATATAGGCTATACAACCTTGTGACGAAGAATCTCATCATCAGCCGTGATGTGAAGTTTCTTGAAGATGAAGCCTGGAACTGGAAGTCGAAGACTAGCCAGCCTGAGCCAGCAGTATTAGAGTCTGTTGACTTGGAGGAGGGTAGCGTACAACCACCTGCAACCTTAAGCAGCAGCAGTGGTGCTAGCAGCAACACAGCCTCACCATCTTTGATGCCTCCACTTGCAAGCAGGACCCCGAACTTGAGGACTCCAGCAAATATGGAAAGCTTGCAAGAAATCTACGAGGCAACCCAAACCCATGAATATGAAGAGTAATCTGACTTTGCATTCTTTACTGAAGTTGATCTAGTAGAGTTCGAAGACACAAGTCAGGATCAGAAGTGGATGCAGGCGATGGACGAGGAGAATGAATCCATTGAAAAGAATGATACATGGCAACTGACATATCTTCCAATAGGGAAGAAGACCATTGGGGTCAAGTGGGTGTATAAGACAAAGTTCAACGCCCAAGGAGAGGTTGACAAGCATAAGGCCAGACTGGTGGTCAAGGGCTACAATCATAAGTCAGGCATCGATTACCATGAGGTATATGCACCTGTAGCCCGACTTAACACAGTCAGGATGATCCTGGCATTGGCAGCCCAAAAGAGTTGGAAGATGTACCAGATGGATGTCAAGTCAGCCTTCCTCAATGGGGTGTTGGAGGAAGAGGTCTACATAGACCAGCCACCAGGTTACAAAATTGAAGGCTAGGAGGGCAAAGTCCTGAAGCTGAAGAAGGCCCTGTATGGTTTGAAGCAGGCACCTCGGGCTTGGTACAGCTCGAATTGACAGTTATTTTTAGGAAAATGGGTTTGTAAAATGCCCATATGAGCACACCCTATACATGAAGACAAATGATGCAGGTGAGCTCATAATCGTTTGTCTGTATGTGGACGATTTAATTTACATTGGCAACAGCACAACATTGTTTGCCCAGTTTAGAACAACCATGAAGAAGGAGTTTGAGATGACGGACTTAGGGCTGATGAAGTATTTTCTCGGCATTGAAGTTGAGCAATCAGTAGATGGCATCCTCGCAAAGCCAGACTGTGCTCGCAAAGTAGGGTATCCTGGAAAAAATTTTGACTTGATGTCGCACGTACCTCCTAACATATGTGACGTCTGACAGATCCGATCATCGCAAATCTGATGCCCGCATTTTGTCAAGCATGCTAAGTTAATGCCAGTTCGATGATTGGTCAGAAACCCTAGTTCAGGGTCTTTCAGAACTTGTCAAAGGATAACCCCTATCTTCCTCTCCTCACGACTATATAAGGCAGTTCGGGTCTTCAGACAAAGTGGTGGGGAGTGAGAAATTTTGGAGAAATAGGCAAGAGAAAAGCAGTCATTCGCAGAGTAGCAAACAAGAGTGGTTCAGTGAGAAAAGTAGCTCATCTATTTAATGTCCGAGCAGCAAACTTGACATTCATTTTGCCTCTCAATTTATCCTGCAGCTTTAGTCTACAGAAGTTTGTATATCCTCATTCGAGGATGTTTGTAACCCTTTATTTGAATAAATAGATTTGCCATAGTTTTTGGCAGGGTTTCGTTCTATCAGTATCTTTGTTTATTGTGACTTGCTTCTTTGTTTCTAAATGTCGTTTTATTGCAATCATTTCTTGTGATTTGTTGATTGCTAACCCTTCCTAGTAGGGCTTGTTGTTCCTCTTGTGAAACTTCTTCAATCGCTTCCTCAAACGGATTAATTTCGAATCCAATAAAGCGGTTGCCGCATTTTGTGCAAGTGTTTGAATAGCATATTCTGTAAGGCAAAATTTTCCTAAGTGTGGAGTTGTCCGCCCGACTGCGCAGTGTAGTCTGACGGCGCAATCAGTCGTGAGCGCAGTTGAACAAGACAGCCTAAAGAAGAGCAGCACTTTTTTGACTAAGTGTTAGCCAACCTCCCGACTTCGCAGCGCAGTCGGACTATGTTGCCTTTGACTAGCACAGTCGGGCGTTGACTGGTAGCATCCGCCCAGCTTCGCAGTTTTCTTGCTGCGCAACCCGATTGCGCACAATTTGACTAGCGCAGTCAGGCGTTGACCACCCCTCCGCCCGACTTCGCACATTTTTCTGTGCGCAGCCCGACTTCGCAGAAATTCGGAAGTGACGCCCGACTTCGGAAACTTACTCCCCGACGCCCGACTTCGGGCCCCTTCGCTCTGCGCTCCCCGACGGCGGCCGAACTGATAAAAAAAAAAAATTTAAAACTTTAAACATATGCACGAAGACAGTTAAAATAACACTTTCATCAGACACTCCAAACCAATTTCAAAGCAGCGACAGAGACTCTTCTCTAGTGTTAAATTTACATTTTGGATCCTCTTCTTCATATTATGTATGAATGGAAGGTTCTTCAAAGGTTGAAGCACACCAGAGACATATGGTGAATGATGAACTAGAACCGGCTTGTTTGTCATTCTATATGTAGCAGTGATCCCCTTCAGTTGGATTAGAACCTCAGCAGACTTCTCCAAAAAAAAAACAGGCAAAAAAAAATAGTAGCGGCCATTGCATCATCTGTCACAACATGCAGCCAATGTTGAGGTTCACACCGATCTCTCTGCAGGGACTGGTACGGCTTTGATTGAGGACTGCTCTTCATGCGGATTTTTCTAGAGTAGTGAGTCCGTGATCTAATCACCTCAGCAAAAAAATTTACGCCCATTCTCCGCTCTCCACAAACAGTCCACGGTTCGCTTCTTCATAGAACAACAGTGAAAACAAATAGCAGCCTCCATATTGGCATAGAACAGCTCGTGTTCGTCTGCTCCAATTTTCCATTTGCCAGCAAATCAGGAGGTGCGCATGGTCCCTGCGTTCATGGCGTCCCACGATGGTTGGCTGCTTCGGTGGTCGTATCTGCCGGAACTCGGCCACTATAGATCCAGGAATGGGTGGTCGTATCTGCCGGAACTCGGCCACTATAGATCCAGGAATGCCGGACCAGATCTTCCGTCGATTGGTGCTGCGAAGAGAAATTTATCCCTCCAAGACTTACTCGTCGTCTGCCTCACAAATTAAAAAAAAACACCTCGGCTACTTTACTTCAGACGCTGCGGCCACTTAGCATCGCATGAAACTCTTCCACAGCGTAGAATGATCAATCCAGGCTTAACAACATCCAGGTTTAACCGCATGGTGGGCATCGGAAGAAAGCGTCACCGGCAAAATAAACCTCTCTTCCATCTTACTCCGTTGCACAACTTGAAAGAAATTTAAATGCTATGGCCAATAAAAGCTTCCTCACGCGCAGATGCTTGTGAATAATTACGAGATTTAAAGCGTGGTCTGCGCAAATATTCTAAAAATAAACTTTCAAAAGAAATACACTCCAAACATGCGTGGCTACCACAGCATTCGATGGGCACAATAGTTAATGTTGCAGATCAGATCGCCTTTGGAGATACTTTGGGCATCATCTACGTAATCAGACGATCGTGGATTTACACCAGATAGCACACTGTGTTCGAGAGCGGCACGGCCATTTCCTTTTACGTTTCCAGATTCTTGCCTGTTCTGTTCAAGCCGAAGATCACGGCGAGCATACATAGAGAGAAAAATGAGTAAAGCTGAACGCACTGTTACTCTGAACTCGCCAGATTGCATTAACACCACTCTGTCTACCTATTATTTGACATAAAATTGTGCGCCTTTAGAGCTGGCTTCTGCCCAAACGATCCGGAGCATTGCCGCGCAGCGGCCCAGTGCGCTTCCACCTAAACTGTAGTGGCGCCATCACAGAAATAATACGGCAATCTGTTCTTCCACGTTCGTAGCAGAATCATCCAAGTTTTGTTAACCTTGGAATGGACACATGTTGGCCGCCTTTTCTGCATCACCGAACTCGTGGGCAGCGGAGATCGTGTATAGTTATGCCTCCACTAGTGCTTCCTGCCGCTCTGACTTCAAGCAAACTGTGCTGCTCTGACTTCAAGCAAACTGTTTGATGTATTTCTCACTGATATGGAGTTAAGCCCAACAAAGAGTTGTGTCACCTTGCATAGCACATCACGATGTTAATGTGGGCCTCGTCCATCATGAGTCGTGGAAAAAAAAAATTCTCTGTCAAACTGCTTGCAAACCAGCAACGGCTGCCTTGAAAATGGGGGCAGTACGTGAGGTCGCAGGTTACTGTTTGACAGCATCAAAAAAAAAATACGAACTGCGTCGTTGCTCTAACTGTTTTCACGGTGACCAGAAGACACCAGATACCCCCACTGGCCACTGTTTTCAGGGCTAGAAATTATCCCGCTGTGATACGCCACCATGGCTTTTTTAGTTAATAGCCGTATGGCTTCGATCAAGATCTTCGCTGCTCCAATGCATGTCACTCCATGATCTAGGTAGCGACCTCCATTCTGCAAACCTTAAAAAGTTTAACTAAAAAAACAGCCATGATTTTATCCATCAAACGGCTGGTTTCTGATCCATAAAAAAGATGGAGAGCATACTCCCTCAGTTTTCTTAAGGGAGATTTTCATAAATGAGGAAAAGATCTTCCTCAAGCTCACAGGGTAGGGAAAGTCCGCTCTGATACCATGTTAGAAAATGGAATACTTGATTGATTTATTTCATTGATCAACTTTGTATAAATAACAAAGTTGATCATTAAGAATCGTTGGATTACAACAACTCATCAAATCTGAACTAGGATAAACTGAGAGTTCACCTCACTCATTGAAGAGTGATAACTCAAGTAAGTCTATCATAGTAAAACTTAAGAGAATAATTATTTATTCTAACATATATGATCAAATTAATATGTATATGAAGGCATATATAATAAAGAAAATAACATTCATTTATATTTGTGAACTATGCATGAAAAAACTTACAATATTATTTACTCAAAATCTATATACAAGTTGTATTCTTTTTCTTTCTATTACAACTTTGTAATCTGATATTTGAATTGCATTCCCATGGAGTATTATCTCCATAATATAGTTATAGCTTTGTGACTCTTCACATACTTGACTGTTACTCTCCATATGACAAGTCCCATGACCTTTGGTTTATTATCTTACCACTTGCATACTAGACTCTTCACTTTCTCTTTACATGTATACTAGACTTTATGACACTCACACACATCTACATGACTCTTACACTTCTACATGCACTCCTAATATAAGATACTTGCGCACATCCTGATATTACATATTTACACACTTACATACATGATACTTGAGCATATTCTTTCAATCTACACTTGCACTCTAACTCACATGACACTTGTATATTTCTTGCATATTGCACTTTTACATGACACACGTGCATTTCTTGCACATTGACACTTACATAAAAGGAAAAATATAAATCACACATCTAAAATATAGAATCAACCCTAATTTATTACATATTTACAATTGTACCATGAAGTTGCCATGGGGGTACATTAGCATGTACTAAATAATGTAATATACCTCAACAATTTCCATGTCCATCCTAGAATAATAAATCCCGTAATCCTTCCTTGATAGCATCCATGCACACTACAAAATATTTATTTGGATATATGGTATAATAATAAAACATGTATTAGTCAACAACCATTGTAGATCTTGAAATTCTACCTTATACTTCTCTATCCGAAATAATTTGTTTCTCTACATAGATGTGATATATTATATATTCTAGAAATTTATAAATAAATATTTAATAGTATCCTACCAATCCCATAAAAATTCTAAATTTGAGAACATTTGTAGGGGTTGACCAATCTAATATGGACTCAATATTTGTTGGGTTAGTTGATATTCACTTTTCCTATATGATATGCCCTAGGTATTTTATTTTAGTTTTTAAAGAAGAGACATTTTGAAATATTAGCATATAACTTATGTTTTCTAATATGTTATAGGACTTATCTCATGTTCTTATCATATTCCTATATATTATTGAAGTAGATCAATATGTCATCAAGAAATATGAAAATAAACTTATCAAGATACTTCTTGAATACACTATTCATCAAATACATAGACATTAATGACACATTGGTTAGTCTAACAGGAATAACTATAAACTCATGGTGCTCATAGTGTGTCTTGAATAGTATCTTATGGATACCAATTCCTTGAGGTGCAATTGGTTATTCTCTATTTTAAAATTGATGTTTGAAAATATCATTGCTCCTTTGTATTTTATCAAATAATTTAAAAATATGAGGAATAAAGGGAACCTATTCTTGACCATATCCTCATTTAACTATCTATAATCAATGTATAGCATCATCAATCCATATTTATTATTAACAAATATTTTAGGATCCCCATGGCAACACGCTTAGGTGAATCAACCCTTTATTTAGTCGTTCTTGAAATTTTAATTTTAATTCATTTAACTCTATAATTGCCATCTAGTAAGGCATCCTAGATATTGGTTAGCATGGTCTCAATTGAGAAATAAATCTCCCTTATAGAAGGCCACCCTAGCAACTCATTAAGGAGGACATCCTTGAACTCCTCAAGAACTAGATGAGAATGTGTGGGTATTTCTCTCTTCTCATCCTAAATATCTTAAATCATGATAGCAAACAATTGGCATCCCTTCTTAAAACTTTTTTTTATTTACATTGTTGATATCATTCTTAAATACATCAATAATGTAATTTTTTTCCACTTTAAAATTATATGTGTTGTTCAATACTCAAATTTTCGTAATTGTGATCCATTATAAAGTCCTCTTCATTTATTTCTCTTTGATCCTCCATATAATGACTACTCACTAGGTTGTTAGTTTAATGTTTTCCTTTACCTCTTCTAATATTGGTTCTACTACTATGATAGGTAGTTAGTGTCCTCTCTTCTAAAGAAAAATTTAGAGTTAGAGTAGTATATATTAAGAATTTATTAAAGATAAATAAATTCAATACAAGGACCAAGTATTGCAACCCAAGCCTTATACTAGATGTAATTACCCTTAACAAGCATTAAAACGCAACTTAAATTTTGATAAACTAGATATATTTAATATATTTGGAAAGGTTGATTAGTATATAATGATATTAATAATTCCTACTTAAAGAAATGTGTGTAAAATTTATATTAGATATTGATAAATTATATTAATAAATTTTTATTTCATAAAAAAAATTTACTAGTTATATCTTTAGTAGGACAAGATTCGAACATAGAACAACCTAAAATTCTACATTTAGTGAATATAATCTAGAGCTAATAGTTCTAGTAAAATGTTTTATAATTATTTATATAATAACTTTTTATATTCTCGATGAACCACCTTTGACACACAATAATACTCCATAGGTTATTTATTTAGACAAGGACAAAGTTCTCTTGTGATAAGATTCACATGATAAAAAACAATGTATCTAAAGGTGATATTCATTTATTCAAAGTTGTAGATTCTAACTACTAATATTTATTTACATGATATTAATGTTTACCTATAAAATATTTTATTAGACTCTACTCAAGTTCCATATTTGGGTACCAAAAGCATATTAAGCTATTAATGTTTGCTTAAGTTAAGTCAAACTTACTAAGGATATCATTGTTTGTCCAAATTTTAATTTACTTGAAGAAGGGTTTGTTTGATCGAAGTTGCATCCAACCAAGAAAAATTATAATATCAAATTTAATTTAAAATAGAAATTTTATAATATATTTATACAATTGTACTAATTTCCCTTTAATAAACTAAAGTAGTCCATAAGAAAGGATTAACTTCATGACCCTATGATACTTACTAGGATACTACTTTCTAATTCCAAGGAATTAGTCATAGAAAAATGGATTCTACAAATACAAGAACAACTTTACAAAGCAACATTTTTTGTAATATTAATGAAATTTGGCTATGTCTCCAGGGTAGGTTTCTTTTCTCAAGTGCTGATTTTCTCAAGTATAAATTACCTCATAAGTTCTAATTGGATGCGAAGTGATTTACATGTAAAGTGGATGGATTACCTTATAGGAGTAATTTGCTAGTAATTCATGTGATTTTCTCATTTTCTAGAGTAAATTACTCATAGACCTATAAAGGGGTAAAATGACAAGCATGAATCCTAAGGAAAATACTTGAAAATAAACTTTGTGTCTTTTAGTGGTACACTAACTCATTTGGAAATCCTTCTAAGCTTACTAGAGGTATATTTAAAGGCATGTAACATTTGGTAGTGCATAAGTTTCTTAGATATTCCCCCAAATGTTTGATTTTACTAGTATTAATAGTTTCTTAATCTAGGTAACTTAGGAGTAATGTCCAACTATAAATAGGAGCTATAGGCTCTATTGTAAAAATCTTTTGGCCATGAGAATTTAGAGATACACTTTATGAAATCCACATTGTGCTTTGATATCATGTGATTGTTAATAAATTAGTAGGTACTTATGCATTCCATTAGTGATACCACCCCCTTTGTTTGCTAAGCATGTGGTGATTAACACATTTCCCTTTTTTCCATCTTGTCATTCACTTATAATTTCATACTTATGAATGGGAGAACATTGATGTCATGTGTTGATTAATCACTTTCACTCTGTCACTATATTTAAAATCTATATTGTATTTAAATCACTCAAACTCTTAATGTTTTATGCATGTTTATTTTTATACTTTATTTTTCATGCAATTAGTGTGGGATTATTTCTATATGAAAAGTATGGATCCAACCTTAATTTATAAGTTGGGAAGAGCCATTAGTCCTTCCTTATAAATTTTAGAAATTATAATTGGGGTGCATCATTAAAAATAAAAATTAGAACAATTTCCCTACTCAACATAGTTTCTAGCATACCTCATGGGATTAACCCTCATTTTCTAATATTTTTACTCAAATTTGATTGGATTCCTAAAATTTTATGTTAATTTTGAATTCATAATGAATAAATCAATTATCTCATAATTGAAGTGAATATTTGCTAAGTCATTATATAGGTAGCAATTTATTTCAATTTTAGAGTGATTTTCCATTTTTCCCCAATATTGTAAAAATTGCTTATCTATTTCTACAAGCAATTCAGTTTGTTTTGTGAGCTCCAATATTATTGTGTAAGTGATTCAATTTAAATTTTCTATACTTGCATAGATCAAATCCAAATCAATTTGCCAAGTCTAGGGACCTAATTTATCAAGCCTAACCTTAAACAAATCCTAAAATTCAAATTGTGTTTGTTATTTGTGCTCAATCTTTGTTGGTGCTTTTTTGTTGAAGACTCTAACATGAACTTCCAAATTTTTAATTTTAATAATGCAAGCAATAAAAATAACATCACAACTATGCCAAACCTTATATCTGATCTCTATTTTGCATCTGTCATGGGTAAAAAAATATTTAACATATATTTTGAATTATTTTTATCAAATTTTAAAATAGAAAATGATTTACTCATTCTAGTAAGTGATTTGTGCCAAAATTAGTAAAAGCTCATTAAGTCAAATATTAAGAGTAATTCACTAAGAATTTGTAAAGTGATTTTCTAGGAAATATAATATTCTTTCTAACTCCTTCTCTAGAAAATATAATATTTTTTCTAAGATATTTGGGCTTCAAACAACATTATCATAGCTCATCCATAAGGAAATATTAGATTGTATAAAATATTTTACAGAATTAAAATCCTTATTTTATACAATACATGCAGATTCCCCATGGTTAACTATAGCTTTTACAAAATCTATAACCAAATATGTAGGCTTATTAGATAATATAGCCATTCATAGAACAAAAATCGGTGGCACTTAATTACCAAGTTGCATAAAATCAACAATGGATCCAATATTCTTAATAGCAATTAATATTTGCTCAAGTACAACAACCTATGTAACAAATATTATTTGGGTAGATGCATTATAGGTAAGCATCTCAATAAGAAAATCTAATAATGTCTATGTAGCAAAATAATATGGCTTATTTGACCCAAATCCATCAATAATAGGTAGCCTCATAGTAATAAGAATTTCCCTAGGAATAACAAGAGACTCAATGGTTAATAAATTAGTAATAGTCTTATCAATCCCTACTCCTTGATATATAATGGGTCTCTTTGAGTTAGGGTACTTTTTTTGGTTGGTAAAAGATATTTTTTAAAGGGTTTCCCTATCACAAGTAGGGTTTTTAAAGGCATCCCCAAACCTTAGATATAGCAATAAGATATCAAGAAAGCACATACAAGATATTATCATGGTCAAACATCCAGTTGGCAACAGGGGCCAACATAGGAGAAACTAATACCTAAAACAACCAGAGGTGCTTAGAGAACAAGAGAGCCAAGAATATTGCCTAAAATTGGATCAGATCTACAACAACAATATCCAGCCTGACAAATAACTAAACCAAAAACAAACAAAAATCACTTGCTGAAAGCCTTTCTCAGTGAGGTCTTGGGAGGTCTTTCTTAGTGAGTTAGGGCACTTTGATAGAAAAACATGTTGATAATTAATTAGGTGCACAATAACATGTAAAATGAATCCAAATTTTAGTACCTTATAAAATGGATCATTATTTGGAAAATTATACTATGACAATCCACCATGCCTAACAAGTGTTAAGCCATTCTATAGTAGCAAACTATCCCATTACCATCAGTATAGTAATGGTTAGGTAAACCATGATAAAATAAGTAAAGATAAATTAGGTGATTGTATCCCAATTCAATATATCATAAACTTAATAAATATTTAAAGCATTTGAAGTAAGTGGATATTACCTTTCTACCTGAATTGTGATGATAATAAATTCTCTAAAGCATCCTTAGCCTACTTCCTAGGAAGCATACCCCTTCAAATAAAAAATAATTCTAATATGACAAGAGAAGATTTGGTAATAATAGCTCAACAATTATTATGGTGAAATATCACACTTCCACCAAGAGGTATCTCTCCTAGGGACTTTGAAAAAAAGGTCCCTACTTGGAATTGATGGAAAAAGTATGGCCACTTCTCTATCCTTTTTTATATTTATGATTAATTATAATGGAAGCAATAAACATACTCAAACCCACATGCTATATTTAAGTCTAGATGGAGTGAAGATGTTGAGAATACATATGTATGCATAGTATAAAATATAAAATATTCTAGCTTGTATGATAGTATAATATTTGATTATTTATTGATATAGTTAGCAAGCATGGTTCTAAGTGATTCATGTGTTTCAATTTCATCCCATGGAAATCATATCTTGACCATCAATGTGAGGTAGATGGTTGCTATAAGTTATATTATTGGATTGAAAGAAAGTAGTTCCCTCTTATTTTAAACTCTAATAATAAAATTTCCTACTCAAGAATAGTGAAGAAAATATGATTGTTCCTTTATCCCTCTTTTTATTTGAGATTCAACTTGGATGGAAATAATATGCACATGCAACTCCAAGTACTCTATTTTGGTATGAGAAAATTAAAGTATTTGATCAATAGAGCATATATGGTATTAAATGTAGAGCATTATTGCTCATCTAAGGGAATTTTATATTAAATATCATTTAACATATGTATCAAGCATGGTTCTAAGTTATTAATAAATTTTAATTAAATTATAAGAAATAATAAATTCCATGTAAGATATAGGTATTTCTATAATAAATATGCTTATTTCAAATTATAATCATCATAATTCACCAGTTGTAATGTTCACTTATTATGTATTTGGACTATATTTTATGATAATTTTATGGTAATTATCATCAAATACATTTTTTCTTTATGCATTTTATATATTTTGTGAATAAATTATATGGTGATCATGACATGCCTATAGTTTAACACTACCTATATGATTTTAAACCAAAAATGGTATGTTAATTTATTTTCTATATTTTAATTCTATAATGAATCTTAATGAGTCATTCATTAATCACGGTATTTATTATTATTATGTCTTCTTAATAAGGATGTAATATAAATATGTATATGCATCATTGTATTAGTGAACAATAATTTGATATATAATTTTATATAGAAAAAATTACCTCCCCTTTATCCCTTTCTCATACTTGATTATAGAATTTCCTACTTGACAATAACAAAATCATGAAAATAACATTTGCTCATTAATAATATATAGATTAAAAAAATCAAATTATATTTTATAATTCTATATAGTGGTTTTTGGTTATGTTGTAGAAAAAATACATTTTTAAATATTATATATTAAAAGTATCTTTTAAAAACACTTAAAAGACATATCTATGTACATGTATAAATAAGAGATAGGTAACCATTAAGAAGATTAATAATTATATTTATTAATATAATTCATAATAAAATCTAAAATATTTTCGGTAAAAAATAACCATTTATGCATTACATGAATGTAGGGAAAAAAATACTAATAATCTTAATTTATAGCTTATGCACTACATATGAATAATGTTATGAGCATGTCCTTAATTAAAATCTTGAACCAAATACTAAAAGTAAGAGGTAAATGCTTTTAAGAAAAATGGAAGGTGAAAACAAAATAATTACTTTCACTATATTATTGGATGGAAAATATGATACCAATTGTTACACAATTCAAAATAATATCCATATCTACTAAATCGATATTTGATGCTTAAACTAATACGAAAAAGAACATGATAAGCCATACAAATTAAACTCAAACGAATGAGAGGTATTATACAGCGTAACCTCTCGTATGTAACTCCAAACAAATCCCAAATCCTCCTTAATCTAAGATAAATACCAACTTATGAATGCCTAAATAAAAATATCCCGCAGGTGAGAAGCGTCTACTTTGATGGCGGTGGAGGCGTTAAGAACGGGATAGGAGGAAAACTAAAGCCACTCGGCAGTGGTGGAAAACTGAAATTGGGAATAGATGGAAAAGATGGAATACTCGGAAGTGGAGGGACGCTAAAGTTTGGAAGAGGAGGAAGCGGTGGAATGCCTAGTGGAGGGAATGGTGGGAAATTGAAATTAGGAAGACTCGGAATCGTCGGGAACGAAGGCGGAGACACTGTAGCCTTGGAGGTCTCATCTGCCTCTAATGCCACTCGACTACGTGCGTAGTAACTGTGAACGGACTCGGAATCTGATTTCTCCATAAAACATGCAGATGGAACAATTGGAAAGCGATAGCTTAAAGAACCCATGCTGTATCGGCGAATGCCATTCAAATCGGAGGTGAGCGTGAGGTGAGTGGAGGTGAGTATTGATGGAATGTTGCATGAATCCTCAGGGCTGCCCATCAATTGTACTGAGCACCTTTCCATGTTGGGATGAAAAACGGAAGGAAGCTCTACGCTGAAGTCCCCATGTTCGTCTGTTTCTCCTTGGACGCGGATTGAGGCTCCAGTTTTCCTGTTGAGAGAACATTCCACAGCTACGGATGCACCTGCACCCAAAGAAACACTCAAGTTTTGCATATCTTTTAAAAAATACTATCTAGTGAAAAAGGAAAATATGTAGTGCAGGTATTAAATGCTTACCGGGTATTTTATAACTAGTGTCAGAAAGCCTGTGGTCGGAGCAAGTGTCGCAGAAGACACTTCCGTGCACAATCACGGCAGACAGAGTGGAATCCTCCTGTCGGCGTCCATAACAGAAATGTGTGTTAATGATAAAGAGCGTAGCCAACATAAGAACTGCTGTGGAAGCAAGCTTCGGCGCCATTGTGTTGGGAGGATTGGATAATTTCTATGCGAATATGCAGAGGCTTTTATAGACGCCAGGATCGAGATTTGTTGTAGATGGTAGGCAGTAGGCAGTTGAACGAATTCAGTCATAGAATGAAGTTTGAGTGCATCCAAATACACGTAACATCTTTTTTCTTTGATTGCCAAAAACACAACATTTTTTCTTTGATTGCGAAATACACGTAACTGACTTTTTTTCCAACATTGGAAATTTAGCGTCATGCAGAATTCAAGCTTAACTGCAAACTTGGTTGTGATTGGTTGGGTTGGCATTTTTTTAAAGATTTCAATTCAAAAGAGATTGAGCATTCAAATCGGCGTTTGGCGTTTGGTTGTTAATGTTATCGACAGATCTATTTTTCCGGGGTACCGTAGTTTCTAGTTTTAGTTTTTAACTTAAACGGTGAAGAACTAATATGAAAAGCGATAAAAACAACAATACTAAAACGTATAGTGAAGAGTAAAAGATTTTTGCGTACATGAACTTAACTTTTTATGTCTCTGGTTACCTACTTGCCACGGTCGTTCACCGTTCCATCAAATAATACTGTGAGCTTGACGAAATTTGATATTTAATAATAAACAATTGAGTTTAATTTCTATGGCTTATGATGTTCTTTTTCTAAATCCATGTGTATGGAAAACAGATGAAATGTCATTTAATAAAATAAGTAATGTGCAATCTTGGTCTTCCATTAAATTTGATATCAAGTTATGTTTTTTTTTTTTTTAAGTAAAAATAAAAATTTTATTCAAAAAAAATTGATCAGTTTATACAAATTCATTTTGATAATTTGTTTTTCTTGGTAAGGTTTAAAATGCAGTTTTTTTGTTTTCGATCTCTAAATCTCTTGTTCTTTAAAATTTGTCTCCTTCTTAACTGTATATGTCCTCTTCCAACAAAGATTACTGAAGTCCTCTTTGTTCTTTTTTCTATTCCTAATAGCTTTCATGTTGCATTTGATTCCATAGTTGTATCTAAATGTCTTGTTCTACCTCTGTCATTGGAGATTCTTCCTATACTTTGTTTTGCACTGTTTCTAATAACTTCCTTAACATAATCCATCATGTCCTCTCTTTTGAACTGAATTCCTCTTTAAAAATTTTGTTGTTCCCTTCTAACCATATTTTCTAGCAAATGAAGCTAATCCCTAAATTCCAAGTTGTGATTAGTGTTTTGCATTTGAATGTGTTATGTGACCAATAGTCCCAAAAATTACTACCATTAAGAGGATACCATTCTATTTGGCTAAAGATGGAGTACCACAAATTTCAGATTGTGTAAACATAGGAGCAATCAAAAAGAAGGTGGTTTACAGTTTCTACATCTTGGAAGCACATCACACATCTACTGGGTCCAATGAACCCATTTCTTCTCGTATTATCCTGAGTCATAATGCTTTTATGAGCAACCTACCATAAAAAACAATTAACCTTCGGTCAACCTTTTGGTTGCCATATTTATTTCTAGGGATGTTGTTGTTGGAGTTGGTTCTTGCTACTTTGATGAGCCTTTCGGTAGCCTAATTTCACTGTGTAAGTGTCTTGTTTCCCATATCCCCATGCTAGTTGGTTAAGTCCATCTTTCCATAGCCATGTTCATTTTTTCTAGGATTTCTTTCAGTTCACGTTCTTTGGCTTCTCATTCTTCACCTAACCATTGGTCCAAATTTTACCATCTTCTTGAAGTTGTTAGTTGTTGGCTTGGGAGGATGAGATACTAATATATAATATTTTGGTCATGATTATGAAGAGTCTCTCTGATGCCACTAATATGAGGGTATTTTTTTATAATGGGGGAAAAAATCCCAAGAATCATCCCATAAATTGACTTTTCTCCAATCACCTACTTTCTAATGTAAGTCTTCCTTAATCAGTGAGGACCCTCTTTTGAGTATTTTTTATATCTTTGATCCCACACCTATAACTGGCAACCGTGGGACATCCTCCATTTCGTGTGCAGGGTAATATTTAGCTTTTAGAACTTGACTCCATAACTGATCTGGGTTTGTGATCCACTGCCCGTGTAACTTCTCTATTAGTGCTAGATATCAAATTATGTTATTTTTAATGAACATATAAAAAAAATTAATATAGAGAACAAACCATAAAAACAACAAAAATGGTTAAAAACATAATTTTGCATTTATTATAAAAATCAAAATAGCATTAAGAGGGTTTGAACCAACATAGATATACTGAAAGTAAAAACAAACCAACCTTTTATTATATGGAAAATATATTTTTGACATTGCATTGATTTAATTCAATACTTAAATTTAAATTAAAAATTTCAACATTATATTTTACTTTGTAAGATGTTGAACAAGGCCATTTTTTAAATAACTATGTTAAAGAGGCTTAAGGATAAGTTGGCCTTTGTATATATTATTAAAGAAATATGAAATAATATTATCAACATTTTATTTTATAGGAATGATGATGCATATTTCCCAAAATGTTATGATAATAAGACTATAATACCTTGGTAGAAGGGGATGAAGGTGTAGAGCTTCATGTTTTGAAGGATAAAATATTACAATATCTAGTTAATTAATCTAGTCGAGGAAAGGATTGTAATAGAGGTATTATAAGAGTATTACATATGATTAAGATTATACATATTCATAAAGGTACATAAAGCTACATGGATATTAATAATTACAACCATAAATATAACAGCATAGCACTAAGTAACGTGCTAGAAGTGTATAATATGTATAGGCATGACAACACTATTAAGAATTATGACATCCTTAATGAAAATCATAAAAAATATGATGATAACACCAAATAAAAAGAAGCTCTATAATTCTCACAATGTTTTGAACCAATAAAATAAATTTTTAGTTGTATATAATGCATGTAAATTAAAAATAAAGTATATTACTTGAAAACTTCGATCAATTTTTGTGTTTTAGACTTTGCATATATATTTTACATTCAATTGGAGATATTGCAATATCATATGATTATATAGGAATATAGGTTATTCATTCTTAATTCATGTAATTTTCTTGCTAAGTGAAATCATAATAATTTGATAGAATTTTTATCATATAAAAAATTATTAGGGTATGCTTATATATACCTTGACTATATACTAAAAATATCATATATGGTTGAGGTCATCAATATATACTTCAACAAATATGAACACAAGCTTATACTGAGAGGGGGGGTGAACAGTATAAGATCAACTTTTACTTTTCTTTCCCAAACAATATTATCTAATGTTATCAATTGTAATATCAATAGCAGTAATTAAAGCAATGCATAAATCATCACACACATGAGAGACACAAATTTGACGTGGTTCGCACCATGTGGGTTACGTCCACGGAGAAAATTTTTCTTCTAAATTTTCTCAACAAATCTCTTGGGAATCAAGTCCTTATTATGATGTTTATGGACCTCTGTCTAAAGGAGATCTCAATCCCCAATACTCTGGTTTTTTGGTCTCTCTCTAAAAGCATGAGATTCTGGAAGATTTGAAAGGAAAACTATTGCGATGCATTCGAAATCAAATAAACACTTAAGCCCTAAAATGGGAAATGCATGAAATGAACGAGACGAATTGAAATGAGATAAAAGAAAGTGTAGAAAGAACAACCCTTTTTATTTAACTCCCTTAATCTCGATTACAAAGACGTCTCCTCCCTTTTCAGGGGCTAGGAGCGTTAAATGAATTTCGGTTACAATGATGATTTAGTACTCCTCCTTTCGCATGCCCACATTTGAAATGGGCGGGCTAGAGTGTTGCCACCGTTGGTGTTGATGAATCCTTGATCCTTGCTGCTTCTCTTGCATTCAAAGAAACAACGAAATTGTTAGTAGCACCTATGACAAAATATGAAGCGTTTGACCTTAAAAACCAATGGAGGATGCATGCATAAGATTAACTAAATCAGTGAATAAAATGACTCTAAGTAACCTGCAACTTTTACAGAGACCAGAAAACATTACCAAAGGGCCGCTGCCATCAAAACAGTCGATGAAACTCTGCCGATTTACATTCGAATGTAATTTGTCCCTGGTCAGGATGAATTCTACTATAATTTGTCCCCGGGTAGGACGAATTCGCCTACGACAAGGAGCCGTGGTGATGCTACTCAGATGTCACATCTTGGGATCTCCAAAATACTTGCAAACATGGGGGTTAGCTAATTAGGGACATTTTGGGACAACCTAGATGGTCGGATTATCCTGATTTGACCTCCATCAATGGGAATTTGACGTCGCTATCTACAAGTTAGTGGGACAACAAAAGTGACAAAAACATGATGAGATCTGATCAAAACATTATGAAATCAAAGTTATAAACTATCTAGATAGCATAGAATGGAATGGAATATAAAAAAATGATAAAAGAACAAATTAAAATAAAACTTAGAAAGTGCGGGGCGCCCAAGTGGGCTGCCCACCATTAGAACTTGATTTCGGCACCAATCCACTTGGGATGGGCCCAAAATCTCTTGTGATGGGTTGTCGACAAATTGGTAGATCAATGTGGTCAAATGTTGGGTTTTGGGTCCGGATCCACACTTCCAAAAGCCACCCAAAAACCTCTCTTGCGAAAGAGATCAAGGATGTGGAAGAGGTGAATCAGAAAGGGTGCAATATGGTGTTCAATTTGGCAGCACTTCGTTGCTTGAAAATGCCTCCAACTTGTCTCCTTTTAGGTAGGAAAGTCCACCATTTTATAGACCCAGGGGGTCTCTTTGGAGGGGCATGTAGGGGTTCCATGTGGCGGCCATGCCTTCTCAAGAGGGAGGAGACTCCTCCCTAACTTGGGCTTCCATGACTGCCCTTGTGACAGTCCTCTAATGCCTACGTTGCCCACCTACACGCGCATGCAAGGCAGGAGGCAATAATTGACTGTCTTCGGCTGCCACTTGGTGCCATTCTTCTTTTTTCCCGTTGAACCTGGAATTCATCCTGACCTAGGACAAATTTAGAATTCATCCCTGGGTGAGACGGATCCCAATTTGAATTCGTCCCTGGGTGGGATGGATTCTAAGCAAAGTGCCTGGATGTGCTAAATTGCCTTTTGACCTTACAAAATTGCTACAAAAGTGGTTAGGACCACTGTTTAACCTCTGAGGGCTGCCCTGGGGACTGTGTGTGTCAAAGCGATTAGTGTTTGCAGTCACATAATCGGATTGGTGTTGTTTTGGTGTCTATAAATGCCCCTTTTTGGGATGCGCTGTGCATGGTGCAGTGTCGAGCAAAAATAGATAACCAAAGCACTAATGATTAGGGTTCTTGGTAACCTAACCAACTTTTGATGCCCTAAGTATGGAAAGGGTATGCATTCTTGAATCCTTGCTTCTGACGAGCTAAGGAATTTGATTTCAAGTATTAACCGGTTTTGGTGAGGTGTGACTTGAGCTTGGGCATTGATCAGTCATGAATAGGCAAAGGCAACCTTTTGTCCACAGGGGAACCTTGTGTTCATGCTTCGAGAATGCCAAGTGTTTGATCAATTTGTGATAATTGCTTGTTTACTGCCCCAAGCAGGAGCGTGATTGTCTTTGTCAATGATTCTTTGAATGCATGTCATTTTCCTTAACTGGGTGTGTGCTTGTTGATTGGTGACTAAGTGTGACTACCCCCTCAAGCGACGAATCGATGAGGGAATGACCTTCGTGAGAAAAGCAACAAGTCGCTTGACCCAAGATGACTTGTGCAAAGGTGCCTTCAGAGATTTAGCATTAAGCATGTGCAATTTTTTTGACATTTAGACCTATTTTTGGTGGGTGGTAACCCTTTTTGCGACGCTTTTTGGAGCTAAAATTGGCAAAAATTTGTCTTCCCGTGGAGCGGTCCGGCTAAGATAGCCTTCTTAGGGAGTAGGATAGTGACAATTTGTGACCCCAACATATGTTTTGTATGCCCGGGATGTCAAGTGCAACAACACTCTCATCGGGCAAGTTTATCATCTGTTTTAGTGCATTTTTGTTCAATTTTTGATGTTTTTTGAATTTCTGGCCTAAATTCATGCCAGAGTAGGACGAATTCTAGCTTAGAATTCATCCCTGGGAGGGACGAGTGCTAACCAGAGTGCTCTTTCTAGGGAAAGACGAATTTAAGCTCAAAAGGCCTATTTAAAGGCCAAAACGAGGGTTTGGCCTCATTTGCATCTGATTTTTCTTGCGATTTGGAGCTCTGGGGAGGAAGAGGTTAATTCTATGAAGTGAAGCGCTGTCGAATTTTCCCTGCCATCATGAGTACACAAACCGGTTCGAGCGGTGGAGCCGAAGCGAGACCAGTAAGTGCTCCCTAGAGTTTATTTTTGTTTTAAAACTGCAAGTGTTTTGTTTAATTATTTTTGTGATGATGTTTTTCAAAATTTTAAAACTTAAACCCTAAAACTGAACTGAAGACAACTAAAACTTAGTGTACAACTAAACGTAGCGAAAAACCTAAGTAAAGAATTTTTATTGTTTTAACTAAGCCCTAGGATAAACGGAACGTAAAACCCTAAGACTTAATGTTTGTTGTTTTTTGAATTTTTGTTTTGTTTTTTTAAATTAATCAGTTAGGATTAGAAACCCTAAGACTGAAAAATTAATTTTTTTTTTTTAAATTTTGTTTCGTTTTATTTTTTTTTTTGGAATTTATCAGTTAGGATTAGGAACCCTAGAACTAAAACATTTTTTGAATTTTGAATTTTTGTTTTTAAATTAATCAGTTAGGATTAGAAACCCTAGAACTAAAAAATTTAATTTTTGTTGGAATTTTTGTGTTTGTTTTTGTTTTAAATAAATCAGTTAGGATTAGAAACCCTAGAGCTGAAAATTTAATTTTTTTATTTGAATTTTTGTGTTTGTTTTTTTGTACCGTTCTTTTTTTCATGATTTTAATGTTTTTGAGTTATTTTCTTTTGCAGGTTGTTAGGATCCGGTACCGTGTACCCATTGCTTTCTTCGAGGTGCGGGGGCGCGGTCGAGGTCTGTTTGGGAGTGGCTTGATGCCCTTGGGCTCAAGCGAGTGGCTCGGCCTGGAGCTCGTGGTCATGGATCGGGCCTATTTGACGACCCCGATTAATCTCTGGGATTCGTGGACCAACACTTTCCATCTCCCAATAGGGGAGATGACTATGACTTTGGAGGATATCTATCGGCTTCTGTGAATTTCGATAGATGGACTGCCCATCAGGACATCGCCGCGTGATCAGTGGACAGCTATATTGACGAGATGCTTCGAGCATGGGGAGGAGCTGGGTGTGGAGGATCCACTGGAGAGGGCAGAGGGCGACTGCCAGATTAGCGAGATTTTGGTTTGATGGTGGTTGGAGAGGGGGGTGTTGGGTGTGAGGCACGCATTCCTTATGGGCCTCATGTCCAACATGCTATTACCTGATTCGTCAGGCACGAGGTTCCCATGGAACCTGCTAGATTTGGTGTGGCAGTTGGTAGAGTGCCCGATAGAGGCACCGCTTATCCTGAGATGGGGATAGACATTGTTGGCACAGCTCTATGGGGAGATGTATGAGGTCCACTTTCGGCAGCAGAAGGAGATCAACTGCAGCTATCTATTGTAGTGTTGGGGTTGGTAGCACATAGCAGTTGAGAGGCCAACCAGGTTACCATGGATGACTCAGGCAACAATGGAGGATAAGGAGATAGGGTATGCAGTTCTATGGTGGCGGTCTAGAGAGCAGGGACAGAGTCAACGGTGGGCAGGTGTCGTAGGGCACTATGTCGATACCTTCTCTCGGCTCACTACTGGTGGAATGTTTCTTATACACCTCAGTAGCTGAGATGTATAAGTAGAACAACACTCCTAGTCTAGGTGGTGCCAATACTGGTGGTGAAGCCAAGTATTGTTTGATGTCATCAAAAGTTGATTGGCACTCGTCATCCCAGTGAAATGTAACCCCCTTGTGCAATAATTTGTTCATGGTTCGGCACTTGTTAGATAGCTGCGCTATGAAGCGCTTGATCGACGCAACCTTTCCCTGCAGACTTTTGAGCTTCTTAATGGTAGTTGGGGGAACCATTTCAAGGATTTCCTTGACTTTCTTTGGGTCCACCTCGATACCTCACTTTGAGACTATGAAACCCAAGAGTTTTCCAGATGTGACACCAAAGACGCACTTCTTGGGGTTCAATCTGACTTTATGCTCCATGAGGCAATCGAGGATATTGCTTAAGTCATCGAGATGATTCGGGCGCAAAAGAGACTTGGCCAACAAATCATCCATATAATCTTCCAAATTTTTATGCATGTAGTCGTGGAAGATATATGTCATGGCATGTTGGTAGGTGGCGCCAACATTTTTAAGGCCAAAATGCATGACCTTATAACAAAATGTCCCCCAAGGCATTATGAACGTCGTTTTTAGTTGGTCCTCAGGATTGATACGAATTTGATTGTATCCTGAGAAACCATCCATGAGGGAGAGCATTTCGTGACCTGCTGTAGCATCTACCAACGCATTGATTCTTGGCAAGGGGAAATCATCATTAGGACTTGCTTTGTTTAGATCTCGAAAATTAGTGCATATGCGAATCCTCCCGTCGAGCTTTTTGATAGGCACCATGTTGGACAGCCATGGCGGATAATCCATGCAAATGACAAACTATGTATCCAACAGCTTTTGCAATTCGTCTTTGACCATCAAGGCCACTGTTGGGTGCATCTTACATAGTTTTTGCTTAACTGGCTTGATTTTTGAATCAAGCGTTAGATTATGCATGACTAGCTGTGGATCTAGCCCCGGCATGTCTCTATATGACCATGCAAAAACCTCCTTCTTCTCTTTGAGAAGGGCAATGTAGTCGGCTTGCTCTTCGGGGGAAAGACTTACCCCCAGCTTGAGAATCCATGGATTCATTGGATCTATGTTGATGTCTATGTCAGTGGTCTCCTCGATCGACATGTGGGATCCGTCCTCTAACTGATGTGGAGTCAGGATCAAATGGATATCATTAGCTGAGTTTAAATCTGCATTGGGAACCTCGGGTTCCTCTTCAGCCTGAAAGATATCTTGAGTTATTCCTAGGGTAAAATGAGACATTTTACCAAAAGGCCAGTACTTTGATGGGGATGGAGGTGAATTGGCATGATCCCAGTCGATGGCATCTATGTCTAGATGCAATGATCATGCTGGATCAGCCGAATTACAGATGGGTGTGATCAAATCAATGGAGATCATGTGGATGAAATGAATTTGGTCTCCATTACCACAGGTGTGCTGACTCAAACATTCTGGATGTTCCCTGTGTTCTAGATCTGGCTCTAGAGGGACAAGCATGAATGGATCGGCCCTATGTGCTGATAGGAGGACAGGGTCTTCCCTCGACACTGATGTCATTATAGGGTCTCGGGGTGGACGATGCTCGTCGTAAACTTGGAGCCACGGATCCAACACTTGGTCCCACCCTACTAGGTCTACATACCACTCATGCCCTGGCACTATGCCCATCTATGCAAATAAGTCATTAATCCCCAAGGGACGTTGTTGTTGCACTTGTTGCTTTTGTTGCATTTGTCGCATGTGGTTGAGATAGGCCATCTCAGTCTCATCTTTCGAATCACTGTCGAAGATCCAAAAATGTTCATTTTCTTCAACAACTGCTTGCGACATTAAGGGTTCACCTTGTTCTAGTAGATTAATTTGGTCCCATTGCGGTTGTTCCACACTTGGTGGGGGGACCTGATTCTCTTGACACAGCACTGGCTCAACTGGAACCTCTAAAGGGAATAATTTCAAAAAGACCTCTTGCCAGTTATTTGTGGGAATCTCTCATGAGTGATCACTATTGGATTCAAAGGGATCATATGATTCTGATTCATCTTTCGAAGATCCTTCTAGACACGGTTTATGCTCTCCTTGAAAGTTAGTGTCTGAACTTTCACCTCTCTCTAGCAAAGGAGGAGGGTTATTGATGTTACCGAGGGTGGTTGTTGACCATGGGAGGTAATCTCCCAATGTATATGTTGTGTTTGGGTTGGCATAAGGATTTGATGCCAATCCACCCTGGTTACCTATTCCTAGGCCTTGCATGTTTTCCACCAAGATGTCTAAGGGCAGGGGGTGGTTGAACCCTACTCTCGACTTGTCATAAGGCATTTGGTATCTTGGTTGGCAAAGGACATGCACTTCTTGCTCATACCTGCCTAGCCCGTATCCATGCCAATTGCATTGGCCAAGGTATCTCAGGGTGAAGTCTAGGTTAGACAGATAATTGACATTTTCTACAAAAGGCTCTTCGTCCTCGTCCTTTTGCATGCATGGTTCAGTACCATGGTCAAGGCCCCCATACACAAAATTGGTCTGGTTTGGTGGGTAGCCTAAAGGAACAACTATCCTGATGGGAAGGCAAGGTCTCCCCATGTCTTGCACTGACTCTAGCATGGGCGTTGCTACAACATTCTGCACTAGATACTCCCCTAGGCCCGTACTGGCCATTTCAACAGTAATTGTTGGCGATTGATGGGGAGGGAATGGAAGCCCTTCTGGAGTCCATTCCATGTTGGGTAGACTAGGAGCCTCAGCTTCTATTGTGCTAGGTATCTCTTCTATTGAGATGGTTGATATTTTTGGTAGCACCTCCTCTAGGGGTTGAGCCTCTTCCAAGATTTGTTTCCCTTTGTCCTTCTGTTTGGCCACGACAAGTGGCATTGGTGACAAAGGAGCGGACGATGAAGATGCACCTGGCTAGGGTTTTGATGGATTAGTCACCAATGGTGCCCACAGCATTAGACCTTGTCTAGATGGATTTAACTGGAAATCCAAGTGCATCGATGGGAGGGTCGATTGCGGCATCAACTGCACCGCATTGCAGTATTTGAAGGGTTCTAAGTCCGTCAGGACTACATGTACTTCTCCTTCAAATGCATACTTCAAACACTGGTGAGCTATCGAAGGGACACACTTCATGTCCCTGATCCATGGTCACCCTAGCAATATGTTGTATGCCATCTCGCCTTCCAAAATATGGCACAATGTAGGTATCATCTTTTGTCCTACCTAAACAGGTAGAACAATTGTGCCAACTGTCGAGCATATCGCATCATTGAATGCTTGCAGCGTGTAAGTGGAAGCGGTGATGTGAGAGGCTGGCAGCTTTATATGTTTCAATACTACTGTAGTAATGATGTTACTAGATGATCCAATGTCTACCAACACTCTCTTGTATGGGATCCCGTTGACCCACATGATAACGTGCAGGGGTGGATCTGCCATGTCATCAGATACGGATTTAACTTCATCTTCTCAGAAGGTGATGACTGGCTCTGTACATCGCTTTACATGTCCCATAAAGTTATTAAAGGAATTTGCTTTGTGGGACTGCAACTCAATGGCTTTCAAAATCTCCATAAGAGCCTCCCGATGGGGCACTAATTGTTGTATAAGCTCATATATGGAGAGCCTAACCGATGTGGTCTGCAAACTCTACGTGAGTTTGGTCCGTACCATGACCTCGGGTCTAGGCAGAGGCAACTGTGCAGGTTGTTTTTGAGGTTGCGACGTTGTTGGAACTTCTCTTGTAGCTGCCACGGGGGCAACTCCTAGGTATTTCTTGTTCCTGGTCACTATGCTGATCATTCCCACATACCCTTGCATGGGGAGATTTTGTCGCACCTCATTGACCTGAATGGGTTTTTCCTGTATCTCATGGGCAGGCAAGGGATCCTTGAACACCCCCATCTGTTGGTTATTTGGCGCTATGGGGTTGTCCACTGCCAATGTTTTAATATCAATCAAGTCTTGTATTAATCCCTTGAATTTCCAACATGCGTTCAGGTCATGTTCCCTTCGCCTGTGGAACCTACAATATAAATCCTCTCTATATCCCTTAGGCTTGGCAGCATTAGGATCTATGGTTTGGATCTCTGGAATGGTGATTAAATTTGCCACTGACAAGCAGTCAGATAGGGAGTCCCTAGACTCCATATAAGGGGTAAATTTTTTCCTAGGGCGACGTTGCTGATTTTGCTCCTATTTTTTATTTTCTCTTTCATAATTATTAGGAGGCACTGCCTGATAATTAGCCTTTTGAGGCTATGTTTCTTATGTAGGCTTAGGAACACTTATCGCAACTTGATTAACCGCAGTGGGTTTTGGTTGCGTAGTTCCTATCTTGGTGTTTTTGTTCCACTCTTTCTTTTTACGTTTGGCAATTTTGTCATCCTGTATTTTGATCTCTTCAATAACTATGGCTTGCGCCAGATCTTCTTCTAAGGTGTCGTATTGCTATAGCTGCAATAGCCCAGAGATTGATCTTAGACAACTTCATGAAAACATTTGTGTGAGGTCGGACATAGGGGGAAGGTAGGGTAGCTTAGAAAGCAGAGCCCTCCATCGATTCCCGTAAGCCACCATTGTCTCTTCCTCATATTGCCTGAGGCTGGCCAGGTCACTCAGTGATGCCTTCTTCTTGGTGTTGAAGGCAAAGCGTTCAAGGAACGCATCCACTAATTGATCCAAATTATTTATGCTATGTTTCAGCAACTATGTGAACCAATCCGAGGTAGGACCTACGAATGTGGTTATGAATGTCCTCAGCAACAACGCATCATTATCCTGAATGCCAAAGCATTGGCTTAGGAATCTTGTCACATGCTCTTGGGCATCCTCTTCACCCTTAAATATTTCCAATTGAGGCAACTTGAAATGTTTAAGGTAAAGAGGTGTGGGCACTGACGGATGCACTAGATGACTGTGGAGTTGACGTAACATGGGCTTTTGGTGCCCAGAAGCTTTAGTCTCCATAGACTCCAAATGCTCTAATAGCGCTTTGTATGCATCGAAAGACTTAATTTCTTCTTTTGTTTTCTCCCATTGTGAGTTATGGGAGACTAGAGGCCTATGGCGGGGTGGCCGGATAGCACCCCCTCCATCGTGATAGGGTGTTTCAGCCCATTCTACTTCTGGTTCATGCTCCTTGTAAACTTCCTGAGGAGTCTCTAGGAGAGACCTATGACCCTGAGTGGGTCTCCACAGAGGGTACCCATCATTGTTTCAGGGAGTGGCCTCCCTCTCAGTTCTATGGGGTCTCGAAGGCAAGGCTTGACAAGGTCGTGGAGACCTATCATGCACCAAGGGATTATGCCTCTCATATTGTTTTGCTTTTTGGGTGTGAGGGGTTGGCACCCTCTCAGGTAGTTTATAAAGTAGCTCATCTGCTTCGTGCTACATGCGCTCTTTGTTAAGGCGGTATAAGTGCTCTAACTACTGATGATCTTGCTGAAGCTGCATGATTTGGGCTTGGCGGGTGGCATGTCTGGCGACTGCCAGGTTAATTTGGTCCACCATCTTGGGTTTAGGAGGCTTGAATGTTTCTCCTATGTATTTGCCTTGGTCTTGATGATCCGAGATTTTAATGGGTCACTTCCCTCTGTCGAGTTTGGCGACATTTACCTGAGGCTCTGGCCTCGATGTGTGACCATGGTATCTAGCAGGTGTAGAAGCATAAGGCTCCCATGTTGTATATTGCTCTCGAGGAATTTGATGGTGTTCCTTGTACTCCCTTTCATAGGTGTGGAGGGGGCGGGCGAAGTTAGCTCGCCCTGTGTGAAGAGCCCTGCGCTCTGGGTTTTGTCTTTCAGTTCTAACAATTATGAGAGGCAAAGGAGATATGCCATAGTCACGTTGTCTCTCCTCATGGGCACTGTGCCTCTCTAGTGCTTTGTTGCATGGTGGCCACTCATATCTAGCCTCTAAAGGCGGTCTTCTATTTACGTTGAGTGCCACATGTAAAGCTTCTTCCTGAAAGGGGCTGTGTTGAATGGGCATGTCCCCCAAGGGGGTATCCCTATAATTCCACCTTGACATGGAATGATGCGGACTCTCTTGTGGTCCAGACCGCCAAGGCGGTATGGCCAAGTCCTCAGGGCTAAAGTGAAGGTGACTTGTGCCCACTCCTTGTACACTTTTTGTAGCTTTTGCCCTTGATTGGGCTTGGCTACGGGTGCACACCATTGTGGTGCTCTTCTACCAGCTAAGCATATTTTATCTCTTTTATGATTTTTTTGTTACACTAAGCAGAAATGAACACACACATACACAAATGGTGATTATCTCTTTTAAAGATTAATGGTGTGTCCTAAACTGGTTTTAGTGCATTTTGATGATTTTGTTTTGTTTTTGAAAGTTTTGAAGAACGTTTAAATGCATAATGAAGGCTCATATAACTCCCATAAATGGTCTCCCCTTCAATATACCATTGCCCGGCCGATATACCAACCTCTCTATATACCCGCCCTTACGAGAGGGAAACTATAGGTACGTGAGAGCATATGGTACGTGGTACATAGGCGGTACGGAAGGGGGATTGTCTTGTTAATGACACCTACCATAGAAGACTTATCCTCGCATGTTGGGAATCACCCTAGCGACACTCGATCAGCTTTCGTCAGGATTTACACCTAACAACAGTGACAATCGGGGTAAATGGATGCAAAAATCAAGCCAAGGTGGTGATGAACCCATCGTTGGTCTTGATAAAGGGATGGGGTCTTATGACCAGATCCTTGGTTTAAAACTGCCATGTGATGTGTGTGTGGTTCTTTTTATTAAAAATTGAAACAGGCAGAAGCAACTACTTTCCTTAAGAAGGCAAAATTTGACAAAAACAAAAAATAGAAAAAGCAAAAAATGACAAGAACGGTTTAGAACCTTTACCTTTCTCTGCCTAGACCTACTATTTTTTATCCTCGGCCCTGAAAATGCACAAACAAAAATTTGTCCTTCTATGAGACGAATTACAGAACAGAATTCATCCCTGTCTGAGATGAATTTGAATTCGTCTCAGGGTTAGACAAATTATAGTAAAGTATTCACCACAAGTAAAGATGAATAATAGTCAGAGTTCGACAAAAGGTACCTGTAAGCACAAATCATAAATTTTCAATCAGTTTCTCGATCTTAAAAAACTAGGGGACAGAGTCCCACCGTGATCACCACTGAAAGCACGAGATTCCAAAATATTTGAAAGGAAAACTATTGTGATGCATTTGAAATCAAATAAACACTTAAGCCCTAAAATGGGAAATGCATGAAATGAACAAGACAAACTGAAATGAGATAAAAGAAAGTGTAGAAAGAACAACCCTTTTTATTTAACTCCCTTAATCTCGATTACAAAGACGTCTCCTCTCTTTTCAAGGGCTAGGAGCATTAAATGAATTTTGGTTACAATGATGAGTTAGTACTCCTCCTTTCGTATGCCCACATTTGAAATGGGCAGGCCAGAGTGTTGACGTCGCTGGTGTTGATGAATCCTTGATCCTTGTTGCTTCTCCTACATTCAAAGAAACAACAAAATTGTTAGTAGCACCTGTGACAAAATATGAAGCGTTTGACCTTAAAAACCAATGGAGGATGCATGCATAAGATTAACTAAATTAGTGAATAAAATGACTCTAAGTAACCTACTAAAAGCATGAGAATTTGAAATATTTGAAAGGAAAACTATTGCGATGCATTCGAAATCAAATAAACACTTAAGCCCTAAAATGGGAAATGCATGAAATGAACAAAAGAATTTAAATGAGATAAAAGAAAGTGTAGAAAGAACAACCCTTTTTATTTAACTCTCTTAATCTCGATTACAAAGATGTCTCCTCCCTTTTCAGGGGCTAGGAGCGTTAAATGAATTTCGGTTACAATGATGAGTTAGTACTCCTCCTTTTGCATACCCACATTTGAAATGGGCGGGCCAGAGTGTTTCCGCCGCTGGTGTTGATGAATCCTTGATCCTTGCTGCTTCTCTTGCATTCAAAGAAACAACAAAATTGTTAGTAGCACCTGTGACAAAAGATGAAGCATTTGACCTTAAAAACCAATGGAGGATGCATGCATAAGATTAACTAAATCAGTGAATAAAATGACTCTAAGTAACCTACAACTTTGACAAAGACCAGAAAACATTACCAAAGGGCCACTGCCATCAAAACAGTCGGTGAAACTCCATCCATTTATGTTCGAATGTAATTTGTCCCTGGTCAGGATGAATTCTACTGTAATTCATCCTCGGGTAGGACGAATTCACCTACGACAAGGAGCCACGGTGATGTTGCTCAAATGTCACATCTCGAGATCTCCAAAATACCTGCAAACATGGGAGTTAGCTAATTAGGGACATTTTGGGATGACCCAGATGGTCGGATTCTCCCAATTTGACCTCCATTAATGGGAATTTGATGTCGCTATCTGCAAGTTAGTGGGACAACAAAAGTGACAAAAACGTGATGAGATCCGATCAAAACATTATGAAATCGAAGTTATAAACTATCTAGACAGCATAGAATGGAATGGAATATAAAAAAATGATAAAATAACAAATTAAAATAAAACTTAGAAAGTGTGGGGCACCCAAGCGGGCCGCCCACCGTTAGAACTTGATTTCGGCACCAATCCACTTGGGATGCGCCCATAATCTCTTGTGATGGGTTGTCGACAAATTGGTAGATCAATGTGGTCAAATGTCAGGTTTTGGGTCCGGATCCACACTTCCAAAAGCCACCCAATAATATCTCTTGCAAAATATATCAAGGATGTGGAAGAGGTGAATCAAAAAGGATGCAATATGGTGTTCAATTTGGCAGCACTTCGTTGCTTGAAAATGCCTCCAACTTGTCTCTGTTTGGGTGGGAAAGTCCACCATTTTATAGACCCGGGGCGTCTCTTTGGAGGGGCATGCAGGGGTGCCATGTGGCGGCCATGCCTTATCAAGAGGGAGGAGACTCCTCCCTGACTTGGGCTTCCATGACTGCCCTTGTGACAGTCCTCTAACGCCTACTCTGCCCACCTACACGCGCATGCAAGGCAGGAGGCAATAATTGACTGTCTTCGGCTACCACTTGGTGCCATTCTTCTTTTTGCCCATTGAACCTGGAATTTGTCCCTACCCAGGATGAATTCATAATTCATCCCTGGGTGAGATGGATCCCAATTTGAATTTATCCCTGGGTGGGACGGATTCTAAGCAAAGTGCCTGGATGTGCTAAATTGCCTTTTGACCTTACAAAATTGCTACAAAAGTTGTTAGGACCACTGTTTAACCTCTGAGGGCTGCCCTGGGGGCTATGTGTGTCAAAGCAATCAATGTTTGCAGTCACATAATTGGATTGGTGTTGTTTTGGTGTCTACACTCTCCATAGGACAACTCTATCCCCTCTAATTTGGTTTTTGGATCTCTCTCCACTAGAGAAATCTATCCCCTCTGCTTTGGTTTTTGGATCTCTCTCCATAGGATAACTCTATCCCCTCTACTTTAGTTTATGGATCTCTCTCCACTAGAGAACTCTATTCCCTCTTCTCTGGTTTGTGGATCTCTCTCCATAAGAGAACTTTATCCCCTCTACTCTAATTTTTGGATATCTCTTCATAAGAGAACTCTATCTCCTCTGCTCTGGTTCATGGATATCTCCATAGAAGAACTATATCCTCTAATTTGGTTTGTGGATATCTCTCTATAGGATAACTTTATCCCCTCTGATCTGGTTCATGGATATCTCTCCACAAGATAACTCTATCCTCTCTAGTCTGGTTCATGGATCTCTCTCCATAGGATAAATCTATCCCCTCTAATATGGTTTGTGGATCTCTCTCCATAGGAGAACTCTATACCCTCTGATATAGTTTGTGGATCTCTCTCCACAAGAGAACTCTATCCTCTCTAATCTTGTTTGTGTATCTCTCTCCACAGGAGAACTATATCCCCTCTGATCTAGTTCGTAGATCTCTCTCCACAGGAGAACTCTATCTCATTTTATCTGGTTTGTGGATCTCTATCCATAGAAGAAATCTATCCCCTCTGATCTAATTTATGGATCTCTCTCCATAGGAGAACTCTATCCCCTCTGATCTAGTTTATTCCAAAGCCTACTCTCAACACCATATCAAAATTGCACCAAACCTCCTCATAAGGTTAGTACAAATATGCTCTATATTTGCTCGTAAATCTATCTCAATATTGTTTCAAGTCTCCTCAAGACTTGCTCAAATATACCTCAAAGTTGATCCAAGTCTTCTCACAAGACTTGCTCAAATCTACCTCAAATATGCTCCAAGTCTTCTCACAAGACTTGCTCAAATATATCTTAAATCTACCCCAAGTCTTCTCACAAGATTTTCTCAAATTTACCTCAAAGTTGCTCTAAGTCTTCTCATAAGACTTGCTCAAATCTACCTCAATGCTACTCATAGAACCTACTTAAACATTCCCAAATTTTTCATACAAACAATGCTTATATTTCATCCGCCCATGTAGAGGAGTTGGAGAGCATGTGGGTAGTTAAACCTCTCTAGTTGCTGAGAGGCCCAGGTTCAAATCTCTCGCCTCACATGTTGCGGATATGTTATGTAATGGTTCCCTCGTGGTCACAGTCTGTTTACCCCTTGTGGCCACCACCAATAAAAAAAAAACAATGCTTATATTTCTTTCAGAAATGCTTTCTTCAACTAGGCAATTCAGACATATTCTACCTAGAATTCGTTTAACCTCTAGAAAATATAGAGAATGATATGCACTATCAAAACCCCAATATGTTCTTCACATTCACAAATCTTACATTCAACTAATCCAATCTTTATCTCTTGCAAAATCCCTTTCAAATCAAATCAAAATAGTGTATATCTTGCTTCACAAAACTAATCTATCTTTCTTGCAAATTTACTCTCAAAGATCAATCACACTAATGCATAAATTTCCCTCACAATATTGATCTCAAACACTTTCACAATTGCTTTCAATATCTCTCAAACCAATGCTCAAAAGGTTTCATAATGATGTACAAACTTGGTTCTCAACTCTAGCTCAAGTATTTCCAATCATGAAGCACAAATAGTTCTCAAAATCTAATGCAATTGTTTCAACTTTCTCTCAACAATTGATGCACATGTATGTCTCAAATCCTAACTCAATATTTTTAATAATGTATACCAAACAACCCTTTTATCTCCATCTTATGTTCCAAAAAAATTTACTCAACCAACACCTTAAACAAGGAATCATATGTCCATACCTCTTATTTGCTCTAATGAATATATGTCCTTAAAAACCTGTCTCACAAACAACTGATCTTTCTTGTGCCACTTCAAGGGTTAGATAGCAAAACATTCCTTAAGTCATTTTTCATGAAAAGCCTCCACAAAAGATATGCATAGCAAAGCTAAAAATAATACTTTATTATTTTCTTTTTATCTTCACAATAATGCAACTTATAGAACCCTTAAACTTTTTATCAAGATGTGCAAAGATTACAAAGTACAATGAACTCACATACACCCTTTTCTCTCCTTTCTTGAAATAAATTATTTCAACTCTCAACTATTATCCAAAGCACATAGAAGTCACTTTTATTTCAATCAAATGTTACATAGACATATCAGAATCTAAACACCTTATGACTCCCTCTAATGTAATTTCCACATGTGCTATTTATTTCACAACACAACCTTATTACTCCTATACACAACAATACACTCTAAAGCACACTCAGAAATAACTCTTCAATCCAACCAATTTTAACCTTACAAAAATTAATTAAATCAACATTATCTTTCCCAAAAATATTGGCACTCAATGAGAAACAAGTACCTCTTATGTTGTAATAGTTTAAACCTTGGTAATGAGCACAACAGCACCCTCCACAATGCTCAATATTTAGCTCTGATACCACAATTTTGGAGCTCAAAACGGTGATATACGATTTAGTCCAACACTACCTTGCGTCAACGAAAAACTCCTACCTAGAAAACCGTGTAACCTTTCTAACCAAAATACTATCAAGGAGATTTGATTCCAAGACATATTATGTCCTATGATCTAGCTCTCAACCAATAGCCAACTACGTTGCACCGACTAGCATATCACTAATCAGGTTTCTTTCAACCTTGTCTTTACCTCCAGCACCCAAGCAACTCGTTGTCTTTGATGTTCACTGTCACTCACCCGAATAGGAATCGACGTTCTCAAGTGATCCATGTCCTAAGGTTCAACCTTAGGTTTATATATGTTTTACTTCAATGCTTGGACGACGTCGATTCTCATTTAATTTATGGAGTGTCTTCTTTTACCTTGGTCTACGTCGATGCTCAAGTAAACCTTTGATAATATTTTTAATTAAAATATTTAAATATTTAAAATTAAATTATTTAAATATTTAATTTAAATATTTAAATAATTTAAACATTTAAATTAATTAAATCCTTCTTGGAATATATCTGCCTTATGAACTTTTGACATCAACCCTTTGATGGTATTTGCCTTGAAGATAAATCTCACTTTTGACATCAATATACTTTTGTCATCAAACCTTTGACAATAATGACATCTTAATAAGCTTTGCTTTACCACCATTGAATAATATTTCTTTTACCACTATTGAATAATATTTTTGCCTTACCCATTATGCACCTTTGGCATCAATGACAATAATATTTCTGCCTTGCCCATTATGCACCTTTGACATCAATGACAACTCAATATGCTCAAATTTCCAACAAAATAAATTACTTTCTATTTGAACAAGTTACTTCAAAAAAATTGATGATAAAATAATTACAATGGAGTATATGTAGTCAATGTTACCTCTTCTATATCTCTGGAGAAAAGAAAAATTCATTGACATAAGGTAGACCGTATACTTTATATATGATTAAAATTTAGAAGAGAATGAGGTCACTTTATATTAATTAAAATTATTCATAAAGTAATGCATATCCCTTTAAATTGAATAAAATCTTAAATTTTAGAAATATATTGTTGAAAATTCCATGCCAAAAGATGATGAACATATTTTTCACACTAAATAAACCCCTACTTCAATAACATATGGATGTTGAATATACTCAATTATCCAAAAGCAAGCACTTATAGATATGGATGCAAGTAGAAATGCACTATCAAGAGGTAAGGTTTATTTTTAGGTTTCAGGGTTTCATAACAACGAACTATGGGAGAAGTACTTAGACATTTTATATTCTATAAAATAACATATATTGATAGTTATCAAATACTCTACTCAATTTTCAATATAATTTCTCATGTAAAAAAAGTAAAAATTAATAGTATATGAATCTATAAGAGAAGGTGCTAACAACTCTACTATTTTCAAGAAATTTCCTCTAGCTTGATGTCTTAGTGAATAAATAAAAGTGTGGAATGTTACTATGCCTATAACTAGTTCCAACATATAAATTATTTTGTACAGAAATAAAAGTTGAATTTTGATTTTTTATTAAATAGAAGATGAACATCTTGAAAAAATACATCACACCAAGTTAATTATAATTTCTTTAAAATATTTGTATTACAAAATTATAGTTATTTTATTATTATTATTAAACTATATAATATTTTATCTAATAACAAACATATACAAGAATAGTGAAATATAAATGATTTTATTTATTTTGTACTTGAAAGATGTAATGTGTTATGAGTTTAGAGAAAAATTTAAAGGATGTTAGAAATATAAGAGCAATACGAGAATCTTAAACTAAATATATTATAAATTTTTAAATTAGTTAGAAGTGCATTTGGATTGTATTTTGATCTATGGATAAAGGAAAAATGTATCCACCTAGCTAAGTAATTGTTAAAAATATTCCACCTCCACATGTCCTATTTTCTTAAAATCAATAGAAACTTAAAGAGAATGGAATTACATGTTTATAAAACTCTTCCTTGAGAGCTTGAGAATATTGTATAGAAGCTTATTTCATTTTATGCAAATAAGAAATAGTTAATACAATTTTAGAAGGAAATATTCATTGTGGATAAGATCCTTGTGATGTTAGTGTGATGATTGTTTTAAAATATAATACCATATATTGTTTTTCAAGATGATTTCTCATTTCTACTTCTTCCATGTTTTCTAGATATTTTCTGTCATATTTTATCCATAGGATTTTCTTTTTTAGTTTTTTTATCTTTCTTGTTATTTCATTTGAATTTTTATAAGTAGGACTACATAAAATTATGAATTTTTTCTTTGATAGCTTTTGGATCCTTTATTAACAACACATCATTAAATTATAAATAAATTTCTCAATTAGCATGAAAGAATTATTTTTTCTTAAACTATTAGAACCACTAAAGAAGCCCATGTATATTATTTTAATGGTAATGAATGTGTGGATTATTATCTTATTCTAAGTATATCCTAATTATATTTAGAAATTTCTAATAGTATCTTATTACCTAATTTAAATATTTTATAAGACTCCACTACTTATTTCAAGTTTGAATTATGTCATGCAATTGATGTTAGTTCAAAAGAAATGCTTAGTATTTAAAGTAGAAGTATTGTTTTTTAGAGATAACATTTGTTGGAATTAAACTATAAATTTGAAGACTATTTCAAATAAACCCTTATGGTTATTATCAATGCAAGTTTACTTCTCGGTTGTTATAGGTGCACCAAAAAAATTTAACATTACTTAATGATTTATGTACTTATATCATAAAATATTACTATCATTTTTTGAATTTGAATGGAAATTTTACTTTTTACCTACCAATTTTTTTTTGGCTTGAGAAAAAGGGGTTGTGCTTGGGTCCCCCACCCTTGACAAATCATGACTCTCTCCTTTAGATCTTGAGATTTTAAAATAGATTTAATTAAGTTTTTATAAATCAATTTTTTCATAAAAAGTCTAATTTATTGATTTTCATTTTTAGGATCTTCTTCAATTTTCTTTGTACATATAAATATTTCAAAATTCAGCATCCTTCTTATTGACCTTTTCCTGTAGAAACCTTCACAATACCAAAAATCCACCTCTAAATTCTACGCACTACATCTTAGCAGAGTAATATTTCCAAAACTTCTCGTTATCGTAGTCCACTTTACCAACTCTGAACTGTTAGTTTCCTTCCTAAATCATAAATGAAAGCAGAAGAACTATAATAAATAGTATAGTAGTCTAAAATTTTGAAATTTTATGATTAAATCTTATAAAGAAATATATGCATAGTAACCAAACTATGGGTCATTATATAATAAAAGTGGAATTCATTTTAATCTCAAATAACAAATTAAAATATATATTATCATTCTAATGAGTTATGAAATGAATATTATGCATATTATAATAGCATTTTAACAAATCATAATGGTATTAATTTAATAAATAGTTTAGCAGTCTCAAAATTTTAAATTTACTAATCCATACTCTATCCCATAATCCAACCAACAACCAACAACTCAAATAATCCATTTAGACATGAAGTCCATCTGATATCATCTTCTTTTGCTTTAGCATACAAAATTTCTACTTGCTTCACGAAATTATAGTCCGCTTTAAAAAATATGGATGGTTGGTTTCCTCCAATTCATTGACCTATAAATAGATTCCTTGAAACATTTTGTAGTCCTCTAGAACATTATTTTGAATTTTCTCCTTTCATATTTTTCTTATCAACTTCAGTTAAACTTACTATTTCCTCTAACCATGGAAAAGATAATTTAACTTCACAATCCTCTATTAAAACCCCTCTACGGGCTAGCCTATTTGCACATTCTTCCCTTCTCTTAATGCATGTGTAAGCTTTATTTCTTCAAACTCTATAGCAAGGTCTTGTATTTCTATAATTATCTCTTGTATGTTCCATGGAGCCTTTGATTTCCTTAAAATTACATTTATTACTATTAGTGAATTGCCTTCCATCCATACTCTATTCCATTTAATTTGTTTACATATTTTTTATCCTTCCAAATCCACCCAAGCTTTGACTTCATTATTTTTGTTAAGTCCACTACTAAAAGTGTATTGTGACAAAATATCTCCCCTATTATTTCTAATTATTCTTCCTCCTCTTGTTTATCATGGATTTCCTTTAGAAGCTCCATCAATATTCAATTGATCAACTTTACTTCTAATTTTTGTTACTTTATATTTTTTGCTTTCCTTTTGTTTCTCCTATAACCACCATCATAATTCCAATTGATGATTTAACTCTATATATAAAGGCTCTCTACTTCAATATTAGGGATTGGGTGAGTTGATAGGGTTGGTTTATACTCCTCTATAGATAAGTAATATTCCTTTTCATTACCTCTAAATTTATTTTTGATCCTTTAAATATTCTTTTATTCCTTTCCATCCATACAGTCCAAAGTATTGTATCTTTTGATACCTAGATTATCTCCTTGTTAGATCCTTCTACCTCCTCTAGTGTAGTCTTGGTCTTTTTGACCTCACCCACTACCACATCCTCCATAGCCTCCTCCTCCCTTGGGTGCTCCTCACTAATACTCCCAACCTATGCTAATATCAACAATTGGTCCTCTCCCATATAGGTACTCAATATGGAAATTTTCTATCCATGGGTGTCTTAGTTAAAATAATGTATAATTGGATCTAAGAAATGGCCTCTCTAAGTCCTCTTTATCTCTAAATTGTGGGGCCTTTATTACCACCTATCCTCTTCCTATTATAATCCTATTCTAGTGGAGGGTTCATCACCCTATCTGTTTTCTTCTATATTTTATGTTTATGTTGTTGTTGTTGTTTTAGAATCAAAAGCATCATATCTAGAGGCCTCCCTTTAATTTTTTATCATTCCTGGCTAATGATTATGAACCATGATCACCTATCATGCCCTTATAAGTTTTTATATATCCTAATGGTCAGTCTATCATAGGTGGTGATAGGGCATCCAAATAATATACCTTTATGGGATCCATGTAAGAGATGGCACCTATAGTCATGCTACTCCTACCATGTGATCTTGCCATATTTTCCAAATATTGTTGGGCACTATGTCATGGGGTGGGCCCTAGAAATATTACATAGCAAAAATCTTATAGATTTTGGTCTATAGCAGGAAGACTAAATTGATACTATAAGTTTTTTAGTCCTAGATCATGTAAAGGTCATGGTATAATAAAGTTAATAGTGCCTACTCCTAGGTAAACCCCCTCTTTGATCTTGTATAAACCTTCTCTAATATTATATGCAATAGATATATTAGTGTGATATGGATCCTATCCATACCTTTATGATAGAATGCATAAGTGAAAGTAGGAGGATCTCAACATGTAATACAAAAGATATATAGACCCACTCCAAAAAAATATTCTATTGTATATTAATTTTCCTCTTCCCAATCACCCACTCTATGAGCATAAGGCATGTGTCTTATATCATGGCAATCTAAGGTGTCTATATAATGATCAATAACCCTATGATAAAATAGGAATCCTCGAGGACAACCATCATCTATACCACCTCATCAAGTTTTGGCCTCCATAAAACTATGTTGGCTATGGTGTTCCAAAATATTATGAACTCATAACATAATGACCAATAGGGGAAAATATAGTACATGTTAGCTACTCAATCCAAATTAACCTAACATAGCTACACTCTCAACTATGGTATCAATTCCTATTGTAGCTTCTCCCACATAGTTGAGGGCTCCCTATGCCACCATTAAAAGCCATCCTCTTTATTGTTGCTTCTTGTTCTGGAATCCACCTAAGTGGATCAATTGTGCCCTTAATACCTTATCCAATATTGGAATATCTAGAATAGCTTCTGGATCAACCTCTAGAGTAGGTCAATTCCTACGGTACTAGCTTAACTAATAAAAGGGGGGTTGCAAAATAAAGAAATAAATACATATAGTTAAGAACTAGAACTTAAAATGGTTGTGATTTAGCAACATCAAGAGACAATGCATGAGAGTCTCACACTCTAAACTCAATCAAACTACCTAACAGATCAGCTTTCATTCAATATTATAGAGCATTTAATCAATTAAGAATATACATTATCACACATTCTAGAGACTAAATAAACAATAATCCAAGAAGAGATACAGATGGTATAATTACTTTGATAAATTACCCCATTCATCTAGCTTTAACAGAAATGCTTAGAAATGAAAATAATATACATACATATTCTACAATTTTGAGGACTAAACAACAATTCAATTTTTATTGAGGTACATAGTAAAATCATCATACAACTTATACAACTGTAAAAGCTAAAGATCCAACCCTTGAAATGGATTACATTCAAGTATATATATAGTTTTATATTGCATTATGTTAGGCTTGGAATGATTATGTGTAGAGAGAAAAACATGTTATTTGCATTGATTCAAAAGATCTTAAAAATTGATTGAAATATTTTATAAAAATACCATTGTAGGCTTACAAAACTAGGATTTCCAAAGAGGAAAGATTCCTCTTTATAAGATACAATAAATAGTGCCTTAAGTGTCTTCCAAACCACCTCAGATTGTGGATGGATTTCTTGCTTTACTGAAAGGCTATATCATCTTGGATTGCATGCACTCTTGCAAGTTCTTGCACACAATCAGATATGAAAGATCAGTAGCATCTAATAGGCCTAGATTGATTAGGCCCAAATATCACAAAATATGCAAATAAATTACAAAAGTATTTGACATAGAATTAAAATGATGATTTGACATAGAAATATCATAAAACACAAGAAATACTTGCCTTACTTACCTCTTATTGTCTATCTATTGTTGATTGTTACAGTTTTTGGGATTATTACAAATCCTAAATTGATACTGCAAAGGGTGTGGTGGTCAGAATACAAACCACAGGGGGCGTGGTGGTCTTGATCTATTATATCCAAATCTAGCTAAAACTTTCCCAAGATCTTTAAATAAGTCTAAATTATCTTCAATAGTGGTTTTAAGTAGATCCAATATTTCATTTATGAGCAATTACCAAAACAAGATGTATGCATAAGAAGGGTCTTATGCATAGGCTATGGCTAATATCATATAAATAATAGTACAATGGCAATAGGGGATGAGTGTGCTTGGGTAAATTTTGCTTTAAATTTTAGTAGAGTTTTGATAAGGCTCAAATTCATTGTATTTTCCATGAAATAATAAGAGGGGGTTTATAGACTTTGTGGATGGTTGGTGAGGGGAGATGACTTGGTAAGGGAGGACAACCAAGTGAAAAGGATAGGTGAACTGACAAATATGGAGATTTACCACTTGGAGCAATGAGAAGAGAGGTGGTAAATGGGTAAGTATGACTAGAGTGAGGTGTGGGAGTGAGGTGGTAAGGGTAGTTGTAAGTATGCTAAGGTGTGGGAGCGAGGTGGGAAGTAGGTGAGTTTGATTAGAGTGATGTGGCCAGTAAGTGGGTGTGACTAGAGTGAGGTGTAAGAGTGATGTGGTAAGGGTAGGTGTGACTAAGGGTGATTTGTAGGAGTGAGGTGGTAAGGATAGGTAGGTAAGGTAAGTGATGAAGTGTCAACTTAGGATAGGGTGATAGAAACTTAGAAAAATAGATTAATTTAATTATTATTATAATATAAGGTATCAAAAATGCAATTTTGGGAATTATTATTATCATTTAGGACCTTTACAAAATTTATTAAAATGATCTTAGAAAAAATAAAATTTGATACTTTTTGGGTGTCTACATTTGCCCTTTTTTGTATTGCATTGCGTGTGAACATAATGTGGTGTAAAATAGATGACACTAGTCGGTTATATTATCAATATAGGATGATGATGATTTTTGATAGATGGCCATGGATTTTGGCATATTATCATGATAGCTTGAGGAGGGAGACATAAAATTATCTCAAATCAATGGTAATGTAAGATGCCCCAATCATGGAATGGATAATTGCCTTTAAAACTTTACCTTCGATAGACTAATGAGACCCTTTGATATGGTAAGTTGACCAGCCATAGGTAGGTATCCTCAGGATGCTCTAATCGATTGTAAGTTGTCTTAAGTTTCTACCTCTATGAAGTGAGCACATGAGTAACCATACAAACACAAGAATAGGGTATACCAAATTGATTGAGTTAGAATTTTAGTTGAGAAGATAAATTTAGCTTTTTCTTCTATAGAGGAGAGCTAATGATAGCTTTCGATAAATATTCTTGGATAAATGTAATTCCAAGATTGGATGTTTGGGTATTGGACCTATTTGGAAAAAATAATTAGTGATATCTACCTCCTCAAGTGATGATTTTATGGAGGAAGAAGTGGATGAGAGAAAATAAACTCTTGATAAGAATTGGATGTTATAGTGAGAAATTAGAACAAATGGGGTAGAGAACAAAATTGGAAAAGCAATGGAAGAAATTTTGTAGTTTGGACCTTTTCTAACTATTTGGTGTTAAAATCTATGACTATAGTGGGCTTTGGAATGAAACTACTAGGGTGAAACCACCAGGGGATAGAAAACCTTGAATATGAACTACTAGGGGTTTTGTGGTCAAGACTATAAACCACCAAGGATTTGGCAGTCAATACTATTATTGTCAAGGGTCTAGTAGTCTTTACTATGATCCATGTATAATTTTCTTATAGTTTGGGTGACCAAATGATGTTAGAATTAAATGAAACTATACTCATCATAAATCTCTTTTTGAACCCAATCCAATGATGGTATTTTTGTGAAATTTAGATAAGTTTTTATGGGGGAAATTTTGGCTCAAAGATTACTTTGCTTTTTGAAGTGATAAATGCTCAATTTTAGGTCTTTACAAGGCAAATTTGGCTTGGTTGGTTTAGTGGGTGATGTATGAGGGTAAATTGATGAATATTGATGAAAAGTGGATCAATTGGTAGTATTTACAAAGATAGTGGATAATAGGGGAATGGAGAGATGCTAGTGAGACAGTGACAATGATGGATGTTGGTGGGTGTGGTCAAGGGACCATAAGTAGTCTTTTTTTAGGAGATGAGGATGATGTGTGTATATGGATATGTGATGGACTATATTTATTCATTAATAATAGAGGTATGATGATGAGTTGATGGTTGATATGATATGATGTGATGTATGGATGGTGTTATGCATGTGTTTAGGATACTTTTGATGTGTATGATTGATAGATGCATGTATTTGGATAGAAATGACATGTTACATGACATGGATTTGATATGTTAATTCTATGGATGATGATGTGTCTATTGATATATGGTTTAGACTCATATGTGTTTTTTTTATCACAATTTTAGATATTTGTATATGCATTTTATAATCAAAATTAGCTTAATTAATCAGTAACAAAGTAGCAGTCATGATGACACATGAAGATGACATGAGATACAATAATCATAATGGAGAGAAGATGTAGGATATGGACAATAATACGTGAAATTAAGAGAAAATGAGAAATGACTTGTGATATAAATAGGAATACTATGACATAGTGAATGGTGATGCATTAAGATGTTTCTTGCCCCAATATCGTAGGGTTGTCAAAGGCTTGAATTTTTTCAATAAATTCAAATGCCCTAGTAATATGAGTCAAGATCATCTACTATCCAATTAGTAGCTTGTAGAGACCTAGACCATCTTGGAAACTTTTAAGTTAATTAAGGACCAATGTGTGTGCAATGAGGTTTATTTCCTAATTTTAAGTAAGGTTAGACTAACCAATCATAGTGTAAGCCAATATAAGCTAGCTCATCCATGAGCATGTAGAGGTCTATAAAAAAAAATGTCACTAATATGATAAACATATTTTCATGTTGAGGGTATACTCCACTATCAATCAGGTATCTATAGATCCAATGGAGGTTATTCCCATAATACTTAAATATTGCTCCACTACCAATCAGGTTTCTATAGCCCTGATGGAGATGTCTAAAATACCTAAGGAACCAATATTTAAATCTCATTTTCTCTTTTTGTTTATGAAACATGTAGTTTGGATACTCAAGTTTAGATTATGCACATGATAGGATGAACAAGGGAACCATTCGCTTTGTGGCAAGACTACTTATGGCATTGTATTTCCTAGGCTCAAATTTTAAATAAGATGTGATATGTGTGTGGTTCAAGAGAGAGATCTAGTTATCCAGGGAAAGCTAAAATCGCCTTAGAACATGATGATGTTTGAAAAATATTGAGTGGAACACTAGGTATAACTGAATAATCAAAACAACCTCTACTTCCAAGCAACCCAAGATGATGACTGGACAAGACATCTTGATGGTTATGATGACTAATGGATGTAACAATACAAAATATAGCAAAGGTGGTAAACAGGGTGATATGATGTGCTACACCATAATGTATGATGAAATAAATAAAGCATGAGGTGTACAAATGGATATAATATGTAAAACTAGGTATATATAATAAATTTAATTGAGCTAATCAAGATGAGTAAATACATATTTGTAGATCCGAAAGAAGATCAAATTAACACACTATGAGCCTTATGCATAAGTGCAATGGATAAATGAGGTGGAGAGATATGACATGATAAAAATTTGAGGAGGGGATAGTTGTGACTCCCCTTAGACATAAAATTGGTTGGAAGGAGTGTCAATTCCCCTAGACAAAGAAGTGGTTGTGGAGGGATGACTCCCCCATTCTAGAGAAGGGTTTTAAAAAATATGGACTCCCCAAATCAAAGAATTGGGATGAATAGGAGGAGAGAAATGAAAAATAGAGGAAGTTTGAAGGAGATGAAAAGAATAAACGAATAGTGGAGTGGGTAAATGAATGGATGATGATGATGATGGATAATGGATGCAAGTGAACTAAAGTAATTTTAGCTTTTGATGCAACATGTAATGGGAGATAGCAAACACAAGATGCAGAATAATATGAAATAAAGTAAATCTGCGAGATGACTAAAAATATACTATAAATAGAAATTATGGAGATGTTTACAAAAGTAGTTGTGGAGGAAATGAACACTCCATGAATATAGCTACAACTCAAGAATGGGCATTGAGCATATTACACCCCATCACACTACATCACACTGCTACATCATGCCACTCTGGTCTATATGACTATATCACATATGACTTATCTGTTCTATACCTATGGCCCTTTATATAGGAAATAAGTTCCTTGGCCAACACTCTACCTAGATGTGCAAGGGACAACTTGCACATGTACAACTTGCACTTTGACACTTGTGCATTTATTACATTGCATGTAGTAACAAGATAACTTCCCCCTAAAGTAATCTAATGTCCTAAGTATGTACCAAGAAAGGTACATTTACATTATCCAAATGATGTAATAGTCTATTTCTAACACCCCCTGTATTACATTATTTGGATATTGAAGACTTTAGTCTTCAATGTGGATCTTCTTCCAACTGATGGTCTTTGACTTGTTCTATAGATGCTTCAGTCTTTGGATGATACAAAAATAGGTTGAAGTTGTAGGTTCTCCTTTCAATTGACCTTGCACTAAATTCCTCCTTCTTTGGATTCATCTTCTTCTTCTTCAGCTTTACCTTTGGATCTAGTCTCTATGCTTTCATAGGTGGTCGTGTTGCTTCCTATTTCTTGTAGAGTGAGTCCCTCTTTCTTGTCTTCAATATGTATAGAAGTTTTTGAACAACCACTCAGAGTATCATGATAAAGTCTTGAATTAGTAGATTCTGAAATGTTGCATGAGGATTGGAAAAAAATTTCTAGATATGCCTCATTAAGTTTGATCTTCTTTTTGAGTAGTTCAATCAATCCTCTTTGTTCTACATTTTCATTCTTGTAGAATTTATAGGTGAGCAATGCCATATATAAAATGCTCACAAGATCTAAGGAAAGTGTAATGTCACTTTTTCCATTATCAATAGCTTCATTGAGATAAGCTTGAAGATAGTATTCCATAGTATCAAAATTATCTTCTAAAGCTTCACTATGGATTACTTTTGAAGTTAGATCTATCATTCTTTCAAATTTCATGAGCAGATTCATGATACCAAGTTTTATAGCACTAAATTTTTCTTTGCTGAAACAATCATCCTTGTTGGAGTTCGCATTGAAAGTAGACATTCTTATGACTCCCTAATTAGGATATATGATTCCTGATGAAATATAAGCTTGATTTGATAAAACCTATAATAATAATCCTTGTTTTGTAGACTACCTTATGTCTCCCAAATAAAGTGAGTATATACTCCTAAGGATTTTTAGGTTATGAGGAAAGCTTATATTTTGTAACTTGATAATCTATGATGCATGCTTGATATTACCAAGTTTTGTAGAATGCCTTATGACTCCCTAGTATGCTATGGATAAGATATAGTGCTTTTGTAGAATTATAGTTCAATATTGATTGATTTTGTAAGGTTTTGTAGAATACCAAAATCAATTCCTATTATCCCTTATTACTCCTATTGAACTAAGCATTGTTCCCAAATTTTAAAGAGGTTATAATGTTGGATCTTTTGTCTCCTTTTGAAAGGAATGAGACAATAATATTATGAATATCCAACCTATGAGAAAACTCTCTTTATGAATAACCCTTTGGGAATTAGGTTATGTGTATCTAATTTTCCAATTAAATGATTTGATGTAGTAGCCCTTATGACTCCCTAATATTTGGATAAATTAGATCACAATTAATATTTGCAAATATTTAATATTTATCCAAGTAGAAAACCTTATTACTCCTAGGTTTTATATTGCAAATATTTGATTTGATTTGATAAAATATTTCCCTTGATATATGGCTTCCAATGTAAATAAATTCCTTTGATTTAACCCTTATAACTCCAAGGAAATAAAGCACATATTAATGGAAATGATTTTACCTTTCTTCAAGCATTGTTTGGCATTGATTTTAGAGAAGCTTGGACTGTTGTTTTACGTAGACGTCATGGATGCTTTGGATGTATCCTCCAATGGAAGTGCTCTATGTTTAATGCATTCCAAATCTGGCATCTTCTAGTCTCTTCCATTGACTTCGGTTGCCTTAGCATTAAAGGCTCGAACACCTTCTTGACTACTGCAACTCGACCCTTTTTCGCTCGAACAATGTGAGAGTAATTTCGACGTCGAAGAATGCTGCTTGACTTTGGTCATTGACATCCTTAAATGGGGATGATCCATCTCTTATGCACCAAGTGGCACGACCATTACCTTTGAGTGCTTGAGGAGAGTTTGGTGCCAATGAACGCTTTGTCTCCCTTCTTGTAATGTAAGAACATTACGTTCTTTAGTGAAATGCTCGGTCTTCCTTCTTGACAAGTGTACTCAATGCACCAAATGCACCAGGTTGTTCATGTAACTCCTCCTTGAAGATGAGCACTCTCTTGAATCGAGCGTTAGGGTTTCCCTTGAGTGACAAGTGTCACTTTCTTCTCTGCATGGACGTAGACCCTATTGCTGGTTCGAATGGATCCTTTGAGACCTTTTTAGCCTTGCAATCCTCCTCCTTTGCCTTCGTTCATCTGCACAGTCTTCCATAGGGATATGGAGCAGGAGTATGGAGGCCTTGAGCACCGCTTTCAATGAATGTACATGGAGTAAGTAGTACTCCAAATGGTGCTTCAACTTTCTTTTGCTTTGTACTTGATTTTTACCCTCCTTACGTAGACTCTCTTGCTCTTTAATAATGTTGTGCTTCCATGCTTTTGTACGTGTATCTTGCAGGTTCGACGCTCTTGAATGTGAGGAGTATGAGCCCTTCGTATGGCTCTCGAGCTAGGCTTGGATGGCTACTTACATATGACTGCTTTCGACTGGTTTTTCCAGCAAGAGTAGTGCCTTTTAGGCACCTTTGAATCTGCCTTCTTCCCTTGTATAACCAGATTAGAAATAGTGCACTATCATGTACAATAGTTTTAATACAAGATGACCTTGTTGCACTTTCTTTTGCACTCCTCTTTGTTGATCATAAATTCTAGTTTTTTTAGGCAGAATATTGAGTGCAATATAGGGGTTTTGAGGTTGTCTCTGGATTAGACACCTTCCCCTGTTAGCTTGGATATTTTATAAATGAATCCAAGCTTGTAACCATATGATAGAAGCTATTTTTCTGCACTTTTTTCTTGTGCTTTGAACTTGAGACTCACCAAGTCTCGTTCGAGGCTTCTTTTGATGCTCTTATGGTGGTTACATTCTTCTCCAATGCTTGGAGGATTGAGCTGATTTTATGGCTTCCTTAGGCCACTTCAAAGTTGCAGATCACAATGCATTAACAATGTCTATAGACACTTTGACAAATTTCTATTTTTGTGCCCTTCTAATGAAACACAAACAATAATCTTTGAGAGCAATATAATAGTGCAAAATGAATCTAATAATACTGCACTAACAATTTCACCTTATCACTCCAATCAACTCTCAAAAGTAATGCACTTAAATAATTTACTGCAACTAATCAAGAATAATCTGAAATGAATCTTCAAGAATTATTCTAAAATTTCTTTATAAGCAAGGTAATAGGAGTTAGTCTTCATTTTCTTTCCAAAGTAGATGATAGGTAGTTGATAGATAGTTTAAGATTCTAAAATCTAATCAACCCCTAAAGTGCAAATGAACCTTAAAGAATCCTTTCTTTTTGCACATTTGAAGACTCTTAATTCAACTCTCCTTTTTGCAACTTTACTCCAATCAAGGTGCTTAAACAAATCTGAAAAGTAATCCACTTAATGAATTTACTTGCACCAATAGTTGCTTACCTTTTTTTGAAAGCCCTTTTCACCACTTCTATAGAGGATGTAGATCTTGGTGTCTAAGATCACCAAGTTGTTGTCTTGAGTAAGATCCTGTAACTCTCTGTAGGCTGCCTTGAACAACTTCGTCTTCACCAAAATATGGTCTCCAACTCTCTTTCACGAGCCTAGGTTTTTGGTGGCTTGTTCTCCTCTTGTAGTCTCCTCATTTTTTCTGTATATTAGAAGAGATCTTTGATTCTGAAGTGGTGCCTTCTTTTTGTGAGAGGTAATCTCCAAATATCCTGGATTTGGTAGGCTTCTTCTATCTGAATCTTCCTTCAAGCTTCTTGTCGAATTCTAACTTCAAACAGGATCTTCTTCTCAATATTCTGAATGTCTTGAGGTCTTCTGAGATTTGGCACTCCTTGCCAAATTCTTCTTCTTGGGCTTGTTGTCGGATGGTGACAATTGTCCCAAATCTTTCACTATCTCCAATAGTGAATTTCTCCAATGAGTTCTCCTTGGAACTCCTTTGATGATTTCTTCAGTAAGGCTCTCCAAGCCTTTTACTGGATGCTCGTAGAGGCCTCTCCAAGGCCTTGCAACTCCTTCTGGTCTTCTTTGAGACCTTATCTTCAACCTTCTACTCTTGGAAGTGTTGGTGGTGAGATCTTCTCCTGGATCTCTGATTCTGTTACCTCTGTATTCGAGCAGGACTCTCCTAGTCCTTCTTCATCAATGAGATCTTCTCCTGATCTCTTTTGCTTTAGGTGTTGGATTGATTCTAAAGAAGATACTCTTCCTAACCTTTTTGTAGGAAGCTTTCCCAACTCACTGAATCTACCTGTTCCTGCAACAAAGTATTAGTACTAAAATCTACTTCTGAATTAGATACTCCCTCCTAGAGTTTTCTTTAGGATCAAGGCTTCTGTGGCCTTCTCTTTAGTACCAAGGCTTATGTGGCCTTTTATTCAAGGCTTCTATGGCCTTTTCTTCAAGGCTTCTATGGCCTTTCCCTCTAGATCAAGGCTTCTGTGGCCTTTTCTTCTGGATCAAGGCTTCTATGGCCTTTTCTTCTGGATCAAGGCTTCTGTGGCCTTTCCTTCTTGTGAAGTTTCCAATCTATCAATGGAGATCTCCTATCTCCAAACTTCACTACAATTCTTCTCTAGAAGTCTCTTCTGTAGTGATCTTCTCTTGCAACAACTAATCTCTACACTATGAAGGCACTCCGACCTTCGGGCAACGAAGTTGAAATCTCCTAGATTTCTATTGTAGGAGGTGTCCCAATCATCTGAGTATTAATTCCCTACAATAAAAGAACCTTCAGGTTAGTTTCTCTAGATCTCTTAGATGGGCTTCACTAGTTGATTCATCAACCTAGTGGATCAAGTGTTGAGTCCTAGTCTTCACAAGTTTTCCCTTGAAACTCTGTGGAAAGACTCTAGCCATATGCAATCTCAGTATTCTAGAATCTGAGATTTCATTCAGTCCTTACTTGTGGCTCTCCTTAATTCTACCACCAAGACTCTTCTGAGTATTTTTGATAGTGATTGGTCCAATGGTGCGTCAGGTTCTCAAAAAACTTAGAGTCAATAATAATGGTGGTTTCCCTATTGACCTACCATGGCTCTGATACCATTGTTAGCTTTTGATGCAGCATGTAATGGGAGATAGCAAACACAAGATGCAGAATAATATGAAATAAAGTAAATCTGTGAGATGACTGAAAATATACTATAAATAGAAATGATGGAGATGTTTACAAAAGTAGTTGTGGAGGAAATGAACACTCCATGAATATAGCTACAACTCAAGAATGGGCATTGAGCATATTACACCCCATCACACTACATCACACTGCTACATCATGCCACTCTGGTCTATATGACTATATCTCACAATGACTTATATGTTCTATACCTATGGCCCTTTATATAGGAAATAAGTTCCTTGGCCAACACTCTACCTAGATGTGCAAGGGACAACTTGCACATGTACAACTTGCACTTTGACACTTGTGCATTTATTACATTGCATGTAGTAACAAGATAACTTCCCCCTAAAGTAATCTAATGTCCTAAGTATGTACCAAGAAAAGTACATTTACATTATCCAAATGATGTAATAGTCTATTTCTAACAAGTAATACTTGAGGAGGATATTTCAGATTATCTTGAATCATGATCAATGTAAGATGTCCTAGTGATGGAAGGGATAAATATATTGAACCTTGTCATTGACATAGTGATGGGTGCATTTGATTTGGCAAGTGGTCCATTCATATGGTAGGTTTCCTCAAGATACTACAAATCGATTGTAAGTGGTCTTATGTTACCACCTCGATGTAGTGTAGGCATGGAAAATCATACAGATATAGATGTGGAGCTTACCAAATTAGTAGTGGATTGGATTTTTTATTGAGAAGAGAAGTTCAACTTTTTGTGACCCCCAACAATGGAGGGGTATATGATAGTCATAATAAAGGTGCACGAACACGTATATTCCAAGAGTGAATGTTTGGATATTGATCAAATTTTTGACAACATTGATAGGTAATATTATTCCCTCAAGTGATGTGATGATAGGGTTTTATTATGGATGTGCAAGTGCTAGTTGGAAAATAATAAGGGGCATATGGAGTGGTTGTTTTTATTTAATGATAGGTTGAGGAGGGTTTTGATGATGAAGTAAGCAAATTAGTATTATTGACTAGGAAGAAGAAGAGGGGGAGATTTAGGAGGTTGGTGAGCAAATGGATGATGGTGGTGGTTGATAATGAATGCAAGTGAACTAAAGTGAGATATGATAAGGAGACATCAAGGTGTTTCAAATCATGATTAATGTGAGATGTCACAATGATGGAAGGGGTAAATATATTTAAACCTTACCATTGATGGATTGATGAGTATTTGATTTAGTATGTTGACCACCCAAATGGTTGGCTACCTTAGGATATTATGAATTGATTGCAAGTGGTCTTACGTTATCATCTCAAATGTAGCATAGGCATGGGTAATTGTAAATATATTGGCATAGGGTGTATTAAATCAGGATTATATTGGAGTTTGTGTTGATATGAGAAAGTCTAATTTTACCCTAGTAGAGGATGGCTAGTGATAGTCTTAGGCAAGGCTCTTAAATAGGCATAGATTCCAAGAATGGGTGTTGAGTATTGATCAAGTTCATAATAGCATTGGTAGTATCATCCAATTCAAGTGATAAGATGGTTTTTTATGGTGTGCAATTGGGTTTGTGTTGATGCAATGGTAGTTATTGAGATAAGATGGATAGGTGAAAGGGGATGGTAGACTAGAAGGAATGCTTGTAGAAGAATGGATCCATGGTAAGGGGTCACATCAATGAGATAGTAAGTTCCTCTTGATCTAGTAGATCTTGTACTAGATGTTTGATTTATCAATAGTGGTCAATATTGTGACCCTTTTGATGATGATAGATGCAAGAGTGATGCTCCTAATACCAAATAGGCTTGGATCTACTAGGGTCATTTGACTTTATTACTAATAATAAAATGGCTTATGCAACATAAATATTTTGGAAGATTACAAACAATAGCTCAATTAAGAGAATCCATTTGCAAGGTGAATGAGGAGAGCACAGAGTATGATTGGATTTTTAGGAAGAGGGAGATGGTTTGGGAGGATATTCAAGAGCTATTTATGGTTGAAAAGGTTTTTGTTGAGGTTTAGCACTATGTTGATTGGGAAATGTCATGGTAGTCAACACCACTCAAATATTGGTGGATTTGCAATACCTACAGCCATTGTACTATAGCTCTAGATAAATTAGTCAATCTAGAATTTGTTGCAAATTAGTTTGAGATGGAGTTGGAGTGGCCAGGATGTATTTGAAATGGTTGACAACATAGTTGAGAAGAAGGTGTGAGGTATAATAATATGAGTAGGGAAAATATGGAGGAAGGGGATATAATGAGCAATAGAGTTGTGGGTATTCGGCCACGATAGGGGCATGGGATAAAGGATAGGATATTAGAAAAATAGGGGGAATATGAAGTGTTTGAAGAAGATGTGGAAGAGATGAAGTGGATCAATGTGAGGAAGACAAAGTGGTCCTCTCATGAGAGCTTTTGGTTAGAGTGGCCAAATGGGTTGGAGGAACCATCAAAGCATTAAGGATTTGCTTAGAGTGATCCATGATGGTGTGCTCCTACACTTGGGTTGGACTTTTGATTAGGATCATAATTGGATGGGGAATAGAACAGAATATGGAAAAGCAAGCAATATAGGAAAGAATTTATGTTGTTGATCTTCTAGTATTTTGTATTTGTTTTTGGTCTTTTTGTAGGTTTTTGTGATTTTTTTTTTGGTTTTGTTTGTGTTTTGATTTGACCTACACCTAAGATCTAAAAAAATATGGATAAGATGGTATCTATAGGGTGTGTTTATGCACACTCCCCTATATACCCAAAAGTGTGTGCGGAGAAGTAGTGCACAAATGGCTAAAAAGGCTTCCTAGGGATGGATTGGCTCAAGGTATCATAAGGGAAGAAATACCTCCAATATCCTCTTTAGAGGATATAAGAGGTGGTGTTTTCTACGATCTACAATGGCCCATTTGGATTTTATTTCACCCTCAGGCAAGCTTGATTAAGAACAACAACTGCACACTCCCTAATTATTAAGTCTTGTGAGCAAGGGTATCTAACCTAAACTACCCTAAAATAATCCTAAGGGTGGTTATTTTCTCAATGATGAAATCTAGGAAACTATACGAAGGCTACTATGGCATCTAAGGGGTAAATTTATGGTTGGAGATGAAACCCAACATCGTCATACTCAATCAATGGTTGGTTATTAAATCCAATGTTGTCAATTTGTTTATGTGCAAAAAATGCAATGTGTAAATGTGTAATTTTAAGTTTTTGTTTTTGGTTTTAGTTTATTTTATAAATATCTAACTAATATGCACAAAACCAAGCTAACCTAGGAATTCTAAATGCATATTTTGTTTATACTATATATAAATAAGGAGGTTACTATTCCTAAAATTCTTGTTCTCTATTGACAATGCAAAATAAAATAAACCTATGAAATACATTTAATCTATGTAAGAAGAATAAGAAATGCAACAATTCTGTTTATACTATGTGCAAAGGAGGTTACTATTCCTAAAATGCTTGTTCTCTATTAAAAATGCAAAAGAAAATAAACCTATGAAATGCATTTAATCTATGTAAGAAGAATAAGAAATGCAATTATCTAACAAGATGCCCTAGGGAAAAGAAAACCTAACCTGAAAAGTAAAAGAACTAAAATACTCTTAGGCTAATAAAGCAAAGAAATAACTCTATGCTCAAGAAGGTAAGCAAGAAGAAATATCTAGAACTCTATGCTAAAGAAGGCAAATAACAATACAAAAAAAGGAACTTTACTTCTAATGAAAATAAATAAATTATAGAAAAATAAACTATATTAATGAAGCAATAACAATTCTTAGCAAGAAAATTTAATCTATGAAAACACATAGTAAGAGATAACAAAAAGAGAAGTGACTTACCTTAGATGCCTATAGATATACCTTTTGATGGACTAAAATTGACTTTCATGATACTATGATGTGTTGTAAGAGTCCAAAACCTAACTGTTGGAATATGACTCAAAGTGATAGCAGGTTAGGATGAAAATGCAAAGGGTGCGGTGGCCAAGACTATCAACTGCCAAGGATCTGGCAGTCAATACTGTTAACCACCAAGGGTGTGGTGATTAGTATCTATGCACCACTAAGGGTGTGGTTATCAATTTTTGGGCTATATACAACAAGATACTAACTTATATGGGTCTTATTCTAGCTATTTTTGGAAAAATTTCATGTGATTTGTTGACCTTCAAGACAAAAAGAATGCAAAAGTAAGTAATATACACCAAAAACTCTAAAGATCACATAAGGCATACAAAGCAAGTGAAATATAGCAAAAAGAAGACTAATTTTATTGCCTATAATGTTGAAGAAGCCAAGTGTGGTTAGGTTTCAGGGTCCCACCATGATTTCAAAATGTACAGAGGAAAACATGTTATTTGCATCGATTCAAAAGATATTAGAAATTGATTGAAATATTTTACAAAAGTGTTGTTTTGGGCTTAAAAAACTAGGATTTATAAAGAGGAAATATTCCTCTTTACAAGATACAATAAATAGAACCTCAAGTGTCTTCCAAACCATCTGATATTATTGATGGGTTTCTTGCTACGCTTGAAGGTTGGACCATCCTAGATTGCATGTGCTCCTGTGAGTTCCTACACATAACTAGATATGAAATATTAGTAGAATCTAATAGGCCTATCTTGATTAGGCCCAAATATCATAAAATATGTAAATCAGATACAAAAGAATTTGAAATAGAATCAAAATGATGATTTAGCATGGAAATGTCACAAAACACAAGCAATACTTACCTTACCTTTTATTGTCTATCTATTGTTGATTGTTGTAGGTTTTAGGACTATTACAAATCCTAATTTGAGACTGACAAGAGTGTGATGATCAGACTACAAACTACCAAGGGTGTGGAGGTCTTGACTGTCAATCACCAAGGGTGTGGTAATCTTGATCTCTAATACCCAAATCTAGCTAAAAATTGCCCAAGATCTTTAACTGAGTTTGAATTATATTTGATAGTGATTTGAAGTAGATTTGATATTTTGTTTGTGTTGAGTGGTGTTTTCACCCAATTGTGAAATCACACTCTCCGGTAGGATCTGAGTCCCAAAATCCTCTACTTGCAAAGAAAGTAATTTCTCCAAGGTTCCTGTTATGTTGGTTCTTTAACACCAATGATGCTGTTCAATGTAATTGCTGGGAACACCTTAGGGTTGCAAGTAGATGTTAACAAGGGGCACTGTAGTTTACTTTAATTTGAATTTACAGTGGACTCAAAATGAATAACTCTATTCTAATCTTGGATTTTGATGGGCTTTCAGTTATTTATTTAAATGACTGTAAAAAAATAAAGGAATAAAATAAAGGATTGAAATAAAAAGAAATGCCAATAAAGAGAAATAAAACTAAACTACATCCAGAATCGTTGTCATCTCAAATTGACAAAACCGAAGATAATGAGGTTTTCTGCATGCAACCTAACCTATTGAACCTGCAAATTTGCATAATCCAGATAAGCTAGGTGCAGGTTTTTGGGGTTTTTTTTACTGCAATTTCATATTTTAGGCCTTCGCATGAAGCAACCAAAAACATTTGCATTAAACTTCACCTAAAAGCCTAGAAATCTGAAAGGGAAAATAAAACATTAAATCTTGCATGCATAATGACTCCTTCTTTCTTATCAATAAGATGTCAACTCTCTGTATTTCTGTATTAAATGGTAATCAGTTACAATAACAGAATGTTCCAGGTATTACAAATCTAGAACAATTGAAGGAAATTGCCCAAGTGCAGGCCCAGAATGGCATGAAGCCCTTGTCTCTGCAACTCTGCAAGCAGCAATTTCCAACCCCCTCTATCAATCCATGCTTTTGATTTTATACTAACTAAAACGGCTCTTTGGTTCTCCCTGTGTCGCTTCGTTTCACCTTCCAACATGCGACCTTTCAAATTCCCTGCCTTTTCGTTGCTTTTGATTCATGCTCGATGCCGAAACATGCGAAATCTTCCGTTGCATGTAACGCTTCTGCAACTCTGACACCTGTATGCCATGTGTTCTGCGTTTCTAGCACATTCTATAACGGCCCCATGAAAATCGTGACCAAAAAAAAGCATGCAATGTTGCCCCTTACTGTCACCGCGAAAACGCGACATGTCGCAATATCACGACATTTTCGACCAACAGCTTTCTTTCTCCTCTTGCACAGCGAAAATAAGACATGTCGCGATATCGCGACGTTTTTCGGCCAACAGCCTCTTTGCCTTCTTGCCCAGCGAAAACGTGACATGTCACGAAATCGCGATGCCTTTCTCATTCCATACCATTTGCCCGCAGCCTGTCGTGAAATCGCAACCATTTTCGCACTTCATGCCTTCCTGTCGATTCTATCGCAATTTCACGACCATTTTCATGATTCATGCCTTCCTGCCGATTCTATCATGATATTGCTACACCCTTTTCATTTCTGTCATGATTTCGTGACGTTTTGTGCTTTGGACCCTTTCGCTCGATCTTGTCGCGATTTCGCGACGCTTTTCACACTTCATGCCTCTTCGCTCAATGTTGTCGTGATTTCATGATGTTTCTCTTCTCCGTACGCCATGGCTGCTTCTTGTCGCGAAATCGCTACGTTTCTCCGCTTCGGCGTGCTTTGTTGCTTTCTGTCACGATATCGCGACCATTTTCCTCTTCGTGCCCCTTGGCTGATTTTTGTCACGATATCGCTACGCCTTTCTGCTTTGTGCCCCGTTTGACTGGTTTGACCCGTGATTTTGCGACATGTCGCGAAATCGTGACATATTTTTGTTTTGTTCTTCTTGTCTGCTTTCTGTCGCGAAATCGCGACGCTTTTCTCGCTTGGCACCCTCTTCCTGCTTTCTGTCGTGAAATCGCTACCGCTTTCATTCTGTACACCTTCAGCTGCTTGGAGCCGCAAAAATGTGACATGTCGCGATATCGCGACAATTTCTCTTTCTAAGGCATCCTGCTTCGTCTGAGCCGCGAAAACTCTACCTGTCGCGAAATCGCGACCATTTTCCAATCCGTACAACTTTTGCAGCAACACGTCGCGAAATCGTGACACTTTTCATTCCCAAGCAGTGGCAGCTCCATACGTCGCGAAATCGTGACAACTTTCGATTTCTGGCAGCGATGGCGCGACATGTCGCGATATCGCGACAATTTTCATTTTGCCTTTCTCTCTCCTGCCTGGGCCGCGACGGAGCAACATGTCGCGATTTCGCGACACTTTTTCATTCTGGCAGCGACGGCGCAACATGTCACGATATCGCGACAACTTTTCATTTTTGCCAGCAACGGAATGACATGTGATTTCGTGACACTTTCTATTTTTCGGCAGCGATGGCACGATAGGTCACGATTTCACGACATGTCGCGATTTCTCGACATGTCGTGATTTCGCGACACTTCCTACACTTGTGCATTTTTTTGCCCCTTTTCTTCATTTTTAGCATCTGGGTCACTGAGATTTTCTCTAAAAGCCTGCAAAAAGGTGGGTCCCCAATTTTGGGGTGTGTTGTGGATCAGCCACAATAGTTTGTAAGAAATTACAAAAACAATATGTATGCTTAAGAAGGGTCTCATGCATAGGCCATGGTTTATCTCATATAAATAATAGGACAATGGCAATAAGGTATGAGTGTGCTCGGGTAGCTTTTGCTTTGGATTTTTGTAGAGTTTTAGTAAGACTCACATTCATCTCATTGCACATGAAATAATAAAAGGGATTTTTATAGACTTTATAGATGGTTGGTGAGGGTAGATGACTTGGTAAGGGAGGATAGCCAAGTGGTAAGGGTAGGTGAATTGAAAATTTAGAGATCTACCACTAGGAGCAATGAGAAGATAGGTGGAAAGTGGGTAAGTATGACTAGAGTGAGGTGTAGGAGTGAGGTGGCAAGTAGGTGAGTGTAACTAGAGTGATGTGGTCAGTAATTGGGTGTGACTAGAGTGAGGTTTAGGAGTGATGTGGCAAGGGTAGGTTTGACTAAGGGTGAGGTGTAGAAGTGAGGTGGTAAGGTTAGGTGGGTTAGGTGAGTGATGAAGTGTCAACTTAGGATAGGATGATGGAAAATAGAAAAATAGATTAATTTAATTATATTATATTATAAGGTGTCAAAATGCAATTTTGGAAATTATTATTATCATTTAGGACCTTTGAAAAAAATATTAAAATGACCTTAGGTTTTGGGTGTCTACATTCTGTAGAGCTTTTTTGCATGCTTGTTAGAGAGGGTGTAGGGAATGGGTGTTTCTTTCATCTCATCTATTCTTAACTATTCTAATCATGTTTTTTTGATGTGTTTGGCCTAGATTTCTTTTGAGAAGTTGGATTGTATGCTACACCATCAAAATCTAAGCATATTCTAATAGGTTTCTTGTATGGAGTTGACTGTGTAGGGATAGGTGTGTGATAGTTAAAACTTTAACCATTGAGGTTTTTTATAGCAATGATGCCAGGTGACTCACTAGAATGCATGAATTTCATTGACTAGGACATGTTTGGGAGCTTCTTAAAAGATAGAGTAGTGTAAGACTAGCTTCCTCTTTGTTGAACTTTATGCTTTAGCTAAATTTTAAGTCTGGAAATTATTTTTTAATGTCAAATGTTTTGGCCTTGTTGATGGAGTTATATACTTAAATAGTTCATACCTCATCCAACACTTAACCAAATTTTTAATTTGCCTTATATGCCAAAATTCGATGCTCACTTTGATGACATCATTACCTTAAAATTCTACTCAAATTTCACACTTAGTCACTTTTGCGATGCATGTTGTTGGGTGCCAAAAATACTCCTACTTAAAAATTCTTTGCCTTATGTTGGGCTTCATGTCTTAGAAAAATTTTGGCTCTGGGCTTGGCCTTCCTTTGTGCAAAAATTTTTATGCAACTTATGATGACATCAACTCCTAAAAAATATGACTAGCTTCTACACATAAGCCATAATTTTGCATCTAATAAGGGGCTACCTTGATGCCATATGCCTAAACTTTATTTTCTTTGGATGATGTCAACTACTTCAATAGACCAAGCTTCATTTAGACACTTAGTTAAATTTTCACTCTAACTCATCAAGTGTCAAAATTGTTAGAACCCTTTAATGATGTCATCACTATAAAAAATTGGTTGCCTTTCTTACTTGGCTAAAATTTGAGTCCAAAGTTGTAGCAAAATATTGAACTCTATTACCTTGGTCAATATTGAGATTCAATTACATAAAATACCATATTTTTGTTATTGTGCTTGCTTCAATTCCTTAGAAATTCTAGCCCCTTGCTCTTGTAAGCCAAATTTTAATACCTTCGTCAAATTTCAACTCTGGCACTTTTGCTCATTGCTTGACTACCTACCTTATCCAAATTCTTGTATCTATTTAGGCACTCTTGGGTGTTAAGTTGATCTATAATCATTCATCCTACCTTTTACCTTTTCTCCGTAGCTAAATTTGATTTGATGCTTAACTTGTGCTCAAAAGATGCTTTGAGTGTAACTGTTGTGCCAATGCCTTAGCAAAATAATGACAAAGCTTGAACCAAATCATGATTTGGCTTATTTACAAGGATTTATGAATGTGGGTAGTGAAATATACCTACATTATTGGTGAGTTTCAAGAAATATTTTCTTAAAAATAGATAACCTAATAATCCTTATGTATAGAGTAATGGAGATGTTAAGAAGAAGAGGATTTAGAATATAAGCTAACTGAAAATAGAGATATGGAGGCAATAAAAGCTTAAAACTATGGGAAATAAAATAATTTTAAAATAAGGAATTGATGTCAAAAAATGGAGATGTTTAGAAGGTTAATGGTTTCTATAGCTATAATCGGGATTCTAAAACATGTGTTGGAAGATGACCTTGTTCAAAATCCATCCCATTTGCCTTAAAAATATAGGACATGTTATAAAGCCAAGGATAAAAATATCCCAAGGATAATGTTGAAGTTTACAGAGTTTTAGAATATAGGGGGATGATTGGGGAGGTGAAGGGTGTAGGGAAGTGGGAAGAAAACAACAAGAAGAATGAAGGACAAGGAGACTAAAAAATTAAGGAGTTGGTAATTATGGACATATATTCAAGCAAACAAGGTGTGGAGATGAAAAGAGGAGGAAAATACAAGAAGAGAGAGAAAAAGGAAAGGATAATGAGATACTTGACTACATGCACCTCCAACAAAATTGAATTCTACATGAGCATAATCTACCATAGTTGATAGCTACTTCAGATCCAAACAAGTGGCCTTAGGTAAATGTCTACCCATGCAAACTACCTTAGGTAGATATTCTAGGAACTCAAGAATATTTTTCTTTCTCTTGCCTTATTTTTTGCAAAATTATGCAAGTAGTATTCTCTAGGATTGTTGAAATATATGCAATGAGTAGATGCTTTAGAGGTTTGCATGGTTGCGCAAGGTTGCTTTAGCATGAAACAAGAATTTATGCATAGCTTTGGTCTTACATTTTTTATAGCCTCTGTAGATGTTGTTGACAGTTGGATCATTAATTGAACTAGACTTTTGTTAAAGCTAGCACTACTTTAATAGATATTGCCTCCTATGTGAAGATTTGATGCTTCATCTCTTTCTTACATTTAGCCAATTATATCTTTCCAACATAGCTTTTCCTTTATTACAACTTGTGCTTGTTTTTATTATCTAATTCCTATGGTGTACTACTAGCAACTTGGCATGTCGTCTACCCTTTCAGTCTTCATTGATTGATGCCACTTATCACCTATTGGCTTTGGTGATAATATCTTGCACACGTAATGGCATTATTTTTTGGAACCCTTTACTAGATTTTCTCTTCTTATGATGGTATTTGGAATCTAATTTTAACATCAAAGTACTAAGGTGTCATCTCCACATGGTTCCTTAATCATCTAGAATCTCTTCAGTTGCTTTCAAAGGAAGAACTTAGCCTACCTTTCCATTGGGCTATGGAGTTATCAAAGAGTTATGGGAGATGAAGAATTTAGGAGAAGTCTAAGGAATAATGGGAAAGCACAAGTGGGATGAACTAAATAATGGATATATTTAGCTTCTACTAGTGTCACCAGTATTTCACTTTAGCACTTGCTTCACCTTTTGACCTTCATGGTGCTTATTGTATTGACTTCAAACATCAAGAAGGAAAAATGTGAAGCATCTCCCTCCTAACTGAGGGAGTTCTAAATTTTTGCTATTTCTTATCCGTGCTCTATATTTATATTTTCCATAAGTTGAAGGTCCTACAAACAGTTGTTCATTATTAATAAGATTATCAAGAATTCAGCAATCGTAGGCTTGTCAAGCTTACCGATCTCTCAAGTTGTTCATATTCTTTTGTTCTTTTTTTCTTTTAAAATTCACTCTCTTGGAATAATTTTTGTGTTCTTGAGAAAGAACAAAACCCAATTACCAAAAAATTATGGTTGTCTCTACTAGACTTCATCACAGGCCAAGAAGAGTGTAGACGTTGTCAATGGAGAAGCACCTCTAGCAAATACAAGGATAATTTTAGCTAACACCAAGATGGATTTAGCTAACATTGAGATTACTACCAGGTTGCCATAAGTTAAAATATCTACCTTAGCTAACACTTGTAAGGCTAAGATTGACCATCCTTTACCTTTGATGTTTTAGCATCTCCTCTAGGCACATGAATTTTTAGACTCATCTACAGTTTCTACCTAGGGCCATTCCTTATTCCTATTTTTGTCATTTTATAATGGCTTATCCATAATACATATCTAGGATGATTTTTTCCTTAGGAGTGGTGTAATGCTATAAAGAGGAGACCCCTTATATAGTCTCTTCTTACTGAAGAAGTCATCACTTGATTTATCATGTCAGTCCTCTTTTTCCTTAGTTTAACTCTATTTAACTTCCAAGAAATAACATTTCTTCATACAATTGAATCAGCATTCTATATAATATGTTGCACCATGTGATATGCCCAACATGTTTTCCAAAACTTTTATTTTTTCCATTCAACTATCTTCTTGGCTAACTACCTTATTCTCTTAGCTATATTCAAGTTTTATTTATTTTTCAACCTATTTACACAAAATTATGACATATCTCTACATGTCAATGGTGCTTGGTTTTTTGCTTTTACATCAGAATCTATAGTGACCAGATTAGATAATTCTAAATTTATATTTTTTCTCTAATATATGTCTTGAGGTGCACAACTTATCTTATCAAAATTCTACCATGATATTGACCTTGACCCTCGATCAGTTTTCAAGTTTACTTGAAAGATGACATCAAAAATAGCAATGGCAACACTTCTTAAGCATGTGAGTTCTTGATCACCTTTTTTATGCATTGATTTACATGCTACATCATTAACCAATAATTGAAGAGTTCCAATGTACATAAGGATCTCTAGCTTGGGATGCAATTTTAATTTTTCTTCTATTAAGATTCAGTCTCTTATTTTTTATCTCAAAATTTTGGGTTTGCTTGTTAGGACATATGATTAGCTATATATTTTATGATTCATAGTTTATTTGCATATCATGACAATTTTCTAAGTGATGGAGAGCCAAACTTTCTCAAACCAATTCTTATTCAAAAACTTGGAAAAAGATCCTTCACAAACCCTCATTCTGTGGCTATATAGCCAAAAACCCTAAAAACTAAAATGAGTCGGATGGGACCCAAAATTGGGGTGAGCATCCCTCTTACAATAGACAAGCCAAAAATAAAGTTTCACGTCCTAACTCTAAATACATTAGGAGATATTAACCTCCGAACAACTCAAAAAGCATAAAAAAGTAGGTAAGAAATTTTAAAACCTAATTTCGAGGCACTAGATGATGGAATTTGGCCCCAAAAGCTGATTTTTTTGGACAAATAGGACTCGAGGGAGTCATATTTGTTTAGAACTCTCCCAACTAGCTCCCTGTCAAATTTCACGTCAATCGAAGCTACGGTTGAGAAGTTATTGCCCCGGCAATTTCAATGGATGCTCCTGCATCACTAAGTTTGATGAAAGTGTGACATTGGGACTCCTAAATAAAATTTTATTATTGATTAGCCTTTGCTCACCATTTTTCCAATCAATTACTTCCACCTTAGCTAGCTCATTGACCTCTTCAACCAAATTTACCTTTTGTTCTTCATATCTTTGAATATGAAATGGTCTAATTTTTTCATCATAAATTTAAACCATTTTTTGAATGCAAGGAAAATCCATATGAGCATGATCTTGTGCTAATCATCCTCTTATTTGTGTCAAGAACCTCTTAGATAAACTCATTCCAAATATTGGTGGCACATCTATGACTACCATGTCCTAAATTGTTGCTAAGTCTGACAATCTATATAGTAAGACTAGACCCTTTTTTATGATCCCCATTGTCTTTATTAGCATTCCATTGAATTGCATTATTCTAAAATAAACTCTAGTGTAATACAATATCATGGTATCACCGATTGCCTAGGGTGTGATTGTGATACTAGCTTCTGTGTCAATTATGCAATTATGTACCATCCAATCCTCTAAACACATAGACAAATAATATGGAGGAGAGTTACATTTTTTCCTACTAAGGGATGCCTACTTGAGGGCTAGTTTGAAATCTAGGTGGGAAATTTTATTAGTCTCTAAGACATACAAATGTGTTTCAACCAAATTTACTTGACTAAGAACCAGCAAAGTTTCCTCCAGAGCTTTAGCCCCTTTTGCAATACTTCCTCCAAAGATATCCTTTAGTTTGGTCACCTTTTGAGCTAGTTCTTTGTAGACTTTCACCATGTCTTCTCTTTGTTTTCTAGTTATGGATGGATAATATATTTTTTTATAATCCTTTTTTTTAACAATGCAAACATAAGGTTCTCAGACCGCATCGTTTTACACTGAGTTCTAGATTTTGTTTTTCTAGGTGATCTCCTTATGAAGATAATACCTCTTTTGGCTCATCTTCTTTTGACTCTTATTTATCTTGCTCATATTCATACTTGATCTTTTCTATATATTTGATCTATTGAGCATGTACTGACAATATCTAATGACTAAATCCTACTTCTAGATTTAATAGATTCATTATGGAGCATTTTTTGGTTATGAAGAAATGACATGGATCCATTGTAATGGCTAAAAAATCATCTGATTGTTGCATTGACATTAAGTTAGAATGTGATTCATAGTATTGATTGGAGTCACCATTGTAATGACTATCCCTCACTAAGCCCTTAATCTTGACTAGATTGGGGTCTACTTCATGTTGTTTATCTCTAATGACATGAAAATATTCCTTGCCTACCCTCCTAATGTACATAAGTTGGCATTCTAAAAAAAGTCCCTCTTAAAGATATTCCTTATATGCAACTTCTATCCTTTATTGTTCCACCATATTAAATTCATATATCAAGAATTGAATCATAGGTCTAAACTCCTAAACTATTAAAGACTCTAAGGTATTGATAGTGGATATTTTTCTTATTAGAACTAGATCTATAGAGGGTGATATAGGTAGCCTATCTAATTATGAGGCAGGTGTTGCTGGGAATGGAACCTATGGCTTTGTTTGATGAACCTATGGGATATCTAATATGGTGGCCCTAGGTGGTAGCTTTCTAACTGAGATGAGCATGTTTTTTCCTTGATGACCACTTAAAATATTTGAGGAAATATTTTTCATTGAATTTTTTAATTAGAAGGTTTAGATTTAAACTCATAGCATGAATATAATAGATATAACCTTGGTCATGTGAAGGCTTTATCCCTTAAGGAATTAATTTCCAATTTTTTCTAAACTAGATATTGAAATCAATGATGCGCTCAATGGGATGCCTTTATATGGAGGAAAATGGAGAGAGTAACAAAAAGGGAACCCTTCGATCATAATTCTCTAATATGAAGGGTTCAGGCAGGTTTTCCTAGGTCCTTATACTATTGTCCTCCAAGGAGTGATATCATTACAAAACCTTACCTCAAAGTGAAAACACGAGAAGTCTAACCATAACATGTTCAAATGGAATATTTTATAAGGTGTCCAGAGCCACAACTTTTTAGCAATGTTCATAAGTAGTTTTTCCATTATCGTCATAAGAAGGAAAATCCTTTAGTGAAACTTGAGGAATCTCATGAAATTTTGAGATATTAAGGGGTGTGGCACTATTCCATGCTAGAAAAACTTGTCTTATCATGGCTTGGAAAACCTACACTATAATAATTTTGACACCATATTATTTGGTGAGCTTTCTAATATTACTACTAACTTATTCTGAGTTTTTTCACCAGTGGAGTTGTCATCCTTCCTAGTTCTTGAACTAACAAAGTCTCCAAGTGAATATACATTCTTTGCTTATGAGTCCAAGACTATTTACCAAAATCTTGAGTCCCTTAGATGATTGAAACAAAATCTATGAAATTTGACCCCACCAGACATGCCAAAAAACTTTTAGTCTAAAATTTATCTAGGTGGATGAATTGCATCCTCAAGACCTTGGCCAATATTGGAAGACCTAGAATAGCTTCTGGATCAACCTTTGGAGTAGGTCAATTCCTATGGTACTATATGAACTAACAAAAAGGGGGGTTGTAGACTAAATAAATAAATACATAGAGTTAAGAGCTAGAACTTAAAATGGATACTATTTAGCAACATCAAGATCCATAAGGTATGATAGTACCGCACTCTAAACTCAATCAAACTACCTAAAAAACTAGCTTTAATTCAATATTATAGAGCATTTAATAAATTATGCATATACATTATCAAGAATTCTAAAGACTGGATAAATAACAATCTAGGAAGAAATCCAAATAGTAAAACAAATTTAACAAAATACACCTTTCAGCCATATTTAACAAAAATGCTTAACAATAAAAATGGCATACATATATGTTCTATAATAATTTTTGAGAGAGGTCAAACAACAATTCAATTTTTTTTAGAGGTGCATAGTATAGTTGTCATATAGCTTATGCATTTGTAAAAGCTAAAGAGTTGACCCTTGAAGTGGATTACATTCATGGATATAATTTTACATTGCATTATGTTGGGCTTGGAATGATTATGTGGAGATTTTATACATGCTTGTTAGAGAGGGTGTAGAGAATAGGTGTTACTTTTAGCTCAGCTATGCTTAACCATTCTAAGCATGTTTTTTTGACATTTCTGGTCCAAATTTCTCTTGAGAAGTTGTCTTATGTGTTATGCCATTAGATTCTAAGCATCTTCTGATAGGTTTGCTCACCACTCCTTTCTAATATATTGAGCCAACTATGTTGGGATAGGTGTGTGATAGATAAAATTTTAGCCAAAGATTTTTGGTAATGATGATGCTAGGTGGTTGGTTGGCACATAGGAATTCCACTAAGTAGGACAAATTTAGGAGTTTTTTAGAATATAGAGTAGTGTGTGACAAGCTTCCTCTATTCCAAACTCTATGCTTTAGTTGAATTTCAAGTTTGACAACTATTTCTTAATGTTAGATGTTTTGGCTTTGTTAATGGCATTATCTACTTCAATAGTCTAGCCCTTATCCAACACTTAACCAAATTCTAAATTTTCCTTCCTAGATGTTAGACTTTTATGCTCACTTTGATTATGTCATCATCCTAAAAGTATGACCACCTTTCACACTTAGTCGCTTTTGCAATGTGCGTTGTCGAGTGTTGAAAATGATCCTGGTTCAAAATTAGTTGCCTTATGTCAGGCTTGATGCCTTAGAAAATTTTTGGCTCTAAACTTAGCCTTCCTCTATATTGGACTTTTTATGCAGATTATGATGACATCATCTCCTAAAAATTATGGCTAGCTTCTAAACTAAAGCCACAATTTTGATCTAGTAAAGGGTACCTTGATGTTAGATGTTGAAACTTCATTTGTTTTGGATGATGTCAGCTCCTTCATTAGGCCAAGATTTGTTCGGACACAGTTAAATTTTCACTCTAACTCATTAGGTGCTAGACTTTTTAGATCCCTTTGATGATGTCAACACCTTAAAAAAATTGGCCACCTTTCATACTCGAAAAAAATTTGAGCCCAATGTTGCAAAAAATACTAAACTCTACTACCTTAGTCGATCTTGAGATTGATTTGTACTACATGTTATTTTTGTGTTATTTCTATGCTTTATTTGGTTCCTTATAAAGTTAGGTCCCTTACTTCTACATGTCATATTTTAATGCCTTAGTCAAATTTCAACTCTTGCACTTCTACTCATTGCTCGACTACCTACCTTAGCCAAATTCTTATATCCAACTAGGTACTCTTGGGTCTTAAGTTGATCTACAATATTTCAGCCTATCTTTTACCTTTTCTTCATAGTTGAATCTAATTATATGTTCAACTTGTGCTCAAAGGATGCTTTGATTGTAACTATTGTGCCAATGCCTTAGCAAACTATCAATAAATCTTGAACTAAATCATAATCCAGCTTATTTACAAGAATTTGTGTATGTGGATAGTGAAATATACCTACACTACTCTCTACCCCAATCACCATACTTGTGTTGGAGTCTAACTCATGGAATCCCTAGTTGCATACTCTTCCCTAGCCTGTGCCTTGTCTCATGTTGCCCTATTGGATATTTGAAGTAATATTTATCTCAAAATCTATATTTTTTATGATGACCATGATCATAAATTTTTATAAAGATCATCAGTTGGGACCCAGATCACCCCTTAATAGGACCATGATCACCCATTTTTTCATGCTACAAATATCACCACTTTTACTCATGGTTTTCGCTTTTAGTTGGGATCATCTTATTTTTGTATTTGGTCATGATCGTTGGTTTTGACCACGATCACCACTTTTAAAAAAGTTGTAATCCTAGTTGATATTATTTTGCATACCTTTTGAAGTACTTCTAGGTTGCTTTTGGTTTTCCCAATAGTACCCCATCACCTATGTGATGTGGATGTCATGATGGTGCTTTTTATGTTGTCCCAGTAAGCCTAACTAAATGACTATTCACTTACCTTGTTTTCTTAGTTTTTATTAATTTTATTTTACAAATTGACAAAAATGTGAGAGCAAGTTAGGAGAACTATCTATCTAACATCACCCCATGTCTACTAACCATTAATTATTTCTACACTCAAATTAGGTATCATTCAATGGATATTTTGTAGATATATTCCTTTCAAGTAGCATGGGGCAAGCAAAAATTATTTATATTTAGGAGAAACATATAGAAGCACATACAAGTATATGGTATGTTTTCTTCGACTTTGGTATTTTGGCTATGTTTTTACATTTTTCTACTATTTATTTCAAAAAATTAATACTTTACATGGATAGGAAAATCAAAATAACAAGAATCAAGTTTTTATACCATAACATAGAATTTTGTATTATGTTGCTTTAGTTATTGTATGTTTCACTTTTTGTTTTCTCTAAAGACTCTTGATTGGATATCCCTTGTGGTGTCACATCTAGTCATTAGAGAGAGATAATATACATTTGTAGAAAGAGAACTAATGATTAACTTTATAAGTACTAGAGAGTCTCATCCTCCTATATATGGGATGGGGGTGGACCAACTTTATTAGTACTTTGGTAAGGTGACAATGATCCATATTGGTTGATGGTTTTGGTTCCCTTTCTTCATCCACTTGTTATAATTTTACCATTTTCTTTTTGTTTTTACTCGCTAACATTTTCAAATCTAAAGTAATGATATAGGTATGATTAAGGGACATTTTTAAACATGTCCCCCAAAGTGCATGTCCTCCTAAAAATCAACAATGCTAAGATCACTACTTTAAGTGGAAATCATGGATGTTGATTGATTTTAGAGTTTTTATGTATGGTCATAGTCCTAGCATGTTTTTATATCTAGGTTTAAGATGGTACACCATTTAGATTAATAGTTACATTATTATAGTTATGATAATTGTAATCTAGTTATCATACTCAAAATGGAAAGTTATCCTTTTCATATTTTTTTTTATTATGGTAGAAGGAAGGGGTTTTGAAAGGCTCCTCAAACCTTTTACACTTCCTTTCATAGATTAAACATTAAATTTCTAGAACTAAAATAAGAAAAGAGGAGATAAAACACCCAACTGAGGAGCCACACAGAAAGACTCTATCAACCAAGACTACCTAAAACATATTGCAAAAGATTCATCAGAAAATACCACTATAGAGCAAGATCCAAACATGAAGAGAACAGACTTATCAAAAAATTAGGTAAAGGTAAGATCCATCAAGTTTACAGGCCAACAACTCCATTTTATTTATAGATTGTGTAGCCTTTGGGACTATTATAGAATTCCTAGCCATTGGAATTGTTACGGAGTTTGTAGTCATTGGGTCTTTCAATTATTTTTCTTCTATAGGAGAGGTTCTTCCTCCTTCAAAGTGGTAAGATATCAAAATTAATTTTTGCACTTCAAGCTCCTGATATAATGTCTAGTTGTAACACATTCTATAGGTTCTTCATTTTCAAAAAATTGACTATCATAATTTGTTTCATAATTAGCTTCAAGAATACCATCTAAGGTGCTAATATTTTCCATGGAACTAACTAGAAGGTCTTCAATAACCATTTAGCTTTTATCAATGATCTGATTCGAATTCTCCTTTTAGGATTGAGTCTTCTATTCCTCACTTGATTCCTCCTAGATAATTGGCACATCTGAAGGATGTACTTCTTTATTTTGAATTGGGATGTTTGAAGGTTCGGTTTCATTCATGTGTAAGGTCTTCTCCTCCACCAAGGATAAATCATAGCATGATCAAATGAATAGGCATATCTTCTTTAGGTGGTCATATTGTTGATAGTCATAACATCTCAAGAAGAAATTTTTATATTCAATATTTTGGATCCATTCCCCTTTGCTTAAGGAGATAGTAATGGATTGAGACCAAGGAACTGAAACATCCATCCAAATAGCCAATCTTTATTTACTCATATTAATTTTACTAGACAAATTTTCCTTTGTTTGGGCATCGATATACCAGAATGAACCAATGGCATTACCAATTTTGGTGAATATCCTCTCCCCAAAACTTCATAAGGAGAGCATATAGATTCACCTAGACTAGGTAGCCATCAAATTCTTTTGTAAAGGGATTGAAACCAGGAATCCAAGGTCTTATATAGACATCCCTTTATCCAAAAAACAATTGTATCTATAATCAATTACCCTATATCTATCCACTAAATCATAAAAGGAAAGAAAAAAAATAAATTTTTGTGTAGTAGATTTACTTGGAATTTTGTACTTGTCCACCAATGTTTAATGTATACTTTGAGCTCCTCCAAACATGATCTTTTACCCCTTATTTTGTAGATAATTGTTTAGGCTTCATGATCACTCAAATCCAAACCAAATTCATCTTCTAAAATTCACTTCTTCAAATATAAATACCTCTTTCATTTTCTCATTTGCTCACCATACATCCACTTATCAATCATTTTATTGTTAATGTTGTTTTTAGATTACAAGTTACTACCTCTACTATTTTCACAACATATAACCTGCATACTCTCTTTCTATATCTTGTCCTTGTAGGTATGACCAAAGTCATTGAACATCAATTTTCTATCTTCCATGGGTAATGATGGGATGACCCACTAGGATTTGTAATTAAAAATTGAAGCTGCTACTCAAGGACTAGTTTCCAAGGCACTTTGAGTTCCCTACACCAATTCTAGGTGTGATTTCTCCTTTTATAGTGGTGAATTACAAGTATGATAGAATAAGCAAGAAGTCCTATTATGCTTATTTGTTACAATATTTGTAAATTTTCTAGACCTTGGTGCCCTAGGTTATTAACTAATTTATTTTTTGCAATAGGATTTAGTTTTGCTTATGCATTTATGGATGATATTTATGTACTAAGCTTTTGATTATTGTCCATTATATTTTTATTTTTTAGCTTTATTATTGCTTTATTGTCTTGGTTTAAGTATCTTGGAATATCTTGTAGTAATTTGTGTAATTATATGAGATATCCATTTTTCTTACAAATATTTAATATATAAATTTCATAGATATTGACCAAGATTTTCAAAGATTAAAAATTAGATCAAGTAAAAGTGGGTATTGAATATAAATGACCCCATAATGTTTCCTCCAAAATGTTTTTTCTCATCATCTTCCCTAGTTTAAAAATTAGAGATAAAAGAAGGGATGTTAGCCCATGATTTAGAGGAGAGATGCATTATATTAAATTCCATGGAGTAAGAAAATTTTTGTGGACATTGGGACTTTTAAAAGGCTTCCAATATAGATTAGTATTTTTGGGCTTCTGTATCAACACATCAATAAGAAGGTTTTAAAAATTACTGGCAATACTTTAGAAGAGTTCACCTAGAAGAGACCAACTACTAAGGAGTGAAGGCATGTTGTATACACCTGAGTATATGTTTCCATGGATACTTAAAAATATTTATCATAGTCCATTAGGATTAAATCTAAATTGAGATAATTAAATCAATAAGTGGATTAGGAAACCGTAGCATTTCGATGTTGCAAATATTATCAGACTAGACACATGAAAAGAGATTCAAAATTAAAAATGATCAGGAAATAGATGGAAATTTTTTGGATAGGATACAAACTTCAACATGAAGCAAGGAAATTATATCATAATAGAATCAAGGTCAAATCATGGATTTTCCCAATAATTTGGTAAATAAATTTCCTCTACATCATCAACTAGTGATTTACAATTTACTCAAACAAAAAATTAGGAGAAAAATGGATAAAGGATGAGGAATTAGAATACATAATTTCAAATCTATGAATTAAATGTATGAAGGAATATGAGAAGGAAAAATTCAAATAAAAGGAGGTAAAATAGGTCAAGTTTAATCTAACTAAAGCATCTTCATTTTCCTCTAATATAATATCCTCTCCTTACAATAAAAATAAAACTAGTATAAACTCATCTATTGCACTTTAGGGTTTCAAGACTAGCATAATAAATATATTTCTTTGGAGGATATCCATAGAAATTTAGGGTTTCTATAGTAGCATAAGAAATTAATTGATATGGAGGATCGTCCTTATACTTTAGGATTTCCATAGCAACACAAAGAAGAAAGTGCTTGTGAGGCTATTCATTTTAAATTCACTACGGCAACATAAATTATAATAACATAAGTCTCAAAATGAATGGTATGGAAAAATTAAATATATTTATGAAGATGAAAGGTTTGATGGGAATAAAAAAATGAGAGGAAAGCCTTCAAATCAAGAACAAAGAGAAAAGTAAATTCAAGAGATCAATTTGGGAAGCCAAAATTAACTATCATATATGTTAACAAGAAGTGGGATGAAACACACATAAAAATAATAAGTGATGATGAAAACGGTTCTCTGGAATATTAGGGGTATGAATAAGATACCTAAAAAAAGCATTACTAAGAAAATGATAGGTCTTGATTGTCCTTATTTGATTTTAATACAAGAAATAATATCAAGTAGTTGGGAATATAAGGATGTATTCAAATTAAATTGGAATATGAAGGATTATCTAGCAATTTCTTCTATAGGATTTTCTAGAGGTATTGCAATAATATTGCACAAACGTAAATGGAATGGATAATTTATGGAAGTAAAAATAATTGGATTGTTGATATATATTATAGGAAATAAGAAAATATCAAACATGGGTTATAAATGTATATGTTCCAACTATAGTTACTCCTCATGAAACAGTTTTAAGAACCTTAACATATTTTTGTCAAAAAAAATGATTAAGAAATTGTATCTACAAATTCTTAGGGAGGACTTCAATACAATTCTATATCCTTCAAAAAATAAGAGTGGTATTCCTAGATGGTCTAAATCAATGTAGGATTTTGCTTCATTTATCAATTTTAATGGCCTTTGGATGTCATTCTTCGAAGTTTTCAATAGGCATGAGTGTAGTACATTAGTACTACCTTTGCAATCTTTCTAATTTTAGATAAATATGTAGCAGCAAAGGTCATATGGTAGAAAACACCCCAAAAAGTCTAAAATTTGGCTAAGTATAAACAAGGACTGATTCACTTGCAAAATTTTACTAGCAAGCTCAAAAGATATATTTTATTGTTTAAGGGGATTGATTGGCTCAAAGAAGTGATTCACTTAATAGAATTATCCAAGTTGCTTGTAAAATGAGAGTGAATAACTTGTAGAATATGAGTGAATTGCTTGATAGACTTGAGAAAATCACTCAAATAATCATAGAAATGAAAATTTATGCAAATATTGAGGTAAATATCTTTAAAATAATTTTTTTTTATGTAGTTATGTATTAAATAATTTTTGGAAGCCTTTAATCCTATCATAGGAATGTAACATTTGGATGAGCAATGTTTTTCTAAAGATTCCTCCAAATATTTTCTAAGCTTAGATTATATTCCTAATCAAACACTCCACATGGTTGCCAACCTAGTCCTAGTATATAAGTTGACTGGGAATATAATGCCTTATATAAATTTTATAAAATTGAACAAGGATTCTTTAAATGATCACTACATATTGTCTTCCATCAATAGAATATTATATAAGGTAGGAGGATCACAAATATTTTCACTCCTATAGGGCTTCTTTGAATATGATAATCTTTGGGTTAAATATGAAGACCAACGTAATATGGACTTCACCACCAAATGGGAAGCCTTTATTCTGCCAAATAATGTCATTTAGATTATAAAAAATAGGAGAAACCTTTTAAAGAGCAATGGATATGGATTTTATTGGAATCATAAGGTATATTGTTCTCATATACCTTGATGACCTAACAGTATTTTCTAAGATAAAAAATAAACATATTGACCATCTCAAGTTAGTAGGGAGTTTGGTATTTCTTTGAACCCTAAGAAGTCTATTTTCATGGTTCAAGAAGTAAAATTACTAGGTTATATAGTATCAAAAAGAAGGTTTAGCCATAGACTTCATCTAAATAAAAGCCATCCAAGACCTACCATTACCCACATTAACCAAATGGATCATGTCATTCCTAGGTTAAATCCAATTTGTAGCCAAGTTCATTACTAATTTTTCTCAAATGATTAGGCCTATAAAAAATATTTTAAAGAAGTATGACTCCCCAGATTATATTGAAAAATAAAAAAATATTCTTAAGAAGTCAAAGATACCATCACAAAAGTCCCTATCCTAATTAATATAAACTTCTCCAAATAATTTAGATTGTACGTGTTTAGTATCGATGAAAGAATTATCACTATCCTAACCCAAAAGAATGATCAAGATGAAGATCATCCAATATCCTTCATGAGCCAAACCCTTCATAACTACAAATATAAATACACCTTGATAGAGAAATATGTATTCACCATTATGAAGGATTTTAAAATTTTAGATAATACCTTTTACAAAGCAAGACCACTATTTTTGTAATACACCATGATGTCCATTTTATTGTATTACATGAAAAATTGGAAGAATATAGGGTTGTATGGATCAATAAGATGCAAGAATTCGATATTGATATCAAACCCACTAAGCTAATTAAGGAAAGAGGATTATGTAAATGGTTGGCAATGGTAGTTTTTGAAGAATGGATCTCTCTAATAGAAAATATAGATATCAATGAAAGGACTAGATAAATGGGAGATATGAAAAAATGCATCACTATAGGATATGGCCTTGAGAGATTGAAAACCAAATAGATAACTATGTTTACACAAAAGGTGAGACACTATTGATGGTTAGATAATGTCTTATTCAAAAAGGGATATGATGGTATTCTACTTTATTGTGTTGAAGAAAATAGATAAGGAGCCATAATCAAGTAGTATCATGATGAAGGATGACACTTCTCTACACCCACAATAGCCCACAAGATATTAAGGGTTAGATATTATTGGCCTACCATTTTCATTGATTGTTATTCGTGGGTCAAGGATTGTAATTCTTGCTCTATGTTTAGAGGAAGGAAAAAGGAAACTCTATTACCCTTAAATCCTATAATCATGACCTAAAAATTTCAATTATAAGGTCTTTATTTATTAGGAAAGATTAACCCACTATTAAGTACAAGTCATGGATTAATCCTCATCACTACAAATAAAATTATAAAATAGGTCAAGATAGTCTAGGCCAAAGTGGCTAATCAGGATATGGTGGTTCAATTGTTCATAGATATCATCACTAGGTTTGGATCTCCAACCACCATCATCATAGATAATACCACCTATTTCAAGGGGCTAAAGTAATGAAATTTGACCTTGAATATGGATTTATGATCAAAACATTATCTAATTTGTTAAGAGCTATTATCATCATAGTTTAGGTGGCATGTGAGTTAGAGTGGTTATAACTACCACTCACAAGGTTCATAGGTCATAATCAACTTAAAGGGTTGCTATCTTCATAAGGACCATGATTCCAAGTTAGTTTTTGTCCACATATGAACAATGGTTATGCCTTATTTGATAATATAATGTATTTAAATATCCTCTAATTATAATGCAAGATCATAAAATCTTCAAATGTCATCAGTGATATCAGAGTAGGTAAAAGGAAGAGTCATTTATCCTTCTAATACTCCTCTTATTTTGATCTAGAGAAGTCATAAATGCACTCTATTAAAAATATCTCAGGATTCATAACCCTATCAAGGACCAGTGAAGTTGAACCTCTAAACAATAGGTCTCAAGATTGATAATCCTATCAAAGACCAAGTCAGACACAAGAAGAATGGTCTTCCCAAATCGAAGAGAGACCATGAAGAAAAAGGAACTTCCAGTGAACTCAATCAGATCTTTATTAAGAGTTACATTTTGATAAGAAGCATACAACTCTATTAGACTTCTATGATATGAGTGATCTAATCATAAAGTTAATAGTTCATAGGTGATCCCATATTCTTTGCAATGAGCATGTGTCCCATGTAGTCAATATAGTTTAACAATCCTTAATAAACAAAAGGAACCTACTGATGTTTGATATTATTGCCCATGTGAATGTCAATATGAGGAATTATTGGGTATCAAATAGAAGCATGTGTCCATGTTAGCTTGAAGCATCCAAGCTTCTATAAAAATTCTACCATGAGGATATTATTCATTGGGAGGATGTATAGCACGACTATTGATTCTAGTCATCCATCTCTTCTACTCAAGATTTTTTCCTCCCAAAAAATGATTTAACCAAGACTACATCATGGTCACAAACAAATGCAACAACCATCAAAAGTAGATGTTACAATAAGCCACTCTTCCTTAGACATTTAGAAACATAGGTGATTCCATCAAGGATACCTTGTGCATCTAGAACACTATGAAGACCATGATATTCAAATTTATCATCTCGATTTAAACCAACTATGAAAAAATAAATCCATAAAGGTGTCAAACATAAGAAATACTTGAAAAATCATTAGCATTTCCATAAAAAACTTGGCATAGTGTTGAAGCATTTTGATCCTAAAAAGGTAGGTAAGGTCTATGAGACTATATACAAACATTGTAAAACTATGTAGGAGCATATATCTTCACTTTGAAGAAATCTAGGAAATACATGTCTTCAAACTTAGTAAATAATATAGGCTACTATCAAGACATTATGCTGCTAATCAAAAATTGAAATATTCTAGCAATCGAATTTGGATCACGACAAGTAAATTTGGCCTATGAGTGGCACTAAGGCATAAAATTAGTGATACTATATTTATATTGAAAAACTATCATAATCTCCATTAGAAAGCAAATATAAGCATGTCTTTAGTAATAGAGGCATATCAAGCATATCAATTCATTTAAAAGGATTAGTGAAGATTGGCTCAAGCACAAATAACTGTAAGACTAGACCAAATAATCTAGATATATCTTCTATAAAGATCAAAATCTAATTATCTGGTGATATTTGTCCATTCAATTACCTAGACATGGAGTAGTTAGAGTTGAATTCACCATTCTTGGTTGAATCTCAATCAAAATTAGAGGCAAGTCCATAATTTACTGGCATCGAGATGATGAGGTAGACTTGGCATGGCCCCAAGTAGAGGTAGTGGGTGAGGATGTAGATCAACCAGTGGCATATCCAGGGATATATGATGTAGGTACTACTGCAAAGTACAATGCATCGTGGGTGACATGGTTGTGGTAGGGAGATGGACCTATAGGTGGTCTAATTAGGGTAGCGGTGGATGAGGGAATTAGGAAGGATGAGGATGAACGACAATTGCATCATTGGATGGAGGGGAGTGGGGTGATGCCTTATATAAAGGTGATGAGCCACAAGATGATGGTGGGGATGGTGAGGATCCACAAGATTAGAATTCTACACTCATAGCATAGGTCCAAAGCTTGTAGAGGTAGTTGCTAGAGCAAGACACCACGGTAGCCTTGCTTTAGAGTCAATTGGACAAGGGAGGGTAGTAGTGGAGGTGTTTCTCTAAGGAGAAGAATGTATGGGAGGAGTTTTAGAGTTATCAAGATGTATTGGATGGGGTGACAATAGAGCAAGATGCTCTATGAACATAGATGATAGGGCTAATGGGAGAATGGGATGCTCTATAGGTACATATGGTAGGGTTGGTTTTTGGATAGGGGATAGGTGGATAGACCACGGGTGATGTGGTTAGGTTGTAGTTACTAGTGGTAGAGCTACAAGGGATGGTGGCTCGGTATTTTGCTTGTCGATGCTCAAATCGAGAGTATGTTTTTGACTTAGAGTATGAGGTAGAGTAGCTTGGAGGTAGACTACCTTCATGAGCTTCATCAGGGATATCGTATCAAAGTCGATGCAGTGACTTAGGGAAACCATCAGTTAGGCAACTAGTTTTGAGATTTGCAGCTACTCCCCAGAGATTAGAGGTAGTGGGTCAACTCAACCACATCGAGAGGAGGTCAAGGGTGGAGGTGATACCAGTGGTGTGGGACCAACCTAAATTTTTATATGTGTGTGCTTATCTTTTTGGAGTGTGAGGTTTGAGGACCCACTCTATTGTAGCCTGTAGGCATATTTGTACCAAATTTATCATACGTATATGTGTGTGTGTGTGTGTGTGTGTGTGTGTGTGTGTGTGTGTGTGTGTGTGATACAATATTATTTGGTCTATCATGTATTTATTGATGTGGATGCACTTGTGGATATATTTATGGATGCAATGCCTAATGTTTGGATGCATTTTGATATTTTTTTGTGATTATGAATTTGTGTAACTCATGTTATTGATTTAACAAATCTAATATGTATGCATAGACTTAGACTTGTATGAGATGTACTAATGATATGTGATGTGACTAATGTAAAATGTGAATGCATTTTTTAAATAATAAAACATAATGAATGAATCTAATATGCACTAACAAACTAATTGCAAGGACCAGAAAATTTACAAAAATTATCAATCCAAATGACAACCCTTTCATAAGATCAAGCATTTAGTTGTGAATAAAATGTGATATGATAACATGTGAATGATGGATGGGAGACAATAAGATGTTACAAGGAAACAACATGGTTTTCATAAGACTCAAACACCCTAGTTGACCAATCAAAATATGTATACTGACTGCACAAAATTCTAAAAATGTAGAAATCTACTAGGAAGATCAAGATATTCAATACCTTGTGTGTGCATGTGTTCATTAATGTGATAAATATATAAAGTTACCCCATTTCCAGGTCAAATATTGGAACCCATTTTTGTAATGAAGAACACCTAATGGTCATCATTATCCCGATTTTGGATGTAGTTGGACGAGACTACTAGGTAATACAAGCTACCAAAAGCTAGCTCATCTGCAAGCTGATATTGTTCTGTACAAAATATCGCTAATGTGACAAATATATCACCACGCGTAAGACTACCCCATTGCCAATATGAATTTTAGATCTCATTGCTATAATGGATATCATCCCATGGTTCTTGAATAATTAAGGATTCCAGGGATTTAAGCTCATTACCCCCTTCTTTTATTTTGATTTATTTGGAATACTTACTCGTTTTTTATGAGGAACAAGGGGATTTATTGTAGTGGTGAAAACCATTTTTTTAGGGATATTTTCTCATTTTTGTGGAAGAGCAAGGGATTTTATTGCTTTAGGTAGGAAGGATCTTGTCCTTTTTTCAATTCTCAGCATCTTAGACCATGCGCATAATAGGATGAGCAAGGGAAACCTTTCGCTTAAGGGGTAAGGACTATGTTGTAGTTTCATCCTTCCTTGTTCAAACTTGGATTTTAAAATGTGAATGTATGTTTGGGATTTTGATATATGCAAGGTATGATCAAAGCAAGACCCTACCTTAAAAAAAATCAAGATAGCTTTCTACAAAATTTAAAAAGAAAACTAGGAATGGTTGAATGATCGAAAACCCTAGTGAACATCCTATAGCAACATATTGGCTGTATTGAAAAACATAGTTACCCAAAAAGAGGAATGTAGATGGAAAGATATGTGGAATGTAGGGATTTTCCCTATGATATTTTGTAAAGTAAGAGGTGCGCATAAAATATTCAGTGGTCGTCTAAAAATAATTACAGATGGTCATTCGATATCTACCCTATCTTACGAGGACCCCTTAGTAAGCAAAATCTCAAAAGAAAAAGTGCAAATGATGATGATAGAAAATATTGATTAAGAAAGATGATAAATATATAGGTATGGTGCCAAACTTAGCATGCAAGAACAAAACTAATCCTAATTCTAATGCAATAAAATAACATGCCTAATGCAAGTAAGTAAATACAGTGATATGAAATGCATGGTGGAATGCAATGCAATGTTTTTGTGTTTTTGATGTTTTCAATGTTTTTGTTGTTTTATTGTTTTTTTTATTTTTTTTATGCATAGTGGTCATGCATAAAATGTTCATATGAGGAGAATATTGAGAGGTGTAGGTTTCTCAACACCCTCAAGAGAAGTTAAACGATAAGTCCCTGGCCCTATCTTCTATGTGATGATAAATGGGCCTAACCAGTTTATCACAAATTTGTCTCGCAAGTGCGGCGGCAAGTTGGAGTTTTTTATTCTCTTTAAGCACAATATCTCCAACTTTGATGTTCCTAAGGTGGACTTTCATAACATAAGTTTGTTTAAGGTGGTCTTGATAAACACAGAGGTGCTCGAGAGCATTAATGCATCATTCATCAAGAATGGTCAATTGGTCAAGGTGAGCTTGTCATGCAGTATCATCATTGATGAACTCTTATAATGATATGTGCAATGAAGAAATTTCTAATTCCAAGGAAATAATGGCCTCAGTGTCATATACCAGTGAAAATGGAGTTATCCAAGTAGGTGTCCAAATGCTAGTTCTATAAGCCCATAATTCTAGAGGCAGTTGAAGGTGTCAATCTTTGTGATTATATTTGATAGTCATTTTGAGAATGGTAATGATTGTTTTGTTTGATATTGTAAACAATAAAATCATGTTAATATAATTAGGAAACCAAAATCATTGGCTAATTGACATCATATGGCCCCCTTGGGCAACCCTCAAAGGTTACACAGTGGTCCTAACCACTCTTGGAAGGCTCTACCCAACTTTTGGGAGGTTTTGGGCCACATAGGCATGAACGTCCCACCCTAGGATGGCCATGGCCTTTGACTCCCAAAAAGTTAAATTTTGGATAAATGGCACCCAAAAACTACCATTTATCTCACCTATTTGAGCATGCAAACCTAAGGGTGCAAAATCCTTATGACATGTTGTAGAATGGAGGCCAAAAAGGGAGATTCTCTTCCCCTTCCAATGCATGCCAAGTTTTGGACAAATGGCGCCTCTTGCCCTGCATGTCCTTGCATGCCCATTTTGCCATAGGCTTCCTTTGGCTATAAAGTGGATCCATTTTCTATCCAAAATATAGAGAGGATTTTTGAGACATAGCAACAAAGTGCTACCAAGATTTTCCCTCACCCCTTTGTGCCTTTTCTCTCAAAATCTCTACCTAGCGAAGGAGGTTCTCGAGTGATTCAAGAGGTGCAATTTGTTTGCAAAACCAAACCAATTGAGTGAATTTCACCACAAAATTTTATTACAACACTATTTATAGGGTTTTTGACCAATTCATAGAGGAATTGGTGGCAAATAAGTAGCAAAACTAGTGGTCGTCCCACCCCAAGATGGTCCCCATTCTGTGATAGTCACCATTGTCCCCGTAAGGTATGGTGATATATTGAAGCATGATTTTTCTACTATTTTTAAATAGGCATATTCTAGGATAGTCTAATAACCTACTATCCAAATTTCATGTAATTTGGAGCTATAATGAGTGAGTTATTATATTTTTAGTATTTTGTAGGTCTACTTGGCCCATCTGAAGATGCACATGCATTTGTGGTCAATTTTACTAATATATTCACATGGGTTATCTCTAAATATTATTTTATATATGATTCACAATTTTGGTTTGATTTGGAGATGTTTAGGGTCATAAATTACTCATTTTGAGTTTTATAGGCTTCATAGGTACCCCGCAAATGCGACACAGATTCGGATGCAATTTCTATTCTATTTTAAATTATATCTTCTAAAAACCATATTTTATGAATGCCTCTAAAATTTAGAATCATTTGGAGTTTTTTAGATGGTCGCGTTGCATATTTACACTTTCTAGCCTTTCGTTGCATGTATTGCTTTTCATGTTTCACAATCCGCACTTGTTATTGACAAAATCTGGTTTCCTTGTATGTAGGTGCAGGTTCTATAGTGCATGAGGAAGGAGCATAGGCTCATAATATCAAAGAACAAATTGGAAACATCCTAGGCCCACCCACTTCAATTATGGGTACGAGGAAGGATGTTGGAAGTGCACAAATTTATTGAAAGGATTTGATCCTTGAGCACCCATTTTGTAACAAGTGTATCAATATAGAGCCCTCAAGGGGATATTTATGTAACCATGTTTTAATTTATCAAATTAAATAAAGAATAACTCCATTTCATGCATTTGTTTTGTCTTATCATGCTTACTTGAATGCTCCTTTTGTAATGCTTATTCAACACTAGTGATAGATGCATCTTGTTTAGCATTGTTAGGTGCACCGTTTTTTCCATACTTCATTGGTGATCATGGTGGGACCCTGTCCCTATTGATTTTGTTAAGGATTTAACCTTGTTTTTGTTTTCATTTTGTTGTAGGAACTGGTCGTTCTGGCTTAAAATGGCCTTTGGACTGCTAACCATCCCACCCAGGGATGGCCACACAACCATCCCACCCTGGGATGACCATCAAACTGGCCACCATCCCACCCTAGTATTATCACAAAATAGGAGCTTTTTTGCTCTAAATTCCAAAAACAACAAGCTTATAAGTCGTCGAGGTAAGTACCTAAACCCTTAATTTTCATTTATACTGTTCAAATTTGATTTTTCTTACTTCCCTTGTGTTAGGATCCTCAATCCTAACATTATTAGTTAGTATTATTTAGTATTTTTAATCATTTAATTATTATATTATTAACTTATAAAGTGAACCATCACAACCCTTCATAACGTGAACCATCACGTCTCTTCATACATGAACCATCATGTCTCTTCACCAACGTAGCTTTAGGGTAGATATATAAATTAGGTTGGCCATCCATATCAAATCATCCATGAATAATAAGAATAAGAATCATATATTCCAAGGAGGGAGCCCCCTATAGTGGCAAAGTGATTACAAGGGAGCCCCCTTTGAGTGGCTTGCGATTACATTTATATTAATTTGTTAATAATTTTATAGTAAGACCTTGGGGTCTTACCATTTGGTATCAGAGCCATGTGGGACCTAGTCATGTGGGAATTGCTCAAAGATCTTCATCAAATCACTTCTGTGCGTGAGTATCAAACTCGGTTTGAGGATATCACCAAACACAACACAAGATTGGATGAATCAATTCTCATCAATGGCTTCATTAGGGGATTAAAAGAGGAAATTAGAATGGAGGTGACAAGGTTCAATCCCTATACCATGATGCAGACCTATGGATTGGCAAAATTAGCTGAAGATAAAATTAATGCACAACAATGATTAGGGAAACCACTTATGGAAAAATTGTCGACCACTTACATAGCTCCCAAACCTATGCATAATGGAAGGTCACAAAGCACTTACACAACCCCCAAATATAACCAAACTTTACGAATTAAACATCTTAGCTTTGAGGAGATGAAGGAACGACGAGCAAAAGGACTCTGTGATAATTGTGATGAACAATTTGGACCCCATCATAAATGTGTTACACTAACATTGTATTTATTGAAGGAAGTTGATCCCTATCTCTCCATAGAGCAAGCAGATGAGGTAGTTGTGTCTGAAGCAACCAGTGCACCTACTCATAATAATGAAGACAATGAGGTCGATGTGCAAGAATTTATTGATGTACCAAGAAAGGATGAGGTATACATACCCAAAGTGATCAATGCTAGCCAAACATGCACTCTACAAGACCTACACATACCTTCCTCACCAATAGTGAGTTCTTGCCATATGACCAAACCTATTCGGAACCAATGCAGAGTGACTACACACTCCTTCTCCGTTGGCTCTACCAAGGAACCAAAAAAGGATATGAAATCATTACCATCACTTTTGATGCATCATTCTTAAGTATTTGAGGAACCCCAAGGGTTGCCCTCCCATCGTCATCATGATTTTCCTAAGGAAGATTCTACTATTGTTCTTGGCAACCCCCCGCTAATGCTTCATCCTTCTTGATATACCTGCCTATGAAAGGATGCCATTAAAAGAGTCCAAGAACTTACACAAATCCTTCTTGGAAAACAAAGGACAAAGATTCTCACTTTGAGCTTTGAGGACAAAGATCTTTTTAAGGAGGGTGGCATGTTAGGATCCTCAATCCTAACATTATTAGTTAGTATTAGTTAGTATTATTAATCATTTAATTATTATATTATTAACTTATAAAGTGAACCATCACAACTCTTCATAACGTGAACCATCACGTCTCTTCATACGTGAACCATCATGTCTCTTCACCAACGTAGCTTTAGGGTAGATATATATATTAGGTTGGCCATCCATATAAAATCATCCATGAATAATAAGAATAAGAATCATAGATTCCAAGGAGGGAGCCCCCTATAGTGGCAAAGTGATTACAAGGGAGCCCCCTTTGAGTGGCCTACGATTACATTTATATTAATTTGTTAATAATTTTATAGTAAGACCTTGGGGTCTTACCACCTTGTTTTCTTGGAAGGTAGAAATATAGGTTTCCTTTTTTCAAAATCACAAAAACAACAATAAAAAAAAAAAAAACTAAAACGAAATCAAGTAACAATGCACCTATATGACTTGATTGCTTGTAGACTACCTAATGGGTAGGTTATCATTTAGGATTTGCATTTTGTAGGTTGCTTTTTATCTAGATTTTCTAAAAGTAAAACATCCTTCTTCTTGCATTTAGGGTCATTGAGTGCTTCATTTTTTACTTTCTTTTAAAGCATAAAAGGAACCACACACACTTGCATGTATCACAATAACATTGGTAAGGTTGGATTTCATCACCAACCTCCAATTCAGATCGGTGATGTTGGATTTCACCTCCTTCCACCGGCTTGCCCACTCGACACCTTAGATAGAATAGGGCACTCTCTTAATATGGAATAGGTCACTAGTGTTCAAACTCCCTCCCACTATTGGAAATACTTGTCATTTTAGAGTGGAAGAGCTAGGTGAACCCTCCACTCATTGTGGGTTTTAAGCGATGTAACCTAGACACTTTTGGGAACCTCATGTTTAGCACTAGTGCTTCCTAGTCACCACTTTGGTTGAGTCCCCTCATTCTAATTCCAAAACACGAACAAGAAAGCAAGAGCAACAACAAATATAAACACACCAAACAACTTAGGGATTCACATCTAAAACTTAAAGGAGATAATCACATTGTTTGCTTGTGTGCTTATTTGATCATTTGATTGTGTGTTTCTAAGATTTAAAAGAGATAATCATATTGTCTACTTTGTGTGTTTCCCTATTGTTCAGATAATCAAAATAAGATCTTGATCTGGGGTCCAAACCCTAATTTTTCAAAATAAATAAATAAATTGCTACTTTTTTATTCTGCATCCAACAGATCAAGAATCATGTAAATCGGAGCTATAACAAAAAAATTATGTTGGTTTTATGATTACTCTATTTTTGAGTGATTTTAAAGCCAAAAATAGGGAAAAACTACACTAAAATAGTCATAAAAAGCCCTAGACAACCCCAAAAATTGCCAAATTTGTTTTATTGTCTTAGTTAGCCCCTTGTGCACCTCTCACAAAAATTTTGAGTCCTAACTCTTTATTTCTCAAAATTTCCTAAAATTTCCTAAAAGTAGGCATTTCTCCATGAGCCTCGGTCAGCCAAATATTTCAAAAATACAAATTTTGATCCAAAAGTGAAATTTTGGAGTCCTGGACCATTGTGATCAGCTCGTCGCACTGATCGTTTTGGTATATAGCACCCATAACCTTTTTTGGAAGTCAAAATTTTCTTTAGTGTGGGTTTCCTTCAAGGTTTGCCTAGTCAACACATCATGACAACCATGCATAGCCAAGCTCAATCACAAGCTAGCAAAGAAAAAAACTTTAGGAGAGACCTTGAGCATCACTATTATAGGTATGAGGATCTCACAATTCCTACATTGTACCCTGATAGTAGTTGCATTCGCTATTCTCCTGAGGATCTCCTCATTCCTACATGGTGCCCTAATAGTAGTCACCTTCACTATTCTCGTGAGGATCTCATCGTTATTGCACAATGCCCTAAAAACTATCATGAGGTCAACTCCTCACTCAGAGGACCTAACCACCAAGGTACCTATGCCAAGATAACAACAATGGGTTATCCATATGATCAAGTGGATTATTTGGTTAGCCAACACCAATTCCAAGCCCAAACCAGATATAATCAGCCTACCAAGGGGCCTAGTATGGAGTTCTACACTCCATCTATGTCATGGTCTTCACCACCTAGAACTCCCATCCAACAAGTGTTAGCAATCCAAAGTAGGCATGTGTAAATTTTGCATGCACCATAAGCCAATATGACCATAAGTGAGCTTCTACTATAGTCTTCCAAGCATTGGAAAACTTTCATGACGATCTTAGATTCCATCGAGGTACAACCTCATGACTCTGATGCTTTCACCAACTTTGTGGGACACATACAAAGACACAAGAATCCTGTTATATCATTTCAAAATCATGAGATCAAACCTATACCTACCAATTCACAAGATCCTACTTTGCACATCATCGTGAGTATCAATAGGCTCTCCTATAAGTGAGTATTGGTTGACACAGGTTCCTCAATAAACATTATTACCACAACTTCACTAAAACATCTCAACCTTCCATCCTTGCACATTGTACCATCCAATTTTACCTTGCAAGCATTCAATGATGATTTATCCTCCACTATGGGCAAGATAATCCTACTTGTTGAAGTTGTACAAAAGACTATGCCTACATTGTTCTACATATTGGAAGGTGCAAGACAGTACAACATACTGCTTGGAAGGCCATGGATAAGAGACATGGAATGTGTTCCATCTATAGTGCATCAATGCATCAAATACATTCATGAAGGCAAGGTCCATGTGTTCAATGCCAACCCAGACCCCTTCAAGTATTATAAACAAGTGGATCCTCCATAGGAGCCTACTATATTGTCCATGCACTTGGACACTAAACCCAATGACCTTATCCAAAGTCCAAATGCAACCCCATGATTACTCATAAAGCTACCTTCACCATTGCTAGTACCATCCTCTATTTCTTCAAGCAAGGGAGAGTTAGAAGAGCTAGTTGTAGAGGTTCCCATAACTATCATCAATACATCTATATAAGACCTTCCCACTCCTAAAAATAAGGAGAAACCCATAGTTGATATTGATTAAGTAGATCATATCATGCTTGAGGACACAATTCAATTGACCCACCCAAAAATCGATGAGTGTACAGTGATGAATGTTACATTTGTACCTATCATCGATTTTATCAAGGATCTAGGTCATCCTCCTACCAAGTCACCACCCCTTGATAGCATTTTTTATGCACCTCTTGAACATGGAGGCCAAACAGATCACCTTGGACAAGTTAATTACACCAAAGTGGGGGTAATCCAACTCCCATAGTTGAACACTTTGAGTTGGAACACGAGCATGAGCTAAATCAAGAACAAGAGCATGTGGATATACTCACTAGATCCAATCATCATGAAGCATCCATACCTACTCAGACATTAAGGACTTTTGATCCACCTCTACTCAATTATCTCCTGGCTCCCACACCCAATTCACCTTCACCACCTATCATTTGTCATTCGACTTCCTCAATAGTCATCCAATCATCACCTCCACTGTGTTCACAACATATCTTGGATAGGCTAGCCAATGTGGAGTTATAAGTAAGTCACCAACACACTGATTTACAATAGATCTTGAATTAACTCACAAGCATTGAGTTACAGTTGAGTCATCCAAAACCTCAACCCCCTGATTTTCAGGACCAACTCAATCAAGGGTAAAATCAGAAACGTCACCCTAAGCGACAATTTACACCCATTACTGAGCCCATGGATTCTCTATTTGAGCATCTTTGTGCAGCAAAAGCAGTTAATATACCTAAAATTTGACATGTCGATCCAAATGCACCAAAGCCCAAAGGATATCACGAAGACCTATACTGCAAGTACCATAGGATAAATGGGCATGATGTGTAAATGTTCCATAGGTTTAAACACCTGGTACAAGATATGTTTGACAAGAATGATATTCAAATAAACAATCAACAAATTGACATAGTTCAAGACCTGTTACTTACGTATGGAAGTCAAGAAGAGCAACCTAAACAGGTGATTGAGATGCATACAACCTTGGCACTTCATAAAGTGATTCAATCATGTTCACCTCATTTAAAGAATCACCCTCATACCTAGACTCCATTATCTAAGCCCATGTCAACCATTTTCACAACCTGCAAGAAAAAAAGACAATCATCTTGCTAGGCATACCCCTATTCAACCCAAATAGGCCCAAACCTAAACAATATAGGGAGGATTATTCTTACCTCTATCACTGAATGAGAGGGCATGACATTAGAAATTGTCATATTTTTAGATATGTGGTCCAAGCTATTATCAATAATGAAGCTTTATCCATGAATGGGGCACTCATTCTACCCCATTAAGACATGGGAATTACCCACAATTCCCCATCATAATAGGGTAGTCAGTCTCTATCTCTCCTCCTAGCCAAGTCAATAATATTGCATCAATCATAGTACATACTGGGGGTATCCAAGGTGTCACACCTTCCCCACTATTTACATAACAAGACATGAAGCTAACTGGGGATTCTAAAGGTATCGTACCTTCCTCGCTTCCTTTGATCACCACAAATGTTGGGGGTACACAAGGTATCACACCTTCTTCCTAAAATCACAAAGTAATCAAAGTTAAAAAAAGCTCCAAGGGTATCTCCAAACTACTTGGTCAACCCAAAATGCTCCTAGGTGGTCTACGACCATCTAGGTCACCCCAAAAAGCTCCAAGGGTATCTCTAAACCGCTTGGTCAACCCAAAATGTTCCTAGGTGGTCTAAGATTGTCTAGGTCACCCTAAAATTCTCCAAGGGTATCTCCAAACTTCTTGGTCAACCCAAAACACTCCTAGGTGGTCTAGACCATCTAGATCACCCCAAGAAGCTCCAAGGGTGTCTCCAAACTGCTTTGTCAACCCAAAATGCTCCTAGATGGTCTACGACTATCTAGGTCGCCCTAAAATACTCCAAGGGTATCTCCAAACCACTTGGTCAACCCAACATGCTCCTAGGTGATCTACGATCGTCTAGGTCACCCTAAAATGCTCCACAGGTATCTCCAAACTGCTTGGTCAACCCAAAATGCTCCTATGCAATCGACGACCACCTAAGTCACCCTAAAATGCTCCAAGGGTGTCTCCAAATTGTTTGGTCAACCCAACACACTCCTAGGTAATCTATGATCGTCTAGGTCACCCTAAAATGCCCCAAAGACATCTATAAGCCCTTTGGTCACCCAAAAAGCTCCAATGGCATTTAATAAGCCCATTGGTCAAATGTATATACATATATATCAATAAAAATTCAAAAACATCATTAAATCAATAAAAATACAAAAATATTGCATTGCATTGTATTTCATATCACTGCATTATCCAATCGATTGCATTAGGCATACTCATCACTGCACTTTGTATCTTAGAGTTGCTCATACGTTTCTAGCACCAAGACTTTACATTAGTCATTATTCAAAATCAATTTTTTCCAAGTCATCATTCACATCATTCCATATTACACTTAGCATTTCCATCTATATTTCCATCCTTTCATAGTTCTGTATGTTCCCCTTCACCTAGTCATTTGTTCTAGAATATTTTTAGGGTTTTGGTCACTCAATCCTCTCTAGTTTTCTTTTCAAATTTTATAGAAAGCTATTCATTATTTTTATAAGGTAGAGTCTTGCTTTGATTGTACCTTGCATATGTCAAAATCCCAACACATCTTTCACATTAAATCCTAGTTTTGCACAATGAAATATGAAACCTACGAAGTGGTCTAGGTTACCTTAAGTGAAAAATTTTACCTTGCTCATCCCCCTATGGGAATGGTTCAAAAATGCTAAGAATTGACAAAAGAACTAGCTCCTCCCTACCCAATTTCCCAAAATAAACAGTGGTTTTCACCACTATTAATAAGCAAATTCTCTAAAACAAGCAAAAATTCAAAAGCAAAATAAATAGTGATTTTTGTCACTAAACAAATTCCTTGCTCAAAAAAATTACTACTCCCTTCTTTTCAATTTCAGTACTTCCTTCTTTTATTTTATTTGATTTGGGATACTTGATCATACATAGTGATGAAAATCACTGCTTATTTTGTATTTTATTTTTTTTTAGCAAGGGATTTGTTTAGTGATGAAAATCACTATTTATTTTGCTTTTTATTTTTTGCTTGTTTTGGGGAATTTGCTTATTGATAGTGGTGAAAACCATTATTTATTTTGGGGAATTAAGTAGGGAGAAGCTTGTCCTTTTGTCAATTCTTAGCATTTGACAAACCATGAGGTTATCCTCATTACAGGTTAGGTGGCATCAAGCCTGCATAGAAATGACAGTATCCTTACGCATGATGATATGTCTGTCACATTAGCATCTTGCATGTGTACAGACCAATTTTTGCATGCGGATGAGCTAGCTTTTGGTAGCTTGTACTACCTAGTGGTCTAATCCAACTACGTAAAAAACCCAGGGTTGTGCTACTCATAGGATGATCTTCAATACAAATGGTCTGCATCAATCCTATTTGGTATTGGGGTAATCTTATGCATCTCACAACAATGAAATCACTTGCACACACAGGGATATTGAGTATCTTGGTCATCCTAGCAGCTTCATACCTTGTCAAAAAGTCTTGCATGGTTAGTATATAACTTTTGATCAGTTAACTAGAGTGTTTGAGTCTCATGAAAACCCCAAATAAATCTTATAACATCCTATTATTCATTCCATTTTATCACATGTATGTCAGTTTACATTTTCAAAAATCCATCACATAGTCTCATGCCAACATTACACACGAATCAACGAATTGTATATATTCTATGGTGCTAACATAATGTGTCAACTAGTATCCACATTTCATCATATAGTTCAATAACCCATCCATTTCATTATGCATCCACACATATAGACATAATCAAATATATTATATTACAAAAACATAGGCATACATGACAAGCATCCATCACAATATCAAGCAAATAAATACATTGCATACATCTCATAAAGCAATAAGGAAACACATGATGATAAAAAAAAAGCTCATATATATTTGTATATATGTATGGGGTAAAAAGATACCTCATAATCCTCAAACTTCCTGTAGGCTATAATAAAGTGAGTCCTCAGACCTCACACCCCCAAAACAACACAAAAATCAAAGAAAAGGGCCTAAAACCTGCCAAAAACAAGTCAAATCTGATGGAATTCACTCAGGATAAAGATGAACCCAAATTGCTCATGAAGAAATGGAAAATTTATTATTCCAATCCCTAAGAAGGCCATTGTGGTCGGACCGCCCCATGGGAATGAGGTTTTTAGCTCCTTACTTCCATGAAGTATCAAAAAAATCACCAAAATCCTCTCAAAAATGCTCCATTTTTCAATGGTTAAAACTGAAGGAAACCCTAACAAAGTCATATGGGTCAAGCAACTCATTGTTTTTATCACTGGTCATTCCCTCATTGACTCATCACTTGAGGGGGTAGTCATACTTAACAAATTCATAATCAAAATCAACAATCAAACACTCAATCATGCAAATTGCATTCGTTCAACGAATCATTGACAAAGACAATCACGTCCCTGCTTGGGTCATCAAACAAGCAAAATTTGCAATTAAACAAATGTTTGGCATTAAATAATCATGAAGAATTTAGGCTTCACTACTTCATGAATGAAAAATGTCCAAGATCAAGTAAACCTTATTGGAGAGGTTGTACTTGAAGTAATTTCCTTAGCTCGTTAGAAGCAAGGATTCAAGAACGCTTGCTCTTTCCATGACTAGGGCATCAAAATTCTATTAGGTTATATAACATTTTAGTCATCTATTTTTGCTCAGCACTATGTGACACATAATGCATCTCAAAAAGGGGCATATGTAGACACTAAAATCCGATTAGGTGATCGAAAGCATTGGCTAATTGACATCATAGGGCCCCCTTGGGCAACCCTTAAAGGTTACACAATGGTCCTAACCACTCTTGGAAGGCTCTACCCCACTTTTGGGAGGTTTTGGGCCACATAGGCATTACCATCCCACCCAAGGATGATCATAGTTTATTAACCGTCCCACCCAGGGATGGTCGCAAGCGGTCGTCCCTAGGTGGGATGGCCATGGTCTTTGACTCCAAAATTCAAATTTTGGACAAATGGCACCCAAAACCTGCCATTTATCCTACCTATTTGAGCATGTAGACTTGAGGGTGCATAATCCTTATGACATGTTGTAGAATGGAGGCCAAAAAAAGAGATTATCTTCCCCTTCCAATGCATGCAAAGTTTTGGACAAATGATGCCTCTTGCCCTGCATGTCCCTACATACCCATTTGGCCATAGGCTTCCTTTGACTACAAGTGGATCCATTTTCCACCCAAAATTAGAAAGGAATTTTGAGACATAGCAACGAAGTGCTGCCAAGATTTCCCCTCACCCCTTTGTGCCTTTTCTCTCAAAATCTCTACATAGTGAAGGAGGTTCACGAGTGATTCAAGAGGTGCAATTTGTTTGCAAAACCAAACCAATTGAGTGAATTTCACCACAAAATTTTATTACAACACTATTGAGAGGGTTTTTGACCAATTCACAGAGGAATTGGTGGCAAATAAGTAGCAAAACTGGTGGTCGTCCCACCCTAGGACGGTCCCCATTCTATGACAGTCACCACCATACTTGTAAGGTATGGTGATATATTGAAGTATTATTTTTCTACTATTTTTAAATAGGTATATTCTAGGATGGTCTAAGAACCTACTATCCAAATTTCATGCAATTTGGAGCTATATTGAGTGAGTTATTGCATTTTTAGTATTTTGTAGGTCTACTTGGCCCATCTGAAGGTGCACATGAATTTGTGATCAATTTTTCTAATATATTCACATGGGTTCTCTCTAAATATGATTTTATATAATCTACCCAAGTTTGGTTTGATTTGGAGATTTTTAGAGCCATAAATTTCTCATTTTGGGTTTTTATAGTCTTCATAGGTACCCTGTGAATGTGACACAGATTCGGATGCAATTTCTATTCTATTTTCAATTATATCTTTCCAAAATCATATTTTATGCATGCCTCTAAAATTTAGAATCATTTGGAGTTGTTTTAGATGGTTGCATTGCATATTTACACTTTCTAGCCTTTCATTGCATGTATTGCTTTTGCATGTTTCACAATCCATACTTGCTATTGATAAAATCTGGTTTTCTTGTGTGTAGGTGCAAGTTCTACAATGCATGAGGAAGGATCATAGGATCATAAGATCAAAGAACAAATCAACAGCATCGTAATTCCGCCCACTTCAATTGTGGGTACGAGGAAGGACATTGGAAATGCACCAGAGTTATTGAAAGGGTTTGATCCTTGGATACCCATTTTGTAACAAGGGTATCAATCTAGAGCTCTCAAGGGGACATTTATGTAACCATGTTTTGATTTATCAAATTAAATAAATAATAACTCCATTTCATGTATTTTTTTGTCTTATCATGCTTACTTGAATGCTCCTTTTGTAATGCTTATTCAACACTAGCGATAGATGCATCTTGTTTAGCATTATTAGGTGCATCGTTTTTCCCATACTTCATATGCCTCTACTTGACCATTAGCTTGTGGATAATAGGGCATAGAATATTTGTGTTGAATGTTATACTTGGTAGTTAAAGCTTGCACGTAGTTGTTCTTAAATGGAGGCCCATTATCTAATATGATCTTGGATGGAATACTAAAACGACATATGATATTATGAAGTATGAACTCCACAAAGCAAGGTCCAATCATAGTGGTAAGAGGGGTGGCTTCCACCCACTTGGTGAAATACTCTGTGGTTGTTAAGATAAATGTGTGATAGCCAAAATATGGGGGTGAGATTTTCCCAATTAAATCAAAGTCCCATTGCAAAAAAGGCCATACCAAATGAATCGATTATAAGGCTTGAAAAATTACGTGTAAAATATTAGCATGGTGCTAACAATTAAAGCACTTCTTAACATAAGAGCAACAATATTTCTCCATTGTAGACCAATAATAACTCATTTTAAGGATGCGCTTAGCAATGGCCATGCCACTGAAATAGCCATCGCAAGTACCATCGTGAGCTTACAAAATTGCCCAAGCAGATTCATGGGGTTCTAGAAAATTAAAGAGAAGACCATCATAGATTTGACGATACAGTATGTTTCCTAATAATACATTTTATCACTTTTTGTTTGAATGTTCATTTTAGGATATGCTACAATACCAAAGGGATATTACCAAGTTTTAGGAAATCTTTCGGTTGGGATAACCAATATTGATATTGTTGGATCTCGACTGAATGAACTACTTGTTCCTTTTGAGATTCTTCCTGCATGAATGCAGATTGGGAGAGAATTTTAAGATAAATAATTATGTTGTTATCAAAAGGATTATTCGAGATCAAATACCCCCAAGAAGCATGTTTCAAAAATTGCGTATGTGAGAGAACCATTCTTGGTACAGTTTAATTTGAATCATGTGGATAGCTTCCTCATATTTTGAAGCCTCATGCAAAATAATTGATTGTGAAAGCGTTTTGACATGAATAGTTCTTATATCATATGAAGGGTTCTATGGAATTAAGAATCCCAAGGAAGCCATTATATTTACAAAATGATTAGATGAATGAGGGACTGCCTTGATGTTGTACCATTCCAATTTAATTGGTAGTCTATCCACAAGTGCTTTATATGATTTCAAGATTGGATACTTGCACTAGTAAATTTCTTTGACTTGGTTAACAACGAGCAAAGAATCACTAAAGATATTGAGCTTTTTTATTTTCATGGTGATAGTTGCTTGAAGATCCAAAAGGAGGTCCTCGTATTCAGCATTATTGTTGGTGCATGAGAAATCAAGTTTAAATGAAAGGGGCATAAGAGACCCTTGTGGTATGAAAAACATGATTTCTACACCACTCCCTTTCTCACACTTGGAACCATCAAATAACATAGTCATATCAGCTTTATTTTTAGGTTCCTCAGGTTCTAACAAGTCCAATAATGTAAAAACTACATCATCGAGCAACTCGATGGTAAGAGGATTATCTTCTTGGACAGGAGCTTTGCTAGTCGATCAACAATGACTTGATATTTAATGGATTTTTGACTTATGAATTTAATTTAAAATTCTATCAATAACATGATCCACTTTACGATACGATTATTATGGTACGTGCAACTCATCATGTGTCGTAAAGGGTTTTCCTTAGATACAATATGCATTGTTTGATTTAGTATGTAATGGCATAGCTTCTTGGTGGTGAATACCACTGCTAAGCAAAGCTTCTCACTGTATGCATACTTGATATCATAGCTAACTAGGGTGCAACTGATGTGATAGATAGCTTGTTCCTTATTTACCTCATTATTTTGGGTCAACATGATCCGCAAGGCAAAGTCGATAGCTGATATGTATAACAGGAATGGCACACATGGTTGAGATAGAGCTAATATTGGATGTGACACCAAGTATTTTTTGATCTCATAAAAGGTCTTTTTACACTCATCATCCCAATTTAATGAGACCCCCTTTTGTAACAGATGATTCATTAGTCGACATTTATTCGAAAGTTATGCTATGAAGTGTCAGATAGATGTGATATTCCTTTGTAAGCTATGAAGTTGCTTAAGGTTTGTAGAGGGAAGCATTTTGAATATTACCTTGACTTTGGTAGGATTTACTTCAATTCCTCACTTTGAGACTAAAAAACTTAAAATTTTTGCATGTGACTTCAAAAAAACACTTTTTAGGATTAAGTCTAACATTATGCTCGATTAAACAATCGAATATCTTTCGTAGAACAGTGATGTTCTCATGATGCAATAGATATTTATCTAGTAAATTATCCATGTAATCCTCTAATATTTTGTGCATGTAGTCATGAAATATGTATGTCATGGCCCATTGATATGTTGCACCAGCATTTTTGATATCAAATGACATGACTTTGTAACAAAAAATCCTCCAAGGCATGGTAAAGGTTGTCTTGGGTTGATAGGATTGACCCAGATTTGATTGTAGTCTAAGAAACCATCCATGAGGGATAACATTTCATGACCTGTAGTTGCATCGACTAGAGCATCAATGTTCAAGAGGGGAAATTCATCCTTAGGAGTTGCTTTGTTAAGATCTCAAAAATCTATGCATATGCGAATCCTCCCATTGGGTTTTCCTACGGGTACCATGTTGGAAACCCAATCAAGATAATCGATAGGTTGAATGAACCCTGCATATAACAATTTTTGCAATTCATATTTAACCATTAAGGCTATTATTGGATGTATTTTGCAAAGCTTTTGCTTGATCGGTTTGATTTTTGGATCTAGCGTAAGGTTGTGCATGACCAAATTTAGGTTGAGATTCAACATGTCTTTGTAGGTCCAAGCAAAGGCTATCTGCTTCTCTATTATAAGAGTTGTAATATCATCTTGTTCTTATGGGGAAAAATTATGTCCCAAATTGATATTATGAGGAACTTCAAGATCAGTGTCGATATTCACATCAATTGTGTCTTCAGCTGACATGTGGGATCCCACCTTGAGTTGATGAGGTGTAGGGATAAAATGAATGTTCTTAGTTGGATAAGAAGAATCGATCATGTCATTAGGTTCGATCTTAGCTTGACAAACATCTTTAGATGACCCCTAGAAGAAATGAAATGACTATAATATTTCTTCATAAGGGAAGAACTTCGAGGGTGATGGTGGAAATACGGTGTGATCAAAATCAATGGCCTCATGGTTGAGATGCAAATGTTTTGAAGGGTCACTGGGATTATGGAGTGGTGTGGTCAAATAAATGGAAACCATATTGATGGATGGTGGATGGTTTCCATTCATGGGTGGGAAGATCCTATCAAATATGGATGGCCTTAGGTGCATAAGAGGTGGCTAAAATGGAGGTGGAATGATTTGATGAGGCCTAGATGGAATAGCAACAACTGGATATTTAGGTGGAAGAAGTTCTCACAAAATGGGTATCCTCCTAGAAAATAAATAAAGGTAGAATTTTTCAAGATCATTGAGGGGATTGATAGCAGTTGATTCATCCTTTGAGATATCTGAAGTAATAGATATTGTGTCAGACTCATGGTAAGATGAATCAATAGACATGTCATCATGATCCTGATTGAATTCATCATCCTCTTCTACACAGTCATTCTCAAAGTTATTGGATAGGCCAAAATATTCTTACTCGTTGGTCTCTTCTTCTTCATAAGAGACCCAACCACTAGTATGTTCTCAATTAGAGGATGAAAGAGGGTCCATGTGAACCTGATCACTAAGCCACTAAATGTAGCTAGGATCGAGATATGCTAAACTTGTCTCATCCTTGTCTTCTTCAAATGCCTCACTGGAAGAGTTAGAGGGCTCAATGAAAACCATTATGTTGGTAATATATACCCCAGTAGATGAATGTAGCCTAGATCAGCATAGTCATTATTATCAATATCATCCTCAAAGTCTATGGTAAGGCGTTGGAGTGAGTCTGCAAGGAGCTCATCTGGCATAGGCACGAAATACCCTAAGCTAAACCTATTTGTAGGTAACTAGTATTATGGTTGGTAAGGGGTTCAAAGACCTTTTTTGTACTGACCAAGACTATTTTTGTGCCAATGGCAACAGTAGAAGTAACATAGGGTAAAATTCAGGTTTGACAGATAACCGACATTCTCTAAAAATAGATCATCATCATCGTCCACCATAGGGGACGAACTTGTAGACTCATCAAAAATCCTATAGATAAAGTTCATTTGGTTTGGGGGTACCCCCAAGGGCACAATGGTACCAATGGGCAGTGATGGCAAGCAAGGCCTGCCCGTGTCCTATACTAACTCGATGAGCAGGCTGAATGTGGCATTTTGCATGAGATTCTCAACTAGTCCAAGATTAGTCAAATAAACCATGACTTGCATTGGGGTGGATGAGGATGATGGAGGTGTGGCTTGAGATGGCTCATCCATAGAAAGAGATGATTTTTACTTTTCCATAGGAGTTGGAATATCTACTACAAAAATGGTGGAAATGGATGATGGAATTTCATCTATTGGCACCTTTGACATCTTCTTACTCGAAGGATATGATGATGAAGAAGGGATATCAAAAGAAACCAATGATGAGGGTGGATATGGAGGAGGTGGTGATGGTTTAGTGGATGATTGTGGTGATGGAGCTAGACTTTTATAGGGTCATTTGGTTGAATGTCTAGATGGGTATATGGCAAGGTAGACTCTTGCAGATGATGGACCACATTGCAGTACTTGAAGGGCTCAAGGTCTGCATGAACTACATGAACCTCCCCTTTATGGATGTACTTAAGGCACTGGTGCAATATGGATGGGATGCACTTCATATATTTGATCCAAGGTATTCTAAGTAATATGTTATACTACATTACACCCTCCAAGACATGGCACAACATGGGAATAGTCTTTAGTCCAAATTGAATAGGGAGGACTATTGTATCGATGGTAGAGCAAAAAGCATCATTAAATATTTTAAGGATGAATGTAGATGCTACATTATGTGATGTTGGAAGACTGAGATGATGTAGTGCAACATTTATAATGATATTTATGGAGTCTGTATCAATGAAGACTCGCTTGTAAAGAATCCAATTTACACTAGCAATAATGTGTAGTGGAGGATCATTTACATCAGTAGGAATTGGCTTGATCTCATGGTCATGAAATGTGATAACAAGCTCATTGTAATGTTGAACGTGCCCCAAAAAATTGATAAAAGAGTTGAGATCTTGGATTTGCAATTCAATTAATTAAATAAAATCCATTAGAGCTTCTCTATGTGGTGGCGATTATTGTATCAACTCATAAATGGAGATTCTTGTTGATGTTTTTCATGGACTTGGGTGAGGCTACTTCTGATTGTCACCCCAAGCGAGGTGGAGGACCTTGGATAGGGTTTGGTTACGATAAATGTTGTGATGTGGAAGGACCATTGGTTAGAGCTACAGGTTATGCAGCTTGATTAGGATACCTCTAGTTCCTTGTCATGATATTAATCATCCCACCAAACCTTTGATTGGGTGGGGTTGTATGGATTTTATTAACCTATCTTGGTTGATCTACCTGAACCTCATGGGTGGGTAGTGGATCCTTGAATATACCCATTTGTTGATTATTAGCAGTGAGAGGATTGTCGATTTGAAGTTCATTCTTCTCAATCATATCATGTACTATGTTTTTAAATGTATAACATGACTGAGTATCATGACCATTTTTCGATGATAAAAATAGTACAGGTCCTCTTGATACCACTTAGGCTTTGGTCGATTACGATCCTAGGGGTCAATCTTTAGTATAGTGATGGTCTTTGCCTCGCATAGTTGATTAAAAAGTGATGTCAAAGATTCAGGCAATGACATTTAATGGTTAGGCTAGCAGCGTGATTGATTTTGCACCTGATTCTGCTAATATTGGTGTTACTATGCAGAAGAAGGTTGGGCCTCATAATTGGTTTGTTGATGTGGAGTTTGCTTTACAGATCCTGGAACACTCAAGATAACTTGATTAATTGAAGATAACTTTTGTTATGTATGGTTGCATTTTGGGTTCTTGTTCCACTCCTTACAAATTTTGATCTACCCCTCTTGAACCTTAATCTCTTCTATGACCTTTGTCTGACCTAGGGCTTCCTTGAATTTTTGATATTGTCGAAGTTGTAACAACAATGAAATATGTTTCGAATAACTCCTCATAAATAGATGAGTTAGATCTATTACAAGCAAGGTAAATGGTAACTTTGAGATAATCGCTCACCACCTATTACCATAATCCAAGATTGGTTCATTGTCAAACTGGTGAATATTGTACAAATCAATCAAGGTTGCTTTCTTTTTCATGCTAAATGAGAAGCGCTCCAGGAATGCATTCACAAGCTATTCAAAATTATGGATGTTATACCATGGTAGAATGTTATACCACTCTAGGGTTGGGCCACAGAGTGTTATTAAGAAGGTTCTAAGTAGCAAGGCATCATCATCCTGGAGTTGAAAGCAAAGGTTCATAAAGTTTGTGACATGCTCTTGTGCATCATCATCTCCTTTGAACTTGTCTAGATTGGGTATTTTAGAAATCTTAGGATATGAAGGATATGGGACAGAAGGATGGAGCACTTGATTACAAAGTTAGCTCAATGTAGGTTTCTGATAACCCATTCCTAAAGCTTATTTTTCCAATGATTTAATGCACTTGATAAGCAACTTGTAAACTTCAAATGATATGATCTCATCTACCCACCTTTGCCCTTGAGGAGAGGGAGGTAGAAGATGTCTATTGGGTCAAGGTGGTTGATTGTGGTCATCAACCATATCCTCATAAAGCAACTCGAGGTACCCCTAATCCTGATAATCTAACTCTAAGTCCTCATAGGCCTCATACTCTTGTTGATGATTGTTTGGTTAACATTGTTGAGGCCTATGGTGTTGAAGGGGTGCATGAGAAGGACGATTTTGATTTGGCCTAGGTGGTAGGTTATGATATTGTGCAAGGCACCTTTGATGGATTTGTTGCCTATAGGTGTTGGGGGTAGGAACTATCTCATGCATTACCTTTTACATTTGTTCCTGGTGTAATCACTACTGATGTAGCCTGTATTGGTGTAACCTTTGTTGATTTGATTGGTTTTGATCTAGATGCTTCTAATCCAATCATAGCTTATCTAGTTGTAGCTAGTATAGTTGCTCTTGTCTATTTATATTTTGTCTATGTATTTGGTCTACCTAATCAACTATGTGGGATTGATTGGCCATTGTATTGATACAAATGGGCTTGATTTACTTTTCCACCCTACAAGGGTTGACCACCTACTTCCCACGATCAAGGAAGATGCATTAACATGATACTCATGCTTATAGGTGAGCTCTACATACTTAGGCAGTGCAGAGGTACAATGTGCTTGCACAAAGTACTCTTCATATCGAATAGGAGGATGATTTGGGTTTTCCTCTTCCTCCTCTAAGAGAAAGGCATGGGGTAATGTAGCTATCATGATAGGATGAAAAGTGTCGTACCTATCCAAGTGAACATATTTTTGACTCATCCATGGGTGATCAAGTAGAGTGTCTTTCTCATCCAAGTTGGGCCATGGTGTATACTCTTATTCATGATCTGATTGGTGGATAGAGCAAGTCAAAATGTGAACTCGTGGCACCGACCTACTAGGACCCTCCCTCGTGATGGTTTTTTTACCTAAAGAAATCACAAATAGTGTCTTGACCATGGAGGTCATCACTTTGATCATATTGAGGATCGATAGATGCATCCTGAATAGGGACCTCCTATAGGTCAAATTCCCTATAAAAACTAGGATGCCATTCAAGAACGGCCATATCCTCTGGATTGATTTAGAAGCATTTCATGCCTCCTTGAAACTTTTTTGTGGCACTACTCCTTGATCAAGCTTGGTCGCGTGTTGTTACCATGGTTTGATTTAATCCAAATAGTAAAGAAAAAATCAAGCAAAAAATGTTATTATCTCGTTTAAATTTTGATTGTGAGTCCCTATAATTGTTTGAGTGTGTTTTGATGTTATACCTTATGCCTATGAAAACTAAGGGTGAAAAATAGAAAACTACTAAAGGTAGTTCAAGCACACCCTGGGGAGTGTAATTCTAATGAAAAAAAGTGGCTTCCTATTGATGTGGCTCAAGGTAATCTTATGGGAACAAAATACCCCTAAAGGGGCTACACTATCAAATGTTATGCTACTGGTAAAGTCTTGCTTTCACTTAAACCACATGTTTAAGGCATGAACAATAACAATAGCTTCATCCACTAATTATTTTAAAGAGCCCTATGGTAAAGTGGCTCACTAATCCTTCCTACTCTAGGTGCACCCAAGAGTAGGGGACTTTCTAATGATGAAATCCATAAAGCCACTTGCTTTTGGTCACTAAGGTTACTATAGTGCAAGCCAATGGATGGAGATGAAGCCCACCATTGTTGGTCTTGGTTGGTGATGATATTAAACTCATTGATGTTTAAATAAATCGTGGTGTGTGGGGTTCTTTTTATTATGCAAAAAGTAAAACCAAGAAGTACTCGATGATCTTTTAATAATGCATAAATTAACGTTTTACTTTCAAAAATCCTATAAAATAATAGAACTTCTAAAATGTGGAACCCTACATGAGATCATTATTTGGGTAGGCAAAAATAGGCAAGCCAAACAATGATAGATACAGAGCCATCCTGAATAGAGACATTTGTTGATAGAGGTCATATGTTCTAGATACAACCGTAGATAGGGACCGTCTGAACCAGGGATGGCCTCAGAAAGGGATTGTCTGGATTAGAGACGATCACAGACAGAGCTTATCACTTTAAATTTTTTGTACTTTATTCTCTGTAATTGAAATATTTTTGAAATTTTCTTTATAAGAACAGAGAAAAGGAATATTACTCACTAAAATGCTAAAAAATATCGTACACCCATGCAATAAAATATTTGAAAAATAAAAATAATGATGCAACCATAAGGATAAGAACAAGATAAATGCAAATGAATTATGGTGACCTTTTATTAATAATATTCGTTCTTTTAAAAAGGTTACAATGAGATCCCTCTAAGGGATTTTCTATCGATCTGATACAATAAGTTACAAATAAAATAATCTGGATGTACTTTGTAGGATCTTCCTCACACTCACGAACTAATTTCGGTTAGGTTTTTCATGATTACCACAATGATTAATATGCAAAGATCTTATGCTCCTCTTCCTCGTATGAAAACCTATAATCTGCACACAAGAAAGGCAAGTAGTTAGTAGCATGTGCAGAGCCCTTAAAGATAGGGCTTGATATAATGATAATAAAAGTGGTAAATAAAACTGAAATATAACAGATGCATGTATAAATTAAACCCTAGCTATGCTAAAATAGTGAATAAAAATATTGCTAAAACTTCTTATGAAAAGAAATAAACAAATAAATCTCTGCCTTGGATGTCATCTTCATGCCAGACAGTTGTGCTTGCGGGCCATCTCTGATCGAGACGATCGCTAATCTATAATTGCAATTATGAGGCCAATGCGATGTGACTATTTGGTTAGATCCGAAGGGTTTTATTGATGGATTGGTTCATTCATGGGAATGGCTTACTGGGTCTGGATCAGTCTTCAAAGAAATAGTGTTTGATTACGTAGAGAATATGGGTGTGGTTTTCAACCCTTAGAACAAACCAACAACATGCTTTCTACAACAAGAAGAATATAAAGGCTTGAAAGCTTGTGGTTGAATTCTGATAGCACTTCATTGCTTGAATATTTGAAAGTTCTATCTTATTTTACTAAGGGGTGAGCACTATTATATAGATTCCTCGAAAGAAATCTAATAATAGCACAACCCTGTGCATGAAAAAGTGAAGAGGCAATTCACATTAAGAAAAGTGAATGCTTATCTTTGAAATATCCATGCAATTGATTATATCATGCGGTTTGCTCTAATCTAGGCTCATGCACATGCTAAATTGTTTGTTGGTTCCTATGCGATATTAACTAGTAGTTTCGGCTACCAATTATATTCTGCTCTTTTTTATCTTGCTTTTTGTGTGACCATCTTAGGGTGGGATGGCCCTGACTAGAGGTCGTCTCTTGGTGAGATGACCTCCAAAGGTCATCCCTTAGAGGAACGACCATGATTGTAAATGGAAATGTCCCTGTTTGAGTGGTGAAAATCACTATTTTAGCCCTAAGGCTGCCTAAAGTGGGTCATATGGTCTAAAAGAAGTACATATAGGTAGTCTCCTTAACATTACGTATTTTAGGTTTCTATAAAATTTAATTTGAATTGTATGCCTCCTTTGTTAGGTTCCTCTTCTTCTTCTTTATCTTCATCATTAGAATCAGTCTTTGTGCTTTTATGAGCTATCATACTATCATCAGATTCCTGCAAAAATATTTTCTCTTTGCCTTTGTCCTTATTATCACAAGTATTCTTTAGTATACAATATTCTGAGAAATCACTTAAAGCATCATGATAAGATATTGAGTTAGAAGAACTTGAAGTATCAATACTACATGAAGAATGAAATATATTTTCTAAGAAGGATTCATCTATTTTTGTTTTCTCTTTAATTCTTCCTTTTGCTCCATATTTTATTCTTTGTAATATTTGAATGTAAGTAATGCCATATATAATATGCTACCAATGTCTAAAGGAATTAGAATATCATATTTTCCATTATCAATTGCTTCAATGATTCTAGCATGTAGATAATATTCTAGAGTTTTAAAATTTTCTTCTAAGGCTTCACTATAGATCAATTTTGAAGTAAGATCTAAGTTTCCTTCAGTCTTTGTAAGTAAATTCTTGATTCCAATTTTTATGATATTTACCCTTTCCTTTCTAATGATGTTTTCCATATCATTATTCATTGTATTCTTTGAAGTAGACATCCTTCTTCCTCCTTAGTTTTGATAGACTAATGTCACTTGTAAACCTTATATCTCCCTATCTTTTAACTTCTAAATTCTAAGTTGAATTTGAGTATATGATCAAATTCTAACTTTCAATTCTTCAAATATTGTAGTATATCTTGTTTTCCTAATGTTTAGAGAATGATCAAACAATAGTCAACTCTCTAGGTAGAATTCCTTTTAACTCCCTAGTATTTTGAGTATAAGATCAAATTTGATAAGATCTTTTCAATTCTTAAGTTTTGTAGAATACTTTGTATCTCCCAAGTGTTTTGAATATACTATGGTCTTGATAAAGTACTTAGCTTTCTTAGTTTTCCTTTGAGTTGAATCCCTTTTATCTCCCTAATGTTCAACTACTATTCTTCACCTTATTTCTCCCTATTTGTGAATAGAAAGCTAAAGATAGTTTTGATGCACTTTCAATTGATAAAATTTTCTATCTTCAAGACTTTAGAGTTGGATTCCTTATGTCTCATTAATTTGAGCAAGAGACTAATTCCAATGTAGTTTTCCAACTTTTCAATAGCTCTATGTTTTGTTTCTTGTATCTTTCAATTCTCAATAATATAGTTTCTAAATTTCAAGATCTATGTTGGTGTTGAACTCCTTATAACTCCCTAATTAGAAATTTAGAAAATATGGATATTTGCAAATTTAATGTTTCAATTTCTATGTAGAATTCCTTATTCCTCCAAATTAAGTTATTTGCAAATATTTCTTATGCTTGAATAAAGTAATTCCAAATGCTTTCAAATTAAATCTTTCTTGCTTCAAAAATCTTTCAAATATTTCAATAAAGCATCTAAGGTTGTAGTATATCAATGCAATTCCTTATACCTCCATTTATTTAATTAATCTCAAGCATAAAATATTAACTAAGTTTCACCTTAGCATTAATATTCCTTATTTCTCCTTTACCTTTATAAAAAATGCAAGTTAATTTAAATGCTTTTAGTACCTTCTTGATTATGGTGCATTGTGTATATGCATTTCGCTTCTCCTTGACTTCTCTATTCTGCAACTTGCACTCTGATTAAGGCATTGTCCTCTTCACTGACTTCAATGCAATATGACACCTTTCTTACAACATTTAATGCTCCTCCTTTTAGCACCTTCTAAGATGTTGACTATCCTTCTAATGTTGGTTGGTTTCATTGACTTACGTATATGTTGCACTCCCTTCACCTATATTACACTCTTATCTTAAGAGTGAACTTGTATGACTTGTCTTACATGCAACGAAGACGTTTCACTTCCCTTGGAGTTACCTTCTGCACTGTGACACTTGGCAATGAAACTCTTCACTCCTCTTATGATTGTATTCATTCCTTCCAACTGGTGGCACTCCTCTTCCAAGTAACATCTACTTTCTTTCTTCGTAATGCTTCCTATAATCTTCTTTTCTTAGTAATGCTCTAGTCCACCTTTACGTAGCATGATTCCTTTCCTTTGTAATGCTCCTTTAGCTTGATAATGTATTGCTTCTCTTCTACACCTAGAAGTAACCTGATTCTTCTCCTCAAACATCTCTGCTTGATTCTTCTACGCCTTTGTAACAACAAATGGTGTTAGGTTTTCTTTCAATACCTTACAAATTTAGGTATTCTCCACTTCTTGGAAATGGTGCTCATTCTTGGCTTTGGTGGCTCCTTCTTCAAGGTGGTGGCACTTTGAATTCTTGGTGGTGTTATATTTTCTTGTTTGAGACACCTCTGATGATGCTATCCTATGGATATCTTGTTGGTGCTTCATTGGTTGCTATCTCATGATACCTGGGTGGTGCTTCGATGGTTGGCTTATCTGACTCAGCTCTTCACTTGGCTTGATACTCCACAAAGAAGTATGCACTACCTTCTTCACCCATAGATACTCTAAATACCCAGCCTTGGCTTCTTCTTTCGAATAGAAAAACTTTATGTTGCTTTCCTTATACATTTTGCCTTGTATTCAAGTATTATTCGGCCTAATATTGCAATACTTTGATGTTTAGAAAATCAAGGTAATATACCTTGTTCTTTGGGTGATATTTCTCTTTGTAAAATCATCTCTTACTAGTCTTCAAAAAACTGCACTTCGTTGACTCTATAGAATGCTTTGAAACTAATGCTTTCTTCCCTTATAACTCCTTTTATGCAATATCTAATTTGCTTTATGTTGTTAAAATGTGCAGGTTTGAAGATAACCAAGATGCCTCCTTTCTCACCTTGGAGACACTAAACTTTAGAGCTCTATTTTGCTAACTTTAATGGCTCTAATATGGTGCTCTTATAACCTTAAAGTAAACTGGTTTAAATGCTTAAATAATAACCTTTATAGCACCAATGTGGCATACCTTTTGTAGCTAATTCTTCTTCGATATTTGAAGATATAAACTTGAGACCTTTCCTTTTGCTACTCAAATATGGTGTTTTCAAAAAACTTAAATAATACTTGGATAAAAAACTTTAATAACACCAATTTTCAAACCTTATTTTGGCCTCCTTTGTAGCAAGATTTCTTGGTGATTTGGTTCACCTATTTGCTACCCCATATTTGTAAATTTTGCAGCTCTCCTTTTTACTTAATTGTTACCTCAAACTTATCAATTTTGCAGCTCTAATTGCTGCCCAAATTTTTTGCTTTTTAGCCTTTAATTTGCTGTCTGAAAATCTGATTTTTGTGGCTCCAATTCTCCTCCAAATTTGTTCTCTTGGACTCTAAAATTTGTAGCTATTAGTGCTTCCCAAAATTCTGCCCTCTTGCTATCCTAAACTTTATAATTTTTAGCTTCTAATGTAGCCAATTCCTTCTTCGTTTTGCTGTCCAAATCTCCTTTAATTTGTAGCCTCCAATGGTGCTTGAAAATCAACTTCTATGTTGTCTAGAAATGCTCTCAATTCTTCCTTCAGATTCTCTAATTCATAGCTTTATATTATTATTCTATGCTGCCCAATTTTCTTGATTTGATGCCTTCTTTTGCTCCCAAATCCTCCTTCAATTTGTTGTTTTGTGACTCTTCAAATTTTGCTAAAAAAACCAATAATCTTCTCCTTCGCAAATCAGCCTTCAAGCCTTTAATGGCAGTCTTCAAATTTCTCAAATTGGTGGCCTCTTCTACCTTCTTTCTCCTCCTTAGCTCTTGTCAAATTCTGACTTCAAACTTGGCCTATTTAGTTGGCCTCTTTCTCAAGAATCTGAATGTCTTGAGATCTTCGAAAAACCTTTCCAAAATTTGGCAAACTTCTTGCCAAATCCTTCTTCCTTTTGGGCTTGTTGTCGGATGGTGATAATTGTCCCAAATTCTTCTTTTTAGGAGCTACTCCTTCTTGCAATATTCTCCCTTGATATTTCTTCAAATCTTCTCCAATGGCCACTTCTTCAATTTCTTCAATAAGGCTTCTCTAGCCTTCTTCTTCTTTCTCCTTCCAACTTTTCTTGAGACCTCTTCTTTTGGGTCTTCAAATTTTGCAGCTTCTCAAATCTTCAATAGGACTTTTCCTAGTCCTCCTCTATCTTCAATCTTCAATATTCTATCTTCCAAATCTGGAAGTTCTTCAATGGGACCTTTCTCTTGGGTCTCCTCTTTCTCAATTTGCAGTCTTCAATCTTCTATGGAGACCTCCTTCTTGGGTCTTCTCAATCTTCTATCTCCAATATCCAATGGGGACCTTTTCCTTGAGTCTCCTCTTTCTTCAATCTTCAATAGGACTCCTTTGTCCTCTTTCTCTCTTCTCAATATTCAATCTGGAATCTTCAATCTTCAATGAGGACTTCTTCTCTTGAGTCTCTTCTTTCTTCAATGTCTACTTTTTCTGCAACAAAGAACTAATCCCTGCATGAGGAAAGCACATAGACTTTCAAGCAATCAAAGATGAAATTCTTCTCTATCCATTGTAGGAAGCTTCTCAACTTTTGAGAACTAATTTTTTGCAACAAAAAACTTTAGACAGTAGCAAGCAAATCCATGCAAATATCTAGATCTCTATAAGTCAATAAACATCACTAGTTATCCTTCAATCTAGTGGAAAAGAGATCTATGTTGAGTCCTAGTCTTCACGAGTTTTCCTGCAACCCTATGGAAAGACTCTAGCCAAAAATAAATTCTTAAAATTTTGAAAATGAGATCTCCCTATCTCCTCTCAATATCTCTTGTGGCTCTCCCTATCTCCTATCAATCTACCTTGTGCTCTGATACCACTATTAGCTTTTGATGCTAGATACTTAATGAGAAATCAACCACAAGATATAAAATGAGCATGCAATATTGAATCTATGATAATGGCAATATACTAAGCATGTAAAACTCATAAGAAACTTCTGAAATAACTCATAAAACTACCATTAATGAAAGCTCACGAAAATAGGATCTTCATACAAAATGTGGAGATCTCAAGTACTCCATGCTTCATACAAGTTCTACATTGTCTCAAACTTGTATTCTACTCTACTCTACTTGATATGGAAATATTATTCCTACTTGCTCACACCAAGGCCAATATATAGTGGGATGTGACTCTTGGCCTTTCATCTTCCTATGACTCTTCACCTTCCTATTCTATGGACTCATGTGCACATGGACTATGATGCACATTTACATTATTGAATACTTTACACATTCTAATATTACTTGTGCATTTATTACATTGCATAAAGTAAATACTCAAACCCTAATCTAAGACAAACTCCTAATCTAAAGATGTACCCATGGTGGTACATTGGCATGTACCAAATAATGTAATATATTCCAACAGTGCCATCTCACCTACTTAATTTTTCTCCCATAAATTTATTTTATATTTTTTAACTAGATATCATCTAGAAGGAACCCCTCTTAGCCTCTAAAACTATACTTGTACCCTCCACTATAGTCATAGGGTATTCATTATATTTTCTTATGTTACAGTGTGACAATCGCTACAGTGATATAGCTAGTCAATCTACATATAGTAAAAGTATAATTTTGATGGTTATGGAAGATATAGGTATGTCACTTGTCCATCATCACATGGCCAAGATATATTCACTTTTTTTGAGGGTACCATCCATCCAATCATACACATATATTACACTTGTTGACATTGGTGACAATTTCTAGGATACCGATATGAAGGTCAAATTGCATGTCTAGGTTTATGGGAAACCAAAGTACTGATCCAATAACCAGATATTAGTGATTCACATGATCAGAACACCACTTCCATAACCCAGTCATAAAGTTCCACCTTGTGAAATGGGAAATGGTCAAATCTCTACCATTTTCCTCTCTTTTCTAGTATGGCCACATCATAAAAATGCTCCCCCAACTAGATTTCCTTGTCAACAATAAACAAGCCATGCATTATTAGGACTATAACAATGTTATAATGCTAGACCATGCATTTATAGCCCATAAATCTAAGTGAACAATCCAACTATAACATTGCTTTTATGTGTGGAAAATGGATTGACGCTCATCCTTATCTCTTTTATGGCTTTAGGAACTTTTGCAATTGACAATGTAGGCCTTACCTTGGTTGATTCAACCTAAAAATATGATTATATTGTCTTTATTCATTCAAATTTACAATGCTACAAGTGTTATCATAATTAATTGTTGTAAGGTTTATATTGTAGGTTTGAGTAGTTTACTAAAATATGTTATATAATTACTTGCTTTGACTTAAACAAATGCCCAATTGAAACCATTTCTAATATTCAATAATAATAATATAGGCTTAAGAGAATGTGAATGTTAATGTTACATAGTTTATTTGGTTCATGAGATAAAACAATAGCTATCTTTTGTCTAATGTAACTAGCAGTTTCTATAACAAGATACAAAACAACCTTAGTAACATTTTTTTTGTTGTTTTTATAATTGCAAGTAGGTACCTACTTGAAAATTAGTTTTTAGATTGCACCATAAAATTGTAATTTTTTTCTTTTTTTTCAAAATATAAATCTCAAGGAATCTACACAGGTGGAAGAAACTAAAATTTCATCCACAATCCAAATTTTCTATTATTTTGAAGTATGGTAATGAATTCTCCCTTATCTTTAGCTTTTTGTAGAGCTTCATTAAATGTTCATTGGCTATCAATAGTTTCCATGATATTTTAAATATACACATTTTCATTACCCCATTATCATAAATAGTATCAATTTCATAGGTCTTAAGCTATTTGGTTTGAAGCTTGCCCTTAAAGTCCTTGTATCAGGATTCATATGGTGCCCAATATTTTAACAAAAGTTTATTTCTCTTAATAATTAGGTTATGCCACTTACTACCCCATAATTATATGACTTAAGTGTTGAACAAGGCTTCTTACCTCATCTCATCAAGGGTATTGAGCTAGTATATGCATTGAATCAATGCTTTAAACAAGTGTATGCCCAAATTTAATATTTTCCACAAGGTCTTACTATAAACTAGCTCAATGGGAGTAAATATTGTTGTTGTTTTCCATATGCCACTTCTAAAATGAATTAAGCATAAGCTATAGTTTGAGATAAATCTCATCTTCCTTGGTGGATTTCCCCATCTATTGGTGATGCTCACACTATGCAACATACTCATTGGCATCCTTATGCATTGTGGATCAATAGCATCCAACATGTAATATCTTTAATGCTATCCTTCTTGGTGCAAAGTATCCTCCATAGGGATAATCATGTGAAGCACAAAGAATATCATAGATTTTTTCCTTGCAAACACATTTGTTCAAACCATTATCATGTCCAAGATAAAAGTGGTAGTAAGCAATCCATGAATAAGGAAGACTTCTAACAAGTTGCTCTCTTTATTGCTTTGAATAGTTTGTCGGTAACATTCATACAACATCATAGTTAGTCACATCTACAAAACATGGAGTTAGTAGAACCAACAAATAAGTGTTCGCCCATAAAGCTATCCTCCACTAGAGAAAATTCTTGTATGGTAATCCTAGAGTAAAAATATGCAACCACATTCTCTTTGCAAGTTTTCTTCAATATTTTCACATCAAACTCCTATAGTAGCAATAACCAGTGTATAAGTCTATAATTAGTCATAGGTTTATTCATTAAGCACTTGATGGAATAATGGTTGATATGGAAAAACAACTTGAAAAACCATTATGTGATATCAAAAATTATTGATGGCATAGACTACCACTAAGAGTTCCTTTTCTATGATATATAGTTTGGTTTAGATCTAACATGATTTATTAATGAAATATATATCATATGATTGATTTCCATCTTTCTAGAACCACACCTAATATTGTATTAGAGGTATTAGCATGGATGTGGAAAGGAAGATTTTAGTCTAGACTTTGCAATATTGGTGTGGAAGCCAACATGTACTTTAACTAGGTAGAAAAGGAGTAAAGCAATTGAATTAATTTTTTTATAATCCACCTATACTAGTATGTATGATGTAGGCAAATTTTCATATCCTTGGGATTTTAAGGTACTATAAGATTTTTTATGATAAGTCAACTTTGATACCTTCTAATAAAATACAATGACCCAGGATAATCCCTTTGGTCATTAATATGTGGTATTTTTTGTAACTAAGGAAGAGATTCATTTCCTGAAATTATTTTAATAATTTCTTCAAGTTTATTAGTATTTATTTAAAAGAGTTATTTTAAGAAGTGAAAGTGTCCATATACACCTCAATGTAGTCATGGATCAAGCTTGAGAATATGCTGAGAATGATACATTGAAAGGTGGTTGGGGCCTCACACAATCTGAAAGGTACCATGTTATATACATATGTCTCCAACAAACAAGTAAAATTTATTGTTTTTATTCTTTAATGAAATTTGAATCTAGTTTAACCACTAAATCCATCAAGAAATAAAAATGCTTCTTTTTGACTAGAATATCTAAGAGTTGGTTGATGAAAGATCCAATATTAATGGATACCCTCTTATAATATCTAAGAGTTGGTATATCCAATATAATGGATGTCCTCTTAGATTGGTTTTGGGCTATAAGACCATGTAATCTATAGTTTATCATCCATATAGAGTATGTTTAGGGTGTTTTGGAGGCCTTATAGTCCTAGTTGTTTTATAGTATTCATAGTCATGATATTGATAGTCTAGCCAAGATCTATTAGATCCCATTTAACAAGAATATTTCCTATAAGAATATAAACTAAAAAGCTCCCTAAGTACGTATACTTGAGAAATATAACACATCAAGCATAATATTGGATGTTTTTCATACAACATTGACCACTTTTGGTATTTTTTCTTTCTCCTAAGATTCTTAAGAAAAATCCCATACTTTTTTCATGTATATGGTAATGTTATTAATTGCCTAAAATAGTGGTATTATGACATACACATTCCTTAATTCACATAAAAATTCAAACTCAAGTTGTAGTTGTTCTTTCATTTTATCTAGTCTTTCAAGATATGTTGGGTTTCATTGTTGGATAACAACTTTAGCAATTTCATGTTTCTATGAGCGAATTAATTTTTTTAAGGTCTTGCAATGGTGTAGGACTTAATTTTGTTTGAACTTCCTCTATGTTCTCTTCAATGATCAAAGGTTTTGGATCTTGTAGGACCCTCATTGATCTCAAATACATATAATTGCATTCAAGAAAGTAAGTGGGGCAGCCTAGAATTTTTTTTTGGTAGGCTAGTTGTATGTATCTATTATTGGATTGGATATAGGTTGGGTAGGTAATTAGGTTGGTTTTATAGGTTGTTGGGTCCTAGTATTTAGTACGGGTGATAAAAATTTTGTTCTTATTATGGTTGTAGTTATTACAATATCCAATTTTATTGGTCTCTATAAAGTTGGCATTATAAATTTTATTGAGGATATTGGGAAGGCACATATTATTTTGGTTGCTACTATTATTTCTAACCTATGGGTGGATACCACTTTGGAGGGGGAAAGGAGGATTTATTTGATTATACCAATATGGAAACTAAGTAAAGTCTTAGGGTGTATCTAGGAGTTGCATTCATAGCCTCCATGGATTTCATTATATAAAACACATCTATTATACCTCCTCTTCTCCCTTGAGTGTTACTTTTAGTTATAGAAGTAACAAGCATGTGTTTGTATCATATTTTCTTCACATATGTCATAGCTTATCTTATCTAATAGGAATTTATTCAATTTATGCCCTATTGAACATCTGGGATAAAACACTCTAAGTACTCTATCATTCCTCTCCTTTTGCAACTAGATCATGTCAATCTAAGATACCATTGAGCTTAATATCTTTTATTTGAGGACTTTCAAAATATTTCCTAACTCAACCTTCATTACAAATGTAACTTTGGCTACTTGAGAATTATCCCTTTGTGACTCGGCTTACCTTTTTAATAACCTAGAATAATTTTTGCATAGTTCACAAACATCATGAAAATAAAGCTATAAAATATTTGTTGCTATCATCAATTTTAGAGCCTTAAGATAGTCCTCTCAAATTCCCCTCAAAAATATCAATTTGTTAGAGTTTAAATTAAGCCAATATTGCTTGGCCCTCAATAAGTTGATTTGATATTTCTCCATGTAGTCTTAGAGCAACTTATCCTCCTTTTGCATTATTCAAAATATTTCAATTCTCAATTCTCTCCTCTTATAGTAGTTCCAATGTTTTTAAGAAATTTCAACTTCATATGTTCCCATGGTATATGTTAACTTTCCCAAACAAACCGATAAAGAGAAACCTCTTTCAATATGAAAGGAAACAATATAAAATTTTATGCATCAATTAGAAAATCATAACTCCTATAAAGAACATCAAATTCAAACAAAAGGTGCATATATATTCAATAGCAAGACCATGGAAGTGTAGTAATACCATTGGTAGTATATACTTTATGGGATTGTTCCTATAGGTGTAAATATTGGTAAATCAAAAGTAGTAGGGATTATGTTTGAGATATCTTCATAAAACTCCACCATCCTTCTCAAAATGTTATAATCCCATGGATTTCAATACCATAGGTCTTAAGTATTTTGCTAATGAAACAAGTTCTCCTCTTAATTGCTCTGAAAATGAGATTGTCTCATAGGGAAACTAGAAATTATTCTTATGAGGAGGATTGAGTAAACTAACTCAGTATTTTCCTCCTCATCCTATTTTTGTATCAAATGATAAAGTAAGCTAGAATACATACCTTTCCACCTCAAAAGTGTAGATATTTTTTTAATGTATGCACTTTAAATACAGCTACCCCTCTCTATGAATGCTAAAATAGGTTAGAAAGAAATTGTAGAGCATTTTGTGATAGATCCAATGATTGTCAAACTGTATTCATTTGTACCATCACTTTTGTCATGGAGAACGCACGATTAATCCCATCCTCAAAAGTTCCCAAATGAAAGATTCCAGGTTTTATAAATATCTTAAAATTCATTCTGAACCTCACGGTCCTACTACACCCAATATTGATAGGTCCATGATCAAATGGTCTCCTCCATTATATGGATGGCTTAAACTCAACTTTGATGGAGCTGCTAAAGGTAACCCAAGCAGAGCTAGATGTGGGGGTATAGTTAGGGACTATCAAGAAAAAATAATATTAGCTTATGTCAAAAATATGGGTATTCAATCCAATAATGTTGTTGAAGCAAGAGCTCTGTATGTGGGACTCTCCATCCTTGAAGACCTTGGCATTGATAATTTAATCATTGAAGGGTACTCGATGAACGTTATCAATTATTAAAATCAATCTCAAGTCCCTGCCTACAGCGTAAGCAACATCATCAGTGAGTGTAAAATATATATGACCAACTTCAATAATATTATTGTCTAACATGTTTACAGAGAAGGCAATCAGACTACTAATATCTTGGCAAAATTAGGGATGTTGGAAGAAAATCTACTTATTTGGCATAATAACTTTCCTTTAAACCTTAGTGTTCATATAAATTATAATGGAAAGATCTTTCTTTGATGGTTGGATGTGGTTTTGGAGGTTAGTTATTTTCCTTTGGGCTTGTGCTCAGGTGCGGTGGTGTTACTTTATTGAAAAAAATCATCATTTCAAGTGCAAATGACAATCCATTTACAAAGATTGAGATCGTCGAAAATAGGTCAGGCTTGTCAATTGATGCAGACAATACCATTGTGGTGTGATTAAATGTGTTTGCAGTAGATCCTACTATTATGTGTTTAGTACCCTATATGTTCAGTGTCTTCTTGAGTTCTTACTATTCTACTTTCCTTTTTTCCTTTCATTTGGTGCTTCAACTATGTTGTTCTTTCTTCTTTGTTGCATGTGGCTTATGTTTAGCTATTGTTCCAGTTTGGTTGTTGTTCAAGGTAATCCTAGGTGGATTACCTATTTCTAATTAGATTTGTAAAATATTTTGGGATCCTTTCAAAACCCCTTTACCAATAAAAAAATGCTAAAATAGGGGCTTCCTTGTTAGGAAACTTTATTCTCACAAACATAAATCATTCACCATTATATAGAGAAATCAATTCATTCATCCACAAATAATCATCCACAATAACAATCCACACAATGAGAGAGATATATATAATACCCTTAGGATAGGATAACAACAATAATACTCCTTAAGGAAGGAATAACTCCACAAGATCTCCTAAGATGAGAGCACCACTTAAAGAGGTAAAAGTCTCATAATCCAATTTATGGGCAAAGACAATTATAACTAAGACAAGAAATTATGATTATAATGACAATAAACCTTCTTAATATACCTATATTTTAATTCTACTTTGGGGATTTGACTACTAAACCCTCATCCCACTCATTATTGTAATATAATATATTCAACCTTGGATTATGTGTGGCCTATTCTACCTATCCATTATAACTTTATATAATACAATATCACATCCCCCTATACCTATTCCTAAATACCATAGCATTTTGCTCTCCTTAAAAATGTTTCGTCCTCAAAACATGAGAAGAAACTAAATAATATGATCTTCCAATCCATGCTAACATCTGGTACCAATCTTGAACATCCATCCATCCAATTGAAATCTTAATTGGTGGTGGTCTTCAATGATGCCAATAAGCTATTGTCCCACTTGAATACTCATAATTACTTTATTGGCTCCATGATTTTGTTGCTCTACTTTAATATTTTGAATGATTGGTCCCTTCTATTTCCTACTCACCTAGATGTATTGGTTGCTCCCAAATTAAGTTGATTTTCCCTGGAATTGAAAACCCTTGTTTTCTCCCTCTATTGAAAAACCACACATCAGGGGAGCCTTTTGAAAAAATAGAAATCATGGGTTATCTATTTTTCCACATGCTAAATTCGGTTTCTCTCAAAATTAAATTCCATTTAGTGGATAGGCAGATGTAAAATTTTCTTCACCTACATTTTTTTCTCTAAAACTTCCAATATCTACAACTTTTTCATCATTTTTATATATTATTTGTGGGTCTAGCCCCATTTATTTTTAACATTTGTGATAATATTTTTTGGTTTTCTAATCAATATCCCTTTGGGTTTCCTTTTCCTTCCTAGGTCTTCCTCTCCCTTCTACATTTCCACTAATGCTTTCATTCTCATAACTCTTCCATTTCTTGTACTATTTATAATTTAACTTGTCACTTATAAATTTACACTGCCTTAGATAACATAAAGTGTAAGGCATAAACTCAAAATACCTTTTCTTAAATCTCCATTAAAAACCCTACACTACAAAGGCTAACCCTCATATTACTTACTTTTTCATGTTGTTCTAAAACTTGTAAATTTCAATGCATATTTTCCATACCAGTTTCTCTATGATGCTTTCCTAAAACCCCTAAAGTACAATGGATAACCTTTTTTGGAATTCACAATATATTTAGGAACAAACAAAACCAACATGTTACCCAAATATTAGCATGACAATAATATAGAGAGTCAAGAAGATCAAAAGAATTCAAAAACATGGGGCGGGTGCCCTTGGACACCCCTTAAAATAATGAACAAATGATCATATATTTGATTCAATGGATAATTTTAGGTGTATATATACACCATTGATAAAAGGTAAGAATATCAATAAATTTTATTATGACATATTATTCATAGATGCAAAATCACATGGATCACCTATACAATATATTATAAATAGGCACATATCCCAATACAAAAATAGTTATAGCATAGGACATGTATATTACACATTCTAACATACAAAAATAGTTATAGCATAGGATATTTAGACTATACATTCCAACAAACCAAGATAGTCATAGCCTAGGAAGTGAAGATTACACCTTCCAAAACCCCCATAATCTACACTATGGGGCCAATAAGATAAGATATTAATCATAATATGCTCCCTTTACTTAACGGTACTCTATTTCATCAATATGATATTAAATTAAAAATGAACCATAATAAGATTCTCCCTTATAGAATGAGACATCCCTTCACCTGTAATAAGTCCAGCAAATATTGTCAATATAAAGAGCTCTACAAATTGTGTAATTAAAAAAAAGAAGACCTCAAAATCCTTGCATAAGTAAAAGTTATAACCTCTATAACTTTTCCCTCTAAAACAACTCCAAAATGACATTTAAAAAAAAATCAAAATAGAGGAATGACAAAAAATGTTGTCTTGGGACTCTATATATTTTTGCAAATAATTCAAAAATATTTGTGGCTCATCCATTTTTTATGGTTTGCCTTGTATAACCATGTTCTAGAACAAGACACTTCAATTGACCCTCCTATATTGAAGCATTACAAAATTTGTTGGAAGCAATTACTAACCTTTTTTTCTCTAGTCTTGGTAACTAGAGGTCTTTGGAATGCACCAAATTCTACCCAAGAATTATTTGGCAATTGGTTATGATAACAATATTATCAATATCTCCTTTGATATTTTAGATGTCATGCAACTTGCCCTCTTATCTATTATGCTCTAAAGACAAAAACTTGAAAAGATGAAGGTATGTATTTTTTTTAAGTTCTAAAAAATGAATTAGAGTTAAAAAAAAACCCAAAAAATCCAATCCTTTATCTTGTTATATGGTTGTTCCTTCAAAGGATGCAATGTCTCTATAAAAATCCATCACAAAAAATAATAAATAAATAAATAATATAAGAAAACCACAATTGGATTGAATATCCACGATTGAAAGGAAGAAGTTGAAATTTATTAACAAATGTTTCTTTTGAAATAATCCTTCCTAATTATAGGAATTATTTGAGATAGGCAGCAAGATTGTCATGATATAATCTCCAACTAAATTTTTTAGAAAATCCTAAAAAATTATATCGATCAAACAACTCACTTCACAACTACTCCTTTTAGAAAAACACAAATTGTTTGGAATTTCCTTTGGAAGACCAAAAGGCCAAACTTCTAGATCGAGTGATGGAGATTCACATTCCCTTTGCTACCATGTTAGAATTTGTAATATACATGAATAAAAGAATTCAACGCATTACCCTATATCTTAGCATAAAAAGGAATAAGTAGAGTGAAAACATATTAAAATATTACAAAAATATGAGGCAGGTGCAAATGGGCATCCACCACTAATGATGAACAAATGATCACACACTAATACAGTGGATCAATTCATGACATGTAACATACACCTTTGGTTCAAGGGTACAAATTCTAATAAATGTTGGTGTGACATTATTAGTAGATACAAAAGTACATGGATCACCTACACAAGGTGTCATAAATGGGCATATGTACCAATACCAAGATAATAATAGCCTAAAAAGTGCACATTATACATTACAACATACGAAGATATTCATATCATTGGAAATGAATTTTATAAATTCAAAAAACCTCTAGACTATCTTTATGTTTATTTCAAGAAGATGATTTTCTAATATTTGAGAATATTGGATATTTTTTACCTATGTCAAACTTAGCCTCTTTTACCTTATCAACTTTAAAAATTGACTTTGCATCTTCCTTCACAACTATAATTCCTTCTAAATTTGAACTTACATGTTGCATTTCCTTATCTTGCAGATCCTTCTTAATTTCTTCAAACATTTGTTTTGAATGGACTATGAAGGCCTTCACCATTTGTTTAGGCAAAGGGAATTTCTTTGACACTTTTTGGGGATTAAAATTTCCTTGATCTAAATTATCTTCTACTATAATGTGATCCCCTTGCTTCATATTGAGTTTGTATTACAGCCAAAATTTTCCTTTTTTTCCATTGTTTTAACTTTGCAATCCTTTGGCATGTGTCTTGTATAATAATATTTGCAACATTAAAATACAATATTTTCAAAATACAACCATTGATCCCATTCTCTTCTTTCAAATTTAATCTTAATGGATATTAGGAAAGGTTTTAAAATATCTATGACAAAACGTATTTAGGTATACACAACATGATTTCATCCCTCAATAGTTGACCCCTTTAGGATAAATTCCTTTAGTTTATTACAATATTCTTCAAATCCTCCTTATTGAATAGTTGATGTGATAGTAGCTGCAAGCTTACTGAAGTGGTAAGGGCTTTGGCCTCTATTTGAAAGGTCCAAGGTTCAAACCCCACTCAATATGAGGGGACTAGGATCCCTCATAAAAACCTGTGTAAACTTATTGAAAAAATACTTGATGTGATAGTCTAAATAAACCCAACCTAGACTATAAGCCTTTCAAAATTTTTTGTGTTTATAGAAAAATCCTTACTCCATGGTCTTAAACATGCTATTTTTACCTCTAAACTATGGGTAGCCACTCATAATCTTATTCTTAATTTCAAAATTGAAGAAGATGAGAAAATTCATAGAAAAATCAATTAAATAATTTATATTAATCCACTTTTGAATCTTTAAATAACTTAGATAGCATCCATTAAACTTGCATATTAACTATTTACTTTAAGGAACCACGTGCTTGATTATCTCATCCGTTATAATCACTTCTACTATATCATCTATCACCAGGATAGATATTACTATATATATCTTTAAGCAAAAAACCCCTTGCGATGCCGCCTTGGTTTGAGAGACCACGACCAGGGGGTTCTACACCGTCAAAGTCACCCGGAGTCGCACCCGGCCCTACCCACACCAACATTATCAATTGGATTTTGGGTACCCAATTCAACTTTTTGGTAGGGTGGAGATTCGAACCTGGGACCTCCCTTGGAGGATTGCCCTCTCGTCTCCAACTCACCTACAACACTTGGGTTACTATAATTTTGTTATTCCTTTTGTTCTTGATCAATATGTGTGACTAAGATGGGAAAAGAGTTGAGAAGGGCTTCTTAGGGGATCCACCACAATGTTTTCCTTCCTTTCTCACCTCGAGGATAAGGGCAGTTTGTGAGCTTAAATCTAAGGTTTAGTGGATTAGTTAGAGAACACCTATGTTTCTCCTAAGATTTCGCTTTGACAAGCTTAATCTAGTTCTATGCTAGCTATGAATGCATTAAGCAATGCAACAAACAAGTCCTAATAAATGAAAAAAATCCTTTTTAAAGTAAGGGTTTAAGAGGATGATGCAACAAACAAGACCTAACGTGACTATATGTAATCTTGTTTGATGGTATGTAAAGATTAAGATGATCACCTAATGATTAATGATAATTAGTTCTTTCTTTTCTCTTTATCTTCAATGAATAAATAGAAAATACTAAAACAAAAGTAGAGTTGAAATAGACATCAAACAATCCTATGATCTAAATTCTAGAATAAAGGTTTGGAATTCAAAAACCTACTTTTTTTGCCTTAGAGGCAAAGGCACTACTAGTAGAAGCACTGTTGGTTCTATAGAGGCATCACTGACACTACTACTTTTTGATGGCACTTTTGCTACTCCTACAAAATAGATAGAAAAATAGATGGATTAGTAGTAAAGGGGTTTGCCTAGACTAGAGGAGAGTGTGAGGCTCCCTTGACCAACGTTAGACCCCTATTCAAATATTAGATGCAAAATTACATAATGATAAAATAATATTTATGTTCTTAATGCCAGAAGCACCACTGGGTGAGTGATAACATTATCGATATTTTTACCGACTAATAACACTTTCATTTTTGTGATTGTGAACCTTTTTTTTGAAATAGAGAGCAATGGCATCACAAAACCTACAATTTGACAACACTTTATCTTGTGGATATATCAAAATGTGCTTAATGCAATAAGGATCTCTAACTAGGAGGTGTAGGGACCATGATAGATGCAATATGACAATATGATTACTTACGAAAGATGCAAGGTAAGGATGCAAAAAAACTAAATGATAAGTAGCTGAGCTATTTGAATGGACAAAAATTGTTTAGTATGCAATTATGAAAGACTATAAAGCTACAAAATGATAATGATAGGTCAAAACGCAAGAGAGGAGAGAGCATGACCCAAGAAAGCTTGTAGCCTTAAGATGCCTTGGTTGATATTCACTTTATTGATGAAGTTGATGATCTTGCTTGTTGCTTGAGATGCTTGAGAGCTTGTTACCTTCAAAAGATCATGACATATTTTTTACAAAATTTTGCCATGCTTGAAGATTTTATTGATTATGAATTTTGACAGAGTTTTGTTATGCACAATATCCTTATGAATTGAGCTCTCCAAGTGTTGGCTATATAGGAATCCATGGCTCATTGGGAGATGGCTACATTAAAATGGATAGGATTGTTGAAGGTAAGAGTTTGAAATAGCTTCAAGATGCAATTAATTGATGGAAGATAGAAAATGATAAATGTTGGGCTTTGGATCTTTGTTGGGATTATGGATTATATTGATGTGATCAAATCTATTTTTGGTGGATCCTTGGAAGGTACTAACTGCCACCCTATTCCTTTTTAGTGTTTGATAATTAGTAGCATTGGATGCAATAGCGCTAACAAAGCTAATGATCCTAGCTCTTTTACTAATATGATTGTTGCCAATTAGTTTGAGTGATAAATGATGAAAATTTTAAAGTTGCACAAAAGTGTTGTAAATGAGCAAAACTATTGTTGGCACTATCGCTTATGTCTTAGTATTTTTGCTTTTGGAGTAATAAGTGCTTCTTGGCTTGGTTTGGATGTTTGATTGGCTAATAGATAAAAGTATTGGTAAGTTTAGAGATCTAAATAATGCACTTCAATTTTTTTTGTAAGTTGAAGGGCCTCGACCCTTTACACAGAGCATGAAAGATGTACAAGAAAAAAATAAGAGAAGATCATACAAATGCAAGATAGCTCTATCTTAGTAAAACAAACAAACCTAGGCTAAACATGTTGATGGCGAAGTTGAAATAATATTCCTTTCGCTATCCTTCTTTTTAACATGGTTGATGCAGTGCTCAATGCTCTACATAACTGATAAAGAAACTACTGACAATAATGTAATTTAGTGTGCTCAAATCCTTCATTGCATGATCCCAATAAGTATTCTGCTTTGCTCTACCCTCTTTATCTGCTGGCTTCATTATCAATTATTATAATCTCTTCCAACTCCATGGGAGCATATGACCAGACCTTGAAATTCTCATATTTAACTACCATATTCATCATTTTATTGACAACTTTGTTTCCCTCTTTATAAATATGTTTAACTTGACTTTCTTCTAGGTTTCCTAAGGTAGTCCTTGCATCTGTAATTATTTGGAAAATGCTAGAATTATTTAACTCCCATTTTTGAAGGGAAGTTATAATATTCTTGGAATCCCCCTCAAGAACAATTCTCCTAAAATCCAAATTCACCGCAATTCGGAGGCCTGTAAGCATTGCCCTTGCTTCAACTTGGTGATTTGTGGTAATTCCTAGATCCTCAACATATGTAGCCACTACCTAACCTCTATCATTCCTAATGAGTCCCCCACCACCAACATGACCCGGGTTACCTTTTGCAGCTCCATCGAAGTTTATTTTTACCTAGTCTTTGTGGGGACGTTCCCATCTAGTATCTAGTCTCACCTTATTGATTTTTTTCATATTTAAGATATATTTTTCTCTAGAGAGGATCATTGCAAGATTTTCCTGGCCAACAATGTTTTTAATACAATCCTCCAATAGGGCTATTTTTATCCTAGCATAAACCCTAATTATTCCTTTGGTTTTATTTTTGAACACTCGTATGTTTCTTTCCAACCAAATCCCCCAACAAATATGTGGAATGCATTTTTGTCAAAAAATATTGCTTCCTAAGTGCCACTATTTCCAAATTCTGATTAGAGAATCTGGAATGACCCAAGCAACATTAACTTCTCTCAATAACATATTTAGGATATCACGAAAAAAATCATAAGTTCCAAACAGGTGGTCCACACACTCATCCTCTTTGTTACATAAGACACAAACAGTTGGAACCACAATCCCTCTTTTGAACATATTGCCTTTTGTAAGGATCTTATTGAGAATGGCAATCCAAAAAAATATAGCAACCTTAGGGATGATGTTTAGCTTTCAAATTCTTTTAAGATCGGGTTTCTCTGAGGTTACTTTGCCCAAGACTCTATATCCATCCTTCACCAAGTACTGGCCTTGCTGGTTTCTTCCCCAAATTATATGATCCTCCTCTAAACCTCTACCTAAATAATAACTCCTTAGGAGGTTTTGTAGAACTTTACCCCTCTGGCCTTGCATATCTTCTTGCATGATCTTCCACTCCTGAAAATCATCCACCCTATGAATGTAACCATTAATTTTCTTACCATAGGTTCTGGTTAAATGTTCTTTAATATCTTTGAAATTTTTGTAGTTTTCTAAAGGCTCCTCTTGAATCCAAGGGTCTTTCCAAAATTCAATTTTGTCTCCCTTGCCTACTCTCCATTTTAGACCTTGCCATAGAACTTTTCTGCTATTGATTATATTTTACCAAAAAATAGACCCACGTGGAGGATTAGAACAACTGATAAAGTGGTTTCTGCCCTCCAAGTATTTGTTTTGGATAATGCTAGCCCATTTTATTGATGCTCCAGTGCAAAGCCTCCAACCATGTTTAGCTAGAAGGGCTCTATTTAGATCTCTCAACTTCCTCAAACTAAGATTCCCATTTTGTAGAGGCTGGAAACAGGTATCCCAGGCTACCAGATGTATACGTTTTTTGCATTCAGTACCATTCCATAAGCATTTTTTTTGTAGTCTTTCTAAAGTATCTTCCACTTTCCTTGACATCCTTAGGAAAGACATTAAATAAATAGGGAGGCCTTGAAGCGTGTGTTTTATGAGTTGTAATTTCCCTGCAAAGGATAACAGAGATCCCTTCCAACCTTGAAGTTTCCTATTAAATTTATCAATAATTGGATTTCAAAGTTCATCTTTCATCTTGCCTATAAACAAAGGCAAACCAAGATAGGTGATAGGGAACTTTTCCTCTTTACAGCCCAACACTTTAACTATTTGATCTCTTACTTTCCTCCGTGTTTAAAAACATAATCCTGCTTTTTTCATAATTTTTTTTTGGCCTGTAGCTTTTTCATAAGAATCAAAGACTTTTTTAAACTCCAAAGCTTCTTCCTCTGTAGATTCCCCTAGCAAGAAAGTATCATCCACAAACTGTTGATGAGACAAAGCTTCACCAATGGATGAATGTTTTAGACCTTTGATACTACCATCCTTTCTCTTTCTTTCCAAAGTTCTTCCCAGGGTATCTGCCATAATGATAAAGAGATATTGAGACAATAGATCTCCTTGCATGATTCCTATGGTAGAAGAAAAGAACCCAACAGATTGTCCATTGATCAAGATTGAAAAGCGGGGGTTAGAAATACACATACCAACCCATGCCCTCCATTTTTCACTAAAACCCATTCACTCCATTATTTTATCTAAGAAGGACCATGAAACCCTCAATTAAGATCTCTATACAATGAAATATTTACTTTCCTCAATTAGGGAGCCCTTACTTTTGGCTAGGACTTCTTTAAATGACTTTTTTTCTTGCCACTTATCATTTCCTTATGAGAATTCTTCAATACTTGAATTTCTCCAAAGATTGAGCAAAACCTTTGAAGGTAAGGCTTGATCCTTGTTTGTGTTCACTCCTTGCTTGGACTTATTCCTTATTGAAAAGGAGTGGGTTTTAATCGATAACCTCTACACATGTCCTGTTAGCTTTTCTAAAGCAAGGATAGAAAATAAGTTATAGAATCAAGAATAGGGAGTTGTTATTTGAAGTTCCTCAATGTAATCAATCATTGACAATTTCTTTCTTTCTTTTCTTCCCTTATGATGAAAGTAAACTTACTTTTTACTTGTTTTGTCAACATACAAATTTTGATACATGTCGATAAATTTTTAGAATGTAAAGGTTAACCCATGGGATTTGAACCTTGGCTACAATGCAAACTCTTAGATTCCTTAAACCCCTTAAACTTATCATCTCTCTCTCTTTCACACACATTAATCGGTTATATGGGATTGAAATGGGCCCCACCCATATTACATCATGATCACATAGTGGTATTACAATAACCTAGTAATTATGCATGTATCACTTGGCAATATTTGAACTTAAGTCTCCTCCTTGGAAGGTGAGAAATATAACCAATTAAGCTAATGCCAATTAATGTAATCATCACATATTTTTTTCAATTGGTTATATTGGATTGAAACGAGCCCCACATGTATTACATCATCACCACATTGTGGTATTACAACAACTTGAATATTATCTTTGTATCACTTAGAAAAATTCGAACTTGGATTTCCTCCTTGAATCTTAAAGAATCTAACTAGTTGAGCTATCACCATTTGATAAGTTATCATCATATATATATATATATATATATATATATATATTATTAAAATTGGTTATACAAGATTGAAACAAGCCCCACTCGTATTACATCATCACCATGTAGTGGTATTACAACAAAGCTTGGATATTATCCATTTCTCGCTTGACAAGATTCAAAGCTAAATTTCCTTCTTAAATGTTGAAGAATTTAACCCATTGAACTAATGTCATTTGATATGTCGTCAACACACATCAAATGATAATGTTTTTATAATAAAATGCATTTAAAAAAATAATATATTACTTTTTATTAAATTATAAATTTTAATAATAAATTAATGTTTTTTATTTGTTTTGTTGAAGTAATGTGAAGTATAATGGGTGGCGGGGCTGCACTCCCCATGGGCATAGCCACAAGGGGCCTCCCTTCTCATGATTCGAACTCAGATCACCAAAATAAAACCTGAATGACACACCATTGAGAGTGTCCTTGCAGGACTGTAGATTAATGTTTAATATTTTTAACTATAAAAATAAGATATTTTTATAGTTATTGGTAATATAAATTTAACTTGCAAGGTCCAAGGTTCAAATCGTGGTGTATGTCTATGTTGCTGATGAGTATAATTCTCGACCTTACATAATAATGGTTGAGAGGAGAGTGCTCAATCCCATAAATAGGTCGTGAGGGTTTGTCTAACTACCTAAATTTAAAATATATAAATGATTGTTAAGTCCCATACATAAGTCAGTAAGAATTTATCAAACTACCCAAAAAAAAAAAAAAATATATATATATATATATATATATATATATATATATATAACTTACAAACGTGTCGATAAGGCAAAAGCAACTCATGACATATGACATGATTGTTATTCTTTTTCTTATAAAAGTTTGCTAACATAACTCCAAAATAATCTGGCTTTTAATATTCTTTAGTGAAAGTTAAATATAATTATATTTTTAAAATTAAAGAAAATAAAAAATTAAATAATCTTTTACTTCTCTGTTCTAATCGTTATTTTCTAGAAAATAATCTTTTACTTCTCTGTTCTAATCGTTATTTTTTTTTGGTTGCATACGGGGAACAAGATGTATATGCCTGCACTTATTACTAAAAAAAATTATGTACAGTTTATCTTGCCATGTAGTAAATTTTTTTGAAATGCAAGGCGTTGTGCCACTGCAAAATTCATCCCTATCCATATTTATCCACGTGGGCCGGTGCGTCGCCATGAAAAACGAAATGGGGGCAGAGAAATTGGATTAGAAAGTTTGAGAAGCAGCAACAAGCAGGCCGAGGCCGAGACTGAGACTGCTGACATGGAGTGCACGCTGATGAATGTAAATCTACACAAATATCATTCCCCTCCTGCTCTTTGTCGTCGCGTTGGCAGCTGCAACATGATGCCAATGCCAATGCCAAAGGCAAAGGCAAAGGCAAAACAGAAGGCAAAGAGCCTAACAATCACTTGCATCGGATGGGTAAGTAGCCTGTCTAATAATAATAAGGGATACATAAATGTCTTGTCTATCTTATTGAGAGGTGGGTGGGTGTATGAAGGATCCAGAAGGCATATTGGGCCCTCCTCAAGCCGGGCACATTGCAAGAAGGCAATCGCAGAAGATGGCACAACGTTCTCGCGAGGAGGATGAGGCCCTCCAACGCCAAAGGCAAGCTGCTCGACAGGTGACTTTCTCCACTTTTTCCTCTTCCTCTTTTCAAAATATACATATTTACGTATTTTCATTGGCATGTTAAGATAGGCACGCGTGGTGCCCGAGACACCTGCAGGTCTTATTGAATTCTTTTTAGAGACGGAAGGCTACGACATTGCATATGAAATTGCCAGATGCAAAACAAGGTACGCCTTTATTACTTATACCGCCTCTTTTCTATTCCATTCCACTAAAAGCGACTTATTTCTTTAAAATTTCTCCATATATATAGCGTTGTTTCAAATGGGCAAAGCCACCATTTACGATGAGCTTTCTAAGAAGTCAAAGTTGTGCCGGCTTAAAATTTGGAGCAGGCATAAATCTTGAAATAATACACACAGGCATAAGAGTAAAATTTTACTGCATCTCAAACGTGAAATATTCCTTTGATGCTTGTGCAAACTAAACTAGGTTTGCTGCCTTGTGGAATACCCAAACTTTGACTGTTGATGCAATATAAACTAACAATATTATTGGGAAGGATTTAATGCCCTGTTTACCTTAAACTCTTCTTTACAACCCTAAATGATATAAGCACAAAGGGGAAAGCCAAAGTCGCATCGGCCTCAAGATTTAAACCCAGGTTTTTGTCTTAGAAGTTCACATCTTTAACCATAGGAATTCATGCTATTTGATCTCTAAATGAGATGTCTAAACGATAAGGTTTCACCTATGGGATTTGAACCTTGCCTTATCATGTCAAACTTTTCACTCCCTACCACTTCTTCCAAACCCATGGCTTTTAAGGTTTTTCTATAAGATTTGAACCTTGGTCTAAGGTGTAAATTCTTCACTCCCAACCACTTGCTTTCAAGTCCATGGCCTTAAATGTTAAGGTTTATTCATGAGATTGGAACTTTGGTTTATGGTGTGAAACTCCTTACTTTCAACCAATTGATCCAAACCCGAAGGACTTTTTAGTCCTAAATTTTATAATTAAATTATAAATTATATTAGTTTAATACCTATATAGGGCTTCTATTGGGGGTGAGTCCCATCAAAATAACAAAACATTACATTTGCTTTGAGGTCAATTAGACTATATCTAACTTGCCTTTCTATCTAAACTATTCTTCAATCTGCCTTTCTATCAGACACATTTTCATCTTCTTCAAACTGTTATGTTTCCGCAATCAACTCCTTGATATCATTTTTATTAAGAAACAAAATCTCCTTGGTTAGTTGCCTTCTAAAATTTGAATTTTGCTAGGATGAAGATCAACACTGCAACTGGCTAAATTTTCTGCTATCCTATTACCATCTCTATAAATATGCTGACATTTCCAAGATAATGTCTCCAACAATAGTTGATGGACATAAAAAATAATGCTATTTTTTTATTTAATCCACATATCCAATTTTCTTGAGAGCACTAATAATAATTTGTGAATCCTCTGCAATTGAAATATATATCCATCATTTTTCAATAGCAATATTCATTCTTGTAAGAAGTGCTCTAGCCTTTGCATAGTTGTAGTTGAAGTTCCATATGATTTTGAGTAAGTGAGGAGAATTTTGTTTTCATTATTTTGCTAAACACTATCTTTGCTAGCTTTTCAAAGATTTTCATTGGAAGCACCATTGAAATTAATTTTGATGAACCCAACTTCTAGACATTTCCATTATATCATATATTGATGTAGATCCTTTGTTAATAATTCCATTGTCAATTATGACCCTTGCGTGCATCCTCAAATCCTATAACCAAGAGGCCAACTCCTCTTTTTCTACACCTGAGACTTCTCATGACAAGCATCATGCCTATAAACATTTTGCAAGAGAGCCAATAATACAATTCCAAACTTGGCATGATGTAGAGATTTGTTTTTATATAATTTTTATTATTCCTTTCAAGCCATAGATTCCAACAAATAAGGGCAGGACTAGTCCTCTACATAATACATAATGCTCTAGATTTGAAACAATTAAATTAAGATTTCATCAACTCTTTGAATGTTGATGCAGCTACCTAGTATATTCTCATATTTTTTGAAAAAGTGGCCTCAAATGATGTATGCAAAGGGACAATAAAGAAGTAAATGATATGATATTTTTAGATTCTTTTTATATAATGCACACAGAACAGGACTACGATATCCTTTTTTTTGCAGGCTCTCCCCTCTAAGAATTTTACTTTGTATTGCTAACCAAAGGAATGTTGAGGCCTTAGGGAGGGCCTCAAGTGATCAAACATTCTTCCTAGATAAATTTTTAGGAGTGGAAAATTTTGAATGCTTTAAAGCCTTATTTCCCAACTTGTTCGAGTATCCACCATCTTTTGATAGATTCCAAACCAACTCATCATTTTGTGTAAAACTAGGCAAATAGAACTCTTGAAGCATAATTTGAAGGTCATGCATTGAGGTACTCTTCTTGCTAATAGAAATCTATGATTTGGAATTGTCGTGCACATAAATATAATTTTTGACCTTCGAACCTTCACAAGCTAAGCATGCTCGAGCCAATAGTTGTCATTTTGGACCAGAAATAAGAGGATAAGACTTCAGCCAAGCATTAGACCAAAAATTTGCAGAATCCCCCTCATTGATTGACCACCCAATATTTTTTTTGATCAATTGCAAACTCTTTGATATAAAGTACTATGTTGTCGAATCCCTACTTAGGGTTTGTTTCTTGAAAATTATATTACATCAACAGAACCTATATATATTTTTGAAGTAACTTTTTTACCCCATTCTTTCTTTGATCGTTGAATAATTTCCAACCAAATCTTGCCCTTAATGCCAAACTCATAAGTCGACAATTTTGCATCCCTGGCCCTCCAATATTCTTTCCTTTGCAAACCCTATCCTACTTACAAAGAGAAAAAGTTAATTTTTCCTCACATCCTTTCCAAAGAAAATCTCTTTGAATTTTGTCAAATTTGAATGCTATACTTGTTGGCAATTTTGAAATGGACAGCATATATATAGAGATAGATTGCAATGCAGCCTTTATGATTTGTAGCCTTCCAACGTTGGTTAAGAACTTAAGTCAATCCATCAAACAAGATTTCATGTATCCAAAATTGAATGCCTTTCAGCTATCAAGGATTTGTTTAACATGAACAAAACTACCTTGTTCGATTGGGATAACACAGTCTAGAATGCCTTTCAATCCATTTGCCATGATTTTTGAAACTATCTTATACATTGTATTGCAAAGGCTTGTCAAATTTTTTTGTCTCACCTTTCGTGGGAACTAATACGATAAATGTGAAATTGATCTCACTTTTTATAGCTTTTTTTTTCTAGTCTTTTCAATTGCAACCAACATATCACTCTTTAATAAATTCCAATTTTTTTGAAAGAAAATTGCAAGAAATCCATTGGGGTCTGGGCCTTATTAGTTGAAAAGAGATCATTGCTTCTTATAGCTCTTCCTCATCAAGCTTTCATTTTGTCATTGGGTGATAATTGATGGAATGTTTTGCAAAGGCTTACCTGGAGCCTCTTTATTTTGCCCTTTTGACAAACTATCTTTGAAATAATTAATTGCTTACTTTCTAATATCTTATTCTTCAATACTTCTTCCTCCATTTAGAGTTGAAATATTTTTGTTTTGAAGAAAAGACGATTATGTTTTGGCTGTAGCATGAAAAATTTGGTATTTCTCTCTCCAATACCTAAGGTTTGTAGGCGGTATCCTTACCTCGCCCTTCGCTCCTCGATGGAACTCTCTCCGAGTTCTCGGGGAGGCCAGAGGAGCTGGTATTTTCAGGTTTCTACTCTCCTGGCCAGCATTCAGATACGGATAGACAGGCTCCCCCCTTATTCTTTGGGGGTTCTCCCCCCCTCTCGGCTTAGTAAGGAGAAGATGCTCCACGAGATTCGGAAGGATGTTAGTCTCCAGTACACCAGATGCACATGGATCTCTCCCGTTGCCCCTCTTTCCCCCAAGCTGTCTTTCTACCATGAGCACTTCTTACAAATAAAGGAGGGCAGAATAGTTCCTCCACAATACCTTTAGCAACACACAATGCATAGTCTTTGGATCACTATTGGGCAACTCAGGGTGTGTTCTCACCAACTCCGGATTGAGTCAGATCACCATCTTCCGATGGAGGAGCGGATTTGCTTGTTTTGCTCCTTGGGTGAAGTTGAGACCTTGCATCACTTAATTTTTTGTTGTCCCATTTATTATGAGATCCAGGGTAGGTTCCATTGTCTTTTCAGGGACAACTCTTGATGTGTTTCTACCTTCTTCAGATACCCAGACCAGCGTTGTATCGCACTCTTTCTTAGGGAGATTACTCAGCTTCGACGACATAAAAGTTCTCCAAATGGATCTCACCCTCCTCAACATCGGCTCATCACAACATACTTCACCAACTCTGACGGACCAGGTGACTTCGACCAGAAATGCCCCACATCATCCGGTTTGAATAGAAGCAGGGTCACTAGACAACGCACCAATAGTTTGTCAGGGTTCCGAACTAGCAATGGGCAGAGACATATTATGGACTTCTTCAGCTCTGGTACTTCGGCCTTGACTGTTAGGAGAGATTAGTTTTTGGGGGATTCTTGAAGCTTGCCCCTCCTGGGATGCTTCCTCCCCCCTCCTTCTCTATCTCCATTCTTCTTGGCATGCACTTCTCTTTGTTGGACTGGAGCCCTCGCCCCCTTTGCTCTCCCTTTTCTTTTCTTTTCCCTTTCTCTTTGGCCCGTTTGTCGGGTTTGATCTTATATTTTTCTTAGTTCTTTTCTTTGTTGGGCTTTTTAGCCTGCTAGCTGGCAGTCATTATTGTATTTCTTATAGTCCCTTGGGTCTTATTTTGGCCCATCGCGGACATTAATAATATTTCATTTCTCCTTCCTTGAGCCATATTTCACTAGATTTTTGGACCCAAGATGACTCTTTGTTTGCAATACATTACGATAATTAGGAAGCAATTGTTTTTCTTGCACATAAGTATCATTGGTTTCTATCATCTCTTGTAAATTGTTGAGCTTGAATTTAATTTCCTCTTTTATTTTAAATATGTTACCAAAAGATTTGACATTCCAAATATTCATTTTCCCCTTTAGATATTTCATATTTTGAACAAACCTATATATACATGATCCTTCAAACCTTGCTTCATCCCACAAACATAACTATTTGGAAGAAATCAGGGTCTTGGAGCCACATAGATTGGAATCAAAATGGCTTTGGATGACCGTTATTGAGAAGATCACATCTCAAGAGAATGGGTTTGTGATCTGATCTTGCTTGCAATAAAATGTCTGAAGAGATTGTATACTTTATTTGCAACCATGTATGGGATAACAAAAACCTGTCCAATATTTTTGCTATGTGTATTTGCCCAATACGTCTATTATCCAATGTATACTGAAGCTTGAAGGAATAACATCCCAAAGGCCATTTGAATTTATAAAGGAGGCAAAATCCTTCATTGATTTAGACCATCTAGGACTACCACCTTTCTTTTCTGAAGGAGATAGAATTGTGTTGAAGTCAACCTTCCTCCCGCGCACAAAAAAAAAAAACCCACCATAGATCACAATTATAAATCATCATTGAATTTGACTTAAATAATTTAAGGGCTTTCCAACATCTACCACAAAGAGTAACTGTAGTTGGAACATAAACATTTATAACTCCATTCATTTTTCTTGCAAAAAAGACCAACAATCCAATTACTTCTTATTTGTAGCAATTGTTCATCTTGTTTCAATTTGTCACATTCGTCACTACTTGGTTTTGTTTCTCGTATTAAAATATACTTAGGACTATAAGCCTCGTTTGGGGTCTTATTCATACCTCAAATATTCCAAAATGCCATCTTCATCATCACTTTTTATTCTTATTTGCGGGCTTATCACCACTTTTTGTTAACACTTGTGATTTTTTTTTCTGGTTTCCTAAATCGATATCTATTTGAGTTTCCTCTTTTCCTTGTTCTTGTTTTAAGGGTCTTAGTCTTCTTTTGCCATTCACACGAAAATTTTTGTGATGTTGTGCCCTTGGATGTTTGTGATGTGATTTTTGGCCAACCATTTATGTGCAAGAGGCATGGTGTTTATGAGTCCAGGCCCGAAGTGTCATCATCACTATTAGAAGTCAGTGTTACATGACACCAAAGGTATCTCCTCCTACCTCAGTTTCCTTAATCAGTGCTAAACAATGCAGAAAGATGATAGCCAAAACAAGGAAATTCATTCTTTTGATGATCAAATTGCAAAGGAGAAGGACAGTTGCTACATCAATTGTAGGCCCTGCACAACAAAAGTAGATGGATCAGATTGTAGTGGAATATGATGACTTGTTCAAGTTACCAATTGGGGTTCCACTTCATTGTGAGGTAAAACATTCCATTGATTTAGTTCTTGGTTCTCCTTTGCCTAATGCACCTGTTTATCACATATCAGTCCTTGAAAATGATGAAATTAGAAGGTAGATCCAAGAATTGATTCAAAAGGGGAAAATCAGACCAAGTGCTTCACCATGTGGCAGTCCAATTATCTTGGATCCAAAGAAAGATGAAATATGGAGACTCTCTATTGAGCATAGAGCTTTGAATAAAATCACTATGAAGAACTGCTATCCACTCCCTTGGATAGATAACTTGTTGGACCAGCTCCATGGTGCAAAGTTCTTCACCAAAATTGATCTCAAATCTGACTATCATCAAATATCCATGGAGCCCATTGACGTATGGAAAACTACATTCAAATTCAAGGACGGTTTAATTGAGTGACTGGTTATTGCCTTTTGGCTTGACCAATGCACCTACCACATTCATGAGGCTGATGGATGACATTTTGCATCTCTACACCAACTCATTTGTGGTAGTCTACTTAGATGACATTCTCATCTATAGTAAGACATGGGAGGAACATTTGCAACATGTTCAACAGGTATTTTAGACTCTTCAAAGACACAAGCTATATGCTAATTTGGAGAAGTGTTCATTTGGCATAACAAAGATTTAGTACCTCAAGTATATTGTTGACAAAGGAGTCCATGTTAAGACCAAGAAGATTTGGGCAATTAGAGATGGGCCTCCCCCAAAGATTCTAAACAGAGCTTTGCAACTTTTTGAGTCTTGCTAATTTCTGGCGAAGATTTGTATTGAGGTTACCAAACATTGCTTGGCCATTACACCAAGTGACTAGAGGAGGTTCCAAATCCAAGTTCCATTGGGGAGATACACAAAGAAAGTTCCAATGCACAATAGAGGACATTTGAGAGGTTGAATGACCAATTATGTTCAACACCTACGCTTTCCCTACCTAATCTGCATTAACCTTTTAAGGTAATGACTGATGCATCATAGTACATGTTGGGATCTATCCCCACACAACATGGACATCCAATTTCCTATTATAGTGAAACATTAAATGAAGCAGTTCGAAAATGCCCCACATACGACAAAGAGCTCTACACCATTGTCCAAGCATGTAAACAGTGGAAGCACGACATCTTGGGCAAGGAAACCATCATCCATATAGATCATAGACCTTTGGAGTTCATTTAGACGTAGAGTAAGCTAAAGGAATGAAAGACATCAAAAGTGAGCCACTTATCTGCAGCAGTCTCATTCAATCATCAAACATAAGAAAGGTAGTGTCAATTTAGCAACAGATTGATTGAGCCAACCTCCTATCATGGCATTCCCACCATTCTTGATTCTTGTGGGCATAATACTTCCAATCGGTCCACCTTGTATGAAGTAGATTCTAATTTTGCACATGCATACCAAGCTCTTCGTTTGGGTAAGCATGTTTGTGATTTTTATTTGCATGATAACCTCCTTTGTCACATGGGACATATTTGTGTACCAGCTAGTGAGTGCTCAAAGATGATTTGGGAAGCACACTCAAGCAAAGTAGTAGGAGGCTTTGGTTGGATTAAACGCTGACAATTCTTCAAAAGTACTTCTATTGGCCCAAAGTGAGGAATGATGTCGAGAGGTACATCAAGTTATGTACCCCTTGTAGTGTCCAACCCCAATATGAACACCAAAATTTCTGCCCTTGTTTTTTGGTTTGAGTTTTGTATTGTTTTTTGTGTTTTTGTGCAATATTTGATTTTTTTTGTATTTTTGCAACAATAAGGAAATACTGGAAATGAAATGCAGCAATAAAGAACTATCTCTATCTTCCAAACTATCACTCCGATTGAATTGAAATTTAAGCACAATCTTCTACTAATATAAATAATGAAACCCTTTTGAGCAAATATGAGAATAATGAAGTACCCGGGTAATAATGAAGTCTGAATATTTCTGGAAATGTACACCAGCAATGGGTAAATCACTTATATTCATCAAATGATCAAGAAATTACAAGTCTCCATCAAACAAAGAGCATATTTGAGCACCCTCTATTGAGGCGACCCCTTCCCAAGCATAGAAATCTGTCCAAGGGAGGCGTTTGAGTGAGTTGCAGCAACACATCCCTTATGGAGGATGTACGGCCTGCTCAAGGAGGAGTACGACTGCCTTGGAATTAGCTAGAATCTGCAAAATAGTCTTCACAAACCCCTCAAAGGTGTACGGCTGGAGTGTATGCAACAGTTCGCCCTCAAATCCTCAAACCCTAGCTGGTAATTACATCACAATCCTCTCCAATAAGCTCTAGATGGTACGGCCTGGCTGTGTAATGAAGAATAATTAATTTGCAACTGATAACTTCTTCAAAACCCTTCCAAATCTGCTCTTCCAATGCTGTAAATGTCTTCAATGCAAGCACAATTGCACCCACTGTGTGCGAATGCCCCCAAACCACTCTGAAGATATCTTTCAACCTCAAGAATGGTGCTCCTGCCGGAGGTTTTCGTCTCCAAACAAGCTACAAACCCCTGCAAATCCAATCTGCAAGTGCTTCTCCAGAATGACTGTGAAAATAGAATGCCAAAGATGTGAAAATGAATTCAACTTCATTCTTTTATTTCCCTCTCACAATTGGGTCGGCCAAGTTTGCTTTTTTTCCTTTAATTTCATTTGCATTTAAATTTATTTTTAAAGAGCCCCATGAGGGGTCGTCCCAAACTCCTAGGGAGATAACATCTTAATTTTAATTTATAACTTACCTTATGACTCCCAAAAATCCCCCTTATAACCCCTTAATAATAAAATATAAGCCCAACATTAGAATATTTAAACATTACATTAATAACTTTCGGGCATTAAAATAATAATCCTCCTAAGGCCGGACCCAAGAAAAAATACTGGAAACGGACACCCATTTTGCCGAACAATCCATCCGTAACGTTCGCTTCCCAAGATACTGCCTCTGATCGACTTACTAAAAATAGTAAGTCCCCCTGAAACCTGCTGGAAATGGTCCTGAAAGCTGTCCACACTGAAAACTGAATGTCCAACAGTAACTCCACAACACCTGGAGGCTCCCAAACCCATGACATTGCCTACGGGAACCATTGTATAGGCAAGTCCATACTGTACATAGTGGCTAGTTAGGAAAGGGGACATTACACCCCTGTGCTGTTGGCAAACCAACCAATAAGAAGCTAGAATTGTATACACCATTGCCCATGATGTCCAAGCCTTGGGAATCTATCTCCATGGATTTCCTTTGAGGTTTGCCCACATTTAAGCATGGTAATGATTGTGTTTTTGTAGTAATTGATCGTTTTTCAAAAATGGCTATCATGATTCCTTGTAAGAAGTCCATGTTAGTTGAGGGGATCGCTAAGCTCTATCATGTGGTTCAAGTTTTCAACTTTGGTTTGCCAAAGGCCATTGTATATGCTAGGGATAGCAAATTTCTAAGCATCATTTGGTCCACCCTATGGAGCATGATGGACACCAAGTTGACCATGTCCACAATATTCCATCCTTGGACTGATGGCTAGATAGAATCTGTGAATCGATTATTGTACATCTTCTTTGAACGTACAATTCAAAAAATCCATGCACATGGAATGAGAGCCTCCCCTACATTTAGCATGGGTACAATCGAACTCTGCATAACTCTACCAAACACAACCCATTTCATGTTTGTTTTGGGTTCCAACCCTTGGCATCCATTGATGTAGCTCTCGCTGTGCAACCCATGGAGTACTCACCTCATGGACAAAAAAAAGCAGAAAAGGCAGCATGGTTTGTGGAACAGATTCTCCACATCCAACAAGTCGTCCATGACCTCTTGGACAAGACAAATCATAAACACAAGCAACGCCATCATCAACATGGGGTCCCACATCAATTTAAGGTTGGATATAAGGTATGGTTACTTCTTTAGAGAGAGACTTGCAAGACCCCCTAAGAAGATCAAACTTCTTAGCTATGGACCATACACCATCACCAAGAAGGTGGGAGAGAATGCTTTCAAATTTAAGCTTCCATATTCTCTTGGTTTACATCCAATATTCAATGTCGAACTTCTCAAGCCCTATCACCCACCTCTATTGGATACTTTTACAGTAGTAGAACTTGATCCAAATAGTTTAGTACTAGTGGAGGAGGATCAGATTGTTGACACATGGACTAAGACCATAATAAGGAAATCTATTCAGATGTATAGAGTGGTCAAGGCAGGACAACTTGGTCACCAAGGGGAATGACTCACAAAAAATCATATAAAGAAACAATTTTCGCACTAGATGACAAAAGTTGATGCAATGGGGACGAACGATCGAGGCTTAGGACCTTTTTGGGGCATGACTTTTTGTCCCAAAATGCTCAAAAATCTGTTTTATGTATTTTGACCACATTGTCAAGGGCATAACTTTGTGCTAAAGGCTTCATTTTGATCCATTCAAGAAGCATTGGAAAAATTAGAGAGAGAACAACAAATTCAGCAAGCAAATTTGTCGTAGACAATTTGCTGACAAATTTATGGAAAAAATGTTTCGGAGGCCCTAAAAAATGTAAAACAAAATGTTTACTAAAAATATTAATTTGCTATTTTTAAATTTTCATAGACAAAATGCATCTCTAGCGATGTTGACACATTAGTGGAAGATGAAACACAAAAGGAAAAGTTATATGTATGCAATTTTCAACAAAATCCACTTTGTAACTCATGGAAGCTGAATCACCACATTTTCATATGGGTGACCTTCTAACTCATAGAAGGTGAACCATGATATGAGTGACCTTCTATATTCAATACGATGGATTTCCAACACACCAAAATGTTGTATAAAGAGAGATGCATCCTTGACTTTAAAATGCATGAGCAATGGATGCAATGTTATAGCCTCACATCTCTTCTTAAAGATTTGCTTGCATTGTATTTTGTTTTCTGAGCAATAAAATCATTATGCTATTTTGCTTTTATGTTTTTGTGTTTTGGTTTGTTATACTTTGTTATTTCTGAATTGCACTCTTTCTTCATATTCCTTAACTTGGAATTCTGAGTTTTGGAATAGTCGAAATTCTGAGTTTCGGATCAATGTCCTTTGCAAGCTAATGGTGCAAAGGGGCTTCCTTTGCCTCCTTTTGGGGAATGGAAATCCTTGATCTAATCCAACTTCTACTACAATACATTTGCCTTGCTTCATCTTGTTTTTTGTCTCATAACCAAATATTTCCATCTCTTTCTTGATTGTTTTTACTATTTACTTTGCAATTTCTTGCTATCTATCTCATATCATAACTTTTGTGCTATTAGAATGCAATGTTTTTATAATCCACTTGTTGATTCCTGTTGCCACATTTTGCACGGGGTGCCATGTTTTCCGTTTTTTAAGTGATCTGCTCTGTTCCTTCCCTCTTCCTTTTTTCCCATTCTTCATCTCTCCCTTTCTCCCTCTTCCTTACAATCTTCATTCCTCTTCCTTCCTCCCTTTTCTTCCCCCCAGTAAGGTTTCCAGAACAGAGGTGTTCCCTGAAAGTTTCTAAGTGTCAGAGCGCAACCCGACTTCGCAGCGAAGTCGGGGTGCGCCCTCAGATTGGAGCGCAGCAGGGAAGGCGAAGTGCGACAGCAGAACAGGAAATGAGCGAAATTCGACTAACTGCTGGGGCGCAACCCGACTTCGCAGCGAAGTCGGGGTGCGCCCTTCTTCCTGGGCGCACTAGGGAAGCAGTGCAGCAGAAAAATGACTAAGTGTTGGGGCGCAACCCGACTTCGCAGCGAAGTCGGGGTGCGCCCGCCTCTTAGTGCGCAGTCCGAACAGCAAAGAAGACAACAATGTGCCGGTGCGCAACCCGACTTCGCAGCGAAGTCGGGGTGCGCCCTCTGACCGGTGCGCAGTTGGGAAAACAAATTCAGAAATTGGCTAAGGCACGGAGGCCTCCCCAACTGCGCTGTTTTCTACCTGCGCAACCTGACAGCGCTCCGATTCCGGGCGAAGTTGGATAAACTGCCTTTCAAGGCAGACACGTGTCATTCGTCAGCATCCGACAAGTGTCTAACTTCGGGAATCGAGCCAAGACGTGACCGGGAAAAGGACAAAGCATGGGCTGCACTATCTGCGCCAACTGCCACCATTTAAGCCGATATGAAGTGCCATCTGCCGCACCTACCCGCATTCCTGCTGACCGAAGATTTGACCCGACGTACCGCCACGTGGCTGTACAGCCTTCAGGGAGACCATGCCGCAAGTACAGCTCCCGCCCGACGTAAGTCGGCATCGCAGCCTCCTCGCCCGCTCGTGTCGCCTATCGTCTTGTTTGGGACTTCGTGCCCATGAATGTAATCGGGGGGAAACTTGGGCTATAAATAGCCCACTCGTTTTCATTGTAAAGGGTGGAAGGGGGAATATATTGCTAGGGAACAATTGTAGTTGTGCGTTTGCCTCTAATACAAGCATATACTTGGCTTTGCTTACTGTCTTTCATCTTGTATGTCGCCTCTCCTTGTCATTTCTGCCTCATGTTTCTTGTGTCATTGCTTGTCGTTGTACCGAACTCGGACTCGGCATTTGGTGATCAAGTATTCCTGGAATGCATAGATAGAGGATACATAGGATGAATGATAGCTGTAGTTTCAATGTATGTTTGTAGATGAATGCTGTTAGTAGTGGTGATTGATTCGTTGTCGTGCTGCTTATTCCCCCCCACCAACTCCAATCATATTTGGAATCCCTTTCTGTACTTTTATCTCTTTCCCTGCACTCTTAACCTAAAACACAAAAACCCCCACAGGAAGCCGGCCTTCTCCGGAGATTGGCACGGAAGGCATTCCTTCCTTCCGGCCTTTCAATCTGGTGGGCGAATCTGGGCGCATTAACAACAAATCCTTTCCTCATGGCAGATTCGTAACCAACAGTTTCTCTGGCACGCCCGGTGGGACATGGTAGTTTCCCACCCCCAAACAGAATCGAAGCACGAGTGCTCGCTTCATTGCTGTTAAAAATCAGAGCACCTGGCGACTCTGCAAATCTGAATACTCTCTGAGTCCGTGAAGACCGGTCCTAACGCCTTCATGCAAACGAGAAGGTGGCGAGCAAGGAATCCGGAAAACCCGCCTGACTTTTACGAAATCAACATTGACGCTCCAGGCGAGCGCGTCAGGCTGGCTGATTACCAAGCTCGCGTGGAAGAAATCCAAGAAGCCGAGGCTGAAATCCAAGAAGCCGAGGCTGAAATTCAAGAAGTTGAGGCCGAAGAAGAATCTACATCTTCGGATACCTCCGATACCGAGTACACTACCGGGTCAGAAGAAGACATGGCTGCTCACCAGGATGATGATGACCTCTTCCCGACGGTGGACTCTACGGGGCCCTTGGCCCTAGTCGGACAACAAGCTGTGCCCCCTGCCGCTTTAAAATCTATCCCTACGTATGACGGCTACGGCAAGACGGCGTACGAACACATCCAGGACATTCTCGCCCTGGCTGCGCTACATTCCATCACCGACGAAAGTGTGAAGACCCGTTTGCTAGCCCTTTCCCTAAGGGGAAAGCTTCTCTACCGGTGGAGATCACCGCGGAGGGATCCATCACAGGGTGGCGACAGTTAGCCGACAGGCTCGTGAAAGGATGCAACGAGTCCGTTGATCCCTCTTCTTTGCTGCATCAATTCCAAAGTATACAGAGACACCCCCAAGAGGAGGTGTCAGACTTCAATATCAGGTTTGCGAGGTCTTGGAAACGAGTACCTCGCGAACTCCGACCGTCAGCAGGTCAGGCCGCCTACTACTACCTGAGATCCTTCAACTCAGACATTTGCCTCGTGCTGAAGGTAGCCAGAATCGACACGTTCCCTGCTCTGTATGAGGCTGCCCAACAAGCTGAGATGGATATCATTTCCATTGGCAGACTCCCGCACAGGGTACAGCCGCCCATCTACCCTGACTTCCCCCGATCTCAGTATCCATCAGCTTCTGGTCCAGAGCCGTCCACTTCAGGGCAGCAACCCCAGCAGCAATGGAATCCGGCGCCGGTCGTGAATCCTTACGGCCCGCCACAAATTCATTATCCGCCTCCTCCTCCTCCGCATTTTCCAGCACTTCCTACTCCCCCGCAGTATGCACAATATTCTACGCCTCCTCCATTGGCTGCATTACCTCCTCCGGCTCGGTTGCCACCTCCTGACAATGATATTCAGAATAAAATCCTCCAGGAGGTAAGAGCTCTGGCCTCTGGATATCACACCATGTCCAATGACATGACTGTTCTAAAAAAGAAACAGACCCAGATGGACCTGGCTCCAAGGAGGCCATATCCGCCCTCGGCACTGACAAAGGATCGCCCCGCCGAGCAACAACTGCAAAGGCGGCCCCCTCCGAGGAACGCTGCCATTGAGGACCAACCTGGTACTTCTGACCAGGTCAACTGGTGCACCACGTGCAATGACCCGCATTCGGAAGAAGACTGCACACTGCACCAACACTATCTTCAGACCTTGGCCGGCAGCGCCATAGAGGACGAAGAACTCTACATGATCCTGGGCGATGAAAGCAACTTCGCCGTCCCAGAGGAAGTTCCAGCGCCGCCTCTCGCCAAGGAAGATAGGAAATCTGCTGAAGCTGCTGCCAAGCCCTTGAAGGTATACGCCAGAAGAGATAAGGCGCCACCTGATGGGCTACCACCTTACAAGAGGCTGTGGCCCTACACAGCCAAAGATAAAGCTCCTGCAGTAAAGACTCCCGCACCTAAAGCTCCTGCTGCTTAGCCTCCAGCTGAAACCAAAGAACAAGCTCAGGAGAAGCTGAGATATCCGTCTCTGACCAAGAGACAGAGAGTTGAGGCCACTCAGCAAGCACTCGGACGAAGTATGAGCCGGCAAAAGAAGCGGAAGGAGCTAGCACCTCAGCCTACAGCATAGTAGACGAACTGAAGAGGACTCCCGCAAGAATCAGCATGTACGATGCTCTTCAGCTCCCAGGCCAGGTTGATCTGCTGCAAGAATCTCTGAAGATCATGAAAAATGGCAAGCAGATACAACCCGCTGTTCTGGTGCAACCCTTGACAGCCTCAGCCACCGGGAAGAACAGACCGCCTCCCTTCTATCTGTCATTACGGATGCAAGGGTACATAGTACACAACCGCATGGTGGATTCTCGGTGCTTCCACGACCGTAATGCCGAGAGCCGTCTCGCGATGAAATTGGGATGGAGTACACAAGGAGCAGCCAAGGCGTGCCGCAATCGGACGGCACCCCTGTCAAGACAGTCGGTGTCATTAAAGACATCCCCATTCGGCTGCACAAAGCTCTCGACATTGTGGTCATCCAAGAGGTCGTGGTTGTCGACTTGGAACCCTACTTTGGCATGTGTCTCTCCAGGGAGTTCACTGCGAAGTTGGGAGGGTATCTGTCTCTGGACTACTCACACATGGAAGTGCCTTTCAAAGGAAGAAGATTGAAAATCTACAATGAGAAGCCTTCCACTTTCTTAGTAGAGAGGATACCCGGAGAAGAGCTGGAGGATTGCATGGTTCAGCTAACGGAGGAAGAGCTGGTGGTGGTGGACATGACGGAGCAAGCCCTTGAGCTGCTGCAAATAGAAGATGAATTCTCCTTGCGGGACTTCAACGCCGTGATTGAGACCGAGCAAGGCTGCTACACTGTAGTTCAGCCTGAAAGGCTTGACAAGTCAGCCAAGAAAGAAGTGGGACCTGCACCAGAAAAGCTGTGGAAGCTTTTCTTTGACGGCGCACGATGCAAAAATGGCGTCGGGGCAGGTGTGCTTTTGGTTTCTCCAACCGGGATCCAGAAGGACTACACCTACAGGCTGGCCTGGAGCTGTACCAACAACGCGGCGGAGTACGAAGCCCTGTGCTTAGGTTTGCGGAAAGCAGAGAGGCTGGGGATTAAGCACCTGCAGATCTTTGGCGATTCTGAACTGGTGTGCCACCGTATTACGAACAAGTGCGCCTCCAAGAAGCACTATCTCAAGGCGTACCGAAATCGGGTCTGGGATCTGATGGAGTCGTTTGACTCGTTGAATGTCAAGGCTATATCACGTGAGAAAAACAAGCATGCAGACATTCTGGCGTCTGTTGGAGCCAGGTACGTTCCGGCTGATGACACTGTCCAGAAGCCGAAGCCGGTTCGCACCATTTACAGGCCTTCTGTGCCTGATAAGGACACCCACTGGCAGGTGTTCGACTGTGACGAGGAGATCGTCACATTTTTGGTAAATGAAGCATGTTCAATCGAAGGTAGAGACCCTGATGACGAGCAATATGAGGGGTTGATACAACTAAAAAATAATCATGTCCCAAAAGGACTGATTACACTTGAGAGTCTATTTGATCAAAATGACAGAGCAATATCTCACCGGATCAAAGTAGACCCGAAGCAGTATGCCGACCTGGAGCTCGAACCTGGAAAAACAATCAAGGTCGGGACAGACTGCACCACAGAGGAACTTGAGCAAATAAGAACATTATGCCGAGAGTTCCCTGACATAGTAGCCTGGTGCTACCAGGACTTGAAGGGGTATGACAGAAATGTTATCCAGCATACCATTGAGCTAGAGGATGGCGCCAAGCCATTCCGGCAGAAGCAGAGGGCCGTAAATCCGAAGATCGAGGCCATGATGAAGGCCGAGCTCCTGAAGATGCTAGAAGCCAAAATCATCTACCCCATCAAGCATTCATCTTGGGTTGCGAACTTGGTTCCCGTGAGGAAAAAGAATGGAGACATCCGTCTCTGTGTGGACTTCAGAAATCTGAATCAGGCCTCCCTCAAGGACCATTATCCGCTTCCCCAAATCGATCAGATCCTCCATATAGTTGCTGGAGCCCAGAGATTTTCCCTCTTAGATGGCTTTTCTGGGTACAACCAGATATGGGTTAAGGATGAGGACCAGCATAAGACGGCGTTCACCACAAAATGGGGAACGTTCGCCTATCAGCGCATGCCTTTCGGCTTATCTAATGCTGGCGCCACATTCCAGAGAGCCATGGATCTGGCCTTCCGAGAGCTGCTCAACAAAGTCATTGTCATCTACTTGGATGACATGACTGTGTTCTCTCACAGGAGAGAAGATCATGTTCCCCACTTGCGGCAAATATTTGAGAGATGTCGTGAATTCGGCATATCCATAAACCCGAAGAAATCTGTCTTCGCGGTAAAAGAGGGAAAGCTACTGGGACATGTCATCTCCGAGAAAGGCCTAGCCATAGACCCTGATAGAGCAGAGGCCCTCCTCCGCTTGCCCGCCCCAGTCGACAAAAAGGGACTGCAGTCCTTCTTCGGCCAAATCAACTTCGTGCGGAAGTTCATACCGGACTTCGCACAGGTAATCAAGCCCATGGCCGAGCTGCTGAAAAAGAACGCTGAGTTCTTATGGACTGATGAAAGGAGCCAGGCCTTCGAGGAAATCAAGGCCCGAATTGCGCAGGCTCCGGTGTTGATAAACCCGGACTACTCCAAGGATTTCATCCTGTACGCGGTGGGAGAACCCGAGAGTTACGCCGCAGTCCTGACCCAAAAGGGAGACGATGGCGAAGAGCGCCCCATAGCGTTCCTGAGCCAAGTGATTCAGCCGCATGAAGAAAAGTACAACTTTATAGAGCGGCAAGTTCACGCGGTCATGAAGTCTCTCCGAAAGTTCAGGCACTTTGTCTCCCAGAGCCGAACCACTGTTTTTGTGATACACCCGGACGTTCGAAGCTTCATCATACAAGGAGAGCCGGGTCACAAGAGAGCAGGATGGATTGCTAAAATCCAGGAGTTCGACATCGAGGTGCGGCCAACCAAGCTTATCAGAGGCCGAGCCTTGTGCCAGGAGCTGGCCCGAAGCGCAGCAGCCCCGTATATCCGCCTGTAAGTGGGAGGATCCAAAGAACAAGCACCAACCTAGCCAACTCCTTACCCGAGGAGTGCGACTGGACAGATGACCTGGTGAAATATTTCTGCACCGGGAGATGTCCAGACCACCTGAATGCCTCACAAAGAAGGAGGTTTCGGCTAGGTGCACTGAAATACACTCTTCGCCCCGAGGGGCTTTACTTCAAAAATATTGACGGCATCCTGTTGCGGTGCGTCAGAAAAACAGACCAACCCAGGATCCTCGGAGAATTCCACTCCGGGATGCCTGGGGGTCACCATTCTGCAAGGCCAACGGCCTTGAAAATAATCAGAGCTGGGTACTATTGGCCCACTCTATTTACAGACGCGCATGCGGTCTGTAAAAAATGTGATCAATGCCAGAGATTTGCTGGTAGAAACAGGAAAGCACCCCTGCCCCTTCAACCAATCCAAGCCGAGACTCCGTTTCAGCAATGGGGTCTAGACTTTATCGGGGTGATTACGCCGAACTCTGCAGCGGGGCACAAGTTCATTCTTACCGCCACCGACTACTTCACACGGTGGGCAGAGGCGATCCCCACAAAGAATGCGGACCAGGAGACGGTCATTAGGTTCCTCGAGAGCCTCATCACCCGTTTCGGGGTCCCTGAATCAATAGTAACGGACAATGGTCCGGGGTTCGCAGGCGCTGTACTCACGGAGTACACCAGCAAATACGGCATTTATCACAAAATGTCTTCCAATTACTACCCACAGGGGAACGGTCTCGCCGAGTCCACCAACAAAAATCTGCTGAGAATCATCAAAAGGACGGTAGAGAAAAACAAGAGGACTTGGCATCTTCTCTTGGTTCGGGCGCTGTGGGCGGACAGGATATCTTTCAAAAATTCAATCAGGACGTCCCCCTATGCGCTCGTATACGGCAAGGAAGCAGTCCTGCCAACCCACATCGAAATTCCCGCTCTCTGGATGCTTGATGAAGAAAGAGGTAGCGGGGATCCAGTAGATGACAGACTGTGCCAGTTGCTGCAGTTAGAGGAAGACAGAGAAAAAGCTTACCAGGCCTTCACCAAGCACGCTGAAGCAACCCAAGGCTGGTTTGCAAAAGGCGCCACCGCCCGAGTTTTTAAAACCGGGGACCTGGTGCTAAAGTGGGACTCGCTAAAGGCGAAGCCGGGCAACCACGGAAAGTTTGACGCCCTCTGGGAGGGCCCTTATCAGATTGCCCGGGTAAATCAGTTCAATTCATTTATGCTCCGGGACATGGAGGGACAACTTCTCCCCATTCCCGTCAATGGGTTCCACTTAAAAATTTACCATCACTGAAGGCACCCAAATGGGTCCTTCCTTGTACAGATTTCCCTTCTGCTTTTTTCAGTTTTCGGAATGTAAATATTTCAGTTTTTAGTTTTTAAATTCTCGAAGAGCCCAAGTAATCCGAAGGCAAAACCCCGACTTCGCAGCGAAGTCGGGTAGCGCTCCTTGAACGGTGCGAAGTCCGAAAGAAGGTAGCTGAAAAAGGGGAAAAATTGGCTAAGTATGGGTGCGCAACCCGACTTCGCAGCGAAGTCGGGCTGCGCCCTCTCCAAAGGGCGCAGTTGGGTAACAAACGACCCAGAAGAAACCAAGTGTCAGACTGCGTAGGCAAACCCGGGCGAAGTCGGATTGTGCCCATATTCCGGGCGAAGTCGGATTGCGCCCATATCCCGGGCGAAGTCGGATTGCGCCCGTTTTTTGGGCGAAGTCCGAATAACCCACCATGGAGAGCTTGAAAATTCTAAGTGTGGGCCTAGGCGAAGTTTGGCAACGCGAAGTTGGGCACATGGGCTTTAAAGTTTCCCTTGTAAAGTGTGCCCAGACAGCGGCGATGACGTCATCAACGGCACAACGTCCAAAGAGGTTTAATGATTGCACGGCTTTCAAGAACGATGCATTAAAAAAGCAAGGTGCGTTTGGACCAACGGCTATTGGGGCACGCTTTCCAAAAATAAACCCATACCCAGCCGCCAAAAAATCATAATGCCTCCACCAACTTCAAGTCGACCGCCCTAACTCCCTCCCTCGCGCCATTAATGTTCCAGTCATTGTCTACAAAAGGGACCCTGGCGCAACCAGAAAATTTAAACTGATTCCCTGACTGCAAGGAATAAAGCTGACAATTCAGAAGCTGAAATTCTCTCTGTAATTCCCGACACTGCCGTTTCAGAAAGATGGACAAAGGGAAAGCGCCCGTACAGGCGCAATCAAGTGAAGAACGGCGCGAAGCTGAGGAATCACCGGAGTCAAGCGCCCATGAGAGCGGAGCGCCTCGAAGGACCAGAAAAGAAAATCCCGGATGAAGAGGTGCGTAGTCGGCGGACTCCACCGCCGCCAATTAATCGCCTGGCCGGATACAAAGACGGCTCTGTCTCCATCAGCCTCACCAAGCTGCGGTTGAACATTGCGAAGTGGGTGAATAAGGTTTCGCCCTCCCACCACCTCGGAGCTGCATACAAGTCGAACCTGTATTGGTTCTTGTGCCCGCCTACTCACTGGTGCCCGGAGCTGGTTGAAGCAATTGCAGAATATTACAAACCAGCTGCCCGGCAAGTCTGCGACAACAAAGGAAAAGTGTTGTTCACCCTCTTCCGAGAGAGCGTCCAGCCAGCATTCGCCCCAGGGCTCCAAGATGAGCCCGGCGCAATTGTCAGAAGGGTAAATCTGGACGAGCAGACCGACAGATTTGCGCAGACAAAGCGGATGAGAGAATTTCTGGATTCGGAGTCGAAGACTCCGCCGGCAATGACAAGTGGCCAACCGGCCCCATACCCCCGGAAAAATTTGAAAATAAGTACATCTACATCATCCCGGCGTGGGCCCTTGGTCGTGACTCGACAAAGTGGTACGGCCATACCAACCGGCGATGGCAGAGTGTCTCCCGCACGGGGAGTTCTACGACTCCACGGCGCGTAAGAGCGGAAAGCGCCCTATCTTCTTCGATCGGGCGGATCGGTCGGCATATGCGATACATTCCAGCCTGGTTAGACTGCAGTAGAAGCAATCAACGGATTTCCGGTTTTGCTCCTACCTCACATGGCTGTGCCTATATCACATGCATTACCGGATGAACGTCCCTGACCTGAAGAAAGTGAACGAAAAAGGAGAGCCACTCCCCGTGTACGAATGGACTGAGGTTCTGTACAGGAAGGGCTCGTTCTATGAATTCAATATCCAATTTCTGTGCCAGGTCATGGGGTTGTTCAACCGTGGCGCGACTCGCCCGCCCGAAGCTATGACCAAATACCTGTGGAGTAAAGAGTACGGGGACACTTTCCGGCTAACTCAGGGCATCATCGTCAGAATCTACGGGTTCAAGGGGAAGCCGTGTTTGCTGCCCTACTTCTGCACTGACCATCAGTTCGGGATGGAAATCGCGCGGCAGATGGACTACGTTGAAGAGGAATTCGGCCAAGGGAAAAAGAGAGGTCATATTTTTCAATATCCCATGACCTGGGCGAATACCCAAGTGTTCGAAATCGGGCAGCACGTCTACCTCGAGCGGGAACTCATTGAAATGGGCCTGATAATGCTGCCGCAGCGCTGGAAGTACGACCCAATTGGGGTCCGGGGAAAATTCACGCACATCTGTCCCAGAGCTGAAATCATGCAAGAAAGAAGGAACAGGACAGGTGCAGACCTCCACTGGCGCATTGACTTGATGCAATCATGGCCACCATGGCATGATTTTTACTGCGAAGAGGTGACGTACGATCCAGAGCGAAACCCGGATCATCGGATGGAGTCAGCTGGCTTCAAAAGATTCCTCGCTAAGGTGGCGCCCCTCAACTGGCATAAAGACAAAATCCTTGAGTGCTGGAAGATGAGGTGTCGCACGCAGCACGATAAATCCAACCGGAGGAATCTGGCTGTCGACGATGAATTTTCAGCGCTGTATGACCAGCACGTTGACACGTGGCGGCCCTTCGAATTTCGCAATTGCGTCCCCCGAGGCGCAAATATAAGGTATAAAAGGAGGCCCACCTCCCAGCTATCGTCAACGCCCGCGACTTCCAGCGCAACTCCGACAAGCAGCCAAGTAGGCCCGATGCAGGCAGTATCTTCTGAGGCAGTGCCCGAAAAGGCGCAAAGTTCAGAAAAGTCCACCCCTGAGGTGGCCCCTCCAGCAGAACAAGTATGCGCGCTGCCAGCTAGCAGACCTAGCGCGGCAGGTATTCTTCCAGCCAGACCCAGGTACAAGTTTACCGTGGGAACTTCTGCACCTGCCGCCCCGATTTTGTCTTTCTCCTCTGGATCAGCCGCGGCGCCGGAAGAGAAGAAGAAGAAGAAGGTCGAAAGGGCCAAGCGGCCTAAAGAGCCTGTACAACAATCAGCCGCAGAACAAACTAGTGCAGCAGCTCCAGAGGTTGTCTCCTTGGACAGCCCTGAACCAGCCGCAGATACCCGAGCTGCAAGCACCCCTCCAACGGCGGCTCAGGCGGAGCCCGCAGGTACGTCCACTTTTTCTCTTCCCCAAGTCCGAGTCAGCCCTGCAAAAGCCCCTTCTCCCATCTCATCAGGGCAAGCCGTAGCCGCGTCCACCGCTTCCCGAGCTACCCAGCCCTCCAGCGGCCTACATTCATTCGACCAGTTTGCTCAGGATCCTAACGCTTTCCAATCACTGAGCCAAACCCTAGAGCCCTCTCCCGCAGCCAGTGCTGAAGCTGCGCCTTCATCACCGCGCTCCTCACCCCAGCCGTCCGAAGCCTTGCCGGCATCATCCACTCAGACTCCTGTTAACCCTAGGACCCGGTCGCCCTCAAAGGCTGATACCCCCTCTGGAATCCCGCCCACTTCGCTGTTCGCAGGAAAAATGCCGCAGCAAGACCAGACGCTGGAGGACCTCAACTTCCTAGATATCACAGAAGACCAGCCTCTGGCAGTAAGAGCCGCGGGTGGTTCTGCCTCCTTTCTCCAGGGCGTGAAGCGCAGAAGGGCCGAAGAGATAGCCGCCCCGGTAAAACGTACCAAGTTTGACCTGGACCGGAGAGTGCTCACAACAGAGAAGTTGATCCCGAAGGTGAAGAAGCCTCTCCGGGAGATGACCGAGGCAGACTATGAGCATCAGAGGAAGGAGAAAAGCTTTGACGACATCAACGAGGAATACGAAATTCGTGGTATTCGTCGTAGGACTGACAATCTCCTCGTCAAGCATCTCGAGACCCAGGAGGCGCTGTACCAGCTGCAGAACAACACGAGGCAGCTTGAGGAGAACCTAGCTAGGGCCACTGCGCAGCTGGGGTCAGCCTAGCAGGAAATAGAAGAACTTAAGGCCCAGCTGGCCACCGCTCAGCAGGAGGCCGCAGAGCAAAAACAGACAGCCGAACAGCTGTCAGAAGAGAGAAGAGCGGCGCTGGAGCAAGTCTCTCAACTTCAGGATTCGCTGAAACAGGCGCAGTCGCAGCTTGCAGAGAAAACCTTACAAGCGACGGCCTTTTCCAAGAGCAAGGCCAAGGAGATGCGGGCTAGTCTGCTGCAAGGTTGCAAGCCCAACCTTGTCAAGTCCTTGTCAGTTCTGGACTTCGTGTCCAGGATTGAAGAAGTATCTGCCCAAGGAAAGCCTGTGGTAGAGGAAGCCGAACACCAGGCGAAGCGATGGCTGGACCTGGCTATAAAACTTGAGGAGTTTGAGCGCAAAGGCTTCCAAATTGCTCCTATGTCCCAACTTGCCTCAGAGTGGGCAGATGCAAGGGTAACCTTGCATACTTATTTTGATAGGACAGAGAAGATCAGAACTGCCAGGAGGGCGCTAGACGCCCTAGAGCATGAAAGAAACATTCTCCTGGCCCCCTTTCACACTCTGTCCGAACACGGGTGCCCGAGCTACGTCAAAGATGGCGAGCTCTTGACCCTTGAACAGGTGAAGCAGAATTGGCTGTCCTTCGAAACAGATACAGCAGAAATTGATAGCTGGGCAGAGCCAATTCAAGAAGCTCAGGTCACCCAGATGGTGTCGAAGTATTGCAAGATCAACTCCTCCCTGAAGGAGTTGGGAAGAAGATATAACACCATCGACCTGCACGCGGTCGCTGCATTCCACGCAGCATTAAAAGAGATCAGCGACCTCGCACCCTTCCAAGCAGCAGCCTGGGACCAAGCCAAGGCTGCATACCAACGCATCAGCGAGTGGGAGGCTGACAGTGGAGAACACTCAGATTCAGAAGAGGAAACTGAGGAGGCAACTGGTGAAAGTGAACCTGAAGAAGAACAGCTTGCCCGGAAGGAAGCGTTCGAGAGCAGCAAGGCGGGGGAAGGAAGTTCCTCTGCACCCAATGGATGAAGGCATGGTTCTTTGCGTCGAGGCGAGCTCGACACCCCGCGAGCCGCCAGGAATGTTGCCACATTTTGCACGGGGTGCCATGTTTTCCGTTTTTTGTAAGTGATCTGCTCTGTTCCTTCCCTCCTCCTTTTTTCCCATTCTTCATCTCTCCCTTTCTCCCTCTTCCTTGCAATCTTCATTCCTCTTCCTTCCTCCCTTTTCTTCCCCCCAGTAAGGTTTCCAGAACAGAGGTGTTCCCTGAAAGTTTCTAAGTGTCAGGGCGCAACCCGACTTCGCAGCGAAGTCGGGGTGCGCCCTCAGATTGGAGCGCAGCAGGGAAGGCGAAGTGCGACAGCAGAACAGGAAATGAGCGAAATTCGACTAAGGGAAATTGACTAAGTGTTGGGCGCAACCCGACTTCGCAACGAAGTCGGGGTGCGCCCTTCTTCCCGGGCGCACTAGGGAAGCTTTGCAGCAGAAAAATGACTAAGTGTTGGGGCGCAACCCGACTTCGCAGCGAAGTCGGGGTGCGCCCGCCTCTTAGTGCGCAGTCCGAACAGCAAAGAAGACAGCAATGTGCCGGTGCGCAACCCGACTTCGCAGCGAAGTCGGGGTGCGCCCTCTGACCGGTGCGCAGTTGGGAAAACAAATTCAGAAATTGACTAAGGCACGGAGGCCTCCCCAACTGCGTTGTTTTCTACCTGCGCAACCTGACAGCGCTCAGATTCCGGGCGAAGTTGGATAAACTGCCTTTCAAGGCAGACACGTGTCATTCGTCAGCATCCGACAAGTGTCCAACTTCGGGAATCGAGCCAAGACATGACCGGGATAAGGACAAAGCATGGGATGCACTATCTGCGCCAACTGCCACCATTTAAGCCGATATGAAGTGCCATCTGCCGCACCTACCCGCATTCCTGCTGACCGAAGATTTGACCCGACGTACCGCCACGTGGCTGTACAGCCTTCAGGGAGACCATGCCGCAAGTACAGTCCTGCCCGACAGAAGTCGGCATCAGCAGCTCCTCAGCCGCTCGTGTCAGCTACTGTCTTGTTTGGGACTTCGTGCCCATGAATGTAATCGGGGGGAACTTGGGCTATAAATAGCCCACTCATTTTCATTGTAAAGGGTGGAAGGGGAATATATTGCTAGGGAACAATTGTAGCTGTGCGTTTGCCTCTAATACAAGCATATACTTGGCTCTGCTTACTGTCTTTCATCTTGTATGCTGCCTCTCCTTGTCATTTCTGCCTCATGTTTCTTGTGTCATTGCTTGCTGTTGTACTGAACTCTGGACTCTGGCATTTGGTGATCAAGTATTCCTGGAATGCATAGATAGAGGATACATAGGATGAATGATAGCTGTAGTTTCAATGTATGTTTGTAGATGAATGTTGTTAGTAGTGGTGATTGATTCGTTGTCGTGTCGCTTATTCCCCCCACCAACTCCAATCATATTTGGAATCCCTTTTTGTACTTTTATCTCTTTCCCTGCACTCTTAACCTAAAACACAAAAACCCCCACAGGAAGCCGGCCTTCTCCGGAGATTGGCACGGAAGGCATTCCTTCCTTCCGGCCTTTCAATCTGGTGGGCGAATCTGGGCGCATTAACAACAAATCCTTTCCTCATGGCAGATTCGTAACCAACAATTCCATTTTCTTGATACAAATTTAATCTTATTGGATTTTGGCAAAGGTTTCAAAATATCCATGGTGACACATCCGGGGTATATACAACATGCTTTTGTTCTTTAGTAGTTGGCCCCTCCTAGATGAACTCCCCTAGAGTATTGCCAATATTCTTTAGAACACCCTTATTGATAAGTTGATATGGAAGTCCAAAAAGCCTAACCCATGCTAGAAGTCTTTTAATAGATTTTGTCTCCATAGACAAATTCTCACTCCATTGTCTTAAATATAGGTCATCTCTCCACCCTAAAATGTGGGCCACTACCCACTATTTTATCCTTTCTCTGAACCTGAGAAGATAAGGAAAAATCATTTCGGAAGTAGTAGAATTCAATCCTCACTTCCATTTAATCCACTTTTAAATCTCTAAAAAACCTGGCTAGTATCCGTTGAACTTACATAGTATATTAACCCTATGCTTTTAAAAACCATTATATCATGCTTGATCATCTTATCCTTGACAATCACTTCTAATGTAACATTTGTTGCTTGGATAGGGATTGCCATAGATTCCCTCTTCCTCTTGTCCCCAGCTAAGGCATCCATACTTCCAACTAGGGCATCCTTACTTCTAATTAGGGCTTCCATATATGACTTTCCTTCCATGTTACTTAGTTTTTTCTCATACAAATCCTTCACTTTTTGAATTTGTCCAAAGATGTGGAGCAAAAACAAGTGGGGCTTGCTCTTTGTTGGCACTTGCTCTGAATTTTTGTTATTCCATTGCTATAATTATTCATAAGCTTTTGCTTAATTGTCTGTTAAATGATTAATGTTTTCTTTTTTCAATTGGTTATATGGGATTGAAATGGGCCCCACCCGTATTACATCATCACCACATAGTGGTATTACAACAAAGCTTGGATATTATCCATATATCACTTGGTAAGATTTGAACCTTGGTCTCCTCTTTAAATATTGAGGAATCTAACCGGTTGAGCTAATGCCACTTGATCTTAAATGAATAATGTTATTCAATGCTATTTTATTATTTCTTACATTTGTATTTATATTGTTGCTAACTTGCTCCTAATAATATGGAATTTTGTATTTAATATTTAATATATTAAATACAAAATAATATGATAACACTAATTGCAGAGCTTGTGAGAAAAATGCCACTTTATTTTGGAAGACATCTTTTTATGACCTTGTTATATTTAGAAAATAACCTTTTTTTTTTGTATTACCAAAACAAGCACTTATGTTATGCGTTGTCATAAATATCGAAGGAGATATAGCCTTATAAAGTTGACTATGTAATTCTAAACTTTTGAACAATTTTCATGTGGGATTTTTTAGTCTTATTGGTTCTATTAAATATCATATTATAATATATATTTTTTATAAAGTAAATATATGTATTAATTACCAAAAATTAGCCGGGAACAAAGAAAAGGACTGCTAGCTGATCAGACCAGCTAAGATCAGTTACAAAAAAGACCAGAAATACTGGTCTTGCTACTATCATCCTTATCTAATCTATATCTAATCATAGTTGCAACACTGAATTCCTCAGTCAAAATCCCGAATTGAATGCCCAAAGTCGTCCTTGTCATCAGAGTCTCCCGTCTCATATTCACTGACTTCGCTATCCTCAACCGGCCTGTTTTTGTAGACCTTGTCTATCCTTTTTTGTGTGTCTTCTTTTATGCGCTCCATCCTCTCTATGACGAGTGATATAAAGCTTCATGTGTGTTGAGTATATAGTCGCGTTGGCTAGAGCATCCGCTTCTTTGTTAAACTCCCTCTTGATGTGGGAGTAAATGACTTGAGTGAATTTGGATTCCAAATCCTTGATGCGTGCGTAGATGATCCTTAATTGCAGTGATGATAGAGTTGTTTGATTGGCGAGAGCAGAGGTTATCAATTTAGAGTCCCCATAAACATGTAGTTTTTGGATGCCATTTTTGGCTGCCAGTCTGAGACCAACTTCACAGCCAATCGCTTCAGCTACATTGTTGGAAGCTTGCCCCAAACAAATCTTATAATTGAGAAGAAATCTTGTCTTGTCTTGGAAAATGATTCCCCTTGCCACCGCCATTCCTGGATTAGACTTTGAAGCACCATAAAAAAATAGAGCTGGGTACTGGATCACGGGTATACATACTTTAGGGATGCTGTCCGTGCCCAGCAGAGCTTGGAGATCCATTCTTTGCAGCATGAGAAGCTCTGAACCAGTCAGTTTTCTAGGATTTTTTTTTTTTTTTGTAGTTTGCTTTTGTATTTGAAACTATCCCCCAGATAATTTTGCTTACTAGTACTCCAATTTTGCTGCCTTTTCCTTCAAAAATTAATTCATTTCTGTCTTTCCATATTGCCCATATTATGTAGAAAGGGATGGATTCCCATAAATACTTAATCAAATGTTTGCTTTTGAGACCCCATTTATACATTTGGCTCCATTGATTTAAGCAATTCTCTGCATTCATGTTACCTGTAATTGCTGAGCCAAATTTAGATGCAACTCCTATCCAAATCTGCAGGGCTGCTGGGCATTCAAAGAGAAGATGTCTGGTGGTTTCCTCGCTTTTGAAGCATCTTGGACATATATGAGGTCCCATTATGTTTCTCTTCTACAAATTCTCTCTAGTGAGAATTTTATTTTGATGCACTAGCCAATAAAATAGTTGAATTCTAGGGGGGATCTGACGTTTCCATATTGCTGCTAACTTTTTGTTTACCTTTCCTGCCTGTTGGGCTTTAACTCCCATTTTGACTTGATATTCCCCTATCTTGCTTACCTCCCCCCAAATCAGTTTGTCCGGATTTTGGGAGTAAGGTTTATATCCAACAATTTGAGCTTTGAGATTTATCCACTGTTCTTGTATGTGACTAGGTAAGGGGGTCTCTCCAGTTACAATGTCCTCCCACCCATTCCATTATATCAGCTAGTTTGTGAACTCCTAGATTCTGCAATTCTTCTTGAAGAGTTCGAGAACAACTGGTATTGAGAGGGGGTCTTCCCATTACTGGATCCTCCCAAAGGTTGACAAGCTGACCATCTCCAGGTAACCACGACACTTTGTCTAGGATTATATTTTTTGCCTCAACAATGTGCTTCCAGATTGAGGAAGAACCAAACTTGCTTGCTATGTTTTTTATCAGCTGCAGACCTTTAGAGTTGTCAGTGTATTTAGCCTTTAGTATTTCCTTCCAAGGGGAGGAAGGGGGATTGACTAGGTGCCATAGCAACTTAGCCCCTAAAGCTTTGCTAACTTCTTCAGTTTTCCTTATTCCTAGACCCCCTAGCTCTTTAGGCTGTGAGATAGCTTCCCAATTGACAAGATGGAATTTCTTCTTATCATTTTGTTTTCCTCCCTGCCACAGGAAACTCCTAATGAGTCCATCAAGCTTATTAAGCACATACTTTGGAGCATGGTAGACCAAAAGTTGATAGATTGGGAGACTTGCTATAACTGATTTTATAAGTATTGTTCTTCCTGCCAGGCTCAGCCACCCATTACTGTAGGCCTGAATCCGCTTTACCATTTTCTCTATAGTAGTGTTCCAACAATTGCTTGTAACCTTAAATCCCATTGGAACACCTAAATATTTGAATGTGGGCTCAGAACCAAGTTTGAACCCCAAGATTTGACTGAAACTTCTATTCTCTGAGGGAGAAGTGTTAATTGTATAAAACCTGCTCTTGGTTTGGTTAATTTCTGCCCCTGTTGCTGAGGTAAAACAGTCCAAACATTCTTTGAAGTGTCTTATGTTTAATCTCAAAGCTTCTCCCATTAGGATGGTGTCATCTGTGAATTGGGCATGGGTGACTGATTTGAGTCCACTTGCTATTTTAATGCCACTGATATTTTTTTCCATCCTCCTCCTATTGATTAATCTCCCTAATGCTTCAGCTAATATGATATACAGGTATGGCGAAAGGGGGCAACCTTGTCTCAGACCTCTAGAGGCTTTAAAGAAGGTTGTCGGTTCTCCATTAACTATGGGAGCTACCCAGGGGTTGTTAACACAGGCCAATATCCAATTTATCAATTGTATAGGAAATCCAAATTTGACAAGAACCTTTTCTAAAAATTGGATGTCTACTTTATCAAAGGCATTGGACATATCTAGTTTAATGACCAGTCTTTTCTTATTTGCCTTTGCACAGGACTGTAGAGCTTCATGCACCATGATAATATTATCATATAGCTGCTTCCCTGGAATGAAACCCCCTGCTCTTGAGCTATAATGGAGTTGATCTTCCTCTTGATTCTGTTTGCTAGGATTTTAGTCATGATTTTGTATGAAGAGTTGCAAAGAGAAATTGGTCTAAATCTAGCAAAGGAATTAGCATTTTTTTCTTTAGGAATTAGTGCTATGAAGGAAGAGTTTATAGCACCAGAGAGTTTACCTTGAGTTCTGGTTTGCTCTATCATCCTGAGAAGGTCTGCTCCTATTATGTGAAGGAACTGCTGATAAAAATTGTTAGTAAATCTGTCTGGACCTGGAGCCTTGTCTTTCGCTAAAGAGTGGATGACTTCTTCCAGTTCCTCCATCTTAACCTCCTTAGTCAATTCTATTCTGTCCTTGTTATTAAGAACAATAGGAATATTTTGGAGGAGAATTTCTTGAGCTTGTCCATCCCTTGAGGCTCTGGTGAGAAGTTTAGAGAAATGCCCAAGTGCTATCTCCTTGATATGGTCCTGATGAGTGTAATTGACTCCTTCATGTTGAATTTCCTGAATTGTGTTCCTTTGATAGTGTTGCATTGTCTTGAGGTGGAAGTATTTTGTATTTTTGTCTCCTTTCTACAACTAGGTCATTCTGGATCGAAGACGCCAATGTGCTTCTTCTGTCTGATGCACTTTCTCTAGCTCTTGATATAATTGTCTTCTTTGTTCTTCTTGAAGTGTCATGGGAGGCTGCTCTCCAATTTCATTTTCTAACTTCTCCATTTGTAGCATGAGTTCCTCCTTTTTTGTTATTGTTGATTTTTTCTTTGAAATCCATTTCCTTATGGCCTGCTTGAGGTTTGAAATTTTTGTTTTCCAAACCACCTGTGGGCTGGTTGAGGGGATACTCTGATTCCAGATTTCTTCCACTAGTGTGCTGAAATCTTCCTGCTCTGCCCATACTGGATTATATTTAAAAGGAATCTTCCTTTTACTAAGCCTTTTTCCCCACTATCCAGAATGATAGGCTTGTGATCTGATATTGAACTTTGGATGATCTGGCTGGAGATGAGGGGATACCTTGATAATATATCCTCATGAACTAGAAATCTATCTAGTCTCTCAGCAATAAATTGGATACCTGCTCTTCTGTTTGTCCAAGTAAATTTGCCTTGTTTGGGAATGATGTCTTGGAGGTGTACCTCTGCCATAACATGGTCCACTATCTCCTTGGTTGGGTCTTGTTGGTTACGAATCTGCCATGAGGAAAGGATTTTTGGTTAATGCGCCCAGATTCGCCCACCAGCATGAAAGGCCGGAAGGAAGAGATGCCTTCCGAGCCAATCTCCGGAGAAGGCCGGCTCCTTTTGGGGGGGTTGATTTAAGCTAAAGGGAACAGGAAAGAAATAAAGGAACGGAAAGAGACAAATGTACAGAAAGAGATACAAATATGTCCAAAGGTTGGTGGGGGGAACTAACAAAGACGGGAACACACCAATCACCGCTACTTACCGCATACAAACACAGAGCATGACAAGGAACCGCAAAACCTAGGCGTACTTCCGATACACCAGCAGCCGTATGCACAGCCTTCAATAGCTCCCTAGCAAACATTCCCTACAAGGAACTAACAGCAGAGGATCGTATCAATCACCGTGATACGTACACCGACAGGGGTAGAAAGTAAACCTAGAGATGTCGTGAGCTGTGTATATGTGTTAGGTAGAGAGTTTAACCGCACAGCCTTCAATGGCTCCCTAGCAAACATTCCCTACAAGGAACTAACAGCTAGGGATCGCATCAATCACTGTGATACGGGCCAGCAACGTCACACACAACCGATGGAACTGCTACCAAATTTATAATGAATGCTTTAAATAATGAAGTACATAAGGTGCTTTAAGCAAGCAATGCTAGAGGAACCCGATCGCCAAATGCCAAAGTGAATTAACGAGCAACGATACTGTGGGCCTAAGGCATATAATGAAAGACAAGATAAAAGAATAAAGATAGTAGAACGTAACCGTGCATACAGATTGTATTCATAAGCGTAAGCACGGTTACAAGTAAGCACGTAGTTCCCTAACAAACATTCCCCTTCCACCCCTTACAATGAATTTCGGATGGGCTTTTATAGCCCGAGTCCCACCCGCTACATTAATGGGCACAGAGTCCCGCCAAACATGAGCCGACGTAAGCGGCGAAAGAGCTGCAAATGCCGACCTTTTGTCGGACTGGGCTGTACCCGCAGCATGGTCTTCCTGGAATCTGGACAGCTACGTGGCGGAGTGCTGGGTAATTCTTCAAGTCGGCAGGCTTGCTAGTAGCTGGAGCAGTGAAACCTCGATCAGCTTTGAATGAGGCTATTAACGCAGCGGTGCAGCAGCCCATGCTTATCCCTTTTGGTCGGCAGCCTTGGTTCAAATCCCGAAGCCGGACACTTGTCCGATGATGGGTTATGCCGTGTGACACATGCCTCGCCTTAGAGGGCAGCCTATCCATCTTTGCTTGGGATCGGGGCTCCTTGGGATGCGTGCAAAAATCGGTGCGCTGGGGAAGGCCTTCAAGCCTTGGTCAAATTCCGGGTTTGTTCCCCTACCGTACACCCGTCAAGGGCGCATTCCCGCTCCGTTGAGAAGTCGAATCGCGCACATGCGAACACCGGTGTCCGCCGCCATATGGACTCGCTCCGGCATTTTACCTTTTTTCTCGCATTGACCCGTCGGCCGCTAGGCAAGGTGCGCTCAGAGGTGGGGCGAAGTACGAACTTCGCACCAAAATCGGGCGGGAACGGGCGGCGACTTCGCACCAAATCGGGCGAAGTGCGAACTTCGCACCCGCACTTAGCCAATTTCGTATAGACTCGCCGGAAAGCCGGAAAATCAACTCGGGGAACTCCATGGAAAAAGGGGGGAGAGAAAGAGAATGGGAAAGAAAAGGAAAGGGAGAGAAGTGAGAAAAACGGAAGGAGGAAAAGAAGAGCAAAGACCGTTACAAAACAACATTGAAGACATTGCACCCCGTGCAAAAATGTGACAACATTTCTGGCGGCTCGCGGGTGTCGAGCTCGCCTCGGCGCAAAGAATCCATGCCTTCATCCTTTGGGTGCAGAGGAACTTGCCTCCCCCGCCTTTTTCTCGCTTCTAATCGTTTCTCCTTGCGGCAACCGTTCTTCGTATTCATCTTTGTCGCCGCCTCACCGCATCTCCTTCCGAAAGGTCTCCATTTCCTCGCTTCGCCTCGCACATGCGAGTGTACGCCTCTTTGGCCGAGCGCCGTGCTTCCGCTTCGAATGGCTTGCGGTCGCCTATGTCTTCTAATGCTCCGTGAAAAGCAGACGACCGCGTGCGTGTCGATGGTGAGGTATCTTTTCTCTAACTCCCGAAAATAGGAGCGGATCCCGGAATATCCGGACACCATCCGAGTGACTCGACCGTCTTGAATTGGCTCTGTCCAGCCTATCAATTTCAGTCAGTATCCGCTTCAAAGGACTGCCAATTCTTCTTTACCCGATCTAGGGTAAGGAGCTCGCCATTCTCAACAAAACCTGGACACCCAAGTTCTGAAAGAGCGTGAAAGGGGGCCAGACAGATATCTTTTTCATGCCCGAATGCATCAAGCATTCGTCTGGCCACTCTCACCTCTTCAACTTTTCTAAAATATTTGTGCAAGGTCACCCTTGCACCTGCCCATTCTGCAGCGAATGAGGACACGGGGGAAAAAGGACGCCGTCGCGCTCGCGCTCCCGAAGGTTTATCGCCGTGTCCAGCCATTGCTTTGCCTCGGCGCTCGGCCTCCTCTACCACAGAGCTTTCCCGGGCGTAAACTTCTTGAATCCCGGATGCGAAGTCCAGGACCGCCATCGCCTTAAAGGTATGGGGCTTGCATTCCCTCAAAGAAACCAGCCCTCATTTCCTTAACTTTTGTCTTTGAAAAGACAACTCGCTTGAGATGTTTTTTCCGCAAGCCGCGATCGTGCTCGCTTCAAAGACTCCCGGAGCCGAGAAATCTGCTCCGAGGCCGCTTTCTTTCGGTTGCGGCTCGTTGTCGAGAAGCGGCTAGCCGGGCTTTGAATTCATCTCTGCTTCTCGCCGCGCCGCTTCCAGCCGCTCGCTGGACCTAGATAGGTCCTCTTCAAGTTGCCTTACTTTGTCCCGCAACGCAAAAGTTCTTCCCCGCTCCTCCGCACTCTTGACAAAGAGATTGTCGCCTTTGCGCATGATCGTCCGAATCTCATACTCGTTTATCAATGTCGTCAAAGCTTTTCTCCTTTGTCCGGAGCACGTAGTCCGCCTTAGTCATTTCTGGAGAGGCTTCTTCACTATTGGGATTATTTTCTCCGTTGTAATCACTCTCCTTCCGAAATCATACTTTGCGCGTTTTGCCGGGGCGGCTATCTCTTCATGTCTCCTCCGCTTCTGTGTCTTGGCGGAAAGAGACAGTAATACTCTACGGCTCTTGCTGCCGGGGGCAAGTCATCCGAGTTCGGAGGTCGTCCATAAAATCTGGTTCCCCCACCCTAGGGATCCGCCGAGACGTCTCTCCCGCGGGGATGGGATCGGAGGAACCGGACTGACCTTGGAAGAATCGGTCGCTTGTGGGGGCGACCGGGAAACGGAAATGGGAGAGGCTGACACTGTGAGGGTTTGAAGCGGCTGAGGCGGAGGATGTGATGGTGAATGGACAGCCTCAGCACTAACCTCGGGCGAAGGGTTTGGAGTTGTGCTCATAGAAAGAGAGACGTTAGGGTTCTGAGCAAACTGGTCGAAAGAATGGGGACCGCTAGAAGGACGCGGAGACGGGGAGGAGGATGTGGTCATGGCTCGCCCAGATTGAGCGGGGGACTGAGTGGAAGTAGAACCGGGTGAGACTAGAGAGACAGTGGACAGCAAACGTACCCGCGGGCTCCGCCCGAGCCGATGCCGGTGAATGTCTTCTCTTATTGTCTCGGCGGCCGGCTTGGGATCGCCCAAAGGAATCGCCTCTCGCGGCGGCGAGACGCGGCCGCGGCTCGCGATCGGTCGCCGCACTATCGTGCTAGGTCGCCCGATTTTCTCAACTCTCCTCCGCTTCTTTCTTCCGGAACAACCGTCTGATCGTGGGAAGGAGACGAAGCTGTGCAAGCAGGCGCCGATGCTCCCACGGTAAACTTGTACCGGGGTTTGACTTGCGTAAGGTCCGCCGCAACCGGTCTCGCGTTCCGGCGGTGCCGGTGCTTTTCTTGCTCGAGGAAGTGCCTCGGCGCCGCCTCAGCTAACTTTTTTGCCTTTTCAGGTGCCACCTTAGGAGCCACGAACCGCATTGGATCGACTCGGGTACTTGCTGGGCCGGTGCTGGCAGTTGCCGAAGTGTACAACTGTTTGGGAGGAGACCCACTTTTATAATCCTCAAAGGGGCCTCTGGGAACGTAACCTTGATATGCGAACGGCCGCCACCGTCATGATGCCGGTCATAGAGAACCGAGAAGTCGTCATCTACGGCCGGGTTTCTCCTTGTGGATTTATCGTGTCGCGTGCGGCATCTCATTTTCCAAAGATTCAATAATCTTTTCTTTAGACCAGCTTAAGGCCTCGCAATCTTGGACAGAAATTTTTTGAACCCCGGAGATGAGAAGTGATGGTCCCGGTTTCTCTTGGGGTCATATGTCACCTCCTCGCAAGAGAAATCCCGCCAAGGGGGAGAAGCTTCCATTAATTCAATCTCCCGACCAAGGTCCACATGGACCACGTCGCATCTATCTTCGGTTATGTCCCGGGGCACAGATGTGCAAACTTTCCCCTTATCCCATGAGGGTCATACTTCCAGCGCTGCGGCAGAAAAACCAGGCCAATCCGGGACAGCGCTTGCTCTAGGTAGACATGTTGTCCTACCTCGATAATCTCAACATTGGCCCAGGAAAGAGGATATTGAAAAATCTGTCCTCTTTTCTTCCCTAGGCCAAACTCTTCTTCCACATAGTCCATCTGTCGGGCAACTTCCATCCCGAACGTATGCTCTGAGCACCAATAGGGCAGCAAATAGGGTTTGCCCTTGAATCCGTAGATTCCGATCACAATCCCCCGCGTCGGCTCGAAACGTCCCCGAGCTTCCGATTTATCAAAGCACTCGTCATTTCTCTTGTGGGACGGGGGATTTCACTTTCGGTGAAGACCGACATGACGAATCCCGTAAAGTTGAAGTTGAACTTGTAGTAGGACCCTTTCCGGTATAAGTCATCCGTCCAGCTTATAGACGGGTCGGGGTTCTCCCTTCTCGTTAACCTTCTTCAGGTTCTGGATCGGCATTTGGGGGTGCAGATGGTACAAACAAAGCCGTACTCGTAACGGAACCGAAACGAAAATTGGTTGATCGGCGCTTCGGATCTTCAGCAGATCGGAATGAATGGCGTAAGCTCACCGCCTGCCCGACCGAAAGAGATGGGGCGTTTCCGCTCCGCCGCGCCGCCGGTTCGTAAGATTCTCCACACAGAGGCATTCTCGCGCCGCCACCGGTACGGGTGCACCACCATCGGAGTCGCAGCTCGAGGATCCATGCCAAGATGGTATATAGATACTTGCTCGAAATTTTACCAAAGGCATGGGGCCGGCCGGCCATTGTCCGGCCGGAAGCGGGCGCTCACTCCGAATTGAGGAAATCCCTCATTCGCTTGGTGTGCGTGGAAACGTCCCGCTTGTTCGCCCAAATTGATTTTTCTCGAGGATGGTGCCGGAGTCGTACTCCAGCCTCGGGGCGAAAGCCGGCCGCACAGCCTCCTCGCGCAGAGGCGAACAAGGGTTTGCCGCCGGAACCGCAGATTTGCCGGAAGCCGGTTTATAGTGTCCGACAATTAAGTCTATCACCTCCGGCATTGGTGGACAGGAGGGCACATGAATCGAAGAGGTTTGATTTGTACGCCGCTCCAAAATGATGGGAGGGCGAAACCTTGTCACCCCAGCCTCTCCACATTCGCTCTCACCGAGTTAGGCTCATGGAAAACGAGCCGTCCACATATCCCCGCTGTGTAATTCACCGGAGGTGGTGGGGATTGCCCACGCCGTACCTTCTTCGTCCGGGCCTTTGACTTTTTCTCCGGCGGAGGATCGCCTTTGAAAACTCCCCCGGCCGCGGCAAATCGCCTCGGTTCATCGTCTCACTGGATCGCGCCGACACGGCATTTTTCCCTTGTCCATCTCTCCGAGTCGCAATAATGACGAGTTCAGCCGTCTCGCAACAAATTTCGCTATCGTAGGAATAATTAGCACCGTCCGAGGAATAATCTCTGCAAACTGGAATGTTGGCATGATTCTCGACCCCCTTTTCTAGATAAAAACAGCGCCATTAATGCAACGCAAGAGGGGTAGGTCGGCTGAGTTAAAACCCTTGGTGGCCGCGCAAGAGAACGTTTAGGAAAAGACGCGCCCGGCAGCCGTGCCTTGCTTTTTTAGTTGCGTTTTCGCTTGAAAACGCGCAATCATTAACTCGGCGTTGGGGACTGCACCATGGCTGACGTTGCTGCCACCACTTGGGCACGCTGATCAAGACAAAACCTTCGGTGCGGAAACCCACATTAAAACAAGTGCAAACGCGCCTTGGGCCCAGCTTGGGGTTTTTGAATTTTTTTTATTATTCTTTAAACCGCGTCCCAATACTGGCCCGGAAAACTAGGCGCAGCCGGACTTCGCCCGAAGTTGGGCACGGCCCGACCTCGCCGGCGAAGTCGGACTTCGCCCGAATTGGCGAGTACGAACTTCGCACCAAAATCGGGCGAGTACGAACTTCGCGCGAAGCGCGTGCTTGAACCGTTCTACCTCTCGTTTAGCCGCGCCCAAGGTTTGGGCGCGATCCGGGTTTTTGCCGCCTTTATCTTTAGATGGACTTCGCACGGGCGCTAGCCGCTTTGTTCGGACTTCGCCGAAGCTTGATGCGAAGGCGAACTTCGCGCAAGAAGTTCGCACTTCGCCCAAGCGCTGAGCGCAGCGCGCACTTCGCACGGCGCCGGTCGAAGTCGGACTTCGGTGCGAAGTTCGTACTTCGCACAAACTTTGCGCGTAGTGCGTACTTCGCACGAAGGGTTGCGCAGATGCGGACTTTAGTCCGCTTCAGCTTTTCTCGACAAACTTCGCAACTCGGCCGGGCCGAGTCGCTTCGCCGCGAAGTCGGACTTCGGTCAACACTTAGTCGATTTTTGCTCTTTTTCTCCTTTCTTTTCTCGCATAGCCGAACTTCGCCCTCCTCGCGGGGCAACGACAGACTTCGTTGCGAAGTCTGTCTTTCTCTCCCATGCCGCATTTAAGCTCAAAGAAGGAAAAATAAACTGAATGCTAAAACTGGAAACTATACATGCGGGGAAAAATAAAAACACAAGGCAAAATTTTTACAGGGAAGGGCCACTCGGCGCCTTCAACAACGATAAAGCTTCAAGTGGAACCCGTTGACGGGGATGGGGAGGAGCCGACCCTCCATATCCGAAAGTATGTAGGCATTGAACCGATTCACCCGGCAATCCGATAAGGGCCCTCCCGCAGAGCATCAAATTTTCCATGATTACCCGGTTTTGCCTTGTATGAGTCCCACTTCAGCACTGTGTCCCCGACTTCGAAAACTCGGGCAGGGTGCCTTTGGCAAACCAGCCTTTAGTGGCTGCAATGTGATCGGCGAAGGCCCGGTATGCACTTTCTCTCGTCTTCTTCCAACCGGCAGGAGTTGGCACAACCCGTCGTCTACCGGGTCTCCGCCGCTCCCGTCTTCGCCAATCATCCACATGGCGGGGATTTCAATGTGTGATGGCATAACAGCCTTGCTTGCCATAGACGAGCGCATAGCGGGACGTCTTGAGGGATTTCTTGAATGCAACTCTGTCAGCCCATAGCGCCCGGTTCAAAAGCAAGTGCCAAGTCCGCTTATTTTTTTCAATGGTCCTCCGGAGAATTTTCAGGAGGTTCTTGTTAGTAGACTCGGCAAGGCCATTCCCCCGCGGGTAGTAATTAGAAGACATCTTGTGATAGATGCCAAGGCCGCCGGTGTACTCCGTGAGTACACCGCCTACAAATCCCGGACCGTTGTCCGTCACAATCGACTCGGAACCCCGAGCGGGTAATCGTGCTCTCAATGAACCCGATGACCGTTTCTTGGTCGGCGTTCTTGGTCGGGATCGCCTCCGTCCACCGTGTGAAATAGTCAGTAGTTGTGAGAATAAACTTGTGGCCGGCGGAGGAGTTAGGAGAAATCACCCCAATGAAGTCCAGACCCCATTGCTGGAACGGAGCTTCGGCTTGAATCGATTGAAGGGGCAGGGGTGCTTTTCTGTTTCGGCCAGCATACCTCTGGCATTGATCACACTTGGCACAGACCGCATACGCGTCTGCGAACAGAGTGGGCCAATAGTATCCAGCCCTTATTATTTTTAAGGCCGTTGGCCTTGAAGAATGGTGACCCCCAGGCATCCCGGAATGAAAATCTCCGAGGATCCTAGGCTGGTCTGATTTTATGACGCACCGCAACAGGATGCCGTCGATGTTTTTGAAGTAAAGCCCCTCGGGGCGAAGAGTGTACCTTAATGCACCTAACCGAAATCTCCTTCGTTGTGAGGCGTTCAGTGATCGAGACATCTTCCGGTGCGTAAGTATCTCACCAGCTCATCCGTCCAATCACTCCCCTCCGATAAGGAGTTGGCTAGGTAGACGCGTGTCGCCGTGTCCTCCCACTTACAAGCGGAGATGCCGGCTACGCCGCTTCGGGCCAATTCCCGACACAAGGCTCGGCCTCTGATAAGCTTGGTGGGCCGTACTTCGATGTCAAACTCCTGGATCTTGGCAATCCATCCCGCTCTCTTGTGACCCGGTTCCCCTTGCAAGATGAAACTGCGAACATCGGGGTGAATCACAAAGACAATGGTCTTACTTTGGGAGACAAAGTGCCTGAGCTTTCGAAGGGACTTCATGACCGCATGGACCTGCCGCTCTATAAAATTGTACTTCTCTTCGTGTGGCGTAATCACTTGGCTTAGGAACGCAATGGGGCGCTCCTCACCGTCGTCTCCCTTCCGAGTCGGACTCGCAGCCGTAACTTTCGGGTTCTCCCACCGCATACAGTGATGAAGTCCTTGGAGTAGTCCGGGTTTGTCAACACCGGAGCTTGCGCAATCCGAGCCTTGATTTCCTCGAAAGCTTGCTCTCTCTCATCACCCATTCGTAAGGTGTATCTTTCTTCAACAGCTCGGCCATAGGCTTGATCACCCGTGCGAAGTCCGGAATGAACTTCCGCACGAGTTAATCCGACCGAAGAAGGACCGCAGACCTTTTTATCGATGGGGCTGGCAAGCGTAACGAGGGCTTCTGCTCCGTCGTGGTCAATGGCGAGGCCTTCCTCGGAGATGACATGTCCCAACAGCCTTTCCTTCCTTTACCGCGAAGACAGACTTCTTCGGGTTTATAGAGATGCCGAATTCTCGACAACTTTCAAATATCCGCCGCAGTGCGAAACATGATCTTCTCGTCGGTGAGAGAAATCATCATGTCATCAAGATAGATGACAATAATCTTGTTGAGCAGCTCTCGTAAGGCCAGGTCCATGGCCCTTTGGAACGTGGCACCAGCATTGGATAAGCCAAACGGCAGGCGCTGATAGGCGAACGTCCCCACTTCGTGGTAAACGCCGTCTTATGCCGGTCTTCGTCTTTGACCCAAATCCGGTTGTAGCCGGAAAATCCATCTAAAAGTGAAAATCTCTCGGGCTCCAAGCAACGATATGCAAAATTTGGTCGATTTGGGGAAGCGGATAGTGGTCCCTGAGGGAAGCCCGATTTAGGTTTCCGAAGTCGACACGTAGACGTATGTCGCCATTCTTTTTCCTCACGGGCACCCGTATTCGCGACCCAGGATGAATGTTTGATGGGGTAGATGATCTTGGCCTCCAAAGATCTTCAAGAGCTCGGTCTTCATCATGGCCTCAACCTTTGGATTTACGGCCCTTTGCTTTTGTCGGAACGGCTTGGCGCCATCCTCTAGCTCGATGGTATGCCGGATGACAGATCCGTCATACCCCTCAAATCTTCGTAGCACCGTGCCACGATGTCGGGGAACTCCCGGCACGCTGATCTAATCTGCACCCGCCTCCTCCGACGTGCGACTGCTCCGACCTTGATGGTTTTACCGAGTTCGAGCTCCAGTGTCAGCATACCGCCTCGGGTCTACTTTGATCCCGTGGGATATTGCTCGTCATTCCGATCAAAGAGACTTTCTAATGTAATCAGTCCTTTTGGGACGTGATTATTCCGTAACTGTATCAACCCCTCATATTGCTCGTCATCAGGGTCTCTACCTTCGATTACACACACTTCGTTAACCAGGAATGTGACGATCTCCTCGTCACAGCTGAATACCTGCTGTAAGGTATCCCTATCGTGCACGTAAGGCCCGTAAATGGTGCGGACCGGCTTCGGCTTCGGACGACGTCTTCACCTGAACGCACTGGCTCCAACAGACGCCGTAATATCAGCGTGCTTGTTTCTCTCACGCAATATTGCCTTAACGTTCAATGAGTCAAACGATTCCATCGAGTCCCGCACCCGATTGCGGTACGCTCTAAGATAGTGATGCTTAGACGCGCATTTATTCGTAACTTGATGACACACTAACTCCGAATCTCCGAAAATTTGGAGATGCTTGATTCCGAGCCTTTCCGCCTTTCGCGACCCAAGCACAGTGGCTTCGTATTCCGCCGAATTGTTAGTACAGCCTCCAGTGCCACTCGTAGGCATAGTCCCTCCGGACTCCGGTTGGAGAAACCAGGAGGACCCCCGCACCGGCGCCATTCTTGCAACGGGCGCCGTCAAAGAAAAGCTTCCACAGCCTCTTCGGGTGCAGGTCCTACCTCCTTCGCAACGGACACGTCAAGCTCCTCGGGCCGCTTAATGGAATAACAGCCCTCGTCGTCCCGATTACGGCATTAAAATCCCGCAACGAGAACTCGTCTTCTAGCCGTAGCACTTCGAGAGCTTGCTCGGCCGGCTCTCATCGTCACCGCTTCTTCTTCCGACAACCGGACCATGCACCCATCTCTCCGCCGGTATCTTGTCTACTAGAAAAGGGGAAGGCTTCTCATTGAAAATTTTCGCCTCCTTCCTTTGAAGGGCACTTCCATGTGCGAGTAGTCTAGAGACAGTACTCGCCCAACTTCGCAGTTGAACTCCCGAGAGAGACACATGCCGAAGTAAGGCTCCAGGTCAACAATCACGACCTCTTGGATGACCACAATGTCGAGAGCTTTGTGCAGCTGGATAGGGATGTCCTTTATGACACCAACCGCCTTGACAGGGTGCCGTCTAATTGCAAGGACACATTGGCTGCTCCGCGTGTATTCCATACCGATCTCATCGCAGACGGCCTTCGGCATCACAGCCGAGGAAGCACCGTAATCCACCATGCAAGCTAGGAACTATGTGCCCTTGCATCCGCAAAGACAGTATAAAAGGGTGGCGGTCCTGTTCTTCCCAGTGGTGGAGACTGTCAAAGGTTGAACCAGGACAGCAGGCTGCATCTGCTTGCCGTTCTTCATGTTTTTTAGTGATTCTTGCAGCAGATCTACCTGGCCTGGAAGCAGAAGGGCATCGTACATGCTGATTCTGGCAAGAGTCTTCTTTAACTCGTCTACAATGCCGTAGCCCGAGGTACTAGCTCCTTCTGCCGGTTTAGCCGGTTCATACTTGGTCCGGCATCGTTGGGTGGCCTCAACTCGCCGTCTCTTGGTCGAGACGGGTACTTCAGCCTTTCCCCGGGCTTGTTCTTTGGTTTCGGCTGGGGGCTGAAGCACAGGAAGCTTAGCGGGAGTTGGGGCCTTTGTCGGAGGCTTAGCCGGAACAAGCAGCGGTCTTTGCTCGGAGAAGGTTTAGCGGGAGCTTTATCTTTGGATGCCTTCTCCCGGGCCGTGTAAGGCCACGCCCGCTTGTACGGTGGCAGCCCATTGGGCTGCGGTCTTTCTCTTCTCGCGTATACCCGCAAAGGTTTAGCCGTGTCCGCAGCCTTTCTTTTCTTCCTTGGCGGGCGTCACCGGGTTCTCTTCTCGCGTGGCAAAATTGGCCTCACCGTCCAAGATCATGTACAGCCTCATCATCTTCTATAGTGCCGCCGGCCAAGGTCTCGGATGTAGTGCTGGTGCAAAGTGCAATCTTCCTCCGAATGCGGGTCATTGCAAGTAGTGCACCGGCTGACTCCGGTCGGGAGGACCAGGTGGGTCATCTATAGCAAGATTTCTGGAGGCGGACGCCTCCGCGGTTGGTTTTCTCGGGGCTTTATCTTTTGTCAATGCCGGCGGCGCATACGGCCTTCTAGGAGCAAAGTCCATTTGGGCCTCGCTTCTTTTTCATAGCCGCCATGTCATTGGACATGGCATGATATCCGGAGGCCAAAGCCCGCACTTCTTGTAGAATCGTGTTCGGATGCCGTCAGTCGGAGGCGGCAACTGTGCCGGTGGAGGCAAAGCGGCCAATGGAGGAGGGTTAGAATAAGACGCATACTGCGGGGGAGCAGGAAGCGCCGGAAAATGCGGAGCGGGAGGAGGCGGATGAGGGTAATGCAACTGAGGCGGGCCGTATTGAGTTACGACCGGCGCCGGATTCCACCGCGGGCCGGGGCCGCTGCCCCGAAGTAGACGGCACACCACCGTAGCGTAAGGATACCGCGATCTTGGAAAGTCGGGATGAATCGGCTCCCGCACTCGGACGGAAGCCCGCCGATGGAGATAATGTCGCCTTCAGCCTTGTCGGGCAGCTTCGTACAAGTGCGTGGAACTCGTCAATTCGGGCGATCTTCAAGAAGAGGCATATGTCCGAGTTGAAAGACCTCGTATAGTAGTGAGCAGCCATGCCGGCCGAAGGCCGAAGTTCGCGAGGTACCCGTTTCCAGGATCTCGCAAACCTAATGTTAAAATCGTACACCTCCTCTTGAGGATGCCTCCGGATTGCTTGGAACCGATGCGAGAGAGAGGTAGGATCAGCGGACTCGTTGCATCCTTTTACGAGCCTCCCGGCAAGCCGGGCCACCCAGCTGATGGATCCCTCTCGCGCCGATCTCCACCAGGAGAGAAGCTTTCCCCTCGTGGAAAGGGCCAGCAGACGGGTCTTCACACTTTCATCGGTGATGGTATGCGATGCGGCCGTGGCAAGGATGTCCCGGATGTGCTCGTACGCCGTCTTACCGTAGCCGTCGTATGTGGGAATAGACTTTAAAGCAAATGGGGGCACAGCTTGCTGACCGATCAGGGCCAAAGGCCCTGTAGAGTCCACCGCCGGGAAGAGATCATCGTCATTCGGCTGTTGATCAGCCATTTCTTCTTCTTCTCCGCCGTCGGTTGTGTACTCGGTATCGGTACTTTCCGAGGATACAGGATTTTCCTCTTCCTCGGCCTCTTCTACTTCGTACTCGGCTCTTCCGACCTCAGCTTCGGCCTCTTCTTGGATCTCGCCTCGGCTTCGTCGAAATGAGCTCGCGGATCAGCCCACTGGGTATCTCGCCTCGAGCGTGGATGTCTAGTTCGTAGAACTCATGCGGGCTTCTCGGATTTCTTGTTCGCCACCTTCTCGTGTGCATGAAGGTGACCGGACCGGTCTTCTAGACTCATAGGATTTGTTCGTGCAGAGTCGCCAGGTGTTCAGATTTGGAACAGCAATGAAGCGAACACCGGTGCTTCGATTCTGTCGGGGGTGAGAAACTTCCTTGTCTCACCAAGAGCTCAGGAACTGTCAGCGCTGTGGAGACTGATCGGAAAATCTCTCGTCAGATGTGGGACCCGTGTTCCGCCGAGCGGGCCGAAGAACCGTTGCGCTAGGTGGAAACCAGATGGGTACTCTTTCTTTAAATCGTGGGACAAGCGTCCCACCGGCGTGCCGCAGAAACCGTTGGTTACGAATCCGCCATGAGGAAAGGATTTTTGGTTAATGCGCCCGCATTCGCCCACCGAAGATGAAAGGCCGGAAGGAAGAGATGCCTTCCGAGCCAATCTCCGGAGAAGGCCGGCTCCTTTTGGGGGGCTTGATTTAAGCTAAAGGGAACAGGAAAGAAATAAAGGAACGGAAAGAGACAAATGTACGTAAAGAGATACAAATATGTCCAAAGGTTGGTGGGGGGAACTAACAAAGACGGGAACACACCAATCACCGCTACTTACCGCATACAAACACAGAGCATGACAAGGAACCGCAAAACCTAGACGTACTTCCGATACACCAGCAGCGTATGCACACCTTCAATAGCTCCCTAGCAAACATTCCCTACAAGGAACTAACAACAGGGGATCGTATCAATCACCAGATACGTACACTGACAGGGGTAGAAAGTAAACCTAGAGATGTCGTGAGCTGTGTATATGTGTTAGGTAGAGAGTTTAACCGCACAGCCTTCAATGGCTCCCTAGCAAACATTCCCTACAAGGAACTAACAGCTAGGGATCGCATCAATCACCGTGATACGGGCCAGCAACGTCACACACAACCGATGGAACTGCTACCAAATTTATAATGAATGCTTTAAATAATGAAGTACATAAGGTGCTTTAAGCAAGCAATGCTAGAGGAACCCGATCGCCAAATGCCAAAGTGAATTAACGAGCAACGACACAAGTGGGCCTAAGGCATATAATGAAAGACAAAGATAAAAGAATAAAGATAGTAGAATGTAACCGTGCATACAGATTGTATTCATAAGCGTAAGCACGGTTACAGTAAGCACGTAGTTCCCTAACAAACATTCCCCTTCCACCCCTTACAATGAATTTCGGATGGGCTTTTATAGCCCGAGTCCCACCCGTTACATTAATGGGCACAGTAGTCCCGACCAAACATGAGCCGACGTGAAGCGGCGAAAGAGCCGCAAATGCCGACCTTTTGTCGGATCGGGCTGTACCCTCGGCATGGTCTTCCTGGAATCTGGACAGCTACGTGGCGGAGTGCTGGGTAATTCTTCAAGTCGGCAGGCTTGCTAGTAGTCGGAGCAGGTGAAACCTCGCATCAGCTTTGAATGAGGCTATTAACGCAAGCGGTGCAGGCAGCCCATGCTTATCCCTTTTGGTCGGCAGTCTTGGTTCAAATCCCGAAGCCGGACACTTGTCTGATGATGGGTTATGCCGTGTGACACATGCCTGCCTTAGAGGGCAGTCTATCCATCTTTGCTTGGGATCGGGGCTCCTTGGGATGCGTGCAAAAATCAGTGCAATCGGGGAAGGCCTTCAAGCCTTGGTCAAATTCCGGGTTTGTTCCCCTACCGTACACCCGTCAAGGGCGCATTCCCGCTCCGTTGAGAAGTCGAATCGCGCACGTGCGAACACCGGTGTCCGCCGCCATATGGACTCGCTCCGGCATTTTACCTTTTTTCTCGCATTGACCCGTCGACCGCCATGCAAGGTGCGCCCAGAGGTGGGGCGAAGTACGAACTTCGCACCAAAATCGGGCGAAGTGCGAACTTCGCCAAAAGGGGGAAAATCGGGCGAAGTGCGAACTTCGCACCCGCACTTAGCCAATTTCAGATAGACCTGCTGGAAAGCTGGAAAATCAACTGGGGAACTCCATGGAAAAAGGGGGGAGAGAAAGAGAATGGGAAAGAAAAGGAAAGGGAGAGAAGTGAGAAAAACGGAAGGAGGAAAAGAAGAGCAGCACTGTTACAAAACAACATTGAAGACATTGCACCCCGTGCAAAAATGTGACAACAGGTCTCTTGTTTTGTTTCCTCCCCTTTTCTCCCATTGAGCTAAGGTTACATTCAAATCTCCTATTATTATATTGTTAGGCCTCTCCAGTCTGATCCATTGTTGTAGTTGCCTCCATGCCTCTTTTTTCTTTTCTAAATGATTTGGTCCATAGAAATTTACTATGGTTAACTCCAAACCTGTTGGCATAGCAAAGTTAACTGCTATCCAATTATTATTTTTTGTCTCACTTCTGTAAGTCAAGGCTTGGGAGTCCCAAGCAAGAATGAGTCCTCCAGAAGCTTCTGACGCATCCGTCATATAATATTATTAGTAATTCTAATTGTTTATTTTTTTATCTTTTAAATTGGTTATATGGGATTGAAACAGGCCCCACCCGTATTACATCATGACCACATAATGGTATTACAACAACTTGGCTATTATGCATGTATTGCTTGGCAAGATTCGAACCTAGGTCTCCTCCTTGAAATTCGAGGAATTTATTTGGTTGAGCTCATGCCATTTGGTAATTTTATTAGTTCTATTAATATCGTATTATGTGCGATTTTTACTCAAAAGGAATTTTACATTATTTTCTTATTCATGATGTTAGCACATGAATTGTGCTTGGAAACATTGAGCTTAAATCTCTAATGCATGATGTATTCCAAATAAACACACACAGGTACAACACCTTGTGAAAACATAAGAACACACATAACAATCTCATATGGAGTGAAAACATATCATTAGCTGCAGCTTTTTGAAGATTTTTTGTGTGAAGTTTGCAACGAAGCTAGCAAGCCTAGCCTTCTTTTAAAGATGTAGAGATAAGATTTTAATCATGATTTTTTGTCAATATAAAAGTATAATGAAGGTTGACTATTAGCAAGTCATTTTCTACATTTGAGTAGAAAATCATACACAAAATTTTCTCAAACACAATCTCACATGATTTTTGCATTCCTAATGATGTACACAGATTGGGTCTTGAAATGTTGAGCTTAAATTCCTTATACATGATGTATCCCAAAGACTCACACACATATATAACACCTCGTGAAAATCCAAGAACACACATAACAACCTCATATTGAGAGGAAACATATCATGATCTGGGGCTTTTTAAGAATCTTTGTGTGAAGTTTGCTAGGAAGCTAGGAAGCTTTAGGGTTCTGAAAAAATGTAAAGATAACAACCTAATTTTGGTCTTCCAAATAATCCAATATAAAAATATAATGAAGGTCGACTATTAGTGAGTCATTTTCTATGTTTGAATAGGTTAAAAAAGTATATTATAGGAGATCATATACAAACCTTACTCAAATGCAATCTTAGATGACTTTTTCATTATGAGACATGAACTATGTCTTGAAACATGACCTTAAATCCCCATGCACAATGTATCCCAAAGACGCTTACACAAATTAATAGACATTTTATTTCAAACGAATCAAATTAATAGTTTTTCTATAATAAAATTAATAGCAAAATAGTAAATAAATCCTTTTAAAGAAAAAAAACTTTTAAGGGAAATTAGATGTTTTTTCCTAAATGATTGCTTGAATCTTATAAAAAGGAAAGGAGTTTAAAGGATGGGGATATGGTAATTTTTTGTGGTTACGCTATGGCTATTCACCCTTGCACTAATACTGTGATTTACTCTCTTGTGAATTATACATAGATTTATTGATTTAAGATGAGTAAGTGGTTAGCTTTGGAAAGAGGAGATAGAGTTGAACACTTAGTCTTGTACCCACCTTCCAAGTGTTATTGACAACAACTTGTTAATGGACTTGCAACGTTGGAGCAATGCCAAGAATAGGGGTAATTGAACACAACCTTGTACTTATGGACATGGGTCCATAACCGAAAGGTCAAACTGGGAAAATACTACTGCATACAATCATCGAAGTTGGAAGAGCTTTTTGCGGTGAAAAAAGGAGAAGCAGCAAAGGAATGATTGACAATATTCAGCCACTAGGTATTAGAAAGTGTATTTAAAGGTATGCGAAATTATTTTCTCCATGCATTGTTTGTATGAATAATTGTTGAGGGTTATTCTTTGTTGATATGAGTATCATCTTATATCCACCATAGATGTGATATTTGAGAATAATTTACCATGGAGGTGAAATTCATCATATGGCTACTTATGATTTCATGACATGGATAATTCACCTCAAAGGTGAACTTTTGCTATACAGTTGAGATAGATATCTCTTGTTATTTGATATGTTGTTGACCATTGTGATATTCATGCTCAACTTATTATTCTTTGTTTTCAGTTGGTGTGTATCCATGGAATGTTGGGGATATCATAGGGGGCATAGTCCATAGCCTATCTATCCTAGGCCAAGATGGATATGGTTAACTCCTCCATGCACCATAGATGCAAATGCCCCCTTGGACGAACATGGGTCTATTGGGACCATTGGTGATAGGAGGTTGGGTGGGAAACCTCCTTGAGATTTTGATAGTGTTATTAATTGCGATTGGGTGAGCCACCTAATGGATTTAGATCTATTGAGTGGATTTGGAGATAGGAGGTTGGGTTGGGGGTCCTCCTAGAGATTGCCATAGATTCATGTTTTGGGTGCCCCATTGAACAGACATGGAATCTATTGGATGTATTGGAGAAAGGAGGTCAGGGGGGGGGAATAGATGGCCGTTAGCCTTATTTACAATTAATAAAGAAAACCATATAATGAAGGGATGATCTCACTAATACTATGAGGTGCTCTTGTAGCCCTTGAAGGATGCAATGAAGTGGCCTGTACAGTTGGCCGGACTGTCCAAAAGACTGCTGGCCCTTTTTTTTTCTCACTTGGCTGCCCTGAACCAAAACATCTAAAGATAAATGGTCTTGAATCAAGAAGAGTCTTTTTACCTACTGAAAGCTCTATGTAGACTACTCAAATGGATCTCTTGCCTTTGCTAATGGAAAACTTGTGACACCTCGACTTTCATGCTGTGATGCTGGGCTTTCAAAAGGAAGCATATTTCAAATAATGATCATATCATAATTTTCACATTCAAATCTTTGGGGGTGTTCAGCAAACATTGCTTAGTAGATCTTGAAATTTTAACAGAATGCTTTTCTTAATATAGGAGCCCTTGTTAAAACATATTTAAAAAAGGAACAATATTAGAGTGATGCTTCCTTGAATACGAAGTTTTACCTCAAGTAAAAGGAGTGAGTGTGTTTGTGTGTGTTTTGATGATCTGTTAGAAGTCAAACGAACGCAATTAGAATCAAGGAAAATAGAGTTTTAAGTGATAAAAATACCCCAACTATTTATTTTGATGATTTAACATCGTCAAATATGTATTGTGGTCGATTTCTGCTTTTATGCAGTATACTAGATTTTGTGACAGTATCAGTAAATTTCAATGTTGAGGCCTTCAGGAGTATCATAGAAGGGGTCAAAAGTTGATGAACATAGGTTTTACATCCATTCATCTATTTCCTCATGAAATAAATTTTTCGTTGATGCAAGAATGGGGTCAATTAGAGCTACAGTGGCCCAGTTAGGTCCTCAGAAAGTTGCCCTTCTCTAGACTGCCCTAATTGAACTTGCAACGGAAATTGCATGTTCAAAAGAGATCAGCTAATAACCCAAAACCATTTGAAGATGTCACACATCCAACTTTTAAATGTCATACAATTTATGAACTTCATGTAGCTTAAACAACCTATGCATGTAGAAGACCAAGCATCACCAACCATTAGAACATTCCATTTGTCAGTAGTGTTAGGGTCAACTAAACTTGATGCCAAGAAATGTAATGGAACAATCATTTGTTTGTATCTGCTAGCTTACCACCACTTCGGCCTGAGGCTTTGGTGGATAATGCAAGAGCCTTGTAATTTTCAGAAGTTGAATTGCTTCACTTGTTGACTTCAACTCTTTGTATTCTAATGTGTTTGCATGCATAAGGGTACATTGTTCTAGACACAACTTGGCGATATTCAATGATGAAAACTTAACAAGGATAGGAGAATCCAGAGATCAAGTAGACTGCACTATTTTACATCTCACCAATGAGAGCAGTGACCACATTGGTGCACCAAAGACATGAACTAGCCCAACACAACTCTCTGGGTACGACCTGCACCATCACATTCCTTGTCAGGAAAATGGGGTATGCCACCGCATCTCTTTATAGAGTTATGACCTGTGTCATTTTGCATCCCTTGTCATGGATTCAACTTGTACCGATCACATCTTGTCTTAGAAATATGACCAGTGCGTCCATACATCTCTCCTCCATAGAGATCTATTGTAATATTCTCATGTAACATTAGGTTTATATATTTCATGGATATGTCCTTGTGTTCTCTTTTGATTTTAGGTGCCACCATATGATGCAAATCAAGGTGTTGCTTAATGTATTCTGCAATAGTATGATCCTGTAGCATCATTAACACCAAGCTCTCTTCCTGCATGCTATCTCTAGTCTTAGTCTTGTAGGGTCATATATCTTAGGTGTCAAAAGTTCTCATGGTGGGCTTATTTGTTTGAGTCCCCATCGTTAATACTTGTCCACTCAGTCCTTACTAGCTGGCCTTGGCACTATTGTTGTACTGCCTAGTTGTCATTTCAGACTGTGGCCCATGATTTTGTACCTATCCAGCTGGTCTTGACACCCCTTGATGCCAAGGCTGCTATACATCACTCGTTAAGCTTGGTGCCATCGTTTTAGCACTACAGACAAGTTTTTGTGTACAAAGTCGTAGCATCATTGCTTCCTACACTCAGCATTTTTATATGAAATGGAATGAGCTCAAATATTTTTTTTTCATTTTCATCCATGAGAGACCCAATAGGATCTATAGGATTGAAAAGCAAAAAGAGAAATAGATTACAAAAATAAGATTTTCCTTTTTCTTGGAGCTCAGCTACAATCACTTCAATGGTGCTGCAACAATAACCACCAGGACCTTGTCTGTGTTCATTCTATGATGTTGGCAAACCTCTAAATATCCACCCACTTTTCTAGATGTTAATCTTAGTAACTTTTATAAGCTGCTCAAGTTATCATGTTGCAACAATGTTTTTGTCTTAGATTTTGGCTTGCAGGACAATGTGACATGACATTTTCCCATCTCCAACTTCTCCTTGCATGTAGAGTAAACATAGGCATTCCTCTCAGTTAATATCTTGTCATCTTCCTATTTAAATTGGAAGAAGAAGAGAACATAGTCTAAATTGGTTGATATTATATTTTTTTGTATTGAGATCTTCTCTTGGAGGTGATTTTGCTCTTTGTAGGTGACTATTGGATTGATCTCACATTTGTAAAATCTCATTTTCTCACTAGGATCTTGCCAAAGAATATCTATAATTTTTTCTTGTATGAAGTCTTGAATTCTTGATAATTCTTTTGGTAAATCACTTTCATAAATTCCTCCTTTTTTTAATCCATTTCATGCTTTCTTGGTACTAATGTTTCTCTTGAGTTGCAAGCATCACTTGATGTTGTATATTTTTGCTCCCTATTTTTCAATTGCAATCTATGTTATAACCCCTTTGGCTTCACAAGTTGAACTTGGGAATCATCCTTCATGCAATATCCTAGGCTCCTAGAGTGCAAATCATTGGTATTAGCACATATGAGCTCCATTGACATTAGAAATCAATCTTAGAATTTGTTTGGATTCATCAGTAGTCCACATTAGAAGTTGATATTTCAGTAAAGTTCTTTGCATATTCAATCAACATGTGAAGGATTTACAAACTAGAGCAAGAGAAGCTGTAGTTGCAAAAGGAACTCAAGCTTTTGAAGGGCCATAACCAGAAGTTGCAAAATGAAGTTGAGGCCAAGGAGGAGACACTTTATTTCACTATACTCAAGATAGTTGAGCTGCAAAGTTTTCTTGCCTTGAAGACCTTGTTGTTGAAGGCACACCAAGTAAAAGAAAGATGCAACTAGTCCATAGAAGAACTTCAGCAAGAACTGAAGGAGAAAGATGCTGCCTATGAAGAAATCCAACAAATGTTTTTGTCATTACAAGATGAGTTTATTAGGTGCACAAAGAGCAACCATGTATTTAGGAAGCTCACAACATCGGCTGGGTGAATTCATTATCTTCTTCTCAGTAATCAAAGTGTTCCTCATTCATTTGGTTGTTTTGAGAAGCATACCAAGGCCATTAGTTTGAAGTTCTAGAAGAAAATGGGTTAGAGTGGGCAAGGATTAGGAAACCATGGCCAAGGCAACAATTGCTCTGTTGCAGTTCAACAATACCCAAGATGCAAATATTGAGTACATTTGCAATGGTTGTGGAAGAAAGAAAGATGAATCCATTAGGTGCTTTGATCTCCACCCTTATGATATTTGTGGCAAATGCAGTCGCAACTGCTCAACTTATTGATTCGCAAAGGATTTTGATTTTGATGTCTTCTAATCTAGTACAAATGCATTTTGGATGGGACCTAGCTCTCAGTTGGAAGTTCACTTCAGCCATCTAAAGCTCCTACATCAATCAAGATTTCAAGTTTGCATTTTTTCTCCTCTTACATAGAGTTCCTCCTTACATCCCTTGATAGCACATGGGCCCAATGTCCATACACGAAGATCATCTTTACATCCCTTGGAAGCATGCAAGTTTTGTTGAAAGTATAATCTGACTTATGGCCAAGGCCGACATTGTATGATGCAATCTTTCATAGGCCTACAAACAATCATTGTATAATTGTATTTAATTTATTATATAAGCCCTATAGGCCACAATTAACCTTGTTATGGTTAAACCCACCTTATAAATTGTAATTAACCTAAAGCCCTCTTGTTATATCATCTTAGGTTAAACTCATTTATGTAATTGAGGTTTTGGTTTTGGTATAAGTACCCCCAACCACTCCATCCCTTGCATCAGAGTGTTGTGATCCATATTCACGGATAATACAATGATTATTATGGTGCTCAAGGGCACCCACAATATTGCTATGTCTCTCACTTTCCTTTTCATTCATTTATGCTTTTTGTATAAGATTTGAGTGAATGGTTGCTTCTGTTCGTTTCCGGAAATAGGTGTGAATTCCAACATGATATTAGAGCGGGTATGAAATTGTCTTACTTGATCATCCATAAATCCTATATGGAGCCTCTGATCTTTCTTCCGAATCCTAGGATGATTCCCTCCTCAAAGTCTCATAAGCCACTTCTGCGTAAGGGGCAAAAAGGAGTTTTTACCCTATTTTTTATGATTCGTTTTTTTGAGAGCATTGGAGAAAATCTATATTGCTTTTCCAAAAGAAGGTTTAGAATTAAAAAATTGAAGCATTACGATCCTTTGGTGTTGAAGATTCTCAAAGGCAGACTTAAGAATAATATTTTTCAAAATTCAAAGAAGGTAGAATTGCATGTGCAGTTTTCAAATTTGAATGGAGGCTTTTTTATGTGCCTCGGCTTTGGTTTGGTTCCCTTGCAATATGGAGCATGCAACACCCTTCTTCAAGGATAAGGGGTGCATCCCAACACATCCAACAAGGTGGCCATTGCGGCTAGAATGACGTGTTGTTAGGTGTTCCATCATGAAGATCTCAAGTTTGAATCTTGACAAGCTTTAATTTTACTAGAAGGAGACAATGTTTCTTTTGCTAAATGAATCGAGAAGAACAACATAGTTTTTGGAACCTCTTCGTCCATCCCAACTATTGGCATGGCGGGGTGGTTTATGCTATGCATGGGAGAGAGCAAGGTACAGGATCGAGTCACACCAGTTTTGCCTTTTGTAACAACGGGATAGCATATGGACTTCTATGGAAGGACATGCTACCAAAGCATCACTGCTCATGTGTATAGAGCGGTCAACAGGAAGGTTTTAAGAAAGGTAGATTGTGTGTTCGAACCACACAATTGTTCTTTTGTTTGGAAACTCCCGGTTGGAAAGAGAATGTGTAGAAGGGAGCTCCCTTTTCCTCCCAACTACATGGTTGCAGAGTTGGCTAGTGCGATGTGCTTAGTGCTTGGGAGACCATGGTTCAAATCCCTCCAATGCCGTTGGTGCCTTTTGCAAAGAAGAACGAATTATTGATCAATGTGGCGATTGGCGTGGCCCTATCCTAAGCCACGTTTCACCTTTATTAAATTACATACCTTGTCAACCAATTAGGAGAAAGCAAGTGTCGCAATTGTGGACAAGTCAACAGTTCAGTGGCATTGAGGTGGTGAAAAATCAGTGGAGGATACCAATGAATCAGAGAACGCCAAGTGGTAGCTTGCAATTGGTTACTGCATATCTAAAGTTTGGGGCTTTAATTTTTGCATTTTTGAGGTCCAATAGGGCAAAACTTTTGGAGACCATAACTTTTGCATATAGAAGTGTTTTGAGCCCATTTTTTTTCAAATCACACATTTTTTTTTCAAATCGTATATTTTTTCAAGCTCTTTGCATTGGGGACATCAGTTCAAGGACTTGTTACAATGTTAGGGGCCGAATTGTGTAAGATGGATCCTCAAGCCTATGTTACTTGCCTCAATGGGAAAAATTATAGCATATGGTCAACTCAAATGATTGGTTTACTATGCAATAAGAATCTATGGTGCATCTTTCAAGAGGAGAAAGTAGCAACCCTAGATGAAGAAACTCTCTAGCATAAGCAAGAAGAATCTCTTGGCCTTTTCTCCTTGTTGATTGAACTAGCATTGCTTTTCCGTGTTAAGGAAGAGAATGAACCTATCAATGTATGGTCGAAATTGTATGAGTTATTTGGAAAGGTAAATACAAACGAAGTAAATCTCTTGGAATTAGAGCTTTTTTTTATCAAAATTGTTGAGTTTTACAAACGTTGAGGACTATATTGTGAGATTCAAGGCATTGAGAGTAGATATTGCATATTTTGGAGGCAAAAAGAAAGATGATGTAGAATGTGTGAAAATTGTCCTTTCCAATCTCTCTCCTTTTCAGATGTTGAACCTCATGGTTCATGTGATTCCTATGTTCTTGGAAACACAAAAAACTCTTTCTCTTGATCAACTTTTTTCTCTTCTAGTTCATTTTCAGGTAGCAATGAGGAACTGTGGTGGTACTTCACAAGTACAGGCTCATGCAAAGGAATTCAAACCTAAGGAGGCTAAGACCTGGGGGCCCAAGCGCTAAGCTTAGTCGTCAAAGAAGTCGAAGATGATTTGCAGATACTGCAAGAAGGAAGGACATCCAACCAAAAATTGCTTGCTGAAATTACAAAGGATTGAAGTTGAGTTCTTGAAGATGGGTGGCCGTCTTCCAGATTATGAAGGGGATTTAGAAGGGTCTTCCTCAATTGCAGAGGTCCACAAGAGCATCCATTAATGGGGGGAAGATATTGTTGTCACTGATGTCTTCTCTCCTTGGCCCCTCAGTTCAGATTATGAGGGGGTGTTGAAAATGTAATTTGACTTATGGCCAAGGCCGACATTGTATGATGCAATCTTGTATAGGCCTATGAGCAATCATTGTATAATTGTGTCTAAGTTATTGTATTATTTTATTATGTAATCCCTACGGGCCGCAATTAACCTTGTTATGGTTAAACCCACCTTTTAACTTGTAATTAACCTAAAGCCCTCTTGTTATGTTTGCTTAGGTTAAACTTATTTCTATAATTGGAGTTTTGGTATAAATACCCCTTGCCATTCCATACATTTTATTAGAGTGTTGTGATCCTTAGCCACAGATAATACAATAATTATTTATGGTGCTCAAGGGCACCCATAATTTCTTTCTCTCGCTTTTCTTTTCATCCTTTTATCCTTTCTGTATAAGATTTGAGTGAATAGTTTGCTTTTGTTTGTTTATGGAAATAGTTGTGAATTCCAACAGGTCTTACATCCATGTCCAAGGATCCTCTTCACACCCTAAGTCCACAAAGGTTATTTCCTATATTGTGTACATACTTTTGTACAAATGTTTTGTTTTTTGCTTTTTCAGTTTGCGTTATGTAGATTTTCACTCCAGCCTTTGCAAATGGTAGTCTCCTCTTGTTGCTACTACTTGAGTACAAGCCATTTTGTACCCTTCATTATTGAATGCATGCTTGCCTACACTTGCAACACTAGAAGGAAGGCATCCATCCTAATTTCATGTTCGAGAATCCAAATGACCTTTGTTATATGCAAGGATAGTTGAATTGACAAAGTATAGTGTTTTTTTATCCTAGATGTCGCCAAGCTCATCAAGAATATGTTGGAAGAATAGAACACCTCTTTGTTGGGTTAGAATCGTGAACTAATAGTCATTTAGATCCCTTTGAAACTCCACTATCATAGACATTCAAATTCTCATCTTGAATCTATGTTTCGTGGGGATGCATCCCTAGGCCTTGATACTCAAGGGTAGAGAAGGGGGGATGCAGTGAGGATATCCCTCAAATGTGTCCTTTGAGAGGGGACACTTGAGGGATGTCCCCATCATGTCCACTTTTTCTAGCCTATGGGGTCCTGGCAGGTCACCTAGATGTTTGTTGAAGGACATTGCACAGTGTCTGTTATTAAAAAAACAACCAGAAAGATACAACATGTGGACAATAGTGACTCTCAGCACATACTTTGCAAATGACACTCAACTTGGATTTCTTGTGGTTAGGTGTAGGGGTATAGTAGGAAATTGGTTTGAAGACAAACATTAATTTTATTTTTTAATAGAAAATGATAGAGAAAATGTGGTGACAAAATAGAAACATGCATTTGATAGACATTGCAATCATCCACCTCCTTGGTGTTGTTGCTCCAATTAGTTGCATTGTTATTGTTTTGATTAATTTGGCAAGCTCGACTGGTGCGACACATTATGTAGTCTGTATGGCACATGTACTTGTAGTGAAATGAATTAATAAATAATAATACATTTATTTAGAAAGAATGCATGAATGAAAATATGAAAAAGTTGCAAGGAAACTTTACAAGGCTTTTGTTGATGCAACAAAATTTTCATAGGATTTGGGTAGCTCTCTTTTCCCTTCCTCATTGTACAACAATTTCATCATTATATTACTTCGTTGTTTCTTTTAACACATCTGAAGGTGAAGGTGGTCTCATGTTTCCATTGTCATGGGGGGAGCAGGTGGCATTTGCTCATTACATGTAAAATTCCTGTTGGGAGAGAGCACTCTTCTCACAAACTCCCTGTTACGAGGGTTCCAAATCCTTTCTCCATTCTGTTCTGTTCTTCACGCCCAAATAATTCACGAGAGAGAATAGGCCTTAAATTAAAATGGGCCAAAATGCACATTCCATTTTCGTGGTATTCATGGGAGAAAAAACAAGTACATGTGGAATAGTCTTATGTATTGAAATGAAATATTATTAATGTCCGTGGTGGGCCAAAATAAGACCCAAGGGACTATAAGAAGGACAATAATGACTGCCAGCTAGCAGGCTAAAAAGCCCAACAAAGAAAATAACTAAGATAAATACAAGACGAAACCCAACAATCGGGCCAAAGAGAAAGGGAAAATAAAAGGGAGAGCAGAGGGGGGAGGGCTGCAGTCCAAAAAAGAGGAGTGCAGCATATATATATATATAAAGAGAGCATATTCATGAGAGGTTTATCATACTCATCAAAGGAAGTGATGGAATCAGGATCCACAGAGTTGAGGCCTGCTCCTGTGAGATCCAAGGCAGTCACCTCATGCCCAGAGCTCTGAAGAAGATGAACAAGTTTATACCAACACCAACCTCCATGGCCTGCACCATGTACCAATACAAAGTGGAACCTGCCATGTTTGTCATGGCATCCATTGCCATTCTCCATTGTCATACTGCTGCTTCTCTTCTTCTTGTGATCTTACGAACCTTCTTGGTGATTATACCCACATATATAAGCAGAATGAGTCTGATACGGTCATGGCAGCTGGAACCACAACTTTTGAGTATTGTTGCAATCTTATTCAAGAGAGTTAATTTATTTTTTGTGCTGTCTGATTGTGATATATTCAAAATTTATGTATTGTGAAGATTAATTAGAATATAAGAATATGGAGTTGACAGAAGAGTGTTCGGACATTAATCATTAGCCCTTCTTAGTCCAAATGTAGAGTTTTATTGATGTATGATAACCATTTGGCAATTCCAAGCTTCTCGGTGTCAAAGACCCATATGGGTAAGTTTCTTGTTTCCAAGGTACTTTTCGACAGTGACCAATAGTTGTGGAATAGTTCTAAATTACTATATAATTGTACATGATTCTGATAACTCTGAGGCTGTAATCAAACTTTTCATAGGGTCCAACTCATTATTAAAATATATAATATATGAACTAGATTTTAACATCCACAAACATTATCATCTAATAGATTTTTGAGTTTAGAGGGCCTTACGTGAGCCTTTTACCATGATGTGGGTCATGTTGTAGTCTTGGAAAGGATGGGATTGCTTAAAGGAGGTGTGGTCACATGTTTCTAATTAGGTAGAGGGTTTGTGTCTACCATTGAGCGTTTGCACATATAGATCATGGTGGTCTTTTTTCAACATTTGTATGTCATCTAAGGAGAAGTAGGTGAGACTTGGTTGAAGACCAGAAAGTTGTAGACAAAAGGATTTCATAGTTGCAATTCCTTCTTCCCTTGAGGAAAAATATACTTCCACTGCCTGCTTTTTGATGATTGAAGTATGTAAGTGCATCTAGTTCAATGCATGACTGTGTCTACTCTAAATTAGGTTTTTCAATGTAAGCATTCGTGAGAAGCATTTGGATAAAGTAGCTAAATTCCATGGCAATTGGAGAACTTATGGTTAAAATAAAAATTAGAAAAAACACACTTCAATAGTTCAAATTTCGTCGACATACCCTTGTTTTGAGTTTTATACCTTAAGCAATCATAACGTAAAAAATAGTTGATAAAGAATGATACCATGGGCCCCCTATGTTCCATGAAGTTTCTGAGACCGGGATGGCATATTGCAATAGGGCTAGTTTCAGAGATGGTTGCAGTTTGTCCCCATTTTGGGGGACCAGTGGTAGGACAGCTACACACAGTGTGTGTGGGGGAGAAAAACAGTATGTATTTTTTAAGCATGAATTTGCAACATTACCCAATTTAAAAGCTAAATCATATGTCAGTGAAATTTAAAATCATACCGTTATCGCTGGGCTGAAATAACTTGCAATGTCTGATCCCTGAGGTCTCTGTCTCCGTTTTGCTCTGTTTTGAGGTCTTTGTCATGAAATCTCTTGCAAATGTTTGAGGTCTCTGTTTTGGGGTTTCAAAACTACAAGAAGATGAGGGCAGGGACCTTGCCTTTGCTGTGCAAAATTGTCGCATACCTGCACCCATGTCATATTGTGTCATGCTGTTAATGAATTCACCTACTCCAAACCCTTGCAGAATAAGAAAAACATATTTTATTTGTTTTGCCCTTGCCGTGCAGAGGCCTATCGTACCCATGCACCTGTGTCCCCTGGTTTGCAGTCAGCCCTTAATAAATTTTTGACATGCTTCGGTAGTTTTAAATCTGCTTCATTGATTTCTTCTCTGCGAGTTTTTGTGGATAATCACCGAGTACTTGGCGGATAATGGCTAGGTGACTCGCTGCGAGTCGGCGAGTTACCTGGCCCGAGTTTTTGCATTAAAAAACTCACAGGCATTGCTGATCTGCAAGTTTTGCGGGTACTCGCGGGAAACTTGTGAGTTTCGAAACACTGATCCGTTGTAAATCTAGGGTAGTGTTAATGAAAATGATCTTGGATTTTGTAGTAATAACCAACTGTCCAACAACCTTCTCATAGCATGATAATATTGATTTGAACTCTATGACTTCGCTAACTGAGAGATGATCCAAAAGAAAACTAAAAGTGTCATCAACAAATTGGAGATGAGATTTGAAGGGACCATTTGTTGCAACCTAAATACCTTATATTTTTCCATCTGCCTTTGAGAAAGCTCTTCCTAATGCCTTTGCAAGAATAATAAATAGATAAGGAGATAGTGGATTACCTTGGCGGAGTCCACGAGATGACTTAAAGTAACCGGTATGAGAACCATTTATGAAAATAGAATATTTTGGAGTGCTATAACAACATTTAATCCATTTACACTAACCTTGATGAAAACCAAACTTTTTGAGAATATCATGTAAAAAACTTCAGCAAACCCTATCATACGTTTTGTTCATTTCCAATTTTATAAGCATACCTGGATTTTTCTTGGAATGAAGAAAATATATGGTGTCTTGTTCAATGATTACACCATCAAGAATTTGTTTACCATGAACAAACCACCTCGCTCCTCTGAAGTAACACGATCTAGAATAATTTTTTAATTTGTTTGCCATAATTTTCGACATTATCTTATAAATCATATTGCAAAGGCTTATTAGATGAAACTTTATCAAAATATTTTGTCTCACCTTTCTTGGTAAGCCATGCAAAAAGGTGGCATTGATCTCACTTATTAAAGCCTTCTTTTTCTTGGCCTCTTCAATAGCAGCCAACATATCTCTCTTGAGCAAATCCCAAAATTTTTGAAAGAAAATTATAGGAAATCCATTAGGGCTAGGTGCCTTGTTAGGGTGGAAAGAGAAGACTGCCTCTTGTAGGTCCTCCATAGAGATCTTCCTCGTCAAGCTTTCATTTTGTCTTGTGTGATAATTGATGGAATATTTTGCAAAAACTTACCTTGAGACTCCTTATCTTGCCTAACATCTAAGAGTATACCTTTTAAATAATTAATTGCTTCCTTCCTAATAGCTTCTTCTTCCTTAAATTTCTTCCATTCGAAGTTGAAATATTTTTTATCCGACGAAAAGACAAATCTGTTTTGGTTGTAGCATGAATAATTTGGTATTTCTATTCTTTTCCTTAATCCATTTCTCCCTTGATTTTTGGGACCAATATGACTTCCTTTTCAATAAATTAAGTTGATAAAAAAGTAATTGTTTTTATTGCACGTAAGTATCTTGGTCCATTCCATTGATTTCTACTATCTCTTGTAAATTATTGAGCTTAGATTTAATTTCCTCTGGTTTAAATATGTTACCCAAAGATTTGGCATTCCTAATCTTCATTTACTCCTTTAGATATTTTATATTTTGAACAAACCTGTACATACATGATCCTTCAAACCTTGCTTCATCGCACCATAACATAACCATTTGGAAGAAGTCAGGGTCTTGGAGCCACATAGATTGAAGTCAAATTGGATTTGGATGACCATTATTGAGTAAATCACGTCTGAATAAAATGGATTTGTGATTTGATCTTGCTTGCAATAAAATGTTTGAAAAGATTGTATACTCTATTTGCAACCATGTATGGGATAACAAAAATCTGTCCAATCTTTCTGCTATATGAGTTTACCCAATGCGTCTATTATCTCATGTATATTGAAAGCTTGAAGGAATAACATCCCAAAGGCCATTTGAATTGATAAATGGAGCAAAATCCTACAGTTATTTATCCATCTATGAGTGCCACCCTTATTTTCCAAAGGAGATAGAACTAGTTGAACTCCCTCTCCTCCCCTCCCACCCAAGAATCCATAGTTCAGAATTATGAATCATCATTGTATTTAACAAAAATATGCTGAGGTCCTTCCAACGCTTTTCATGAGGAGAAACTATATTTAGAGCATAAACATTTATAACCCCAACTTTAATATTTTCCTCTTTCTTGCAAAATAGACCAGAAACCCATTTACGTTTTGCTTTTAGCAATTATCCATGCCATTTACGGTTGTTCCATACTGTTGCAATACCTTCGGAAGCTCGTAGAGAAGAAACTGCCAGACAATCCCCCATCTTCCAAATCTCTTTGAATGCATTCTTAAATTCTTCACTACTTAATTATGTCTCTTGTATTAAAATAATCTCAAGATTATAACTAATTAATTCTTTAATAACTCTTATTTGAGGGGTCTTATTCATACACCTAATATTTCGGATACCATTTTCATCATCATTTTTTATTTTTATTTGTGGGCTTAGTCCCACTTCTTGTTAACACCTGCAATATTTGTTTTTTGTTTCCCAAATCGATATCCCTTTGAGTTTCCTTTTCTTTTTGTTCTTGCTTTGAGGGTCTTCCTCTCCTTTTTCCATTCCCACCAACACTTTTATCTTCATCAATCTCTTCTATTTTTCCATACTATTCATAATGAGACTAATCTTCTAAAGGTTTATGCTGCCCTGGAGAATTTGAAGCACAAGGAATAGCCTCACAAACATTTACTTTTTTATGTTGCTCTAGAAACCCTAAACTGCAAGGATGATCCTCCATGTTAATTATTTTCTTATGCTGCTCGTAAAACCCTAAATGCTATCCTAGAAACCCTAAAGTGCAAGGATGATCTACTATAACAATTACTTTCTTATGATGCCTTGGAAACCCTAAATTTCCATGGATATCCTCCATACGCATATCTTTATTATTCTGCTCTTGTAACCTTGAAATGCAGAGGATGGTTTTTATAGTACTTCCATTTTTAGTGCAATGATTGGGTGGTGTAGGCATCCTTCACAGCAAGGCAAAGAGCCATGCCAGGAGTACTCTTCAAAGGAAGAGTCGACATTGGAGGGGCAAGCTGATGAGGAGGACAAGGAACTGAGTAATCTCGAGAAAAATCTAAGTATCATAGGCACTCTAGCACAACTATCAAACCACTATCACTTTGTATCGTAGATGATCTACCCTCAATGATAAAGCAAACCAATGTACTTATTGGATAGGGCGTCTATTGCCTAGCAGATGATAGTGTAGAAATGTTACCATGGAGAGGCTGTCTACTACAGTTCTAACAAATTTTCAGCAGTCATCATGATTCACTAACTCCTTAGTTCGGGACCATGAGAGTGACTTACACGTTCTCAATTTTGGTGACCATTAGGAGGGTAATAGTGGAAGACCCATTGTGCTTAACGAGACATGCAATGTATGTTGATAGATTGGGCAACTTGGATATGGGATTGGGTTCACCATTGCAACAATTAGTTGAGAAGTTCGTGGTGGGTGGTAGTCCTTTTCTTATGATTCCTACTTTAGATAATGACATGTAGTAGGCAGATCCTTGCTGAGCTTGATACATGAGTAGGAACAATGGAGTCGAACAAGTACAACATATGGTGAAGGAGATGAGGCACATGAAAGTGGTGACTTAAGTTGTTGCTAAAGGTGATGGAGGTGTCCCTTCTTTGGAGGAGCAATCTTCATTGAGAGACGATGGATCATAGCATCGTGATTACAAGCCGTTGGTATTGAGATTTGCATTGGGCGACCTTGAGGTGTCTAGAGGTTTTGAGGATGCACGCATAGCTGGGTTCTTTGACTAGCTATTGGGTGTTTTTAGCAGTTCACGCAAGAACATTTTGTTGAGTCCTATGAAGGAGTGGCAGATGTGGGCTATGTGGTTAAATTGTGAGATCAACAAGCTGTATAAGTGGCCATGTGGAGGCAAACAAACTCACTTGGATAATTTGAGTGAGACACAAGCATGAAAGACCCAGACACAAAGCATCCTAAACATGTTGTCCTTGCTACTTTTTATTGTAGTCATGTATTGCAATCATCCAAAGGTCTATCACATGTAGGCTTAGTTGTTAGTGCAGATGGATCCATTAATGTGACGTAGCATCTTCTTTGAGGAGATTAAGTTGCCTCTGCAACAACTTAGTTTTCTTGTGTACTAGAGCTGATGTTATTTTGTTAGCCTTCACGTTTAGTTAGATAAGAACAATCACTTATAGGGGCAACCTAAATTTTTGTAATAATATATGTATACTATATTATTTGGGGCAAGCCTATTTTTTGAACTCAAACATGGGATTGGGCCAAAACTCAGGAAAGAACCTGGTTATGACTTGGTAAATAAGAAAAAATATTAAAATATAGTAGATATAAAAGAAAGAGACTTCACAATAACTAAATATTGAGTGCGAGCGCGAGTTGGGGGTAAGTGCAGCAGCGAGTGCGAGCTCAAGATGGGAGTAAGTGCAACAACGAGTGGGAGCGCGGGTCGGGGGTAAGTGCAACAACGAGTGGGAGCGCGGGCCGGGTGTAAGTGCAACAACGAGTGGGAGTAAGTGTAGCCGAAAGTGAGTGCGAATGAGTGCAGCCAAAAATGAGTGCAAGCGCAAGCCGGAGAGTGCAAGCATGAGCTGGGAGTGAGTGTGCAAGCCCAGAGCGACTGAGATCAAATAGGGAGTGTGAACCAAGAGGGAGAAGCCGAGATTCAGTCATGGCAGTAGAGCGGTAGGTTCATCCGGACTGCATCAATGCTTCAAACCCTTACCATGAATGTGTGGAACATTGTTTCCAAAAAATTGTTGAAGCCAAGGAACGTCGGGAAAAAGAAGAGACAAAGGTAATTGTGAGCCAATAGGGAGTGCAAGTTGGGAGTGAGTGCGAGGCAGAAGAGAGTGCGAACCAAAAGGGAGTGCAAGTCGGGATTCAATCATGGCAAAAGAGTCGCTGGTTCATCCAGAGTGCATCGATGCTTCAAACCCTTACCACGAATGCGTGGAACATTGTTTCCAAAATATTGTTGAAGTGAAGGAATGCCGAGAAAAAGAAGAGACATCGGCAATCGTGAGTCAGGAGGGAGTGCAAGCCGGGAGCAAGTGTGAGGCAAGAGAGAGTGCAAGCTGGGAGAAAGAGCGAGTGTGAGCAGAGAGGGAGTGCAAGCCAAGAGCATGCCCAAGAAAGTCATTTTTGAAAGCCCTAATGGGAAGTCAGGATGCCCTAGCTAGAAATCAAAGTGCCTTGCTGGAATATTTACATCTTCCCTTAATGTCTAAAGTCCTAAGTCATTAGACTTAGTATTTAGGAAGTTTTATTATTAGCTTATTCCATGTTTCTATTGATTGTAACAAGTCATTTATCTTGTAGTAGATTAGAATACTACGTATAGGCTGAGTTTGTTGGTCAAGTATTATTCCTGGTTGATTTGTGAATCATGAGAGGATTTCTCTCATGTCTATTCTAGTGATAGACTATTTTAGCGATAATGGTTAGAGGATTCTATGGCTTCTAAAGTCTATATAAGATTGTAAATCCTTCATTTTAAATATGATGAGCATTATTTTATCTCATGCCCCAGTTGGAAGTATGAATGCCCAAGCTGGAGATAAGCGGAAGAGCAAATACATGGCAAGTTCAATCCAGGTAGCAGATGGTACACCAGAATTAAGTATCAAGGATGAGATGATTGAGCATGATATAATGGTTCTTAAAAGTAGAGGGCTAATATGTAAGTTCCATAGATCATGGTCAGGGTTTTTGGAGATTCAAAATTGGATCAAGTGGAAGTGGGGATTGAATTCAAATTATTCTATGACTTTTCTTCCTAAAAGTTTTTTCCTCATCATCTTTTCCAGTTCAGAAATTAGGGATAAAATAATGGTTGGTGGCCTATGGTTTAGGGGAAGAGATGCACTTTATTTGAGACCATGGAACGAAATTTTTTCCGTTGAGTCAGAAACTATTAAGAAGCTTCCAGTGTGGGTTAGGCTTTTTGGACTTCCATATCAGCTTATAAATAAGTATGTTTTGAAAAATATTGGAAATACCCTAGGGGAATTCATCAAGGAAGGACCAACAACTAAGGAGCGAAAGCATGCTATATATACTTGAATATGTGTTGCTATGGATATTTCAAAACCTTTGCCACAATCCATTAAGATTAAATATAAATCAAGAGAATGGGATCAACAAGTAGATTATGAAAATATTGCATTTCATTGCCACAATTGTTTTGAGATTGGACACATGGCAAGAGTTTGCAAAGTAAAAACTATGAAGAAAGAGACAAAAAATTCTAGCCATGAGATAAACTTCAAGACGAAGCAAGGAAATCATTCAATAATAGAAGCTAGATCAGATCAAGGATATTCCACTCCAAAAGAAGAGGCAAATAAATCCTATCGACAATATCAATTGACAAGTTTAGTAAAGGTGCAAAAGAAGATGTGGATATAAAACCCAAAACAAAGACAGCAAAAAAGGTCAAGTTTATTCCAGGTAAATCATCTTCATTTTCCTCAAGTAGTGTAGAATCCCCTTCAGGTAATAAAAGTGAAAGTGGTGAAGATGTTATCCCTTGCACTTAAAGGTTTCAAGAGCAGAATAATATAGAAATGAGGTTGGAGGAAACCCATAACAATTTAGGGTTTTTAGGGCAGAATAAGAAGGTAATTGCTACAGAAGAGCATCCTTGCACTTTAGGGTCTCCAGGGAAATATAAAGAAGATTGTGCTTTTGAAGTTATTCCTTGCACTTCAGATCCTTCAGAACAAGGCAAACCTAAAAATGATAAGTCTTACTATGAGTAGTGTGAGAAGATTGAAGAGATTGATGAAGATGAAAGTATTGCTGAGAATGAAAAAAAGAGAGGAAGAGCCAAGAAGCAAAAACAAAGAGAAAAAGAAATAAAAACCTTTTGTTTTTATTTTGGTCTAGTTCTATTAAATAATGAAGTTTGTATTTTAATGGTCATTACTAAAATTATAACTCCTAATAGTCATATTCGGTTACACAAGATTTGTACATTAATGTATTCTTTTTTCCTTCTGCATAAAGACCCTAGTCATGTAATGGAGAAGCTGAGCTTCATTGCTTATGGAGTTTGTCTATTTTCATTAGAAAGGTCTACTTTCTACAGTTACAGTATTCTTCTTTATCATCTTTTTTTTTTTCAATGCCTTTCCAGTGCTTGAATGCATTGTTTGCATGTAAAATCAATGTGTCCGAGTCTGAATGAAAGATGTTTTTATGACTTAAAACGTGGTATTATACCTAACAACGAGATAGAGAACCATGAATCCCTTGTTATAATTTGAATTTCTGTGGCACCACATGTTCCACTAATTTGCTGTAGATGCAGCTTGATAAAACTATCGAATTGTCCTCAATATAGGCTGGTTATTATGTTTTTAATCCGCCTGGAGATTGACATTAAATTCTTTGTATGTCAACCTGTTGGCACCTTGTGATTGTACCTTATCACATGTCATAATACATGTTGTGTACTTAGCCTTATAAATAACATATAATGACTAATCAACCTGTAACCACAAGTTAAAAATGTCTATGCAAAGCCTAGCTCTTTCTACTTTAAGATATCCTTTATTAAAGGAACCTTCCTCTAAATTGAGCCTGCAAGTGGTAATTCGTTATAAGCTTATGCAGCTAGGTAAGCAGAAGGCTTTCTCCTACCAGCACTCTATCTCATATCTCATACATCAGAGCATTGAATGGAGACATTTACCCTTGAGGAGAGCAAATATTGAACACAGCAAGATATGACAAAAACCAGTGATTGAAGTAAGAAATTACAAACACCAAAATCAACGGAGAGAGAGAGAGAGAGAGAGAGGTGTTTTGGTGTTTGTAATTTCTTACATCACTGTGGTTTTCCTTGTATCTTGCTATGTCTAATATTTGCTCTCCTCTTGAGGGTGAATGTCTCCATTCAATGCTCTGATGTATGAGATATTATATAGAGTGCAGGAAGGAGAAAGTCTTTCGCCTATCTAGTTAATGTCTGAACTATAGAGAATTGGAAACATCCATGAGAAAAATGGAAATTGTTGGCAATGCACAGGCTTTTATGGATTTAGATCAACAATCCTGAGTAGTGCATAGATGTTCATTGGCAGTCTGAAGGGCGATGAGATGCGTGGGATCTTGCTGCCTCTCACATTTGGACCTTCCTTTGGCCTTGTGATCCAGGCATGTGACCTTTTTGGGGCATGGCTTTATGCCCGAAAAATCTCTTTATTTATCCTAACCGCACTGTTAGAGGCATAACTTTGTGCTCGGGACTCCGTTTTGATCCATTCAAGATGCATTGGAAATATTAGAGGGATAACAACAATTTCAGCAGGCAACTTGGTGGAAAAAACGCTCTAGAGGCCCTCAAAAATGCAAAACAAAATATTTACTAAAAGTAGTTTCTATTTCTAGATTTTTGCAGCCAAAATGCATCTCTAGCCATATTGACACATCAAGAGAAGAAAACACAAATGGACAAGTCATATGTCTATAATTTTTATTTAATATGCACTTTGTAACTCATGGAAGGTGAATCACCACATTTCCATATGGGTGACCTTCTAACTCATGGAAGGTGAACCACCACATTTCCATATGGGTGACCTTCCATATTCAATATGGTGGATTTCCAACACACCAATTATTGTATAAAGAGAGATGCACCCATGACTGTAAAAAGCATGAGTAATGGATGCAATGTTATAGCCTCACATCTCTTCTCAGAGATTGCTTGCATTGTACTCTGTTTTCTGAGCAGTAAAATCATTATGCTATCTTGCTTGTATATTTTTGTGTTCTGGTTTGTCATACTCTGTTACTTCTAAATTGCACTCTTTCTTGATCTTCCTTAACTTGAAATTCTCAGTTTCAGATCACCTTCTCCAGACCTGGTAAGAGATTGGCCAACCCAAAAAAATAAAAAGAGAGGACTGCCTAGATGGAAAGACCCAGGGAATCAAAACCTTCAATGTTGGCATTCTTGGCAAGATAAATCACCTTTCAAAGACCTCTGCAATATGATCCCTGAATATTGCCTATCCAAGCTGCAAATGCAAGGATTAGGCTCTTAGTGGAGGGATTGGAAATGTAGTAATAGGAAAAGCTTTTCATTTATGTCACCAAGGATTTGTATGAGCAAGTGAAAGCTGATTGGAAGTATGAACTCTGTAGCACTTGTAGAAAAGCTACAAAAACTAGGAATTCTGCCCTCAAAAATGCCATCATAAACAGTAGAAGATACATCCTAGAAGATGCAATTGCAAAGTACTACACGCTATGCAAATGCAACCTGAAATAACAGATCCAAATACAGAATCAATTAGAGACATTAGAGAAAGCCATGAAAGCAGAAACACCACCATATATCAAATGGCAGAAGGAAACATGAGTAAAAGCAACTCCACATCTACAATATACTGCCCCTTCCAAAAGGCATATGAAAGCATCACTTCTAGGCTTTGTTTAAAAATGTGGTATGTTGAATCAAGCATGATTGTGCTCAGCAGATATTTACTCTAAATTCCAATTATGTGAAGTTGGTAGTGAGACAAATGGAAGGGAGTTCTAGAATCTGCATACATATGGAATATCCCATGAATGTCAAAATCATAAATTGCAGTAGACTGAAACTGAAATCCTTATAAACACTTGGGACCAAGAACATAGTAGATAAATTACTTTGACCAATTGAAGAAATACCAAATAGATACATTCGTGGAGGGATTGAAACCTCATGATCATTTATAATCAGACCTGAACCCAAAACTTTCCCTTAAACCATCTCATTAGAAATTGAGTTAGAAAACAATAAACAAGCTTTACTACCCATGAACATTAAAAGAAATTAGAAAGCTGGGAATCTGCAGAGCAGATTCTCTCACCACACGATAAAAAAATATTAACACCAACAATGAAAGGCATGATTGCATAACTTGTACAGGACACCATTCCAGAGAGTGTCGCCTAGATAACCAGAACCAATAACAAGAGCAATGATGTGTTTTTGTTGTAATGGTGGATAATAATTTGAGGTAATTAATATTGGACAAGTAAAGGAACCAGCATAATAACACCATAGTTGCTCAGCAACAAACCTTTGCAAGATATGAACCAATATAACCCTTCTTTGCATGAGGTTAAATCAGTGACATAGAAGACTGGATCTTAGTAGTGTTGGGATGCATCCATAGTCTTGTATTTTAAAATATAAAATGCTGAATTGTCCAATTTCTATATATTAGTTGAGTTGATTTTAAAGAAGTATAACACTGATATCTTTGCACTCAAGTCTCAAGATGCAATTAAAAGAATTTGATGATAACTTAGATTATAACCAAACTAGAAGGTACAGTGCAATCCTACGATATAAGTGGATGCATGGATATGCTGTCTTGTTATGTTCTAAGGCCAAAATCTAGTTGTCCCAATGAGGAACAAAGACTAAACTACATGGTCAAGGATGACCATATTTACACTTAATTTTATACGTTTGAAAACAAAGATGAGCTAGGAAACAAAACTATCACTGTGCAGACTTGACCAAGAAACTGAACTTTATGTTGATCTAAAAATATTCAAAAAGTTAGAAATGTCTTGCCCAGGGACCTGTCAGCTACATTACCACCTAAATGAGATAGAGGCCACCAAGTAGTCTTAGAACACAATAACCAATGCACAAGTCTTCTAATAGATTTAGTTCTGTCAAAACAAGTACACAAATGAATACAAAAACTTCTAGAAAAGGTATGTATTCACCGCTCAATGTCTCCTTTCAAAGTATTAGCAATCCTAGTTACAGATGGAGCTATGAGAATACATATAAATCATATATCCTTCAATAAAGTAACCATAAGCCCATAAAAGGGGTAAATTCCTGTTACCTAGAAATAAAATAGTTAACTTACGAGGTTACTGTTGCCACATTTTGCACAGGGGTGCCATGTTTTTGGTTTCTGCAAGTGAGCTGCTCTTTTCCTTCCCTTCTCCTCATTTTCCCTTTCTTCTTCCTCTTCCTCACAGCTTCATTCCCTCTTCTTCTTTCCCCCTTTCTTCCCCCAGTAGAACCTCAGCAGGTGTACCTTGAAAAGTTTCTAAGTGTTGGGCGACACCCGACTTCGCAGCGAAGTCGGAGTGCGCCCCTCAAGTGGAGCGCAGTAGGGAACCCGAAATGCGCACCAGGACAGGAAATAGTTGGAAATTTGACTAAGTGTCAAAGGGCGACACCCGACTTCGCAGCGAAGTCGGGGTGCGCCCTTCTTCCTGGGCGCACTAGGGGAATGGTCTATCAGAAAAACGGCTAAGTGCTGGGGCGACACCCGACTTCGCAGCGAAGTCGGAGTGCGCCCCTTTTCCAGTGCGCAATCCGAACAGCGGACGAAGACAGCCAAGCACCGGTGCGCAACCCGACTTCGCAGCGAAGTCGGAGTGCGCCCTTCGACCGGTGCGCAGTTGGGTGAAGTCAACTCAGAAATTTGCTAAGGCAAGAAGGCCTTCCAACTGCGCTGTTTTCCTCCTGCGCAACCCGATAGCGCCCGAATTCCTGGCGAAGTTGGATAAGCTGCCTTTCAAGGCAGACACGTGTCACACCTCAACATCCGACAAGTATCCACCTTCGGGATTCGAGCCAAGACTTGACCGCGCAAGGACAAAGCATGGGCTTCACTACCGGTGCCATCTGTCATCATTTAAGCCGATGTGAAGTGCCATCTGCCCGCATCTACCCGCTTCGACCGAAGACTTGACCCAACGCGCTGCCACGTAGCTGTACCGCCTTCAGGGACACCATGCTGAAAGGACAGTCCGGCCCGACAGAAGTCAGCATCAGGTCAGCTACTGTCTTGTCTGGGACTTTGTGCCCATGAATGTAATCGGGGGGAATTTTGGGCTATAAATACCCACCACTTTTTCATTGTAAGGTGGTGGAAGGGGAATATATTGCTAGGGAACAATTGTAGTTGTGCGTTTGCCTCAAATACAGACATATACTTGGCTCTGCTTACTGTCTTTTATCTTGCATGCTGCCTCTCCTTGTCATTTCTGCCTCATGTTTCTTGTGTCATTGCTCGTCGTTGTATCGAACTCTGGACTCCAGCATTTGATGGCCAGGTATTCCTGGAATGCATAGATAGAGGATACATGGGATCGCCGATAGCTGTAGTTTCAATGTATGTTTGTAGATGAATGCTGTTAGTAGTGGTGATTGATTCGTTGCCGTGCTGCTTATTCCCCCCACCCAACTCCAATCACATTTGGAATCCCTTTCTGCATTTTTATCTCTTTCCTGCACTCTTATCTTAACCTAACCCCCATAGGAGCCGGCCTTCTCCGGAGATTGGCACGGAAGGCATTCCTTCCTTCCGGCCTTTCAATCTGGTGGGCGAATCTGGGCGCATTAACAACAAATCCTTTCCTCATGGCAGATTCGTAACCAACAGTTTCTTTCTGGCACGCCCGGTGGGACATGGTAGTTTCCCGCCCCCAAACAGAATCGAAGTACTAGTGCTCGCTTCATTGCTGTTTAAAACCTGAGCACAAGGCGACTCTGCAAATTATCTGAACATTCTCTGAGTCCGTGAAGACCGGTCCTAACGCCTTCATGCAAACGAGAAGGTGGCGAGCAAGGAATCCGGAGAACCCGCCTGACTTTTACGAACTTGATATTGACGCTCCAGGCGAGCGCGTCAGGCTGGCTGATTATCAAGCTCGCGAAGAAGAAATCCAAGAAGAAGCCGAGGCTGAAATCCAAGAAGCCGAGGCTGAGATTGAAGAAGTTGAGGCCGAAGAAGAATCCACATCTTCGGACAGTTCCGATACCGAGTACACTACCGGGTCAGAAGCAGAAATGGCTGATCATCTAGATGATGATGACCTCTTCCCGACGGTGGATTCTACGGGGCCCTTGGCCCTAGTCGGACAACAAGCTGTGCCCCTCGCTGCCTTAAAGTCTATCCCTACGTACGACGGCTACGGCAAGACGGCGTATGAACACATCCAGGACATCCTTGCCCTGGCTGCGCTACACTCCATTACTGACGAAAGTGTGAAGACCCGTCTGCTGGCCCTTTCCCTAAGGGGAAAGCTTCTCTACTGGTGGAGATCACTGCCAGAGGGATCCATCACAGGGTGGCGACAGTTAGCCGGCAGGCTCGTGAAAGGATGCAACGAGTCTGCTGATCCCTCTTCTTTGCTGCATCAGTTCCAAAGTATTCAGAGACACCCCCAAGAGGAGGTGTCAGACTTCAACATCCGGTTTGCGAGGTCTTGGAAACGAGTGCCTCGCGAACTCCGACCGTCAGCAGGTCAGGCCGCCTACTACTACCTGAGGTCTTTCAACTCAGACATTTGCCTGCTGCTGAAGGTTGCCAGAATCAACACGTTCCCCGCTCTGTACGAAGCTGCCCAACAAGCTGAAATGGACATCATCTCCATCGGCAGGCTTCCGCACAGAGTGCAACCGCCCATCTACCCTGATTTTCCCCGATCGCAGTATCCGTCAGCTTCTGGTTCGGAGCCGTCCACCTCAGGACAGCAACCCCAGCAACAATGGAATCCGGCGCCGGTCGTGAACCCTTACGGCCCGCCGCAGATTCATTATCCGCCTCCCCGTCCTCCGCGTTTTCCAACACTTCCTGCTCCCCCGCAGCATGCACAATATTCCACTCCTCCTCCATTGGCTGCATTGCCTCCCCCAGCTCAATTGCCGCCGCCTCCTGGCCATGATATTCAGAATCAAATCCTACAGGAGGTACGGGCTCTGGCCTCTGGCTATCACACCATGTCTAACGACATGACTGTCCTGAAAAAGAAGCAGGCCCAGATGGACCTGGCTCCAAGGAGGCCATATCCGCCCCCGGCATTGACAAAGGATCGGCCCCCCGAGCAACAATTGCAACGGCGGCCCCCTCCGAGGAATGCTGCCATTGAGGATGAACCTGGTACATCTGACCAGGTCAACTGGTGCACCACGTGCAATGACCCGCATGATGAGGAAGATTGTACACTACATCAACACTACCTCCAGACCTTGGCCGGCAGCGCCATAGAGGACGAAGAGCTCTACATGATCCTGGGCGACGAAAGCAATTTCGCCGTTTCAGATGAAGTTCCGATGCCGCCGCCTACCAAGGAAATCAAGAAGTCTGCCGAAGCTGCAGCCAAACCCTTAAAGGTGTACGCCAGAAGAGACAAGGCGCAACCTGAGGAGATACCGCCCTACAAGAGGCTGTGGCCCTACACAGCCAAAGACAAAACTCCTCCGGCGAAGACTCCCGCAGTCAAGCCGCCCATAGCCAAAGCTCTTCCGGCTAAAGCTCCCGCTGCTCAGCCTCCAGCTGAAACAAAAGAACAAGCTCAGGAGAAGCTGAGATATCCGTCTCTAACCAAGAGACAGAGAGTTGAGGCCACTCAACAGTACCGGACGAAGTATGAGCCGGCAAAAGAAGCGGAAGGAGCAAGCACTTCAGGCTACAGCATAGTAGACGAGTTGAAGAGAACTCCCGCAAGAATCAGCATGTACGATGCTCTTCGCTTCCCAGGCCAGGTTGATCTGTTGCAAGAATCTCTGAAAATCATGAATAACGGCAAGCAGATACTGACTCGCTGTCCCGGTGCAACCCCCGACGGCCTCAACCACTGGGAAGAACAGACCACCTCCCTTCTATCTGTCATTACGGATGCAAGGGCACATAGTACACAACTGCATGGTGGACTCCGGTGCTTCCACGACCGTAATGCCGAGAGCCGTCTGCGATGAAATCGGGATGGAGTACACAAGGAGCAGCCAAGGCGTGCTGCAACTAGACGGCACCCCTGTCAAGACAGTCGGTGTCATAAAAGACATCCCTATTCGGCTGCACAAAGCTCTCGACATCGTGGTCATCCAAGAGGTTGTGGTCGTCGACTTGGAACCCTACTTCGGCATGTGTCTCTCCAGGGAGTTCACTGCGAAGTTGGGAGGGTATCTCTCTCTGGACTACTCTCACATGGAAGTACCCTTCAAGGGAAGGAGGCTGAAGATTTTCAATGAAAAGCCTTCCACCTACTTAGTAGAGAAGATACCCGGAGAAGAGCCTGAGGATTGCATGGTTCAGTTGACGGAGGAAGAATTGGTGACAGTGGACATGACGGAGCAAGCTCTCGAGCAGCTGCAAGTAGAAGATGAATTCTCCTTGCGGGACTTCAACGCCGTGATTGAAACAGAGCAAGGCTGCTACACCATTGTTCAGCCTGAGAGGCTTGACAAGTCAGCCAGGAGAGAAGTAGGACCTGCACCTGAGAAGTTGTGGAAGCTTTTCTTTGATGGCGCGCGATGCAAAAATGGCGCCGGTGCTGGAGTACTTTTGGTTTCCCCAACCGGGATCCAGAAGGATTACACCTACAAGCTGGCTTGGAGCTGTACCAACAACGCGGCGGAGTACGAAGCCCTGTGCTTGGGTTTGCGAAAGGCGGAGAGGTTGGGAATCAAACATCTGCAGATCTACGGAGATTCAGAGCTAGTATGCCACCAGATCACGAACAAGTGCGCCTCCAAAAAGCACTACCTCAAGGCGTACCGAAATCGGGTCTGGGATCTAATGGAGTCTTTTGACTCGTTGAATGTCAAGGCTATCTCACGAGAGAAAAACAAGCATGCTGACATTCTGGCGTCTGTTGGAGCCAGGTACGTTCCGGCTGATGACACTGTCCAGAAGCCGAAGCCGGTTCGTACCATTTACAGGCCTTCTGTGCCTGATAAGGACACCCACTGGCAGGTGTTTAGCTGTGACGAGGAGATCGTCACATTTTTGGTAAATGAAGCCTATTCAATCGAAGGTAGAGACCCTGATGACGAGCAATATGAGGGGTTGATACAATTGAAAAACAATCATGTCCCAAAAGGACTGATTACCTTAGAGAGTCTCTTTGATCAGAATGACAGAGCCATATCTCACCGGATCAAAGTAGACCCGAAGCAGTATGCCGACCTGGAGCTGGAACCTGGTAAATCAATCAAGGTCGGGACAGACTGCACCTCAGAGGAACTCGAGCAGATCAGAGCATTATGTCAAGAGTTCCCTGACATAGTAGCCTGGAGCTACCAAGACTTGAAGGGGTATGACAGAGAAATAATCCAGCATACCATTGAGCTAGAAGATGGCGCCAAGCCATTCCGGCAAAAGCAGAGGGCCGTCAATCCAAAAATCGAGGCCATGATGAAAGCCGAGCTCTTGAAGATGCTGGAGGCTAAGATCATCTACCCCATCAAGCATTCATCCTGGGTTGCGAACTTGGTTCCTGTGAGGAAGAAGAACGGAGACATTCGTCTTTGCGTGGATTTCAGAAATCTAAATCAGGCCTCCCTCAAGGACCATTACCCGCTTCCCCAGATCGATCAGATCCTCCATATAGTTGCTGGAGCCCAAAGATTTTCCCTCTTAGACGGTTTTTCCGGCTACAACCAGATATGGGTCAAGGATGAGGACCAGCACAAGACGGCGTTCACCACCAAATGGGGAACGTTCGCCTATCGACGCATGCCATTCGGCTTATCCAATGTTGGCGCCACATTCCAAAGAGCCATGGACCTGGCCTTCCGAGAGTTGCTCAATAAAGTGATTGTCATCTACTTGGATGACATGACTGTTTTCTCTCACAAGCGAGAAGATCATGTTCCCCACCTGCGGCAAATATTCGAAAGGTGTCGAGAATTCGGCATCTCCATAAACCCGAAGAAATCTGTCTTCGCGGTGAAAGAAGGAAAGCTGCTGGGGCATGTCATCTCCGAAAAAGGCCTGGCTATAGATCCTGATAGAGCAGAGGCCCTCCTCCGCTTGCCCGCCCCAATCGACAAGAAAGGGCTGCAGTCCTTCTTCGGCCAAATCAACTTCGTGCGGAAGTTCATACCGGACTTCGCACAGGTGATCAAGCCTATGGCCGAGTTGCTGAAAAAGAATACAGAATTTTTGTGGACTGAAGAAAGGGAGCAAGCCTTCGAGGAGATCAAAGCTCGCATTGCACAAGCACCGGTGTTGATCAACCCGGATTACTCCAAGGATTTCATCCTGTACGCGGTGGGAGAACCGGAGAGTTACGCCGCAGTCCTGACCCAAAAGGGAGAAGATGGCGAGGAGCGCCCCATCGCGTTCCTGAGCCAAGTGATACAGCCGCACGAAGAAAAGTATAACTTTATAGAGCGGCAGGTTCACGCTGTCATGAAATCTCTCCGAAAGTTCAGGCACTTTGTCTCCCAGAGTAGGATCACTGTCTTTGTGATCCACCCGGACGTTCGAAGCTTCATCATACAAGGAGAGCCGGGTCACAAGAGAGCAGGATGGATTGCCAAAATCCAGGAGTTTGACATCGAAGTGCGGCCAACCAAGCTAATCAGAGGCCGAGCCTTGTGCCAGGAGCTAGCCCGAAGCGCGGCAGCCGAGATATCCGCCTGTGAGTGGGAGGATCCAGCAACACGCATCAACCTAGCCAACTCCTTACCCGAGGAGTGCGACTGGACAGATGAACTGGTGAGATATTTCTGCACCGGAAGATGTCCAGACCACATGAATGCCTCACAAAGAAGGAGGTTTCGGCTAGGTGCACTGAAGTACACTCTTCGCCCCGAGGGGCTTTACTTTAAAAACATTGACGGCATCCTGTTGCGGTGCGTCAGAAAAGCAGACCAGTCTAGGGTCCTTGGAGAATTTCACTCCGGGATGCCTGGAGGTCATCATTCTGCAAGGCCCACGGCCTTGAAAATAATCAGAGCTGGGTACTACTGGCCCACTCTGTTTACAGACGCTCATGCGGTCTGTACCAAGTGTGATCAATGCCAGAGATTTGCTGGCAGAAACAGAAAAGCACCCCTGCCTCTTCAACCGATCCAAGCCGAGACTCCTTTTCAGCAATGGGGTCTAGACTTCATCGGGGTGATTTCGCCGAACTCTGCAGCGGGCCACAAGTTTATCTTAACCGCCACCGACTACTTCACACGGTGGGCAGAGGCGATCCCCACAAAGAACGCCGACCAAGAGACGGTCATCAGATTCCTTGAGAGCCTGATTACCCGTTTCGGGGTCCCCGAGTCAATAGTGACGGACAATGGTCCGGGGTTCGCAGGCGCGGTACTCACGGAGTACACCAGCAAATTTGGCATCTATCACAAGATGTCTTCCAACTACTACCCGCAGGGGAACGGTCTCGCCGAGTCCACCAACAAGAATCTACTGAAGATCATCCGAAGGACAATGGAGGAAAACAAGAGGACTTGGCACCTACTCCTGGATCGGGCGCTATGGGCGGACAGAATTTCATTCAAGAAGTCCATCAAAACGTCCCCTTATGCGCTCGTGTACGGCAAAGAAGCTGTCTTGCCAACGCACATTGAAATACCCGCTCTCTGGATGCTTGATGAGGAAAGAGGCAGCGGGGATCCAGTAGAAGACAGACTTTGCCAACTGCTGCAGTTGGAGGAAGACAGAGAGAAAGCGTACCAAGCCTTCACCAAACACGCTGAAGCAACTCAAGGCTGGTTCGCAAAAGGCACCACTGCCCGAGTTTTCAAAATCGGGGACCTGGTGCTGAAATGGGACTCGTTGAAGGCGAAACCCGACAACCATGGAAAGTTTGACGCCCTCTGGGAGGGCCCCTATCAGATTGCCCGGGTGAATCAGTTCAACGCATATGTGCTCCGGGACATGGAGGGACATCCTCTCCCCATTCCCGTCAACGGGTTCCACTTGAAATTGTACCACCACTGAAGGCACCCGAAAGGGGTCCTTCTTTGTACAGATTTCCTTTGTTTTGTGTTTTCGATTTCCAGCATGTAAATACTTCAGTTGTTTTTCAGTTTTATTTTTCCAAGTAGCCTAAGTCTGAGGCGAATGCCCGACTTCGCAGCGAAGTCGGGCAGCGCTCATCAAATGGGGCGAAGTAGGGAAGAAAGCAGTTGAAAAAGGAACTAAAATGTCTAAGTCTGACTGCCCAACCCGACTTCGCAGCGAAGTCGGGCTGCGCCCTCTCCAAAGGGCGCAGTCGGGTAGCAGACTACAAAGAAACGCCAAGAGTTCGACTTACGCCCCAGTTGCCGGGCGAAGTCGGATTGCGCCCGTTTTTCGGGCGAAGTCCGACTTGCGCCCCAATTTCGGGCGCACCCTGGGTGATCCAATAAAAGAAGCTGAAAACGCCCAAGTCTAATACGAAGTTCGATGCGCCCACTTTTGGGGCGAAGTCCGACTTGCGCCCGTTTTTCGGGCGAAGTCCGACTTGCGCCCACTTTTGGGGCGAAGTCCGACCGCGCCCGATTCCGGCGAAGTTCGGCACATGTTGGGTTATGGACTATAAATTTTCTTTGAAGAGTGTGCCCGAATGGTGGCGGTGACGTCAGCAACGACACAACAATCGAGGAGGCTTTAAATGATTGCGCAATTACCAAAAAAGATGCATTTAAAGGGTAAGGTGCGTTTTGGGCCAATAAAGCACGCTTTTCTAAAAAAGCCCATGCACAGCCGCCAAAATCATAACGTCTCCACCAACCCAGAGTTAACTGCCCTAACTCCCTCCCTCGCGCCATTAATGATTGCAGTCGCTATCTACAAAAGGACCCTGGCACGGCCAGAAAATTCATAAGTGTTCGAGCTGACTCCCGGACTGCAGAATCTGACAAGCTCAGAAGCTGTCGTTCCCGTCTCTGATTGTTTCGACAAGGATGGATAAGGGAAAAGCGCCCGTACAGGCGCCATCAAGTGCAGAATCTCACGAAGCTGAGTCTCCAGAGTCGAGCGCTCATGAGAGCGCAGCGCCGCAGAAGGACAAGAAAGGAAAATCTAGGACGAAGAGGCGCGTAGTTGGCCAGACTCCGCCGCCACCCATCAACCGCTTGTCCGGGTACAAAGATGGTTCTTTTTCCATCAGCCTCACGAAGCTGCGTCTGACTATCGCAAAGTGGGTGGATAAGGTTTCGCCTTCCCACCATCTCGGAGCGGCGTTCAAATCAAACCTTTATTGGTTCCTGTGCCCTCCGACTCACTGGTGCCCGGAGCTGGTAGAAGCGATTGCTGAATACTACAAACCAGCTGCGCGGCAGATCTGCGATAATAAAGGAAGGGTGTTGTTCACTCTCTTCCGAGAGAGCATCCAGCCAGCATTCGCCCCAGGGCTTCAGTACAGCCCAGACGCAATTATCAGAAGGGTGAACATCGAAGAGCAGACCGGCCGATTTTCGCAGACAAAGCGAATGAGAGAGTTCCTAGACTCCGAGCTGAAGACTCCGCTGAATGCTGGACAGTGGCCGACTGGCCCCATACCGCTGGACCGATTCGAGAACAGATATATTTATATCATCCTGGCGTGGGTCCTCGGCTGCGACTCAGACAGGGTGGTGCGACCTTTTCAGCTGGCGATGGCCGAGTGTATCCTGCACGGGGAGTTTTACGACTCCACGGCGCAGAAAAGTGGGAAGCGCCCTATCTTCTACGACTGGGCGGACTGGTTAGCCTACGCAATTCATGCGAGCTTGGTGAGACTGCAGCAGAAGCAGTCGACGGACTTCCGGTTTTGCTCTTTTCTCACATGGCTATGCCTGTACCACATGCATCACCGGATGAACGTCCCCAACCTGAAGAAGCTGAGCGAACAAGGAGAGCCGCTCCCCGTGTACGAGTGGACTGAGGCCCTGTACCGGAAGGGCTCATTTTATGATTTCAATGTTCAGTTTCTGGGCCAGGCCATGGGATTGTTTAACCGGGGCGCGACTCGCCCACCAGCGGCTATGACGAAGTATCTGTGGAACAATGAGTTCGGAGATACCTTCAGGCTAACTCAGGGCATTGTCGTCCGAATCTACGGATTCAAGGGAAAGCCATGTTTGCTGCCCTACTTCTGCACAGATCATCAGTTCGGGATGGAGGTGGCGCGGCAAATGGATTACGTCGAAGAGGAATTTGGCCAGGGAAAAAAGAGGGGTCACATATTCAAATATCCTATGACCTGGGCCAATATTCAAGTCTTCGAAATCGGGCAGCACGTTTATCTTGAGCGGGAGCTGCTTGAAATGGGCCTGATTATGCTGCCCCAACGCTGGAAGTATGACCCAATCGGGGTCCGGGGAAAGTTCACGCACATCTGTCCTAGAGCTGAAATCATGCAAGAAAGAAGGAACAGGACAGGTGCGGACCTCCACTGGCGCATTCATTTGATGCAGTCATGGCCACCATGGCATGAGTTTTACTGTGAGGAGGTCACTTACGATCCTGATCGGAACCCGGACCATCGAATGGAGTCAGCCGGATTCAAGAAGTTCCTCGCTAAGGTGGCGCCGCTCAACTGGCATAAGGACAAAATCCTCGAATGCTGGAAGATGAGGTGTCGCACGCAACACGACAAATCAAGCCGGAGGAACCTTGCCGTTGATGATGAGTTTTCGGCACTTTATGATCAACATGTCGACACGTGGCAGCCCTTTGAATTTCGCAATTGCGTTCCCCGAGGCGCAAATATAAGGTATAAAAGAAGGGCTACCTCTCAGTCATTGTCAACCCCAGCAACTTCCAGCGCGACTCCATCCAGCAACCAAGTGGGCCCGATGCAGCCTGTAGCTCCTGTGGCAGTGCCCGAAGCGGCGCAAAGGTCAGAGCGGTCAACTCCCGAGCTGGCTCCTCCAGCAGAAACAGCGTCAGTACCGCCCACCAGCGGACCGAGTGCGGCAGGTATTCTCCCAGCGCGACCCAGGTACAAGTTCACCGTGGGGACATCAGCACCTGCCGCTCCTTTATTGCCGCTTCCTTCTGGACCAGCCACAGCAGAAAAGAAAAAGAAAAAGGTCGAGAGGACCAAGCGTCCTAAGGAGCCAGTGCAGCCATCGGCCGCGGAACAGCCGCAAGCAGCAGCACCGGAGGTTGTCTCTTTAGACAGCCCCGAACCAGAAGCAAACATCCAGGCTGCGACCATCCCTTCAGCGTCGGCTCAGGCGGAGCCCGCAGGTACGTCCTCTGTGCCACTTGCCCAAGTCCGCGTCGGCCCTGCAAAAACCCCATCTCCCACTTCATCAGGGCAAGCCGTAGCCGCACCTTCCGCTTCTCAAGCTACCCCGCCGTCTAGCGGCCTGCATTCATTCGACCAGTTTGCTCAGGATCCCAACGCCTTTCAATCCCTGAGCCAAACCCTAGAGCTCTTCCCCGCAGCTAGCATCGAAGCTGCTCCCTCATCTCCGCATCCTTCACCCCAGCCGACCGAAACCCTACCAGCGCCATCCACTCAAACTCCTGTCACCCCTAGGACCCGGTCGCCCTCAAAGGTTACTACCCCCTCTGGTATCCCACCTACTTCATTGTTCGCGGGAAAAATGCCGCAGCAAGCCCAGGCGTTGGAAGACCTCAATTTCTTGGACATCTCCGAGGACCAGCCTCTGCAGTAAGAGCCGTGGGGGGATCAGCCTCCTTTCTTCAAGGAGTTAAGCGCAGAAGGGCCGAAGAGATAGCCGCCCCGGTCAAGCGCACAAAGTTCGACCTAGATCGGAGAGTGCTTACTACAGAAAAGCTGATTCCTAAAGTGAAGAAGCCTCTCCGCGATATGACCGAGGCAGACTATGAGCTTCAGACAAAGGAGAAGAACTTCGATGATATCAACGAAGAATACGAGATCCGCGGTATTCGCCGTAGAACAGACAACCTCCTTGTCAAGCATCTCGAGACCCAGGAGGCGCTTTTCCAGCTGCAGAATACCACCAGGCAGCTCGAAGAAGACTTGGCTAGGGCCACTGCGCAGTTGGGGTCAGCGCAGCAAGAAGTAGAAGATCTTAAGGCTCAGCTGGCCGCCGCTCGGCAGACGGCCGAGCAAGAGAGAAAGGCAGCGCTGGAGCAGGTTTCACAACTGCGAGATTCGCTGGAACAGGCGCAGTCGCAGCTCGCAGAGAAAGCATCACAAGCGACGGCCTTTTCAAAGAGCAAGGCAAAGGAGATGCGCGCTAGTCTGCTACAAGGTTGCAAGCCCAACCTTGTCAAGTCCTTGTCAGTTCTGGATTTCTTATCCAGAATTGAAGAAGTATCTGCCCAGGGCAAGCCTGTGGTAGAGGAAGCCGAACACCAGGCGAGGCAATGGCTAGACCTGGCTATGAAACTTGAGAAATTAGAGCGCGATGGCTTCCGAATCTCCCCCATGTCCCAACTTGCCTCAGAGTGGGCAGATGCAAGGGTAACCTTGCACACTTATTTTGCTAGGACAGAAAAAATCAGAACGGCCAGGAAGGCGCTAGACGCCTTGGAACATGAAAGACACATTCTCCTGGCACCTTTTCACATTCTGTCCGAGCACGGGTGTCCGAGCTATGTTAGAGATGACGAGCTCCTCACCCTTGAGCAGGTAAAGGAGAACTGGCTGTCCTTCGAGGCAGATACAGCTGAAATCGATAGCTGGACAGAGCCAGTTCAAGAAGCGCAGGTCGCTCAAATGGTGGCGAAGTACTGCAAGATCAACTCTTCTCTTGAGGAGTTGGGCAAAAGATACAACACCATTGACCTGCACGCGGTCGCTGCATTCCACGCAGTACTCAGAGAAATCAGCGACCCCACTCCCTTCCAAGCCGCAGCCTGGGATCAAGCTAAGGCTGCGCTCGAACGCATAAGCATGCAGGAGGCAGAAAGTGGAGAGCCTTCAGATTCAGAAGGCGAGACTGAGGAGGCAACTGGTGAAAGCGAACCTGAAGAAGAACAGTTGCCCCAAGGAAAGCAACCAGAGCAGCAGAAAACAGGGGAAGGAAGTTCTTTTGCACCCAAAGGATAAAGGCATGGTTCTTTGCGTCGAGGCGAGCTCGACACCCCGCGAGCCGCCAGGAATGTTGCCACATTTTGCACAGGGGTGCCATGTTTTTGGTTTCTGCAAGTGAGCTGCTCTTTTCCTTCCCTTCTCCTCATTTTCCCTTTCTTCTTCCTCTTCCTCACAGCTTCATTCCCTCTTCTTCTTTCCCCCTTCCTTCCCCCAGTAGAACCTCAGCAGGTGTACCTTGAAAAGTTTCTAAGTGTTGGGGCGACACCCGACTTCGCAGCGAAGTCGGAGTGCGCCCCTCAAGTGGAGCGCAGTAGGGAACCCGAAATGCGCACCAGGACAGGAAATAGTTGGAAATTTGACTAAGTGTCAAAGGGCGACACCCGACTTCGCAGCGAAGTCGGGGTGCGCCCTTCTTCCTGGGCGCACTAGGGGAATGGTCTAGCAGAAAAACGGCTAAGTGCTGGGGCGACACCCGACTTCGCAGCGAAGTCGGAGTGCGCCCCTTTTCCAGTGCGCAGTCCGAACAGCGGACGAAGACAGCCAAGCACCGGTGCGCAACCCGACTTCGCAGCGAAGTCGGAGTGCGCCCTTCGACCGGTGCGCAGTTGGGTGAAGTCAACTCAGAAATTTGCTAAGGCAAGAAGGCCTTCCAACTGCGCTGTTTTCCTCCTGCGCAACCCGATAGCGCCCGAATTCCTGGCGAAGTTGGATAAGCTGCCTTTCAAGGCAGACACGTGTCACACCTCAGCATCCGACAAGTATCCACCTTCGGGATTCGAGCCAAGACTTGACCGCGCAAGGACAAAGCATGGGCTACACTACCGGCGCCAACTTGTCACCATTTAAGCCGATGTGAAGTGCCATCTGCCGCACCTACCCGCATTCCTGCTGACCGAAGACTTGACCCAACGCGCTGCCACGTAGCTGTACCGCCTTCAGGGACACCATGCTGCAAGGACAGTCCGGCCCGACAGAAGTCAGCATCAGCAGCTCCTCAGCCGCTCGTGTCAGCTACTGTCTTGTCTGGGACTTTGTGCCCATGAATGTAATCGGGGGAATTTTGGGCTATAAATACCCACCACATTTTCATTGTAAGGTGGTGGAAGGGGAATATATTGCTAGGGAACAATTGTAGCTGTGCGTTTGCCTCAAATACAGACATATACTTGGCTCTGCTTACTGTCTTTTATCTTGCATGCTGCCTCTCCTTGTCATTTCTGCCTCATGTTTCTTGTGTCATTGCTCGCTGTTGTACTGAACTCTGGACTCCAGCATTTGATGGCCAGGTATTCCTGGAATGCATAGATAGAGGATACATGGGATCGCTGATAGCTGTAGTTTCAATGTATGTTTGTAGATGAATGTTGTTAGTAGTGGTGATTGATTCGTTGCCGTGCTTCTTATTCCCCCCACCCAACTCCAATCACATTTGGAATCCCTTTCTGCACTTTTATCTCTTTCCCGCACTCTTATCTTAACCTAACCCCCATAGGAGCCGGCCTTCTCCGGAGATTGGCACGGAAGGCATTCCTTCCTTCCGGCCTTTCAATCTGGTGGGCGAATCTGGGCGCATTAACAACAAATCCTTTCCTCATGGCAGATTCGTAACCAACGGTTACCTGAAAGGAGCCACAGTTTTCTCCAAATAGAGCTTGGAAATGTGGTGACGTATTTGTGTTTGTGATGTTAGCAATAATTAGACTCTTGACTGCTGCATTGATCTGATTTGTGGGGGTATGGGAATGGCTAGGTGGCGAGTGCATTTGATTGAGACCAAGTGCGCAAAGTCGTCTATGGTTAAAACCTATCAGATGTGGTTCTTATTCCCTTCTGTAGGTTGTTGCACCTAATTCTTTCCTCTTGAACCCAGTGGCTCATCTTGGCATTTATGACATAATTGATACTGGAACTCAGGACATGTCAATTCTGTGAGCCATCACATCTATAGGAGGCATGGAATATGCGTTTGCAATACATTATTCCATATTTCTAGCCTCTATTCTTTGAAGGCATTGTGGTACTAACCAGGATCAAACCAGCAGGCAGAAGCAGACTTTCATATACCTGGTTGAAAAAACTTTGCTTGCCTTTTTGCAAGGTAAGTGGGTCTCAATCCATTTGAAGGGGTTGTTTCACTTTCCATACCTAAAGAGGAATTGAGGTACAAGATCCTAATAAGCAAGGAGGAAACGGAGAACGTTATCTTTGTAGTACATATGGTATACCTAACATAATATGCATCTAAATTTATGAATTTGTTCTTGTAGGTTGGGAAACCCCCTATTGGGTTTATGAAATGTTTCCCCCTTCTGGAAAGCTTTTGAAACTTCTAGAGAGTGGCCAGAAACTCTTGAAATTTATAATTTCCAGCTGTTTTCCAGGATTTTTTGAACGGTTCTGGTACTATGATTTAGCTTTCTAGAAATTTTCTCAAGTTTCAAATATCATTTGCAGAAGTTTTCCAAGCATTCCCAAGAGTTTGTGCAGTTTCTGACACTATTTCCTGTTGGTTCAATGTTTTTTGCTGTTTTCTTTAGTAGTATATCTCAAATTTTCTTCTGTTTTCCTCCTGACCTGTCCTAATTTCTATATTCACATTCTTCAAGTTTTCAACCAGCCATTTCTCATTCCTGGTGTATCAGAGGTTGTTGCCACACATAAGCAGCATTTGGAATTTTTTAACTCATGTATTAGACTCCTTTCATTTCCAAGAGGGAATGGCAACATAGGAGAGAACAAACTTTTACAAAGATTGCTTTTTTTTCATGTAAGATGTCAATGATTGCTTGTGGATACCCAGCTTACTCCTCTTCTGCAATGAAGTATTTTGTCTAGGCCATACTTTTATGAACTTCTGTTTAAGTACCACCATGCTCACACGATCACATCACAATCTTTGGTAAAGAAAAGCAGTAGGGATGGTATTAGATCAGTTTATTTACATCTATTGCTTATGCATGATAGGTTTGGATTTAACACTTTTGCAGGTTAAATCAAGAGTTTTTTGAGCACTTGCAAGCTGAAATGGGAAATCTTCGATTTGCACTTTCTCGAACAAAGGTTTCATCCAGACTGAGCAATTATTTATGATAGCTGACATTTATATTATTGGAAAGATGCATACAGACAAATTATTATTATGATTAAATGCTGCAGGAAATGGATGACAGACTAGTTGAGCTAGAAGCCTTGCACAAAGTCCTAACTGAAGGAATAGGTGGGTACATTACATCTAATAGGCCATCAAATGACCATCTTCTAGCTGCATATAGGGTCTCACCTTCATTTTTTGCTAGCACATCTAAATGCATAGAGGAAAAGAGTAACAAGAATTCTTTATGTTCTCAAGAGAGGATCTCTTTGACTTTTGTGGATTATTAAGTAAAGATGACTACAAACACAAGAACACATAAATCTGATCTCGTGGAGAAATTTACATGGTTGCTCAAACAGAGGCATATGAAAATATGGCGGGAGACCTTATAGGAGCAAAGGACCGCCTTGCTAGAATCTTGGCATCAAAAGACAAGAAATCCGTGGTATCATCTTCCCAAAAATTTATCCTTTTTTAGGTCAAGATGCTTCACAGTAATTATAATGCATTTGGAATTCAAACAATGAGAAAGATTTACTGTTGAAAGCTGTAATTTCTCTGTCTAGTTGTTGGAGATGGTTGAAAGGAATGAGCTGGATAGGTCTCTACTTGCACTTCTGGATGAAAATATTGCAGCTGCCAAAGATGCTAACCAGGTGAACATTTGAGCTATTTTTATTATTATTTTTAACAAACTAGATTCATGTGAAGCAGAGCCATTTCTTTCATTGATAACTATTTGAAGAATATATCTAATTATCATGAGGATACTGTGTGTTGTTATTCCCTGGATGCTATATCTGGTTAGGAGTCTGTTATTTAAAGAACAATTGCAGAATGGATACATCTGTATGGTCATAAAGAGTTGTAGTTAATGATGGTAGTGATTTTGTTTGACTACAGGACCAAGCAGCATTATTCATGGAGAAGGTGCGGGCTGCTGTTTTAAAATACATGACCATATAATTTGAATTGGTTAGCCGATGTCTAAGGACCGTGGATTTGCTGTTAGGTGAATATGAATTGGTGGGAAATGGAAAATAAATACGAAGTATAAATTAATGAAATGTAAAATAAGCAGCAGCACTAAATAGAGTCAGTTGTGATGAAAATTATGTGAAATCCTCTAAATTGCAGCTGAAAGGAAACTAGTTCATGTACAACACTAGCCAATTACTCAAGACTCGACTCATCTTTAAAATTATTTAGTTTGTACAGATGAGAACCACCACATTCTTCATTCCTTTGAGTTAGTCTTCTGAAAGCTGCTTTGTAGTATGAAGTGAATGGGTATCTGTTACATAATCAGCGGATACTCACTAGTGAATGGTTGTTCTTCAAGCTCAACAATTGCTAGTGCTTTGCTGCCTAGACAAGGATCCATATCCACAAGGTTATGAGTTCAATTCTTAACACTATACTTACTTTTATTTCATCTCATAAATTAATCATCTTTTGAATATTTTGAAATCATCATTGGTATATGATGCAGTGTTATCAAGATGAAGAAATCAATTAGTTGAACCATTAGCATAACAGCATTTTATTGGAAAAAAGTAGGAAATCTTCATGCCTTATTAACTGATGCACTAAGTGAGAGGTGGTTGGAACAGTCCAATCTGAAAGCATCCATTATTTACAGCATGGAAACATTTAGATCATTGTCATCATATACTGGCAAAAGTTTGGTGCCACTTTCCTGCTTTTAGTCACTTAAGTTGTATGATCTAATGTGAAGTGTTGAAAATTTAGAAGACAACTAATAACATGCCTTTTGTTAGGACTACTATTCTCTTTTAATTTATTCTAAAATGAAACAAACATTGGAAATGGAATGCATCAGGTTGTAGCGGAACATTTCATCTTTTAGGATGTGTGTGAATTTATTCTTAGACTGGAGTGTTGCATGTTTTTTGTGGTCTGAGGAAGAACTTAATCCCATGAATTTGTATGTTAATAAGCATAGAATAGCACATGGACCCGAAAACATGCACATTGTTTAGCATGTAACAAAAGTCAGGCTTTTAGGTCTTTGTGTTGTAAATTAAACATCGGATATAAAATAAGCTTGGATTAGCTCAGATGTTCAAGTTAGTTCTAGCTTTGCCTCAATTTCAGAGTTCTTCTGTTGTCTCTGTACTGTGGCTTCAGGTTAGCAATCTTTGGATTTCCCTTCAGGTCTGATGGGAGGAGGTCTAGACTGGAAATTACCTTCTCTTCCTATACTACTATGATTGTTTTGGGTTCCTTTGCATAATTATGTTCTATTTGTCTTTTTCTTTTAAATCATTGATTTCTTTTGTTGGTGTTGCAAAGTGCTTATTCCCAATGCTCTGCACCAACACTGATCTAACAAGCACAATCTTTATGTTTAACACTTAGTTTTTTTTGCATATAGTATGTCTTTCAAGAACTTCTGTTTTAAGGTGATATTGATAAAATATTAATGGTGCATCATTCTTTTGAATTGATAATTTTCAAATCCAGATTTTAAGAAGTTTGTGGTAGATGTCAGTTGATTAGAATTAGCAAGATGGGTGAATAAATGTATTTAATACCAAACTGCATAGAGAAAAAATCTGCATTGCATTGTAGAATTTAAAATTTAACCACTGCTTAGTTACTAGTCTTCTAGTTTTTTTTCCTTCTGAAATTGGAGCCATCTATATTACATTTATTTTAACAAACCACATTATTTTGGCTTTACAACAAATTAAATTACCACAGGCTGCCTTACCGTGTAAATGTCCATCACAATGCAGAGATTTGAATCTTTGTTACACTCTCACGATCACATGGCATTCACCATTGCTCTACAATGTATTAGACACCAAAGACTGTTCTACTTAATCATCACAAAATACTGTTCTAGTTAATCCACCATCACAAAATATTTATCCTTTTTTTCTGAGTGTACAAAGTGGGGGAATATATTCTTCTGCTTTGTTCTTGTTTAACATGAACTTGGAACATGATTATCCTTGAATAGAATTGTATACACAATCATCCAAGAAAAAAATGCAAAATTTTGAAATAGGCAATATTTGTAGAGGGGCATAAAATACTTAAGTTATCATTTCAAATTAAATTTGACTACAATCGGGACAAACAAAAATAACACTGATGAATTTGTTCAAAAATGTTTTGGACTTAAATCGATTAATGACTCTCAAGATTTGGTTATAACCAATTTTAGGGGAAAACAATTTGAAATGTTGATTTAGTTAATAATAAAACATGAAAATAAATTTGTTTTTATTAGTTTTTTTTATTAATGTTAGTCAATTTTAATTCATTCTTTTTTTAAAATAACTTGTCATCGATATGAGGCTTTTAATGTTTGCTTTTAGATTGACAAATTTTTTAGTATATGACATGCCTTATAATCTCCCTTTAAGAATCATTCTAATTAAATAAGGTTATATCTATTAAACTTAGGTTAGCTTAGGGGTTAGGGTCGAGTCTTAAGCAAAAAGACACCAAGAATTTTTCCTTTTAGAAGTAAGATTCTTCTTATTTGCAAGGTAACACAACAACATCAACAAGTAATACATAGAGAAGGATGTTGAGGACATCTATTTACAAACTAATATGTGTTAATTGTAGATTCAGAACCTCACTTGCCCGGAATGACTAACTCGAGTCTCTTTTCAAAGGAGACCTGAAACATTATTTCACGCACGTAGGCTCTATCTCCATGTTTAAGTTTATGTTGCTATGTATATGTTCAAGCTCAACATGTATTTTGTGAGTTAATTAACAAACATGTAAAGCTTTTATCTCAAACAATCCTCTTAAGATAAAATTGATTAAACTTAAGCAAGATGATCACTAAACTTAAGTTAGATGCAATCAAACAAGGTTCCTATCCTAGAATGCCTTTTCGATTTGAATGATTTGCTAACTAAAGAGAGCTATTTCTTTTCCAAGGCAAACAAGAGATGATGCATCAAACAAGCTAGCCTAAGATGCAACTAAATGACTTCAGCTTCCTTTCCTAGCTTTGGAAAGAAAGATTTGAAACAATGCCTAATGGTTCTTTGATAATCCCAACTTTAATGATTTTGAAAAAAGAATGTGAGCTATTCTAAGTGTTCCTTAATTGACCAAAATGTGTTTTTAAGCCACAATTACACAAAATAGTGATACAAAGAAAAAATAAGTGAAATAACAACGAATAGAGGATCTTAGGGGTAAAATTACTTGTTTCCAGAAGGCTGATCAAAAGCGCCACTAAACGTGGTGGTGGGTATGAAAACATGCAAAACTTGAAGAAAAAAATTAGGTGTAGTATGTTTTAGGGGGCTTGTTTGATTGAAGAGCAGTAGAATATCTCCCTCAGTTCACAAGACCCGCTTTCTATGAAATAAAAGTGAAATTGACCTGAAATTTGGAAGGAAAAAGTGATTTTGCAAAAGTGCCAATTTTTAGGTTGGGTGGTGCTATTGACCCTGCAATTGTAAATTGTGTTTGTAGTTAAATTTGAAGGCAAATTAGGTCCAAATGTTGTCAAATTCAACAAGAGGGTGAAAGACCTAATCCTAAGGCATGTAGACCAATAGATTCACAAATACCTACCAAATGCCCTCTAAATTTCCCAAAATTTGTTATGAAAGCAAAATGTGATATAAAGTCTGAGATATGTTAATTAGAGACTGAAATCAAGGCATAAGAGTGTTTAAATTGTAAGGAGAGTAAGCCAAAGTGACTACAAAGTTAGGCAAGAAGCTTAGTTAGAGCTCAAATTGAGTCAAGAAGAAACGTTATGACTATCATCTTATGTGAAATGAGCTAATATGATGGCACAATGTCCAAGTGGAAGCCTGCAATAGTGATTTAAAAGGATTTTATGCTTAAGAAATGAACTAACATCAAGAAGGATTAAGACCCTATGATGAAAATGACAAGGAAAATGAAAGAGAGTGTTGTTGTGCCTACACACAATATTAATATGGGTTCAAATCATGTATATATATATATATATATATATATATATATATATATATATATATATATATATATATATATATAATGTCTGCAAATATAAGCAATGTGAGCTTGTAATAGGGATTAATGATGAAAGCACAAAGAGACTAGGATTATATCATAAAATGCAAGTCTAAGCTTGCAAACAAGAAATCTATCAGTCCATGAGGATTATAACATGAAATAGACCTGCAATAATGCTATGTCAAGCAAAGATAAACATGTATGACTGAAAATGAAAATGACAATAAGATTTAATGGCTAGAAATTGCATGAATGAGAAGAATAGTGGTAAGTTAGTGAATAAAATAAAGCCAGTAACCTTGCAAATTGGTAAGAAAATCAAAACAAGATACAAATTTTTGCAAGTGACATAAAGAGGCACAAGAAAAATTGTTAGATAGCTACAAAACAAGGATTAGAAGCATAAAAGTCAAGGTTTTAGGGCTTTGTGTTATAAATTAAACATTAGATATAAATTAAACTTGGATTAGTTCGGATGTTCAAGTCATTTCTAGTTTTACCTCAATTTCAGAGTTCTATTGTTGTCTTTATACTATAGCTTTAGGTTAGTGTTGGCATTTTTGCCACATTAGAAATTTTGACAAAATTTTGCCTAAGTGTGAAGTGCACTTCACCAGCGAAATCATCTGGAGCTTTAGATCAGCGAAACGCATGCAAAAGTGTTGGCATTTTCATGGGCCCTAAAAGAGGATGATAAATTGGATGAAATGATCTTTGGATACTTCATTGTTGTAGATCTTTTTGTAAGCTTTTCGACGATATATTACAATAGGCGATCGGGTCAACGGATCAAAAGTTATGGCCTCGGGAAGCTGTAATACCAAATGCACCCAAGGTCGAGCACACCAAGGCAGTGCGTCCAAGGCCGGACGCACACAGGCAATGCACCCAAGGCCAGGCGCACCCAAGCAGTGCGCCTAGGGTCGTCCGCACCATAGGCAGCGCGCCCAAGGTCAGGTGCACCTCAGGCAATGCACCCCAGGCTGGGCGCACCACAGGCAGTGCGCCCCAGGCTGGGCGCACCACAGGCAGTGCGCCCAGGGCCGGGCGCACACAGGCAATGCGTCCAAGGTCGGGCGCACCACAGGTAGTGCGTCTAAGGTTGGGCGCACCTCAGGCATGCGCCTGAGGTCGGGCACACCTCAGGCGTGCGCCCGAGGTCGGGTGCACCACAGGCAGTGCGCCCGAGGTCGGATGCACCTTAGACGTGCACCCAAGGCCGGGCGCACACAGGCAGTGCGCCCAAGGCTGGGTGCATCTCAGGCGTGCGCCCAAGACCGAGTGCACACAGGGAAGTGCACCCAAGGCTGGGCGCACACGGAGAAACGTGCCCAAGTTGGGCGCACTCTCCTTGGCATGCAACTCAAGAATGAATGCACCCATCCCGAGGAGGTCGTTGGGTGCAATTTTAAAGGCGCTTCCCCGTCTACGGATTCCCATGTTCGGCTCTTCTCACGGGCACACTGACCAAGGCGCTGCCCACGGTGGGGATTAAATACAACGGTTGCAGCGCTTCACACTCTTCAAGAATTGTTGCACCCCACTTTGGTGGTTAGGATTGGGATCTACGCCTTGCCATTGTTTACCATGCAGAAGATCTTTTGCGATGCCCACAAATAATCCCGAGCATTAACTCTACACAGGCGACATCAATGCAGGTGGGTGAATGTCGGGTCTATAAGAAATCACATTGCCCAATGGATACACCTTTTAGAACCCTGAATCTGTTGCACAATCCACTATTGTTGAATGCCAAAGAGCAGTTATTGCACAGTCCACCATTGCTAAACGTCGGTAAAGCGCTGTTTTATCTGGGCATGAGTGAATTGTTTTTGAAGCACTCTCTGGGCAAGTTGTACCAGGGTGCACCCAACTCAGGTGCACATTTCAGAATGCATCCAAATCAGGCGCACCTTTTCTCACACTCAAGGCTATTGTGCGCCCTCTCATTGCACCCTGTTTGTTGACTTTTTGACTCTTGCACCGGTCTCACCCAGAAGCACTCCACCTCAGCAACTTAAAGTGCATCCTTATCCGACCAGGCGCAACCATTCTGAGAAGCTTCCAGACTGGACATTTTGGGATTTCAAGCATATCTTCCATGAAAGCGATCCTTACGAGTGAGGAGGCAACACCAACGAGTCGAGTCTGTCAGGGCATTGAAGGGGTTCAACGGTATTTCTAAGGAGTCACCAGTCTCTGCCATACCTGGTTAATACTTTGTGACTATACTCCCTTGTAATCTTTATCTTGGCTTCCACCGCCATATTTTGTTAATCAACATTTATTGCTCAAGCGACAAAATTCTCTATATAAGCCCGCTCTTTTATTGTAAAATGGATGGATGTTTGCTAGAGGCTAAATGAAAACTTGAATTCTACTATCAATACAGCTGATGTTTGCCTCTAAACCTGGACTTCTATTTTCATGTGTATGTCTTCTATAGCTTGTCTTTTATAATTCTTTGCTTTAACTGTAAACTTGAATTCTATTATCTGGATTTAGTTTATGATAGAGTGGGAACCCTGGAGTAGCCCTGGAGATTATGTATGTTAGATGTTCTGGTTTAATTTTTGTTAGTTGTCTATATTTGAGGGCTATTTGGTTCAGAATGCAATAGAGTTATTGTGTTGTTAGTCCATCACCCCTGTTCTATCTAGCCTATGGCCATATTTCCCATCCCTTTCAGTCATTTCCCATTCCTTTCAGTTCCTTAATATTTAAAACCCCCAATTAGAATAGCAAGGGAACCAACCCATATCTAGAGATTCGCATGGGAGGCATTTCTTCCTCTCGGCCTTTCAATGTTGGTTAGGTCTAAGGAGCACTAAATAACCAAATCCTTACCTAAGGTAGATCTCTGACCAACAGTTTTTGGCACGCCCGTTGGGATGAACCGTCTCCATGTTTTAAGGAAGCTTGAGTTTGGTGAATCTCTAGCTTGCATTTATCTGGCAAAATCACCTGGCGAATCTGTTAGGCAAAAGATCTAGGTCTTATGATCGATGGATCCCTTTTATGCTAAAGTAAGACACCCTGAAGGAATCAAGGTTTGGTGAGCAACCTTAACCTCACAAGTGCAAAAAAAAAGAATGTTCACTTGGCGACTCCAACTCAACAACAAGGATCGTGATATTTTAAGACCACTGCTATAATGTCATAGGTATATCATCCTAGCTGGGATGATCCTAGCCCTTTGAATCTCCAAGTTGGCATGATATTCCCAAAAATACCTTGAAGACCCTAAAAAAATATAGTGGCGCTGAGGGAATGGCCCGAGAGCACATCGAAGATGTTGCTGCTCTAGCGACCCTCTATGGCATAACCCACAAAGATGTCATGATCAGACTTATGGTCTTGTCTCTAGAAGGAAGGGCACTACAATGGCACAAAACACTGCTCGGGCATAAGAGCATCTGCTCATAGGAGGACTTGGCAGGAGCACTAGTCAACACATTTGATGGCTCTCTGGATACCTTTCAACTTTTGATGCACCTCTCCAGCAGCACGAGAGCACCTCTAAAGAGCATCACAGACTTCAATGTCCGATTTTGGAGGAGTTGGAGGAGAATTCTAGAGAAAATCCAGCCGACACCCGCCCAGGCCCACCTCTATTATGTTCGGGCTTTCCACCCGGACATAAGCCTCCTCCTGCTGCAATCTAGGGAACAAAGATTCCCTCAAATATTTCAAGAAGCAGTACAAGCAGAGCAACTTCTGCTTCTATCAGGAAAAATACAGTGGAGAGAAACTGCCTCATCACTCTCTCCGGTAGTTGCTGCTCCCATGTATCCCGTGCAGTATTCACAATGGTAGATCCCTCAAACTGTGCAGAGACCTAGAATGCAGTTGTGTGGAGCTCAAGAGGCAGATCTTGTCCAAGGCCAACAAAGGGAATATGCAAGCCCTGCTCAAGCGATGGATAATATGGTTGCTTGCAGTTTCCATCAGGAGATGGACCAAGAAGGGGAACAAGCTCAAGTGGTAGATTTTGAGAGTGAAGAAGACACAATTTTACACCCTTTTTGTATCCCTAAGCATAGCACGCAAGTACTCGATCGAGACTCAATAAGCATACCTCCTCAAGAAGCTGGTCCTGGGAAGATCCTGAAAGTAGGGCTATCATCGAAAAAATCCTACTGTCATATCGAGGAGTTAGAGAAGCACGCACCTAAGATCTTGTAACCAGTACTCGAAGAAGGCTCCCATGTGGAAAATATCTTTTCCACATTGTTCATTAACTGTATGAGTACTGGCATGCATGATAACCTGCCACATTGCATCTTGTTCGCAACCTGGAAAACTTTGGGAGCCCAACCGAACTTCAAATATCAGCTCAAGTACAATCAGATCTGGTCCGGACACTGCAGATTCACTGGGTAGGCACCCAATGCCAATTTGGTGGTGGCGGCATGCCAATCATGTCACAAAATTTTGTGTAAATAATGTAAGTCTCTTCGCCCCTTTTCGCGCTATCGGTGGCGCAGTTTTGGCCAGGGTCGAGCTGGCAGAGAAATGGTGCGGATGAGTTTGATTTTAAGTTTTTTAGTTTAGTTTGTGTGTGTTTCTTTTTAGCGCTCCAAGAAAGAAAAAAGGAGATAGCAGTTTTCAGGTACCATTTTTAGCATCACCTGGCACAACAGTTCAGTGCCATATAAGGCGCCCTAGCGAGAAGTTTCGCTCTCCTTTAGGGGTGAAACCTCATTTTGATACTTTGCGAAACAAGGGCCAAGTCAAAATTGAAGGGTAGGTAAAAAGGTCAATTCAAAGTCAGTTTTGCCCTTGATAAGAAGCACAATTTCATTTCGAGCTTTTGCAGGGCAAAATGCCCTCTGACCCGCTCTCAAGGCCCGTGCACTCCACTCCAAGTAGATGACATCACAAGTGGGGCCTAGGACCATCACTACGCCCCATTTTAACTCAAAGAATTATCAAAGGTTTTGTTGCAACATTATTTCCTAGAGTTCAGAGAGTGAATATTGTTGGTAAGAAGCGGAGCGCTAGGGTTTGATAAGGCAATGTCATTTTCAGATCGAGCGCTTGGGCAATTGTACAGCCAAAATGGGTGTGACGAAGAGCAGCACAATGAGCACCGAGAAGAGCACGAGGGGACAGGAGGAGAAGAATCGAGAGAAGAGTTTGCTGCTACTAGTGAGCATTTAAAAAGCAAGGATGACTTTATTGTCTAATGGATAAAGGTCTGGGATCGATTTGCATTCAGACAAGCTAAATGCCCCGTGAGCCGCCAGAAATATTGGCATTTTTGCCACATTAGAAATTTTGACAAAATTTTGCCTAAGTGTGAAGTGCACTTCACCAGCGAAATCATCTGGAGCTTTAGATCAGCGAAATGCATGCAAAAGTGTTGGCATTTTCATGGGCCCTAAAAGAGGATGATAAATTGGATGAAATGATCTTTGGATACTTCATTGTTGTAGATCTTTTTGTAAGATTTTCGGGGATATATTACAATAGGCGATCATGTCAAAAGATCAAAAGTTATGGTCCCGAGAAGCTGTAACACTAAGTGCACCCAAGGTCGGGCGCACCCAGGTAGTGCGCCCAAGGTCGGGCACACCACAGGCAGTGCACCCAGGGCCAAGCGCACACAGGCAATGCACCCAAGACTGGAAGCACCCAGGCAGTGCGCCTAAGGCGGGGCGCACCACAGGTAGTGCACTTAGGGTCGGGCGCACACAGGCAGTGCTTCCAAGGCCGAGCACACCATAGGTAGTGTGCCCAAGATCGGGCGCACCTCAAGCGTGTGCCCAAGACCGGGTGCACCACAGGCAGTGCGCCCAAGGCCGAGCACACCTGAAGCGTGCGCCCAAGGTTGGGCGCACCACAAGCAGTGCGCCCAAGGTCGGGCACACCATAGGCAGTGCATCCAGGGCCGTGTGCACACAGGCAGTGCGTCCAAGGTTGGATGCACCTAGGCAGTGCGCCCAGGGTCGAGCGCACATAGGTAGTGTGCCCAAGGTCAGGCGCACCACAGGTAGTGCGTCCAAAGGTCGGGCGCACCTCAGGCATGCACACAAGGCCGAGCACACCATAGGCAGTGCATCCAAGGTCGGGCACACCACAGGTAGTGAGCCCAAGGTCAGGCGCACCTTAGGTGTGCGCCCAAGTTTGAGCGCACCACAGGCAATGCGCCCAAGGTCGGGTGCACACAGGGAAATGCGCTCAAGGCTGGGTGCACGCTCTCCAATGCGCAACTCAAGAATGATTATGTCCGTCCTGAGGAGGTCATTGGGTGCAGTTTTAAAGGCGCTTCTCCATCTACGAATTTCTATGTTTGACTCTTCTCACAAGCACACTGACCAAGGCGATGTCCATGGTGGGGGTTAAATACAATGGTTGCAATGCTTCACGCTATTCAAGGATGATTGCACCCCACTTTGGTGGTTAGGATTGGGATTCGTGCCTTGCCCTTGTTTATCGTGCAGAAGATCTTTTGTGGCACCCCCAAATCATCTTGGGCATTAACTCTAAACAGGCGACATCAATGCAGGTGGGTGAATTTCGGGTCTATAAAAAATCACATTGCCCAATGGATACACCTTTTAGAACCCTGAATCTGTTGCACAGTTCACCATTGTTGAACGTCAGTAAAGCGCTGTTCTATCTAGGCACGAGCGAATTGTTTCTGAAGCACTCTCTAGGCAAGTTGTACCAAGGTGCGCCCAACTTAGATGCACATTTCATAATGCGCCCAAGTCAAGTGCACCTTTTCTCACACTCAAGGCTATTGCGCGCCCTCTCATCGCGCCCTATCTGTTGACTTTCCGACTCTTGCGCCGGTCTCACCCAGAAGCACTCCACCTCAACAACTTAAAGTGCATCCTTATCCGACCAAGCACAACCATTATGAGAAGCTTCCAGACTGGACGTTCCAGGATTTCAAGCATATCTTCCACGAAAGCGGTCCTCGCAAGTAAGGAGGCAGCGCCAATGAGATGAGTCTGTCAGGGCATTGAAGGGGTCCAACGATATTTCTAAGGAGTCACCAGTCTCTGCCATACCTGGTTAATACTTTGTGACTGTACTCCCTTGTAATCTTTATCTTGGATTCCATCGTCATATTTTGTTAATCATCATTTATTGCTCAAGCGACATAATTCTCTATATAAGCCTGCTCTTTTATTGTAAAATGGATGGATGTTTGCTAGAGGGTAAATGAAAACCTAAATTCTGCTATCAATACAACTGATGTTTGGCTCTAAACCTGGACTTCTATTTTCATGTGTATGCCTTCTATTGCTTGTCTTCTATAATTCTTTGCTTTAGCTGTAAACTTGAATTCTATTATCTGGATTTAGTTTATGATAGAGTGGGAAACCTGGAGTAGCCCTGAAGATTATGTATGTTGGATGTTTTTGTTTAATTTCTATCAGTTGTCTGTATTTGAGGGTTATTTGGTTCAAAATGCAATAGAGTTATTGTGCTATTAGTCCATCACCCCTGTTCTATCTGGCTTGTGGCCATATTTCCCATTCCTTTCAGTTCCTTAATCTTTAAAACCCCCAGTTAGAATAGCAAAGGAACCAACCCATCTCTGGATATTGGCACGGGAGGCATTTCTTCCTCTCGGCCTTTCAATATTGACCGGGTCTAAGGCGCACTAAATAACCAAATACTTATCTAAGGCAGATCTCTAACCACAGTTAGCAATCTTTGGGTTTCCCTTCAGGTCTGATAGGAGGAGATCTAAAATGGAAATTACCTTCTCTCCTTTTACTACTATGATTGTTTTGGGTTCCTTTGCATAATTATGTTTCGTTCGTCTTTTCCTTTTAATCATTAATTTGTTTTTTTGGTGTTGCAAAGTGCTTATTCCCAATGATTTCATATAGAATGTCTGTCAAGAAATTCTGTTTTAAGGTGATACTGATAAAATATTAATGGCACATCGTTCTTTTGAATTGATAATTTTCAAATCCAAATTTTAAGAAGTTTGTGGTAGATGTCATTTGATTAGAATTATCAAGATGGGTGAATAACTATATTTGATACCAAAATGTATAGAGAAAAATCTGCATTGCTTTGTAGAATTTAAAATTTACCCATTGGTTAGTTACTAGTCTTCTAGTATTTTTTTCCTTTTGAAATGGGAGCAATTTATATTACGTTTGTTTTAACAAACCACATTATTTTAGCTTTACAACAAACTAAATTACCATAGGTTGCCTTAAAGTGTAAATATCCATCACAATGCAAGGATTTGAATCTGTGTAAAACTCACACAATCACATGGCATTCACCATTGCTCTACAATGTATTAGACACCAAATACTATTCTACTTAATCTAGCATCACAAAATATTTATCCTTATTTATGAGTGTATAAAGTGGGAGAATATATTCTTTTGCTTTGTTATTGAACTTGAAACATGATAATCCTTGAATACAATTGTATACACAGTCATTCAAGAAAAGAATGCAAAATTTTAAAACAAATAATTTTTTGAGAGGCATAAAATACTTTAGTTATTATTTGAAATTAAATTTGATTACAATCGAAACAAATGAAAATAACACAGATGAATTTGTTCTACATTTTTTTGGACTTAACTTGACTAATAATTCTCAAGATTTGGTTATAACCAATTTTAAGGGAAAACAATTTGAAATGTTGATTTAATTAATAATAAAATATGAAAATAAATTGTTTTAATCGGATCCTTTTTGTGTTAATATTAATCAGACCCAGGTGTTGTAGGTGAGTTGGAGAGGAGAGGGCAATCCTCCAAGGGAGGTCCCAGGTTCGAATCGCCACCCTACCAAAAAGTTGAATTGGGTACCAAAAATCCAATTGATAATGTTGGTGTGGGCAGGGTCGGGCACGACTCCCGGGTGAATTTGACGGTGTAGAACCCCCTGTTCATGGTCTCTCAGACCAAGGCGGTCCCATAAGGGGTTTTTCGCTTAAAAAAACAAAAATTAATCATTTTTAATTGTTATCATTATTTTTAAAAATAACGTATGAGGCCTTTAATGTTTTCTTTTAGATTGATAAATATTTTAGTATAATAAAATTATTTTAAGAATTATTCTAATAAAATAATGTTTATCAATTAAAATTAGGCTATCTTAGGGGTTAGGGTTGAGTCATGAAAAAAGACGTCGAGAACTCTTCCTTCTAGAAGTGAGATTCTTCTTATTTGTAAGGTAACACAACATCAACAAGTAATACATAGAGAAGGATATCTAGGACATCTGTTTACAAACTAACATGTGTCAATTATAGATTTGGAGCCAGGCTTGCATGGGATGACTAACTGACGGTGCATCGGGAACGAAACACTTCAACAAACTTGCCTTTTCATTAAAATTAAAAAAAATAATAATTACAAGCTTGAATGGAACAGCCCGCAGGCTTACAATGGCCGAGTTCGGCTCTGGTACTACCTCGGTACCACTCCTCTGTTCTCCGGTCCGCCATCCTCATTAAAACAATAAAATGGGTTTTTATAGAGGTCCCGACCCTCTCAGCCTTCAATGCCCGCCTAACAAAAGTTTCAAATTCAGATTTTCCCCCTCTTCCTGGGTTTTCAAATTTTTGGTCATAAATGGGCCATCTGCCCGATCCACCATGAGGAACCCCCATTAATGATCTTCTCTGACCTACCGATGCCGCCTTGCTCAGATCGTACTCTGCACTGTTGTGTTGCCAGATGCAATAAAACATATGCGTGGCCGTCACCTCCCTTACCAACCTCCGCGTTCCTTATCTTTGTTTTCTTAAACGTGGCCGACCACTCGTAATTCTGACCATGCCTTCTTCTTGATAAAAAAAATAATCGATACACGTGCTGCCCTCCATGACTGTTTGATACACGTGGCAGCCACGTGTCGAATTTGGCCTTACATAGCCTTCCGCTATTTTCTTCGGCCTTGACCTTAATTGGTCCCGATCGACCCCTCCACCTTCGTCTTCAACTTGCCGAAGTCCTTTGCTTTGATCTTGGATCTTAATGCTACTTAAAAACCATGCCACGTGGTAGTTTTGCACTGGTCGCGATATCGCGACAGGTCACGAAATCGCGACATGTCGCGATATCGCGACCAACGGCGCCTCCTCTGAGCCAAAGTCCTTTGGGGTCGTGAAATCGCGACATGTCACGATTTCGTGACCCCCACTCCTCGCGATTTCGTGACCAACGGCGCCTCCTCTGAGCCAAAGTCCTTTGGGGTCGTGAAATCGCGACATGTCACGATTTCGCGACCCCCACTCCTCCTTCCGCCTTCACTTCGACTAAAGTCGCGATATCGCGACGTCGTGATATCGCGACGTCACACTTCCCTCCGCCTTTGCTCTTATCAATCGTCGCGATATCGTGACCACTCCGCTGTTCTCTCCTCTGCTTTGCTCCGGCTTCGTCCCTGTGTCACGATTTCGCGACAGTCGCGAATTCGCGACAGTCGCGATTTCGCAACGTGTCGCGAAATCGTGACACCTCTGTTGCTTCCATTCTACTGCCACTCTGATGTCACGATTTTGCGACGATCGCGATTTTGCGACATGTCGTGAAATCATGACAACACCCACTGCTCCACTCTGGCTGCGCCTTTGTGTCGCGAAATCGTGACATGTCGCGATTTCGCGACACCCTGCCCTCTGCTCCTTCTGCTTTGCTTCATGTCGCGATTTCACGACGTCGCGAAATCGCGACGTCGCAATTTTGCTACACCTTTCTGCCTCCTCGCCCGCTTCCGAAATCCGTCGCGATTTCGCGACGTCGCGATATCGCGACCGTTTTGTCGCTCTCTCCTCTGCTCTGAAACCTGTCGCGATTTCGCGACATGTAGCAAAATCGCGGGTCGCGATTTCACGACATGTCACGAAATCGTGCCCCCTTCTGCGCCTTCGTCCCTCTCTGGCAAACTGTCATGATTTCGTGACACGTCACGAAATCGCGGGTCGCGATTTTGCAACACGTAGCGAAATCGCGGCCCCTTCTGCTGCACTTCCTCCTTGCCAATTTCTGTCGCGATTTCGCGACACGTCACGAAATCGCGACGGTTTTCTGTCTTTGTCGCTTTTTCTTCCTGTGCCGACTCTTCAGCACGATTTTTCTCAAACTTTGCTGCTTCTGCTGCTGATGCTGCCGGATGCTCCTGCATCAGACACCCAAGGTAAGTGAAGAAGTGATCTTCACTTCTGCTGGGTCCGGTTGCTGCCTCCCGCAACACTTTCGGACTCATCTCTGTCTCTGCAAACTGCTTCGACCTCGGCTTCGGACCCACACTTCTGTCTTCAACCGGACAGATTTCCTCATTGCTGCAATCTTCTGCTGCAGCCGACTTCCACTCTTCCACTTACACAGAAAAATCTGTGCCCTCTTCCGGGCAGATCTTGGTACTGTTGCTCTCTTCCTCTACAGCCCCCATCTTTTCTTCATTTTTTCTCTGTCTCTCTTCCCACCTTTTCTGACGTTCTTCTTTCTCTCGTAACTTCATTGCAATCCACTCCTTTTGCAATGATTTAATTGCCGCTTCAAGGCTAAATACTCTTCTTCTGAAACCACATCCTCCTGGTTATCCCGTCTTCTTCGGGAATGCATTCTTCTTGCTTGCTTTTCTCACAAACTTAACTGATCCCGGTGTAGCTGCCTCACGTCCGGTGGTCTGCTAACACGCTCGGGAATCCTCAACTCTCCTTCTCTCTCAACTCTCCCGTAGGTCCTGGTGCAACTGCCTCACTTTCGGCGGATCTGCTGCACACTCAGGAACTCCCGCTCTGATACCACTGACGGGGCACCGGAACGGAACACTTCAACAAACTTGCCTTTTCATTAAAATTTAAAAAAATAATAATTACAAGCTTGAATGGAACAGCCCACAGGCTTACAAATGCCGAGTTCGGCTCTGGTACTACCTCGGTACCACTCCTCTGTTCTCCGGTCTGTCGTCCTCACAAAAACAATAAAATGGGTTTTTATAGAGGTCCCGACCCTCTCAGCCTTCAATGCCCGCCTAACAAAAGTTTCAAATTCGGATTTTCCCCCTCTTCCTGGGTTTTCAAATTTTTGGTCATAAATGGGCCATCTGCCCGATCCACCATGAGGAACCCCCATTAATGATCTTCTCTGACCTGCCGACGCCGCCTTGCTCAGATCGTACTCTATACTGTTGTGTTGCCAGATGCAATAAAACATATGCGTGGCCGTCACCTCCCTTACCAACCTCCGCGTTCCTCATCTTTGTTTTCTTAAACGTGGCCGACCACTCGTAATTCTGACCATGCCTTCTTCTTGATAAAAAAAAATAATCGATACACATGCTGCCCTCCATGACTGTTTGATACACGTGGCAGCCACGTGTCGAATTTGGCCTTACATAGCCTTCCGCTATTTTCTTCGGCCTTGACCTTAATTGGTCCCGATCGACCCCTCCACCTTCGTCTTCAACTTGCCGAAGTCCTTTGCTTTGATCTTGGATCTTAATGCTACTTAAAAACCATGCCACGTGGTAGTTTTGCACTGGTCGCGATATCGCGACATGTCACGATATCGCGACCAACGGCGCCTCCTCTGAGCCAAAGTCCTTTGGGGTCGCGAAATCATGACATGTCATGATTTCACGACCCCCACTCCTCCTTCTGCCTTCACTTCGACTAAAGTCGCGATATCGCGATGTCGCGATATTGCGACGTCACACTTCCCTCCGCCTTTGCTCTTATCAATCGTCGCGATATCGTGACCACTCCGCTGTTCTCTCCTCTGCTTTGCTTCGGCTTCGTCCCTGTGTCACGATTTTGCGACAGTCGCAATTTCGCGACGTGTCGCGAAATCGTGACACCTCCGCTGCTTCCACTCTGCTGCCACTCTGATGTCACGATTTCACGACGGTCGCGATTTTGCGACATGTCGCGAAATCATGACAACACCCACTGCTCCACTCTGGCTGCGCCTTTGTGTCGCGAAATCGTGACATGTCGCGATTTCGCGACACCCTGCCCTCTGCTCCTTCTGCTTTGCTTCATGTCGCGATTTCACGACGTCGCGAAATCGCGACGTCGCAATTTCGCTACACCTTTCTACCTCCTCGCCCGCTTCCGAAATCTGTCGCGATTTCGCGACATCGCGATATCGCGACGGCGCGATATCACGACCGTTTTGTCGCTCTCTCCTCTGCTTAGAAACTTGTCACGATTTCGTGACATGTAGCAAAATCGCGAGTCGCGATTTCGTGACATGTCGCGAAATTGCGCCCCCTTCTGCGCCTTCGTCCCTCTCTGGCAAACTGTCACGATTTCGTGACACATCGCGAAATCGCGGGTCACAATTTTGCGACACGTCGCGAAATCGCGGCCCCTTCTGCTGCACTTCCTCCTTGCCAATTTCTGTCGCGATTTCGCGACACGTCACGAAATCGCGATGATTTTCTGTCTTTGCCGCTTTTTCTTCCTGTGCCGACTCTTCAGCACAATTTTTCCCGAACTTTGCTGCTTCTGCTGCTGATGCTGTCGGATGCTCCTACATCACCAACCCAAGTATCTTTCCAAAGGAGACTAGAAAGTTTATTTCACACACATAGGCTCTACCTCCATGTTTAAGTTTATGTTGCTATGTATATGTTCAAGCCCAAGAGGTGTATTTTTATGATGTAATTAACAAACACCTAAGTTTTTGTCTCTAACAATCCTCTTAAGATAAAATTGATTAAACTTAAGCAAAATGATCACTAAATTTGTAAGCTAGATGCAATCAAACAAGAATGCAACATACAAGGTTCCTATTTTAGAATTCCTTCTTGATTTGAATGATTTTCTAACTATAACTTTTTCCTTTCCAAGGAAAACAAGAGATGATGCAGCGAACAAGCTAGCCTAATATGCAACTAAATGAATTTAGATTCCTTGCCTAGATGATTTGGAAAGAAAGCTTTGAAACAATATAATGGTTCCTTGATAATCGCAACTTAAATGATTTTGAAAGAAGAATTTGAACTATTCTAAGTGTTCCTTAATTGGCCAAAATAAATGTATTTTTAAGCCACAATTACACAAAATAACAAAACAAAGACAAAAATAATTGAAATAATAGTGAATAGAGTATCTTATGGGTAGAATTACCTGTTTCTAGAAGACTAATCAAAAGCGCCATTAAACTTGGTGATAAATTTGAAAACCTGCAAAACTTGAAGGAAAAAAATTAGGTGTAGTCTATTTTAGGGGGCCTGTTTGATTATAGAAAACTAGTAGACTATATTCCTCAGCTTATCAAACCCCCTTTCTATAAAACAAAATTGAAATCAGCCTAAAATTTAGAAGGAAAAAAGTGATTTTGCAAAAGCACCACTATTTCAAAAGTGCCACTAAACTTAGTGGTAGATTTGCTCTACGTAGTCTTTCAATTTTTGGGTTGGGTGGTGCTATTGAACCTACAATTGTAAATTTGAGCATTTTGAGTGAAATTTAGAGGTAAATTAGGTCCAAATGTTGTCAAATTTGATAAGAGGTGAAGGACCTAATTCCTAAGACCTCTAGATCAATAGATTCACAAAAAACCTATCAAATGCCCTCTAAATTTCCTAAAATTTGTTATGAAAGCAAATTATGATATAGAAGGATAAGATATTCTAATTAGAGATTTAAATCAAGGCTTAAGAGTGTCTAAAATATAATGAGAGTGAGCCAAAGTGACTACAAAGTGAGGTAATAAGACTATAAGATTAGAGCTCAAATCGAGTCAAGAAGAAACAATATGACTATTTCCTTAATTGAAATGAGCTAATATGATGACACAATGTCCAAGTGTAAGCTTGCAATAATGATTTAAAAGGATTTTGTGCTTAAGAAATAAACTAAAATCAAGAAGTATTAAGACTTTGATGAAAACGACAAGGAAAAAGGAAGAGAGTGTTGTGCCTGCAAACAAAATTAGTATGGATTCAAATCATATATATGTGTGTGTGTGTGTGTGTGTGTGTGTGTGTGTGTGTGTGTGTGTGTGTGTGTGTGTGTGTGTGTGTGTTATTGTAAATATAAGCAATGTGAGCTTATGATGAAAGTACAAAGAGACTAGGATTAGATCATAAAATGCAAGTCTAAGCCTGCAAATAAGAAATTGATCAGTGCATATGAGGATTACAACATGAAATAGACCTGCAACAATGTCATGTCAAGCAAAGATAAGCATATATGACTAAAAATAAAAATGGAAACAAGATCTAATGGTTGGAAATTTCTTGAATGAGAAGAATAACGATGATTTAGTGAGTAAAATAAATTCAATAACCCTACAAATTGGTTAGAAACTCAAAAAAAGATAAAAATTATTGCAAGTAACATAAGGAGGCACAAGAAAATTTGTTAGAGAGTTGCAAAACAAGGATTAGAAGCATAAAAGTCAGGATTTTAGGGCTTTGTGTTATAAATTAAGCATTAGATATAAATTAAGCTTGGATTAGCTCAAATGTTCAAGTCATTTCTAGCTTTGCCTCAATTTTAGAGTTCTTTTGTTATCTCTATACTATGGCTTCAGGTTAGCAATCTTTGGATTTCCCTTTAGGTCTAATAGGAGGAGATCCAGACTAGATATTACCTTCTCTTCCTATACTACTATGATTTTTTTGGGTTCCTTTGCATAATTATATTCACTTTTAATCATTGATTTGTTTTGTTGGTGTTGCAAAGTGCTTATTCCCAATGCTCTACACCAACATTGATCTAATAAGCACAATATTCATGTTTAACACTTAGATTTTTTACATATAGTATGTCTTTCAAGAACTTTTGTTTTTTTTAAATAAAATAAGTTATATATTGATATTCAAATTTGCAAAGAACAATTATCCAACAAACAATGTGGAGGTCACATGATTGTTGTTCAAAAGGAGGAACATGCAACAAAGTAATTTTTAAAAACTCTAAAAAGTGCAATGGTATACCAAGAGTGCTAGAGATGCAAAGGGTACCATAATAACTTATGAAATTTGAAATACCAAAAGCTCCAGAATCACACAATGTTCCATGGTTGTACAAAGGCATAAAAATCTCTAGGGGTGTTGAAATATTCAAAGTCTCTAGAATCTCCAAATGCTCCAAAATTACCATATGCTTTCTATCATGAGTGCCACTCATATTGTCTACTGTTATTTTTTCTTATTACTCTGAGATGCAAATAGGCTATGTTTATATCTTCATTTACAAGGAGATCAACCACCATAATATGCCTCCTTCCAATATGGGAGTATTGTATATATTCAAAATTTTGCTTCAATTCTCGTAGTCTTCTCTAAACTATTTGTAGTTGGACCGATAAGAAATCATCCCCCTTAGATGAGGAAAATATCACAAGTCTTGAATCACCATACACAGTTGTTTAATGCCTTATTCCTGAGCCAAATTTTATTCCATTTCACAACCTATCAATTTTGTAACATTATTGGTTGTTTTCCTCAAATTTATTTTGAAATGAAGCTTTTCATAGTGTGGTGCCACTAGTATAACACCACCAGTCTGTGCATGGTCTAGGTTTGATTTAGAGTCTCCATCAAAGAAAAGTGCATGGAACTTTATCTTTAGAGGTTTGATTGTTCTAACTTGTGGCCCAAAATTTAGAAGATTTTGGAGATCCATTTGGTGTAACATTTGTATCTCATTTTTTCTTAATATCCTAATGTCTTGTTTAAGATATACGACTTTTGTGCTCAAGGCTATCTCCCTTAAAACTCTATTGGGTAACACTAAAAAAATATTTTTTTGTCATAAAAAATATCCTATTTTTATCCTTCCATATGTGCCAAATGATGAATCTGAATACCATATTTTCCTAATAAGGTGCTTGTCCTTCAGTCCCCATTTGTACACTTGGTCCCAATTGGTTAGGCAATTTTTTGAGTTAAAAGTTCTTGATAGTTTCGATCCTAGCTGCTAGGTCATTTCAATCCATATTTTAACTGCTTCTATACATAGAAGGAAAAAATGTGATATTGTTTCATAGTTCTTAAAACATCTATGGAAAATATGAGGTCCCATGATATTCCTCTTAATGAGGCTGTCTCTAGTAAGAATCTTGTTTTGGAGCACTAACCAAAGAAAATCTTAAAGGAGGAACCTTGTAATTCCATACTTTAGCTATGGTTGAGTTCTTCTAACCTTGTTGCTATAATAACACCCCTTATATAGTTGTGTAAACACCTCAAACACTAATAAAGCCCCATATAAGTTGATCTGGAATATGGGAAGAAAGCTTAATCCATTTAGTTTGGATGTGCAATTGACTCCATGAGTCTTGGTCAAGATGTGTCAAGGGTGGATCTCTCACCCATTCAATTAATATTGAAAGAGAGTTAACAACCAACTGTTGTGGGTTTGCTTTTATTTCTAGGAAACAATTCTTAATGATTGAAGGTCCTCCCAAGACTAGATAATACCATACATGAATTTTTTTACCATCCCGTGGAAGCCAAGAGGTATTTTTTAATAAAATATATTTAGCTTCCATAATATGTTTCCAAATTGAGGAGCCTGCTATGCTTTTCACACTTTTTACGAGTTGCATCCCATTAGAGTTTTTCAAATATTTGCATTTTAAGATTTGCTTCCATGGAGAGTTTGGTGGAGTGAGCAAATTCCAAAGTAGCTTAGCACTTAGTGCCTTGCTAAAAATTATTATTATTTTTTAATTCTTAGGTATCCTCGCTCATTTGGCTTGGTAAAAGTCTCCCAATTGACCAAATAGAACTTTTCCTCTTTGATTGCCTCCCCCTTTATCATAGAAAAGTTCTTAACATTGCATATAACTTTTACATGATATATAAGGGTGCATGATACACTAACAATTAATTTATGGGAAGACTTGCTAATATTGATTTGATTAAAATAATTCTTCTAGACAAACTCAACCAACCATTGCTATACTGTTGTATTCTCCTTGATATATTTTGTAGAATTACATTTCAAGTTTCCTATTTTTTTATGGAAGCCCATTGGAACACCTAGGTAGTTAAAGATGTCACTACCTTTGTGAAATCCCAAAATCTGAGAGAAATATCTATCTTCTATTGTTGAAATGTTTATAGTGTAAAATCTACTCTTTTGGATGTTTATCTTTGCCCCTGTGGCTGAAGAGAAGCAATCTAAAAATTATTTGATCAACCTAACATTTAGTTTTGTGGCTTCCCCTAGTAAAATAGTGTCATTTCCAAATTGAGCATGAGTGATTGTTCTATATGTTGTAGCTACTCTAATTTCTAAGCTTTTTTTCCTTCTCAATTTGGTCAAGGTTCTCCCTAAAGTTTTAGCTAGAAGGATATAAAGGTAAGTGGGGAGAGGACACCCTTGCCTTAATACTCTAGTGGTTTTAAATAAGTTAGTAGGTTCCCCATTGATTAGAGGGGCTATCCAATGTACCTCTATGCAAGATTTTATACACTCTATTATTTGAGCTAGAAATCCAAATTTGCCTAACACTTGTGTTTAAAATCCAATATCTACTCTATCAAAGACATTAACCATACCAAGTTTAACGACTATTTTTTCTTTTTGGGTTTGGTACTTTAGTGTAGGGCTTCATAAATAATTATAATGTTGTCATATATTTGTTTCCCTGGAATAAAACCCCCTTGTTCTGGATCTATCAAATCATTAATCTTCCTTTTAATTTTATTTGCTATTATTTTAGTCATTATCTTATGAGAACAATTGCACAAAGATATAGGTCTGAATCTATCAAAAGTAATTGTATTTTTTTTGGAATTAAACCTAAGAAAATGGAGTTAATTATTCCATATAACTCACCTCTTATCCTTATCTCTTTTATCATTGTCAACAGGTCATATCCTATAATTTCATAAAACTACTGATAAAAATTATTGGTGAAGCCATATGGTCTTGGAGCTTTGTCCTTGGGCAATGAATGTATAACTTCTTCCAACTCTTCTTTGGTTACTACTGAAGAGAGATCTTCTCTGTCTCTATTTTTAACAAAGGAGGAATTTTTTTTATGAGATTAGCTTGAGCTTGCTGATTTACTATTGTCTTTGTGAGAAGGGCCAAGTAATGATCTCTTGCTAGTTCCTTTATGACTACTTGATCAAAAAAAAAATTTCATTTTTGTGAACTTCTCTAATCGTATTTTGTTGGTAGTGCTACATTATTTTTATATGAAATTAATTTGTGTCTTTGTCTCCTTTCTTGAGATAGATCATTCTTGATCGAAGTATTTGATGCACCTCTTCTTCTTTAAAAGCTTGATCTATTTCTTAGTTCAACCGGAGTCTTCTCTCTTCCTGTTGAGGGGTTGGAGGCTGATCACCTATATTCTACTCTGCTTCATCTATTGTAGCAATATGCTTGACCTATTTTAAATTTAGTCTTATTGAAAATCCAGTACCTAATGGCTTTCTAGAGATTGATTTTTTTTATTTTCCATACCTCTTGGGGACTATTTGCACAAACATGTTTCTAGATACTTTTTATTAAAGGTGTAAATTCCTCATGCTCCATCCATTTTCGATTGTATTTGAAAGAAGTCTTCCTTTTTCCAAGAGCAATATCACCCATATTAAAATAGATAGGGTTATGAACTGAGATAGAAATTTTAATTATACCACTTTATATAAGTGCATACCTAAATAGTATATCTTCTTGTATCAAGAATCTATCTAATCTTTTTCCAATGTATTTAACCCCAACTTTATTTTTCCATGTAAATTTTCTATTTTTGGGGATTATGTCTTGAAATTTTTGCTTAGTTATTATTTGCATAACCTGGTCTTTAGAAGGGTCTTTATCCCATTAGGCTAAACTCACATTCAAGTCCCCAATTATAAATAAATTTGGGAGTATTTCTTAATGAATCTAGTGCTAAAGACTTTTCCAAGCCTTTTGTTTTAGGACTGAGTTATCTAGTCCATAAAAATTGACTATGATCTATCCCTGTGGAGAGGAGAAAGAAGTTGCTATCCAATTTGAGTGTCTTGGTTTATTAATACATATCAAATCCTATGGATCCCATGCAAGGAGAAGGCCCCCTTAGGCACCTGATGAATCTATTGCTTATAGGTATGAGGATTTCCATATCTTTTCATATTCTATTATTGCTAATTGCTTTTTCAATTTAGTTTCTTGAATGCAAATAACCATTTGCTTATGTTGGGCTATTACTTAACTTAGGTAGGTTTTTTCAATGGACTACTAAATCCCTTCCATTCCATGATAGAAACTTCATTTATTAAGTGGATTCTTAGCCTTGGTAAAGTATTAAGGTTGTTTGTCCTTTCTTTTGAATATTTATATTTTCTTGTTCAATTCTTACCTTTTGATTATATTTTCTCCCTCTAGTAGAATATTTGGTGGCTATTGTACCTCTTGGAATCATTGTTGCTACTAACCGAGTCTTCTATTTATTCAATATCCTCTTCCTGAAGGTTCCTCTTTGGTAGCCTATGTTTCCTCCACTTCATATTTTGATTGAGAATCTGATGGATCTTCCCATTTTTTAGATGTCCCTAGATGCTCCTCTTCCTCATTTTGTGCTAACATAGAGATTATTATTTTATCTTTTTGGTTTCAGTTGAGGCCTCCTTATACTTCTAGATATTCTCTATTGTTTTCTTCTTACTATTTGGAATTATTGATCTTCCTCTTTTGTCTCTTGTTGTACCTTAATGGGATAATACCTTGAGAAATGACCATATTGATGATAGGTAATACATTTAAATGAAATGTGCTCATAATCAAGTGGTTGGGTATGGATTTAGTCTAAGACTTTGATACCTATACTTTTAGGAAGCCTTTTTTTTATATTGACTTGAACACACAACCTAGAACAAGTTGCATTATTGGCATTCGAAGGAGCCCAATATGCAAATGTGATAATAGAGTTACCTATCATCTAAAGAGTTATTTTATTCTATAAATGTAGGGATAAAAATAGTAGTCTTACCTAGATTGAGACTTCTTCTGGTTCTTCCACTTGTGGGTCAAAACTAACTAACTAGGGGGTCATGTAGAGAGGGCTTGATCCAAGGAACAAGGGACCTCATTGAAATATTACATCTCTTTCCTCTATGGAGGAGAAAATAAATATGAATTACCCTCTCCATGCCATCATGAATTCATAGCTAGATATTTTACATCCCCATGAATGGGTGATCCATCTTTGAATGGTTGTTGGGCTAGGCCAAATATCCACAAATTTGCAAGCAGGAGATATCTCAATTAGGGTGAGGATCAAACTCTAAATATAGTCTAGAGGAATATCCACAACTAGAGCACCATTAAAATTAGGAATAAAGGAGCTTTTGTTACTTGGTTGCGACTATTGTGGCCTTATTGCCTTCACAAATCTGGTTATATTTTCTAGTTTTGACTGGTCAAACAAAGGAGGTATTGAGAACAAGAAAATGAACCATGGTCAATGTTCTTGAGTATGGAGGAAATCATCATGGTGAAATCCCATAAGGAGGGTTTGGTGTAGGGGAGGGATATCCCCCACCACCGTTTCCATGATAGGGCTTTAGAGGTGACTAAATCCTAATTTGAGACAAAAGAGAAAACCCTCATCAAAATCTCAGAGATTTTATTTCTTGGATCACTTTCATATGTTAAATTAATAGATAGGCCATGAAAGAAAAAGAAAAATTAGAAGAAAACAAAAAATAAAGAAGCATAACATCTTAAGATAAATAATTGTAAAAAAACTACAAATAGTCACAATGCCTACTGGATCTAGGTATGCAAAGGATAATGCATCGGGTTGCATGAACCCTTATCCAAAAACTAGGTCCAAGCATCAACAATGGACAAAAAAAAAAAAAAATTGACACCGTTGCAACTCTTCCCCTTGCATGCTTCTTCAAAGTAATTTGTAACATCTTTAAGAACTTTTATTTTAAGGTGATATTGATAAAATATTAATGGTGCATTGTTATTTTGAATTGATAATTTTCAAATCCAGATTTTAAGAAGTTTGTGGTATATGTCAGTTGATTAGAATTAGCCAGATGGGTGAATAAATGTATTTAATACCAAAATGTATAGAGAAAAAATTTGCATTGCATTGTAGAATTTAAAATTTATCCATTGCTTAGTTACTTTGATCCAATATTTATTCCCAAACATATCTTACAAATGACATGGTGAATAGGTGCATGTGATTTTTTGAGTGTGAAAATTGTTGATCTCTTTTTCCATGTGCATTGGTTTGTGTGCCATATCAATAAATCATAACTAAAATATTCCCAAGGTGCATGAGAATCTATCTTAAGATACAACCTAGAACACTCTTTAGTCATGTGCAATTTTTTGGTAGCTATTTTAAAATTTTTGGTCTTGTTTGTTGGGATATGTGACTTGCTATATATTATGATAGATCATAGCTAGCCTATAGGTCTTGTTGAATCCTCTTGTTTTACCATTTTATGGTTTTAGGACTACTCAATAGAAAATCATGTCTAATCAGCTCTTGTTCACTTTCTAACCATTTTGTTATCTCCACCTAAGAATGTTCCACAAATTCTACCTCCATATCTATCCTTTTCTCTTCATATATTTTGATATAATAAGGCCAACATTTTTTAGTATGAATTTGAACCATTTTATGAGTGTAGGGGATAGTTATGTAAGCATGGTGTTCTGCCAGGTGCCCCCCTAATTATGCTAAAAGCTCTTTTGATAAACTCATCCTGAATAATGCTGGTAGGTCCATGACCATCATATTTTGAATAGTTGTAAGGTCTAATAGTCTATACAACAACATTGGTACCTTTCCTATGACACCCACTATCTAGACTTGCATTCCATTAAAATGTAGTATCCCAAAATCAATTTAATGTAATTTTATTTCATTAAAGCCATCTCCTTTTACTCACCCATTAAGAAATAATTTCTTGGATTGGGTAAGACTAAGAGATGATTAGACTTAGTCTTACCTAACCTTCTAAACGTACATATAAGTAAAAGGGTGGAGACTTAGTATTAACCATACCAAGAGATGATTGCTTGTGTGCTAATTTGAAATTTGAAAGGGAAACTCTATCAATTGTTGAGCCCTTAAAAGCTAATTCAACCAAATTCATATATATAGATATTAGTAGAGTGTCTTATATATTTTTTACTTCTTTTCACAATGCTACCTCCAAAATTATCCATTGGCTCGATTATCCTCTAAGCTAGTATTTGATAGTTTTCTATCATCTCCTTCCTCTATTTTATCATTAAATCCAGGTAGTATAATATTTGGTAAGCCTATTTTCTTTGGTAATGTAAGAATAATATTTTTAGACCGCATCATTTTACAAATAGTTCCAGCCTCTATTTTTTCGAGTGCTCTCCTTGGGAACATAGTACCTCTTCTAGTTCATATTATTCAACCTGTTCCTTTTTTTTCTCCATCCTTTGATTCATATTTTCCATATTTTTATCTCTTGAGCATATGCTAGTCAAGCAAGATGATCCAATATTACATCTAGATTGATTAGACACATTGTGAAGTTTCTTTCTATTGCAAAGAAATGATCTGAATCCATTGCAAGAGCTATAAAATCATTTAACCATTGAGATTCCATTGAGTGGAAGTGTGGTTGATAGTGTTGATAAGTACTACCCTTGTAATGACAATAAAATATTGAGCACTTAAGATTGACTAGACCAAAGTATTCTCTTTTTTCTTGATATTTGGTAATATGAACATATAATTTACTAACCTCACCAATGTGCATAACTTGTTCTTCTGAGGAAGATTCCTCCTATGGGTATACCTCATATATTGATTCAACATTTTTTTGGTCCACCATATTAAGTTCATTGGTCAAGTGTTGAATCACAACTCTTAGTTCTTACACTATCTAAGATTCTAAGGTGGTCATGGTAGGTGTCTTCTTTGTCGGAGAAGGATATGAGCAATAGGGTTTGGGTAACATATCCAACTATGAGATAGTCATGAAAAAAAATCCATGGGTTTGTATAATGAATTTTATGGGTATCTAGAATGGTGGTTCTTGGAAGGATTCCCAATGAGTTGAGCATATTTTCTTCCCTTATGGCTACCTAAAATACTCGTGGGAAAATTCTCTCATTAGACTATTGGATTAGAAGGCTTAGGTCTAGGCTTATAGCATGAAAGTAATAAATATAATCTTGGGCATGTGAAGGCCTTATTCCTTGGGAAATTATTTTCTAGGTTATTTTAGACCTAAAATTGAAATCAATGATACTAACCTAAGGAAGCCTTTACATAGAGAAAAATGGAATGAGCAGTAAGAAGGGGTCTCTTGGGTCATAATGCTCTAATATGAGGGGTTCAAAAAGGTCTACCTAGGTCCTCTTGCTATTATCTTCCAAATAATAGTACCATAACAACAACTTGCCTTGAAAGGATAGAGTAAAAAGTTTGACCATCACATATTCAAATGGACTATTATAAATGGTGGCCAAAGTAACAAATTCTTAATAGTGCTCATAAGAAATGTTTCCATTACCATCATAAGTGGGCATAGCCTTCAATGCAACTTGAGGAGTTTCATGCAGATTTGGAATATTAAGGGGTTTGACACTATTCCAAGCCAAAAAATCTATCAAACCATATCTTTAGTGGTAATAAATTAATATGTATGCAAGAACATTGATCCTTGTGACATTCTATGTGCTTTTATGGCTTTTGTTATTCTATTTTATAATTTTGAGCTCTTCTTCTACATTCTTAACTTATAGGGTTAAGACTATTAACCAAAATCTTGAGCCCTTCAAGTGCGGGTGAGAAAAATTGGTCCCATTAGGTGTGCCAAAAATTCTCAGTCCAAAATCTGCTTAGTTTATGAGATGCTCCCTAGAATTTGAAAAATATTGGATGATTGGGCATATCTTCTTAGTCAACCTTTGGAGAATTTCAATTCTTGTAATGCTATATAAACTAAAATCAGGGTTGAATACTAAATAAATAAATGAGAAGAGTGAAAGGGATTTGAATTTAAACTAGCTGGGATCTAGCAACAATAAGAAGCACACTGTATGAGAGTCTTGCACTCTCAATTCAATTCAAAGACCTAACATACTAGATACCATATTAAATTGTAGATAATTATATAGATTAAAACATACACAACTAAGCATTCCATATATTAAATAAATAGTAATTCAAATAGTTATCTAGTTTAGCAAAATAAACTTTAATAGAATTCACCATCCACTTAACATGAACAAAAATGCTTAATAATTTGACTCACATTCATACATGTCCTACAACATCTTCTGATAGATGTCAAAAAACACTTCAATATTATTGAAAGGCATACGATACATTCATCATACAACATATGCAAATTGTAAAAACCATAAAGCCAATCCTCATTTTGATTTACATTGAGCTATTTATAGAACTACATTACATTTTGTTAACTCTAATAATTATGGAAAATTTTTCTACAAGCTTGACATGGAAAAATGAGGAGAGTGGGCATCACTTTCTATATCAACCGAGCCTAACCACCTTGATTATGGTTTGTTGATGTGTTTGGTCCAAATTCCTCCTAAGAAGCTAACTTCTATGTGTTACCAATAGATCTTAGCATACTTTGATAGCTTACTTTTAACCACTACATTTTATTGTAAGGCTAGTTGTATAAGGCACTAACTCATTCTGACAACTTTGGTAAGGGTGGCTGGAAGACATACAAATTTGGTTGACTAGGATAGGTCTAGAAGCTTGTTTCTTAATGCCAAATCTTGGGAGCGTTACCGAGCCTTTTACTATTTGGTTCAACTTCTTCTTCATGCTATATTCTATGCCTTAGACTGATTTTGAGTCCAACTCTGTATCTTAATGTTAGACTTTACCAACTTTCTTGATGACATCAACTTCTTTAGAAGTTTGACCACCTTTTTATACTTGACTAAATTTTGAATTTGGTGAGGTGTAACCTTGGATACTAGATGTTAAAATTTTCATCTCCTTGGGGTGATGTTAGTGCCTCCAAAATTTTGAACACATTTTGGCGTGATATCCACACTTAGACAAATTTTGGGTATGATAGCGTGTCAGACATCGAATAATATTTTCTCTATGATGACATCAGCAACCTCAAAATTTTAACCCACTTATTATGTTGGGCACTCTGCCTTCATAAAATTTTAAATCCAACCATGTGATGAATGTTGGATGCCAAAATTTTACTACCTTTGTGCCTACTTCAACTATTATAAATATCTATCACACTGGGTCTCATACCTTGGACAAAATTTTAATCTAGTGCTACTGCAAAGTGCTAGATTATCTTGCCTTAACCCACTTTTGGGTCTGGCTGGAAACTATTGGGTATAAAGCTACCCTGTAGTTCCATGACTTGACTTCCACTACTTCTTTGTGGCTAATTTTATAAGAACTTACTCTGATCTTCAATTTGTGCATAGATTATTCTTCTGGTCTAGTTGCTATGTTTTTGCATTAGAAAATTTTGATAAAACTTAAGCAAAATCATAATTCGACTTGGTTTGCAAGGACTTATGAATATAGGTGATCATATTGATCCATAATTACCATGGTTAGATTTTGGTAAATTTGAGAGGAAATCCATGGAGACAAATTCCCAAGGCTTGTATGTCATTAGAAATAGCATATACAATCCCTACTTGTTTGTTGGTTTGGAAATAGTGTAGGGGTACATGACTTGATGTACCTCTTGATATATTTCCTTATTTTTAGCCAATAGTACTTTTGAAGTACTACCAAGGTTTTCCCAACCCCAAAGTGATCTACTACTTTTTTGAAGCGTGCTTTCCAAATCATCTTTGAGTTCTCACTAGATGATACACAAATATGTCCCATGTGGTGAAGGAGGTTATCTTACATATAAAAATTAGAACCATTCTTACCTAGAAAAAGAGTTTTGTATGCATTTGCAAAATTAGAATCTACTTCATACAATATGGACCAGTTGGAAGTATCATACCCATAGGAATCAAGAATGATGTTGAGTTCTACAATTGGAGGTTGACTTAAACAATTTGTTGTTGAATTGGAAATCATTTTCTTAAGCTTGATGATCAAATAAAATTGCTATAGATATGTGGTCCACTTATGGTGTCTTTCATTCCTTAGCTTACTTCACATCTAAATGAACTCCAAAGGTCTATGATTTATGTGGATAATTATTTCCTTTCCAAAGATATGGTGCTTCTATTGTTTACATGCTTGGAAAATAGTATGGAGATCTTTTTTGTATATGAGAACAACTCCCATTGCATACTGTCATGAAATAATCATTATCTCAAAATATTGATGCAAATCAGGTAGAGAAGTGTAGGAGCTGAACACAATTGGTCCTTCAACCTCTGAAATACTCTCTATTGCGTATCTTCCCAATGGAAATTGGATTTGACACCTCATTTGGTCACTTAGTGTAGTGACCAAGCAATGTGTGATAACACCACTATAAATATTCAATAAAAATTATCAAGACCCAAAAAGCTATGAAGCTATGTTAGAGTCTTTGGGGTAGGCCAATATATAATTACTTGAGTCTTCTAAGGATCAACATGGACTCCCTCTTTGTCAAAAATATGCCCAAGGTACTAAATATTCATCATACCAAATTATAACTTATCCAAATCAGCATAGATATTACGTCTTTAAATAATTTGAAGTACCTATAAAACATGTTGTAAATGTTTTTCCCATGTCTTACTATAGATAGTAATTTCATCTAAGTAGACAACCACAAATGATCCGACATTATCCTCATAAATATGGCAGGTGCATTGGTCAATCCAAAAGGTATAAATAGACACTCAAATAAATCCTTCTTTGATTTGAATGTAGTCTTCCATACATCAGTGGGCTCTATGTAAATTTGATGATAGCTAGATTTTAGATCAATTTTGGTGAATAACTTTGCACCATGGAGTTAGTCCAAAAAATATTGTATCTAAGGGAGTGGATAGCAATTCTTCATAGTTATTTTATTCAAAGCTCTATAGTCAATATAGAGTCTCCACATTCCATGATCCAATACAATTTGACTACCATATGGTGAAGCACTTGGTGTGGCATACCCCTTTTGAATCAATTCTTAGATCTACCTTCTGATTTCATCATTTTTAAGGAATGACCTATGATAAATAGGCACATTAGGAAAAAGAGAATTGGGAACTAAATCAAGGAATGCTTTACCTCATAATGAAGTGGAATTCCAGTTGGTGACTTGAAAAAGCCATCATATTCTACCACAATCTAGTCCATGTACTTCTATTATGTAGAGCTTGCAATTTATATAGAGATGACCCTTCTACTATATGGCTTGACCATTAATAGAGTGAATTATATTTTCTTAGCTAGCATCTTTATGCATAACATTATATAAGGAATCAAATTTAGGAGGATATACCTCTGGGATCCTAAAGCATTTAGCTTTGATAGTGATGATGACAATTTAGGGTCTATAGTGATGGTTGGCCCAAAATCATATCATAAACATAAACATATATCATATTGTATAAAACTTCATATTTGAAGGGCTTGATGACATAATAAATGAGACTTTATTGAGTGACGTGAATGTATCTTCCTTGTTTTAACAATCCAACATCATATGGTTGTGGGTGTGGTGTGACAAGCAAATTCAAATTATTCACCGTTTGAGCAAAAATTGGATTCTTTTGAGTCTTACTATCAACAATGAAATGTAATGACTTACACTTGATCCAAATTTAAGAGTGAAATAAATATTTCTCCTCTTGGAATCCTCTAGTGTAGCATGTATGGTGGCAATAGTCACATTTGGTTCAACTTTCATGACTTGCTTCCCTCTACCCTCAACTTTTAGATGTGGAGGTAGTAATGTAGTGGATGTAGAGTTGTGACTCAACAAAAAATGTCTATATTGCTTGACACTCCTTTAGATTTTTATTGATCTTGTAATAATCACACCATTTTCCACTCTTGTCATTCAAGGGATTCTTTTATTGGGAGTATTTTTTTTTCTTCTAAATTTTATTTTGGGGCTAACCCCCTTTATCATGATTCTTTGGAGAGTCACTCTTGCCTTTATTTGGTTGATATATAATGTTGTGATTTTTATTATCTTATCATCTTCTATAGTTTTTTTTGTGCTTTTGCTCCAATTTCATATCAATATTATATGCCTCTACCAATGTATTAAATTTTAATAGGTCCATGTCCTTTCGAATATACCATTGTAGCCCATTGTAGTACTTAGGAATTTGATGCCTTTCAATATCTTGAATGCCTAGCTTTATTGCCATGGTGGAAAGAATAAATATAATATTGAAAAAATTGGTCTTTACCTTAACACAATTGTTACCATTGCATGTATTGCTCTTCATAGGCTCCTATAGGATAATATTCTTCCTTGATGACCTCCATGAAATTAACCCATGTAAACCCTACTTCATCTTTATTATATTTTGTAACCCAATTACAATATGCTTCTGAACAATTTTGAATAGATAATTAAGCTTGATAATGAAGCTTTCAATAGTGCAAAAATGATTCTCTTACCATGCACAAATTTATTTATAGATAAATATGAAGATAACTGATCAAACCAGTTTTCTAGGGCATCAACATTAATTTTAACTTCAAAAGTAGAAATATAAAAATTCACCTATACCTTAAAAGGTGTGGGATAATTGAATGGTTCTAGGGAAATGAGAAGCTATGTAAAGGAAGTTTTAGAACTTAAAATAAAGAGTCATTGAATAATTTGAGCAATTAAATCCATCACATTCCTCTATTTCATGAAGGCTTTGTTCAACATCTCCTTGAAAGGATTGACTGTCTCAATATTTATCACTCTAATTCTAACTTGAGATTGTTTGGAATGAAAATGTTGGTAAATGGATGGATCCCATGTCTGATATCCAAAAAATTGATATCTTGAGCTTATTTTTATGGACATATACTCAAAAGATACACTGCTTTGATACCATCGATCCAAAACTCAAAATTTTTACTGATTTAAAATTCAAAGTTTGAGTTAAGGAATATCATGAAAGAGTGCAATTAAAAAATAATAGAGTATACAAAATTTTAACACATACACACACACATAAGCAAAATAATAGAATGATTTTATTGCTCAAAGGAATAGAGTACAATGCAATCAATCTTGGGGAAGAAATATGAGGCTATAACATTGCATCTATTACTCATGCCTTTTATAGTCAAGGGTGCATCTATGTTCATACAATAATTGATATATGAGAAATCCATCGTATTGCATATGGAACGTCACCCATATAGAAATGTTGTGGTTCACCTTCTGTGAGTTAGAAGGTCACCATATGGAAATGTGGTGATTTACCTTCCATGAATTACATAGTACATACTAAATGAAAATTATATACATATGACTTATCCTTTCACATTGTATTCTACTAATTTGTCAACATAGTTAGAGATGCATTTTAGCTATAAAAATATAAAAATAGAAAATTACTATTTTTAGTAAGTATTTTGTTTTACATCTTTTAGGGCATTTGGAGCTTTCTTGACAAAGTTGCTTGTGAAATTTGTTCTCTCCAATATTTCTAAAACTTCTTGAAGGGATAAAAATAGAGTCCAAAGCATGAATTTATGCCCATAATAATGTGATTAATATAAAAAATATCTTTCTAGGCATTACTGAGCATAAAGCCATGCTACATAAAGATCACATGCCTAGTTCATTCGCACTCCCTTGAAAAGTAATGGTCCCAACTGCATAAAATTTTGAAATTAGGTGTAGAAACTATTTCTTTATCTAATTATCTCCATAATATATCCATAGTAATGTGATTCTTCACATACTTGACTATTTCTCTCCATATGCCAAGTCTCATGACTCTTGGCTTATCGTCTTGCCACTTGCATACTAGATGGACACTTGACTCTAAGATACTTGCACACATGACTCTTACACTTCTATATGCACTCCTAATCTAAGAAACTTGTGCACATCCTTACATTACATATTTGTACTCTTACATACAACAAACGTGTGCACATTCTCTCCATCTACACTTGCACTCCAACTTACATGACACTTGTGCATTTCCTGAACATTGACACATAAAAGAAAAAATATAAATCACACGCCTAAACTATAGACTCAACCCTAAAATATTACATATTTACAATTGTGCCATGAAGGTACCATGGGAGTACATTACATGTATTAAATAATGTAATATTCTTCAACAACCCCCTTGTATTACATTATTTGGTTATTGAAAACTTTAGCCTTCAATATTGGTCTTCGTCTTTGTCTTCAATATTCATGTGACCCTACACTGTTCATGAACCTCTAGTTGAGATTTACCTCCAGTCTACCTCTTTCATGTCTTTATATGAATATTTAGTATATAATTCTTCTTTGGCTTTGGATATAGTTTTTTTGTTAGTCCTCCTTGTGTGATTTCCTCTTCTCTTTTTCATCTTTTGCTATGATGTTCTTGATGACGTACCTTCTAAATATTGATTTTGTAAACCATAACAATAATGTAAATTTAATTTCAATGATTCCTCATTGAAGCTAACATAAGCTTCATTCAAATTGTATGTGCCATATTTATTTTCTTGTCCTTTTTTTTGAAATATCTCAAAGGTAAGTAATGACAAATATATCATTAAGCATTATTTTGATGAAAGTATAATGGTGTTTTGTGAATTCCACCATGTTCTAAAAAGTTTTTCATGAAGATAACTTATAAGTGTTGTAAACTTTTCATATTTTGCATCTTTGAGAAATAATGATAGTTTTTCTTTTAGACCATTTGTCATTTGTTTCTTTCCATAAAAATTATCTATTAAGTTTTGAGAATAAAACTTAAGTTTGTTCACCATTTCTTCACTATCTTCATTGAATGCATGTCAAATAATTTTTTCTATAGTAAGAATAAATTCAATGATTTATTTTCTTTGAAGTAGTAAACCTTATATCTCCCAAGTCAAAAAATAACTCAAATATAAATTTTGCAAATTCTAAAAAATTTCTAATCCTTTGGTGTAGACAACCTTTTAACTCCCTAATATTAAATTTGTAAAATTTCAAAAACTTAAAAAATCTAAAAACTTCCAATTTCCAAAATCCCTAAGTTTTTAAAGTTTTCAAATTTTCAAAAAACTTTAAAAACTTTTAAATCTTCATAAATTAAAAAACTTAATAATATTTACTCCTTATAGCTCCTATGCTTTCTAATCTTTAAATATTTCAAATATTAAAGCACTTAAATAAATAAGGCTCTTAATATTCCTTACCATACTTTAGCACTTTAATATTTAAATACAAAATCATATTCTAATTATTCCCTCCAAAATTGGATGCTAAAAATATAACATTCTTATGTTACCTAGAATCAATGATAATTTTATTGATGATTTGTTGCATCCTTCATATTTTGTTGCAGCAACACATGAACATTGGAAAATGCTCCAAACCCTAATGATTTTCTTCTTTGAATATTTTCCTTGCTTCTACTCATTGGAGGTTGAACTGCTTGTAGATATTGGGTTGCTCATTTTGTTACATTTCAACGTTCTGGTGCTTGAGTAGCCTCTCCTTATGAGGTCGGTCCACCTTCAATATTTGAATTACCTTGAGTAAGTGACTGATTCACCTTGGTGCAAGCACATCCAAAGTGGGTGAATGGTTCATCCTATGCTATTTTATCCTATGTAGATGACTAGTTTGGCTTATGTTATTTTATCTTGAGTAGGCGACTAGTTTTCCCTATGCTAGTTTGTATTAGGTAGGTGATTGGTTCAACCTTATGTTGATTTTTCCTAGGTAGGTGATTGGTTCATCATGATTCTTATTTATCTCAATTAGGTGACTAATTCACCTTTACACTGGTTCATCCTCATGTTGCTTTGACTTAATTTGGTGACTAGTTTGCCTAGGTATTGTTGTTTCTTTGTGACTATCCAACCACTTGTGCTAGAACATACCATTTTCTTAAAATATGTGATTTCTATTATGTGCTTCTTCTTGCTTTGAATGTATCTTAGGCTCTATTTTACCTTTTTAAGGCTATTTGGTCGTTATCCTTCTTTAAGACCACTCTAGCTTTATCCTTCTATAAGGTTGCTTGGGTTTTATCCCTCTACAAGGTCACTTTGGCTTTATCTTTCTACTTGAAATCATTCTTCTACAATGCTAATTAGGCTTTATCTTTCTACAATACCACTTTGTATTGATTCTTCTACTTCTATGTGGATGATGTCTCCACACTATTGCTATAGACGTCACTCAAGTGCTTCTTGTCTTTTTTTTTTGTATTGTACTTAGAAGTTGAAATTCTTCTCTATCTTCTGTAGGAAGCTTCTAAAACTTCTATAAATTAATATTTGTTGCTCCTATTTCAATATAAAATATTCAATGTCTTGGATCACACTTGTTAGGATACTATCCTAACATTAATTAATAATAATAATAATACATGTTATCCTATGGTTATATTAATAAATAATATAATAATTAATTATATTAATTATTATATTATTATAAGATTAGGGTTAGGGTTAGGAAGCATGGTGAATCTTCACTCATAACCCTAAAGGGGTATAAGACACTATGTGATTCTATCATTTAATATATCCATGAAATATTATATAAAACATTTATTAAAACATTGAAGGGACTTCTCGACAATCCAAAAGCGATTCTTTTAGTTTTAGGTTATTATTTATTTATTTATCAATTTCTGTGCTAGGAACCCTAGGTTCCTAGCATCTGGTATCAGGGCCTTATGGATCCAACCATATTGGTCAAGGAAATGAAAAATGACATTGCAAAAATTAGAAGAATGATTGAACAAAAACAAAAAAACAAATGGAATGTTCTGATTGTATTAAACAATATTTAATGGAAATGCAAGAGGAGACCCTAGCCATGGAATCTCAAGTAGAGGAGGATCCCATAGACATGGAATCCCAGGTGGAGGAAGAGCCCATAACTAGGGAATCCCGGAGGGTACCCATTGCACTCCCCAAGAACGAAAAAAATCCAAACCCTAAAAATATCTCCAATATTGTTTGCAATATCTCCAATGTTGTTTGCAATGTTCTTTTTAATGCGAGAGGAAGAAACAAAAGTTTCTAAAAATTACAATGCATATCAAAGTGGAAGCCAACCTAGTATCACCCATGCAAACAAAATAGAGGCTCAAGGTGCTCAGTATCATAAAGTTATTTCCATTGCACTATCATCCACTAAAGCTCCTTATTTCTCTCCTTCACCTGGTGCTACTAAAACTATTTCTCAAAATTTAGGAGGTCCAATCCTCATGAAGGACATCATTCCCAGCGAGGTTACATTTGAGTATTCTCATAGCTCCAAATTAGTTGCAGGTGAATTTTAGATTGCAAAAGAAAAAGAAACAAAATCTAAGGAATGTAGCCCTGCCCGTCTGCCTCCATGGCCACCTCTGCCATTTCCCATTTCCTATGCAGTGTCAATGATCCTTATTTGTGGAATTGTCTAGCTACAGTTGAATTCGTATTTAAAAATTATAAAGTACCATTACCATCCTTTCTATTTGATTGAAATGGTCGCTCGGTTTGGTGGTAATTCAAACAATTGGGCACATAAAGTGAAGGACTTGTCAAAAAATTTTGAATCTACATGTGAGGACCAACGCCATGCACTGTCATTCATTCTTAGTGACATTCAGTATGAATCCTTTCATCATCAATTTTTGGTTTTGAAAAATATGGACAGTATAAAACAATGGTTCACATCTTTAATTTGGTTCACAAAAACTAGAACAAATCACAGATAATGGACATAATATAAAGCTTTGTGAGCATCCATATCAAATTCAATGCCATATTTTAGAGTTTTTTTGGGTAGATTTTCATCAGTAACTCAAGCTTACTCTTCTTCAGAAGGGAAATCGAGCCTGAGATATAACAAAACATATGTGTTTAAAAATGTGAGGAACCACAAGCTTTATGGGAATCACATCATCGAAGCCATGTTCAAAGCCTAAGCCCACCGTGACCATCCAAACCAGGAGACCAGTGATGATGAACGATCTCTCCACTTCAAAGATGAAATCTAGTAGCAACTCGGTCCAAAAATTGTAGGCCAACTGCATACCACACCAACCACACTGCCAAGCTAGATGACTGCTCAAATGTAAAATAAGAAATTAAAAACAAAAATACATTTGGCTTCCCTTAAATTCTAAGTGCCATGAAAAATTTCTTCCTTACAAGCTCTCACACTCCTGTGTTGCGAACGAATGTCAAACACAGTAGTCGGTTCTAAAACACATCGATTAAGTTATGGGTGATAATATCTATTGTGTGCATACTCTGCCAGACATGGAGAAAAAACGAGGGATTTGTCTATTCAAAATATTTTTTTTCTCTATTCATAGATTTCATCCTAGGGATGTCTTTTTGCAGCATCTCGTGATCATTGAAAATTTTGAACGAGTTTGAGAAGAAAAGATTAATGGAGGTTCCAATAGAGCATTAGTTCAATGATAACATATAATTGATGGGATACACTAAAGTTGAATCAGAATGACAACAAATTATCTAAAAACTAAACAAGATGAATATATCATAGCCTACGTGCAGAAAAGGTCGCCCTTTTTCGTTGTGGTGAACATTAGTTATTACCGGTGTTCATCAATAATATTTACGATGGACTCTTATATCACTGGCGGTTAAAATCAGTAAAGTTAAAAGAGAAGCTTTATAACTGTTGTCTCTTCTTATAAGGTTAAAATGGAAGATTTTTGTATACAATTTAGAAGGAAAATTAGGTATCTATATCATATTTTGTCTACATTCAGAAAAAAAAAAAAACTAAAGTGAAAAATGTTCCATTTTGTTTGGATACGATATGAACTTCAAAATAAGATGATATAAAGACTACTGAGTAGTGACTACTAATGGAAATGATGATTTTTGATAGATGGGTCTGTTTTCATTTCATTGAAAGTGTACATAGTTTGCAGGTATTATGTGTACAACTTACCGACATGTAAGCTTACAAGCATCAAGCCACATTGAAGAAATTCATAGGCACATGGCACTCAAGTTGGTAACAAACACCTGGTAGATGGCCACACTTAACGAATTCAGAGAGCCATTTTATTTCATCAAACATACTATGGAGGAAAATATCACAATCAAATTCACCAAATATAATGATCACAACTTAGAAGAAAGACCATCTCCATAGAAGATTGCACATCATGTTTGTCCTATGCACTAAACAATATAGAGCACTGTTATTCTAAAAAATATCGGGAATTCTTAGATCACATGGTATAAAAAAAAAAAAAAAGGTATTTCTTTAGAAATTGTTATCGAAACGAGAAAAGAAGAATATGGACCATAAATAATACAAGATAGCATTATTCATATACTACCGGGAGTGGCAATACAAAGAGGTTCTTTATCTCTAACAAACAAGTTCTAAACCTTAGGAGAAATAAGGCATTTGCCTCGTTAAGGATTTTCAAAGGTTTAATTAACCAACTATTTAGAGAAATAAGTTGTGAATAGACGAGAAGTGGCCGATGTTAATGTGCATTATAGTGTGACAATTGAGTTTTTTTTAAAGACAAACTTAACTACAAGAAGCCTGTGATATTGAGATTGGCAAACTTTGTAGAAGCATATTTCCAAATTTTTCTAGCTTTGAGGACAAAGCTCTTCAAAGAGGGATGGCATGTTAGGATACTATCCTAACATTAATTAATAATAATAATAATAATAATAATACATGTTATCCTATGGTTATATTAATAAATAATATAATAATTAATTATATTAATTATTATATTATTATAAGATTAGGGTTAGGGTTAGGAAGCATGGTGACTCTTCACTCATAACCCTAAAGGGGTATAAGACACTATGTGATTCTATCATTTAATATATCCATGAAATATTATACAAAACATTTATTAAAACATTGAAGGGACTTCCCAACAATCCAAAAGCGATTATTTTAGTTTTAGGTTATTATTTATTTATTTATCAATTTATGTGCTAGGAACCCTAGGTTCCTACCACACACCTAATAAATCAATATGATTGTCCTCCTTACTAGAGAACCCAATATCAATGTTAGGCTGGCATTGTAAATCCCTAAAGGATCAACTATCTCTTGAGTTGATTCTACCTCTATATTCAAACTACAATCCTTAATCTGCAACCTTCAAAATTTAAATATTCAATATCCAAATTTTCTCTTAGTTGGTTTCCAATATCAAATGTTCAACTTCTCTTCTGAGTTGGCCCTTTTCTTCAATATAGTCGAGTCTTAGTCTTCATCGGTTTTTCTTCAACCAAGTGGAAAGACCCTAGCATTTTCTACTCAATGAGACCTTTAAAATTAGAGTTCATGTCTACACTTCCTTCAAAGTGGATGGACTCTAAATTAACTTAATCAAAAGTGAACAAAGTTAATTAACAATGGCGACTCAATAAAATCTATCAAAATGGATAGATTCTAGTGGTATCTATGACACCACTATTGGATTTTTAAGCCTTACTACCATAATATATCATAGGTACTAAATATAAAATAGCCATAATATTAAAGGTCATATTAATCATATAACAAGTAGAATAATATATAAGCAAATCAATAACTATATCAAGGCTTATATAGTAAAGAAATAAATGTTCGGTTATAAAATCAAATATGAATGTAAATGGCATGAATAATTCATGAACTATGCATGAAGAAAATTACAATACTAATTTCTCAAAATACATATACAAGCTTTATTACTTCTCTTCCTCTTACAAACAAATAATATATATGAATCATATTACCCTCTCATGGAGCATTATCTCCATAATATAGCCATAGTAATGTGGCTCTTCACATTCTTGACTATTGCTCTTCATATGCCAAGTCTTATGACTCTTGGCTTATCATATTTCCACTTGCATAATAGATGGAAACTTGCCTCTAAGACACATGCACACATGACTCTTACACTTCTACATACACTCCTAATATAATACACCTGTGCACATCATCATATTACACATTTGTACTCTTACATACAAGACACTTGTGCACATTTTATCATTCTACACTTGCACTCTGACTTACATGATACTTGTGCATTTCCTACACATTGACAATTACATAAAAGAGAAAATATAAATCACACACCTAAAATATAGACTAAACCCTAAACTATTACATATTTACTATTGTACCATGAAGGTACCATGAGGGTACATTAGCATGTACTAAATAATGTAATATTCCTCAATAGATAGGGCCTAAGCAGTTCAACATTGTATATTGGATGCAAACCAAGATAAATATGGAAGATTGAATTCAAAGATATTTTCTTCCACCTTCTTGGTGATGTTGTATGGCCCATAACTAAGAGGTATGATATTCCTATAAGGTCCTACAAGTCTCTCTTTTTGAATACATAACCATACCTTATCTCCAACCTTGACTTTATATGCAACCAAATGCTAGTCATGGCATTGTTAGTATCTGTGATTTGTCTTTTCCAATAGCTCATGAACTTGTTGTTGCATGTGTTGAATCTATTCCATAAACTGTGTATTTTCTAATTTTTTTATCCATGAGGTGAGTACTTTATGAGTGGGCACTAAGGGTTGGAATCTAAAACAAACATGAAATGGGTTGTGTTTGGTAGAGCTATACACAACTCGATTGTACCATGCTAATTTTAGAGGAGATCTCATCCCATGTGCATATTTGCTTGGAATTATACATTCAAAGAAGATGTACAACCATTTGATTCATAAATTTTTTCTAGCCATCAGTATGAGGGTGTAAGGCTATGGATGTGGTTAACTTGTGTCCATTATGCTCCATAAAGTGGACCAAAAATACTCAAAAATGTATAGTTTCTATCAAATACAATGGAATTGGGAAACAAAAAGGTAAGCCACACATTACTTAAAAAATATTAGTAGTGTACTTAGATTAAATATGTTTCTTACAAGGAGTCATGATAGAAATTTTTGAAAAATGATCAACTACTAGAAAAACACAATCATTACCATGCTTATATATGGGTAAACTTGAGATGGATTCCATAGAGATATTCCCAAGGCTTGGGTTGTATTGGAATTTTTTTTTACAATTCATACTTCCTATTGGTTGGTTTGACAAAATGTAGGGGGTACATGACTTCATGTACCTCTCAATATTATTCCTCATATTTGGCCAATATAAGTATTTTTTGAAGTACAGGGAATACTTTTTTGCACCATAAAGTGACCTGCTACTTTACTAAAGTATGTTTGCCAAATCATGTTTGAGTGCTCACTAAATAGTACACAAATATATCATATGTGGTAGAGGAGGTTATCTTGCAAATAAAATTTGAAAACATGTTTACCGACACAAAGACATTAATATGTACTTGTAAAATCAAAATATACTTTATACAAGATGGACCACTTAGAAGTATCATGCCCACAAGTATCAAGAATGGTAGTTAGTGCTATGATTGGAGGTCAATTGAAATAATTTGTTTCTAAATTGACACTCCATTTTCTTATGCTTGATGATCAAATGAAATTGTTGTAGATTTGTGGTCCACTTTTGATGTATTGTATTCCTTATATTATTGTACATTTTAATGAACTCCAAAGGTCTATGATCTATGTGGATGATGGTTTCCTTGCCCAAGATGTAGTTCTTCCACTATTTACATGCTTGGACAATGGCATACAACTCTTTTTATTTGTAGGGCATTTTTGAATTGTTTCATTGAACTTTTTAATGTGATAGGCAATTGGATTCTCATTTTATATGAGAATAGCTCTCAATAGATACTTTGATGTATCAATTATTACCTCAAAATATTGATGTAGATTAGGTAGGGAAAGTGTTGAAGTTGAACAGAGATTGGTTCTTCAATGCCTCAATTACCCTCTGTTGTGTATCTTCCCATGGAACTTGGATTCAACACCTCCTTTGGTCACGTGATGTAGTGGACAAGAAATGTGTAAGAACTCCAATATAAATATTTGATAATAATTTGAAAGACCCAATTTTTTTTGAAGCTCTGCTAGAGTCTTTAGGGTAGACCAATCTCTAATTACCTCAATATTATTAGGATCAACCTAGACTCCCTTTTTATCAACAATACACCCAAGGTATTGAATCTTCTTTTTTCCATATGAGCATTTATCTAAAATAAAATATAGCTTATGTCTTTAGAGAATCTTATGTACCTATCAAACATGTATATGTTCACCCATATCTTACTTGACATGAGAATGTCCTCTATGTAAACAACTATAAACGAGCTAATAGAGGGACATAGGATGTCATCCATAATATTAATGAATGTGGTGGGTGCATTGGTAAGTCCAAAAGGTATAACTAGCCACTCAAATAAACCCTTCTTAGATTTTAATATAGTTTTCCACATGTTAATAGGCTCTATGGGTATTTTATGATAGCCAAATTTGAGATTAATTTTGGTTAAGAACTTTGCACCATAGAGCTAGTCTATAAAATCACCTATCCAAGGGAGTCAATAACGATTCTTCATAGTGTTTTTATGTAAATATCTAAAGTCAATATAGAGTCCATATTCTATATTTATTTGGAGCCAAGACAATTGGACTACCATATAGTGAAGCACTTGTTCTAATGTGCCCATGTTGAATCAATTGTTGGATCTACATTCTAATTTCATCATTTTCAAGGATGTCCATGAAAAATAGGTACATTAGATAAAGGGGAATTAAGAACTAAACCAATGGAATACTTTACCTAATAATTAAGTGGAACCCCAATTGGTGATTTGAAAAAATCATCATAGTTTACCTCAATCAGGTTCATCTACTTCTGGTATGTAAGGCATGCAATTAGTGTAGTGATGGCTCTCCTAATTTTATCTTGATCATTAGTAGAATATTTTTTAATTTATTTTGGCTATCATATTTATGCATAGTTTAGATCTTATTAAGAAAATACATATAGGATGAGATACCTCTAGGATCATAAAGCACTAAACTCTAATAGTGATGATGAAACTTTGAGACCTAGACTCATATACACCATGGCTTTTGCCACATAAAAGGTTGGACCAAAATCACATTATAATAATCCAAGGGTATAAAATCACATAAAAATTGATCTTTGAAAGGCTTGATGGCATAAGAGAGGATAAATTATTGAGTGACATGGATGTCTTTTCCCAACTATAACCCTCCAACATTATATGGTTGTGGATGCAGTGTCACATGTAAATTCAAATCTTCACCATTTGAACATAAATTAGATTCTTTTAACTCCAACTATCAACAATGAAATGTAATGGCTTACACTTGACCCACATTTATAAGTAAAATATGCATTCCTCCTTTTATGACTCCTCTAGTAAGTGTGGTGGCAATGATCACATTTGGTTAAACTTTCATAATTCACTTCCCTCTATCCTCAGATAATGGATGTGGGGTAGTGGTATAGTGGATGTAGACTGTTGTGACTTAGAAAATAATGACTAGATTGCTTGACACTCTTCCCTCAAATGGTTGTTTCTCTTCTGATAGTCACACCATTTTTCACTCTTGGCCTTCAAGGGATTCTTTTCTTGAGAGTTTTATTGTTTCCAATTGGGTTGACCTCGTTATCATGATTCTTTGGAGAGTCACTTCTGCCTTTATTTGGATGGTATTGGGTGTTTTAATTTTTATTATTTTATCATTTTCTATTTTTATTTTTGTGCTTTTCCAATTTCATAACAAGTTAATATGCCTCTACGAAGTTTTGGGATTCTTTTCCAATGTATTAATATCGAAGAGGTCTATGTCCTCTCAAATGTTCCATTATATACCACTCTGATACTTGAGGACTTGATACCTTCTAATATCTTGAATGCCTAGATTTGCTTCCACTGAGTGGAAATCATCAATATAATCTTGAACAAGTTGGTCTTTACCTTGATGCAATTATTAAGATCACATGCATTAGTCTTCATAAGCTCCCATAGGATAATATTCTTCATTGATGGCCTCCGAAAAATTATCCCATGTGTATGCTACTTCATGTTAATTATTTCTTGTAACCCTATTACAATATGCTTCCCACCAATTTCAAATAGGTAACAAAGATCTCAAGAGTGCAAAAGTTATTTTTCACCGTGGGTGAATTTATTTACAAAGAAATATAAAAATAACTGATCCAACCAATTTTCTAGGGCATCAACATTAATTTTTCCTTCAAAATTATAAAAATTCACTTATACCTTAAATGGTGTGGGATCATTGAATAGTGTTAGGGAAGTGAGAGGCTATGCAGAGGAGGCTGCAAAACTTGTAGAATTATATCATTGAGTAATTTGAGCAAATTGGTCCATCATCTCATTCCTTTGTTTTACGAGGTCTTTGTTCAACTATCCTTGAAAGGATTGACTATTTCAATGTTGTCCATTCTACTTATTCCCTAAGATTGTTTGGAATGACAAGGAAGGTAATCAGAGGGATATCACATCTAATACCTAATTTTTTTATATTCTAATATTGTATTTATAGGCATACACTAAAAATATAGATTTTTTTTATACCATTGATTTGAATCTTAATTTTTTATTTATTATGGTTGAATAAGGGGTTTTGAAATACCCTCAAACATTTTATAAGAGAGAAAAATATTTTACATTAAGATTAGATTTGCAACCTAACAAAATATACATCTATGCAAACCAAAATAACAATGAACCAAAATAGCTTAAAACATTCTAAGTCACAGCCACTCAAAAAATTATATTATGACTACAAAAAACACCAACAATAGAAGCACCACCTCATAATTGAGTAACAAAACACCTCCTACAAGAAGGAAGGAAAATAAGCATGCAAAAGGCATATGTTAACCATATATGTTTGGTTCAATTAGCCACCCATTTTACACCTTTGCACACTCCAAACATTATCTAGCATTTACACTACAAGATGCTTCACCCTCCACTGTACTTAACACTCCACACATAGGAATGAATAAATAAGATTGTGGTTTTCCATATCATATATTAATACTTTAGCTATGATTTTCCTTCCACTACATCCAATATCACATGCTCTTACATCCTATCATGTAGTTTAGAGATTGCTTCCATGATGCTAAGGTGGATTTCTACATGCATGGTGATCTAATTGGCTTCCTCTTGAGGCCTATGGGTGTACCATAGATTGAATTTGAGGCCTAATAACATGTAGATTATAGGAAAAAATATACCCAATCCAAACATTAACATGTTTCTTCCCTCGTATGCTGAGAACTAATTTGAAATGGCAATGCATTTCACTTGTGTTTTGTGTCCCTAATATGTTATTACATCTCCCTATACACCCTTTCATCCCCTCTTGGATCACTCATTCATATTTGTCTAGGAATTTGGATACATACCCCAAAATACCATCTCTAGGTTTATTCCAAACTTTTTTTTTCTTCATCTATAATATTTATGAGATGTTGGGGAAAATCCCTATCCCAAACATTGAGTCCCTCTTGTTGGACTCCCAATTTATTTTGTAAAATATGTCCCTCTATTATCTTCTTTATAGATGTGAATAAAATTCACCTTTTCTAAGACTCTGATCTTCTATCTAGCCCCTTCTATCAAATCAAAAATGCTCTAGCTTACCTCTAAATTCCCTTAAATGGTTTTAATTATATTTAAATAATCATCTTATAATATCAAGTTCTTGACTTGTAACTATGATAACAATTTGATACCCATAAATAGAGCTCTAGCCTCCATAAAATGACTATATTGATCCCTTAGGGCCTCTTCATAAGCTAGTACTATATCACCTCTTTCATCCCTGGTAGTCCCATCAAAATTCAGATTAAGCTAATTTACCAAGGAGGTTTCCACTTAATCTATGCTCTTAGGATACTCGAGGGAGGATTGACAATTGTAGAAATAGGTTCTAGATCCCAATTTGCCACTATGGAGATTTCATTTTTTGGTTCCTACACTCCCTTCTAGTTTACAATCTTGGAGTTCTCCAAGGTTAAAGATATTGTTTTGTTAGCCGTAGAGAGACTGTCTTATTTCTTGTCTTTAAAAATATGATTATTGTGTTCTTTCCATAATCCCCATAGGGTATGAGGTAGACTAAATTTCCACAAAGTTTTAAGTCTCTTGCTTTTGAAGGGGGCTTCCCACTGAAGGTAAATATTTGGTAGGCATTTAGGGAGAACCCAAGACACTTGAAATTTATTTAAGATTCTCATTAGCACCTCCTGCAAAAAAAGGCACTCTAAAAAAGGTGGTTAACATATTCCTCCACGTTCTCATAGAGAATACACATTTTAGGGAATTGAAAGCATATTTTTATAATATTATCCATCATTAGAATTCTATTTTGGAAAAATAACCAATAGAAAAAAACTATTTTTGGTGTCAAATCCTTGATACATACTTTAGAAATTAACACCCAACCTTGACCTTCTCCTTCTAGCACATAATAATGTGACTTGACTATGTATATTCCTTGCTTTTCATTCTTCCATAGCATAGTTTCTTGAGTGTTCTGGTTGTTCAAAAAATATATCTATATCATTCTATTTAGCTTCTTGATTGTTTGATATTTTCTTAGATCTAGTCCCTCAACTCTGATTTGTCTCCACAATTTCGTTTCATTCTCCATTACCATATAATTTTGAACCATGGGTCCAAACTTCTATGAAACATCCTGCTCGAGAGCACCAAAATTTTGGGTCCTATTTTGACTAATCTAAAACTCAATAATTTGAGTTAAGAAGGTTCATGAAAGAGTGTGATTTAAAAATAACAAATTATAACAAATCAAAACACAAATATATATAAGCAAAAATAACACATTGAATTTATTGTTCAAAAAATAGAGTACAATTCAAACAATCTCTAGGAAAAAATGTGAAGTTATAACATTGCATCCATTACTCATTCCTTTTATAGTTAGGGGTGTATCTCTCTTTATACAATAATTGGTGTATTAGTAATCCACTATATTAAAAATGGAAGGTCACTGATATTGAAATGTGGTGGTTCACATTTCATGATTTATAAGGTCATCCTTACGAAAATGTGGTGATGCATATTCCATGAGTTACATAGCGTATATTAAATGAAAATTGCATATATGTGACCTATCATTTTGTGTTTTGTCTTCTATTCTTGTGTCAACATAGCTAGAGATGCATTTTGGCTATAAAAATCTAAAAATAGCAAATTATAACTTTTAGTAAATATTTTATTTTGTATTTATTGAGGGCTTTCAAATTATTTTTTCTAAAAGCATATCATCAAATACATCTATGATAGAATTTTCTATAGAAATTATTGTTCTCACTCTAATATTTTCAATACTTCTTGAATGGATCAAAATGTAGTCCTGATCACAAAGTTATGCCCCTAACAATGCTGTTAGGATAAAAAATAGATTTTTGGGCATTTTCTATCATAAATCCATGCTACAAAAATGTCACATGCCTAGATCATTTAATTTTATTTGAAAATCGATGATCTCCATTGCATCCACTTTTGACATTAGGTGTAGAATTTTTTTCTTTATCTAATTTTTTATGAGTGATTTCCCTTGGTGATCAAGTTGTCCTCCCTTGAACACTCTATACATCAAGTGGAATTCCTTCTAGTGGTCCTAGTTTATGGGTAATGTAGAACTAAAAATTCTACCTGGTTTTACATTATTTAGTGGTGCTTAAATAGTATAAAATACAACTGAATATAGTTCTTCCAAATCTGACAAAATTGGAAGAATACAAAAGAAGTTGAAACTAATAGCTAACTAGCTAACAACCAATCCTACGTGATGTTTCACATGGTTACAATAATGCATAATAATATGCCTTTGATGTCCTCATCATTCCTCCCCACTATATAAGCATTGGACTCCAATGCTTTTACAAGAAAGTGGATGAGAACTTAGGAGTGTCGGGTACAACCAAAAATGCACTTTGAGATACAAAGAGAAAAATACCAAAGATGAGCTAGAATAGGTCTTCAAAAAATGCAAAAATATGGATTCCATTGGTTCACACTTAAAAAGAGCTTTTTGATGACTATAAACACACCTATGCTTGCAAACGGTTGGATGGTCCATCAAATTGGCATAAACTTTTTTGAAATTATAATAATATTAATTAATTAATTTAATTGTTAATTAACTAATTTGATTTTAATTAATTAATTTAATAAATTTAAAAATGTTCCCTCCATGGTTGCCCCCTAAGGGGCCTGGAAAATCATCTGGTGCTTTAATAATAAATAAATTTGAAGGCTGAAGGAACGTGGAAGGCTGGAGGCTGAAGGAGTGTAGAAGGATAAAGGTTGAAGAAGTATGGAAGGTTGGAGGTTGAAGGAGCATGGAAGTTTGGAGGCTAAAGGAGTGTGGAAGGTTGGAGGCTAAAGAAGCATGGAAGGTTGAATAATGAGTTGATATTTAGAGTGTCAAGGCTAAAGAAGTGTGGAAGGTTGGGTTGGCTAAAGGAGCATGGAAGGTTGGGTTGGCTGAAGGAGCTACAATGAAAGGTTGGGATGTTGGGTGGAAGGCTAAGATGGTTGAAGGAACATGGAAGACTAATAAGGTTGAAGGACCATGGAAGGTTGAGCCAGTTAAAGGAGCTAGAATGGAAGGCTAGGCTATTGAGTGTAAGGTTGGGAAATTTGAAGGAGCGTGGAAGGTTGCTTACAATGAGAAAAATAAAATTACAAAGTGCAAAGGATTAGGGTTTTTCCTAAAAAATATCTCATCTTTTAGGAGCCATATCTTCATGAAGAGTTATCTAATTTAGCTTATTCTTGGACTAAATTGTGTAGAAATTGAATAACTTTAAAACGAGTGATCATATGCAAAAATATAAGCAATATTGATGGAGATATGACCCTATGAAGTCAACCATTCAGAACAAGAGTAGTGATGATTTTTTAGTTACTGAAAAATAAAATTGCAAAGTGTGAAGGATTAGGGTTTTTTCTTGAAAAATATCTCATCTTTTAGGAACCATATATTCATGAAGAGTTATCTGATTCAGTTGATTCTTGGACCAACTCATGCAAAATTTGAATAGCTTTAAACTGAGCAGTTATATGCAAAAATCTAAGTAATATTAAGGAGATACGACCTTATGAAGTCAACCATTCGAATGAAGAACATAAGCTTATACTAAGAGGGGGGTGAATAGTATAATATCACTTTTTACTTTTCTTTCCCAATAAATATTATGCAATGTATAGATAGAATATAAAAAAAATAATCAAAGCAATGCACAAATCACCACACACAATAGAGACACCAATTTAACGTGGTTCACCCAATGTGGACTACTCCATAGAGAAACTCTTTCACTAAAATTTTCTCAACAAATCTCTTGGGAAACCTTTCTCTATTACAATGTTTATGGACCTTTGTCAAAAGGAGACACCAATCCCCTAATCAGGTTTATGGATCTCTATCCACAAGATAACTCTTTTATCCTTTACTCTAGTTGGTGATATTCTAGAAGAACTGATGCCTCCACTACATTGGCTAATGGATCTCTATCCATTGAATACTCTTGTACTCACTCAGAAAACCTATCCTCACTACCCTAGCTAATGGATCTCTATCCACTAGAGACTATCATCATCTATACTTTATCACCTCCAAAGCTTGCTCTCATCTTAGTATTAAATCTGCACTAAACATAGTCCTTTGGTCTAGCACAAATCTGCTCAATCTCCATCTCTGGTCTGACACAAACCTGTCCTCAAATCTGCACCAAAATCTATCCTCAAATTTGCACTAAACATAGTCCTTAAATCTAGCACAAATCTATCCTCAAGCCTTAACACAAAGCATGAATTAATCTCAAATCAACTCTGCTAGATCTACCCCACACCTTAACTCAAGTTTTGAACAAATCAGTCAACCAACTTTTCTCACAAGTCTTCTCAAATACTTACCTCAAATATACCTTGTAAGCTTTCAAAAAAGCTCACACTAATATGTACACAAGTCCTCTCTAGAACTTGTCCAATTTGCTCAATAATCTCTATCCTCAAATCTATATTGTAAGCTTCCACAAAAGCTCACACCAATCTATCCACAAGTCTTCTCTAAGACTTGCCTTAAATCTGCTCAACAAGTCCTCACTAGAAATTTTCCAATCTCACAGAAACATATAGAGAATTGTTAGAGACTCAATATGCTTCTTACTCATAATAATGCTCAATCGCTTTAAATATTTCTTTTTATCACAAAAACATATAAATAATTGTCAGACACTCAATATGTTTCATGCTCACAAATACTGAACCTCTTTCTCAAATTAATTCATAATATGGAACAATTTGTTTCACAGAATTAGAACTATCATTTCAACACTTTCACTTGACTAGGATCAACCAAATCTACTCAACCAATCACTCAATAAAACAATCCTTGCTCACAAACCCTAGTACAAGCATATGAACACTCAATTGTTTCCAATCAATGCTGATCAATCAATCTCACATAACAATGATACTCATGTTATTTCACAAACCCTAGTTCAAGATAGTTCACAAATTCACATAACAATGATACCCATGTTATTTCACAAACCCTAGTTCAATATAGTTGACAACTTCACATTAACAATGATACTCATGTTCTTTGCATAAACCCTAATTCAAGCATATAAAAGCTTTACTCAATATTTCTAACAATGCTTATCAAACAAGGTTTCTAGAATCAAACTCAACAATGATTATCAAACAACTCTTTTTACTCCAAATTAGCAATCACAACATCCAACAATCACTCACTAGGAATATGTGCCCATACCTTTTTGTTTGATGAAGAAGTGCCCTTAAAAACCTATCTTAAACACAATTTTATTCTTTGCCAATTTCAATGGTTAGATCACAAAATATCACACTAACACTTTTTCAAAATATTTCTCAATTACAAAAATAATCAAACTCAAATACACCTTATTACTCCTTTAAAATTAGCAATAATCAAAGCATACATAAAAATAATTACTTAATTACTCTTTATAATATCCAATTTTTAATTAACAACCTCCAAAAATTCACACCCTCAAAAATAACACTGCCTATCCTTTTATCTCCCTCAAATACTCAATAATCAGATTTTAAAATAAACTTTATAACCCTCCAAAATATTTATTTTCATTCAACCTTAGAAAATCCAAAATACCTGATGCAACCTTAATAACACAATAGCGCATACCTTTTATTTCAAGCAAAAGGCCTCGACGGGTTTCAAACGTGAGACCACTCCCAGTCGAGTGCCTTATCAAGATGTTAGCCCACCACTTGGGCTACGCACCTCCACACGAAGGGGAAGATTCAAGCCTTCCTCTTATCCCATTTTGATTGGTGTGATGTAAAATAAAACATGCTCTTCTCCTTGCAAAATGAACTCGGTTGGTTTTGAACCCTGCTCTCCTAGCCTGCCATAAGTCTTAGCACCACCCACTATTTTTAATTGCATTGCATAGTGCTTTGCAAAGACAAATGAGCCCTTCTCCTATTTGTCTTATCCTCTGCCACCAAAAGCTTTTAAAATGTGAAAACCTTACACTCTTTTGTGCACGAATTTTGGAGCTTTGATTTCATCGATAAATGCATGGGAGTTTTGACTAAGGTTTTTGCCCTCTTTTATACATGAAGGCCAATGCCTTAGAGACGTCGATGCCTTATTCAAATTTTGAATTTGAATAAATAAATAATCTTTATAACCCAACCTTAGGGTTATTTTAATTAACATAAATTAATTTTATAATTAAATTATAATTAATCTATAATTAACTTAATAACTTTAGAAGTTAATTAAATTAATTTATAATTAATTTAAATCTCCCCTTTTAATATTATAATATTATTTTGCTTGGGCCTCTTCATTGCTCTTTGAAACTCATATGACCACCTAGAATTAGATTTTTCTTTTGCACTGATTGTGGAACTGCTTATTTTTACATTGCTCACTGAAACTGACTTATGACATCAATGACGACTCACTCTTGACATCAATGACAACTCAACTACTCAAAATATATAACAATATCCCCATTTTTCATTGATGGTAACCCAGTTATATTTTCAATTTTCTTAACCTTTTTCTATTCTACTCCCCTTGGGAAACTGCTCCCCCTAACTCAATGCTCTCCCTTTAAATCAAATCTCTCACCCTTACTCAAATATCTCCCCCTTTGACATCAATGGCAAAGGGTCACATTTGGGGCTTAGGGCTAAGAATGAGTCTCTCAGCTTAGCCTCTCCCCCACCTCCTCTTAAGGTGGTTAATTTTGGGGTGGGAATATTTCTAATCCCAACATGCACTGATATTTACCTTTGTCCACTTTCCTTCTCATCTGATCCTTCTGATTCCTCTGACTATTTTAGTTCATGCTTGTCTCTGGAATTTTTGCTCTACATCACTTTGTTGTATGTCCATCATTATTGCACTTGTAACACTTAATATTGTTATTCCCTGGAGGTGCAAATATCTTGGGATTTTTTTGGTGAAGTCATATCTATTCCTATAATGAACTGTGCAATTCATTACCATGTGACCAAATTGATTACATGAGTAGCAATACCCATGAAAAAGCTACCTCTTTTTGAAGTTCCCATATTCCTGTATTTCATGTATCCTGCACTGTGAAGCCTTGTACCCAAATCTGTGATATGAGAAACATCATCCATTGAAATTTCCTTGCCTTGACCTCATTGGTCTCTTAGTATCTTTTACTCTATGTTGGTTCTTGTTCCATCTATTTCTCCTTTGTGCATTGTTCCTTTCCTTATTGAACTTTCTATTGTCCAACTCATCCTTGAAAGTCTCATCTTACACTATCTTATTCTAAAGTTTCTTCTTCTTCAAAACTTGAGGTTGACTCATCTTCTTGTCTCTTTTGTACCTCTTCTTGTTTCTTTTGTACCTATTCAAAACCAAGATCTATTTTATTTTTTGACCTTCTTTGTACCTTGATCATATTATCTATGATCTTTGAGCTCTTTCCAAACCTGTGTAACCTGTCCTTAGACTCTTTTATTTCTTCCCTTAGTAGATCCACTTCATGTTCTAACATTTTATATTCTAAGACATTTGATTCTAACTTATCCTTGAACTTATTTGTCTTAGCCATTGACATATTTAGATCCTCTATAAGCTTTTTTTTCTCTTCATCACATTTTTGAAACTGAAGCTTAAGTCGGGAGTTTTGCTTTCTTACCTTATTTAATGTGTTAAGAGCATAAATAAGCTCTCCCTAAAGATCAACTTCTCCTTTCTCTGATTCTTCCTCTATTTGTTTACCCTTGAAAACATCTTCATTATTTTTTGACTTGTCTTCTATAGGATCACCTCCTTCTTCTTCTAGTGCCATTAGAGTATTCTCTTCTAGCCTTTCAAGTGTATATTCATATTCATCATCACTGAAACTGAAACCACTCTTTGTACAACTATCTTCAAGATGTTCAAAGTTACCACATCTTAAACATTTGAGAATTATTGGTGACCTTTTCTTAACTTCTTCTTTTTCTTTGTTTTTTTAGAAATAGAGCTTCATCTTTATCATTATCTAAGAAACTATTATCATTGTCACTTGAGAACTTACTTGCTTCGTCTGCATAGTAACTCCTCTTCTATCTTTGAAAGAACTTATTTCCTTGTTTGTCTTGTCCATCCTTGCCTTTCTTTTGGTACCTGTATTTTTTGACTCCTTGTTCTTATGATCCTATTTTTCTTCATCATTGTTATTTCTAGATTCTTGGAAATCAGTTACATAGTGACCATTATTTACACAATTGAAGCATCTAACAAATTTCACGTCTTTAAATCTTCTTGGATCCTTATTCCTTCTGCCATAATTTGCTTCTTCATCACTAGATGATGCATTGCTTGAATATGACTTCTTACCCTTTGTCTTCTTAGTAGCTTTGAAGGATACTTCCTTCTAGAGATTAGGTTCCTCTTTTTTTCTCATCTCAAAAGTTGTAAGAATACCAAGTAATTCATCTCTTGTCAAAAGATCATCACATTTTGATTCCTCTATAGCTGAAATATTTTCACTAAACCTTTTTTGGAGAGATCTTGAGATCTTAAGATCTTATCAAAAACATCAAATTCTTGAACCTCAAGTCCAAGTTAATGGATGGCGTTAACAACCTCGTCTACACAAATTAGATAAACACTAAATTTTTCCTCATCATTCATTCTTAATTCTTCAAATTATCCTTTGATATTTTGTATCTTTACCTTTTTGAGACTTTTATCTCCTTCATATATGCTTTGCAACTTATCCCAAATTCCTTTTGTTGATTTATAATGCATAACCTTTATGAACTTTGTTCTATGCAAACCTTTCACAATTGCATTCATTTCTCTTGAATTTTAATGATGTAGAAGTTTACCATCTTTATTTGTAGGTGGAGTAGCTGGTGGTGTGTATCCATTTTCAACTGCTTCTCATATTTCATTTCCTAGTGTCAATAGGTGAATCTCATTCTCATACTCCAAAATACATAATCACTTCTATCAAATACTGATGTTGAATTATCTAAGGATCCACTCTTATAATCCATTGTGTTCTTGTAAGCTTTTTTTTCAAGCTATTAAACTCTTCCTAAGGAACCCACTCTGATACTAATTGAAGAATACAAGCTTATACTGAGAGGGGAGGTGAATAGTATAAGACCACTTTTTACTTTTCTTTTCCAATAAATATTATGCAATGTATAGATAGCAATATCAACAATAGTAATCAAAGTAATGCACAAATAAACACACACAATAGAGACACTAATTTAATGTGGTTCACCTAATGTGGGCTACTCCACGGAGAAAATATTTCACTAAAATTTTCTCAATAAATCTCTTGGGAAACCTTTCCTTATTACAATGTTTATGGACCTCTATACAAAGGAGACACAAATCCCCTAATCAATTTTGTGGATCTCTATCTACAGGATAACTCTTTTCTCCTTTGCTTTGGCTAGTGATCTTCTAGAAGAACTATTGCCTCCACTACAGTGGCTAATGGATCTCTATCCACTTAAGACTCATGTCCTCACTGCATTAGCTAATGGATATCTATCCATTGGATATTGTCATACTCTATACTCTATCACCTCCAAAGCTTACTCTCAACTCTATCTCAAATCTACACTAAACACAGTCCTTTGGTCTAGCACAAAGCTGCACTAAACATAGTCCTTTGGTCTAGCAAAAATCTGCTCAATATCTATCTTTGGTTTGACACAAACCTATCCTCAAATCTGTACCAAACTCTATCCTTAAATCTGCACTAAACACAATCCTTTGATCTAGCATAAATTTCTCCTCAATATCTATCCTTAAGCCTTAACACAAAGCTTGAATTAATCTCAAATCAACTCTGCTAGATCTGCCCCAAACCTTAACTCAAGGTTTGAAAAAATCAATAAACCAACTCTTCTCACAAGTCTCCTCAAAGACTTACCTCAAATTTGCCTTGTAAGCTTCCAAAAAATCTCACACTAACATATCCATAAGTCCTCTCTAGAACTTGTCCAATCTGCTCAATAATCTCTATCCTCAAATTTTTATTGTAAGCTTCCACAAGAGCTCACACCAATTTATCCATAAGTCTTCTCTAAGACTTACCTCAAATATGCTCAACAAGTCCTCACTAGAACTTGTCCGATCTCACAAAAACATATAGAGAATTTTTAGATACTCAATATGCTTCTTACTTATAATAATGCTCAATAACTTTCAATCTCTCTTTTTATCACATAAACATATAGAGAATTGTTAACGACTGAATATGTTTCACATTCACAAACACTCAACCTCTTTCTCAAATTAATTCAAAATATGGAATAATTTGTTTCATAGAACTAGAACTATCATTTCAACACTTCCACTTGACTAGGATCAATCAACTCTACTCAAACAATCACTCAATGAAACAATCCTTGCTCACAAACCCTATTCCAAGCATATGAACACTCAATTATTTCCAATCAATGTTGATCAATCAATCTCACATAACAATGATACTCATGTTCTTTCACAAACCCTAGTTCAAGATAGTTGACAACTTCACATAACAATGATACTCATGTTCTTTGCACAAAGCCTAATTCAAGCATGTAAAAGCTTTACTCAATATTTCTAACAATGCTTATCAAACAAGGTTTCTAGAATCAAACTCAACAATGCTTATCACACTAACACTTTTCCAAAATATTTCTCAATTACAAAAATAATCAAACTCAAATACACCTTACTCCTTTGAAATTAGAAATCATCAAAATATACATAAAAATAATTACTCAATTACTCCTTATAATCTCCAATCTTTAATTAACAGCCTCCAAAAATTCACACCCTCAAAAATAATACTGCCTATCCTTTTATCTCCCTCAAATACTCAATAATCAGATTTAAAAATAAAATTTATAACCCTCCAAAATATTTATTTTTATTCAACCTTAGTAAATTTGAAATACCTCATGCAAACTTGACAACACAATAGTGCATACATTTTATTTCAAGCAAAAGGTCTCGATGGGTTTCAAACTTGAGACCACTCCCAGTCGAGTGCCTTATCGAGGTGCTAGCCCACCACATGGGCTACGAGCCTCCAAATGAAGGGGAAGACTCAAGCCTTCCTATTATCTCCTTTCTATCGGCGTGACAAAACAAAATGTGCTCTTCTCCTTGCAAAATGAACTCGACAGGTTTCAAACCCTGCTCTCCTAGCCTGCCATAAGTCTTAGCACCACCTATTGTTTCCAACTATGCTGCACAGTGTTTTGCAAACATAAAGGAGCCTTTCTCCTATTTGTCTTATCCTATGCCACCAAAATATTTTAAAACGTGAAAACCTTACACTCTTTTGCGCACAAATTTTGGAGCTTTGATTTCATCGATAAATGCATGGGAGTTTTAACTAAGGTTTTTGCCCTCTTTTATACATGAAGTCCAATGCCTTAGAGACATCGATGCCTTATTCAAATTTTGAATTCGAATAAATAAATAATCTTTATAACCCAACCTTAGGGTTATTTTAATTAACATAAATTAATTTTATAATTAAATTATAATTAATCTATAATTAACTTAATAACTTTAGAAGTTAATTAAATTAATTAATTTATAATGAAATTATTTAAATTAATTTATAATTAATTTAAATCTCCCCTTTTAATATTATAATAAAATATTATAATATTATTTTGCTTGGGCCTCTTCATTGCTCTTTGAAACTCATCTGACCACCTAGAATCATATTTTCCTTTTGCACTAATTGTGGAACTACTTCTTCTTGCACTGCTCACTGAAACTGACTTATGACATCAATGACGACTCACTCTTGATGTCAATGACAACTCAAATACTCAAAATGTCCAACATCGAAACAAGGGCAATGATGATTTTTCAAGTCATAAAAAAAGATTGCAAATATTTTCCAACTAGGATTCAAACGATGGGAAGAGCAATGAAGGGCTATGACTTTAGTGAGGAAGGAAACTAGAAATTCAGATTTGGTAAAGTGTACTATGATAGTGCGATGTTTTGGAAATATTACTCTACTAAGATGCAAGGCATAGATAGTAGAGGTGAAGTTTTGGCATTGTGAATTTTGTTATAGGAAAATGTTAAGAAAGATACTAAATTCTAAAGTAATTGTATTCATACAAAAATTTGAAAAGATCTATAAAATGAAATCAAGAATTCAAATATTTTATGTAACATGATGTAGGTTTCTAGCTATAGCATCTCAATTGAGATGAGTGAAGTGTATCTATTTGTAAAATCTCAAGCTCTAAATAAGAGAGATGTAATTTTCAAGGATGGGGAACCTGAGTACAACCTCTTACTATCTAGCAAAAAAAAAATACCCCATGCACGATCAAATTTTACCGCATGGGTCCTACATGGTGCGAGGTACATGCAAGCGTGCCACACTCTATATGGGGGAATGTGCTAGAATGACCTAACTACATGGGGTACACACAACTAGCTAGCCTTGTGGAGCGCACATAGCCAGCATGGACTGACCAGCTATACACAGGGTACACCCAGGCAACTAGCCCCGTGTAGCGCACACAACTAGTGCATGCATTGGCTAGTTGTGCCTTGGGGTATGCCCAGGAATCCAAACATGAATGGGCACGTGTGCATGAAGCATCCATGTACACACAGCCAATGTGTACCTTTAGTGTGCAATACCTCTTGCTAATTGTGCCCACAGTGCATGGCACACACAACACGTGGAGGCCCGCACTAGGTGTGGTCTTCCCATGTGAGGGAAAAATAGTGCATGGATGCCCATGTTGGTCATGGCCTCCCACATGAGGAAAATAATTGAGGGTTTTAGAAGTGCTACAAAATGTTTTTTTCATTACCCCTTCTTTTTTTTTAATACAACAAAGAGAAATTGACAACATGAACCAATATTCAATGCATGCAATGGAGGAAAAGGCTTGGAACCCACAAGCATTTAAGGTAGTAGTGGTGTCCAAGGATGTGGTCAACCTATGATGCAAATCAATTGCAAATCTCCGAACAAACTAGAGGGCCTAGCAATAAAAATAGGAACTAAAATAGATCCAACAACATAAACAGATCCACCATATACAACAAAAATAAAAAGGGTGAAATCTTCTTCTGGATTTTCATCAATATTTGCTTTAGGAGGAAGTAAATCCTCAATTTTTCTTGATCTAGACTCTTCTTTTTCTAGATATATGATATACAAGCTTTCATTTGTAATTTCTTCAAGAAAATTTATTGCTTCAAAAACAACAAAGGGGTCTTCTTCAGAGAGACCTTCAAATTTGCATTAACAGTATGGTCCAAAGGAAGGATGACAGGATCCATGCCAATAGATCCTGGTTTGATTCCAAGTACTGCTTCAAATTTTTCTTTTGCAACAATTTCTTCCATAGGAATTTTTTTTGCAGCAATTTCAGCAATTTCCTTTGCAACAATTGGAATTTCTACAACAATTTCTTTCATAGGAATAATTTGTTCTTCTATAGAAATTTTTTCTTTTGTAGCAATGTCTTATGAAGTAGTAATTTCCTCTTAAAGGAATAATTTCTTCTTTTGCAAATTCTTTTGTTGGTATTTCTTCTACCAATTGGGAAATTTGAATTTGTTAGACATTAGCAACAATCATTGTGAGTCGTTGCTCTAAATTTTTAAAGAAATTTTTATCGAGTAGACAACAGGGTGCCCTACCTAGACATGAGTAGAATCTACTACTCTGATACCACTAATGTAAAACTAAAAATTCTACCTGGTTTTGCATTTTTTAGTGTTGCTTATTTAGCATAAAATACAACTAAATATAGTTCTTCCAAATTTGATGAAATTGGAAGAATACAAAAGAAGTCAAAACTAATATCCAACTAGCTAAAAACCAATACTATTTGATATTTTATGTGGTTACAATAATACATAATAATATATGCCTTTGATGTCCTCATCAATGCGTCACCAATCTAATCCTCCTCTTATAGTGCTAAGATGTCTGGATAAGGTTCTTCAATGTCCAACTATTATGCTACTATGAAAGTGTCCAATAGAGGTGGATGATAGGGCCTAAGAAGTTTAATATTGAATATTGGATGTAAACCAAGATAAGATGGAAGATTTTATTAAAAGGTATTTTCTCCTACCTTATTGGTGATGTTGTATGGTCCATAGTAAAGAGGTCTGATTTTTATATGGAGTCAAGTCTCTCTTTTTGAATACATAACCATGCCTTATCTCCAACCTTGAATTCATGTGGGACTTAATGTTGGTCATGGCATTTTTTATTTTTATGACTTATCTTTACCAAGAGGTCATGGGTATGTTGTTGGATTTTTTGAGTCTATTCCATAAATTATGCTACCTTTTCTACTTATTTTTATCCATTAGGTGAGTATTGCATTGGTTGCATAGGAAGAGCTACATTAGTGGGTGCCAAGTGTTGGAACCCAAAATAGATATAAATTGGGCTATGTTTGGTAGAGCTAGGCATAGCTCAATTGTATCTATGCTAAATGTAGGGAAGGCTCTCACCCTATGTGCATGGATTGATAATATTATACACTTGAAGATATACAATCACTTGATTCACAAATTTTTTCTCACCATAAATATGAGGATTGAAGGTTGTGGACATCGTCAACTTGATTTCCATCATGCTCCATACGTTGGATAAAAAAATAATAAAAAATATGTTATCCCTATAAAATACAATGAACTTTGGCAAACCAAATTTGAGCCCCACATGTCTAAAATAGAGATTTATAGTGTCCTTAGTTAAAATGGATTTCTTACAAGGAATCATGATAGCCATTTTTTTAAAATAGTCAACTACTACAAAAACATAATTATTACCATGCTTATATGTGGGCAATCATTAGACAAAATCCATGGAGATAAATTCACAAGGCTTGAATGACACTAGCAATAGTGTATACAATCTTTGTTTCTTGTTGGTTGGTTTGGTAATAGCATAGGGGGTACATGACTTAATGTATCTCTTGATATTTTTTCTCATCCTTTGGCCATGAAAAGTACTTTTGAAGTACTATCGACATCTTTTATAGCCCAAAGTGACTTGCTAATTTGTTGAAGTATTTTTTCTAAATAATCTTTGAGTGTTCACTATTTGGTACACAAATATGTCCCTTGTAACAGAGGAGATTAACTTGCAAATAAAAATAAGAAATATGCTTACCCAAATGAAGAGCTCAGTATGCATTTACAAAATTAAAATCTACTTAATACAAGGTAGACCAATTGTAAGTATTATACCCATATAAATAAAAATTGGTGGTGAGCACTATGATTGGAGGTTAGATTAAAAAATCTACTATTTAATTGACATTCACTTTCTTATACTTGATGATCAAATGAAATTGATATATTTATGTTTCCCACTTTTGATGTCTTTCATTAGCTTACTCTATGTCTAAATGAACTCTAGAGGTCTATAATCTATGTTGATGATGGTTTCCTTGCCAAATATGTAGTGCTTCCATTGTTTACATGCTTGGACAATGGCTATTAAAATATTGTTTGGGCTAAGACCAAAAGTATGAAGTGGTTATGAGTATTATTAGTATAGCCTATGATTATGTGATTATGTATGCCTATGAGCATTCATCATTTATGCAAGCCTACGATAATGTTCATATAAGCCTATAGGCCCCTTTCATATTTCACCCCTATTGGTATTGGTTAATCTACCTTTATGGATAATGTTGCTTAAAAGGGTAATTTATTATTATTATATTATAAATTTAACCTCAATATTACAAATAGATACACTTCTCATATCAATTGAGATGCTATAGCTATTAACCTACATAATTTTACAAAAATATTTGAATTCTTGATTTTCATTTTCTAGATATTTTCAAATTTTTGTATGAATACAAATATTCCAAAATTTAGCATCCTTCTTGAAATTTTTCTCTAGAAGCCTTCACAATATCAAAAATTCACCTCTACTATCTATGCATTGCATCTTAGTAGAGTAATATTTATAAAACATCGCATTATCATAGTCCACTTTACCAACTCTGGATTGCTAGTTTCCTTCCCAAAACACAAGTGCAACCACAAAAATTAAATAGTTTATATGAAAATACATTATTGTTATAAAATAAAGTAGGTATTACCAATGGAAAACATTAAAGTAAATACTAATCATTATTTGATTCAGGCACTCAATATTTTCTTGTCAGCTTTAGCTAAACTTACTACTTCCTTTGACCATCGAAAAGAGAAATTAATATCACAATCCTCAATTAAAACTCCTATATTGGCTAGACTATCTACACATTTGTTTCCTTCCCTTAATGTATGTGTAAACCTTATTTCTTCGAAATCTTTAGCAAGATATTGAATTTCCACAATTATATTCTCTTGTATGTTCCATGGATATTTTCCTTTCCTCAAAATTACATTTATTACTATGAGATAATCACCTTCCATCCATACTTTATTCCATTTCATTTATTTACATATTTTTAACCCTTCTAAAGCTTTATTATTTGTCTTAAATCCATTATTGAAAATGTAATGAGATAAACTCTCTCCTCTATTATTTCTAATTATTTCTCCTCTTGTTGCTGGTCTTATATTTCCTTTATATGCTCCATCAAAGTTAAATTTAGCCAACTCTACATTTGTTTGTTTCCACTTTATATTCTTTATCTTCTTTTTGTTTCTCTTGTACCCAACATCATAATTTCATTTAATGACTTGAATCCATATATCAAGGCTCCCTGCTTCTAGATTAGGGATTGGGTGAATTGATAGGGTTGGTTTAGACTCCTCTATGTCTAAACATATCTTTCTTTTCATTACCTCTAAATTGCTTTCATTTCCTTTAAATATTATTCTATTCCTTTCTAGCCATACAATTCAAAGTATTGTGGCTTTTTATATATCCCATATTATCTATAAAGCCTCACTTTTATAAGTTCTCTACCATTGTTATTCATAACCATGCATTTACCAAACATATTAAGAATTCTTTACCATAGTTTCCAAAATATTGAGAAATGTCCCAAGAGATGGTCTATACTCTCCTTTTTACAAACAACACATTGAGAGGGGCCATGAAAACCCATTTTTGTAAGGTTATCCCAGGATAAAATTCTTCTATGAACTACTATCCAAATAAACATTTTGACTTTAGGAATGCTTGTGCTATCCCAAATATCTCTCCATATTCTGGTGATATTACTATTTTCTGGTGATTTACATTATATCCACTTCTTGTTGTGTATTCTCCTGAGTTATTCAACTCCCAAATCAATTTATCCTTGGTTCCCCTCAAAATAAACACAATTGTAATATTTCTACTCAATTGTTTCCTAGCATCAATATCTCGTATACTTGTAAAAAACATTCTTTCCATTTGTATCTTCCTTCCTTATCCTTGTACAAAATATTTGAAACCCTATCACCATATTTGTTTTGAAGAAATCTCATCTAAGGTTTCAATATTGGATTTAAATTGAGTGGTTTTTTTAATTACACCAAGTATCCATCCAAATAGAATTTTTTTCTCCAGTTCCCACCACCCATATTAAACCTTTAATCATTAGATCAATTAAACCATTCCAAATATTAGAACCATTTGATAGAGAGAATGTAGTAAATATTAAACCTAGGTTAATGGGGTGAACATACTTAGAAGAATTATTTCCCATTGTCTTTGACTCTCTTTGTACAATATCCGGATTACTTTTCCCCTAAGAGCTAAGTTTGCATATGTAAGAACTCTTAAATCGAGACCTCCCCTAGTTTTATCATCATACATCTTGCTCCATTTCACCAAAGGAAATTTTCTTTTATCATGTAAATCTAACCATAAAAAGGATCACATAATATAGATTAATTTTTTTTCAACCGATTTTGGCATAGTATACAACGGCATATAGTATGTGGAATGGCATGTAAGACTAACTTAATTAATTTTACTCCTCTTTCTAACGATAACCATCTACCTTTCCAATATGGTAGTTTATTCTAAACTTTACTAATAATTGGATTCCATAATTCTATCCTCATTCTCCCTTCAAATAAAGGTATCCCTAGATATGTTGCTAGTAATTTTACCTCTACCATTTGAAGTAACCTGCAAATTCTTGCTTTTATATTAGCTGGAGTGTTAAGAAAGTGAATTTTGAATTTTGCCCTGATGCTCTTATGTATTCCTTTAAAAAGTTATTCAAAAATTTGGCCTCATTTATTCTTGCCCTTCCAAAAAGGGTTGTATCATCTACAAATTGTTTATGGGTGATGTTGTCGATGTTATTACTAACCTTAAGTCCACTTATAAGCCCATATTTGTAAGTATTTTTTAAGTTCCTACTCAAAACCTCTTCCATAATAATGAAAAAATAAGGAGATAAGGGATTTCCTTGTCTAAGGCCTCTCTTGGTTGTAAAATATTCGGTTACTAGCCCATTGACCAACACTAAATAAGAAACTATAGAGACAAAATTTAATCCATATAACCCATTTCTTCCCAAGTCCAAATTTTTCTAAAACTCTAAAAAGAAAATCCCATTCAACCCTATCATAGGATTTATTTATATCAAGTTTTAAGAACATTACTTTCTCTTTTCTTGAAGTTGTTGAATGTATAACTTCATGAGCTACTATGATCCCATCCAAAATTTGTCTCACTTTAAAAAATCCTCCTTGCTCTTTTGAAATAATTTTATCTAAAAATGGACTTATTCGATTTACCATAACTTTGGAGATAATATTATATGCCATATTACATAGGCTTATGGATCTAAAAGAATCAAATAATTTAGCATCCGTATTTTTTGAAATTAAGGTAAGATATGTTACATTTATTTTATAAGGTGTGTATTGTTTTACCCTAGACTATTCCACTACCACCAATAAAGAATCCTTCACTATATCCCAATTATTTTGGTAAAAAGCTACAAACAGCCCATTTGGAGCGGGGATTTATCCTTATTAAAAGAGAAAAAAGCTAAATGAACTTCTTCTAGAGTAATAGGCTCCATCATTTTCCTATCATCTTCATTGATTATGATTGAAGGTACATCTTGAAGAAGTTTATCATTAAGAACTTTAGTCTCCTCTGATCCTAGAATATTATGATAAAAATACTTTACCTATTTTCTAATAGCACTCTGATATTCAATTCAAACCCCTATAATAATTTAATTCTACTAATTCTATATTTTGATCTCTATACTATAGACATCCTATGAAAAACTTTGTATTTTTATCTCCTTTTAACCAAGTTTGTCTTGATTTTAATCTCCATAATTTCTCTTCCTTAAAATATTATGATATTTATTAAGAAACTCTCTTTCCTCTAAGCTTGGATTAATATGATCACATTTTTAGAATTTTGAAAGTTTATCTTTTAGTTCTTCTCTCTTCTCAAAAATGTTTCCAAAAGTGTTCTTGTTTCATTATTTTAATCTAGAGGTCATAGATTTAACTTTTTAGGAAGAGCATACAACCTACCATTTTTTGAATAATTTCATGTTTGTGGTATCATATCAAAAAATTGAGGATGGTATTCCCACATCTGCTCATTTTTAAAATAAGATCTTTTTTTTAATTCACTTACCACCATTTTAATTCTTATTGGCCAATGATCTGAACCAATCCTTATCAAGGTATTAATTTTAGAACAAGTTTCTTCATCTAGCCAATTATTTGAGAGTATGCATTTTTTTATTTTTTTTGCTACTAGGTTATGGCCTCTCCTATTGTTGGTCTATGTATAGTTATCTTTTTCAAACTAAACCTCCCATATATTATTGTTTTGAATAAAACCTGTGAAATCTCTCATACTTTGGGTTTATTTCCTAATTCCCCTAAATATTTCATCTAACTTGGTTATGGCATTAAAATTTTCTATGATCATGAATCGGTTTTCTTGGTCTTTACTTCTTATAAAGGCTTCAATCCCACTCCAAGATTATAATCTACCTAACCGAGTTGTAGGTCCACAGACATTGATGAGGATAAACAAATATCTGCAAAGTAGCAAGTGACTGAAGAGGCTATCCAATGCCTTATTTTATGAATGGTTACACAGGAGGTTCTAGAAGGATTCCAACAAGTTAGAAATCCATTATCGTTCCTTCAAAATTTATAGCATCCCATTCACATCTTACCCATACTACTTTCATAGTTTTTGAAACTTTTTTTGTCATTTTAGTTTCCAGGATACAAATAATATTAGGCTTATTACTTAAAAAAAGGTCCCTATTACACCTCTACTTTGAGGGAGAATTAACGCTCTTTATGTTCCATGAGATGATAATCATGTCTTAGTAGGGGCTATTGGTTCCATATACGTATTACCAATATCATTTTGTTGTTTTGTAAAGAGAAGTTCAACCAACTTAGTTTGTGTTCCTTTCTCTATGTTAGCTCTTGCTTCACTTAATCTTGCTTGATAATTTTAGGGTTTTCCTCTTTTTTCCTTGCCTATATCAGGAGTAGGTCGTATTATTCTATTCTTCAATATTATTTTACGATTATTTTTTTCATCATATTTATCCTCTCCTAGCTCTTCTACAAAAGCTTTTGACTTGTCTAGATCTTTTTTTGGTATTTCCTTATTAACGACAAAGGTATTAACTTCTAAAACTACATTTTCTTTACAACTTTTTTTCTCTTGAATGGTGCATGGTACTTCAATATATTCTTAAAAATATGATGATACACATTCCTTAGGTTAATCAAGAATATTTTTCCCTAAATTAGGATCATACTAATTAGATGGTTCCTTGTTAATATGTTGAACCTATTGTAATATGTCCTCTAAGTTTTGATCTACTTTTTCTTCATAGGCTAAAGCTTTAAAAGAGTTGGTATTTACTTCAATATCATTCCTTGCTAGTCTTCACTCTTTATTTTCTTTCATTTTTCTAGATATATTTTTTGGAAGTTGAAAACCATCTTCATCCATATCCATTTGTAAGTTTCTCTTTAGGGCATGATCTCTCAATATGCCCCACCTCGTAACATATTCTACATCTAAAATATATGTTCTCATAATCTATGGTTTGGGTCCACATATTATCCCCATACTTAAGAATTATTTATTATTGTAAAGCTTTACTTCTATCAATCATGACCAATATCTAAGCATAAATAGCCAAGAATCCATCTCAATGGGCAACCCAAGCATCCTAACCTAGACTAGTACTAGGTATAGATTTATATATTTTCAAGTGAAAATCCTTCATACCATCAGGTAAGGAAGAGTCTTGCTCTTTCCATAAACCAAGGACATCCTTTTAGGATTTTTTTATCTTTCTTCCCTATAACAAAAATTGGCTAGGAATAAACCTTTGGGAAGAAAGGATAGAATCACTCCTAGAGACTTCCAACTCCTATCAATCCATTTTCTCAAGGCGAAAGCCCCTAGTCAATACCTATTAAATTTACCAAAAACCACCCTATATTTAAGCAACGAGGATCTCTCTGAGGTGCACTCACTAACCTCTATCGCTACAGATGGTTGTAAGGATTTAACTATAAATTGATCCATGGAAAGTAAACTAAAATTCAAAATCTATTGAAACTATCAGAATGTCCTATAGCAAATATAATATTTGAAAAAAAATTATAATAATTTGCATGCAAAATTTCTAAGATAAATAAGGGAAAAAAACTTAGCTAAAAAATTATGTCTAGTTAAAGTGTCATGCCTCACTGAAGTTGTAGCCTTTCATTTCTATTTCGATCATCCAAACCCTAGCTAAAAAATATTTGCAATTTTATTTTTCCACTTTACCAAGTTTGGATTGCTAGTTTCCTTCCCAAAACACAAGTGCAACCACAAAAATTAAATAGTTTATATGAAAATACATTATTGTTATAAAATAAAGTAGGTATTATCAATGGAAAACATTAAAGTAAATACTAATCATTATTTGATTCGAGCGAGTCAATATTTTCTTGTCGACTTTAGCTAAACTTACTACTTCCTTTGACCATCGAAAAGAGAAATTAATATCACAATCCTCAATTAAAACTCCTATATTGGCTAGACTATCTACACATTTGTTTCCTTCCCTTAATGTATGTGTAAACCTTATTTCTTCGAAATCTTTAGCAAGATATTGAATTTCCACAATTATATTCTCTTGTATGTTCCATGGATATTTTCCTTTCCTCAAAATTACATTTATTACTATGATATAATCACCTTCCATCCATACTTTATTCCATTTCATTTATTTACATATTTTAAACCCTTCTAAAGCTTTATTATTTGTCTTAAATCCATTATTGAAAGTGTAATGAGATAAACTCTCTCCTCTATTATTTCTAATTATTTCTCCTCTTGTTGCTGGTCTTATATTTCCTTTATATGCTCCATCAAAGTTAAATTTAGCCAACTCTACATTTGTTTGTTTCCACTTTATATTCTTTATCTTCTTTTTGCTTCTCTTGTACCCAACATCATAATTTCATTTAATGACTTGAATCCATATATCAAGGCTCCCTGCTTCTAGATTAGGGATTGGGTGAATTGATAGGGTTGGTTTAGACTCCTCTATGTCTAAACATATCTTTCTTTTCATTACCTCTAAATTGCTTTCATTTCCTTTAACTATTATTCTATTCCTTTCTAGCCATACAATTCAAAGTATTGTGGCTTTTTATATATCCCATATTATCTATAAAGCCTCACTTTTATAAGTTCTCTACCATTGTTATTCATAACCATGCATTTACCAAACATATTAAGAATTATTTACCATAGTTTCCAAAATATTGAGAAATGTCCCAAGAGATGGTCTATACTCTCCTTTTTACAAACAACACATTGAGAGGGGCCATGAAAACCCATTTTTGTAAGGTTATCCCAGGATAAAATTCTTCTATGACCTACTATCCAAATAAACATTTTGACTTTAGGAATGCTTGTGCTATCCCAAATATCTCTCCATATTCTGGTGATATTACTATTTTTTGGTGATTTACATTATATCCACTTCTTGTTGTGTATTCTCCTGAGTTATTCAACTCCCAAATCAATTTATCCTTGGTTCCCCTCAAAATAAACACAATTGTAATATTTCTACTCACTTTTTTCCTAGCATCAATATCTCGTATACTTGTAAAAAACCTTCTTTCCATTTGTATCTTCCTTCCTTATCCTTGTACAAAATATTTGAAACCCTATCACCATATTTGTTTTGAAGAAATCTCATCTAAGGTTTCAATATTGGATTTAAATTGAGTGGTTTTTTTAATTACACCAAGTATCCATCCAAATAGAATTTTTTTCTCCAGTTCCCACCACCCATATTAAACCTTTAATCATTAGATCAATTAAACCATTCCAAAGATTAGAACCATTTGATAGAGAGAATGTAGTAAATATTAAACCTAGGTTAATGGGGTGAACATACTTAGAAGAATTATTTCCCATTGTCTTTGACTCTCTTTGTACAATATCCGGATTACTTTTCCCCTAAGAGCTAAGTTTGCATATGTAAGAACTCTTAAATCGAGACCTCCCCTAGTTTTATCATCATACATCTTGCTCCATTTCACCAAAGGAAATTTTCTTTTATCATGTAAATCTAACCATAAAAAGGATCACATAATATAGAATAATTATTTTTCAACTGATTTTGGCATAGTATACAACGGCATATAGTATGTGGAATGGCATGTAAGACTAACTTAATTAATTTTACTCCTCTTTCTAACGATAACCATCTACCTTTCCAATATGGTAGTTTATTCTAAACTTTACTAATAATTGGATTCCATAATTCTATCCTCATTCTCCCTTCAAATAAAGGTATCCCTAGATATGTTGCTAGTAATTTTACCTCTACCATTTGAAGTAACCTGCAAATTCTTGCTTTTATATTAGCTGGAGTGTTAAGAAAGTGAATTTTGAATTTTGCCCTGATGCTCTTATGTATTCCTTTAAAAAGTTATTCAAAAATTTGGCCTCATTTATTCTTGCCCTTCCAAAAAGGGTTGTATCATCTACAAACTGTTTATGGGTGATGTTGTCGATGTTATTACTAACCTTAAGTCCACTTATAAGCCCATATTTGTAAGTATTTTTTAAGTTCCTACTCAAAACCTCTTCCATAATAATGAAAAAATAAGGAGATAAGGGATTTCCTTGTCTAAGGCCTCTCTTGGTTGTAAAATATTCGGTTACTAGCCCATTGACCAACACTAAATAAGAAACTATAGAGACAAACTTTAATCCATATAACCCATTTCTTCCCAAGTCCAAATTTTTCTAAAACTCTAAAAAGAAAATCCCATTCAACCCTATCATAGGCTTTATTTATATCAAGTTTTAAGAACATTACTTTCTCTTTTCTTGAAGTTGTTGAATGTATAACTTCATGAGCTACTATGATCCCATCCAAAATTTGTCTCACTTTAAAATATCCTCCTTGCTCTTTTGAAATAATTTTATCTAAAAATGGACTTAATCGATTTACCATAACTTTGGAGATAATATTATATGCCATATTACATAGGCTTATGGATCTAAAAGAATCAAATAATTTAGCATCCGTATTTTTTGAAATTAAGGTAAGATATGTTACATTTTTTTTATAAGGTGTGTATTGTTTTACCCTAGACTATTCCACTACCACCAATAAAGAATCCTTCACTATATCCCAATTATTTTGGTAAAAAGCTACAAACAGCCCATTTGGAGCGGGGATTTATCCTTATTAAAAGAGAAAAAAGCTAAATGAACTTCTTCTAGAGTAATAGGCTCCATCATTTTCCTATCATCTTCATTGATTATGATTGAAGGTACATCTTGAAGAAGTTTATCATTAAGAACTTTAGTCTCCTCTGATCCTAGAATATTATGATAAAAATACTTTACCTATTTTCTAATATCACTCTGATATTCAATTCAAACCCCTATAATAATTTAATTCTACTAATTCTATATTTTGATCTCTATACTATAGACATCCTATGAAAAAATTTGTATTTTTATCTCCTTTTAACCAAGTTTGTCTTGATTTTAATCTCCATAATTTCTCTTCCTTAAAATATTATGATATTTATTAAGAAACTCTCTTTCCTCTAAGCTTGGATTAATATGATCACATTTTTAGAATTTTTAAAGTTTATCTTTTAGTTCTTCTCTCTTCTCAAAAATGTTTCCAAAAGTGTTCTTGTTTCATTATTTTAATCTAGAGGTCATAGATTTAATTTTTTAGGAAGAGCATACAACCTACCATTTTTTGAATAATTTCATGTTTGTGGTATCATATCAAAAAATTGAGGATGGTATTCCCACATCTGCTCATTTTTAAAATAAGATCTTTTTTTTAATTCACTTACCACCATTTTAATTCTTATTGGCCAATGATCTGAACCAATCCTTACCAAGGTATTAATTTTAGAACAAGTTTCTTCATCTAGCCAATTATTTGAGAGTATGCATTTTTTTATTTTTTTTGCTACTAGGTTATGGCCTCTCCTATTGTTGGTCTATGTATAGTTATCTTTTTCAAACTAAACATCCCATATATTATTGTTTTGAATAAAACCTGTGAAATCTCTCATACTTTGGGTTGATTTCCTAATTCCCCTAAATATTTCATCTAACTTGGTTATGGCATTAAAATTTTCTATGATCATGAATCGGTTTTCTTGGTCTTTACTTCTTATAAAGGCTTCAATCCCACTCCAAGATTATAATCTACCTAACCGAGTTGTAGGTCCACAGACATTGATGAGGATAAACAAATATCTACAAAGTAGCAAGTGACTGAAGAGGCTATCCAATGCCTTATTTTATGAATGGTTACACAGGAGGTTCTAGAAGGATTCCAACAAGTTAGAAATCCATTATCGTTCCTTCAAAATTTATAGCATCCCATTCACATCTTACCCATACTACTTTCATAGTTTTTGAAACTTTTTTTGTCATTTTAGTTTCCAGGATACAAATAATATTAGGCTTATTACTTAAACAAAGGTCCCTATTACACCTCTACTTTGAGGGAGAATTAACACTCTTTATGTTCCATGAGATGATAATCATGTCTTAGTAGGGGCTATTGGTTCCATATACGTATTACCAATATCATTTTGTTGTTTTGTAAAGAGAAGTTCAACCAACTTAGTTTGTGTTCCTTTCTCTATGTTAGCTCTTGCTTCACTGAATCTTGCTTGATAATTTTAGGGTTTTCCTCTTTTTTCCTTGCCTATATCAGGAGTAGGTCGTATTATTCTATTCTTCAATATTATTTTACGATTATTTTTTTCATCATATTTATCCTCTCCTAGCTCTTCTACAAAAGCTTTTGACTTGTCTAGATCTTTTTTTGGTATTTCCTTATTAACGACAAAGGTATTAACTTCTAAAACTACATTTTCTTTACAACTTTTTTTCTCTTGAATGGTGCATGGTACTTCAATATATTCTTAAAAATATGATGATACACATTCCTTAGGTTAATCAAGAATATTTTTCCCTAAATTAGGATCATACTAATTAGATGGTTCCTTGTTAATATGTTGAACCTATTGTAATATGTCCTCTAAGTTTTGATCTACTTTTTCTTCATAGGCTAAAGCTTTAAAAGAGTTGGTATTTCCTTCAATATCATTCCTTGCTAGTCTTCACTCTTTATTTTCTTTCATTTTTCTAGATATATTTTTTGGAAGTTGAAAACCATCTTCATCCATATCCATTTGTAAGTTTCTCTTTAGGGCATGATCTCTCAATATGCCCCACCTCGTAACATATTCTACATCTAAAATATATGTTCTCATAATCTATGGTTTGGGTCCACATATTATCCCCATACTTAAGAATTATTTATTATGTTAAAGCTTTACTTCTATCAATCATGACCAATATCTAAGCATAAATAGCCAACAACCCATCTCAATGGGCAACCCAAGCATCCTAACCTAGACTAGTACTAGGTATAGATTTATATATTTTCAAGTGAAAATCCTTCATACCATCAGGTAAGGAAGAGTCTTGCTCTTTCCATAAACCAAGGACATCCTTTTAGGATTTTTTTATCTTTCTTCCCTATAACAAAAATTGGCTAGGAATAAACCTTTGGGAAGAAAGGATAGAATCACTCCTAGAGACTTCCAACTCCTATCAATCCATTTTCTCAAGGCGAAAGCCCCTAGTCAATACCTATTAAATTTACCAAAAGCCACCCTATATTTAAGCAACGAGGATCTCTCTGAGGTGCACTCACTAACCTCTATCGCTACAGATGGTTGTAAGGATTTAACTATAAATTGATCCATGGAAAGGAAACTAAAATTCAAAATCTATTGAAACTATCAGAATGTCCTATAGCAAATATAATATTTGAAAAAAAATTATAATAATTTGCATGCAAAATTTCTAAGATAAATAAGGGAAAAAAACTTAGCTAAAAAATTATGTCTAGTTAAAGTGTCATGCCTCACTGAAGTTGTAGCCTTTCATTTCTATTTCGATCATCCAAACCCTAGCTGAAAAATATTTGCAATTTTATTTTTCCACTTTACCAAGTCTGGATTGCTAGTTTCCTTCCCAAAACACAAGTGCAACCACAAAAATTAAATAGTTTATATGAAAATACATTATTGTTATAAAATAAAGTAGGTATTATCAATGGAAAACATTAAAGTAAATACTAATCATTATTTGATTCAGGCACTCAATATTTTCTTGTCAGCTTTAGCTAAACTTACTACTTCCTTTGACCATCGAAAAGAGAAATTAATATCACAATCCTCAATTAAAACTCCTATATTGGCTAGACTATCTACACATTTGTTTCCTTCCCTTAATGTATGTGTAAACCTTATTTCTTCGAAATCTTTAGCAAGATATTGAATTTCCACAATTATATTCTCTTGTATGTTCCATGGATATTTTCCTTTCCTCAAAATTACATTTATTACTATGAGATAATCACCTTCCATCCATACTTTATTCCATTTCATTTATTTACATATTTTTAACCCTTCTAAAGCTTTATTATTTGTCTTAAATCCATTATTGAAAGTGTAATGAGATAAACTCTCTCCTCTATTATTTCTAATTATTCCTCCTCTTGTTGCTTGGTCTTATATTTCCTTTATATGCTCCATCAAAGTTAAATTTAGCCAACTCTACATTTGTTTGTTTCCACTTTATATTCTTTATCTTCTTTTTGCTTCTCTTGTACCCAACATCATAATTTCATTTAATGACTTGAATCCATATATCAAGGCTCTTTGCTTCTAGATTAGGGATTGGGTGAATTGATAGGGTTGGTTTAGACTCCTCTATGTCTAAACATATCTTTCTTTTCATTACCTCTAAATTGCTTTCATTTCCTTTAAATATTATTCTATTCCTTTCTAGCCATACAATTCAAAGTATTGTGGCTTTTTATATATCCCATATTATCTATAAAGCCTCACTTTTATAAGTTCTCTACCATTGTTATTCATAACCATGCATTTACCAAACATATTAAGAATTATTTACCATAGTTTCCAAAATATTGAGAAATGTCCCAAGAGATGGTCTATACTCTCCTTTTTACAAACAACACATTGAGAGGGGCCATGAAAACCCATTTTTGTAAGGTTATCCCAGGATAAAATTCTTCTATGACCTACTATCCAAATAAACATTTTGACTTTAGGAATGCTTGTGCTATCCCAAATATCTCTCCATATTCTGGTGATATTACTATTTTTTGGTGATTTACATTATATCCACTTCTTGTTGTGTATTCTCCTGAGTTATTCAACTCCCAAATCAATTTATCCTTGGTTCCCCTCAAAATAAACACAATTGTAATATTTCTACTCACTTTTTTCCTAGCATCAATATCTTGTATACTTGTAAAAAACCTTCTTTCCATTTGTATCTTCCTTCCTTATCCTTGTACAAAATATTTGAAACCCTATCACCATATTTGTTTTGAAGAAATCTCATCTAAGGTTTCAATATTGGATTTAAATTGAGTGGTTTTTTTAATTACACCAAGTATCCATCCAAATAGAATTTTTTTCTCCAGTTCCCACCACCCATATTAAACTTTTAATCATTAGATCAATTAAACCATTCCAAAGATTAGAACCATTTGATAGAGAGAATGTAGTAAATATTAAACCTAGGTTAATGGGGTGAACATACTTAGAAGAATTATTTCCCATTGTCTTTGACTCTCTTTGTACAATATCCAGATTACTTTTCCCCTAAGATCTAAGTTTGCATATGTAATAACTCTTAAATCGAGACCTCCCCTAGTTTTATCATCATACATCTTGCTCCATTTCACCAAAGGAAATTTTCTTTTATCATGTAAATCTAACCATAAAAAGGATCACATAATATAGAATAATTATTTTTCAACTGATTTTGGCATAGTATACAACGGCATATAGTATGTGGAATGGCATGTAAGACTAACTTAATTAATTGTACTCCTCTTTCTAACGATAACCATCTACCTTTCCAATATGGTAGTTTATTCTAAACTTTACTAATAATTGGATTCCATAATTCTATCCTCATTCTCCCTTCAAATAAAGGTATCCCTAGATATGTTGCTAGTAATTTTACCTCTACCATTTGAAGTAACCTGCAAATTCTTGCTTTTATATTAGCTGGAGTGTTAAGAAAGTGAATTTTGAATTTTGCCCTGATGCTCTTATGTATTCCTTTAAAAATTTATTCAAAAATTTGGCCTCACTTATTCTTGCCCTTCCAAAAAGGGTTGTATCATCTACAAACTGTTTATGGGTGATGTTGTCGATGTTATTACTAACCTTAAGTCCACTTATAAGCCCATATTTGTAAGTATTTTTTAAGTTCCTACTCAAAACCTCTTCCATAATAATGAAAAAATAAGGAGATAAGGGATTTCCTTGTCTAAGGCCTCTCTTGGTTGTAAAATATTCGGTTACTAGCCCATTGACCAACACTAAATAAGAAACTATAGAGACAAAATTTAATCCATATAACCCATTTCTTCCCAAGTCCAAATTTTTCTAAAACTCTAAAAAGAAAATCCCATTCAACCCTATCATAGGCTTTATTTATATCAAGTTTTAAGAACATTACTTTCTCTTTTCTTGAAGTTGTTGAATGTATAACTTCATGAGCTACTATGATCCCATCCAAAATTTGTCTCACTTTAAAAAATCCTCCTTGCTCTTTTGAAATAATTTTATCTAAAAATGGACTTAATCGATTTACCATAACTTTGGAGATAATATTATATGCCATATTACATAGGCTTATGGATCTAAAAGAATCAAATAATTTAGCATCCGTATTTTTTGAAATTAAGGTAAGATATGTTACATTTATTTTATAAGGTGTGTATTGTTTTACCCTAGACTATTCCACTACCACCAATAAAGAATCCTTCACTATATCCCAATTATTTTGGTAAAAAGCTACAAACAGCCCATTTGGAGCGGGGATTTATCCTTATTAAAAGAGAAAAAAGCTAAATGAACTTCTTCTAGAGTAATACGCTCCATCATTTTCCTATCATCTTCATTGATTATGATTGAAGGTACATCTTGAAGAAGTTTATCATTAAGAACTTTAGTCTCCTCTGATCCTAGAATATTATGATAAAAATACTTTACTTATTTTCTAATATCACTCTGATATTCAATTCAAACCCCTTATAATAATTTAATTCTACTAATTCTATATTTTGATCTCTATACTATAGACATCCTATGAAAAACTTTGTATTTTTATCTCCTTTTAACCAAGTTTGTCTTGATTTTAATCTCCATAATTTCTCTTCCTTAAAATATTATGATATTTATTAAGAAACTCTCTTTCCTCTAAGCTTGGATTAATATGATCACATTTTTAGAATTTTGAAAGTTTATCTTTTAGTTCTTCTCTCTTCTCAAAAATGTTTCCAAAAGTGTTCTTGTTTCATTATTTTAATCTAGAGGTCATAGATTTAATTTTTTAGGAAGAGCATATAACCTACCATTTTTTGAATAATTTCATGTTTGTGGTATCATATCAAAAAATTGAGGATGGTATTCCCACATCTGCTCATTTTTAAAATAAGATCTTTTTTTTAATTCACTTACCACCATTTTAATTCTTATTGGCCAATGATCTGAACCAATCCTTATTAAGGTATTAATTTTAGAACAAGTTTCTTCATCTAGCCAATTATTTGAGAGTATGCATTTTTTTATTTTTTTTTCTACTAGGTTATGGCCTCTCCTGTTGTTGGTCTATGTATAGTTATCTTTTTAAAACTAAACCTCCCATATATTATTGTTTTGAATAAAACCTGTGAAATCTCTCATACTTTGGGTTGATTTCCTAATTCCCCTAAATATTTCATCTAACTTGGTTATGGCATTAAAATTTTCTATGATCATGAATCGGGTTTCTTGGTCTTTACTTCTTATAAATGCTTCAATCCCACTCCAAGATTATAATCTACCTAACCGAGTTGTAGGTCCACAAACATTGATGAGGATAAACAAATATCTGCAAAGTAGCAAGTGATTGAAGAGGCTATCCAATGCCTTATTTTATGAATGGTTACACGGGAGGTTCTAGAAGGATTCCAACAAGTTAGAAATCCATTATTGTTCCTTCAAAATTTATAGCATCCCATTCACATCTTACCCATACTACTTTCATAGTTTTTGAAACTTTTTTTGTCATTTTAGTTTCCAGGATACAAATAATATTAGGCTTATTACTTAAACAAAGGTCCTTATTACACCTCTACTTTGAGGGAGAATTAACGCTCTTTATGTTCCATGAGATGATAATCATGTCTTAGTAGGGGCTATTGGTTCCATATACGTATTACCAATATCATTTTGTTGTTTTGTAAAGAGAAGTTCAACCAACTTAGTTTGTGTTCCTTTCTCTATGTTAGCTCTTGCTTCACTAAATCTTGCTTGATAATTTTAGGGTTTTCCTCTTTTTTCCTTGCCTATATCAGGAGTAGGTCGTATTATTCTATTCTTCAATATTATTTTACGATTATTTTTTTCATCATATTTATCCTCTCCTAGCTCTTCTACAAAAGCTTTTGACTTGTCTAGATCTTTTTTTGGTATTTCCTTATTAACGACAAAGGTATTAACTTCTAAAACTATATTTTCTTTACAACTTTTTTTCTCTTGAATGGTGCATGGTACTTCAATATATTCTTAAAAATATGATGATACACATTCCTTAGGTTAATCAAGAATATTTTTCCCTAAATTAGGATCATACTAATTAGATGGTTCCTTGTTAATATGTTGAACCTATTGTAATATGTCCTCTAAGTTTTGATCTACTTTTTCTTCATAGGCTAAAGCTTTAAAAGAGTTGGTATTTCCTTCAATATCATTCCTTGCTAGTCTTCACTCTTTATTTTCTTTCATTTTTCTAGATATATTTTTTGGAAGTTGAAAACCATCTTCATCCATATCCATTTGTAAGTTTCTCTTTAGGGCATGATCTCTCAATATGCCCCACCTCGTAACATATTCTACATCTAAAATATATGTTCTCATAATCTATGGTTTGGGTCCACATATTATCCCCATACTTAAGAATTATTTATTATGGTAAAGCTTTACTTCTATCAATCATGGCCAATATCTAAGCATAAATAGCCAAGAACCCATCTCAATGGGCAACCCAAGCATCCTAACCTAGACTAGTACTAGGTATAGATTTATATATTTTCAAGTGAAAATCCTTCATACCATCAGGTAAGGAAGAGTCTTGCTCTTTCCATAAACCAAGGACATCCTTTTAGGATATTTTTATCTTTCTTCCCTATAACAAAAATTGGCTAGGAATAAACCTTTGGGAAGAAAGGATAGAATCACTCCTAGAGACTTCCAACTCCTATCAATCCATTTTCTCAAGGCGAAAGCCCCTAGTCAATACCTATTAAATTTACCAAAAACCACCCTATATTTAAGCAACGAGGATCTCTCTGAGGTGCACTCACTAACCTCTATCGCTACAGATGGTTGTAAGGATTTAACTATAAATTGATCCATGGAAAGGAAACTAAAATTCAAAATCTATTGAAACTATCAGAATGTCCTATAGCAAATATAATATTTGAAAAAAAATTATAATAATTTGCATGCAAAATTTCTAAGATAAATAAGGGAAAAAAACTTAGCTAAAAAATTATGTCTAGTTAAAGTGTCATGCCTCACTGAAGTTGTAGCCTTTCATTTCTATTTCGATCATCCAAACCCTAGCTGAAAAATATTTGCAATTTTATTTTTCCACTTTACCAAGTCTGGATTGCTAGTTTCCTTCCCAAAACACAAGTGCAACCACAAAAATTAAATAGTTTATATGAAAATACATTATTGTTATAAAATAAAGTAGGTATTATCAATGGAAAACATTAAATTAAATACTAATCATTATTTGATTCAGGCACTCAATATTTTCTTGTCAGCTTTAGCTAAACTTACTACTTCCTTTGACCATCGAAAAGAGAAATTAATATCACAATCCTCAATTAAAACTCCTATATTGGCTAGACTATCTACACATTTGTTTCCTTCCCTTAATGTATGTGTAAACCTTATTTCTTCGAAATCTTTAGCAAGATATTGAATTTCCACAATTATATTCTCTTGTATGTTCCATGGATATTTTCCTTTCCTCAAAATTACATTTATTACTATGAGATAATCACCTTCCATCCATACTTTATTCCATTTCATTTATTTACATATTTTTAACCCTTCTAAAGCTTTATAATTTGTCTTAAATCCATTATTGAAAGTGTAATGAGATAAACTCTCTCCTCTATTATTTCTAATTATTTCTCCTCTTGTTGCTGGTCTTATATTTCCTTTATATGCTCCATCAAAGTTAAATTTAGCCAACTCTACATTTGTTTGTTTCCACTTTATATTCTTTATCTTCTTTTTGCTTCTCTTGTACCCAACATCATAATTTCATTTAATGACTTGAATCCATATATCAAGGCTCCCTGCTTCTAGATTAGGGATTGGGTGAATTGATAGGGTTGGTTTAGACTCCTCTATGTCTAAACATATCTTTCTTTTCATTACCTCTAAATTGCTTTCATTTCCTTTAACTATTATTCTATTCCTTTCTAGCCATACAATTCAAAGTATTGTGGCTTTTTATATATCCCATATTATCTATAAAGCCTCACTTTTATAAGTTATCTACCATTGTTATTCATAACCATGCATTTACCAAACATATTAAGAATTATTTACCATAGTTTCCATAATATTGAGAAATGTCCCAAGAGATGGTCTATACTCTCCTTTTTACAAACAACACATTGAGAGGGGCCATGAAAACCCATTTTTGTAAGGTTATCCCAGGATAAAATTTTTCTATGACCTACTATCCAAATAAACATTTTGACTTTAGGAATGCTTGTGCTATCCCAAATATCTCTCCATATTCTGGTGATATTACTATTTTTTGGTGATTTACATTATATCAACTTCTTGTTGTGTATTCTCCTGAGTTATTCAACTCCCAAATCAATTTATCCTTGGTTCCCCTCAAAATAAACACAATTGTAATATTTCTACTCAATTTTTTCCTAGCATCAATATCTCGTATACTTGTAAAAAACCTTCTTTCCATTTGTATCTTCCTTCCTTATCCTTGTACAACAAAATATTTGAAACCCTATCACCATATTTGTTTTGAAGAAATCTCATCTAAGGTTTCAATATTGGATTTAAATTGAGTGGTTTTTTTAATTACACCAAGTATCCATCCAAATAGAATTTTTTTTCCAGTTCCCACCACCCATATTAAACCTTTAATCATTAGATCAATTAAACCATTCCAAATATTAGAACCATTTGATAGAGAGAATGTAGTAAATATTAAACCTAGGTTAATGGGGTGAACATACTTAGAAGAATTATTTCCCATTGCCTTTGACTCTCTTTGTACAATATCCAGATTACTTTTCCCCTAAGAGCTAAGTTTGCATATGTAAGAACTCTTAAATCGAGACCTCCCCTAGTTTTATCATCATACATCTTGCTCCATTTCACCAAAGGAAATTTTCTTTTATCATGTAAATCTAACCATAAAAAGGATCACATAATATAGAATAATTATTTTTCAACTGATTTTGGCATAGTATACAACGGCATATAGTATGTGGAATGGCATGTAAGACTAACTTAATTAATTTTACTCCTCTTTCTAACGATAACCATCTACCTTTCCAATATGGTAGTTTATTCTAAACTTTACTAATAATTGGATTCCATAATTCTATCCTCATTCTCCCTTCAAATAAAGGTATCCCTAGATATGTTGCTAGTAATTTTACCTCTACCATTTGAAGTAACCTGCAAATTCTTGCTTTTATATTAGCTGGAGTGTTAAGAAAGTGAATTTTGAATTTTGCCCTGATGCTCTTATGTATTCCTTTAAAAAGTTATTCAAAAATTTGGCCTCATTTATTCTTGCCCTTCCAAAAGGGTTGTATCATCTACAAACTGTTTATGGGTGATGTTGTCGATGTTATTACTAAACTTAAGTCCACTTATAAGCCCATATTTGTAAGTATTTTTTAAGTTCCTACTCAAAACCTCTTCCATAATAATGAAAAAATAAGGAGATAAGGGATTTCCTTGTCTAAGGCCTCTCTTGGTTGTAAAATATTCGGTTACTAGCCCATTGACCAACACTAAATAAGAAACTATAGAGACAAACTTTAATCCATATAACCCATTTCTTCCCAAGTCCAAATTTTTCTAAAACTCTAAAAAGAAAATCCCATTCAACCCTATCATAGGCTTTATTTATATCAAGTTTTAAGAACATTACTTTCTCTTTTCTTGAAGTTGTTGAATGTATAACTTCATGAGTTACTATGATCCCATCCAAAATTTGTCTCACTTTAAAAAATCCTCCTTGCTCTTTTGAAATAATTTTATCTAAAAATGGACTTAATCGATTTACCATAACTTTGGAGATAATATTATATGCCATATTACATAGGCTTATGGATCTAAAAGAATCAAATAATTTAGCATCCGTATTTTTTGAAATTAAGGTAAGATATGTTACATTTTTTTTATAAGGTGTGTATTGTTTTACCCTAGACTATTCCACTACCACCAATAAAGAATCCTTCACTATATCCCAATTATTTTGGTAAAAAGCTACAAACAGCCCATTTGGAGCGGGGATTTATCCTTATTAAAAGAGAAAAAAGCTAAATGAACTTCTTCTAGAGTAATAGGCTCCATCATTTTCCTATCATCTTCATTGATTATGATTGAAGGTACATCTTGAAGAAGTTTATCATTAAGAACTTTAGTCTCCTCTGATCCTAGAATATTATGATAAAAATACTTTACCTATTTTCTAATATCACTCTGATATTCAATTCAAACCCCTATAATAATTTAATTCTACTAATTCTATATTTTGATCTCTATACTATAGACATCCTATGAAAAACTTTGTATTTTTATCTCCTTTTAACCAAGTTTGTCTTGATTTTAATCTCCATAATTTCTCTTCCTTAAAATATTATGATATTTATTAAGAAACTCTCTTTCCTCTAAGCTTGGATTAATATGATCACATTTTTAGAATTTTGAAAGTTTATCTTTTAGTTCTTCTCTCTTCTCAAAAATGTTTCCAAAAGTGTTCTTGTTTCATTATTTTAATCTAGAGGTCATAGATTTAATTTTTTAGGAAGAGCATACAACCTACCATTTTTTGAATAATTTCATGTTTGTGGTATCATATCAAAAAATTGAGGATGGTATTCCCACATCTGCTCATTTTTAAAATAAGATCTTTTTTTTAATTCACTTACCACCATTTTAATTCTTATTGGCCAATGATCTGAACCAATCCTTACCAAGGTATTAATTTTAGAACAAGTTTCTTCATCTAGCCAATTATTTAAGAGTATGCATTTTTTTATTTTTTTTGCTACTAGGTTATGGCCTCTCCTATTGTTGGTCTATGTATAGTTATCTTTTTCAAACTAAACCTTCCATATATTATTGTTTTGAATAAAACCTGTGAAATCTCTCATACTTTGGGTTGATTTCCTAATTCCCCTAAATATTTCATCTAACTTGGTTATGGCATTAAAATTTTCTATGATCATGAATCGGTTTTCTTGGTCTTTACTTCTTATAAAGGCTTCAATCCCACTCCAAGATTATAATCTACCTAACCGATTTGTAGGTCCACAGACATTGATGAGGATAAACAAATATCTGCAAAGTGGCAAGTGACTGAAGAGGCTATCCAATGCCTTATTTTATGAATGGTTACACAGGAGGTTCTAGAAGGATTCCAACAAGTTAGAAATCCATTATCGTTCCTTCAAAATTTATAGCATCCCATTCACATCTTACCCATACTACTTTCATAGTTTTTGAAACTTTTTTTGTCATTTTAGTTTCCAGGATACAAATAATATTAGGCTTATTACTTAAACAAAGGTCCCTATTACACCTCTACTTTGAGGGAGAATTAACACTCTTTATGTTCCATGAGATGATAATCATGTCTTAGTAGGGGCTATTGGTTCCATATACGTATTACCAATATCATTTTGTTGTTTTGTAAAGAGAAGTTCAACCAACTTAGTTTGTGTTCCTTTCTCTATGTTAGCTCTTGCTTCACTGAATCTTGCTTGATAATTTTAGGGTTTTCCTCTTTTTTCCTTGCCTATATCAGGAGTAGGTCGTATTATTCTATTCTTCAATATTATTTTACGATTATTTTTTTCATCATATTTATCCTCTCCTAGCTCTTCTACAAAAGCTTTTGACTTGTCTAGATCTTTTTTTGGTATTTCCTTATTAACGACAAAGGTATTAACTTCTAAAACTATATTTTCTTTACAACTTTTTTTCTCTTGAATGGTGCATGGTACTTCAATATATTCTTAAAAATATGATGATACACATTCCTTAGGTTAATCAAGAATATTTTTCCCTAAATTAGGATCATACTAATTAGATGGTTCCTTGTTAATATGTTGAACCTATTGTAATATGTCCTCTAAGTTTTGATCTACTTTTTCTTCATAGGCTAAAGCTTTAAAAGAGTTGGTATTTCCTTCAATATCATTCCTTGCTAGTCTTCACTCTTTATTTTCTTTCATTTTTCTAGATATATTTTTTGGAAGTTGAAAACCATCTTCATCCATATCCATTTGTAAGTTTCTCTTTAGGGCATGATCTCTCAATATGCCCCACCTCGTAACATATTCTACATCTAAAATATATGTTCTCATAATCTATGGTTTGGGTCCACATATTATCCCCATACTTAAGAATTAGTTATTATGGTAAAGCTTTACTTCTATCAATCATGACCAATATCTAAGCATAAATAGCCAAGAATCCATCTCAATGGGCAACCCAAGCATCCTAACCTAGACTAGTACTAGGTATAGATTTATATATTTTCAAGTGAAAATCCTTCATACCATCAGGTAAGGAAGAGTCTTGCTCTTTCCATAAACCAAGGACATCCTTTTAGGATTTTTTTATCTTTCTTCCCTATAACAAAAATTGGCTAGGAATAAACCTTTGGGAAGAAAGGATAGAATCACTCCTAGAGACTTCCAACTCCTATCAATCCATTTTCTCAAGGCGAAAGCCCCTAGTCAATACCTATTAAATTTACCAAAAACCACCCTATATTTAAGCAACGAGGATCTCTCTGAGGTGCACTCACTAACCTCTATCGCTACAGATGGTTGTAAGGATTTAACTATAAATTGATCCATGGAAAGGAAACTAAAATTCAAAATCTATTGAAACTATCAGAATGTCCTATAGCAAATATAATATTTGAAAAAAAATTATAATAATTTCCATGCAAAATTTCTAAGATAAATAAGGGAAAAAAACTTAGCTAAAAATTATGTCTAGTTAAAGTGTAATGCCTCACTGAAGTTGTAGCCTTTCATTTCTATTTCGATCATCCAAACCCTAGCTGAAAAATATTTGCAATTTTATTTTTCCACTTTACCAAGTCTGGATTGCTAGTTTGCTTCCCAAAACACAAGTGCAACCACAAAAATTAAATAGTTTATATGAAAATACATTATTGTTATAAAATAATGTAGGTATTACCAATGGAAAACATTAAAGTAAATACTAATCATTATTTGATTCAGGCACTCAATATTTTCTTGTCAGCTTTAGCTAAACTTACTACTTCCTTTGACCATCGAAAAGAGAAATTAATATCACAATCCTCAATTAAAACTCCTTTATTGGCTAGACTATCTACACATTTGTTTCCTTCCCTTAATGTATGTGTAAACCTTATTTCTTCGAAATCTTTAGCAAGATATTGAATTTCCACAATTATATTCTCTTGTATGTTCCATGGATATTTTCCTTTCCTCAAAATTATATTTATTACTATGAGATAATCACCTTCCATCCATACTTTATTCCATTTCATTTATTTACATATTTTTAACCGTTCTAAAGCTTTCTTATTTGTCTTAAATCCATTATTGAAAGTGTAATGAGATAAACTCTCTCCTCTATTATTTCTAATTATTTCTCCTCTTGTTGCTGGTCTTATATTTCCTTTCTATGCTCCATCAAAGTTAAATTTAGCCAACTCTACATTTGTTTGTTTCCACTTTATATTCTTTATCTTCTTTTTGCTTCTCTTGTACCCAACATCATAATTTCATTTAATGACTTGAATCCATATATCAAGGCTCTTTGCTTCTAGATTAGGGATTGGGTGAATTGATAGGGTTGGTTTAGACTCCTCTATGTCTAAACATATCTTTCTTTTCATTACCTCTAAATTGCTTTCATTTCCTTTAAATATTATTCTATTCCTTTCTAGCCATACAATTCAAAGTATTGTGGCTTTTTATATATCCCATATTATCTATAAAGCCTCACTTTTATAAGTTCTCTACCATTGTTATTCATAACCATGCATTTACCAAACATATTAAGAATTATTTACCATAGTTTCCAAAATATTGAGAAATGTCCCAAGAGATGGTCTATACTCTCCTTTTTACAAACAACACATTGAGAGGGGCCATGAAAACCCATTTTTGTAAGGTTATCCTAGGAGTTGAGAAAGAAATTATATCTAGTAAGCAAAGATCTATTGATGGGGTACTTAGAGCAGGACAACCCCCTAAATTAGGTAATCTATGATAATAATCTCTCTGAATATTAGAGGATTGGGGGATCCTCACAAAAATATAACACGAAAAATATTTATTAAACTTTAGAAGCATGATATTATCTTGATTCAAGAAACCGTGTTAGAGGTAGGAAAGGCAACATCTATACTTAATTTATTACTAACAAGCTAGAAGTTTATTGGGATAGACTCAAATGGATAATTAGGGGGAATTGTCTCAAGATAAAAATATTCTTTCCAATTGATTGAAAACTTATTCATAGAAGTAGTAGTTTTAGAATTTCACTCTAGGTAGTTAGGAAACATATTAACTACAATAAATATTTATGGTCCATATAGAGATAGGAGGGTTTTCTGGAAGAATTTTTTTGACCAAGATCTTCTAAAAAGAGATAATTTACTGGTGGGATGGGATTTAAAATTTGTTACATAAAGAGTGAAATATTGGAAAGAGAGGTCATAATGGACCCACGAGCTGATTTTTTCCTTCACAAAAATTAGAGTTCTAGACTATGTGATACAAAACCAACAAAGTTTCCTCCTATAAGGAGGAACAATCGAACTAGAAGTCATAGGATGTCCAAAATATTGGATAGATCTCTAGTTTCAAAGAAGCTCATATATTTTTTAATAATATGAGAACATGGATAGATTAAGGAGGGGGGTCATATTATTCTCCAATTATTTTACAACTACATAAGGATGAGGATAAACCATCAAGCCCTTTCAAATTCAATCACATTTGGCTGAGGGATGTAAAATTTTAAAACTTAGTAAAAACATAATGGAGGCATTACGACCCAACCTCAAAAGATACAATCATATTTTAGTTCTTTAGTAATCTTAGGAGAATAAAATCTGCCACATTAGGTTTGACCAAAGTAAAATATTAAGAAGCGAAGACAAGACTTATTGAAATTTGATATTCTCTACATCATAATTACAGTACTAGGGGTAATGAATTTTTTTCAAAAAATAAATTCATCCAAGTCAAAGAATTGGAAAAAAGAAGAGAAAATTGTTAGAATAGGAGAAGGCAAAATGGAGAATGAAAAATATGATTTTATGGCTAAAATAGGGGATGAAAATACAATTTTTTTTTCAAAATTATGCAAAACAAAGAAAATATACAAACACAATTTAGGAAATGAAATGGGAGAATGGAAACACTTTGAGAATATTTCAAGAGTTGGCACCTTTAGTAGTAAATTACTTCAAAGACTTGTATAAATATTCATACATAGCAAATATAATAGAGATAATCAAACTAGTTCTTAATCTACCCAAGATGGTCAATGAGGAAAAAAAAGAAGTTATGTTCGTAGAAATCACTAAGGAGTTACATTCAGTAGTCAAATAATTTCAAAAAAGAAAAGTCTAGATTTGAATATATAGACAAATTATTTTTACCTAGAATTTTATGAATTATTGGAGGATATTTTAAAATTTGAAGAATCAAGGATTAAGGGATAAATGCTAGGATCCATAAACTCCACTTTCTTGGCTTTGATTCAAAAAAAGACCAATCATGTATCTTTCAAGGATAACAAAACTATATATTTATGTAATACCCTCTATAAAATCATCTTAAATATTATAGATAAGAGAATTAAGGGATCTTCTTAGATAATGTTTTAAAAGAACAATTTGGGTTTTTAAGTAAAAGGTAAATTAATGAAGCAATATGGGTATCCCAAGAAGGACTAAATTTGATAAAGACAAGGAAGCAAAAATCAATGGTAATAAAATTGGATCTAGCAAAAGCTTTATATAAATTAAATTGGTTATACATTAATTTGAGCCTAATTCAGATTAGATGTAGCATTCCTATTGTGAATTGGGTGATGAGATGTATTAATTAGTCTCTTTTGTACACTTATCAATGGCTTAGCTTTTAATATTTTCAAGGCTTCTAGAGGTTTGAGACAAGGGTATCATATTTCTCTTCTTTTTATTTTGGTAGTATAATGTTTGATTAGAAATATTAAAAAATTAAAAAGACAAAAAATGGTCAAGGATATCAAAATTGGTAACTCTTTGAAGGTTACTCATTTGCTCTTTGTAGATGATGTTTTACTTTTTGGAAATGGGATATTGAAAGAAGCCTCAAAGTATAAAGAAGTGTTGGACCTATGTTGTGTAACTATAGGAATGGAAATAAATCTACAAAAAATATATATATTCTTCAAGAGGTTTTATCTAGGGCAAATAGAAGCATGATGAGAATTTTTGGTTCAAGCAAATAGACTTTGATAAAAAGAATAAAATATTTAGGCTTTCATCTGAAACCTAATGACTATGAGTACTAGGATTGGATATGGTTATACAAAAAAATAGATAAGAGGATCGCCACTTGGTGTGCTAGGTAGCTATCATTGGGGGGTCACCTTACATTGGTGAAATTAATCTTGGAAGCCACTCTGATCTACTAGCACTCCCTAGCTTACATTCCCATCATAAAAGTAAAGAAAATAAGGAAGAAGTATTTCCATTTCCTTTGGTCAAGGAGAAAACAAAATGATGCAATGGAACTAGTTAGATGAAACTAAATATCTAAACCAGAATCAGACAAAGTATGGGGCCTCAACAATATTCATAATTTTGGAAAAGCTTTAGGAACAAAATTTTTACGGAGATTAATAATCGATAAAGAATTATGTCAATAAGTTATTTAAGAGAAATATTTAGGCACCTTGTCCTTTGTAGATTGTATTAGACTATAGAATAAATCAGTTTCAAAATTCATAATTATTTGAAAGCTATAGTGAGAGCTTTCCCATTTAGTTGGGAATTTCTTGGCATGGAAAATAGGGAATGGAAAGGAAGGATAGGCAAAGCTCCTTGGCTAGGCAACAAAGGAGTTTGTCAGCTTCCACAAAACATAATAGATCATATCCATAGCCAAGGAAATATGGTATTGATATAGGTGGTATTGGTAGAGAGCACTAATTTATGGAAACAATGATGACTTACAAAAAAAGAGATAAAATCAGGAGGAAATGAAGCACATATTTGGCATGATTACACAAAGAAACTAGAAAGAGCAAATATAAGACTAAATCAACAAAGAGACTTTTTGATATGGTCCAAGAATCTAGGAAGTGGGCAATACATGGCCAAAGAAGGGTATAAGGTAAGCTTTGATAATAACAATGAGGAAACGCTTTGGTGGTGGAGTGGAATATGGAAGGTAAAAGTTCCCCTAAAAACTAGAATTTTTTCTTGGTTATATCTAGCTAAAAAAACACTAACATGGGATGTTCTTCAAAGATGTCCTGGCAAGGACCAAATTAGTGTGTTATATGCAAAATGAAAGAAGAAATATTGGATCATATTTTGGTTTATTACCCTTTTGCAAGAGAAGTTTGGAATTCAATTATGCCTTTGATGTAAGGGAAAGGAAAATGGCCTACTAGGAACCTTTCAAATATAAAATAGTGGTTCAAATAAAGAGGATTAAATGAGTATAGATGTACCCCTTTGATAGTGGCATGGGGATTATGGCTGGCTAGAAATTTCAATTTGTTTTAAGGTAAGGATATTCCAATAATTTAGGTGCAAACGTAGATTAAATCCATTTTAAAAGTCTAAAAATCTTCCCAAAACCAAAACTAACTAGACATATATGAACACTAATAGTGGATCCTATGAAGCCATGGGCCTTCTTTGATGGAGCTTGCCAAGGCAACCTAAGCAGGTGTGGGATAGTAGCACTCAAATAAAAATCATAAGATCACTTTTAAGGTAGGTTTAGGGGAAGACACAAATAATATGGTAGAATGGAAAGCATTGATCCTTTTGATGAGAATAGTAGTGGAGCAAGGAATTACAATTTTATAGATATTTAGAGATTCAAAATTAGTGATAATCTAGGTTGTAGATCATGTTGAGATGAAAAAGTTTCTCCTTAGTCCTTTCTATGAGCAAGTGAAATTATTATAATCTCTTATTTCATACAAGCACATTTATAGGGAACTAAATGTAGAAGTAGATGGTCTTTCAAAATATGGTTTGAACCTTCCAGTAGGCACTTGATAGAGGGAATAAGTGGTTAGAGGACTTGGTATTTCCTCACAGTATTCCTCTTGTTAAGGATAATAGAAGAGTACTATTAATAGCTAAAAAGAATTTTGAAAGAGACCCTCACCTTTATTCTATAGAAAGACAAGCTTCATAACAACACCAATCTTCAAAATTGAAACCTGAATCCTCAGTTTTAAACTTAGGCAAATTCAATCAAAAACTATGATTGATCAAGAAGTTACTCCTAGTTTCCATCTATCAGTCCTATTATTAGAATTTTGTTTCTAAATTGTAACCTGACTATAGGATATTACAGTAGGAAGGCCAAAAATTTTCTTAGTTTAGTTTATACAAGCTCCTAGATGGGATGTAATTGAAATCCTTGAGGGTACTTCATACCCATAACATTGTAATTTTTTCAAACTTAGACCTGAAAAAAGATGCAAGCATTGATCTCACTATGTTGAATTCTCCATTAAGGAAAATTTTAGATCAAAAAAGGCCTTTAAATAGAATACAACTAAGCACGTTATTATTACAACTTATTAAAGTTTGACCAAAAACCCTAGGGATAATATTACAATTTTTTATTTAAATAAAATATAAATCTTGCAAATAAAAATAATATTTAAATTGATTTTAAATATTTTTCAAATTTATCCCATATTAAATATTGAGATTTTATTAAATACGTCGTAATATAAAATAGTAGCCAAATTCAAATACTTGTAATAAATTTTAAAATATTATTTTTATTAAATGATTAATTATTAATTAAGAAAATCATAGCCTTATATAAAATATTTAAAAAATATTTTTATTTTTCATGTGTGAATTTCTATAAAGGAAGGACAATATGGACTATTAAAAAATAAAAATAGAGGTTAAATATTATTGGAATTTTCACATGTTAAAATTTATTTAAAGAAGATAATGTAGGCTTTTTTAAAGATATTATTGGCTTTTTATATGTTCTATTTTTACTCAAATAAGACAAGTGGGTTCTTAGTTTTTTTTAAATCTTTAGTTCATTCTATATTAATTTTTCTTTAATCAATTTTGTGTTTAAAACATTTTTTTAAATTTTTTTTTTCCTTTTTGCATGGTTTTTTAATAAGCTATGTGGTTTTTATTGAGGGCTACTCCCATTAAAATAACAAAACATTACATTTGCTAGTCAATTAAGTTATAATATACTTACCTTTTTATTAAAAATTTTATTCATTTCCCTTTCTATCAATTACATTTTTTATCTTCCTTAAAATTTTATATTTTTGGTATCAACTTTTTGATACTATTTTCATTAAGATATAAAATCTCATTTGGCTAGTTGTTTTCTAAAATTTCTAAAATTTGAATTTTATCAAAATGAAAATCAACCTTGTGATTAACTAATTTATCTTTTATTTGGTTTCCTTCTCTAGATATGCTCATATTTCCAAGAAATAGCCTCTAATATTAGTTGATGTTCAATAATATTTTATTATCCAATCCCTATATTTATTTTTGTTAATAGATAATTTGTGAATCCCCCTCACTTGAAATATATGTCCGTCCTTTTTCAATTTTGATCCTTGTAAGAAGTGGCATAGCCTCTATATAGTTGTTAGTTGAAGTTCCATATGATTCTGAATAAGAGTGGAGAGCCTTCATTATTTTGAAAAACATCACCTCCTCTAGCTTTTGTTGGATTTCCTTTGGAAGCACCATTATTATTTTTTTATTAGATTTAAGAAGGGGTTTTGAAAGGCTCCTCGAACCTTTTACAAAGCAAATAAGGGGACTAGAGGGTCCCCAAGCCACTTACAAAAGGATAGAGCCATGAGAATATGGTTGCAAGAGAAACCAAGAAGAGAATTTGAGCAAGAAAAATAGGATCCAACAAACCAGGATCTAGGAAACAAAGAACAAAAGGAAGAGTTGGATCCCTAGGATCCTACATGATCTTCTGCAATATGAGATTTAAACATAACATGAATGCCAAGGAAACCTCAAGATCCACCAAGCCATCAAGCCCATCAACCATTTAAATTAAACATAACAGTTTCCTACCCAAGACAAGAAACCCAATTCCAAAGAGAAGTTGGGATCCACCCAGACCATCCAGATCTACTCCGTTTTAAAAATCAGGGAAAAATTTCTTGTCCAATGCAGGAATTCCAAATCCGAGGAGAAGCTTGAGAATCACCACATCACCAAGAACCAATCCAACATTAAAATCAAAATTACAAAAAATAGTTTCTCGGCCAAGCCAAGAAATGTGGATCTGCTCTAAGGAAATTAAAAAAAAAAAATTTACCATTTCTCGCCCAAACTAGGAAATATGATTCCATGGGAGCAAACACACTCTCATGCCAAGGAAATTCAAAAGGATCAATTTGAAAAGTTCCCGCCCAAGTCATGGGGGGAAGGGACTCTCTCTAGTATTGATCCACTAACCATGGATCTCCAAAACTCGGCTCCCCTTGAAGGATAAACAATATAAATACACACCTTGGGACTCTAGCCATCGAGCCTACCTACCTGAGATTTCCTAAATCCAAGCAACCCAGAAAAACTAGAGAAAGCATAAAAAATTACAATCGAAACCATTATAATTAATTTTGATAAAATCTGTTTCTAACATTTTTATTTTGTCATAAATTAAATTAGATCCTTTTATATTAACTCCAATGTCATAGATGACCCTTCCATATATATTCAAATCTTATAACTAAGAGGCTAACACATATTTTTTTACACTTGAGACTTCCAATGATGAACACCATGTCTGTAAACATTATATAGGAGAGACAACAATATGGTTCCAAACTTGGGTAAAATTTTGAGATTTATTTTTAAAAATTCTATTATTCCTTTAAGCCATAAAATCCAAAAAATAATGGTAAGATCAATCCTCCATAAAATACACAAAATTTTAGATTTGAAACAATTAATACAAAATTTCATCAATTATTTCCATGTTGATGGAGCTCCCCAATATTTTCTCGTATTTTAAAAAAAACAACCCCAAATTATGTAAGCAAAAAGAGATTAAATAAGTAAATAATCTAGTGTTTCTAGATCCTTATCACACAAGGCACACTTGAAAGGTCCATGATATCCTCTTATTTATAGACTTTGTCCTATAAGAATCTAGATTTGGACTACTAACCAAAGGAATGCTAAGGACTTAGGGAGGGCCTCCAGTGACCAACCAAATTCCAAGGAAAATAATTGAAAGTAGAATATTTTGATAGCTCTAAATCCTCATATATTAACTTGATTAATTATCCACCATCTTTTCATAGATTCCAAATCGACTGATCTTTCTATGCAAAAATAGACACAAAACTCTTGAAGCATCTTTTGGAGATAATTTGCTATTTGTTAGAGCTCCTCTCCTTCCACTAGGTTACTAATAGAAATCCATGATCTAGAGTTGTTGCTCACATTAATACAATATTTTACCTGTGCACCTTTACAAGCTAAACATTTGAAACTAATTTTAGATTAAAAAATAAGAGGATAAGGCTTCAACTAGGAATCAAATCAAAATTTTGAGAAATTTCCTTATTTATTGACCATCTAATATTTTCTTGATTAATTACAACCAATATGATATGAAGTTCCATGTTGGTGATCCTTTAGAAAGTGTTTGTTTTCTAAACATTCACATTACAACAAAATAGCTTGTATATTTTGAAGGAGCATTTTGGCCCAACTCTTTCCTTGATCTTTGAATAATATCTATTTAAGTTTTGCCCCTAATGCCAAATTCATAAGTCTTGCAATTCTACAAGCCTACCCCTATCATATTCTTTCTTTTAAAAATCCTATCCCACTTTCAAAGAGGAAACCATATTTTTTCCTCACATCCTTTCCAAATAAAATCTCTTTTAATTTTATCAAATGTAAATGCTCTACCTACTAGAAATCTTGAAAGTGACATCATATATATAGCGGTAGACTACAATTTTATTTTTATAAATTATAGCCTTCCAACTATGGTTAAGAACTTGTCTTTCCAACCTATTGTGGTTGAAATTTTATGCCTCCTCATCCACTCTTCTTTTTTAAGGTGATGACATCTTAGGGTCGGCCAATTTATGAAGCATTGATGGTTGAAGCATATTTCAAAGACCAAGTGGATGAGCAACAAAATAAATCTCCAAGTCTAGGATCAGATGAAAGATTGGGTAGGGGCATGCTCAAAATAAGACCCCAAATCCCTACCCTGAATTTGGGTGGAAATTTGGAATCCCAAATCCCTGGACGAAAGAATCAAACCATGACATAGTGGTCATAAGTCCCAAGTTCCCATCCCCAAAATTGGATGGAACTTTGGGAAAGCAACATTAAAATTTCAAGCCCAATATTTCATCCTCATGAAGATATGATGAGTGGAAGACTAGGAGGGTGGTGCATAAAGGAGCACTCCTAACTATAGTTGACATCAAAAGGAAGGCCTCGAAAGAATCAAGTTTGACTATTAATGATTACAGTTGCTCTGGTACGAGTTGATGAAGGGTAGTTTGAAGTATGTAGAGCCTGAAGTAATTAACCAGACTTTCTAACTACTCGAAAGGGTAAATTATATGAAATTTATTGCTTGAACAGGTTCTACAAAAGTGATCAAGGATCCAGATCTATGCAAAAATATCTAACTTCTTTCAAAAAATTGTTATTCTTCTACGAAATAGCACATCAGGAGATCTTCTAGCCGTTCTAAAATGATTTTTCCCACCAAATGCCATTAGTGCTTGAATTTGAATGTATTGTAAAATCTTCTATAAATAGTGGAATGCTCTCCATTCCAAAGGGCAGCTATGTGGCCTTTACAATTCATATATAACTCTTCTTCACCTTGTAAATAATAGTATATCACTATTTGATGTCTCAATTTGTCTTCTTCTATTTTTTCTTAAATATGGATGTTTATTTTTGCAATGCTCTTCTGAGCTTGTTCACTTAATTGTGCTATCTATATTTCATGGGTCTAGCTGGGCAATTCTAGAATTTACATCTATCTCTAGACATTGGGGTTTTATTTTTCTTAAATTTGACCGGGTGGGAGTGCTCTAATTATTCTATCTAGATTTCATGCACCCTCCTATTGGTTCTAGAATTCACCCTTACCCACTACACTGAATGAGAAGTGAGGATGGGATGAGCTGATCTGTTAGGTGATCTATTATTGTTTGTGCTGGTGATATCCCATCCTTGATGCAACCATACCCCATCCTTGTTAGTTTTGGCTATGACCTCCCTTTGCTTTATTTCTCATTCATTTTTCTCTTTTCCCCTTTATGACGTAGGTAGCTGGAATCAAAGAAGTCAAAATTCTTTGTAAATTGATCGCCCCTACCTCCCCTAGGCTAGACAGTCGTTTAATGTTTGTCAAGGACCATTGGGCATGCTCTCGCTCATTTGATGCCTATTTTTGCACCAACCATTTTGGTAACTATTTTGGGGAACTCATTAAGTTTTCATGTTTGAGAAAATCAGATTTTGGTGATACTCTAGTTTACCCACATATTTGTAAATTACATGGCAACTCTGACTATACAGCATTTCCACATCATGATATTAGTTGCCTTCATGTGCTAAAATATTTTCATTTCTTGAAGGACCCAAGGTTTGATGAACAACCTTGACCTCATCAGCAGAGAAAGTATGTTCATCTAGTGACTCCAACTTTAATGCATGAACCGATACTTCTGAAGGCCAGTGTCTCAATGGCTCAACAATGGTATCCATAGTGGGATGATCCTGGTCCACTAAACCTCCCATGCTGGCATAAAATTCTTGAAGGTGCTCTAGAAGCTCTGAAAAAATATAACGACACCTTGGGAACTACTCAAGAACATATTGAATATGTTGCTACATTGGCACTCCTATATGATATATCACATTAATATATCATGATTAGTCTTCTAGTCTTGTATCTAGAAGAGAGGGTGCTATGGTGGTACCGTACTTTGGGGTGGAAAACTATCTGCTCATGGATGAACTTGTCAAGGGTCCTTGTCAACACATTTGATGAATTTATGGATTTCTTCCAACTCTTAATGTACCTCTAATTAATTAAGAGGGACCCTTATGAATCTATCATAGACTTTTACTATAGGAAATGATCCCCTTTGAATACTAGCCATCCTCTGCCCAGGCTCACTTACACTATATTCAAGCTTTTAGTTCGGATATAGGCCTCCTACTATATTAATCAAGGGAAAGAATATTCCCTCAAATATTTTAGGAGACTTTGTAGGTTGAGTGACTGTTTCTGCAAGTAGGAAAGATATATTCAAGAGACCCCACCCTCTCATCCATATTTTTATCCATTTTTATTTTGATCGCATAGTATCCATTGGAAAAACCATTGGAAGTTGTGTACTAGTCAATGCCACAGTTAAGTGGAACACAAGGGGTGGATCTTTTCTTGAGCTCATGAATAGGATATATAGGTACAACTCCTACAATAAACAATTTTATTACCTACACCTCCTCCTATCAAATAAAGGATATCAACTGAATGGAGAATATCACCTCAAGAGATGGTGCATATTTACACCCTTTTTGCATCCATAAGCATGTTGAGCAAGGACCAAGCATTCTACAATAAGGCTTACCAATCAAAAGGCATATCTCAATTAAATCATGGTCATAGTAGGATCAATCAATAAGCCATGTTGTCAAACATACATGGAACTGATAGAGGTACACATAGCAGGGGGTTCATGCTAAATGAACCCCAAAAAGTGGCAAGGGAGCCTATTGCTACATGAGCCAAAACCAATACTTGAAGAAGGCTCCCATGTGGAAAAATATGTTGTTGCATTTATCATCGATTGCATAAGTACTAGTGTGCATGGTGATCTACCAAGTTATGGGTACTTTACAACTTGGAAAATTTTGGGACAGCACCAGTCGAACTATAAAAATACCTCAAATTCAATACAATATTATCCAATCATTGCAAATTTACTAGATGATTTCCAAGACGAATCAATGGTTGTGGTGTCACACTTGCACCACAATTTTGTGTACATAATGTGATAGCTAAATAAAGGTGTAGGCACATGGTAGTTTGACATCATCGTGTATATTGGTGACTCATGATGGATTTCAATGGATCAAGGCTCAAAATTCATGCATCACTTTACATAATCTCAAAAAATATATATGCTACATAATTGAAAGTAGTGCCCACCCCTTCATACAATGGGAAAATAAGCTATAAATAGAGCCTCAAGAGGGTAAATAGTAGTATTTGTTGAAGCAAGATTAAGATGAAAATGATCCTACGATAAGAGATTCTTCAAAGAAATGGTGATAGATTGATAAATTTTTTGCGTGATTGTGTAAAAATGAAATATTGTAACAAATGCTTCTAGCATTCTGTCTACTCTTGAATTAGCCTTGGTCTCTGGTGGGTTATGTTTATGGAAGTGTAGTTCGTAGGAATATCCTATGAATTGCCTTCCAATTTATCCATTTACTGTCTTGTTTCCCTTATTTTTTTCTTCCCTTCCCCTCTTCATTCCCCCTTATTCTCCCTATTTTTTTTCTTACGCTATGTTCTACCTATATTATGCCTAGGTACTTTGTGTTTTCTCTCCCCTTCTTCCCTTGTTTTTGTATCCTCTCTTGGTTGCCCTTGTAAATAACTCTTTCATCTCTCTTTTCCTCTCCCTTTCCTTGTTAAAAGGAAGTTTAAAATTGAGATATCTTTTTGGGTTCCTCTCTCCCACGAAGTGGAAAATCCCTGTAAGTTACCAAGAGTGGTGAAATTGTATGCCTCCTCACCCACTCTTATTTTTTAAGGTGATGACATATTAGAGTCAACCAATTTTTGAAGCATTAACGATTGAATTGGATATCAGAGACCAAGTGGACGAGTAACAGAACAAATCTCCAAGTGTGGGATCAGACGAAATATTGGGCAGGGGTATGCTTAAAAGAAGACCCCAAATTTCTACCCTAAATTTGGGCACAGTATCGGGATCTCAAATCCTTGAATGGAAGAATCATACCATGACATAGTGGTCACAAGTCCCAAGTTCCCATCCCTAAATTTGGACAAAACTTTGGGAAACAACATTAAAATTTTGAGCCCAATATTATGTCCTCATGAAGATACGATGAGTAGAAGACTAGGAGGGTGGTGCATGAAGGAGCACTCCTAACCATAGCTGGCATCAAAAGGGAGGCCTCAAAATAATTAAGTAGGACTATTAATGATCACAGTTTCCCTTGTACAAGTTGATGAAGGGCAATTTGAAGTATGCAAAGACTTTCCAACTGCTTTAAATGGTAAAGTAGATGAAATTTATTGCTTTATAAAGTATACAAAAGTGATTAAGGGTCCAAATTATTCAAAAAATCTAACTTCTTCTAGAATACCACCATTCTTCTGAGAAATAGCATGTCAGAAGATCTTCTAGCCATTCCAGAATGATTCTTCCTGTTGAATGCCATTAGTGCTTGAATTTGAATGTATTGTAAAATCTTCTATAAATAGTGGAATGTTTGTCATTCCAAAGGGTGGCTCTATGGCCTTTACAATTCATATGTAATTCTTCTTCACCTTGTAAATAATAGTATATCATTGTTTGGTCTCTCAATCTTCACTTCTATTTTTTCTTAAGTATGTATGTTTATTTCTATGATGGTCGTCTAAGCTTTTTCACTTAATTATGCTATCTAGATTTCATGGATTTGGTTGGGTGGTTCTATAATTTGCATCTATCCCTAGGCATCAGGGTATTTTTGTTAAAGTCGATCGGGTGGGAGCGCTCTAATTTTTCTATCCATATTTCATGTACCCTCCTGCTAGTTCTAGAATTCACCCTTACCCGCTACGTCAAATGAGAAGTGAGGATATGATGAGTCAATTTGTTAGGTGATCTGCTACTATCTGTATTGGTGACATCAAACACGTGTTTCTTGATGTAGCCATACCTCCTCCTTATTATTTTTGGCTACGACCTCCCTTTTATTTCTTTCTCATTTTTTTTCACCTTTTCTCCTTTACGACATAGGTAGCTAGAATCAAAGGAGCCAATCTTCTCTAGAGATCAACCACCCCTACCTCTCCCATGCCAAGTAGTCATTCAATGTTGGGCGAGGACCATTGGGCGCACTCCCACTTGTTCGATGCCTATTTTCACACCAACACCTACAAAACAAGATTTCATTTTATCCAATATTGAGTTTCAAAGCTCTTTCTTTACTTTATCAAACAAAGGTATACCCAAATATGTTGATGGAAATTTTTTAACTTTAGACCCTAAAATATCCCTAATAATCTATTGTAAATCTAAAGCAATGCTAATAAAAAGGTTATGGATTTTAAGGCATTAATCAATTATCCAATGTCCTTCTCATAGCATGATCATATTTATTTGAACTTGTTGGAATCATTGACTAAGGGATGAACTAAAATAAAAATATCATCAAAAAATTGGAGATGAGACTCGAAGGAACCATTTATTGCAATGTAAATACCTTTTATTTTTCCTTCCATTTTTACCTTTGAGAAAACTCTCTCTAATTCCTCTTGCAAATAATGAATAGATAAGACAATAGTTAATTACCCTCATAGAGTCCACGAGATGATTCGGGATATTCAATAAGGGATCCATTGATAAAAATAGAATATTTTGGAGTGTTATAACATCTAATTTATTCACACTAACCTTGATCAAAACCAAATTTTCAAATAATATAAAGTCTACTTATTGCACCATCGATAATTTGTCCAATGATTACACCATTAATAATTTGGTTACCGATGGAGGATGGCGAGAGCAGGAGCAAAAACATGAGCAGGAGTGGGAATGGGAGTGATATTAGGTTCAGACACAAGCACAGGATCCAGGGTGGGCGCAGGATCAGGATCAAGATCGAGCATGTCGGGGCCCGGGCATGGGCCCACATGGCCCTCGACAGGACAAGAGGAAGGTTCAGAGGTTGAGCAAACTGGCAGTCATGGCAAGGATAGCATCTTGGGCCAAGGGCCTCCTCCCAGCCTCGATGCAATTGTAGTCCTAGGTAAAAAGACTCCAAATCCTAAGTAGGGTTCTACCTCGGGAAGGCCTAAACCCTCCTACCAGCAAGTCCTAGATGGCTCCAGGGCCCAACATCAGGACCTGGGCATAGGGCTTTCCCTCGAAGGCACCCAAATTTCCATTCAAGAAGAGGTCTACTCATCCTTTGTCTCTAGATCCTCTGCCATCCTCGGTATTCCCTGTCGGCCTCCCCATCTTAGAGTGCAGCTTTGAGAGGTTCGATGATGAGGTTGAGGGTAGTTCTCAATCCAGGCCTGATGAAATCAGCCACAAGATGACCTGAAATAGGATGTTCACCATAGACTTTGGTAGCAAACTCAAGAGAGGTCGCCCCACCCTAGGCGATCAGTGATCAAGGACCACTAGAGATGACATAGCCAATGGATCATAGGAAACCCTCTCTAACATCACCGCGAGCTTCTCCAAAGCATATGCCTATGATCCAAACCCCCCACTCAGCTCGAGAAGGGGGGAAAGTGACTCCCTAAGGGTGTCAAATGAAGCTCATCACCTGGAATGTCAGGGTGCTCAATGGTGCCCCCAAAAAAAGGATCCTCGACCAACTCCACAAGGATCATCGCTCGTCCTTCCTCCTCCTCCAAGAGACCAAAATAGATGAAGTAGCTGCTCAGAGGGTCACCCAAGCTATTTGGAAAAATTGTGAGTCACTGTCTACCCCTACATCTGGCATAGTCAGAGGCCTACTGTGCATGTGGGATCCCTAGTATTTTGATGGGAGACTCATTTCATCTTCCCCTAGAATAATCAATATTCTGGTCCATTGTGTGAAGTCAAGACATTCGTGGATCTTGTCTAACGTCTACGCTCCCAACAGCCTGGTTGATAAAGTTGCCTTATGGAAGGAAATCAGCTCAATTAGGGAGGCCTTTGCCCCCTTCCCTGGATCCTAGCATGGGACTTCAATAGCCCCATTTTCCTTTTTGACAAAAGTAGGGGTTCAACGACTCTGTCCAAAATCATGGAAGACTTTGGGGCCTTCACCGACCTCAATGAGCTCATGGACGTCAACCTAAAAGGATCCAGGTTCACCTGGTCAAATAGAAGAGTGAAAGTAAGCCATATCTAGGTCAGGCTGGATAGAGTGTTTCTTTCTAAGGAAGGCATTCCCCTATTTGTTGACGCAACCTTGTTGGCTCTCCCCAAAATTAGGTCTGACCATAGCCCCCTCCTCGAAACTAACCATCGCTCTTCCCTCAAGCGGCCCTTCTGATTTGAATCCATGTGGCTGCACCACCCCAACTTCAAGGCCCAGGTTGGTTGTTGGTGGGCTCTCCCAGTCCCTGGGCATCCTATCGAGCAAGTCTACCACAAACTGAAACATCTCAAAGAACAGCTCAAGGTATGGAATAGAGAGGTTTTTGGCAACATCTTTGAAAATAAAGCAATAATTAAAAAAAAGTTCGAAGACCTTGAGCTCAATTTCTAGGAAGGCTCCCAAGATCTGGGGATCAGGGAAGAGGAATGTTCAGCCCTCAGTGAGTACCACAACATCCTGGCCAAGGAAGAAACATTTTGGAGGTAGAAGTCGAGAGCCCTATGGCTCCAATATGGTGATGCTAATACCAAGTTTTTTCACATGTCGACCCTCAAAAACAGGGGCTCCAACAAAATTTTAGAGTTGGTGGGTAGCGACAATAGAATAATCAAGGATGAAGAAGACATTTGGACTGAAGCCATCAACTTCTTCCAGGAGCTCCTTGGCGATAATTCCCAGATGTCTCCAAAAGTTACAGACTCCCTACTGGAGCATATCCTAACTTTCGTCTCGGCCCTGGTGAATGAAATGCTCCTGCAGCCCTTGTCTGACTCTAAAATCCATGCTACTACATTTTCCATGAAGGTTGAGGTGGCCCTGGGCCTGGATAGGTTTCCCCTCTAGTTATTCCAATCCTTTTGGGACCTTGTTGGCCAAGAAGTGTGCATAGCCATCCGGGACCTCCAGTCCACCAGCTCCATCCCTAGAGGTATAAACTCCACCTTCATTGCTCTGATATCCAAGTCTCAAGCAGCCAAATCCCTCTCTAAATTTTACCCCATTAGCTGTGTAATGTCTTATACAAAATCTTGACCAAATACATGGCCTCCCACCTTAAGGATATCCTTCCCCTAATCATTACCCCCTGCTAGGGGAGCTTGATCAAAGGCATACTTATCATAGATGGAGTTATCATCATGCACGAGGCCATCCACTCGGCCCTCCTATCCAAAAAGACCTCCTTTCTACTCAAAATAGATATGAACAAGGCCTTCGACAAAGTTGACTGGGACTTCCTTTCCAAGGTCCTTCTCAAGTTCGAGTTCCACCCCTCCTGGGCCAGCCTCATCAGAAACTATGTTTCCTCCCCTTGGTTCTCTATCCTCATTAACGGATCCCCCATCGGGTTCTTCCCTAGTTCCATAGGCCTTCACCAAGGTGACCCCCTATCCCCAATCCTCTTCATCGTCCTAGTTGAGGCCCTAGGATGCACCATTTCGAGTGTTGTCTCCCGTGGACTTATCTCGGGTATCAGGCTTGTGTCGGGCCTACCCCCTGTGTCCCATCAGCAGTTCGTGGATGACACAATCCTTGCTACTTTAGCTTTGATCCCTCAAGCCAAGACCATCAAGCACATCTTGACCCTATCCCTCGGCTAGGCAAATCAAAATCACACGGATTCTTGGTTGTACCCCTGATTATCTCCCCTCCTCTTACCTTGGGCTCCCCCTTTTTACAAGAGCTTCCTCTAAGACCCTTTGGATTAGGATGATTGATCGAATCCAAAGGAATTTGGCCTCCTGGAAAGGCCACCTCCTCTCACAGGCAGGTAGAACCACCCTCTTATCAACAGTTCAAAGCATTCCGGCCTACTTCATGTCGGTCTTCAGAATCTTGGCCTCCATTACAGCACACATCGAGCAAATCTAGAAATGCTTTCTATGGTTGGGCAACAAAGATAAGAATAGGATTCCCCTAGTTTCCTGGCCCCTATTCTGCTACCCCAAAGTTGAGGTAGGGATCGATATTAGGTGGGTGACCCCATGAACAAGGCCCTCTTGCCCAAGCACACTTGGAAGGTGTTCGTCAATGCCCCTGATGAATGGGTCAATATCGTGTGTAGGAAATACATCCACCATCACCCCTTCCTCAGTGACTCCCAGCCCAAATATGGATCAGCCTTTTGGAAATCTTTGATCTCCACTAAAGATATCATTCAAAAGGAGACCATATGGATCCTCGGGGACAAAACCAAGATCAAATTTTGGGAAGATAAGTGGATCCAAGATGAGGCCTTGATTGCTGATAGTGACCTCCTCATCCTCAAATTTGGCCTGGTGGGCAGAGGGTTCAAAGTGTCAGATTATCTCACCCAGAACCAAGGACGAGTAACATGGAAGCCCATCTTAAACCCCAGGCACCCACTTCAATCCTCCAAGATCCAGCGTCTCCTTAAGGTGACAGTTATCCCATATTTCGTAGGGAACGACAGATACGTCTAGTACGACACCCCCAATGGCATCTTCTCTATCAAATCTACCTACAAATTCCAAAGAGTCCCTGATGAGGCCCCATTCCTAGTCAAACAGGTATGGGCCAAGAAGTTGATCCCCAAAATTAGCCACTTCATTTGGGCGGCCATCCAAAATAAGATCCTAACTATCGAGAACCTTATCAGGAGGGGCTTTCAGATCTTGAATAGATGCTTCCTTTGTTGTGCTTCTTGGGAGTATACTAATCACCTCTTCCTCAGATGCCCCTTCTCTTCTAAAGCCCTATGCCTCATCTTATCCCAATTTTCTATCCAGTGGGTGGCCCCTAATTCCATCTCTGACCTCTTGTATTAGTGGCCCAATCCCTTCACCCACCCCTTCATCTGCTTCTTATGGGTATCTTGCCTCCCTCATCTACTCTAGTAACTCTAGATTGAGTGCAATAGCATAGCCTTATCCTCCCTGGCCTGCTCCTCCTAGTGGGTGGCATCCAATGCGGTTGCCTTTGCCCTTGAGAACTCCTACTCCCTCCCCTTGAGTGAGGTGTCTCGAAGGCTGGTCGAGTCCACCCTCCTCTCCTCCCTCAGAGTCTAGCTTCCTCCCCGGTCCCCCTCTCGCCCCCTTCCATAATTTGACAACAAGGTGGACTACCCCCCTCTTGTATGGGTTAAACTTAACTTTGATGGAGCTTCTAAAGGAAACCCCGGCCCCTCTGGAGCGGGCGAGGTCATCCGGGACAGTCACGGGGCCCTAATCTTGGTGTACGCCAAACTACTTGGCATTAATACCAACAACTTTATTAAAGTAGCAACTGTCCTCCACGGGCTGATAGCCCTCAAGGAGACCTCCCCAAAAGTCATCATCGAGGGTGATTATCTAGTCATCATCAAGGCCACTCGTAGCTTGGAAAATAGCTCATGGCATATCCACAACACCATTCGAGAAGTTCTCACCATCCTCCAAGGATTCACTCATCACTCCTTTCATCATGTGTACAGAGAAGGTAATAGGGCAGCCAATTTCATGGCCAATCAAGCCACCACAATGGAATATCTCACTACCTGGACAATGAATTTCCCTGATGCTCTAGTCCAATTAGCATCTCAAGACAATTCAAGCCTTGATGAGAGTACAAGCACTTAGATCACCTCGAGTCATGGCCCTAAAGGTGTGACATCATGCCCTCCCCACGTGGATAGGGGATACTCCTTCCCACTTCGCCTTGATGATTGGTCCCAATGACCCTCCTGCCTAAGGGCTGGCCAATCCGATCAAGCACCATCATGTCTCGCCAAGTGCTCCCTGCTTCAGAGGCCACATCAGATTTTTATCTTCTCCTAATCTATATAACCATAGCCTCACTGGCAAACCTGGCAAGCCCAAGTTGGAGCACGTGGCTTCTTAGTCCAAGTTTCTAGCCTCGAGTGTTGCTCTGACGGATCTTCATGCTGAGTTAGATCGCATGTGCCTTTATCTCGAGAGATTTTCCCAAATTGCTTCCCCATCAAGATTATGCCAATTGGAGTTCTGTCATTGGCTCCCCTTCCCTATCCCACGTGGTTGTCACCATCCTCGCCCCCTTATCTCCTTCCATCTCGTGTCGTCCCCCGCTCTAAGCGCCCCTTCCTGATGCCTATGGCCCTTCCCCTCCTCGGTGCCTCCCTACAAGATTTTAACCTAGTCATGTTCAGATGCCACTTGCATTCCTGTGTGTTTTCCCTTTCCCCTATCCTCATGAGTCTCCCCTCTCATTTTAGGCCAACTCTGGGTCCCCTGCCCCTAGCCTTCCTGTTTGCCTTCCATGGCTACCAAGGCAATTTTCCTCGAGCCCTCCACTCTCGACCTGAGTGAGTCTGCCAGGATCTTTTCTGACGCTAAGAACTACACTTTCTTCTTTAGTAAGTTCATAGGGGTAGACGAAGAAATCATGCAAGAATTTTTGGATTCCTAAAATGATGGGGAGGTCAAAGTGAAAGGGCTTCACTTCAAGGTGTCCAAGGATTTTTTGATTGAAGTTACAGGCCTGCATCGCGAGGAGAAAGGAAGATTTGTTTGACAGGACAAGCACAACTAGGAGGAGGAGCTCTCCCAATTCTCAGAACAACAATGGGACAAGGCCAACCTCTTTCGAGCTGACCTCCCAACCCCCTTTGACGAGGCCATCATCCCAGTGATGTAATATATAACTTGCGACGACCCAGATCAGTGCCTTTATAGCTTTCACCTCAGTTTCTATAATCACCTTCATGAAGCCACACTAGTAAGCACCCCCTAGTTTCTCTTTTATTCCCTAAGCCTCACCATTTATCGGGCCCACAGGAATCATTCTCGGCCCTCTCATCAAGGGCTCATGGCTATTTTGCATAGACACACCCTAGCAAACCAGCCCCAGCTACATCACATCCCTCCCCTGTTCTATGTTACCCCCCTAAAGAGGATGGGTCCCCTACTACTTCCCCTGTAGTGTCCAAATCTAAGGAGACCCCATCCCCTGATGCCTCCCCTTTCCCAAAATTGTGTAGACCCACCCAAAAACACAGAACCTCAGCTCAGGCCCCATGCGAGGCCCCGAATCCTGGCGCAAGTTTGATCTGCAAGGGCTCGGCCCCTGATAGTAGCAGGGCTTTTGGAAGCTCCAAGAAGGCCAATGTGGAGGCCCCGAAAGCCACTAAAGTTAGCTCTGAATCCAGAAGTAAGTTGCAGAACTTTTTGACCAAAGCCCTCCTAGACATCACGATCAACTCCCTGACTGCTTCTACCAAAGCGGCTTCCACACCGAACAATTCCCTGTATGAACTCCACTGCAAGTTGGGCAATGGCCCTGACAAGGAGGGGAATTAATCTGCCAGGTCGGGGCCCCCATTTAGGTTAGGGCAGACTATAGGGCAATCTAGAGCGGTGGCGGCCAGTAATTTTTTGGGTTAACTGTTGGGCAATTTTGAGGTTTCTCCCTGTTTGGTGGCCTCAGGCAAAATTTTGTCTTGCTAGAAACATCGTTGGATGGACTATTTGTAGGCATTAGGGCCCCTGGGCCTCGGCTTGGTCCCCAAGGGTGCAGCCCTGGTCTACTCTAACATCAAAATATAGCTACGACTACTTATGTACCTAAGGTTTTGGGACCCTTTAAAAAAAAACCTGCTGTAAATATTATTGTTACTTATCAAAAAAAAAAAATGGTTACCATAAATAAAACCACATTGTTCCTATAAGATAACACAATCTAGAATGATTTTCAGTTTTGTTTGCCATAATTTTTGAAATAATCATATATAGCATATTACAAAGACTTGTTCAATGAAAGTTATCAAAGCAAACTAATATAATTTTTCTACAATAATAAACATAATTGCATACTATGATTGGAAGTTATTAATCTATTTGGTTGTATGGTGACAATACCTATCCTAAAATAGTATTTGATTGTAAAAGATGACTTAAAACAAGTTATATTGTTTTGATCATTGTAATTTAGAAATAACAAATTAATTAGGCTAAATGGTGGCAATGCCAATATAATAATATTTTTAGATTGTAAAATATGATTATATGCAGTGCGAGGAGGGATGTCATGGTGGTAAGTCCTTATGTTTCATCCAAGAGATCGAAGTTCAAACCTCGATACAATGGGACCGAGACCCCTCATAAAAAGAATAGTTTTAACTCAAAATTTGTCAAACGGGATCTTGGTTCAATGGTTGGGACAAATAGATGATGTACCCCACACCAAGGTTCAAAAATCGATGGAACCAAATACGTGATATAGATCAATGTTACTAAGTTGATGTAAAATAGAAAGGTCAACCCTTTGAAAACACTTAAACTAAATAAATAATAGTTATATGTATATAAAAAAAATGGTTATATATACAAAACTTAATTTTTCATTGTAGTTAAAAATTTATTAATCTATTAGATCACATGATGGCAGTGCATATAGTAAAATATTATTGAATTGCAAAATATGGCTTAGAACTAAATTAAAAATATAATTGTTATATGATAATGAACATTTTTATATATTTTGAAAGTAAATAATGTATTAATAGGTTTATGCATGTGTCTAATATATTATGAAAATGCTAAAGAATGAAAGTGTGGTTGGACTTAAAGAATATTATTATTGTCTTTCCAACATGTAAATATTGTTACCATATTAAGGAAGTGTGAGTCAAGAGGGAGTGCAAGCTCGAAGGAAGTGCGAGACGAGATTTAGTCATGGTAGAAGAGCGACAGGTTCATTCAAAGTGCATCAATACTTCAAACCCTTACCATGAATGCGTGGAACATTATTTCAAAATATTTGTTGAAGTGAAGGACCGTCAGTAAAAAGAAGAGACAATGGCTATTATGAGCCAATAGGGAGTGCAAGTCGAGAGTAAGTGTGAGGCAGGAGAGAGTGCAAGCCAAGAGGGAATGCAAGCCAAGAGTGAGCCCCATTAACTAGTATGGAAGGAAATTCATATTTGAAATCCTTAATGGGAAGTTAGGATGCCCTAGTTGGAAGTATAGAGACCCAAGTTGGAGATAATAAAAAGAGCAAATACATGGCAAGTTTGATCTAGGTAGTAGATGTTACACTAGAAGTGAGTATCGAGGATGAGATGATTGAGAATGATATAATGATTCTTAAAGTTAGAGGGTTAATAGGTAAGTTCCATAGATCATGTCTAGGGCTTTTGGAGATTCAAAATTGGATCAAGTGGAAGTGGGGATTAGATTCAAATTACTCTGTGACTTTTCTTCCTAAAGGTTTTTTCCTCATCATCTTTTTCAATTCAAAAATTAGGGATAAAATAATGGTTGGTGGTCCATGGTTTAGGTAAGAAATGCACTTTATTTGAGACCATAGAATGAAAATTTTTCTATTGATATAGAAACTAGTAAAAAGCTTCTAGTATGGATTAGGCTTTTTGGACTTCCATTATCAGTTTATAAATAAGGATGTTTTGAAGAATATTGGAAATACCCAGGGGAATTCATCAAGGAAGGACTAACTACTAAGGAGCGAAAGCATGTTGTATATACTTGAATATGTGTTGTTATGGATATTTCAAAACCTTTTCCACAATACATTAAGATTAAATCTGAATCAAGAGAATGTGATCAACAAGTAGATTATGAAAATATAACATTTTGTTACCACAATATTTATGAGATTGGATACATGGCAAGAGTTTGCAAAGTAAAAACTATGAAGAAAGAGAAAAAATTAGCCATGAGAGAAACTTCAAGATGAAACAAGGAAATCATACAATAATAGAAGCTAGATCAAATCAAGGGTATTTCACTTTGAAAGAAGAGGTAAAGAAAGCCTATAGGTGAGAAAGTTTAGAAGGAATTAAAGGTGCAAAATAAGATGAGAGAAATTCTAAAACAAAGACGAAAAAAGAGGTCAAGTTTATTCTAGGTAAATATTTTTTTATTTTCCTCAAGTAGTATAGAATCCTCTCTAGTTAATAAAAGTGAAAGGAGTGAAGATGTTATCCCTTGCACTTTAAGGTTTCAAGAGTAGCAAAATAAAGAAATGAGGATGGAGGAAATACATAACAATTTAGGTTTTTTTAGGATAAAATAAGAAGGTAATTGCTACAGAAAAGCATCCTTGCACTTTAGGGTTTCTAGGAAAACATAAATAAGATTATAATTTTGAGGTTATTCCTTGCACTTTAGATCCTTTATAACAAGGTAAAACTAAATATGATAAGTCTTACTATGAGCAGTGTAATAAGATTGAAGAGATTGATGAAGATGAAAGTATTGTTGGGAATAAAAAAAGAGAGGAAGACCTAAGAAGCAAACATGAAGAGAAAAAGAAACCCAAAGGGATATTGATATAGGAAAACAAAAAAATATCACAAGTGCTAACAAGAAGTGGGGCTGAACCCACAAATAGAAAAACTATCTATGAAAATAATATCATGGAATATTAGAGGAATGAATAAGAACCCTAAAAAAAGGTATCAAGAAATTGAGAGGTTGTTATAGACAAGATATTTATAGATATAGAAGTTAAGCATAAAATATTTTAGCCATTCGTAGTGTTGAATTTCATCTTGATAGAATTTAAATTTTAAAATGCATCTAATATAAAAGGAGTTGATTATGGAAACTTAGCAGTTTGAGGAAGATAGAGAATATTTGTGATATAAAGGCAAATGAAGAATATCTTTGATAGAAATACAAAGTTGGATATGCTTTAATTAACTTGTTAGAAATGTAATATGAGCAATGTAATGTTTTGTTTTTGTAATGGGAGTGGACCCCAATAGAATCCACACATAGCTTATTATTTAAAAAAAAATATGGTTGGACTTGGGTTTATCAAAGATTGCATAGATTTAGATTACTTAATAAATAAACAAAAAATATTTAGTAGCTACATTCGCTTTGACATACAATAATGATGATAAATATTTTTTTTACCTCTTTTTATTTAAAAATAAAATAAAAAACTAAAACTTATAATTATAATTCATAAATCTATTATAAAACAACTTTAACTATGCTTGATATTTATACAAATGAAATACAAGATTCCTTTTTGTTATTTAGAATATGTATTTATCTATAAATAAGTTTATTTTTTTAAATAATTTTTTTTCAAAGAAATAAAAATACATTCAATGTATATACTTGTAGCTAACACCCTTGGCTACATATTTCACATATATCCAATTTCTAATGCCATAAAAATATATATATAATTACTAAGGTAAAAAACTGCTTGCGAACCCATAGAGGAGAGGGAATAAAGCAATGAATCTTCAATATTCCAAGCATAGTTGCTCACTATGATAACAAATTCTCATATTGAAAAGGTTTCACCTACCACAAAAATCCCTCTCACAATGTTTCACAAGACAACTCAATTACCTATTATAAACCCCTGTTTTTAGTATGATATGCATTCCTAATTGCTCCACCAACAAAGCACATTTTTGCAATTATAAAAGTTAACTAGGTTGCAAGGAATAAAAAAAACCATGAATAAGATTCTCCCATCTAAAAAGACTTTCCACAAAACAGACATCTCATGACATCCAATATCACCATGTGGTTGAGAAGGAGAAAGAGGAATGCTCCCACTCCATAGTTAGTTGCTATGTCAGAATCATACACACAGTAAGTGTAAATAGTAATTTGGCTCATCTGTAGGATGCTTCAAATTTTGCTTGTTGTTGGCCCTTGTTCTAAGAGTTGCTTGATTGGCATATCTTTAAAAATCCCTCCCTTAGTTGGGTTCCTTTATTGGCCAACTAGTCTGCTCTCTTATTTAGACTCCTAGGGATGTGTTCAAATTAGATACAGTCAAATATAAGGTTGATTGCTTCACTTCTTGATACACCCTTTGGACCCAAATGTATTTCGATTGGATTTTGTTGTTCAAAATGTTAATAACAAGTTGAGAATCCCCCTCACTATAAGTTGTTTGATATCCTTCTCAATTGCTAGCTCCATTCCTATCTTAAGGGCATGAAATTCAATAAAATTATTAGAATTAAATCTAGTTGATTAAAAATAAAATAAAACCTCCAAGCCTTCTTCGTTGAGGATAGACCTCCCTGCTCCAAAACTATTTGAGTTGCCTTTGGAGGCACCATCAAACATTAAAAGATGATTTGTGGCTGCCTTCACTTGAGAAAGCAGAATAGAGGCTTTTTTTTATATTGCAAGAATAAGCTTTGATGGAATCCCTAACTAGACAATGGATTTTTATCTTGGTTATGTCTATGTTAGGAGTTTTTTGCTTGAATATTTTCCTATTTTTACTAATCCAAATTTCCTAAAGAAAGTATCTGGAAATAATTTTTCAAATATAGAGCATATGCATTTATCATTTCTAATTTCTACACCAAGGGAGAGACTTTTAGGAGAAATAAACTCAGAAATAGAAGACAACATAGGGGCTTCACTCTAGCCAAGAAGACCTTCATGGAACCTAGTCCATACTTCTCTATAGAAATGGCATGACAACACTAAATGAGCTAAACTTTCTTCTTGGTTGTAACATAAGGGAAAAATAAGCAGTCCATAAAAACCCTTTTTCATATTATCTTGAGTGAGGTAACTATTGTAACAAGCAATCTAAAGAAATAAATTGACCTTTAGAATATAGAATAGAAAAAGGAGTCCATATCAAATTCCAAGAGAGGTTACCTACAAAAGTAGAATCTATTTTGGGTTGATATCCCTTGTTAACAGTATAAATACCATCTCCACTAGGATATCCCCAAATGATTACATATTTATTTCCAGTATAAGATGGTAGTCTTCCACTCAATTGTAATTTAACCATTTTCCAGTGAGGTTGTAAATTGGTAGGAAGACCAAGTTGCTCTTCACTTTTCAACTTCTAGTTATGCATGATGGAGTTGATATTTTTGAAGTTATTGTTCTTTAGCCACTTCTGAAGTGGAGGCTCTATTTGAAGTTTATAATTTCCCATAATCATGTGAGAGAGAAACTTCTCTTCTAGAGATGGAATTCCATGATAGTTATTCAATAATATTATCTTTGACCTCTAGAATTCCTTTCTAGATTCTAGAATTTTCTTGCTTATAGCTTTAATACCTAGCCCTCCTTTACTCATTGGCTTAGTTATAATATAGCACTTGATAAGACTGTATTTTTATTATCATCCTGTTTACCCCTATCCAAAGAAATATTCTCATGATTTTCTCCATCTCGTTTAGAAGGACTTTGAAGCATTGGATAATAGAGCATTGATAGATGGGCAATACACTGATGGCAACATTTATTAGGATCATTCTGCCATGGTGAGTGAGCCAGACACTAGACCATCCTTCAATTATATTTTTTTTAATAATCTCATTCCATTGATTATTCTTAATTTTGTTGAAGCCAATAGGAACTCCTAGATACTTGAAAGTGGCATTAGTATTACTTTGAAAACCCAATATTCTCTCTATCTCTTTGAATTTATTATTTTTCCTAGAAAATGAATAGTAGACTTGTAGTTTATCTTGTTTCCTATTGCTTCTTGATAAGTTTTGAGAGCCTTTTTTATTCTTATTGCAACTGCTTTAGTGGCTTTACTCAATAGGATCGGATCATTTGTAAACTAAGCATTATTAATGCTTTGAACCTTCTCATGGATGGCTATAAGCTTTTTATACCTCTTTGTTCTAGAATATGAGATAAACCTTATGTAGCCAAAATGATAAATACAGGGAGAGGGGACAACCTTGTCTAACTCCTCTAGAATCCTGGAAGAAGGAGGTGGGTCTACCATTAAGTAGGGGAGCAATCCAAGGCCTTGAAATACAAGAAGTTATCCATTTTCTAAACTATTCATTTAATCCCATCTTGATAAGAGTTTTCAAAATCATGTCATGGTCTATTATGTCAAAAGCACTTGTCATATCTACTTTAAGGGACATATCATTAGATTTATCATTCCTCCTGGAATGCATAGCTTCTTGAACTAATATTATACCTTCATAATATTGAATCTAGCAATGGAAGCACTCTGTTTTTTATGATTTTAAAAATTATTTTGTATGAAGTATTACAAAGCGAAATTGACTTGAATCTTTGCAATGAATGGGCATGTTTTTCTTTAGGAATCAGGGCCAAAATTGTGGTTTTGATTCCCCCATGTATTTTTCATTTAGTTCTGCTTTATTCAACCATATTCAAAAGATTCTTCTTTTTTATGTGCTAGAAATTCTAATAAAAATTTACATTAAATTTGTCGAGCCTATGATTTTATCATGTTGTATGGAAAAGAACACTCCTTTGAGCTCCTCCATGGTGATAGGTTGGATTAAATATTCATTGTCCTCTTGCTTCATAGAACCAGGAATGAGATCAATAAGATCTTGTTGGTTATTTGTTTTAATTTCTCCATATTTGCTCAACAGATTTTGAAGAAATCAGGAATATGTTATTTCATTTGATGTGCATTGCTTGATATTGTCCCATATCCCATTTGTAGCTTTGTTATTATGTTTTATATATTTATTTGTTGTGCTTTCTTATGAAAGAACTTTATGTTTTTATCATCATCTTAAAGCCAAATCATTCGAGATTTTATTCTCCAAATGTTTCCTCTTCTCTTTCCATCTTAAAAATTTGGGTAGTGAGTTTTTTTGTTCTTGAATGAGACTCTTCTCTCCTCTAATTTCCATTGCAATTTGAATCTCATTATTTTTTGCTCTCAGTATGGAGTAGGGAGTATCCTTGGCTTTGTTTTTTATCCATTTTTTGATCTGTTACTTTAAAGAATGTATCTTTTTTACCCACTTTTGGGCATAAGTGCAATTTTTTAACTTTCCTCCTATACATGCGAAACTAACTCCTTAAAATTATCCTCCATAAACCAAATTGATTTATATTTTAAGGGTATGGGGCCCCAATTGGGTTGTTGTTCGAACCCCAAAAGCACTAGTCTATGGTCGGAATGACCATTAGATAGAATTTCTTGAAAAATTTTGATCCTATGATCTAATAGATTGTCATAAATAAGGAATTAGTCCAATATTTTAGCAATAAAGCTGGAGCCAAATATTTTGGAAGCCAAATATTTTGTTAGTCTAGGTGAATTTACCCCTTTTTAGTTGTACATCCATAAGATTGTGTTGCTTCATGATATCTTCTACAAGTTATCTATTTGGTTCTCTTATGTAGAACCCCCCTCATTTTCTATGGGTTTTAAAACTAGGTTGAAGTCTCCTCCAATTATCTAGTTTTCTTGCTTTGAGTTGGAATACACATTAAACAACACCCTCCAAGAGTATATTTTTCAACTAGGTTGTTAGGAGCATAGATATTAGTGATGGTGTAAACCTGACCAGAAGGGACTTTAAGCACTATTGTAAGCCAATGTTTAGTGGCCTCGACCAAAATTAACTTCCAATCTATTTTCTAAATTGTTACAACTCCCCTTGAACTCCCTTTAGCTGATATGGCTAAATGTTTTCTTGAGGGCCAAAAAAAATCCATTATTCTATTGATTCTTTCTAAATTCGTATTGGTTTCTTGGATCAACAACACATCTAATTTTTCTTGAATGATCGATTTTTTAACTACTAATTTATTATTTCATGTTCTAATCCTCCAATATTCTAGGTGATTAATTTCATCATTAACAAGGATAAAGGGTAGGACAAGAAATTACCTCTTCTTGGAAGTTTTTTTTGAAGTCATCTTTATTGAGTCCTCTATTATGGTCAACTTCCCTTTCATTATACTTTTTGAGTATTTTCTATCTATGAGTTCTACATTTGAATTTCTTGCTCTTGATTTGGTTTTTGCCTTTAGAGAAGTGAAGTTCTCTTTTTCGAGGATATTTGCTTCATGTTCTACCAAAGATATTTTTGAAGCTCTTTCTTCTATTTCTTTCCCTTCTTCCAAACTTGAATGTTTCGATTCCTCTTCTCCTTGTTCTTCTTTTGGGATTGTCATTTTTAGCAAGGGATCCTATTGGAGGAGCTCGTCAAGATGCTCAAAGGCGACTATTGTTATTTCCTTATCCAAAAGATAACTTTTTCTAAACTTGCATTTTCTCCTTAAGGATTTATTTTTTTGGAACATAAACATTCTTCCCTATTTTCCTTTGAACTTTAGTAAATTCATATTTTTGTTGGACTTGAGCCACAAGCTTTGCAAGGTAGTCCCTCTAGAAGTGCCTATATTCATGATATTTAGAACACTTGAATGGAATTTGATCATAGTCTAAATTTTATGTATGTTATAGCCCTTTGTATGAAATTGTAATGGTTTTTGGTAGCCCTTCTGCCAGATTCACTTCGACACATATTTTGGTCATCGTGAAGTTTTAATATTTTGGTTCCACTTTCATTCTATAGATGCCAATCTTATTTACAATAGTCTTTAGTGTTTCTTCCTTCTATAAAGGCAATGGGAGAAAATGGATATGAACCCATACTAGAACTTTGAAAGGATTCTCTTCCAAGGGGTCAAAGAGAGGATTCCACGTGTTCATGTAAAGCCCACAATGATCCATAAACCAAGGACCAGGTCTAAAAATCAAAATTCTCTCCTCAAAGGTGAAAATAGCTAGAAGGAAGCCTCTTCCACATACTTTGATTTATATTCCTCCTCTTACCAATGTTCTTCATTCTTTATCAATGCATCCTTCGATAGTTTTCCCTGTAGGGCATGAACCAATAAATCTGTAAATCAGAATCAATGCCAATAGTCCATAAATTTCTTGTTTGATAGCTTTGTCAATTATCTCTAAGGTGGAAACTTCATCCACCTTTTCACCATTTTCAAATCATCACTAGCTTCTAAGTTTTTTTTTTTGCCCTAGCTTCTGCTAAAAAGACGTCAATGGACCCAAATGGGATTGAATCATTTTTCCTTGTGAGGGCTTCTATGAAGGAAGCCATGGTTATTGAGAGGAGTAGTGAGAAGAGGGAAGGGATCCTTAGTGGTTGTTGGTAGGGGCAGCAAGAAACCATAAGAGAATTGTATACTCCAAATCTATTCTTTCTTAAGAAGGTTTCACTAACTATTGTTTTTAAGCAATCATAAATAAGTTTTATATAAATACAATTTTTTATACACATAGGTGTAAACATAAAATTAATGTTTTATGTATTCATTTTAAATTTAATAATTTTATGTATTTATTCATAAATAAATTTTATATAAATACAAATTTTTATATACATGAATATGAACATGAAATGATTCTTGGACCAACAAGTGCAAAATTTGAAGATCTTTAAAATAAGTGGTCATATGAAGGAATCCAAGCAATAATGAGGGAGATACGAAGACCCTATGAAGTCTGTCACCCAAGATAAGAATAAAATTGTAAAAAAAGAAAGAATAAAGAAATTAGCGATATTGTTTTTTAATGAGTTTACATAAAATTTTATGAGGGGTCTTGGTCCCCTCATATTGAGTGAGGTTTGAACCTTGGACCTCTCAAAGAGAGGCCAAAGCCCTTCCCACTACAATAAGCTTGCAACTATTTTTATTCAATAAGTTTACATATGTTTTTATGAGGGGTCCTTGTTCCCTCATACTCAGTGGGGTTTGAACCTTGGACCTAATTATAGATATATTGTTAGTCAGGGTAAGCAAATAAGTTGAAATTTAATTTTTTTTTGAAGAAAATTTATATAATTATTTGTTGATAGCAAGGAATAGAGGAGATTTAAATTTTTTTTAAATCCCTAGTTTTTTCTCCCAAAATCCTAGTTTCTTTAGAAATGTTTTTAGGTTGAGATCATGGAGTTAACAGTTTTCACTAGAAAGGATGACAATGATGCTCGAGGATGGTGGATGAAGTTTAGATATCTATATTCTAGCGATCGCATTTGAAAAATTCAACTTATAAAAATTTTAAGAGAGGAAGCTTATGTTTGGTGGGAAAGTGTTAAAAAGGAAAGGAATTATAATTTCACTTGGGATGAAATGGAGCATGCATTCTTGAGTCAATGGAACCCATATAAAAAGATAGCTAGTTTGAAGGTCACCATCAAAGGATATGAAGAAAAAATTAAAAGGCTTTAGAGAGTTGAAAGAAATGAATAAAGAGAATATAATCGAAGAAAAAAAATAGATGTCAATGTGCAAGTTCATGGTTGCATTCAAAGGAAAATCTTAAGAAGCAAGGATCTAAGGAGAAGCAAGAAGCAATTATGACTAGGGAACAAGTTGAAGAACCAAATGAAGACTCAAAAGTAGAATTTATGGTAGCAACAACAATAGAGTTTGTGGAAGAAACAACAACAAAGTCCAAGGAAGCCTTGTCAGAAGTGCACGACACATAAAAATAAGGACATAAGAGAAAATATTGTGAAGTAATAATTTAAAATAAAGAAACAAATTGTTGAATAAAAAAATAATGTCAGGTTGCAACATGTCAACACCCACACTCCCCTAAACAACAACAATATTGGAGGTATGACTTAAGGCATCAATATTATAGATCTACATGGAGTCAAGATTAAAAAATATCAAGAAGAAAGACGTTGGATATTTGTATTTACAAAGAAATTTGAAAAATATCCAAAAAATGAATATCAAGAATTCAAACTTTTTTTGAAAAAATATGTAGGTATCTAGCTATAACATCTCAATTGAGATGAGAATTAAATATGTTTGTAAACTCTCACGCTCTATAGGAGAGAGTTGTGATTTGTCAAGGCTGGGGGACCCGAATACAACCCCTTTTCTCAAGAAATTAATGTATTATAAATCCATTTTATATGTTAATAATTTTTTATTTTGATGTGAATTTTATTTTGGATTATAATTTACCAAATATGACATTAGGTATAGACATGAAATTAATATTTTTCAAATTTATTTTAAATTTAACATTTTTTTATTCTGACGTAGTTTCTTATTATAATTTCTAATCTAAAAAATAATTAATTTTATATTTTAATTTACCAAATATAACTTTGAAGAAATCAGGTTTACACATATATTAAGGGAAAGAAATAAATGTGCAAATAAGCTAGTCAATAGAGGGGTTTTGATTGAGGATCGTGAAGTTAAATTTTTCTTTCCATGGTTAGAGAAAGTAGAAAGTTTAATTGAATCTGACAAAAAATGTTGATTGCCTAAATCAATTAATGATTAGATTTTCTTTAATTTTTTCCATTGGTAATATTTGCTTTATTTTGTAACATTAATGTATTTTTATTTAGACTATTTATTATAATTTTTGTGGTTGCACTTGTGTTTCAGGATGGAAACTAGCAATCCAGATTTGGTAAAGCAGACTATGATATTGTGGTGTTTTGGAAATATTACTCTACTAAGATATAAGGCATAGATAGTAGATGTGAAGTTGTGGCAATATGAAGGCTGCTATAGGAAAATGTCAAGAAATATTCTTAATTTTGGAGTAATTGCATTCATACAAAAATTTGAAAAGATCTAGAAAATGAAAATCAAGAATTCAAATATTTTATGTAAAATGATGTAAGTTTCTAGCTATAGCATCTCAATAGAGATGAGAAGTGTATCTCATTGTAAACTCTGAAGATCTAAAGAAGATAGATGTAATTTTTCAAGAGTGAGGGACCTGAGTACAACCCCTTATTATCCAACAAATTTTTTTTACCAAATATGACATTAACTATAAACATGAAATTATTGTTTTAAAAAATTACTTAAAATTATTCTGATATATTTTCTTATTATATTTTTTTTTTGTAGGTAAAAGAGATTTTATTTACAATTCGGGTTGAAGGGTCCCAAACCTATTACAGTGGGCATACTTAGGCTTAACCCCCTACTACCTAGGCCCTCCAAATCCAGGACCAGCAAAAACATAACTAGGAAAATTCCAGTACAATCACAGCAGTCCAACTGCCTAAAGATAACTTCTCGGGGCTACTAGGAATCCTTGTTCTCTTCCTGCTACACTTTATCATTCTGATCAGGAGACATGAGGACCTTGAGCATAGCAAGGAGATCCTTCAGTTCAGTAATTGCATTGGAGAGGAGAGAACAGCCTTCCTGGTAAATGATAACGGCTAACTGTAGGTGGTCTATCACTTTGCTAACTCGTTTGAGGGCTACAAAACGAAGTTTGGCCTTATTGTTATTGGTTTGATCCTCATATTCATTATTGATTACCTTTGGATATGGGTGTTAGTCGCTCACTTTTACGGACAATAGCCTTCTAGATTTTTTGCTTTTCTGGGAAGGGCAAACCGACTTTTGCTTGATTCTAGAATGCTTGCCAATGTGAACTTCAACCTTGGGAGAGGAAGCAGGGGAAACTTCTTACTTTCCACAACCTTGGGTAGGAGAGGTATGGGTAGAGTGGCGCCAATAGGAGGCTCGATAATAGGGGTAATCAGCAAGATTGGGGGACGGGGGAGGGCTGGCATCACCAATGTAGGTGGATTCCGAGGAGTGCTCAAGGATGAGGAATTAGGAAGGAATTCTCCTAGGAACCTGGTGGGCTAGGACATGCTTATATAGCACAAGGAAGAGACCCTAATGACAAGGAGGTTTTGATGATTTACACTCACTAAAATTGGTGATGGTAATATTGATGGAATGAAGAAGGAAATCAAGGATGTTTATGGGCCTAGCACCATGAAGGAGATTGATAAAGGTGAGGTTGTATTTGTGAAGAGGGTTGTTGGGGTTATCTACAGAGACATATTGGATGATAGGGACTATGGTAGTGTCCCAAAGCCAGGGCATGGATGAACGAAGAACACCTTTTTTCTCCCAGACCAAATATTTTACCTTATCGGGGAAATGGTCTGTTTCTTCCTTAAAATTATGTTTATCCTTATGAATTAACCTACCAACAGGAGGTAAACCAAATACCTGAGCAATAGAGTGGACACTCACCTCAAATCGTAGTCCTCAAACCTAAACTTTGCCCTTGTTCCATAATTCAACGAAGTCGTTGGTAACTTCTTTGTTTGTCCCAGTGAAAAGCTTGAAGAAGTTGATGAATTTTTTGGTGTCTAGCAGGGCCCTAGCTTGACCTGTAAACTAGTTGGTTTGGTAAAATCCATGGCATCACTCAAACCAGGGTAAGCAGTGTTGAATTATAGACTTTTGTCATTCCCTTCGGTAAGCTTCGGTTGGATGATCCCTAGAAACACTAAGTGAAGATTAAAAAGTTGGGGGAGGCAAAGATATCAATAACCAAAAGCCATGGGTATTGCTATCCAAAAATGGTGAATGGGGGTGAGATAAGCACCACACTAGAAGGGCTCGTGAAGTAAGGATCAAAATGGAAAGGAGTGGGGGAGTGATTGGAACGATCGGTGTGAGGAGCGAGTGGGGGATAAATGGAGGAGGTGAGATGAATGGGCGATGATCGAAGGGTGAAAACAAGGCAACATGAGCTGGTGTATGGTGGTGGGGGCGGCCATACGGGTTGGTGGGGTGAAGAGACATGAGTTGAACGATTTGCACTAAAAATCATACTGACATCATTCAAAAAAAATTGGAAGTGGTGGAGTTCTGAAGCTTTGTGGTGTTGAGAAAAAATACCATTGGTGTTGACGAAACACTGTTGTGGTAGCAAGATCCACCTTTTATGGTTTTAATCCCAAGTGACCTGGTGTTAAAATAAAACACTATTGATATTGACAAAATACCTTTGTGGCAGCTAACGTTGCATATTGAGACTACATTCCACATCATGGTTGGCTTTCGATATGACATCCTAGGGGAAGTCATCTTCCTAGACAATCAGGGTGGTTTGGTTTACTGCCCTATTGTCTAGGATGTCTGCTATCTTATTCGCTTCCTTAAACACATGGTTGATCATACCTCGGGGCAGGTGACTAAGGGAGGCTTGACACTCCTGAATGATGTTATGGATATTCCACCCTCCTTTGTTGTTGTTGTTGATGTGACCAACTACTACAATCAAATATCCTTTGAAGATGATTTTTTTGGGTATATATATGCTTACCTTAATGCATCTCCATAGCACTCAATATTCTGCATAATTATTGGTTTGGATCCCTAAATTTTTGGGAAAAGCCAGGATGATGTTGCCAGTGTGGTCCTTGATGACACCTCCATCCCCTACGCTCCTTGGGTTACCTTTATATGCTCCATAAAAATTGGCATTGAACCATACCAGGTGAGAAGAGGTCCATTTGGCACTGGTCCTAGACCTGGGGATATTTTGGGCTTTGGTGCACTATGAGATAATCCCAAGAGAAACAAATAGGAGAGACTCGATCCCAGAAGTTAGGATGTTAGTGCAAAGAATGAGGCTACTATTCTCAATGACAAAGGATAGAGCTCTAGTGGCTATGGTATCTGGAGTTATGGGATTCGCATTAAAAATGTGGTTATATTGCTCCAACCAGATTTACCACATCGCATGGTGGAGCGAGGATTTCCAAAGAAAACTGAGCCTTAGATTTTTTAAGACATTGGACCACTGAGTGACCAGGTCCAAGATAGACTTCGGCCAGATCTAGTTGACATGGAATCTACTACATAGGGAATAGAACACATCCCAAGCAAAGGGGCACTCGAGCAGGATGTGATGGGTGGACTCCCATGCTTGGGTGTAGAGGTAGCATCTGTTGGGAACTATGACCATCCTTTGAATCAAGTTGTTCATGGTCAAGATTTTTTTATGGACTGCAATCCAGCAACAGTGCACCACTTTTGGGATTATATGCTTGAGCCAGATGATTCTGGCAATGGTTGGGCTATCACTAGTACTAGGATTCTTAGGGGGCATTCCATCATCTATGCTACATATCTGATGGTGAACCGCCTGTCACTGGTACTTTTCTAGTACAACTCATATTTCTTTTGGTGTTGAGGAATGAATTTTGCTTTGAGGATAGCTTGGAGGGTTTCCAAGGCTTTGTCTATGACTAAATTTCTAACTCTAAACTAGATATGTTTCCATCTACAGTTCCCTTGCTCTATGGTAATAAAATCAGCTACTCTGGGCCAAACTTATTGTCTATGATATGCTTGATTGTAGCTACTTCAGGATCTCTAATAAGGGGATCATTTCTAGCCTAGGGATCATTCAAGAAGTCAATGTTGTTACCATATTCCAGCTACCGTATTGATCCACACTGGAGAAGTTGTTTGGTGTGGATTATTGAATTCCAAAAGTGGGAGCCATTGCAGGGGACCCCCTAATCCATGAAAAATGATATTGCAAGTACTTTATTTTGATAATGGACACCCATTCCAGGTTGGCATTGGTGATAACCTTCCACACTTGTTTGGCCAAGAAGGTTTGGTTCATGAGACTTATTCAATGCAGTCCCAGTCCACCCCTATTTTTTGGTGTGTAGACCTTATCCTAGGCCATCAGATGGAACTTCCTTTGATTATCATTCCCTTCCCAAAGGAAGTGCTTCTACATTTTTAATAGCTTCTCCCACAATAGTTGGGATTTTGAATACGAACAAAAAATACATCAAAATGCTCTGGAGGATCGACTTAACCAGGGTTGCCTTTCCTGCTTGGGAAAGGAGAACCCCTTTTCGGCCTACCAATTTCTTGTGGATTTTATCTGTGACATTGTTCCACATAGCCTTGACTGGCCTTCCTCTAAACATTGGGAGGCCCAAGTAGGTGGTCAGGATTTTAGAAATGGTACAACCCAAAATGCCTATAATTTTTCCCTACCTTTTGATGGGGGTGTTGATGAAGTAGAGATTACTCTTGAAGAAGTTGATCTTCTACCTGGCAACTTCCTCGTAGAGGTTGAGGATGGACTTAATGACTTTGGCCTCAAAAATAGTGGCAGTAGTGGCCAGTAGGGTGTCATCCAAAAATTGTTGATGAGTGGATGGTGAAAGGCCAGAGGTTGCATTGATGCCAAAAATTAGTTTTTTGAAACAAGCATTTTTGATGGCTCTCCCTAAACTCTCAGCCAAAATTATGAAGAGAATGAGGGAGAGGGGATCCCCCTGTCTTAGTATTATGGTGTTGGGGAAGTACCTGATTGTTGACCCATTGACAAGGATAGAGAACCAAGAGGAGGATATGCTATTTGAGATCATATTGATCCAGGTCTTGTGGAAGCCAAACTTGAGGAGGGTTTTAGTCAGAAATTTATGGTTAACCCTTCAAAGGCTTTGTTCATGTCAAGCTCAAGAAAGAAGATAGAGGTGTTAGAGTTGTAGCTTGAATGGATGAGCTCGTGGATTATAATGACACCATAAATAATATTTTACCCTTTGACAGTACTCCCTTGGCAAGGATCGATGATGGAGGGGAGGATATCGGTGAGTCTACTAGGCATATCTTTGGATAGAATATTGTAGATGATGTTACACAGGCTGATGGGGTGATAGTCAGATAGGGATTGGTAATTGGGCCCCTTGGTAATTAGGGAAAGTAAGGTAGAATTGACATCTCTAGGAATGATTTTTGTGAGCTACATTTTAGCAATAGCAAGACACTGGTCATGGACCACAATGTCCCATTAGGTTTGAAATAACCTAGGGGAGAAACCATCAGGGCCTGGAGCTTTATTTGGTTGCATGTAAAATAGGGCTTGGTGGATATCCTTGTGAGTAAGAGGGTTGAGGAGTAGGTTGTTCATAGCCTCGAATATGGATCTAGGGATGTTATTAAGGAGGAAATCCATGGCCTGGTTGGGGAAAGAGGGAGGGGGCGAGGAGGTTTTCAAAGTGGTAAATAGCTTCATACCAAATCTGGTGGATGTCAGAGGTGAAAGACCCATCTTATTTTATGAGGCCTTTTATCCTTTTCGCTCCCCTATGCCAGAGGGTAGAAATATAGAAAAACTTGGAGTTGGAGTCACCTTCTTGGGCCAAAAATGTCTCAAATTTTGGAACCAAAATATTTCTTCCTTGCATAGGGTATTATGGTATTCTACAAGAAAAATTCACTCCTCATCCCTGAGACTATCATACTTCTGCCCCTTTTGAAATCTATACTCAATCTGTTAAAGTATGCTTTTGATGTTGTGCTTGTTTTCAAATATATTCCCAAAAGTCTCCCTGTTCCACAACTTCAAGTTTTCTTTGATCAACCTACGTTTCTGCATTACCTGATTGGTGATAGTCCTAGGGAATTTTCTTTTCCACCATTTAGCAATCTAGTTTTTGAGGTCAGGGTGTTGAGTCCACATTGACTCAAACTAGAAAGGTGTCTTGAACTGAGGTCTGCTTACAGTTTCAAAAATGAGTGGGTTGTGGTCGAACCCTATCTTTGGAAGAGTCTAGAGGCTAGCATCTCCAAAGAGGGGGAGTACCTCCTGTGATAGTATAAAATGATCTAGATGCTCTTGGATGAGGTTATCTCCCTTCCTTATATTGCTCCATGTGAACTGGGCCCCCCTCAGTTGAACATCCATAAGAGTGTTAGAGTCTACAAACTATGACAAATCATTTATTGTTTAGGTGGTAATGACATTCCATCCTCTTTTTTCTAAATATTGCAAGGGAGAATTAAAATTCCCTACTAAAATCCAAGGGATGTTAATAAATTCTTACCTCATCTGAGTGATGATATTCCACAGAGCCAGTCTACCCTGTGGTGTGTTGGGGGCATAGACATTGGTCATGACCCAGGAGAGCTGGGAACTAAGATCATGAAAGAAGATGTTGGACAACTGATCTTGACCTAAGATGACTCTGCCCTTGACTTTGGTTGGGTTCCATAGGCACAGAAGACCACCTGAGGAGCCAAAAGTCAGTTTGTAGGTGAATTTACATTTTTTCCAAATGATCTTGGCAACCCTTGGTGACCAATGATCATCTAATTTGGTTTCCTAGATGAGGAATATTATGGGATTAGAGTCTTTCCTCATGCTGACAACCAATATTTGTTTGGTTGTCCCATTTAGTCCTCTCACATTCTAGGAGAGGACTTTCATTTAGAAATTTTAGAGGGTTTTTTGCCCCTTTTACCTTGTTGCATGGGGGTTTAGGTTTTTTTCTTTCTTCCTTGATGACATTTTTTATTTCTTGAAATAGTATTTTTTGTGTGCCATTGGCTATGTACTCAGCAATGTCTCGGCTTCTCTGTTCTGTGCCAAAGGGCCTGCCCTTCTTTCTCTCACCTCCTATGTCAATCTAGGATTTTTTGAAGCTTCAGGTCTATTTTGGGCTCTAGGGTTCGAGGGACTCTTGGGAAGAATCATCGCTATTGAAAAATGCAATGTGGGTTTTAGCCGGAGATGTAGGGGATTCATTCCCATAAGGTGAGGACATTGGGGATGGGGGATGGAATATAGAGGGGTTCTGGATTGTGTGCTTTGTGGAACGGTGTTGTTGGGGGGGCGTCGACTATAGAGGAGGTGGGGAAAAGGAGTTTTCCTGGGGAGAGCTAGCACTAGGGCACGGTTGGGGGATGGGGTTTAGAACAAGAAAGACCTTCGATATTTCTCCTTCCTCAAGCATCTCAATTAAACTAGAATTGTGAAGTAAATTGAATTTTTTATAGATAAAGAACAGACTACTTACCTTTTGCACATCTTTGAGTGGTGATGGTCGAGTCTGTTACTTGCTCTTAAGGTTTAGGCTCTATCCTATTCTAGAGTTGGTCTTTTGAGTGTCAACTTGGCTTGGGCGGACCATAGCCTATGGATCAGACTTTGCACCTCCATGTTTGGAGCATTGGGATAGGAGATGCCCTTGGGTTTGGCACTCCAAGAAAAATATGGGTTTGTTCTCAAATTCCAATGGTTGCCTCCATCTATAAGCTCCATAGATTAGGTTAAGATAATCTAGAAGCTGTGATTCCAGATTTACATTGATGTAAATCTGAGATTGGGTGAGGTGAGTCCTGGCATGGGTAGCTACATCGATGGTGACTAATTCCCTAATTGCATGGACTATTCCTTGGAGTGTGTCTTCATAGAAGAAGTGTGCAGGGATATTTGGGAGTCAAACCCATATGGGAGCATAGTTAATGCTCTGAGTCTCTAGGTCAAACTCAGGTTCCCATATTCTAAGGAAAAGGCTTCTCCTTCTAAAAAACCATGGATCCCTTGACAGAATACATTATGCGTCCTCTCGCGTGTTGAGTTAGATCATAAAAAACCCCCTGGACATTACGGACAACTCCAAACTTCCTAGGGTTTTCCACTTGGTTGTCACTCAATGACAAATTAAGTCCATGTTCGAACGTCCTCCAATGAACTTTCCTACCAGGGAGAAATAATCTCGGGTGGCATACCCACCCATGAGTTTTTTAGGGTAGATAACATTGCATCCCTGAGTTACAAAGCCATTTGGTGCAACTATAGACTGTTTAGGTTTGCCTTGGAGGAGCTCTACGTAGGATATTTGGTCGTATTTTTTTCCCGTTGTCACCTAGTTTGTCTGGGGGATCTTTCCCCTTATGTTCCCATTTTGGTTATTTCCTAACTCAGCGTATGGCTTATCCACTACTTCGTTCATCGTCATATGAGGGGTGGTTTTGCACATGATTGCGTGATGCTCCCTAATCAGTTGGTTCCTACTTTTTGCTTTTTTTTGCTTTTGTCTCGTCGTCCAAAAGTTTGCTCACCATCACTCCATTCAAAACTATAACTTCTTTGACTACCACTATCTTGGGATCCTCTTATTATATTTTTCAATTAAATATAATAATTTAATTTCAAATTATGATTCATCAAATATAATATTTTTTTTGTGGAAAACATCCCAAAAGGGATGCCACTTTTGGGTAAGACCCAAGGAGGCAGGGGTATCCATTCCACCAAAATTGCCCAGGGCTCGAACCTGGCCTACCACCTTTGACATACTCAAGGAGCAAACAAACACACAAAAACATTTAAAAATAAATAAATAAAAATAAAAATAATAAAATAAAATAAAAAACATGCTCCTTGAGTGTGTCAAAAAGATAAAGCACAACCAAACACACACACAATAAGATAAAAAAAAACACAACATGAACCACATAGAAAAACACAAGAACAACATAACAAAACACAAACATGACAAAAACAACAGAACACTACAAAGACATAACCAACAAAAACATGAAAAATAAAAACAACCAAAACCTAAAAAATAAAATAAAAATAAAAAACAACCAACAATAGACAATAAACAAAAACAAAAAACATAGAAAACACTCACACACAAAAACACGAATTAACACAAACATACAAAAACACAAGAACAAGAACAATAACAAAAAATACAAAACAACAAAAACACAAGAACAACAAAAAACAACACAAAGAACACAAAAACAAAACAAAACAAAAAAACACACACACCTTAAAAAACTAAACAAAAAAGAAAAAAAATTGAACATAACAATGACCTTTCTAGACCAAAAGACTTTTAAGGCAAGAATCAACAGAGGAAACAAAAGAAAGAATAGTTTGAGCTAGGGAACTAAAATACCCTGATCGAACCAAAGAGAAGCAAAAATAAAGCAAGAAGAAACTAGGTACCTTCAGAACTGGAGCCATCCAAAGAAATGATAGAAAGAAGAGCTTCCCTTATTTGCGAAGCCCACCATCTAGGAGGGTGGCCATAACAAGTAAGATCACCTTTGTCCAAAGCCCAATTAGCTAAAGCATCAACACTCTTGTTTTGATCTCTGACCACATGATTGTAATCAACTTTCAAAAATCCCATCTGGATTAATTGAATCTTCTCAATAATTCTTTTTATTCTCCAATCAACCTTATGATTCTTAGAAGGAGTCTTCAAAAGATTAATCATGAGTTGAGAGTCAGACTCAACTAACACCTTTTCCCATCCAACCTTAGTAGCCTCTTGAAGGCCTCTGAGGATACCATACCCCTCAACAAGGTTATTGGAAAGAATACCCAAATTCTCAGCAAAAGTAAAAACCAGGGAGCCATCTGAAAGTCTACCAATTCCTCCCGCACTAGCTTTTCCAGGGTTCCCTCTAGAGGCTCCATCAATATTGACTTTTCCAAAATCCTTAGGAGGAGGTTGCCAATTTCTTGTCCTATCCATCTTACAAATACTCACATTCCCTTTAAGTTGGTTGCCCTTAGAAGATTTAATCTTCAATCTTTGCATCACTTGATCCCATATTTGGTGGGAGTTTTGGGGGTGATTAAGGAGTTGATGGACTGATTCAACTAAGTTGGCTATGGTATTTTGCCAAATATAGTGAATATCCTTCCTATCTTGATTAAAAATTTGGTTGTTCCTTTCATTCCAGATATTCCAAAGAAGAATGGTAGAACCCATCCAAACTAATTGCCTAATAAAATGATCAACACCCTCTTGTTTAGGCCAATCCCTCCAAAGTTGTTCAAAAGTAAAAAAATTGGACCACTGTAAGCCAAGTAAAGTGGCCATTCTCCTCCATAGCTCAGAGGCTAAAGTACACTCAATAAAAATATGGCTGAGAGTTTCTACATTCTCTCCACACATTTCACATCTAAAAGGGCCATGAAAACCATGCTTCATAAGTTGCTCACCAAGTAAGCACCCTACGATGCAATAAAAGCCAAGTAAAGAACCTCACCTTAGGCCAGAGATTTTGAGCCCACAACTGAGAAAAGATGTCAGAATATTGGTTGGGATTATTATGGCATAAGGTCAAATAACCTTGAGCAACTCGAATACTCACCCTTAGTAGTGTTGTTCCATCCAAAACAATATTTTTCATGGGACCAAGAGAGAGATCTCATATGAAGGATGCCTTGGATATCTTGTCTTTGCCTTTCTAGGATTTGAATAGGCTAGTCCTCAATAGGGATCCAATATCTACCAACCTTTGAATTACCAGTATGGTACCGATAATAATTAGCCACCTTTATCCAATTAGCTTGGTGAAACTGAGTTATCAAAGGCTTGTGACCATCCCAAGAATCTGTCCAAAAATTTACCTGTTGACCATTATGAATGATCCAAAATAAAATTTTTCTTTATCAAATCCTCACCAGTCTTAAGAACTGCTAAAATGGGAGAACCTTTGGTAGGAAGTTGATAGCGAACAAGGTCTTCAGGACTTTTGTTCTCAGTATATTTAGCATGGATATTATTGGCCCAAAGAGCATTGGGGTTATGCAACATCCTCCAATATAATTTAGCAGCTAAAGCTTTGTTGTTATTAATAGAAGACCGAAATCCTAACCCCCCTTCATTCTTAGGAAGACATAAAGTGTCCCATTTCACCAAGGCCCATTTTCTTTTCTCCTTAGTACCACTCCAAAGGAATCGATGACTGATTTGATCCAGTTCTCGAAGAACAACCTTTGGGATATTCAACACGAAAGAAACATAAATAGGAATAGCTTGAAGGACTGATTTTACCAAGGTGATTCTACCCCTAGAAGAAAGCCACCTGTTGGTCCACTTTCCAATTTTCTTCTTGACTTTGTCCAACAACCAATTCCAATATTTTTTTCTGCCTTTGAATATTGATGGGAATACCTAAATAAGTGATCGGAAGGGAGGTCTTATTATATCTTAATTTATCCAAGACCATGGATTCCTTTCTGGCAGAGCAATGAAAGAAAATAACTTTAGATTTGTCTTCATTGATCAACTGCCTAGTAGCCTTAGAAAAACAACTAATGATTTGCTTAATATTAGAAGCTTCCTTAACTATAGCTTTACCTAAAAGAGTAGAGTCATCAACAAATTGAAGATGAGAGATAGGTCTAGCTCCATGAGCAATGGTAACTCCCTCAAGGGTTTTGTTTTCCCCCTTTTTGGTTATAGTCCTACCCAAGCATTCAACAAGAATGATGAATAAATAAGGGGATAGCGGGTCACCTTGCCTAATACCTCTGGAAGCTGGGAATGACTGAGAAGGCCTACCATTGATAAGAACTAAGTAGGAAACTAAAGAGATACATCCCATAATCCAATCCATCCAATCCTTAGAGAAACCAAATTGCCTCAAAACTTTGATAAGGAAGTGCCAATCCACTCTGTCATAAGCTTTGGATAAGTCTAACCGAATGAACATGGAAGGATATTTTTGCATATCCATGGAATGGATGGCTTCCTGAGCAAGAACTATCTCATCTACTATTTGACGCCCTTCCACATAACCCCCTTGTTCAGGGGAAATAATCTTATGCAAAAGAGGCTTCAACCTTTCTACCATGATCTTAGTAATGATTTTGAGAAGAACATTACATAAAGCAATAGGTCTAAAAGTTGAGATATGATCAACCTCTTGAGCTTTTGGAACAAGAGTAATATAAGTTTTATTGATAACCTTCAAAATTTCTTTGGCTTTCCTGGCTTCTTCCACCACCTCTAATAAATCAGCATGAAGGATATCCCATAACTCTTGGTAGAACTCAATGGGAAAACCATCAGGACCTAGGGTTTTCCCTTTTTGCATTTTAAAAACTACTTGTTGAAGCTCATTGATAGTAACAGAAGCAGTCAAAATAGAGTTCTCCTTAGAAGTGATAAGAGAAGGGATTGCTTGAAGAACATTTTGTTGAGAAGTTGAGTCAAGAGGAGTAGCAACAAAAATATTGGAAAAGTAATCGACAACAATAGAGTTCATGCCATCCCAAGTATAGACAACATCTCCAGAATCTGATTTCAGGGAAGAAATAAAGTTGTGAGATCTTCGAGCTAGAAGATATTTGTGGAAGAAATTTGTGTTTCGATCTCCTTCTTTGAGCCATTGAATTCTAGATTTTTGCTTCCATAAGAGTTCTTCTTTTTTTCCCATTCCTCTAACCGAGTTGTGAGTTTAATTTCATCTGCACTTCTATTCTCCGTGAGGCCATCTAAATGGATTTTCTTATTCAAATTTTCAAGTTGAGCAATAACTTCATGTTTTTTTATGAACATCCCCAAACTCCTTCCATTCCAAGTCTTGATTTTGGATTTAATGTATTGCAGTCTTTTGGCAAAATAGAACATCTTAGTCCCATACCTAGGCTTACCTTCCTTCCACCATTGTTGCACATGAGGTCTAAAGGAACTGTCTCTAAGCCACATTAATTGAAAATGAAAAGGAGAGAAACTCACATTGGTTTTCCACATTTCCACCATGACTGGCCAATGATCCGAACCAGCATTGTTAAGAGTCTTCACTTTAGGAATGTGACCATGGATTAAGAAATTTTCAGAGAGCAAAAACCTATCCAATCTCTCCATTATACAAGCTAAGCCTTGCCTTCTGTTAGACCAAGTCATAAGGCCATTATCTGGTTGGATGTCCACAAGATGGAGGTTTGCAATATATTCGCTCATGAGGTCAGTGCTTTTGTCCAAATTTCTATTTCCCCCTATTTTCTCATCCAGAGAGAGGATGGTATTGAAATCTCCTCCGATCAAGATCCAAGCTTCAAGAAAATGAGAGATAATATGAGTTATATCCTTCCACTGTCTTCTTTTTTCCTCCAAAGCAGTAGGAGCATAAACAGTAATGCAGAGCATAATTTGGTTGGAATGTCTACTTTGAATAGCTATAGCCAAAAGACCCCAACTGCCAACCATATGGTGAATAACTACCTCTTTTGGGTCCCAAAGACAAGCAATGCCACCAGAAGTCCCCTGGGAACTGAGGGAAACCACTTTTCCAACTGGCCAAATTTTACTAGCAATTGAGTCCATATCCTCCATTGACATCTTCGTTTCTTGAAGGAAAACAAGATGTGGATGATTTATCCGAATCATTCTTCTAATTTCATTTTGTTTTGAAAGACTCCCTTTGAGTCCTCTAATATTCCAAGTGATGATCTTCATTAATACCAGGGCTAAAAAATTTGGGAAGGGCATTAATATTACCTTCCTCTACAAGCTTTTCACCTTCTTTTACCATATGATATTGATTGGTCTTGCGACCTACCTTTTGATTAGAATCCATCTTCAATTTTTTTCCCTGTTTCTTGACTTACTCCAATTGAATCTGAGATGGCTTCTAACCTTGAAGAATGCTCGTACACAACCAAAATTTTACTAGAGGGTTCAACAGAGTCTATATTGGGACCTCGTATTATTTGAAGTTTTGACATTTAAAAGATTGTTTTTCTTGTGTAAATTTTCTCCCTTTTTTTCTATTGAAAACCTTTGATTTGTTGGTTTGTCTCTGAGTTCTTCCCTTCATATTTAAATTGTGTTTCTAAGATTTTTGTTTCCATTATTTCCTCTTCCTCACTTGGGACATCATTTGTGGAAAGGATTTCAAACATATTAGCAGATGACTTTGATTGATCCTTCATAATTGGTTTTTTCTGAGTGTTCTTCTTCTTAGGCATTTGGAAACCTGTTGAGTTTATATCTTCTTTCTTTTGATCAGGAATTTTATTTGGGCAAGCACTAGCCAAATGACCATATTCATGGCAAATTCTACAACGAAAAGGAATGTTCTCATAGTCCACTACTTGCTCCCAAGTGTCTTCCCCAAATTGTAATGTGATATTTTTAGGTAGGGGTTTGTCAAAATCCATTAAAACACAAATCCGAGCATAAATAATATGTTCAAAATTTTGAGTACAATCAGCAGTCATCATAAAAGTTCCTAAAGAGTTTCCAATTGAAGAAAAAATAGTAGGATTCCAAAATTCAATAGGGAGGCCAAAGAGTCTAACCCACACGGGAGCTATAGAAGGCATCTCTTCTTCGACTTTAAATTTAGTATGCCAGGGCTTCATGAAAAGCCCTGCCCTTCCAAAAAACCAGGGACCCCTTGAAAAGTTTTCTCTCTATCTTCATTATTAGCAAATAAAACAAGAAAATAACCATTTGGATAAATAGATATTTGTAACTCACCTTTAGTTTTCCAACTTTTTGCAGCCCAGACTTTGAAAGCAGATAGGCTCGGACGAAAACCCACGAACCGACAAATTAGTCCTCTTTTTTCCAAATCTTCAATGCCAATCTGAATGTTACCCATATCAAGCTTAACAATAGGAGTTCCATCAGCTGCTTTAAGACATCCTGACTCCGTTTTCCTGGGATCAATCTTAGGTATTCTTAGAGGTTTATGGGAAGCCCTAAGATTAATATTAGCATTGGGCTGAGGTTGTCCACCACGGAGGGCATCCCTAAAATTTATTTTTGGGGCTGAGTCTTCAAAATTCTTACCCTTGATAGGGGTTTTCATAGTAGATTTATTTTGTGGGTGCACCTTAGCACCAGATTCACTTGAGATCTGAGCCATTTTTTGATCAACTGCTTGAAACTTGTTTTGTGATCTCTTTAATCCTTGCCCTAGACGTCGTGGAAAGGTATGGTTTTCACTTTTCTTTTGTGCAACAAATTGGAAGCCGTTGTCACTCAAGTTCACAACATGATCTGTTGAAAGATAAATTTCTAACCCATATTGGATCCCCTGCAACATATCCTGCTAAAATATTGAGTATAAACCACAAAAATATTGGCCACTAGGGCCCGAAGGCCCTAAAAACCAACCTCTGGAGCTGCTTGCACTCAACCCAGATGAAACCCTCGCACAACCGCTTGCCAAAAATCTCGTTCACACATAGGGATGCACTAGGATCTATGTTGCTCCAAATGATCTGAAAATTGGTGGAGATGTTCTAGGGTTTTTCAGGCATCTACCCTCAAATATTTAGCTCAATCCAAATGAGTGAAATATGGCCGAAACAAGTTCGACAATTTGGGCAATCCTCCGAAAAACGTCTCATCTAATAATAACATGTATAAAGCTCTCTAATATTAAAAAATCTTAACTAACATTTAATCAAATACTTAAAAGAAAACACTAGTAGATTATTAAATAAAGATTCCTAGATCAATTTAAAAACACAATTCATTAAAAAATAACTATTCTTAAATGATAATGATATTCGTATATCTTTATTATCAAGATAATAAAAATATTTTCTAAATATTTGTGGCAATATATTATCATTATAATTACAAATTAATATATAATTTAAATTATTATTAAAAAAAAAAATTGGGTTGTTCTTTTGCTCCCTTGTGGTTACCATTCTCAAGCGATATGCTTGGTATTTTGGCTTCACCCTTGCTCTTTGAGTTTGGAGTTTTGTTATCTGCATCTTGATGTATTTATTGTTGGTCTCTCTAAAAGAAAGTTGAATAAAAATTCTCCTTTATACCCTGTTGGCTGGTGGACTGAACTTTACTTTTGGATGGCTATTTTGGTTTAATTTATGTTTGTTTTGGCCTTGGTTGTTGGCTTGTGCTTAATTGGCCTTATCTCTCTCCCTCTCCTCTAATATAAAAGGTTCTATGACCTTTCAAAACCATGTTTTTCACCATTATTCAAAAATAAATTATTATAATTATTATTATATTAAGTAATATTTCTTAATATATATTTTTTCTTCTTTTAAAAAAATAATTCATTGCAAATAATAATTCTTTATTGATATATTTATTATTAAGATAATAAAAACATGTACTAAAAGATTTGTTTATAATATATTATAATTATAATTTCACATCAACATATATATAATTTATTTTTTCTTTTTAATAAGTAAAATTACACAAATTTTTGAGGATCTTGTCCCCTAGAGTTTAAACTTGAATCTCTAAAATAAAAACCCAAAAACTTTACCACTATTATAAACTTACAACTAATTTAAAAATACTATTACATTAAAAATTTTATTTTTTTAAATATATTTTTTCCTTTTAAATATTTTAAAATAATACCTATCTTTAAATAATTCCCTATTGCCAGCCCACAACACTACAAAAATATCACCTATATAGAAGTCGCAATTATAGCATTGTATTATGAACATTTTTTTTTTCCATAAAAAATCGGTAACAATAATGTCTAATATAAGTCTTTTGTTTGATAAGATAAGATTCCGGTCAAACTCTATTATAAATCGGTAATACAATTAGAGACGACTTCCTTTGTTTGATACATATAAAATTTTTGGTCAAATTTTATAATAAACATTAGTTTGCAGAAAGAATAGGGATACTAATTTATTATAAACTTTATTTTTCAAGGAATGGGAATATATCCTTTTAGATATGTTATGGTTTGAAACGTGTTTTTCTAAAGAGAACTCAAAACTTTAAATCCTTTTGAACTTAGTTTTCTCTAAAGAAAATCCAAATCCCTTTCCTCTGGACTATCTTAAGAGGGACAAAAATGTTAGGGTAAAACATGGTTTATATAAGAGGTCCAAATAGTTTGATCTTAAGTCTTTTAGATAAAAAAGGTCCATATAATTTGATCTTAAGTCTTTTAGATGAAAACCAAAAGACTTACCACTGCGGTATCTCCTGATATTAATTCTTTTTTGTTTTTAGGATATACAGGGACGCAACGTCTCCATCCAAAGGGTAAACATTTACTCTATTAAGGGGGACATGGGTAAACATTTATTCCAGTGAGGAGGACTCAGAGGAGTTTAGGATTGAACCTGTCAAAACTAAAATTGTAAAGCAGGGGTTCTACCCCTTGTTTAATGATTTGAACTTGAATTTATTGAATAATAAAAATCTAAAACCATAACACTATATAGAAACACTACTCTCCTTACTATCAAAAATATACAAAATTCCTAATTTCCTGACAGAATGCCAAGCAAGTTTTATTCTTTTCCTCGCATAATAATTCGTCATTGAAAACTCCAAGTAATTTAAACATATAAATTCCATCGCTTTTCCTCACATAGATCTATCAAAATTCCATGTTTTTAAGGAGATTCGAAATGGTAATCACTAATTTCATGTAGTTGCAGCAATTTAATCTATCAAACTTAATTTGCATTGCTGTATTACATTGTTCTTGTATGCCCGTTGCAAAAGCGCTATACACTATCTTTCATTAAAGTAAGAACACAGCACAATCAGAAAACACACAGTAGCCATAACTCGACAGCATCTGGAAAGTCCACAGCCCAAAATGTAACATTGCTGCTTTGGGGCGTCCGGCGTAAGCTTAGAGGAGACATTCTATGCTCATATAACATAAATAGAAAATGCTCTGCTGAAAATTAGCTACCGAGATTGTAACAGACGGTTTTCAGCTCATATAACATTAATAGAAAATGCTCTGAAGGAAGATTACCTGCAGGTCATGTGATTGCAGCCATAGCTCAATTCAATTAAGTGGCCTCTACCGAAATTAACTCCCAATCTATTTTCGAAACTGTTACAACTCCTAAACTCCTTTTACTGATATGGTTAAATGTTTGCTTGAGGGCCAACAAAAACCAATTGTTCTATTAATTCTTTTTAGATTCAGTTGGTTTCATGAATCAACAGCACATCTGATTTTTCTTTAACTTCTAATGTCTTGTTTTCATGTCCTAACCCTCTAAGATGAATTTCATCATTAACAAGGATAACGGGTGGAACAAGAAATTACCTCTTCTTCGAAGTTTTTTTTTGAAGTCGTCTTTGTTGAGTTCTTTATTGTTATCGGCTTCTCTTTCGCTATACTTTTTAGGCTTCTCTATCTCCTTGAGTTTTGATTTTGAAGTTCTTACTCTTGATTTGGTTTTGGCCTTTAGAGAAGTTCTCATTTTCAAGGATATTTGCTTAAGGGATTTTTGAAGCTCTTTCTTCTCTTTCTTTCCCTTCTTCCAAATTTGAATGTGTTGATCCCTTTTCTCCGTGTTCTTTTTATGGGATTGCCATGTTAAGCAAGGGATCCTATTGGAGGAGCTCGTCGAAATGCTCAAAGGCAGTTAATTTTTTTCCTCCAAATATTCATCCAAAAGATTGAACTTGTTCTGAACTTGCATTTTCTCCTCAGAATTTGTTTTTTGGAACATAAACATTCTTCCCTCTTTTCCTTTGAAATTTAGTAAAGTTATCTTGTTACTGGACTTGAGCTACAGGCTTTGTAATGCAGTCCCTCTAGAAGTGCCTGTATTCATAACATTTAGAACACTTGAATCTGATCATAGTCTAACTTTTGTGTATGTTGCAACCCTTTGTATGAAAGAGTAATGGCTTCTAGTAGCCCTTCTGCCAGATCCACTTCGACACATTCTGGCCATCGCTTTCATTCTATAGATGCCAATCTTATTTTCAATAGCCTTCGTTGTTTCTTCCTTCAAGAAATGCAATGGAAGAAAAGGGAGATGAACCCACACTGGAACTTTGGAAGGAGTATCTTCCAAGGGATCAAATAGAGGATTTCCATGTGCATGTAAAGCCCAAAATGACCCATAAATCAGGGGCCTCCTCAAAGGTGAAAATAGCTACAAAGAAGCCTCTTCCATAATTTGATTTATATTCCTCCTCATACCAATGTTCTCTATTCTTTATCAACCCATCCTTTGGTAGTTTTCCCTGTAGGCCATGAACTAATAAATTTGCAAATCAAAGCCAATGCCAATAGTCCATAAAATTTCTTCTCCGATAGCTTCGTCAATTATCTCAAATGTGAACACTTCATCCACCTTTTCACCATTTTCAAATCATCCCTAGTTTCTAAAGTTCTTTTTTTGGCCCTAACTTTTGCTAAAAAGACATCAATGGACCCAGATGGGACTGAACCATTTTTTCTTGTGAGGGCTTCTTTGAAGGAAGCCATGGTTATCGAGAGGAGCAGCAAGCAAAGGGAAGGGATCCCTAGTGGCTGTCGAGAGGGGCAGCAAGCAACAAGCAAAGAACTGTATACTCCAAATCTATTCTTTCTTAAGAAGGTTTCACTAACTATCATTTTTAAGCAATCATAAATAAGTTATATATAAATACAAATTTTTATACACATAGGTGGGAGGGGCAGCAAGCAACGAGCAAAGAGTTGTATACTCAAAATCTATTCTTTCTTAAGAAGGTTTCACTAAGTATTGTTTTTAAGCAATCATAAATAAGTGTTAGGTAATGGAGCCAAATTGATAACAAGAAATTAATTACCATTAAATATTGTTGGCAGGGTTCCAAGGCCATTATTGTTGGCAAAGTTCCAAGGCCATTAAATATTGATGGGCAACGTTCAACAATAGGAACGTGAACGGGGTTCCAAGAGGCAACATTAAATATTTAATTAGCATTAAATATTTAATTACTAGTAAATATTTAAAAAAACGTGATAAGCATATGGGTGGTTTCAGCTCATGGTTTTTTGGCCCATTGTATTTCGACACCACTATGTGTTTTCGGGTAGAGGAAAAGCCACGAATCTCTATATATTTTGTATTGTAAAGACTTCCTTGAATGGTTAAGGCTCTTTTCTGGTTTGGAGGAAGAGAGGAGAGGAGACATTGTACAAGTGGAGAAGATTGTTGTATTGTTGCTAATACAAAGGATTGATTGTTTCTCCGTGGAGTAGGGTACACTACCCGAACCACGTATATCTTGTGTCTCTTACATTTGTGTGATTGTTTATTGTTTATTGCACTACTTAACTAGGGTTTAAACTATTTTTCATTGCCACTATTATTATTTGTTTTTCTTCCATAGACTGTGTATTGTCTGTACATGGTGAATTCCTAACAACTGGTATCAGAGCGTTCTTGTTGGGAAAGGGCACTCACAGGAGAGTTTTCTGTTCGAGTGGGAGAAATGGGAGAAAGTTCAAAGTTTAAACTGGAGAAGTTTACTGGACAAAATTTTGGTATGTGGAAAACCAAAGTGGAGGATTATCTGTATTAGAAGGATAATCTGTACTTGGCTCTAAAAGGGAAGACTACTGGTCAACTTGACTTGATGTATGATGAGGAATGGGATCTGATAGATAGGAGGGCACTAGGGGTGATCCAGTTGAGCTTGGCTGATTCTGTTGCATACAACATCGGGAAGGAAAAGACCACCAAAGGAGCCATGGATACACTAGCTAAGTTGTATGAAAAACCCTCAGCTTCAAATAAAATTTTCTTGATTAGAAAGTTATTTACTATGAAGTTGCAAGAGGGTGGATCTATCCAAGAACACCTTAACGAGTTTTATGTTGTTATGGGTTCTTTAAAATCTGTAGGGCTTGATTTTGATGATGAGGTTATGGCTTTAGGGTTTCTTTGTTCACTACCAGACTCGTGGGGTAGCGTTGTAATGGCAGTGAGTAATTTTGTGCCTGGATCTGGAAAGCTGGTGTTTGATGATGTGGTTAGCACAATCCTCAGTGAGGATATGAGGAGAAAAACCTCAGGGGAGGCTTCATCATCTGGAGTAGCACTATCTACAGAAAGCAGAGGCAAAAACAGAGAAAAAGGAAAAGGCCAAGCTAGATGGAAAAGTCAAAATAGAGGAAAATCGAAGGGTAGATCTAAAAGCAGAGACAAAAGCAAGATTGATTGTTGGCATTGTGGGAAGAGTGGACACTTCAAGAGGGAGTGCAAAGAAAGAAAGAAGAATGAGGACAATAATGGAAATGATGCTCAAGAGGTAAATATTGCAAGTGCAATTTATTAGGATGCCCTGATTCTTGTAGCAAATTGCATGAGTGAGTATTGGGTTATGGACTCTGGAGCTTCTTATCATGTCACTTCTCATAGGGAGTACTTTGTTGATTATACTCCAGGTCATTATGGAGAGGTTTTGTTGGGTAATAATTGTCCATGTGAGATTGTGGGTATTGGCACGGTGAATGTAAAGTTGCCAAATGGAAATATTTGGGTGCTTAACAATGTTAGGCACATTCTTGATCTGAAGAGGAACCTGATTTCAGCCAGTGCACTTGATTTGGAGGGATGCAACACTACTTTCGAAAATCGGCAATGGAGAGTGACAAAGGGTTCAATGGTGATTGCAAAAGGTGAGTTGACTAGAACTTTGTATTTATTGCAGAACTCATCTTATTGTACATTGAACTATGTTGCTCAGGATGATGCGAAAGCATGGCATTTGCGGTTGGGTCATATGAGTGAGAAAGGGATGAAAACCCTTCACTCTAGAAAACTATTGCCAAAACTCAAGGAGGTTGATTTGGGTTTCTGTGAAGGTTGTGTATACGAAAAACAAAAAAGGGTAAGATTTTTGAAGGTTGGTCCAGAAAGGAAGAAAGAGAAATTAGAGTTAGTTCACTCGGATGTGTGGGGTCCCTCACCGGTACTTTCTCTTGAGGGCTACTCTTATTATGTTACCTTCATTGACGATTTCAGTAGGAAGACATGGATCTACACAATCAAGCATAAATATGATGTTTTTGACACTTTTTGAAAGTGGAGAGCATTAGTGGAGAATGAAGCAGGTAAGAAAGTTAAATGCCTTAAATCTGACAATGGTGGTGAATATTGCAACAAGGAGTTTGAGGACTATTGCGCAAAGGAAGGAATTAGGAGAATCAAGACTACTCCTGGGACACCACAGGAGAATGGAGTCTCGGAGAGGATGAACAGAACTATAATGGAGCATGCCAGAGCCATGAGATTGCATGCAGGGTTGCCATTGTTCTATTGGGCTAGTGCAGTTGATACAACAGTTTATTTGATAAACAGAGGACCTTGTACTACATTGGATGGAGGCATTCCAGAGGAGACTTGGAAAGGTAAACTTGTAAACTACTCTTTCCTTAGAGTATTTGGTTGTGAGGCTTTTGCCCACATAGATAAAGAAAATAGGAGTAAGCTTGATGCAAAGTCTAGAAAGTGCTATTTTCTTGGTTATGGTGTGGATGAGATGGGATATAGGCTATGGGATAACATTGGTCGAAAAGTTATCGGGAGTAGAGATGTGATTTTCAATGAGGATAGGTTGTACAAGGATAGGCACATACAAGTTGAAGAGGATGCACCTGAGTTTGTTGACTTGGATGAAATCCCAGAGCATGGTGTAAAAAGATAGCCTCTTGTTCAGATTGATGAACATGGTGCTCATGAGGAAGAGCAAGATGAGCAAGAAATTGTTGTTACTCCACCATCACCCCCATCACCACTAATACCGAAAGGTTGGAGATCTACTCGGGTAAGAAGAGCACCAAATAAGTATTCTCCTTCTTTGCATTACATTCTATACACTGATGCAGGTGAGCCCGAATGTTTTCATGAGGCTTTGCAATTGGAAACTAGGAGCAAGTGGGAGCATGCTATGAAGGATGAGATGGACTCATTGACTCAAAACCAAACTTGGGATTTGGTTGAGCTTCCCAAGGGCAAAAGGGCATTGCATTGCAAATGGGTGTACAGAGTGAAGGACGAAGTTGATGGCAGCAAGAGATACAAAGCAAGACTTGTTGTGAAAGGATTTGCATAGAGAAAAGGTATTGACTATAATGATATTTTCTCACCTGTAGTAAAAATGACTTCAATTCGGACTATTTTGAGTATAGTTGCAGTAGAAGATCTTCATCTTGAACAGTTAGATGTGAAGACAACATTCCTTCATGGGGATTTGGAGGAGGAGATCTACATGCACCAACCGGAGGGGTTTGAGGTCAAAGGCAAGAAGAGCCTTGTGTGTAAACTAAAAAAGAGCTTGTACGGTTTGAAGCAAGCTCCAAGGCAATGGTATCTCAAGTTTGATAGTTTCATGATTGAGCATAATTTTACTAGGAGCTAGAGTGACCATTGTGTTTATTTCTGGGCTACAGGAAATGGTAACTTCCTTATTCTCTTATTGTATGTTGATGATATGCTTGTGGCAGGATCCAATATGCGGGATATTAAGAAATTGAAAAGGGAGTTGGCAAGTAAATTTGCCATGAAGGATTTGGGGGAAGCCAAACAAATCCTTGGCATGAGAATCACTAGAGATAGGAAGGAGAAAACACTAAAGTTGTCTCAGGAGGATTATGTGGAAAAGGTGCTTAAGAGGTTCAGTATGCATGATGCAAAACCGGTAGCCCAACCTCTTGCAAAGAACTTTAAGCTCTCAAAGAAGCTATGTCCCAAGACAAAGGAGGAGGAAGAGTACATGAGGAAGGTACCCTATGCTTCAGCAGTTGGGAGTTTGATGTATGCTATGGTGTGTACAAGACCGGACATTGCCCAAGCAGTGGGAGTTGTGAGTCGGTATATGAGTAATCCAGGTAAATCTCACTAGCAAGCAGTGAAATGGATACTCAGGTATTTGAAAGGGACTTCAAAATTTTGTTTGAATTTTGGAGGTTCCAAAGTTGAGTTACAAGGCTATGTGGATTCAGATATGGCAGGTGATTTGGATGGTGGGAGGAGCACTATTGGGTATGTATTCACAGTTGGAGGTACAGCAGTGAGTTGGATATCCAAGCTACAACGTGTTGTAGCTCTTTCTACTACGGAGGTTGAGTATGTAGCCGTCACGAAAGGTGCCAAAGAGTTCATATGGCTTCAGAGGTTGATTGAGGAGTTGGGTCAGGAGCAAGGAGATGGGACACTTTGGACTGACAGCCAAAGTGCCATTCATTTAGCTAAGAACTCTGCTTTTCACTCATGAACAAAGCACATTCAGTTGAGGTATCACTTCATTCGATCAACAATGGAGGATGGTTTGGTAAAGTTGGGTAAGATTCACACTTCCCAAAATTTTGCTGATATGCTTACTAAAGTTGTAACCAGGGAGAAGTTGAGCTTTTGCTCTACTTCGGTTGGCCTTAAGGAGTAAGGTCATGTTATGAGAAACTTTCAGTCCTAGGGTGCAGGGATGTTGCATCAATCTTGTCTCCAAGTGGGAGATTGTTAGGTAATGGAGCCAAATTGATAACAAGAAATTAATTGCCATTTAAATATTGTTGGCAGGGTTCCAAGGCCATTATTGTTGGCGGAGTTCCAAGGCCATTAAATATTGATGGGCAACGTTCAACAATAGGAACGTGAACGGGGTTCCAAGAGGCAACATTAAATATTTAATTACCATTAAATATTTAATTGCCAGTAAATATTAAAAAAAAACGTGATAAGCATATGGGTGGTTTCAGCTCATGGTTTTTTGGCCCATTGTATTCCGACACCACTATGTGTTTTCGGGTAGAGGAAAAGCCACGAATCTCTATATATTTTGTACTGTAAAGACTGCCTTGAATGGTTAAGGCTCTTTTTTGGTTTGGAGGAAGAGAGGAGAGGAGACATTGTACAAGTGGAGAATATTGTTGTATTGTTGCTAATACAAAGGACTGATTGTTTCTCCGTGGAGTAGGGTACACTGCCCGAACCACGTATATCTTGTGTCTCTTACATTTGTGTGATTGCTTATTGTTTATTGCACTGCTTAACTAGGGTTTAAACTATTTTTTATTGTCGTTGTTATTATTTGTTTTTCTTCCATAGACTGTGTATTGTCTGTACATGGTGAATTCCTAACAATAAGTTTTATATAAATACAAATTTTTATATACAGAGGTGTGAACATGAAATTAATGTTTTATTTATTCATTTTAAATTTAATAATTTTAAGTATTTATTCATAAATAAATTTTATATAAATACAAATTTTTATATACATGAACATGAAATGATTCTTGGACCAACAAGTGCAGAATTTGAAGGGCTTTAAAATGAGTGGTCATATGAAGGAATCCAAGCAGTATTGAGGGAGAGATGATGACCCTATGAAGTCAGTATTGAGGGAGATACGATGACCCTATGAAGTCAGTATTGAGGGAGATACGATGACCCTATGAAGTCAGTCATCCAAGACAAGAATAAAATCACAAAAAAAAAAAAATTAGAGATATATTATTTTTAAGTGAGTTTACACATATTTTTATGAGGTGTCTTGGTCCCCTCATATTGAGTGGGGTTTGTACCCTCTCAAAGAGAGGCCAAAACCCTTACCAACTACAGTTAGTTTGCAAATATTTTTTTTTTCAATAAGTTTACATAGGTTTTTATGAGGGTTTTTTGTCCCCTCATACTGGGTGGAGTTTGAACCTTGGACCTAATTACAAATATAGTGTTAGTCAGGGTAAGCAAATCCTAGCTGCTTTAGGAATTTTTTAGGTTGAGATCATAGAGTTACTAGTTTTCACTGGAAAGGATGACATTGATGCTCAAGAATGGTGGATGAAGTTTAGATATCTATATTCTAGTGACCGTGTCTGGAAAATTCAACTTATGAAAATTTTAAGAGAGGAAGCTTATGTTTGGTGGGAAAGTGTTAAAAAGGAAAGGAATTATAATTTCACTTGGGACGAAATGGAACATGCATTCTTGAGTCAAGGGAACCCATATAAAAAGATAGCTAGTTTTAAGGTCACCATCAAAGGATATTAAGAAAAAATAAAAATGCTTCAGAGAGAATTGAAATAAATGAATAAAGAGAATATAACTGAAAAAAAATGAAAAATAAAAAAAATACAGATGACAATGTGCAAGTTCATGGTTGCATTCAAAAGGAAAAGCTTAAGAAGCAAGGATATAAGGAGAAGCAAGAAGTAATTATGACTGGGAATCAAGTTGAAGAACCAATAGAAGACTCAAAAGTTGAATTTATAGTAGTAACAACAAATTCTAAGGAAGCCTTGTCAAAAGTGCACAAGGACACATCAAAAGAAGGGCATAAGAGAGAAGATTGTGAAGAAGAATTTAAAATAAAGAAACAAATTGTTGAATAAAAAAAACATAATGTCAGGTTGCAGCATATCGACACCCATATCCCTTTGAGTGACAACAATCTTAGAAGCATGACTTAAGGCATCAATATTATAGATTTACATGAAGTCCAAAAAGACATCAAGTATGGCAATGTTTGGCAAAACAAACATAATGCTTTTAGATTTCAAAGGGGTGCAATCCCATTGGATCAACCGTTCAAAATATCATAACAGAACAACAGAAGCATGGAACCAACAGAGCAGTTATGGGTATTCAAGTGGCACAATGACAACTAGGCATCATCGAAGATTACCACTAATCAATATTTCACTTGGATGGATGGATGAACAAGATTAGAAAATATCAAGAAAAAAAATGTTAGATATTTGCATTTACAAAGAAAATTGAAAAAGACCCAAAAAAAAATGAATATAAAAAATTTAAACTTTTTTGGAAAAATATGTAGCCTCTCAAGCTATAACATCTCAATTGAGATGAGAATTAAATATGTTTGTAAACTCTCAAGGTCTATAGAATAGAGTTGCCATTTATCGAAGATGGAGGATCTTTTTCCAAAAAAGAAAAAAAATATGAACATGAAATTAATGTTTTATAAATCCATTTTATATTTTAATAATTTTTTTGTCAAGATTTATATTTTAATAATTTTTTTCCTTGATGTATTTCTTATTATGACTTCTAATCCAAGTGAGTTTAATTTTAGATTATAGTTTACCAAATATAACATTAGGTATAAACATAAAATTATTGTTTTAAAAATTTTTGATATATTTTCTTATTATAATTTTCAATTAAGTAATAATAAATTAATTTTAAATTACAATCCATCATATATAATATTAAAAAAATCTTAACTTTACATCAAATACTTTAAAAAACATAAACTAGCTTAGATATATAAAATATATATCTATAAACATCGAGAGTTATCAATCTCGAGGCGCTGTGTGCTGTTCCTGCAAAAACTTAGGGTTTCAGAGATGTGGAGAGAAGAGTTCGAGGAGAGAAGCAAATAATATTAGAAATTTTGGGCACCATTTTAGTTTAAATAGTTTAAATATTTTAAATCCACCATAACCCTTAATGTCGGCGGATAATTTTCTTAATGTCGGCTTTTTTAATAAAATATTAATATTGTTTACGGCGTGGCGGCTGCCATTGTAGAACGCCTATTGGCCATTGTAGGACGCCTATCGGCGTAATAAATCATAAAATAAATATTCCCAAATCAATTTAATAACACATTTCATTAAAATTAACCTTTCTAAAATGATATTGACCTATGTACATCTTTATTATCAAGATAATAAAAACATTTTCGAAAGGATTTGTAATTACACATTAATATATATAATTTAAAATTATTATTGTATACCCAAGTGTTGTAGGTGAGTTGGAGAGGAGAGGGCAATCCTCCAAGGGAGGTCCCAAGTTCGAATCTCCACCCTACCAAAAAGTTGAATTGGGTACCCAAAATCCAATTGATAATGTTGGTGCGGGCAGGGCTAGGTGCAACTTCCGGGTGCCTTTGACGGTGTAGAACCCCCTATTTGTGGTCTCTCAAACCAAGGTGGACCCACAAGAGATTTTTTGCTTAAAAAAAAATTATTATTATATTAATTAATATTTTTAATATATATATTTTTTATTTGGTTATTGTGAGATCTCATCCCACCATGATCTCTCATAAGAGAGAGCTGAGCTTATCAATAAAGGCTAAATACATAGTCATACACACCCACCTCACATATTTGACCACGCCACGGTTTGAACCTTGAACTTGTGCATAGAAAGATCTTAACCTTAAACCAAAACCTGTTAATTGTGAGCAAGCTGCGACAGCTTTGCCATGAGCCATGGCAAAGTTGTCGCAGGTTGCCAAGGGCTGCCATGGCAGTAGGCGACTGCGCGGTCTGCCAAGGCAGCCAGCGTGCCGCATGCTGCCTTGGCATCATGCACGTTGCAAGGCACCTTAGCAGTGAGAGCACCGTGTGGTGCCTTTGCAGCGAGAGCATTGCGCGGTGCCTTGTGCTTTGGCAGCCCACGCGGTGCCTTGGCATCCAACGCATCGTGCGCTGCCAATTTGCCGCTGCTTGCCATGGCAAAGCTGTTGTAGGATGCCAAGGGTGCCATGGTAGCCTGCGACAGCTAGGCAGCCCTTCGCATCCCGTGCGATCACCTACTACCATGGCAGCCCTTGGCAACCTACGGTAGCTTTGCCATGGCAGCCCGCGCGGTGCCTTGTGCTTTGGCAGCCTGCATGACACCCTGGTAGCCAGTGCATCGCGTGCTGCCAAGCTACCGTTGCTTGCCATGGCAAAGCTAACATAGGCTGCCAAGGGTTCCATGGTAGCCTACGACAACTAGGCAGCCCTTTGCAGCCCGTGCGATCGCCTGCTGCCATGGTAGCCCTTGGAAACCTGCGATAGCTTTGCCATGGCAACCATGGCAAAGCTGTCGCAGGTTGCCAAGGGTTGCCATGGCAACCATGGCAAAGCTGTCGCAGGTTGCCAAGGGTTTCCATGGCAACAGGCGACCGCACGGGAAGCCAAGGTAGCCAGTGTATCGCATGCTACCTTGGTAGCCCGTACACCGCAAGGCGCCTTGGCAGCAAGAGCGCTGCGCGGTGCCTTGTGCTTTGGCAGCCCACACGGTGCCTTGGCAGCCAGCATGGCAACCAATGATAGATAGGCAGCCCGCATGGCAAGCAGAGCCTTGGAAGCCAGTGCGACATAGCTATCGCAAGCTACCAAGGGATGCCATGGCAGCTAGCATGGTAGCTGGCAGTCACGCGGGCTGCTAATGTAGCCAGCATGACGCGTGTTGCCTTGGTAGCCCACGCGTCGTGCGATGCCTTGGAAGTGATAGCATCACGGGTTGCCTTGGCAGCAAGAGCGTCATGCGATGCCTTGCTCTTTGGAAGCCCACGTGGTGCCTTGGCAGCCAGCGTGCTGCCTTGGCAATCGACGACAGCTTGGCAGCCGGCAGCAGCTTGGTGGCCAGCGGTAGGTGCATGTGTGCTGCCAAGCTGCTGCAGGCTGCCTAGCTACTGCAGGCTACCATGGTAGCCTACGACATCTACTTTCCCATGGCATCCCTTGGCATCTTTGCCATAGAGGCCAAGCTACCATGCTAGCCATAATCCATCTATGCCCTCTATGGATGATGCTTTCTGTTTTCAAAATACTAAGCTAAATGGTTGATCCTAATGTTGGTGAAGGATCATTCTGGAAATTAAAGTTGGTAGAAATATATTTAGCCAATACAATATTCACCCAACCAATGTTTTATTTCTTAAACAACTTCCATGCCTACTTTACCATTAAATCTTTATTCATCCACTTGACCTTTCTAAAACCTAGACCCCTAGCTTTGATTTCTTTACAAACTTGTTCCCACTAGACAAGATGAAATTTTTTCTTACTCTCTAAACCAGACCATAAGAAATACTTTTGAAGCTGCTCAATATTTTGAACTATTTTTATTGAGGATTTAAAATAGAGAGAAAATAAACTAATATGCTTTGTAGAGTTGCCTTAACTAATTGTGCATTTCTAGCCTGGCTAAGAAGAGTCTCTTTTTGACCAACGAGATTTTTTTGAATCCTATCTAATACTAGGTCCCAAATATTCTCTTTCATTCTGCCACTAAACAAGGACATCCATAAAAAAGAAGAATTAAAACCACAATCTCACAACCCAAAATTCAAGAATAAAAGTCTACTCTTATAGAAATTGATCATCTGACCCGGCACCTTTCATAAAAGGCTAAAATCTCTTTAACATTTTTGACTTGGGGAATGGACGCCACAGTAGACAGAAGAGTATCATCTACAAATTGGTTATGAGAGATGCGATCAAAGTGTAAAATAAAACTAATACCCTCGATACCCAACTCAACTTTTATGGCTCTACCGAGTGCCTCAGCAAGAAGGATGAACATAAAGGGGGAGAAATGGTCCCCTATTAAAGCTCCCTTTGGCTCTTAAATTACCCGATTACAAACGTATTCACTAAGATCAAAAACCAAGATATCAAAATACATTCTTTGATAATACTGACTTACTGCTGGTAAAACCCAAAATTATGCATGAATTTTATCAAAAATTCCCAAGAGACACGGTCATAAGCTTTGTTTAGATCTAAACTGAGAAAAATACTCAATCTTCCACTTTTATCCATAGAATGAATGATATCATATCTTACAACCACTAAACCTACTAAGTTGGATCAATGGTCTCCAGGAGGAAAATTTTTAATCTATTAGCCAAAACCTTGGAGAAAATTTTGTACATAGTGTTGCACAGACTAATAGGTCTAAAATCGTTAAAATCCTTTATATTGTACGACTTAGGAATAAGCATAAAAAATATGGAATTAACACCCCTCAAAATATGTCTCGTTCTCTAAACCTATTTTAAAGCATTTCCAATATCTCTCCCCATAATGTGCCACTATCTCCAGAAGAAGATAGGAGAGAAGTCGTTTGATCCCAGAGCTTTCAACCCTCCCATAGAAAAGGCCATTTTTTTAATTTCCTCATCTTCAAAAGGACTAATCAAAATAGAGTTCATCTCTTTAGTAACTAGCTAAAAAATGCTATATAATAACTTTCTTTCTGCCTATTCATCCCCATTTGACTTCTCCCTCAGTAGGGATTCAAAATAGTTTACCATTTTTTCTCTAATTTTGTGAATATCAATAGATTTTTGGCCATTTGCTTTTAAAATTTCATTAATCTTGTTAATACTCCTAGGTCTTAGAGTGGACACATGGAAAATTTTTGTATTCCTATATCCTTCTTTTAACCATAAGGCTCGATATTTTTATTTCTAAAGTATTTCCTCACATGCCAGAGTGTTGTGCAGGTCCACCAATAGAGTCTTCTCTTTCAATTTGACTTCCAGTACATACAACAAACAAATTGACATAGATTTTTTAAATTTAGCTGTTAAACAACATTGCAATCCTCTGTTTTAAATGCTTTAACAGCAACAAAAAAATAAATACTAATAAAAAAATACCAGCAGTAATAGGCCAACATCAAGATGTCTATTTTTTTTAATCATTATAGTAATATTTTTAATAATTCTTATAACTCAAAACTTCAACAAATGCTTCCCTTGTCGATAGTTTGGAAATACAACAATACGTCCAATTTATGCTTTTATAACAATGGGAATGAAGGTGGGATATGGAAGGCTAAAAGTCATGTCCCTTCTTCAACTTATTCTCCAACAATATTTTAGTTTTTTATTTCTCTTCAAATCTAAAATTTACCCCTTTTTTATATATGTTTATTGTTTTTATGCTCGATCCAATCTGGCAGTTGAATTGGTAGCAAGAAATCTTGGTCAAAAAAATACATGTGGCAGCTGGAAAGATCAGCATCAAATACCAACATTCCCCCTCTTGATGCTGAGTGGATGATCAATCTTGTCTTTGAGCTTCACGAACGAAAATTTTGCTACAGGATGTCTCAATATGAGAGAAATTGTAAGATGTCAATAGAGAGAATGAAGAAAATCACATTGATATGTGGCAAGATGAGAGTTTTGTCTAATGAGAGTTTTTTCTTAATGAGAGGAATATGAAAGGATGCATCTCCTAGATATTTGAGGAGTGGAATAGTCATAGAGTACTGAAAAGTCATGTAAAATTATATATTGGAGACAAAGCTCCATGCAATGTAATATATTTGAATCATTCTTGTAATCTTTTGATATTTTATATATTTGAGTTATATTTGTGAGATATTATTGTTATGTTATTTTAATATTGTGATTCACTGTTATTTTGTATGGCATTTATCTTATTTATACTTGATCCTGCATAAAGTTTTTTATGAGTTAAACTGTTTGGAAAGCTAACAATGGCTTTCAGTACACACACATATATGAATATGAATGTTACAAATCATGCTAGAAGTGAGGGCTTGAAAGCATATTTGCAAAATGACCCAGAGTTTGGGTCCAAATTGTTATACAAAAGAAAATGAAAGGAAAGTTACATACAAAGCCTTTATCTTGAATAAGCAACTTGTTGATCCTTTACATTGCCTAAAAAACTACTATAGAGAAACTAGCACCTTGAAGATCACATCTTAACAAGGAGTTGACCTTGTAAAAAATCCTATACCCTCAATTGATCCAAATTATGTGCTCTCGATTGTGGCCCACTATGTCGCTACAATGTGAGGTGCGATTTTCTTAGGCAATAACAATAAGATATGATAATAGTTTAATGGTACGCTTGATGGAATCCCAATGACACATCATTGGTCCTAAAATAGCAATAGGGAGTGGGGTTGATACTTGGTGAGGGTCTTAGTCTGTTCCCACTTGTTGAAGTGTCTCTTTTCTTACCTAGAGACTCTATTTCAAAATGAACACTAGAAGAAGTTTCTACTAACAATACCAGATCGAGGTTCGGGTGAAGACCTTTGTCTATCTACTTTCCAGAAGTAAGAACCTGCATTTTACTCCACAACAATCCAAAGGACACATGGGTCCACGATGTCTATCTCATATTAGGAATGGTTCCCCACTTGGGGAGAAAAAAAACCACTATGACTTTCGGATCCATCGACTAATTGGAAAAAACTTTCAATATATTTATTGGATGTTTTTTCCAAATATACCGATGAAGGTCCAACATCCCCATTAGAGCACCTACAAGAAATGGTTTTCATTTATCAGGTGCACAACATCATAAAGCAAAATGTGGTCCTGCCTCTCTAAAAGTTAAGGGTCGCTATAAATATAATGCTTTTCCTTCATATTCAATCTCTTATTAGGATTAGCTTGCTACCTTGGTCATGAGTAACTTCACAAAATAAGCAAATAGAATGGAATCTGAGCCAAACACTCCCCCAAAATATGCATCAAAATGGGAGATGCATAACATCTGTGTGGAGGATAAAAATGATATCTACCACTTCCTTGAATAACAAGAGAAGTTCTCAAAGGAGGCCCTCCACATGCATCACAAAGGACATGAGTCTACAAATTAGCTAGAGGTTGAGAGAGCTCATGATGAGGAGGAAATTTTTGGGTCATACCTCTTCTACCTTTTTTATGACCAAGCAAGATAGCGGGTATGCTCCACCGTGGACCCCTTCCTTTTTGAAGATGTTGAGAAAGAGCATGAAAAGGACATCTTAATCCATAAGGATGAAAGAGCCTCAAAGAGCTCAACCTATAAGTAGGGAACTCATCGAATGGAGCCAACCATAGAAATATCTTTGGCACCCCCCTACTTGGAGTAAAAAGGGTACAAAAAGGTTCCAGATTTATTTGGGAGGCCATTTTTCACCCAATAAACTAGATAAAGAGAAAGAAAGAAAGAACTTGAGAAGCTAGTGGGGCCCTTGACTTCATGCCCAATGGTTAAAGGCCACTCACTTAAAAATTTCTATATATGTACCATATACAATCTCAATTTCATGAGACAACAAAATTCCCGACCACCTGTATAATTTTAAAGTTATGGCTTATATGTTGGAAACTTCTTCTTTAGGGGATTTTTTTTTTACTTTGTGTCCAATGGACTAAGACACTAGTTTCTGAATTCCTTATCTATAGTAGTCTAAATATCCCCTGAGAGCTATCAGAACTGTAGTGATAACTCACTACACCTTTAAAAAGTAGAAATATGAGTCACAAACAAGCACATGAAGGAAGATCTGATAAAAAAATTTGATAATTAGAGGCTAGATCTCATGAGCAATAAATGTTCGAAGATTGGAAGTTCTTGAGTTGTAGATAAAATGAAAATGTAAAAGTCTTGATAAAGGTACTAAAGGTAAAATATCTCGAAGATCTAAGGATAAGCAGTCTTGAGAGATGAAAAATTCCTAAAGAAGATAACATCGGTGTCCCAAAATTCAACTCAATAAATTGCACATTCTTCGAGGAAGATTAATACTAGGTCTTCATTCAGCTATAGCAATGGGAATAAAAAGATTAAGCATTTTTGGTGATTCTCAATTTGTTGTCTACCAAATAAAAGGAGAATACCAATGTAAAGAACCAGTCTTAAAGAAATACCACGAAGTAGTAATACAGTTGCTAGGAAAAATTGACTAGTACAAAATTAGTAACTTGCCATGATCGAAAAATAGATTTGTGGATGCAATGGCTTCCTTGGGATCTCTCATCCCTAAAAATGAACATGGAGAATTGCAACCATTAATCATAACAACAGTGTCCAAACCATAAATTAAAAGAGCAGAATCTATAGGTGAGAAGAATATTTGTTTGATACATGTTGAACCTTACAATTCTTACCTTGATGAGATAAAAGACTTTCTCAAGTCAGGCACACTACCAATAGAAATGACACGAATTGCAAAAAGAACATTCAAACAAAGAGCCATTCGTTTCACTTTAATTGGAGATGTGTTATATAAACGTGGTTATGATGGAATATTACTATGATGTTTAAATCCAATTGAAGCAGAAAGATCAATATCAAAATCCCACGATGGTACTTGTAGTGGTCACTTCAACAGAATGGCAATTGCAAAAATAATATTATGCATGGGATACTATTGGTCGACAATGGGGAATGATTGTTGCAAATACGTCAGAATATGCCAAAAGTACTAACATCATGCAAACTTGACCCATGTGCCATCACAAAATTTGCAACCCATTCAAATTTTGTGGCCCTTTTCACAATGGGACCTTGACTTGATCGGTAAAATAACACCTGATTCATCAGGACAGCATAAATTCATTATAACTGCTACAAAATACTTTACAAAATGTGTGGAAGCAATTCCAATGACAACTACGACTAGACCTTGAATAGCGGAGTTTATACTTCAGCATATTATTTATAGTTTTGGAATACCCTCAAAAATATTTTTTAATAATGGAAAGTTATTTAAGAATAAGGATGTTAGAGAATTGTGCCACAAATTCAAAATTCTACACAGTTTCTCAACACCTTATTACCCACAAGCAAATAGGTAAGCTAAAGCAACCAACAAGGCAATCATACCTATTCTCAAGAAATTGGTAAAAGATAATCATCGATATTGGCATACTCACCTCCCTTTAGCACTATGGGCTTACAGAACAAGCATAAGAATGCCAACGGGAGCAACGCCATTTTCACTAGTTTACGGTGCAGAAGCGATATTACCATTAGAGCTCGAGATACCATCCTTGAGAATCAAGATACAAGAATTCATGGATGATGATGCAACTAGACAGGTGCATCTTGACCAATTGACAATTATTGATGATAAACGTATCAATACTCTAGAACATTTACGAGTATATCAAGATCAAGCTTGGGTTCATGAATTAACTTTCTGTAAATCTTGGGATATTTTAGCCATGCAATAAACTTGGCATCTAGATCATAATCCTAGGCATCATCCAAAATTTCCAACCCTAACTCCTTCAACTTAGCCTCCATTTCATTGACTTCCCTTCTTTTATGTTGATATATACTTCCTAGCTAAGCTAGCTGAATGGGGGCCTTGTAAAATGTCATTTTTATTTACCCACTTCTATAGGCAACATAGATTAAGTCCTCTAACCTCAGCATTTCAAAATATGATATTCTATGTGGCACATACTTTAGCAATAGGTATAAGGACTTGTTGAATCAAAAATACAAAAATTGGTGGCATCGTCCAAGAAATACCAACCCCCTTTGATCTGCAGTCATAAGACTTTGATGATTTCCTTTGAGATATGTCAAATCCTTTCTCCTTTTATTTCACTCACCATTGGTATTAAGAAATCATTTGAAAAATGGCAATAGGAGGATCTTGAGCATAGGACTTTTATCTAATAAGTAACAAGTTTTGATTTTTCTTCTTTATTCTATTCTTAAATTGAGATTTTCAAATAACTAAATGTTTTAACATAACACTAAATGGGTTAGGAATGAGAAAATACCTAAAGGTTTCATTTTCCTAAAGTTAGTAATCCTTCATGAATTTGCTAAGCTATAAATTCATTAAAGTTGAAGATCAAACGCTTACCTTTTGATCTATTATTTATCCTCTAAATGATACCGAATTCCTCTTGTGCCACTTCCATGTTATCAACGCTTAAGATAAATTCTTCCATGCTCAAGGTATTTTTGGCTTCTTCATTGAACATTTATTAGATTAAGGGAAACACTGACATGACCTCTTCAGACTTGTTGAGCTCTAGATTTAAGTGCTTTAGCTTTTCTTTAGTCTTTGCATAATACCAGTTTACAATCTCTAGGCTTATATTAAGCCCTACTGGTACTAACAACATTTGTTGTATAGCTTATCCTATCATAGGTAATTCATAAGGGCTATAATGGTTTGCAAATACCTTCCTTGAGTGAGAGTAATAGCACAATGCATTAGCCTCTAGTATTTTATAGGAAGGATGGACTGGGGGAACCATATATTGATCTAAGCAGGTGGTCCAGATGCTTGTAAAAAATGACTATCCTTTTTCTTTTAGGTGTCTTTGGTAAGCATATTCCCTTAGAAATTTTGTATCTCTTGATAGTCCATCCTTTTGGCTACATATTCTATGTGTTTTCATGTTTTGGTTCTTGTAAATTGAGCATGAGTTACTCTCTTTGTTGCTAAGTAGGCAATTATAATAGTTTTTTATGGTGTGATAGCAATTTTACCCTTCTTAGTGTACTCCATTATTGTTGTAGGTTTTTTGAATTTGGGGAGATTTGCTTCTGCCTTTGCTCTTACTAGATCTTCAAGGCTTCTTTGATGCAAACAAATATGAAAGAAGATGTATTAATAGGACTTCAACTCTTCTTTTGTTATTAATACACCTATGGATATTTGACCTCTTCTTGGTTGAAAGGGATGGTCACGATCTTTCTTTAGATAATAGAACTACTTGGTTTATGTGCCATTAATTGGGATTGGCTAGTTGAAATTTTTTTCACTCAAGTATTTCTCGTTTATAGACATGTTTCTAAATCTTCATTTTTTGTCCATTTTCCTAATCTAACAACTCAAATTTTGCTTCTTTTAACATAATAGGCTAGGCATCAAGTGCTATGTGATTTGTCTTAAAGAATATACTTTGAAATTTCCTATGGTGTTAGGAGAGTTAGAGAATTTAGAGCCTACAATATCATTTCTCTTGTTTCCTTTGATTTTTATTTTGAGATATATACAAATACAAAAAGGTCCCAATTCAACCCAAACCTACTAGCTCAACGATCTCATTGAGACCAAGATCCTAGGTTTTGATAGTCCATTATTATTTTTTATCAATGGACTCAAAGAGATATGTCCCTTCTTTGGACACTCTTGGTGTGAACCACTCTTCTTCTACTATGAAAGTCTTATTAATGCTTATACCTGTTGTATACATATGTTTGATATGAGGAGTGTGAAGTAGCTCTGATGGATCATTATTTTGGTTCCATCTCAAGCTCTTAAGATCATCAACAACTAGTCCATTTGAAGATAGCCTCCAATTTTAGTAGTAAAATACCTTGGTAAAAAAATGTTGAATGATGTAGGAAGATCAATTGCTGCTACATCTTGAGACACTATGAAATTTGGATATGCATGCAAGATAAGTGGAAAGCTTTCCATAGTTCTTAAGATCTAGATTGTACTACCATCCAACTACACTTCTATTTTGTTTACTAGCCAATAAGTTAGGCCTAATGCATCAAACACCCATTTCAACATGACCGAAGTATTATCCCTAGATTCTATCATGCAATTATGGATTAGTTTATCTTTATAGACCATGAATAGATAAAAGGGGATAGTTTTAGGCCTACTTATCTCAAGGTCAAAAACTTGCAAGACAACAACTACCTTTTTTTGTCTCAGCTCCTTTTATTCCTTAACTACTTTCTTCATATACTCTTTTTGCTCCAATTCCAATTGGGAAGTGTGCTATTTTGGGTCCTATAGAGATACTGGCTTGCTCACCACTAGAGGCTCTGATGTGCTTTGATTTGGTGGTACTACTATAGGAGGTATCCTTCTAGTCTTAGACCTTTTTGAGGTTTGGGGCCATGTACTTGATATTCTCTTGCCCTTCCATTACCTGTTGATCAATGAAGACAAATCTAAAGTTATTTTCTTTCACTGCTGCTTTCTAGACAGGAATCCAAGGTCTTGGATAAATTAAGATATAATAAGACCTCCCTTCCAATCACTTATTTAGGTATTCCCATAAATATTCAAAGGCAAAAAAATAAATATTGGAATTGGTTGTTGGACAAAGTCAAGAAGAAAATTCGAAAGTGGACCAACAGGTGGCTTTCTTCTGGGGGTAGAATCACCTTGGTAAAATCAGTCCTCTAACTATTCCTATTTATGTATCTTCCATGTTGAATATCCCAAAGGTTGTTCTTCGAGAACTGGATCAAATCAGTCATCGTTTCCTTTGGAGTGGTACTAAGGAGAAAAGAAAATGGGCCTTGGTGAAATGGAACACTTTATGTCTTCCTAAGAATGAAGGGGGTTAGGATTCCGGTCTTCTATTAATAACAACAAAACTTTAGATGCTAAATTATATTGTAGGATGTTGCATAACCCCAATGCTCTTTGGGTCAATAATCTCTGTGTTAAATATGCTGAGAACAAAAGTCCTGAAGACCTTGTTCGCTATCAACTTCCTACCAAAGGTTATCCCATTTTAGTAGTTCTTAAGATTGGTGAGGATTTGATAAAGAAAAATTTATTTAGGATCATTCATAATGGTCAACAGGTAAATTTTTGGACAGATTCTTGGGATGGTCACAAGCCTTTGATAACTCATTTTCCCGATTGGAGGCCTTGGATGGAGGAGATTGACCGAGCTAACTGGATAAAGGTGGCTAATTACTGTCGGTACCATACTGGTAATTCAAAGGTTGGTAGATATTGGATCCCTATTGGGGGCTGGCCTATTCAAATCCCAGAAAGGCAAAGACAAGATATCCAAGGCATACTTCATATGAGATCTCTCTCTTGGTCCCATGAAAAAAGATTGTTTTGGATGGAACAACACTACTAAGGGTGAGTATTCAGTTGCTCAAGGTTATTTTACCTTATGCCATAATAATCCCAACCATTCTTCTGACATATTTTCTCAATTGTGGGCTCAAAAGCTCTAGCCTAAAGTGAGGTTCTTTAATTGGCTTTTATTGCATCGTAGGGTGCTTACTGGTGAGCAACTGAATAATTGTGACGATGTTCCTCTCGGAACATTTGAAAAAAAGACAATTCATTAAAAAATAATAATTGTGACGTTGTTCCTCTCCGTACATTAAAAAAAAAAATCATTAAAAGTAATAATTCTAAAATGATATTGCAAGTGTGTCTTAATATTAAGATAATAAGTGACTACAGTCACATAGCCTAAAAGACTTCTCACACATGCTCCAAGCCTAATCGCCCAACCTTGTAATTGTGTCCTGTAGTCCAATTGTCTTAGGTCCGAGGTGTAGACCAATTGGTTCATCCAAACCCCATAAGGGGGCGGAGGTCCAAGGTTCAAATCTCGGGCCTCGTCGGATTGAACGCTTGTCCCTTTCCTGGTGCTTTTAGCGGCATAAAAGGTTTAAAATGATTTTGGCGTGGTGGTTATAGGGGCAGACTGCGCGAAGATCTGTGTGGCGGCTTCTGGGGCGGACAACGCAAAATATTGTGGCGGCCATAAAAGTCGGGACAGCCTGCCCGGACTCATGGCGGCTACCGATTCCACCATGTAAATTAAATATATATATATATATATTAGGATAATAAAAACATTTTCTAAAAGATTTTGTTTACAATATATTATTACTATAATTACACATCAATATATATACTTTAATTTTTTTAATAAGCAAAAATTTAAGTTTACATAGGTTTTTAAAAAAGTTTGATCTCCTCTTACCTAATAAAATTTGAATTAAATTTTTTAAATAAAAACTATACCATTATATTAAATTTACAGAGCTGAGAGTAAGGGCAGCAGTGAATGCAAACACGTGTCGGGAGTAAGTGCAGCAGTAAGTGCAAACGCGATCTGGAAGTAAGTGCAGCAACAAGTGTGAGTAAGTGCAACCGAAAGTGAATGCAAGTGAGTGCAACAAAAAGTGAGGGCAAACACAAGACGAGAGTAAGTGTAGCAGCGAGTGCAAGCTGGGAGTGAGTGTGCAAGCTGGGAGCCAATGAGATTAGAGAGGGGGTGTGAACCAAGGATTGCGAGCCGAGATTCAATCATGGCAGAAGAGTGGCGAGTTCATTCGAAGTGCATCAATGCTTCAAACCCTTACCATGAATGTGTGGAACATTGTTTCCAAAAAAATGTTGAAGCCAAGGAACGCCAAGAAAAAAAAGAGACAAGGGCAATTGTGAGCCAAGAGGGAGTGCAATTTGGGAGTGAGTGCGAGGGAGGAGAGAGTGCGAACCAAAAGGGAGTGCAAACTAAGAGGGAGTGCAAGCCAGGATTCAATCATGGCGAAAGAGCGGTAGGTTCATCCAGAATGCATCAATGCTTCAAACCCTTAACACGAATGCATAGAACATTGTTTCCAAAAAATTGTTGAGACGAAGGAACGCCAAGAAAAAGAAGAGACACGAGTAATTGTGAGCCAAGAGGGAGTGCATACCAGGAGCAAGTGTGAGGCAAGAGCGAGTGCAAGCTGGGAGCAAGAGCGAGTGCAAGCTGAGAGGGAGTGTGAATCAAGAGGGAGTGCAAGCCAAGAGCAAGCCCCGTTAGCTATTGTGGAAGGAAAGTCAATTTTGAAAGCCCTAATGGGAAGTCAGGATGCCCTAGCTAGAAATCAAGATGCCCTTGTTGGAAGTATGAAGGCCCAAGCTAGAGATAAGAAAAAGAGCGAATACATGGCAAGTTCGATCCATGTAACAGATGGTAAACTAGAAGTATTAAGGATGATATGGTTGAGCATGATATAATGGTTCTTGAAAGTAGAGGGCTAATATGCAAGTTCCATAGATCATGGCCAAGGTTTTTGGAGATTCAAAATTGAATCAAGTGGAAGCGGGGATTGAATTCAAATTATTCTGACTTTTCTTTCTAAAGGTTTTTTCCTCATCATCTTTTCCAGTTTAGAAATTAGGAATAAAATAATGTTTGGTGGCCCATGGTTAATGGGAAGAGATGCACTTTATTTGAGACCATAGAATGAAAAATTTTCAATTGAGACAAACTATTAAGAAGCTTCCAATGTGGGTTAGGTTTTTAGGACTTCCATATCAGCTTATAAATAAGGATGTTTTGAAAAATATTGAAAATACCATAGGGGAATTCATCAAGGAAGGACCAACAACTAAGAAGTGAAAGCATGTTATATATACTCGAATATGTGTTGCTATGGGTATTTCAAAACCTTTGCCACAATCCATTAAGATTAAATCTAAATCAAGAGAATGGGATCAACAAGTAGATTATGAAAATATTGCATTTCGTTGCCACAATTATTTTGAGATTGGATACATGGCAAGAGTTTGCGAAGTAAAAACTATGAAAAAAAAAGATAAAAAATTCTAGCCATGAGATAAACTTCAAAACGAAGCAAGAAAATCATTCAATAATAAAAGCAAGATCAGATCAAGGATATTCCACTCCAAAAGAAGAGGTAAAGAAATCCTATCAACAATATCAATTGGCAAGTTTAGAAGGAATTAAAGGTGCAAAAGAAGATGTGGAGATAAATCCCAAAACAAAGACAACAAAAAAGGTCAAGTTATTCCAGGTAAATCATCTTCAATTTCCTCAAGTAGTATAGAATCCTCTTAAGGTAATAAAAGTGAAAGTGTTGAAGATGTTATCCCTGCACTTTAAGGTTTCAAGAGCGAAATAACATAGAAGTGAGGTTAGAGGAAATCCATAACAATTTTGGGCTTTTAGGACAAAATAAGAGAGTAATTGCTACAAAAGAGCATCCTTGCACTTTAGGGTCTCGAGAGAAATATAAAGAAGAGTGTGCTTTTGAGGTTATTCGTTGCACTTCAAATCCTTCCTAACAAGGCAAACCTAAAGATGATAAGTCTTACTATGAGCAGTGTAAGAAGATTGAAGAGATTGATGAAGAAAAAAGTATTGTTGAAAATGAAAAAAAATAAAAATAAAAACCCAAGAAGCGAAAACAAAGAGAAAAAGAAACACAAAGGGATATTGATATGGGAAAATAAAAGCAAATATCACAAATGTTAACAAGTAGCCATTCCCAGTGTTGAATTTCATCTTGACAAAATTTAAACTTTTGAAGGCATTTGATATAAAAAAAATTGATTGTGGAAACTTAGCAATTTCAGGAAGTTGAAAAATATTTTTGATAGAAGGGTAAATGAAGAATATCTTCGATTAAAAGACAAAAGTTGAATATGCTTTAATTAACTTGTTAAAAATGTAATGAGAACAATATGATATTTTGTTTTCATCCCCCAATAATTTTTGGAAGACATTTGATATAAAAGGAGTTGATTGTAGAAATTTAACGGTTTCAGGAAGTTGAAAAATATTGTTGATAGAAGGATAAATAAAGAATATTTCCTATAGAAAGACAAAGTTAAATATGCTTTAATTAACTTGTTAAAAGTGTAACAAGAACAATAAAATATTTTGTTTTCATCTTCCAATAAAAAACACCCATAACTTATTAAAAACAAAAACTTACAACTAACTTACAATCATCATCATCAGCATTATTATTATTATATATATATATATATATATTAAATAACTTGAGGTTTAGTGCAATTGTCGGTATGCAACGCTACAAATATATCGCCTATATAGAAATCGCAATTATAGCGTTCTATTATGAACACTCTCCCCTTTTTGTTACATAACACTTCTTAAAATCATTATTACATTAAATAATAATTTTTAAAATATATATATATTTTAAAATAACGTGAGGTTTAGTGCAATTGTCGGTATGCAACGCGACAAAAAATATTGCCTATATAGAAGTCGCAATTATAGATTTTTTTTTTTTTTTACATAAAAATGCATAACACTTTTGTTTAATATAAAAGATAAAATTCTGGGTCAAATTCTATTATAGAAGTCGCAGTTATAGACTCTTCCTTTTTTTGTTACATAAAAAATGCATAACACTTTTGTCTAATATAAAACAGAACTTCTTTTATTTGATACAGATAAGATTCTGGGTCAAATTCTTTGATCTCCAAGGAATCGGATACCAACTTATTATAAAACTTTACCCTCCAAAGAATCGAGATACTATTCATTTTTTAGATGTGTCTTGGTTTGAACTTGAACTTTGGGTATTTCTCAAGAGAATCTAAAGCCTAAGCCTTTACCTCTGGGCTGTTTTAAGAGAGACAAAAATGTTAAGATAAAACACTGATTTTTACAAAAAGTTCTAGTAGTTTGATCTTAGATCAAGTCTTCGAATAAAAACTAGAAAACTTACTGCTACTGTATCCCTTGAGACTATATTTTTTGTTTTTGAGATATACAGAAACAACGACATCTCCATCCGAAAGCTACTACCATCATCACATGCCCAACCTAAATAAACATTTAATCCAGAATAAACATTTATTCTAATAAACCGAAACCTAAGCTACTACCATAATCACATGCCCAACCTAAATAAACATTTAACCTAAACAAACATTTAATCCAGAATAAACATTTATTCTAATAAACCGAAACCTAAATAAACATTTATTCTAATGAACCGAAACCTAAATAAACATTTATTCTAATGAACCTAAATAAACATTTATTCTAATGAACCGAAACCTAAATAAACATTTATTCTAACCCGGAGAAACTTATAAACATTTATACCACTCTATGTTCCAATATCCCAACAGAGAGGTCCAATATCCCAACAGACAGGTCGATATTTACATAGAGAGGTCGAATATCCCAACAGACAGGTCGATATTTACATAGATAAAATTCCTAATTTCCTGACAGAAAGCCAAGCAAATTTTCTCTTTTCCTCGCATAATAATTCATCAGTGAAAATTCCAAGTTACTTAAACATATAAATTCCATCTCTTTTCCTCACACAGATCTATCAAAATTCCATGATTTTTAAGAGATTCGAACTGGTAATCACTAATTTCATGTAGTTGCAGCAATTTAATCTATCAAACTTAATTAGCATTGCTGTATTACATTGTCCTTGTATGCCCGTTGCAAAAGCGCTATACACTATCTTTCATTAAAGTAAGAACACAGCACAATCAGAAAACACAAAGTAGCCATAACTCGATAGCAACTGTACAGTCCACAGCCCAAAATGGAACATTACATATAAGCCCCGACAAATTGCCGCTTTGGGGCATCAGTCGCAAGCCAAGATTGGAGGAGACATTCTATGCCCATATAACATAAATAGAAAATGTTCTGCTGAAAATTAGCTACCGAGATTGTAACAGACGGTTTTCGTTGGTTCGAGGGCAATGGCAATTAGGGCCTCCATTTTTCCAACCGGTGCCGCACTCATAGCAGAACTCATAACCGCACCTGCACACATGCATGTGCTTACTTCATTCCATTTACAGAGTAGAGTATGAAAAAAGCAAAAGCAATGAGAAAGAAAGAAAGATTACCTGCAGGTCATGTGATTGCAGCCATAGCTCATTTCAATCATGAAATTACATTTGGCGCAGCGTTGCCATTTGCTGTCGTCTGCGAGCTTGAGGAGCTGGAGATCTGCTTCGCCTCGTTCAGCCGTAGGCAGCTTCTGGAAGTCGCCGCAGTCGAGATCAGCGTGCCAAGGAACCATGCACCGCACGCAGAACATTCGATTACAGAAGGGGCACTCCGCGTTCTGTACTTCCATTTCCGAGGCGGAGGGCATCAGCAATAGCGCCGAGCAGTCCGGAAAAGGGCAGTACAGCTTGTCAGAGTCGGGAATCTCCGCCTCGAGTATGGCGCTGGACCACGCATCGAAGATCTCCGCCGGCAGAAAATAGCGGCACTCCTGAAGCGTCAGGGGCTCCGAGCAGGAGCTATGGGGGCAGCATATCTGGTGCCTCTTTTGTTCCAGGCGAGAATGTATATACCTGGTCATGCAGGAATGACAAAAGCGATGCAAACAGTTCATACCCTCGAACATCTCGTCTACCGAGTCCTCGAAACATATTCCACACAGCTCTACAGGCACCGACGCCGATGTCCCCATCGCGTATGAGCATTGCAGGGCCAAATGGCCTTCCACCCCCTTTCCTGAATGACCCTGAGCATTCAAAAAATCCCAAAACCCTAAGGATTCGAGAATCAAAGCTTAGAATTTAAAAACAATTAGCGTTCTTTGCGGCATATAACCTCCAAATTGCACAAATCATGCGAAAGAGGAATTCAGTTCAGAAACTTCCTCTGCAACTTTCTATAATGCTACTCTCCTTTCAAGAATTGAAGCCACTGATTAAACTAAAACTACTAAGGCGTCTTCGTAAAATTCCCAAAACCCCAAGAATTCGGGAATCAAAGCTTAGAATTTAAAAACAATTAGCATTATTTGTGGCAAATAACCTCCAAATTGCACAACTCATACGAAAGAGGAATTCAATTCATAAACTTCCTCTGCAAATTTCCATAATGCTACTCTTCTTTCAAGAATTGAAGCCACCCATTAAACTAAAACTATTAAGGCATCTTTGTAAAATTCCCCAGTCCATAAAATCCTTTGGCTTATCGCCCGATTTCATTATACAAATTGCCCCTTTCCATTTCAGGGAAAGCAAACAGCCATGAGTCATAATCAAATAATTCGACCAAAATGCAAAGCTTACCTCTCCTCCCCCGCAGTAACCGCCCGGCACAAACCCTTGTTCAGCCTCCACGCACTTGCTTGCCGCTGAGGATGAGGAACTCTCACCCCCCGCTCCGATGATCTGGGCAAATGTGTAATTGGAAGAAGAAGAGGATCTCTCACCCCCCGCTCCGATGATCTGGGCAAATGTGTAATTGGATGAGGAAGAGGAACTCTCACCCGCCGTTCCCATGATCTCCGCCATTTGTACCTCGTAAGCGAATGTGTAACTGGACAGGAGCAGGGTTTCTTGCAGTTGCATACGGAATGCAAAGTCGTCATTAGAAACCTCGATGGCCTCTCGCACATGATGTTCGAATTCTCCATCGGACCTCGCGAAAACAAAATCGTTTCGATTTTGTCCAGGAATCGTCACCAGAGCCATTTCCTTCTGCCGTACAACACAAGAGAGCGTTGCTTATACAACTTGGGGCACCCAATTTAAGCTAAACAAAACCCTAATTCTCGTATCTCTGCAAACGGCGAAGCACTCCTACCAGTAAATGGAAGTTGCTTTCTTCCTCGCTAAGATTGGGGAGGAACCGTAAATGGAAGCGAATGGGGAAGATGAAAATGAAGGTGCCGTTGATGTGATGTTTGTCTAGGCTTTTGCGGAGGTGCTGACGAAGGAGATGCCCATGGCTTTATGGCTTTATCTTTCTACCTCGGTAGGAAGGTGTAAGCGTGTCTGCCACTAAATCCTAACGATTTATAAGAAATTGGAAACCTGGATACGGCTATATAATTATATATTAATATAAATATGGCTATATAATTATATATTAATATAAATTGGAAAGGTATAAGCGTGTCTGCCGCAGGAATCCGCTTGGTACGATCCAAATGGGGGTTTAGGGTTATGCTCAAAATGGATATGGCTATATAATTATATATTAATATAAATAATATTTTTCATTAAAATTGTTTCTGTAAAAATCACCTACTTTCCATTCCTTCTAGTGTGATGGCATTACTAGCATACCACTCTCCGCTCTCCATTGTTGTTCCAGTCTCGGAGGAAAGCGGTACTACCAAACTGCCAAGCGACCTTCTCCATGCCACGTGTCATATCACTTATCAAATTTTCCTGCCAATTATCTGACAAAGACAGCACAGAGAATTTTTTTGATTTGGTTAGTGTAAATACCCACCTTTCACTAGGTTGCGGTTTGAACCTTGAACTTTCTCAACAAAAACTAAAACCCGTATCATTGCGTTGTTCTTTTTGGGACTGCACATGTAAAAGATTCAAGGTTCAAATCAAGGTATATTTAGAAGGGGATAAGCCTGATGATAGGAGAGGTTCAAGGTTCAAACCACAGCTTATCCAGAAGAAGAGGATAGGTTGGATAATCGTTCGAGTGTTTACTATTTGGTAAAAAGAGGATAAGTTAGATGGTAGCAGAGTGTTTCAAATCAAGGTATATTTAGAAGGGGATAACCCTGATGATAGGAGAGGTTCAAGGTTCAAACCACAGCGTACCCAGAAGAAGAGGATAGGTTGGATAATCGTTCGAGTGTTTACTATTTGGTAAAAAGAGGATAGGTTAGATGGTAGCGGAGTTTTTACCGTTAGTAACAACAGTATATGGCGTATCTAGAAAAAGATGATAGGTTGGATAGTCGCGCGAGTGTTTACTATTTGGTAAAAAGAGGATAGATTGGAAAGAGGATAGGTTGAATAGTTGTGCGAGTGTTTACTATTTGGTAAAAAAATGATAGATTGGATAGTCGTCTGGGATTGTTTACTTTTTGACAAAAAGAGGATAGGTTAGATGGTAGCGGAGTGTTTTCCGTTAGTAAGAAGAGAATAAGCTAAATGATAGTAGAGTGTTTAATAAGTTAACCAACTAAAATTTATAATAACAATATTCAATTATGTTACTGTTTCTTATTTATTAAAATAAATAAAATGCAAAAACATTAAGAAAAAAGTTTATTTAATTTTTTTTATAAAAATATTTATAAAGGTTACTCGACTGAACAAAAATAAAATTAAAGAAACCAAAACCGTCCAAAAATAATAGACCCCAGAAAAATTAATTTATTACTGATACGCGGTTCCACAAATTGCGCACTTGCACGGGCAAGTGGGCCAAGGTGTATTGGTAAAAAGTTTAGACAAACCGGTCCCATCATCTTTTAGTGAAGCTATTATTTGCATATAACTATTTTTTTGTTTTTGATTTTATACTCAAGAATCTGACATGTCTTCAAAGCCGTTGAGATTTGGAAAGTTATTATTATATTTCCGCTTTATTATTTTCAAAATGCTTTTTATTCTATAAAGCAAGCGATTCTTAGATTATTTCACAAGATTGAAAGACTTTCTTGTCATCATGGAAAAAGAGATCGTTTCCCTCTTGGTGGGCTTCCAAATCACAATTTACGGACGCCTATGAAATTCCTGAAATTAAACTCTCTTATGTTAAAAGAGTTTATGGGATCAAAAAAAAAAAAATAGTTTTTTTTAATTTGATTAGTGTGAAAACTTTTTTTTGATCAATATAAGAGGTTGAGTAGTCTTTTCCTAACCATGATTTCTATAAAGTTGAGAGCTATACTTATTAATAGGGAATTAACACATAAACATCACACACCCACCTCCTCACACACTCACTCGCAGCAGGGTTGAGCAGACTCTTCCCAACTAGGACCTCTGTAAAGTTGAGAGTCATGTTTATCAATAGAGAATTTAACACATAGCCACCACACACCCACCCCCTCACACACTCGCCCACGCTACGGTTTGAACCTTGAACCTTTCGAAGAAGAGTCAAAGCTCAAACCATTGGATTGTCCTCCCTGGAACAAAACCTTAATTAAATAAAACCACTCCCTATATCCCTTGGGGCTAGGATTTTCTGTTTCACAGGGCCTGTCCTATCCGAGTATATCCCTTAGGTTAACGAAGTTTTTTTTGTATCCGACGCAGATAGTCAGGGCTTGAATCTCGGATCTCCTTCTAAGAATTGAGAGAACTTACCAGTCAGGTATCTGTGCGGATCAAAAATAGTTTATAAGATAAAAGTTTTAATATAAAATGTATTTGGGTCAACTCAACTGTTTGGATTTTGGCTTTTCTTTTGAAGGTCCAAGGTTCAAACTACGACATTACATTTTTTTTGTTACATAGGAGAGTTGGTCACAACCACTCTCTGTATCCTCTGGGGCTAGGACGTTTTGTTTCACAAGGCCTGTCCTATCTGGGTATACCCCTCAGGTTAGCCGAGGTTTTTTTGTATCCAACGCAGATCGCCAGGCTTGAACCCCGGATCTCCTTCCAAGGATTGAGGGAACTTATCAATAAAGTACCCATGTGGATCAAAAATAGTTTATAAGATAAAAGTTTTAATATAAAATATATCTGGGTCAACGCAATTGTTTGGGTTTTGGCTCTTCTTTCGAAGGTCCAAGGTTCAAACAGTGAAATAACAAATTTTTTTTGTTACATAGGAGAGTTGGTCACAACCACACTATTTAAAAAAAAAATTAGGCTAGAAAGAAACTTCGAGATTCGCTCTTAGGTGGTCGTTCAAACTGCGAAATAACAATTTTTTTTTTGTTACATAGAGAGTTGGTCACAACCAAACTATTTAAAAAAAAAATTAGGTTAAAAAAAAACTTCGAGGTCCGTTCTTAGGTGGCCGGCAATACCATTCCATTCAAGTTTACCACTATTTAGAGGGAAGCCATAAGGAAAAAAAATTATGTCCCCTTTACACCATAGAGGTTTAAACCATGGACCTCCCATTCAACGTGGGGAAGCTCACCTTCTCCACTTGCGCTACAAAGGCAGACTGGCATAACAATATTTCACAAGATTGAAAGACTTTCATGTCATCATGGAAAAAGATGGTTTCCCTCTTTGTGGGCTTCCAAATCATAATTTATGGAGGACTACGAAATTCCTTTGAAAAAAAAAAAAATTAAATGATTTTATGTTAAAAGAGTTTATGGGATCAAAAATAGTTTATAAGATTAAAAGTTTTAATATAAGATGTCTCTAGGATAGCATATCAATATTCTTTTTTCGTAGGTCCAAAAATAAGTGTGTCAAGGGGTGGATGTGTGTATGGTTGTGTTTGGTCCCTATTGATAAGTTTAGCTCTCACCCTTATCAAAGGTCATGGTTGGGATGGGGATGCCCAACCCTGAGCGTCGATCAAAGGTCATGATTGAGATGGGGATATCCAGCCCTAAGCGTCGGTCGTAGGGCTTTTTCACACTAGCCTCAATAAAAACAAAGCTCTCACTCTTATCATAGGTCATGGTTGGGATGGGGATGCCTAACCTTGAGCATTGATTGTAGGGGTTTCTCAGACTAACTTCAATAAATAAAAAAAATTAATATAAAAATATGGTATATAACTTTATGTTTTTTAAAATTTAATTTTTAGATTTTTTATTTAGAATTTTAAAGTTTTAACAACATTTAAGAGAAAATTTGTTCGACAAATGTTTATAGTTTTAAAACAAATGTTCAACAAAGTCAAAAAGCTTAACATTCGTCTTAGTAGAGACACCTCAATGGTATGTTTTTGGTGTTTCATCTCAGTGATTTGAGTTTGAATCATGGGGAGGGAGGTCTCTTGTTATTATGCCCCCAAGGAGTATGGCCCCAGTTGTGCCACCCATTGTACTTTGCATTACTTCAACAAAAAACAAAGCTCAACATCCTCTTCTCATCTTTTGGAGTGTGTTTTTTTGTTGTTGATTTGAAGATAAGTTTCTGCGTTTTGTATATTCTTAATTCTTCAGAAGATACCATCAATTAGTTCACTTTTAAAGTGTTCATGTATTCATGATGTCCTTGTAAGCTTCACATTCTATGAAAAAATATCTTTAGGTCTCTATTACTCTTGGTGTACAAAAGAAACATATATGTTTTGATCATGCCCCTTGAGGTAATGTCCATCTCCCAGTTTCACATCTGAGATGGTGTCAATTGGATCTTAGTTGAGCTATAAACATTTTTTTCCTTCCATTTGCTCTTTTACATCTATGTATTTATTTTGGTTGTATTTATAATTTGGTTGAACTCATTAATGTATAATTGTTTTTTCCTTTCTAAATTTACAATCCACATAACAAGTCTAAATTTTTCCTTGACATATTGTTTAATTTCTTTGTTGGAGTTTGGGACCTCATGAAATTTAATGTTCCATTTTCTCATCCATTTGTTGTTTTGTTTCATCCATGTATCTTTTTTTATTTAATGTTTCTTTGATTACCTATTTTGCCAACTTGTTATCTTCTATTCTTTCTATTTTCTTTAGGTGCCCTAATAGTCTTACAATAGCTTATGCTTCTAGTGGAAAAAGTCCTTATTTCAACAAGTAAAATTTCATATGGGACTTATGCTTTAATTTTGAAATTATTTGTAAGCAATCGCTTTTGAATTCATTCTATTCATCTCCATTTAAGTTTTGGTGTTTTGCTAGCCCACACCTCACACTCATGTAGCACTCTAATGGTTTCCAATCCCATAGGTCTTCTTTTCTACCCATATTTAGAAGCGAGTAGAGTGCCCTCCATTCTACTTGTATTTGTTTCATCCTACATATTCCCCAATTGAGTTTTCTTTGAAAATTTAACCCAAGGTATTTGTATTTTATTACTACCTCTAAATAATTTCCTTCAAATAAAATATATGGTTGTTTTTGCTCTCTCCGAGTAGAGAAGACCATAATTTTAGTCTTGCTAGTGTTTACTTGCATCCCAACTTCTTTACAAAAATGCTCTAAATTTTTTAGATGTTCTTTTAAACTTTCAAGTGTATTGCTAATTAAGATGAGATCATCGACATAGAGAAGAAGTTTCACTACATAATTATCCAAGAGTATTCCTTTTTCTCCCATTCTTTCCATCTATTCTTCCAATTTGTCAATATTAAGGTCAAATAAAGAAGGTGATAATGGGCAACCCTATTTCACCCCAATATCACTTTCAAAACACTACAACAGTCCTTCAGAAGTTTTGGTTTTTGCTACCACCTACTCATAAAGTCTATGTACATTTGCTCTATAATTGGTTGGTACACCAATTTCTTTCATACTTTTCTATAATTTACCTATAGGTATTATGTCAAAATCCTTTTTAAAGTCCATATAACAATAATAAACTTATTTTTTTTCATTCTATATCCTCTATATTAGGCGCCTTGAAGTAATGCAATAATCTATTATTGAGTACTTTGGTCTAAACCCCACTTGCCTATTACCATTTTTCCTTAATTTGTCATCCATTGACTAATTTTGTTTTCTACTATGCTACCAAACAATTTTATTAAAAAAAGGATTAATCATGATAGTGCAATAATTTAAATGATTGTTGGTGTCTATATCTTTATGCAATGGTATAACTAGGTTGGTCATCCATTCCAATGGAAAGCCTCATTTGATGATGTCATTAAAAATAATTTGGAGGTGTGGTGCTAAGATGTTAACCCCACTCTTGAGATGTTCAACTTGTAGACTATCTATATCTTGAGCTTTACTTATTGTTATTTTCTTAATGCCCTCCTTCACTTATTTCATAGAAAAAAGTCTCTTAGTTGTGTTAATTATAGGAGGGCATATTTTTCTTGGTTTCTCTCATATACCACAATATTGTTCACTTGTGATATTCTTTTTTCTGTGCCTTTTTCATAATTGTCTTGGTCTATGCTTTGTAAGATATATCAACTCTTTTTGCATTACTCCTATGTATTCTTTTTTACTTTTGTTTTTACTATTTGTTTATATATCTTGTTATTTTTTTCCTCTTTGTATGGTTCTTTTAAGGTTCTCCTTATTGATTTACATTCTTCATCATACCATGGATTTATAGGGAGGCTTTCGTGTTTTATTTACCCAGGTTTTAAATTTTTGCATGATTCAAAGGCTTCTATGATTATATCCATCAATTTCCTACAAAAAATATAGGTTTGGAAAATATCTATCCTCTTTCTTTTCTCTCTTTGCATAATCTACTTGAGTGATGTTTTAAAAGTTTCCTAATTTTTCTTTGTTATAGGGATGTTTCCTGTTGTCTTTCATTTAGTTATTTAAAGATGTTCTTCTTGTCCACTTTAGTATAATTGGATTGGTATGTACAATGGATTGCGATTAGGTTTTAGCTCCATGGAAATTACTTCAATTTCTAGATCTTTTATCCTTGAAATGAAGTTTGGTGAAAAAATAGCATAATCAACTCTACTATGTCCATTATGTGTTTGACAAGTATATTTTCTAGATTTTTGCCACATATTTATGTCATTGCAGATGATCAATTCCTTTATGCTACATAGTTTAAATTTTTTTTCTCCGTGATGTTTGATTGGTCCTTGATTGTTATTTGAGGACCTTAACCAATGGTGATCCATGTTAGGACCCTATCCTAACACCATTATTTAATTGTCTAGTATGGGTGTATGTTGTACCTTGGGCGTCTAGTGCATATGGATCTGTTACGATGTATCCATTACTTTATTGTAAGTAAAATGGTGTAATTATGTAGTTTTTTTCTTTTATTGTAACTAGGAGTTACTAGCTTGGGTCCCCCCTTGCATGTGGACCAACCCTTGAGCCTTAGGATTAGGATAAATACGAGCCTATATAAAGGCAAGGGTGGAAATGGAATGTAACAAGCCTTTTTCTCAAATTGTAATGGAGCTTTACTTCTAAGGAGGTTGCCCCCTTGAAGAGGCCTACGATATTAGTTCTCTTGATTAATAAAGTTTGTTGCATTTCCATACAGTATTTTCTTAAGCATTTTTGTTATTTTATTGCTCTCATTCTGTTAATTTCTACATTACTTTGTGAATGTGCTTATTTTTATTTGAAGGTTCCTAACAAGTGGTATTAGTGTAGACAACTAAAATACATTCTTTTATGGAGACTTAACAAAAGACCTCCTTCCTACCCCCATAGTCCACCTTGGGCAACCCTGGGGCTAACTTGATGGTTTTTACCAACATTGGGTAACTTTTCCTATAATTTGCCTTACAGTATCGACTCGAGATGGTCTCAGGACCATGACCATCTCCACTCGATATGGTCGCAAAGAAAAAATAGTTGATGACAACCAAAACTGATTGTTAGTGTTGTGCATGATCTTGCACCAATTTTAGATGCCTTGCATGAGATAATTTTGAATTAATTTCATGCAATCAGCTATTCTGGGGTATGCATCTATTTTTCCAATGCGAACTACCCCTTTGCTTTTTCATGCAGAGTGCCCTAGCTTAGGTCAAGAGATCTATAACACTCACCCCTTAGTTTTGAATATCCACAAGCTTTCTATTTTGTGCAACGAAGTGCTATCAAAATCAATCCGTAAGGTTTTTCCACTGTTAACACCATGTTGCTTGATTATCGTAAAGGATTAAACGTTGTGCTTTGCTACCTTGCATAATCAACAATCCTCGTTATGATGACTATTCGAGTTCATTAAACTCACCTTCCCACAATGAAAATCCATTAACAATACTCTGCAGGTCATCCCCAACGTTGCTCAGTCTTGGCAACAAAGAAACGTAGGCTTGCAACAGTGATCATATCTCCTTGAGATAGTTCGTAGACAAAATCATCTCGACCCGAGATGATCACGGTCAGGTGATCTATTTTACAATTTTATTGTTTTTTTAGGATAGATCTACTTATTTATTGTTCTACAATAACTTAGATCTCTTTTATCGCATATATGCACTTGATTTTTCTTCGTTTCATTTATCTTTAGATTGAACATAGGTCCAAATTTGGTGGGCCCCGTACATGCTACTGATTGTCTACCATTCTATTGTATGTAGGTTACACGTTTGAATACAACGAAAGACTTAATATATAGCACTCACATAACGATCCTAGAAAACCTGTTCCCTCACGAACTACGTTGGCATAGAGATTCTTCTACTGCACCAAGAGACTTTATTCATGATGTTGTAAATCATTGTATTGATTTGGTAGCATCTCCTAAGAGGAGATTTTGATTGTAACACCTTGAAAGAAAATAAAAATAAATAAAAAGGGATCCATCTTATTTTATATTGTTTTATCATCGTGTATTCATTCATTGTCGCTTTATATTATTTTATTTGGTGCAATTTTCCAGCTTTCAGATGGCAATCACGGTGGGACCTAGTCCCAATTTGTTTATGCAAGTTTTTTGACTGATTGATTCGCTATTTCTATGATTTGTAGGTACTCACGCGTAACCATCTCGGATTGATATGGTCCTTGTGTCGCAATCATCTTAGGTCGAGATGGTGTCCGATTAGAGGCTGAACAGTAGCAAATCTGCATTACTCCATTGAAGTTAGGCTTTCAAGGTTAACTTTTTATCGTCTTCTTTCTGATTTCTATAAGGAAATGTAAAAAATATCCATTTACAACATACTTGAAAAGCTTTTAATTTTTAATTTAGTGAAACAACAACCTTCTCAGGTCAAGACGGTCTTTGTCTATGACCATCTCAAGGTGATATGGTCCCTTGTTTGCAACCATCTCAGTGAGAGATGGTCTTTATCTGTAGTTTTTCTGGTTTGCTTGTGTTGTTGCCTACTAAAAGGCTAATCATTATCTAGGAAATACTGCATTCTAGGGTTAAAATTTACATTAGTGAAAGAGAATCGATTGTTGTTTGATTTCATTTTTGCAAAAAATAAAAGGAACCTACACACACATTCACGAGGTATCTAAAACATTGGCTAGTTGGATTTCATCACCAACAACCGATAGTAATCCAATTATGTGGTCATTCATCTCCCACCACGGATTGGATTCCTATATACCTTAGTAGCCTCCGCGAGTGGCTTCTCGAACTTCCTCACCAAAAATTCCCCTACTTTTGGGTGCATCCTGAAGTAGGACAGGTTTAAGGATCCATTTTCAGTAGTTGTTGTTTCACTTCTCATTAGAGAGGTGGATATCAACACATCCGATTAGTTTACACCTCATCTATAGTCATAGGATTAGATTCATCAAAACGCACAAAATAAAAACAAATCAAAAACCAAAGAAAGACCAAAAATATTAAAAAAAATGAAATCACTTATTTGTTTTATGTGCATTGTTTGCATAGTTTAGAGCGAATACACTATTTGTTAACTAATGGTAGAGACATGCAATCAAGATCACTCACGAGAAAAAATTTCTAAATCAATACAAGGAAATATGAATCACTTTTGAGTTGATCGACAAGACCTCATAATACCTGAGTGGCAACATGACCCCTAGGGCTCGAATATCACTAATCATCCTACCAATCGCAATATGTTAGAAGTCGACTTAAAACCAACCTACGGGTCTTGAATATGATCAAGATATAGATTATATGGATCAAGAAACCTTGCTTTCCATATATAGAGACAACCACTTCCAAGTCCCTACCACACATTAGAATCCCAACTTGACCTATAATTCTCCTAGATTAGGATTAGGAGTATATTTCCCAACGAGACGACGCCCAAGCCACTCCAACTGATCACCCATGGATGAGTTGTAAGTATGACTATTTAAATGTGTACTCTGCTCAAGGTCATAACAATGCTACCACATCAGCCCATGCCTTCGTCATGATGGCTCATGGGCCCAAGGATTATGATTTTGATCCTCTCATTAAAACCTTATGATAGATGGTATGGGCAAGGACAATGTGCTTTAACACCCCCTAATTACACAGAGCCTACCTTGCGATATCTATATCAAGTTAATGCTACCTCTCAGGATCATGGAAAGCAAGTTATTGATATTTCCAAAGTCGAAGAGCAAGCCACACTTGTCTGCACTACCAATACATGTACTTACACAATGGAATATGTAAACAAATATTTTTAGGTACCTAAGCCAAACCTTGAGTACCAAAAATACTTGCAAAGGGTGATGCACCAAATATTGCCAACACCTACACATCAAAGGCAACAAATTCAACATCATCCAAATCATCAAACTTAATATCATATCCTTCCTCTACAACCTAATCATAACCTTCCCATTCAACCATGCCAAAATCATATTCAACATCAAAGGGTATGACATTGTGTCATATCACACTCAACCAATGCAAAAACCTCAAATAAATCAATAACCCCCTCAACAGAGGTGTCCACCACGTCAATACACATCATTGCCGAAACCTTTGGTAATAATATTTCATTGGCTATGTGGGGCACATGCAATAACCCTTCCTAAGATTCACCCATTGGAATTGAATCATCCTAAACCTAAACAATACAGGAAGGATCAATACTACATCTACCATATGCAAAAAGGGTATGACATTCAATCATGCTACAACTTTAAAAACTAGTGCAAGATATGATTGAAAGGCAAGAAATTCAAATCGATAATCCTCTTGTCACAAATAATTAAAACATGTGGGTCTATCAAGATCCTCTGCCTCAATGCCAACCAAACATAACACCAATCACTATAACAAAGCAACCAAAATCTATCAACCAGATCCATGTCCTCCCACCTAACCAAGGTTTTGTGGGGATGATTAACATAGTGACGAGAAATAGAAGGTATCCAATGCAAACCACACAAACTTTGGGTCCCTCCAATATGTCTTCAACATCACAAGCACCATGGTAACCAACGCCAATCATACCTTGTCCACCTTGCCTAGTGAATACACTATAAAGTAGACTTACTCAAAGTATTGAAATGGCATTGGTGAAACTCTCCATATATGATCTTATACAACAATGAACCCTACATTGGGAAGCTCTGATAGAGATTTTGAAATAAATTGAACTACAATCCCAAGATCCCAATTCTTTTGTTAACTTTGTGGGGCATGTTCAAACATGCAAAGAGCCTATGATTACTTTCCATGATCATGAAATCAAGATGATACTTATCAAAATTGTCAATCCACCATTACATATCATTGCTAGTGTGGATAGGATACCTTACAAATGTGTCTAGATCGATACAAGTTCCTCAATTAATATCATCATCACTATATCACTACAACATCTCAATCTACCACCATCACACATTGCATCTTCCACTTTTACCCTTCACACCCTCAATGATGCATTGTGTTCTACCATTAGCACAATCATCCTTCCTATTTAGGTTGGACTAATACTTCCTATATTGTGCCATATCATGGAAGGTGCTATGCAGTACAACCTGTTACTTGGTAGGTCCTAGATTTGAGACATAAAATATGTGTCTTCCATATTACATCAATGCATCAAGTATATACATGAAGGCCAAGTTCATTATGTTTTGACGAACTCGTAGCCCTTCAAGTTTTGCAATATGGTTCAACATTCGCAGGACCACACCTTTCCTTCCATCCATTTGGATATTTGATCCAATGATCCCATACAATCTCCATATTTAGCATCATCATCCATCATTTCATCACCACCACCTCCATACCAACCCTCATTATTGATTACTTCAGAATATCCATCTCAATCCATATAATTAGATATCCTAATTTGAAATACATCGAAGGTACCTATGATGTCACCTTAAGACACAACCTTGTCATCCATATCACAATCATCAAGGCCTCCTCCTGCACCTTAAATCTCAAAAATCGCTACCACATCCACCAATGACTCCCCTGGAGGAGAAGCGCCACCATCGATCACAAATCCTCCATTACAACCTACATCTTCATCATTGTCCACTCCACAAGTAACTATCCACATGACCACCCCAAGACTTGATGAGTATTTGGTGCAAAATTTCATATTTACCCCGTTTATCGAGTTAGTTAGAGACTTGGCTTAGTCTCACAACATACCATTACCTATTGGCAGCATTGTTCCCCTTGGGGTTCCCCCAAACCAAACAAATTTTTTTTATGGGGTATTAATGTTCCCATAGATGCACCTCTCCTACTAGAAGAGGAATAACTATTTTGAGTGAATATCAATTATATGTCAAACCCATCCTTTACTCTATGATACTTTGATCATTACCATTGGCAAGGGAATGGCCTAAGTCGATACGAACAAGGTCTTTGGACCCCTTTAGAGCCAAGATATCAGTTGCCTATGGATAAATTTGGATTAGGATATTTTTCAAGAATACTTGATGAGCTACTTGCAAATTCTCTCCAACACCTTACTCTAGGATTTGGGTAGGATATCGATTTGAACAAGTATGTTGCTCTAAGCTATGCTCATTTGCTTAGTGATCATTTGTCTATCGATACGTTATTTATGGATCATTATGATACATAAGACGATTATTACAAACATGATTTCATTTCATCATATGACGAATATGAAGATCTCATTGAATCATCAAGTGAGGAGTATGAAGCCAATTTCATTGAAACTCTATCCATTACTTTGGATAGTTCGAAGGAGGAGTCCTACCTCATTGTTTTTCTTATGAGTGTAGATCAATTTTACCTTCATATTTTCCCTACACATCAACCCATTTGGTAGCAGGTGCTTTCGCTAGAGGATCAAATCATCTCTTCTCCACCTCGTACCCATTTGGTCATTCTAATTCCACCCTAGCCACCTTCGATGTTTTTTTGCCTACCAATCATTAACCATAAGATATCACCCAAGCATGGAGTTCATCCATAATCCATAAATATGATCTCCATTGACCTAACTACACCACTCTATTATCCAGGTGACCCTTCAAAGTATTTACACCTCAATCTTGAGGCCATTGATGTTGATCACATTACGTGTTTACCTTCATCTAATGAGTTCCTACCCTACGAGGAAATGTTGCAACTATTTCACTTTTCCTTGGGTCCATCTAAATATGTTCTTCAAGTTGATATAGAGCCTAATGATTCACCTAATCTAGTTGATGACATTCATTTGATCCCTACTCCTCATAATTGGAAGAGGGATCCCATATGTCAATTGAAGAAACAATTGATGTTGATATCAACACTAATTCTGATAACCCTCAGATTGTCAAATTGGGGCAAAGCCTCTCAACCACAAAATGTGTTAATTTCACCACTTTCTTGATAGACTACAAGAGAGCTTTTGCTTGGCCCTATAAAGACATGTCGAGTCTTGAACCCAACTTAGTTTTTCACAACTTAACGCTTAATCTAACTATTAAACTAGTCAAGCATAAGCTTCAAAATATGCATCCAAAAATAACACTAATGGTCAAAGATGAACTACAAAAATTTTTGGATGCAGGATTCATCCAACTATTAGAATATATTACATCATTTGGTTCATGTAAATGTACCACCTTTGGTACATAGTTAGAGTAGGAGATTACTTTAGGGAGAAGTTAGCTAGTTACTTAAAGTAATGTAATAAATGCATAAGTGTCAATGTGAAAGGTGTCCCCTTGTACATCTAGGTAGAGTGTTGGCCAAGGAACCTATCTTCCTATATAAAGGGCCTCATAGTGAGTGATCGCATAGCAAGATCATCTCAGTAGGTAGTAGTGTAAAAGGTAAACTCCATTGGTGATGGAGTATAATGTAGTCCTATATCATATATTCATGTAGTGTCCATTTCCTCCATAGTTGCATTGTATTATTTTCATCATTTCTATTTATATTATACTTTAATCATATTCTAAAATTACTCTCCATATTTTCTTAATCTTGTGATTGTCATTTCCTGTAGCATACTTCATAAAAAGATAAAAGCGGTATCAGAGCCACGGTGAATTTAGATAGGAATAGGGAGAGTCACAAGTACTGAAGTAAATCTCAATTCTAGAATATATTGAGATCACATTTGGCTAGAGTCTTTCCATAGAGTTGCAGAAAAACCTGTGAAGACCAGGACTCAACATTCATCCCACTAGATTGATGAATCAACTAGTGAAGACTATTTAGGGATTTGGATTTTTCATGTTAACTACTATCTAATTTTTTTTTTTGCAAAAAATTAACTCTTAGAAGTTGGGACACTTCCTACAACAGATAGAGAAGGATTTCACCTTCGTTTCCTGAAATTCTATGTGTTTTCCTCGTGCAGAGATTAGTTATTTGTCATAGAAAAAACATTGCTAAAAATACTCTAGGAGAAGATTCTTGGTGAAGTTTTAAGATTGGTGATCTCCATTTGTAGATTGAAATCTTCACATAAGAAAAGGCCACAGAAACCTTGATCCAAAAGAAAAGGCCACAGAAGCCTTGATCCAAAAGAAAAGGCCATAGAAGCCTTAATCCTAAAGAAGACTCCAGAGAAGAGTACTTGATCCAGAAGAAGACTCTAGAAAAGAGTCTATGAGAAATAGAAAATAGGAGATTGGTGATCTCCATTGAAGACTGTGAATTGTAGATTAGATAGAGTCTTTCCACAAGATTGTGAATACCATTTTTCAGCATAGAACTCATACCACTAGTTTCAATAATAACTAGTGGAGTTGAAAATGTCTGAGAAAGGATCCTATTGGAAATAGCAGATTGAAGATCTATTACAAAATAAGCTAAAGATATCTATAGAAGATCTCATTGGAAAAATTCTAACCTTAGAAAAGAGAGAGAAACTAACAAAGTTTTATTCCTGATCAAAGAAGCAACAAAACTAAGAGATTCGAGAAGAATATCTCATCACCAACACGTCTAGAAGTATAAGGTTGAAGAAAATACCTCATTTAGAAGACTAGAGAAGCTGCAAGATTGAATACCTTAGAGATGTCTCTAGGAGAAACAAGAAAAAGTCTTGGAGAGCCTTATTACAAAGCTTATAGAAGCATCATCAAAGGAGTTTCCAAAAGAACTCATTGGATAAATTATCAAGCAAGGAGAAGCTCCTGATAGTAGAAGAACTTGGGAAAATTATCACCATCTGACAACAATATTAAGTGGAGAAGAATTTGGTAAAGAGTGCCAAATCCTAAATAAGAATCCAGTGAAGACCTCAAGATATTCAAAATCTTGAGAAGGAGATCTTGTTTTAAGTTAGAGTTCAACAAGAATCTTGAAGGAAGATTAAGACAGAAGAAGCCTACAAAATCCAAAATATTTGGAGATTGCATCTCATAGTAAGAAGGCACATTTCAGAGGTAATATTTTTCTAAATCTACAATAGAAAATAGAATATCACTTGAAGTATCAAGCCACCAAACCCTAGGATCAAGACAGAAGGTTTGAGACCACGTTTTGGTGAAGCAATAAGTTGTTTAGGACAACCAAAAAGAAGTTGTAGAATTCATCACAAGGTAGCAACTTGGTGAATCCAAACACCAAGATCTACATCATCTACAAAAGCCATTAAAAGTAAGCAACTTGGGTGCAACTAGTTGAACTTTAAATTAGGGTTCATTATCAAGTATCATTAAGCACCATATTTGGATTAAAGTTGCAAAAATAAAGGGCTTATATTGCAGTCTTCAAGAAGGTGCAAAATATTTATTTGCACATTAAAATAGGAGTTGGATGTATTTCAAAAGAAATAAATATATCATCTACCTATTATCTATCTAGAAAGTAAAAAGATTTCATCCTACAACATTGATTATAGTGAAAAATTGCAAATTGTTTTTAAGGATTCATTATAATTACTCTTAAGAATTGTAGAGATTATTAAGTGCATTAGAAAATAATTTGAGATTTTATTTACAAGATTAATAAGGTGATGATTAAAGTGTATTTAGAAGTATTATTGATTCATTGCACTGTACTAGTCATCTTTAACTAGTTACTCTAAAAAAAGGGTTAGTTTCTTTTTTTTTTTTGTTAAGATCAAGGGCACAAAACCAATAGATTATCAAAGTGTCTAGAGACACTATTCAATGCATAGATCCTATAATATATTCATGGTCCAAAGAAGCCACCAAAAAAATATCAGATTCCTCCAAGGAGTGGAGAATAAAGCCACCACCAAAAGTTAGTAATATAAGCTACAAATCGAGACTTGATGAGTCTCAAAATCAAGGTGCACTAAGGGTTCTTTACAGGTAAAAATTAGTGCAGAAATTACTTCTACAAAAGCTTTTATCTATGTGGTTATTAGCTTGGATTTATTACCATATTAACCAAGAACAATGAGAGAGTTGTCTAGCAAAGGAGACAACATCAAATTAGCCCTTGCCTACAAGAAACCCATAATTAAAACTAGCAAAAAAAGGTTGCAAAAGGAGGTGCGAAAAGAAGGTATTCTATTCCAAAGTTTATTTAAATTATTTTGCACCATAATATTTTGTCCTACATAGGAAAAAGGACAAGATCTAAGTGTTATAAAGACACATTCTTCACAAGAAAGGAACATCTCAAAGCGGCCATAGAGAAACATCATCCAAGCAAGGTCAAAAGAGCCGTCAAGAAGCTCACATCACCCATAGTTTGGACAACCACAATAAGAAACCTACACAACATACATAACATAGCACAAGGTAAAGTTATCATCTACAAAGGTAGAAATACAACAATTTGAAAGCAGGATAAAACCAAAGCATAAAGAAAGCAAAATACACAAGAGCTAGATGTACGTCCATAAGGAGCATTCAAAATCACCATTGGAGTATCACAAAACCTCCACCATAGATTTGCTTGCAATCCTAGATCAAATTTATCAAAGCATTTCTCATCATCCCAACTGGAACCAACTCACATACCAAGCGCCATCGAAGCATTGAGAAGAAAACACAACAAATAAAGAGTTGGAATACATTGAGGAAGCTTGCAAGAATATATTGAAGAGGAATCAAGAGGAAGGTACATGCAAAAATAAAATGGTACCACTTGTCACCATTGAAGAAACCCTAATGTCTTCCATATGAGCACTCAAAATAATACTCATATTTTTAGATGCAACCTGACTGAATCATAGTGAATTTTCACTACAATTTTGGTGGCTCACAAGGGGTTTTTTTGGGGGAGGAAATAAACCCAAAGCATAAGGCATTATCTATTGAGCGCAGAGTCATTTGAAATACATATGTTGGACCTTTCTTTAATAGCCTTCATTTGTAAAAAAGGTAGTTATCCCCGTGAATGTGGTCTACCAGTAAGGACATCACTTGCATTATCGATGATGTGACCCGGATTCAATCCCCATGGTGGATGTGTATAAGAAGTACTACTAAAAAAAAAAGGTAGTTATCTATATTAATTTCATCTCTCTTGGGATTATATCTCTTTTCTTCTTGTTGTCATTGCTCTTTAGCTTAGGCTTACTTTGGTACTTTAGGATGATGCAACAATATTTTTCGATTATTTATAATCTCTCATCTTCCTTTCAGGCCTATGAAAATTTTCCATCATATTTGATTTGATAATATTATTGTTTGGTGTTGATTTTCAAGAATAGTTTATTAATAGCAAAACATTTCCTCTTTGTGCTTGTCCATGTGCATCAATTGTTTTTACATATTTACGTAGGTTTAGGTTATGCTAACCTCTATTCCATGCCTATTTGTCCATGTGCTATTGGAGGGTTTTAATCCTAGACTTATGTTTCTCATGGATTTATTTTGTATCTTGGGATAAATAACAATGGCTCACTTGTCATATTGTAAGGTTCGAGTCATTCCTCCTCAACCGTCAAGATTTTATCATCATTTAACTCTAACGAAGGCAACTACTCTACATGATGAGGATACAAGGACTCCATCAAAATTTTGATCCTAGTTTCATATGGTGTTATCAAGACCATAAGGGACCAATCCATATATAAATATCCTCTCAATTTTGTAGTAAAATCTCTTGATAGACAGATGCCAAAGGATGGGGAAAAATCAATTATTGATATATCTTGAATTACTAATTGGTTTGGGTAAGCATATAAAGTAAGTGGAAGTCTTTCTAAGATTCCCATTATTTGAACATGGCTTCCATCTAGTTGCACCACTCTCTTGTTTATAGGCTGGTATCTCAAACCCAATGCATCCACTACTCCTTTGTGAATCAATTTATCTTGGTAGAAAAGGGCTAGATAGAATGGGGGGCTTAGAATTGCTAAGTTCAAGGGATTAGATTTGTAATACTATGGCATCTTGTTGTCCCTGTTTTCTTTTTTTTTCTTCTTCCAAGCAATTTTGCAATTACTTCTACCTCGTGATGGCTAAGATATCCCATATTGGCACTGGTAATATAGATTTATTTAGATGATCAACAATGCTAAAGGAGCCATGATATACAACCCTATGTATAGAGTATGTCAAGGTAAATCAATACTTTTCTCTAACCAAGTATTTTTGGCTAGTTTTAACAATATTTCTTGTTGTGTTAGAGCTTCTAGCATGATTTGTGTAGTAAATATTGAGACTTTTGGCAGCATTATTGGTAGTCCCAATCCTAAATCAATTTCTTTGGCCTGTATTTTTGAAGCCTCGGGGCCACTTTACTAGATGATAATAGGAGGCACAAGTGCCCTTGGCTATTGAGGTGATGTATCTTAAGGCTGCCATCATGGTTGGATTGGCTTATGCTATCTACTAAGGGTTGCTAGAATGCTCTTGTCCCTCTCCTCAATTTCATGTCTTTTAGACCATGTCATATAGTTTGATTGGACCTATGATCTTTTGACCATTAGGTTTTCCATCTCATCAAATACATCATAACTAAACCCTTCATCCTAGGTCACTAGGATTCGCTCTTGAGGGGCACAATTAGGCTATAAGATAGAGGGAGTGGTGGTATGTTTGTCTAAAATCTTATTTATAGCTCTTGAATATGAAGTGGATGCCTGGGATGGCATCATCTCAATTGTAGTGGCCAAGAGTTGAGAGATTTCTCCTATGTTTCTCTGGTTGGGGAAGATTTTGAGGGGTGAGAAATACTAGGAGTAAACTCCTATACATAATTATTTTGGATAGGTATTAGCTCCCTAGCATGGTTAGGGAGTTATGTTTGTAGAGGGGTTGCAACCAAGACTATTTGCTTATTTTGGTCTTGGATTTGACCGTTCTTCTAATTACTCTGGAATTGGGGTCTAGGATACCTATTAGATGAGACTTTATAGCCTTGGTTGACTTGTGGGAAAAAGGGTCTCAAATTATTCTGATAAGGATAGCTCTAGGTATTATGTTCCCCCCTTATGGCCAATACTACATTAGCAATTAATACAAGCAACTTTTGAGATGCTTCTTTTTTTGGGTCCTTGAGGTAGGTTGGATTGGGTTTTATAGGATACCAATAACTAAATATGATACTGAGGATGATTGAAAGGTTGTTGCTTGAGCGACTAGAGCAAGTTGGTAAGGGTATTGCATATGAGAATAGAAAGGCATAGGAGGCCTAGGGGTTAGCCTTACAATCTGGATCAAATCATGTTCAACTTGAATGAGTATTTCATAAGCTTTTGTTGGTTCGTCTTTCATGCACACCCGATAAAGAGTGAACATAAAACATGAGAAACACCTTAAGGGGAATAAATCCCTCTCACTTTAGGATCTGACTAGATATCCAAGGTGTGAGTTATAGGGTTGGATCGAATGCTTTCACTCTTTTTTGCTTCTGGAATATTTTTTAAGTGCCTGCATGTTTTACTTGCAATGGGTTCAAACTTTGTTTGTTGGTGTTTAATGATGTTTTGCTGATTTATCATATTTTCATTCATTATTTGATCTGGGTCCCAATTTGAGCAAATTAAAAGAATAATTTTTTTTACAAAACTTAAAAATGGTTCATTTTAGAAATAAAAAAATAGAGAGGGAGAGTAAGGTAGAAAATAAGGGTGAAACTCTACAAATTAATCCTCAATCACCTTTAAATTTCAATATGTTGATATGTTCAAAAATTAGGACAAATAAAATAATAAACAACCCAAATTTCTAAGACTAATTTATTATCTAGCAAGGAATAAAATAGGGTACCAAAACAAGGTAATTTATTTAAATCATATTTTTTCCAGAATTAACAGGTTGAATCTACAGGTAGTAAAAGCTCACGCACGCAGACCATAATTGTTAAACTTAGATGTTCAAAACAAAGATTTAAATTATTCTTAAAATAGTTTAACACTTCTAAAATTTCAGACTTGCTGGGATAATTTTGCTAGTAGCTCTGCTCACACAGCAAAATCAGGGCTAGTAGAAAAAGAAATAAATTTTAGAAATATAAAACTGCAATTCAGCTCTTAAATAACACCAACAACATATTAAAATCAAACAGATTCATAAAGATTAAAGTCACAAAATTTTTAGTGAAAACAAGAACAAGGAAGAGGGCACCATAAAACTCAGAGAGTAGATTAAGCACTTGGCTACGTTGCTTCAGAATCACACCACCAAAAATCCTATGTCAATAACAAAGGAGTTAAAAAAATAGTTTCTTATAAAACTTTTGTTACAAATTCTTGTATGCTTGTAAACGTCTCAGAAAATTACTTTTATACACAAAGCATTCCCCTATTCATCCACTTTTATAAGCGGTTTAAAATATCACCGTGAGATATTTCCTCTTCTCTGGATTTGGAGATTTCTACGCATTTATTTCATTGCTCTAATTTTCAATTTTGCAAATATTTAATGAAATCAGACAAGTCATAGGAAGAGGAGATTTAAATATTTTAAAACAAAAAAAAAACTACATGACATTTTCAGCCCAAAACAACCCCCGCGTGTTTGAATATGTATTAACTTTTTAGCCAACTGCAGGTATTTTCCTTTACTTTTCAGTTAGAGCCTGGCAGATGTCTTTATTTTTCAGTCAGCTGTAAATATTTCACTTTCCAGCTGGAGCTGATGTATTTACTTTTTTTACTTTTTAGCCAAGTGATTTTAAAACAAAAAATATCATAAAGTATATACTTTTTGACTTTTTGAATTTTCAACGTAAGCTACTTTATCTTTGAGTTAATTCACATGTATTCAGATATTTTTTTAAAAATCCTGTGTGAATGCATTATACTCAGACATTTTCTATAAATTTGGATTGTTTGATGGGAGACAGACACTAGACTATCACTAGGAGATAGGCGCCTAATTGTCTGCTGGGAGACCAACGTTATACTGTCGCTAGGAGATTGGCACCTGATTGTCTACTGGGAGATAAGCGCCATCCTTTGAACGAGAGACAAACATGAGATTTTGAACGGGAGGTAGGCACTAGATAAACCTGCAAAATACACAAATACTTAAAGTACTTGTTATAAAACCTGCCAAAGCATGCAAAAAAATCAAAAGTTCACGGATAAAATAAAACATATTAAATAACGACAAAATAATACTTAATAATGCATAAAGGAAAGATGTTTGTTTTTATTTATTTCAAAGTGGACAAGGAAAATTGTACACCATGATTTAAATTTTCAAAATAAAACAAACCAACGCAAGCACAACAAAATACTATTTGATTTCAAAATTCAAAAGGGTCCCCTCAGAAAATAAAATTTAATATTTTAAAAATCAAAATTTTATTAATCAGTGGGGTGTGTTGCTTCTCAATAAATGACGATATCTACAGGGAAATAGTAGCACTATTTAGAATCCAGAACTCAAGTTTCAAAACAACTTAAATCACATACAACACCATGCCACAAGGATTTTCAAAATGCTTAAACTTATTATCTACCAATCTGTCAAAATTTCCCAGGGACATACTAGGTTAAACCACTTAAATAAAACTTTGGTGTGTGATTGTGAGTGTATAGATCCTTCCTCAAAATATGGTCAGGGCTTTGAATGCTTACTGAGGATTGATCAAACTGCTTGGCTTGTATAGGGTTATTTGAATGAAACTCTGCTTCTAGTTTAGCATTTTATAGTCCCAACAGAGTTAATCTTAGATTTCATACAAGACCTTGGTTCACAGCCATGGGGCATTTATAGCCCTTGTGAACATGTCTAAATTTCCCTTTTTAGAAATCTTGGCTACCCACTCTTATCATGAAATTTTTCTTTTTCTTTCTTTCTCTCTCTTTATTTTTTTATTTTTTTTTATTTTTTTGAATCACACTCTACTTTTTATTGAAAATCGATAACCAAGAATTCTTACTAAAGGTTCAAAAGTTGTATTTGCCCTGATGTTTTATTGACCAAACAGTAGATCAACTATCCATTTTAGCACCGACATCAACAACCTCTTTGGAGTGTTTAAAATGTATTTGTGAATCAAATTTTTCTCTCCATGGCCAACTTTTCTTGGATTCCCTAAGAGTTCTTCAGCTGAACAGTATAACAGTTCTTATAATTAAAATAATTATGGCAGGCAAGGTACATAATTTAGATTACCTCTCTACTATTATTCTAAATAACAAACATCACTACTATCCTCCCACCTAAAATATATTTTACCAAAATTACCACATTTTCATTCCTGAAACTGAGACAAAACCCATCAAAGAATACCAAAAATCACAGAAAAATAGAATTAACTTAAAGCTGAAAAAAAACTGAACTAGACACACAAAAACATAACTAAAAATAAAAAAAAAATTGAAAATAAGAACAAAACTGAAAATACTATACCTTTTATTTATTTATACATATGTACATATGCACACAAACACTTTTGTGATTATTCAAATGATGCAACAGATGGAAAAGTCAATCACTTCACAAGTTGTACTTCTTATGGTGGTTGTTGCTTCAACCCATTGCGTATAATAATCGGTGGTTGTTAATACATATTTGTGCCCTATTGATGAATTTGGGTTCATCACACCCACAAAATCAAGTCCCCACTACATGAATGGTTTTTCTATTACAATAGGTTGCAATGGTAGAGCTCGATTAGCCTGCTTGGCTGCAAAAATCTGACACTGGTGGTAAGTTCTTACATGATGATGTGCATCTTTAAACAACGTGGGCCAATAGTAGCCTGCTCTCAGTATTTTATGTGTAGTAGCAAAACCTAAAGGATGCCCTGCTCCTAATTTTTCATGAAAACTGGACATTACTTCATTCACTTCATCTTGAGAAATGCACCTTAAAAATATACCAACATAGTTTTCTCTGTATAAATTACCTCCTTTGAGTAAAAAATGGGTAGATTTCAATTTCAATGCTCTTCTCTGAGTTCTGTTCAGATGGGGTGGGTAATTCCCAAATCTCAATAGATGGATGATATCCCCATACCAATCATCCAATATGGAGTCCAGTTGGTTAATTTCTTCCCCTATAGGTATTTCAGCGATATGTTGGGATAGACCAAGACCTCTGATTAATTTAGCAGGCCAAATTTCTAAGTCAAATTCTTGTAATTTTGTGACCCAATTGCCTCTCAGTTCACCCAGTTTATTCTGACTTAGTAAATATTTGACCGTTGGATCAAGAACGATGGCATGGACCTTACTCCTTAGTATATAATGCCTGAACTGTTTAACTGCTTTCACCAAGGCATAGGCTTGTTTATCCAAATGGGAGTACTTCAGTTCAACACCCTTCAGATTAGTACTTTTGAAAGCGATGGGGTGCTCCCCTGTTTCTCTTCACTGAGTTAACACAGCTGCAAGTGTATGTTTAGAAGCGAACGAGTACAGGTAAAAATCTATACTAAAATTTGGACTTACCAGAACTGGAGCCTGTCTAATGGTAGATTTAATTTCCTAAAATGCCACTTTGGCTTCTATTGACCAAACAATTTGAGCAGTCTCCTTTAGCATGTCATTTAGCGGTTTGACTATTTCAGCAAAGCCAAAAATGAATTTTTGAACAAAATTAATTTTCTCAAAAAATGATTTTAACTCTTTCTTAGAGTTGGGAAAAGGTATCTTCGATATGGCTTCTGCCCTCTTAGGATCCATAGAAATGTCATCTTTGGTTATTAAGTGACCAAGAAGTTTACCTTCAGTCACACCAAAGATACATTTCTTTGGATTCAAAGAAATGTCGAATTCTCTACATTTGTCAAAGATGGACTCCAAGTGCTTGACGTGGTCAAACCGAGACTTAGAAAAAATTGTCAAGTCATCCATGTATACAATGATGCACTTACCCATGAGACCCTTGAAAGCATGGTCCATTGCACGTTGGAAAGTGGCTCCCACATTTATCAATCCAAACGACATTCTTTTATAAGCAAAGGTCCCCCACTTGGTTGTGAAGGCAGTTTTCATCCTGTCCTCTTTTTCCACCAATATCTGGTTGTACCCAGAGAACCCATCTAAGAAAGACATCATCTTTGAACCATTTACTATCTGTAATACATCATCCATGGAGGGCAAAGGATAATTATCTTTCTCAGAAGCCTTGTTCAAGTTTCTAAAATCCACGCAAAGGTGAATTTCCCCATTTTTCTTTCTAACTGGCACTAAATTAGCTACCCAGGTAGAATGTCTGATAGGAAAAATAATGGTAGCACTCAATAGTTTCTCCACCTCCTTCAAAATCATGGGCTCTAGTAGAGCGTTAATATACCTCTATTTCTATTTGAAGGGTTTACATAAATTCTTTAGGGGTATAGTGTGTGTGTACACCTTCGGATAAAAAATATTCAGGTCTTTATAAGACCAGGCCATAACATCCTTGGACCTGTGTAGCAACTCAGTGAGATTTCTTTTGATTACGGGGTCACAGGTTTTAGCCAGCTGAACGTACTCAGGGTTCTCCTTAGTCCCCACATTTAATTTCTCTGTTTCACTCCTTGCCGTATTAATAAAATTTCCAAGACTAGTTCTTTGTTTAACTGTTGTCAAAACAACCTCTCAAGTTCTACCATTCCCTTGGGGATTCTATTATTTTTCAACCTCATTATTCCTTCTTCATCACCGAGATCTTCAAGCAGAGTATCTCTTTGACCATCATCAATTATAGCTTTTTCAAATGTGTTTGTGTTCTGTAAAAAGTTTGTAATTTGTTGGTCATCTAAAAATACCTGAAATACATCCACGTTATCCGGAACAGAGGGATAAGGAATTAACTCTATTGAAAATTTTTCCATTTGAAATCCTCCAAGGGTTTTAGATTTGCAGCTGAAGATGCTAAAATATCTGCAGGTGAATTTTCCTCCCTAGGAACATGTATTAGGTTGAAAGCATTAAAATCCTCTATGAGATCCCAAGCTCGGTGTTTGTATCTCTTCAAGTAAGAGGCCTTGCACTAAAACTTACCCTTAACTTGATTTGCTACCAACTTCGAGTCTATAAAAACTTGGATATTTTTTACATTTTTATCCAAAGTAAATTTCAACCCCAGTATTAGTGCCTCATACTCAGTCAAATTATTTGTGCAGGGAAATTGTAGGTGGTAAGACATGAAATGTGTCTGATTGTGAGGCCCTTTGAGAACAACCCCTATACCAAAACCTTATTTGGATTTAGCTCCATCAACATGGAGTGTCCAAACATCATTACTATGACCAATCAAGGCTTTAACTAGTTTCACCTTTTGTGTAGTTGTTAAATTATAAACCCCCATATCTACATCAACAAAATTAACAATCTCATTCTTGACATTGTATTCAGTTATCATGAGCTTATACCAAGGCTCCCTCTCAATTCTCAACTGATTGGCTACACCTTTCCAAGGCAACCACATGTGCAAAAAATCTGTGGCCAAATATCCATTCAAGGATTTTGACCAATCTCTGCTCAGAAGCATTATGTATCCCACAGGAATGTCTACCACCTAAATGTCAATTTTGTGTTGTGCCCTCGGTTCAGATGCCAACTAGATGTGTATACCTTGGAGTTCACCTATCACTTTGACCTCAGTTTTATCTAGTTGAATGACTCTCCTATCAGATTTCACTAGTGTTAAACCCAATTGTTGGTAGATGGCCAAAGGCATGACATTAGCTGAAGCACCGGAGTCCACCAAATAGTTATGCAAATTTTTCCCAAATATACGCACTGTTAGCAGGAAAGGTGGAACTTCAATTTTTTCTTTATAGATTGCAACATTTGCATTTGCCATTTTCTTCCCCTTTTCTTGAGGTTTAGCAGGGGGCTCAGAATAAGTCTTAATCAGGTTATCCCTTTGTTCAGTAATCTGAGCAAGCTCATGGAGGGTGATATTGGCCTTGATTTTCTTCATATCCTCCACTATGTTATACCCTCTATTGAGTGGAGCAGCAAATCCATCCTGCATTTTTGGATCTCCCCCTTTGGGTGGAGGTGGATTATTGTTTGGAGAAGGATCAGGTGGAATACTGTGAGCATTGTTGGGAGGTGTAGATGTAGTGTTGGGCTCTGAATTTCTGTTCTTGAGATTGTAATTGTCCCTCCTAAACTATTGAAAAGCTTGCACTTCATCCATGGGTATTTTTGCAATATTTTTTAACTCATCCGGGAAGGTGAATGAATCCAAAACCATAGCAACACTATGTTTGGATGAACCAGAACTATCAATATTTCTCTGATTTTTAGGAAAACCAAACTCACCTGACAAAGCTTCAAAGGTATTGCAAAATTCTAAATAGTCTAGTTCCCCATGTTGGGATGTTCCATGAATCCTACACCAGTTGGGTAGAGCCAAGTCACAAATATTCCCTTCAGGTCCTTTGCCTTTGTTATAATCCTTGTTGGCTTCATACAAAGATTTGGAGAACCTGTTCGGTTGGTAGGGAAATCGATTTGAACTTTCTCTAGTGGACACTTTCCTTTTGAAAAATATGAAGTCATTTGCCAATTTTTGGACCATCTTCGAGACTTCCTCAACTGCAGTTTTATTTGATTCTTTCTCCACAGCCTACACATGCCCAATGTTTGCCAAAGTCAACAAATTTTCTATAGGTGGAGCTTGACATATTGGCAATAACACCTGATGCGGAATGGGATTTAAAATAGGTGTGTTCTGAGTAACAAAGGGTATTAAAGGAGTGTTCAAAGGTTGAGGCCCCAACTGTCTCTAGAGAACCAGAGCTTCCTTGTAAGCTTATGTCAGGTTTGTGATGTTGGTGTCTCTCTTGAGGAAAATAGAGGTCACCGGATCCAAGGCATTCTTGGCATGCTAAATCTGCACTTGGCACGTAATGACCAATCATTCTACCATAGGCTTTCTGGAACCTCACATTGAAAGACCTGACAGTTTCACTGGATTCTCTTCTAATGCTGGAAAACTATTGATACAACACGTTGGGATCAATCACTTGACCAAATTGGGACACAAAAACCTTTTCCAAATCATCCCAACTGGTGATTGAGTCATTTGTAAGATTTAAAAACCAGTCATATGCTCCCTCCTAGAGAGTGAATGGGAATAACCTGCAAGCCACATCTTCATGTTGCACATTTAACAATTTTAGAGCATTTTTAAATGCCACCAAGTGTTCTTCTATTTTTTGATTCCATCATGCTTGTAGGTGGGAAGATATCTTTTTAGATTTTTGGGTAAATCGTGAGCTACACTAGGGATATTCAAAGTAGTGGAGCCCAACCAATTGGCCATAACTATCTGATTGATGGTAGGATTCTGAGTCACAACTTGAGGAACCACTAGCGGAGATAAGACTATGCTGGATAGGGATCTGGCTCTCCTGAGATTGCTTCTTCTTGGGGTTTCCAACTCAAGCACAAGGAGCTCTCTAGCCCTTGGGTGGGACCTGGTTACTCTAAAGGCAGAATCCAACTTTACATAACCTTTAATTTAATGTTGATAAGAGTTATGATGTCTGAAGATAGAACATGGCCCCAAAACTGTATTCTAAAACTTAATCAAACACATAAACACCAGATAAACTACACAGGCCCTCCTTCTAGCACCAATTTAAAATGTTGGTTCATCTTTCATACACACCTAGTAAAGAGTGAACATAAAACACAAGTAACACCTTAAGGGGAATAAATCCCTCTCACTTTAGGATCTGACTGGATATCCAAGGTGTGAGTTACAGGGTTGGGTTGAATGCTTTCACTCTTTTTCGCTTCTGGAATAGTTTTCAAGTGATTGCATGTTTTACCTACAACGGGTTCAAGCTTTGTTTGTTGGTGTTTAATGGTGTTTTGCTGATTTATTAGATTTTCATTAACTATTTGATCTGACTCCCAATTTGAGCAAGTTAAAAGAATAAATAATTTTAAGAAACATAAAAATGGTTCACTTCAGAAATAAAAATAGAGAGGGAGAGTAAGGCAAAAAAGAAGGGTGAAACTCTGCAATTTAATCATCAATTACCTTTCAATTTCAACATGCTGATATGTTCACAAATTAGGACAAATAGAATAATAAACAACCCAGATTTCTAAGACTGGTTCATTATCTAGCAAGGAGTAAAATAGGGGACCAAAATAGGGCAATTTATTTAAATCATAGTTTTTCCAGAATTAATAGGATGAATCTACGGGTAGCAAAAGCTCACGCACGCAGACCAAAACTATTAAATTCAGATCTTCAAACCAAATATTTAAATAATTCTTTAAAATAATTTAACATTTCTAAAATTTTAGACTTGTTGGGATAATTTTTCCAGTAGCTCTACTCACACAACAAAATCAAGGCCAGTAGAAAAAGAAATAAATTTTAGAAATATAAAACTGCAATTTCAGCTCTTAAATAACATCAACAACATATGGAAATCAAACAGATTCATAAAGATTAAAGTCACAAAAATTTTAGTGAAAATAGGAACAAGGAAGAGGGCACCGTAAAACTTGGAGAGCATATTAAGCACTTGGCTACGCTGCTTCAGAATCACACCACCAAAATCCCATGTCAATAACAAAGGAGTTCAAAAAAAATAGTTTCTTATAAAAACTTTGTTACAAATTCTTGCATCCTTGTAAATGAACCAGAAAATTACTTTTATAGACAAAGCACTTCCCTGTTCATCCACTTTTACAAGCGGTTTAAAATATCACCATGAGATATTTCTTACAATAAATTTCCTCCTCTCTAGATTTGGAGATTTCTACGTATTTATTTCACTGCTCTGACTTTCAGTTTTGCAAATATTTAATAAAATCTAACAAGCTCATAAAAAGAGGAGATTTAAATAATTTAAAACATAAACTATAGGACACTTTCAGCCCAAAACAACCCCCGCGTGTTGAAGATGCATTCAATTTTTAGCCAATTGCAGGTATTTTCCTTTACTTTTCAGCCAAAGCATGGTAGATGTCTTTAATTCTCAGTCAGCTGCAAATATTTCACTTTCCAGTTGGAGCTGATGTATTTACTTTTTTACTTTTCCAGCCAATTGCTTTTAATACAAAAAATATCATAAAGCCCACACTTTTTGACTTTTCAACGTAAGTTGCCTTATCCTTGAATAAATTCACACATATTTAGATATATTTTTTAAATCCTGTGTGAATGCATTATACTAAGATATTTTCTATAAATCTGGAATGTCTGCTAGGAGACAAGCACTAGACTTTCATTGGAAGACAAGTGTCCGATTGTCTGCTGGGAGATAGGCGCCATCCTTTGAACCGGAGGCAAGAGCCAGATTTTGAACGGGAGGTAGGCACCAAATTTTGAACGGGAGGCAAATGCCAAATAAACTTGCAAAATGCACAAATACTTAAAGTATTTGTTAGGAAACCTACCAAAGCATGCAAAAATCAAAGTTCATGGCCAAAACAAAACACATTAAATAACGGTAAAATAAAACTTAATAATGCATAAAGGAAAGAGGTTTGTTTTTATTTATTTCAAAGTGGACAAGGAAAATTGTACACCATGATTTAAATTTTCAAAATAAAACAAACCAACGCAAGCACAAAAAAATAAACTAATTTTAGAATTCAAAAGGGTCCCCTCAGAAAATAAAATTTAATATTTTAAAGATCAGAATTTTATTATTCAGTGGGGTGTGTTGCTTCTCAACAACTTCTACTAGAGAATTTCCACCTCTAGCTTTAATTATCAACGAGATTTCAAAATCCAAGGCTTTCAAATAGTATATAAGTGGCATACCTGAGGAAAATGCTCCTCGGGTATTCTTTGCTAGGACTTGTAAAATCTAAGGTTGAATTTCTCTACTGCCTCCATGGGAGCTCTCTTGATTGTTGATAATTGTTCTAAGAGTGATACCCCATCTACCTTCTTTTTGAATCTTTCAATAAAAAATTGTCGAGTTGGTCCCAACTAGCTATCAATCCGGACTAGAGTGTGAAATACCACTCTCAGGTCCTTCCCCTGAAAGAGGTTGCCAGTAATCTTAGAGCCATGTTCTGCTCCGATAAATTATGGATTGTGCATAGACTTACCACATGGTTCAGATGCTCAATGGGGGTAGTGAGATCCTTCCTAGTTAAATAGGTGTGATATTTCATAGTAGATTGGGGTATCTCATCCCATACTTCATGTGGCGTTGGTGGAGCCAAAGGACCTCTATCATTCTACGCAAGGAATGTTCTTGGGGGTGGTGGTGGAGCAACCATATTATGGACTACAACTCTTCATCTTTGCATAATGGTTGTAGGTGGTGGCAACAACTCTTAGCAAATTTTAATGGTATAAACACTGACCTTAGGTTCTTTACTTGGAATGGAGTCGCTAGGTGAATAAAGCTTATGCTCTAAAAGAAGATAGATTGAGGCCTTCACCGGAACCTCAATCTAATGTCTTTCAATTAGCAGCTTCTTTTGATGTTTGTTTTAGAGAGAAGTCGCCAGGTGAATTAGGCACTTCAACCTGCACAAATAGGCAAAGACCCTCACCAAGTCTAGGCCTAACTTGTTGCTTGCGATTATGGGACCAATGATATGTCATTGGGATCCCACTAGGTGTGCCATTAAATTGTTGTCATCTTCGATTGTCTCGATCGAAACAATCGTGCCTCATACAAAGCAACACAACAGGGCTACAGTCGAGAGCGCGGGGTTTGGATCAATCGAGGGCCTCCAAGAGTTGTTTACAAGGTCAACTCCTTGTTAGGATGTGATCTTTAGATGCACTTTAACTTAGGGGGGAGGAAAAGGGATGTGAGAGAAAAATAAAATAACTCAACAAAAAGAAAAGGGTGACATTGTGCCAAAAGTTCCGCTAAGATCTCCCTACGCAATAGGCTTGAATGCTATGTGCCAACGATGAACACTTGCTCCTCGACATAGCTAAGAACAAATGAGATTTACCAACATATATGCGCATAAAAAAAATGGGTCAACGAAGAACCACAGATGGCTAGTCCAAAAATTAACATAGGCCTCTCACACACATATGTAAGTAAAACCCAAAACAAACAAAAAAAACTATAAACACATACACATACACATACATAGAAACAAGTCAGCATAAGAGCCACAAATGGCTAGTTAGAAAATTGATGTAGGCCTCCATATATATATATATATGCAAATATTTTTTTACAAGAATTGTGTCAGAAGCAAGGGTTGAATTTGCCCACAAGCCGCTCAAAAACCGACAACTCTATAGAAAGAAAGGATAGGAAAACTTACAAAAGATTACAAATGCAAACTTACCGATCCTTAACACAATTAAAACTACTGATATTTATAGATTACAAGGAAAATTCCCTCCAAAATTCATAGGACAATTTTGACTCTTTCAACCACTTTTTCTAGGGATTTTGAATGTTGAATGAGGATCTCCTTGACCATATCTTGTGTTAGCTCAGTATCTTCAATAGATGGTCATGTCTTTTACTAGTAATGCTGCATCATTTTGGCTCAACTACTTTTTCTGGGAGTCTGTGCGCTATTACTCATACCTCCTCTTTTGCTCCGATGAGTTTCTCGTTGTTGAGGCATTCTAACCGTTCTTTTGGAGCTTTCTTTTTCTTTTTTTCCTCAAAGATTTTATCTGATGTCGTCCGCTTGTCAAAACTTTTGCCCCTTTTATTACTTTGGAGCTTTGAAAATTCTCGATGAACAACCTTATCGAACTTTTATCTTCTACCTTGGCCAACTTCTCCAAAAAATTTCGATTATCCTTTGCTCGTGCTCTTTGCTTAAAACTTGTACCAACTTTTGTCTTTTGGTCGAACATTTCTTATCTTCTTTTAAGGTTGTCTGGAGTCCCTCATGGTGCAAATTGAAGATGCTAATATTTTAATTGGTAGGACTCTCCATCCATGTCTGCTACTTTGTTGTTATCTTGGTTCGCTCTTTCTTTTGGACAAGTAATTGGTGCAGAGAAGCTTCACCTTGGCAACCTCTTTTGTTGGATGTGAGGAAGTAGATGCCTCTTGACATCTCTTGGTGTAGAGCCTCTGTGAGTCCTTATCTTCTTTTCCCATTTGTTGACCTCCTCTCCTCTCAACTATCTCTATACCACTAGATTTTACCTTGAGAGCATGGTGGAGAGATGACGTATAAGGACCTTAATGTCACGAACCCAAACAACTATGGACGAGAGCCAATTCTATCAGCGCACCCATAACCTTTGTTTGAGTTGAACATTTGCCATTAATGGGGCTTTTTCAACTATCACTAAAAAGGCTCATCAACCATCATCAACAACAAGGTTTAGTTTAGATATCACTAAAAGGACTAAGTGATATTGTCATGAGTCCTACATATCAAATTTGACAAATTTGATGATTATCTTGACCACATAGCATATAGGGTTTTACACTCATCTTCACCCTTGGAGATATTTTCTTGGTAAATTTTGGCATGGAGATTCTAAAAGTAGGTAATAATTGCAGAGGCCATACTTTTACCGTGGGCCCTACATCTTTTTTTATGCACTATCACTGGACTACAATGATTCTAGGTATTCATTTATAAATAAGTTTTATATAAATACAAACTCTTATATACCTAGGTATGAACATGAAATTAATGCTTTATCAATTAATAATTTTTTAAATTTATTTTGGTGTATTCCTTATTATGATCTTATTATGATTTGTAACCTAATCTAAAAAGATGAATTTAATATCATAATTAACGAAATATGATATTAGATATAAACGCAAAATTAATGTTCCAAATTTTATTTTAAATTTAACAATTTTTTATTCTGATGTAATTTGTTAAATTAATTTTTTAAGAATAATTTAATTTAATATTATAATTTACCAAATATGAAAACATAAACTAATATTTTAAATTTAATAAATTTGTATTCTAATTAAAAAAAAACCTATGATACGATTGATCACATATAATATTAAAAGAAACATTAACTGGCACTGAATCACATCCTCGAAAGAAAACACACATAGATTATAAAATAAAGATTCTCAAATCTATTTAAAATGATTCTTAAATGATATTGATGTTTTTAATATTTTCTAAAGGATTTGTTTACAACTTATTAACATTATAATTACATATCAATATAAATAATTTCAAATTAAAAATTAACTCAACTAAATTTTTATTTTTCACAAACCAAAACCATACCAAAAAATTAATATAAATTATTTAATTTAATAAAATTAAAATTAACAAGATGTTTCAGTGGGATCAAAATCATACGAAAAAAAAAAAAAAAAATCCAAGACTGCTACTACTCAACAATATGCCTGTGACATCTTTCATTAAAGTAATAACACACAATCAGAAAACACACAGGAGCCATAACTCGACAGAATCTGGAAAGTCCACAGCCCAAAATGTAACACTGCTGCTTTGGGGCGTCTGGCGTAAGCTTAGAGGAGACATTCTATGCTCATATAACATAAATAGAAAATGCTCTGCTGAAAATTAGCTACCGAGATTGTAACAGACGGTTTTCGTTAGTTCGAGGGCAACGGCAATTAGGGCCTCCATTTTTCCAACCGGTGCCACACTCATAGCAGAACTCATAACCGCACCTGCACAAATCCATGTGCTTATTTCATTCCATTTACAGATTAGAGCATGAAAAAGCAAAATCAATGAGAAAAAAAGGAAGATTACCTGCAGGTCATGTGATTGCAGCCATAGCTCAATTCAATCATGCCCTTACATTTAGCGCAGCGTTGCCATTTGAGGTCGTCTGCGAGCTTGAGGAGCTGGAGATCTGCTTCGCTTCGTTCAGTCGGGGGTAGCTTCTGGAACTCGTCGCAGTGGAGATCAGCGTGCCAAGGAACCATACACCGCACGCAGAACATCCGATTACAGAAGGGGCACTCCGCGTTCGGAATTTCCACTTCCGAGGCGGAGGGCAAGAGCAAGAGCGCCAAGCAGTCGGGAAAAGGGCAGTGCAGCTTGTCAGAGTCGGGAATCTCCGCCTCGAGTATGGCGCTGGACCACGCATCGAAGATCTCCGCCGGCAGAAAATAGCGGCACTCCTGAAGCGTCAGGGGCTCCGAGCAGGAGCTATGGGGGCAGCACATCTGATGTCTCTTTTGTTCCAGGCGAGAATGTATATACCTGGTCATGCAGGCATGACAAAAGCGATGCAAACAGTGCAAACCCTCGAACATCTCTTCCATCGAATCCTCGAAACATATTCCACACAGCTCTGCAGGGACAGGGACAGGGACCGATGTCGATGTCCCCACCGTGTTAGGGCATTCCTGCCATTCCAGGGCCGAATGGCCTTCCACCTCCTTTCCTGAACGAACCTGATGCAGAAATCAAAGCTTAGAATGAAAAATAATTAGGGTTCTTTGTGGCAAATAACCTCCAAATTGCACAAATCATGCGAAAGAGGATTACATTTCAGAAATTTCCTCTGCAAATTTCCATAATGCTACTGTCCTTTCAGGAATTGAAGCCACTCATTAAACCAAACATATTCCCCAGTCCATAAAATTCCGTGGCTTATCGCCGATTTCATTATACAAATTACCCCTTTCCCTGAGTACTAATCAAATCTTTCGACAAAATAGCAAGCTTACCTCTCCTCCGCCGGATTTACTGCCCGGCAGAAACCCTAGATCAGCCTCGACAGCCTCGACGCACTTGCTTGCCTTCTCTGAGGAAGAGGAACTCTCACCCCCCTCGCCGATGATCTCGGCAACTTGTACATCCAAAGCGGATGTGTAATTGTAGAAGAGCAGGGATTCTTCCAGCTGAATACGGAATGCATAGTCGTCATTAGATGCCTCGATTGCCTCTCGCACATGTTGTTCGAATTCTCCATCGGACCTCGCGAAAACAAAATCGTTTCGATTTTGTCCAGGAATCGTCACCAGAGCCATTTTCTTCTGCGGCACAACACAAGCGAGCGTTGCTTTGACGGCTTGGGGCACCCAATTTAAACTAAATTAAACCCTAATGCTCGTATCTCTGCAAACGGATGCAAACGGCGAAGCACACTCCACTCGGCTGCGGTGGAAGTTTCTTTCTTTCTTCCTCGCTCAGATTGAGGTGGAAGCGAATGGGAAGATGAAGACGAAGGTGCCGTTGATGTTGATGTTTGGCTAGGGTTTTGTTGAGGTGCTGATGAAAGAGATGCCCATGGCTTTATCTCTGTACCTGTCCCTTGGTAGGAAGGTGTAAGCGTAGCTGCCCCTAAATCCTAAAGATTTATAAGGAGTTGGAAACTTGCAGCCGAAGGAAATCAGATTTGAACGATCCAAACGGATTTAGGGTAGGGTTATGCTGAATAATTATATATTAAATAAATAATATATTTTTAAATTTATATATATATTATTATTTTATTCAATAAATAATATATTTTTAAATTTATATATTATTATTTTTATTGATGGCAAGTATTAGTGGGTGGAGGTAGTAGACTCTTTGAGTGTTTGTTAGTTTGAGCTCTTTGGTTCTTGGTAGTAGAGGGATTGATTTTTTTTGTTGAGTATTTGCCAACTTGACTCTAGATCTTTATTGGAATAAATACTTACTAAAACAAACTAAGAAAAAAATCAATGTATATTTATAAATAAATGAATGATGGGAGACATTTTTTTGTTTATTATATAGGAGAGTTGGTTATAGCCACTATTTTTAGTAACTGGGACTCAAAACCACAAGACTGCTCCTAACAAATATATTTGTCTTCTTCTATGAAATAGAGACTATAGGTCGCAAACATTACTAACACCGATTGCGTCGTACCATTGTCTATTGTTATTAAAGTTTCGGAGGAAGCCAATACTAACGCTTTCATGGGTAATCAACATAGGTGCGCCAAACAACCCCAGGGCTAGGTGGATTGGTAAGTGCTAGTATGGCCAATACTAACGCTTCCATGGGTAATCAACATAGGTGCGTCAAACAGCCCCAAGGACTAGGTGGATTGGTAAGTGCTCGTCTGGTTGGGCATTTATCAAGAAGAGACCTAGGTTCAAACCTTGGTGGTGCCTGTTAGCAAAGGTAGTAGTTTGTTCTGAATCCTCTGAGTGCGTGTCAGATCGACGATGATAGTACGAACCTCGAGCGATGATGGTCCCCATCTCACGTCGGTTAACCTTAATTAGACGGATAGGTTTGTTGGGTACAGTCCCTGTGGTTTGAACCTTGCGCTGACCAATTACTAAAAATAGTGGTTGTTACCAACTTCTTATGTAACCAAAAAAAATTGTAAGTGCGCCAAACAAAATAATTTTGCTTTGGTCCCATCATCTTTTAGTGAAGCTATTATATGCATATAACCACTTCATGCTTAGATGCAATTTCATTTGATAGATAAAGTGATTCGAATTTCAACAATATTTCACAAGGTGAAAAAATATATATATGTCTATAATAGAATTGGTAAGGTTATTGTTAATTTTAATTATTGGATATAAGGAGAGAATAATTTTTGAAGAAAGTAGAGTCCAAGTTAAATCATTGGAGGTACCTTTGTAATCCTAATGTGATTCTAAGTTAAGGAGACCCTGATGACTCGAGATTAAGACCGCCATCGTCAAGATGAAAGACTTTTTTGTCATGATGGAAGAATAGATCATTTCCCTCCTTGTGGGCTTCCAAATCATAATTTATGGAGGACTATGAAATTCCTTTGAAAAAGCAAAGAAATAAAATGAGATGAAAGACTTTCTTGTTATGATGGAAAAAGAGATTGTTTCCCTATTTGTGGGCTTCCAAATCACAATTTATGGAGGACTATGAAATTCCTTTGAAAAAGGAAAGAAATTAAATGAGATGAAAGACTTTTGTGTCATGATGGAAAATTAGTTTGTTTCCCTCTGTGTGGGCTTCCAAATCACAATTTATGGAGGACTATCAAATTCCTTTGAAAAAAGAAAGAAATTAAATGATGTGTTTTTGTTGACATGCACAACGTACATCTTTATATCAAAAATGTGTGATTGTCTATGATGTACATGAGAACCATACGAATTATAAAATGTGTGATTGTCTATGATGTACATGAGAATCATATGAATTATATACGCACATACGTTGTGGTTTGAACCTTAGACCTTTCAAAGAGAGGGCAAAATCCTAACCATTACGTTGTCCCCATCGAAACAAATTAAATAATTTTAATTATATATTAAAATAATTTTTTAAAAATAAATCTCAAATTTATGTATAAGTTTAGAACCGTATTATTTTCTCTCTTATAGAATGTCTATAAATATGGTGCTCATAATGAGAAGTCTCTATTGTAGAAAAAGAGGTGCTAGTAACTTGGTTACAAGATTTGAACATACATAGAAGAGTCATATGCAATAATGGAATTAAAACAAAGGATCTACTTTGATCTATGGTAAAATGAAAATGTTTAGAAATTGAGTTTATCAAAATTAATTTTGATGGTTTTTGCAATGGGTAGAGTATGAGTGATGGAGGAGGAAGAGCTTTGGGTGTGTTCATCTAGAGTGTATCAATGCTTCAAACCCTTACCACGAGTGCGTCGGATATTGTTTTTGGAAAATCGCCAAAGCTAAAGAATAGAAGTAGGGACATGAGGAGTAGGAAAGGTGATAGGCGAGGGTTCTATTACGGTAAAATCCCCTAAGGATGCAGATAGGAGAGATTCTAACCCTTTGGATCTAGGAGCAATAGATTTGAATTCAATAGGAATAGAAAGGTCAAAGGGCGATGCTTCATGGATGTAAGTTTTGAAGAGAGGTCAAAATTCGCAAGAAGAGAGATTTGTTTTGTCTCCGGATCAGGATGAAAAAGGGTTTTATTATTAAGGTCCCAAAATTTTTGGTTGATAAAGTGATTCAAAAAGGAAAAAATATTTGGTCGAGAAATTTTTGGGCAATAGACTGAATTTAGATACAATAAGGAAGTGGGTTTGGGATAAATAGAAACTTTTGGGGCAAGAAGCAGTGGTGGTTTTTCCTAATAACTTTTGTTATTTAATTTGCAAATCTAGAGGATATGGTAAATGTTTTGTTGAGGGACCCATGGTTTTTTGGGAGGAGAGGGTTATTTTTACAAAATGGAGCCAAGGATTTAACCCAGGCACAACCACTCTTCAATCGGTGCCCTTATGAGTGAGTCTACCGAGGCTTCTAATGGGATTTTGGGATGACAATATTATTCTTGGGATAGATAAAGCGATTGGAAAAATAATTGCTTTTGATTCTGCTACTAAATCCCAGACCAGAATGATAATGGCATGTTTTTGTGTACAGGCGAATCTAGTTGAACCACTGCCTAAATCTATTAGACTAGTTTTAGATTACAAAAAATGGGAACAAGAGATTCAGTATGAAACTCTCATTCCCTTGTGTAAACTTTGCAAAAGGATAGGGCATATTTGGACAACATGCCCAAGAAATCCTAAGGAGAAAGTTATGAGTAATAGAATTGGATAACCTTTGAGGGTTTGGAGGAACAAGGAAACTAAGCAAGGAGAAGTTCTAGGGCAACAAGAAATTGGTGAAAGTGGTAAGGATCCATCTTCAAATAGCTTTGAGGTTATTGCTACCCTTGATGGAGATGGCATTGTTAGAGGGGAAGAGTTTGTTCCAGAAACTCAACCTGGAGGTATTAATAAATTGGTGACTGAGGCTTTGATTGAAAAGGAAAAGAATTCTTCTTTGCATGTAGAAGAGAATATTGAGAAATAGCCACATTCTCTAGTAGGGTTGAAGGAAAAGAGCATAGAAACAAGGATTTTAGGAGAAACCACTCCCCAACAGAATGTGACATTGATTGACTATGGAAAAAAAATATTAACGTTATTTAGAATGGGCCGACGAATGAAGAATATGGAGGAGAATGGACTTCTACTAGTGATTCAGAGTTCGAAAAGGTTATCCAAAAATTTAATGTTGGCAGTAGAAGGAAATATAAGAAGGTTTATTTAGGAATTTTAGTTTCTCGAGGAAGGTCCAATCTCTGGTAATTGAGAACCAGAGCTGTTGCTAAGGATGTAGTTGATGGGAAGCAAATACTTGTCTTTGGGAAGAGGAAAACTTCCTCAACTTGATATAAAATTAATTTTCTATCTTGGAATATTTGGGAAGGTGAAGAATTCAATTTGGAAAACATATCAGGTGTAAATGGTTCCTGTTGATGGTGTGTTTTGAGGTTTATGGACTTTATGGAATCCGAAGCGTCTGAAGGGACAATGTTTGCAGATTAATGATAAGTTTATTTCCATTATGTTCACATGATCTGTAAACTAAATTTAAAAATTTCCTACAAGATATAGTTGCATTATGCTATCAGGAGGTTAAGCAAATGGAAAAACTTGATAACTAGATGGTGCAAACTTCTAAAGATAGTAATTGTTTTAATTCTACTAAAATTTTAGATGGTAGATGTAGAAAAAGCGGTAGAGCGAGTTACTATTACTGTTTTGGTCATTGCACTTTTGGTTAGAAAAGACTATATTGTTCAAAAAATGTAGAATTTGATTTGTAAGAAGATAAGTTATTTTTTGTGCCTAGATTGATTCATTTGTTATTCTTGGATTTCCAGGAGTTGTAAAAGGGAAGGGTCCCTTTCAAAACCCTATTATTTACCAATGGAAAAAAATAAATAAAATAATTGATGGTTCTTCTAAAGGAAATCCAAGAAAAGTTGGTGGAGGTGGTGTTTTTAGAAATAGTGGAGGTGAAATTCTCCTCGCTTATTCAAAATCATATGGAACTTCAACTAACAACTATGAAGAGGCTAGGGGGGTTTTGGGGAAAAAAATATGAGCAATGACATTAGAAGGTTTTTGTGGAAAACAAATTGAGTAGCGGCATTGGAGGGTTTGGAGAAAAAATCTGAGCAACGACGTCAAAGGGTTTTTATGGAAAAAAATTTGAGCAGTGGCATGAGAGGGTTTCGGGTAAAAAATATAAGCAACGACATTAGAGGGTTTTTGTGGGAAAATAATCTTAGAAACAACATCAAAGGGTTTTGGGGAAAATATCTAAGTAGTGGCATTAGAAGGTTTTCGTGGGAAAAAAATTTGAGCAGCGATGTTAGAGGGTTTCGCAGAAAAAAATATAAGCAACGGCTTCAAAGGGTTTTGGATCAATCACAGACTACGACGACGACAACAATGATTCAACCACTGATTATTAAGGCAGTAGGTCACTGAGGCAGTGAGGTAAATTTTTTTTGATGACCTCCACTAAGGGTTATTTAGATAAGGTTGGAGAGATTGAGGGGAGAATTTTCATCAAAATCCAGGTATACACAAAACCTGGGCAAATCTAGTAATGGGAGGAGTGAACCCTAACAAGGAAATTTTTATCTAAATCCAAAGAAAATAGAGGAATTATTGAATCTAAGGATTCCATAGGTTATTCTAAGTAGAACCTCCAAAGAAAGAGAAAATAGTCTTGTCGGAAAATTCATTGGTGTTAGGCCAGATCTAGATACAATCAAAAAATGGGCATCCCACAAGTGGAAATCTAAAAGTAACTTGGAGATTGTTGCACTGGAAAAATGTTTTTTATTGTTTAACTTTATGTCCAGGGAATATATGAATGGGGGGGGCTTTATTGAAAGGCTTGTGGTTTTTTTGGAAGACGAGGGCTCTATTTTCGAAAATTAAAACTAGGATTTGACCACATACTGAGAATATAAATGTTGCACCATTATGGGTCATAATTCTAGGGTTCTAGTCGAGTTCTAGGATGAATATGTCATTGAAGGGATTGTTAAAGGCATAGGAAAATTAATAGCATTTGATCCAACTACTCGATCTAAAACCAAAATGATTTTTGCTAGATTTTGTGTGAATGTAGATTTGATCGAGCCATTACCTTCCTCAATAAAACTTGTTTTAGATGCGGGGGTGTGGAGTTAGCCAATTGAATATGAATCATAAATGGTAGTTTGTTTTAGATGTAATATAGTAGGGCATATTATAGCTCTTTGCCCAAAAAAAAAACCCAAGAAAAAAGAAAATGTGCAGATTTTGAAAAACAAGGAGAAAGAGTTGAGATAAACAAATGTTTTGACAAAGAAAACTGAATTGTTGAAGATAAAAAACCTAGAAACTAATAAATTATAGGTCTTGCAAGGTTAGATAAGTTAACAAAGAACTAGAGAATTTATATTTACAGTCTTAAGAGGAGAATCAACCAGATCTGTTGAATAAATATTTAGACCCAAAATTAGAAGACGAGGAAGCAATTAAAGAAACTCCTATAGAGGAAGGAGACGTTGAAGAAACAAAGCTAAGAATAGAACTTGAACCAGAGGAAGTATGGTTGTCTTCAAAAGAGGGAGAAGGCTTCAAAGAGGTGGTATATAAAAGGAAGTTAAAAAGAGGTAAATCTTTGGAGAACCAATAAGTTCAACAACAAAATACCAAGGGTTCCAAAGGGGAAAACAATTATTCCATAGAAGAAACCAGTACGATGAGGTTGATAAGAAATACATCAAAAATTGTAGATTTGGGTAGTGTGACAAAGCTTGGAAGATCCAAACTGGCAGATATAAGGAACAAGAAAGCAACTAAGGATATAGCAAATGGAACTCAACAGGTGTTTGCACTAAGTGGGATGAAAGCTCCCACCAAGGTAAGAAATGAAAGTTATTTTCTAAAACATTTGGTGACTAAATACCCCGAACAAGCATAGGGTAGTTAGGGATCTTAGAAAAATGCATGGGATAGATAGCCTTTTACTTCAAGAAACAAAAATTGGAGAAGCAAATTTAGACAAGATTAAAAATTTGGTATGGAATAAAGTAGAAGGTACCTATAGACCAGCTAGAGGTGCTTTTGGGCGTTTGTGGACTCTTTGGAATGCAAATAACCTAGAAGAGGAGTATGTGCAACATAATGATAGATTTATTTTGGTTCTCTTTTGATGTAAACTAATTGTTTTTTGTTGGTTAGCTACAAATGTCTATGCCCCTAATTCTCAAGTGGATAGGAGAAGGCTTTGGGATGATTTTGAGAGATTTGGTGCTTCAGTTAGTCTTCCTTGGATGATAGCAAGAGACTTCAACACTACTTTCCTACTGAGTGAGAGGCATGGAGGAGCAGTTGACTTCACATTATCACAAATAGTATGGAAGATTTTGGTAAGTTTCTCTCTTCTTTGGGCTTAATTGATGTGGATTTGCAAGGGACCAAGTTCACTTGGTCAAATCGAAGAATAGGAGGTCTCATCCAATCCAATATTGATAGAGTAGCAGCTTCTACTGATTGGTATGGAATTTAAGAGCCTTATCAAAAATTACCTTTGAACATAGCCCGCTTCTTTTAGAGTTTTCTAAGAAAAAAAGGACAAAAGGATTTGCTTTTCGATTTGAGATGATGTGGTTAAAGCATCCTCAAATTGAGGATAGGATTAGATATTGGTGGAACACAAATGTGTATGGAACCAAAATGTTTCAATTTGTAAATAAAATAAAAATCATAAGGGCAAATCTCAATAAATGGAACCAAGATGTGTTTGGAAATATTTTCCAGCAAAAACATGAAATTTTAGATAACCTGAAGGAAGTGGAGTTGAAGCTTCAACAAGAGGGAAGAACTTTGGAGCTGGATAAAAGAGAAAGAGAGGTTCTTGTAGAGTTTCATAATGTTTTGGCAGAAGTGAAAACTCATTGGAAGTAGAAATCTAGGGTAGCATGGCTAAAGGAATGAGATCGTAACACAAAGTTCTTCCATCTCTCAACCATAAGGTATAGAAGTGCCAATAGGATAAAGGAGCTTAAGATGGATAATGGTGATGTAGTGAAAAAGGAGGAAATAGTAGCAACAGTAGTAAATTTCTTCCAAACTCTATTTTCTAAAGATTAGGATGAAGATGAGGAAACAATGGACTCCCTTCTTGGAAATATTCCTTCACTGATTTCAAAAGAAATGAACAATTTACTACTTACTCCCTTCTTGAAAGAAGAGGTCAAATAAAGTGGAAACTAGGATTTGACCCACATACTGAGAATATAAATGTTGCACCATTATGGGTAAGACTTCCAGGGTTCTAGTCGAGTTCTACGATGAAGATTTCATTGAAGGGATTGTTAAAGGCATAGGAAAATTAATAGCATTTGATCCAACTACTCGATCTAAAACCATAATGGTTTTTGCTAGATTTTGTATGAATGTAGATTTGACCCAGCCATTACCTTCCTTAATAAAACTTATTTCAGATGCGAGGGTGTGGAGTTAGCCAATTGAATATGAATTATCAATAGTAGTTTGTTTTAGATGTAAGACAGTAGGGCATGTTATAGCTCATTGTCTAAAAAAAAACAACCTAAGAAAAAGAAAAGGTGTAAATTTTGAAAAATAAGGAGAGATGAGATAAAAAAATGTTTTGACAAAGAAAATTGAATTGTTGAAGATAAAAAAACCTAGAAACAAATAAATTCTAGGTCTTGCAAGGTCTGGAGGAAGAGATAATGAGCAAACCATATCTAGAGGAGGTCAAAGAAGTTTTGCAGTCTTAAGAGGAGAATCAACCAGATATGTTGAATAAATATTTAGACCCAAAATTGGAAGATGAGGAAGTAGTTAAAGAAACTCCTATAGAGGAAGGAGAGGTTGAAGAAACAAAGCTACGAACAAAACTTGAACCAGAGGAATTATGGTTGTCTTCAAAAGAGGGAGAAGGCTTCAAAGAGGTGGTATATAAAAGGAATTTAAAAAGAGGTAAAGCTTTGGAGAACCAAGAAGTTCAACAACAAAATACCAAGGGTTCCAGAGGGGAAAACAATTCTTCCACAGAAGAAACCAGTACGATGAGGTTCATAAGAAATACATGAAAAATTGTAGATCTGGGTAGTGTGACAAAGCTTGGAATATCCAAACTAGTAGATATAAGGAACAAGAAAGCAACTAAGGATATAGCAAATGGAACTCAAAAGGTGTTGGCACTAAGTGGGGTGAAAGCTCCCACCAAAGGTAAGAAATGAAAGTTATTTCTTGGAAAATTCGATGATTAAATACCCCGAACAAGCATAGGGTAGTTAGAGATCTTAGAAAAATACATGGGGTAGATATCCTTTTACTTCAAGAAACAAAAATTGGAGAAGAAAATTTAGATAGGATTAAAAATTTGGTATGGAATAAAGCAAAAGGTACCTATAGACCAGCTAGAGGTGCTTTTGGGGGTTTGTGGACTCTTTGGAATGCAAATAACCTAGAAGGGGAGTGTGTGCAACATAATGATAGATTTATTTTGGTTCTCTTTTGATGTAAATTAATTATTTTTTGTTGGTTAGCTACAAATGTCTATGTCACTAATTCTCAAGTGGATAGGAGAAGACTTTGGGATGATTTTGAGAGATTTTGTGCTTCAGTTAGTCTTCCTTGGATGATAGCGAGAGACTTCAACACTACTCTCCTACTGAGTGAGAGGCAAGGAGGAGTAGTTGACTTCACATTATCACAAGTAGTATGGAAGATTTTGGTAAGTTTATCTCTTCTTTGGGCTTAATTGATGTAGATTTGCAAGGGACCAAGTTCACTTGGTCAAATAGAAGAATAGGAGGTCTCATCCAATCCAATATTGATAGAGTAGTAGCTTCTACTGATTGGTATGGAAAATTTCAATTTTGTTCTTTAAGAGCCTTATCAAAAATTGCCTCTGACCATAGCCCGCTTATTTTAGAGTTTTCTTAGAAAAAAAGGATAAAATGATTTCCTTTTTGATTCGAGATGATGTGGTGGAAGCATCCTCAAATTGAGGATAGGATTAGATATTGGTGGAACACAAATGTGTATGGAGCCAAAATCTTTCAAGTTGTAAATAAACTAAAAATCATAAGGGCAAATCTCAATAAATGGAACCAATATGTGTTTGGAAATATTTTCTAGCAAAAACATGAGAATTTAGATAACCAGAAGGAAGTGAAGTTGAAGCTTCAACAGAAGGGAAAAAATTTGGAGATGGATAAAAGAGAAAGAGAGGTTCTTATAGAGTTTCATAATTTTTTGGCAAAAGTGAAAACTCATTGGAAGTATAAATCCAGGGTAGCATGGCTAAAGGAAGGATATCATAACACAAAGTTCTTCCATCTCTCAACCATAAGGTATAGAAGTGTGAAGAACACAAGCTTATACTAAGAGGGGGGTGAACAATATAAGATCACTTTTTACTTTTTCTTCCAATTCAATATTATGTTGTGTAAAGATAGCAGTATTAATAGCAATAATCAAATCAATGCACAGAAACCACACATAGTAGAGATGAAGAACACAAGATTATACTGAGAGGGGGGGTGAATAGCATAAGACCTCTTTTTACTTTTTCCTTTATACTTCAAAACAGTAAAGCAATATACCCAAAGCAATATCAAAACAATGCACAATATCATCCACAAAGTGACACCAATTTTAACGTGGTTCACCCAGAATGGCTGGGCTACGTCCACAAAACTTTTCTCTAAAAGTTAGGAGATACCTTCCCCCAATAAAAATTTATGAGCCTCTGCTCAAAGGAGATACCTTTCCCTCTGCTCTAAAAATGATCCCTCAGAAGATCAATTGCCTCTACCTCTTGCCAGCATGTGGAACTCCTTTCCACCAAAGACCTCCTGTCCTCAATGCTTAGCCTAAGAGACCTTTGCCTTCTATGATCACGTCCACAACAGCTTAGCAACCTGAACCAAACACAGTCAGTCGGTCTAGTACAAGTCTTCCTCTGTCTATCAAATCTGTACAACACTTGAACAAATCAATCCTCTGCACATAAGCCTTCTTAAAGACTTGCCAAATCTATCCTCAGGTTCTTCTCAAATAACCAATGCACCTTTGTCCTCAAGTTCTTTGATAGAACTAACAAACTCAGCTCACAAGTCCTCTGCTAGGACCTGTCCAAATATGCTCACAAGTCCCCACTGGAACCTTTCCAAAACCTGCTCACAAGTCCCCACCGAAACCTATCCAAAACCTGCTCACAAGTCCCCATCGAAACCTGTCCAAAACCTGCTCACAAGTCCCCACCGAAACCTGTCCAAAACCTCAGCAAGCTCACCAAGAAAAACTTTCTTAGTAGGAAATCACAAGGTGAATTGTTAGAGACCTAATGTTATTTGTCAAACTCATAGAAGCATAAAGAGAATTGTTAGAGACTCAATATGTTCTATACTCAACTCCCAATATCAAAACTCAACTCAAATCAACTCAGCTCAAACTCAATCTCAAATATGAAAACTCAACTCAAAATCTAAAATGGATAGGATAGAATGCTTTCTTTCAAGAACATGAAACCCCAACAATTGCCAACTATGCAAAGAATCACATAACAATGATACTCATGTTCTTTTCACCATCAATTAGGGCTTCAACAACAATGCTCATAAAACAAGGTTCAATCAACACCATCCAGTTCAAAACACAACCTTGAAGCATTTCACAATCAACATCAAAAAAGGAAACAAGTATAACTCCTTTTCTCTCCAATATTGTTTGAACAAAAAGCATCCACCAACTCAACTCATAATAGCATAAAACAAGTTTTCAATTCATCAACAAAGGAGTAAGCCCAAAAATTTAACCAAGTAAAGAATAGCTTGATTATAACCAATTTAATGAAAGCAAATGTCAATCTCAAAGCTGCCCATTTAAGGTTTCACAACTTCACACAAGAAGCAATTAACCTTAAAACATCATGCTTTCATTTCCATAATCAACCAAAAGCACTCTCAACATTACAAGAAAGATTTATCCATTATACACCTTATTTCTCCCTTATTGTCTCATCAAAAATAAAGTTTATCTCTTATAAGAATGCAATAAGATATTTCAACAACACCTTCAAACTAATATTTTATCAAAATAACAACAATATTTAGAACCCTTATTACTCCTAAGTTGTTTTTCTTTTAACAAACTTCGTCCATCCGCAACATACACTTAGCAAAAGATTAAATTCAAAAATACCTTAGCCAACATAAAAAAATTTCTTTGGAGAAATTTACGCCCGAAATCTAACACCACCCGCTGCGTCCATGACGAAAAACCCTTTCGCGTGATTCGAACGCGAAACCTCTCGTTCGGGTAGCGTTCCAACAACCTAGCCGCTATCGGTGTGCCAAAGGCACCCGGTGAGGTTAAAACCTCACGCTGTTATGCTTGTCCCTTCTGCGCTAGGAAAATAAAACACAGTCCTCCCTTCCTTCTAACACGAATTCGCAGACGACAAGCTCTACGACGGATTCGATAAACGATGAGACAAACGAACGAACATCGAATACGAAAACCGAAGACAAACACATGATCAGTGGATTACGAAAATCGATGGACACACAGTCAAATTTTCAGCGAGCAACTCCTTTCAAAAATCGGATGGGATTCAATATTTGTTTTCACCGAGGGGTATTAATATGAATCCTTGCCATATGTTCTTTGACGTCGACGAGGAGTTTAACACGTCGACGGAGGTCTTGGCTAGAGCCCACCATGTTAAAACATTTGCGCCATGGATTAGGAGAACCCATTGCAAATAATTAATATTTATTTTAAAAATAATTAAAGGGAACCTTAACAAGGTTTTTAATTATTAAATAAATATTTCCTCCTGGACCCAATTGCATTAAACTACTACATCCACCTGTAATATTTAAACCTGCCAACTTGGGGTTTACAAAATACCTTTGAAGCTGTCATGCCAAACCTTCATCAAAACAAATTATTTGACATCAAATCAAATTCCTTCAAGAGCTTCTTGACATCAATGACAACTTATACACTTGAGAAAAGGCAATGTACCCAAAGTACCCAAAATTGCCAACAAGAGACACCACAATTTACGTGGTTCACCCAATGTGGGCTACTCCACGGAGAAAATATTTTACTAAAACTTTCTCAATCAATCTCTTTGGGAATCACTCCCAATTACAATGTTTATGGATCTCTGTCCAAAGGAGATGTTGATCCCCTAATCTCAAGTTCGTGGATCTCTTCCACAGGAGAACTCTTTCCCCTTCTGCTCTGGCTATGTGATCTTCTAGAAGACTTTGTCTCTCTGTTGCACTAACTGGTGGACCTCTCTCCACTTGAAGACTCCTCACTTAGATCTGTCTTCAACTATGCTGGTTGTTGGATCTCTATCCACTGAGACTCTGTCCTCTGTACTCTGTCACCTCCAAAGCTCTATCAATAGGCTCACTAAGAACCTGCTCAATAGGCTCACACAGAACCTGCTTAACAAGCTCACACAAAACTTGTCAAATATGCTCTAGCAAGCTCACCAAGAACTTGCCCAAATATGCTCTAGCAAGCTCACCAATAACTTGCCCAAATCTGCTCTAGCAAGCTCACCAAGAACTTGCCCAAATCTGCTCTAGCAAGCTCACCAAGAACTTGCCCAAATCTGCTCTAACAAGCTCACTAAGAACTTGCCCAAAATGTCCTCAAATCTATCCCAACATTATCCTCAAATCTGTCCCAAAGGCCTTCTCAAAGGCTCAATCAATCATGCTCAAGTAGTACTCAAAATGAACTCAACAATGAATGGCAATCTCAACTCAAATTAACTTCATAGAAGCATAAAGAGAATTGTTAGAGACTCAATATGTTCTAATCTCACTCTCAACCCAAATCAATCTCAACTCAACTCATAGAAGCATAAAGAGAATTTTTAGAGACTCAATATGTTCTAAACTCACTCTCAACTCAAATCAATCTCAACTCAACTCAACTCTCAATCAATCATAGAAGCATAAAGAGAATTGTTAGAGACTCAATATGTTCTAATCTCAATCAACTCAACTCAACTCAAATCAATCTCAACTCAACTCAATTCAAGTCTTATAGAACCATAAAGAGAATTGTTAGAGACTCAATATGTTCTAACCTTACTCTCAACTCAAATCAGAATAATGGAATAGTTTGTTTCATAGAACTTGAACAATCACTTCACACATCACTTGACTAGGCTCAATCAACTCAACTCAACCAATCACCACAAGGGACAACTCTCTCTCACACAACCCTAGTCCAAGTATGTATCAACCAACTCAAATGTTTCCAACAATGCTCAACCACAAATCTCACATAACAATGATACTCATGTTCTTTTCTAACTCAAGTTCTTTCACAACCAATGGGCTTCAACAACTATGCTTATCAAACAAGGTTTAGACACAACTCTCAATTCAGAAAACCTTGAAGCATTCAACCAACCACTTTCGAAAAGGAAACCACAAACAATCCTTTTCCCTCCAATGATATTTCAGAAATCAACCACCATAAACAATCAATAGGAGAATGTGCCCATACCTTTTATGAATATGAAAAAACCTCTTTGTAAATCTGCCACAATCACAAAATTCTTTTGCCAATCTTCACAAGGGTTAGTAGATCACAAAATAATCAACATTACTCCACTTTTCAATAATCATCACCAAGGCCTTTAATTGCACAACTTCCTTATCTCTCCTAAAACCACTTGTACCATAAAATAAAATAAATCAAAACATTGCATAACCTTTTCACTCCCAAAACCACTTATACCATAAAATAAAATAAATCACAATATTGCATACCTTGTCACCTCATGAAAGAATTAATCCTCTTGAAAAAGAACAAGGCAAACTTCACTTTTGGAACCCCTTTGCAAAATCAGAAATATCTCTTTACACACACCTTATTTCTCCTTCTAAATAAGTTAGTCAAATAGCCCTCGAAATAAGCTTTCCGATGATATATAATATGCCCACTTTCCAAAATAAATTGAAACCTTTACATATATATATATATATATATGCCAACCTCCATTAATTGCACATAGGTCGGCCCTCCATTAATTTAAACTTAAACTTTAAACTTTAATATCTTCATCACCGGAGGTCCTTTTTCGATGAAACAAAATTCCACCTTGGCTTTTAAGAAAATCCCTTTCCACATAAGCCCACCATGGTTTTAAATAAAACCTTTTATTTTGCCTGCCTTGGTTTTCATAAAATAGCCATGCTTTCCAAAATATCATAAATGCTTATTTATGAAATATTTTGGCCACCAAAACCAAATGTGATCCATGTGACATAAATGACAACATAAAATGCCTCAAATTAACTCAAATTTCCAACAATCTCCCCCTTTGTCATTGATGGCAACACCTCTAATGCAAACACCACAATCACTGCAAAAACCATCTCTAAGAATCAAAGCTGCTCCCCCTGACTCAATACTCTCTATGGAGGCTGCTCCCCCTAACTCAATACTCTCTTTGGAGGCTGCTCCCCCTAACTCAATGCTCTCTTTGGAGGCTCCCCTAACTCAATGCTCTCCCCCTTACTCAAATCTCTCCCCCTTTGACATCAATGGCAAAAGGGACACCTATGGGGCTAAAAGATATGACTCTTAAGCTTAGCCCCCTCACCACCTTCTCTCTTGAGGTGATTAATTTTGGGGTGGGAGTACCTTTACTCCCATATTACATTGATTCTTTCCTCTATCAACTTCCTTCCATGTTTTTCTGATATCCTTCTCTTGATGAATTACTTGATCTTCTTGTCTTGAACCTTTTTGACCTTCTTGCCTTGAACCTGTTTGGAATTGAGTCCTACACCATCTTGCAATATGCCCAAAGTTATTGCAATTAAAACACTTGATATTGTAGCCTTTGGCTGGTGCCCATGTCCTGAAATTATTCTTAAAATAATTTCCATATCCATTCCTTTCCTGAACCCTGTATTGTGAAGCTCTATTTTCATGACCATTATAACCATGACTTCTGAATTGTGTAGCTCTAAAACCAAAACCATGTTGCTCATTTCCTTTGCACTAAAAATATTTATGACCAATCCTATTACATGAGAAGCAATGTCCCTGAAAATCATACCTTCTTCCCTTGAAGTTTCTTCTAGCAAAATCAAACTTCTTTGATCCATGGATCAACTCCACCCCCTCAAAAAAAAACCTAAACCTTTTCATTCTCAACCTACATAAAAAAAAAAAATTTTTTTCTTCTTGACCATTATCCTTATGATCATCTTCAACTTGTGCATTGCATTCTTGAACCTTCTTTGTAGCATCTAAAACCTCTTCCTTGCCTTTCTCTTCAATAATTTATTTTCCCTTTGAACTTGATTCACCTATCTCAAAACAAGAACCAAACTGAATATTTGGAGCCATAGGAACTTTGGAACTTTCCTCACAAATCTTAGGTGCTTCCTTGCTTTCATATTTTAGAACTTCCTTTCCTTTTGAGTGTGATTTTTCTTTTTATTAAAAAAATGGATTTGTACTTCTTTTATGAATCTTCTTCATCTAATGTATCTAATGATCTGTTGTAAATCCAAAAATTATATGTTCTTGAATTTCTTCTGAATCTTCTACTCATTTATGTAGTCATTTTTTGATCTTCTTCTTCTAATGATCACATATTTCTTTCCTTTCCTTTAGTTTCTCAAGTAGTGATGCTAACTCTTTTGATTCTTGAAGCTCTTTTTCAAAATCTTGAATGTGTTGATTAAGCATCATATTGACTTTTTCATTTTCTTGAACCTTATTTTCAAGCCTCTTGATTTTCTTTTTCAACCTCTTGATTTTATTTTCTTGTTTTGTGGAATTCTCTTCTTCATCATCACTCTTGCTAGAATTTTCACTAGACTGTTGCTTTCTTCTTCAAATAAACTTTCCTTGTTGTAATTGTTGTAGTATGTGCAATCATCATCTATATGCCCAAAATCTCCACATATGAAGCATTTTAGTATCCTTAGACCTTTCTTGTACCTATCTCGCTTGCTCAATGGCTATGGCAAGCTCTTCATGTCTTTCTTCAATAGGTATATCCTCTTCTTTAACTTCAATACCTAGGAATAGGTGTTCTTGCTTTTCTTCATTTATTCCAAAGAATGTACATTCTTCTTCATCTGACTGATCTTTATCACTGTAATCTGAATTATCACTTGCTTCTACAATGTAGTAAGATTTCTTTGCCAACTTTACCTTGGAATCTCCTTCATAAGTATTCCTCAACTTGGTCCACATCTCATTAGCTGAAGTACATACCATGACCTTTGCAAAATCTATCTCACGTAGCCCACTCAAAATACAATTCATTGCTCTTGCATTTATCTCAACCAATTTCTTGGTAGTCTTATCTTCCTCGGGATCACCTTCAACCTTATACTCTTTTTCAACCATCTGCCATACCTCATATCCTTGTGATATCAAGTAGTTCTTCATCCTCATGCTCTAGAAAGCATAATTGTTACCATCAAACAATGGAGCCTTATTTTTAGATAATCCATTATGTGAAGCCATCTGTGTTCTTGTAGAATCTGCCCTCAAGTTGTTAGCCTTTTCGAAGGAACCCACTCTGATACCAATTGAAGAACACAAGCTTATACTGAGAGGGGGTGAATAGTATAAGACCACTTTTTACTTTTTCTTCCAATTCAATATTATGTTGTATAAAGATAGCAGTATCAATAACAGTAATCAAAGTAATGCACAGAAACCATACACAATAGAGACACCACAATTTACATGGTTCACCCAATGTGGGCTACTCCACGGAGAAAATATTTTACTAAAACTTTCTCAATAAATCTCTTTGGGAATCACTCCCAATTACAATGTTTATGGATCTCTGTCCAAAGGAGATGTTGATCCCCTAATCTCAAGTTCATGGATCTCTTCCATAGGAGAACTCTTTCCCCTTCTGCTCTGGCTATGTGATCTTCTAGAAGACTCTGTCTCTCTGCTGCACTAATTGGTGGACCTCTCTCCACTTGAAGACTCCTCACTCAGATCTATCTTCAACTATGTTGGTTGTTGGATCTCTATCCACTGAGACTCTATCCTCTGTACTCTGTCACCTCCAAAGCTCTATCAATAGGCTCACTAAGAACCTGCTCAATAGGCTCACATAGAACCTGCTTAACAAGCTCACATAGAACTTGTCAAATCTGCTAGCAAGCTCACCAAGAACTTGCCCAAATATACTCTAGCAAGCTCACCAAGAACTTGCCCAAATCTGCTCTAGCAAGCTCACCAAGAACTTGCCCAAATCTGCTCTAGCAAGCTCACCAAGAACTTGCCCAAATCTGCTCTAACAAGCTCACTAAGAACTTGTCCAAAACTATCCACAAATCTGTCCCAAAACTATCCTCAAAGCTCTGTCCACAAAGGCCTTCTCAAAGGCTCAATCAATCATGCTCAAGTAGTACTCAAAATGAACTCAAAAATGAATGGTGATATCAACTCAAATATAACTTCATAGAAGCATAAAGAGAATTGTTAGAGACTCAATGGATGTTCTAATCTCACTCTGAACCCAAATCAATCTCAACTCAACTCATAGAAGCATAAAGAGAATTGTTAGAGACTCAATATGTTCTAAACTCAAATCAATAACTCAACTCCAAACTCACATAGAAGCATAAAGAGAATTGTTAGAGACTCAATATGTTCTAATCTCACTCTCAACTCAAATCAACTCAACTCAACTCAAGTCTTATAGAATCATAAAGAGAATTGTTAGAGACTCAATATGTTCTAACCTTAATCTCAACTCAAATCAGAATGATGGAATAGTTTGTTTTATAGAACTTGAACAATCACTTCACACATCACTTGACTAGGCTCAATCAACTCAACTCAACCAATCATCACAAGGGACAACTCTCTCTCACACAACCCTAGTCCAAGTATGTATCAACCAACTCAAATGTTTCCAACAATGCTCAACCACAAATCTCACATAACAATGATACTCATGTTCTTTTCTAACTCAAGTTCTTTCACAACCAATGGGCTTCAACAACTATGCTTATCAAACAAGGTTTAAACACAACTCTCAATTTATAAAACCTTGAAGCATTCAACCAACCACTTTCGAAAAGGAAACCACAAACAATCCTTTTCCCTCCAATGATATTTTAGAAATCAACCACCATAAACAATCAATAGGAGAATGTGCCCATACCTTTTATGAAGATGAAAAAAACCTCTTTGTAAATCTGCCATAATCACAAAATTCTTTTGCCAATCTTCACAAGGGTTAGTAGATCACAAAATAATCAACATTACTCCACTTTTCAATAATCATCACCAAGGCCTTTAATTGCACAACTTCCTTATCTCTCCTAAAACCACTTGTACCATAAAATAAAATAAATCAAAACATTGCATAACCTTTTCACTCCCAAAACCACTTATACCATAAAATAAAATAAATCACAATATTGCATACCTTGTCACCTCATGAAAGAATTAATCCTCTTGAAAAATAACAAGGCAAACTTCACTTTTGGAACCCCTTTGTAAAATCAGAAATATCTCTTTACACACACCTTATTTCTCCTTCTAAATAAGTTATTCAAATATCCCTCGAAATAAGCTTTTCGATGATATATAATATGCCCCCTTTCCAAAATAAATTGAAACCTTTATATATATATATATATGCCAACCTCCATTAATTGCACATAGGTCGGCCCTCCATTAATTTAAACTTAAACTTTAAACTTTAATATCTTCATCACCGGAGGTCCTTTTTCGATGAAACAAAATTCCACCTTGGCTTTTAAGAAAATCCCTTTCCACATAAGCCCACCATGGTTTTAAATAAAACCTTTTATTTTGCCTGCCTTGGTTTTCATAAAAACCCTGTATATATCCATGCTTTCCAAAATATCATAAATGCTTATTTATGAAATATTTTTGCCACCAAAACCAAATGTGATCCATGTGACATCAATGACAACATAAAATGCCTCAAATTAACTCAAATTTCCAACAATATCCCCCTTTGTCATTGATGGCAACACCTCTAATGCAAACACCATCTCTGAGAATCAAAGTTGCTCCCCATTCAATACTCTCTATGGAGGTTGCTCCCCCTAACTCAATACTCTCTTTGGAGGCTGCTCCCCCTAACTCAATACTCTCTTTGGATGCTGCTCCCCCTAACTCAATGCTCTCCCCTTTACTCAAATCTCTCCCCCTTTGACATCAATGGCAAAAGGGACACCTATGGGGCTAAAATATATGACTCTTAAGCTTAGCCCCCTCACCCCCTTCTCTCTTGAGGTGATTAATTTTGGGGTGGGAGTACCTTTACTCCCATATTACATTGATTCTTTCCTCTATCAACTTCCTTCCATATTTTTATGATATCCTTCTCTTGATGAATTACTTGATCTTCTTGTCTAGAACCTGTTTGACCTTCTTGCCTTGAACCTGTTTGGAATTGAGTCCTACACCATCTTGCAATATGCCCAAAGTTATTGCAATTAAAACACTTGATATTGTAGCCTTTGGATGGTGCCCATGTCCTGAAATTATTCTTAAAATAATTTCCATATCCATTCCTTTCTTGAACCCTGTATTGTGAAGCTCTATTTTCATGACCATTATAACCATGACTTCTGAATTGTGTAGCTCTAAAACCAAAACCATGTTGCTCATTTCCTTTGCACTGAAAATCTCTATGACCAATCCTGTTGCATGAGAAGCAATGTCCCTAAAAACCATACCTTCTTCCCTTGAAGTTTCTTCTAGCAAAATCAAACTTCTTTGATCCATGGATCTCTTTTCCACCCATTACAGAAAAACATTCCTTGAAAACCCTTTTCTCTTGTTCTTCATACAAAACCCCTTCCTATCTTCCCCTCAAAAAAAATCTAAATTTTTATCCTTTCTTGACCATTATCCTTATGATCATCTTCAACTTGTGCATTGCATTCTTGAACCTTCTTTGTAGCATCTAAAACCTCTTCCTTGCCTTTCTCTTCAATAATTTCTTTTCCCTTTGAACTTGATTCACCTATCTCAAAACAAGAACCAAACTGAATATTTGGAGCCATAGGAACTTTGGAACTTTCCTCACAAATCTTAGGTGCTTCCTTGCTTTCATATTTTAGAACTTCCTTTCCTTTTGAGTGTGATTTTTTTTTCTTATTTTTTTTTTTCTTTTTGTTTTTGATTTCTTTTTGCTAACTCATTTATGTAGGTCCCCAATTTTTGATCTTCTTCTTCTAATGATCACTTATTTCTTTTCTCCTTTAGTTTCTAAATAGTGATCCTATCTTTTGCATTTTGAAGCTCTTCTTCAAAATCTTGAATGTTTGATTAAGTAGTTCATATTGACTTTTTCATTTTCTTGAACCTTATTTTCAATATTCTTGATTTTCTTTTTCAACCTCCTAATTTTCTTTTCTTGTTTTGTGGAATTCTCTTCTTCATCATCACTACTGCTGGAATTATCACTAGAACTTTTGCTTTCTTTTCAAATACACTTTCCTTGTTGTAATTGTTGTAGTATGTGCAATCATCATCTATATGCCCAAAATCTCCACATATGAAGCATTTTAGTATCCTTAGACCTTTCTTGTACCTATCTTCTTGCTCAATGGCTATGGCAAGCTCTTCATGTCTTTCTTCAATAGGTACATCCTCTTCTTTAACTTCAATACCTAGGAATAGGTGTTCTTGCTTTTCTTCACTTATTCCAAAGAATGTACATTCTTCTTCATCTGACTGATCTTTATCACTGTAATCTGAATTATCACTTGCTTCTACAATGTAGTAAGATTTCTTTGCCAACTTTACCTTGGAATCTCCTTCATAAGTATTCCTCAACTTGGTCCACATCTCATTAGCTGAAGTACATACCATGACCTTTGCAAAATCTGTCTCATGTAGCCCACTCAAAATACAATTCATTGCTCTTGCATTTATCTCAACCAATTTCTTGGTAGTCTTATCTTCCTCGGGATCACCTTCAACCTTATACTCTTTTTCAACCATTTGCCATACCTCATATCCTTGTGATATCAAGTAGTTCTTCATCCTCATGCTCTAGAAAGCATAATTGTTACCATCAAATAATGGAGCCTTATTTGTAGATAATCCATTATGTGAAGCCATATGTGTTCTTGTAGAATCTGCCCTCAAGTTGTTAGCCTTTCTGAAGGAACCCACTCTGATACCAATTGAAGAACACAAGCTTATACTGAGAGGGGGTGAACAGTATAAGACCACTTTTTACTTTTTCTTCCAATTCAATATTATGTTGTGTAAAGATAGTAGTATCAATAACAGATAATCAAAGCAATGCACAAAACACCATACACAATAGAGACACCACATTTTACGTGGTTCACCCAATGTGGGGTACTCCATGGAGAAAATATTTTACTAAAACTTTCTCAATCAATCTCTTTGGGAATCACTCCCAATTACAATGTTTATGGATCTCTATCCAAAGGAGATGTTGATCCCCTAATCTCAAGTTCATGGATCTCTTCCACAGGAGAACTCTTTCCCCTTCTGCTCTAGCTATGTGATCTTCTAGAAGACTTTGTCTCTCTACTGCACTAACTGGTGGACCTCTCTCCACTTGAAGACTCCTCACTCATATCTATCTTCAACTATGTTGGTTGTTGGATCTCTATCCACTGAGACTCTATCCTCTGTACTCTATCACCTCCAAAGCTCTATCAATAGGCTCACTAAGAACCTACTCAATAGGCTCACATAGAACCTACTTAACAAGCTCACATATAACTTGTCAAATCTGCTCAAGCAAGCTCACCAAGAACTTGCCCAAATCTGCTCTAGCAAGCTCACCAAGAACTTGCCCAAATATGCTCTAGCAAGCTCACCAAGAACTTGCCCAAATATGCTCTAGCAAGCTCACCAAGAACTTGCCCAAATTTGCTCTAAAAGCTCACTAAGAACTTGTCAAAAAACTATCCTCAAATTTGTCCCAAAATTATCCTCAAATCTGTCCCAAAGGCCTTCTCAAAGGCTCAATCAATCATGCTCAAGTAGTACTCAAAATGAACTCAATAATGAATGGCAATATCAACTCAAATTAACTTCATAGAAGCATAAAGAGAATTGTTAGAGACTCAATATGTTCTAATATCACTCTCAACCCAAATCAATCTCAACTCAACTCATAGAAGCATAAAGAGAATTGTTAGAGACTCAATATGTTCTAATCTCAATAATCAATCTCAACTCAACTCAACTCAACTCAATTAGAAGCATAAAGAGAATTGTTAGAGACTCAATATGTTCTAATCTCACTCTCAACTCAACTCAAGTCAATCTCATAGAACCATAAAGAGAATTGTTAGAGACTCAATATGTTCTAACCTTAATCTCAACTCAACATAGAATGATGGAATAGTTTGTTTTATAGAACTTGAACAATCACTTCACACATCACTTGACTAGGCTCAATCAACTCAACTCAACCAATCATCACAAGGGACAACTCTCTCTCACACAACCCTAGTCCAAGTATGTATCAACCAACTCAAATGTTTCCAACAATGCTCAACCACAAATCTCACATAACAATGATACTCATGTTCTTTTCTAACTCAAGTTCTTTCACAACCAATGGGCTTCAACAACTATGCTTATAAAACAAGGTTTAGACACAACTCTCAATTCAGAAAACCTTGAAGCATTCAACCAACCACTTTCAAAAAGGAAACCACAAACAATCCTTTTCCCTCCAATGATATTTCAGAAATCAACCACCATAAACAATCAATAGGAGAATGTGCCCATACCTTTTATGAATATGAAAAAAACCTCTTTGTAAATCTACCACAATCACAAAATTCTTTTGCCAATCTTCACAAGGGTTAGTAGATCACAAAATAATCAACATTACTCCACTTTTCAATAATCATCACCAAGGCCTTTAATTGCACAACTTCCTTATCTCTCCTAAAACCACTTGTACCATAAAATAAAATAAATCAAAACATTGCATAACCTTTTCACTCCCAAAACCACTTATACCATAAAATAAAATAAATCACAATATTGCATACCTTGTCACCTCATGAAAGAATTAATCCTCTTGAAAAAGAACAAGGCAAACTTCACTTTTGGAACCCCTTTGCAAAATCAGAAATATCTCTTTACACACACCTTATTTCTCCTTCTAAATAAGTTAGTCAAATAGCCCTCGAAATAAGATTTTTGACGATATATAATATGCCCACTTTCCAAAATAAATTGAAACCTTTATATATATATATATATATGCCAACCTCCATTAATTGCACATAGGTCGGCCCTCCATTAATTTAAACTTAAACTTTAAAATTTAATATCTTCATCATCGGAGGTCCTTTTTCGATGAAACAAAATTCCACCTTGGCTTTTAAGAAAATCCCTTTCCACATAAGCCCACCATGGTTTTAAATAAAACCTTTTATTTTTTTTGCCTTGGTTTTCATAAAAACCTTATATATATCCATGCTTTCCAAAATATCATAAATGCTTATTTATGAAATATTTTTGCCACCAAAACCAAATGTGATCCATGTGACATCAATGATCCATGTGACATCAATGACAACATAAAATGCCTCAAATTAACTCAAATTTCCAACAATATCCCCCTTTGTCATTGATGGCAACACCTCTAATGCAAACACCACAATCACTACAAAAACCATCTCTAAGAATCAAAGTTGCTCCCCTTGACTCAATACTCTCTATGGAGGCTGCTCCCCCTAACTCAATACTCTCTTTGGAGGCTTCTCCCCTAACTCAATGCTCTCCCCTTACTCAAATCTCTCCCCTTTGACATCAATGGCAAAAGGGACACCTATGGGGCTAAAATATATGACTCTTAAGCTTAGCCCCCTCACCCCCTTCTCTTTTGAGGTGATTAATTTTGGGGTGGGAGTACCTTTACTCCCATATCACTTTGTTTCTTTCCTCTATCAACTTCCTTCCATGTTTTTCTGATATCCTTCTCTTGATGAATTACTTGATCTTCTTGTCTTGAACTGTTTGACCTTCTTGCCTTGAACTTTTGGAATTGAGTCCTACACCATCTTGCAATATGCCCAAAGTTATTGCAATTAAAACACTTGATATTGTAGCCTTTGGATGGTGCCCATGTCCTGAAATAATTCTTAAAATAATTTCCATATCCATTCCTTTCTTGAACCCTGTATTGTGAAGCTCTATTTTCATGACCATTATAACCATGACTTCTGAATTGTGTAGCTCTAAAACCAAAACCATGTTTCTCATTTCCTTTGCACTAAAAATATCTATGACCAATCCTGTTACATGAGAAGCAATGTCCCTGAAAACCATACCTTCTTCCCTTGAAGTTTCTTCTAGCAAAATCAAACTTCTTTGATCCATGGATCCTCCCCCACCCCTATACAAAAAAAAAAAATCCTGAAAACCCCCTTTTCCTTGGCCCTACAAACCCCCCACCCCATACAAGAAAAAAAAAACCCTGAAAACCCTTTGTCATTGGTTTCATAATATTCAACCCTACAAAAAAAAAATTGAAAATTTATGTAATTCTTGACCATTATCCTTATGATCATCTTCAACTTGTGCATTGCATTCTTGAACCTTCTTTGTAGCATCTAAAACCTCTTCCTTGCCTTTCTCTTCAAGAATTTCTTTTCCCTTTGAACTTGATTCACCTATCTCAAAACAAGAACCAAACTGAATATTTGGAGCCATAGGAACTTTGGAACTTTCCTCACAAATATTAGGTGCTTCCTTGCTTTCATATTTTAGAACTTCCTTTCCTTTTGAGTGTGACTTAAAGTAAAAAAAATTTTACTTATTTAATTTTTCATTTTGTATAGTTTTTAATGTCTTGAATCGTGTTATCATTTATGTTCCATTTTTTGAATCTTCTTCTTCTAATGATCACTTTTCTTTCTCTCCTTTAGTTTCTTAATATTCCTCTTTTGATTTTGAAGCTCTTCTCTGAAAATCTTGATTGTGTTGATTTAGTATCATATTGACTTTTTCATTTTCTTGAATCTTGTTTTCAAGATTCTTGATTCTTATTTTTAACCTCTTGATTTCTTTTCTTGTTTACTGTGGAATCCTCTTCCTTTCTATCATCACATGCTTCTTTGGAATTGTCACTAGAACTCTTGCTTTCTTTTTCAAATACACTTTCCTTGTTGTAATTGTTGTAGTATGTGCAATCATCATCTATATGCCCAAAATATCCACATATGAAGCATTTTAGTATCCTTAGACCTTTCTTGTACCTATCTTATTGCTCAATGGCTATGGCAAGCTCTTCATGTCTTTCTTCAATAGGCACATCCTCTTCTTTAACTTCAATACCTAGGAATATGTATTCTTGCTTTTCTTCACTTATTCCAAAGAATGTACATTCTTCTTCATCTGACTGATCTTTATCACTGTAATCTAAATTATCACTTGCTTCTACAATGTAGTAAGATTTCTTTGCCAACTTTACCTTGGAATCTCCTTCATAAGTATTCCTCAACTTGGTCCACATCTCATTAGCTGAAGTACATACCATGACCTTTGCAAAATCTGTCTCACGTAGCCCACTCAAAATACAATTCATTGCTCTTGCATTTATCTCAACCAATTTCTTGGTAGTCTTATCTTCCTCGGGATCACCTTCAACCTTATACTCTTTTTCAACCATCTTCCATACCTCATATCCTTGTGATATCAAGTAGTTCTTCATCCTCATGCTCTAGAAAGCATAATTGTTACCATCAAATAATGGAGCCTTATTTGTAGATAATCCATTCTTTGAAGCCATCTGTGTTCTTTTAGAATCTGCCCTCAAGTTGTTAGCCTTTTCGAAGGAACCCGCTCTGATACCAATTGAAGAACACAAGCTTATACTGAGAGGGGGGTGAACAGTATAAGACCACTTTTTACTTTTTCTTCCAATTCAATATAAATATGTTGATGCAATAAAAAGATAGCAGTGATTAACAATAGTAGTAATCAAAGAAATAGCACAAAACACCATACACAATTGAGACACAAGATTTAATGTGGTTCCCCCAATGTGAGGTACTCCACGGAGAAAATATTTTACTAAAACTTTCTCAATCAATCTCTTTGGGAATCACTCCCAATTACAATGTTTATGGATCTCTGTCCAAAGGAGATGCTGATCCCCTAATCTCAAGTTCATGGATCTCTTCCACAGGAGAACTCTTTCCCCTTCTGCTCTAGCTATGTGATCTTCTAGAAGACTTTGTCTCTCTACTGCACTAACTTGGTGGACCTCTCTCCACTTGAAGACTCCTCACTCAGATCTATCTTCAACTATGTTGGCTATTTGATCTCTATCCACTGAGACTCTATCCTCTATACTCTATCACCTCCAAAGCTCTATCAATAGGCTCACTAAGAACCTACTCAATAGGCTCACATAGAACCTGCTTAACAAGCTCACATAGAACTTGTCAAATATGCTCAAGCAAGCTCACCAAGAACTTGCCCAAATCTGCTCTAGCAAGCTCACCAAGAACTTGCCCAAATATGCTCTAGCAATCTCACCAAGAACTTGCCCAAATCTGCTCTAGCAAGCTCACCAAGAACTTGCCCAAATTTGCTCTAGAAACTCAACTAAGAACTTGTCCAAATTATCCTCAAATTTGTCCTAAAACTATCCTCAAAGTCTGTCCCAAAGAAAAAGCCTTCTCAAAGTCTCAATCAATCATGCTCAAGTAGTACTCAAAATGATCATCAACAAATGAATGGCAATCTCAACTCAAATTAACTTCATAGAAGATAAATAGCAATTTAGATACTCAATATATTCTAATCATCACTCTCAACCTAAATCAATCTCAACTCAACTCATAGAAGCATAAAGAGAATTGTTAGAGACTCAATATGTTCTAATTAATCAATCTCAACTCAACTCAATTCAATCAACTCATAGAAGCATAAAGAGAATTGTTAGAGACTCAATATGTTCTAATCTCACTCTCAACTCAAATCAACCTCAACTCAATCAAGTCAACCTCAACTCAAGTCAAGTCTTATAGAACCATAAAGAGAATTGTTAGAGACTCAATATGTTCTAACCTTAATCTCAACTCATAAATCAGAATAATGGAATAGTTTGTTTTATAGGACTTGAACAATCACTTCACACATCACTTGACTAGGCTCAATCAACTCAACTCAACCAATCATCACAAGGGACAACTCTCTCTCACACAACCCTAGTCCAAGTATGTATCAACCAACTCAAATGTTTCCAACAATGCTCAACCACAAATCTCACATAACAATGATACTCATGTTCTTTTCTAACTCAAGTTCTTTCACAACCAATGGGCTTCAACAACTATGCTTATCAAACAAGGTTTAGACACAACTCTCAATTCAAGAAAACCTTGAAGCATTCAACCAACCACTTTCGAAAAGGAAACCACAAACAATCCTTTTCCCTCCAATGATATTTCAGAAATCAACCACCATAAACAATCAATAGGAGAATGTGCCCATACCTTTTATGAAGATGAAAAAACCTCTTTGTAAATCTGCCACAATCACAAAATTCTTTTGCCAATCTTCACAAGGGTTAGTAGATCACAAAATAATCAACATTACTCCACTTTTCAATAATCATCACCAAGGCCTTTAATTGCACAACTTCCTTATCTCTCCTAAAACCACTTGTACCATAAAATAAAATAAATCAAAACATTGCATAACCTTTTCACTCCCAAAACCACTTATACCATAAAATAAAATAAATCACAATATTGCATACCTTGTCACCTCATGAAAGAATTAATCCTCTTGAAAAAGAACAAGGCAAACTTCACTTTTGGAACCCCTTTGCAAAATCAGAAATATCTCTTTACACACACCTTATTTCTCCTTCTAAATAAGTTAGTCAAATAGCCCTCGAAATAAGCTTTTCGACGATATATAATATGCCCCCTTTCCGAAATAAATTGAAACCTTTATATATATATATATATATATATGCCAACCTCCATTAATTGCACATAGGTCGGCCCTCCATTAATTTAAACTTAAACTTTAAACTTTAATATCTTCATCACCGGAGGTCCTTTTTCGATGAAACAAAATTCCACCTTGGCTTTTAAGAAAATCCCTTTCCACATAAGCCCACCATGGTTTTAAATAAAACCTTTTATTTTGCCTGCCTTGGTTTTCATAAAAACCCTGTAAATAGCCATGCTCTCCAAAATATCATAAATGCTTATTTATGAAATATTTTGGCCACCAAAACCAAATGTGATCCATGTGACATCAATGATCCATGTGACATCAATGACAACATAAAATGCCTCAAATTACCTCAAATGTCCAATAAAATGCCAACAGGATAAAGGAGCTTAAGCTAGATAATGATGATGTAGTGAAAAAGGAGGAAATAGTAGCAACAATAGTAAATTTCTTCCAGACTCTATTTTCTAAATATTAGGATGAAGATGAGGTAAAAATTGACTCCATTCTTGGAAATATTCCTTCACTGATTTCAAAAGAAATGAACAACTTATTACTTACTCCCTTCTTGAAAAAAAGGTCAAAGAAAGTGGAAACTAGGATTTGACCCACATATTGAGAATATAAATGTTGCACCATTATGGGTCAGAATTCCAGGGTTCTAGCCGAGTTATAGGATGAAGATGTCATTGAATGGATTGTTAAAGGCATAGGAAAATTAATAGCATTTGATCCAACTACTTGATCTAAAACCAGAATGGTTTTTGCTAGATTTTGTGTGAATATAGATTTGACCCAGCCATTACCTTCCTCAATAAAACTTATTTCAGATGCGGGGGTTTGGAGTTAGCCAATTGAATATGAATTATCAATAGTAGTTTGTTTTATATGTAAGACAGTAGGGCATATTATAGCTCATTGCCCAAAAAAAAATAACCCAAGAAAAATAAAAGATGCAAATTTTGAAAAATAAGGAGAGAGTTGAGATAAACAAATGTTTTGACAGAGAAAATTGAATTGTTGAAGATAAAAAAACCTAGGAACTAATAAAAACTAGGTCTTGCAAGGTTTGGAGGAAGATATCATGAGTAAACCATATCTAGAGAAGTTCAGAGAAGTTAACAAAGAACTAAAAAATGTAGATTTATAGTCTTAAGAGGAGAATAAACCAGATCTATTGAATAAATATTTAGATCCAAAATTAGAAGACGAGGAAGCAATTAAAGAAAATCCTATAGAGGAAGGAGAGGTTGAAGAAATAAAGCTAAGAATATGAACCAGAGGAAGTATGGTTGTCTTCGAAAGAGGGAGAAGGCTTCAAAGAGGTGGTATATAAAAGGAATTTAAAAAGAGGTAAAGCTTTGGAGAACCAAGAAGTTCAAAAACAAAATACCAAGGGTTCCAAAGGGGAAAATAATTCTTCCATAGAAGAAACCAATACGATGAGGTTGATAAGAAATACATGAAAAACTATAGATCTAGATAGTGTGACAAAGCTTGGAATATCCAAACTAGCAGATATAAGGAACAAGAAAGCAACTAAGGATATAGCAAATGGAACTCAACAGGTGTTGGCACTAAGTGGGGTGAAAGCTCCCACCAAAGGTAAGAAATGAAAGTTATTTTCAAGAATATTCGGTGACTAAATACCTCGAAAAAGCATAGGGTAGTTAGGGATAATAGAAAAATGCATGGGATAGATATCCTTTTACTTCAAGAAAAAAAATTGGAGAAGCAAATTTAAACAGAATTAAAAATTTGGCATGGAATAAAGTAGAAGGTACCTATAGACCAGTTAGAGGTGCTTTTGGGGGTTTGTGGACTCTTTGGAATGCAAATAACATATAAGGGGAGTGTGTGCAACATAATGATAGATTTTTTTTTTTTTGCGGTAAATTAATTATTTTTTGTTGATTAGCTACAAATGTCTATGCCCCTAATTATCACGTGGATAGGAGAAGGCTTTGAGATGATTTTGAGAGATTTGGTGCTTTAGTTAGTATTCCTTGGATGATAGTGAGAGACTTTAACACTACTCTCCTATTGAGTGAGACACAAGGAGGAGTAGTTGAATTCACATTATCACAAATAGTATGTAAGATTTTGGTAAGTTTCTCTGTTCTTTGGGCTTAATTGATGTGGATTTGCAAGGGACCAATTTCACTTGGTCAAATCGAAGAATAGGAGGTTTCATCAAATCCAGGATTGATAGAGTAGTAGCTTCTACCAATTGGTATGGAAACTTCCAATTTTTTTCTTTATAACCTTATCAAAAATTGCCTCTGATCATAGCCCGCTTCTTTTAGAGTTTTTTAAGGAAAAAAGGACAAAAGGATTTCCTTTTTATTCAAGATGATGTGGTTGAAGCATCCTCAAATTGAGGATAGGATTAGATATTGGTGGAACACAAATGTATATGGAACCAAAATGTTTCAAGTTGTAAATAAACTAAAAATAATAAGGGCAAATCTCAATAAATGGAACCAAGATGTGTTTGGAAATATTTTTTGGCAAAAACATGAGATTTTAGATAACCTGAAGGAAGTGGAATTGAAGCTTCAACGGGAGGGAAGAACTTTGGAGTTGGATAAAATAGAAAGAGAGGTTCTTGCAGAGTTTCATAATGTTTTGGCAAAAGTGAAAAATAATTGGAAGTAGAAATCCAGGGTAGCATGGCTAAAGGAAGGAGATTATAACACAAAGTTCTTCCATCTCTCAACCATAAGGTATAGAAGTGCCGATAGAATAATGGAGCTTAAGCTGGATAATGATGATGTAGTGAAAAAGGAGGAAATAGTAGCAACAGTAGTAAAATTTTTCCAGACTCTATTTTCTAAAGATTAGGATGAAGATGAGGCAACAATGGAATCCCTTCTTGGAAATATTCCTTCACTGTTTTCAAAAGAAATGAACAACTTATTACTAATTCCCTTCTTGAAAGAAGAGGTCAAAGAAAGTGGAAACTAGGATTTGAGCCACATACTAAGAATATAAATATTGCACCATTATGGGTAAGACTTCCAAGGTTCTAGTCGAGTTCTAGAATGAATATGTCATTGAAGGGATTGCTAAAGGCATAGGAAAATTAATAGCATTTGATCCAACTACTCGATCTAAAACCAGAATGGTTTTTGCTAGATTTTGTGTGAATGTAGATTTGACCCAACCATTACCTTCCTTAATAAAACTTATTTCAGATGCGGGGGTGTGGATTTAGCCAATTGAATATGAATTATCAATAGTAGTTTGTTTTAGATGTAAGACAATAGGGCATATTATAGCTCATTGCAAAAAAAATCAACCCAAGAAAAAAGAAAAGGTGCAAATTTTAAAAAATAAGGAGAGAGCTAAGATAAACAAATGTTTTGACAAAGAAAATTGAATTGTTGAAGACAAAAAAACCTAGAAACTAATAAATTCTAGGTCTTCAATTTTGTTATTTAAGAGCCTTATCAAAAATTGCCTCTTCCCATAGCCCTCTTCTTTTAGTGTTTTCTAAGAAAAAAGGACAAATGGATTTTATTTTAGTTTCGAGATGATGTGTTTGAAGCATCCTCAAATTGAGGATAGGATTAGATATTGGTGGAACATGAATGTGTATGGAACCAAAATATTTCAAGTTGTAAATAACCTGGAGGAAGTGGAGTTGAAGATTCAATAGGAGAGAAGAACTTTGGAGCTAGATAAAAGAGAATGAGAGGTTCTTGCAGATTTTCATAATGTTTTGGCAAAAGTGAAAACTCATTGGAAGTAGAAATCCAAGGTAGCATGGCTAAAGGAAGGATATCTTCACACAAATTTCTTCCATCTCTCAACCATAAGGTATAGAAGTGCCAACAGGATAAAGGAGCTTAAGCTGGATAATGATGATGTAGTGAAAAAGGAGGAAATAGTAGCAAAAGTAATAAAATTCTTCCAGACTCTATTTTCTAAATATTAGGATGAAGATGAGGCAACAATGGACTCCCTTATTGGAAATATTCCTTCACTGATTTCAAAAGAAATGAACAACTTATTACTTACTCCCTTCTTGAAAGAAGAGGTCAAAGAAAGTGGAAACTAGGATTTGACCCACATATTGAGAATATAAATGTTGCACCATTATGGGTAAGACTTCCAGGGTTCTAGTCGAGTTCTAGAATGAAGATGCCATTGAAGGGATTTTTAAAGGCATAGGAAAATTAATAGCATTTGATCCAAATACTCGATATAAAACCAGAATGGTTTTTGCTAGATTTTGTGTGAATGTAGATTTGACCCAGCCATTACCTTCCTCAATAAAACTTATTTTAGATGTGCGGGTGTGGAGTTAGCCATTTGAATATGAATTATTAATAGTACTTTATTTTAGATGTAAGACAGTATGACATATTATAGCTCATTGCCCAAAAAAACAACCCAAGAAAAAATAAAAGGTGCAAATTTTAAAAAATAAGGAGAGGGCTGAGATAAACAAATGTTTTGATGGAGAAAATTGAATTGTTGAAGATAAAAAACCTAGAAACTAATAAATTCTAGGTCTTGCAAGGTCTGGAGGAAGATATCATGAGAAAACCATATCTAGAGGAGGTCAGATAAGTTAACAAAGAACTAAAGAATGTAGATTTACAGTCTTAGGAGGAGAATCAACCAGATCTATTGAATAAAGATTTAGACCCAAAATTAGAAGACGAGGAAACAATTAAAGAAACTCCTATAGAGGAAGGAGAGGTTGAAGAAATAAAGCTAATAACAGGATTTGAATTAGAGGAAGTATGGTTGTCTTTGAAAGAGGGAGAAGGATTCAAAGAGGTGGTATATAAAAGGAAGTTAAAAATAGGTAAAGCTTTGGAGAACCAAGAAGTTCAACAACAAAATACCAAGGGTTCCAAAGGGGAAAACAATTCTTCAAGAGAAGAAACTAGTACGATGAGGTTGATAAGAAATACATGAAAAATTGTAGATCTGGGTAGTGTGACAAATCTTGTAAGATCCAAATTGGCAGATATAAGGAACAAGAAAGCAACTAAGGATATAGCAAATGGAACTCAACAAGTGTTGGAACTAAGTGGGGTGAAAGCTCCCACCAAAGGTAAGAAATGAAAGTTATTTCCTGGAATATTCGGTGACTAAATACCCTGAACAAGAATAGGGTAGTTAGGGATCTTAGAAAAATGCATGCGATAGATATCCTTTTACTTCAAGAAACAAAAAATGGAGAAGCAAATTTAGACATGATTAAAAATTTGGTATGGAATAAATCAGAAGGTACCTATAGACCAGCTAGAGGTGCTTTTGGGGGTTTGTGGACTCTTTGGAATGCAAATAACCTAGAAGGAGAGTCTGTGCAACATAATGATAGATTTATTTTGGTTCTCTTTTGATGTAAATTAATTATTTTTTGTTGGTTAGCTACAAATATCTATGCCCCTAATTCTCAAGTGGATAGGAGAAGGCTTTGGGACGATTTTGAGAGATTTGGTGCTTCAGTTAGTCTTCCTTGGGTGATAGCAAGAGATTTCAAAACTACTCTCCTACTAAATGAGAGGAAATAAGGAGTAGTTGACTTCACATTATCACAAATAGTATGGAAGATTTTGGTAAGTTTCTCTCTTCTTTGGGCTTAATTGATGTGGATTTTCAAGGGACCAAGTTCACTTGGGCAAATAAAAGAATAGGAGGTCTCATCCAATCTAGGATTGATAGAGTAGTAGCTTCTACTGATTGGTATGGAAAATTTCAATTTTGTTCTTTAAGAGCCTTATCAAAAATTGCCTCTGACCATAACCCGCTTCTTTTAGAGTTTTCTAAGAAAAAAAGGACAAAAGGATTTCCTTTTCGATTCGAGATGATGTGGTTGAAGCTTCCTCAAATTGAGGATAGGATTAGATATTGGTGGAACACAAATGTGTATGGAACCAAAATATTTCAAGTTGTAAATAAACTAAAAATCATAAGGGCAAATCTCAATAAATGGAACCAAGATGTGTTTGGAAATATTTTCTAGCAAAAACATGAGATTTTATATAACCTAAAGGAAGTGGAGTTGAAGCTTCAACAGGAGGGAAGGACTTTGGAGTTGGATAAAATATAAAGAGAGGTTCTTGCAGAGTTTCATAATATTTTGGCAAAAGTGAAAACTCATGGAGATCGTAACACAAAGTTCTTCCATCTCTCAACCATAAGGTGTAGGTGTTCCAACAGGATAAAGGAGCTTAAGCTGGATAAGGATGATGTAGTGAAAAATAAGGAAATAGTAGCAACAATAGTAAATTTATTTCAGACTCTATTTTCTAAAGATTTGGATGAAGATGAGGCAACAATGGACTCCATTCTTGGAAACATTCCTTCACTGTTTTCAAAAGAAATGAACAACTTATTACTTACTCCCTTCTTGAAAGAAGAGGTCAAAGAAAGTGGAAACTAGGATTTGACCCACATATTGAGAATATAAATGTTGCACCATTATGGGTAAGACTTCCAGGGTTTTAGTCGAGTTCTAGGATGAAGATGTCATTGAAGGGATTGTAAAAGGCATAGGAAAATTAATAGCATTTGATCCAACTACTCGATCTAAAACCAGAATGGTTTTTGCTAGATTTTGTGTGAATGTAGATTTGACCCAGCCATTACCTTCCTCAATAAAACTTATTTAAGATGCGGGGGTGTGGAGATAGCCAATTGAATATGAATTATTAATAGTACTTTGTTTTAGATGTAAGAAAATACGGCATATTATAGCTCATTGCCCAAAGAAATAACCCAAGAAAAAATAAAAGGTGCAAATTTTAAAAAATAAGGAGAGGGCTGAGATAAACAAATGTTTTGATAGAGAAAATTGAATTGTTGAAGATAAAAAAACCTAGAAACTAATAAATTCTAGGTCTTGCAAGGTCTGGAGGAAGAGACCATGAGCAAACCATAACTGGATGAGGTTAGAGAAGTTAACAAAGAACTAAATAATGTATATTTACAGTCTTAAGAGGAGAATCAACCAGATATGTTGAATATATATTTAGACCCAAAATTAGAAGACAAGGAAGCAATTAAAGAAACTCCTATAGAGGAAGGAGAGGTTGAAGAAACAAAGCTAATAATAGAACTTGAACCAGAGGAAGTATGGTTGTCTTCGAAAGAGGGAGAAGGCTTCAAAGAGGTGGTATATAAAAGGAAGTTAAAAAGAGGTAAAGCTTTGGAGAACCAAGAAGTTCAAAAATAAAATACCAAGGGTTCCAAAGGGGAAAACAATTCTTCCACAAGAGAAACCAGTACGACGAGGTTTATAAGAAATACATGAAAAAATGTAGATCTGGGTAGTGTTACAAATATTGGAAGATCCAAACTAGTAGATATAAGGAACAAGAAAGCAAGTAAGGATATAGCAAATGGAACTCAAAAGGTGTTGGCACTAAGTGGGGTGAAAGCTCCCACCAAAGGCAAGAAATGAAAGTTATTTCCTAGAACATTCGATGACTAAATACCCTGAACAAGCATAGGGTAGTTAGGGATCTTAGAAAAATGCATGAGATAGATATATTTTTACTTCAAGAAACAAAAATTGGAGAAGCAAATTTAGACAGGATTAAAAATTTGGTATGGAATAAATCGGAAGGTACCTATAGACCAGCTAGAGGTCCTTTTGGGGGTTTTTGGACCCTTTGGAATGAAAATAACCTAGAAGGGGAGTGTGTGCAACATAATGATAGATTTATTTTGGTTTTATTTCAATGTAAATTAATGAACTCAATAGGTGTTCGCACTAAGTGGGGTGAAAGCTCCCACCAAAGGTAAGAAATGAAAGTTATTTCCTGGAAAATTCAGTGACTAAATACCCCGAACAAGCATAGGGTAGTTAGGGATCTTAGAAAAATGCATAGGATAGATATCCTTTTACTTCAAGAAACAAAAATTGGAGAAGGAAATTTAGACAGGATTAAAAATTTGGTATGGAATAAAGTAGAAGGTACCTATAGACCAGCTAGAGGTGCTTTTGGGGGTTTGTGGACTCTTTGGAATGCAAATAACCTAGAAGGGGAGTGTGTGCAACATAATGATAGATTTATTTTAGTTCTCTTTCGATGTAAATTAATTATTTTTTGTTGGTTAGCTACAAATGTCTATGCCCCTAATTCTCAAGTGGACAGGAGAAGGCTTTGGAATGATTTTGAGAGATTTTGTGCTTCAATTAGTCTTCATTATATGATAGCGAGAGACTTAAACACTACTATCCTATTGAGTGAGAAGCAAGGAGGAGTAGTTGACTTCACATTATCACAAAAAGTATTGACGATTTTGATAAGTTTCTCTCTTCTTTGGGCTTAATTGATGTGGATTTGCAAGGGACCAAGTTCACTTGGTCAAATCGAAGAATAGGAAGTCTCATCCAATCCAGGATTGATAGAGTAGTAGCTTCTACTAATTGGTATGTAAAATTTCAATTTTTTTATTTAAGAGCCTTATCAAAAATTGCCTCTTACCATAGCCCTCTTCTTTTAGTGTTTTCTAAGAAAAAAGGACAAATGGATTTCATTTTAGTTTCAAGATGATGTGTTTGAAGCATCCTCAAATTGAGGATAGGATTAGATATTGGTGGAACATGAATGTGTATGGAACCAAAATATTTCAAGTTGTAAATAACTTGGAGGAAGTGGAGATGAAGATTCAATAGGAGAGAAGAACTTTGGAGCTGGATAAAAGAGAATGAGAGGTTCTTGTAGATTTTCATAATGTTTTGGCAAAAGTGAAAACTCATTGGAAGTAGAAATCCGGGGTAGCATGTCTAAAGGAAGGAGATATTGAAACAAATTTCTTCCATCTCTCAACCATAAGGTATAGAAGTGCCAACAGGATAAAGGAGCTTAAGCTGGATAATGATGATGTAGCAAAAAAGGAGGAAATAGTAGCAATAGTAATAAAATTCTTCTAGACTCTATTTTCTAAATATTAGAATGAAGATGAGGCAACAATGGACTCCCTTATTGGAAATATTCCTTCACTGATTTCAAAAGAAATGAACAACTTATTACTTACTCCCTTCTTGAAAGAAGAGGTCAAAGAAAGTGGAAACTAGGATTTGACCCATATATTGAGAATATAAATGTTGCACCATTATGGGTAAGACTTCCAGGGTTCTAGTCGAGTTCTAGAATGAAGATTCCATTGAAGGGATTTTTAAAGGCATAGGAAAATTAATAGCATTTGATCCAACTACTCTATCTAAAACCAGAATGGTTTTTGCTAGATTTTGTGTGAATGTAGATTTGACCCAACCATTACATTCCTCAATAAAACTTATTTTAGATGCGGGGGTGTGGAGTTAGCCAATTGAATATGAATTATTAATAGTACTTTGTTTTAGATGTAAGACAGTATGACATATTATAGCTCATTGCCCAAAAAAACAACCCAAAAAAAATAAAAGGTGCAAATTTTAAAAAATAAGGAGAGGGCTGTGATAAACAAATGTTTTGACAGAGAAAATTCAATTGTTGAAGATAAAAAATCTAGAAACTAATAAATTCTAGGTCTTGCAAGGTCTGGAGGAAGATATCATGAGCAAACCATATCTAGAGGAGGTCAGATAAGTTAACAAAGAAATAAAGAATGTATATTTATAGTCTTAAGAGGAGAATCAACCAGATCTATTGAATAAAGATTTAGACCCAAAATTAGAAGACGAGGAAGCAATTAAAGAAACTCCTATAGAGGAAGGAGAGGTTGAAGAAATAAAGCTAATAACAGGATTTGAATTAGAGGATATATGGTTGTCTTTGAAAAGAGGGAGAAGGATTCAAAGAGGTGGTATATAAAAGGAAGTTAAAAAGAGGTAAAGCTTTGGAGAACCAAGAAGTTCAACAACAAAATACGAAGGGTTCCAAAGGGGAAAACAATTATTTCAGAGAAGAAACCAGTACGATGAGGTTGATAAGAAATACATGAAAAATTGTAGATCTGGGTAGTGTGACAAATCTTGTAAGATCCAAATTGGCAGATATAAGGAACAAGAAAGCAACTAAGGATATAGCAAATGGAACTCAACAAGTGTTGGAACTAAGTGGGGTGAAAGCTCCCACCAAAGGTAAGAAATGAAAGTTATTTCCTAGAATATTCGATGACTAAATACCATGAACAAGAATAGGGTAGTTAGGGATATTAGAAAAATGCATGCGATAGATATCCTTTTACTTCAAGAAACAAAAATTGGAGAAGCAAATTTAGACATGATTAAAAATTTGGTATGGAATAAATCAGAAGGTACCTATAGACCAGCTAGAGGTGCTTTTGGGGGTTTGTGGACTCTTTGGAATGCAAATAACCAAGAAGGAGAGTCTGTGCAACATAATGATAGATTTATTTTGGTTCTATTTTGATGTAAATTAATTGGTTTTTGTTGGTTAGCTATAAATATCTATGCCCCTAATTCTCAAGTGGATAGGAGAAGGCTTTGGGACAATTTTGAGAGATTTGGTGCTTCAGTTAGTCTTCCTTGGGTGATAGCAAGAGATTTCAAAACTACTCTCCTACTAAATGAGAGGAAATAAGGAGTAGTTGACTTCACATTATCACAAATAGTATGGAATATTTTGGTAAGTTTCTCTCTTCTTTGGGCTTAATTGATGTGGATTTTCAAGGGACCAAGTTCACTTGGGCAAATAAAAGAATAGAAGGTCTCATCCAATCCAGGATTGATAGAGTAGTAGCTTCTACTGATTGGTATGGAAACTTTCAATTTTTTTCTTTAAGAGCCTTATCAAAAATTGCCTCTGACCATAACCCGCTTCTTTTAGAGTTTTCTAAGAAAAAAAGACAAAAGGATTTCCTTTTCGATTCGAGATGATGTGGTTGAAGCATCCTCAAATTGAGGATAGGATTAGATATTGGTGGAACACAAATGTGTATGGAACCAAAATATTTCAAGTTGTAAATAAACTAAAAATCATAAGGGCAAATCTCAATAAATGGAACCAAGATGTGTTTGGAAATGTTTTCTAGCAAAAACATGAGATTTTAGATAACCTGAAGGAAGTGGAGTTGAAGCTTCAACAGGAGGGAAGGACTTTGGAGTTGGATAAAATATAAAGAGAGGTTCTTGCAGAGTTTCATAATATTTTGGCAAAAGTGAAAACTCATGGAGATCGTAACACAAAGTTCTTCCATCTCTCAACCATAAGGTATAGAAGTGCCAACAGGATAAAGGAGCTTAAGCTGGATAATGATGATGTAGTGAAAAAGGAGGAAATAGTAGCAACAATAGTAAATTTATTTCAGACTCTATTTTCTAAAGATTTGGATGAAGATGAGGCAAAAATGGACTCCATTCTTGGAAACATTCCTTCACTGTTTTCAAAAGAAATGAACAACTTATTACTTACTCCCTTCTTGAAAGAAGAGGTCAAAGAAAGTGGAAACTAGGATTTGACCCACATATTGAGAATATAAATGTTGCACCATTATGGGTAAGACTTCCAGGTTTTTAGTCGAGTTCTAGGATGAAGATGTCATTGAAGGGACTATAAAAGGCATAGGAAAATTAATAGCATTTGATCCAACTACTCGATATAAAACCAGAATGGTTTTTGCTAGATTTTGTGTGAATGTATATTTGACCCAGCCATTACCTTCCTCAATAAAACTTATTTAAGATGCGGGGGTGTGGAGTTAGCCAATTGAATATGAATTATTAATAGTACTTTGTTTTAGATGTAAGAAAATACGACATATTATAGCTCATTGCCCAAAAAAATAAGCCAAGAAAAAATAAAAGGTGCAAATTTTAAAAAATAAGGAGAGGGCTGAGATAAACAAATGTTTTGACAGAGAAAATTGAATTGTTGAAGATAAAAAAACCTAGAAACTAATAAATTCTAGGTCTTGCAAGGTCTGGAGGAAGAGACCATGAGCAAACCATAACTGGATGAGGTTAGAGAAGTTAACAAAGAACTAAAGAATGTATATTTACAGTCTTAAGAGGAGAATCAACCAGATATGTTGAATATATATTTAGACCCAAAATTAGAAGACAAGGAAGCAATTAAAGAAACTCCTATAGAGGAAGGAGAGGTTGAAGAAACAAAGCTAAGAATAGAACTTGAACCAGAGGAAGTATGGTTGTCTTCGAAAGAGGGAGAAGGCTTCAAAGAGGTGGTATATAAAAGGAAGTTAAAAAGAGGTAAAGCTTTGGAGAACCAAGACGTTCAACAATAAAATACCAAGGGTTCCAAAGGGGAAAACAATTCTTCCACAAGAGAAACCAGTACGTCGAGGTTTATAAGAAATACAAGAAAAAATGAAGATCTGGGTAGTGTGACAAAGCTTGGAATATCCAAACTAGCAGATATAAGGAATGAGAAAGCAACTAAGGATATAGCAAATTGAACTCAATAGGTGTTGGCACTAAGTGGGGTGAAAGCTCCCACCAAAGGTAAGAAATGAAAGTTATTTCCTGGAAAATTCAGTGACTAAATACCCCGAACAAGCATAGGGTAGTTAGGGATATTAGAAAAATGCATGGGATAGATATCCTTTTACTTCAAGAAACAAAAATTGGAGAAGGAAATTTAGACAAGATTAAAAATTTGGTATGGAATAAAGTAGAAGGTACCTATAGACCAGCTAGAGGTGCTTTTGGGGGTTTGTGGACTCTTTGGAATGCAAATAACCTAGAAGGGGAGTGTGTGCAACATAATGATAGATTTATTTTAGTTCTCTTTCGATGTAAATTAATTATTATTTTTTGGTTAGCTACAAATGTCTATGCCCCTAATTCTCAAGTGGACAGGAGAAGGCTTTGGAATGATTTTGAGAGATTTGGTGCTTCAATTAGTCTTCATTAGATGATAGTGAGAGACTTAAACACTACTATCCTATTGAGTGAGAAGCAAGGAGGAGTAGTTGACTTCAAATTATCACAAAAAGTATTGACGATTTTGATAAGTTTCTCTCTTCTTTGGGCTTAATTGATGTGGATTTGCAAGGGACCAAGTTCACTTGGTCAAATCGAAGAATAGGAAGTCTCATCCAATCCAGGATTGATAGAGTAGTAGCTTCTACTAATTGGTATGTAAAATTTCAATTTTGTTATTTAAGAGCCTTATCAAAAATTGCCTCTTACCATAGCCTTCTTCTTTTAGTGTTTTCTAAGAAAAAAGGACAAATGGATTTCATTTTAGTTTCGAGATGATGTGTTTGAAGCATCCTCAAATTGAGGATAGGATTAGATATTGGTGGAACATGAATGTGTATGGAACCAAAATATTTGAAGTTGTAAATAACCTGGAGGAAGTGGAGTTGAAGATTCAATAGGAGAGAAGAACTTTGGAGCTGGATAAAAGAGAATGAGAGGTTCTTGTAGATTTTCATAATGTTTTGGCAAAAGTGAAAACTCATTGGAAGTAGAAATCCGGGGTAGCATGGCTAAAGGAAGGAGATATTCACACAAATTTCTTCCATCTCTCAACCATAAGGTATAGAAGTGCCAACAGGATAAAGGAGCTTAAGCTGGATAATGATGATGTAGTGAAAAAGGAGGAAATAGTAGCAATAGTAATAAAATTCTTCCAGACTCTATTTTTAAATATTAGGATGAAGATGAGGCAACAATGGACTCCCTTATTGGAAATATTCCTTCACTAATTTCAAAAGAAATGAACAACTTATTACTTACTCCCTTCTTGAAAGAAGAGGTCAAAGAAAGTGGAAACTAGGATTTGACCCACATATTGAGAATATAAATGTTGCACCATTATGGGTAAGACTTCCAGGGTTCTAGTCGAGTTCTAGAATGAAGATGCCATTGAAGGGATTTTTAAAGGCATAGGAAAATTAATAGAATTTGATCCAACTACTCTATCTAAAACCATAATGGTTTTTGCTAGATTTTGTGTGAATGTAGATTTGTCCCAGCCATTACCTTCCTCAATAAAACTTATTTAAAATGTGGGGGTGTGGAGTTAGCCAATTGAATATGAATTATTAATAGTACTTTGTTTTAGATGTAAGAAAATATGACATATTATAGCTCATTGCCCAAAAAAACAACCCAAGAAAAAATAAAAGGTGCAAATTTTAAAAAATAAGGAGAGGGCTGAGATAAACAAATGTTTTGACAGAGAAAATTGAATTGTTGAAGATAAAAAACCTAGAAACTAATAAATTCTAGGTCTTGCAAGGTCTGGAGGAAGATATCATGAGCAAACCATATCTAGAGGAGGTCAGATAAGTTAACAAAGAACTAAAGAATGTATATTTACAGTCTTAAGAGGAGAATCAACCAGATCTATTGAATAAATATTTAGACCCAAAATTAGAAGACGAGGAAGCAATTAAAGAAACTCCTATAGAGGAAGGAGAGGTTGAAGAAATAAAGCTAATAACAGGATTTGAATTAGAGGAAGTATGGTTGTCTTTGAAAGAGGAAGAAGGATTCAAAGAGGTGGTATATAAAAGGAAGTTAAAAAGAGGTAAAGCTTTGGAGAACCAAGAAGTTCAACAACAAAATACCAAGGGTTCCAAAGGGGAAAACAATTCTTCCAGAGAAGAAACCAGTACAATGATGTTGATAAGAAATACATGAAAAATTGTAGATCTGGGTAGTGTGACAAATCTTGTAAGATCCAAATTGGCAGATATAAGGAACAAGAAAGCAACTAAGGATATAGCAAATGGAACTCAACAAGTTTTGGAACTAAGTGGGGTGAAAGTTCCCACCAAAGGTAAGAAATGAAAGTTATTTCCTAGAATATTCAGTGACTAAATACCCTGAACAAGAATAGGGTAGTTAGGGATCTTAGAAAAATGCATGCGATAGATATCCTTTTACTTCAAGAAACAAAAATTGGAGAAGCAAATTTAGACATGATTAAAAATTTGGTATGGAATAAATCAGAAGGTACCTATAGACCAGCTAGAGGTGCTTTTGGGGGTTTGTGGACTCTTTGGAATGCAAATAACCTAGAAGGAGAGTCTGTGCAACATAATGATAGATTTATTTTGGTTCTCTTTTGATGTAAATTAATTGTTTTTTGTTGGTTAGCTACAAATATCTATGCCCCTAATTCTCAAGTGGATAGGAGAAGGCTTTGGGATGATTTTGAGAGATTTGGTGCTTCAGTTAGTCTTCCTTGGGTGATAGCAAGAGATTTCAAAACTACTCTCCTACTAAATGAGAGGAAATAAGGAGTAGTTGACTTCACATTATCACAAATAGTATGGAATATTTTGGTAAGTTTCTCTCTTCTTTGGGCTAAATTGATGTGGATTTTCAAGGGACCAAGTTCACTTGGGCAAATCAAAGAATAGGAGGTCTCATACAATCCAGGATTGATAGAGTAGTAGCTTCTACTGATTGGTATGGAAACTTTCAATTTTGTTCTTTAAGAGCCTTATCAAAAATTGCCTCTGACCATAACCCGCTTCTTTTAGAGTTTTCTAAGAAAAAAGGACAAAAGGATTTCCTTTTCGATTCGAGATGATGTGATTGAAGCTTCCTCAAATTGAGGATAGGATTAGATATTGGTGGAACACAAATGTGTACGGAACCAAAATATTTCAAGTTGTAAATAAACTAAAAATCATAAGGTCAAATCTCAATAAATGGAACCAAGATGTGTTTGGAAATATTTTCTAGCAAAAACATGAGATTTTAGATAACCTAAAGGAAGTGGAGTTGAAGCTTCAATAAGAGGGAAGGACTTTGGAGTTGGATAAAATATAAAGAGAGGTTCTTGCAGAGTTTCATAATATTTTGGCAAAAGTGAAAACTCATGGAGATCGTAACACAAAGTTCTTCCATCTCTCAACCATAAGGTATAGGAGTGCCAACAGGATAAAGGAGCTTAAGTTGGATAATGGTGATGTAGTGAAAAAGGAGGAAATAGTAGCAACAATAGTAAATTTATTTCGGACTCTATTTTCTAAATATTTGGATGAAGATGAGGCAACAATGGACTCCATTCTTGGAAACATTCCTTCACTGTTTTCAAAAGAAATGAACAACTTATTACTTACTCCCTTCTTGAAAGAAGAGGTCAAAGAAAGTGGAAACTAGGATTTGACCCACATATTGAGAATATAAATGTTGCACCATTATGGGTAAGACTTCCAGGGTTTTAGTCGAGTTCTAGGATGAATATGTCATTGAAGGGATTGTAAAAGGCATAGGAAAATTAATAGCATTTGATCCAACTACTCGATCTAAAACCAGAATGGTTTTTGCTAGATTTTGTGTGAATGTAGATTTGACCCAGCCATTACCTTCCTCAATAAAACTTATTTAAGATGCGGGGGTGTGGAGTTAGCCAATTGAATATGAATTATTAATAGTACTTTGTTTTAGATGTAAGAAAATACGGCATATTATAGCTCATTGCCCTAAAAAATAACCCAAGAAAAAATAAAAGGTGCAAATTTTACAAAATAAGGAGAGGGCTGAGATAAACAAATGTTTTGACAGAGAAAATTGAATTGCTGAAGATAAAAAAACCTAGAAACTAATAAATTCTAGGTCTTGCAAGGTCTGGAGGAAGAGACCATGAGCAAACCATAACTAGATGAGGTTAGAGAAGTTAACAAAGAACTAAAGAATGTATATTTATAGTATTAAGAGGAGAATCAACCAGATATGTTGAAAATATATTTAGACCCAAAATTAGAAGACAAGGAAGCAATTAAAGAAACTCCTATAGAGGAAGGAGAGGTTGAAGAAACAAAGCTAAGAATAGAACTTGAACCATAGGAAGTATGGTTGTTTTCGAAAGAGGGAGAAGGGTTCAAAGAGGTGGTATATAAAAGGAAGTTAAAAAGAGGTAAAGCTTTGTAGAACCAAGAAGTTCAACAATAAAATACAAAGGGTTCCAAAGGGGAAAAAAATTCTTCCACAAGAGAAACCAGTACGACGAGGTTTATAAGAAATACATGAAAAAATGTAGATCTGGGTAGTGTGAAAAAGCTTGGAATATCCAAACTAGCAGATATAAGGAACAAGAAAGCAAGTAAGGATATAGCAAATGGAACTCAATAGGTGTTGGCACTAAGTGGGGTGAAAGCTCCCACCAAAGGTAAGAAATGAAAGTTATTTCCTGGAAAATTTAGTGACTAAATACCCTGAACAAGCATAGGGTAGTTAGGGATCTTAGAAAAATGCATGGGATAGATATCCTTTTACTTCAAGAAACAAAAATTGGAGAAGCAAATTTAGACAGGATTAAAAATTTGGTATGAAATAAAGTAGAAGGTACCTATAGACCAGCTAGAGGTGCTTTTGGGGGTTTGTGGACTCTTTGGAATGCAAATAACCTAAAAGGGGAGTTTGTGCAACATAATGATAGATTTATTTTAGTTCTCTGTCGAGGTAAATTAATTATTTTTTGTTGGTTAGCTACAAATGTCTATGCCCCTAATTCTCAAGTGGACAGGAGAAGGCTTTGGAATGATTTTGAGAGATTTTGTGCTTCAATTAGTCTTCATTATATGATAGCGAGAGACTTAAACACTACTATCCGATTGAGTGAGAAGCAAGGAGGAGTAGTTGATTTCACATTATCATAAAAAGTATTGACGATTTTGATAAGTTTCTCTCTTCTTTGGGCTTAATTGATGTGGATTTGCAAGGGACCAAGTTCTCTTGGTCAAATCGAAGAATAGGAAGTCTCATCCAATCCAGGATTGATAGAGTAGTAGCTTCTAATAATTGGTATGTAAAATTTCAATTTTGTTATTTAAAAGCCTTATCAAAAATTAACTATTACCATAACCCTCTTCTTTTAGTGTTTTCTAAGAAAAAAGGACAAATGGATTTCATTTTAGTTTCGAGATGATGTGTTTGAAGCATCCTCAAATTGAGGATAGGATTAGATATTGGTGGAACATGAATGTGTATGGAACCAAAATATTTGAAGTTGTAAATAAACTGGAGGAAGTGGAGTTGAAGATTCAATAGGAGAGAAGAAATTTGGAGCTGGATAAAAGAGAATGAGAGGTTCTTGCAGATTTTTATAATGTTTTGGAAAAAGTGAAAACTCATTGGAAGTAGAAATCCGGGGTAGCATGGCTAAAGGAAGGAGATCTTCACACAAATTTCTTCCATCTCTCAACCATAAGGTATAGAAGTGCCAATAGGATAAAGGATCTTAAGCTGGATAATGATGATGTAGTGAAAAAGGAGGAAATAGTAGCAATAGTAATAAAATTCTTCCAGACTCTATTTTCTAAATATTAGGATGAAGATGAGGCAACAATGGACTCCCTTATTGGAAATATTCCTTCACTGATTTCAAAAGAAATGAACAACTTATTACTTACTCCCTTCTTGAAAGAAGAGGTCAAAGAAAGTGGAAACTAGGATTTGACCCACATACTGAGCATATAAATGTTGCACCATTATGGGTAAGACTTCCAGGGTTCTAGTTGAGTTCTAGAATGAAGATGCCATTGAAGGGATTGTTAAAGGCATAGGAAAATTAATAGAATTTGATCCAACTACTCTATCTAAAACCATAATGGTTTTTGCTAGATTTTGTGTGAATGTAGATTTGACCCAGCCATTACCTTCCTCAATAAAACTTATTTTAGATGTGGGGGTGTGGAGTTAGCCAATTGAATATGAATTATTAATAGTACTTTGTTTTAGATGTAAGACAGTACGACATATTAAAGCTCATTGCCCAAAAAAACAACCCAAGAAAAAATAAAAGGTGCAAATTTTAAAAAATAAGGAGAGGGCTAAGATAAACAAATGTTTTGACGGAGAAAATTGAATTGTTGAAGATAAAAAACCTAGAAACTAATAAATTCTAGGTCTTTCAAGGTCTGGAGGAAGATATCATGAGCAAACCATATCTAGAGGAGGTCAGATAAGTTAACAAAGAACTAAAGAATGTATATTTACAGTCTTAAGAGGAGAATCAACCAGATCTATTGAATAAATATTTAGACCCAAAATTAGAAGACGAGGAAGCAATTAAAGAAACTCCTATAGAGGAAGGAGAGGTTGAATAAATAAAGCTAATAACCGGATTTGAATTAGAGGAAGTATGGTTGTCTTTGAAAGAGGAAGAAGGATTCAAAGAGGTGGTATATAAAAGGAAGTTAAAAAGAGGTAAAGCTTTGGAGAACCAAGAAGTTCAACAACAAAATACCAAGGGTTCCAAAGGGGAAAACAATTCTTCCAGAGAAGAAACCAGTACGATGAGGTTGATAAGAAATACATGAAAAATTGTAGATCTGGGTAGTGTGACAAATCTTGTAAGATCCAAATTGGTAGATATAAGGAACAAGAAAGCAACTAAGGATATAGCAAATGGAACTCAACAAGTGTTGGAACTAAGTGGGGTGAAAGCTCCCACCAAAGGTAAGAAATGAAAGTTATTTCCTGGAATATTCGGTGACTAAATACCCTGAAAAAGAATAGGGTAGTTAGGGATCTTAGAAAAATGCATGCGATAGATATCCTTTTACTTCAAGAAACAAAAATTGGAGGAGCAAATTTAGACATGATTAAAAATTTGGTATGGAATAAATCAGAAGGCACCTATAGACCAGCTAGAGGTGCTTTTGGGGGTTTGTGGACTCTTTGGAATGCAAATAACCTAGAAGGAGAGTCTGTGCAACATAATGATAGATTTATTTTGGTTCTCTTTTGATGTAAATTAATTGTTTTTTGTTGGTTAGCTACAAATATCTATGCCCCTAATTCTCAAGTGGATAGAAGGCTTTGGGACGATTTTGAGAGATTTGGTACTTCAGTTAGTCTTCCTTGGGTGATAGCAAGAGATTTCAAAACTACTCTCCTACTAAATGAGAGGAAATAAGGAGTAGTTGACTTCACATTATCACAAATAGTATGGAATATTTTGGTAAGTTTCTCTCTTCTTTGGGCTAAATTGATGTGGATTTTCAAGGGACCAAGTTCACTTGGGCAAATCAAAGAATAGGAGGTCTCATCCAATCCAGGATTGATAGAGTAGTAGCTTCTACTGATTGGTATGGAAAATTTCAATTTTGTTCTTTAAGAGCCTTATCAAAAATTGCCTCTGACCATAACCCGCTTCTTTTAGAGTTTTCTAAGAAAAAAAGGACAAAAGGATTTCCTTTTCAATTCGAGATGATGTGGTTGAAGCTTCCTCAAATTGAGGATAGGATTAGATATTGGTGGAACACAAATGTGTATGGAACAATAATATTTCAAGTTGTAAATAAACTAAAAATCATAAGGGCAAATCTCAATAAATGGAACCAAGATGTGTTTGGAAATATTTTCTAGCAAAAACATGAGATTTTAGATAACCTGAAGGAAGTGGAGTTGAAGCTTCAACAGGAGGGAAGGACTTTGGAGTTGGATAAAATATAAAGAGAGGTTCTTGCAGAGTTTCATAATATTTTGGAAAAAGTGAAAACTCATGGAGATCGTAACACAAAGTTCTTCCATCTCTCAACCATAAGGTATAGAAGTGCCAACAGGATAAAGGAGCTTAAGCTGGATAATGATGATGTAGTGAAAAAGGAGGAAATAGTAGCAACAATAGTAAATTTATTTCAGACTCTATTTTCTAAAGATTTGGATGAAGATGAGGCAACAATGGACTCCATTCTTGGAAACATTCCTTCACTGTTTTCAAAAGAAATGAACAACTTATTACTTACTCCCTTCTTGAAAGAAGAGGTCAAAGAAAGTGGAAACTAGGATTTGACCCACATATTGAGAATATAAATGTTGCACCATTATGGGTAAGACTTCCAGGGTTTTAGTCGAGTTCTAGGATGAATATGTCATTGAAGGGATTGTAAAAGGCATAGGAAAATTAATAGCATTTGATCCAACTACTCGATCTAAAACCAGAATGGTTTTTGCTAGATTTTGTGTGAATTTAGATTTGACCCAGCCATTACCTTCCTCAATAAAACTTATTTAAGATGTGGGGGTGTGGAGTTAGCCAATTGAATATGAATTATTAATAGTACTTTGTTTTAGATGTAAGAAAATACGGCATATTATAGCTCATTGCCCAAAAAAATAACCCAAGAAAAAATAAAAGGTGCAAATTTAAAAAAATAAGGAGAGGGCTGAGATAAACAAATGTTTTGATAGAGAAAATTGAATTGTTGAAGATAAAAAAACCTAGAAACTAATAAATTTTAGGTCTTGCAAGGTCTGGAGGAAGAGACCATGAGCAAACCATAACTAGATGAGGATAGAGAAGTTAACAAAGAACTAAAGAATGTATATTTACAGTCTTAAGAGGAGAATCAACCAGATATGTTGAATATATATTTAGACCCAAAATTAGAAGACAAGGAAGCAATTAAAGAAAATCCTATAGAGGAAGGAGAGGTTGAAGAAACAAAGCTAAGAATAGAACTTGAACCAGAGGAAGTATGGTTGTCTTCGAAAGAGGGAGAAGGCTTCAAAGAGGTGGTATATAAAAGGAAGTTAAAAAGAGGTAAAGCTTTGGAGAACCAAGAAGTTCAACAATAAAATACCAAGGGTTCCAAAGGGGAAAACAATTCTTCCACAAGAGAAACCAGTATGACGAGGTTTATAAGAAATACATGAAAAAATGTAGATCTGGGTAGTGTGAAAAAGCTTGGAATATCCAAACTAGCAGATATAAGGAACAAGAAAGCAAGTAAGGATATAGCAAATGGAACTCAAAAGGTGTTGGCACTAAGTGGGGTGAAAGCTCCCACCAAAGGTAAGAAATGAAAGTTATTTCCTGGAAAATTCAGTGACTAAATACCCCGAACAAGCATAGGGTAGTTAGGGATCTTAGAAAAATGCATGGGATAGATATCCTTTTACTTCAAGAAACAAAAATTGGAAAAGTAAATTTAGACAGGATTAAAAATTTGGTATGGAATAAAGTAGAAGGTACCTATAGACCAGCTAGAGGTGCTTTTGGGGGTTTGTGGACTCTTTGGAATGCAAATAACCTAGAAGGGGAGTGTGTGCAACATAATGATAGATTTATTTTAGTTCTCTTTCGATGTAAATTAATTATTTTTTGTTGGTTAGCTACAAATTTCTATGCCCCTAATTCTCAAGTGGACAGGAGAAGGCTTTGGAATGATTTTGAGAGATTTGGTGCGTCAATTAGTCTTCATTAGATGATAGCGAGAGACTTAAACACTACTATCCTATTGAGTGAGAAGCAAGGAGGAGTAGTTGACTTCACATTATCACAAAAAGTATTGACAATTTTGATAAGTTTCTCTCTTCTTTGGGCTTAATTGATGTGGATTTGCAAGGGACCAAGTTCACTTGGTCAAATCAAAGAATAGGAAGTCTCATCCAATCCAGGATTGATAGAGTAGTAGCTTCTACTGATTGGTATGTAAAATTTCAATTTTGTTATTTAAGAGCCTTATCAAAAATTGCCTCTTACTATAGCCCTCTTCTTTTAGTGTTTTCTAAGAAAAAAGGACAAATGGATTTCATTTTAGTTTTGAGATGATGTGTTTGAAGCATCCTCAAATTGAGGATAGGATTAGATATTGGTGGAACATGAATGTGTATGGAACCAAAATATTTGAAGTTGTAAATAACCTGGAGGAAGTGGAGTTGAAGATTCAATAGGAGAGAAGAACTTTGGAGCTGGATAAAAGAGAATGAGAGGTTCTTGCAGATTTTCATAATGTTTTGGCAAAAGTGAAAACTCATTGGAAGTAGAAATCTGGGGTAGCATGGCTAAATGAAGGAGATCTTCACACAAATTTCTTCCATCTCTCAACCATAAGGTATAGAAGTTCCAACAGGATAAAGGAGCTTAAGCTGGATAATGATGATGTAGTGAAAAAGGAGGAAATAGTAGCAATAGTAATAAAATTCTTCCAGACTCTATTTTCTAAATATTAGGATGAAGATGAGGCAACAATGGACTCCCTTATTGGAAATATTCCTTCACTGATTTCAAAAGAAATGAACAACTTATTACTTACTCCCTTCTTGAAAGAAGAGGTCAAAGAAAGTGGAAACTAGGATTTGACCCACATATTGAGAATATAAATGTTGCACCATTATGGGTAAGACTTCCAGGGTTCTAGTCGAGTTCTAGAATGAAGATGCCATAGAAGGGATTTTTAAAGGCATAGGAAAATTAATAGCATTTGATCCAACTACTCTATCTAAAACCAGAATGGTTTTTTCTAGATTTTGTGTGAATGTAGATTTGACCCAGCCATTACCTTCCTCAATAAAACTTATTTTAGATGTGGGGGTGTGGAGTTAGCCAATTGAATATGAATTATTAATAGTACTTTGTTTTAGATGTAAGAAAGTATGACATATTATAGCTCATTGCCCAAAAAAACAACCCAAGAAAAAATAAAAGGTGCAAATTTGAAAAATAAGGAGAGGGCTGAGATAAACAAATGTTTTGACGGAGAAAATTGAATTGTTGAAGATAAAAAACCTAGAAACTAATAAATTCTAGGTCTTGTAAGGTCTGGAGGAAGATATCATGAGCAAACCATACCTAGAGGAGGTCAGATAAGTTAACAAAGAACTAAAGAATTTATATTTACAGTCTTAAGAGGAGAATCAACCAGATCTATTGAATACAGATTTAGACCCAAAATTAGAAGACGAGGAAGCAATTAAAGAAACTCCTATAGAGGAAGGATAGGTTGAAGAAATAAAGCTAATAACAAGATTTGAATTAGAGGAAGTATGGTTGTCTTTGAAAGAGGGAGAAGGATTCAAAGAGGTGGTATATAAAAGAAAGTTAAAAAGAGGTAAAGCTTTGGAGAACCAAGAAGTTCAACAAAAAAATACCAAGGGTTCTAAAGGGGAAAACAATTCTTAAACAGAAGAAACCAATACGATGAGGTTGATAAGAAATTCATGAAAAATTGTAGATCTGGGTAGTGTGAAAAATCTTGTAAGATCCAAATTGGCAGCTATAAGGAATAAGAAAGCAACTAAGGATATAGCAAATGGAACTCAAAAAGTGTTGGAACTAAGTGGGGTGAAAGCTCCCACCAAAGGTAAGAAATGAAAGTTATTTCCTGGAATATTCGGTGACTAAATACCCTGAACAAGAATAGGGTAGTTAGGGATCTTAGAAAAATACATGCGATAGATATTCTTTTACTTCAAGAAACAAAAATTGGAGAAGCAAATTTAGATATGATTAAAAATTTGGTATGGAATAAATCAGAAGGTACCTATAGACCAGCTAGAGGTGCTTTTGGGGGTTTGTGGACTCTTTGGAATGCAAATAACCTAGAAGGGGACTATTTGCAACATAATGATAGATTTATTTCTATTCTCTTTCGATGTAAATTAATTATTTTTTGTTGGTTAGCCACAAATATCTATGCCCCTAATTCTCAAGTGGATAGGATAAGGCTTTGGGATTATTTTGAAATATTTGGTGCTTTATTTAGTCTTCCTTGGATAATAGTGAGAGATTTCAATAGTACTCTCCTAATGAGTGAGAGACAAGGAGGAGTAGTTGAATTCACATTATCACAAATAGTATGGAAGATTTTGGTAAGTTTCTCTCTTCTTTGTGCTTAATTGATGTGGATTTGCAAGGGACCAAGTTCACTTGGTCAAATCGAAGAATAGGAAGTCTCATCCAATCCAGGATTGATAGAGTAGTAGCTTCTACTGATTGGTATGGAAACTTTCAATTTTGTTCTTTAAGAGCCTTACCAAAAATTGCCTCTGACCATAACCTGCTTCTTTTAGAGTTTTCTAAGAAAAAAAGGACAAAAGGATTTCCTTTTCGATTCGAGATGATGTGGTTGAAGCTTCCTCAAATTGAGGATAGGATTAGATATTGGTGGAACACAAATGTGTATGGAACTAAAGTATTTCAGGTTGTAAATAAACTAAAAATCATAGGGGCAAATCTCAATAAATGGAACCGAGATGTGTTTGGAAATATTTTACAGCAAAAACATGAGATTTTAGATAACCTGAAGGAAGTGGAGTTGAAGCTTCAATAGGAGGGAAGAAATTTGGAACTGGATAAAGGATAAAGAGAGGTTCTTGTAGAGTTTCATAATGTTTTTGCAAAATTGAAAACTCATTGGAAGTAGAAATCTAGGGTAGCATGGCTAAAGGAAGGAGATCGTAACACAAAGTTCTTCCATCTCTCAACCATAAGGTATAGAAGTTCCATCAGGATAAAGGAGCTTAAGCTGGATAATGATGATGTAGTGAAAAAGGAGGAAATTGTAGCAACAATAGTAAATTTCTTCCCGACTCTATTTTCTAATATTTGGATGAAGATGAGGCAAAAATGGACTCCATTCTTGGAAATATTCCTTCATTGATTTCAAAAGAAATGAACAACTTATTACTTACTCCCTTCTTGAAAGAAGAGGTCAAAGAAAGTGGAAACTAGGATTTGACCCACATACTGAGAATATAAATGTTGCACCATTATGGGTCAGACTTCCAGGGTTCTAGTCGAGTTCTAGGATGAAGATATCATTTATTGGATTGTTAAAGGCATAGGAAAATTAATAGCATTTGATCCAACTACACGATCTAAAACATAATGGTTTTTGCTAGATTTTGTGTGAATGTAGATTTTACCCAACCATTACCTTCCTCAATAAAACTTATTTCAGATGCGGGGGTGTGGAGTTAGCCAATTGAATATGAATTATCAATAGTATTTTGTTTTAGATGTAAGACAGTAGGGCATATTATATCTCATTCCCCCCCCCAAAAAAAAAACCCAAGAAAAAATAAAAGGTGACAATTTTGAAAAATAAGGAGAAAGCTGAGATAAACAAATATTTTGACAGAGAAAATTGAATTTTTGAAGATAAGAAAACCTAGAAACTAATAAATTCTAGGTCTTGCAAGGTCTGGAGGAAGATATCATGAGCAAACCATATCTACAGGAGGTCAGAGAAGTTAACAAAGAACTAAAGAATGTATATTTATAGTCTTAAGAGGAGAATCAACCAGATCTATTGAATAAAGATTTAGACCCAAAATTAGAAGACGAGGAAGCAATTAAAGAAACTCCTATAGAGTAAGGAGAGGTTGAAGAAACAAATCTAAGAACAGAACTTGAACTAGAGGAAGTATGGTTGTCTTCGAAAGAGGGAGAAGGCTTCAAAAATGTGTTATATAAAAGGAATTTAAAAAGAGGTAAAGCTTTGGATAACCAATAAGTTCAACAACAAAATACCAAGGGTTCCAAAGGGGAAAACAATTCTTCCAAATAAGAAACCAATACGATGAGGTTGATAAGAAATGCATGAAAAACTATAGATCTGGGTAGTGTTACAAATATTGGAAGATCCAAACTAGTAGATATAAGGAACAAGAAAGCAAGTAAGGATATAGCAAATGGAACTCAACAGGTGTTGGCACTAAGTGGGGTGAAAGCTCCCACCAAAGGCAAGAAATGAAAGTTATTTCCTAGAACATTCAATGAGTAAATACCCTGAACAAGCATAGGGTAGTTAGGGATCTTAGAAAAATGCATGAGATAGATATATTTTTACTTCAAGAAACAAAAATTGGAGAAGCAAATTTAGACATGATTAAAAATTTGGTATGGAATAAATCAGAAGGTACCTATAGACCAGCTAGAGGTCCTTTTGGGGGTTTTTGGACTCTTTGGAATGAAAATAACCTAGAAGGGGAGTGTGTGAAACATAATGATAGATTTATTTTGGTTTTATTTCAATGTAAATTATTATTATTTTTTGGTTAGCTACAAATGTCTATGCCCCTAATTCTCAAGTGGATAGGAGAAGGCTTTGGGATGATTTTGAGAGATTTGGTGCTTCAATTAGTCTTCCTTGGATGATAGCGAGAGACTTCAACACTACTCTCCTACTGAGTGAGAGGCAAGGAGGAGTAGTTGACCACATTATCACAAATAGTATGGAATATTTTTTTAAGTTTCTCTCTTCTTTAGGCTTAATTGATGTGGATTTGCAAGGGACCAAGTTCGCTTGGTCAAATCAAAGAATAGGAAGTCTCATCCAATCCAAGATTGATAGAGTAGTAGCTTCTACTAATTGGTATGAAAACTTTCAATTTTTTTCTTTAAGAGCCTTATTAAAAATTGCCTCTGACCATAGCCTGCTTCTTTTAGAGTTTTTTAAGAAAAATATGACAAAAGGATTTCCTTTTCGATTCGAGATGATGTGGCTGAAGCATCCTCAAATTGAGGATAGAATTAGATATTGGTGGAACACAAATGTGTATGGAACCAAAATATTTCAAGTTGTAAATAACCTGAAGGAAGTGGAGTTGAAGCTTCAATAGGAGGGAAGAAATTTGGAGCTGGATAAAGGAGAATGAGAGGTTCTTGCAAATTTTCATAATGTTTTGGCGAAAGTGAAAACTCATTGGAAGTAGAAATCTAGGGTAGCATGGCTAAGGGAAGGAGATCATAACACAAATTTCTTCCATATCTCAACCATAAGGTATAGAAGTGCCAATAGGATAAAGGAGCTTAAGCTAGATAATGATGATGTAGTGAAAAAGGAGGAAATAGTAGCAACAATAGTAAATTTCTTCTAGACTATATTTTCTAAAGATTAGGATGAAGATGAGGCAACAATGGACTCCCTTCTTGGAAAAATTCCTCCACTAATTTCAAAAGAAATGAACAACTTATTACTTACTCCCTTCTTGCAATAAGAGGTCAAAGAAAGTGGAAACTAGGATTTGACCCACATACTGAGAATATAAATGTTGCACCATTATGGGTAAGACTTCCAGGGTTCTAGTCAAGTTCTAGGATGAAGATTTCATTGAAGGTATTGTTAAAGGCATAGGAAAATTAATATCATTTGACCCAACTACTCGATCTAAAACCAGAATGGTTTTTGCTAGATTTTGTGTGAATGTAGATTTGACCCAGCTAGTACCTTCCTCAATAAGATTTATTTCAGATGTGGGGGTGTGGAGTTAGCCAATTGAATATGAATTATTAATAGTTGTTTGTTTTATATGTAAGACAACAGGGCATATTATAGCTCATTGCCAAAAAAAAAACAACCCAGGAAAAAATAAAAGGTGCAAATTTTGAAAAATAAGTAGAGAGCTGAGATAAACAAATATTTTGACAGACAAAATTGAATTGTTGAAGATAAAAAAACCTAGAAACTAATAAATTCTAGGTCTTGCAAGGTCTGGAGGAACAGATCATGAGAAAACCATATCTAGAGGAGGTCAGAGAAGTTAACAACATCTAAAGAATGTAAATTTACAGTCTTAAGAGGAGAATCAACCATATATGTTGAATAAAGATTTAGACCCAAAATTAGAAGATGAGGAAGTAGTTAAAGAAAATCCTATAGAGGAAGGAGAGGTTGAAGACATAAAGCTAAGAACATAACTTGAACCAGAGGAAGTATGGTTGTCTTCGAAAGAGAGAGAAGGCTTCAAAGAGATGGTATATAAGAGGAAGTTAAAAAGAGGTAAAGCTTTGGATAACCAAGAAGTTCAACAACAAAATACCAAGGGTTCCAAAGGGGAAAAAAATTCTTCCACATAAGAAACCAGTACGATGAGGTTGATAAGAAATACATGAAAAACTGTAGATCTAGCTAGTGTGACAAAGCTTGGAAGACCCAAACTAGCAGATATAAGGAACACGAAAGCAACTAAGGTTATAGCAAATGGAACCCGACAGGTGTTGGTACTAAGTGGGGTGAAATATCCCACCAAAAGTAATAAATTAAAGTTATTTCTTGGAACATTCGATGACTAAATACCTTGAAAAAACATAGGGTAGTTAGGGATATTAGAAAAATGCATGGGATATATATCCTTTTACTTCAAGAAACAAAAATTGGACAAGCAAATTTAGACAAGATTAAAAATTTGGTATGGAATAGAGTAGAAGGTACCTATAGACCATCTAGAGGTGCTTTTGGGGGTTTGTGGACTCTTTGGAATGCAAATAACCTATAAGGGTATTGTGTGTAATATAATGACATAATTATTTCAGTCCTCTTTCGATGTAAATTAACTATTTTTTTTGGTTAGCTACAAATGTCTATGGCCCTAATTCTCAAGTGGATGATAGTGAGAGACTTTGGGATGATTTAGAGAGATTTGGTGCTTCAGTTAGTCTTCCTTGGATGATAGTGAGAGACTTAAACACTACTCTCTAATTGAGTGAGAGGTAAGGAGGTGTAGTTGACTTCACATTGTCACAAATAGTATGGAGGATTTTGGTAAGTTTCTCTCTTCTTTGGGCTTAATTGATGTGGATTTGCAAGGGACCAAGTTCACTTGGTCAAATAAAAGAATAGGAGGAGGTTTCATCCAATCCAATATTGATAGAGCAGTAGTTTCTAGTAATTGGTATAGAAACTTTCAATTTTGTTCTTTAAGAGCCTTATTAAAAATTGCCTCTGATCATAGCCCGCTTCTTTTAGAGTTTTCTAAGAAAAAAGGAAAAAAGGATTTTATTTCTGATTTGAGATGATGTGGTTGAAGCATCCTCAAATTGAGGAGAGGATCAGATATTGGTGGAACATAGATGTGTATGGAACCATAATATTTCAAGTTGTAAATAAACTAATAATCATAAAGGTAAATCTCAATAAATGGAACCGAGATGTGTTTGGAAATATTTTCCAGCAAAAACATGAGATTTTAGATAACTTGAAGGAAGTGGAGTTGAAAGTTCAATAGGAGGGAAGAACTTTGGAGCTGGATAAAAGAGAATGAGAGGTTCTTGCAAAGTTTCATAATGTTTTGGCAAAAGTGAAAACTCATTGGAAGTAGAAATCTAGGGTAGCATGGCTAAAGGAAGGAGATGGTAACACAAAGTTCTTCCATCTCTCAACCATAAGGTATAGAAGTTCCAACATGATAAAGGAGCTTAAGATGGATAATGGTGATGTAGTGAAAAAGGAGGAGGAAACATAAAAAATAGTAGTAAATTTATTCCATACTCTATTTTCTAAAGATAAGGATGAAGATGAGGCAACAATGGACTCCCTTCTTCGAAACATTCCTTTAATAATTTCAAAATAAATGAACTTATTACTTACTACCTTCTTGGAAGGAGAAGTCAAAGAAAGTGTGTTTGATATGGTAAAAGATAAGGCACCAAGTCTGGATGGCTTTTTGGTTGGCTTCTATAGACACATAAAATGCGTCATGCCAAGGTGACTACTCATATGGGACATGCTAGAAGATCATATGGAAGACCTTTGGATAGATCCAAGGTATAGCAATGGTTTTTACCACTCATTTGGGTATCTTTACCTAGTCAGTGCTAGCCACGACTTACACCCGTGGTTAGTAGTACTGACTATGCCTATCATTCAAGGTCAAGACTCAGAATCAGTTAGCCTTAATCCGACCCAAAATCGGTTGCAACGACCAATTTATTACGGATTGGAGCGGTTTGAGTGAGGAAGGTTCTGGATCCTTCCATCCAACAAGCTCAAATGCCCAATCTTGATCTTAGCTTCCTCATTAAGCTACTCCCAGCCCCTTGATAATTGCTATATAATCCCCCTCCTAATTGGATAAAAGAGAGATAAATATAACTAATTGAGCAGTGAAGCCCTATTGAATTACATAACCACTCACATGCATTGATAGGAACATGATTGCTACCCAATTGGAGATCACATGGTCATGGAGATCCTAGGAGGATAGGAGAGCCAAGAAATGCTAATTCATGCACCCATTGAGCAATTCAAATGATAAATCTATCATAGGACATAGAGGCGACACTTGACCATCAATTTGACAAAGAGAATTAGAGAATTAGCCTTTATTTGGAGGGCAAACCTACTTCAGTCTCCATCATGGCTGTTAGCCGTGGTGAACAGTGCCTGTCGTGTGAATGACCCATGGTTAGCAAGTGATCTCTTATCTCCTTGTTCTCAGTTTTGAATTCTATTTAATTATATTAGATTAATCATACTTCAGGTTTAATTCGGTATTCTAGAGACATTTGAATGAAAAATTAATAGTTAATTGCATTTTCCCTTAATTTTTATAGTGTAGGCATGACGAATATTTTTTATGCTTCCATGTATTCAATTGAATAATTAGGAGCTTAGATAGATTCATATTAGTTCCTTTTATGTTTCTAATGGCATATTATCATGTTTTAGATCAATTTATATGCATTAAATCACTTTTTTTATTTCTTGATTATCATGTTATCTTTGATACAACCACCCTTTAAAATCCTCATCAAGAGAGGCCTCATTTGCTATTAATTTTTCTTGTTGTTTATTGCACGCAGGACTAACAAGATTTTGGGATGCAAGACAACAAATACCTCTAATTATGGAGAAGAGGGTCATCGACATCCTAGAGTAGTTCGTGTCACCCTGGAAGGCATTTTGATTGCATCTACCCTTAAGAGGGATTTGAAATTCTATTGTAATTGATGTATCAAATGGGTATCCCTAAGAGGGACAAATATGTAACTTGGCTTCATTGAGATTAATAAAGGGATTAATCATATTTTCTTTATTTCTTGTTGTCAACTTATGTTTTTCCCATTTGTGCTTATTTCGTGAATTGCAATAGATAGACAAGATAGCAAGAGCCTTTTGGGTGGTTACAGAAGGCGATCATGGTGGAACTCCATATTTTTTACTATGATTTACTGACTGTGGTCTATGTTTTTTATGGCAGGTACTCACCGCGGTTGATAGCCATGGGAAAAAAGTTAGCTCATGGTTGACAGGCATGGGCAACAATCGTAACTGTGCATCAGAGCCGCGGTCAGCAAAAAATCAACCATAGAGCAGGAATAAAAAGATAAATTAGATGAGGACTTGAGGTAGACCCTTCTAACACTCTTTGTGTCTGTTTTCTATCTCTGTGTTTTTCCAGAACGTCAAAAATGAAATCTATCTAGGACAAGGATAAAAAGAATAATAAAATGAATTAGGTCCTTGGAATTTTTATTTGATGCTTCTACTAGTCGCTTCTAGGAACAACGGGTCTCTGAGTGTAGCCTGCCCTAGTCTCCAGTGGTCTAGGCCATCTGAATGTTAGAGTTAGCTTGCATAAGGCTCAATCAGTGGCCAATTACTCATACTAGTTGCATTCTATGACGTCACATAGCGTAGTGTGCATATACTTCTAAATATCAAACATTCTTGGTTGCATATTAGATAGGAAATGATCATGTTAATGCTGTATTATGCATATTTCCTTTATGCAAATTAAAAAGAACCACACACACCATGTTTCATAGTAAACGCTAGTGAGTTGGGAGTCACATCCAACCACTAGTAGGGTTTCAACGATGGTGGAGGTGATTTCCATCTATTGGCCCAACTCCCTCGTGCCTTCTTGTTATTAGACCAATACCGTATCCAAGAACCTTTCATAGCCCAAAAAATTTACATATACTCCTCTTCGGAGGGTATGCCGCTGACTGGGTGAAAATGGGTGAGGATCTGGGAGGACCTGTGCTCCCTGCCTGGGTGTGGACTTTCATTTCCACACTTTTGGGGGATTACGCAACTTGGAGTTCATAGCTAGGTTGTTAAGCTATGAACATACAGGTGAAAGCTATTAAACAATTGAGAAAATTATCAACGTATTGCAAAACACAACAAGAGTTACTTTACTGATATAACAAATTTAAAACACATCAAATAGTTTAGGTCTCATTTTAAAAATTATAAAAAGGAGATAATCATCATTGTATTCTTTGCGTGCTAATAAAAGTTAAATCTAGACATAGGATACATAATGGTGCAAATACGGAGAGGCCGATCCAGGCATAGACCCGAGATTGAAGCCCAAGCTCCACCTAGTACACAACACAATGTGGAACACCCTCAATCACTTAATCCTCCTTGACATCATTCAGTGAGTATTATAGAGGATAATTCCACACGAGGGGATTCTGTTGAGAATACCCCAATTAGAGGAAGTGCTAGACATCCCTCTGGACACAAATCAGAGCATAGAACTTCCCAGCATGGGGGTTCCACACATGGTAGTATCTACTGTGATCACATTCCATGGACATCCATGGGTTTAGCTGAAGAATATGTCATCAAGGAATTCAGATTGGTACCCCTTCAACCTGCATATAAGGGAGGTTCATGACCTCCACCATCAGAGTCTAGATATGTCCAAGATCTGCCTATTTAGGGGTGAATCGAGAGGTCTACTTTTGAGCACATGCCCGCATTGACTTCCTATAGGGGTGGGCCCACCAAGTTCACCATATATATATCCAAAGTGGGAATAAATGATACACCGCCTCACGAGCCATGGCATAGCAAATAGTTGGATAGTCTAGACAGAGTCCTAGGGCATCTAGGATATAAGCCTATGCCTACACCATCCCAATCGGTGAGTGAGTTTAGCACAAGCACCATTAGGACCACCTGAGAACATGGAAAGTGATCTAAGCATTCTCAAGATATGTGTGCTCCTACATTGCATGCAGGTACCAAGTATAGGAGACAACCTGATACGAATGCCATCTTTATAGACCGAGGCAAGAGTGTGGCAAATCAATCCATTGGAGAACATACCCATAAAGTCACTTGAACAGAACACACCCCTCAAAGGCCTCATATGACAGATCATGTTGATAGAGCTTATAGACTGATGTCAAAGCAGAGACGATAGATTATCCAAGATCAATTGGAGGATGTTCATGCAGAGAAAGAGCACGTCAAAAATGAGAATACTTAGAGGTAGAGGTTCATAAGACAAAAATTATATGAACAATGCATGCATGAACAACGCATCATCGATCAGAAGGAGCATGTATAGAGAGAGGATCGATTGGCTAGCATTGGTTTACCTCCTCATAGTGAGATCAGGGAGCATGTTGATAGACGAGTAGCTCCACAACCCGAGTTACACCCTGAGAACATCGACACACATACTCGCCATATGGCTTAGCACAAATATCAACATCCAAAAAATGAACAACATGAGCATAGGTAGTATAAGAATTAAGTGGGAGAGGAATTAGAATAAGAATATCCTAAAATCTCCCAATTCAAGGAGGAGGGTGAGCCTAGTCCCCCACCTCGATCGAGGAAGAATATACCTCCAAGGGCACCTCCAAGGCAATCTTGAGAAGAGGAGTTTATTTTCTCATAAGCCTATAAGACCTTAGTAGAGAAGGTCCAAGCCATAGAGAAGCAAGGAATGACTTATCAGAATCCTACCTTGAACAAAATTCACAATGAATATCTATGCACGTCAGTTCCTATTCCAACATATCCTGAGCATTTCAAGATGCCTAGAATGGAAAAGTTTCAAGGAGAGGAAAATGCATAGGAGCACATGACTAATTTTATAGATATGTACTTTTAGATTGAGAGAAATGATGCTTTGCTTCTTCGCACCTTCATCATGACCCTCTCAGGCCCAGCTCGAGAGTGGTTCAATCAATTAAAAAGGCACAACATTGCTAGTTTCAAACAACTAGCTGATGTATTTCTTGAACGTTTCTCCTTCGACGTCAATAAGAAGGCAAATTTATCCAACCTAGTCACTCTAACGCAACATGACGATGAGCCAATGATGGATTATGGAAAATGATGGTAAAGCTACCATTCTCCATCCCATCCTCTAAATTAATGTGAATGTTCATGAAGAGTTGTGGCAAACACATTTCGTTATTGCTATAGTTGCAGCAATACTAGACATTAGAAGAGGCTTTGGCGCAAGCCAAGGTGATAGAGGACATCAAGTTATAGGAGGGTAAGTTGAAGCTCAGGAATAAGGAGGGACACAAGAAAAGTACTAAGAGACATCAAGTTAAGCTAGACCATGTTAATCAAGTGGTGTTGAACCTTCAAAAATGGGATAAGGGGTAACAACAATGAAACTATCAGGCCCAACCTCCTCCTATGAAATATGAGCAGTGCAACAACAATTATAAGGGTAAAAATAAAGAGCAACACCCACCTCACGTATTCACGCAGTTATCAGTTTATGGCTTTGATTTTTCATCAGTTATGCGAGGCAAAGGATATAAACTTACCTGAGGTTAAGTTAATGGACCCAAGTCAGCCCAAGCCTAAGGGCTACAAGGACGATCATTATTACATCTTTCATAGATTGAAAGGCCATGACATCGAGGTAAGTTGGTCTTTCAAACGTCTTGTGCAAAATATGATAGAAAGAGGTATGCTTCTTGTCGATAACCCACAAGCACCTGACAATCAAAATATGGGGATTTACAAAAGTCCTCTACCAAATCATGAGGTGCCAAAGAATAATTTTGGCCAAGTCAACCAAGTTTGCATCGAACCACCAACCCAAGGGTTCATCAGGATGGTCAACGTTGTCACAAGAAACACAAGGTATGAACGACCAAATAAACCTCTAGTGCCTACTAGAGTCCAAGCTGTGCCTCATCCAAGACAAACCTAGCATGTACCCGACCCACCAACTAGACTAATGGTGACCGTCAGGAGTAGGTTGGTCCAAAACCTATAGATAAATCAAGTGAAGTTATCGATTTATGAGCCAATTCAATATTCTCCTAAGCACAGGGAGACCCTCATGGACATCTTAAGGTCCATAGAAGTGCAGCCTCAAGATACTGAAGCGTTTACACACTTCGTGGGGTACGTGCAACAGTGTCAAAAATTGGTCATTCAATTTCATGACCACAAAGTCAAGATGGTTTTTGCTATTATAGTAGACCCGCCACTACATATCATTACATGTGTGAATCACAAACCATTCAAGCGGGTCTTTATTGACACAGTGTCATTGATCAATATCATAACTACCAAGGAGTTAACTCACCTAAAGTTATCCAAGATGCATATCATCCCTTCTACCTTCATGTTGAGAGCTTTCAATGATGCATTATGCTCGATGGTCGGTACTATAGTTTTACCTATCCAGGTGGGGCTGAAGACCATTTATATTTTAGAGACATGATAATTTGTTTGTAACTCTCTTCCTTTTATATTGACAAGCGTGAAAGCCTACTTGGCATTGATGTTATCCGAATGTATGATGACGAGTACAAAATTCTTCAAAATTAAGCCTTCCAGTTGGAAGCAATGATTCTAGGATGCATGTCCTTTTTCTAGACCTGGGGTATCTAATGTTTATCAGACCAATGATCATCATGCAACCTATGACATCATTTTAGTAGGTCTAGTTTTGCTCAACGTTGTTAAAAATAACAACGCATATCAAAAGGGCCATCTGTAGACACATAAAATGCATCATGCTGAGGCGACTACTCATATGGGACATGCTAGAAGACCATATGGAAGATCTTTGGACAGATACAAGGTATAGCAGTGGTTTTTACCACTTATTTGGGCATCTTTGCCTAGTCAGTGCTAGCCACTACTAACACCCGCCATTAGTAGTGCTGATCGTGCCTATAAACCACGGTTAGGACTCAAAATTAGTTGTCCTTCATCTAACCCAAATTTGGTTGCAATGGCCAATTGGTTGTGGATTGGAGTGATTCAAGTGGGGAAGGATTTTGGATCCTTCCATCCAACAAGCTCAACTGCCCAATATTTATCTTAGATTCATGAGGAAGCTACTCCTAACCCCTTGGCAATTGCTATATAATCCCCCTAAAAATTGGGGAAAAGTCTAGAGAACCTTTCAATTGAATGCAACGAAGCCTTATCGAATTGCATAACCACTTACATGCATTTATAGGAACACTTTTGCTACCCAATTGGAGATCACATTACCATGGAGGTATTAGGAGCCTATGAGAGCCAAGAAACATTAATTCATGTGATCCGTGCACCATCTGATCAATTCAACCACCAAATCTATTAAGGGACATAGAGGCAACCCTTGACCATCAATTTGAAAAAGAGAATCAGATAATTGACCCTAATTTGGAGGGTAAACTTATTGCAGTCTCTGTCATGACTGTCAACCGTAGGGAATAATGCCCACCATGTGAATGACCCACGATTAGTAGGTGACCTTTGATCCCTTTGTTCTCAATATTTTATTCTATTTAGTTAGGTTAAATTGATCCTTTTGTAGGTTTAATTCAACATTCTAGATACATTTTACTGACAGATTAGGTGTTAATTGCAAATTCCCTTCATTGTTATAGTGTAGGCATAATGAATATTTTTCATGCTTTCATGTCTTCAATTGGTTAATTAGGAGTTCAGATAGATTCATATTAGTTTCTTTTATATTTTTAATGGCAGATTATCTTATTGTAGATCAATTTACATGTACTTAATTACTTTCTTGATTTCTTAATTACCATGTTATCTTATATACAAGAACCTTTATAAAGCCTCATCAAGAGAGGCCTCCTTTTCTTCTAGATATTTCTTATTGTTTATTGCATGTAGGACTAACAGGGTTTTGGGATGCAAGGCAAAAAATGCCTCTAATCATGGAGAAGAGGGTCATCGACACCCTAGAGCAGTCCGTGTCACCCTAGAAGGCATTTGATTCACATCTACCCCAAAAGGAAATTATATCTATTGTAATTGAAGTATCAAAATGGGTATCCCTAAGAGGGACGAATATGTAACTTGAATCAATTTGAAATTAATAAATAATTCTTGTATTTTCATTCCCTTTTTGTTGTCAATTGGTGCATGTTTAGTTGTTATCTTTATTTAATTGTAATAGATCGCCTATCAGGTGTGAGCCTTTTTGGTGGTTACAACAGACGATCATGGTGAAACTTCATAATTTTTGCCATTTTTACTGACCTTGGTTTGTGTTTTTATGGCATGTACTTACCGTGGCTGACAACCAGGAGAAAAAAGTTGGCCTGCGATTGACAGGCATGGGCAACAGTTGCAGCCATGCATCAGAGCCGCGGTTTGCAACAGACTAATCACAGAGCATGATTTAAAAGCTTAATCAGATGAGGACTTGAGGTAGGCTCTTAAGACACCCTCTATGTTTGTTTTCTATATTTGTATTTTTACAAAGACTAAAAAATGAAAGTTAAGTAGGATAACCATGAAAGAAGTATAAAACTAAGGTCTGTAGGGTTATTATTTCTTAATTTTTGCTAGGTGCTACTCGGAATAGTGGACCTCTGATTGCAGTTTGCCCTAGATGCCAACATACTAGAATAATTTGTGTGTTGATTTTGCATGCTTGAGGCCAAATAAAAGGACATTTTCATCGTAAAGTTGCATTTTCAAAAGGTCATGTAGGATGTAGCATGCATACTTTCTGAATATCAAATGTTCCTTTTTTTTCTTATCATGTAGGAAATGATCATGTGAGTGTTGTATTATGCATCTTTCCTTTATGAAAATTAAAAAGAACACACACACACCACTACACACTTAAACGCTAGTGAGTTGGAAGTCACATCCAACCACTAGTAGGGTTTCAACGATGGTGGAGGTGATTTCCATCCATTGGCCCAACTCTTGTGTACCCTATGTTATAGACCAATACCAGATCCAAGAACCTTCCATAGCCCAAAAAAATTGCATATACTCCTCTTCAAAGGGTATGACACTCATTGGGTGAAAACGGGTGAGGATCTGGGAGGACCTATGCTCCCTTCCTGGGTGTGGACTTTCATTTCTACACTTTGGGGGGATTACGCAACCTGGAGTTCATAGCCAGGTTGTTGAGCTGTGAGCATACAGGTGAAAGCTATTAAATAATTGAGAAAATCACCAACGTATTGCAAAACACGACAAAAGTTACTTTACTAATACAACAAATTTAAAACACATCAAATAGTTTAGGGCTCATTTTAAAAATTGTAAAAAAGAGATAATCATCATTGTATTCTTTGCGTGCTAATAAAAGTTAAATCTAGACATAGGATACATAATGGTGCAAACACAGAGAGGCCGATCTGGGCATAGACCTAAGATCAAAGTCTAAGCTCCACCTAGCACACAACATGATGTGGAACACCCTCAATAACTTAATCCTCTTGGACGTTGTTAAACGAGCATTAGAGGGGATAATTCCACATGAGGGGATTCCGTTGAGAATACCTTGAATAGAGGAAGTTATAGACATCCCTCTATACATAGATCAGAGCATGGTATGTCCTAGCATGGGGGTTCCATATATGGTAGCATATACCATGACCACATTTTGTGGGAATCCATGGGTATAGCTGAGGAGTATGTCATCGAGGGATCCAAATTGGTACCCCTTCGACACGTATCTAAGGTAGGTTCATGACCTCCACCGTCAGAGTCTAGATATGTCCAAGATTCACCCATTCAGGGGTGAACCGAGAGGGTTGCTTCTGAGCACAGACCTACATAGACTCCCAATAGGGGTGAACCCACTACATTCACCATAGATATATCCAAAGTGGGAACAAATAGTATGTCGTATCATGATCCATGGTGTAGCAAACAGTTGGACAGTCTAGATAGAGTCTTAGGGCATATAGAATATAAGCCTAAACCTGCACCCTCCTGAACGGTGAGCGTGTTTAGCAGAAGCACCATTAGGACTGCACAAGAACATGGAGAGTGCTCCAAGCATTCTTGAGACATGCATGCTCCGACATCGCATGTAGGCACCGAGTATAGGAGACAACCTGACACAAATGCCATCTTTACAGACTGAGGCAAGAGTGTGGCAAATTAATCCATTGGAGGACATACACATAAAGTCGCTCGAATAGAGTGCACCCCTTAGAGGCATCATACAATCGATCATGTTGATAGAGCTCATAGACTAATGTCAGAGCAGAGACAGAAGATTCTCCAAGATCAATTGGAGGATGTTCATGCAAGAAAGAGTGCCTCAAAAATGAGAATACTTAGAGATAGAGGTTAATAAGACAAATTATATGAACATCACATGTATGAACAATGTATCCTCGATCAGAAGGAGCATGTAGAGAGAGAGAGGATCGATTGTCTAGAATTAGTTTACCTCCTTGCAGTGAGATCAAGGAGCGTGTCGATAGACGAGTGGCTTCACAGATCGAGTTACACCCTAAGAACATCGACACACATACTTGCCATATGACTCAAGACATAGATCGACGTCTAATGTCCGAACAACATGAGAATAGGCAGTATGAGAATGAAGTGGGAGAGGAATTAGAACAAGAATATCTTGAAATCTTCCAATTTGAGGAGGGTGAGCCCAGTCCCCCACCTCTATCGAGGAAGAGTCTGCCTTTGAAGTCACCTCCAAGGCAATCTCGAGAGGCAGAGTTTATTTCCTTGCAAGCCTACAAGATCTTAGTAGAGAAGGTCCAAGCCATAGAGAATCAAGGGACGACTTATCAGAAGCCTACCTTGAACAAAATTCAAAATGAACCTCTATGCACGTCAGTACCTATTCCAGCATATCTTGAGCATTTCAAGATGCCTAAACTGGAAAATTTTTAAGGAGAGAAAGATGCACAGGAGCACGTGAGTAGTTTCCTAGATATGTGCTTTTAGATCGACAACAAGAATTATTTTCTCCTAAGCACCTTCATCACGAACCTCTCAGGCCCAACTCAAGAGTGGTTCAATCAATTAAAGAGGCACATCATTACTAGTTTCAAACAACTAGCTAATGTATTTCTTGAACGCTTCTCCTTCGGTGTCATGAAGAAGGTACCTAGATGCTCTAACACAACATGACGATGAGCCAGTGATGGATTATGGAAAACCATGGAGGAAAATGATGGTAAATTTGCCATTCTCCATCTCGTCCTTGTTGGACATTTTGAGTCCTAAAAGTTATAATTGTCATTGATGTCAAGAAATGAAGTCAACATTAATATCAAGGTTTTTTGTCAAGAAACAAAGTTGTCAAAGTTGTTATTTGATATCCAGGAAGAAGGACAAAGGATTCAGTGCAAATTTAAAAAGGAGATATAATATTTTTTATAAATTATTGAAATATTTTTTATAAATTATTTAAATTCAATAAGAATTTAAATTTTATAAATAATTATTATTTACACCATGGAATGCAATGTAAAGGAAGGGTTTAAAAATTAAATCTTATAATTATAATTGATGAAATTTAAATTCTTTAGAATTTAAAATATTTATAAATTATAATTAATACTGACATCATCCAATTTAATAAAGCACCTTGTATAAATTATAAAGTGTTTATAAATGCGCTGATGTCATTGAAATAAGGGAGCGCCGACGTTGAAGGAATTAAATGTTTATGTATATAAGGTGGCCTCCAAAGACATTATTACTCATCCCTCGAGCGATTGATATGCGCCAAGGTTAAAACTTCATTTACGATTTCGAAAGGTTCGTTGAGAAAGAAGATGAAAAATATTTTTGTCTTAAGCACCAAGGATAACGTGAAGAAGTTGGAGTTATCGAAGCACGTTGGACATGGTGGTCCAAGTGGCAGAGCGCAAATTATGAAAGCGTTGGAGGAAGCAAGTGCCCACATTCGAAACCTGTTGGTGGTAAGTGCCAAAAGGAAAATATTTTTGTGTGTTTTCATTGGGCACAAAGGTTAAAGTGAAGGTAGTGCCTTTTTGCTCTTAAATGTGGCTGTAGTGCACATGGTCGTGGAGCTTGTGGCTAGGTTACTCGTAGAGGTAGAGGTTACGGGGTCGAAACCCGTCAGTGGCAAAGGTAAAAATTTTAATTAATTTTATTGCCTAAGGTTTCAATAAAGAGCATTTGGAGGTGTAAGGGTTGTTAGTGGAATTGTCTAGAAAGGGTGTTTGTTGGATAGTGGTGGTAGTTGAAAATTATAACTTGGAGTAATAAGGAAGTTTTGGTTTTAATTAATTTTGATAGTCTTAAATTACTATATTGGCATATTGAAGGATTAAGACTTTTGAGTGTTGTTTAATTTTAATAAAAGGTTTTTTGTGTTAAAGAAGATTATTGTGAAGGTATTGAATATTATTTGAGTTGGAGTGATAAGGTGTAATTTTGATATCATTTTGCATTGTGTTTTGTTGAGGAAATTATTATATTCTAACCCTTATTGAGATTAGCAAAGAAGTAATTGTGAGTGATCAACTCCTTTTCAAGCAAAAAGGTATTTTATTGCTTAAGTTTTCAATAAAGAGTGTTTGGAGGTATAAGGGTTGTTAGTGGAATTGTTTATAAAGGGTGTTTTTTGGATAGTGGTGGTAGTTGAAAATTATAACTTGGAGTAATAAGGAAGTTTTGGTTCTAAATATTTTTGAAAAAGTCTTAAATTACTATATTGGCATATTGAAGGATTAAGACTTTTGAGTGTTGTTTAATTTTAATAAAGCGTTTTTTGTGTTAAAGAAGATTATTGTGAAGGTATTGAATATTATTTGATTTGAAGTGATCAGGTGTAATTTTGATATCATTTTGCATTGTGTTTTGTCGAGGAAATTATTATCTTCTAACCCTTATTGAGATTGGCAAAGAAGTAATTGTGAGTGATCAACTCATTGTCAAGCAAAAAGGTATGGGCAAATTATTTCTTGGTTGAGTTGATTGATTGCTTACTAGAAAATAAAGTTTAGAGTGAAAAGGATTTGATTAGGGTTTCCTTTTCAAAAGTGTTTGACTTAATGCTTCAAGATTTTTTGGAATTAAGAGTTGTGATTAAAACCTTGTTTTATAAACATTGTAATTGAAGCCATTGGATTTTGTGAATAACTTGAGTTAGGGTTTTGAAAAGAACATGAGTATCATTGTTATGTGAAGATTGAGTTATAAGCATTGTTGTTGAAGTAATTTGTTATGCAAAGAACTTGAACTAGGGTTTGAAAAGAACATGAGTATCATTGTTATGTGAAGATTGAGTTATAAGCATTGTTGTTGAAGTGAGTTGTTGTGCAAAGAACTTGAACTAGGGTTTGAAAATAATATGAGTATCATTGTTATGTGAGATTTGTTGTTGAGCAATTGTTGGAAACATTTTGAGTTGATTGATATATGCTTGGACTAGGGTTTGTGAGAAAGGGGAGTTTCATTAAGTAATTGGTTGAGTTGAGTTGGTTGGGCCTAGTCAAGTGGTTGTATAAAGTGATTGTTCAAGTTCCATAAAACAAACTATTCTATATTCTAACTTGAGTTGTGAAAGTGATTGTGCATTACGAGGAGAACATATTGAGTCTCTAACAATTCTCTTTATGCTTCTATGAGATTGAGAAAATTGATAAATTGATTGTGCATTAAGAGTAGAACAGATTGAGTCTCTAAGAATTGTCTTTATGCTTCTATGATATTGGGACAAGTTCTATGTGATCTTGTTGAGCAGATATGGACAAGTTATGTGTGATCTTGTTGAGCATATTTAGACAAGTTCTATGTGAGCTTGTTGAGCAGATTTGGACAGGTTCTAAGTGGACTTGTTAAGTAAATTTGAGCAGGTTCTGAGTGGACCTATTAAGCACATTTATGCTAGATCGACTGGATTGTGTTTAGTGCAGAATTGAGTGAGCTTGTTGAGCAGTGAGTCATCTAGTTATGAAGAAGCTAATTATGATAGAAGAGATAAAGGTTACAAAAGACCCATAGATCTAAGATCTGTTAAGTGTTTCAATTGTGGAAAGTTTAGACATTTTGCAATAGATTGTAAAGAACTAAAGAACAACAATGGTGAAGAAAACATGATCACAGGTACAGGGAATCAAAAAAATATAGGCACCAAAAGAAAAGCAAGGATGGACAAAGCAGACAAGGAAAGAAGTACACAAGTTATAGTGATGCTAGTATTTTAGACAATGATAGAGATGAAGTTCTGTTTATGATTAAAGAAAAAGAACCAGTTAAGAAAACTCCAGTTATTCTCAAGTATTTTAGATGTGGTAACTTTGGACATCTTGAAGATGATTGTACAAGGGATGATTATAGTTTTAGTGATGATGAGTATGAGAATGCACTTGAAGTACCAGATTAAAATATTCTAATGTCATTATTATAAGAAGATGAAAGTGATCCTATAGAAGACAAGCCTAAAGAGAGTAATGATGTGGACAAAGGTAAACAAATAGAGTATTATTCAAAAGAGAATGGTTATGATCTCAAGGGAGAACTTATCTATTCCCTTGACACGATAAAGAAGGTAAGGAAGCAACACTCTAAACTTGAAATTCAGTTTCAAGAATGTGATGAAGAGAGAAGATTGCTTATAGAGGATTTAGAAAAATCAAAGGCTAAAGCAAAGAAGTTCAAAGATAAGTTAGAATCAAAGATCTTGGAATGTGAGAAATTAGCACAAGAAGTGGCACTACTAAAATAAGACTTAGAGGAATCCAAGATCAAGATGAAGGGATTTAAAAATAGCTCAAAGAATTTGGATAAGTTCATCAATTCACAAAATCCTACATCAAGTAAAACAGGTCTTGGTTTTGAACAGGTTCAAAATAAACAGGAAGGAGAGTCAACTTCAAGTTTTGGAGAAGATACTTTAGAAGAAGATAGTGTAAAAGACATTGAGACATCAGAGGATGGGTTGGACAATAGCGAGTTCAACAAAAATAGGAACAATGCACAAAGAAGATATAGATGGAACAACAATCAAAATAGGAGACCAATGATGTCAAGACTAGGAAGCTTCAATGGAAGATGTTTTTCATGCCACAGGTTTGGGCACATGGATTCATAGTGCAAGACACATAAAATATAGGAATATGGGAATGGACAGCCTTTCCATGGGTATTGCTACTCATGTAATTAGTTTGGTCACAAGGCAATGAATTGCAGGGTTCATGATAGAAGAGGATATGGCTTCACTAGGAGAAATCCTAAGACATTTGCACCTCCAAGGAATAATAACATTAAGTGTTATAAGTGCAATAATGATGGTAATACAACAAAGTGGTGTAGAGCAAACATTCCAGAGACAAGTATGAACAGGAACTTGAACATAAATAGGAACAAGAATAGGAATATGGATATGAATAGGAAAAGGAATAGGAACAAGAACAAGAACATGGTCAGGAACAGGAACATGAACATGAATGTGAACAGAAACAGGAATAGGAACATGGATGTGAACAACAACAGGAACATGGATGTGAATATGAACAGGAACAGTAATAGGAATGATGACATGGGAAGGAACATAGACACATAAAAATAGTCAGAGGATTTAGAAAATTCAAAAAAGAAGAGAAGAGGATAAAGGTAAAGAATAGTGCTTTCTAGGAGTAGAAATAATCCCACCTCGGAATTAACCACCTTAATAGAAGGTGGGGGAGGGGCTAAGCTAAGAGGCTCATTCTTAGCCTCGAGCCCCAAAGGTAACCCTTTGCCATTGATGTCAAAGGGGGAGAGATTTGTGTAATGGGAAGAGATTTGGTATTTGAGAGAGCATTGAGCCAGGGGGAGGAACACAGAAGAAGAAGTCAAGTTTGCGATAATTTTTTTTTGGGTTTCCATCAATGAAAAAGGGGGATATTGTTGGATATTTTGATTCCTAAAAGTTAAAATTGTCATTGATGTCAAGAAATGAAGTCAACATTAATATCAAGGTTTTTCATCAAGGAACAAAGTTGTCAAAGTTGTTATTTGATATCCAAGAAGAAGGCCAAAGGATTCAGTGAAAAGTTAAAAAGGAGATATAATATTTTTTATAAATTATTTAAATTCAATAAGAATTTAAATTTTATAAATAAACATTATTTACACCATGGAATGCAATGTAAAGGAAGGGTTTAAAAATTAAATCTTATAATTATAATACATAAAATCTAAATTCTTTAGAATTTAAAATATTTATAAATTATAATTAATGCTGATCTCATCCAATTTAATAAAGCACATTGTATAAATTATAAAATTTTTATAAAAGCGTCGACGTCGTTGAAATAAGGGAGCGCTGACGTTGAAGGAAATAAATGTTTGTGTATATAAGATGGCCTCCAAAGACATTATTTCTCATCCCTCGAATGATTGATATGTGCCAAGGTTAAAAATTCGTTTGCAATTTCGAAAGGTTCGTTGAGGAAGAAGACGAAAAATATTTTCATCTTAAGTGCCGGGGTTGGATTTTTTGAAGCATGCTGGACACGGTGGTCCAAGTGGTAGAGCACAAATTGCAAAAGCGTTGGAGGAAGGAAGTGCTTGCGTTCGAAACCCGTTGGTGGTAAGCGCCAAAAGGAAAATATTTTTGTGCCTTTTCATTGGGCGCAAAGGTTAAAGTGAAGGTAGAGCCTTTTGGCTCTTAAACATGTCTGGAGTGCACGTGGTTGTGGAGCCCACGACTAGGTTTCTCATAGAGGCAGAGGTTACGGGGTTGAAACCCGTTGGTGGCCAAGGTAAAAATTTTAATTAATTTTATTGCCTAAGGTTTCAATAAAGAGTGTTTGGAGGTATAAGGGTTGTTAGTGGAATTTTTTAGAAAGGGTGTTTGTTGGATAGTGGTGGTAGTTGAAAATTATCACTTGGAGTAATAAGGAAGTTTTGGTTTTAATTATTTTTGATAGTCTTAAATTACTATATTGGCATATTGAAGGATTAAGACTTTTGAGTGTTGTTTAATTTTAATAAAGGGTTTTTTGTGTGTTAAAGAAGATTATTGTGAAGGTATTGAATATTATTTGAGTTGGAGTGATAATGTGTAATTTTGACATTTTGCATTGTGTTTTGTTGAGGAAATTATTATCTTCTAATCCTTATTGAGATTGGCAAAGAAGTAATTGCGAGTGATCAACTCCTTGTCAAGAAAAAAGGTATGGGCAAATTCTTTATTGGTTGATTTGATTGATTGCTTACTAGAAAATAAAGTTTGGAGTGAAAATAATTTTACTAGGGTTTCATTTTTGAAAGTGTTTGACTTAATGCTTCAAGGTTTTCTGGAATTAAGAGTTGTGATTAAAACCTTATTTTATAAGCATTGTTGTTGAAGTCATTGGATTGTGTGAAGAACTTGAGTTAGGGTTTTGAAAAGAACATGAGTATCATTGTTATGTGAATATTGAGTTATAAGCATTGTTTTTGAAGTAAGTTGTGCAAAGAACTTGAACTAGGGTTTTAAAAGAACATGAGTATCATTGTTATTTGAATATTGAGTTATATGCATTGTTTTTGAAGTGAGTTGTTGTGCAAAGAACTTGAAATAGGGTTTGAAAACAACATGAGTATCATTGTTATATGAGATTTGTTGTTGAGCAATTGTTGAAAACATTTTGAGTTGATTGATATATGATTGGACTAGGGTTTGTGAGAAAGGGGAGTTTCATTAAGTAATTGGTTGAGCCTAGTCAAGTGGTTGTATAAAGTGATTGTTCAAGGTCCACCCAAGACAGTCTTTGTTGAAGCCCCTACTCCCATGGAAGTAGAGGAAGTTCAAGGAGGAGTCGAAGAGGCACCTCAGACTGCTTTGCTTGCATCTTCAATAGGATCATATGCACCGCAGGTGACCATCCATTTGATTAATCCTAAATTAGTGAAATATATTGTGCAGAATGTGACATTCACATCGATTATCGAGACTGCACATGACATATCTTGACCATGAGCCCATTGCCTTCCCATAGGGATGGTGGAACCATTGGGGGTACCACCTAACCAAACCAACTTCATATATGGAGGGCTAGACCAGTTTTCATCTCCCATACCCATGGATGAGGATGATAATGAACTGTTCACCGTAAATGTTCATTATCTTTCTAACCCGAAATATGTCATGAGATACTTTGAGAATTACCATTGGCATGGTTAGGGTCTCAGACTATTCGAGTAGGGGCATAAGAAGGTTGTAGAGCCATAGTATCAGTTACCTAATGATAGGTTCAGGTTGGGATTCTACAACAAAGGATAGAATAAACTCCTAGCGGTATCTTTAGACTGCTTGTACATTAGTCTAGGGCGTGAAGTTTATTTCAATCCATACCACCCTAATCATTCTGCATTTCAGAGGGATAACCGGCTAGTGACATATGTCACTATGGAGACCGACCCAAAACCTATTCTAAGAGTTAACTTGGATAATCAAAGCTGTGGAGCTATCAGTAAAATTGGTATGCATTCTTAGAATCTAGAAATAGTTATGAGTACCAAATTAGAAGTTGTTTATGAGGATATCCAAGTAGTATCCATCATCAAAAGTGATGGACTAGACTACAATTATGGAACAGATGACGAAGAATTATCCTCGAACAATGATCAATCTGAGGATGAAGTTGAGTGAGTTTACTCAACACCTTCATATCTATAGAATTTGTACTCGGTTCTACTAAATAATGACGATAGCAATTACGAGGTAACCTATATGAGGCCATATTTTCCAAAGTGTCCCATTCTAGTAGATAGCGGTGAAGGTCTGTATTATGATAGCAATGAAGAAGATGAGATAGAGAGAGTCTACTTAGGACCTCTCTACTTACGCTATTGCAATGCACCTTATACGTCCAAGGAAATGCGAATAGAGATCAATCTCCATCCTCGCCTTAGAGGGAGACCACCGAATCTCAATGTGATTTATCATATGGTGTTTCCTTATCCATCGACATATATGGATCTCCTTGAGCCCAATGATCCCATTCGATAGTCTATTCACGGACTAGATTCAGAGATCCCCATACCCCAAAAACCACATCTCAAGGATGGGAGTTTTGTTAATGATGAGTTACTTGCACGTGGTCCTAGAGACATGATCCATTTCATCAACCTGATCTCCATTGATTTGAGAACTCCACTCCATAATCCAGCTGATTTGTAAAAAATGTTACCTCTAAATGTAGATGCTATTGATTGGAATCACACTGATTCACCACTAGAGCCTAAATATTTCTTCCCTAATGAAGAAATGTTACAACCTTTTTATTTTGATCCAAGCTATGAACATGATGTCTATCATGTTGAGGATGCTTCCAATGAGGAACCTATAAACCCAATAGATAACATCCACTTGATCCCTACATCTCATCAACTTCAGGAGGGATCCCATATGTCAGTAGAGGAGACCTTCAAAGTGGATATCAGTAATGATACAACCAATCCAAGGAAGGTCAAATTTGGGAAGAATTTGACTCCTAATGAGCGTGCCAAACTCATCCCTCTACTGGGAGAGAGACCTAATCTCTTTTCTTGGACTTACAAAGTTATGTCGAGTCTAGATCCAAAATTGGTTACTCATAACCTTTTGCTAGATCTATCAAATAATCCAGTCAAGTAGAAACTCAAGAAGATGCATCCAACAATAGTCTTAATGATTAAAGATGAGTTGCAAAAGCTGTTGGATGTAGAGTTTTTCATATCCATCGACTATCCAGAATGGGTATCCAATATGGTACCTATAGAAAAACTTGATGGAAGGATCCATATTTGTATGGATTTTAGAGACCTGAATAAGGCAATAGCAAAGGATTCATTTCCATTTCCGAATATCAATGCTCTTGTAGATGCAACTATAGGTCATGAAATGCTCTCCTTAATGGATGATTTTTTTGGTTACAATCAAATTTAGATTAAGCCCAAATACCAACATAAAACCACGTTTATAACACCATGGGAGACATTTTGCTATAAAGTTATGCCATTCGGCCTTAAAAATGATGGTGCCACATATCAACGGGCTATGACATATATCTTTAATGACTATATGTATAAGATCCTAGAGGATTACATTGATGACTTATTGGCAAAGTCATTATTGCATTCTGAGCATGTGGAGATCCTAAAGAAGGTATTTGATCACCTGATAGAGCATAATGTCAGGTTGAATCCTAAGAAGTGCGTATTTGGTGTAACTTTAGGAAAGCTCTTAGGGTTCATCATTTCAAAATGAGGCATCGAAGTTGACCCAGCAAAGATCAAGGCTATTCTAGAAATGCGTCCCCCACAAACATCAAAGAACTAAGAAGCTTACAAGGCAAAGTATCATCCATAAAGTGATTTATCGCTCAATTATTGGATAAATGTTGACCCATGAATCAACTACTACACAAGGAGGTCCCATTCAATTGGAACAAGGATTATTGAGCAACATTTTCTAAAATTAAGCAATACCTGGTGACGACGCTAGTGCTAGCTCCACCAAGGCCAGATGAGCCTTTCCTGCTATATATATCGACAACCAAATTTGCACTAGGAACCATGTTAGCCCAAAAGAATGCGCAAAGCAAAGAATAAGCCATATATTACATTAGTAGAACCTTGGTGAGCTATGAGCTCAGATATGCATATGTGGAAAAGTTGTTTTTAGCAATAGAATTCGCTACAAAGAAATTGTGACACTATATATTGAGTCATACGACATATGTTATATCCAAACAAAATACTTTGTAGTATATGATGAGCAAGACATATCATAATACATGTACTACGAAGTTGATCATGCTAATGATAGAATTTGATCTAGAATTCATAAGCCAAAATTCCATTAAGGGATAAGTCATAGCAGATCAACTGGCTGAGGTGCCTCTCAAAAATAGTAGACCCCTCACCATAGAGCTTCCTGATGATGCAGTATTTGCCTTATCAGAAGTACCCGAACCTAAAGAGCCAGATAATAAAGCCGATATGACCCTATTTTTCGATGGTTCAAAGTGTGAGCAAGGGGGTGGTGCAAGAATAGTGTTGTTCACACCACAAGGAGCTCCAATGCCCTTATCGTTCAAGTTAGAATTTCCTTGCACTAATAACAATGCTGATTATGAAGCCCTAATTTTGGGTCTCCAAACAACTATTGCAATGAAGATAACAAGGTTAAATATCTTTGGAAATTCTCTTCTCATTGTGAACCAAGTTAAGGGATTATTTCAATGCCGATGTTTGTGATGAGGCCGAGGAATTGCCTCATCTATGAACACTTTTTGGATACATTCTACTTATTTGAATCACCCTTTTTATTATGTTTCTATGCTAATTTTGGGTAAAATGCATTATGTAATGATATTTGCATATTCTGAAATGTTAAGTGCATATATTCTGTTTTACTATTTATTTCTACAGTTTCACCTGTTTTCAACTAATTTGTCAGTAGTAATTTAAAATCAGTAGTAATTGTTGAGTGTTTGGTGCTTAATAGTAGTATTCCTCTGTTTGAGCTAGTTCAAATGCAAAAGGTGCCAAAACCATTTTCCCTTGTAGCTGACTATGCAAGAAAACAGACTGTGACTATGACAGTTCCAGCCAGCTGTACATATACAACAGGGCTTGGAAACAGTCACTCCAACACATGCCACCAATGCAAAAAGGATGTATAAGATAAAGAAAAACATTCTAGGCAGTCAAACACTTCTTCCCTACGCATTTGGAGCATGAAATAGTAATTAAATGTCACTTCCTATTATTTCGAAGCAGTGTAGGAATAATAGCGCAGGAATAGGGAATAGTGCAGGAACAACAGAGGATGGTCAAAAAGTGACAGATTGATAGAGGAAAGTATTGGCAATTGACCAGAAAGTTGCCCCAACTCATATTAACTGATTTCCTCAATGAATGCAGCTCAATAAGGTTGAATGGATCAAGTTTGACAAAGCAAGCTCATGCATTTTAGGAAATAGTTGTGCAAACAGTTGTAAATCCTTGCAAATCAGCAACCAAGCATATCAACATTACATTATAAATAAGAAATCTCCCAGCACAGTTGAGCATATAGAGATATAGGAATATAGGCATATAGGAGAGAAATAGGCAATAGAGTGCAGTTATTTCTATAGCAGAACAATAATCTACAAGTTTTTCCTACATTACTGTAATGCATTTCCAGATGTAATAAAAGGTGCAGTTTTCAGTTATCAATTAGCATGTTGAGTTGATGATTAGCATTTAAGTTTCTTTAGGATAACTTTTCACCTTCATATGGTTCCGGAAGCAAGGGCCACTTGCGGGACCGAGAGGAAGGCATCTTCGACGAGAATACATTGCTAATTTCTTGCTGCGGCGAGGTTAGCGGAATTCGCCGATTTTCACTTCTTTAGCAGCTTTAAATTCATATTTCAGTTTTGACAACATTTTTCCATCATTCCATGCAACTTCAATATTTTTGTTTTAGATTTGCAGCAACTTCAAGTTTTCTGTCATTTTCTAGATTTGCAACAATTTCCAATTTTCTGTCATTTTACTGTAATGTCCAGATTTATGACATTTTCCAGTTTTGCAATAGATGATAGTTTGAATTTCTAGATTTAGAACATGCTCAAGGAATTGTAGTTAGTTTATTTTTCTGCAACTGTGTGTGATTTTAATTTTGCAATTTACATTTCTGTTAAATTTAGCAACATTTCATTTTTTGCTATTTCAGATTCTGCTTTTCTTGCAAGTTTTAATTTAGCTTTATTTTCTACAATTTGATTTCCAGTTCTAGGAATTAGAGGTCACACAAAAACCCCCAAAAACACTAACTGTTCCACCAATAAAACCTTGTTCTTGAATGAATTGAACCTACAGCTATGAAACCTTCTATCGTATACAGCCTTTGGACACCACCCTGGACTGACACATATAATGATTAAATGATGAATGAACAACGACACTCATCAGTTTGGTATTGAAAGCTTACAAGGGTCTTGTTGACATTTATCTAGCTTGATTGTAATGGTATGATATCAAGGTAATCCCTCGTTTATCCAATATATTTGTAGACATAATGGCATATTTGGGTTCTCTAATCCCTCAGAATCCATATGTCGATTTCACTACCATCCATGTAAAAATGTTGTCATACTCTACTATGTAGTGTGAAGCATTGGATAACAAAGAGTAAATCAACATGATTCATGTAGAACCAAATCATGAGTGGTTTTACAGATCTAGAGACTATCTCAAGAGAGTGTCCTGGGGGTCTTTCATCTCGTAGGATCAAACGGGGAGTGGTATTACCATTCACCATAAGGTTGTTTCCCAGTCTGCATTTGCTAATGTAGAACCGTAGGGGGAACATGTTATCTTGTCGATCAAAGCTGAAGCTTATCATAATTGGACATCATAGATATATGACTTTCTTAGACTTGGTGTAATCCCTCAAGGATTATTGCATGCCGTAAAGTGCACATTTAAGCAGAAAGCGATAAAGTATGTCTTGTTAGTAGACATCCTATACTATAGAAGCTACGATGTAGTTCTCCTTCATTGTCTCGATCACCAAGAGTCATCTTGGGAAATTTTGTAAGCTCACAATGGTACGTGCGGTGGCCATTTCAACAACATGGCTATCATCAACCACATCCTTTGTATGGGTTATTATTGGACCACTATGGAGAAGGATTGAAATGTATATATCAAGAAATACATTAAATGTCAGCATAATGCTAATCTTACGCACCTACCATCACAGGCCTTACATCCCATTCAAGCGGCTTGGCCATTTGCTTAGTGGGGTTTTGATCTCATTGGTAATATCTCTCCTCCATTATTGGGTCGACATACTTTTATTATTGGAGTATTTCACTAAGTGGTTGGAATCCATTCCCTTAACAATGGCAACTGGAGCGCATATTGCTAAGTTTATACTCACCAATATCATAAGTCATTTTGGGATACCATCCAAGATAGTGTCAAATAATGGAACATCATTTAAGAACAAAAATGTGAGAGATTTGACGTCTAAGTATAGAATCAAACACATTTTTGCGACTCCATATTATCCGCAAGAAAATGGACAAGCTAAAGCTTCAAATAAGATAATGATCTCCATATTGAAAAATATGGTACAAGAGCACCACAAATATTGGTATATCTAGTTGCCCCTTGCTTTATGGGCTTACAGGACTAGTATTCGGACACCCATTGGGGTAACTCTATTTTCACTGGTATATGGAATTGAGGCAATTATGCCCTTAGAGTTGGAAATTCCAACACTGTGCATTGTATTTAAAGAGTTCATTCTTGATGACACCGCACGACAAGCTCATCTAGATCAATTGATGCTAATTTATGAATGCCATGTGAATGTCCTCAAGCACCTCCGTTTTTATCAAGAGTGCTTAAAATGAGATTACAGTAGCAAATTCCATCTGAGAGACTTTGAGGTTGGTGATCTTGTGCTGAAATAGAACCAACAAAACTCTAATTTACCGCTAGAAATGCAAGACAAATTTACGGCTAACTGGTTAGGTCCTTATATGATCTTAGAGAAGATCAGACCTGGGACATATCACTTGACATCACTTGCAGGAGTTGAAGAGCTTGAACCTCTCAATATACTTCATATTAAAGCATTTTATGCCTAAACCCCAAAAGGCTCCAAAGGCATCTATAAGCCCTTTGGTCATCCAAGAAAAGGCTCCAAGGATTTCTCAAAACCGCTTGGTCAATCCTGAAAGGCTCCAAGGGTTTCTCAAAACCGCTTGGTCAATCCCGAAAAGCTCCAAGGGTTTCTAAAAATAGCTTGGTCAATCCTAAAAGGCTCCAAGGATTTCTCAAAACCGATTGGTCAATCCCAAAAGGCTCCAAAGATGTCTGTAAGATCTTTGGTCAAATCAAATATTAAAATCCATAAAAAAATTGGAAAAATATCAAAAAACAAAAGCATTTGCATTTCATTTGCATCATTGCATTGCATATTGCATCATGCATGGCATTTTCCACATACATTTTTATATTTGCATTGCATTAGGTATATTCATCCATATCTCTTGCATTAGAATGAATTGTGTTCACAATCTTACAAATGACACCACGTTTGTGTTTCAATTATGCATCTATGCGCTATCTTTTCATCCATTTTTCACCCTTGTGAATAATTGTGTTTTTCAACACAACCCAAATTATTGCTATGAAGAATATACTAGGGTTTTCTGGTCATTCTACCATACCTAGAGGTCTTATCAAGAGTTTATAGAAAGCTTGCTTTGCTTTTGTAGTTGAGGTCTAGTTAGTATAGCCCTTAGCATATCAAAATTATATAACTAATCAACAAATTAAAAAATCCTAATAAGGACTAGGGGAAGATGAAATCCACGAAGCAGGACCAGGTATCCTGAGGCAACAAGTTTATTCTTTCTTATCTCCCTGTGCGGACAATACGAGAAATTTTGGTAATTGGCAAAAGGACAAGTTTATTCCCTACCCAGAATCCTTTTCTTACGTTAAAATGAGCAATATCACAGAGTGATATCCCATATCAATCTTCTATAATGATACCCTAGATCGATATCCACATTGATATCCCATATTGATATCATAAGATCGATATCCTAGAAATAGTTCCCCAAAGTAAAATACCCAAAGTAAAATCCATAAAGGAAGTTTTTGAAGCAAATTATCAAATGTAAATTCCAAAAAGTCAAGTCAAATTAAGAAAAAATTGTACAAAGAAAGAAAGAAAAAAAATTACAAAATAAACAGTGATTCTTATCACTATAGTACAAAATAAACAATGATTTTTATCACTTTATATGAGCAAGTATCCCAAAAATTGAAGAAAATAAGGGAACAAAGTTGAATCCATGGAATTGCCAACACTACTATACCTTACGCATGATGATATGTCTGATACATTAGCACTTCACTTTTGGGCAGATCAATGTTTGAATGTGGAAGAGCTAGCTTCAGGTGTCCTATATAGCCTAGTGGTATAGTCCAACTAAAATCTAAACCTAGGATTGGATAAATAGTTGTGAAACCTTGATCTTAGCAATGGGTTGAAAGAATCCTGCCTGACATCGGGGTATGCTTGTGCCTTATCTTAATATACTCATTTGCACACATAGGGATAATGAACAGTTAGGGCCTATCCTAGTGAAAGCCTTATATTTTAGAAGTCTAGTATGGTTATTATACAATTTTTGATCAGTCAACTAGGGTGTTTGAGTCTCATGGTAAACCTCAAAAATTCCCAAATAGCAACAACCAATTTTCAATGCAATCATCAAAACATTAATTTATTTTATGAGAGTTTGTTTATTAGAACTATTTGTAATATATGTTAGATACCAAATGGATATCAGAAATGATATTTACATGACCACTGACTATGTTATCCATATTCTTTTAATTTACAAAAGCTTATGAATAGAAAACAACAAATAATTGCATCTCACATATGGGTGTACTATCTTTCACAAAGAGATAAAGCAACTGCAATCCATGATTGTTAAAAATTCTATGGTGTCATCCATTAGATTTATTAAAAATCATATTGCATACATTATGTTTTAAGTGATTAAATCATACATGTACATTTTACATAACACATAACACATTATCAAATAAACATAGAAATACATGCAATACATACATGGCGTAAATTTTGTTATAGTAGTATAAATTAAATGCACACAAGTAAAGCAAATATATACCTACAGGTAACATCAAAATATGGCATTCATAATGCATCCATCATAAGTAGTCCATTTTCATACATAAACTCATAACATCTAATCATCCATTGCATATCTAGCTAGTGCATGTCATCCATACATCACATCATATATCATCAAATCAATAAAAAATTAAATCCATATGCATAACATTAAACATAAAATACCAAAAATAAAGTACACATGTAATGAGATGAAATGTCATATCATATGAATATATATGTGTCAATAAGTAGAGTGGGGTACATCAAAATGCCTGTAGGCTACATATGTGTAGGTATTCGATCTTACACTAAAAAATGGTACAAAAATCATCTTTGAAGATCTGTACTAAATAGGGCTTGCACCCCCAATTTGTGAGGCACCTATGTTGCCTCTCCCATGACTGTGAATCCTCTATGAGCTAGCACCATGAGTTCTCAAAGACCTCTGAGTCCTATCAGTACTGGGCAACATCTGGCTTGAGCTATAATAAAATTGCCCTGTCTCCTTGGTCCTAGACCTAGTCTTCTGAGTCCCTATAGTCTGGGTATCCTCTGAAACCTCCCCACCTATCAACCTGATATGACCCTATAGCTGGTCGATGTGGGATACATGTATTGTATACTTGGCATTACCCTCCTCCATGAGGGAATGTAGACACCTAATATCTACCATGGGATCACAACCTCCTGGTAGCAAAGTAGAGGGCACTGTCAGAGGTAGCATGATAGCCTATGAATATGAGGGATCTCCTCTCACCACCTTAAGTAGGTCCCTCTCAGTAGTCATGACACTCAGTTGTGCCTATGCCAGTTCCCACTCGCTAGTGAGCTGTGTGATCCGAGTGTTTATAGTGGTAACATGTGCATGGAGAGCTATCTCCTCCTCCTCATATCCCTATAGTTGCCTTTCCCCATGTACTAGATTTACCTCTAGAGTGGCTATAGAAGTATCCCTGTGAAGTATCTGGCTATGGAGTCTCCCCAAATAGCTTTGGAGGTCAGTTATCTGTGCTCTCAACTATTCGATATCACTATTCAGAGGTGCCTCATCCTCCTCAGAGGCCTCATCCTCTGCCTCTACCTGCTGGCCCTCCTCTGTTGTGCCCTAAGTGCCCTCTATCCTCTGGCAGGTCCTACTCCCATGAGGATCTACCTTTGTGCCCTCTACGCCCTCTGCTACAAATACCTCCACTAGCAGACCTATAGGACCCTTGTTGTGCCACTGGAAGTCAACCCACCAACAATCATAGTCTAGAGTCATCCTGACGTGTGCTAGCCCCGACTCCTGAAAGTCATCATCGTCCTCCCCTTATGGAGTGATCTAGGTCTAGGTCAGGTCCCTCTCTAGGACCAAGCATATATAGATGGTCGGCATAGCTGGGATATCCTATTGGATCCCAAAATATCATAGGACACGAGAGAAGTAGTGATACTCACACCAATTGGCCTTACAGTCGTTGATCCATCTATCTCTATGCACTTGATATAGGTATCTATATACCTCAGTCCAAGGTGGGTAGTCCATGTACAGTCACCACTCAATGTCATTAGGATGCAGTTGTGCAAAGCTATCGATGTAATGGTCTAGGTCTCCTGCATGAGACTACTCTTGAAGCCCTCCTACTCCCAGGGACAGTAGGCAGCATAAAACTGACAGTCATCAGCTATAGTAGAAATCCATAGAGGCAGGTCTATGGGGTGCTCAATCTAGATATGCTGCCAACCCTAGATCTATATAAGGAAGCTGTAGCAATACCCACTCAGCTCTGGTGGGTAATCTAGAATAACTCATGATATAGTTGCACTAAGAGAGCACTCCCCTAGGACAAAATGAGTGATCGTGCGATCAAGCTGACCATGATCTCTCTGGTCTAAGCTAGGAGGTTCCAAGGGAACCATACACCTAAAGAATATGGGAGGGTGATCTGGATGATAAGGTGCATAAACACTACCTCCCTCTAAGAGAAAAATCTGGCCTCATACCACTCTTGCACGTGGATGCCTTCGTGATCAATGCGGCCCTATGCCTCCACTCTTCGTTGCCCGAAGATAAAATAAAAAATGGCCTTCGTCATCATGGTCTAAGAGGGGATGATAGGATCACCATCAATGGGTAGTTGGAAGATGCAGTACACGTCCTCTAAGGTGATAGTCATTTCACCCGTCAACAGGTGAAATGTATTGGTCCTCGCATCCCAATGACGGGCCAATGTAGTGAGATAGACCTAATCCACATGGATCATGGGGAGGTATAGGATGTATCTAAACCCCACAACAACAAACCAAGCCTTATCTTCATTAGTCAGAGTGTGGCATAGGTTGCAAAGGAGATCGGTCTCCCTCGCTCTATTAGTCAAGGACTAAACAAAATCAATAAAGTAAAAATAGAAAAAATAATTAAAATTGCTAAAAAATGATAGACAAATCATTAAAATATCCTAAAAACACAAAAACATGGAAAAATATGATAAATTTTTTTCAAAAATATTAAAAGAGTGCTTCAAAACAGTAATAAATAGCACTAAGTGCCCAAAAAAATTCAAAAAAAATCAAAAAATTGAAAACAATTGTAAAATTTTAAGAAATTTAGGCACCATAGGTTGGAACCGCGATCGATCCAATGGTCAAAAATTTGACCATTGGGATTTAAATCCTATCATGGATGACAACCGCAGCCTCCAATCTACCAATTGGGGCCCACGACTACCACCCGCGACTAGGGAGTGAGACCCATTTCGGGCCTGCCCTTCCAAGGAAAAACCCCTTAAAAAAATTAAAATCTAACCCACCCCCTAATCTAACCTATGCTAAACCTGGCTAGGGTGAGGTTTGTTACCAGCAATTTAATGAGGTTAATTTATAAATTTCTTAATGTGGTTAATTTTAATCCGGTAATGTGAAATCTTTTGGCTGATCAACCATCGGTGTGGAATGTGTAAAATTAGGTAAGGTTTTTAGTAGCGTTCTGGGTTAAAGTTTGGTAATTACCTCTTAGATCTCTCAAATTCACTTTTATTGTTAGGTAAACAATGAAATTTTTACCAAAAAATCCCTATTTAAACCTTTTTACATTCGGGTCAGCCTGCGACTGACACCCACGGTCCTTGAATTAGGTTTTTACGACCGCGACTGTCAGTCATGGGTAATAAATTTACCCGTAGTTGATAGGAGAGGTCAACGAGCTGCATTAAATGCTCCCAATTCCCATAGTGGAGAACCTTAAAAGGTCAACATAAAGTTGTTCATCAGACCAAAATTGCACTAGAAAAAATAAAACAAGCTAAATAAGCCAAAGAAAGCACAACGACATTGGAAAATGTCATCATAAGGAAAAATAAAATAACCGGCTGAGATTCTAAAGTACATTCAACCGAGGTCATCGCTATGAAAATACTTTCTTGGAGCATCGAACCTCCCAATAAAATCCATAATTTCATTCAAAATTAACAAAAAAATGAAATAAATCAAAAGTCAAATGTGCCTCCTATTCAGTCATTTACCCTATACACTTGGTGGTTGCAGCAACTTGCGATCCATGCAATCCAGCAAGATGAGTAAATTACCATAAGGACATTTAGGGTAAATTTGTCATTGTAGAATTGATATGCTTCATTTCAATCCCTAAGAAGGCCTTCACAGCCAAATTGCTCCAAGGAAATGAGATACTCATCACAATTCTCCTATGATATTTTTAGCATATCATCGACATTATGATTCAACACATGCCTAATAGGGATTGATTTTATTTTGATTCCCTAAGAAGGAATTCATGGCTGGATTGCTCCATGGGATAGAAATAGGCAATTACTATTAGTAGTTGCAATCATAGCTGATTAGGCCTTAACAAGAATTAAAATTCTAAATCTTAATTTGTTCAAGATCATTCATAGTGGTCAAGCGACCTCATCGCTTCATTTATTGTCATTACCCTCATCGAATCGTCGCTTGAGAGGGTAGTCATAATATCAAATCATAATAAAAATCAATAGAATATCCCTTGATTGTAGATCCCTTGATCTTGTCAAAATTACATTCATCTTACGAATCATTGCCAAAGACTCATAAGGTTACCCTTATGTTGGGGAAAATAACATATATGATAATTTGTTCGTAACTCTCTTCCTTTTAGATTGATAGGAATGAAAGCCTACTTGGCATTGATGCTATCTGAATGTATTATGATGAGTACAAACTTCTTCAAAATTAAGCCTTCCAGTTGGAAGCAATGATTCTAGGATGCACATCCTTTTGCTGGACCTCGAGCGTCTAATGTTGATCAGACCAATGATCATCATACAACCTACGACATCATTTTAAGAGGTTTAGTTTTGCTCAGCGTTGTTCACAATCACAACGCATCTCAAAAGGGGCATCTGTAGACACCTAAAATATGTTATGCCAAGGCGACTACTCATATGGGACATGCTAGAAGACCATATGGAAGACCTTTGAATAGATCCAAGGTATAGCAGTGGTTTTTACCACTCATTTGGGCATATTTGCCTAGTCATTGCTAGCTACTGATGACACCCACGGTTAGCAGTGCTGATCGCACCTATCAGTCACGGTAAGGAATCAAAATTAGTTGACCTTCATTCGACCCAAAGTTGGTTGCAATGACCAATTGGTTGTGTATTGGAGCGGTTCGAGTGAGTAAGGTCCTGGATCCTTCCATACAACAAGCTAAAATGCCCAATATTGATCTTAGCTTCATGAGGAAGCTACTCCTAGCCCCTTGCCAATTACTATATAACCTCCCTCCAAATTGGGGAAAAGTCTAGAGAACCTTTCAATTGAATGCATCAAAGCCCCGTCGAATTGCATAACCACTTACATGCATTGATAGGAACACTTTTGCTACCCAATTGGAGATCACATTGCCATGGAGGTATTAGGAGTCTAAGAGAGCCAAAAAATGTCAATTCATGTGATCCATGCACCATTTTATCAATTCAACCACCAAATCTATTAGACGATACAAAGGCGACCCTTGACCATCAATTTGACAAAGAGAATTAGAGAATTGACCCTGATTTGGAGGCAAACTTATTGCAGTCTCTGCTGTAGCTGTCAACCACGAGGAATAGTGCCCACTGCGTGAATGACCCATGGTTAGGAGGTGACCTTTGATCCCTTTGTTCTCAGTTTTTTATTCTATTTAATTAGGTTAGATTGATCCTTTTGCAGGTTTAATTCAGTATTCTATAGACATTTGACTAACAAATTAGGTGTTAATTGCAAATTCCCTTCATTGTTATAGTGTAGGCATAATGAATATTTTTCATGCTTTCATGTCTTCAATTGGTTAATTAGGAGTTTAGATAGATTCATCTTAGTTTATTTTATGTTTTTAATGGTAGATTATCTTATTGTAGATCAATTTACATGTACTTAATCACTTTCTTGATTCCTTGATTATCATGTTATCTTTTATACAAGCACCTTTATAAAGCCTCATCAAGAGAGGCCTCCTTTGCTTTTAAATGTTTCTTGTTGTTTATTGCACATAAGACTAACAGGGTTTTGGGATGCAAGGCAACAAATACCTCTAATCATGGAGAAGAGGGTCATCGACACCCTAGAGTAGTTCGTGTCACCCTAGAAGGCATTTGATTCACATCTACCCAAAAAGGGAATTAGATATATTATAATTGAAGTATCAAAATGGGTATCCCTAAGAGGGATGAATATGTAACTTGACTCAATTTGGAATTAATAAAGGTTTCTTGTATTTTCATTCCCTTTTTGTTGTCAATTGGTGCATGTTTAGTTATATTTTTTTAATTACAATAGATTGCCTATTAGGTGTGAGCCTTTTTGGTGGTTACAATGTGTCACGTAATCGAAGGTTCCATACAGTATAATATACTTTTGGAGAGGTCTTGTATCAGAGAGATGTGTTGTGTCCCTTCTATTTTACATCAGTGTATCAAATACATTCATGAGGGACAGGTTCACTTGGTGCCTTTGGATGAAGAACCATTTAAATACATGAATCTAGTAGATTTGTTGTGAGAATTTGTGCTCCCCTAAATGCACCTAGATGTGCGACCAACGTCACCAATCAAAGAGCAACGAGGAAAAATCAAAGAAGTGTGTGCTAGACCCACAACGTCTATATCCCAACTATTGGAGCACACGACAACTACTTCTATTAGACCAACCACATCAATGATACAATGGGATGATAGGAAGTTGAAAGAAAAGATGGGCGAAAAGAAGATAAAACAAACACCCAAGCCAGTCATCGTTGAAGCCCCTACTCCCATGGAAGTAGAGGAAGTTCAAGGAGGAGTCAAAGAGGCACTTTAGCCTACATCTTCAGTAGGGTCATCTGCACTGTAGGTGACCCTCCATTTGGTTAATCCTGAATTAGAGGAATATATTATGTAGAATGTGATGTTCACACCGATTATCGAGACTGCACATGACATGGGTTGACCACAAACCCATCACCTTCCCATAGGGACAGTGGAACCATTTGGGGTACCACCTAACCAAACAAACTTCATCTATGGAAGGCTAGACTAGTGTGCATCTCCCATGCCCATATATGAGGAAGATGATGAACCATTCACTATGAATGTTCATTATCTTTCTAACTTGAATTATGCCATGCGATACTTCAAGCCTCACCATTGGCATAGTTACAATCTCAAACTATTCGAGCAGGGGCATAAGAAGCCTATAGAACCACAGTATCAGTTAACTATTGATAGGTTCAGGTTGGGATTCTACAGTGGAGGATAGGCTAAACTTCTCGTGGTATATTTAGACCGCCTGTACCTCAGTATAAGTGGTGAAGTTGAATTCAATCCATATCACCCTAATCCTTATGTGTTTCAAAGGGATAATCGACTAGTGAATTATGTCACTATAGATACACCAGAGAGATATCATGCGAACATCTTGGTGGACACTGGCCCAGAACCCATTCCAAGAGTGAACTTGGATAATCAAAGCCATGGAGCTACCGATGACATTGATATGCACTTCCAAAATCTAGACACAACTATGAGTACCAAATTAGAAGTTGATTCTGAGAACGTTCATGCAGTATCCATCATTGAAAGTGATGGACTTGACTATGATTATGGAATAGATGATGCTGTTATCCTCACCCAACGATCAATCTGAGGAAGAAGCTAAGCCAATTTACTCAACACCTTCATATTTGTGATATTTTTACCCGATTCTATTAGATAGTGATGATAGTAATAAGGAGATAACCTATATGGGGCCATACGTGCTAGAGTGTCCCATTCAAATGGGTAGTGGTGAAGGCCTATATTATGATAGTGATGAAGAAGATGAGACAAAGAGAGTCTACTTAGGACCTCCCTACTTATGCTATCACAATATATCATATACATCTGAGGAGATGTATAGAAAGATCAATCTCCATCCTCGCCTTAGAGGGAGATCATCAAATCTTAATGTGATTTATCATATGGTGTTTCTCGATCCATCAACGTACATGGAGCTCCTTGAGCCCAATGATCCCATATGACAGTCTGTTCATGTATCAGATCTAAAGATGACCATACCCCAAAAACCACATCTTGGGGATGGAATTTTTGTTAATGATGAGTCACTTGCACGTGGTCCTGGATACATGATCCATTTCATAAACATGATCTCCATTGATTTGACCACTCCACTCCATAATACAGCTGATCCATCCAAACCGTTGCCTCTAAATGTAGATGCTATTGATTGAAATCGTGCTAATTCACCACTAGAGCCTGAAGATTTCTTCCCTAATGAATAAATCTTGCAACCTTTGCATTTTATGCCAGGCTATGCACATGATGTCTATCATGCTGAAGATGCTTCCAATGAGGAACCTATAAACCTAGTAGATGACATCCACTTGATCCCTACGTCTCATCATCTTTAGGAGGGATCCCATATGTCAATAGAGGAAACCTTCCATGTGGATATCAGTAATGATCCCACCAATCCAAGGAAGGTCAAATTTTGAGAGACTTTGACTCTTGATGAGCGTGCCAACCTCATCCCTCTATTGAGAGAGACCTGATATCTTTGCTTGGACTTACAAAAATATGTCCATCTAGATCCAAAATTGGTTACTCATAACCTTTCACTAGATTTATCAAAGAAGCCAATCAAGCAAAAACTCAGTAAGATGCATCCAACAGTAGCCTTAATGGTTAAGGACGAGTTGCAAAAGATATTGAACGTAGAGTTTGTTATCTCCATTGACTATCCAAAATGCATGTCTAATATGGTGCCTGTAGGAAAACCTAATGGAAGGATCCGTACTTGTATGGATTTTAGAGACCTAAATAAGGCAACACCAAAGGATTCATTTTCGTTTTTGAATATCGATGCTCTTGTAGACGTAACTGTAGGTCATGAAATGTTCTCCTTAATGGATGGTTTTTTGGTTACAATCAAATTCAGATTAAGCCCGAAGACCACCATAAAACCACGTTTATAACGCCATGGAGCAAATTTTGCTATAAAGTTATGCCATTCAACCTTAAGAATGCTGGTGCCACATATCACTGAGATATGACATATATTTTTCATGATTATATGCATAAGATCCTAGAGGATTACATTGATGACTTGCTGGTAAAGTCATTATTGCGTTCTGAGCATGTAGAGGTCCTGAAGAAGGTCTTTGATCGCCTGATAGAGCATAATGTTATGTTGAATCATAAGAAGTGCATATTTGGTGTAACTTTAGGAAATATCTTAGGGTTCATCATTTCAAAATGAGGCATCAAATTTGACCCAACAAAGATCAAGGGTATTCTAGAAATGCATCCCCCCACAAACATCAAAGAAATTAGAAGCCTTCAGGACAAAGTAGCATCCATAAAGCAATTTATCACAAAATTATTGGATAAATGTCGACCCATGAATTGAATGCTACACAAGGGGATCCCATTCAATTGGGACGAATATTGTTGAGTAGCATTTATTGAAATTAAGCAATACCTAGCGATGCCACCAGTGCTAGCTCCACCAAGGCCAGACGAGCCCTTTATGTTATATATATTGACAACAAAATTTGCATTGGGAACCATGTTAGCCCAAAAGAATATGCAAAGCAAATAACAAACCATATATTACATTAGAAGAACCTTGGTGAGCTATAAGATCGGATATGCATATGTGGAAAAGCTATGTTTAGCAGTAGTTTTCACTACAAAGAAATTGTGACACTATATGTTGAGTCATATGACATGCCATATCCAAAAAAAATCCTTTGTAGTATATGATCATATACACATATAATAATACACATACTGCAAAGTGGATCATGCTATTGATGAAATTCAATCCAAACTTCATAAGCCAAAATTCCATTAAGGGACAAGTCATAGCAGATCAACTGGCTAAGGCACCTCTCAAAAATAGTAGGCCCCTCACCACAAAGCTTCCTGATGATGCAATCTTTGCCTTATCAAAAGCACATAAACCTGAAGAACCGGATAACAAAGATGATATGACCTTGTTCTTCAATGGTTTTAAGTGTGAGCGAGGGGGTGGTGCAGGAATATGTTGTTCACACCATAAGGAGCTCCAATGCCCTTGTCATTCAAGTTAGATTTTCCTTGCACTAACAATAATGCTGAATCTGAAGCCCTAATTTTAGGTCTCCAAATAGCTGTTGCCATGAAGATAAAAAGGTTAAATATATTTGAGGATTCCCTTCTCATTGTGAACCAAGTTAAGGGATTATTTCAATGCCGATGTCTAGTATTGAAAGCTTACAAGGATATTGTTGACATTTATCTAGCTTGATTGGAATGGTATGACATTGAGGCAATCCCTCGTTCATCCAATAGATTTTCAAACACAATGGCATCTTTGGGATCTCTAATCCCTTAGAATCTGTCTACTAATTTCACTACCATCCATGTAAAAATGTTGTCACACTCTACTGTGTAGCACGAAGCATTGGATAACAAAGATTCAATTAACATGATTCATGTAGAACCAAAATCATGAATGGTTCTACCAACCCAGATACTTTCTCAAGAGAGCATCTTGGGGGTCTTTGATCTCGTAGGATCAGACAAGGAGTGGTATTACCATTCACCACAAGGTTATTTTCCAGTATACATTTATCAATGTAGAACTGTAGGGAGAATATGTTGTCTTGTCGATCGAAGCTGAAGCTTACCATAACTGGACATCATAGATACATGACTTCCTTAGACTTGGTATAATCCCTCAGGGATTATCATATGCTAAAAAGCACACATTTAAGCAGAAAGTGATAAAGTATGTCTTGCTAGTGGACATCCTGTATCGTAAAAGCTACGATGGAGTTCTCCTTCATTCTCTTGAGCCCCAAGAGTCATCTTGGGTAATTTCACAAACTCACGACGGTACATGCGATGGCCATTTTAGCGGCATGGCTATCATCAAGTGCATCCTTTGCATGGATTATTATTGGCCCAATATGGAGAAGGATTGCAATGTGTATGTGAGGAAATGCATAAAATATCAACATCATGCTAATCTTATGCACTTGCCATCACAGGTCTTACAACCCATTCAAGTAGCTTGGCCATTTGCTTAGTGGGGATTTGATCTCATTGGTAAGATATCTCCTCCATCATCGGGTTGACATACTTTTATTATCATGGCTACTGAGTATTTTACTAAGTGGGTGGAAGCCATTCCCTTAACTACGACACCTGGAGCTCGTATTGCTGAGTTTATACTCACCAATATCATAAGTCATTTTAGGATATCATCCAAGATAGTTTTGGATAATGGAATGCCATTTAAGAACAAAACTATGAGAGCTTTGACGTCTAAGTATAGAATCAAACATAGTTTTGCAACTCCATATTATCTGCAAGCAAATGGAGAAGCTAAAGCTTCAAATAAGATAGTGGTATCCATCTTGAAAAATATGGTACAAAAGCACCACAAAGATTGGTATATCCAGATTCCCCTTGCTTTATGGGCTTACAAGACTAGTATTTAGAATCCCATTGGGGCAACTCCAGTTTCACTGGTATATGGCGCTAAGACCATTATGCCCTTATAGTTGGAAATTCCAACGCTGTGCATCTCATTGAAAGAGTTCATTTATGATGACATCGCACGACAAGCTCGCCTAGATCAATTGATGCTATTTGATGAACGTCACATGAATGCCCTCGAGCATCTCTGTATTTATCAAGAGCATTTAAAACGAGCTTTCAATAGCAAATTCCATCTGAGATACTTTGAGGTTGGTGATATTATGTTGAAAGAGAACCAAAAGAACTCAAATTTACTACCAAAAATGCGAGACAAATTCGTGGCTAATTGGTTAGGTCCTTATATGATCTCAGAGAATATTGGACCTGGGACATATCACTTGACATTCCTTGGAGGAGTTGAGGAGCCTGAACCTCTCAATATCCTTCATCTTAAAGGGTTTTATGCCTAAATCCTAAAATGGCTCCAAAGCATCTGTAAGCCCTTTGGTCATTCAGAAAAGGCTCCAAGGGTTTCTCAAAATTGCTTGGTCAATCCTAAAAGGCTTCAAGGGTTTCTCAAAACCACTTGGCCAATCCCAAAAGGCTCCAAGGGTTTCTCAAAACCACTTGGTTTATCCCAAAAGGCTCCAAGGGTTTCTAAAAACTGCTTGGTCAATCCTAAAAGGCTCCAAGGGTTTCTCAAAACCGCTTGGTCAATCCCAAAAGGCTCCAAGGGTTTCTCAAAACCGCTCGGTCAATCCTAAAGAGGCTCCAAGGGCTTCTCAAAACTGCTTGGCAAATCCCAAAAGGCTCCAAGGGTTTCTCAAAACTACTTGGTCAATCCTAAAAGGCCCTAAAGGCACCTATAAGCCCTTTGGTCATCCTTGTAAAAAGGCTCCAAAAGCGTCTGTAAGATTTTTGGTCAAACGAAATGTTATAATCCATAAAAAAATTGGAAAAATATAAAAAATAAAAAATATTTGCATTTCATTTGCATCATTGCATTACATCTTGCATCATGCATTGCATTTTTCACATGCATTTCACCTTTGCATTGCATTAGGCATATTCATCTGTCGAACTTGCATTAGAATAAATTGCGTTTACAATCTTACAAACGATACCACATTTGTGCTTAAATCATGCATTTATGTACTATATTGTTCATCTATTTAGAAAACTTGTTTTACTTTTGTAAGTGAGGTCTAGTTAGTATAGCCCTTAGCATATCAAAATTCTATCACTAATCAAAAAATTAAACAATCCTAATATGGACTAGGGGAAGATGAAAGCCATGAAGCAGGACCAACTATCCAGAGGCGAAAAGTTTATTCTTGCTTATCCCTCTATGCGGATGGTACAAGAAATGTTGGTAATTGGCAAAAGGACAAGTTATTACCTATCGAAAATATCTTTCTTACGTTAAAATGAGAAATATCCCAGAGTGATATCCTAGATCAATCCTTTAGATTGATACCCTAGATCGATATCATATATCGACATCCTAGAATGATATCCCATATTGATATCATAAGATCAATATCCTAGATCGATATCCTAGAAATAGTTCCCCAAAGGAAGTTTCTGAAACAAATTATCAAATGTAAATCCCAAAAAGTTAGATCAAATGAAGATAAAATTGTACAAAGAAAATGAAAATCAGTATCAAATCCCTTGGTCAAGAGAAAGAAAGAAAGAAAAATAAAGGAAAGTACAAAATAAATAGTGATTCTTGTCACTATAGTACAAAATAAACAATGATTTTTATCACTTTATATGAGCAAGTATCCCAAAAAATTGAAGAAAAGAAGGGAGCAAACTTGAATCCCTGGAATTGCCGGCATTACTATACCTTACGCATGATGATATTAGAACTTTACTTTTGTGCAGACCAATGTTTGAATGTTGAAGAGCTAGTCTCAGGTGTCCTCTATCACCTAGTGGTCTAGTCCAACTAAAATCTAAACCTAGGATTGGATAAATATTTGTGGACCCCCAATCTTAGCAATGGGCTAAAAGAATCCTGCCTAACATCGGCGTATGCTTATGCCTTATCTTAATATACTTATTTGCACACACAAGGATAATGAATAGTTAGGGCCTATCCTAGCGAAATCCTATGTTTCAAAAGTCTAGTATGGTTAGTATACAACTTTTGATCATTCAACTAGGGTGTTTGAGTCTTATGGTAAACCCCAAAAATTCTCAGATAGCAACAATCAATTTTCAATGCAATCATCAAAACATCAATTTATTTTATAAAATTTTGTTTATTAGAACTATTTGTAATATATGTTAGATATCGGATGGATGTAAGAAATGATGTTTAGACGACCACTAACTATGTTATCCATATTATTTTAATTTACAAAAGCTTATGAACATAAAACAATAAATAATTGCATCTCACATATGGGTGTACTATCTTTCAGAAAGACATAAAGCAATTACAATCCATGATTTTTATACATTCTATGGTGTCATCCATTAGACTGATTTAAAACTAACATTGCATACGTTATGTTTTAAGTGATTAAAGCATACATGTCCTTTTTACAAACACATTATCAAAGAAATAAAGAAATACATGCAATACATACATGGCATAAATTATGTCATAGCAGTGTAAACTAAATGCATACAAGTAAAGCAAATATATACATGCATGTAACATCAAAATATGGAATTCATAATGCATCCATAATAAGTAGTACATCTGCATACATAACTCATAACATCTAATCATATATCGCATAGCTATCTAGTGCATGTCATCCATACATCACATCATATAACATCAAATCAATAACGCATTGCATCCATATGCATAACATAAAACATAAAATACCAAAAATAAAGTACACATGTAATGAGATGAAATATCATATCATATAAATATATGTGTCAATAAGTATAGTGGGGTACATCAAAATACCCGTAGGCTACATATGTGTAGGTCCTTGATATTACACTAAAAAATGGTACAATAAGCATCTCTAAAGATCTGTACTAGATAGGGTCTACGTCCCTAGCCTGTGAATCACCTACATTACCTCCACCATACCTGTGGGTCCTCTGTCAGCTAGCACCATGAGTACTTGAAGACATGTGAGTCCTCTTAGTCCTATGCGTCCTGTGGTTGGAGCTAATAGACGATTGTCCTATCTCTTTGGTACTAGGCCTGGTCTTGTGGGTCCCTGTAGTGTGGGTATCCTTTGGAACCTCTCCACCTAGTAGCCTGATGTGACCCTTCAACTGGGCAATGTGAGCTATTCTCATTGTATGCTTGTCGTTACCATCCTCCACGAGGGTATGTAGCCACTTGATCTCTACCATAGGGCCATGAACTCCTAGAAATAAAGAAGACGGTACTATCGAAGGTGGCATGATAACCTGAGAGGATGAGGAATCTCCTCTCGTCACCCTGAGCAAGTCTCTCTTAGTAGTTACTATACTTAGCCGTGCCTGTTCCAGATCCTGCTCGCTAGTGAGCTATGTAATTTGAGTGTCTATAGTGGTAACTTGTACATGGAGAGCTATCCTCTCCTCCTCATATCCCTACCACTACCTCTACCTATAAGCTAGCTTCACCTACAGAGTGGTGATAGAGGTATCCCTATGTAGTAGCTAGGTGTGAAGTCTACCCACCTGGCTCTATAGGTTAGATATCTGTGCTCGTAGCTACCCGATCTCGCTATTTGGAGCTGTCTCACCCTCCTCAAGATCCTCCTTGACCTCTACCTACAGGTCCTCCTATGCTATGTCCCATCCTCCCTCTATCCATTGGTGGGTCCTGCACCCATGAGGATCCACATCTACACCCTTGGCTACAAATACCTCAACTGTTTGACCTAGAGTACCCATGTCATACCACTAGAAGTCGACCCACCAACCATCATAGTCTGGCATAGTACCGGTGTCTACTAGCCTTGACTCCTAGAATTCATCATCCTCCTCTCCCATTGGAGTGACCTGGGGCCAGGTCAGGTCCCTCTCCAAGACCATATGTCTGTAAATGGTCGACATATATGGAATATCCTACTGAATCCCAAACTACCACAAGGTGCGAGAGAAGTAGTGATACACCAATCGACCTTGTGGTCGATGATCTATCTATCTTTGCATGCCTAACGTAGGTATCCATCTACCTCCATACAGGGTGGGAAGTCCATGTAGGGTCACCACTGGATATCCTTAGGATGCAGCTATACAAAAAAACTTATGTAATGATCTAGGTATCCTACACGAGACCTACTCTTGAAGCTCTCCTGCTCCCAGGGCTAGCAGGTGGCATAGCACTATCAATAATATACAAGGGTAGTGATTTTTAAAGGTAAGTCAATAGGGTGCTCTATTAGGATATGCTACCAGTCCCATATCTATAGAAGGAAGTTGTAACTAATGCCCACTCTGCTACAATGGGTAATCTAGAATAGCTCATGGTAGAGCTATGCTAAGAGAGTGCTCCCTCAGGACAAGATAAGTGGTTGCGCAATCGAGCTAACCATGACATCTTTGGTCTGAGCTAGGATGTTCCAAGGGAACCTCACACATAATGAATATGGGAGGGCGATATGAATGATGAGATGCATGAACATAGCCTACCGCTATGAGAAGAATTGGCCTAGAACCACTCCTAAACATGGACACCTCCATGGTCAATGCGACCCTATACCCCCATGCTCCACTGCCTAAAGATAGCATCAAACATGACCTTCCTCATCGAGGTAAGAGAGGAGGTGATGGGATCATCATCAATGGATAGCTGAAAGATGTAGTATATGTCCTCTAGGGTGAGTCATTTCACTTGTAGGTAGGTGAAATGTATTGGTCCTTGCATCCCAGCGATGGACAAATATAGTAAGATATGCCTGGTCCACCTGGATAGTGGGGAGGTCTAAGATGAAGTCAAAACCCACAACAGTAAACCAAGACCACTATATGCCAGTCAGCATGCAATGCAGGTTGCAAAGGAGATCGGTCTCCCTTGCTCTGTTCGTCAGGGACTAAATAAAAGTAATCCAGTAAAAACAAAAAAGCAATTAAAATCACTAAAAAATGACAAAAAAATCATAAAATTTCATAAAAATGCAAAACATGCAAAAATATGATAAAAAATTTCAAAAAAATTAAAAGAGCACTTCAAAACAACAATAAATAACATTAATTGCCTAGCAAAAATAAAAAAATGGGAAAAATTTGAATTTTTTTGAGATATTTGGGCACTACAGGTTGGAGCCGTAGTTGGCCCAATGGTCAGAAATTTGACCATTAGGATTTGAATCCCGTCGCGGCTGACATTCGTGGCCCCCAATCTGCCAATTGGGGACCACGGCTACAACCCGTGGCTAGGGAGTGAGACCCATTTCAGGCCTACCTTTCCAAGAAAAAGCCCTTAAAAAAATATAAAAAAGTAACCCACCCCTAATCTAACCTATGCTAAAACTAGCTAGGGTGAGGTTCGTTATCGAGAGTTTAATGAGGTTAATTTACAATTTTCTTAATGTGGTTAATTTTAATTTGGTAATTTACAAGCAAGGTCTCAATTTTTGAGTTACCTTGGAAGCACTGGCTCCTCCGCTGGTAGAAGCCTCTGGATGATCAACCATCGATGTGGAATGTATGGAATGGGTACGGTTTTCAGCAGCGTCCTGGGTCAAATTTTGTTATTTACCTCTCAGAGCTCTTAGATTTACTATTATTTTCAGGTAAATAATGAATTTTTTTAAGAGCAAATCCCTATTTATCCTTTTCAAATTGGGGTCGGCCTGTGGCTGACACCCGTGGTTCTTGAATTAAGGTTTTGCAATAGCTGCTGCAAGCCACGTTCAAGCAATTTGCTCGCAGTTGATAGGTGCGGTTAGTGAGCTGCATTAAATGCTCCTAATTCCCACTATGGAGAGCCTTAAAAGGTCAAAATAAAATTATTTATTAGACCAGAAGTGCACCAAAAAATATAAAATATTCAAAATGAGCTAAATAAAGCACGACATTGGAAAATGTCATCATAAGGCAAAGAAAAATAACTGGATGAGATTACAAAGTACATTCAACCGAGGTCATCGCTATGATAATCCTTTCTTGGAGCACTGCACCTCCCAGCTAATAAAACAAATTCAATTCAAAATTAATAAAAAAATCAAAAGCCAAATGTGCCTCGTATTTAGTCATTTACCCTATACACTTTGCGGTTGCAACGACTTGCGATCCATGCAATATGGAAAGATGAGTAAATTACCATAAGGACATTTGGGGTAAATTCATCATTGTGGAATTGTTATGCTTCATTTCAAACCCTAAGAAGGCCTTCACAACCGGACTGCTCTAGGGGAACGAAGTATTCATTGCAATTCTCCTATTATATTTTTAGCATATCATCGACAATATGATTCAACATACGCCTTGTATCGCTCCAAATTTTTTGCACCCTTACCTTTAGGCTATAGGATTCATGCCCAAAAGGGGGATGCGAGAAGGATGGGACAATACCTCGGACTGAGAGGCCTTTTGAAGGTCCCACATCTCGGGGGAGGGGTATTAAGGTGATTTTTCGACGGATGGTGGGGTTCACCAGGAAACGTTTAGTGGCAGTCTCCACGCCTAGGTTGGGAATGTGTTTGATGTGTTCAATTTTATCTTTAATCATTCAAATCCTAGGTTTGTCCAAATGAATCTAAATTGTTCTATATGAAATGCAGATTTAAATGAATACAGAAAGTAGCAATGAATATCAAGTACAGAGAATATACTAAATAAAGACAAGTTAAACCTGATTCTGGATGTTTGATGGAGGTTCTGATTTTGAAGCAGTCAAGATCACCTCTAATCTGACAAGATCGTCTAAAATTAGACAGGATCATCTGAGATCTGACGAATTCTTCAGAGACCTGCAATCAGAGAAATAGACACATAACATAGAAAATGCAACAATACTAACAGAGGAAAACGATGTAAAATGACAATATAGATACTAAAACGATAATTACGAATAGAAATTCAAGTAAATTATAGTATTCTAATGAAAAATTATGATATTATCATGCACTTAAGCTATATGGGTGAACTCCAAAATGCAGAATAGCAGAAAATAACAATAAAACTGATCTAAATGCAGAATGAAACAACACACGAGAAGAGAAAAGTGCAAACTCTGGGCACTAATTGCCCCCAATGTTGACTGTAGTCGAAATCATCTCGAATTGGGGCGTGATCATCCGAGATCGTACAGGATCATCTGCGATGATCTGAGCTTGCTCCGGCTAAAAAAAAATGAAGTTCCTGCAAACAAAATTGGAAAAATATGAAGGCAAATGGTGATTTAAGATGGTCTAATGCAAATAGAACTCGTGTTACAGGAAAATTCAGCCAGGGGAATGTCAAGGGGAGAGCCTAAGATTAAATAGGAATATGAAGGAGGTTGGGAGGTTGGAGATCATCCCAATTTGGGAGATATCCAATGGGGGAAGTCTCTAACCGCGCAGACACACTTTTGCCCAGGTTAGAGACGCCGTTGAAATATAAGCTAATTATGAAAAATCAATTTTGGGACGAAATCGTCTGGACGTTCTGCTCCAGATGAATTCATCCGATCTGAGGCGATATCGTCTGATCGGCAACAATATCATTCAAAGGTCACAACAAATCCTAAAAATGACACAGAAAATGAGGAAAGCGGTTTAACAGGCGGTTAACAGGTGGTTCGAGGTTAAAATTTGAATTTTGAATTATTACTAAGGTAATTTTAATTATTTGCTAAGGTTTACTGTGCCAATTTTAGGGTGCTACATTTTGCCCCCTCTTTAGCAAATTTTTCAAAGAAAATGCGTTAAAGATGAGTTCTTCTCGATCTATGAGAAAGCAAAAATTATTCCCATTTTTAGGTGACGATTCTAGGTCAAATCGTAAGACAATTTACTATGGTGCCTTCTCCATGTTTTTACCCAAATCGAACGTTTTAGGTAAAAGAACGAAAAAGAAAAATGTTAAAATGTTGTTAAGTGTTTTTGAATAAAATTAAGAAAAATAGGGTAAAACCCTAATTCATTATTACTGTTCATTTTCCTGGTTTCTAGAGCTCTGCAGACAAGATGGTCGAGACAACGCACAAATCGATAGAGGTCCGACGCGGGCTACGGGTAAGGGTCAAAACTTAATTTAGAATGCTTTAATTTTGAATTTCATGCTTTTTAGATTAATTTTGAATTATTGTTGAGCATCGCAACCATTTTTGGGCCGTCAACGTCATCGGGACGAAATCATCTCAATTTCATCGAAATCGTCTCGATATCGTCGATTTCGTCAAAGGGCAAAATCGACGATATGGGGACGATTTCGTACAATAAGGGATGATTCCCTCTTGCAAAATCAGAGACAAATTTGCTCAAATTTTGGACGATATCGTCCAGTAGATGATATCATTATTTGTATGAAATTGCACTTGTTTTACTTGCATTTTTAATCACTGTTTTATTAATGATTTTTATTGTTTTGTTGTTTATGTTGCAGAGAGGATTACTAAAGAGACAGGAATAGAAATATGGTGGGCTAAAGGATGAATTGGCTACTCTATCTCAAGCAGAGCGAGATTAGTTGGATCAATTCGGCTTGCAGCACATGGCAGATATGCCACAAGTTTCTATAGATATGGGGCTATTGATAGCCCTAGTAGAGAGGTGGTATCCGGGTTCTTCTTGTTTCCGATTACCGACAGGGGAGATGACTCCCACATTGGAGGATGTATGGAGGATTTTGAGGATCTCCATATAAAGATGACTAATAACTCCCATGACCAATCAGGGCCACGCGATGATGCGACTGTGCGGAGATCTGAGCTTCGCCCTGGAGAAGGGCAGAGTGAACATCGAGTCGCTACGCTAGATGCCTGGGGCATCTAGACTGACATAGGTTTTTGCTGGGGTGGTAGGTGGTCTGCTGCTATGCCATCAGAGTGGATGCAGACTACCATGGCTACTGATAGATATGGTCTACAACATGAGAGACCATGGGTATAGGTTTGCTCGGGGGAGTTTTGTACTACGTTGATTGTATAGGATCCTGTATGGGGTCATATACAAGGGAGGTCGATGTCTGGTTTTGACATCGCTACTACAGGTTTGGTGCTGGGAGCACATCATGGTGCAAGGGCCGTTAGGGCTCCCACTGATAGGGATTGACGGGGAGAGGCCCCGAGTTTTCTACTAGTGGCTTCGGAGAGGGTCACAGTGGCAGATAGATTTGCCAATGTCCCGAAGACTACTTGATGACCTTGTATTTGACCAGATAACTTGGAGGCCTTGGAGAGATCATCGAGGGTGGGCCGAGGATGGATAGGAGTTGGCTCGCGTTAGGTGAACCTGCTAGCTAAGGATGGAGAGGAGAGAGGTGGAGCTCCACCGCTATGACCGAGTTTTGAGGTAGTTCGGTCTACAGCAGGGGATCCCATCTCTTAGGGACTATGAGTTTTCTCGGACCGTCTGGGATAACACTATAGTCAGCGAGGATCTAGTTATGTAGCACTTCTAGAGTGAGGACGCGGACGATGCCCCCATCTAGCCAGTGGATGGTGACGACACTAGGGTTGCTGACGGCTATGATGCTTGGTACGTAGGCATCTACCCTCCTCGAATGGTGAGGGCTCAGGGTCTAATTCACATAGTTGTGTGTCGAATGGGGAGGCGATGCCAGGTGGCCATTGAGGCTGTGGCAGTGGGAGAGGAGGGAGGAGAGACCCCCTTCTCCATGGAGAGAGAGGCCACCATCACCCAATAAGGGCAAGGGTGTCGAGGTAGGAGAGAGTAGTGAGATGGCTACTCTCTAGGTGGAGACTGTTCATCTCCAGGCTTAGGTGCAGTCCTTGTAGGATGAGGCTGCACGACACTAAGAGGAGGCCACACAGCTCAGAGATGAGGTCGCACGCCTTAGAGCACAAAGTGGAGGGGCGAGCACTTGGGACCTAGCATGGGCTATTTCCTAGATCACATTCTATCAGATGCTATACTACCATATGGTGCCAGAGGAGCAGAGGTTACCGCTGCCAGCCCCCATTGCGAAGCCTGTCATGATGAGGTCATCGAGGACATCGTCACGATCAGAGTCCAAGACTCATAGCACCACACGTACTACGATGGGGCCACCTCACCACCTCAGGGCAGGGGAGGAGATGAGGCTGAGAGCTCGAGGGGTTCTCCAAGCTAGCTGCTACAGACTACACTACATAGATTGATACATAGTGTTTATTATTTTTGATAGAGGATTGAGTATGCCAAGGTACAGATTGTGGCATACCGATCCAGTTTTGAGATGATGTATATATTGTTGATATATATATAGATGAGATGTTTTTGATCATATGACTTGTCTTATGTGTTTGTATGATGCTTTAATGTTTTGGTGTGATTGATTTGATGATTCATGTAATTATGTCGTTTGGAAATATTATGGTTTGAATGTCATGCTTTTAAAATTTAAATGAAATAATCTGATGTAAACAAATTGGTTGTTTGTGGGATAATTTGATAAAAATAAAAGGGACTTCTAACAATAATTTCAAAGGACATTGTCGCTATTATAGACCATTTCATGGAGTCGTCGCTCGCTAGGTCATCAAGCTAATCCTAGTATAGAAATATTGTTAAAAGTAAAAGAGTGCTTAAGAGACTGTCTTAAGACTTTGTGTTGTAATGATGGAGATAATGATGGTTTGATGATTTGTTTTCAGATTTTCATAAAAATAGTATGCATGAAATATTTTAAAATGATTTTTGCTAGGCATAAATTCCTAAGTGTGATAAAATTTTGAACAATTCCTTAGAATTTATACCATGGTTGCAATATTGAATGTTGACATAATGACATGAAAATAGAATAAGTGTTTGTTTGTTTGTAAAGCATAATTGTGTAACATAATGATGCAAGTCATATGTTTTTTTTTATTTGAAATAAATGGGAAATAAAATTAGTTCGATGGTTTGTGCTAGGCATAGAATTATAGATATAAACTTATACCATCATCGCGAAATCCAAAGAAGAAAATAATAGTTTTATTGCATGGTTGATTTTTAATTTTTGAAAATAAACAAAAAATATGAAGATGAGGACTTGTGCTAGGCATAAAATTTCAATTTTGGTTTTGGAACTATACCATCGTCGCGAAAGTCAAAAGTTATATATAAATGTAACTTTATTGCATGTTTTTTTTTAAAATGATTTTGATTTTTTTGGTAATGCATGTAGTTGTCTTTATACTAAACAACTGTTCTCAGAGAAGAAAATGAAATTATTCCAGACAATTTGCAAAAATATTTCAAAGTATCTTAAATACAAAAGTTAGATTTATAAGGAATCCCATGTGCGTATGTGAGTTCATTTCCGATCTTGATTTATCATAATGATACACAAAATCTCTCAAATACAAATGTGTGTGCAATTGCTTTGTGCATTTACCAGTTTTGAGCAAGATAATTTGATACAAGTGATTTGAATTAACCAAATAAGTGTTCATTAACCATGATTTAGATGCATATAACCGTACAAGACTACTATGTAAGTCGGGTTATCAAGAGCTAGCTAATCCATAAGCATGCATAGGTCTGTACAAAAGAAGGTCTCTAATGTGACAGACATATCACCACGCTAGGATTACCCAAGGCCAAGCGGGTTGGGCACAAACCACCTGTTATGGGGCTTACCTCATAGTTTTCGAATAATTGAGAATTCCAAGGATTCAAGCTCATCAACCCTTCTTTTCTTTTCAATGGGTAGGGAAAGGGATTTTATTGCTTTTGCTTTTGCTTGTTTTGCTTTCTTTGCTTTTTTCTTTCTTTTCTCTTTTTTTTTTTTTTTTTTTTGTATTTTTCTTTTTCGTATATTTTGCTTTGATATTTGAGATAATGCTGAAATAGTGCTAAGAGAGTACAAAATGATTCTGAAATAATGCTTCTTTTTCTCATGATTTTGCTTGATTTTTATTTTTCTTTTGCTTCCTATTCTAGGGATACTTTCTCGGATTAGCTGTAGAGCAAGGGATTTTTATTCTGGGTAGGGGTGAGCTTGTCCTTTTTTCAATTCTCAAATATTCTAGACCATGTGCATGATAGGATAGCAGGGGAAACTTTTCACTCAAGAAACCACTTCTACTATGTAGCATAGCATGGACATTACAAATATAATCATTTTATTGTGAAAGGATATGCTTGGTTTAAGTAAATAACAAGATCAATTCTCTGTGCTCAACACTTTATTTAATTGAATTTTGTGGACTTTGATATAAGAGAGATTAGTAATCATACCAAATAAAATCAAGATATTTATTTTTGTGTTTGCAAAAGTGAGAGATTCCAAATAAATGCTAATTTATCCAAAATAATTTGAAAATATAACTGCAATACTTTACATATTGAGAGGTACAAAGATAAAATATGGTTTTGAAGATTTTGATGATTTGGATGTTTTTGGTGTTTTTATATTTTTAAGTTTATAAATTGAAAGAAATACAAGATAGTGGTTTTTTGAAATATTTTAAACAAATATATACAATGATGAAATGACCAATTTTTACACATAGTAACGTTTAAGATGCAAAATGTTCATGGGTTCTTTAAGTTCTTTACCATATAAGGTAGATAATTTGTATGCTCCTGATTCGAATTTAGCAGTGATAATATATGGTCCAAGCCAGTTGGGTTTAAATTTACCTTTAAGGTCTTTAGTTGCATTAGTATTTTTTTGATTTTATTTTAAAACAAGGTCGTCGACCTCAAAGGATCGATGACGAACTTTCTTAGCATATGATCTTTTAAGCTTGTTTTGGTAGGCACGAAGATGCTCCAAAGCATTGATGCACTTTTCATCTAGGAGTTCCAGCTGAATTAGTCTGCCAGCTCGATATTCATCACCTACTTCGGTATCGTGAAGTAGTAGAGCCAAAGAAGGAACTTCTAATTCAAAGGTAAAAATAGCTTCAGCGCCATAAACCAAAACAAAAGGTGAAGTACCTGTGGGAGTATGAACGCTAGTGCGATATGCCCACAAAGTAGGATATAATTGAATGTGCCAATATCGACCGGTTTTATTGACCAATTTTTTGAGAATTTTTATTAAGGTTTTATTAAATGCTTCTGCTTGACCATTACCCTACGGATAATAAGGAGTGGACCAGCGATGTTGAATTTTATATTTTTGACATAGTTTTTTAACATATTTATTTTTGAAACAAGTTCCATTATCAGAAATGAGATTGGCAGGAATTCCAAACCTACAAATAATTTGATTAAAAATAAATTTGGAAACTTGTGTTCCAGTGCAAGAAGCTAATGGCATAGCTTCAACCCACTTTGTGAAATACTCAGTGGCGGTTATGATGAATTTGTGTCCATAAGATGACACAGGATTAATTTTGCCAATAATGTCTAAGCCCCATTTTGAAAAGGGCCAAGGAGATGAAATAGCCTGCAGTTCTTGTGCAGGGGCATGGACAAGGTCAACATGTTTCTGGCACTTGTCGCAATGGTGCACATAATCATGTGCATCATTCTCCATGGTATGCCAAAATTATCCTATCCTAAGGAGCTTTTTAGCAATGACACTACCACTAAATTGTCCTCCACAAGATCCATCGTGGGCTTCACGCAAAGCTGATCTAGATTCTTCTAAATTCAAACATCTTAATAGGATACCTTCAAAAGATCTATATAAATTATTGCCAATTATTATAAATTGACTTGCTCATCTACGTAATAACCGACGTTGATTTCTATTAGAACTGGCAGGGAAAGTCCCATTGTGAAGAAAATCAAATATACCCATATACCAAGGTTCAAGAGTAGTTTCATTGATTAGAAACACATCCAAAGGTTCTAAGCATGAATTATTTGAAGCGGGTTCCTAGAGTCGATGAATAATGATGGTGGCATATTCATCATCTAATTCCAAGGGCAGAAGAGATGCAGCTATGGCCATAGCGTCAGTCGCACGGTTGCTAGTTCAAGGAATAGCTTCCAAGGTAACTTGATCAAATAGAGATATTAATTGTAAAACATATGCTTTATATGGGCATAATTTATCATCTCTGGTATGATAAAATTCATTAATTTGGTTTATAAAAAGTTGAGAATCACCAAAAACTAGCAGATGTTTAATTTTTAGCGCCAAGGAAGCTCGTAATCCAAGGATTAGAGCTTCATATTCGATAGTATTATTGGTGCAAGCAAATGTTAATTTAAAGGACAAAGGTATAATGTGTTTTTGTGGAGATATTAAAATAATACCTGCACCAGCCCCACTCATGCATCGGGATCCATAAAATTATAAGGATAATTGTTCAACATGGTCTGCCTCTAATTGAAGGCATTCATCAGGAAACTCAATGATGAGGGGATGGGTAGACTCTAAGGGTGCAGCAGCTAATTGATCTGCTATGATTTGACCATTAACAGACTTCTGTCCTATAAATGTGAGTTCAAACTCGCTTAGAGCAAGAACCCACTTTGTTGTGCGACCCGATAAATAAGGTCGACTCATGAGATACCGCAAGGGATCATATTTAGCAATGACATATGTTTTCTGATTGAGCATATAATGGCATAATTTTTGCATAGAAAAAATGACTGCTAGACATAGTTTTTCTAATGTTGTGTAGCGGGTTTCATAACTAATTAAAGTTTGGCTAATATAATAATTAACACATTCTCTTTTCTCATCATCAAGTTGAGCTAACATAGCTCCTAAAGCAAAATATGAAGCTGAAATATACGGGATAAATGGGTGATCAGGTCTAGGCGATGAAAGCACAAGTGGGTTAAGGAGGTATTGTTTGAGAAGTTCAAAAGATTCCTTACATTCATCGTCCCAATTAAAAGGGACATCCTTCTTAAGAAGTTTAAGAAAGGGACCGGTTTTGTCCGCCAGCTTATCGATGAAGTGACGGATAGCTTGAAGCTTACCTTGTAAACTTCATAACTCAGATATATTGGTAGGTGCAGGAATATCAGTGATAATCACAATCTTGAGAGGGTCGATTTCAATTCCATGTAAAGAAACTATAACCCCTAATAGTTTACAGGACTTAACTTCGAATATGCATTTAGAAATATTTAGTCGGATAAGATATTCCATTAACCGATAAAACACTGTTCTTAAGTCATTTAAATGATCATCTTCTTTGATGGAATGAGCTATGACATCATCTACGTAATCATGTAGGATATCATGCATCATGTCGTGAAAAATATAAGTCATAGCTTGTTGATAGGTTGCACCTACGTTCTTTAAGCTGAATGGCATCACTTTCGAACAAAAGGTACCCCATGGGGTAATAAAGGCTGTTTTAGGCTGATCTTCAGGAGCTATCCTGATCTGATTATAACCGGAAAATCCATCCATTAGGGACATCATTCCACTTCCAGCAGTAAAATCAATGATTTGATCCATGTTTGGAAGAGGAAAATCATCTTTAGGGCATGCAGTTTTAATATCTCTAAAGTCTATGCAAAACCTAACTTTGGTAGCTTCTTTCTTGGTGATTGGAACTACATTCGAGATCCATTCAACATAATCAATAGCTTGTATAAAAACAACATTCAGGAGTTTTTCTAACTCTCCTTTGACTAGCAAGGCCACTTTGGGATGCATTTTTCTAAGTTTCTGTTTAACAGGTTTAGCATCCGGATGGACTACTAGGTGATGCATGACTACAGAAGGGTCTAAACCTAGCATATCTTCATATGTCCAAGCGAAGACATCTTCATATTCTTTAAGGAATGCAATGTATTGCTCTTATTTTTCTTGACTTAATTCTGATCCAATATTGATTATGTGGGGATTATCCTCAGTTCCAATGTTAACTTTAATGACGTTTTCTACTTCCATGTGTAGATCTCTTTCAAAATTAGGTGGGGCGGATGAAACGCCCAATTCTTGTAATTCTTTTAAGGTTAACTTGGATAATTCATCTTGAGGAGTCGTGGCCTCAATCTGGGCTATAGTAGGTATAGAACCATCAAAATAAAAACCATTGTGTAACAACTCTTCAATGGAGATATCATGGAAAATATCTCCTTCCAACTCATCATCGGATTCAACAATCATTTCAAGATAAGCCATGGATAGCATATTGCATGTAAATGGCTGATTTTTTTAGAGGCAAATCATCACGCCCATCCAAATAATCTTGATAACATATGAGTTGATCATCATCTTCAAAAAGGAAGGGTTGACCCTTACTAGGAAATAGGCCCACACCACATCGGGCGAGGCCATGGTTCTACCTCAAAGGGTTCTTTCATACCATCTTGGAGAGGTCCCAAGCCTTTCCCTTTATATCCCATTTTAAGCATTATAGGTTTAGCTTTAATATACTCATTAGTAAAATAACATCGAGCATATCCCTCATGATGAGTTTTGATGTTCCCTGGGTATTCTTCCCCAGTCATATCCCTTATAAATGAAGGCACAACTCCCGACTTGGTAAGTACTTCCCATAGGTTGTGGGAGGCCCAAAGTATGAGGAGATGGCAAAAAATTACTTAAGATAATGGAATTTTGCATAGAAGCATTTGTTTTTTCTGATATAAGAATTTTAGATAAATCAGGTAAGAGTTCATTAGAAAGAGCATAAGATGTAGAAGGATCATTCCCTATATCTTTAGATGTGGAAGGTATGATAGATGTAGATAATGTGGAGGTGTTAATAAATTGGTCTATAGGTTTTGAAATTATAGGGATGGAACATGAAGGATTGGTTGTGGATTTAAGATCTTTTTGAGGTTCTAGTGTGGTTTGTTTAGAAGATTGTTGGGCTATATATGAGGGTGAAATTAATGGAGGAGAAATAGATGAAGTTATGGGTGTGTGTTTCACAGGTTTAGATGAAAAATAAGAATTAGGATGTGTGGATGACAGAGCAGGGCAAAATTGAACTCCAACAGGTTCTACTAAAGCACACATATCAAAGGGTCTAGGATCACCATGGATAGTGACCAACTGATTTTTAAATTCGAATTTAACACATTGATGTAAAGTTGATGGGACAGCCCACATTGCATTGATCCAAGGACGACCCAAGAGTATATTGTATGATGCGGGGCAATGTACAATAAACACGGTCGTATCTAAGGTTCTCGGACCAACTTGCAATGGGATGGTGATAACTCCACACTTTTCTTGTTTTTTATAAACAATTTATAAATATCATTAATGGGCTCAAGTTCTTCAGGAGTCATGAAATGTTCTTCTTCAAATTGAAATTTTTTTTCAAGAATTTGACAAAGTGTGCTATGGTGATATTATCTGTTTCAGACTCTGGTTGGTAGAAATAAAGTTCGTGGCAATACTCTCGATATAACACAGCTCTAGGAACTCTCCTCCATATTTCCCTATCCGTAAGAACGACCTCTTGATCTTCTACATGAACTAGGAATTGGTGTATAATAGTTGCGTTCTCGAGGTATTCCTCGAAGGTATACAACTCAGAAGACACAAGGACTCTTCTATCTGCTAACTACCTATGGCAAGCTCTCTGAAGTTCATGATAAAAAATGAGTTGATGAGGATCCAAGATTCTATCTAGGACAAGCCTCTTGATTTGTCTAAGTTCTGTTGACCTAGATAAAATGATACCTAGTCTCCTATCAAGTTCATCCCACAAAAGTTGGTTTCTATCTATTTCAGGCACACTAAGCACAAAATTAATTTCTATGGCTGCTAATTGATTTTCAACATTTATAGTAACTGCTAGTCTTTTCTTAGGAACTACCATCTAAACATGATATGCAACTTAGTAGTTTTCTAATGATTTTAAATGAATCTATGTTTTTTTTTTTTCAAAAGGTTTTAGTTTCACATCGGGTTCACCAAAATGTATCGCTCAAATTTTTTCGCACCCTTACCTTCAGGCTATAGGATATGCACCCGGAAGGGGGATGTGAGAAGGATGGGACAACACCTCGGACTGAGAGGCCTTTCGAAGGTCCCGTCTCTTGGGGGAGGGGTATTAAGGTGATTTTTTGATGGATGGTGGGGTTCACCAGGAAACATTTAGTGGTAGTCTCCACGCCTAGGTTGGGAATGTGTTTGATGTGTTCAATTTTATCTTTAATCATTCAAATCCTAGGTTTGGCCAAATGAATCTAAACTATTCTATATGAAATGTAGATTTAAATGAATACAAAAAGTAGCAATGAATATCAAGTATAGAGAATATACTAAATAAAGACAAGTTAAACCTGATTCTGGATGTTTGATGGAGGTTCTGATTTTGAAGCAGTCCAGATCACCTCTAATCTGACAAGATCATCTAAAATTAGACAAGATTGTCTGAGATCTGACAAATTCGTTAGAAGAATTCATCAGAGACCTGCAATCAGAGAAATAGACACAGAACATAGAAAATGCAGCAATACTAACAGAGGAAAATGGTGTAAAATGACAATATAGATACTAAAACGATAATTATGAATATAAATTCAAGTAAATTATAGTATTCTAATGAAAAATTATGATCTTATCATGCACTTAAGCTATATGGGTGAACTCCAAAATGCAGAATAGTGAAAAATAACAATAAACTGATCTAAATGTAGAATGAAACAGTAGACGAGAAGAGAAAAGTGCAAACTCTGGGCACTAATTGCCCCCAATGTTGACTACAGTCGAAATCGTCTGTAGAGTATGAAATCATCTCGAATTGGGGCGTGATCATATGAGATCATATAGTATCATCTGCGATGATCTAATCTTTCTCTGACTGAAAAACAATGAAGTTCCTACAAACAAACTTGGAAAAATACGAAGGCAAATGGTGATTTAAGATGGTCTAATGCAAATAGAATTCGTGTTACAAGAAAATTCAGCCAGGGGAATGTCAAGGGGAGAGCCTAAGATTAAATAGGCATATGAAGGAGGTTTGGAGGTTGGAGATCATCCCAATTTGGGATATCTCCAACGGGGAAGTCTCTAACCGTGCAGACATGCTTTTGCCTAGGTTAGAGACACCGTTGAAACAGAAGCTAATTATGAAAAATTAGTTTTGGGACAAAATCGTCTGACGTTCTACTCTAGATGAATTCGTCTGATCTGAGGCGATATCATCTGATCGACGATGATATCATTAAACGGTCACAACAAATCCTAAAAATGGCATGGAAAATGAGGAAAGAGGTTTAACAGGCGGTTAACGGGTGGTTCAAGGTTAAAATTCGAATTTTGAATTATTACTAAGGTAATTTTAATTATTTGCTAAGGTTTACTACGCCAATTTTAGGGTGCTACACGCCTAATCGAGATTTCTTTCATTTTTATTTCTTAAGAAGGCCTTCATGGTTGGACCGCTCTATGGGATAGAAATAGGCAATTACTATTAACAATTGCAATCATAGCTGATTAAGCCTTGCCAAGAATTAAAATGTTAAATCTTAATTTGTTTAATATCATTCATAGTCGTCGCTTCATTTAATTGTCATTACCATGATCGACTCGTCACTTGAGGGAGTAGTCATAATATCAAATCATAATAAAAATCAATAGAAGATCCCTTGATCTTGTCAAAATTATGTTCATCTTACAAATCATTGCCAAAGACTATCATAGGCTTACCCTTATGCTGGGGAAAATAGCATATATGACAGTTTAGTTTATAGCTCTCTGACTTTTGGATTGACAGATGTGAAAGACTACTTGGCATTGATGCTATCTGAAAGTATGATGACGAGTGTAAACTTTTTTAAAATTAAGCCTTCCAGTTACAAGTAATGATTCTAATATGCGCATCCTTTTGCTAGACCTAGGGCATCTAATGTTGATCAGACTAATGATCATCATCCAACCTACGAAATCATTTTAGGAGGTCTAGTTTTTCTTAGCGTTGTTCAAAATCACAATGCATCTTAAAAGGGGCATCTGTAGACACCTAAAATGCATCATGCTGAGATGACTACTCATATGGGATATGCTAGAATACCATATGGAAGACCTTTGGATAGATCCAAGGTATAGTAGTGGTTTTTACCACTCATTTGGGTATCTTTGCCTAGTCAGTGCTAGCCGTGGCTAACACCCGTGGTTAGTAGTACTAACCATGCCTATCTACCGTAGTCAGGACTCAAAATCAATTAGCCTTCATCTGATCCAAAATCGATTGCAATGACCAATTGGTTGCGAATTGGAGTGGTTTGAGTGAGGAAGGTTTTGGATCCTTCCATACAACAAGCTCAACTGCCCAAATCTTGATCTTAGCTTCCTCATGAATCTACTCCCAGCCCCTTGATAATTGCTATATAATCCCCCTCCTAATTGGATAAAATAGAGATAAATATAACTAATTGAGCAGCGAAGCCCTATCGAATTGCATAACCACTCACATGCATTGATAGGAACATGATTGCTACCCAATTGGAGATCACATGGCCATGGAAATCCTAGGAGGATAGGAGAGCCAAGAAATATTAATTCATGCACCAACTGAGCAATTCAAATGATAAATCTATCATAGGACATAGAGGTGACCCTTGACCATTAATTTGACAAAGATAATTAGAGAATTGGCCTTGATTTGGAGGGTATTCAGTAGCCGTTGTGGCTGTCAGCCGTGGTGAACAGTGCCCACCGCGTGAATGACCCATGGTTCGTAGGTGATCTCTGATATCCTTGTTCACAGTTTTGCATTCTATTTAATTAGATTAGATTAATTATACTTCAGGTTTAATTCAGTATTCTAGAGATATTTGACTAACAAATTAGGAGTTTATTGTAAAATCACTTCATTGTTATAGTGTAGGCATAACGAATCTTTTTCATGCTTCCATGTCTTCAATTAAATAATTAGGAGCTTAGATAGATTCATCTTAGTTCCTTTTATGTTTCTAATGGCAGATTATCATGTTTTAGATCAATTTATATGTATTAAATCACTTTCTTGATTTATTTATTATCATGTTGTATTTGATACAACCACCCTTTAAAAGCCTCATCAAGAGAGGCCTCCTTTGCTATTAATGTTTCTTGATATTTATTGCATATAGGACTAATAGGATTTTGGGATGCAAGGTAGAAAATGCCTCTAATTGTGGAGAAGAGGGTCATTGACACCCTAGAGCATTTCGTGTCACCATGGAAGGCATTTTGATTGCATCTACCCTTGAGAGGGATTTGAAATTCTATTGTAATTGATGTATCAAATGGGTATCTCTAAGAGGGATGAATCTGTAACTTGGCTTCATTGAGAGTAATAAAGGGATTCTTCATATTTGCTTTATTTCTTGTTGTCAACTTATGCTTTTCCCATTTGTGCTTATTTCATAAATTGCAATAGATAGACTAGATAACAAGAGCCTTTTTTGTGGTTACAGCTTCTTCCAAAGTTTTTGGTACATAATAGGAAAATATGTTGTAGAGGTAGTAAGAGAATTTCAAGTCTCTAATTCATTAATTTAGGATTGGAATAATACTTTTCTGGTTTTTATCCCAAATAATCATGCAACCTCTTCCCTAATATATTTTAGACCTATTAGCCTCTGCAACTCCATATATAAAATTCTCACTAAGGCATTGGCCAATTGACTCAAGAAGGTACTTCCAAGGATCATCTCTTCTATGTAGGGAGGTTTTATTCAAGGGCAAAAAATAATAGATGGAGTAATAACAATACATGAAATAGAGGTGTTGCAAGTATGCTATTTAAACTAGATATGAATAAAACATATGATTGGGTGTCATGGATATTATTGGATAAGGTAATGTAAAAATTTGGTTTTGATTTTAAGTAGAGACAATGGATAAAAATATGTCTCTCTTCAGAATTTTTTTTGATCATAGTTAATGGTAGATCAACAGGTTTCTTTAGGGGGCAACGAGGTCTAAGACAAGGAGATCTTATATCCCCATATTTGTTCATCATCATGGCTGAAGCTTTAGGTAGAACTTTGGGAGCATCCACTGCCACAAAAAAACAATAGTGTCTTACTAGTAATTTGTGGATGACACTATCATCTTTGGGTGAATCCTCAATAAGATAAGTGAAGGAGATACTCAATATCCTATATATTTATGAAAGAGCTTCCAATAAAAGTGTCAATTTCAGAAAAAAAGTCATGTTTATTTTGTCAACACAGCTAGACAAGTGCAACAGAGAATATCTAGGATTTTGGGATGCAACATAGTAGAATTTCTATCTACCTACCTTGGATTACCTCTTTTCATAGGCAAAATGAAAGAAGAAATGTGGGCTCTAGTCATAGACTGAATTCAAAGAAATTTGGTGGGGTGGAAGGGTAATATGCTATCTCAAGCTGGGAAATTACAGCTTCTAAAGGCAACATTACAAAGCATCCCAATTTACTACATGCCATTTTTCATAATTCCCTACAAGGTCAAAAATAAAATAGAGAAAATATTTAGAATGTTTCTTCAGATAGGGGTAGAAGAAAAACAAAGGCTTGCTTTGGTATCATGGGATAGAGTTTGCTCTTCGAAGAGGGAAGGTGGTCTAGGGATAAGAAAGTTGCATTCGTTCAATAAAGCATTGCTAACTAAAATATGTTGGAGATTGACAAAGGAACAATATTTTATTTTAGCTAATATTATTAAAGGTAAGTACTTGGAAGGTTTCATACCCTTATTTAGAAGTTCACGCCCTCATAAAGGATCAAAAGTTTGAAACGAAGTTTCAAAAACTAGGAAATTGTTGAGAGGTTCTCTAAGATGGGTGGTACAAGAAGGAAAGAAAATATTTTTTTGGAAAGATATTTGGATTGCAGATAGTCCTTTATAATATATCAAAAAAAATAGAAGACTTAAATATCCCTTGGTTCAAAAATATGGACCGCTAGTCAAAGATCACATAGAATTTGGGGAAGGTCATAGGTTTTGGAAAGAACTAACTTTGGATTTTACTGATTTGAAACTACAATAATATTTGCTAAATATTAACAGGTTGTTGCAACAGTACCACTTACCTCATAATGAAGATAAGTACTCTTTTATTTGGTTCCCTACTTCCTTAGGGGAATTCTCTATGAAATCAGCTTATACCTTGCAGTTCGGAGGTGTGGAGGGGGAATTTCCTGTAAATAAGCTTTGGAAGAATGAGTTAATCCCTAAATTGGATTTCTTTATTTGGTAATGCTTAAAAAATAAGATTCTAACTCTAGATAACCTAAGTAAGAGAGGTTTTCAAATGAAAAATGTATGTTCTCTTTGCATGAAGGATATTGGATCAATTGACCACTTGTTTGTTCATTGTGAGTTTAAAATTAAGGTACTTAATAATATAATGGAAGCTATATTTTTCTCTTGGGTGGTTCCAAGTACTTTTAGGAAAGTTTTTAACCAATTGAGATGCCCTTTTAGTAGCAGTAGGTTATCAAAGCTCTAGAATTTACTATTACCTCATTTTTTGTGGGGTGTTTGATGGGAAAGAAATCAGAGTATTCAGGGGGGAAAGTAAGGATGAACTTTTAGTGTCTAAAAAAATTAAAACTGCAATGAGGGAGAATTTGCTTGCTTTTGATAACAATATGGAATTTGAGAAGAATTTGGAAAAGAGAATCGCTAGTGAATGGTACATGGGAGAACCTAGACTAGCACCTTTGCCAATCAGTTTGAAAAGAGCAAACACTAGATGGCTAAAACTAGAGGAGGGCTAGGTAAATTTAAACTTTGATGAAGTTGGAAAAGGTAAACTAGGTAGATCTAGGGGAGGAGGTGTCATTCGAATAAGAAAGGTGAAGTGTTATGGGCTTATGTAGAAATATATGGGATACAAAGCAATCATTATGCAAAATATAAATCCCTATACTCTAGTATTATGTTGTTGAGACATAAGAGTGTAAGGAATGTCATCATAGAAGGGAACTCTATGAATATTATCAGGGATATTAAAAAAGAAAAGCTGATAACTGACGGTTGTCAAGTTTAGTTAAGGATACCTCATCCCTATTAAAAAATGGTAGAGGTGAAGATATTACATATATCGGGAAGGAAATGCTACAACTGATTTTTTGGCAGACATTAGAGTTCATTTTGATCAAAGGAAGATATGGAAAAATAATTTTCCCTTATCTCTTTTAAGGATTACCTCATCAGAGGTAGAAGAAAATTATATTCCACAAGGTGTTATCTTTTGATGTTGTCAGTATTGCTATTGCTTTTGGGATATTTTGGTGCTACTAATGTGATTGTATGTTGTTACTATTACAACAATTGTATTTATGAAAAATTCCATAGTAATGTGATTCTATTTTTGTTGCTTCTATTTCTATTACCTATTATTGAGAATTGGAGTGATTGCTACTACTATTGGTGTGGAAGGGAGGAATAAACAACAATCAGGTCAACCTTTGCTCCCTTGCTAGAAATAGATTTCGATATCATCCAGAGTGTTGTTTTTTGTCTAGTTTTATTCTAGGATTTTTGGTGCAACTTTGCCTTTCTCATGTTATCCAGGGAGGAGGTTGATGTTTTTTTTGAAAAATGAAAAATATGTTCTATTTATAGAAGCTGTATTACAAGTTAAAATGAGCTGGACAGGCATCAAGGGAGAAATAAAATCTTCCTCTAGTCCCTCTTGGCTCAAAAATTACCCATAAAAATTACCATACATAATGGAAATATCCATAAACCTCAGAACTACCATAGTTGAATTTTAATTTATCTGATTTATCTTAATTTCTTAAACCATCCATTTATATTCATGTTGTGTTGCTCTATGGCTTAAAAATGATAGATTTATTATACTCAATGTCTGCTCTTCCTTTTTTGCTATTTATTTGTATCACCTCCCACATCCCTTGTATTCTTTGGAACCAACTTATCTAATTTTCCATCTTAGAGTCCACATATTTCCCTTCCTCCAAATATTTTTCCCATGTTTCTAAATAGTCTGCCACCCTATTTCCATTTATCTTGATATGTATAATAAAAACATCTTGAAAATCCTGTTAGATATTCTGAACTACTTCCACCTTCCTTCTCTCTCCAATTTCCAACACCTAAAAGGGCCTTATCGGATCCAAGATTCTAGCCCATACCTGAGAGTTTGTCTCTATCCACAACTTATGTAACTATAGATTTGAAGTTATCACTGATGTTGACATTATCACATATCCTTTTACTTCATTATTTGTTGCCTCCCCCATACCTTCTGCTCTCTAGTACACCTATTCTCCTTTCCAATATTGCATGATAATACCAAAACTAGCTTTCCCAAGGTTTTTAGTAGAAGCCCCATCTATGTTTGCCTTCACCCACTCTTTGGGAGGTGACATCCACTCTATGTTATTTGAGGGGATCTCACTTGTGTATCCATCCCTAAGTTGTTTCTCTATTATAGTTATTCCAAGGCTCCGTAGAAAAATCACTTCCTCCATTTTTATGTCTATTTCATCATGTAATCTGATAGATAGTGTTTCTATTACCTTGCTCATAATCCTCTCCCATACTTGCTCCCTTGTTCTGTGCTCTGATCTAAATATACATGCATTTCATTCTAGCCATCACTGCCACTATATGAAGCTAGGTCCTAGTTTCCATGCCATTTTTATTATTTTAGTTTTAAAGCTCCACTGTTTCCATTTCTCATAAAAGCTTTCCTGGCTCTCAAAAGCTTCGCAATGCTGTCTCATATACCTCCACCAATTGATCCATATATCTTTAGAAAAAGAAAACCCAAAAAAGAGGTGATTCAAGGTCTCTTATGCCTTTCCATACAAACATATTTGGAAGACCCAAATAAACCTTTTTTTCTCAAATTATCAAATGTTAAGCACTTTCTATGGTTAATCAGCCATGAGAAAATGTTAATTTTTGACCATCGTTCCTTTTGTCAAATAAATATCCATGGAAGTGGTGCTAGGGTAATCTCATATCCACAAACTACCTTGTATCCCTCCTTTGCCTTATAAATTTTCAACTTCCTCCCTATCCAAGTATATCCCTCTTAGAACCATTCTAAATTGGGTGTCTTTGGAGATGTCTCCACAATTTTTCTGTTAGTTCCTTTATTCTCCTGACTAGCTATTCTCGAGGATGTTTCCATTGTAGTAATTCTAGCACATGTTGATTCCATGATTTCATATAATAAGAAGCTTTCCACCACCCTATTTTTTGGAGCTCTGCTTTCCAAATATCCATATCTGGAAATGTATGAATAATTGGTTGAGATTGATTCCATGAATCCTACCAAAATAGATCATCCTTTCCACACCCTAATTACCAATAAAGGTATGGCTTTATTAACTCTTGGCCTACTTACATTGTTCTCCATACTGTAGATCCCTCTCCTTCCACTTTGTGTCTTGGAGTATTTTTCTCAACCACTCCTGGGTAATATTTGGCTTGTAAGAGTCTACTCCATAAATATCTAGTAGCTATAATCCATATCCAATATAGCTTCCCAGCTAGTACCTTGTTGTTGTGGGATGCTGATCTTATCCCCAATACTCCTTGATTTTTTGGTTGACATATCTTCTCCCAATCCACTAGTGCTATTTTTTTATTCTTCCCTTGCACCTGACCACAAAAAATTTCTTGTGTGTTTGTCAATATCTTTTAGAATTCTCTTTAAAGCCTGAAGTATGGAAAATTTATAAATAGGAAGAGCTTGTAGCACAACTTTAATCATTGTAAGCCTTCCTCACAATCTTAGCCATTTGTGAGTCCAGTTGCTCAGCTTAGCTTGAAGTCTATCCATCAACCATTTCCACTCCTTGATTTTTGTTTTATTTCCAAATAAAGGTACTTCTAAATACTGTATGGGTAAAGGTGTTTCCATGAATTTCAACAATTGTATAATTTTATCTCTCACCCTCTTCGTTGTATTGAAAAAACAATTTGAGATTTTTTCATTAAAAGTTTTCCCAGTAGCTTAAGTATATCCATATAAAAATTCTTTTATGTTTCCTGCTACTATGAGATTGGCTTGACTAATAAGAGCAATATCATCCAAAAACTGGAGGTGATTTATCTCAATTTGAGAACTTATTTTCAGCCCCCTTAGCCTCCCCTATTGTATCCCTTTTTTTAATAGTATCCCGAGACCCTCTGCATAAAGGATAAAAATGTTAGGGAAGAGAACGCCCCCCTGCCTCAACCCCCTTCCTGTTGTGAACATGGGAGAGGAATTAGCATTTACCAAAATTAAGAATTATGTAGTATGTGTACAGGATTTTACCCAAACTCTCCACCCTTCTCCAAATATTATTTTTTCTAAAATCCTTTGCATAAAGGACCAATCTAGTCGATAATAGAATTTAGAAATATCTAATTTAATAAATATACCTGGGTCATTTTGTTTTGACATTGTGTGTATCACTACCTAGGCCACTACTATTCCATCTAGAATTTGTCTGCCTTCAACAAAACCACCTTGCTCACTTGAAATCAAATTTGGTAAAAAATATTTTAACCTTTCTGCCATAATATTTGTTAATATCTTGTATACTATATTACATAGTGAAATAGGCCTATAATTATCAATTATCTCACTAGGTGGGACCTTAGGAATCAAAGTGATAAAAGTATGATTCAAGGCTTTTAACATTTGCCTACTGTGTCTGATTTCCTCTAGTGCCTCCACCACTACTTGACCCACAATTTCCTAGAAATCTTGATAAAATTCAATGGGGAATCCATATGGTCCTGGAGTCTTTCCTATTTGTATTTTTTTGTATGATCTGCGAGGTTTATTTAAAAGAAATTTCCTCATTAATAATTTATTGTGTTTAGGTTTGATTAATTATGGAATTACCTTGAGTATCTTCTCCTGCCATATTGCATTCAAATTTTAATTGGTGCTAAAAAGAGTATGGAAGTACTGATTTGATATGATTTTCATTTCACTTCCACTGGTTTTTACCCAAACCATCATATTTGTGAGACCTGTAATTGTATTTTGTTATATCCTGGTTGTTGTTGTCTTATGAAAGAAATGCTGTGTTTTGGTCCCTCTCCTTTAACCATGTGATTCTGGCTCTTTGCCTCCAATAGATGTCTTCTTGTTCCTCCAAAGCTTCCTCTCTCCTAATAATTTATGCCTCACATTGCAAAAATTCTTCTATAATAGTTCCTTATCTTATCTCCTGAGCAATCTTCTTTTAATCCTTGATTTTGTTCTTTTGGATTCTAGTTATTTTCTTCTATTTACTCAACTCCTTTAGTTGGGTCCTTACATATTTTAGTTGTTTATGGAGTTTGAATTGGGCTGTCCCAAATCTTGGTTTCCCTAATTTCCACCATTCTTTTATGAGATCCCCAACTCCTCATATTTCAGCCACCATAGCTCAGATTTAAAAGTTCTCGCAACTTTATGATTATCTTCTTCTATGGTTAGGCTTACTAGAAAATGATCTAAAGAAAGTCTATACATGACCCTCGCTTGATGCTTGGTATGTAAATATAATTACTCCCCATGAATAAATGATCCAAGAAATATTTGACCGTCTCTCCTTCCTTTCTTCTGTTTGTCCAGGTCATGGAGCTATCCACAGTTGGGATATCTATTAGATTCATTTGACATGTTATTGCTAAAAAAAATATGTCCTTTTACTCTAGTATGGCTCTACCTCCTTGTTGTTCCTCTATTCTAATATTTACATTGAAGTATCCTACCACAATCCATTGGTCATATGGGTAGTTATCTCTAAAATTTTGGATGGTTACCCATTGATCCCTCTGTAATATAACTGTCTGTGCTCCATAAAAATGAACTATAGTCCAAATTTTCCCAGTTTCCCTATTTTGCAATAGGACCATCAATACCCCTCTCGTAGAGGCTCCCCCTATTTCTAGGAACAATTGGTGATTCTACACAGTGGCCAATCCAACTGATTTTCCCTGTGCCAATTGAGTAAGGATCTCTCCTTTTTACCATATCCTTCTATTCATTTTTTGTAAGTCTTCTCCTTGCATTTTGATTTCCTATAACAAAATTATATCTGGACTCATATCTATGATAATATTTTTTACTACCTTTTATCTAGGGTGACTACCTAAACCCCTCACATTCCAAGTGATTAATATCATTGAGAATTAGGAGAGAAAAAATCAGCCATCGATTTTACCTTTTCGTTCTAGCTCAAATCTCTTCCCTATTCCTCCATATTTTCCTTGTTTAACTTCCTCCCTGTAGATTGGTTTGTTTTTTTTCTTCTCCACTTGATGAATCCCTAGAGTAGGGTTTTTTTTATTCTTATTTCCTTATTTTATCTCTATTTTATGTGTTAAAATTATCCTCTGCTCTATTTTCCCTCCTATGGTCTCCCTCGTGGGTTGAATCTCCTCTTCCATGAGAGAGGTTGTGTCTGGTTTTGCTCCTTGCTTGTTTATTAACACTAGATTGGAATATTTTTCCTAATAAACTGGTGTGACTTGTTGAGTATCCTCCTCTAACCCTTCCATTTGAAAATCCCCTTCTATTTCCAAGTTTCCCAATTGTTTGAATATCTCATATATGTTGTTTTTTCTTAACGCTCTTTCTTCTTGTCTTTGGTTACTGTGCTAATTTATTTTGTTTGGCCTTATCATTAATTTTTGAAAGCCCTCAGAGTTTTTTGGACCTTTCCCTTCCTTATGATTTCATTTTTACTGAAGAGATTGACCCGTCATGTTAATATTTGCTTTTATCCCCTCTTGTTCAGATTGATGATCCTTAACTGTTGGGCACATTCTAGCCAGATGTTCATGAGCGTGGCACACCCGACATATGAATGGAATAGCCTCATAATACAATTATTAGCACTAGCTAAAATACCCTATTTTTAGGTCTATCTCTATTGGAAGAGGTTTGTTGAGATCTATTTCTACACAAACCCTAGCAAACATTATTGATCCTCCCAAAACTATTTATCTTGATCTACCTTGATAATGCCCTAGTAAGTTACCTATTGCCTCGATTACCTCCTATTTCCAAAATTCAAGGGAAAGGGCAAATAATATTACCCATATTGGTACTATAGTCGGTTCCACCCTCGAGTCAAATCCCATCTTCCATGGCTGCAAGAATAGTCCCATTGGCCCGTGATGATACGACCCTCTCTCAAATACTTTTTGTTGATCTACCACTGATGTGAACTCTACAAAAAAATACCCATTTGAGAGAGTCAGAATTTTGTATTCTCATTCCAGATTCCATTTTTTCCTTATCCACATGTGGAGGAAGTGCACAGATGGTCTAAAACCCACAAATTTACCTATTAGGTTGTATTTTGACTTATAAATAATATCCTCATCTATCCAGTCCTCAACTATTTCCAATACTGGTATTTCTTTTGCTTGTGGTAGACATTCATTCACCATCCCAAGTAGAGAATCCTCCTTTTGTTGCTTCCCCATGATGTTTATTATTTTATTTGATTGTGTTTGACAGTCATTTAATCTATCTTGGGTTCCACATATCTTATCTCAGAATGACATTCCTTCATTTAGAGGATTTGGTACCGAAGTACCTTTCCCCCATTCTTGGCCATGATCCTTACTATTCACAAACCTTTGCCCTAGATTTTGAAACCTGATTTTGATTCCTCAGATCTCCTCTCAGGCCAAGAGGAGGTTGATGTTTATCTTGTAACCTTGGATAACTTAATTCTGTAATAGGGTTGGGGCCCCTTCAAAACCATTTTTTTTCACCACTACCAAAAAAACACTATACATAGGTTAGGGTACTTATAGGGATTAAAATTGTAGTAGAAAAAGGATGGAAATATATTTCAATTGAGGGGGACTCACAAATTATCATCAATGTTGTTAACACAAATGAATGTTGAGACTAAATAAAAAATAATTTTATTGTTGATGCTCATCATCTATTAATAGATGCGATCTCTTGGAAGGATAAGCATATTTATAGAGATGAAAATCGAGTAGAAGATAAATTAATGAACTTCATTGTTGATATTCATCCCGATGAAATTCAAATTTTAGAAGGCAACTAGCCAAGTGAGATTTTATCTCTTAATAAAAATTATGTCAAAAAGTTGTTTGTGGAAACATAACACTTCAAGGAAGTTAAAGAATATAAAAGAGATGAAAAAATTATGATATAAAGGTATGCTACAACAAATGTAATATTTTGGTATTTTAATGGGAGTGGCCCCCAATAGAAGCCACATATAACTTATTAAATTTTTTTATTAAAATAGTTTATAAAATCAAAAAATAGTTTATAAGATCAAGAGTTTTAATATAAGATAAGGGTATGGTATACAACCCTATTTTCTTTTGGATTTAAATATTAGACTTTTATTTGAAATTTTAAAGTCTTAATAACATTCAAGAAAAAAATTGTTCGACAAATGGTTATAGTTTTTATTTAAAATAAATGTTCAACAAAGTTAATTAGCTCAAAATCCTCTTTTCATCTTTTGGAGTGTGTTTATTATTTGCAAACCAACAATATTCTCCACAAGATCAATATAAAATGTTCATACAATTTAATAACAAACCTAGAAAATATTTTATTGATAATTGCAAATATATAAACTCAAGCAATGCAAATACAATATATTGCAAAGGTTATTAGATCACTTATTACAATTTTTTCTTCAATATATACATATATGGATATGAGGCTCTTCATATTCATAACCCTTGACCTTTCTACTTATACAAATTTTCATCTCCTTACACATGCAAAGATCTAACATTTCATATTTCTCATGGGAGAAATATCACATAATAATAAATTTCTTATTTATTGTCCCTATTGGGACATCGTAGTGGTATGTATTTGGGTTTTCATCTAGAAGATCCAAGTTTAAACTAACACAAGATCAAGACTCTTTCAAAACTTGTGCTTTACCCTAAAAAAATTGTATTGGGAGGGATACCATAGTGGTAAGTCCTTGGGTTTTCATTTTGGAGACCCAAGTTCAAACTCTGATACAAGGGGACTAGGATCCCTAATAAAAACCCATTCTTTACCCTAACATAAAATAAGTTCAAACCTTGATACAAGAGGACTAGGACCCTTTTAAAAGAAACATGTTCTTTACCCTAAAATTTTTAGTCTTGTGAGGGATATTGTAGTGGTATATCTTTAGGTTTTCATCTAGGAGACCCAAGTTCAAACCTTGATATAAGAAGACCATGACCCTTTCAAAAACTTGTGCTTTACCCTAAAATTTTTTCCACATAGGATAACACATTGGTAAAGGCTTTGGGTTCTCTTTAGGGAGATCCAAGTTCAAACCATAACATACCTAGAAGGAAATAGGTTGGTTGGTAGCACTCGAGTGTTTACTAGTTAGCTGCCTTGGAGGATCAGGGGTCTTGTTGACTTTGTATTTTCTAGCGGGCTAAGGTTTATAGTAGTAGCGTCCAAGTTCAATCTGATTTGTTACCTCGTATTGGGAAAATATGTTATTGATTCCCCTATATAACAACAAAAAAAAATCTTATTAACTCCACATATCCACATAAGAATAAAGACTCTAATAATTGCACATACTAAATGATAAACTCTTACATAACTTTACTACATAAATATACACTTATATGACACCTACTATATACTCAAATATTAATCACACTCTAAACTAAACTATTTACATGGTACTTGTAATATTATTGCAAGGTAATAAATAATATAATACTTTGAACACCCCTTATTACTTTATTTGGTATGAAGGTCCTTTGCCTTCATGTGCTTTCAATCCTTTATTTTGGTTGATCTTTTTGTTCTGATTCTAGCACTCCTTCAGGTTCAGCTACTAAATGTATCCTTCTAGGTTGTTACCCATACCTATCATGCTTGTGAGTAAGTCATCACAATAACATAATCGATCATTGATATCGATGTTTTTCATCTTTTTATTTTTGATGTTGACATCATCAATACTGTACAAATCATTATTGGTATCATAACTACCATCTTGAATATTAGTCCCCTGATGAATATTATAGGTGTCTTTCATGTTTTTCAACTTATTTATCATCCTTTCAAATTTATTTGTTAATTCCTTAACTTTCTATTTTTCCATGATAATTTTATTCAATTAAATACTTGTTTTTAATATTGTTCTTTTGGTAGAAGCTGATCCAATTGTTTTTGTGCAAGTGTTATCACATCTAAAGCAAATATACCACTTTTATAGGACCCAAGAGCTTCAAATTTGTTTAATATTTTGATAAGACATTTCTTACTACCATTGATGATTTTGAATTCTACTATTCTTCTCATATCTAACAATTGTGTCATTGAAATTAGATTATTTGTTATCCTTGGAACATAAAGCACATTCTCCAATGTATATTTTGATTAAGGTAGACTAAGTGTAACATTGCTCATTCCTTGTACTTGATAGATTTTGTCATTAGCTATCTTAATTGATATACTTTGTTTGACTTGAATGAAGTCAAACCAATATAGGTTGCTAGTCATATGATTGTTGGCTCCTGAATCAATATACCAAGAATTATCTTCATACACAATTTCTAGTTTTGTTTGAATTTTTGGATTCATTATATCTCAGAACATGTTTGTCGTAATATTTTTTTCGCTTTTAAAAATATCTCTTAATGAAGTTTACCTCTTTAAACATATGTGATTTTGTAAAAGATCTTTCTGATGCAATCATTATTATTTTTCACTTTTGTTCTTTCAACAATAACCCTCTGAATAATTTTGTAATAATTTTGCTCACACAAATTTATTCTTCAATTTTAAATATATATTTTTTGTTTTTGTAGAATTCCTTATTAATCCAAAATTCAATATTTAATTTTTTTTCTTCCTTCAATACTTCTATTTTATTGAAATATTTTTTTTTTCTTCTTTTCTTCAAACAATTTTTCTTTCCCTTAATAAATTAATTTTCTCCTCAATATATTTTCTTCAAATAATTCTTTTCTCTTTTCTAATTTCCTTTCTTCAATTTTAATAAAATATTTTACCTTGAATATAATTAATTTCCTTCATTGTTGAAATCCTTATTACTCCAACATTAATATTTCTTCTTCAAATAATTTTCTTCACTTAAATAATAACTTTCCTTCAATCTTCAAATCAATTCAAATTTCTTATTCTTTCTTCAATAATATTTCAAATTTAAATTAATCAGATATTATATTTTCTTCAAATCAACTTTTCTTCTTAAATATTTCACTTTTATTTGATCTTCTTCTTTAATTCAATTTTTTTTTTAAATCAAATGCATTCATCAAATTATTCAATCCTTAACTCTCCAAATTAATTCAATTTTATTTCAATTCAAATTTTAATTTTAAAAATTATATTTCTTTCTTATATCTCCCCATTTAAAAAAATCAGCTTGCACTAAGCTTACTTTCCCCTTTTAAAATACAAATTCAAATATCTTTAATTTGACTTGGGCATCCAATATAAAACATAAACCCTTTTTAAAAAACTTTAAGGAATTTGATTCCTTACCTTGATGTATACAATTTTCACTTCGCTTGTTTGTATTTAGGGCATTTGATAATTGTATTACTTTTTAGGTATGTAGAAAATGTTAGACCTCAGGAACTCAATGGACCAAATTCACTTACTATGGTAGATATCAGATTTTTATTCCTCTCAGGATTATTTGGCTCAATTTCATGCTCACTAGCAGTTCATCTTCTTTCTTTTTATATGACTATTTTATTTGTACTTAGGCAACTCTCATTTGCTTCAGTTGGATCTCGATTTGTGTTCATACCCAGGAAACTTCTTATAGATGGCTCTTGACTTGTCTTCGTACTTAGGCAACTTCTCATAGGCTGGACATCTTTTAATTTGTCTTCACACTCAGGCAGCTCTCATTTCCACTTCTTCACTCTATAGACGACTCTTGTTTCCACTCTTCATTCTTTAGGCGACTCTCACTTCCACTTCTTCACTCTACAAATGACTCTTGTTTTCATTCTTCATTCTTTAGGTAGCTCTCATTCTTTAGGTTTCTATTCTCACAAGCAACACCCATTGATCTATATTGTGCTTTCTGGTGATATTCAATTTTTGGTTCTTTGCTTTCTAATACAATAATATTTTATGACATTGTTCGTCAATTAGCTCTATTTGCCTCCAACAAAATTTAGCTTCTTCTTTAGCCATAGTTTGAATTTTCTTCAAAATTATCATAGGTAATCCATCATATTTAACATCTACACTTATCCTTCTTAGGCTACTTGTAGACACGAAAAATTGACCCGGTGAATACTTTTCCTTAGATTTCTTGTTTTCTCCTTAAAAACGTAGGGTAATATTTGAGCCAATTTTTACCCTAATAAATCTTCTCCATTTACTCTAAATATTGTATTGTTAGATTGGGCTTGAAAAGAGCTTTCCAACGGTATATTATATGACCTATTTTGACTTCATTTGACCCTTTTAAATGCATTAAAACCGCATGGGGTCCAACAGGTGTGACGTCGCATCCCACTTTTATGGGGCACATTTTTGTTGTTTCTAATTTAATTTAATTTATTTATTTTATTATTTTTTGCCCAGTTGGATTACTTGTTAAACTCACCCTAAGGTTTATTGTCGTCGGCTATGAGTTTATTTGACCTATTTCTTTGCCTATAAAAAAAAGATTAAAAAACAAATTTTAATAATGCGATCATGAACATGAACACTGCTATAAGCACAAACTCATGAACTCACGAACGGCATGCTCTTGCTTACGATATGATTGTTCTCTGTTGCTTTCTCACTGCTTCTTCTTCATTGTGTGTTTCACTACTAACCCTCAAAGTGCAACTTCTGGATTTGATCTATATTGCGTGATCTGTTTTCGGCTTGGTGGATCCGTTGGTGTGAGCTTGGTGAAAAGACGAAGTGCCTTTTGTGCAGGCTCTTATCTTCTTCTCATTGTTCCCTCAACATCTGTCAAGCACTGTATTGTTTTTCTTATATTTTTATTTCCATCTTTGCATCATCATTAAAAGCATTTAGTAATTAGGATCTCTTTGTTATTTCTATGGATTGCATCTGTATATTACTATAAAACATTGCTCATCATATTCTCTGCATGTTATTTTGCATCCCGGGCTTCGCCTGGGGGTAAGTTTTCTGATCTGTCAATTTCGTTACTTCCATTTACGTATTTTTAACATAGCAACATATTCTATTTCTATTTTTACTATTTTCATACATCTATTTTATGTTTAAACTCCAAAGGTCAATTTTTGATTTTATTTGTAAAGGTCATCTAATTGGACCTAGGGGGCTTGACTACTACGCCTCCAAGGACTCTCGTACAACGGCCTATGTAGACCCCCTAACTCTAATCAAACATTTTTCTAGTCCATTATTTGTCTTTACAAGAATAAGTTTATTTTGACTTCACTAGGGCAAGGAGAATTAAAGCTTGGATCAACCATCGGTTTGAGTTAAGTGATTTTGTTCTTATTACTAGTTTTTCTGATCTACATTCTTAGGCATCTGAATATTAAAAAGCATATAGTTTATATTTAGGTTAATTCCTGCATATTTATCTTTAATTAATTATGTTTTAATTAATTAGTTAATTTTATTTTAATTAATTAGTTAATTTTGTTTTAATTAATAATTTAATTATGTTTTAATTAATTATTTAATTATGCTTTAATTAATTAGTTAATTCTATTTTAATTAATTAGTTAATTTTGTTTTAATTAATCAATTAATTAGTTATTTATGTTTTAATTAATTAAGCAATTCTGTTTTAATTAGTTAATTCTGTTTTAATTAATTTGTTAATTCTGTTTTAAAAACTGCTTGAAACAAAACCCTAGGTTAGCCTCATTCAAAGAAAAGAATCATATTAGGTTAACTCTTGTATTTTGCATTTCTAGTATTCTATAGTTGTCTATATTTGCATTCCATTTTATTTTGTACTGTTAGTTAATTTCTGCTTTGTTTATATTTTTATTTAATTTCTTTTAATACTATTATTTGTTTTCTTGGTTTAAAATTAGCGAGGCCAAACCTAAGATGTTTGTTTAAAGTGAACACATTAATTTTTTTTTTTTGTATATCCCGAGGAGTCTCCTTCTCTTGTATCCTGAAAAGGACTTGGAGCGAGTCCTAAAACCGTTCTTGGTGAATCCCCATACTTGTTTAGCTAACCGAGTGTAGAGTACAACATACCCCCACAGTTCACCCCTGCAAAAATACTCCTTCCCAACGGATCTAGGTCTCCTCTTTGTTCAGGGAATCGTACGTGGTAGGGTAGTTTTCCCCCTCTACACTACTATCCCATTACTTATCAACAAATGAATTCATCTAATTTTCCTTCAACACATTCAATATGCATTCAATATGAACCACTAGCTAAAATTTCTAAACTTTAAATTTCTCATTCCAAAAATGAACCACTAGCTCTAGTTTTACTTCTAACAATTCAACAAATAAATCTAATAAGAATTTGGGCTACCAACCCTCCAAAAAATCCTATAAATATTCAATTTCTAATTTGATCAAAGTGTAGCTTTGATACCACTATTTGCTTTTTAACTAAATTTAATCACAAGTCTCAATATCCAAGATCGTAAAAAAACTCAATATTAAAGCATTCAATATCTCTGACCAATATCAATGAACATAACATTCATGAAATAACAATATCAATCAACAATATACTCATAACATTATTGATGAATCAAATATACAAGATCCCTAATAACCTTAGAATATGACTCTTCAATACTTTGATCATTGCTCCCCTCACATATTGGGAGATGCATGCTTTCATATTCTTGACATATGATAGACCTCTCATATCTCTTGAATTTACATATTCACTTGTATACTTGCCACCTACACACATGAATTTTGACTTTTTGTAAACTTGCACACTTTATTTCATGACACTTGGACTCTTCTCACACATTGACACATACTTTAGAGAAAATATAAATCACACACCCTAAACTAATAACTCACACCCTAGTCTAATATTTACAATAGTACAAATATACCATGGGGGTACTTTAGCATAGTACCAAATAATGTAATATTTCCAACACCCCCTATATTACATTATTTGGTTTGAAGACTTTAGTATTCAATCTTCATCTTTCCTCTTGTGTCCATCCATAACCTTTGCTTGTTATTTTTTAATGATAATATTGCATTGTGTTTGATCCATTGTCCTATTTCCTATGTTTTAGAGAAGTCAAACAAGTCATCATTGAACTCTTCTTGAGGTATGGTCTAAAATTCCTTATAAAAGTCCTATTGTATCTAGGGGTACTTTAACATAGTACAAAATAATGTAATATCTCCAACACCCCCATGTATTACATTATTTGGTTTGAAGACTTTAGTCTTCAATCTTCATCTTCATATTTCCTCTTGTGTCCATCAATGACCTTTGCCTATTGGCTCTGCTTGATAGTCTTGCACCATGCTTGATTCACTCTCCCATTTCTTGTCTTTTGGAGAAGTCATACATTTCATAATTAAAATTTTATTCAGGTAAAATATGGTCTAAAACTTCTTTTGAAAATTTCATTGTATCTAGAACAAATATTCCATTTTTGATGGAACCCATGCCTTTAATTTTATTTAATTTCTTAATGATACATTTTTTATTTTCATTTATAAATTTGAATTCCATTTTCCTACCTCTTTCATCCAATTGGGCTACTAAGATAAGATAATTTGATAATCCTAGAACATACAATACATCATCTAGTTTGAAATATCAAAATGGCATGCTAGGTATAATTTTTCTAGATCCTTGGATATGATAAATCTTATCATTTTCTATTCTTAGTGGAACATTTTGTATTGCTTGCAATGATTCAAATCAATGCAAATTTCCATTCTTATGATGACTAACACTTGAATATATATAACTTGTGCATTTTATATTTTTTCATGTTTTGATGAGATTCAAGTGATCTTATTTTATATCTTTGATAATTTTTTTAAATTTTTTTTCTCATATTATTTGGCCCTTTGAATTCATATGATTGTATTGATGCATTCATTCTTCTTTGTCTTCTATCCATTTTGTTTAAACTTTCTAAATTCTTCAAATTAATTCCTTCATAGTAGATATCCTTATTGTAGACACAAAAAATTGACCCACTTTAGTGGGTAATCTTCCATGAGCCCTCTGGGAGAACCCTTTGACTTGCTTAGGGAAAGGGTAAGGCTTCTTCCCCCCTGTTTTACCCTTTTTCTTCTCTATGCAAAATCGTGCTCTCTCTTTATTTGGTATCTTTATAGGGTTTGATCTAAGGAAACTCTAATTCTCTGGGTTTGGCATGTTTTACGTTGGCCCTCATTGGCTTTCCCACCTTTCTTGCCTTCAAATCCACTATATAAGGAGGGTTTGAATTCACTTTTCACACATTACACGGTTACACACAATATTATTATGTGACAACTTCTTGATGATTTATTGCTAAAGATTATTTCTCGCAAAGTTTTCTAATTTGGTTTGCATCCTTCTTCACTTGCAAGCAAGTTATATTTGAAGTGTGAAGTTTGATTTTTTTCTGTTGCATTGGATTATTAATTGCTTTCGCTCACTCTTGGTGGATTGGTGTTGAAGCCCTAAGGAGAGATTGACCATTCAAGAGGTCTCAACCCTTCTACTTTGATTTTGCATTCTCTTCTAGCAGAATTCACTCTTCTACATGTATATTTATATTTTTTGGGTGATGTAATTGAGTCACCACACTTGTCTTTTATTTTTTGTATAGTCTATGTGAAATCATGTTCGACTCTCTATGAGCATGATTCTGCCTGTGCATTATCGTGCTCACTTGTTATGGGACATGATCTCATATAAGCAAAATATAGGGGTAATCTATCATCCCAGAATTCACCATTGCATTCTAGGCTGCATTTAGAGCTTGATACTACATTCTGTTCTATGGTTTCATAATTATATTATGTTGTATTGTATTATATTTGTTTTCTTCCAAAGATCAATTTCCACTTTTATTCATCAAAGGTTAGCTAAAAGGACCTAGGAGGCTTAATTGTTGTGCCTCTAAGCATTGTTGTACAATGACCTAAGTAGGCCCCCTAACACTAATCATATTTTTCAAGTCTTTATCAAGTTGTCTTGTAGGAACACGAATTATTATTACCTTTGAACAAAGGATAAAGGTAAGGATAAATCACTAGATAAGCTAAGTGTTCCGATTAGTATTTAGGATGTTTGTTGTATGCTTTATATTTCTATTATAAACCCTAGATATGATTTTATTGAAATATATTTAATTATTCTCTAAATATTTGAAAGATAAACAACATATAGTGTGCACTTAGGGTTAATTTTTTTTGTACATCTCAACTTGATCCCTTGCTTAAAAGGTTGTCTATTTAGAACCCTAGGGTTAGAAAAGCATTCAAAGAAAGAATCATTCTAGAGTTCCTGCATTCTGTATTTTTGCATTGACCTTTATCTTTCATAGCATAGATCTAGAAAGGTCAAATCTAGGTGTTTATATTGAATCTAATACATCAAACATTCTCTAAAACTAGATGACTTGGAGCAAGTCCTTAAACCGTTCATGGTAAACCCTTCCCCCTAGCACCGAGTGTAGAGAACAACATACCCCTATGGTTTATCCCAAAGGCTCTCTCTTGCGGATCAAACTTTTGGGAATTGTACATGGTAGGTCAATTTCCCCCCTCTACATATTTGGTGAACCCGATGTGAACACATCCTTTTCTTTTAAAACTTTAATCAAGATCATTAATTTTGTGTGTTAAATGAAAAAAAATTAAAAACATAATTTTTGGTTCTTACATTTTGTGGGTCTTAGTTCCCTCCTTTTCCTTAGTCTTTATTTCATTTTCCAATGGCTTACAACCTTGGGAATGGAAGAAGGCTTTTAGGGTTTGATAAAAATTTTCAATAGAATGATCAAGTTGATAGAGAAAATCCTAACTTTGAGGAAGAAGATATTGATACTTGATCCTATTAAGGGACCTGATGGGAACCTTATTTTTAAATCCTTTGATATGTGTGGACCTTTTATAAATATCATAAGCATGCATTGGATGCAGCTTTAGAGGAAGAAGCCCTACTTGAGGAAGTTAGACCATATCATGATAACTTCTTGAGTGGATATTTAAATCATGGTAATCCTATTCACCATCCAACTTATGCCACTACTATAACCATCAATGTTTGAAGGAATCCACAAGTCCCTCCAACTAGTAGTGCCATTCAAAACATTCAATTTTATCCTTAATATGCTTATCTCAACACTATTGCCTCTATTCCACCAAATGTTAGTTATCCTCTTTAACAAGATACCACATACTTTAACAATAATCTATCCAACACTCCTCCTTTAGGGAATCTAGGGACAATGCATAACAGTAATCCAAAAGTGCAAAAATTAACAAATATGGTAAAGCAATTGGTTTCAAAAGTTGAGATGATTCAGCCTTCAAGTTTTACTTACAATTATAAGGAAATGTGTAATCAGCAATTGGATCCTATTTTTGCTACTAGGCCTTATCCTAAGCATTTTACTATGCTAGTTTTACCTATTTATAAGGGTACAAAAGATCCAAAAGAGCATTTAAGAAAATTTAGAATAACTTGCCATGATATCATTTATAATGACATATTGTTACTTAAAATATTTCCTAAGAGTCTTGGTGGCATGGCATTAGAGTGGTATTATCGGTTACCTAATTATTATCTAAGGAATTTTGAAGAAACAGTAGAATTATTTGTTACCCAATTTGGTGCTTATATTGAAAATGAAAAAACAATGAAATATGTCTACAATTTAAAACAAAGAAAAGAAGAGAACTTTTTAGAATTCTTAGCCCTTCAAAGAATTTTAGTTGGACGTTTAAGATATACTTTACCTCCAAGGGATATGCTTGAGATATTTATTGGTAATTTACAAGAATAGTTATCTTATGCATTAGATACTACTACTATTACATATTTTGATCAAGCAATTGATTTAGCAAGAAAAGTAGAATAGGCCCTTATTAGAAGAGGTCAACTCAAAGTCAAAGAAGAGAAACCTACTAAGTCTCAAAATAAGAATAAACACATAGGAGGTGATAGTGGAATGGATAGTAGGCCTATTAATAATGTTAGTAACAACCTACAAAAGATAATACTTTAGAAACCTACACAAAGGAATTTTACAAGGCTTCATATGTCTATGGAAGTAGTTTTGAAATAAATTTTTGAAGCCAATGCAATTGAGTTACATCCTATAAGGAAATCAGATGCTACAACTCATTGGTATAAGGTAGGTCAACATTATGCATATCATAGAGTAGAGAGACATTGGACAAATTCTTGTAAGAAGTTGAAACATGTGGTTCACGATTTGATTGATGCATAACCTCTTGATTTGGAAAATTTGCAAAAAAAGCCATATGTTAATCAGAATGTAATTAGACAAACAAATAATCAAGTATCTTATAGAAGTTTACCACACCATTATGATAATACATTTTTTTTTTGATAACAACCACTTCAGAAAAATAGTTAAAATCAACAGATTCAAAGATCTCAGCAGAAAATCAGTTTCTCAACAAATATCTCTTTTGGAACTATTACAGAACTCTCTTACTCATGGAGAAGCCTTAATAAATGTTCTAAGGTAACAATATTTCCCTCCAGATATCTCCCCTAGTGATATGGCCAATATTGTAAGATATTTTGGGATACATCATCTCACATTCTCGGATGTTGATATTTCTTTCTCAAATTTGCAAAAATATTCTTCTCTTTACATCACTGCATTTATTGGGGATGCTTTATCAAAAGAGTTATGATTGATAATGGTTCTTCCATTAATTTATGCACATATCATTTATTTCAAAAGTTTGGATTAAAAGAGAAATATATAACTAAATCCGATGATATCATTAAAACTTTCAACAACGAGTCCCAAGAAGCTTATGGTACCATATCACTTCCCCTCAAAGTTGGACCTAAATTTTAGATACATTATTTTATGTGGTATCTTGTCCTACATATTTTAATCTTCTTCTTGGATATCCTTGGATCCATGCAATGGAGGCTGTCCCTTCTACTTTTCATCAATGTGTGAAATTTAAATTTGAAAATCAACCTATTTCTATCTTGGGCGATCCTCATCCATTTGAATTTTGCTCACTATATGATCTAGCTCAGTTTTATTCATCATATTCCTTATCTAAAAAAACTAAGCAACCTAAAAAACTTGATAAAAATTACCAATCAATATATCATCATAGGATCAAGCCAGTTCTTCTTGTCAAGAATTTCTCTTTAGGATCCATGCTAGCCCAACATGATGATCAGAATAAATAACAAGCTATATACTATAATAGTAGAACCTTGGTTAGATATGAAATCAGGTACACTCCCTTAGAGAAGCTTTGGCTTACCGTAGTGTTTGCTTCCTAGAAGTTAAGACACTACATGCTCAACCATAAGATGTTAGTGGTTGCAAATTTTAATCCTTTGCACTATTTGATGTCTAAACCCCACCTTTTAGGTCAAGCTACTAAATGGGTGCTGGTCCGTAGTAAGTTTGATTGACTTTCATAGGTCAAAAGGCTATTAAGGGTCAGGTAATTGCTGATCAGTTAGCCTCCGCTCCCCTAGAAGTTACCCATCCCATAGTTGTTGAGTTTCTTGATGAGTGCTTCAATGCTGAAATTGAAGAGTCTAAGTCTTGGACTTTGTTATTTGATGTAGCCCAATGCATGAAGGATGCTGGTGCTGGAGTCATTCTAGTCACCCCACAAAAGCAACTCATCCCCTTGTTCTTCAATATTTGTTTCTCTTGCATGGATAACACTACAAAATATGAAGCTTTAATCCTTGGTCTTAGAGCAACCTTAGCTTTGCAGGTTAGATTTATTTTGGTCTTTGGTCACTCTCAACTTGTGGTTAATCAAATTAATTATATTTATCACACTTGAGATGATAAAATTAAACCTCACAAGGATATTGTCACTAAGTTGTTGTCCTCGTTTGAATGAGTAACCATAGAGTCTATCCCTAGGTCCTCAAATTGCTATGCAGATGCCATGGTTGGTGCTACATCCTTGTTCCCTCTAGAGTTAGAAAATGATCAAGTGTCAATTATCATTAGACAACTTCGGTAACTTGCATCGCTTGGTTCTTGTCTTATCTTGTTATATTGTTTGTGTTACATTCCAAACATAATCTACGTCGGCTATGTTTTACAAGCGTTTAAAATTTAGTATATATTGATTCACAATAGTTTAATTGAAATCATCATTCTTATTTTTCAAATTTCATCTGCGTTATTCGCATTAGCCTATACGGCGAGGGTGTGCCCACCTCAAGTGGCATTTAATTAATTTTCATTCTTTCGCTACAAATTCTATTTGATATTTTACATTCGCTCTTTCCATTTCAGTAATATTTATCTCTATACCTTGCATTGTGTAGAAGGATAGAAATATCCTTCCAAGTGGTATCAGTGGTCTTCGATCCAAGCAAGGCGTTTCGGCTGGAAACAGGCGTGGGGGAACTACACAACGACCATAATTTTAGTGAACTGAGGCATAGTAGTAGTGGGAATAAACGCTTTACCGTTTTGCTATGTAATACAATAAAAAACAGCGCACGTCTTCGGTCCAGCAAATCATTCCTCCAAAAACGCTTCTCCCAGGAAATCCAACATCGTTTTCTTTTTGGCGGGTGGGGCAACCTCAGAACGACCGCCTAATTACCGCATCAATTCATCTATCCTACAAATCTCAAAAAAAAAAAAATAGTCATAGTACATCGCGCATACAAGCCGAAGCCGCTGGCAATAAGAAACACGAATTAAAACGCGATTCGGTGATTTTAACTAAGGTACGAGAAATTATTTTATTTTTTAAACTTTCTGCCATGTGCAAACGAGAATTAAAACGTGATTCGATGATTTTAACTAAGGTACGGGAAATTATTTTATTTTTTAAACTTTCTACCGTGCGCTTTATCCCACATATGCTGTGTGGGAGGTTGGTGGGAGTTTATAATCAACTACGCTACTCTTGTTGAATCTGACTTCGGTCACACTCGATTTCTCATCCGCACATGTAACCTTCGTATCCTAGCTCTCTGTTGTCCTTAGCTGTCTTGTCGGTTCGTATCTTGTTCTCGCGTCCCGTGTCCGTGTCCGGTCCGTTCGCGTCCTAGTTGTCCGCTCGTGTCGTGGTCTTGTTCTCGCGTCCTGTGTCCATGTCAGGTCCATTTGTGTCCTAGTTGTCCGCTCGTGTCGTGGTCTTGTTCTCACGTCCTGTGTTCGTGTCCGGTCTGTTTGCGTCCTAGTTGTCCACTCGCATCGTGGTCTTGTTCTCGCGTCCCGTGTTCGTGTCCGGTCTGTTTGCGTCCTAGTTGTCCGCTCGCGTCATGGTCTTGTCTCGCGTCCTATGTCCGGTCCGTTTGCGTCCTCGTTGTCAGCTCGCATCGTCTTGTCTTGTGTCGCTTTGTCGTTGTCTCTAGTCCGTGGTTGGTCCCGTGTCATAAAAAAAAAAAAAAAAAAAAGTTGTCAAGTAAATTGCAGTCAAGAAAAGTTGTCAAAAATTGTTGAGATTGTGGTCAAGGAAGCCATCCCAATTCAATTCCGCATCGCAGTGGGAGCGACAGTTGAAGCGGAAAACAAATTTTTTTGCCAAATTCAACCAAATTATTGCATAAATCAAAGCTCATGGATTCCTAAGCAGGCACTCGTGAACAGTGCATGAGTAGAAGTTGGACCAAGGGACCTGACGGTCGAATATCAAGTTCAGAGATTCCGAATACAAGTGCAAGAAGACCTAATCGAAGCCCAGGTACAAAAAATTCTCCTTATCCTTTTAAAATTTGTAGTTATAATCCACATCATCCATTGGTAGACCCTATGGCTACTAATCCCCCCCCCAACTCATGAAACCATCACACAAGGAGACTCAAGTAACTCAGCCGTTTCCAACGATGAATCTCTTCGACTCTTACTAGAGGGTATGAACCAAATTAGTCTCAACCTAAAAGCCCTAGTGCGAGCACAAAACCAACTTAATCCCAATACTAATTCCCAAGATCACTCCCATGCCCAACGGAATGAAGAAACTGTCAATCCAGATGATGATTGGGAACAACAAAGAGGCGATTCAGATAATTACAGGGATCGTTCTCATAGACAAAGGTATAACCAAAATCAAGAAAGGGATATGGGTTATCACCAACCAAGAGGCCCTAATAATTTTCCACGCATTGATATGCCCACTTTTGACGGTCATGATCCTCGTGGTTGGATAGCCAAAATGGAAGGCATTCTCGACTTATATCAAATTAAGGAAATTGATAAAGTCCCTTTCATCTGCATCAAAATTAGGCACCGAGGCCTACCAATGGTTCGTATGGGTTAAACGAGAGAAAGGTGCTACTATTAGCTGGAGAAAATTCACTACCTCTTTTTTAGAAAGATTCGATGAAGGAGCTACATCGTCATACACAGTAAGACTGTTATCTCTTAAAAAAGAAGGATCATTTAGCGAATTTGTTTTAGAATTCACCAGTTTACTACCATATACTTTAGACCTCAGTCCCGACACAATGGTAGGAGCTTTTTGCAATGGATTGAAAGAAAATATTCGAGTGGAGGTAGACATGCACAATCCAACCTTGCTGAACGATTGTATAAGAATAGCTAAGCTGGCCGAGAAGAGAAATTAGTTGTCTGCACGGCATGAAAACTATAGTCGTCCTCCATATCGCAACAATTCCTTTCATAGAAATGATCAACCCTCACGATACTTTTGCTATAAATGTCGCAATCATCATCCTAAGGAACAAGCTTGTGCCCAAAAACAAAACTTTCATATTGAGTGTGATCAATATGAAGGAGAAGAGGACGAAACTTACCAACAAGAAGAACCTATGCAAGAAGACCTACCAATTACTCTAGAAGAGAAGGAAGAGGATACAATGGCAATTTCTGTACATGCCCTCATGGGGTTAACCGCCCACCATACCATCAAGGTACCAGGATTTCTTCGCCAGAAAAAAGTGAATGTGCTAATTGATTTTGGCAGTACCCACAATTTTATCGACATCAAAACAGCAAAAGCTTTGAATTTATTCATTAACTCTTCCAACAAAGACAAATTTTAGGTTCTAGTGGCCAACGGGGTGAACGCACAATGTGTTGGTCGCACATCTCAAGTTTCCATAAAAATGGGAACTTATACCTGGTTTGGGTCCCTTTTCGTCATGAATTTGGGGAACTCTGATGTCATTTTGGGAGTTGAATGGTTGGAAACATTAGACATGGTTAGCTTCAACTTCAAAAAATTATTTGTGGAATGGAAGGAAAACGGACGAGTCATTCACTTACAAGGCATTACTACTCCTCCATCACAAATGGTGAGCTCTCATAGTATGGAGAAGATGTTAAAAAAGGGTGGATATGGGTTTATAGCTCAAATTAATTGTTTGGAAAAACAATCTCCAGCAACTTCGGATATTACTGCTCCAAAGTTACAAGACATCATAACACATTACGAAGAGGTTTTCCAAGAACCTAAAGGATTACCACCTAAACGATCTCATGACCATGCCATCCATTTGATTCGAAGGAGTGTCCCACCTAACAATCGTCCTTACCGCTATCCTCAACCACAAAAGACAGAAATCGAATAGATCGTTCAAGATTTGTTGGATCACGGAGTCATTCGTCACAGCACTAGTCCTTATTCCTCACCTGTCGTTCTGGCTAGATGAAAAGATAACTCTTGGCGTATGTGTCCTGACTTTCGTTCTCTCAATAAACTCACTATCAAGGACAAATTTCCTATACCTGTCATAGATGACCTACTAGATGAGTTGCATGGTGCAAATTTTTTACAAAATTAGACCTTCGCTCTAGATTTCACCAAATCCGTGTCAGAGAAGAAGATATTCCTAAAACTGCTTTTCGTACTCATGAAGGTCATTACGAATTTTTAGTCATGCCTTTTGGTCTCACTAATGCACCATCCACATTCCAAAGTCTCATGAACCAAGTGTTTCGCCCACTCCTCCGTAAGTTTGTGTTAGTCTTTTTTGATGATATTCTCATATACAACAAAACATGGATGGATCATTTACATCATGTGGATAAGGCCCTTCACATTTTACACAAAGAAAAGTTATTTGTCAAACGTTCCAAATGTTCATTTGGTGTTCAAGAAGTCAAGTATCTTGGTCATATAGTTTCACACGAGGGCGTCAAAGTGGATCCCAATAAGATTAAGGCAATTCAAGAGTGGCCTTTACCTAAAACCATCAAGAAACTTCATGGTTTTTTGGGTCTCACGGGCTACTATCGCAAGTTTGTACAAAATTATGGTAAGATTGCAGCACCTCTCACCGCACTCACAAAGAAGGATGCTTTTCGTTGGTCGATAGAGGCTTCTCAAGCCTTCCAAGCTCTTAAGAAGGCCATGTGTACAACTCCAGTATTAGCAACTCCCAATTTTCACAAACCATTTATTATCGAATGTGATGCATCAGGAACAGGAATTGGGGCTATACTAATGCAAGAAGGTCATCCATTGGCATTTGAAAGTAAAAAGCTTTTCGGGAAAAATTTGGGATGATCCACATACAAAAAAGAAATGTTGGCTATTCTTCACGTAGTAGAAAAATGGAGACACTACCTAATCAGTAGCCGCTTCATTATAAAAACAGATCATAGTAGCCTCAAACATTTTCTTGAGCAAAGGTTTTCTTATCCGGAACAAAATAAGTGGTTAACCAAACTGTTGGGCTATGATTTCGTTATCGAATACAAGAAAGGGAAGGAAAATATAGCCGTCGATGCGCTGTCCAGGAAATATGAAGATGAAGTAGTCATTAACGCTATTTCAAGTCCTTGCTCCCAATGGGTGAATCAATTACAAGATGAATGGTTGTCCAATAGTGAAACTGCTCAGATACTTCAAGAATTATCTATAGGGTCCTCTAAACACCCTTTGTTCTCTTATGAAGATAAAATCCTTCGGAAGAAGAACCGCATTTACATTCCACACAATTCAGAACTCAAATCAAAGATCCTCGACAAATCACACGCTTCTCCATCAGCAGGACATTCAAGATTTTTGAAGACATATTTAAGGGTCAAACAATCATTTTTTTGGAAAGGATTAAAAGCAGAAGTCAAACAATGGGTAGCGAGAATGTGAAGTTTGCCAGCGCAATAAAGGAGAAATAGTCAAATCACCAGGGTTTTTACAACCATTACCCATCCCTGAGCATCAGTGGGAACATATATCCATGGATTTTATTGAAGGTCTTCCAAAGTCGGAAGGCAGGACAGTAATCTTTGTCATCGTAGACCGGTTATCCAAATACGCTCACTTTCAGGCTTTACAACATCCATTTTCCGCAAGCAAGGTGGCAAAGGTATTTATGGATTCAATTTTCAAATTACATGGTATGCCAAAAAATATTGTAAGTGATAGAGATCCCATCTTCACTAGTAACTTTTGGCGAGAATTATTTCGACTTAGTGGTACCAAATTGAACATGTCTTCAGCCTACCATCCACGAGATGGATGGTCAAACGAAGTAGTTAACAAATGTTTGGGTACGTACTTAAGATGTTTCGCTCAAGATAAACAATACCAATGGAGCCATTGGTTAGCATTGGCAGAATGGTGGTACAACACTTCTTACCATTACTCAATTAAGATGTCTCCATTTGAAGCATTGTATGGCACCAAACCTCCAACAGTCACAGATTATGTACATGGATCATCCAAAGTAGCCAAAGTGGATGATTGGTTCCAACAAAGGTAGTCTACACTCACCATCCTCAAAGAGAATTTAGTCCAAGCACAGAATCGTATGAAACAACAACAAGACTTGCACCGATCAGAGAGAAATTTTAATATAGGTGATTGGGTGTTCCTAAAGTTTCAACCTTACAAACAATCCTCGTTAAGGATAAAGTCCAGCCAAAAGTTGGCTCCATGATTCTATGGTCCCTACAAAATTGTGCGCCGCATTGGAGAAGTAGCCTATCAATTAGAGCTACCTACATCATCATGAATACACCCGGTATTTCATGTTTCATGTCTCAAAAAAGTAATTGGTCAGAAAGTACAAAGTCAATCAGACTTACCAGTGCTCGATGAGGAAGGACGCATACATCTCCAACCTAAAGATATACTACAACATAGAATTCGAAGACTGAGATCACGTCAGATTCAAGAATTTCTCATTAAATGGCAAGATTTACCAGAGGAGGATGCCACATGGGAACCTAAAAGTATCTTCCAGACATTTCCAGCTTTGAGGACAAAGCTTTCCGAGGAGGGGAGTCATGTTACATTCCAAACATAGTCTACGTCGGCTATGTTTTCCAAGCGTTTAAAATTTAGTATATATTGATTCACAATAGTTTAATTGAAATCATCATTCTTATTTTTCAAATTTCATCTGCGTTATTCGCATTAGCCTATACGGCGAGGGTGTGCCCACCTCAAGTGGCATTTAATTAATTTTCATTCTTCCGTTGCAATTTCTATTTGGATATTTTACATTCACTCTTTTCGTTTCGGTAATATTTATCTCTATACCTTGCATTGTGCAGAAGGATAGAAATATCCTTCCAGTTTGACCATTGAAGCTTCCTCATCTGAGCCATGGTATAATGACATATTTAATTTCCTTAAATATGGTTCGATACCTAATGGTTTAGATCACAATTAGCATAATATTTTACATAAGAGAGCATGTCGATTCATCATAATCAACACCTTGTATTGATGTTATTTTTAAGGTATCCTCTTGAGATGTCTTAACTTCAATGAAACATGACTTACCTTGAGTGATTCTCATGAAGGTTCATGTGGAGGCCATTTCAGTGGTAATGCTATTACAAAAAATCTCCTTCGAATGGGGTACTATTGGCCTTCCATGGAGAAATATGCATGTGATTATGTTCGATGTTGTGACAAGTGTCAACACCACGATCATATCATCCATGCTCCTTCTTAGGACCTTTAGGTTATCTCTTCCCCTTGACCATTCTCTATGTAGAGGTTGGACATTATCAGGAAAGTTAACCTAGTGTCGTCTGATGGTCATAAGTTTATTATTACTGTAGATACCAAAATTTGGTCACTCACAAAACCATATTTGCCATCCCACCTCAAATATTGCATAATAAAGTTATATGCCTAAGTTTAGACTTAGGCATATAAATCTTGCACCATTATCCTATTTTCTAGATTTATTAAATCTAAAAAATTAGCCTAGGATACCCTACCTACCCACTAGACATGTGTCCTAGCCACCTCATCCAACATCCTTACCACATATCATCCACCCTTGTCCCCTTTTTCCCTTCACATGGGGTAAAATCCCACACATCACTCCACTTGCAGCCACATCAGCCCAATTGAGGCACACTAGGTGACTCACTATAACTACCTCCCCCATTTGGTAGCCCAGGATTGCCACTTGGCAATCCAAGCTTACCACCTCTCATTTCCTCCAAAATATTAAGGAGCCTATAAAGGCATATTCACCCCACAAAATTAATATAGCTGAAGATTGACACTGCTAAGCTGCTAAGATAGATCCAAATCTCTATGCGCATCTTGAGAGACATCCTTCATCAAATCCTGGAGATCAATTTTTCAAGGTGATCTATCATTTAAATCAAAATTGTTGGTCCATGGTTTTACAGTTGAAACTACAACCGAGTGGTTTCACCATTGCAGGTGTGCAGTTCACTGGCCCTTACTACTCACCCGTAGTTTACCAGATCTGAGCACAACATAGTAACCCGATCAGTAACTTTGTAATTTAGTAAGGCATTAGATTTTTTCTTGTTTTTGTCTCTTATATAACATGTTTTCCATATGCGGGGTTTCCTTTTGATAACATCATCCTATAATTTGAATCTGTAGGTGCTACTAACCCCCTTTGGAATTTTGTGTGCATAGGAGACAAGTATATTATAGGATCTACTAGAGATAGAGTGGCCCCATGTTGGATACCAAAGCCTACTCACCTTTTTAAAGTTGTAGAGGAAGATTGAAGAGCATTGTACCTTTGTTGAATATCTGGAAGACCCTACTCCTTTATCAGAAAATATTGTATCATACAGAGAGAGATATTGTAACATTGCTCCCAAAGCACTTGGGGCAATTCAAAATTTGTAAACATTGTATCAAAATAAATTAATAGAAAAGAAATTTTTATCAATTTTTCTGTCTCTATGTGCTTCTATTTTGTGTGTTCATATATTTTTGCTAAAAAAAATGGTGATCATGGTGGGACCCCCTAAGGGTTATATTTTGTTTTACCTTACCTTTATTTAGTTATTGATCTATGTTTTCTGCATCTATAGGTTTCGAGAGTTCAAACAGTGTGAGGGTTCAATTTTGGGTCGACAGATCCGAGACCTACCGTATTCAACCCTATCACTGTAAAACTGCACACTCATGATTATAGATCTGAGGAACCATGCATCCATTATGAAGTTGGAGAAAAATGCTCATATAGATGCATATCAGATAAAATGTATGCATGTGATTTCTACATTGTGGAACCACAGATCTATGGTTGATAGCTGAAGGGAGCAACAAAAGGATAAGAGGTCTGTACCCCTATCCTTTGTTTTTGTTTTTGATTTTCTAGTTTTAGTGTGCATCTAGGATAAGTTAGAGGTCTATCTTGTGTGACATTATTTGCATCTAGGTCCTAAGATAGATATTTTATTTGTGAATTCATCCACATATAAAAAAAGGATCTACATTTATCATCTTAGGGAACAGTCATCTTGCATTGTTGGGTTAAAATAACTTAGGTATTATTTTTAGGGTTTGAGCCAGTGTTACCCCTGTACTATTTGCAGAAAGGAACCATGCATCTGTGGTTGGGATTTCCAAAATGTTGGCACATGGTTTATGAATTGTGCATCCACAATTTACCAGAACCAACCGCTCATCTGTGATTGGCCCTATTAAATAGAACTTGGTCAAATACTGCCTAAATTTTGCATTCTACCCCTAATTTTATTCTGTCTACTATTTTTTTTTCTTATTTTCCTACATGTAGGCATTAAACAAAATTGCATATTAGCTGCATTACATAATAAATTGAACAAACCTCACACACACACTCACTTAAACATTGGAAAATGACTAGATTTAATCACTACCAGGTTGGAATTCATCACCAACCACCAAAATTATTACCCTATTTTTGGCCAAGGCCAGCTCCAAGATCCGACGTAGCTTGGAAAATTTGCATGTATTTCTTTTTGGAGAGTATAATGTTGACCAAGTGAGTACTAGGTGAGGACTAGTAGGACCTATGCTCCCTGATCGGGTATGGGCTTCATATCCATACTTTAGTGGGTTTATGCAATCATACTTCATCACCAGTTGTCAAGCTACAAGTATACATGTGAAATCCTAGAATCATATTAGGAAAAAATATTTTGCACACAAAATTTTATTTTTCAAAACTTCAAAACTAAAAAAAAAAATAAAAAATCTTCAAAACTCAAATAAAAAACATCAAAACCAAAACTTGTGAGAACTTAGGAAAAATTTCTTGTTTGTTTGCTTTGAGTGTTGTTTTACATTGTGCTATCTCACACATTCACACACTATCACTTGCATTTCATACATCATCACACCCTAGCATATGGTAATGACCCATGGTCAAGCCATAAAGTTAGCACTAATCCAGAGTTAGTTGTCTTCCCCCATGGCATCTCAGTTTAGTTAGGTCCCTAAAACTTCGATGGTAGGGCAAGGCAGTATGCCTCCTCCTATATCCCCAAGCCTAAATGTAGGGCCCTCTAGTAGTGCCCAAATTTTAGACATAGATGTTATACATAGGGCTACCCATACCGCTATTCTTGAGACTTCTAGGATTGAGCCACCCACACCAATGGATGCTCGTGTCACACTTATAAATATGAATGTTTTTAGGATGTACCTGAGTGCAGTTGGAATGGTTTTTCCATTGTTACCACCGCTTACCATCCCATCCTGCACCATATCTTCATTGCATCAAGAATCCACCTTCACACATTCACAGTAGTCTAGACAAGTCTTTACAAATTCACTTTTTGAGTTGACTACTACCATGGCTGGCCACCCATCATCCTCTAGCCAACCACCCTCATGTTTACTCAACATAACATCACTTGCACCAATATCCTTTATGAAGTAATAACTCAGGTTGCTTCATAGATCCCTACATCCATTTTACCTACCGCCCCTATAGACTCGATACATCATATAATCCCTCATTCAGTGGCAATGCCTTTTTCTATCTACCCTCTGCTCACATACACTACCATGGTTGTTTCATAACCAACCCATCCAACCACTTCATATGTGACTGTGTCCACATAATTTGTGATTGCTATGCAACAAGATTTCTTGTAGCTACAAAAAATGATTTTGGATAATGCTAATCATAGTTTTAATCCTTACCCTAATCAATATTTACATAGGATTGAGCATAACCCACCATCTACCTCTCACCAAACCCATACCTTTATCCAAGATCCATCTTGGGTATTACATCCCCCAACCACCACCATAACAACTAATCCACCATATCACAAGTATGCTAACTCATCAGGTCAGCATGCCATCATGCCTCCATCACCTAATCCATATCAGAACCTTCACCAGCCATCATATCAACATGCACACTAGTCTCACATTCCTCATCATCCATAGTCATCTTACAATACATAATATTACCAGCAACAATCAACAAACCAGGGTTTTAACCCTATGGAATATCCTAAGTTCTAGTTTCTATAAAACTAAAACCATATCTGAGAATCAAAGCTGCTCCTCCTGATTCAATACTCTCTATGGAGGTTGCTCCCCCTAACTCAATGCTCTCTTTGGAGGCTTCTCCTCATAACTCAATACTCTCTTTGGAGGCTGCTCCCCCTAACTCAATGCTCTCCCCCTTACTCAAATATCTCCCCCTTTGACATCAATTGCAAAAGGGACACCTATGGGGCTAAAATATATAACTCTTAAGCTTAGCCCCCCTCACCACCTTCTCTCTTGAGGTGATTAATTTTGGGGTGGTAGTACCTTTACTCCCATATTACATTGATTCTTTCCTTTATCAACTTCCTTCCATGTTTTTTTGATATCCTTCTCTTGATGAATTACTTGATCTTCTTGTCTTGAACCTTTTTGACCTTCTTGCATTGAACCTGTTTGGAATTGATTCCTACACCATATTGCAATATGTCCAAAGTTATTGCAATTAAAACACTTGATATTGTAGCCTTTAATTGGTTCCCATATCCTGAAATTATTCTTAAAATAATTTCCATATCCATTCCTTTCTTGAACACTGTATTGTGAAGCTCTGTTTTCATGACCATTATAACCATGACTTATGAATTGTGAAGCTCTAAAACCAAAACCATGTTGCTCATTTCCTTTGCACTGAAAAGCTTTATAACCGATACTATTACATGACAAGTAATGTCCCTAAAAGCCATACCTTCTTCCCTTGAAGTTTCTTCCAGCAAAATCAAACTTCTTTGATCCATGGATCCTTTCTTGACAATTATCCTTATGATCATATTCAACTTGTGCATTGCATTATTGAACCTTCTTTGTAGCATCTAAAACCTCTTTCTTAGTTTCTTCCTTGCATTTCTCTTCAATAATTTCTTTTCCTTTTGAACTTGATTCACCTATCTCAAAACAAGAACCAGATTGAATATTTGGAGCTATAGGAACTTTGGAACTTTCCTCACAAATATTAGGTGCTTCCTTGCTTTCATATTTTAGAACTTTATTTCTTTTTGAGTGTGATTCCCCAAACCTGAAATATGAAAACTTTGGTGCTTTGGAATCTCCCTCTTCTTTTTCTTCATTTGTATTAAGTAGTAAATTGGCACATATCTCTATAGCCTCTGAAATGCAAGTATCCATTTTTGCTACTTATTTTTCTTTGAGAATTGGTTCTTCCTTATAGATTTCTGAAATGAAACCTCCTAATACAAATATAGGACCTTGTGTACTTATTTTCAATTTCCCTTCTTCATAACCAAGCCCTGTCTTTATAAATGGATCTCATTGTAAATCCAAAGAAATTATCCAGTGTTTTTGAATTTATTTGAAATCATGCTAGCTCATTTATGTAGGTCCCCAAACTTTTATGATCTTCTTCTCTTAACTAATCACATATTTATTTCCTCTCCTTTAGTTTCACAGAAATAGTGATGCCAAACTCTTTTGATTTCTAAAGCTCTTTTTCAAAATCTTGAATGTGTTGATTAAGCATCATATTGACTTTTTCATTTTCTTGAACCTTATTTTCAAGCCTCTTGATTTTATTTTTCAACCTCTTGATTTTATTTTATTATTTTGTGAAATTCTCTTCTTCATCATCACTGTTGCTGGAATTGTCACTAGAACTATTGCTTTCTTATTCAAATAAACTTTCCTTATTGTAATTATTGTAGTATTTGCAATCATCATCTATATGCATAAAATCTCTTTATATGAAGAATTTTAGTATTCTTAGACCTTTCTTGTACCCATCTGCTTGCTCAATGGCTATGGCAAGCTCTTCATGTCTTTATTCAATAGATTTATCCTCTTCTTTAACTTCAATACCTAGGAATAGATGCTCGTTTTTCTTCATTTATTCCAAAAAATATACATTCTTCTTCATATGACTAAACTTTATCACTGTAATTTGAATTATCACTTGCTTCTACAATGTAGTAATATTTATTTACCAAATTTACCTTGGAATATCTTTCATAAGTATTCCTCAACTTGGTCCACATAACATTAGCTAATGTACATACCATGAATTTTGCAAAATCTGTCTCACGTAGCCCACTCAAAATATAATTCATTGCTCTTGCATTGATCTCCACAAATTTCTTGGTTATCTTATCTTCCTCAAGATGACCTTCAATCTTATAGTCTTTTTCAACCATCTGCCATACCTCATATCCTTGTTATATCAAGTAGTTCTTCATCCTCATGCTCCAAAAAGCATAATTGTTACCATAAAATAATGGAGCCTTATTTGAAGATAATCCTTTATGTGAAATCACCTATGTTATTTGTAGAATATACCCTCAAGTTGTTAGCCTTTCCGAAGGAACCCACTATGAGACCAATTGAAGAACATAAGCTTATACTGAGAGGGGGGGGGTGAACAGTATAAGTCAAATTTTTTCTTTTTATTCCAATTCAATATTATGTTGTGTAAAGATAGTAGTATCAATAGCAGTAATCAAAGTAATGCACAAAAACCATACACAATAGAGACACAAAAATTTACATGGTTCACCCAATGTGGGCTACTCCACGAAGAAAATATTTTACTAAAAATTTCTCAATAAATCTCTTTGGGAATCACTCCAAATTACAATGTTTATGGATATTTTTCCAAAGGAGATGATAATCCCCCAATCTCAAGTTCATGGATCTCTTCCACAGGAGAACTCTTTCTCCTTCTACTCTGGCTATGTGATATTCTAGAAGACTCTGTCTCTCTACTGCACTAACTGGTGGACCTCTCTCCACTTGAAGACTCATCACTCAGATCTATCTTCAACTGTGCTGGTTTCTTTGGATCTCTATCCATTGAGACTCTATCCTCTATACTTTGTCACCTCCAAAGATCTATCAATAGGCTCACTAAGAACCTAATCAATAGGATCACACAAAACCTACTTAACAATCTCACACAAAACTTGTCAAATATATACTAGCAAGCTCACAAAGAACTTGCCCAAATATGCTCTAGCAAGCTCACCAAGAACTTGCCCAAATATGCTCTAGAAAGCTCACCAAAAACTTTCCCAAATCTGCTCTAGCAAGCTCACCAAGAACTTTCCCAAATATGCTCTAGAAATCTCACCAAAAACTTGCCCAAATCTGCTCCAACAAGCTCACTAAGAACTTGTCCAAACACTGTCCTCAAATCTATCCTAACATTGTCCTCAAATCTGTCCCAAATTCCTTCTCAAAGGCTCAATCAATAATGCTCAAGTAGTACTCAAAATGAACTCAAAAAGGAATGGCAATCTCAACTCAAATTAACTTCATAGAAGCATAAAGAGAATTGTTAGAGACTCAATATATTCTAATCTCACTCTCAACCCAAATCAATTTCAAATCAACTCATAGAAGCATAAAGAGAATTGTTAGAGACTCAATATGTTCTAAACTCACTCTCAACTCAAATTAATATCAAATCATAAACTCATAGAAGCATAAAGAGAATTGTTAGAGACTCAATATGTTCTAATCTCAATCTCAACTCAAATCAACTCAAATCAATCTCAATTCAACTCAAGTCAATCTCATAGAAGCATAAAGAGAATTGTTAGAGACTCAATATATTCTAATCTTACTCTCAACTCAAATCAGAATAATGGAATAGTTTGTTTTATAGGACTTGAACAATCTCTTCACACATCACTTTACTAGGCTCAATCAACTCAACTCAACCAAACCACAAGGGACAACTCTTTCTCACATAAACCTAGTCCAAGTATGTATCAACCAACTCAAATGTTTCCAACAATGCTCAACCACAAATCTCACATAACAATGATACTCATGTTCTTTTCTAACTCAAGTTCTTTCACAAAAAATGGGCTTCAATAACTATGCTTATCAAACAAGGTTTAGACACAACTCTCAATTCATAAAACCTTGAAGCATTCAACCAACCACTTTTGAAAAGGAAACCACAAACAATCCTTTTCCCTCCAATGATATTTCAAAAATCAACCACCATAAATAATCAATAGAAGAATGTGTCCATACCTTTTATGAATATGGAAAACCTCTTTGTAAATCTACCACAATCATAAAATTCTTTTGCCAATATTCACAAGGGTTAGTAGATCACAAAATAATCAACATTACTCCGCTTTTCAATAATCATCACCAAGGCCTTTAATTGCACAACTTCCTTATCTCTCCTAAAACCACTTATACCATAAAATAAAATAAATTAAAATATTGCATAAAATTTTCCCTCCCAAAACCACTTATTCCATAAAATAAAATAAATCACAATATTGCATACTTTGTCACCTCATGAAAGAATTAATCCTCTTGAAAAAGAACAAGGCAAACTTCACTTTTGGAACCCCTTTGAAAAATCAGAAATATATATTTACACATAGATTATTTCTCCTTCTAAATAAGTTAGTCAAATATCCCTCGAAATAAGCTTTTCGATGATATATAATATGCCCACTTTCCAAAAAAAAATGAAACCTTTACATATATATATATGCCAACCTTCATTAATTGCACATAGGTCGGCCCTCCATTAATTTAACCTTAAACTTTAAACTTTAATATCTTCATCACCGAAGGTCATTTTTCGATGAAACAAAATTCCACCTTGGATTTTAAGAAAATTTATTTCCACATAAGCCCACCATGGTTTTAAATAAAACCTTTTATTTTTCCTGCCTTGGTTTTCATAAAATCCCTGTAAATAGCCATGCTTTCCAAAATATCATAAATGCTTATTTATGAAATATTTTGGCCACAAAAACCAAATGTGATCCATGTGAAATCAATGATCCATGTGACATCAATGACAACAAAAAATACCTCAAATTAACTCAAATTTCCAACAAAGTGCCAACAGGATAAATGAGCTTAAGATTGATAAAGATGATGTGAAAAAGGAGGAAATAGTAGCAACAATAGTAAATTTCTTCCAGACTATTTTCTAAAGATTAGGATGAAGATGAGGTAAAAATGGACTCCCTTCTTGGAAATATTCCTTCACTGATTTCAAAAGAAATGAAAAACTTATTACTTACTCCCTTCTTGAAAAAAGAGGTCAAAGAAAGTGGAAACTAGGATTTGACCCACATATTGAGAATATAAATGTTGCACCATTATGGGTCAAACTTCCAGGGTTCTAGTCGAGTTCTATGATGAATATGTCATTGAAGGTATTGTTAAAGGCATAGGAAAATTAATAGCATTTGATCCAACTACTCGATCTAAAACTAGAATGGTTTTTGCTAGATTTTGTGTGAATGTAGATTTGACCCAGCCATTACCTTCCTCAATAAAACTTATTTCAGATGTGGGGGTGTGGAGTTAGAAAATTGAATATGAATTATCAATAGTAGTTTGTTTTAGATGTAAGACAAAAGGGCATATTATAGCTCATTGCCCAAAAAAAACAATCCAAGAAAAAATAAAAGGTGCAAATTTTGAAAAATAAGTAGAGATAAACAAATATTTTGACAGAGAAAATTGAATTGTTGAAGATAAAAAAACCTAGAAACTAATAAATTCTAGGTCTTGCATGGTCTGGAGGAAGATATCATAAGAAAACCATATCTAGAGGAGGTCAGAGAAGTTAAAAAAGAACTAAATAATGTAGATTTATAGTCTTAAGAGGAGAATCAACTAGATCTATTGAATAAATATTTAGACCCAAAATTAGAAGACGAGGAAGCAATTAAAGAAACTCTTATAGAGGAAGGAGAGGTTGAATAAACAAAGCTAAGAATATAAATTTAACCAAAGGAAGTATGGTTGTCTTAGAAAGAGGGAGAAGGCTTCAAAGAGGTGGTATATAAAAGGAAGTTAAAAAGAGGTAAAGCTTTGGAGAACCAAGAAGTTCAACAACAAAATACCAAGGGTTCTAAAGGGGAAAATAATTCTTCCACAGAAGAAATGAGTACACTAAGGTTAAGAAATACATGAAAAACTATAGATCTGGATAGTGTGACAAATATTGGAAGATCCAAACTAGAAGATATAAGGAACAAGAAAGCAACTAAGGATATAGCAAATGGAACTCAATAGGTGTTGGTACTAAGTGGGGTGAAAGCTCCCACCAAAGGTAATAAATGAAATTTATTTCTTGGAATATTCAGTGACTAAATACCCCGAACAAGCATAGGGTAGTTAGGGATCTTAAAAAAATACATGGGATAGATATCCTTTTACTTCAAGAAAAAAAAATTGAAGAAGCAAATATAGAAAAAATTAAAAATTTGGTATGGAATAAAGCAGAAGGTACCTATAGACCAGCTAGAGGTGTTTTTGGGGTTTTGTGGACTCTTTGGAATGCAAATAACCTAGAAGGGGAGTGTGTGCAACATAATGATAGTTTTATTTTGGTTCTCTTTCAATTTAAATTAATTATTTTTTTTTGATTAGCTCCAAATGTCTATGCCCCTAATTCTCAAGTGGATAGGAGGAGGCTTTGGGATGATTTAGAGAGATTTGGTGCTTCAGTTAGTCTTCCTTGGATGATAGCGAGAGACTTCAACACTACTCTCCTACTGAGTGAGAGGCAAGGAGGAGTAGTTGACTTCACATTATCACAAATAGTATGGAATATTTTGGTAAGTTTCTCTCTTCTTTGGGCTTAATTGATGTGGATTTGCAAGGGACCAAGTTCACTTGGTCAAACAGAAGAATATGAGGTCTTATCCTATCCAGGATTGATAGAGTAGTAGCTTCTATTGATTGGTATGGAAACTTTCAATTTTTTTCTTTAAGAGCCTTATCAAAAATTTCCTCTGACCATAGCCCGCTTCTTTTAGAGTTTTCTAAGAAAAAAAGGACAAAAGGATTTCCTTTTCGATTTCAGATGATGTGGTTGAAGCATCCTCAAATTGAGTATGGGATTAGATATTGGTGGAACACAAATGTGTATGGAACTAAAATATTTCAAGTTGTAAATAAACTAAAAATGATAAGGGTAAATCTCAATAAATGGAACCGAGATGTGTTTGGAAATATTTTTTGAAAAAACATGAGATTTTAGATAACCTGAAGGAAGTGGAATTGAAGCTTCAATAGGAGGGAAGAAATTTGGAGCTGGATAAAAGAGAAAGAGAGGCTCTTGCAGAGTTTCATAATATTTTGGCAAAAGTAAAAAATAATTGGAGGTAGAAATCCAGGGTAGCATGGCTAAAGGAAGGAGATCGTAACACAAAGTTCTTCCATCTCTCAACCATAAGGTATAGGAGTGCCAACAGGATAAAGGAGCTTAAGTTGGATAATGATGATGTAGTGAAAAAGGAGGAAATAGTAGCAACAGTAGTAAAATTCTTCCAGACTCTATTTTCTAAATATTAGGATGAAGATGAGTTAACAATGGACTCCCTTATTGGAAATATTCCTTAACTGATTTCAAAAGAAATTAACAACTTATTACTTACTCCCTTCTTGAAATAAGAGGTCAAAGAAAGTGGAAACTAGGATTTGACCCACATACTGAGAATATAAATGTTGCACCATTATGGGTAAGACTTCCAGGATTCTAGTCGAGTTCTAGAATGAAGATGTCATTGAAGGGATTGTTAAAGGCATAGGAAAATTAATAGCATTTGATCCAACTACTCGATCTAAAACCATAATGGTTTTTTCTAGATTTTGTGTGAATGTAGATTTGACCCAACCATTACCTTCCTCAATAAAACTTATTTCAGATGTAGGGGTGTGGATTTAGCAAATTGAATATGAATTATCAATAGTAGTTTTTTTTATATGTAAGACAGTAGGGCATATTATAGATCATTGCAAAAAAAAACAACCCAAGAAAAAATAAAAGGTGCAAATTTTGAAAAATAAGGAGAGAGCTGAGATAAACAAATGTTTTGATAGAGAAAATTGAATTTTTGAAGATAAAAAAACCTAGAAACTAATAAATTCTAGGTCTAGAGAAAGAGATCATGAGTAAACCATATCTAGAGGAGGTTATAGAAGTTAAAAAATAACTAAAGAATGTAGATTTATAGTCTTAAGAGGAGAATCAACCAGATATGTTGAATAAATATTTGGACCCAAAATTAGAAGACGAGGAATTAGTTAAAGAAACTCCTATAGAGGAAGGAGAGGTTGAATAAATAAAGCTAAGAACAGAACTTGAACCAAAGGAAGTATGGTTGTCTTCGAAAGAGGGAGAAGGCTTCAAAGAGGTGGTATATAAAAGGAAGTTAAAAAGAGGTAAAGCTTTGGAGAACCAAGAAGTTCAACAACAAAATACTAAGGGTTCCAAAGGGGAAAACAATTTTTCCATGGAAGAAAATAGTACGATGAGGTTTATAAGAAATACATAAAAAACTATAGATCTGGGTAGTGTGACAAAGCTTGGAAGATCCAAATTGGCAGATATAAGGAACAAGAAAGAAACTAAGGATATAGCAAATGGAACTCAATAGGTGTTGGAATTAAGTGGGGTGAAACCTCCAACCAAAGGTAAGAAATGAAAGTTATTTCTTGGAACATTCGGTGACTAAATACCCAAAAAAGCATAGGGTAGTTAGGGATCTTAGAAAAATGCATGGGATAGATATCCTTTTACTTCAAGAAACAAAAATTGAAGAAGAAAATTTAGACAAGATTAAAAACTTGGTATGGAATAAATCAGGACGTACCTATAGACCAACTAGAGGTGCTTTTGGGGGTTTGTGGACTCTTTGGAATGCAAATAACCTAGAAAAGGATTGTGTGTAACATAATGATAGATTTATTTTGGTCCTCCTTCGATGTAAATTAACAGTTGTTTTGGGTTAGCTACAAATTTCTATGCCCCTAATTCTCAAGTGGATGATAGTGAGAGAATTTGGGATGAATTAGAGAGATTTTGTGCTTCAGTTAGTCTTCCTTGGATGATAGCGAGAGACTTCAACACTACTCTCCGATTGAGTGAGAGGTAAGGATGAGTAGTTGACTTCACATTGTCACAAATAGTATGGAGGATTTTGGTAAATTTCTCTCTTATTTGGGCTTAATTGATGTGGATTTGCAAGGGACCAAGTTCACTTTGTCAAATTGAAGAATAGGAGGTCTCATCCAATCCAGGATTGATAGAGTAGTAGCTTCTACTGATTGGTAAGGAAACTTTCAATTTTTCTCTTTAAGAGCCTTATCAAAAATTGCCTCTGACCATAACCCGCTTCTTTTAGAGTTTTCTAAGAAAAAAAGGACAAAAGGATTTCCTTTTCAATTCGAGATGATGTGGTTGAAGCTTCCTCAAATTGAGGATAGGATTAGATATTGGTGGAACACAAATGTGTATGGAACCAAAATATTTCAAGTTGTAAATAAACTAAAAATCATAAGGGAAAATCTCAATAAATGGAACTGAGATGTGTTTGGAAATACTTTGTGACAAAAACATGAGATTTTAGATAACCTGAAGGAAGTAGAGTTCAAGCTTCAACAGGAAGGAATAAATTTAGAGCTAGATAAAAGATAAAGAGAGGTTCTTGTAGAGTTTCATAATGTTTTGGAAAAAGTGAAAATTCATTGGAAGTAGAAATACAGGGTAACATGGCTAAAGGAAGGATATCGTAACAGAAAGTTCTTCCATATCTCAACCATAAGGTATAGAAATGCCAACAAGATAAAGTAGCTTAAGCTCGATAATGATGATGTTGTGAAAAAGGAGAAAATTGTAGCAACAATAGTAAATTTCTTCCAGACTCTATTTTCTAAGATTTGGATGAAGATGAGGCAACAATGGACTCCATTCTTGGAAATATTCCTTCATTGATTTAAAAAGAAATGAACTTATTACTTACTCCCTTCTTGAAAGAAGAGGTCAAAGAGAGTGGAAACTATGATTTGACCCACATATTGAGAATATAAAGGTTGCACCATTATGGGTCAGACTTCCAGGGTTCTAGTCAAGTTCTAGCATGAAGATATCATTGAAGGGATTTTTAAAGGCATAGGAAAATTAATAACATTTGATCCAACTACTCGATCTAAAACCAAAATGGTTTTTGCTAGATTTTGTGTGAATGTAGATTTGAACTAGCCACTTATTTCAAATGTGGGGGTGTGGAGTTAGCCAATTGAATATAAATTATCAATAGTATTTTGTTTTATATGTAATACAATAGGGCATATTATAGCTCATTGCCCAAAAAAAACAACCCAAGAAAAAAGAAAAGGTGCAAATTTTGAAAAATAAGGAGAAAGCTGAGATAAACAAATGTTTTGACAGAGAAAATTGAATTGTTGAAGATAAAAAAACCTAGAAACTAATAAATTCTAGGTCTTGCATGGTATGGAGGAAGAGATCATGAGAAAACCATATCTAGAGGAGGTCAGAGAAGTTAACAAAGAACTAAAGAATGTATATTTACAATATTAAGAGGAGAGTCAACCGGATCTATTGAATAAAGATTTAGATCCAAAATTAGAATATGAGGAAGTAATTAAAGAAACTCCTATAGAGGAAGGAGAGGTTGAAGAAACAAAGCTAAGAATAGAACTTGAACCAGAAGAAGTATGGTTGTCTTCGAAAGAGGGAGAAGGCTTCAAAGAGGTGGTATATAAAAGGAAGTTAAAAAGAGGTAAGGCTTTGGAGAACCAAGAAGTTCAACAACAAAATACCAAGGGTTCCAAATGGGAAAACAATTCTTCCATAGAAGAAACCAGTATGATGAGCTTGATAAGAAATACATGAAAAAATATAGATATGGATAGTGTGACAAATATTGGAATATCCAAACTAGTAGATATAAGGAACAAGAAAGCAACTAAGGAAATAGCAAATGGAACTCAACAGGTGTTGGCACTATGTGGGGTGAAAGTTCCCACCAAAGGCAAGAAATGAAAGTTATTTCCTGGAACATTCGATGACTAAATACCCTAAAAAAGCATAGGGTAGTTAGGGATCTTAGAAAAATGCATGGGATAGATATCTTTTTACTTCAAGAAACAAAAATTGGAGAAGAAAATTTAGACAGGATTAAAAATTTGGTATGGAATAAAGCATAAGGTACCTATAGACCATTTAGAGGTGCTTTTAGGGGTTTGTGGACTCTTTGGAATGCAAATAACCTAGAAAGGGAGTGTGTGCAACATAATGATAGATTTATTTTGGTTCTCTTTTGATGTAAATTAATTATTTTTTGTTGGTTAGCTACAAATGTCTATGTCACTAATTCTCAAGTGGATAGGAGAAGACTTTGGGATGATTTTGAGAGATTTTGTGCTTCAGTTAGTCTTCCTTGGATGATAGTGAGAGACTTCAACACTACTATCCTATTGAGTGAGAGGCAAGGAGGAGTAGTTGACTTCACTTTATCACAAATAGTATGGAATATTTTGGTAAGTTTCTCTCTTCTTTGGGCTTAATTGATGTGGATTTGCAAGGGACCAAGTTCACTTGGTCAAATCGAAGAATAGGAAGTTTCATCCAATCCAGGATTGATAGAGTAGTAGCTTCTACTAATTGGTATGGAAACTTTCAATTTTGTTCTTTAAGAGCCTTATCAAAAATAGCCTCTAACCATAGCCCACTTATTTTAGAGTTTTCTAAGAAAAAAAGGACAAAAGGATTTCATTTTCGATTCGAGATGATGTGGTTGAAGCATTCTCAAATTGAGGATAGGATTAGATATTGGTGGAACACAAATTTGTATGGAACCAAAATGTTTATAGTTGTAAATAAACTAAAAATAATAAGGGCAAATATCAATAAATGGAACCAAGATGTGTTTGGAAATATTTTTCCAAAAAAACATGAGATTTTAGATAACCTGAAGGAAGTGGAATTGAAGCTTCAATAGGAGGGAAGAACTTTGGAGCTGGATAAAAGAGAAAGAGAGGCTTTTGCAGAGTTTCATAATATTTTGGAAAAAGTAAAAACTAATTGGAAGTAGAAATCCAGGGTAGCATGGCTAAAGGAAGGAGAAAGTAACACAAAGTTCTTCCACCTCTCAACCATAAGGTATAGAAGTGCCAACAGGATAAAGGAGCTTAAGCTGGATAATGATGATGTAGTGAAAAAGGAGGAAATAGTAGCAATAGTAGTAAAATTATTCGAGACTCTATTTTCTAAATATTAGGATGAAGATGAGGCAACAATGGACTCCCTTATTGGAAATATTCCTTCACTGATTTCAAAAGAAATTAACTTATTACTTACTCCCTTCTTGAAAGAAGAGGTCAAAGAAAGTGGAAACTAGGATTTGACCCACATATTGAGAATATAAATGTTGTACCATTATGGGTAATACTTCCAGGGTTCTAGTCGAGTTCTAGAATGAAGATGTCATTGAAGGGATTGTTAAAGGCATAGGAAAATTAATAGCATTTGATCCAACTACTCGATCTAAAACCAGAATGGTTTTTGCTAGATTTTGTGTGAATGTAGATTTGACCCAGCCATTACCTTCCTCAATAAAACTTATTTCATATACAGGGGTGTGGATTTAGCCAATTGAATATGAATTATCAATAGTAGTTTGTTTTATATGTAAGAGAGTAGGGCATATTATAGCTCATTGCAAAAAAAAACAACCCAAGAAAAAATTAAAGGTGCAAATTTTGAAAAATAGGGAGAAAGCCAAGATAAAAAAATGTTTTGACAGAGAAAATTGAATTGTTGAAGATAAAAAAACCTAGAAACTAATAAATTATAGGTCTTTCAAGGTCTGGAGGAAGAAATCATGAGAAAACCATATCTAGAGGAGGTTAGAGAATTTAAAAAAGAACTAAATAATGTAGATTTATAGTCTTAAGAGGAGAATCAACCAGATATGTTGAATAAAGATTTAGACCCAAAATTAGAAGACGAGGAATTAGTTAAAGAAAATCCTATAGAGGAAGGAGAGGCTGAATAAATAAAGCTAAGAACAGAACTTGAACCAGAGGAAGTATGGTTGTCTTCGAAAGAGGGAGAAGGCTTCAAAGAGGTGGTATATAAAAGGAAGTTAAAAAGAGGTAAATATTTGGAGAACCAAGAAGTTCAACAACAAAATACCAAGGGTTACAAAGGGGAAAACAATTCTTCCATAGAAGAAACCAGTACAATGAGGTTGATAAGAAATACATGAAAAACTATAGATCTGGGTAGTGTGACAAAGCTTGGAAGATCCAAATTGGCAGATATAAGGAACAAGAAAGCAACTAAGGATATAGCAAATGGAACTCAACAGGTTTTGGAACTAAGTGGGGTGAAAGCTCCAACCAAAGGTAAGAAATGAAAGTTATTTCTTGGAACATTCGATGACTAAATACCCAAACAAGCATAGGGTAGTTAGGGATCTTAGAAAAATGCATGGGATAGATATCCTTTTACTCCAAGAAACAAAAAATGGAGAACCAAATTTAGACAAGATTAAAAATTGGTATGGAATAAATCAGGAGGTACCTATAGACCAGCTAGAGGTGCTTTTGGGGGTTTGTGGACTCTTTGGAATGCATATAACCTAGAAGGGGATTGTGTGTAACATAATGATAGATTTATTTTAGTCCTTTTTCGATGTAAATTAATTGTTTTTTTTGGTTAGCTACAAATTTCTATGCCCCTAATTCTCAAGTGGATGATAGTGAGAGACTTTGGGATGATTTAGAGAGATTTGGTGCTTCAGTTAGTCTTCCTTGGATGATAGCGAGAGACTTCAACACTACTCTCTAATTGAGTGAGAGGTAAGGATGAGTAGTTGACTTCACATTGTCACAAATAATATGGAGGATTTTGGTAAGTTTCTCTCTTATTTGGGCTTAATTGATGTGGATTTGCAAGGGACCAAGTTCACTTGGTCAAATAAAAGAATAGGAGGTCTCATCCAATCCAGGATTGGTAGAGTAGTAGCTTCTATTGATTGGTATGGAAAATTTCAATTTTTCTCTTTAAGAGCCTTATCAAAAATTTCCTCTTACCGTAACCTGCTTCTTTTAGAGTTTTCGAAGAAAAAAAGGACAAAAGGATTTCCTTTTCGATTCGAGATAATGTGGTTGAAGCTTCCTAAAATTGAGGATAGGATTAGATATTGGTGGAACACAAATGTGTATGGAACCAAAATGTTTCAAGTTGTAAATAAACTAAAAATCAAAAGGGCAAATCTCAATAAATGGAACTGAGATGTGTTTGGAAATACTTTCTGGCAAAAACATAAGATTTTAGATAACCTGAAAGAAGTGGAGTTGAAGCTTCAATAGGAGGGAAGACATTTGGAGTTGGATAAAAGATAAAGAGAGGTTCTTGCAGAGTTTCATAATGTTTTGGCAAAAGTGAAAACTCATTGGAAGTAGAAATCTAGGGTAACATGGCTAAAGGAAGGAGATCGTAACACAAAGTTATTTCATATCTCAACCATAAGGTATAGAAGTTCCAACATGATAAAGGAGCTTAAGCTGGATAATGATGATGTAGTGAAAAAGGAGGAAATAGTAGCAACAATAGTAAATTTATTCCAGACTATATTTTCTAAGATTTGGATGAAGATGAGGAAAAAATGGACTCCATTCTTGGAAATATTCCTTCACTTATTTCAAAAGAAATCAAATTATTACTTACTCCCTTTTTGAAAGGAGAGGTCAAAGAAAGTGGAAACTAGGATTTGATCCACATACTGAGAATATAAATGTTGCACCATTATGGGTAACACTTTCAGGGTTCTAGTCAAGTTCTAGGATGAAGATATCGTTGAAGGGATTGTTAAAGGCATAGTAAAATTAATAGCATTTGATCCAACTACTCGATCTAAAACCAAAATGGTTTTTGCTAGAAATTTGTGTAAATGTAGATTTGACCCAGCCATTACCTTCCTCAATAAAACTTATTTTAGATGCGGGGGTGTGGAGTTAGCCAATTGAATATGAATTATCAATAGTTGTTTGTTTTATATGTAAGATAGTAGGGCATATTATAGCTCATTGCCCAAAAAAAACAACCCAAGAAAAAAGAAAAGGTGCAAATTTTGAAAAATAAGGAGAAAGTTGAGATAAACAAATATTTTGATAGAGAAAATTGAATTGTTGAAGATAAAAAAACCTAGAAACTAATAAATTCTAGGTCTTTCAAAGTCTGGAGGAAGAGATCATGAGCAAACCATATCTAGAGGAGGTCAGAGAAGTTAACAAAGAACTAAAGAATGTATATTTACAATATTAAGAGGAGAATCAACTAGATCTATTGAATAAATATTTAGATACAAAATTAGAAGACGAGGAAGCAATTAAAGAAACTCATATAGAGGAAGGAGAGGTTGAAGAAAAAAAGCTAAGAATGCAACTTGAACCAGAGGAAGTATGGTTGTCTTCGAAAGAGGGAGAAGGCTTCAAAGAGGTGGTATATAAAAGGAAGTTAAAAAGAGGTAAAGCTTTGGAGAACCAAGAAGTTCAACAACAAAATACCAAGGGTTCCAAAGGGGAAAACAATTCTTCCATAGAAGAAACCAGTATGATGAGCTTGATAAGAAATACATGAAAAACTATAGATCTGGATAGCATGACAAATATTGGAAGATCCAAACTAGCATATATAAGGAACAAGAAAGCAACTAAGGATATATCAAATGGAACTCAACAGGTGTTTGCACTAAGCGAGGTGAAAGATCCCACCAAAGGCAAGAAATAAAAGTTATTTCTTGGAACATTCGATGACTAAATACCCTAAACAAGCATAGGGTAGTTAGGGATCTTAGAAAAATGCATGGGATAGATATCTTTTTACTTCAAGAAAAAAAAATTGGAGAAGCAGAAGGTACCTATAGACCAACTAGAGGTGATTTTGGGGGTTTGTGGACTCTTTGGAATGCAAATAACCTAGAAGGAGAGTGTGTGCAACATAATGATAGATTTATTTCAGTTCTCTTTCGATGTAAATTAATTTTTTTTGTTGGTTAGCTACAAATGTCTATGCCCCTAATTATCAAGTGGATAGGAGAAGGCTTTGGGATGATTTTGAGAGATTTGGTGCTTTAGTTAGTCTTCCTTGGATGATAGCGAGAGACTTCAACACTAATATCCTACTGAGTGAGAGGCAAGGAGGAGTAGTTGACTTCACATTATCACAATAGTATGGAAGATTTTGGTAAGTTTCTCTCTTCTTTGGGCTTAATTGATGTGGATTTGCAATGGACCAAGTTCACTTGGTCAAATCAAAGAATAGGAAGTCTCATCCAATCCAGGATTGATAGAGTAGTAGCTTCTACTAATTGGTATGGAAACTTTCAATTTTTTTCTTTAAGAGCCTTATCAAAAATTGCCTCTAACCATAGCCCGCTTCTTTTAGATTTTTCTAAGAAAAAAAGGACAAAAGGATTTCCTTTTTGATTCAAGATGATGTGCTTGAAGCATCCTCAAATTGAGGATAGAATTAGATATTGGTGGAACACAAATTTGTATGGAACCAAAATATTTCAAGCTGTAAATAACCTGAAGGAAGTTGAGTTGAAGCTTCAACAAGAGGGAAGAAATTTGGAGCTAGATAAAAGAGAATGAGAGATTCTTGTAAAGTTTCATAATGTTTTGAAAAAAGTGAAAACTCATTGGAAGTAGAAATCCAGGGTAGCATGGCTAAAGGAAGGAGATCATAACACAAAGTTCTTCCATCTCTCAACCATAAGGTATAGAAGTGCCAACAAGATAAAGAAGCTTAAGTTGGATAATGATGATGTAGTGAAAAAGGAGGAAATAGTAGCAACAATAGTAAATTTATTCCAGACTACATTTTCTAAATATTAGGATGAAGATGAGGCAACAATGGACTATCTTATTGGAAACATTCCTTCACTGATTTCAAAAGAAATGAACAACTTATTACTTACTCCCTTCTTGAAAGAAGAGGTCAAAGAAAGTGGAAACTAGGATTTGACCCACATACTGAGAATATAAATTTTGCACCATTATGGATAAGACTTCCAGGGTTCTAGTCGAGTTCGAGGATGAAGATATCATTGAAGGGATTGTTAAAGGCATAGGAAAATTAATAGCATTTGATCCAACTACTCGATCTAAAACTAGAATGATTTTTTCTAGATTTTGTGTGAATGTAGATTTGACCTAGCCATTACCTTCCTCAATAAAACTTATTTCAGATGTGGGGGTGTGGAGTTAGCAAATTGAATATGAATTATCAATAGTAGTTTGTTTTAGATGTAAGACAAAAGGGCATGTTGTGGTTGCTCCACAAAACACTCCAAAATTGGGGACCCCCTTTTTGCATGTTTTTCAAGAAGATTGCAGTGACCCAGATTTAAAGGAGCAAAGAAGAAAGCAGAAATGAAAGTTGTCGCGATATCGCGACATGTTGCTCCATCGCGGCCGGAAATGAAAAGTTTTCATGATATTGCGACATGTTGCTCCGTCGCGGCCGAGAAATGAAAGTTGTCGCTATATCGCGACATGTTGCTCCGTCGCGGCCAGAAATGAAAATTTGTCGCTATATCGCGACATGTTGCTCTGTCGTGGCCAAAAATGAAAGTTGTCATGATATCCCGACATGTTGCTCCGTCGCGGCCAAAAATGAAAAGTTGTCACGATATCACGACATGTTGCTCTGTCACAGCTAAAAAAGAAAAGTGTCGCAATATCGTGACATGTCACGTTTTCGCGGCTCAGACAAGTGAAGTAAAGTGGAAAGGAAAAGTGTCACGATTTCGTGACATGTCACGTTTTCATGGCCAAGAGCAACAAAATGCAGCAGGATGAGAAAATGTCGTGATTTCATGACGTGCTATGAAATCGCGGTCAAAGCGGTCAAACAGAACAAGATGCCAAAAATGTTGCGATATCGTGACATGTCTCATTTTCATGATGTAGGACAAAGAACTAAGTTGAAGACTCAAAGTTGTCGCGATATCACGACATGTTGTGTTTTCGCGATGTTTGATGGGTAAAACAGCCAAGTACAAAAATGTCGTGATATCACGACATGTCATGAAATCACGGTTCATAGAGGAGAGAGAAAGACAAAGTGAAAAACATCATGATATCATGACATGCCATGAAATCATGATTCATAGAGGAGAGAGAAGATAAGGCGCCAAAATTGTCGTGATATCGTGACATGTCATGAAATTGCGGTCAAAGCAGTCAAAACAGGGCAAGGAGAAAAAACGTCACGATATCGCGACATGTTAGGTTTTCGTGACAGGAAAGTGAGGAAGGAATAAAGGAAAGAAATTGTCATGAAATCACGACAGGTTGCATTTTCGTGATCTGTCAACGACAACGAAGATGAAGATAGAAAGTGTCGCGAAATCATGACCTGTCTCATTTTCACGGTTTGTGACGACATACAAGCTAAGCAAGGGAAATATGTTGCGATATTGCGACATGTCGGAGTTTCATGACCTATAGAAACCAAAGTGGATATAGAAGAAAAGTGTCATGATTTCGTTACAAAAATCAAGAAGATGATGCAGAATGAAAATGTGTCACGATTTCGCGACATGTCCTGTTTTCACGGCTAAGTGCAGCGAGACAGCTCGAAACAGAAAAATGTCACGATTTTGTGATAAGTTGCATCTGCATAGCCTGAAACCAAAAAAAATCATGATTTCGCGATAGGTTGCATTTGCACGGCCTGGAGACAAAAAATTGTCACGATATCACGACATGTCTCAATTTCGCGATGCATGAAGGTGAAAAAAGGCTGTTGATAGAAAAATGTCGCGATATCGTGACAGGTCTCATTTTCGTGGTGCATGAAGATGAACAAGGCTACTGACAGAAAAATATCACGATACCGTGACATGTCTCATTTTCATGGTACAAGAAGAATAACAAAGCTGTAGGTATAAAACGTTGCGATATCGCAACATGCTATTTTTTGTCACGATTCATGGAGTGCCATTATAGAATGTGCAGGAAAGTGTTGCATGTGTCACAAAGGCATAGGGGTTATGATAACGCTTCAGGATCGACGGTTACAATTCATAGAGAAGACCAAATGTTTCATGACCGAACAAAAAGCCAAAATAATGAAGAAGTTGAAGACGAAACGAATCGATCTAGGAAATGAAACAAAGCATCGCAAGGTGAAGTAGAGAGCCGTAGCAGAGAGTTTAAAAGAAGAAATTAAGATAGGCACAGGTGGTGAAACCGCTACGAGCAGAGTTGCAGAGCTGAAGGCGATAGGCCATTTTGGGCCTGCTTAGGAGTGTTTTCCTTCATTTGTTCTGGTTTTGATAAACTGGAAGCTTCTATTGTTGTAAACTGACATATTTTTAATACATAAATTACAGAGAGTTGCATCTCATTGGAAAGAAAGGAGTTCTTCTCTGAATGCAATATTGAATGTTTATCTTTCCCCTTTCGGTTTTAGGCTTATAGATGGAGTTTAATGTAAGTTGTCTTGGTTTCTTCATGTGAATGTCTAAATCTGGAAACCGTAGTTAAAACCCTAGAAACCAGCACTTAGCTTATCTGGATTGTGCATGTTTGCAGGTTCAATAGGTTATGTTGTATGCAGAAAACCTCATATCTTCAATTTTGTCAAATAGGATTACCGCATTCTAAATGTATTTTAGTTCCATTCTCTTTGCATTTTATTTTCACTTCTTTATTTTTCTACATTTTTACTTCACAAAATTTTTTATTTTATTTTAATTACAGTCATTCAAATAAACAATTGAAAATCTACCAAAATCTGAAAAAAAAATAGTTTTATCATTGATATTGATTCACATCGAATTCATTTGGATCAAACAAACAATCATTGAAGTGTCAAATAAAATAAACCAGCTGTGCCCCTTGTTTACAGTTACTTGCAATCACTAAGGTATTCCAAGCATTCAAATTGAACAATATTATTTGTGCAAAATGCTAACATAGCGGAGACCTTGGAGAAGTTACTTGTTTAATTTCTTTGCAAGAGGGGATTTGGAACCCAAATCCTATTGGAGAGTGTGTTTTCACAATCGGGTGAAAATACCACTCAATAGATTGGCGCTAGAAGGAGGGCTTGAACTGGTTTACTGTATTTGATTTTTTTAAGAAATTCATATACATCGTTCTAACGCTGTTTGATTGTTCATATAGAAATAATGTGTTTTGATTTAATGTTATTCTTTCAATCTCAGTAACGGTTATAACTACAACGTTTTTGTTGTGTTGCAGATTCTCTTGGAGGTACCAGGAGTTTCGTCAAGCAAGATGGACCCACCGTGTCAGATCGCAACTGGGTCCAGAACAACTAGGGAAACCATATTTCATGACCTTACACTCACTTGTAAGACTCCAAGAAATAAAACCAAGCAAGCTGTGAACCCATCGAGACGACCTTGTCACAGAAAACCTCTTTGTTTCAGAAGCACCGAGCGGACCTACATCGGTGGTATCAATTGCCATCAGTGTACCTATTATTAGTACCATTTCCAGCATGCTTGTAGGGTTATCCTCATCAATATTAAATCATATGTCCCAACCTCTGGTAGCTCCTTGGTACGGAGCTAATAATATTCCTTTGAATATTATAGGGGATATCCATGAAATCCCTAAGAACATAGAAATATTCTTGCCCAAATATAAACCAGATGGACCAAGGACCGTAGAGGAGCATATCCAGGCCTATAGGGACGTTCTTATAAGATTGCAAGTTCAACATGAAGATGTGGCTTGCAGACTTTTTCCCATGAGCCTAGACCCCATGGCCTATGAATGGTATATTTGCCTACCTACTGGCTCGATCACTTCATGGACACAAATGGAGAATGCCTTTGTCAATCAGTTTAGGTCACCTTTGGATCTCGCAACCATCTACAATCAATTCATTACTTGCAAAGGGGGCCAAGGTGAGCCAATCAGAACCTTTAATCAGAGATTCTAAAAATGCTATAACAGAGCAGTTCGACATTTTGCCATAGATCCTGCAGTGGCCTTGCAAATATATTTTGGGGCATTGTATCCCATGACAACAATGTTTGCAAGATGAAATCCTCAAGTCACCATGCTTGCCTTAGCATACAACGAAGCTATGACCATCAAACAACAAATGACGCCACAAGGTTATGGGTTTCCCCAAATTCCTATGATGGGGCAATGTGGTATATATGGCCAAGCTACTATGACCAACCAAATCATGGCACCACAAATGCCAAACATGAATGCTTTGCAATTGGACCGGTCTGAGGTAAATGTGGTAGGGACCCTATATGATGTCAAAATTCAACTATATTTTGAACCCAGGGTCCAACAAGTGGTCGACATTCTGGTTGTTAATATCCCAAGTAGATATGGAATGCTATTTGCAAGGGATTGGATGAAAACTTTGAACGGCTATTTTTCAACCGATTGCTCACATATGTGGCTACCCTGGAAAGGAATTATGAATCAAATCAGAGTAGAAAATGAACCGAGGCTTAAGGAAATCATAACAAAATTTAATAAGCCAAATGAAGTTTAGTTTTCTGAACCAGAGTTGGGGGTTTATGCATTTGATGTTGAAGAAGCTACCGAAGAGCCTAAAAGGGAAACATTTCATGGTAGCTCTCTTGAGGGAAATAATTTCATATGATTGCTTAGGTTTGATGGATCCAAATCTAAACAGGGAGCAGGAGCTGAAGTCGACCTCACTTGTTCGGGAAGTAAACCATTATTGGCTGCTTATAGACTGCAATTTCCTTGCACGAACAACATGGTAGAATATGAAGCACTGATTTTTGGTTTACAACTAGCGTTGAGCAAAAAGGTTAAATGCTTGAAAGTATTAGGAGATTTTGAACTGGTAGTCAAACAAATTAAAGGACAATATACATGTCGCGATAAGAGACTGAGCCTTTATAGAACTAGGGTAATGGACCTCATTGAGGAATTCGACGCTTTCAATATAGTCCTTATTTCTAGAAAAGGAAATCGCATAGCAAATTCTCTTGTAGTCATCGCAGGCATGTTAAATCCAGTTGATATAAAAAGGTGTAAAAATTTCTCCATAAAATTAGTTCCTTGTCCATCGATACCTGATAACATCAATAATTTCCAAGTTTTTGAAAACGATAGACACATTATCAAATTTGTCACGAACTCAGGTTTTTTTGAAAACCAGGTGATTGATGAGGAGCAAAGATGGCAAGAAGAAGTAGAAAATGAAAGTGAAACTACATGTCAATCCAAAAAAATACCTAAAGACATAGTTTCATTGGAGAAAATGTTTGATATGGGATACAAGGCCAGAAAAGAAAAAAGGTTCCACTCCCCAAAGATGCATGTGATCTAATTAATCTAGGGAGTGCAAAAAATCCATGGGAAGTGTACATCGCAAAGGCATGTACAACTAAAGAAAGAGAAAATATAATACATGCACTAAATTACTACATGGATTGCATTACTTGGAATTATAATGAATTGAAAACATACAACCAAAACGTCATTACACATACCATCCCTCTAAAGCCGGACTCCAAGCGTTTTAGACAAAAACAACGAGTTGTTAACCCGCTTGGAGCCCTTAATAGAAAAGGAGGTCAAGAGATTATTGGAAGCAAAGATTATTTTTCCTATTAGGCACTCAACCTGGGTTTCTAACCTCGTTCCAGTAAGAAAGAAGAGCGGAGAGATTAGGCTATGTATAGATTTTCGAAATCTTAACAAGGCCTCTCAAAAGGATAACTATCCATTGCCATCCATTGATGAAATTTTACAAACAGTGAATGGATATGAAATGATGTATTTTCTTGATGGATATTATGGATATAACCAAATTCTTATTCATCCCAATGACAAGATGAAAACAACCTTCACAACCAAATAGGGGACATTTTCCTATAGAAGAATGTTGTTTGGACTGTTAAATGTCGGTGCAACATTTCAACGTGCCATGGACTATGCATTCAAAGGGCTTATAGGCAAGTGTATCATTGTGTATGTGGATGATATTCTAGTATTTTCAAAGAAAAGAGAAGACCATGTCAAGGATTTGAAAAAGGTTCTTCAAAGATGCAAAGAGCATGGAATTTCTTTAAATCCCAAAAAATGCATCTTTGGAGTAATAGAAGGAAGACTACTTGGTCACATCATTTCAAAAGAAGGTATATCCATTGATCCGAGAAAGGATAGAAGCTATCCAAAACTTGCCTCTCCCAAGTAGTAAAAAGGAGTTGAGATCTTTCTTCGGCAAATTAATTTTGTGAGGAAGTTTATTTCAAGCTTCGTCGAGATAGCCAAACCATTGAACAAGATGCTCAAGAAGGATGTAGATGTCAGATGGAATGAGGAAAGTAGGGTGGCCTTTCAAAACATTAAGGATGCCATTTCCAGAACCCCTGCCCTCATAAGTCCAAACTATGCTAAACCTTTCTATATTTATGCTTTCGCATCGGAACACTCTTTTGCGAGTGTCTTGACCCAGAAAGGTGAGGATAGCGTAGAAAATCCCATAGCATTTTTAAGTGCTCCTTTAAAAAATGCTCAATTGAGGTATCCTATCCTTGATAAGTAGATGTACGCACTCTTTAAAATGATAAAAAAATTCTGAAATTACATAGTGCACAGCAGAGTTTTTGCCATTGTGCCTGACCCTGCTATCAAAACTATGTTTTTACAGAATGAGCTAGGTGAGAAAAGAGGTAAATGGATTTCTACTATCCAAGAATTTGATCTTGAAATCCAACCCATGAAACTAGTTCAAGGACAGGGACTTGTGAAGACGATTGCTGAGAATAATCCGCAAATGACATGCCAATATTCAAATGCAGAATACATTTCTAAAGACGACTGGTATGTTGACATTGTAAATTTTCTATTAAACAGTAAGTGCCCATCCAATTTGAATTCCACTCAAAGAAGGGCTTTAAGACTTAAATCTGTTAATTATCTGATTAGATCTGGTGTTCTTTATAGAAAAAACCACGAGGGGATTTACTTGAGATGCTTGAATAAAGAAGAAGTTGCCAAGGTTCTGCAGGAATTTCATGGGAAATATGGAACTGGCCATGGTGCGGAAAATGTTATAGTGCATCAAATCCTGAGAGCAGGATACTATTGGACTCACATTTTTAAAGATGCACACGCTCATGTACGATCTTGCCACATTTGTCAAGTAGCTGCCAATAGAGAAAGAAACGCAACCATGCCATTACAGCCTATAGTTCATATGAGACCATTCACACAATGGGGATTAGATTTCATTGGGGTTATTAACCCAAATTCTTCATATTCCCATAAATTCATACTAACAACTACAGATTATTGTACAAGGTGGACAGAAGCATTTCCTACAAAACATGCCACTACAGACGTTGTAATAAAATTCCTTGAGGATTCGGAATGCCCGATTCTATCGTTAGTGATAATGGTAAAGCTTTTGTTTCCACATAATTTGTAGATTGGGCATACGACAATAAAGTGAGTTTAAAATTTGCATCTAATTATTACCCTCAAGGAAATGGTTTGGCCGAATCCTCAAAAAAAAAATTGTTGAATATCATTAAGAAATTACTAGAAAGGAACCCTCGAGATTGCCACAGCCAGTTAAAGTTTGCTCTTTGGGCAGATAGGACCAGAATAAAAGACTCAATAGGAAACACACCCTATCATTTGGTCTATGGAAAAGACCCAATCTTTCCTGCAAACTTGAAGATGCAAACCCTGCATTTCATGCAAGAATACCTAGGAACAGATAACCACACTGAAGCTAGATTAAGTCATTTACTGCAACTCGATGAAAAAAGGGAGGAAGCCATGATTCACATGAGTAAACACCAAGAGGTTTTTAAAAGATGGTTTGACAGAAGAGCTAAAATTAAGTCCTTCAAAAGTTTAGATTTGGTCTTACTGTGGGATAAAAGACATGAAGAAAAGGGGAATCATCAAAAATTTGATTATCTTTGGTTAGGCCCTTATCAGATTTCGGAAATTCTAGGAAAAAATACCTTCAGGTTAAGAAATTTAGAATGGAAGGATTTGATGTTACCAGTTAATGGGCATGTTTTAAAGCACTATTTTAGCCCTTAAGTCGTAGGAGATTGATATTATATTTTTCGGTTTTGGTATGGATTTTCAAATTTTGTTTTGTTTGTTTTAAGATTACTAGTTTAGTTAGGATTTAAGTGGAGTGTCTGATTTCATTTGACATGTTTGGTTTGTTTATAAAAAAAAAAATAATGAAAAAATGTTTTGAGATGTTAACTTATGTTTTAGATCAGGGAAATATGAAACATTGGAATTGTGGGGTAGAAAGCTCTACAAGAAACACAAATAGTTTAAATAATGTCGTTTGAAATCTGTGATGCATGAAGTAGTCAATTTTTGGTAATATTCCATCTATAATTCAGAAGAGCAATGCATTCATATTACTCCACCCATACATGCCATCTTAATTGCATATGCATTTTAAATACAAATTATTTAAAATATGTCAAATCCTCTTAGGGTTAGTCTATAACATAAAATAAAAACAAATCCTGAGGTTGGGAACTGATGCCCGAGCTATCTCGAACCAAGCACATTCTATACACATTAAAAAGAATCTTGAGCAAAATGATCAAAACATTGCTTGGAAGAAAATGGTCAGGCGAAAGGAGCATTCCGTGTCTATCCTATCATGCAACTGAATCCTTAAAACAGTGGTTTTTACCACTTCCATCAAGCTTAAAGTCTAAAACCAGAGTAGTAAGGATAGGATTAAATCCTCATCGAACTTAGGTTGAGGATCCAATTTCTCAAAGCTCTGATTTGACCTACATGGAGTAGTAAGGATAGGGCATAATTATCATCTCGCTTAGGTTGAGAATCCGATTCCCCAAAGCTTCATTTTTTTTCCCATTTCATCATAAGTATTGGATTGGAAGGATCGTACTACATATCCTCTGCAAAGGATGGGTAGTCATCCCAAAGGTCCAAAAGTAAAATTAATTTTTCCCATTTCATCTTAATATTGGATTGGAAGGATCGTACGACATGTTCCTCGCAAGGATGGGTAGTCATCCCAAAGATCCAAGAAAATAAAAAATAAATAAAAATTATTGAATGAAGCCAAATAATTGATTATGGAGTTAATATTCACCGAGGCTATAGACGCCTGACCGAAAGTGGAGTATGCTCATGCGTGGCAGCATGTCTTGTCTAAAAGCAAGACCACTCAAACGGATAGACTAGCCTGACCATTTCATCCATAACTATTTAAATTATTTTGTTGAAAGTGAGGTAATGAATTCCACATCAGAATAGTAAGGATAGGGTTAAACTCCCATCTCGCTTAGGTTGGGAGTCCGATTCCCCAAAGATCTAATTTCACTTTCACTTGCACATGGGTTCAAGATAGTAGTGACTCATAACCAACTGGGATTTAATAAACCAATTCATTATACATATAGTTGATCCTAAGAGGGTTTGATAGTTTTAAAATGTTTGTATATGATACTGGAAAGTTTTAAAGCCTTTATAAAGCAGGTTGTTATATCTCAAGCATATTTATCAGACTGCTCAAATCATTCATAACCTCACATATGCATTCATGTAAAATTGACAACAAAATGTGGATCAATTTCAAATGATAGGAAATGGAACACATTGCACACATCGAGCTGATACTTAATGATTCTAATGTTTCATGTATTTTTGATTTATTGGCATTTATTTATGTTCTATGTGCTAACACCTGTATTCAAGTTTGTATTTTTTTCAGGTTAGGTTCTCACCAAAATGCTCAGGAGCATTTCCCAGTAGAGTCGCCATTTGTTGTGGCTGCTCCACAACACACCCCAAAATTGGGGACCCCCTTTTTTGCATGCTTTTCAAGAAGATTGCAGTGGCCCAGATATAAAGGAGCAAAGAAGAAAGCAGAAATGAAAGTTGTCGCGATATCGCGACATGTTGCTCCGTCGCGGCCAGAAATGAAAATTTGTCGCGATATCGCGACATGTTACTCCGTCGTGGCCAGAAATGAAAGTTGTCGTGATATCACGACATGTTGCTCCGTCGTGGCCAGAAATGAAAAGTTGTCATGATATCGCGACATGTTGCTCCGTTGTGGCCAGAAATGAAAGTTGTCATGATATCATGACATGTTGCTCCGTCGCGGCCAGAAATGAAAAGTTGTCACGATATCGCGACATGTTGCTCCATCACAGCTATAAAAGAAAAGTGTCGCGATATCGCGACATGTCACGTTTTCATGGCTCAAACAAGCGAAGTACAATGGAATGAAAAAGTGTCACGATTTCACGACATGTCACGTTTTTGTGGCCAAGAGCAACAAAATGAAGCATGATGAGAAAATGTCATAATTTTGTGACGTGCTGTGAAATCATGGTCAAAGCGGTCAAACAGAACAAGATGCCAGAAATGTTGCAATATCATGACATGTCTCATTTTTGTGATGCAGGACAAAGAACTAAGTTGAAGACTCAAAGTTGTCGCGATATCGTGACATGTTATGTTTTCGCGATGTTTGATGGGTAAAACAGCCAAGTACAAAAACATCGTGATATCGTGACATGTCATGAAATCGCGGTTCATAGAGGAGAGAGAAAGATAAAGTCAAAAACATCACGATATTGTGACATGTCATGAAATCGCGATTCATAGAGGAGAAAGAAGATAAGGCGCCAGAATTGTCGCGATATCGCGACATGCCATGAAATCGCGATCAAAGTAGTCAAAACAGGGCAAGGAGAAAAAACGTCGCGATATCACAACATGTCAGGTTTTCATGGTAGGAAAGTGAGGAAGGAATAAATGAAAGAAAGTATCGCAAAATCATGATAGGTTGCATTTTTGCGATCTATCAACGGCAACGAAGATGAAGATAGAAAGTGTCGCGAAATCGTGACCTATCTCATTTTTGCGGTTTGCGGGGACCTACAAGCTAAGCAAGGGAAATATGTCACGATATCGCGACATGTCGGAGTTTCACGACCTATAGCAACCAAAGTGGATATAGAAGAAAAGTGTTGTGATTTCGCAATAGAAATCAAGAAGATGATGCAGAATGAAAAGGTGTCGCGTTTTCACGACATGTCGTGTTTTCGTGGCTAAGTGCAGTGAGACAGCCCAAAATAGAAAAATGTCACAATTTCACAAGTTGCATCTACACATCCCGAAACTGAAAACATCGCGATTTCACGATAGGTTGCATTTGTGCGGCCCGGAGATAGAAAATTATCGTGATATCGCGACATGTCTCAATTTCGCAGTGCATGAAGGCAAACAAGGCTGTTGATAGAAAAATGTCACGATATCACGACAGGTCTCATTTTCATGGTGCATGAAGGCGAACAAGGCTACTGACAGAAAAATATCGCGATATCGTGACATGTCTCATTTTTGTGGTACAAGAAGAATAACAAAGCTGCAGGTATAAAACATCGCGATATCATGACATGCTATTTTTTGTCACGATTCATGGAGGGCCATTATAGAATGTGCAAGAAAGTGTTGCACGTGTCACAAAGGCATAGGGGTTATGATAACGCTTCAGGATCAACAATTACAATTCGTAGAGAAGACCAAACGTTTCATGACCGAACAAAAAGCCAAAATAATGAAGAAGCGGAAGACGAAATGAATTGATCTGGGAAATGAAAAGAAGTTTCACAAGGTGAAGCAGAGAGCTGTAGCAGAGAGTTTAAAAGTAGAAAAAAATATAGGCACAGGGGGGAAACCGCTGTGAGTAGAGTTGTAGAGCTGAAGGCGATAGGCCATTATGGGCCTGCTTAGGAGCGTTTTCCTTCATTTGTTTTGGTTTTGATAAACTGGAAGCTTTTGTTGTTGTAAACTAACATATTTTTAATACAAAAATTATAGAGAGTTGCATCTCATTGGCAAGAAAGGAGTTATTCTCTGCATGCAAGATTGAATGTTTATCTTTCCCCTTTTCGATTTTAGGCTTATAGATGGAGTTTAATGCAAGTTGTCTTGGTTGCTTCATGTGAATGTCTAAATCTGGAAATCGTAGTTAAAACCCTAGAAACCAACACTTAGCTTATTTGGATTGTGCATGTTTGTAGGTTCAATAGGTTAGGTTGTATGCAAAAAACCTCATATCTTTGGTTTTGTTGAATAGGATTGTTGTATTCTGAATGTATTTTAGTTCGATTCTCTTTGCATTTTATTTTCATTTCTTTTTTTTCTGTATTTTTACTTCACAGGAAATTTAATTTAATTTTAATTACAGTCATTCAAATAAACAATTGAAAATCTACCAAAATCTGAAAACAAAATAGTTTTATCATTAATATTGATTCACATCAAATTCATTTGGATCAAACAAATAATCATTGAAGTGTCAAATAAAATAAACCAGCTGTACCCCTTGTTTACAGTTACTTGCAATCACTAAGGTATTCCAAGCATTCAAATTGAACAATATTATTTGTGCAAAATGCTAACATAGTGGAGACCTTGGAGAAGTTACTTGTTTAATTTCTTTGCAAGAGGGGATTTGGAACCCAAATTCTATTGGAGAGTGTGTTTTCACAATCGGATGAAAATACCACTCAACAGATTGGTGCTAGAAGGAGGGCTTGAACTGGTTTACTGTATTTGATTTTGTTAAGAAATTCATATACATCATTCTAACGTTGTTTGATTGTTCATACAGAAATAATGTGTTTTTATTTAATGTTATTCTTTCAATCTCAGTAACGGTTATAACTACAACATTTTTGTTGTGTTGCAGATTCTCTTGGAGGTACTAGGAGTTTCATCAGGCAAGCTAGACCCACCGCATCGGATCACAACTGGGTCCAAAACAACTGGGGAAACCATATTTCATGACCTTACACTCACTTGTAAGACTCCAAGAAATAAAACCAAGCAAGCTGTGAACCCATAAGACAGCCTTGTCACAGAAAACCTCTTTGTTTCAGAAGCACCAAGCGGACCTACACCATTGGTATCAATTGCCACCAGTGTACCTATTGTCAGTACCATTTCCATCATGCTTGTAGGGTTATCCTCATCAATCTTAAATTAGATGGCCCAACCTCCGGCAGCTCCTTGGTACGGAGCTAATAATATTCCTTTGAATATTGTAGGGGATATCCATGAAATCCCTAAGAACATAGAAATATTCTTGCCCAAATATAAACCAGATGTCCCAAAGACCGCAGAGGAGCATATCCAGGCCTATAGGGACGTTTTGATAAGATTGCAAGTTCAACATGAAGATGTGGCTTGCAGAATTTTTCCCATGAGCCTAGATCCCGTGGCCTATGAATGGTATATTTGCCTACCTACTGGCTTGATCAGTTCATGGACACAAATGGAGAACACCTTTGTCAATCAATTTAGGTCACCTTTGGATCCCGCAACCATCTACAATCAATTCATTACTTGCAAAAGGGGCCAAGGTGAGCCAATCAGAACCTTTAATCAGAGATTCCAAAAATGCTACAACAGAGCAGTTTAGCATTTTTCCATAGATCCCACAGTGGCCTTGCAAATATATTTTGGGGCATTGGATCCCATGATAGCAATGTTTACAAGATGAAATCCTCAAGTCACCAGGCTCGCCTTAGCATACAATGAAGCTATGACCATCGAACAACAAATGACGCCACAAGGTTATGGGTTTCCCCAAATGCCTATGATGGGGCAATGTGGTATATATGGCCAAGCTACTATGACCAACCAAATCATGGCACCACAAATGCCAAACATGAACACTTTCACATATCAACAACCATATCCACCAGCACCTGCCTATGCACCCATTTCGATCCAACTGATCACATCCATTCCACCCGTTCCTGCATTTTTGCAGAATAATAAACTGACCATGCAAGGAGTGTTGCATAACTTTTATTATTAAACATGAACCATTCACCAATATGCAAAAATATCAAATCATTCATCCACAATATATTATCCACAATAACAATCCACAAATGAGAGAGAGATAGATAATACCCTTAAGGTAGGGCAACACCAATAATAATCCTTAAGGAAGGAATAACTCCACAAGATCTCCCAAGATGAGAGGCCACTTCATGGGCACGTCGATTACATAAGATTCTTCTTCAATGATATGAATTTCCTTACAATGACAAATATCTCTTCTTTATATATCCATATTCTTATTCTACTTTGGAGAGCCTACTACTAATATTATATTATATTAAAATATAATATAATATTATAATACAATCAACCTTGGGTTATGTGTGGTCCATGCCAACCCTTATACAATATAATAATATATCCCCAAATATCTATTCCTAGGTACCCTACCATGCCACCCTCCTTACAAATGTTTCGTCCTCGAAACATATGAAGAAAACTGATAGTATGATTTACTAAGCTGTAGACACCAAAATCCAGCCACTTGCAAGTCATCTATACCTTCCTGTCAGCCACGTGTCAATCATCCATCTTTCCCGCCATTATTTGGCCCAAATCCACACTTTCCCGCCATTATTTGGCCCAATTTCACCTTTCTCGCCATTTTCACCCCCAAATTTATTTAAATTAATATTTTTATTTTAATATTTTAATATTTTAATATTTTAATATATATATTTAAATAATAGTTTAAGTGATTTAATCTGAGCCGTCCGTCCTTCATTTAATCTCATCCGTCCATCCATCTTAATCCATTTCACAACCAAGATTTATTCTCTACCCTTAGATCCACTTTAATCTTAGCCACACGTTCAAAGTGTCATTAAAATCCTAAAGTGTGCCCTAAGAGTAGATTATAAATAGAGTCACCTTGATGGCTCAAACCCTATGTCTTTTGCTACTTCTATCCTGGATCTTTTCTATCTTCTTAACTTCTTCTATCTCCGATGCGCTATCTCTGATTCTAATTCTTCTACTGCTATCTCCTCTATCTCTCTTCTGCTACCCTTTCGCCGCATCCATCGCCGCTTCCGTCGCCGCTTTCATCGCCATCTCTTCTGCAGCATTCTACAGAATCCCCCATTCTTGTCGCAAGTGCCCACGGGCGTTTACCAAGTGCCCGCGGGCGTTTACCCACAGCCACAGACTCAGACCGACGTCTGAAACCTTAATCCAGAAGCACACGGGCGTTCAGCGAGTGCACCGGGCGCCTTCACGCAGCCCAATTTGATGACCACATTACTTCCGGTGTCGCTCGGTCTAGGCTGTGTTAACGGAGAACAGTATAAGTTAGTTTAAAGCAAGTAACTTCTTTTCTTTTATTGATCTGTTATTGAATTCCTGCACTTCGTTTTCTAGGGTTTTAGATTGTTTTCGAGGGCTCACATAGTGGAGCCCTCTTATTAATTTCTAACTCCTTGATAGTGTTAATGTGTGCAGGTTTTTGATAGCAGATCCGGTTTATTGATGGCAGCTGATTAAGCTGGAGTGGTCCAAGCAAGGGATACAACAAAGCCCACTCACTCGGTTGGGATTGAAGATACATTCTTCGGAAGCGCCACCATTTGTGCCAGCTAGGGTTTCGGAGAACCCTAGCATAACTTGTAACTGTGTATCACAAATAAAGGGTTACAGGCCCAGTTGTATTCAAAAAGGAGTTTTTAAACTCCATCGATTAATAGAAATCGTTTGTTTTGTGCAACTATTCTGTACTCTATCATTGTGATTTTTTTTTTTTTTTTGACGTGTATTTTTAATCTACAAATTGCGATCACGGTGGGACCCCCTAGGGTTTCATATTTGTAATACTTGCTTTACTAATCTGTTCCTATTTTCTGTTTTATTTTGCAGGTTACAGAAATCGTGAAATTCACTGTTCCAACGAACTAGGGTTTTTGAGTTTGCAGAAAACGCAGCAGACGCAGAGGGGCGTCTGGAAGTCCAATACGAAACGCAGAGGTGCGTTTCAGCCTGTGCAGAATCTCGTGGGCGTTTGAAGTCAGTTTTATAGAAAAGCGTAGGCTTCCAAGTAAGTGTTGTACTTTTTACGTTTTTGGTTTTTTCGCCATATTTTGTTTCTTTTTCAGATCATTACTTTAAAATGAACAAAAACTAAGTAATCTGGAAAAGAACAATTATTTTTTACATTTTTCTTTGCATTGCATTATTGATTGTTGCTTGCATTAAAAAAAAAAAAAAATTTGCATACCTAGCTGCATATTAGAATAGCTACGAATTATTTGTTTTAATTATCTAAGTAGGACTATTGATTGGATGTCAATAGTACTCCTGCCATTGGGTGATTCTATGCAGAGAATTGGATGAACCTTCCGGTTGCTCCTTTGATATCTGATATCATTGGTAGGCAGGGGGTTTTAAACGGTGTACTTCACTTCTTTAGAGGAAATGACATGTTTTCAGTAGCCTCTTGCTTAGATCATTAGAACTTTTGATTTATAGCCTTGTATGTACACATTAGATAACTAAAACATTAAAAAAAAAAATCATTGCATTTAAAACAGTAATATCTGGATTTCATCACTAGGTATTGCTTGAAGTTTAGTGACGGTGGAATTCATCTCCATCCATTAAAATTCTGCCTCAGACACCATAGGTCACCCCCGAGCAAACTTGCTGGATTTCATCACCAATAAGAATCTCGTTGTCCTTTCCTAGCCATAGTTTTTACCTTTTTTGTGAATAATTCAAGATTAGATCACATGCAAAACTCATAAACCGGACACTTAAAATTTACTACAGATTAAGATCAAAAAATAATTAATTAACCGCAAGGTAAGACACATTGGTGGAAACCTAGGTTGTGACTGTTTTCTGATAATTTTTGTAGTGTAAATTTATCATTCTAGTTTTGCATTCTTCTTTTCTGAATTTGTTTAGATTTATTGCTCTATGGTCTTAACAAGGAATCAATCTAAAATGTTAAATCTAAATAATCAAATGGGAAATTCACAGAACATACCCACCACCAACATAGCCACTTATCCTAGTGAATTTCAGGCAGGTTCGCCTGCAGGTATTTCACGTCCTTCTACCGTCTATCACATGGCCATGCCCATGGAGGAAGAAAATTCCTATCATATTACCCACATTGATATGGCCCAAGTGCAAACTCACTTAAGAGATGGCACTGGCTATGTCCTTGAGCCAATCCAAGATTCCCCTATGCAAGATTCTATTTTTTAGCGAGGATATTGCATCAACCATACCCGTTGGTTTCACTCGAGTCTACACTAACCCTTTTTTTGAGGCTAATGTGGTATCTGCTCGATCGGCTTCATCTCCAACATCTTCCCAGATGCTCAATTGTCCTCCTTTGGAGATAAATGTAGTGTCTTCCCGACCACTTTCTCCTCCATTTACCCGGGTGTACACCAATTATCTCTATGAGGCTGGTGGAACCTCCTCTAGCCATAACCAATTTCAACCCTCTTCTTCCCAAACCATTTATGGTTTCACCCTACCTGGGACACAGTCTACTGTTCCTTCCCAGGTATCGCCTACTTTAGCCACCTTCATTGCTCCTGCTGTGCAGTCCCCTGTGACTACCATGGCAGCATGCCCTCCCAACTTCATCGCCCCTGCTATGCAGTCTTCTGTGACTACCATGGCAGCCTGCCCTCCACCTTCATCCAATCATCCCACCTCCCTTGGGTTAGAGATTAATAAGGTTAAGGAGTATCTCGACAAATTGATTTTGCAACAACAGCAACAAAATGCTCAACCACCTGTCGTAGTAAATCCTACATCCCAACCAATTTCTACCCGACCGACTTTTATTAGCTCGAGGCCCCACACGGGTACCCCAATCTTCGGTGGTGTCCATTCCTACCCCACCTTTCTCCCAACCTAGTCCAGTTCATCATCTACCCCAATCACCTTCTTTTCGGTATCATCCATACCAACAACCTGTCCATTCCACACTGCTTAATTCAGGCAATATCATCCCATCTCATCAATTTTCCACTCTTCCATTACATCCTCATAATCATCAAACAAGTCAAAATTTTAATGAAGATCCACGACTCCATGCTATGCAACAACAGATTGACAACCTTATGCTTAACGCGCCTGGCTCATTTAGTCAGAAACCTACGCTAAGGTTGTTGATCAATCAACCAATTCATCCTTCGGTACCTTCACCGCCATATCCGACCGATTTCACATTACCGAAGTTTGACAAATTTCGAGGAACTGAGGATCCTCATGAACATGTGAGCTCATTCATGCATGCTTGCTTTAGAATCCAAAATAATGATGCTCTTATGCTCAAAACTTTTCCTCAGACATTAGGAGGAGATGCTGTACAGTGGTATAATCATCTAGCTCACCATAGAATTTATGCTTACGAGCAATTGATTAATCTATTTTTAGAATGATTCTCCCTGAATGTACAAAAGAGAGTTTCATTGTCCGACTTATACAAGCTCAAGCAACATGACGATGAGACAGTTTACGACTTTGGAAACCGTTGGAGGGCTATCATTAATAAACTGCCATTCTCCCTACCAATGGAGGAGTTAACCAAAATGTTCACCCAGAGTTGTCTAAAACCTATCTCTTGGTTACTCCAATTACAACAATACAGGAATTTTGAAGAGGCTTTGGCCCAAGCAAGTATCATAGAAGACATTAAAGTCCAAGAGGGTGTTTTAAAACCCCGTAGAAAAGAATGGCAACAAAAGGGCCAACAACGAAATAATAATTATGGCCAAAACAAACAAGCACAGGCTAGTATAGCCTCAAATGTTAACCAAGTTAATCAAGTGGTGGCGAGCCAGTCTGTAATGGCTCAAAAACAACAAGTAATGCAAAGTCAACTGCAACCAATTGCTTATCATGCGGTACCCGCCCCTACTCAACCAGCTCCCAATACGGGGCCAACCATGGAAACTCGACCTTGGCAAAACAATCGTCCCAAGCGACATTTCACACCTTTAGATGAACCATATGCGGTCATATTCAACAAGTTATATAGCACAAATCAGTTAACTTTACCTGAGTTTAAACCTTTAGACCCATATAGAAGGGGAAAGTATTACAAGGAGTACCTATTTTGTCCTTATCATAGGCAAAATGGGCACGATATCAATAATTGTATAGCTTTCAAACATGTGATCCAAGATCTTATTGAGATTGGAGCCATTAAATTGGATAGCCCCTTAGCCCAACAAAATCAAAATCTTGGTATATTTCAAACACCCCTTCCACATCGGAGGAAGCTCCAACAACTTCAGGGGGAGTAACTCAGGTAACTCCTCCTAATCAAGTCAACCATGTACAACAATACCAAGGTTTTATGGGTACTATTAACGTAGTAACCCGGGGTCAAAGGGTGAACCAACCAAATTAGGCTGAACCACAGCCACCCGTACAAACCCCCAGTCCACCTCAGGTAACAGTGACCCAACGACGTGCTAGTACTTCTCAACAACCGCTAAATCATTCTACTCAACACCAACGACCCATCATGTCATTAAGTAGCCGGTTAACTACCAGTTTAAAAATGGCTTCCGCCAAGTTATCGATCTATGACCTCATTCAACAATCTCCCCCGCATAGAGAGGCATTAATGGAAATATTAAAGTCAATCGAGCTTCAAACTCAAGATATTAATGCCTTCAACAACTTTGTGGGGAGTATTCAAACATGCATGGAGCCCTCCATCACTTTCTATGATTTTGAAATCAAACCTATGTCAACAAAAAGTATAGATCCTCCACTACATATCATGGCCAAGATCGATAACAAGCCATTCAAGAGAGTTTTAATTGACACCGGTTCCTTAATCAATATCATTACAACATCGTCGTTGAGTCATCTAAAGCTGTCGCCATCCCTTATCACCAAGTCGAACTTTACTCTTAAAGCATTCAATGATGCTTTATCTTCCACAGTTGGCACAGTTATCTTGCCCATTGAGGTAGGGGCCCGAACTTTGCATACCTTGTTTCACATCTTGGAAGGGTCCATGGCATACAATGTATTGCTTGGACAGCCTTGGCTTAGGGAGATGAGATGTGTCCCTTCTATACTACATCAATGTCTGAAGTATGTATATGAGGGATAGGTTCATTGTGTACCTGCTGACATTGAACCCTTCAAACATTGCAACTATGTCTCAAATCCTTATGAGATTGTGTTGCCATCCACTCATATTTTCTTGAACCCATCTATTTCTTCTATACCATCTTCTTCTAAAGCTCCTATTCCTGAGGGGACACCCATCATATCACAACCATTTTCCTCTTCCGCTATTCCATCTCATTCACCACTTTCTTCATAAACTAATCTTCCTTCTTCTTCATCAGTGACCACATGCACATGTGGCCATGACCAATCATCTCTTTCCACGTCATTACCCCATTCTTCTACACCTTCTTCAACATTACCTATTATTCCTTCATCTTCCCAACCATCACCAGGTGATGTTTCACAAGTTAGTGAAGCATCAACCCAACCAAATCTTTCCAATTCTTCTATTCCACATTCTTCTATTCCATCATCTAGTCTTTCTCCCTCCCAAGTCAAGGTCCATCTCATCGATGCGGTATTGGTGAGTATGCCATCCAAGATGTCCACATCACACCATTCAATTTGCAAACAGTTAAAGATTTTGGTCGTCCACATGACCAACATTTATCCATTGGATCGATTTATAACATGGGTTCTATGCCAAATTCCATTAATTTTGTATATGGGGGAATAGATTCATCTTCTAGTCCTACCACCATAATAGAACCTAAGAATCCAGTCCCTGCCAATATCGAAAGGATGGAGGGTTTTCCCTCTCTCTATTTCCACAGACATAATTGGCAGCAATTTGGCCTAGGTCGATACGAGCAAGGGGTAACTGAACGCATCAATATGCCATATCAGAGACCCACTGAACATTTTGGTCTGGGATACCAACCACTTCCATCCCTTTCTTCTTTTGAACGAGCTTTTCAAAGCATTAATCTTAATTCAGAAGAAGAAATCCTCCACCCTGACGAATCCGAAGATGAAGCCTATGAAGAATTTGATGTCATGTCAAATGGTGATGAATCTGAAGAAGAGTTGACGCCCATTATTCCCCTCACTAAACAAGATGAGTTTTATCTCCAATTGTTTCCTCTCCAAGAGGCCATCCTTCGCTTGCTTCTTCCACAAGAACGAGGTGAACCACCCCCCTCCGCCACATCCATAAGCCACAATCCAAACCTGTATTATATGTATATACTAAAATAGTGGTTTTCACCACTACCAAAAAAAAAAAAATCATCAAAATATATAAAAATATTTTATTGCTTTATGTATGTGTGTAATAGTGGTTTTCACCACTACAAAAAACAAAAAACAAAACAAAACTCAAACTACAAAAAAAAAAAAAAAAACTGAAAAACTATGTTGTTTTGCATTTCGGGTTTTCCGAGGTCTTCACCGATTTTCCCTTCCATTCCGTCCATCCTTTATTCCATAATTTGACAATGAATTTCGAAGACTTATTCACCCCGCTCCATAATCCATATGATCCGGATAAGCCAATCCCGATCAACCCAAGCCTGATTGACATGGATCGGATTTCATCCCCTCCATCTATTTCAGAGTTCATCCTTTCTGAGGAATTGTTAAGGGCTTCCGCCAAATACATTCCTCCGTCACCTCCACATTCACCTTCATCTTCTAAGCTAGAGGTATTCCAGGTAGACATAGACGAGAGCAAGGCACAGGAGCTTGATGACATTTTAGATGACATAAATCTGATCCCTATTCCCCATCAGCTTGAGGAAGGTAAATTCACGACTAATTGGTTAGGTCCATATATGGTCACTAAAAGAGTGGGTAATGGAACTTATAGACTTGCCAGTTTAGAGGGAGAGGAAGAACCCGAACCACTTAATGTTATACACTTGAGGGCATTCTACGCATAGTTTGAATTTTATATGTACATATATACATGGATTGTACAACAAAAAAACAAATAAAATAAAAAGAATTTGCATTTCATTGTTAGTTGCATATATCTCATTCAAAAAAATTGCATTTCATGTGCATACATCTCATTGAAAACCATAACATTTCATTTTCAGCCATAGTTGCATATCATGTTAGAGACCATTCTATCTTTTGGATATAAAATTTGGTCAAGCAAAAGTCATGTTGCCTTAATCGAGGGCACCTTCATAAAATCCATCAAACCGAATTGTCATTCGTACACCCATTTTCCATTTGCACATATTTACATTGCCAAAATGTTTTCAGTCACTCAGCCATTTCTAGTGTTTTAAGCAAACTTCGAAATGCATGTCAAAGTTCTCTAGGGCCATATCACAAATTACACTAAATAAAATCTTGAGTATTGGTAAATGATTTCAAAAGTGGTCTTGAACCTATCACATTTTCACATCTTAAAAACATCTTGTGTCAAAGAGAGATAACACCATCCTTGGGTTGTGCCTCGAAGTGAAAAGGGTAATCGTCGTTTGTCCTATCATACAAACATAGTCCATAAAACAGTGGTTCTTACCACTATCACAAGCAATTACAAAATATAAATATAAACAGAGTAGTAAGGATAGGGTATAATTCTCATCATACTTCGGTTGAGAATCCGATTCCCCAAAGCTCTAAGGAAATGAACATTTTTCACACACCACTAATCCCAAATAAGTTGTAAGGATCATACTACTTGTCCAGTCAGACAGATAGGTAGTCATCCCCAAGGCTTACAAAGGTCAAAAACAACATGGACTATGGAGTTAACCTTCATCGGGGCTATAGACGCTTGACTGGCAATGGAGTATACTCATTGCGTGGCGACATGTCTCTCCTCAAATAGAGACCTCTGAATGCTCGCTACTACTCCATGTAGGTCAAATCAGAGCTCCATGTAGGTCAAATCAGAGCTTTGTTACTTGAGTATCCAAATATGCTATGCTAGCTATTCGAGATGAGAGGATAGCTTGGTTGGAGCAAAAGGTTGCAGAGCGAGATGCCCTGATAGCTGTTCAGGAGGAGAGGATGGCCCAGATGCAGGAGAACTTGGATGGAGCGACTAGGGTGCCCCAGGATGATAGGGTGATGAGACTCCAGGTAGAGCTAGCGGAGCGAGAGCGACGACACGGGATAGACATATCTAGACTTAGGTCTAGGACTCGTTATATTGAGGCTCTGGAGGACACATTGTTTAGGCATCACATTGTGTTTCCTGATCCTCCATCCTCCTCTGTCTCTAAGTGTAGTGAGTCTAGGCACACCACTAGGTCTAGGGCTCCTACTAGGTCACATGGATCCTCTTTTGATGGTTAGCTTAGTGCTTAGATGCACTCTTTATGAGCCTTGGTGCTCTATTGTATATTGTAGCCTTTTGGCATTCATTGTACAGTTTGACCTTTATACACATATATACATGGCTTTTATTTATTTGGTGTTTTACTCTCTTTTGTGTGAATGCCTATGTTTTTGTGATGCATGTTTTTATATGTTTTAATGTTTTTGATGCATATGTGATGGAATGGAATGCAAAATTATAGATGATTAATGCGAGACTAAGTAAATGAAATATGCACTAAGAAGCACTCATACTTTTAGATAGTTAGATTTAGCCAATCGTTATCATAATTGTTTAATTAGGGGCACCGAACTTGGTGGCTTGTGAATGGATGACGTATGGAATGACATGAATATGGAAGAAGATATGGAGGGTGATATGGAAGACAATATGGAGGAAGAGCTGTTTTACAAAGACTCAAACATGCTAGTGGTATCAAACAAACTTACTAATACTGCCTAATTCAACTAGGACCAAATGTGTGTGCATGTGAGTTCATTAACCAAATCAGAAGCATGGTAGTGACTCTAGGAAATCAAAAACCTGTGTGTGTGCAAGTGTGTTCATTAACCTCATCTTGCACAAATTAGGTAACCCTGTTATGGAGAAGACCCCAAAGCTAGTTTGTTCGTATGAGCATTTAGAGGTCTCTCTTTGAGGAGAGACATGTCGCCACGCAATGAGTATACTCCACTGCCAGTCAAGCGTCTATAGCCCCGATGAAGGTTAACTTCATAGTCCATGTTGTTTTTGACCTTTGTAAGCCTTGGGGATGACTACCTATCCGTCTGACTGGACAAGTAGTACGATCCTTACAACTTATTTGGGATCAGTGGTGTGTGAAAAATGTTCATTTCCTTAGAGCTTTGGGGAATCGGATTCTCAACCGAAGTATGATGAGAATTATACCCTATCCTTACTACTCGTTTATATTTATATTTTGTAATTGCTTGTGATAGTGGTAAGAACCACTGTTTTATGGACTATGTTTGTATGATAGGACAAATGAAGATTACCCTTTTCACTTCGAGGCACAACCCAAGGATGGTGTTATCTCTCTTTGACACAAGATGTTTTTAAGATGTGAAAATGTGATAGGTTCAAGACCACTTTTGAAATCATTTCCCAATACTCAAGATTTTATTTAGTGTAATTTGTGATATGGCCCTAGGGAACTTTGACATGCATTTTGAAGTTTGCTTAAAACACTAGAAATGGCTGAGTGACTGAAAATTTTTTGGCAATGTAAATATGTGCAAATGGAAAATGGGTGTACGAATGACAATTCGGTTTGATGGATTTTATGAAGGTGCCCCTGATTAAGGCAACATGACTTTTTCTTGACCAAATTTTATATCCAAAAGATAGAATGGTCTCTAACATGATATGCAACTATGGCTGAAAATGAAATGTTATGGTTTTCAATGAGATGTATGCACATGAAATGCAATTTTTTTGAATGAGATGTATGCAACTAACAATGAAATGCAAATTCTTTTTATTTTATTTGTTTTTTTTTTTTTGTACAAGCCATGTATATATGTACATATAAAATTCAAACTATGCGTAGAATGCCCTCAAGTGTATAACATTAAGTGGTTCGGGTTCTTCCTCTCCCTCTAAATTGGCAAGTCTATAAGTTCCATTACCCACTCTTTTAGTGACCATATATGGACCTAACCAATTAGCTGCGAATTTACCTTCCTCAAGATGATGGGGAATAGGGATCAGATTTATGTCATCTAAAATGTCATCAAGCTCCTGTGCCTTGCTCTCGTCTATGTCTGCTTGGAAGACCTCTAGCTTAGAAGATGAAGGTGAATGTGGAGGTGACGGAGGAATGTAGTTGGCGGAAGCCCTTAACAATTCCTCGAAAAGGATGAACTCTGAAATAGATGGAGGGGATGAAATCCGATCCATGTCAATCAGGCTTGGGTTGATCGGGATTGGCTTATCCGGATCATATGGATTATGGAGCAGGGTGAATAAGTCTTCGAAATTCATTGTCGACTTATGGAAGAAAGGATGGGCGGAATGGAAGGGAAAACCGGTGAAGACCTCGAAAAACCCGAAATGCAAAACAACATAGTTTTTCAGTTTTTTTTTTTTTTTTTGTAGTTTGAGTTTTGTTTTTTTTTTTTTTTTTGTAGTGGTGAAAACCACTATTACACACATACATAAAGCAATAAAATATTTTTATATATTTTGATGATGCATTCAATGATGCTTTATCTTCCACGGTTGGCACGATTATCTTGCCCATTGAGGTAGGGGCCCGAACTTTGCATACCTTGTTTCACATCTTGGAAGGGTCCATGGCATACAATGTATTGCTTGGACGGCCTTGGCTTAGGGAGATGAGATGTGTCCCTTATATACTACATCAATGTTTGAAGTATGTATATGAGGGATAGGTTCATTGTGTACCTACTGACATTTAACCCTTCAAACATTGCAACTATGTCTCAAATCCTTATGAGATTGTGTTGCCATCCACTCATCTTTTCTTGACCCCATCTATTTCTTCTATACCATCTTCTTCTAAAGCTCCTATTCCTGAGGGGCCACCCATCATATCGCAACCATTTTCCTCTTCCGCTATTCCATCTCATTCACCACTTTCTTCATAAACTAATCTTCCTTCTTCTTCATCAGTGACCACATGCACATGTGGCCATGACCAATCATCTCTTTCCACGTCATTACCCCATTCTTCTACACCTTCTTCAACATTACCTATTATTCCTTCATCTTCCCAACCATCACCAGCTGATGTTTCACAAGTTAGTGAAGCATCAACCCAACCAAATCTTTCCAATTCTTCTATTCCACATTCTTCTATTCCATCATCTAGTCTTTCTCCCTCCCAAGTCAAGGTCCATCTCACTGATGCGGGTATTGGTGAGTATGCCATCCAAGATGTCCACATCACACCGTTCAATGTGCAAACAGTTAAAGATTTTGGTCGTCCACATGACCAACATTTATCCATTGGATCGGTTTATAACATGGGTTCTATGCCAAATTCCATTAATTTTGTATATGGGGGAATAGAGTCATCTTCTAGTCCTACCACCATACTAGAACCTAAGCATCCAGTCCCTGCCAATATCGAAAGGATGGAGGGTTTTCCCTCTCGCTATTTCCACAGACATAATTGGCAGCAATTTGGCCTAGGTCGATACGAGCAAGGGGTAACTGAATGCATCGATATGCCATATCAGAGACCCACTGAGCATTTTGGTCTGGGCTACCAACCACTTCCATCCCTTTCTTCTTTTGAACGAGATTTTCAAAGCATTAATATTAATTCAGAAGAAGAAATCCTCCACCCCGACGAATCCGAAGATGAAGCCTATGAAGAATTTGACGTCATGTCAAATGGTGATGAATCTGAAGAAGAGTCGGCGCCCATTATTCCCCTCACTAAACAAGACGAGTTTTATCTCCAATTGTTTCCTCTCCAAGAGGCCATCCTTCGCTTGATTCTTCCACAAGAACGAGGTGAACCACCCTCCTCCGCCACATCCATAACCCACAATCCAAACCTGTATTATATGTATATACTAAAATAGTGGTTTTCACCACTACCAAAAAAAAAAAATCATCAAAATATATAAAAATATTTTATTGCTTTATGTTTGTGTGTAATAGTGGTTTTCACCACTACAAAAAAAAAAAAAAAAAAAACAAAACTCAAACTACAAAAAAAAAAAAAAAACTGAAAAACTATGTTGTTTTGCATTTCAGGTTTTCCGAGGTCTTCACCGGTTTTCCCTTCCATTCCGCCCATCCTTTATTCCATAAGTCGACAATGAATTTCGAAGACTTATTCACCCCGCTCCATAATCCATATGATCCGGATAAGCCAATCCCGATCAACCCAAGCCTGATTGACATGGATCGGATTTCATCCCCTCCATCTATTTTAGAGTTCATCCTTTCTGAGGAATTGTTAAGGGATTTCGCAAACTACATTCCTCCGTCACCTCCACATTCACCTTCATCTTCTAAGCTAGAGGTCTTCCAGGCAGACATAGACGAGAGCAAGGCACAGGAGCTTGATGACATTTTAGATGACATAAATCTGATCCCTATTCCCCATCAGCTTGAGGAAGGTAAATTCACGGCTAATTGGTTAGGTCCATATATGGTCACTGAAAGAGTGGGTAATGGAACTTATAGACTTGCCAATTTAGAGGGAGAGGAAGAACCCGAACCACTTAATGTTATACACTTGAGGGCATTCTACGCATAGTTTGAATTTTATATGTACATATATACATGGCTTGTACAAAAAAAAAAAAAACAAATAAAATAAAAAGAATTTGCATTTCATTGTTAGTTGCATACATCTCATTCAAAAAAATTGCATTTCATGTGCATACATCTCATTGAAAACCATAACATTTCATTTTCAGCCATAGTTGCATATCATGTTAGAGACCATTCTATCTTTTGGATATAAATTTTGGTCAAGCAAAAGTCATGTTGCCTTAATCAGGGGCACCTTCATAAAATCCATCAAACCGAATTGTCATTCGTACACCTATTTTCCATTTGCACATATTTACATTGCCAAAATGTTTTCAGTCACTCAGCCATTTCTAGTGTTTTAAGCAAACTTCGAAATGCATGTAAAATTTCTCTAGGGCCATATCACAAATTACACTAAATAAAATCTTGAGTATTGGGAAATGATTTCAAAAGTGGTCTTGAACCTATCACATTTTCACATCTTAAAAACATCTTGTGTCAAAGAGAGATAACACCATCCTTGGGTTGTGCCTCGAAGTGAAAAGGGTAATCGTCGTTTGTCCTATCATACAAACATACTCCATAAAACAGTGGTTCTTACCACTATCACAAGCAATTACAAAATATAAATATAAACAGAGTAGTAAGGATAGGGTATAATTATCATCATACTTCGGTTGAGAATCCGATTCCCCAAAGCTCTAAGGAAATGAACATTTTTCACACACCACTGATCCCAAATAAGTTGTAAGGATCGTACTACTTGTCCAGTCAGACGGATAGGTAGTCATCCCCAAGGCTTACAAAGTTCAAAAACAACATGGACTATGGAGTTAACCTTCACCGAGGCTATAGACGCTTGACTGGCAGTGGAGTATACTCATTTCATGGCGACATGTCTCTCCTCAAAGAGAGACCTCTAAATGCTCATACGGACAAACTAGCTTTGGGGTCTTCTCCATAATAGGGTTACCTAATTTGTGCAAGATGAGGTTAATGAACACACTTGCACACACACAGGTTTTTGATTGCCTAGAGTCACTACCATGCTTCTGATTTGGTTAATGAACTCACATGCACACACATTTGGTCCTAGTTGAATTAGGCAGTATTAGTAAGTTTTTTTGATACCACTAGCATGTTTGAGTCTTTGTAAAACAGTCTTCCTCCATATTGTCTTCCATATCACCCTCCATATCTTCTTCCATATTCATGTCATTCCATACGTCATCCATTCACAAGCCACCAAGTTCGGTGCCCCTGATTAAACAATTATGATAACAGTTGGCTAAATCTAACTATCTAAAAGTATGAGTGCTTCTTAGTGCATATTTCATTTACTTAGTCTCGCATTAATCATCTATAAGTTTGCATTCCATTCCATCACATATGCATCAAAAACATTAAAACATATAAAAACATGCATCACAAAAACATAGGCATTCACACAAAAGAGAGTAAAACACAAAATAAATAAAAGCCATGTATATATGTGTATAAAGGTCAAACTGTACAATGAATTCCAAAAGGCTACAATATACAATAGAGCACCAAGTCTCATAAATAGTGCATCTAAGCACTAAGCTAACCATCAAAAGAGGATCCCTGTGACCTAGTAGGAGCCCTAGACCTAGTGGTGTGCCTAGACTCACTACGCCTAGAGATAGAGGAGGATGGAGGATCAGGCAACACAATGTGATGCCTAAACAATGTGTCCTCCAGAGCCTCAATATAACGAGTCCTAGACCTAAGTCTAGATATGTCTATCCCGTGTCGTCGCTCTCGCTCCGCTAGCTCTGCCTGGAGTCTTGTCACCCTATCATCCTGGGGCACCCTAGTCGCTCCATCCAAGTTCGCCTGCATCTAGGCCATCCTCTCCTCCTAAACAGCTATCAGGGCATCCCGCTCTACAACCTGTTGCTCCAACCGAGCTATCCTCTCATCCCGGACAGCTAGCATAGCATATTTGGATACTCAAGTAACAAAGCTCTGATTTGACCTCTGAATGCTCATCCCGGAATGCTCCATTTTGTTACTTGAGTATCCAAATATGCTTTTTTGGCTCCACGCTTCTACTGTTGTATTTTGATAACTTGAATGATGGGTCCACTTGTTCCTTGATGCTGATGAACCATGCTGAAAACCATGATCACTATGCTTTCTTTGCCAAACAATGTCATAGTTGGTGCCCTGTTGATTACATGTAGAACTATAATATTGTGGCCTTGAACCATGCCTCCAATATTGTTTCCGCTCATGGTGGTGTGGATGGCGATATGGTGCAACCTTTACTTGATGTTCTACCTTCTTTGAATTTTCAACATTTGGCTCCATTATTTTAAATTCCTCTACACATTGTTCTTTCATGTTCTCTTTGTTTGGTGTGTCCTTGTGCTCTTCTATCAAAGCTTCCTTGGACTCTATTACTGTTATTTCCACTGAATCAGTTTCTGCTACTTCTTCCATGGACTCTTTTGCTTCTACGACCTTCTTGGATTTTGTTTCAGGTTCTTCAATTTATTTCTCTACAACCGCTTCTTGATTTTCCTTGGATCCCTGCTCCTTAAGCTGAGAAATATCCTGTAATGTTATCTTCTTTTTCCTATACCATAACTTCATAAACTTCTTTTGCACATTAATGTTAACGAGTACCCAAAGAATCTAACCAAGGATAACCAAGAACAATATCCTTATCATCCATCTCAATAGCATAGAAATCTGAATGTAAAACATATTTATCCATGGTGATCTTTAAATCTTCAAAAATCCGAACATTCTCACCCTCTAGCTGTATGTCCTTGATTTTTGTTGCTTGAACTTGCAACTTCTTAGCCAAAGCAATATTAATAAAATTATATCTACTACTAGGGTCAATGGAAATAATAACCTGTTCCTTTTGAATGCTTCCATGAACCTACATAATAGACTTTTTAGATTCAAACAAATTCCTTTGTCCATTTTCTAATTTATCTTCTACCAAAGGTATGGTTTCCTCTGTCTGCATACTGACATATTTTTTATCTTCCTTGACCTTTTCCTCTTTCTTTTTGAATAATTTTATTTCTTTTTCATAGTCTTCATTTTGTTTCTTTAAAACTTCACATTCTCATTTTATTGCATTTCACTCATTTTGAGTTTCCTGTAGTTTCTTTTCATCATCTTCGATGATATCCATTAGGTAATCTATATAATATGGATCCCATATACTCAAGAATTCATGCTCTATTTCATCCCAAGTATATTCATTATTCCTTTCTTTACAAAATTTTATCCACCAAGACAAAGCTTTCCCTTTAAAACATATATCCAGGAAGGATTTCTCAAAAGAAATATTATGATATGGAGACCTAAACATTTTCCACCATTCCCTAACATCAATATCATCTTCTCCAGAAAATATTTCTAGCTCCATAAGTTCACCTCCAGATAATGCAAATCTAGGGTTTGATGAAAATATATATCATGCCCTAATGCAAACTAAGGTTTTATGGAAAAAAAAATATCTTCCCACCAAGTTGAAGCTAAAAATCCCAAAGACAACTACATCTGCAATTTTTCTTCCAAACAAAATAAAGTGCAACTGATTTGCTTACCCGAACTAAACAAATTGTCTTTTGAAAAATTCACAACTTGAAAATTCGTCACTTTCCTTGTTCCAAATGGCTGACTTCAAAAGGTCGTATCTCCATCAAAACTACTTGGATTCCTTCATATGACCACTCATTTTAAAGCTCTTCAAATGCTGCACAATATGATCCAAGAATCGCCTCAATCAGATTAGCTGTCGCAAAGATATGGCTTCTAAAAGATGAGATGTTTTTCTAAAAAAAATCAATGAAATTCGTCGCTATCCTTGTTTTGGATGACTAACTTCAAAAGGTCGTATCTCCCTCAATACTACTCAGATTCCTTCATATAACCAATCATTTTAAAGCTCTTCAAATTCTGCACAATCTGATCTAAGAATCTCTTGAATCGGATAAACTTGCATAGAGATATGCCTCCTAAAATATGAGATGTTTTTTTCCAAAAAAAATTGCCCTAATTCTAGGGTTTCACACAAAAATCCCCACTTTGCCAAAGTCGTTGCTCTGATACCACTTGTTGCATAACTTTTATTACTAAACATGAACCATTCATCAATATGCAAAAATATCAAATCATTCATCCACAATATATTATCCACAATAAAAATCCACAAATGAGAGAGAGATAGATAATACCCTTAAGGTAGTGCAACACCAATAATAATCCTTAAGGAAGGAATAACTCCACAAGATCTCCCAAGATGAGAGGACACTTCGTGGGCACGTTGATTACATAAGATTCTTCTTCAATGATATGAATTTCCTTACAATGACAAATATCTCTTCTTTATATATCCATATTCTTATTCTACTTTGGAGAGCCTACTACTAATATTATATTATATTAAAATATAATATAATATTATAATACAATCAACCTTGGGTTATGTGTGGCCCATGCCAACCCTTATACAATATAATAATATATCCCCAAATATCTATTCCTAGGTACCCTACCAAGGAGCCAGCCCAATTAATTCTCAGGCTATAGTTCTTGTCCCAAATCCAATGCCGATACAAAGTGTGAATCCATATACGAATCAAGTTCCTCAAAACATAACGCAAATTTTAAATCAAGATCTCACCAATTACACTAACCCCATGGGAACTAACAACAATGTAGCTCCACCGAAAGAGATTTATTCGAAGGTTTAAGAGCTCAAGAAGATAGTTCACAAGCTGATTAAGGACATGGTTGACAAACAGAAGTATGAGTCCCATGCCCCTCACCCAAGTCAAAATTTTAACAATAGAGGGAGACATTGGAACACGAAGCCAAACAATGGAGGTGTACCTGCCCCTATTGCCAATCAACTAGATACTTCTATAGGACCTAGTCAATCTAGTTCCCTTCTGAATATTTCTGATTTTGTGTGGGAAAAGGGGTGCAGATTGCACAATACAAAGGAGCACAATGAGAGGTATTGTCCTGAAATCGCAAGATACACTCCTTGTCTCCAAGCCCAAGTAGATGACATGGAACTTGTGCCAAATGATGGTCCACCCCAACATAAATATGACAACATTATGGTGGTGGAAACTTTATACCGTCAAGAAGGTGAGAGTGAGGAAGAGGAAGATGAAATTTTGGAACAGGAGGTGCAAGATTTTTGAGATTTTAGAAAGGGGAATCACGAATATCATTTGAGAAGTAAATTCAAAGCCCCTAAAACATCATCAACTCCACCCAACAACTCTATCCTTCCTCCAGATACTAAGGCAGAAAATAATCCTCCTCCTCCATTTAGAAGAGAAACGTCTAATGACATGCAAAAGATAGTTAAACTTGAGAGGTCAACATATGACATAGTGGAGGATTTAAGGAAATCTAAGTTGAGCCTTTCATTTTTAGAGGCAACCAGGTTACCTGGCCAAAAAGAAGCATTGATAAAGGCTCTGGACTCACCTAATCAAGTATGGAAGGGAAAGGAAGTTGAGTCTCCTTTGATTTTACGAAAGGAGAGATGGGATGTCCCGCCATTTTTATTGACTCTAAGAATTGCTGGTAATAATTTGCATAATTGTTTGGTAGACACGGGTGCCACGAGCAATCTCATGCCTTCAGAGATATGTCAAATGCTAGGCCTACAGCCTATTTCGTCCAAATGCAAGGTTTTGCAATTGGACCGATCTGAGGTAAATGTGGTAGGGACCCTATATGATGTCAAAATTCAACTAAATTTTGAACCCAGGGTCCAACAAGCGGTCGACATTCTGGTTGTTAATATTCCAAGTAGATATGGAATGCTACTTACAAGGGATTGGATGAAAACTTTGAACGACTATTCTTCAACCGATTGCTCACATATGTGGCTACCCTAGAAAGGAATCACGAATCAAATTAGAGTAGAAAATGAACCGAGGCTTAAGGAAATCATAATAGAATTTAATAATCCAAATGAAGTTCAGTTTTCTGAACCAGAGTTGGGGGTTTATGCATTTGATGTTGAAGAAGCTACTGAAGAGCCTGAAAGGGAAACATTTCATGGTAGCTCTCTTGAGGGAAATAATTTCATATGGTTGCTTAGGTTTGATGGATCCAAATCTAAACAGGAAGTAGGAGCCAGAGTCAAGCTCACTTTTTAAAGAAGTAAACCATTATTGGCTACTTATAGACTACAATTTCCTTGCACAAACAACATGGCAGAATATGAAGCACTGATTTTTGGTTTACAACTGGCGTTAAGCAAAAAGGTTAAATGCTTGAAAGTATTGGGAGATTCTAAAGTGGTAGTCAAACAAATTAAAGGATAATATACATGCCGCGATAAGAGACTGAGCCTTTATAGAACTAGGGTAATGGACCTCATTGAGGAATTCGATGCTTTCAATATAGTCCTTATTTCTAGAAAAGGAAATCGCATAGTAGATTCTCTTGCAGTCACCGCAGGAATGTTAAATCCAGTTGATATAAAAAGGTGTAAAAAGTTCTCCATCGAATTTGTTCCTTGTCCATCGATACTTGATAATGTCAAGAATTTCCAAGTTTTTGAAAACGACAGACACATATTCAAATTTGTCATGAACTCAGGTATTTTTGAAAACCAGGTGATTGATGAGGAGCAAAGATGGCAAGAAGAAGCAAAAAATGAAAGTGAAACTACATGTCAATCCAAAAAAATACCTAAAGACATAGTTTCATTGGAGAAAATGTTCGATATGGGATACAAGGCCAGAAAAGAAAAAAGGGTTCCACTCCCCAAATATGCATGTGATCTAATTAATCTAGGGAGTGCAGACAATCCATGGGAAGTGTACATCGCAAAGGCATGTACAACTAAAGAAAGATAAAATATAATACATGCACTAAAACACTACATGAATTGCATTGCTTGGAATTATAACGAATTGAAAACATACAACCAAAACGTCATTACACATAACATCCCTCTAAAGCTGGACTCCAAGCCTTTTAGACAAAGACAACGAGTTGTTAACCCGCTATTGGAGCCCTTAATAGAAAAGGAGGTCAAGATATTATTGGAAGAAAAGATTATTTTTCCTGTTAGGCACTCAACCTGGGTTGCTAACCTTGTTTCAGTAAGAAGAAGAGCGGAGAGATTAGGTTATGTATAGATTTTCGAAATCTTAACAAGGCCTCTCAAAAGGATAACTATCCATTGCCATCCATTAATGAAATTTTACAAACAATGAATGGATCTAAAATGATGTCTTTTATTGATGGATATTCTAGATATAACCAAATTCTTATTCATCCCAATGACAGGATGAAAATAGCCTTCATAACCAAATGGGGGACATTTGCCTACAGAAGAATTTTGTTTGGACTGTTAAATGCTGGTGCAACATTTCAATGCACCATGGACTATGCATTCAAAGGGCTTATAGGCAAGTGTATCATTGTGTATGTGGATGATATTCTAGTATTTTCAAAGAAAAGAGAAGACCATGTCAAGGATTTGAAAAAGGTTCTTCAAAGATGCAAAGAGCATGGAATTTCTTTAAATCCCAAAAAATGCATTTTTGGAGTAACAGAACGAAGACTACTTGGTCACATAATTTCAAAAGAAGGTATATCCATTGACCTAGAAAGGATAGAAGCTATCCAAAACTTGCCTCTCCCGGGTAGTAAAAAGGAGTTGAGATCTTTCTTCAGGAAAATTAATTTTGTGAGGAAGTTTATTTCAAGCTTCACTGAGATAGCCAAACCGTTGAACAAGATGCTCAAGAAGGATGTAGATGTCAGATGGAACGAGGAAAGTAGGGTGGCCTTTCAAAACATTAAGGATGCCATTTCCAGAGCCCCTGCCCTCATAATTCCAAACTATGCTAAACCTTTCTATATTTATGCTTTCGCATCGAAACACTCTTGCGAATGTCTTGACCTAGAAAGGTGAGGATAGTGCAAAAAATCCCATAGCATTTTTAAGTGCTCTTTTAAAAGATGCTCAATTGAGGTATTCTATCCTCGATAAGCAGATGTATGCACTCTTTAAAACGGTCAAAAAATTCTGACATTACATTATGCACAGCAGAGTTTTTGCCATTGTGCCTGACCCTGCTATCAAAACTATGTTTTTACATAATGAGCTAGGTGAGAAAAGAGGTAAATGGATTTCTACTATCCAAGAATTTGATCTTGAAATCCAACCCATGAAACTAGTTCGAGGACAAGGACTTGTGAAGACGATTGCTGAGAATAATATGCAAACGACATGCCAATTTTCAAATACAGAATACATTTCTAAAGATGACTGGTATGTTGACATTGTACATTTTCTATTAAACGATAAGTGCCCATCCAATTTTAATTCCACTCAAAGAAGGGCTTTAAGACTTAAATCTATTAATTATCTGATTAGATCTGGTTTTCTTTATATAAAAAACCACAAGGGGATTTACTTGAGATGCCTAAATAAAGAAGAAGTTGCAAAGGTTCTGCAAGAATTTCATGGGAAATATGGAACTGGCCATGGTGCGGCAAATTCTATAGCGCATCAAATCCTGAGAGTAGGATACTATTGGCCTCACATTTTTAAAGATGCACACGCTCATGTATGATCTTGCCATATTTGTCAAGTAGCTGCCAACAGAGAAAGAAACGCAGCCATGCCATTACAACCTGTAGTTTAGATGAGACCATTCGCACAATGGGGATTAGATTTCATTAGGGTTATTAACCCAAATTATTCAGATTCCCATAAATTCATACTAACAGCTATAGATTATTGTACAAGGTGGACAGAAGTAGTTCCTACAAAACATGTCACTACAGACGTTGTAAAAAAATTCCTTGAGGATCACATCATAACAAGATTCAGAATGCCCGATTCTATCATTAGTGATAATGGTAAAGCTTTTGTTTCCATGCAATTTGCAGATTGGGCATACGACAATAAAGTGAGTTTAAAATTTGCATCTAATTATTACCCTCAAGGAAATGGTTTGGCCGAATCCTCAAACAAAAATTTGTTGAATATCATTAAGAAATTACTGGAAAGGAACCCTCGATATTGGCACATCCAGTTAAAGTTTGCTCTTTGGGAAAATAGGACCAGAATAAAAGACTCAATAGGAAACACACCCTATCATTTGGTCTATGGACAAGACCCAATCTTTCCTGCAAACTTGAAGCTACAAACCCTGCATTTCATGCAAGAATACCTAGGAAAAGATAACCACACTGAAGCTAGATTAAGTCATTTACTGCAACTCGATGAAAAAAGAGAGGAAGCCATGATTCACATGAGTAAACACCAAGAGGTTGTTAAAAGATGGTTTGACAGAAGAGCTAAAATTAAGTCCTTCATAATTTCAGATTTGGTCTTACTGTGGGATAAAAGACATGAAGAAAAGGGGAATCATCAAAAATTTGATTGTCTTTGGTTAGGCCCTTATCAGATTTCAAAAATTCTAGAAAAAAATACCTTCAGGTTAAGAACTTTAGAAGGGAAGGATCTAACGTTACCAGTTAATGGGCATGTTTTAAAGCACTATTTTAGCCCTTAAGTCATAGGAGATTGATATTATATTTTTCAATTTTGGTATGGATTTTCAAATTTTGTTTTGTTTGTTTTAAGATTACTAGTTTAGTTAGGATTTAAGTTGAGTGTCTGATTTCATTTGACATGTTTGGTTTGTTTATAAAAAAAAAAAATGATGAAAAAATGTTTTGAGATGTTAACTTATGTTTTAGATCAGGGAAATATGAAACATTGGAATTATGGGGTAGAAAGCTCCGCAAGAAACACAAATAGTTTAAATAATATCATTTGAAATCTGTGATGCATGAAGTAGTCAGTTTTTCACAATATCCATCTACAATTCAGAAGAGCAATGCATTCATATTACTCCACCCATACATGCCATCTTAATTGCATATGCATTTTAAATACAAATTATTTAAAATATGTCAAATCCTCTTAGGGTTAGTCTATAACATAAAATAAAAACAAATCCAGAGGTTGGGAACTAATGCCTGAGCTATCTCGAACCAAGCACATTATATACACATTAAAAAAGAATCTTGAGCAAAATGATCAAAAACTTGCTTGGAAGAAAATGCTCAGGCGAAAGGAGCATTCCATGTCTATCCTATCATGCAACTTAATCCTTAAAACAGTGGTTTTTACCACTTCCATCAAGCTTAAAGTCTAAAACCAAAGTAGTAAGGATAGGATTAAATCCTCATCGAACTTAGGTTGAGGATCCAATTTCCCAAAGCTTTGATTTGACCTACATGGAGTAGTAAGGATAGGGCATAATTCTCATCTCGCTTAGGTTGAGAATCCAATTCCCCAAAGCTTCATTTTTTTTCCCATTTCATCATAAGTATTGGATTGGAAGGATCGTACTACATATCCTCTGCAAAGGATGGGTAGTCATCCCAAAGGTCCAAAAGTAAAATTAATTTTTCCCATTTCATATTAATATTGAATTGGAAGGATCATACTACATGTCCCTCGCAAGGATGGGTAGTCATCCCAAAGATCCAAGAAAATAAAAAATAAATAAAAATGATTGAATGAAGCCAAATAATTGATTATGGAGTTAATCTTCATCGGGGCTATAGACGCCTGACCGGCAGTGGAGTATGCTCATGCGTGGTAGCATGTCTTGTCTAAAAGCAAGACCACTAACTGCTCAAATGGATAGACTAGCCTGACCATTTCATCCATAACTGGTTAAATTATTTTGTTCAAAGTGAGGTAATGAATTCTAGATCAGAATAGTAAGGATAGGGTTAAACTCCCATCTCGCTTATGTTGGGAGTCCGATTCCCCAAAGCTCTGATTTCACTTTCACTTGCACATGGGTTCAAGATAGTAGTGACTCATAACCAACTTTGGGATTTAATAAACCAATTCATTATACATATAGTTGATCCTAAGAGGGTTTGACAGTTTTAAAATGTTTGTATATGATACTGGAAAGTTTTAAAGCCTTTATAAAGCAGGTTGTTATATCTCAAGCATATTTATCAGACTGCTCAAATCATTCATAACCTCACATATGCATTCATGTAAAATTGACAACAGAATGTGGATCAATTTCAAATGATAGGAAATGGAACACATTGCACACACCAAGCTGATACTTAATGATTCTAATGTTTCATGTATTTTTGATTTATTGGCATTTGTTTATGTTCTATGTGCTAACGCCTGTATTCAAGTTTGTATTTTTTTTAGGTTAGGTTCTCATCAAAATGCTCAGGAGCATTTCCCAGTAGAGTTGCCATTTGTTGTGGCTGCTCCACAACACACCCCAAAATTGGGGACCACCTTTTTGCACGCTTTTCAAGAAGATTGCAGTGGCCTAGATATAAAGGAGCAAAGAAGAAAGCAGAAATGAAAGTTGTCACGATATCACGACATGTTGCTCCGTCACGGCCAGAAATGAAAAGTTGTCGTGATATCACGACATGTTGCTCCGTCGTGGCCAAAAATGAAATTTGTCACGATATCATAACATGTTGCTTCGTCGCGGCCAGAAATGAAAATTTTTCATGATATTGCGACATGTTGCTCCGTCGCGGCCAGAAATGAAAGTTGTCATGATATCACGACATGTTGCTCCGTCGCGGCTAGAAATGAAAAGGTTTCGCGATATCACGACATGTTGCTCCATCACAGCTAAAAAAGAAAAGTGTCGCAATATCGCGACATGTCACGTTTTCGTAGATCAGACAAGCGAAGTACAGTGGAACAAAAAAGTGTCATGATTTCATGACATGTCGCATTTTCACGGCCAAGAACAACAGAATGCAGTAGGATGAGAAAATGTCACGATTTCACGACGTGCTATGAAATCGCGGTCAAAACGATCAAACAGAACAAGATGCTAGAAATGTCGCGATATCGTGACATGTCTCATTTTTGTGATGCAGGGCAAAGAACTAAGTTAAAGACTCAAAGTTGTCGTGATATCGCGACATGTGTTTTCGTGATGTTTGATGGATAAAACAACCAAGTACAAAAATGTCATGATATCACGACATGTCATAAAATCACGGTTCATAGAGGAGAGAGAAAGACAAAGTGAAAAACATCACGATATCGCGACATGTCATGAAATAACGGTTCATAGAGGAGAGAGAAGATAAGGCGCCAGAATTGTCGCGATATCGCGACATGTCATGAAATCGCGATCAAAGTAGTCAAAACAGGGCAAGGAAAAAAAACGTCACGATATCGCGACATGTCAAGTTTTCATGGTGAGAAAGTGAGGAAGGAATAAAGGAAAGAAATTGTCGTGAAATCATGACAGGTTGCATTTTCGCGATCTGTCGACGATAACAGAGATGAAGATAGAAAGTGTCACGAAATTGCGACCTGTCTCATTTTCATGGTTTACGACGACCTACAAGCTAAGCAAGGGAAATATGTCATGATATCACGACATGTCGGAGTTTCGTGACCTAGAGCAACCAAAGTGGATATAGAAGAAAAGTGTCATGATTTCGTGGTGAGGGTCACGATTTCGCAACATGTCGCGTTTTCGCGGCTAAGTGCAGCGAGACAGCCCGAAATAGAAAAATGTCATGATTTCATGACAAGTTGCATCTGCACAGCCCGAAACAGAAAAACGTCATGATTTCATGATAGGTTGCATTTGCGTGGCCTGGAGACAGAAAATTGTCGTGATATCATGACATGTCTCAATTTCGTGGTGCATGAAGGCGAACAAGGCTGTTGATAGAAAAATGTCGCGATATCGTGACATGTCTCATTTTCGTGGTGCATGAAGGCGAACAAGGCTGCTGACAGAAAAATGTCGCGATATCGTGACATGTCTCATTTTCGTGATACAAGAAGAATAACAAAGCTACAGGTATAAAACGTCGCGATATCGCGACATGCTATTTTTTGTCGCGATTCATGGAGGGCCATTACAGAATGTGTAGGAAAGTGTTGCATGTGTCACAAAGGCGTAGGGGTTATGATAACGCTTCAGGATCGATGGTTACAATTCGTAGAGGACCAAACGTTTCACGACCGAACAAAAAGCCAAAATAATGAAGAAGCGAAAGATGAAATGAATCGATCTAGGAAATGAAACAAAGCGTCACAAGGTGAAGCAGAGAGCCGTAGCAAAAAGTTTAAAAGCAAAAATGAAGACAGGCACAAGGGGCGGAAATCGCTGTGAGCAGAGTTGTAGAGCTGAAGGTGATAGGCCATTTTGGGCCTGCTTAAGAGTGTTTTCCTTCATTTGTTCTAGTTTTGATAAACTATAAACTTTTGTTGTTGTAAAATGACATATTATTAATACAAAAATTATAAAGAGTTGCATCTCATTAGCAAGAAAGAAGGAGTTATTCTCTGCATGCAAGATTGAATGTTTATCTTTCCCCTTTTTGGTTTTAGGCTTATAGATGGAGTTTAATGCAAGTTATCTTGGTTGCTTCATGCGAATGTCTAAATCTGGAAATCATAGTTAAAACCCTAGAAACCAACACTTAGCTTATCTGGATTGTGCATGTTTGTAGGTTCAATAGGTTAGGTTGTATGCAAAAAACCTCATTATCTTCGGTTTTGTCGAATAGGATTGCCACATTCTAAATGTATTTTAGTTCCATTCTCTTTGCATTTTATTTTCACTTCTTTATTTTTCTGCATTTTTATTTCACAGGAAATTTAATTTTATTTTAATTATAGTCATTCAAATAAACAATTGAAAATCTACCAAAATATGAAAACAAAATAGTTTTATCATTTCACATCGAATTCATTCGGATCAAACGAACAATCATTGAAGTGTCAAATAAAATAAACCAGTTGTGCCCCTTGTTTACAGTTACTTGCAATCACTAAGGTATTCCAAGCATTCAAATTGAACAATATTATTTGTGCAAAATGCTAACATAGTGGAGACCTTGGAGAAGTTACTTGTTTAATTTCTTTGTAAGAGGGGATTTGGAACCCAAATCCTATTGGAGAGTGTGTTTTCACAATCGGGTGAAAATGCCACTCAATAGGGCATATTATAGCTCATTGCCCAAAAACAAATAATCCAAAAATAAATAAAATGTGCAAATTTTAAAAAATAAGTAGAGAGCTAAGATAAACAAATGTTTTGACAAAGAAAATTTAATTGTTGAAGATTAAAAAACCTAGAAACTAATAAATTCTAGGTCTTGCAAGGTCTGGAGGAAGAGATCATGAGCAAACCATATCTAGAGGAGGTCAGAGAAGTTAACAATAACTAAAGAATGTAGATTTACAGTCTTAAGAGGAGAATCAACCAGATATGTTGAACAAATATTTAGGCCCAAAATTAGAAGACGAGGAATTAGTTAAAGAAACTCCTACAGAGGAAGGAGAGGTTGAAGACACAAAGCTAAGAACAAAACTTGAACCATAGGAAGTATGGTTGTCTTCAAAAGAGAGAGAAGGCTTCAAAGAGTTGGTATATAAAAGGAAGTTAAAAAGAGGCAAAGCTTTGGATAACCACGAATTTCAACAACAACAAAATACCAAGGGTTCCAAAGGGGAAAAAAATTCTTCCACATAAGAAATGAGTACGATGAGGTTGATAAGAAATACATGAAAAACTGTAGATTTGGCTAGTGTGACAAAGCTTGGAAGACCCAAACTGGCAGATATAAGGAACACGCAAGCAACTAAGGTTATAGTAAATGGAACTCAACAAGTGTTAGTACTAAGTGGGGTGAAATCTCCTACCAAAGGTAATAAATAAAAGTTATTTCCTGTAACATTCGGTGACTAAATACCCTGAACACATAGGGTAGTTAGACATATTAGAAAAATGCATGGGATAGATATGGAATAAAAATTTGGTATGGAATAAAGTAGAAGGTACCTATAGACCAGCTAGAGGTGCTTTTGGGGGTTTGTGGACTCTTTGGAATGCAAATAACCTAGAAGGGGATTGTGTGTAACATAATGATAGATTTATTTTGGTCCTCTTTCGATGTAAATTAACTATTTTTTTTGGTTAGCTACAAATGTCTATGCCCCTAATTATCAAGTGGATGATAGTGAGAGACTTTGGGATGATTTAGAGAGATTTGGTGCTTCAGTTAGTCTTCCTTGTATGATAGTGAGAGACTTCAACACTAATCTCTGATTGAGTTAGAGGTAAGGAGTAGTTGACTTCACATTGTCACAAATAGTATGGAGGATTTTGGTAAGTTTCTCTCTTCTTTGGGCTTAATTTATGTGGATTTGCAAGGGACCAAGTTCACTTGGTCAAATCGAAGAATAGGAGGAGGTTTCATCCAATCCAATATTGATAGATCAGTAATTTCTATTGATTTGTATAGAAACTTTCAATTTTTTTCTTTAAGAGCCTTATCAAAAATTGCCTCTGATCATAGCCCGCTTCTTTTAGAGTTTTCTAAGAAAAAAAGGACAAAAGGATTTTTTTTCTGATTTGAGAAAATGTGGTTGAAGCATCCTCAAATTGAGGATATGATTAGATATTTTTGGAACATAGATGTGTATGGAACCAAAATATTTCAAGTTGTAAATAAACTAAAAATCATAAAGGTAAATCTCAATAAACGGAACCAAGATGTGTTTGGAAATATTTTCCAGCAAAAACATGAGATTTTAGATAACCTAAAGGAAGTGGAGTTGAAGGTTCAACAGGAGGGAAGAACTTTGGAGCTAGATAAAAGACAATGAGAGGTTCTTGCAAAGTTTCATAATATTTTGGCAAAAGTGAAAACTCATTGGAAGTAGAAATACAGGGTAGCATGGCTAAAGGAAGGAGATCATAACACAAAGTTCTTCCATATCTCAACCATAAGGCATAGAAGTTCCAACAGGATAAACGAGCTTAAGTTGGATAATGGTGATGTAGTGAAATAGGAGGAGGAAACATAAAAAATAGTAGTAAATTTCTTCCATACTCTATTTTCTAAATATCAGGATGAAGATGAGGCAACTTCTTGGAAACATTCCTTTACTAATTTCAAAATAAATGAACTTATTACTTACTCTCTTCTTAGAAGGAGAAGTCAAAGAAAGTGTGTTTGATATGGTAAAAGATAAGGCACCAAGCCTGGATGGCTTTTCGGTTGGCTTCTGTAGACACATAAAATGTGTCATGTTGAGGTGACTACTCATATGGGACATGCTAGAAGACCATATGGAAGACCTTTGGATAGATCCAAGGTATAGTAGTGGTTTTTACCACTCATTTGGGTATATTTACCTAGTCGGTGCTAGCCACAATTGACACCCATGGTTAGTAGTACTGACCGCACCTATCATCCGTGGTTAGGACTCATAATCAATTAGCCTTCATCTGACCCAAAATTGGTTGCAATGACCAATTGGTTATAGATTGGAGCGATTTGAGTGAGGAAGGTTCTAGATCTTTCCATCCAACAAGCTCAACTGCCCAATCTTGATCTTAGCTTCCTCATGAAGCTACTCCTAGCCCCTTGGCAGTTGCTATATAATCCCCCTCTGAATTGAGGAAAAAAGAGAGAAATATAACCAATTGAGCAGTGAAGCCCTGTCAAATTGCATAACCACTCACATGCATTGATAGGAACACTATTGCTACCCAATTGGAGATCACATGGCCATGGAGATCCTAGGAGGAAAGGAGAGCCAAGAAACACTAATCTGTGTAATATGTGCACCCATTGAGCAATTCAATTGTAAAATCTATTAGAGGACACAGAGGTGACCCTTGACCATCATTTTGACAAAGAGAATTAGAGAATTGGCCTTGATTTGGAGGGCAAACCTACTTCAGTCTTCGTCATGGTTGTCAGCCATGGTGAATAGTGCCCATCGCATGAATGACCCATGGTTTGTGGGTGATCTCTTATCTCCTTGTTCTTAGTTTTAAATTCTATTTAATTAGATTAGATTAATCATACTTTAGGTTTAATTCAGTATTCTAGAGACATTTGACTAAAAAATTAAGAGTTAATTGCAATTTCCCTTAATTGTTATAGTGTAGGCATGACAAATATTTTTCATGCTTCCATGTATTCAATTGAATAATTAGGAGCTTAAATAGATTAATCTTAGTTCCTTTTATGTTTCTAATGGCAAATTATCATGTTTTAGATCAATTTATATGTATTAAATCACTTTTTTGATTTCTTTATTATCATGTTATATTTGATACAACCACCCTTTAAAATCCTCATCAAGAGAGGTCTCCTTTTCTATTAATTTTTCTTGTTGTTTATTGCATGCAAGAATAATAGGGTTTTGGGATGCAAGGCAGCAAATGCCTCTAATTATGGATAAGAGGGTCATCGACATCCTAGAGTAGTTCGTGTCACCCTGGAAGGCATTTTGATTGCATATACCCTTGAGAGGGATTTGAAATTATATTTTAATTGATGTATCAAATGGGTATCCCTAAGAGGGACGAATCAGTAACTTGGCTTCATTGAGATTAATAAAGGGATTCTTCATATTTTCTTTATTTCTTGTTGTCAACTTATGTTTTTCCCATTTGTGCTTATTTTGTGAATTGCAATAGATAGACAAGATAACAAGAGCCTTTTTGGTGGTTACAGAAGGTGATCACGGTGGAACTCCATATTTTTTACCATGATTTATTGACTATGGTCTGTGTTTTTATGGAAAATACTCACCACGGTTGACAACCATGGGAAAAAAGTTAGCTCACGGTTGACAGGCACGGGCAACAGTCGCAACGCACATCAGAGCCGCGATCAGCAACAAATCAACCACAAAGCAGGAATAAAAAGCTAAATCAGATGAGGACTTGAGGTAGACCCTTATAACACTCTTTGTATCTATTTTCTATCTCTATGTTTTTCTAGAACATCAAAAATAAAATCTAGCTAGGACAAGGATAAAAAGAATAATAAAATGAATTAGGTCCTTGGGATTTTTATTTGATGCTTCTACTAGTCGTTGCTAGAAACAATGGGTCTCTGAGTTTAGTTCGCCCTAGTCTCCACTGGTCTATGCCATCTAAATGTTAGAGTTAGCTTGCATAAGGCCCAATCAGTAGCTAATTACTCATACTAGTTGCATTCTCTAACATCACATAGCATAGTGTGAATATACTTTTGAATATCAAACATTCTTGGTTGCATATTAGATAGGAAATGATCATGTTAATTCTATATTATGCATATTTACTTTATGCAAATTAAAAAGAACCACACACACCACATTTTATAGTAAACGCTAGTGAGTTGGGAGTCACATCCAACCACTAGTAGGGTTTCAATGACGGTGGAGGTGATTTCCATCTATTGGCCCAACTCCCTCGTACCTTCTTGTTACTATACCAATACCGGATCCAACAACATTTTGTAGCCCAAAAAATTTACATATACTCCTCTTTAGAGGGTATGATGCTAACTGGGTGAAAATGTGTGAGGATATGGGAGGACCTGTACTCCCTTCCCGGGTGTGGACTTTCATTTTTGCACTTTAGGGGGATTACGCAACCTGGAGTTCATAGCTAGGTTGTCGAGCTACGAGCATACAAGTGAAAGCTATTAAACGATTGAGAAAATCATCAACATATTGCAAAACACGATAAGAGTTACTTTACTGATACAAAAAATTTAAAACACATCAAATATTTTAGGTCTCATTTTAAAAATTATAAAAAGGAGATAATCATCATTGTATTATTTGTGTGCTAATAAAAGTTAAATCTAGACATAGGATACATAATGGTGCAAACACAAAGAGGACAATGTGTGCATAGACCTAAGATTGAAGCCCAAGCTCCACCTAGTACACAACACGATGTGGAACACCTTCAATCACTTAATCCTCCTTGAAATCATTCAATGAGTATTAGAGGGGATAATTCCACATGAGGGGATTCTGTTGAGAATACCTCGATTAGAGGAAGTGCTAGACATCCCTCTAGACACAAATCAGAGCATGGAACATCCTAGCATGAGGGTTCTGCTCATAGTAGTGTCTATCATGATCACATTCTATGGGCATCCATGGGTTTAGCTGAAGAATATGTCATCGAGGGATCCATATTGGTACCTCTTCAACATTCATCTAAGGGAGGTTCACGACCTCCATTGTTAGAGTCTAGATATGTCGAAGATCTGCCCATTCAAGGGTGAACTGAAAGGGCTACTTTTGAGAACATTCTTGCACAGACTCCCTATAGGGGTGAGCCCACCAAGTTCACCATAGATATATCCAAAGTGGGAACAAATGGCACACTGCCTCACGAGCCATGGCATAGCAAACAGTTGGACGATATAGATAGAGTCCTAGGGCATCTAGGATATAAGCCTACACCTGCACCCTCCCAATTTGTGAGTGAGTTTAGTGCAAGCACCATTAGGACCGCTCAAGAACATGGAGAGTGCTCCAAGCATTATCGAGATATGTGTGCTCCTGCATTACATGTAGGTATTGAGTATAGGAGACAACTTGACACGAATGTTGTATTTATAGACCGAGGCAAGAGTGTGGTAAATCAGTCCATTGGAGGACATACCCATAAAGTCACTCGAATAGAGAACACCCCTCAAAGGCCTCAGATGATCGATCATGTTGATAGAGCTTATAGACTGATGTCAGAGCAGAGACGATAGATTATACAAGATCAATTGGAGGATGTTCATGTAGAGAAAGAGTGCCTTGAAAATGAGAATAATCAGAGGCAGAGGTTCATAAGACAAAAATTATATGAACAATGCATGCGTGAACAATGCATCCTCGATTAGAAGGAGCATGTAGAGAGAGAGGATCGATTGGCTAGCATCGGTTTACCTCCTCACAGTGATATTAGGGAGCGTGTTGATAGACGAGTAGCTTCACAACCTGAGTTACACCCTAAGAACATCGACACACATACTCACCATATGGATCAGCACAGAGATCAGCATCCAAAATCTGAACAACATGAGCATAGGCAATATAAGAATGAATTGGGAGAGGAATTAGAATAAGAGTATCCTAAAATCTCCCAATTCGAGGAGGAGGGTGAGCCTAGTCCCCCACCTCGATCGAGGAAGAATATACCTCCAAGGCAATCTCGAGAGGAGGAGTTTCTTTCCTCACAAGCCTACAAGACCTTAGTAGAGAAGGTCCAAGCCATAGAGAAGCAAGGAACGGCTTATCAAAAGCCTACCTTGAACAAAATTCACAATGAATCTCTATGCATGTTAGTGCCTATTCCAGCATATCCTGAGCATTTCAAGATGCATAGACTAGAAAAGTTTCAAGGATAGGAAGATGCATAGGAGCACATGACTAATTTTATAGATATGTACTTTTAGATTGAAAGTAACGATGCTTTGCTCCTATGCACCTTCATCATGACCCTCTTAGGCATAGCTCGAGAGTGGTTCAATCAATTAAAAATGCATAACATTGCTAGTTTCAAACAACTAGCTGATGTATTTCTTGAATGCTTCTCCTTCGATGTCAATAAGAAGGCAAATTTATTCGATCTGGTCGCTCTAACGCAACATGACGATGAGCCAATAATGAATTATGGAAAATGATGGAGGAAAATGATGGCAAAGCTACCATTCTCCATCCCATCCTCTAAATTAATGTGAATGTTCACAAAGAGTTGTGGCAAACACATTTCATTATTGCTACAATTGCAACAATACTAGACATTTGAAGAGGCTTTGGCACAAGCCAAGGTGATAGAGGACATCAAGTTATAGGAGGGTAACTTGAAGCTCAGGAATAAGGAGGGAAACAAGAAAAATACTAAGAGATATCAAGTTAAGCTGACCCATGTTAATCAAGTGGTTTTGAACCTTCAGAAATGGGATAAGTGGTAACAACAATGAAACTATCAGGCCCAACCTCCTCCTATGAAATATGAGCAGTGCAACAAAAATTATAAGGGTAAAAATAAAGAGCAACGTCCACCTCATGTATTCATGCAGTTATCAATATTTGGCTTTGATTTTCATTAGTTATGCGAGGTGAAGGCTATAAAATTACCTGAGGTCAAGTTAATGGACCCAAGTCAACCCAATCCTAAGGGTTACAAGGACGATCATTATTGCATCTTTCAACGATTGAAAATCCATGACATCGAGGTATGTTGGTCTTTCAAACATCTTGTGCAGAATATGATCCAAAGAGGTACACTTCTTGTCGATAACCCACAAGCACCTGACAATCAAAATATGGGGATTTACAAAAGTCCTATACCAAATCATGAGGTGCCAAAGAATAATGTTGGCCAAGTCAACCAAGTTTGCATCGAACCACCAACCCAAGGGTTTGTCGGGATGGTCAACGTTGTCACAAGAAACACAATGTTTGAACGACCAAATCAACCTCCAGTGCCTATTAGAGTCCAAGATGCACTTCCTCCAAGGCCAACCCAGCATGTGCCCAACCCACCAACTAGACCGGTGGTGACCATTAGGAGCAGGTTGGTCCAAAATCTACAAACAACTCAAGTGAAGTTATCAATTTATGAGCTAATTTAGTAGTCTCTTAAGCACAACGAGACCCTCATGGACATCTTAAGGTCCATATAAGTGCAGCCTCAAGATCCCTAAGCATTTACACACTTCGTAGGGTACGTGCAATAGTGTCAAAAATTGGTCATTCAATTTCATGACCACAAATTCAAGATGGTTTCCATTGTTATAGTAGACCCGCCACTACATATCATCGCGTGTGTGAATCACAAACCATTAAAGCGGGTCTCGATTGAAACAGGGTCATTGATCAATATCATAAATACCAAGGAGTTAACTCACCTGAAGTTATCCAAGATGCATATCATCCCTTCTACCTTCACGTTGAAAGATTTCAATGATGCATTATGCTCGATGGTCGGTACTATAGTTTTACCTATCCAGGTGGGGCTGAAGACCATTCAGATTTTAGAGACATGATAATTTGTTTTTAACTCTCTTCCTTTCGGATTGACAAGCATGAAATCCTACTTGGTATTGATGTTATTCGAATATATGATGATGAGTACAAACTTCTTCAAAATTAAGCCTTCCAATTGGAAGCAATTATTCTAGGATGCACGTCCTTTTGTTGGACCTGGGGTATCTAATGTTGATCAGACCAATGATCATCATGCAACCTATGACATTATTTTAGCAGGTCTAGTTTTGCTCAGTGTTGTTCAAAATCACAATGCATCTCAAAAGGGACATCTATAGACACCTAAAATGCGTCATGCCAAGGTGACTACTCATATTGGACATGCTAGAATACCATATGGAAGACCTTTGGATAGATCTAAGGTATAGTAGTGGTTTTTACCACTTATTTGGGCATTTTTGCCTAGTCAGTTCTAGCCGCTACTGACATCGGCCATTAGCAGTGCTGACCATGCCTATCAATCGCGGTTAGGACTTAGAATTAGTTGGCCTTCATCTAACCCAAATTCAGTTGCAACAGCCAATTTTTTGCGGATTTGAGCGGTTCAAGTGAGGAAGGATTTTGGATCCTTCCATCCAAAAATCTCAACTACCCAATATTGATCTTAGCTTCATGAGGAAGATACTCCTAGCCCCTTGGAAATTTCTATATAATCCCCCTACGAATTGGGGAAAAGTCTAGATAACATTTCAATTGAATTCAGTGAAGCCTTGTCAAATTGCATAACCACTTACATGCATTGATAGGAACACTTTTGCTACCCAATTGGAGATCAAATTACCATGGAGGTATTAGGAGCCTTTGAGAGCCAAGAAAAATTAATTTGTGTGATCCATGCACCATCTGATCAATTCAACCACCAAATATGTTAGAGGACATAGAGGGCAAACTTATTACAGTATCCGTCGTGACTGTCAGCTACAGGGAATAGTGCCCAACGCATGAATGACCCATGGTTAGCAGGTGACGTTTGATCCCTTTGTTCTCAGTATTTTATTCTTTTTAGTTAGGTTATATTGATCCTTTTGTAGGTTTAATTCAACATTCTAGAGACATTTTACTAACATATTAGGTGTTAATTGCAAATTCCCTTCATTGTTATAGTGTAGGCATAATGAATATTTTTCATGCTTTCATGTCTTCAATTGGTTAATTAGGAGTTCAGATAGATTCATATTAGTTTATTTTATATTTTTAATGGCATATTATCTTATTTTAGATCAATTTACATGTACTTAATTACTTTATTGATTTCTTAATTATCATGTTATCTTATATAAAAGAACCTATATAAATCCTCATCAAGAGAGGCCTCATTTTCTTCTAAATGTTTCTTGTTGTTTATTGCACGCAGGACTAACAGGGTTTTGGGATGCAAGGTAGCAAATGCCTCTAATTGTGGAGAAGAGGGTCATCGCCACCCTAGAGCAGTTCGTGTCACCCTAGAAGGCATTTGATTCACATCTACCCAAAAAGGAAATTAGATCTATCATAATTGAAGTATCAAAATGGCTATTCCTAAGAGGGACGAATATGTAACTTGAATCAATTTGGAATTAATAAAGGATTCTTGTATTTTCATTCCCTTTTTGTTGTCAATTGGTGCATGTTTAGTTGTTATCTTTCTTTAATTGCAATAGATCACCTATCAGGTGTGAGCCTTTTTGGTGGTTACAGCAGGTGATCACGACAAAAAATCACAATTTTTGCCATATTTTACTGACCTTGGTTTGTGTTTTTATGGCATGTACTTATCACGATTGAAAACCATGAGCAAAAAATTGGCCTGCGGTTGACAGGCATGGGAAACAGTTACAGCTGCGCATTAGAGCCGCGGTTAACAACAGATTAATCATAGAGCATGATTTAAAAGCTTAATCAGATGAGGACTTGAGGTAGGCTCTTAAGACACCCTATATGTTTTTTTTCTATCTTTGTATTTTTCCAAAGACAAAAATTAAAGTTAAGTAGGATAACCATGAAAGAAGGATAAAACTAAGGTCCTTAGGTTATTATTCTTTAATTTTTGCTAGGCACTGCTAGGAATAATGGACCTCTGATTGTAGTTTGCCCTAGACTCCAGCATGCTAGAATAATTTGTGTATTGATTTTGCATGCTTGAGGCCAAATAAAAGACCATTTTCATCGTAAATTTGCATTGTCAAAAGGTCATGTAGGATGTAGCATGCATACTTTCTGAATATCAAAAATTACTTTTTTTGCATATCATGTAGGAAATGATCATCAGAGTGTTGTATTATGCATCTTTCCTTTATGAAAATTAAAAAGAACACACACACACCATGACACACTTAAACACTAGTGAGTTGGAAGTCACATCCAACCACTAGTAGGGTTTCAACGATGGTGGAGGTGATTTCCATATGTTGGCCCAACTCCCACGTACCCTATGTTCTAGACCAATACCGGATCCAAGAACCTTTCGTAGCCCAAAAAAATTGCATATAATCCTCTTCGTAGGGAATGACGTTGACTGGGTAAAAATGGGTGAGGATTTGGGAGGACCTATGCTCCCTGCCTAGGTGTGGACTTTCATTTCCGCACTTTGGGGGATTACGCAACCTGGAGTTCATATCCAGGTTTTCGAGCTACGAGCATATAGGTGAAAGATATTAAACAATTAAGAAAATCATCAACGTATTGCAAAACACGACAAGAGTTACTTTATTGATACAACAATTTAAAACACATCAAATAGTTTAGGATCATTTTAAAAATTGTAAAAAGGAGATAATCATCATTGTATTCTTTGTGTGCTAATAAAAGTTAAATCTATACATAGGATACATAATGGTGCAAACATGGAGAGGCTGATCCGGGGATAGACCTAATATCGAAGCCCAGGCTCCACCTAGCACACAACACAATGTGGAACACCCTCAATCACTTAATCTTCTTGGAAGTTGTTCAACGAGTATTAGAGGGTATAATTCCACATGAGGGGATTCTATTGAGAATACCCTGATTAGAGGAAGTTCTAGAAATCCCTGTATACACATATCAGAGCATGGGATGTTCCAACATGGTGGTTCTACATATGGTAGCATATAATATGACCACATTCTGCAGGTATCCACAAATTCAACTGAGGAGTATGTCATCAAGGTATCCAAATTGGTACCCCTTCAACATGTATCTAAGGTAGGTTCACGACCTCAACCATCAGAGTCTAGAAATGTCCAAGATTCACCCATTCAGGGGCGAACCGACAGGGTTGCTTTTGAGTGCAGACCCGCATAGACTCCCAATAGGGGTGAACCCACCATGTTCACCATAGATATATCCAAAGTGGGAATAAATGGTATACCACCTCATGATCCATGGCATAACAAATAGTTGGATGGTCTAGACAGAGTCCTAAGGCATATAGTATATAAGCCTACACCTGCACCCTCTCGACTGGTGAGTGTGTGTAGCAGAAGCCCCATTAAGACTGCCCAAGAACATGGAGAGTTCTCCAAGTATTCTTGAGACATGCGTGCTCTGACATCGCATGTAGGCACTGAGTATAGGAGACAACCTGACACGAATATCATATTTACAGACTGAGGAAAGAGTGTGGCAAATTAATCCATTAGAGGACATAATCATAAATTTGCTCGAACAAAGTGCACCCCTTAGAGGCCTTAGACGACAGATCATGTTGATAGAGCCCATAGACTGATTTCAGAGCAGAGACAAAATATTCTCCAAGATCAATTGGAGGATGTTCACGCAGAGAAAGAGCGGCTCAAAAATAAGAATACTCAGAGGCAGAGGTTAATAAGACAAAAATTATATGAACATCACATGCATGAAAAACGTATCCTCGATCAGAAGGAGCATGTAGAGAGAGAAGATCAATTATCTAGCACCATTTTACCTCCTTGCAGTGATATCAGGGAGTGTATCAATAGATGAGTGGCTTCATAGACCAAGTTACACCCTAAGAACATCAACACACATACTCACCATATGGTTCAACATAGAGATCGACATCCAACGTCAGAACAACATGAGCATAGGCAGTATGAGAATTAAGTGGAAGAGTAATTAGAACAAGAATATCCTAAAATTTCCCAATTTGAGGAGGGTGAGCCCAGTCCCCCACCTCGATCGAGGAAGAGTCTGCCTTTGAATCTGCCTCCAAGGCAATCTTGAGAGGAGGAGTTTCTTTCCTCTCAAGCCTACAAGCTCTTAGTAGATAAGGTCCAAGCCATAGAGAAACAAGGGACGACTTATCAGAAGTCTACCTTGAACAAAATTTAAAATGAACCTCTATGCACCTCAGTACCTTTTCCAACATATCCTGAGCATTTCAAGATGCCTAGACTAGAAAAGTTTCAAGGAGAGGAATATGCACAAGAGCACATGACTAGTTTTATAGATATGTGCTTTTAGATCGAGAGCAACAATTCTTTGCTCCTATGCACCTTCATCATGACCCTTTTATTCCTAGCTTGAGAGTGGTTCAACAAATTAAAGAGGCACATCATTATTAGTTTCAAATAACTAGCTGATGTATTTCTTGAATGCTTCTCCTTCGATGTCATGAAGAAGGTACCTGGATGCTCTAATGCAACATGACAATGAGCCAATGATGGATTATGGAAAACGATGGAGGAAAATGATGGTAAAGCTGCCATTCTCCATCTCGTCCTTGTTGGACATTTTGAGTCCTAAAAGTTAAAATTTTCATTGATGTCAAGAAATGAAGTCAACATTAATATCAAGGTTTTTCATCAAGGAAAAAAGTTGTCAAAGTTGTTATTTGATATCCAGGAAGAAGGACAAAGGATTCAGTGCAAAGTTAAAAATGAGATATAATATTTTTTATAAATTGTTTAAATTTAATAAAAATTTAAATTTTATAAATAAATATTATTTATATCATGGAATGCAATGTAAAGGAAGGGTTTAAAAATTAAATCTTATAATTATAATTAATAAAATTTAAATTCTTTAGAATTTAAAATATTTATAAATTATAATTAATGCTGACATCATCCAACTTAATAAATAAATTATAAAGTGTTTATAAAGGCACCGATGTCATTGAAAGAAGGGAGCACCAACGTTGAAGGAATTAAATGTTTATGTATATAAGGTGGCCTCCAAAGACATTATTATTCATCCCTCGAACGATTGATATGCGCCAAGGTTAAAACTTCGTTTGCTATTTCGAAAGGTTCGTTGAGGAAGAAGATGAAAAATATTTTCATCTTAAGAACCAAGGATAAGGTGAAGAAGTTGGAGTTATCGAAGCATGTTGGACATGGTGGTCCAAGTGGCAGAGCACAAATTGTGAAAGCGTTGGAGGAAGCAAGTGCCCGCGTTCAAAACCCATTGGTGGTAAGTTCCAAAAGGAAAATATTTTAGTGTGTTTTCATTGGGCACAAAGGCTAAAGTGAAGGTAGAGCATTTTTGCTCTTAAATGTGGCTATAGTGCACATGGTCATGGAGCCCGTGGCTAGGTTACTCGCAGAGGCAAAGGTTACGGGGTCAAAACCTATCGGTGGCCAAGGTAAAACTTTTAATTAATTTTATTGCCTAAGGTTTCAATAAAGAGTGTTTGGAGGTATAAGGGTTGTTAGTGGAATTGTCTAGAAAGGGTGTTTGTTGGATAGTGGTGGTAGTTGAAAATTATAACTTGGAGTAATAAGGAAGTTTTGGTTTTAATTATTTTTGATAAAGTCTTAAATTACTATATTGGAATATTGAAGGATTAAGACTTTTGGGTGTTGTTTAATTTTAATAAAGGGTTTTTTGTGTTAAAGAATATTATTGTGAAGGTATTGCATATTATTTGAGTTGGAGTGATAAGGTGTAATTTTGATATCATTTTGCATTGTGTTTTGTTGAGGAAATTATTATCTTCTAACCTTTATTAAGATTGGAAAAGAAGTAATTGTGAGTGATCAACTCCTTGTCAAGCAAAAAGGTATTTTATTGCCTAAGGTTTCAATAAAGAGTGTTTGGAGGTATAAGGGTTGTTAGTGGAATTGTCTAGAAAGGGTGTTTGTTGGATAGTGGTGGTAGTTGAAAATTATAACTTGGAGTAATACGGAAGTTTTGGTTTTAATTATTTTTGATAAAGTCTTAAATTACTATATTGGCATATTGAAGGATTAAGAATTTTGAGTGTTGTTTAATTTTAATAAAGGGTTTTTTGTGTTAAAGAAGATTATTGTGAAGGTATTGAATATTATTTGAGTTGGAGTGATAAGGTGTAATTTTGATATCATTTTGCATTGTGTTTTGTTGAGGAAATTATTATATTCTAACCCTTATTGAGATTGGCAAACAAGTAATTGTGAGTGATCAACTCCTTGTCAAGCAAAAAGGTATGGGAAAATTATTTCTTGGTTGAGTTGATTGATTGCTTACTAGAAAATAAAGTTTATAGTGAAAAGGATTTGATTAGGCTTTCCTTTTCAAAAGTGTTTAACTTAATGATTCAAGGTTTTTTGGAATTAAGAGTTGTGATTAGAACCTTATTTTATAAGCATTTTTGTTGAAGCCATTGGATTTTGTGAAGAACTTGAGTTAGGGTTTTGAAAAGAACATGAGTATCATTGTTATATGAAGATTGAGTTATAAGCATTGTTTTTGAAGTAAGTTGTTGTGCAAAGAACTTGAACTAGGGTTTGAAAAGAACATGAGTATCATTGTTATGTGAATATTGAGTTATAAGCATTGTTGTTGAAGTGAGTTGTTGTGCAAAGAACTTGAACTAGGGTTTGAAAATAATGAGTATCATTGTTATGTGAGATTTGTTGTTGAGAAATTTTTGGAAACATTTTGAGTTGATTGATATATGCTTGGACTAGGGTTTGTGAGAAAGGGGAGTTTCATTAAGTAATTGGTTGAGTTGAGTTGGTTGAACCTAGTCAAGTGGTTGTATAAAGTGATTGTTCAAGTTCCATAAAATAAACTATTCTATATTCTGACTTGAGTTGTGAAAGTGATTTTGCATTAAGAGTAGAACATATTGAGTCTCTAACAATTCTCTTTATGCTTCTATGAGATTGAGAAAATTGATAAAGTGATTGTGTATTAAGAGTAGAACATATCGAGTCTCTAAAAATTCTCTTTATGCTTCTATGAGATTGGGACAAGTTCTCTGTGATATTTTTGAGCAAATTTGGACAAGTTTTGTGTGATCTTGTTGAGCATATTTAGACAAGTTCTGTGTGAGCTTGTTGAGAAAATTTGGATAGGTTCTGAGTGTACCTGTTAAGAAAATTTGAGTAGGTTCTGAGTGGACCTATTAAGCACATTTGTGCTAGACCGACTGGACTGTGCTTAGTGTAGATTTGAGTGAGCTTGTTGAGCAGACTTGTGCTAGACTGACTACACTGTGTTTAGTAAAGTATTAAGCATATTTGTGCTAGACCGACTGGACTATGTTTAGTGTAGTTTTGAGTGAGCTTGTTGAACAGAATTGTGTTAGAATGACTGGACTATGTTTAGTGCAGAGTTGAGAAGATTTGTGCTAGACCTACTATATTGTGTTTAGTGTAGATTTGAGTGAGCTTGTTGAAAATACTTGTGCTAAACCGACTGGACTGTGTTTAGTGTAGAGTTGAATAGATTTGCACTAGATCGACTGGACTATGTTTAGTGCAGATTTGAGATAGATATTTTGAGATGACAGAGTAGAGAGGACAATAGTCTCTAGTGGATAGATATCCATAAGCCAAGGCAGTGAGGACAGGTCTTCTAAGTGGGGACAAGAGTCTTTAGTGGAGAGATACACAAGCCAATGTAGTGGAGGCAGTAGTCTTCTAGAGGATCACCAGCCAGAGTAGAGGAGAAGAAGTTCTCCTATGGATAAAGATCCATAAACTAGATTCAGGGGATCATCACCTCTTTTAAAAAGAGGTCCATAAACATTGTAATTGGGAAGGATTCCTAAGAGATTGATTGAGAAAATTTTAGTGAAATATTTTATCTGTGGAGTAGCCCACATTGGGTGAACCACGTAAATTGTGGTGTCTCTATTGTGTGTGGTTTTTGTGCATTTCTTTGATTATTTCTAGTGATATTGCTATCTATACACTGCATAATATTGATTTGGAAAGAAAAGTAAAAATTACTCTTATACTGTTCACCCCCCCTCTTAGTATAAGCTTGTGTTCTTCAATTGGTATTAGAGCGGGTGCCTTCATAAGAGTTTAACTAATTTAAGGAAAAGCTAACAAGAACACAATGGATCCCAAGGATGTGTCCTCAACTAACTCAACACTAGTCTTTGATGGAAATGACTACATGTATTGGAGTATGATGATGAGGATCTACCTAATGGTACTTGGCAATGAAGTTTGGGATGCAGTGGAATTTGGATATGATCCAACAGTCAATCCTCCTATAGATAAGGAAGGTAAGCTTCTACAACACTATAATTCAAAAGCAATGAATGCACTTGTGAGAGGTTTGCGTAGAACAAAGTCTATGAAATTTATGCATTGTAGAACTACAAAAGAAATGTGGGATAAATTGCAAGGTATATATGAGGGAGATAAAAGTGTCAAGAAAGCAAAGATACAAAATCTCAAAGGAAAAATTGAAGCATTGAGAATGAATGAAGAGGAAAATATTAGTGCTTATCTAATTCAAATTGATGAGGTTGTTAATGATATGCAAGGACTTGGAATGAAGATTGATGAATCATATGTTTGTGATAAATTTTTAAGATCTCTTCCAAATAGATTCAGTGAACAAGTTTCTACTATAGAAATATCATTGGATGGTGATACTTTGAAAAGAGATAAGTTTCTTGGTATGCTAATAGCTTTTGAGATAAGAATAAAAGATCCTACTTCCTAGAAGGAAGCAACATTCAAAGAAATCAAGAAAACAAAGGGTAAGAAGTCAGAATCAAGCAGTGAGTCATCTAGTTATGAAGAAGCTAATTATGGTAGAAGAGATAAAGGTTACAAAAGACCCATAGATCTAATATTTGTTAAGTGTTTAAATTGTGGAAAGTTTGGACATTTTGCAACAGATTGTAAAGAACTAAAGAACAACAATGGTGAAGAAAAACATGATCACAGGTACAGGGAATCAGAAAAATATAAGCACCAAAAGAAAAGCAAGGATGGACAAAGTAGACAAGGAAAGAAGTACTCAAGTTATAGTGATGCTAGTATTTTAGACAATGATAGAGATGAAGTTCTGTTTATGATTAAAGAAAAAGAACCAGTTAAGAAAACTCCAGTTATTCTCAAGTGTTTTAGATGTGGTAACTTTGGACATATTGAAGATGATTGTATAAGGGATGATAATAGTTTTAGTGATGATGAGTATGAGAATGCACTTGAAGGACCAGATGAAAATATTCTAATGTCATTATTATAAGAAGATGAAAGTGATCCTATAGAAGACAAGCCTAAAGAGAGTAATGATGTGGACAAAGGTAAACAAATAGAGTATTATTCAAAAGAGAATGGTTATGATCTCAAGGGAGAACTTATCTATTCCCTTGACACAGTAAATAGGGTAAGAAAGCAACACTCTAAACTTGAAATTAAGTTTCAATAATGTGATGAAGAGAGAATATTTCTTATAGAGGATTTAGAAAAATCAAAGGCTAAAGCAAATAAGTTCAAAGATAAGTTAGAAGCAAAGATCTTGGAATGTGAGAAGTTAGCACAAGAAGTGGCACTACTAAAATAAGACTTAGAGGACTCCAAGATCAAGATGAAGGGATTTAAAAATATCTCAAAGAACTTGGATAAGTTCATAAATACACAAAAGCCTACATCAAGTAAAACATGTCTTGGTTTTGAACAGGTTAAAAAAAAATAGGAAGGAGAGTCAACTTAAAGTTTTGGAGAAGATACTTAAGAAGAAGACAATGTAAAAGAAATTGATACATCAGAGGATGGGTTGGACAATAGTGAATTCAACAAAAATAGGAACAATGCACAAAGAAGATATAGATGGAACAACAATCAGAATAGGAGACCAATGAGTTCAAGACTAGGAAGCTTCAATGAAAGATGTTTTTCATGCCACCGGTTTGGGCACATGGATTCATAGTGCAGGACACATAAAAGACAATAATATGGGAATGGAGAGCCTTTCCATGGGTATTGCTACTCATGTAATCAGTTTGATCACAAGGCAATGAATTGTAGGGTTCATGATAGAAGAGGATATGGCTTCACTAGGATAAATCCTAAGACATTTGCACCTCCAAGGAATAATAACATTAAGTGTTATAAGTGCAATAATGATGGTCATACAACAAAGTGGTGTAGAGCAAACATTCCAGAGATAAGTATGAATAGGAACTTGAACATAAATAGGAACAGGAACAGGAATATGGATATGAATAAGAATAAGAATAGGAATAGGAATAGGAACAAGAACATGGATAGGAATAGGAGCAAGAACATGAATGTGAATAGAAACAGGAATAGGAACATGGATGTGAACAACAACAAGAACATGGATGTGAACATGAACAAGAATAGGAATAGGAATGATGACATGGATAGGAACATAGACACGAATAAAAAAATTCAGAGGATTTAGAAAATTCAAAAAAGAAGAGAAGAGGATAAAGGTAAAGAATAGTGCTTTCTAGGAGTAGAAATACTCCCACCCCTGAATTAACCACCTTAATAGAAGGTGGGGGAGGGGCTAAGCCAAGAGGCTCATTCTTAGCCTCGATCCCCAAATGTGACCCTTTGCCATTGATGTCAAAGGGAGAGAGATTTGTTTAATGAGGAGATATTTGATATTTGAGAGAGCATTGAGCCAGGGGGAGCAACACAGAAGAAGTCAAGTTTTTGGTAAAAAGTTTTTGGGTTGCCATCAATGACAAAGGGGGATATTGTTGGACATTTTGAGTCCTAAAAGTTAAAATTGTCATTGATGTCAAGAAATGAAGTCAACATTAATATCAAGGTTTTTCGTCAAGGAACAAAGTTGTTATTTGATATCCAGGAAGAAGGCCAAAGGATTCAGTGCAAAGTTAAAAAGGAGATATAATATTTTTTATAAATTATTTAAATTCAATAAGAATTTAAATTTTATAAATAAATATTATTTACACCATGGAATGCAATGTAAAGGAAGGGTTTAAAAATTAAATCTTATAATTATAATTTATAAAATTTAAATTCTTTAGAATTTAAAATATTTATAAATTATAATTAATGCTGATGTCATCCAATTTAATAAAGCACCTTGTATAAATTATAAAAAATATATAAAGGCGTCGACATCGTTGAAAGAAGCGAGTGTAGACATTGAAGGAAATAAATGTTTGTGTATATAAGGTGGCCTTCAAAGACATTATTTCTCATCCCTCAAACGATTGATATGCGCCAAGGTTAAAAATTTGTTTACGATTTTGAAAGGTTCGTTGAGGAAGAAGACGAAAAATATTTTCATCTTAAGTGCCAAGGATAAGGTGAATGGGTTGGAATATTGAAGCACGTTGGACATGGTGGTCCAAGTGGCAGAGCACAAATTGTGAAAGCGTTGGAGGAATCAAGTGCCCGCATTCAAAACCCGTTGGTGGTAAGCTCCAAAAGGAATAGATTTTCATGCGTTTTCATTGGGAGAAAAGGTTAAAGTGAAGGTAGAGCCTTTTGGATCTTAAAAATGTCTGTAGTGCATGTGGTCGTGGAGCCCACGACTAGGTTGCTCATGAAAGCAGAGGTTATGGGGTTGAAACCCATCAATGGCCAGGGTAAAATTTTTAATTAATTTTATTACCTAAGGTTTCAATAAAGAGTGTATGGAGGTATAAGGGTTGTTAGAGGAATTTTTTCGAAAGGGTGTTTGTTGGATAGTGGTGGTAGTTAAAAATTATCACTTTGAGTAATAAGAAAGTTTTGGTTTTAATTATTTTTTATAAAGTCTTAAATTACTATATTGGCATATTGAAGGATTAAGACTTTTGAGTGTTGTTTAATTTTAATAAAGGGTTTTTTGTGTTAAAGAAGATTATTGTGAAGGTATTGAATATTATTTGAGTTGGAGTGATAAGGTGTAATTTTGATATCATTTTGCATTGTGTTTTGTTGAGTAAATTATTATATTCTAACCCTTATTGATATTGGTAAAGAAGTAATTGTGAGTGATCAACTCCTTGTCAAGCAAAAAGGTATGAGAAAATTATTTCTTGGTTGAGTTGATTGATTGCTTACTAGAAACTAAAGTTTGGAGTGAAAAGAATTTGATTAGGGTTTCCTTTTTTAAAGTGTTTGACTTAATGATTCAAGGTTTTCTGGAATTAAGAGTTGTGATTAAAACCTTGTTTTATAAGCATTGTTGTTGAAGCCATTGGATTATGTGAAGAACTTGAGTTAGAGTTTTGAAAAGAACATGAGTATCATTGTTATGTGAATATTGAGTTATAAGCATTGTTTGAAGTAAGTTATTGTGCAAATAACTTGAACTAGGGTTTGAAAAGAACATGAGTATCATTGTTATGTGAATATTGAGTTATAAGCATTATTTTTGAAGTGAGTTATTGTGCAAAGAACTTGAAATAGGGTTTGAAAAAAACATGAGTATCATTGTTATATGAGATTTGTTGTTGAGCAATTGTTGAAAACATTTTGAGTTGATTGGTATATGCTTGGACTAGGGTTTGTGAGAAATGGGAGTTTCATTAAGTAATTGGTTGAGTTGAGTTGGTTGAGCCTAGTCAAGTGGTTGTATAAAGTGATTGTTCAAGTTCCATAAAATAAATTATTCTATATTCTGATTTGAGTTGTGAAAGTGATTATGCATTGAGAGTAGAACATATTGAGTCTCTAAAAATTTTCTTTATGCTTATATGACATTGGGACAAGTTCTGTGTGAGATTGTTGAGCATATTTGGACAAGTTCTATGTGAGATTGTTGAGCATATTTGGAAAAGTTATATGTGATCTTGTTGAGCAGATTTGGACAGGTTTTGAGTGGACCTGTTGATCATATTTTAGCAGGTTCTAAGTGGACCTATTGAACAATTTTGTGCTAGACCGACTGGACTGTGTTTAGTGTAGATTTGACTGAGCTTGTTGAGTAGACATATGCTAGACCTATTGGACTATGTTTAGTGTAGTATTGAGTAGATTTGTGCTAGACTGAATGGACTGTGTTTAGTATGTATTTGAGTGAGCTTGTTGAGCAGACTTGTGCTAGACTGATTGGATTGTGTTTAGTATAGATTTAAGCAGATTTGTGCTAGAACAACTAGACTATGTTTACTGTAGATTTGAGTGATCTTGTTGAGCAGACTTGTGCTAAACTGACTGGACTGTGTTTAGTGCAGAGTTGGATAAATTTGTGCTAGACCGTCTGGACTATGTTTAATGTAAAATTGAGACAAAAATTTGAAGGTGATAGAGCAGAGAGGACAGTAGTATCCAATGGATAGAGATCCATTAGCCAAGGCAGTGAGGACATGTCTTTTGAGTGGGGATAAGAGTCTTTAGTGGAGAGAGATCCACAAGCTAGTGTAGTGGAGGCAGTAGTCTTCTAGAGGATCACCAGCTAGAGTAGAGGAGAAGGAGTTCTCCCATGGATAAATATCCACAAACCAAATTTAGGGGATCAACATCTCCTTTGGATAGAGGTCCATAAATATTGTAATTGGGAAGGATTCCCAAGAGATTGATTGAGAAAATTTTAGTGAAATATTTTCTTCATGGAGTATCCCACATTGGGTGAACCACGTAAATTGTGGTGTCTTTATTGTATGTGGTGTTTTGTGTATTGATTTGATTACTGCTATTGATAATACTATCTATACACTGCATAACATTTATTTGGAAAGAAAATTAAAAAGTACTCTTATACTGTTCACCCCCCCTCTTAGTATCAGCTTGTGTTCTTTAGTCGTATGAATTAACATGAATGTTCATGAAGAGTTGTGCCAAACACATTTCATTATTGCTACAATTGCAACAATACCAGACATTCAAAGAGGCTTTGGCATAGGCAAAGGTAATAGAGGATATCAAGTTATGGGAGGGTAACTTGAAGCTTAGGAATAGGAAGGAGGGACACAAGAAAAACACTGAGAGACATCAGGCCAAGCCAAACCATGTTAATCAGGTTGTGTTGAACCTTCATAAAGGGGATAAGAGGCAACAAAAATGAAACTATCAGGCCCAACCTCCTCCTATGCAATATGAGCAGCGCAACAACAATTACAAGGGTAAAAATAAAGAGCAACGCCCACATCGCATATTCATGTAATCATCAGAGTCCTTGGATTTGATTTTTCATCAGTTATGCAAGGTGAAGGCTATAAAATTACCTGAGGTCAAGTTAATGGACCCTAATCAACCTAATCCTAAGGGCTATAAGGATGATCACTATTGCATCTTTCATCGATTGAAAGGCCATGAAATTGAGGTATGTTGGTCTTTCAAACATATTGTGTAAAATATGAGAGAGGTATGCTTCTTGTCGACAAACCACAAGCCCATGAAAATAAAAATATGGAAATTTACAAAAATCCTCTACCAAATCATGAGGTGCCAAAGAATAATTTTGGCCAAGTCAACCAAGTTTGCATCAAACCACCAACCTAGGGGTTCATCAAAATGGTCAATGTTGTCACAAGGAACATGAGGTATGAACGATAGAATCAACCTCCAATGCCTATTAGATTCCAATTTGTACCTCCTCCAAGGCCAACCTAGCATGTGCCTAATCCACAGACTAGGCCGGTGGTGACCATCAAGAGTAGGTTGGTCCAAAACCTATAGATAACTGTAAAGTTGTTAGTTTATGAGTTTAATCAACAGTATCCTAAGCACAAAGAGACGCTTATAAACATCTTAAGATCCATAGAAGTGCAGCCTCAGGATCCTGAAGCATTTACACACTTAATGGGGCATATGCAATAGTTTCAGGAGCTGGTCATTCAATTTCATGAACACAAAGTCAATATGGTTTCCACTGTTATAGCAGACCCACCACTGCATATCATTGCTTGTGTGAATCACAAACTGTTCAAGTGGGTCTTGATTGACATGGGGTCATCAATCAATATCATAACTACCAAGGTGTTAACTCACTTGAAGTTATCCAATATGCATATCATTCCTTGTACCTTCATGTTGAGATATTTCAATGATGCATTATGCTCGACGATCGGTACTATAGTTTTACCTATCTAGGTAGGGCTAAAGACCATCCCGATGATGTGTCACATAATCGAAGGTGCTATGCAGTATAATATACTTATAGGGATTCCTTGGATCAGATAAATATATTACATCCCTTCTATTTTACATCAGTGTATCAAATACATTCATGAGGGACAGGTTCATGTGTTGCCTTCGACTGAAGAACCTTTTAAATACGTGAATCTAGCAGATTTACCAAGGGAATTTGTGCTCCCCTAAACAAACTTGGATGTGTGACCAGTGTCACAAATCAAATATCCATGAGGTAAAATCAAATAAGTGTGTGATAGATCCACAACATTTGTATCTTAAATATCAGAGCACATGACAACCAGTTCCATTAGATCGATTGCATCTATGATACAATGAGATGATAGGAAGTTGAAAGAAAAAGTGGGAAAAAAGAAGATAAAGAAAACACCCAAGACAATCATTGTTGAAGCCCCTACTCCCATGGAAGTAGAGAAAGTTCAAGAAGGAGTCGAATAGGCACCTCAAACTACTTTGCCTATGTCTTCAGCAGGGTCATATGCACCGCAGGTGACCGTCCATTTAGTTAAATCCCAAATTAGAGGAATACAATGTGTAAAATGTGATGTTCACATCGATTATCAAGACTGCACATGACATGGGCTGACCATGAGCCCATCGCCTTCCCATAAGGATGGTGGAACCATTGGGGGTACCACCTAACCAAACCAACTTTATCTATGGAGGGATAGACCAGTTTGCATCTCTCATACCCATGGATGAGGACGATAATGAATTGTTCATCATAAATGTTTATTATATTTCTAACCCAGACTACGCCATACAATACTTTGAGAATTACCATTGGCATGGTTATGGTCTTAGACTATTCAATCATGGGCCTAAGAATCTTGTAGAGCCAAGTATAAGTTACCTACTGATAGGTTTAGGTTGGGATTCTACAACAGAGGATAGGCTAAACTCTTAGTGGTATCTTTAGACCACTTGTACATTAGTTTGGGGGGTTAATTTGATTTCAATTCATACCATCCTAATCCTTCTACATTTTAGATGGATAACCAGCTAGTGATATATGTCACTATATATCCACCCGCGAGATATCACCTGAAAATCTTGGTGGAGACCGGCCCAAAACCTATTCCAAGAGTTAACTTGGATAATCAAAGCCGTGGAGCTATTAGTAACATTGGTATGCATTCTAAAAATCTAGAAATAGTTATGATTACAGAATCAAAAGTTGAATCTGAGGACGCCCAAGCAGTATCCATCATCAAAAGTGATGGACCAGACTACAATTTTGGAACAGATGACGAAGAGTTATCCTCGAACAATGATCAATCTGAGAATGAAGTTGATCCAGTTTACTCAGCACCTTCATATCTATAGAATTTGCATCTGGTTCTACTAGATAGTGATGATATCGATTACGAGGTAACCTATATGGGGCCAAATTTTCCAGAGTGTCCCATTCTAGTAGATAGTGGTGAAGGTCTATATTATGATAGTGATGAAGAAGATGAGATAGATAGAGTCTACTTAGGACCTCTCTACTTATGCTATTGCAATGCACCTTATACATCCAAGGAAATGTGAAGAGAGATCAATATCCATCCTCACATTAGAGGGAGACCATCAAATCTCAATGTGATTTATCATATGCTGTTTCCCTATCCACAAATGTATATGGAGCTCCTTGAGCCCAATGATCCCATCCGACGGTCTATTCGTGGACTAGATTCGAATATCCCCATACCCCCAAAACCACATCTCGAGGATGGAAGTTTTGTTAATTATGAGTCACTTGCACGTGGTCCTAGAGACATGATCCATTTCATCAACATGATCTCCATTGATTTGAGCACTCCACTCCATAATCCAGCTGATTTGTCCAAACCGTTACCTCTAAATGTAGATGCTATTGATTGGAATCATGTTGATTCACCGCTAGAGCCTAAATATTTCTTCCCTAATGAATAAATGTTGCAACCTTTCCATTTTGATCCAAGTTGTGCACATGATGTCTATCATGCTGAGGATGCTTCCAACGAGGAACCTATAAACCCAACAGATGACATCCACTTAATCCCTATGTCTCATCCACTTCAGGAGGGATCTCATATGTCATTAGAGGAGATCTTTGAATTGGATATCAGTAATGATACCACCAATCCAAGGAAGGTCAAATTTGGGGAGACTTTGACTCCTAATGAGCGTGCCAACCTCATCCCTCTACTGAGACAAAGACCTGATATATTTTCTTGGACTTACAAAGATATGTCGGGTCTAGATCTGAAATTGGTTACTCATAACCTTTTGCTAGATCTATCAAAGAAACCAGTCAAGAAAAAACTTAGGAAGATGCATCCAACAATATGCTTAATGGTTAAATATGAGTTGCAAAAGTTGTTGGACATAGAGTTTTTCATCTCCATCGACTATCCAAAATGGGTATCCAATATGGTGCATGTATAAAAACTTGATGAAAGGATCCGTATTTGTATGGATTTATGATACCTAAATAAGGCAACACCAAAGTATGCATTTCCATTGCTGAATATCGATGCTCTTGTAGATGCAACTACAGGTCATGAAATGCTCTCCTTAATGGACAGTTTTTTTGGTTACAATCAAATTTGGATTAATCCCAAAGACCAACATAAAACCATGTTTATAACACCATGGGGGACATTTTACTATAAAGTTATGCCATTTGGCCTTAAAAATGTGGTGCCACATATCAGCGGGCTATGACATATATCTTTCATGACTATATGCATAAGATCCTAGAGGATTACATTGATGACTTATTGGTAAAGTTATTATTGCATTCTGAGCATGTGGAGGTCCTAAAGAAGGTCTTCGATCGCTTGATAGAGCATAATGTCAGGTTGAATCCTAAGAAGTGCGTATTTGGCATAACTTCAGGAAAGCTCTTAGGGTTCATCATTTCAAAATGAGGCATTGAAGTTGATCCAAAAAAGGTCAAGGCTATTCTAGAAATGCATCCCCCCATAAACATCAAAGAACTAAGAAGCTTACAAGGAAAAGTATCATCCATAAAGCAATTTATCACTCAATTATCGGATAAATTTTGACCCATGAATTGACTGCTACACAAGGAGGTCCCATTTAATTGGAACGAGGATTGTTGAGCAACCTTTGCTGAAATTAAGCAATACCTGGTGACACCGCTAGTGCTAGCTCCACCAAGGCTAGATGATCCTTTCCTGCTATATATATCAACAATCGACTTTGCAATGGAAACCATGTTAGCCCAAAATAATGCACAAAGCAAAGAACAAGCCATATATTACATTATTAGAACCTTGGTGAGCTATGATCTTGGATATGCATATGTGGAAAACCCCTCACAGATCAACTGGCTGAGGCACCTCTCAAAAATAGTAGACCCCTCACCATAGAGCTTCCTGATGATGCAGTATTTGCCTTATCAGAAGCACCCAAACTCGAAGAACCAAATAATAAAGTCGATATGACCCTATTATTTGACGGTTTGAAGTGTGATCAAGGGGGTGGTGCAAGAATAGTGTTGTTCACACCACAAGAAGATCCAATGCCCTTGTCATTCAAGTTAGAATTTCTTTGCACTACTAATAATGCTAAATATAAAGTCCTAATTTTGGGTCTCCAAACAGCTATCACCATGAAGATAAAAAGGTTAAATATCTTTGGCGATTCCCTTCTCATTGTGAACCAAGTTAAAGGATTATTTCAATGCCGATGTTTGGTATTGAAATCTTACAAGGATCTTGTTGACATTTATCTAGCTCGATTAAAATGGTATGACATCAAAGTAATCCCTCATTCGTCCAATAGATTTGTAGACACAATGGTATATTTGGGATCTCTAATCCCTCAGAATCTGTCTGCCTATTTCACTATCATCCATGTAAAAACATTGTCACACTCTACTGTGTAGCGTGAAGCATTGGATAACAAAGAGTCAATCAACATGATTCATGTAGAACCAAATCATGAGTGGTTTTATAAAGCTAGAGACTATCTCAAGAGAGTGTCCTGGGGGTCTTTCATCTCGTAGGATCAAACGGGGAGTGGTATTACCATTCACCATAAGGTTGTTTCCCAGTCTGCATTTACTAATGTAGAACCGTAGGGGGGAACATGTTGTCTTGTCGATCGAAGCCGAAGCTTATCATAATTTGATGTCACAGATATATGACTTCCTTAGACTTGGTGTAATCCCTCAAGGATTTTCGCATGCCACAAAGCACACATTTAAGCATAAAGTGATAAAGTATGTCTTGTTAGTAGACATTATATACCGTAGAAGCTATGATGGAGTTCTCCTTCGTTGTCTTGATCACCAAGAGTCATATTGGGAAATTTTGTAAGCTCACGATGGTACGTGCGGTGGCCATTTCAACAACATGGCTATCATCAAGAGCATCCTTTGTATGGGTTATTATTGGACCACTATGGAGAAGGATTGTAATGTGTATGTTAGGAAATGCGTTAAATGTTAGCATCATGCTAATCTTATGCACCTACCATCACAGGCCTTACATCCCATTCAAGCAACTTGGCCATTTGCTTAGTGGAGATTTGATCTCATTGGTAAGATCTCTCCTCCATCATTGGGTCGACATACTTTTATTATCACGACTACTGAGTATTTAACTAAGTGGGTGGAAGCCATTCCCTTAACAATGGCAACTGGAGCGTGTATTGCTGGGTTTATACTCACCAATATAATAAGTAATTTTGGGATACCATCCAAGATAGTGTCAAGAAATGGAATGTCATTTAAGAATAAAACTGTGAGAGCTTTGACATCTAAGTATAGAATCAAACACATTTTCGTGACTTCATATTATCCACAAGAAAATGGAAAAGCTAAAGCTTCAAATAAGATAATGATCTCCATATTGAAAATACAGTACAAGAGCACCACAAATATTGGTATATCCAGCTGCCCCTTGCTTTATGGGCTTACAGGACTAGTATTCGGACACCCATTGGGGTAACTCTATTTTCACTGGTATATGGAATTGAGGTAATTATGCCCTTAGATTTGGAAATTCCAACACTGTGCATTGCATTTAAAGAGTTCATTATTGATGACACCGCACGACAAGCTCGTCTAGATCAATTGATGCTAATTTAAGAACGCCATGTGAATGTCCTCAAGCACCTTCGTTTTTATCAAGAGTGCTTAAAATGAGATTACAATAGCAAATTCCATCTGAGAGACTTTGAGGTTGGTGATATTGTGCTAAAAGAGAACCAACAAAACTCCAATTTACCGCTAGAAATGCAAGACAAATTTACAGCTAACTGGTTAAGTCCTTATATGGTCTCAGAGAAGATCAGACCTGGGACATATCACTTGACATCACTTGGAGGAGTTGAAGAGCTTGAACCTCTCAATATACTTCATATTAAAGTGTTTAATGTCTAAACTCCAAAATGCTCCAAAGGCATCTATAAGCCCTTTGGTCATCCAAGAAAAGGCTCCAAGGGTTTCTTAAAACTTCTTGGTCAATCTCAAAAGGCTCCAAGGGTTTCTCAAAATCGCTTGGTCAATCCTGAAAAGCTCCAAGGGTTTCTCAAAACTACTTGGTCAATCCTAAAAGGCTCCAAGGGTTTCTCAAAACAGCTTAGTCAATCCCAAAAGGCTCCAAAGACATCTGTAAGATCTTTGGTCAAACCAAATATTAAAAACCATAAAAATTTGGAAAAATATCAAAATATAAAAACATTTGCATTTCATTTGCATCATTGCATTGCATCTTGCATCATGCATGGCATTTTCCACATATATTTTCATATTTGCATTGCATTAGGCATATTCATCCATCGCTCTTCCATTAGAATGAATTGTGTTCACAATCTTACAAATGACACAACGTTTGTGTTTCAAATATGCATATATGCACTATATTTTCATCCATTTGTCACCCTTGTGAGTAATTGTGTTTTTCAACACAATACAAATTATTGCTATGAAGAATATACTAGGGCTTTTTGGTCATTCAACCATACCTAGAGGTCTTATCAAGATTTTATAGACAGCTTGCTTTGCTTTTGTAGTTGAGTTCTAGTTAGTATAGCCCTTAGCATATCAAAATTCTATCACTAATCAACAAATTAAACAATCCTAATAAGGACTAGGGGAAGATGAAAGCCACGAAGCAGGACCAGGTATCATGAGGCAAAAAGTTTTTTCTTTCTTATCCCCTGTGTGGACAGTACGAGAAATGTTGGCAATTGGCAAAAGGATACGTTTATTCTCTACCCAAAATCTATTGATTACGTTAAAATGAGCAATATCATAGAGTGATATCCCAGATCAATCTTCTAGACTGATACCCTAGATCGATATGATAGATCAACATCCTAGATTGATATCCCATATTGATATCATAAGATCGATATCCAAAAATAGCTCCCCAAAGTAAAATCCCCAAAGGAAGTTTCTGAAGCAAATTATCAAATGTAAATTCCAAAAATTCAAGTCAAATTAAGACAAAATTGTACAAAGAAATATTAGTATCAAATACCTTGCCCAAGGAAAAGAAAGAAAGAAAAAAATAAAGAAAAGTACAAAATAAACTGTGATTCTTATCACTATAGTACAAAATAAACAATGATTTTTATCACTTTATATGAGCAAGTATCCCAAAAATTGAAGAAAATAAGGGAACAAACTTGAATCCATGGAATTGCCAACACTACTATACCTTACGCATGATGATATGTCTGATACATTAGCACTTCACTTTTGGGCAGATCAATGTTTGAATGTGGAAGAGCTAGCTTCAGGTGTCCTATATCACTTAGTGGTCTAGTCCAACTAAAATATAAACCTAGGATTGGATAAACATTTGTGGACCCTCGATCTTAGCAATGGGTTGAAAGAATCCCACCTGACATCAGGGTATGCTTGTACCTTATCTTAATATACTCATTTGCACACATAGGGATAATAAATAGTTAGGGCCTATCTTAGCGAAAGCCTTATATTTTGGAAGTCTAGTATGGTTAGTATACAACTTTTGATCAGTCAACTAGGGTGTTTGAGTGTCATGGTAAACCTAAAAAATTCCCAAATAGCAACAACCAGGTTTCAATGCAATCATCAAAACATCAATTTATTTTATGAGAGTTTTTTTATTAGAACTATTTGTAATATATGTTAGATACCGAATGGATATCAGAAATGATATTTACATGACCACTAAATATGTTATCCATATTCTTTTAATTTACAAAAGCTTATGAACAGAAAACAATAAATAATTACATCTCACATATGGGTGTACTATCTTTCACAAAGAGATAAAGCAACTATAATCCATGATTGTTAAACATTCTATGGTGTCATCCATTATATTGATTAAAAATCATATTGTATACATTATGTTTTAAGTGATTAAATCATACATGTCCATTTTACATAACACATTATCAAAGAAACACAGAAATACATGCAGTACATACATGGCATAAATTTTGTCATAGTAGTATAAATTAAATGCATACAAGTAAAGAAAATATATACCTACAGGTAACATCAGATGGCCTTCATAATGCATCCATCATAAGTAGTACATTTGCATACATAAAATCATAACATCTAATCATTTGTTGCATATCTAGCTAGTGCATGTCATCCATACATCACATCATATATCATCAAATCAATAACACATTACATCCATATGCATAACATTAAACATAAAATACCAAAAATAAAGTACACATGTAATGAGATGAAATGTCATATCATATGAATATATGTGTCAATAAGTACAATGGGGTACATCAAAATGCCTACAGGCTACATATGTGTAGATCTTCGATCTTACACTCAAAAAATGGTACAAAAATTATCTTTGAAGATCTATACTAAACAGGGCCTACACCCCTAGTCTGTGAGGCACCTCTGTTACCTTTGCCATGCCTGTGTATCCTATATGAGCTATCACCATGAGTGCTTGAAGACCTATGAGTCCTCTCAGTCTTGTGCAACCTGTAGCTCGAGCTAGAAGAAGATTGCCTTATCTCCTTGGTCCTAGACCTGGTCCTCTGAGTCCCTATAGTAAGGGTATCCTCTGAAACCTCCCCACCTAGCAACCTAATATGACCCTCTAGCTGGTTGATGTGGGATACACATATTGTATACTTGGTATTACCCTCCTCCATGAGGGAATGCAGACACTTGATCTCGGCCATGGGATCACAACCTCCTGGTAGCAAAGTAGAGGGCACTTCTGAAGGTGGAAGATAGCCTATGAATATGAGGGATCTCCTCTCACCACCTTAAGTAGGTCCCTCTCAACATTCATGACACTCAGTTGTGCCTATGTCAGATCTTGATCACTAGTGAGTTGTGCGATCTAAGTGTTTGTAATGGTAACATGTGCATGGAGAGCTATCCCCTCCTCCTCATATCCCTACAATTGTCTCTCCCCATGTGCTAGCTTTACCTCTAGAGTGGTGATAGAAGTATCCCTATGAAGTAGCTGGGTGCATAGTCTCCCCACCTAGATTTGGAGGTCAGATCTATGCTCTCAGCTATTCGGTCTCACTATTCGGATGTGCCTCACCCTCCTTAGAGGCATCTTCCTCTGCCTCTACCTGTTGGACCTCATCTATTGTGCCCCAAGTGCCCTTTATCCTCTAGCAAGTCTTGCAACCATGAGGATCTACCTTTGTTCCCTATACACCCTCAGCTACAAATCCATCCACTAGCTGGCCTAGAGGACCCTCACTGTGCCACTGGAAGTCAGCCCACCAATCATCATAGTCTAGAGTCGTCCCGATATGTGCTAGCCTTGACTCTTGAAAGTCATTATCATCCTCCCCTAATGGAGTGACCTGGGGCCAGTTTAGGTCCCTCTCTAGGACCAGGCATCTGTAGATGGTCGACATAGCTGGGATATCCTACTTGATCCCAAACTATCACAGGATACAAGAGAAGTAGTGATACACCAATTGGCCTTGTAGTCGATGATCCATCTATCTCTATGCACTTGATGTAGGTATCTATCTACCTCAGTCCAAGGTGGGCAGTCCATGTATGGTCACAACTCAATGTCATCAGGACGCATTTGTGCAAAGCTATCGATGTAATGGTCTAGGTCTCCTGCATGAGACTACTCCTGAAGCCCTCCTACTCCCAGGGCCAACAGACGATGTAGAACTGATGGTCATTAGCTATAGTAGCAATCCATAGAGGTAGGTCGATGGGGTGCTCTATTCATATATGCTTCCAACCCTAGATCTATAGAAGGAAATTGTAGCTAATACCCACTCAACTCTGGTGGGTAATCTGGAATAACTCATGATATAGTTACACTAAGAGAGCGCTCCCATAGGACAAAATGAGATATTGTGCGGTCAAGCTGACCATGATCTCTTTGGTCTGAGTTAGGAGGTTCCAAGGGAACCTTACACCTGAAGAATCTAGGAGGGTGATCTGGATGATAAGGTGCATAAACACTACCTCCCTCTGAGAGAAAAATTTGGCCTTGTACCACTCTTGTACGTGGATGCCTTCGTGATCAATGCGGCCCTGTGCCTCCATGCTCCATTGCCCAAAGATAGAATTGGAAATGGCCTTCCTCGCCATGGTTGAAGAGGGGGTGATAGGCTCACCATAAATGGGTAGCTGGAAGATGTGGTACATGTCCTCTAAGGTGATAGTCATTTCACCCGTTGGTAGGTGAAATGTATTGGTCCTCGCATCCCAAATATGGGCCAATTTAGTGAGATAAGCTTGATCCACGTAGATTATAGGGAGGACTAGGATGTATTTGAACCCCAAAGTAGCAAACCAAGCCTTCTCTACATTATTCATAGTGTGGCATAGGTTGCGAAGGAGATCGGTCTCCCTCACTCTATTAGTCAAGGACTAAAAAAAATTAATAAAATAAAAATAGAAAAAATAATTAAAATCGCTAAAAAATGATAAAAAAATCATTAAAATCCTAAAAACACAAAAACATGCAAAAATATGATAAATTTTTTTCAAAAACATTAAAAGAGTGCTTCAAAATGATAATAAATATCATTAAGTGCCCAGAAAAATTCCAGAAAAATAAAAAAATTGAAAAAATTTGTAAAATTTTAAGAAATTTGGGCACCGCGGGTTGGAACCGCAATCGACCCAATGGTCAGAAATTTGATCATTGGGATTTTAATCCCGTCATGGCTGACAACCATGGCCCCCAATCTGCCAATTGGGGCCCATGGCTACCACCCGCAACTAGGGAGTGAGACCCATTTTGGGCTTGCCCTTCCAAGGGAAAACCCCTTAAAAAAAATTAAAATCTAACCCACACCCTAATCTAACTTATGCTAAACTTGGCTAGGGTGAGGTTCATTACTAGCAATTTAATGAGGTTAATTTACAAATTTCTTAATGTGGTTAATTTTAATCTGGTAATGTGAAAGCTTTCGGCTGATCAGCCATCGGTGTGGAATGTGTGGAATCAGGTAAGGTTTTCAGTAGCGTTCTGGGTTAAAGTTTGATAATTACCTCTCAAAGATCTCAAATTCACTTTTACTATCAGGTAAATAATGAAATTTTTACCAAAAAATCCCTATTTAAACCTTTTTACATTTGGTTCAACCTGTAGCTGACACCCACGGTCCCTAAATTAGGTTTTTATGATCGTGACTATCAGTCGTGGGCAAGAAATTTACCCACAGTTAATATGAGTGGTCAGCGAGCTACATTAAATGCTCCCAATTCCCATAGTGGAGAGCCTTAAAAGGTCAACATAAAGTTGTTCATCATACCAAAATTGCACTAGAAAAAATAAAATAAGCTAAATAAGCCAAACAAAGCACGACATTGGAAAATGTCATCATAAGGCAAAACAAAATAACCAGATGAGATTCCAAAGTATATTCAACCGAGGTCATCGCTATGGTAATCCTTTCTTGGAGCACCAAACCTCAAAAAAATCAAATAAATCAAAATTCAAATGTGCCTCGTATTCAGTCATTTACCCTATACACTTGGTGGTTGTAGCGACTTGCGATCCATGCAATCCGACAAGATGAGTAAATTACCATAAGGACATTTGGGGTAAATTTGTCATTGTAGAATTGATATGCTTCATTTAAATCCCTAAGAAGGCCTTCACAGCCAGACTGCTCCAAGGAAACGAGATACTCATCACAATTCTCCTATGATATTTTTAGCATATCATCGACAATATGATTCAACACATGCCTAATAGGGATTGCTTTTATTTTGATTCCCTAAGAAGGCCTTCGTGGTTGGACTGCTCCATGGGATAGAAATAGGCAATTACTATTAATAGTTGCAATCATAGCTGATTAGGCCTTGATAATAATTAAAATTCTAAATCTTAATTTGTTCAAGATCATTCATAGTGGTCAAGTGACCTCATCGCTTCATTTATTGTCATTACCCTCATCGACTCATCGCTTGAGAGGGTAGTCATAATATCAAATCATAATCAAAATCAATAGAAGATCCCTTGATCTTGTAAAAATTGTGTTCGTCTTACGAATCATTGCCAAAGACTATCATAAGCTTACTCTTATGTTGGGGAAAATAACATATATGATAATTTGTTTATAACTCTCTTCCTTTCAAATTTATAGGAATGAAAGCCTACTTGGCATTGATGCTATTTGAATGTCTGATGACGAGTACAAACTTTTTCAAAATTAAGCCTTCCAGTTGGAGGCAATGATTCTAGGATACACATCCTTTTTCTAGACCTCGGGCATATAATGTTGATCAGACCAATGATCATCATGCAAACTACGACATCATTTTAGGAGGTCTAGTTTTGCTCATCATTGTTCACAATCACAATGCATCTCAAAAGGGTCATCTGTAGACACCCAAAATACATCATGTTGATGTGACTACTCATATGGGACATGCTAGAGGACCATATGGAAGACCTTTGGATAGATCCAAGGTATAGCAGTGGTTTTTACCACTCATTTGGGCATATTTACCTAGTCAGTGCTAGCCACTGTTGACACCCACAGTTAGCAGTGTTGATCACACCTATCAGTCATGGTCAGGACTCAGAATCAGTTGGCCTTCATTCGAACCAAAGTTGGTTGCAACGACCAATTGGTTATGGATTGGAGCGGTTCGAGTGAGGAAGGTACTGGATCCTTCCATCCAATAAGCTAAACTGCCCAATATTGATCTGAGCTTCATGAGGAAGCTACTCCTAGCCCCTTGGCAATTGCTATATAATCCCCTCCAAATTAGGGAAAATTCTAGAGAACCTTTCAATTGAATGCAGTGAAGCCCTATCGAATTGAATAACCACTTACATGCATTGATAGGAACACTTTTACTACCCAATTGGAGATCACATTGCCATGGAGGTATTAGGAGTCTAAGTGTATCGCTCCAAATTTTTTGCATCCTTACCCTCAGGCTATAGGATCCGCGCCCGAAAGGGGGATGCGAGAAGGATGGGACAATACCTCGGACTGAGAGGCCCTTTGAAGGTCCCGCCTCTCGGGGGAGGAGTATAAAGGTGAATTTTTGATGGATGGTGGGTTCACCAGGAAACTTTTGAGTGGCAGTTTCCACGCCTAGGTTGATAGTGGGTTTGATGTGTTCATTTTTATACTCGATCATTCAATTCCTAGGTTTGGCCAAAATGAATCTAAACTATTCTATATGCCAATGCTGGTTTAGATGAATACAAAAAATAGGAATGAATGCTAAACACAGGGAATATGCTAGCTAAAACATATCATACCTGATTCCGGATGTCTGATGAAGATTCTGAGTCTTGTAGCAGTCCAGATCATCTCGACTCGTACGTAATCATCTGAAATTACACTAAATCGTCTCAAATCATAGTCGGTCATCTGAGATCAGACAGAATCATCTGAAATCTGACGAATTTGTCAGAAACCTGCAATCACAAAAATAGACACAAAATACCAAATATGCAAGTGCAGAAGCAAAGGAGAATGATAGAAATAATAGCAAACATGCCTAAATAATGGATTCCAATAACAAATAAGGAAATGCAGTAGATTTAATGATTGATTTTAACTTTATCATGCGGTTATGCTAAATGAGGTGAACTCCAAGATGCATAAACATAATAATTTAAGACAGTGCAGAAATACAATAGGAAAATGCAAAAAAGCTAAGGAAATGCAAACTCTAGACTCTGATTGCCCCCAATCTGGACTATAGTCGGGATCGCCTCCAATCGTACGAGATCATCTGCGCTCCTCGACAAGATCATCCGAAATCATCCGAGATCGCTTGCGACGATCCGAGCTAGCTTCGACTGAAAAATAGTAGAGTTCCTGCAAGAAAATGCAAAATACAGAATGCAGATAATAGTGCGAGGATGCTCTAGTGAATAAGGAACTAAATCTGTAGGGAAATCCATCAGCTAAGGGGTTCAGGGGGATAAACTAGAAAAATCCTAGTTTATATAGGATTAGGGGGAGGCTAGGAGGTTGGAGATCATCCCAATCTGGGAGATCTCCAACGGGGGAATCTCCAACTATGCAGACGCGCTTCTGCCCAAGTTGGAGAGGCTGTTGAAACAAAAGCTAATTATGAAAATTTGGTTTTGGGACGAAATCGTCTGGACGCTCTGTTCCAGACGAATTCGTCAGATCGGGGATGATTTCGTCTGATATGCGACGATATCATCCAACGGTCAAAACAAATCCTAAAAATGGCACGAAAAAGAAGGGAAGCGGGTAACAAGCGGTTTTGGGGTTAAAATTTAAATTTTTATCTTTTATCTTTTACTAAGGGTTTAACTGCGCCAATTTTAGGGTGCTACATTTTGCCCCCTCTTTAGCGAATTTTTCGAAGAAAATGCGTTAAAGACGAGTTTTTCCCGTTTTACGAGAAAGCAAAAATGTACTCAATTTTTTAGACGATGATTCTTGGTCGAATCGTACGAATGCTGACTATGGTGCCCCCTCCGTGTTTTTACCCAAATCGAACGTTTGAGGTAAAAACGCGAAAAAGCAAAAATTAAAATGTTGTTGGTTTTGAATAAAATTAAGAAAAATAGGGAAAACCCTAATTCATTTTTTGTTTACTATTCATTTTTACTGTTCCAGAGCTCTGTAGAGAAAAATGGTGGAGACGGCACACAGAGCGACAGAGGTCCAGTGCGGGCTACGGGTAAGGATCTAATCCTAGTAGATTAGGTTTGATTTTACTTTGTGCATTTTTTGTTTTAAATTTTGATTGTTTGGGGCATCGCGGCCGTTTTTAGGCCATCGACGACGTCGGGACGAAATCGTCCCGATTTCATCGAAATCGTCCCTAGATCATCGATTTCGTCGGAGGGCAAAATCGGTGAACTAGGGGCGATCCCGTCCAACAAGGGGCGATCCCCAAGTTGCGAAATCGAAGACGAATTCATCCTACAAAGGATGACTTTGCCCAATTTGGGATGATATCATCCAATGGTGGACGATATCATCGCTTTTATGAAATTTTGCTTTGTTAAAATGTGTTGAATTTTATTTTAATGATTGGTTGATTAATGAATTTTATTGTTTTATTGTTTGTTTTGCAGAGGGGATTACTAAAGAGCCGAGAATGGAAATACGATGGGCTGAGAGACGACTTGGCCACTCTCGACCAGGCAGAGCATGACCAACTAGCACAGGTCGGGCTACGACATGTGGCAGAGATGCCACAAGTACCGATGGACATAGGGCTTCTGATAGCCCTAGCAGAGAGATGGTATCCGGGGTCATCCTGCTTCTAGTTATCGATAGGGGAGATGGCTCCCACACTAGAGGACGTATGGAGGATCATGAGGATCCCCATACAGGGATGGCTCATGATGCCTATGGCCAATCAGGGCCAGGCGATGATGAGACTGACTGGAGACCCGAGCTTCACCCTGGAGAAGGGCGGAGTGAACATTGAGTCTCTGAGGTAGATGCCTAGGGCATCTAGGTTGACTCGGGTTTTGGCAGGAGTGGTAGGTGGCTTACTGTTGTGCCACCAGAGCGGGTGCAGATTACCCTGGCTCCTGTCAGATGTGGTCTGCGACATGAGAGACCACGGCTACAGATTTGCATGGGGTAGCTTTGTACTATGTCGCTTGTATAGGATCCTGCATGGGGTCGTATACAAGGGAGGTCGATGTCTGGTCTTGACATCATTGCTACAGGTTTGGTGCTGGGAGCACATCACGGTGCGAGAGGCCGATAGGGCTCCCACTGACAGGGGTTGACCGGGAGAGACCCTGGGTTTACTATTGGTGGCTACAGAGAGGGTCACAATGGCGGATAGATCTATCGATGTCACGGAGGTTGCTAGATGACCTCATCCCAGACCAGATCACCTAGAGGCCATGGCGAGAGCACCCCGGGTGGGCAGAGGATGGGCAGGAGCTGGCTCGCATCAGGTGAGTCTATTGGCTGAGGATGGAGCGAGGAGAGGTAGAGCTCCACCGCTACGATCGGGTACTATGATAGTTCGGTCTATAGTAGGGGATCCCTTCTCTCAGGGATTACGAGTACTCCCGGACTATTTGGGATAGTACTACATTGAGCGGGGCTCCAGACATGCAACGATTCTGGAGTCAGGATGCAGACGATGCCCCCATCCAGCCAGTGGATGGTGACGATGTGGGGGTTGTAGATGGCTATGATGCCTGGTACGTAGGCATCCGCCCTCCTCGGATGATGAGGGCATAGGGTCCGATGCACGTGGTTGTGCGACGGATGGGGAGGCGGTGCTAGGCTGCCATTGAGGTAGCGTGGGGTCATGGCGGGAGAGAGCAATGGTGGTCCCCATAGGAGAGATGCCAGCGGATGGGTCAGGCTCCATAGAGGCCACGGGAGACAGGGCGAAGGGAGGAGAGACTCCCTTCATAGCAGGGGGAGAGACCACCATCGCCTGATAAGGGCAAGGGTGTCGATGTAGGGGAGAGCAGCGAGACGATGGCTCTCCGGGCTGAGGTTGCCCACCTTCGAGCTCAGGTGCAGTCACTACAGGACGAGGCTACTCAGCTCAAGGCTCAGGTATAGACACTCCAGGATGAGACTACATGGCTCAGGGCATGGAGTGGAGGGGCGAGCAGGGATGAGCTAGTGCGGTCTATGATGCAGACCACATTCTACCAGGGGGTATACTTTTAGCTGGCTCTAGAGGGTCAGAGGGTACCGCTACCAACCAACATTGCGGAACCAATCCGGATGGGATCGACGAGGACATCCTCACGATCGACAGTGAGGACCCGAGACACAGCACAGACTACTATGGGACCACCTCCTCCACGTCAGGGTGGGGGAGGAGATGAGGCTGAGAGCTCGAGGGCTTCTCGAGACTAGCTGGCTATAGACTGCATAGAGATTGTATAGATTTTTGAGAGGATTGAGTATGCCAGGGTATAGATTGTGGCATACCAATCCAGTTTTGATATGATGTACATAATTTGATATATATATATATAATGGTCTTGTTTCTGATGATATGACTTGTGTATATGTTGTATGATGCTTTAATTTGTGATTGAATATTCATGTAATTATGTCGTTTTGAAATATTATATTTTGATATCATGGCATAAAATTGTAAATGAAATAATTTGATGTAAATAAATTGGTTGTTTTGGTGTGATTTGAAAAAATAAAAGGGACTTCTAACAATAATTTCAAAGGACATTGTCGTTGTTATAGACCATTTCATGGAGTCGCCGCTCACTAGGTCGTCAAGCTAATCCCAGGATAGAAATATTGTTAAAAGTAAAAGAGTGCTTAAGAGACTGTCTTAAGACTTTGTGTTGTGATGATGAAAATGATGATGGTGATGATTTGTTTTCAGATTTTCATAAAAATATTATGCATGACATATAAAAGAAATATGATTTTTGCTAGGCATAAATTCCTAAGTGTGATAAAATTTTTGCATAAGTTCCTAGGAACTATACCATCATTGCAAAATTGAATGTTGACATAATGACCTGAAATAGAATAAGTGTGCGTTTGTTTTAAAGCGTAGTTATGTAACATAATGATGCAAGCCATATGGGTTTTTATTAAAATAAATGGGAAAATAAAATTAGAACAATGGTTTGCGCTAGGCATAGAATTATAGGTATAGACTTATACCATCATCGCGAAATCCAAAGAAGAAAATGGATATTTTAGTTTTATTGCAAGATTAATTTTTGACTTTTGATAAACAGAAAAATAATAATATGAACATGTTGTTTGAAATCATTTTGTGATTTTGTGAAACAATGTATATAATTGCTTTTATACAAAACAAAAATTCTGAAATAAGAGGATAAAACTATTCCGAAAAGAATTACAGAAATATTTTAAATTATCTCAAAGACAAATGTAGATTTATAAGGGATCCTCATGTGCAAATGTGAGTTCATTACCGATCTTGATTTATCATAATGATACAAAATCTCTCAAATACAAATGTGTGTGCGATTGTATTGTTCATTCACCAATTTTGAGCAAGATAATTTGATACAAGTAATTTGCCTTAACCAAATGAGTGTTCGTTGACCATGATTTATATGCATGTAACCGTACCAGACTACTATGTAAGTCGGGTTATCAAGAGCTAGCTAATCCATAAGCTGACATAGGTCTGTACAAAAGAAGGTCGCTAATGTGACAGACATATCACCACGCTAGGAATTACCCAAGGCCAAGCGGGTTGGGCACAAACCACCTGTTATGGGGCTTACCTCACAGTTTTTGAATAATTGAGAATTCCAGGGATTCAAGCTCATTCACCCTTCTTTTCTTTTCAAGGGGTAGGGAAAGGGATTTTATTGCTTTTTGCTTTTTCTTTTCACTTTTTCTTTTCTTTCTTTTTTTTTTTGTATTTTTTTTGTATTTTTGCTTGGAATTGAGATAATGCTGAAATATTGCTGTGATGGTACAAAATAATATTTTTCTTTGTTCTCATTTTCTTTGACTTTTCTTTTTCTTCCTATGCTAGGGATACTTGCTCGGATTGGCTGTAGAGCAAGGGATTTTTATTCTGGGTAGGGGTGAGCTTGTCCTTTTGTCAATTCTCAAAGATTCTAGACCATGTGCATGATAGGATAGCAGGGGAAACTTTTCGCTCAAGAAACCACTTCTACTATGTAGCATCATATCGAATTTGCAATGAAATCATTTTAATGTGAAAAGATATACTTGGTTCAAGTAAATAACAAGATCAGTTCTCTATGCTCAAAACTTTATTTAATGCCAATGTGGACTTTGATATAAGAGAGATTAATAATCATACCAAATAAAATCAAGATATTTATTCATGTGAGTGTGAAAGTGCGGGATTCCAAATAAATGCTAATTTATCCACAATAATTGAAAATATAACTGCAACACTTCAAGAATTGACAAGTATGAAAATAAAATATGTTTTTGAAGATTTTGATGATTTTGATGTTTTATATTTTGATTTTAATTGATGAATTGAATTGGTGGTATATACAAGATGATCTATATACACTATACAAGGTTATTTGAGTATAGCATGTCTAAGGTTGCTTCAAAATCAAAGGTGGTTTTGAAGGATAATTTGGTTGTGGTGAAGGTAAGAACAAAAGGTGATGAATAAAAGGTAGCGATAACAAAAGCTTTGTTATAATGTAAAATAATGTAGCAAAATATTTGACTTTTATATGTGGAAAATTAATCATGTTACAAAATAAAATATCGGGAAAGATAAGAAGGTTCTTCATTTTTATCACTATATTCCAAATCTTGATAAGATGGAGGGAGCATATGTGAAGGTGGAACTGATGGAGAAGAGGTAGATGATGTTATGGGTGTGTGTTTCACACGTTTAGATGGATGATGAGAATTAGGATGTGTGGATGACAGAGCAGGGCAAAATTGAACTCCAATCGGTTCTGCCAAAGCACACATATCAAAGGGTCTAGGATCACCATGAATGGTAACCAACTGATTTTTAAATTCGAATTTAACACACTGATGTAAAGTGGAGGGAACAGCTCGCATCGCGTTGATCCAAGGGCGACCCAAAAGTATATTGTATGATGCAGGGCAATGTACAATAAACACGGTCGTATCTAAGGTTCTAGGACCAACTTGCAAGGGTATAGTAATAACTCCACACGTTTCTTGTGTTTCGTCATTGAAGGCTTTTATAATCATATCAGTTCTTTTCATTTCGTCACTTCTAAACCCAAATCTTTGGTAGAAGTCAAAAGTGCATATGTTTAAAGATGAACCATTATCAATCAAGACTCGTTTAACTGCTACATCCCCAATTAGGGCAGTAATATATAAGGGGTTATCCTTATGTAAACTATGTTGTGGTATATCTCTATCCCGAAAGTCAATACAATCGACTTCTCGAGTTATGATAGTATTGGACATGGCTTCGAGTTGAATATTTTGTGGTACCATCATTTGGCTTAATGTGAGCATTAATTCATCCCTATGGGTAGGAGAAGATCTTAAAAGGTCCAAAAGGGAAATTCTAGCTGTAGTATTGGATAATTGTTCCTTAATATTATAAGGAGGCTTAGGTTGAACATTAGGCGCATAATTCCCTTTATTGGGATTTTTCAAAACAAATGGAGCTGATCCATCATTCTGAGTTTGATCCTGTTGAGAGTTTTGAGCCTGTTGTCGAGTAACGACTCCGATGGTACCTACAATATTATTTTGAGGATGATGAATTGGTCTCGGTCTAGCGTTTATGGCTTGTTCATTAGAAAGTAATTGGTGAGAAGATGGTCTAGTAGTGACTCTTCTAGGAAATGGTTCTTCTGGAACCATAGAACTTGTGATAGGTTGAATAGGATCTGATTCATCTTCAGAACTATTCGATTGATTTGAGGTGATTTCCATGTCACTTTCAGTCTCATATTCGGTGTCACTAAGATCAAGTGTCCGAATATTATGTAGAGGTCTGGTCGTAACTATGGATAAAGTTGTGTCAAATACTTCCACATCATGAGTAGGTAATTGTCCACTAATAGTCCCTACATATCGGGTAGGAGGGGGAACATTATGATGCTCAATTTGATTAGCCACCTCTTTACCATGCTTTGGTAAAGGATGTTGAAATATGTCCAATGATTGATTGGCATTCTGATTCTGATTTTGGGGGATGTTCTTTTGAGCATTATTAGGAGGATTTTGTTTAGGTTGAAAGGCTTGCACCTCCATCTCATTGTTATCAATCAAATCTTGTATTTTATGTTTTAATATTTTACAAGAGTTGGTAGCATGTCCAGGTCCTCTATGGAAATCACAATGTAAATCAGCTCTGTATCCGGGTATAGTTGGATCAGGTTCCCGGGATAGTTGGTAATTGGATCAATCCTCGTGCTAGTAATTGCGGGAGAATGGTTGATAAAGGTTGATTTAACCTAGTAAATTCTTGGGGTGGTTTATCAGGAGGTTTCAATATAAACTTCTCTGTTGTTTTTGCAGTATTAACATTGGCAATGTTTCTGCTATCAGTGACTCCATCACCCACAACTTGTTTATTTTTATATTGATTTCTGGATGTTTTCTCATCATCTTTCCTTTTGAGCTGACCTCTTCTAATGAGAGCATCTTCCACTCTTCGAGCTAAGTCTATAGCTTGATCGAAGGTGGTCAAGGTAGCAGTTGATAATTCATAGGATAGTTGTTCTTGTAAATTATTGATAAAAATATCCAACATTTCTCGATAAGGTAACACAAAGTGTAATTTTCCTATCAACTGCCTCCATCGAGCTAAGAAGTCAGCAAAACACTCATCTTTGTCTTGTTTTAGGTTGTACAAATCTTTAATGGTTACATGCCTTTCAATATAGGCACTAAATTGATGCACAAAAGACTCAGCGGTCTCTTCGAAATTTCTCAAAGAATGAGTGGGCAATTGATAATACCACTCCAATGCCATCCCCCCTAAACTTTTCGGGAACATTTTTAGTAATAACAAGTCATCATGTGATATATCATGACATGCTATCCTAAACATACGAAGATGCTCTATGGGATCTTCAGTTCCTTTATATATAGGTAGGACAGGCATGGGAAAGTGTTTAGGATATGGTTGTGCTACAACTATAGGATCTAGAGGTTGACTACACATCTCTCGATAATTGTACGAGGGACGGTAGGGATCTATCCGGTCCATGCGAGAGACTAACTGTTTCACCATGGCTTCCAGATTACCAGTTTGTCCACCATATTGGTTTGGTGGTACATGAGTATGGGATTTGTGAGCGTAGGAAGGTGGGACATAAGGATTAGATGCTATATTGTTGTTATGCAAATGGTTGGTAGGAAGAGTATTATGAAGAAGATTTGTTGTAGCATTATGTTGTATCCCAGATTGTTGGAAATTGGTATTTGGTTTTGTTTTAGGCTTTTGTTGATTTGAGGTATATTGATCAATAGCTTGGCGAAATAGAGCAGTGAATGAAGGTTTCTTTTGTGTGGGAATAACCCTAGGCTTGGTAACAGGCACTCTAGGTGGTTGGGTAACTTGTTGTTGTTGCATGTTCTGGATCATAGCGGCCATATCCAAATTGGATGGTCCAGCTTGATCACTTTCTTGATCAACGAAGGACAAAGGATTAGTGCATGTGTGATATATGTCTTCTAGGGTTGCTTGAGTGTCACTAATTTGATCTTTGTCCATATGAACTGCTCTATTAAGAGTGCCAATATTATTATTGAGGAACTTCCAGAAGTGTTCCATGTTCTCAAAAGTAACAGCTCCTTCTGGAGATATTTTAGGGGATGAGGATCCTTCCTCTCTATCATTTTCTTTTTGTTCATTTGCGTCCACAAATTCTTCTTCTTGTTGGTTTAAGGTTCCTTCTTCCTGAATTGGGTCTTCAGGAAGGACATCTGGGTTATTTTCTGTTTTCCTTAACCAATCTTCTTCTACTTCAATTTGTTTTCCATTCCTGAGTCTAGTCATTATGTCTAAATTTAGATTTTAGCAAATATATATTAATATATTTGCAACAAATTTGGGAGGTATATATTTTAATTATATACCTACTATAATGCTTAAAAGAAAATGTTTTGATTTTTTTGTTATGATTTTGTTTTGTTTTTTTTATTTTTTTTATGCTTATAAAGACAACAAACAACACACTAAATACAAGAAATAACAATAATAAAATAATAGCTTAGTTTTCTATAAATAGTTTATAGATATCATTGATAGGATCAAGTTCATCAGGAGTCATAAAATGCTCCTCTTCAAATTGGAAATGGTTTTTCAAGAACTTGATAAAGTGTGCTATAGTGATATTATCTGTTTCAGATTCTGTCTTGTAAAAATAGATCTCATGGCAATACTCTCGATATAACACAGCTCTAGGAACTCTATTCCATCTCTGTCTATCCGTAAGAACGACCTCTTGGTCCTCTATACGAGATAGAAATTTATGTACTACAACTGCATTATCGAGGTATTCCTCAAAGGTATACAATTCAGAAGACACAAGGGCTCTTTTATCTGCTAACCACCTATGGCAAGCTCTCTGAAGTTCATGATATAAGGTCACTTGATCAGGATCCAGGATTCTATCTAGGACAAACCTCTTAATTTGCCTAAGTTCGGTTGATCTAGATTTAATGAGATTCAATCTCCTATTAAGCTCGTCCCATAAAGGTGGGACTCTATATGTTTGAGATACTCTAAGCAAAGAATTAATCTCTATAGCTGCTAATTGATTTTCAACATTAATGGTGACAACTCGTCTTTTATTATAGTCTACCATCTAAATATGATATGCAATCTTTGATTCTAAATGCATTTATGTTTTGTTTTTTTTTTGGATTGTTTTCAAAAGGTTTTTAGTTTTCACGTCGGGTTCACCAAAATGTATCGCTCCAAATTTTTCGCATCCTTACCCTCAGGCTATAGGATCCGCGCCCGGAAGGGGGATGCGAGAAGGATGGGACAATACCTCGGACTGAGAGGCCCTTTGAAGGTCCCGCCTCTCGGGGGAGGAGTATAAAGGTGAATTTTTGATGGATGGTGGGTTCACCAAGAAACTTTTGAGTGGCAGTTTCCACGCCTAGGTTGATAGTGGGTTTGATGTGTTCATTTTTATACTTTAATCATTCAATTCCTAGGTTTGGCCAAAATGAATCTAAACTATTCTATATGCCAATGCTGATTTAGATGAATACAAAAAATAGGAATGAATGCTAAACACAGAGAATATGCTAGCTAAAATGTATCATACCCGATTTCGGATGTCCGATGAAGATTTTGAGTCTTGTAGCAGTTCAGATCATCTCGACTCATACGTAATCATCTAAAATTACACTGAATCATCTCAAATCATAGTCGATCATCTGAGATCAGACAGAATCGTCTAAAATCTGATGAATTCGTCAGACGAATTTGTCAGAAACCTGCAATCACAAAAATAGATACAAAATACCAAATATGCAACTGCAAAAGCAAAGGAGAATGATAGAAATAACAACAAACATGCCTAAATAATGGATTCCAATAACAAATAAGGAAATGCAGTAGATTTAATGATTGATTTTAACTTTATCATGCGGTTATGCTAAATGAGGTGAACTCCAAGATGCATAAACATAATAATTTAAGACAGTGCAGAAATACAATAGGAAAATGCAGAAAAGCTAAGGAAATGCAAACTCTAGACTCTGATTGCCCCCAATCTGGACTACAGTCGGGATCACCTCCAATCGTACGAGATCATCTGCGCTCCTCGACAAGATCGTCCGAAATCATCCGGGATCATTTGCGACGATCCGAGCTAGCTTCGACTGAAAAATAGTAGAGTTCCTGCAAGAAAATGCAAAATACAGAATGCAGACAGTAGTGCGAGGATGCTCTAGTGAATAAGGAACTAAATCTGTAGGGAAATCCATCAGCTAAGGGGTTCAGGGGGATAAACTAGAAAAATCCTAGTTTATATAGGATTAGGGGGAGGCTAGGAGGTTGGATATCATCCCAATCTGGGAGATCTCCAACGGGGGGAATCTCCAACTGTGCAGACGCGCTTCTGCCCAAGTTGGAGAGGCTGTTGAAACAGAAGCTAATTATGAAAATTTGGTTTTGGGACGAAATCGTCTGGACGCTCTGTTCCAGATGAATTCGTCAGATCGGGGATGATTTCGTCTAATATGCGACGATATCGTCCAACGGTCAAAACAAATCCTAAAAATGGCATGAAAAATAAGGGAAGCGGGTAACAAGCGGTTTTGGGGCGGTTTTGGGGTTAAAATTTAAATTTTTATCTTTTATCTTTTACTAAGGGTTTAACTGCGCCAATTTTAGGGTGCTACACTAAGAGAGACAAAAAAGGTCAATTCATGTGATCCATGCACCATCTGATCAATTCAACTTCCAAATCTATCAGAGGATACAGAGGCGACACTTGACCATCAATTTGACAAAGAGAATCAGAGAATTGACCTTGATTTGGAGGAAAAACTTATTGCAGTATCCGTTGCGGCTGTCAACCATGGGGAACAATGCCCACTGCATGAATGGCCCATGGTTAGCAAGTGACCTTTGATCCCTTTGTTCTCAATTTTTTATTCTATTTAGTTAGGTTAGATTGATCCTTTTGCAGGTTTAATTCAGCATTCTAGAGATATTTGACTGATAGATTAGGTGTTAATTGCAAATTCCCTTCATTGTTATAGCGTAGGCATAATGAATCTTTTTCATGCTTTCATGTCTTCAATTGGTTAATTAGGACTTCAGATAGATTCATCTTAGTTTCTTTTATGTTTTTAATGGAAGATTATCTTATTGTAGATCAATTTACTTGTACTTAATTACTTTCTTGATTTCTTAATTTTCATGTTATCTTGTATACAAGCACCTTTAGAAAGCCTCATCATCAATAGAAGCCTCCTTTACTTCTAAATGTTTCTTGTTGTTTATTACACACATGAATAATAGGGTGGGATGCAAGGCAAAAATTCCTCTAATCGTGGAGAAGAGGGTCATCGAAACCCTAGAGTAGTTCGTGTCACCCTAGAAGGTATTTGATTCACATCTACCCAAAAAGGAAATTAGATATATTGTAATTGAAGTATCAAAATGGGTATCCCTAAGAGAGATGAATATGTAACTTGACTCAATTTGGAATTAATAAATATTTCTTGTATTTTCATTCCCTTTTTGTTGTCAATTGGTGCATGTTTAGTTATATTTTTTTAATTGCAATAGATCACCTATCAGGTGTGAGCCTATTTTGTGGTTACAATGTGTCACGTAATCGAAGGTGCCATGCAATATAATATACTTCTAGAGAGGCCTTGGATAATAGAGATGTGTTGTGTCCCTTCTATTTTACATCAGTGTATCAAATACATTCATGAGGGATAGGTTCACTTGGTGCCTTTGAATTAAGAACCCTTTAAATACGTGAATCTAGAAGATTTGTTGGGGGAATTTGTGCTCCTCTAAACGCACCTAGATGTGCAACCAGCGTCACCAATCAAAGATCTAGGAGGAAAAATAAAATAAGTGTGTGCTATACCTACAATGTTTGTATCTCAACTATTGGAGCACATGATAGCTACTTCTATTAGATCGACTACATCAATGATACAATGGGATGATAAGAAGTTGAAAGAAAATGTGGGCAAAAAGAAGATAAAGCAAATGTGCAAGCCAGTCATTGTTGAAGCCCCTACTCCCATGGAAGTAGAGGAAGTTCAAGGAGGATTCAAAGAGGCACTTCAGCTTGCTTCACCTGCATCTTCAGTAGGGTCATTAGCACCGCAGGTGACCCTCCATTTGGTTAATCCTGGATAAGGGGAATACATTTTGTAAAATCTGATATTCACACCGATTATCGAGACTGCACATGACATGGGTCAACTGCGAGCCCATCACCTTCTCATAGGGATGGTGGAACCATTGGTGGTACCATCTAACCAAACCAAATTCATCTATGGAGGGCTAGAATAGTGTGCATCTCCCACACCCATAGATGAGCATGATGATGAACCATTCATCATGAATGTTTCTTATCTTTCTAACCAGGACTATGCCATGCGATACTTCAAGCATTACCATTGGCATGGTTACGATCTCAGACTATTCAAGCAAGGGCATAAGAAGCCTATAGAACCATAGTATCAGTTACCTACTGATAGGTTCGGGTTGGGATTCTACATTGGAGGATAGGCTAAAATTCTCGTGGCATATTTAGACTGCCTGTATCTCAATCTAAGGGGTGAAGTTGAATTCAATCCCTATCACCCTAATCCTTCTATTTTTCAGAGGGATAATCAACTAGTGACTTATATCACTATAGATCCACCCGATAGATATCACATGAACATCTTGTTGGACACTAGCCTAGAACCCATTCCAAGAGCTAACTTGGATAATCAAAGTCATGGAACTACTAATGACATCGATATGCACTTCTATAATCTAGACACAACTATGAGAACAAAATCAAAAGTTTCTTTTGAGAACGTTCATGCAGTATCCATCGTCGAAAGTGATGGACCTGACTATGATTATGGAATAGATGATGTTGTTATCCTCACCCAACAATCAATCTAAGGATGAAGCTAAGCTAGTTTATTCAGCACCTTCATATTGTGATATTTGTACTTGATTCTACCAGATAGTGATGATAGCAATCAGGAGATAACCTATATGGGGCCATACTTTCCAGAGCGTTCCATTCCAATGGGTAGTGGTGAAGGCCTATATTATGATAGTGATGAAGAAGATGAGACAAAGAGAGCCTACTTAGGAACTCCCTACTTACGCTATCACAATACATCATATACGACTAAGGAGATGTATAGAAAGATCAATCTCCATACTTGCCTTAGAGGGAGATCACCAAATCTTAATGTGATTTATCATATGGTGTTTCTAAATCCGTCGACATACATGGAGCTCCTTGAGCCCAATGATCCCATCCAACTATTTTTTCATGGACCGGATCTGAAGATCCCCATATCCCAAAAACCACATCTCGGGGATGGAAGTTTTGTTAATGATGAGTCACTTGCACGTGGTCCTGGAGACATGATCCATTTCATCAACATGATCTCCATTGATTTGACCATTTCACTCCACAATCCAACTGATCCATCAAAACTATTGCCTCTAAATGTAGATGCTATTGATTGGAATCGTGCTAATTCACCACTAGAGCCTGAAGATTTCTTCCCTAATGAATAAATGCTGCAACATTTCCATTTTGCTCCAGGATATGCACATGATGTCTATCATGTTGATGATGCTTCCAATGAGGAATCTATAAACCCGGCAGATGACATCCACTTGCTCCCTATGCCTCATAATCTTTAGGAGGGATCCCATATGTTAGTAGAGGAGACCTTCCAACTAGATATCAGTAATGATCCCACCAATCCAAGGAAGGTCAAATTTGGGGAGACTCTGACTCTTGATGAGCGTGCCAACCTCATCCCTCTATTGAGAGAGAACTGATCTCTTTGCTTGGAATTACAAAGATATGTCGAGTCTAGATCCAAAATTGGTTACTCATAACCTTTCTCTAGATCTATCAAAGAATCTAGTCAAGAAAAAACTTAGGAAGATGCATCCAACAGTAGCCTTAATGGTTAAGGACAAGTTGCAAAAGTTGTTGGACGTAGAGTTTGTTATCTCCATTGACTATCCAGAATGTGTGTCCAATATGGTGCTTGTCGGAAAGCCTAATGGAAGGATTTGTATTTGTATAGATTTTAGAGATATGAATAAGGCAACACCAAAGGATTCATTTCCATTTCTGAATATCGATGCTCTTGCAAACGAAACTTTAGGTCATGAAATGTTTTCCTTAATAGATGGTTTTTTGGTTACAATCAAATTTGGATTAAGCCCGAAGACCAGCATGAAACCGCATTTATAACGCCATGGGGGAAATTTTGCTATAAAGTTATGCCATTCAATCTTAAGAATGTTGGTGCCACATATCACCGAGATATGACATATATTTTTCATGATTATATGCATAAGATCCTAGACAATTACATTGATTATTTGCTAGCAAAGTCATTATTACGTTATGAGCATGCAGAGGTCCTGAAGAAGGTCTTTGATCGCCTGATAGAGCATAATGTTAGATTGAATCCTAAGAAGTCCATATTTGGTGTAACTTCAGGAAAGCTCTTAGGGTTCATCATTTCAAAATGAGACATCGAAGTTGACCCAACAAAGGTCAAGGCTATTCTAGAAATGCATCCCCCCACAAACATCAAAGAACTTAGAAACCTTCAGGGAAAAGTAGCATCCATAAAGTGATTTATCGCACAATTATCAGATAAATGTCAATCCATGAATTGAATGATACACAAGGGATCCCATTCAATTGGGATGAGTATTGTCGATCAGCCTTTGCTAAAATTAAGCAATACTTGGCGATGCTACCAGTGGTAGCTCCACCAAGGCCAGACGAGCCCTTTATGTTATATATATCGACAACCGAATTTGCATTGGGAACCATGTTAGCCCAAAAGAATATGCAAAGCAAATAACAAACCATATATTACATTAGTAGAACCTTGGTGAGCTATGATCTCGGATATGCATATGTGGAAAATCTGTGTTTAGCAGTAGTGTTTGCTACAAAGAAATTATGATACTATATGTTAAGTCATATGACATATGTCATATCCAAAAAAAATCCTTTATAGTATATTATGAGCAAGACATATCATAATACACATACTACGAAGTGGATCATGCTACTGATGAAATTCAATCTAGAATTCATAAGCAAAAATTCCATTAAGGGACAAGTCATAGCAGATCAACTGGCTAAGGCACCTCTCAAAAATAGTAGGCCCCTCACCATAGAGCTTCCTGATGATGTAGTCTTTGCCTTATCATAAGCACTCGAACTCGAAGAATCGGATAACAAAGCTGATATGACCTTGTTCTTCGATGGTTTTAAGTGTGAGCAAGGGGGTGGTGCGGGAATATGTTGTTCACACCACAAGGAGCTCCAATACCCTTGTCGTTCAAGTTAGATTTTCCTTGCACTAACAAAAATATTGAATACAAAGCCCTAATTTTGGGTCTCCAAACAGTTGTTACCATGAAGATAAAAAGGTTAAATATCTTTGAGGATTCCCTTCTCATTGTGAACCAAGTTAAGGGATTATTTCAATGTCGATGTCCAGTATTGAAAGCTTACAAGGATATTGTTGATATTTATCTAGCTTGATTAGAATGGTATGAAATCGAGGCAATCCCTCATTCCTCCAATGGATTTATAGACATAATGGCATCTTTGGGATCTCTAATCCCTTAGAATCTATCTACTGGTTTCACTACTATCCATGTAAAAATGTTGTCACACTCTATTGTGTAGCACGAAGCATTGGATAACAAAGATTCAATTAACATGATTCATGTAGAACCAAATCATGAATGGTTCTACCAACCCAAAGACTTTCTCAAGAGAGCATCTTCAGGGTCTTTTATCTCGTAGGATCATACAAGGAGTGGTATTACCATTCACCATAAGGTTATTTTATAGTCTACATTTTAAAATGTAGAACCATAGGGGTAATATGTTATCTTATCGATCAAAGCTGAAGCTTACCATAACTGGACATCACAGATACATGACTTCCTTAGACTTGGTATAATCCCTCAAGGATTGTGGTGTGCTGCAAAGCACACATTTAAGCAAAAAGTGATAAAGTATGTCTTACTAGCAAACATCCTGCACTATAAAATCTATGATGGAGTTCTCCTTCATTGTCTTGAGCCCCAAGAGTCATCTTGGGTAATTTCACAAGCTCATGACGATACGTGCGGTGGCCATTTTAGTGGTATGGCTATCATCAAGTGCATACTTCACATGGGTTATTATTGGCCCACTATGGATAAGGATTGCAATGTGTATGTTAGGAAATACATCAAATATCAACATCATGCTAATCTTACGCACTTGCCATCATAGGTCTTACAACCCATTCAAGCAGCTTGGCCATTTGCTTAGTGGGGATTTGATCTCATTGGTAATATCTCTCCTCCATCATCGAGTTGACATACTTTTATTATCATGGCTACTAAGTATTTTACTAAGTGGGTGAAAGCCATTACCTTAACTATGACAACTAGAGCATATATTGCTGAGTTTATACTCACCAATATCATAAGTCATTTTGGGATACCATCCAAGATAGTTTTGGATAATGGAATGTCATTTAAGAACAAAACTATGAGAGATTTTATGTCTAAGTATAGAATCAAACATAGTTTTGCAACTCCATATTATCTGTAAGCAAACAAAGAAGCTGAAGCTTAAAATAAGACAGTGGTATCCATCTTGAAAAAGATGGTACAAGAGCACCACAAAGATTGGCATATCCAGATTCCCCTTGATTTATGGTCTTACAAGACTAGTATTTGGAATCCCATTGGGGAAAATCCATTTTCACTGGTATATGGCACTAAGACCATTATGCCCTTAGATTTGGAAATTCCAACATTGTGCATCGCATTGAAAGAGTTCATTGATGACGACACCATGCGACAAGATCACCTAGATCAATTGATGCTATTTGATGAACACCACACGAATGCCCTCGAGCATCTCCACATTTATCAAGAGCACTTAAAATGAGCTTACAATAGCAAATTCCATATGAGATACTTTGAAATTGGTGATCTTATGCTAAAAGAGAACCAACATAACTCAAATTTACTGCCAAAAATGAGATACAAATTCATGGCTAATTGTTTAGGTCCTTATATGATCTCAGAGAATATTAGACCTAGGACATATCGCTTGACATTGCTTGGAGGATTTGAGGAGCCTGAACCTCTCAATATTCTTCATATTAAAGCGTTTTATGCCTAGATCCTGAAATGGCTCCAAAGCATCTGTAAGCCCTTTGGTCATTCAGAAAAGGCTCCAAGGGTTTCTCAAAACCGCTTGGTCAATCCTAAAAGGTTTCAGGGGTTTCTCAAAACCACTTGGCCAATCCCAAAAGGCTCCAAGGGTTTATCAAAACCACTTGGTCAATACCAAAAGGCTCCAAGGGTTTCTCAAAACCGATTGGAAAATCCTAAAAGGCTCCAAGGGTTTCTCAAAATCGCTTGGTCAATCCCAAAAAGCTCTAAGGGTTTCTCAAAATTGCTTGGTCAATCCTAAAGAGGCTCCAAGGGTTTCTCAAAACTGCTTGGTCAATCCCAAAAGGCTCCAAGGGTTTCTCAAAACTACTTGGTCAATCCTAAAAGGCCCCAAAGGCACCTATAAGCCCTTTGGTCATCCCAGTAAAAAGGCTCCAAAGGTGTTTATAAGCTCTTTGGTCAAACCAAATGTTAAAATCCATAAAAAATTGGAAAAATATCAAAAATAAAAAACATTTGCATTTCATTTGCATCATTGCATTACATCTTGCATCATGCATTGCATTTTCCACATGCATTTCACCTTTGCATTGCATTAGGCATATTCATCCATCGCACTTGCATTAGAATGGATTGTGTTTACAATCTTACAAACGATACCACATTTGTTCTTAAATCATGCATTTATGCACTATATTTTTCATCTATTTAGAAAACTTGCTTTGCTTTTGTAAGTGAGGTCTAGTTAGTATAGCCCTTAGCATATCAGAATTCTATCACTAATTAACAAATTAAACAATCCTAATATGGACTAGGGGAAGATGAAAGCCACGAAGTAGGACCAGGTATCCTGAGGTGAAAAGTTTATTCTTTCTTATCCCTCTGTGCGAATGGTACGAGAAATTTTGGCAATTGGCAAAAGGATAAATTATTCCCTACCAAAAATCCCTTTCTTACGTTAAAATGAGCAATATCCCAGAGTGATATCCCAGATCAATCCTCTATATTGATACCCTAGATTGATATCATATATCGACATCCTAGATTGATATCCCATATTGATATCATAAGATCGATATCCTAGAAATAGTTCCCCAAAGTAAGTTCCCCAAAGGATTTTTTTGAAACAAATTATCAAATGTAAATCCCAGAAAGTTAGATCAAATGAAGATCAAATTGTACAAAGAAAATAAAAATTAGTATCAAATCCCTTGCTCAAGAGAAAGAAAGAAAGAAAAAGAAAGGAAAGTACAAAATAAATAGTGATTCTTGTCACTATAGTACAAAATAAACAATGATTTTTATTACTTTATATGAGCAAGTATCCCAAAAAATTGAAGAAAAGAAGGGAGAAAACTTGAATCCTTGGAATTTCTAGCACTACTGTACCTTACGCATGATGATATTAGAACTTTGCTTTTGTGTAAACCAATGTTTGAATGTGGAAGAGCTAGTCTCAAGTGTTCTCTATCACATAGTGGTATAGTCCAACTAAAATCTAAACCTAGGATTGGATAAATATTTGTGGACCCCCAATATTAGCAATGGGCTGAAAGAATCCCACCTGACATCGAGGTATGCTTATGTCTTATATTAATATACTTATTTGCATACACAGGGATAATGAATAGTTAGGGCCTATCCTAGTGAAATCCTATGTTTCAGAAGTCTAGTATGGTTAGTATACAACTTTTGATCAGTCAACTAGGGTGTTTGAGTCTTATGGTAAACCTCAAAAATTCTCAGATAGCAATAATCAATTTTCAATGCAATCATCAAAACATCAATTTATTTTATAAAAGTTTGTTTATTAGAACTATTTGTAATATATGTTAGATACCGGATGGATGTCAGAAATGATGTTTAGATGGCCACTGACTATGTTATCCACATTATTTTGATTTACAATAGCTTAGGAACTGAAAACAATAAATAATTGCATCTCACATATGGGTGTAATATCTTTCACAAAGAGATAAAGCAATTACAATCCATGATTGTTATACATTCTATGGTGTCATCCATTAGATTGATTTAAAACTCACATTGCATATATTATGTTTTAAGTTATTAAAGCATACATGTCCTTTTTACAAACACATTATCAAAGAAACAAAGAAACAAAGAAACACATGCAATACATACATGGAATAAATTATGTCATGGCAGTGTAAACTAAATGCATACAAGTAAAGAAAATATATACATACATGTAACGTCAAAATATGGAATTCATAATGCATCCATAATAAGTAGTACATCTTCATACATAACTCATAACTTCTAATCATATATCGCATAGCTATCTAGTGCATGTCATTCATACATCACGTCATATAACATCAAATCAATAACGCATTGCATCCATATGCATAACATAAAACATAAAATACCAAAAATAAAGTGCACATGTAATGAGATGAAATATCATATCATATAAATATGTGTCAATAAGTACAATGGGGTACATCAAAATGCCTGCAGGCTACATACGTGTAGGTCCTCGATATTACACTAAAAAATGGTACAATAAGCATTTCTAAAGATCTGTACTACATAGGGTCTACGCCCCCAGCCTGTGAGACACATACATTACCTCCACCATCCCTGTGGGTCCTCTATGAGCTGGCACCATGAGTACTTGAAGACATGTGAGTCCTCTCAATCCTATGCGCCCTATGGTTGGAGCTAGTAGATGACTGTCCTATCTCTCTAGTACTAGACCTGGTCTTGTGGGTCCTTGTAGTGTGGGTGTCCTTTGGAACCTCTCCATATAGAAGCTTGATGTGACCCTCCAACTGGGCGATGTGAGCTATTCTCATTGTATACCTGTCGTTACCATCCTCCACGAGGGTATGTAGTCGCTTGATCTCTACCATAGGACCACGACCTCTTAGAAATAAAGAAGACGATACTGTTGGAGGTGGCATGATAACCTACAAGGATGAGGAATCTCCCCTTGTCACCCTAAGCAAGTCTCTCTCATCAGTCAGTATACTCAGTTATGCCTGTGCTAGATCCCGCTCGCTATTGAGCTGTGTAATTCATGTTTTTGTAGTGGTAACTTGTACATGGAGAGCTATCCTCTCCTCCTCATATCCCTACCACTACCTCTATCCATGAGCTAGCTTCACCTCTAGAGTGGTGATAGAGGTATCCATGTGTAGTATCTAGATGTGAATTCTATCCACCTAGATCTATAGGTCAAATATCTATGCTCATAGATGCCCGATCTCGTTATCTGGAGTTGCCTCACCCTCCTCAAGAGCCTCCTCCTTGACCTCTACCTATAGGTCCTTCTCTGCTATGTCCCATGCTCCCTATATCCATTGGTGGGTCCTACACCCATGAGGATCCACCTCTACACCCTCGGCTATAAATCCCTCAACTATCTAACCTAGAGGACCCTCATCGTACCACTAGAATTCGACCCATCAGCCATCATAGTCTGGTGTAGTACCGACATCTACTAGCCTCGACTCTTGGAAGTCATCATCCTCCTCACCCATTGGAGTGACCTGGGGCTAGTTTAGGTCCCTCTCCAAGACTAGGCATCTATAAATGGTTGACATATATGGAATATCCTACCAAATCCTAAACTACCACAAGATGGAAGAGAAGTAGTGATACTTGCACCAATCGACCTTGTGGTCAATGAACCATCTATCTCTGCTTGCCTAACGCAGGTATCCGTCTACCCCCATCTAGGGTGGGTAGTCCATGTAGGGTCACCACTGGATATCCTCAAGGTGCAATTGTACAAAAAAACTGATGTAATGATCTAGGTATCCTACACAAGATCTACTCCTGAAGCCCTCCTACTCCAAGGGCTAGCAGGTGGCATAGCACTGTAGATCATATACAAGGGTAGTGATTTATAAAGGCAAGTCGATAAGGTGCTCTATCAGGATATACTGCTAGTGCCATATCTATAGAAGGAAGCTACAACTAATGCCCACTTTGCTACAATGGGTAATCTGGAATAGCTCATGGTAGAGCTATGCTAAGAGAGTGCTCCCTCAGGACAAGATAAGTAGTTACGTGATCGAGCTAACCATGACATATTTGGTCTGATCTAGGATGTTCCAAGGGAACCTCACACCTAAAAAATCTAGGAGGGCAATATGAATGATGAGATGCATGAACACAGCCTCCCGCTATGAGAAGAAACTATCCTAGAACCACTCTTGAATGTGGACACCTCCATGGTCAATGCAAACCTGTGCCTCCATGCTCCACGACCTGAAGATAACATCAAACACGACCTTCCTTATCGAGGTAGGCAAGGAGGTTATGGGTTCGCCATCAATGGATAGTTGAAAGATGTAGTATACATCCTCTAGGGTGAGTCATTTCACCTATAGGTAGGTGAAATGTATTGGTCCTTGCATCCCAGTGACAGGCCAATTCAGTAAGATATGTTTTGTCCACCTAGATAGTGGGGAGGTCTAAGATGGAAGTCAAAACCCACAATAGTAAACCAAGACCGCTCTGTGCCATTCAACGTGCAGCGCAAGTTGCGAAGGAGATCGGTATCCCTTGCCTTGTTCATTAGGGACTAAATAAAAGTAATCTAGTAAAAATTAAAAAAACAATTAAAATCACTAAAAAATGATAAACAAATCATAAAATTTCATAAAAATGCAAAAAAATGCAAAAATATGATCAAAAATTTCAAAAAATTAAAATAGCACTTCAAAAGAGCAATAAATAGCATTAATTGCCTAGAAAAAACAAAAAAAAGGGAAAATTTTGAATTTTTTTGAGAAATTTGGGTGCCGCAGGTTAGAACCGCGATTGGCCCAATGGTCAAAAATTTAACCATTAGGATTTGAATCCCATCGCGGCTGACATTCATGACCCCCAATATGCCAATTGGGGATCGCGACTGCCACCCATGGCTAGGGAGTAAGACCCATTTCGGGCCTACCCTTCCAAGAAAAATCCCTTAAAAAAATATAAAAAAGTAACCCACCCCTAATCTAACCTATGCTAAACCTAGCTAGGGTGAGGTTCGTTATCTGGAGTTTAATGAGGTTAATTTACCAATTTCTTAATGTGGTTAATTTTAATTTGGTAATTTACAAGTGAGATATCAATTTTCAAGTTATCTTGGGAGCACCGGCTCCTCCGCTGGTAGAAGCCTCTGGCTGATCGACCATCGGTGTGGAATGTATGGAATGGGTACGGTTTTTAGTAGCTTCCTGGGTAAAATTTTATTATTTTCCTCTCAGATCTCTCAGATTTGCTATTACTATAAGGTAAATAATGAATTTTTTCAAGAGCAAATCCTTATTTATCCTTTTCAAATTTGGGTCAGCCCGCGGATGACACCTACGATCCTTGAATTAGGGTTTTGCAATAACGGTTGCAAGTCATGGTTAAGAAATTTGCCTACAGTTGATAGACGCGGTCAGTGAGATGCATTAAATGCTCCTAATTCCCATCATGGAGAGCCTTAAAAGGTCAAAATAGAATTATTTATCAGACCATAAGTGCACTAGAAAATATAAAATATTCAAAATGAGCCAAACAAAGCACAATGACATTGGAAAATGTCATCATAAGGCAAAGCAAAATAATTGGATGAGATTACAAAGTACATTCAACCGAGGTCATCGCTATGATAATCCTTTCTTGGAGCACTACACCTCCCAACCAATAAAACAAATTCAATTCAAAATTAATAAAAAAGTCAAAAAAATCAAAAGCCAAATGTGCCTCGTATTCATTCATTTACCCTATACACTTAGCAATTGTAGTGACTTGAGATCCATGCAATCTGGAAATATGAGTAAATTACCATAAGGAAATTTGGGGCAAATTCATCATTGTGGAATTGTTATGCTTCATTTCAAACCCTAAGAAGTCCTTCACAACCGGACTACTCCAGGGGAATGAAGTATTCATCACAATTCTCTTATGATATTTTTAGCATATCATCGACAATATGATTCAACATACGCCTAATCGAGATTGCTTTCATTTTGATTTCCTAAGAAGGCCTTCATGGCTGGACTGCTCTATGGGATAAAAATAGGCAATTACAATTAACAATTGCAATCATAGTTGATTAGGCCTTGCCAAGAATTAAAATGTTAAATCTTAATTTGTTAAAGATCATTCATAGTCGTCGCTTCATTTAATGCAATTACCATGATCGACCCATCACTTGAGGTGGTAGTCATAATATCAAATCATAATAAAAATCAACATAAGATCCCTTGATCATAGATCCCTTGATCTTGTCAAAATTATGTTCGTCTTACAAATCATTGCCAAAGACTATCATAGGCTTACCCTTATGCTGCGAAAATAGCATATATGACATTTTAGTTTATAGCTCTCTTCCTTTTGGATTGACAGACGCGAAAGACTACTTGGCATTGATGCTATCTGAAAGTATGATGATGAGTGTAAACTTTTTTAAAATTAAGCCTTCTAGTTGGAAGTAATGATTCTTAGATGCGCATCCTTTTGCTGGACCTAGGGAATCTAATGTTGATCAGACTAATGATCATCATCCAACCTACGACATCATTTTAGGAGGTCTAATTCTTCTTAGCATTGTTCAAAATCATAATGCATCTCAAAAGGGGCATCTGTGGACACCTAAAATACGTCATGCCAAGGCGACTACTCATATGGGATATTCTAGAATACCATATGGAAGACCTTTGGATAGATCCAAAGTATAGCAGTGGTTTTTACAACTCATTTGGGCATCTTTGCCTAGTCAGTTCTATCCATGACTGACACCCATGATTAGTAGTACTAACCATGCCTATCAGCCATAGTTAGGACTCAAAATTAGTTAGCCTTCATCCGATCCAAAATTGATTGCAATGACCAATTGGTTACGAATTGGAGTGGTTTGAGTGAGGAAGGTTCTGGATCCTTCCATCCAACAAGCTCAACTGCCCAATCTTGATATTAGCTTCCTCATGAAGCTACTCCTAGCCCCTTGGCAATTGATATATAGTCCCCCTCCTAATTGCAAAAAAGAGAGAGAAATATAACTAATTGAGCAACGAAGCCCTATTGAATTGCATAACCACTCACATGCATTGATGGGAACATGATTACTACCCAATTGAATATCACATTGCCATGGAGATCCTAGGAGGATAGGAGAGCCAAGAAATGCTAATTCATGCAATTTGTGCACCCACTGAGCAATTCAAATACCAAATATATCATAGGACACAAAGGTGACCCTTGACCATCAATTTGACAAAGAGAATCAAAGAATTGGCCTTGATTTGGAGGGTAAACCTACTTCAGTCTCCGTCATGGCTGTCAGTTACGATGAATAGTGCCCATCGCGTGAATGACCCGTGGTTAGCAGGTGATATCTGATCTCCTTGTTATCATTTTTGCATTCTATTTAATTAGATTATATTAATCATGCTTCAGGTTTAATTTGGTATTCTAGAGACATTTGACTAAAAAATTAGGAGTTAATTGCAAAATCCCTTCATTGTTATAGTATAGGCATAACAAATAGTTTTCATGCTTTCGTGTCTTCAATTGAATAATTAGGAGCTTAGATAGATTCATCTTAGTTCATTTTATGTTTCTAATGGCAGATTATCATGTTTTAGATCAATTTATATGTATTAAATAACTTTCTTGATTTATTGATTATCATGTTGTATTTGATACAACCACCCTTTAAAAGCCTCATCAAGAGAGGCCTCCTTTGCTATTAATGTTTATTGTTTTCTATTGCATGCAGGACTAATAGGATTTTGGGATGCAAGGCATCAAATGCCTATAATTGTGGAGAAGAGGGTCATTGACACCCTAGAGCATTTCGTGTCACCCTAGAAGGCATTTTGATTGCATCTACCCTTGAGAGGGATTTGAAATTCTATTGTAATTGATGTATCAAATGGGTATCCCTAAGAGGGACGAATCTGTAACTTGGCTTCATTGAGATTAATAAAGGGATTCTTCATATTTATTTTATTTCTTGTTGTCAACTTATGTTTTTCCCATTTGTGCTTATTTCATAAATTGCAATAGATAGACTAGATATCAAGAGCCTTTTTGGTGGTTACAGCTTCTTCCAAAGTTTTTGGTACATAATAGAAAAATATGTTGTAGAGGTAGTAAGAGAATCTCAAGTCTCTAATTCATTACTTTAGTATTGGAATAATACTTTTTTGGTTTTTATCCCAAAGAATCATGGAGCCTCTTCCCTAATATATTTTAGACCTATTAGCCTCTGCAAATCCATATATAAAATTCTCACTAAGGCATTGGCCAATAGACTCAAGAAGGTACTTCCAAGGATCATCTCTTCTATGTAGGGAGGTTTTGTTCAAGGGAAACAAATAATAGATGGATTAATAACAATACACAAAAAATTGCATTCAATGGATAATAGAGGTGTTGTAAGTATGCTATTTAAACTAGATATGAATAAAGCATATGATTGGGTGTCATGGATTTTATTGGATAAGGTAATGCAAAAATTTGGTTTTGATTTTAAGTGGAGACAATGGATAAAAATATGTCTCTCTTCAGCAAATTTTTTGATCATATTTAATGGTAGATCGACAGGTTTCTTTAGGGGGCAACGAGGTCTAAGACAAGGAGATCCTATATCCCCATATTTGTTCATCATCATGGTTGAAGCTTTAGGTAGAACTTTGGGAGCATCCACTGCCACAAAAAAGCAGCAGTGTCTTACCAATAATTTGTGGATGACACTATCATCTTGGTTGAATCCTCAATAATATAAGTGAAGGAGATACTCAATATCCTATATATTTATGAAAGAGCTTCCAATCAAAGTGTCTATTTTAGAAAAAAATCATGTTTATTTTGTCATCACAACTAGACAGGTGCAACAGAGAATATCTAGGATTTTGGGATGCAACATAGTAGAATTTCTATCTACCTACCTTGGATTACCTCTTTTCATAGGTAAAATGAAGAAATGTGGGCTCTAGTAATAGACTGAATTCAAAGAAATTTGGTGGGGTGGAAAGGTAATTTGCTATCTCAAGCTGGGAAATTACAGCTTCTAAAGGCAACATTATAAAGCATCCCAATTTACTACATGCCATTTTTCATAATTCCCTACAAGGTCAAAAATAAAATAGAAAAAATATTTAGAATGTTTCTTTGGATAGGGGTAGAAGAAAAACAAAGGCTTGCTCTAGTATCATGGGATAGAGTTTTCTATTCGAAGAGGGAAGGTGGTCTAGGGATAATAAAGTTGCAACAGTTCAATAAAGCATTGCTAACTAAAATAGGTTGGAGATTGACCAAGGAACAAGATTTTATTTGGGCTAATATTATTAAAGGTAAGTACTTGGAAGGTTTCATACCCTTATTTAGAATTTCATGCCCTCATAAAGGATCAGAAGTTTGAAACAGAGTTTCAAAAACTAGGAAATTGTTGAGAGGTTGTCTAAGATGGGTGGTACAAGAAGGAAAGAAAATATTTTTTTGGGAAGATAGTTGGATTGCAGATAGTCCTTTATAATATATGAAAGAAAATATAAGACTAAAATATCCCTTGGTTAAAAAATATGGACCTCTAGTCAAATATTACATAGAATTTGGGGAAGGTCAAAGGTTTTGGAAAGAACTAACTTTGGATTTTGCTGATTTGAAACTACAACAATATTTGCTAAATCTTAACAGGTTGTTGCAACAGTACCACTTACCTCAAAATGAAGATAAGTACTCTTTGATTTGTTTCCCTACTTCCTCAAGGGAATTATCTATGAAATCAGCTTATACCTTGAAGTTCGGAGGTGTGGAGGGGGACTTTCCTGTAAATAAGCTTTGGAAGAATGAGTTAATCCCTAAATTGGCTTTCTTTATTTGGTAATGCTTACAAAATAAGATTCTAACTCTAGATAACCTAAGTAAGAGAGTTTTTCAAATGAAAAATGTATGTTCTCTTTGCATGAAGGATGTTGAATGAATTGACCACTTGTTTATTCATTGTGCGTTTACAAGTAAGGTGCTTAATAATATAATGGAAGCTATATTTTGCTCTTGGGTGGTTCCTAGTACTTTTAGGAAAGTTTTTAACCAATGGAGATGCCCTTTTAGTAGCAGTAGGTTATCAAAGCTTGATAGGAAATAAATCAGAGTATTAAGGGGGGAAAGTAAGGATGAACTTTTAGTGTCTAACAAAATTAAAATTGCAGTGAGGGAGAATTTGCTTGCTTTTGATAACAATATGGACTTTAAGAAGAATTTGGAAAAGAGGACTGCTAGTAAATGGTACATGGGAGAACCTAGAGCAGTACCTTTGCCAATCAGTTTGAAAAGAGCAAACACTAGATGGCTAAAACTAGAGGAGGACTGGGTAAATTTAAACTTTGATGAAGTTGCAAAAGGTAAACCAGGTAGATCTAGGGGAGGAGGTGTCATTCGAATAAGAAAGGTGAAGTGTTATGGGCTTATGTAGAAAGATATGGGATATAAAGCAATCATTTTGCAAAAGATAAATCCATATACTCTAGTGTTTTATTGTTGAAACAAACGAGTGTAAGGAATGCCATCATAGAAGGTAACTCAATGAATATTCTCAAGGATATTAAAAAAAGAAAAGTTAATAACTAATGGGTGTCAAGTTTAGTTAAGGATACCTCATCCCTATTAAAAATGGTAGAGGTGAAGATATTACATATATATCAGGAAGGAAATGCTACAGTTGATTGTTTGGAAGACATTAGAGTTCATTTTGATCAAAGGAATATATGGAAAAATAAATTTCCCTTATCTCTTTTAAGGATCACCTCATCAGAGGTAGAAGAAAATTATATTCCACAGGGTGTTATCTTTTGATGTTGTTGGTATTGCTATTGCTTTTGGGATATTTTGGTGCTACTAATTTGATTGTATGTTGTTACTATTACAACAATTGTGTTTCTAAAAAATTCCACAGTAATGTGATTCTATTTCTATTACCTATTATTGAGAATTGGAGTGATTGCTACTACTATTGGTGTGGAAAGGAGAAATAAACAACAGTCAGGTCAACCTTTGCTTCCTTGCTATAAATAGATTTTGATATCATCCAAAGTGTTGTTTTTTGTGTAGTTTTATTCTAGGATTTTTGTTGCAACTTTGCTTTTCTCATGTTATCCAGGGAGGAGGTTGATGTTTTTTTGAAAAATGAAAAATATGTTATATTTATAGAAGTTGTATTATAAGGTAAAATGAGTTGTAAAGGCATCAAGGGAGAAATAAAATCCTCCTCTAGTCCCTCTTGGATCAAAAATTACCCATAAACATTACCATACATAATGGAAATATCCATAAACATCAAAACTACCATAGTTCAATTTTAATTTATCTAATTTATATGAATTCCGTAAACCATCCATTTATCTTCATGTTGTGTTGCTTTGTGTCTTAACTATGCTAGATTCATTAGACTCAATGTCTGCTCTTCCTTTTTTGCTATTTGTTTGTATCACCTCCCACATACCTTGGATTATTTAGAACCAAATTATCTAATTTTCCATATGAGAGTCCACATATTTCCTTTCCTCTAGATATTTTCCCCATGTTTCTAAATAGTCTGCCACCCTATTTCCATCTCGCTTGATATGTGTAATAAAAACATCTTGAAAATCCTGTTAGATATTCTGAACTACTTCCACCTTCCTTCTCTCTCCAATTTCCAACACCTAAAAGGGTCTTATCGAATCCAAGATTCTATCCCATACCTGAGAGTCTATATCTATCCACAACTTATGTAACTGTAGATTTACAACTATCACTAATGTTGTCAACATCACATGTCCTTTTACTTCATTATTTGTTGCCTCCCCCATATCTTCTGCTCTCCAGTACACCTGTTCTCCTTTCCAATATTGCGTGATAATACCAAAACTAGCTTTCCCAAGGTTTTTAGGAGAAGCCCCATCTATGTTTGCCTTCACCCACTCTTTTGGAGGTGACATCCACTCTATGTTATTTGATGGGATCTTACTTGTGTATCCATACCTAAGTTGTTTCTCTGTTATAGTTATTCCAAGGCTCCGTATAATAATCACTTCCTCCATTTTTATGTCTATTTCATCATGTAATATGATAGATAGTGTTTCTATTACCTTGCTCATAATCCTCTCCCATACTTTCTCCCTTGTTCTGTGCTCTAATCTAAATATACATTCATTTCATTCTAGCCATAACTGCCACCATATGAAGCTAGGTCCTAGTTTCCATGCCATTTTTATTATTTTAGTTCTAAAGCTCCACTGTTTCCATTTCTCATAAAAGCTTTCCTGGCTCTCAAAAACTTCCCAATGTTGTCTCATCTACCTCCACCAATTGATCCATATATATTTAGCAAAAGAACACCCAAAAAAGAGGTGATTCAAGGTCTCCTCCGCCTTTCCATACAAAACACATTTGGAAGACCCAAAGAAACATTTTTTTCTCAAATTATCAAATGTTAAGCACTTTCTATGGTTAATCAGCCTTGAGAAAATGTTAATTTTTGACCATCCTTCCTTTTTCCAAAAAAATATCCATGGAAGTGGTGCTAGGGTAATCTCATATCCACAAACTACCTTGTATCCCTCCTTTGCCTTATAAATTTTCAACTTCCTCCCTATCCAAGTATATCCCTCTTAGAACCATTCTAAATTGGGTGTCTTTGGAGATGTCTCCATAATTTTTTTGTTAGTTCCTCGGTCCCCCTTACTAGCCATTCTCGAGGATGTTTCCATTGTAGTAAGTTTGGCACATGTTGATTCCATGATTTCATATAGTAAGAGGCTTTCCACCACCCTATTTTTTGGAGCTCTACTTTCCAAATCTCCATATCTATAAATGTATGAATAATTGGTTGAGATTGATTTCATGAATCCTCCCAAAATAGATCATCCTTTCCATACCCTAACTGCCAATATAGGTATAGATTTATTAACTCTTGGACTACTTACATTGTTCTCCATACTATAGAACCTTCTCCTTCCACTTTGTGTCTTGGAATATTTTTCTCAACCACTCCTGGGTAATATTTGGCTTGTAAAAGTCTACTCCATAAATCCCTAGTAGCGATAATCCATATCCAATATAGTTTCCTAGCTAGGACCTTATTTTTGTGGGATGCTAATCTTATCCCCAATCCTCCTTGATTTTTTGGTTTGCATATCTTCTCCCAATCCACTAGTGTTATTTTTTTATTCTTCCCTTGCACCTGACCACAAAAAATTTCTTGTGCATTAGAATTCTCTTTGGAGCACGAAGTATGGAAAATTTATAAATAGGAAGAGCTTTTAGCACAAATTTAATCATTGTAAGCCTTCCTACCAAGCTTAGCCATTTGTGAGTCTAGTTGCTTAGCTTAGATTGAAGTCTATCCATCAACCATTTCCACTCCTTAATTTTTATTTTATTTGTAGATAAAGGTACTTCTAAATACTATATGGGTAAAGGAGTTTCCATTAATTTCAACAATTGTATAATTTTATCTCTCACCCTCTTCGTTGTATTGAAAAAAAACAATTTGATAATTTTTTTCATTAAAAGTTTGCCCAGTAGCTTAAGTATATCCATCTAAAAAATATTTTATGTTTCTTGCTACTATGATATTGGCTTGACTAATAAGAGCAATATCATCCACAAACTAGAGGTGATTTATCTCAATTTGAGAACTTATTTTTAGCCCCCTTAGCCTCCCCTATTATCTCCATTTTTTTAATAGTATCCCTAGACCCTCTGCATAAAGGATAAAAATGTTAGGGGAGAGAACGTCCCCCTACCTCAACCACCTTCCTGTTGTGAACATGGGAGAGGAATTACCATTTACCAAAATTAATAATGACATAGTATGTGTACAAGATTTTACCCAAACTCTCCACCCTTCTCCAAAGCTTATTTTTTCTAAAATCCTTTGCATAAAGGACCAATCTACTCGATAATAGAATTTAGAAATATCTAGTTTAATAAATATACCTGGGTCATTTTGTTTTGACATTGTGTGTATCACCTCCTGGGCCACTACTATTCCATCTAGAATTTGTCTGCCTTCAACAAAACCACCTTGCTCACTTGAAATCAAATTTGGTAAAAAATGTTTTAACCTTTCTGCCATAAGATTTGTTAATATCTTGTATAGTATATTACATAGTGAAATAGGCCTATAATTATCAATTATCTCACTAGGTGGGCCCTTAGGAATCAAAGTGATAAAAGTATGATTCAAGACTTTTAACATTTGCTTATTGTGTATGATTTCCTCCAGTCCCTCCACCACTACTTGGCCCACAATTTCCTAGAAATTTTGATAAAATTCAATGGGGAATCCATCTGGTCCTGGAGTCTTTCCTATTTGCATTTTTTTGTATGATCTACAAGGTTTATTTAAATTAAATTTCCTCCATTAATAATTTATTGTGTTTAGGTTTGAATAATTATGGAATTACCTCTAGTATCTTTTCCTGCCATATTGCATTCAAATTTTAATTGGTGCTAAAAAGAGTATGGAAGTACTGATTTGCTATAATTTTCATTACACTTCCACTGGTTTTTACCTGAACCATCATATTTGTAAGACCTGTAATTCTATTTTGTTATATCCTGGTTGTTGTCTTATGAAATAATTTGTGTTTTGGTCCCCCTCCTTTAACCATGTGATTCTGGATCTTTGCCTCCAATAGATTTATTCTTGTTCCTCCAAAGATTCCTCTCTCCTAATAATTTATGCCTCACATTGCAAAAATTCTTCTATAATAGTTCCTTGTCTTATCTCCTAAGAAATCTTCTCCTTTTAATCCTTGATTTTGTTCTTTTGGATTCTAGTTATTTCCTTCTTCTATTTACTCCACTCCTTTAGTTGGGTCCTTACATATTTTAGTTGTTTATGGAGTTTGAATTGGGCTATCCCAAATCTTGGTTTCCCTAATTTCCACCATTCCTTTATGCGGTCCCCAACTCCTCATATTTCAACCACCATAGCTCAAATTTAAAAGTTCTCGCAACTTTATGATTATCTTCTTCTATGATTAGTCTTACTAGAAAATGATCTAAAGAAAGCATATACATGACCCTCGCTTGATTCTTGGTATGTAAATATAATTCCTCCCCATGAATAAATGATCCAAGAAATATTTGACCGTCTCTCCTTCCTTTCTTCTGTTTGTCCAGGTCATGGAGCTATCCACAGTTGGGATATCTATTAGATTCTTTGACATGTTATTGCTAAAAAAAGTCTGTCCTTTTACTCTAGTATGGCTCTACCTCCTTGTTGTTCCTCTATTCCGAGATTTACATTGAAGTCTACAACCACAATCCATTGGTCATATGGGTAGTTATCTCTGAAAATCTGGATGGTTACCCATCGATCCCTCTGTAATATAACTATCTGTGCTCCATAAAAATTAACTATAGTCCAAACTTTTCCAGTTTCCCTATTTTGCAATAGGACGATCAAAACCCCTCTCATAGAGGCTCCCCCTATTTCTAGGAATAGTTGGTGATTCTACATAGTGGCCAATCCAACTGATTTTCCCTGTGCCAATTGAGTAAGGATCTCTCCTTTTTACCATATCCTTCTATTTATTTTTTGTAAGTCTTCTCCTTGCATTTTTATTTCCTGTAACAAAAGTATATCTGGACTCATATCTATGATAATATTTTTAACTACCTTTTATCTAGGGTGACTACCTAAACCCCTCACATTCCAAGTTATTAATATCATTGAGAATTAATAGAGAAAAATTCAGCCATCAATTTTACCTTTCTGTTCTAGCTCAAATCTCTTTTCTGTTCCTCCATATTTTCCTTGTTTAACTTCATCCCTGGATATTGGTTTGGTTTTTGTTTCTTCTCCACTTGATGAATCCCTAGAGTAGGGTTTTCTTTATTCTTATTTCCTTATTTTATCTCTATTTTATGTGTTAAAATTATCCTCTACTCTATTTTCCCTCCTATGGTCTCCCTCGTGGGTTGCATCTCCTCTTCCATGAGAGAGGTTGTGTCTGGTTTTGCTCCTTGCTTTTTTATTGACACTAGATTGGAATATTTTTCCTAATAAACTGGTGTGACTTTTTGAGTATCCTCCTCTAACCCTTCCATTTGAAAATCCTCTTCTATTTCCAAGTTTCCCAATTATTTGACTATCTCATATCTGTTGTTTGTTCTTAACACTCTTTCTTCTTGTCTTTGGTTACTGTGCTAATTTATTTTGTTTGGCATTCTCATTACTTTTTGAAAGGCCTCAGAGTTTTTTGGACCTTTCCCTTCCTTATGATTTCCTTTTTACTGAAGATATTGACCTGTCATGTTAATATTTACTTTTATCCCCTCTTGTTCAAATTGATGATCCTTAAATGTTGGGCACATTCTAGCCAGATGTTCATGAGCGTGGCACACCTGACATATGAATGAAATAGCCTCATAATCTAGTTATTAGCACTAGGTAAAATACCCTATTTTTAGGTCTATCTCTATTGGAAGAGGTTTGTTGAGATATATTTCTACACAAACCCTAGCAAACATTATCGATCCTCCCAAAACTATTTCTCTTGATCTACCTTGATAATGCCCTAGTAATTTACCTATTGCCTCGATTACCTCCTATTTCCAAAATTCAAGGGGAAGGGCAAATAATCTTGCCCATATTGATATTGCAGTCAGTTCCACCCTCATGTCAAATCCCATCTTCCATGGCTGTAAGAATAGTCCCATTGGCCTGTGATGATATGACCCTATCTCAAATACTTTTTGTTGATCTACCACCGATGTGAACTCTAAAGAAAAATACCCATTTGAGAGAGTTAGAATTTTGTATTCTCATTCCAAATTCCATTGTTTCCTTATCCACGTGTGGAGGAAGTGCATGGACATTCTGAAACCCACAAATTTACCTATTAGGTTGTATTTTGACTTATAAATAATATCCTCATCTATCCAATCCTCAACTATTTCCAATACTGGTATTTCCTTTGCTTGTGGTAGACATTCATTCACCCTCCCAAGCAGAGAATCTTCCTTTTGTCGCTTCCCCATGATGTTTATTATTTTATTTGATTGTGTTTTATAGTCATTTAAGCTATCTTGGGTTCCACATAGCTTATCTCAGAATGAGATTCCTTCATTTAGAGGATTTGGTACCGAAGTACCTATCCCCCATTCTTGGCCATGATCCTTACTATTCACAAACCTCTACCCTAGCTTTTGAAACCCGATTTTGATTCCTCACATATCCTCTCAGGCCAAGAGGAGGTTGATGTTTATCTTGTAACCTTGGATAACTTAATTCTGTAATAGAGTTGGGGCCCCTTCAAAACCATTTTTTTTCACCACTACCAAAAAAACACTATACATAGGTTAGGGTACTTATAGGGATTAAAATTGTAGTAGAAAAAGGATGGAAATATATTTCAATTTACGGGGACTCACAAATTATCATCAATGTTGTTAACACAAATGAATGTTGAGACTAAATAAAAAATAATATTATTGTTGATGCTCATCATCTATTAATAGAGGTGATATCTTGGAAGTATGAGCATATTTATAGAGATGAAAATCGAGTAGCAGATAAATTAATGAACTTCATTGTTGATCTTCATCCCGATGAAATAAAAATTTTAGAAGGCAACTGGCCAAGTGAGATTTTATCTCTTAATAAAAATTATGTGAAAAAGTTGTTTGTGGAAACATAACACTTCAAGGAAATTAAAGAATATAAAAGAGATGAAAAAATTATGATAAAAAGGTATGCTACAACAAATGTAATATTTTGGTATTTTTATGGGAGTGGCCCCCAATAGAAGCCACATATAACTTATTAAATTTTTTTTATTAAAATATTTTATGAAATCAAAAAATAGTTTATAAGATCAAGAGTTTTAATATAAGATAAGGGTATGGTATACAACCTTATTTTCTTTTGGATTTAAATCTTAGACTTTTATTTGAAATTTTAAAGTCTTAATAACATTCAAGAAAAAAATTGTTCGACAAATGGTTATAGTTTTTATTTAAAACAAATGTTCAACAAAGTTAATAAGCTCAAAATCCTCTTTTCATCTTTTGGAGGGTTTTTATTATTTGCAAACCAACAATATTCTCCACAAGATCAATATAAAATGTTCATACGATTTAATAACAAACCTAGAAAATATTTTATTGATAATTGCAAATATATAAACTCAAGCAATGCAAATACAATATATTGCAAAGGTTCTTAGATCACTTATTTCAATTTTTTATCTTCAATATATACACATATGGATATGAGGCTCTTCATATTCACAACCCTTGACCTTTCTACTTATACAAATTTTCATCTCCTTACACATACAAATATCTAACATTTCATATTTCTCATGGTAGAAATATCACATAATAATAAATTTCTTACTTATTGTCCCTATTGGGACATCGTAGTGGTATGACTTTGGGTTTTCATCTAGGAGATCCAAGTTTAAAATAACACAAGACCAAGACCCTTTCAAAACTTGTGCTTTACCCTAAAAAAAATATCTTGGGAGGGATACCATAGTGGTAAGTCCTTGGGTTTTCATTTTGGAGACCCAAGTTCAAACTCTGATACAAGGAGACTGGGATCCCTAATAAAAAACCATTCTTTACCCTAACATAAAATAAGTTCAAACCTCGATACAAGAGGACTAGGACCCTTTTAAAAGAAACTTGTTCTTTACCCTAAAATTTTTTAGTCCTGTGAGGGATATTGTAGTGGTATATCTTTAGGTTTTCATCTAGGAGACCCAAGTTCAAACCTTGATACAAGAAGACCATGACCCTTTCAAAAACTTGTGCTTTACCCTAAATTTTTTTCTACATAGGATAACACATTTGTAAGGGCTTTGGGTTCTCTTTAGGGAGATCCAAGTTCAAACCATAACATACCTAGAAGGAAATAGGTTGGTTGGTAGCACTCGAGTGTTTACCAGTTAGCTACCCTGGTTTGATTCCTTGGAGGATCAGGGGTCTTGTTGACTTTGTCTTTTCTAGCGGGCGAAGGTTTATAGTAGTAGCGTCCAAGTTCAATCTGATTTATTACCTCGTATTGGGCAAAGGTGTTATCGATTCCCCTATATAACAACAAAAAAATTCTTATTGACTCCACATATCCACATAAGAATAAAGACTCTAATAATTGCACATACTAAATGACAAACTCTTATGTAACTTTACTACATAAATATACACTTATATGACACCTACTATATACTCAAATATTAATTACACTCTAAACTAAACTATTTACATGGTACTTGTAATATTATTGCAACGTAATAAATAATATAATACTTTGAACACCCCCTATTACTTAATTTGGTATGAAGGTCCTTTGCCTTCATGTGCTTTCAATACTTTATTTTGGTTGATATTTTTGTTCTTATTCTAGCACTCCTTCAGGTTCAGCTACTAAATCTATCCTTCTAGGTTGTTACCCATACCTATCATGCTTCTGAGTGAGTCATCACAATAATATAACCGATCATTGATATCAATGTTTTTCATCTTTTTATTTTTGAGGTTGACATCATCAATACTGTACAAATCATTATTGGTCTCATAACTACCATCTTGAATATTAGTCCCTTGATGAAGATTATAGGTGTCTTTCATTTTTTTCAACTTATTTATCATCCTTTCAAATTTATTTGTTAATTCCTTAACTTGTTATTTTTCCATGATAATTTTATGTTCAATTAAATACTTTTTTTGATATTGTTCTTTTGGTAGAAGTTGATCCAATTGTTTTTGTGCAAGTGTTATCACATATAAAGAAAATATACCACTTTTATAGGACCCAAGAGCTTCTAATTTGTTTAATATTTTGATAAGACATTCCTTACTACCATTGATGATTTTGGATTTTACTATTCTTCTCGTATCTAGCAATTGTGTCACTGAAATTAGATTATTTGTTATCCTTGGAACATAAAGCACATTCTACAATGTACATTTTGATTAAGGTAGACTAAGTGTAACATTGTTCATTCCTTGTACTTGATAGATTTTTTCATTAGCTATCTTAATTGATATACTTTGTTTGACTTGAATGAAGTCAAACTAATATAGGTTGCTAGTCATATGATTGTTGGCTCCTGAATCAATATACCAAGAATTATCTTCATACCCAATTTTTGGTTTTGTTTGAATTTTTGGTGATTCATTATATCTCAGAACATGTTTGTCGCAATATTTTTTTCGCTTTTAAAAATATCTCTTAATGAAGTTTACCTCTTTAAACATATGTGATTTTGTAAAAGACCTTTTTGATGCACTCATTATTATTTTTCACTTTTGTTCTTTCAACAATAAGCCTTTGAATAATTATGTAATTCTTTTGCTCACACAAATTTCTTCTTCAATTTTAAATATATTTTTTGGTTGTTGTAGAATTCCTTATTAATTCAAAATTCAATATTTAATTTTTTTTCTTCCTTCAATACTTCTATTTTATTCAAAAAAAAAAAATTCTTTTTTTCTTCAACAATTTTTCTTTCACTTAATAAATTAATTTTTTCCTCAATGTATTTTCTTCAAATAATTCTTTTCTCTTTTCTAATTTTCTTTCTTCAATTATAATAAAATATTTTACCTTGAATATAATTGATTTCCTTCATTGTTGAAATCCTTATTACTCCAACATTAATATTTCTTCTTCAAATAATTTTCTTCACTCAAATAATAATTTTCCTTCAATCTTCAAATTAATTCAACTTTCTTATTCTTTCTTCAATAATCTTTCAAATTCCAATTAATCAAATAATATATTTTCTTCAAATCAACTTTTCTTCTTAAATATTTCACTTTTATTTAATCTTCTTCTTTAATTCATTTTTTTTTTTAAATCAAATGCTTTCATCAAATTATTCAATCCTTAACTCTCCAAATTAATTCAATTTTATTTCAATTAAAATTTTAATTTTAAAAATTATATTTCTTTCTTATATCTCCCCATTTAAAAAAATCAGCTTGCACTAAGATTACTTTCCCCCTTTAAAATACAAATTCAAATATCTTTAATTTGACTTGGGCATCCAATATAAAACATAAACCCTTTTTAAAAAACTTTAAGGAATATGATTTCTTACCTTGATGTCTACAATTTTCACTTCACTTGTTTGTATTTAGGGCATTTGATAATTGTATTACTTTTTAGGTATGTAGAATATGTTAGACCTCAGGCACTCAATGGACCAAATTCACTTACTATGGTGGATATCAGATTTTTATTCCTCTTAGGCTTATTTGGCTCAATTTCATGCTCACTAGCAGTTAATCTTCTTTCTTTTCATATGACTATTTTCTTTGTACTTAGGCAACTCTCATTTGCTTCAGTTGGCTCTCGATTTGTGTTCGCACCCAGGAAACTTCTTATAGATGGCTTTCGACTTGTCTTCATACTTAGGAAACTTTCTCATAGACTGGACGTCTTTTAATTTGTCTTCACACTCAGGCAGCTCTCATTTTCACTTCTTCACTCTACAGACGACTCTTGTTTCCACTCTTCATTCTTTAGGCGGCTCTCATTCCACTTCTTCACTCTACAAACGACTCTTGTTTCCACTCTTCATTATTTTGGTAGCTCTCATTCTTTAGGTTTCTATTCTCACAAGCAACACCCATTGATCTATATTGTGCTTTCTGGTGATATTCAATTTTTGATTCTTTGCTTTTTAATACAATAATATTTAATGACATTGTTTGTCAATTAGCTCTATTTGCCTCCAACAAAATTTAGCTTCTTCTTTAGTTATAGTTTGAATTCTTCAAACTTCTCATAGGCAATCCATCATATTTAACATCCACACTTATTCTTCTTAAGCTACTTGTGGACACAAAATTGACCCACGAAGGTGAATACTTTTCCTTAGATTTCTTGTTTTCTCCTTAAAAACGTAGGGTCATATTTGAGCCAATTTTTACCCTATTAAATATTTCCATTTATTCTAAATCTTATATTGTTAGATCGGGCTCGAAAAGAGCTTTTCAAAGGTATATTATATGACCTATTTTTCTTCGTTTGACCCTTTTAAATGCATTAAAACCTCATGCGGTCCAACAGGTGTGACGTTGCATCCCACTTTTATGGGGCACATTTTTGTTGTTTTTAATTTAATTTATTTTATTTATTTATTTATTTATTTTATTATTTTTGGCCCACTTGGATTACCTATTAAACTCACCCTAAGGTTTATTGGCGTCGGTTGTGAGTTTATTTGACCTATTTCTTTTCCTATAAAAGGAAGATTAAAAATCAAATTTTAACAATGCGATCATGAACATGAACACTGTTATAAGCACGAACTCATGAACTCACGAATGACATGCTCTTGCTTATGATATTATTGTTCTCTACTCCTTTCTCACTACTTCTTCTTCATTGTGTGTTTCACTACTAACCCCTGAAGTGCAACTTCTAGATTTGATCTACATTGCGTGATTTATTTTCGGCTTGGTGGATTCATTGGTGTGAGCTTCGTGAAAAGACGAAGTGCCTTTTGTGGAGGCTCTTATCTTCTTCTCGTTGTTCCCTCAACATCCGTCAAGCACTGTATTGTTTTTCTTATATTTTTATTTCCATCTTTTCATCATCATTAAAATCATTTAGTAATTAGGATCTCTTTGTTATTTCTATGGATTGCAATTGTAGATTACCATAAAACATTGCTCATCATATTCTATGCATGTTATTTTACATCCTGGGCTTCGCCTGAGGGTATTTTTTATGATCTGTCAATTTCGTTACTTCCATTTATGTATTTTTAACATAGCAGCATATTCTATTTCTATTTTTACTATTTTTGTACATCTATTTTATGTTTAAACTCCAAAGGTGAATTTTTTATTTTATTTGTAAAGGTCATCTAATTGGACCTAGGGGGTTTGATTACTGCTCCTCCAAGGACTCTCTTATAGCGGCCTAAGCAGGCCCCTAACTCTAATCAAACATTTTTCTAGTCCATTATTTTTCTTTACAAGAATAAGTTTATTTTGACTTCACTAGGGCAAGGAGAATTAAAGCTTGGATCAACCATCGGTTTGAGTTAAGTGATTTTTTTCTTATTACTGGTTTTTCTGATCTACATTCTTAGGCATCTGAATATTAAAAAGCATATAGTTTATATTTAGATTAATTCTTGCATATTTATCTTTAATTAATTATGTTTTAATTAATTAGTTAATTCAATTTTAATTAATTAGTTAATTCTATTTTAATTAATTATTTAATTATGTTTTAATTAATTAGTTAATTCAATTTTTAATTAATCAGTTAATTCTATTTTAATTAATTAGTTAATTATGTTTTAATTAACTAATTCTGTTTTAATTTATTAATTATGTTTTAAAAACTACTTGAAACAAAACCCTAGGTTAGTCTCATTCAAAGAAAAGAATCATGTTAGGTTAACTCTTGTATTTTACATTTCTAATATTCTATAGTTGTCTATATTTGCATTCCATTTTATTTTGTATTGTTAGTTAATTTCCGCTTTGTTTATATTTCTATTTAATTTTTGTTAATACTATTATTTGTTTTCTTAGTTTAAACTTAGCGAGGCCAAACCTAAGTTGTTTGTTTAAAGTGAACACATTAAATTTTTTTTTGTATATCTTGAGGAATCTCCTTCTCTTGTATCCCAAAAAGGACTTGGAGTGAGTCCTAAAACCATTCCTGGTGAACCCCCATACTTGTTTAGCTAACCGAGTGTAGAGTACAACATACCCCCATGGTTCACCCCTGCAAAAGGAATCCTTCCCAGCGGATCTAGGTCTCCTCTTTGTTCAAGGAATCATACGTGGTAGGGTAGTTTTCCCCCTCTACACTACTATCTTGTTACTTATCAACAAATGACTTCATCCAATTTTCCTTCAAAACATTCAATATGCATTCAATATGAGCCACTAGCTCAAATTTCCAAACTTTAAATTTCTCATTCAAAAAATGAACCACTAGCTCTAGTTTTATTTCTAACAATTCAACAAATAACTCTAATAAGAATTTGGGGCACCAACCCTCCAAAAAATCCTATAAATATTCAATTTCTAATTTGATCAAAGTGTATCTCTGATACCACTATTTGATTTTTAACTAAATTTAATCACAAGTCTCAATATTCAAGATCGTAAAAAAACTCAATATTAAATCATTCAATATCTTTGACCAATATCAATGAACATAACATTCATGAAATAACAATATCAATCAAAAATATACTCATAACATTATTGATTAATCAAATATACAAGATCCCTAATAACCTTAGAATATGACTCTTCAATACTTTGATCATTGCTCCCCTCACATATCTCGGAGATGCATGCTTTCATATTCTTGACATATGATAAACCTCTCATGTCTCTTGAATTTACATATTCACTTGTATACTTGCCACCTACACACATGAATTTTGACTTTTTGTACACTTGCACACTTTATTTCGTGACACTTGGACTCTTCTCACACATTGACACATACTTTAGAGAAAATATAAATCACACACCCCAAACTAATAACTCACACCCTAGTCTAATATTACAATAGTACAAATGTACCATGGGAGTACTTTAGAATAGTACCAAATAATGTAATATTTCCAACACCCCCTATATTACATTATTTGGTTTGAAGACTTTAGTCTTCAATATTCATCTTTCCTCTTGTGTCCATCCATAACCTTTGCTTTTTAATTTTTCTTGATAATCTCGCATTGTGTTTGATCCATTGTCCTATTTTCTATCTTTTAGAGAAGTCAAACAAGTCATCATTAAACTCTTCTTGAGGTATGGTCTAAAATTCCTTATAAAAATCCTATTGTATCTAGGGGTACTTTAACATAGTACAAAATAATGTAATATCTCCAACACCCCCATGTATTACTTTATTTGGTTTCAATACTTTAGTCTTCAATCTTCATCTTCATATTTCATCTTGTGTCCATCGATGACCTTTGCCTATTGACTCTGCTTGATAGTCTTGCACCATGCTTGATTCACTCTCCCATTTCTTATCTTTTGGAGAAGTCATACAATTCATCATTAAACTTTTATTGAGGTAAAATATGGTCTAAAATTTCTTTTGAAAATTCCATTGTATCTAGAAAAAATAATCCATTTTTGATGGAACCCATGGCTTCAATTTTATTTAATTTCTTAATGATACATTTTTTGTTTTTATTTATAAATTTAAATTCCATTTTCCTACCTCTTTCAACCAATTGGGCTACTAAGATAAGATTATTTGATAATCCTAGAACATACAATACATCATCTAGCATGAAATCTGAAAATGGCATGCTAGGTATAATTTTTCTAGATCCTTGGACATGATAAATCTTATCATTTGCTATTCCTAGTGGAACATTTTGTATTGCTTGCAATGATTCAAATCAATGCAAATTTCCATTCTTATTATGACTAACACCTGAATATATATAACTTGTGCCTTTTATATTTTTCATGTTTTGATGAGATTCAAGTGATCTTATTTCATATCTTTGATAAATTTTTTAAAAATTTCTTCTTATATTATTTGGCCCTTTGAATTCATATGATTGTATTGATATATTCATTCTTCTCTGTCTTCTATCCATTTTCTTTAAACTTTCTAAATTCTTCAAATTAATTCCTTCAAAGTAGACATCCTTATTGTAGATACAAAAAATTGACCCACTTTAGTGGGCAATATTCCATGAGCCCTCTGGGAGACCCCTTTGACTTGCTTAGGGAAAGGGTAAGGCTTCTTCCCCCCTATTTTGCCCTTTTTCTTCTCTATGCAAAATCGTGCTCACTATTTATTTGGTATATTTATAGGGTTTGATCTAAGGAAACCCTAATTCTCTGGGTTTGGCATGTTTTATGTTGGCCCTCATTGTCTTTCCCACATTTATTGCCTTCAAATATGCTATATAAGGAGGATTTGAATTCACTTTTCACACACTACACGGTTATACACAAAATTATTATGTGACAACTTCTTGATGATTTATTGCTAAATATTATTTCTTGCAAAGTTTTCTAATTTGGTCTGCATCCTTGTTCACTTGCAAGCAAGTTATATTTGGAGTGTGAAGTTTGATTTTTTTCTGCTGCATTGGATTGTTGATTTCTTTTGCTCACTCTTGGTGGATTGGTGTTGAAGCCCTAAGGAGAGATTGACCATTCAGGAGGTCTCAACCCTTCTACTTTGATTTTGTGTTTTCTTCTAGGTGAATTCACTCTTCTACATATATATTTAGATTTGTTGGGTGATGTAATCAAGTCACCACACTTATCTTTTATTTTTTGTATAGTCTATGCAAAATCATGTTCAACTCTCTATTAGCATTATTCTACCTATGCATTATCACGCTCACTTGTTATGGGTTGTGATCTCGTCTAAGCAAAATCTAGGGGTAATCTATCATCCCAGACTTCACCATTGCATTCTAGGCTACATTTAGAGCTTGATACTACATTTTGTTCTATGGTTCCATAATTCTATTATGTTGTATTGTATTATATTTTTTTTCTTCCAAAGATAAATTTCCACATTTATTCATCAAAGGTTAGCTAAAAGGACCTAGGGGGCTTAATTGTTGTGCCTCCAAGCATTGTTGTACAATGACCTAAGTAGGCCCCCTAACACTAATCATATTTTTCAAGTGTTTATCAAGTTGTCTTGTAAGAACAAGAATTATTGATATCATTGAACAAAGGATAAAGGTAAGGATAAATCACTAGATAAGCTAAGTGTTCCAATTAGTATTTAGGATGTTTGTTGTATGCTTTATATTTCTATTATAAACCCTAGATATGATTTTATAGAAATATATTTAATTATTTTCTAGATATTTGAAAGATAAACAACATATAGTGTGCACTTAGGGTTAATTTTTTTGTGCATCTCCTCTTGAGCCCTCACTTAAAAGGTTGTCTACTTAGAACCCCAGTGTTAGAAAAACATTCAAAGAAAGAATCATTCTAGAGTTAGCTCTTGTATTCCTGCATTCTATATTTTTGCATTTACCTTTATCTTTCATAGCATAGATCTAGAAAGGTCAAATATAGGTGTTTATCTCGAATCTAATACATCAAATATTTTTGAAAACCAGAGGACTTGGAGCAAGTCCTAAACCGTTCATGGTAAACCCTTCCCCCTAGAATCGAGTGTAGAGAACAACATACCCCCATGGTTTACCCCAAAGGCTCTCTCTTGCAGATCCAACTTTTGGAAATTGTACACGATAGGGCAATTTTCCCCCTCTACATCTTTGGTGAACCTAATGTGAACTCCTCCTTTTCTTTTAAAACTTTAATCAAGATCATTAATTTTATGTGTTAGATCAAAAAACATTAAAAACATAATTTTTGGTTCTTACATTTTGTGGGTCTTAGTTCCCTCCTTTTACTTAGTCTTTCTTTTATTTTCCAATGGATTACAACCTTGGGAATGGAAGAAGGCTTTTAGGGTTTGATGAGATTTTTCAAGAGAATGATCAAGTTGATAGAGAAAATCCTAACTTTGAGGAAGAAGATATTGATAATAATCTTGATCCTATTAAGGGACCTGATGGGAACCTTATTTTTAAATCCTTTGACATGTGTAGACCTTTTATAAATATCATAAGCATGCATTGGATGTAGCTTTAGAGGAAGAAGCCCTACTTGAGGAAGTTAGACCATATCATGATAACTCCTTGAGTGAATCTTTAAATCATGGTAATCCTATTCACCATCCAACTTATGCCACTACTATAACCACCAATGTTGGAAGGAATCCACAAGTCCCTCCAACTAGTAGTGCCATTCAAAACATTCAATTTTCTCCTCAATATGCTTATCTCAACACTATTTCCTCTATTCCACTAAATTTTAGTTATCCTCTTTAACAAGATACCACATACTTTAACAATATTAATTTGTCCAACACCTCTCCTTTAGGGAATCTTGGGACAATGCATAACAGTAATCCAAAAGTGCAAAAATTAACAAATATGATAAAGCAATTGGTTTCAAAAGTTGAGATGATTCAACCTTCAAGTTTTACTTACAATTATAAGGAAATGTGTAATCAACAAATGGATCCTGTTGTCATTGCTAGGCCTTATCCTAAGCATTTTCCTATGCTAGTTTTACCTATTTATAAGGGTACAAAAGATGCAATAGAGCATTTAAGAAAAATTAGAACAACTTGCCATGATATCATTTATAATGACATATTGTTACTTAAAATGTTTCCTAAGAGTCTTGGTGGCATGGCATTATAGTGGTATTATCGGTTACCTAATTATTCTCTAAGGTATTTTGAAGAAACAATAGAATTATTTGTTCAACAATTAGGTGCTTATATCGAAAATGAAAAAATAATGAAATATGTCTACAATTTAAAACAAATAAAAGAAGAAAACTTTTCAGAATTCTTAGCCCTTCGGAGAAGTTTAGTTGGAATTTTAAGATATAATTTACCTCAAAGGGATATTCTTGAGATATTTATTGGTAATTTACAAGAATAGTTATATTATGTATTAGAGACTACTACTATTACATCTTTTAATCAAGCAATTGATTTAGAAAGAAAAGTAGAATAGGCCCTTATCAGAAGAGGTCAACTCAAAGTCAAAGAAGAGAAACCTACTAAGTCTCAACATAAGAATAAACACATAGGAGGTGATAGTGGAATGGATAGTAGGACTATTAATAATGTTACTAACAACCTACAAAATATAGTACTTTAGAAACCTATACAAAGGAATTTTATAAGGCTTAATATGTCTATGGAAGCAGTTTTTAAATAACTTTTAGAGGCCAATGTAATTGAGTTACCTCCTATAAGGCAATCAGATACTACAACTCATTGGTATAAGGTAGGTCAACATTATACATATCGTAGAGTAGAGAGACATTGGACAAATTCTTGTAAGAAGTTGAAACATGTGGTTCATGATTTGATTGATGCAGAACATCTTGATTTGGGAAATTTGCAACAAAAGCCATCTGTTAATCAGAATGTAATTAGATAGCCAAATAATCAAGTATCTTATAGAAGTGTACCACACCATTATGATAATACATGGTTGGTATGATAACAACCACTTCATAAAAATTAGTTAAAATCAACTGATTTAGAGATCTCAGCAGAAAATCAGTTTCTTAGCAAATATCTCTTTTGAAACTAATACAAAATTCTCTTACTCATGGAGAAGCCTTAATAAATGTTCTAAGGTAACAATATTTCCCTCCAGATATCTCCCCTAGTGATATGGCAAATATTGTAAGATATCTTGGGATACATCATCTCACATTCTCGGATGTTGATATTTCTTTCTCAAATTTGCAAAAATAATCTTCTCTTTATATCACTGCATTTATTGGGGATACTTTTATCAAAATAGTTATGATTGATAATGGTTATTCCATTAATTTATGTACATATCATTTATTTCAAAAGTTTTGATTAAAAGAGAAATATATAACTAAATTTTATGATATCATTAAAACTTTCAACAACGAGTCCCAAGAAGCTTATGGTACCATATCACTTCCCCTCAAAGTTGGACCTAAAATTTTAGATACATTATTTTATGTGGTATCTTGTCCTACATATTTTAATCTTCTTCTTGGACATCCTTGGATCCATGTAATGGAGGTCGTTCCTTCTAATTTTCATCAATGTGTGAAATTTAAATTTGAAAATCAACCTATTTATATCTTGGGCGATCCTCATCCATTTGAATTTTGCTCACTATATGATCTAGCTCAGTTTTATTCATCATATTCCTTATCTAAAAAAACTAAGCAACCTAAAAAACTTGATAAGAAATTACCAATCGATATATCATCATAGGATCAAGCCAGTTCTTCTTATAAAGAATTTCTCTTTAGGAGCCATGCTAGCCCAACATGATGATCAGAATAAAGAATGAGCTATATACTATATCAGTAGAAACTTGGTTAGATATGAAACTAGGTACACTCCCTTAGAGAAGCTTTGTCTTACCATAGTGTTTGCTTTCTAGAATTTAATACACTACATGCTCAGCCATAAGATGTTAGTGGTTGCAAAGTTTAATCCTTTGTGCTATTTGATGTCTAAACCCCACCTTTTAGGTAAAGCTACTAAATGGGTGCTGGTCCTTAGTGAGTTTGATTGACTTTCATAGGTCAGAATGCTATTAAGGGTTAGGTAATTTCTTATCAGTTAGCCTTCGCTCCCCTAGAAGTTGCCCATCCCATAGTTGTTGAGTTTCTTTATGAGTGCTTCAATGCTGAAATTGAAGAGTCTAAGTCTTGGACTTTGTTATTTGATGGAGAACAATGCATGAAGGATGTTGGTTCTGGAGTCATTCTAGTCATACCACAAAAGCAACTCATCCCCTTGTCCTTCAATATTTTTTTCTCTTGCACAGATAACACTGCAAAATATGAAGCTTTAATCCTTGGTCTTAGAGTAACCTTAGCTTTATAGGTTAGATTTATTTTGGTCTTTGGTCACTCTTAACTTTTGGTTAATTAAATTAATTATATTTATCAGACTTGAGATGATAAACTTAAACCTCACAAGGATATTGTCACTAAGTTGTTGTCCTCGTTTGAATGAGTAGCCACAGAGTCTATCCCTAGATCCTCAAATTGCTATGTAGATGCCATGGCTGCTGCTACATTCTTGTTTCCTCTAGAGTTAGAAGATGATCAAGTGTCAATTATCATTAGATAACTTTGGTAACATGCATCACTTAGTTCATGTCTTATCTTGTTAGATTGTTTTACCATTTAAGCTTCCTCATCCGAGCCATGGTATAATGTGATATTTAATTTCCTTAAATATGGTTCAAAACCCGATGGTTTAGATCGCAATCAGCATAATATTTTACATAAAAGAGCATGTTGATTCATCATAATCAACAACATCTTGTATCGATGTTATTTTTAAGGTATCCTCTTGAGATCTCTTAACTTCGATGAAACCTGACTTACCCTGAGTGATGCTCATGAAGGTTCATGTGGAGGCCATTTCAGTGGTAATGCTATTACCAAAAATCTCCTTCAGATGGGGTACTATTAGCCTTCCATGGAGAAATATGCATGTGATTATGTTTGATGTTGTGACAAGTGTCAACACCATGATCATATCATCCATGATCTTTCTTAGGGCCTTTAGGTTATCTCTTCTCCTTGACCATTATCTATGTAGAGGTTGGACATTATTAGGAAGGTTAACCTAGTGTCGTCTGATGGTCATAAGTTTATTATTACTATAGATACCAAAATTTGGTTACTCACAACACCACATTTGCCATCCCACCTCAAATATTGCATAATAAAGCTATATGCATAAGTTTAGACTTAGGCATATAAATCTTGCACCATTATCCTATTTTCTAGATTTATTAAATCTAAAAAATTAGCCTAGGATACCCTGCCTATCCACTAGACATGTATCCTAGCCACCTCACCCAACAACATTACCACATCTCATCCACCCTTGTCCTCTTTTTCCCTTCACTTAGGGTAAAATCCCACACATCACTCCACTTGTAGCCACATCAGCCCAGTTAAGTGAGGCACACTGGGTGACTCACTATAACTACCTCCCCCATTTGGTATCCCAGGATTGCCACTTGGAAATCCAAGCTTACCACATCTCATTTCCTCCAAAATCCTAAGGAGCCTATAAAGGCATCTTCACCCCACCAAATTAATAGGGCTAAATATTGACACCGCTAAGCTGCTAAGATAGATCCAAATCTCTATGCGCATCTTGAGAGACATCCTTCATAAGAGCCTAGAGATCAATTTTTCAAGGTGATCTATCATTTAAAGAAAAATCACTGGTCTATGGTTTTATAGTTGAAACTAAAACCGAGTGGTTTCATCATTGCAGGTGTGCGGTTCACTGGCCCTTACCGCACACCCACGGTTTACTAGATCTGAGTGCAACATAGTAACCTGATCAGTAACTTTGTAATTTAGCAAGGCATTAGATTTTTTCTTATTTTTGTCTCTTATATAACATGTTTTCCATATGCAGGGTTTCATTTTGATAAAATCATCCTATAATTTGAATCTGTAGGTGCTACTAACCCCCTTTGGAATTTTATGTGCATAGGAGACAAGTATATTATAGGAGCTGCTGGAGGTAGAGTGGCCCCATGCTAGATACCAAAGCCTACTCACCTTTTTAAAGTTGTAGAGGAAGATTGAAGAGCACTGTACCTTTGTTTAAGATTTAGAAGACCCTGCTTCTTTATCATAAAATATTGTATCATACATAGAGAGATATTGTAACATTGTTTCCAAAGCACTTAGGGCAATTCAACATTTGTAAAAAATGTATCAAAATAAATTAATAGAAAAGTATTTTTTATCAATTTTTCTGTCTCTATGTGCTTCTATTTTGTGTGTTCATATATTTTTGCTACAAAAAATGGTGATCATGGTGGGACCCCCTAAGGGTTTCATTTTGTTTTACCTTACATTTATTTAGTTACTGATCTGTGTTTTTTGCATCTATAGGTTTCGAGAGTTCAAAGAGTGTGAGGGTTTAATTCTGGGTTGACAGATCCAAGACCTACCGTATTCAACCCTATCACTATAAAACCACACACTCACGATTATAGATCTAAGTAACCATGCATCCATGATGGAGTTGGAGAAACATGCTCGTATAGATGCAGATCATAGAAAATGCATGCATGCGATTGTTGCACTGTGGAACCATAGATCTGTGGTTGATAGCTGAAGGGAGAAGGAAAATGATAAGAGGTCTGTACCCCTATCCTTTGTTTTTTTTTTTGATTTTCCAGTTTTAGTGTGCATCTAGGATAAGTTAGAGGTCTATATTGTATGACATTGTTTGCATTTAGGTCCTAAGATATATATATTATTTGTGCATTCATCCACACAAAAAAAGGATCTACATTTATCATCTTAGGGAACAGTCATCTTGCATAGCTGGGTTAGAAATAACTTAGGAATCCTTTTTAGGGTTCGAGCCAGTGTTACCCCTGTTCTATTTGTAGAAAGGAACCATGCATCTATGGTTGGGATTTCCCAAATGCTGGAACATGGTTTGTGAACTGTGCATCCATAATTTATCAAAACCAACTGCTCATCTGCAATTGGCCCTATTAAATAGAACTTGGTCAAATATTGCCTGAAGTTTACATTCTACCCCTGATTTGATTCTATCTACTATTTTTATTTCTTATTTTCCTGCATGTAGGCATCAAAAAAAATTGCATCTTAGTTGCATTACATAATAAATTGAACAAACCTTACACACACACTCACTTAAACATTGGCAAATGACTATATTTCATCACCGCCAGGTTGGACTTCATCACCAACCACCAACATTATTATCCTATTTTTGGCCAAGGCCAGCTCCAAGATCTGACGTAGCTTGGAAAATTTGCATGTATTTCTCTTTGGAGAGTATAATGTTGACCAAGTGAGTACTAGGTGAGGACTGGTAGGACCTATGCTCCCTGATCGGGTATGGGCTTCATCTCCATACTTTGGTGGGTTTACACGATCGGACTTCATCACCGGTTTTCAAGCTACAAGTATACAAGTGAAATCCTAGAATCATCTTAGGAAAAAATATTTTGCACACAAAATTTTCTTTTTCAAAACTTCAAAACTCAAAAAAAAATAAAAAATATTCAAAACTCAAATAAGAAACATCAAAATCAAAACCTACGAGAACTTAGGAAAAATTTCTTGTTTGTTTGCTTTGAGTGTTGTTTTGCATTGTGCTATCTCACACATTCACACACTATCACTTGCATTTCATACATCATCACACCCTAGTGTATGGTAATGACCCATGGTCAAGCCATAAAGTTAGCACTAATCTAGAGTCAGTTGTCTTCCCCCATGGCATCTCAGTCTAGTCGGGTCCCTGACACTTCGATGGTAGGGCAAGGTAGTATACCTCCTCCTATGTCCCAAAGCCTAAATGTAGGGCCCTCTAGTAGTGTTCCAATTTCAAACATAGATGTTATACATAGGGTTACCCATATCGCTATTCTTGAGACTTCTAGGATTGAGCCACCCACACCAATGGATGCTCGTGTCACACTTATAAACATGAATGTTGTTAGGATGTACCTGAGTGCAGTTGGAATGGTTTTTCCATTGTTACCACCGCTTACCATCCCATCCTGCACCATATCTTCATTGCATCAAGAATCCACCTTCACACATTCATAGTATTCTAGACAAGTATTTATAAATCCACTTTTTGAGTTGACTACTACCATGGCTAGCCACCCATCATCCTCTTGCCAACCACCCTCACATTTCCTCAACATAACATCACTTGCACCAATATCCTTTACGAAGCAATAACTCAGGTTGCTTCATAGATCCCTATATCCATTTTACCTACCACCCCTACAGGATCGATACATTATATCACCCCTCATTCAGTGTATATGCCTTTTTATACCTACCCTCTGCTCACATCCACTACCATGGTTTTCTCACAACCAACCCAACCAACCACTTCATATGTGATTGTGCCCACATCATCTGTGATTGTTATGCAACAGGCTTTCTTGTAGCTACAAAAAATGATTTTGGATAACGCTAATCACAATTTTAATCCTTACCCTAATCAATATTTACATAAGATTGAGCATAACCCACCATCTATCTCTCACCAAACCCATACATTTATCCAAGATCCATATTGGGTATTGCATCCTCCAAAAACCACCATAACAACTAATCCACCATATCACATGTATGCTAACTCATCAGGTCAGCATGCCATCATGCCCCCATCACCTCATCCATATCAGAAACTTCACCAGCCATCATATCAACATGCACACTAGTCTCACATTCCTCATCATCCATATTCCTCTTACAATACATAATATTACCAGCAATAGTCAACAAACCAGGGTTTTAACCCTATGGAAGATCCTAAGTTCTAGTTTCTATAAAACTAGATTGATACCATTTCCATGTAGACACCATGTTTGCAGTATCAAAAGCCCACATTAAGGCAACTACTCAATAACCCAATCCATGCCTTGGTTCTTGCACTACCTTATTTGACAAATTTTTATATATTGAAGCTTGATACATTTAAGGGGGATGAGGACCCTCGAGAGCATGTGATAAGGTTTGTAAATGCATGTTTCAGGATCATAAACAATGATGCACTCATGCTAAACATCTTTCCTCAGACAGTTGGAGGAGAAGCCCAAGATTGGTACAACCACTTACCGCATCAGAGTGTCTACACTTTTGAGCAGCTTGTGGATCAATTCCTAGAGTGATTTTCCTTGAATATCCCAAATAAAACCACATTGACTGATCTACTTAATCTGAAGCAATACAATGATGAATAAGTCCATGATTTTAGTAATCGTTGGAGGGTGGTTATGATAAAATTGCCATTCTCCCTCTCCATGTCAAAAATAACAAGAATGTTCATGAAGAGTTGTGCCAAGCCCATATCTTTGCTACTGTAGTTGTAGCAATATAGGATATTAGATGAGGCACTCGCCCAAGCCAGAGTGATAGAGGAGATAGATATCCAAGAGGGCGAGATCAAGCCTAAGAAAAAGGAGTGGCAAAATAAGAACCAAAAGGAGAATAATCATGGCCAGTACAAGGTTTCTTAGGTTAATTAGATAGTCTTGGGCCAACCTTCATAGTCAAATCAACAAGCCCAAGTTCAGATCCAACAACCCCAACAACAACAATAAAAATCACAACAATTGAATTATCAAGCGGTTCCATCCCCATAGTAGGTGCAAAATCAAATGCAACCTACAAAGAGGTAACAGTGTCACTTTAGGATTAGGCACAATTACACACCATTTCAAGAGCCCTACTCATATGTATTTCAAAATTTGTATGCGACACAAATTTTCACATTATCGAAGATTAAACTCGAAGATCCTAGCTATCTGAAATCAAAGGCCTATAGAGAGCACTTATACTGCATCTATCACCAGAAAAAGGAAATGATATCAAAACTTACCATTGGTTTAAGAGTATTGTGCAAGACTTATTGGAAGCAAGAAAGATCAAAGTTGATAACCCTATAGCCTAATATAATTAGAATCTTGGTAGATATCAGACACCTTTGCCTCATTATCAGGCAAATCAACAAGCAAATGGAGTGTCAAATTTTACAGTTCCTCCCAATCAATTCAATTATGTGTCTCAACTGCACCAAGGTTTTGTAGGGGCTATCAGTGTGGTCACTGATGGGCAGAGATAAGAAAATCACACAACCCAATCTCTCGCAACACAACCAAGTATCCCCATACAACTATGGCCATCCATTCCACCTCTGTCATTTCATAATCTAAGTAATCCATCTCGTCCAACTATCACCCTAGGTAGTCAGTTAACTCAAAGTTTGAAAATGGCATCGGTAAATGTATCAATCTATGACCTGATACAACAGTCGCCCCCACATCAATAAATATTGATTGAAATCCTAAAATCCATCCAAGTACAATCATAAGATCCAAATGCTTTCAATTCCTTTATGGGGAGTGTAAAAAAATGCACGGAGCCCTCGATAGCATTTTATGACTTTGAGGAGAAGAAAGTTTCATTAGATTTACTAGATCCTCCATTGCACATAGTTGCTCATATTGATAGGAAGTCATTCAAGAGAGTATTTATTGACATTGGCTCCTCCATCAACCTCATTACCACTCCTTCCATCAAAAATATTAACATACCATCATCCCACATTACATCATCCACCTTCATCTTAAGAGCCTTTAATGATGCCTTATGCTCAACTATGGGAAACATAGTTCTTCCTGTCACTGTGGGGATGAAGAACTATACATATCCTCTTCCATATCTTGGAAGGGGTGATGCAATACAACATAATTCTTGGATGTCCTTGGATCAGGGAGATGAAGTGTGTGCCCTCGACATTGCATAAATGTCTAAATTATGTACATGAGGGCAAGGTAAATTGCATCCCAACAAACACATAGCCTTTTAAATATTACAACTTGATCTCAAATTCTTATGATCCGTTGCTTCTATCAACCCACCTATCCATCCTGAAGAGAGAAAAATACAACACCAAATAATAATATATAAAAATTGAACTCAAAATACAATATTGCACAAAGAATGATTTTATATTAATGGTGGGGGAGCCTCAAAAATCTATTTTTACAATAATAATTTTTGAATCCTTGATACAAATATACACAATGCTAGGTTCCTCCGAAACCCTATCTACAATGCTGGTGGTGTCCCAAAATGCGTCTCTGCTCTGAATAGAAGTGAGTAGGTTTTGTGCTATCCAATACTGCGCCACTCTAGCTTAAATAGTTTCTCAATATTTGTGTATCTCTAGATTTGCACACATAATATGATAACAAAGAGTTAGTAATAATTATGAGGGCTCCACTATGTGAGACCCTAAAAAATTAATGAAACCCTAGCTATCCAATAATGAAACTGCATGCAAATATGAAGAATACTAAAATAATAACCAAAATGAAATATTTACCTTGTGATGCTTATTGTTTTCTGGTCTGATGTAATTATTGCAAGAAATTGGTGCGGTGATGCCCTAGCATCGCCCGAGGGCTAGCAGGACAACATATCTAGGACTGGAACGCCCATGGGTGCTCGATAGCAGCAATAAGAAACACCCGTAGAAACTCATAGAAATGCCCGTGGGAACTCAGTAGAATGGGAAAAACTTGTGGACACTCAGGAAATGATCGTGAGCACTAAGAAAAATAGAAGACACCCATGGGAACTTGGGGGGTATAGGGAATGCAACAGAACTTGATTTCGTTTGCGTGAGGTGGGCAGCGATGGATGCAAAATCGACAATGAGCTAAATAAAATGTGAGAATGTGAGGGAGAACCCAAAGATTGTTAGGAATATTAGAGCTCAAAAAATGTTAGGAAAGCTTACGGGTTGATCCATCAGAATGGATCCTATTAATAATCCAACCCAAGGCATGCTAGGGTTTCAACAAAACTAATCATGTGGCTGAGATAAAAGCATATCGAAGGGTGGATATTAAATCTAGGGTGTGGCATGGATTGATAGAAATGGATGGATAGAATTAAATGAAATCGAAGGTTGAGATTAATTCACTTATATAAATATATATTCATTAAATATATATGAATAGTGGGTGGAAATGGTGGGAATGTTAGGATGGATGACAAGTGGCTAGGTTTTGGTGTCTATAGATGCCCCTTTTTGTACTACATTATGTGAAACACAATTCAATGCAAAAATACGACACCTATTTTGGCTAGGTGTAGAAGCAACTTTCTCTTAGGATGTGAAACACGACCTTGGAGATAAAAGAATGAAAGTATTTGAATTTTGCATGGATTACCCCCTAAATTTTCAAATGATTTTATAGATGAATATCATGAGCCAATTAAAAAATCTTGTGCAAATGAATTATGCAAATGTGATACCATTTTTACCCCAACAGTGGGAAGGGGATTGGTGAAAAAAAGTGATATGATGCATCTATTTTTGCCCCAATAGATGCATCATATCACTTTTGAAAATGTGTGATGGAGAATGTGTCTATTTTTGCCCTAATAGATGAAGGGTTTTTTTCCAAATGTAGATGCCATGATCATGTAATATGTATTCCATTGTGGGAAAGTCAAAATTGAATGTGGTTGCCCCAAATTTGGGGTGATTCGATGCTCTTGAAGAATATGCCTTCTAGCATCATTGATATGCAAAGATGAAAATAGTCAACTTCGAAGGGCCAACTAGTGACTGTCAGATAATTGCTGTGATCAGAACCAATCACTCTAGCTAAATATAGTCACCATAATGACTGTAAATGAAATGTGTAATGATGAAGTTTGATTTTGTTCATGTGTTAAGCACCATGAACTATGCCATCAATGACAACTTTTATGCAAATTGTTCTTGGCAATGTTTCACTCAAAATGTGAAGTACCAAATATGATTGTGATTTCAAATAACAAGACATGGAATAAGTAAAATTACCAAGTTTCCTTATGGTAGGCTCTTCATCTTACTGAATTGCAGGGATGTAAATCATTTCAATCGCTAATTATATAGAAAAATCCACTAGATACAAGACTCACTTGCATGTTGTTTGAACTTGGAAAGTATGCAAATGATGATATGGAATGATTTTGGTGATGATGTATGAATGTGGAGAATGATGATTGTGATCATTTTTTGAATATTTGTCCTTTTTGGAGTGCATTTGTAACTTGTTAGGCAAATTCGTGATTTGTGGTCATAAAAAAAATTTATGCATTCAAATTAGTTGGCACCTTTACAACACTTGGTGAAATTATGGAATAGATGCATGGATGCAATGTGAAAATATTTGGAGGAGATAAGCCATTGTTTTGTGAAAATTTATTTTTTAGTGGAAACTGATGCCAAACACCCATTGGTGCTTTTGACCTGCAAAAATGCCCACCGATGATTTGGCATTCTTTAAATGCCCATGGGTATTTTAGTGCACCAAGAAATGCCCATGGGTGTCTCAAGGTTCCTGAAGAAGCTATAAATAGATACCAAGATGAGAAACCAAGCTAATTTGTGCATTTGAGAGTTTATGAAGCTACGTCTGGGAGAGTGGAGTGAAGTGAGGTGAATTGATTTAAGTGTAGAAGATATGGCAGTGGAGGAAGTGGGTGCAGAGGTTGGGGTTGATGCTGGAGTGTGAGCTATTGAGGTAATTCTCATTTTTGTGTATTATGCAAAAAAATTATGTTTTTTTATGAAAAAAAGATGACAAGTGTTTTTGTACTATGCTACAGCTTAGGATTTTGGAGGCTCGACACCGGTTCTTACCTCTCATTCTTGGAATGAGGAAGGCGGTATCAGATGAGGAGTAGGAGCTATTGGAGTATGTGGGGCTAGCGAAGGTAGCCTGGGTTGATGTGGTGAGGGCTAACAAGGGGTACCTCTCTACCCTGGCAAAGAGGTGGGATGCAAATAGGGGCATTTTTTAGCTCCCCATAAGGGAGGTGACTATGACCTTGGAGGATGTATATTGCATATTCAAGATGCCAATGGAGGGGATCCAAGTTGAGGTTGGACATGTTCAGAAGATAGAGATGACGAAGATGTTTGGCAATGGCTGAAAGGGTGTGAGGGTGGAGAGTGGAGGTATACCTTACTTACCCATGTATGTGGACAAGGAGTTGGATGCCCTTTGTGCCTTGGTAATGTTCGTGTTGTCTAACATCGTGGTATCAAACAACACTGGGTGTAGGTTCCATTAGAAACTGATCAGAGTAGTGAGTGATATACTCACTAGGCACCAGGTGTATGCATAGGCTCCTACCTTATTGGTATAGTTATATCGAGAGCTTTATGAGGTGACGAGGTGGGGTAGGAAAGGATTGGGGTGCATCTTACTACTATAGTTTTGGAGGTGGGAGCACTTCAGTGTGGCTCGATCAAGGGATTACCAGTAGAAGGTTTGGATAGGAAGTAGACCTATGCTAGGAGATGGGTGGTGGTTGAGGAGGTACATCCGAGTTAGCCTATGCAGATGAGTTAGTGGTACTAGGATCTTTGGGATAGATTGACATTTGTTCAAGTGATATGGAGGTCGTGGTAGGCCTACGGGTGGACTAGGGATAGAGAGCACTTGTGATGAGTGTGGTAGGCTAGGTGGGTGGTTGGGTAGTATAAAAGTGTGACTGAGTACTTTTAGTTCTCACTAGTACTTCGATAGTTTGGCTTGAGGCAAGAGGTCATGGATGAGTCAATGTGGTATAGGAAGCATACGGAGGAGATAGGGCTACCATGTATGCAGTCATGGAGGGTGGCCTATGAGGATGATGAGGAGATAGATCTCTCATATGTAGATTATGTAAGGACTACTACAGGGTACGAGGTATGATTCACTGCATAGCCACCATGGACATCACCTTGAGTAGTGGCTAATGGAGATGGAGGTTTGGCTGAGGATGATGGTGAGGCAACCCATGAGTTTCTCAAGTGATAGCAGTGCTTTTGATCAGATAGTCAAAGGAGGAGGACTATGGATGTTGTGAGATAGGCTTTCAATAATGGGGGAGATTGTGGAGATGAAGATGATGTGGAGGAGGTTCGTTGAGAAGCAACACACCCCCACTAAAAAATGAATTTCCACCCTTTGAAAACTTTGAGCTTTCATTTTTGCAGTAAGGACCCTCTTGATGTTTTTTAGGTTTTAATTCCAAATTTGCTTGCCTCCTTTTTTAAGTTGTGCTTTTATTTGCATCTGGCTTTGATTTACTTTAGAATTCATTTTCCCACATGTTAGAATCATTGCTAAGTAAAGAAAATCTTTCACTGATATGAAAAAAATGTAGAATACAGACAGATAAATTCATTAGAAACCAAAACTTTCCATTTTTTGAAATGTCACGATATCGCGACACTTCCATTTTTGAAAATGTCGTGAAATCGCGACAGGTTTCAAAGAAATTAGATAAGTCCTAAAAGGGTCACGAAATCGCGACACTTTCCATTTTTGGAAATGTCACGAAATCGCGACAAGTTTGAGTCAGAAGCCAAATTGGATGAAAATGTCGCGATATCGCGACATATTTTGGATGAATGAAAGACTTGGAGAAACTATCGTGAAATCGTGACATGTCGCATTTTCACGGCAGCAGGAGCGAGAAAGTGGCTAAGGCAAGAAAGTGTAGCGAAATCGTGACGTCGCGATTTCGTGACGTCGCAAAATCGTGACGTTTTTCAGAAAAATCCCCAAGGCGTATGGATCGTCGCGATTTTGCGACGTCACGAAATCGTGACATGTCACATTTTCACGGCAGGTCCAGGCAAAAGCAAGCAAGGTAGAATTGCGTCACGAAATCGCAATAGGTGCAAGACTCGGCGAGGCATGTCGCGAAATCATGACATGTCGCGGTTTTGCGGCTGCAAGAGGAAAAAATGCCCAAGGCACAAACACGTCGTGAAATCGCGACAGGTGAAGCGCAGCAAGCAGAAAGTGATAAAGCGTAGCGAAATCGCGACACAATTGGGAGAAAGAGACCAAGTCAGGAAGATGTCACAAAATCGTGATGTCGTGATTTCGTGACATCATGAAATCACGACAGGATGGCAAAAAAGCACCCAAGACATGGAGATCGTCGTGAAATTGCGACGGAGAAGGTAGAAAGGCGCTAAGGTCGAGAAGGTGTCGTGAAATTGCGACGTCGCGATTTCACGACGTCGCAAAATTGTGACATGCCAGAAGAAGCAAAGGGGAAGCTAAAGGTCAGCAAAGGAAGCAAAAGCAGGTGGAAGGCCTGGCAGAAGGAGCAAAGAAATGAATAAGGCACAAAGATGTTGTGAAATCACGACGTCGTGATTTTGTGACATCGCAAAATCACAAGGTTCAAAAAGAAGCGCTTAAGGCACAAAGCTATCGCGAAATCACGACAGCCAAACAAAGAGGAGCCAGAGCGCATGGAATGGTCACGATTTCATGACATGTCACGTTTTTGTGGCTTGCAAAGCGAAAAGGTGCCAAGCGTAGAAAGGGGTAGCGATTTCGCGACATGTCGCGAAATCGCTACATGTCACATTTTCACGGCCATGAAGAGGAAAAGTTGTCGAGGCCAGAAAAGGAGGCACGATTTTGCGACATGTCGCGAAATCGTGACATGTCACATTTTCGCTGCATGAAAGGAAGAAAGTGCCGAAGGGGGAGAAACAGGTCGCGATTTTGTGACATGTCACGAAATCGCAACATGTCGCGTTTTGGTCACGAAATCGTGACATGTCACGTTTTGGCGGCAGCGACAGGGAAACGAGTCACGATTTCGTGACATGTCGCGAAATCATGACATGTCGCATTTTCACGGCCATGGCAGGAAAACAGCACAGCATGAAAAGACAGCTGGAAACGGACACGTGTCACGATTTTTGCGACACGTGTCAAAGCAGAGCAAGCCTATGTATAATGAACTTTAGGGTTTGACTGAACTTTAGGGTTTTGATTAAACTTTAAGGTTTTGATTTAATATTATTAAAATACTAATCCTTGTTTGTCTTTTATGCAGGAGGCCATCTGGCACTTGCATGATAACGAGAGAAATGGCCAGGAAGACAAAGTTAAGTGCAAATTAATCGAAGACCGCCATATTGAAATGAGAGATGCCGGGAATTGTTGTTTCATCCAGATTTTATAGATCTGGCCGCAAAGAGACTTTACGGTGACTAAGCAGCTGCCCATTTAATGGAGTGTGTCGAGAATTTGGCCGAAAAATGAAAATATCTACACTCAGTTACCAAAATTTGCCGATGGATGCATTTAATGAAAATTTATGGCAGAATTAATGGCTTGCAGACATTTTCAACTCAGGGATGGCTCTGCGGAGATGAAATGTCAGAGAAGTGGTGACTCATCCAAATTACCCGAGGGCATTAATGAAGACATTTACTCATAGTTGCGGGTGAATGCAAGTGGCATTCGAATTCTGCCTTCTCCATTTATGGCAAGTGACTGCACTGATTTGCAGAATGGTTAAGTTTTATCCAAACTTTATTTTAAAAGGGCTTATATTGTAAAACCCGGGTACTAGGGTTTAAGATGATAAGATTTAGGGTTTGAGAAGAAGATATTTCTGAAAAGATCAGGGTCTATCCTGAGTCTATAAATACTTCTTCTAAATGTAATCGCAGGAGGCGGAGACTTAGAAATAAAAGGCTATTGAAGCAATTTCTTGCAAATCTTGTTAAATACTTTATTTTTGGACTTGGAGTTGATGTGCTTTTGTTTTCTGTGATAGCATGGCCAGGAGCCTAATCTTTTTCAGATTGTGATAAGTTCATCTTCTTTTGTTATCCGTTTCTTTAAATTTTATTAAATATATGTTGTAAATCTGTGTTATCAAGATTAAATATGTTGTTGGGCTTCATTTGTTCTATTGTATGCTAGGGAAAATCATAGATTTAAGGTTCAAGTTTGTTCTAATTGCTCTGTCCTCACTGTGTGAGCTATGCTACTGGTGAGAAATACCAATTTTAACGGACTTCCCTTCTGTTTATGATTTTCTTTCAGATCTGTTCCATCTCTGTCTTATGCTCTTAGTAGAAGGTGATCTTAGAAAGCTGGACACCTTCTTCTTTGATTTGTTCTATTGTGAAGCTGATAGTATAAATAAAATTGGTAGTTTAGGTTTTACAGCTAAGTTTGATAGACTTCTCTTTCTGCCCTACCCTACTCTCTTTGTTTTACCGTGAAATGATCCATTTTTATTTTCTTTTAAATTTGTCTTTTATTTAAATCTGCTGACCCATAAGAGCTAGATCAAAGAACTAATTTTAAATCTGATTGTCAACAAGTGACAACTTCTAAACATTACTGAACAAGTTCAAGAACCCGTTGTTGGGTAATGGACAGTCCATATTGAAAACTATTCCAGAAGCGGAAAAGAGTGAATAGACATTCGACCCAACTCTGTAACTCACACCTTGGATAACCAGCAAGATCCTAAAGTGAGTGGGATTTATCCCGTATAAGTGTTATCAAAGTTTCATGCTCATTCTTCGTAGGGTGTGTATAAAAGTCGGACCAACATTTAAAAATGGCGCTAGAAGGAGGGCCCATTGAACTCCGATCAGTATTGTAAGTTGTCAGTACAATATTTAAAATTGCCAGAAAAGAAGGGGCCAAGTTCAATAGTTTGTTAAGAACAGTTTTATCACCACTAGTAGTTACTCTAACTACAACTCAGGATATCACCATTAATCAAGTAGTAATGGCAAAATGGTTGGGTTCCACTGCTTTAAATATTTCGGGTATAGCCCATGACCTGCCCAGAAATCCGGAGAGATATCTTCCCAGATACAAACATGACGGGACTAGGACAGCAGAGGAACATCTGGTAGCATTCAAGAATGCTCTGAAATTGTTAAATATACAACATGAAGATGTTGCTTGCAGATTGTTCCCGTTCACTCTCCAGGAGGGAGCTTATGACTGGTTTCTAAATCTCACTAGCAATTCTATTACCAGTTGGAATGACCTAGAGAAAGTTTTTATATCACAATTTGGGGAAGTGATAGACCCCAGTGTGTTATACCAACAGTTTTCCAACATCAAGAGAGAGTCGGGAGAAGTTGTCAGGTCTTTCAATATGAGGTTCCAAAGAGCTTATGGTAGAATGACTGGTCATTACATCCCAAATGCAAATCTGGCCTTAGAAATCTATAAGAATGCATTGGATTCGGTGACCTCTATTTTCCTCAAGAGAGACATCAATATCACAACCCTGGCAGGAGCTTATAAGGAAGCTTTAATTCTTGAAAGACAGTTAGGACCTCAAATTTTGAGCAGTCCTTTGATATCCTATGTTACACAGAACATGCCTATTTTGGATCCCATTCCACATCATGAGTTAGTGCCAACATATAATGCTCTACCCAAGGAAACTCCGTTAACTGTGACATCCACTCAGCATGTGCAAAATATAGAGAAAGGTTTCGACAAGTTCAAAGTGGAAGTGCTTGAAGTAAACATTTGTGATCTAGCATTACCCAAATTTGAAGTTTTTCCTGGTGAGTTAAATTTTCCTAGAAATCAAAGAAATATTGATATTTCTGGTTCATCCAAAAATAGTACGACCAGGGTTTCAGATTCTTTTCCCGAAGAGTCAGAAAATCTTGTAGAGATTCCTATGGATGAAATACAGGATTTTCAACAGTTCAAAAGGGACAGTTATAATTTGAGATGTGAAAATCCAGAACCTAATAATGATCCTTCCTCACCAGAGGATGATGAAAATGAGATTCAATATCACTATGCAGAAGTAACTAGGAAGGAGGATAACATCATTGAGGATATGAAGGAAATTAAAGCTGACATCACCCTCCATGAGCTGGCCCAGATTGTTGAACAAAAAGATAACTTGATTGAAGCTTACTCTAGACCACCTATTGAATTTCAAGAAAAGGAGGAAAAGATAGTAAATGTGAATGTGGTCAACCAACTCGGAATAGATAAAGAGTCTCAGTATAAGCCTTTGATTACTGAACATAATATTAAAGAAAATGTTGTAAATCATAATATTAAAGAAAAGGTTGTAAATCATGTTGATGTGGATATTGGAGATTATAATTTGGCAACCAAGAAGGTAAGACAGGTTACAGCTCTGACCAATTACAACAATGATGTTTGGACATTACACATTGATGGGGTTAAATCTAAGCAAGGCTCAGGTGAAAAAGCAAATTATGAAAATTCTGCTAGAGGGATAAAAATTGAAGTCTTGGATATTGAAGCAGTAGAGCAACCACAAAATGTTCAAGTTATTAAGAACCAGGACATACGAATAAAATATGATCTCTTTGAGTTGTTACATAAATCTGAAGATGTGATGATCTGGGTCTATAAAGGCTTTAAGGTATTTGATCCTGGGGGTTTTTACATTCAGTCCTTTTGAAAGAATTCTGCAAACCCTTCAAGTAGAAGCATAAACATGTTATTATATGATTTGTTTAATTTGAAAGAGTTGCAGATTTGTTTTTCAGTGGGACAAGATCCATAAAAAAAAAAAAAAAAAAAAAAGAGGAGGGAAGACGGTAAACACAAGTTTTTCCTAGGTAGCAAAAAATTTTGGAAGCATAGTCTGGAGTGCATTTCGTCAACAGGACCTGAAAGGTAATTTTTCTAAATTTACTTGCAAATGGTCAAAAAAAATTTAAGGCACTATTTCTCTGCTTTTCCATCTGCTACATTTTTTGAGTGATCAAAGAAGTTGTAACATGTGTATACATTGTAAATAAGTCTGCAGTGTTTTATTTTAGTTTATTTTTTAGTTTTATTTTAGTTTATTTTCCAGGTCTGTACAGTTCTGTGTTTTATTTCCTTTAATGTCTGTGCAGTTTTTAGTTTTATTTTATTTTAGTTTTATTTTAAATGTCTATATAGTTTTATTTTGTTTTATTTGATTTTGTTTTATTTTAAAGGTCTATGCAGTTTTATTTATTTTTAAGTTTCAGTTTATTTTATTTTATCCTTGAGGTCTGTGCAGTTTATTTTGTTTTAAATTCTATTTTTTAAGTTTTGCCTGGGCATCAATGAAAAAGTCAGCCTTCTAAAATTGTTTTATTCTGAGTTCTAAATCCAATGTCCATTCTGTTCATTATTCTAATTGAGATAGTCTGCTTAAACTGAAAAGTGGAACTATTTTGTTATTCAGAACAACAGTGGAAGGATGATTGGATTTTGTGTCTTGCTTGCCACAGTTGTTTTAATTATAAAGAAGCTGCTATGCTGTTTGGCTGGAGAAACTCCTAGGGAATCCAAGAAAAGTTGGTCATAAGAGGGGACTATGATTCGTGTAATTATTTGAGTATCCATAGAGGCTATCAGTGCCCAGGCTGAAGCAGTTCCAGATTGATGAAATATTAAAAGAAAATTGTTGTTCTTTCTAAGGCTTTTCAGATGTTGATATATTTCAAAAGAGAGAGAGAGAAGGTGAGAGTTGAGCAAGACAACATAGAATTGGCACTCTGTTATTTCCTATATATATATAAAAAAAAAAAAAGTTATGTAATCAAAGAGACAGCCAAGACTTCAAAAGATGTTTTTCTTCTACCAAGTTGTAGATTCTACCTTACAGTTGTAAATCTGGGTCGTGTAAATCTAAAGGGTAACTCTGTCGGGGCTGTAAAAGGCTAAACTAGTAAACAGAGCTCTACTCGGTTTCCCCTTTTACAATCTAGAAAAGCTGATCAATCCAGAGTTCAACATTCGAAGGCCCACTCATTCTTGAAGAAAGTTTTATACCCTTGTAATTGCACATCAGAAATCTTCCTTGAATGATTCAGCCTAGTATGTCCTTGGGAAATTTTGACAACTATCAGCTAGTAGTTAAATTGTTTTGAAGAATATCTGTGGCAAGGCATGATACATGGTCTATGTTGTTTTGAAACTAGAGTCCTGGGTTCTAAAATAATGCTACTATTTTACCCGCAGATATCGCCATTTGTTGAGAAGCAACACACCCCCACTGAAAAATGAATTTCCATCCTTTGAAAATATTGAGCTTTCATTTTTGCAGTAAGGACCCTCTTGAGTTTTTCAGGTTTTAAATTCCAAATTTGCTTGCCTCCTTTTCAAGTTGTGCTTTTATTTGCATCTGGCTTTGATTTACTTCAGAATTCATTTTTCCACATGTTAGAATCATTGCTGAGTAAAGAAAATCTTTCACTGATATGAAAAAAATGCAGAATACAGACAGATAAATTCATTAGAAACCAAAACTTTCTATTTTTGGAAATGTCACGATATCGTGACACTTCCATTTTTGGAAATGTCATGATATCGTGACAGGTTTCGAAGAAATCGGCTAAGTCCTGAAAACGTCGCGAAATCGTGACACTTCCATTTTTGAAATGTCGCGATATCGCGACGGGTTTGAGTTAGAAACAAATTGATGAAACGTCGCGATATCGTGACATCATTTTGGATGAATAAAAGATTGGAGAAATGTCGCGAAATCGCGACATGTCGCATTTTCGTGGCGGCAGGAGAGAGAAAGTGACTAAGGCAGGAAAGTGTAGCGAAATCGCGACGTCGGAGATTTGACATGTCAGATGGTGACATGTCGATTTGAAGAGAGAGATGTCAGAATCGTGACATGTCATGAGGAGGAAAGCAAAAGCTGAATCTTAGTGCTGAAATCGTGACATAGTGAAGTGTCACGAAATCGCGACTGGTAAAGGAGGAGGGTTTGGGGCGTGCGGAAAGGGAAGCAAAGGTTAGAAAGAGCAAAAAGGAAAGGCAAAGTTGGAGGGGTGTGGGGATTGTGACATGTCAGGTGAAGGGGGAAAGGCAAGGTAGAAAGGGTAGGAATTTGGAATGTCATGTCGCGAAGGGGGGGGGCGTTGAGTCAAGGATTACTTGGAAGAAAGTGTTGAAGGGGGAGAAACAGGTCACGATTTCGTGACATGTCGTGAAATTGTGACATGTCGCGAAATCGCGACATGTCGCGTTTTCACAGCAGTGACAGGGAAACGGTCACGATTTCGTGACATGTCACGAAATCGCGACATGTCGCATTTTCGCGGCCATGGCAGGAAAACAGCACAGCATGAAAAGACAGCTGGAAATGGACACGTGTCACGATTTTTGCGACACGTGTCAAAGCAGAGCAAGCCTACGTATAATGAACTTTAGGGTTTTGACTGAACTTTAGGGTTTTGATTAAACTTTAAAGTTTTGATTTAATATTATTAAAATACTAATCCTTGTTTGTCTTTTATGCAGGAAGCCATCTGGCACTTGCATGATAACGGGAGAAATGGCCAAGAAGACAAAGTTAAGTGCAAATTAATCGAAGACCGCCATATTGAAATGAGAGATGCCGAGAATTGCTGTTTCATCCAAATTTTATAGATCTGGCCGCAAAGAGACTTTACGGTGACTAAGCAGCTGCCCATTTAATGGAGTATGTCGGGAATTGGCCGAAAAATGAAAATATCTACACTCAATTACCGAAATTTGCCGATGGATGCATTTAATGAAAATTTATGGCAGAATTAATGGCTTGCAGACATTTTCAACTCAGGGATGGCTCTGCGGAGATGAAATGTCAGAGAAGTGGTGACTCATCCAAATTACCCGAGGGCATTAATGAAGACATTTACTCACAGTTGCGGGTGAATGCAAGTGGCATTCGAATTCTGTCTTCTCCATTTATGGCAAGTGACTGCACTGATTTGCAGAATGGTTAAGTTTTATCAAAACTTTATTTTAAATGGCTTTATATTGTAAAACCCGGGTACTAGGGTTTAAGATGATAAGATTTAGGGTTTGAGAAGAAGATATTTCTGAAAAGATCAGGGTCTGTCCTGAGTCTATAAATACTTCTTCTAAATGTAATCGCAGGAGGCGGAGACTTAGAAATAAAAGGCTATTGAAGCAATTTCTTGCAAATCTTGTTAAATACTTTATTTCTGGACTTGGAGTTGATGTGCTTTTGTTTTCTGTGATAGCATGGCCAGGAGCCTAATCTTTTTCAGATTGTGATAAGTTCATCTTCTTTTGTTATCCGTTTCTTTAAAGTTTATTAAATATATGTTGTAAATCTATGTTATCAAGATTAAATATGTTGTTGGGCTTCATTTGTTCTATTGTATGCTAGGGAAAATCATAGATTTAAGGTTCAAGTTTGTTCTAATTGCTCTGTCCTCACTGTGTGAGCTATGTTGCTGGTGAGAAATACCAATTTTAACGGACTTCCCTTCTGTTTATGATTTTCTTTCAGATCTGTTCCATCTCTGTCTTATGCTCTTAGTAGAAGGTGATCTTAGAAAGCTGGACACCTTCTTCTTTGATTTGTTCTATTGTGAAGCTGATAGTATAAATAAAATTGGTAGTTTTGGTTTTATAGCTAAGTTTGATAGACTTCTCTTTCTGCCCTACCCTACTCTCTTTGTTTTACCGTGAAATGATCCATTTTTATTTTCTTTTAAATTTGTCTTTTATTTAAATCTGTTGACCCATAAGAGCTAGATCAAAGAACTAATTTTAAATCTGATTGTCAACAAGTGACAACTTCTAAACATTACTGAACAAGTTCAAGAACCCGTTGTAAGGTAACAGACAGTCCATATTGAAAACTATTCCAGAAGTGGAAAAGAGTGAATAGACATTCGACCCAACTCTGTAACTCACACCTTGGATAACCAGCAAGATCCTAAAGTGAGTGGGATTTATCCCGTATAAGTGTTATCAGAGTTTCATGCTCATTCTTCATAGGGTGTGTATAAAAGTCGGACCAACATTTAAAAATGGCGCTAGAAGGAGGGCCCACTGAACTCCGATCAGTATTGTAAGTTGTCAGTACAATATTTAAAATTGCCAAAAGAAGGGGCCAAGTTCAGTAGTTTGTTAAGGATAGTTTTATCACCACTGGTAGTTACTCCAACTACAACTCAGAATATCACCGTCAATCAAGTAGTAATGGCAAACTGGTTGGGTTCCACTGCTTTAAATATTCCGGGTATAGCCCATGACCTGCCTAGAAATCCAGAGAGATATCTTCCCAGATATAAGCATGATGGGACTAGGACAGCAGAGGAACATCTGGTAGCATTCAAGAATGCTCTGAAATTGTTAAATATACAACATGAAGATGTTGCTTGCAGATTGTTCCCGTTCACTCTCCAGGAGGGAGCTTATGACTGGTTTCTAAATCTCACTAGCAATTCTATTACCAGTTGGAATGACCTAGAGAAAGTTTTTATATCACAATTTGGGGAAGTGATAGACCCCAGTGTGTTATACCAACAATTTTCCAGCATCAAGAGAGAGTCGGGAGAAGCTGTCAGGTCTTTCAATATGAGGTTCCAAAGAGCTTATGGTAGAATGATTGGTCATTACATCCCAAATGCAAATCTGGCCTTAGAAATCTATAAGAATGCATTGGATTCGGTGACCTCTATTTTCCTCAAGAGAGACATCAATATCACAACCCTGGCGGGAGCTTATAAGGAAGCTTTAATTCTTGAAAGACAGTTAGGACCTCAAATTTTGAGCAGTCCTTTGATATCCTATGTTACACTGAACATGCCTATTTCAGATCCCATTCCACATCATGAGTTAGTGCCAACATGTCATGCTCTACCCAAGGAAACTCCGTTAACTCGTGACATCCACTCAACATGTGCAAAATATAGAGAAAGGTTCTGACAAGTTCAAAGTGGAAGTGCTTGAAGTAAACATTTGTGATCTAGCATTACCCAAATTTGAAGTTTTTCCTGGTGAGTTAAATTTTCCTAGAAATCAAAGAAATATTGATATTTCTGGTTCATCCAAAAATAGTACGACTAGGGTTTCAGATTCTTTTCCCGAAGAGTCAAAAAATCTTGTAGAGATTCCTATGGATGAAATACAGGATTTTCAACAGTTCAAAAGGGACAGTTATAATTTGAGATGTGAAAATCCAGAACCTAATAATGATCCTTCCTCACCAGAGGATGATGAAAATGAGATTCAATATCACTATGCAGAAGTAACTAGGAAGGAGGATAACATCATTGAGGATATGAAGGAAATTAAAGTTGACATCACCCTCCATGAGCTGGCCCGATTGTTGAACAAAAAGATAACTTGATTGAAGCTTACTCTGGACCACCTATTGAATTTCAAGAAAAGGAGGAAAAGATAGTAAATGTGAATGTGGTCAACCAACTCGGAATAGATAAAGAGTCTCAGTATAAGCCTTTGATTATTGAACATAATATTAAAGAAAAGGTTGTAAATCATGTTGATGTGGATATTGGAGATTATAATTTGGCAACCAAGAAGGTAAGACAGGTTACAGCTCTGACCAATTACAACAATGATGTTTGGACATTACACATTGATGGGGTTAAATCTAAGCAAGGCTCAGGTGAAAGAACAAATTATGAAAATTCTGCTAGAGGGATAAAAATTGAAGTCTTGGATATTGAAGCAGTAGAGCAACCACAAAATGTTCAAGTTATTAAGAACCATGACATACGAATAAAATATGATCTCTTTGAGTTGTTACATAAATCTGAAGATGTGATGATCTGGGTCTATAAAGGCTTTAAGGTATTTGATCCTGGGGGTTTTTACATTCCGTCCTTTTGAAAGAATTCTGCAAACCCTTCAAGTAGAAGCATAAACATGTTATTATATGATTTGTTATTATATGATTTGTTTAATTTGAAAGAGTTGCAGATTTGTTTTTCAGTGGGACAAGATCCATAAAAAAATAAAAAAAAGAGAGAGAGGGAAGACGGTAAACACAAGTCTTTCCTAGGTAGCAAAAAATTTTGGAAGCATAGTCTGGAGTGCATTTCGTCAACAGGACCTGAAAGGTAATTTTTCTAAATTTACTTGCAAATGGTCAAAAAAATTTAAGGCACTATTTCTCTGCTTTTCCATCTGCTACATTTTTTGAGTGATCAAAGAAGTTGTAACATGTGTATACATTGTAAATAAGTCTGCAGTGTTTTATTTTAGTTTATTTTTTAGTTTTATTTTAGTTTATTTTCCAGGTCTGTACAGTTCTGTGTTTTATTTCCTTTAATGTCTGTGCAGTTTTTAGTTTTATTTTATTTTAGTTTTATTTTAAATGTCTGTACAGTTTTATTTTATTTTATTTGATTTTATTTTATTTTAAAGGTCTGTGCAGTTTTATTTATTTTTAAGTTTCAGTTTATTTTATTTTATCCTTGAAGTCTGTACAGTTTATTTTGTTTTAAATTCTATTTTTTAAGTTTTGCCTGAGCATCAATGAAAAAGTCAGCCTTCCAGAATTGTTTTTATTCTGAGTTCTAAATCCAGTGTCCATTCTGTTCATTATTCTAATTGAGATAGTCTGCTTAAACTGAACAGTGGAACTATTTTGTTATTCAGAACAACAGTGGAAGGATGATTGGATTTTGTGTCTTGCTTGCCACAGTTATTTTAATTATAAAGAAACTGCTATGTTGTTTGGCTGGAGAAACTCCTAGGGAATCCAAGAAAAGTTGGTCATAAGAGGGGACTATGATTCATGTAATTATTTGAGTATCCATAGAGGCTATCAGTGCCCAGGCTGAAGCAGTTCCAGATTGATGAAATATTAAAAGAAAATTGTTATTCTTTCTAAGGCTTTTCAGATGTTGATATATTTCAAAAGAGAGAGAGAGAAGATGAGAGTTGAGCAAGACAGCATAGAATTGGCACTCTATTATTTCCTATATATATAAAAAAAAAAAAAAGTTATGTAATCAAAGAGACAGCCAAGACTTCAAAAGATGTTTTTCTTCTACCAAGTTGTAGATTCTACCTTACAGTTGTGAATCTGGGTCATGTAAATCTAAAGGGTAACTCTGTCGGGTCTGTAAAAGGCTAAACTAGTAAACAAAGCTCTACTCGGTTTCCCCTTTTACAATCTAGAAAAGTCGATCAATCCGGAGTTCAACATTCGAAGGCCCACTCATTCTTGAAGAAAGTTTTATACGCTTGTAATTGCACATCAGAAATCTTCCTTAAATGATTCAGACCTAGTATGTCCTTGGGAAATTTTGACAACTATCAGCTAGTAGTTAAATTATTTTGAAGAATATCTGTGGCAAGGCATGATACATGGTCTATGTTGTTTTGAAACTAGAGTCCTGGGTTCTAAAATAATGCTACTATTTTACCCGTAGATATCGCCATTTGTTGAGAAGCAACACACCCCCACTGAAAAATGAATTTCCATCCTTTGAAAATTTTGAGCTTTCATTTTTGCAGTAAGGACCCTCTTGATGTTTTTCAGGTTTTAAATTCCAAATTTGCTTGCCTCCTTTTCAAGTTGTGCTTTTATTTGCATCTGGCTTTGATTTATTTCAGAATTCATTTTTCACATGTTAGAATCATTGCTGAGTAAAGAAAATCTTTCACTGATATGAAAAAAATGCAGAATACAGATAGATAAATTCATTAGAAACCAAAACTTTCCATTTTTGGAAATGTCACGATATCGCGACACTTCCATTTTTGGAAATGTCACGAAATCACGACGGGTTTTGAAGAAATCGGCTAAGTCATGAAAACGTAGCGAAATCGTGACACTTTCCATTTTTGGAAATGTCGCGATATCGCGACACTTTGAGTCAGAAGCCAAATTGGATGAAAATGTCGCGATATCGCGACACATTTTGGATGAATGAAAGACTTGGAGAAACTGTCGCGAAATCATGACATGTCACATTTTTGCGGCAGCAAGAGCGAGAAAGTGGCTAAGGCAAGAAAGTGTAGCGAAATTGCAACGTCACGATTTTGCGATGTCGCGAAATCGAAACAGCGAGATTTCGCGAAATGTCACGAAATCATGACATTTCATTTAGTAGGCAAAAGCAAGCAAGGAAGAAACAGATAGGTGCAAGATGGAAATGTCACGAAATCACATGTCGCGTTTAGAGAGAAAAAGCCAAGGCACAAAAATGTCGCGAAATCGTGACGTAAAAAAGTCAAAACATAATGGGAGAAAGAGCCAAGTCATGAAGATGTCACAAAATGAGGCGTGATTTGCAACGTGCGAAACGTGAAGATGAAAAGCACCAAGAGGAGCAGAAATCGTGACAAAGGCAAGGCGTAATCGAAAGTGTCATGAAATTGTGACACGCAAAAAGCAAAGGGAAGCCAAAGTCAAAGGAAGCAAAAAAACAAAAGGACAAAGAAAGAATAAGGCACAAAGATGTTGCAAAATCGTGACGTCAGATTTGACAAGAAAGAAGGTGGAAAAAAGAGGAGCAAAGCATGGAATGGTCACGATTTCACGACATGTCATGAAATCGTGACATGTCAAAGCGGAAAGGTGCCAAGCGAGAAAGGGTAGCGATTTCGTGACATGTCACGAAATCGCGACATGTCGCATTTTCGTAGCCATGAAGAGGAAAAGTTGCCAAGGCCAGAAAAGGAGGCACGATTTCGCGACATGTCGCGAAATCGCGACATGTCGCATTTTCGTGGCTTGCAAGGAAGAAAGTGTCGAAGGGGAGAAATAGGTCACGATTTCGACATGTAAATCGATGTCGCGACAAGGGAAAGGGATGACATGTCACGAAATCGTGACATGTCGCATTTTCGCGGCCATGGCAGGAAAATAGCACAGCATGAAAAGACAGCTGGAAACGGACACGTGTCACGATTTTTGTGACACGTGTCAAAGCGAAGCAAGCCTACGTATAATGAACTTTAGGGTTTGATGAACTTTAGGGTTTTGATTCAACTTTAAAGTTTTGATTTAATATTATTAAAATACTAATCCTTGTTTGTCTTTTATGCAGGAAGCCATCTGGCACTTGCATGATAACGGGAGAAATGGCCAGGAAGACAAAGTTAAGTGCAAATTAATCGAAGACCGCCATATTGAAATGAGAGATGCCAGGAATTGTTGTTTCATCCAAATTTTATAGATCTGGCCGCAAAGAGACTTTACGGTGACTAAGCAGCTGCCCATTTAATGGAGTGTGTCGAGAATTTGGCCGAAAAATGAAAATATCTACACTCAGTTACCGAAATTTGTCGATGGATGCATTTAATGAAAATTTATGGCAGAATTAATGGCTTGCAGACATTTTCAACTCAGGGATGGCTCTGCGGAGATGAAATGTCAGAGAAGTGGTGACTCATCCAAATTACCCGAGGGCATTAATGAAGACATTTACTCACAGTTGCGGGTGGATGCAAGTGGCATTCGAATTCTGTCTTCTCCATTTATGGCAAGTGACTGCACTGATTTGCAGAATGGTTAAGTTTTATCCAAACTTTATTTTAAAAGGGCTTATATTGTAAAACCCGGGTACTAGGGTTTAAGATGATAAGATTTAGGGTTTGAGAAGAAGATATTTTTGAAAAGATCAGGGTCTGTCCTGAGTCTATAAATACTTCTTCTAAATGTAATCGCAGGAGGCGAAGACTTAGAAATAAAAGGCTATTGAAGCAATTTCTTGCAAATCTTGTTAAATACTTTATTTTTGGACTTGGAGTTGATGTGCTTTTGTTTTCTGTGATAGCATGGCCAGGAGCCTAATCTTTTTAGATTGTGATAAGTTCATCTTCTTTTGTTATCCGTTTCTTTAAATTTTATTAAATATATGCTGTAAATCTGTGTTATCAAGATTAAATATGTTGTTGGGCTTCATTTGTTCTATTGTATGCTAGGGAAAATCACAGATTTAAGGTTCAAGTTTGTTCTAATTGCTCTGTCCTCACTGTGTGAGCTATGTTGCTGGTGAGAAATACCAATTTTAACGGACTTCCCTTCTGTTTATGATTTTCTTTCAGATCTGTTCCATCTCTGTCTTATGCTCTTAGTAGAAGGTGATCTTAGAAAGGCTGGACACCTTCTTCTTTGATTTTTTCTATTGTGAAGTCGATAGTATAAATAAAATTGGTAGTTTAGGTTTTACAGACTAAGTTTGATAGACTTCTCTTCTCGCCCTACCCTACTCTCTTTGTTTTACCGTGAAATGATCCATTTTTATTTTCTTTTAAATTTGTCTTTTATTTAAATCTATCGACCCATAAGAGCTAGATCAAAGAACTAATTTTAAATCCGATTGTCAACAAGTGACAACTTCTAAACATTATCGAACAAGTTCAAGAACCCGTTGTAAGGTAATAGAGACAGTCCATATTGAAAACTATTCCGAAGCGAGAAAAGAGTGAATAGACATTCGACCCAACTCTGTAACTCACACCTTGGATAACCAGCAAGATCCTAAAGTGAGTGGGATTTATCCCGTATAAGTGTTATCGTAGTTTCATGCTCATTCTTCACAGGGTGTGTATAAAAGTCGGACCAACAGGTTCTATATGGACCTCCATATTAGAGCAAGAAGGATTGGGTGTGGTTGGAGCAGTAGATGGCAGAGTGGGATGCAAGGATCACAAGGCTCTAGGTAGAGCTAGTAGAGAGGGAGCATCAATATAATGTTGACATAGCACGTCTTCACTCTTGACATAGATATATTGAGGCATTGGAGGATAGGTTGATGGAACATCATATTCCACTTCTAGATCCTCCAACCTCATCTGTGTCCGGGGGTGCTAGGCATAGTGAGTCTAGGCATAGCTCTAGGTCTAGGGCTCCTACTAGGTCACAGGGGTCCTCTTGGAGGACGTAGCTTAGTGCTTAGATGCACTTTTTGTATATGAGCCTTGGTGCTCCATTGTATGTAGCCTTTTGGAACTCATTGTACATGCAATATTTATACATATATATATACATGGCTTTTACCTTTTGTGTTATATATGTTTGTGTGAATGCTTTTTATGGAATGCATGTTTATATGGATGATGAATGTATATGATATATTATGGATGATTAATGCAAGGTATGGAATGCAGATGTGCTAATGATCATTTATAGTTTAGATCTTGTTTGTCCATTTTTCTAGCATTGTTGTTTAATCAGGGGCACCAAACTTGGTGTCATATGGGATGAATGACTCATGAACTGACATGGATGTTGATATGGAAGAAGATATGGATGTTGATATGGAAAACTAACTATTTTGTAGAGACTCGGACATACTAGTGGTATCAAACAAACTCACTAAAACTAGCCTAATCCCTCTAGGACCAAATGTGTGTGCAGTGAATTCATTTACCGAATCAAGAGCATGGTAATGACTCGAGGCAATCAAGAACCAATGTGTGTGCAAGTGAGTTCATTAACTCATCTTGAGTAAATTGGGTAAACCTATTATGGATGATACCAAGAAGCTAGCTTGTCCGTATGTGCGGTCAGAGGTCTCTTAGAAAGAGACGTGTCACCATGCATGAGCGTACTCCACTTCCATTCAAGCATCTATAGCTTCGATGGAGGCTAACTCCATAGTCCATGATTTGTATTTTTGATCTCTTAAGTTTTGGGGATGACTACCTAACCGTCTGACTAGAAATGTAGTACGATCCTTACAACCCAATGATCAGTGGTGTGTGATGTAAAATATTTAGAGTTTTTGTTAGGGATTTTTCCTACTCTTTCTTTTATTTTTGGAATTGTGATAGTGGTGAGAACCACTATTTTTATGGACTATGTTGCATGATGGGACTAGCAAGGATGACCCTTTTCACTTCGAGGTTCATACCAAGTATGGTGTTATCCCTCTTTGACACAAGATGTTTTTAAGATGTGAAATTATGTTTGGTTCAAGAATGTTTTGGAGTCAATTCCCAAAACTCAAGATTTTCTTAGTGAAGATGTGTAATGGTCCTAAAAGGAACTCGACATGTATTTTTGGAGGTTTCTTAAAACACTAGGAGTGGCTGAGTGACCGAAAACACCTAGGACTTTTATGAAAATGTGGTTTGTGTGCATGGCAATTTGACTTGGTAGACTTGTGTGGATGACATTGTGAAGGTGCCCTTGATTAAGGCAACATGACTTTTGTTGGACCAATTAAAACCTTGAACTTAATAAATGATCCCTAATATGAAATGTGAAATGTGGATGTAAATGAAATGCAATTTGTGAAATGGTGTGTATGAATGCAATATGAAATGTGTGATAATGCAATGTTGTGAAATGAAATGTGAAATGAATACAAATGTTTTTGTGTATTAGCCATGTATATATACATATATAGAAATCAAATCATGCATAGAATGCTCTCAAGTGTATGACATTAAGTGGTTCGGGTTCTTCCTCTCCCTCTAGACTGGCAAGCCTATAAGTACCATTACCCACTCTCTGAGTAACAATGTATGGACCTAACCAATTAGCCATGAATTTATCATGAAGATGCGGTAATGCATTGGTGTTTTGTTGGTTCTCTTTAAGGACAAGATCTCCTACTTGGAATTCATGTAGATGAACTTTGGCATTGTAAGCATGCTTTAGGTGGTCTTGATAAACTCGTAAATGCTCTAAAGCATTGACTCACCTCTCATCCAAAAGTGTGAGTTGGTCAAGACGTGCTTGTCTAGCAGTGTTGTCATCTATGAATTCTTGCAAAGAAATTCGCAAGGAGGGTATCTCAAGCTCAAGAGGCATGATTGCTTCGGCTCCATAGACCAATGAAAATGGTGTTGCCCCTGTAGGCGTGTGGATGCTTGTTCGATAAGCCCATAATGCCAAGGGAATTTGTGTATGCCAATCTCTATGATTTTCTTTAACAAGTTTCTTGAGAATAGCAATTAAGGTCTTGTTGGAAGCTTCAGCTTGTCCATTTTCTTATGGGTAATAAGGAGTCAAGAAACTATGTTGAATGTTATATTTCTCGCAAAGTGCTCAAACATCCTTGTTCTTGAAAGACTTACCATTATCAAAAATGATTTTTGAGGGAATACCAAAATGACAAATGATGTGATGAAGTATAAACTCCACAATTCTAGGTCCTATCGTACTGGTAAGAGGAATTACCTCAACCCACTTTGTGAAGTATTCAGTGGTTGTGATGATGAATGTATGTTATCTCGAGGAAGGAGGTAAAATTTTACCAATTAGATCTAGACCCCATTGTGAAAAGGGCCAAAGGCTTTGAATAGGCTATAAAGCTTGTGATGGTACATGAGTTAAATTAGCATGTTCTTGACACTTTTTGCAATGTTTAACATAAGTGCAACAATCACGTTCCATTGTGGGCCAATAATAACCCATGCATAAAATACGCTTTGCAATGGCCATTCCACTAAAATGACCACCACAAGTACCATCATGGGCTTCAGCTATGGCTCTTTGTGCCTCACTAGACTCGAGACAATGAAGGAGGACTCCATCATAACCATGTTTATACAACACGTCCCCCAAGAGAATGAAATAAGCTACCTTTTGCTTGAATGTGCATTTGGTAGTTTGAGACATGTCATATGGGAGTGTTCCAAACTTGAGAAAGGCTACTATTTGGCTTGACCAAGGCTCATATGGATCCGATTGGATAAAGCAAACATCCTTTTCATCTTTAGACTCAGCACGGACAATTGCAGATTTAGAGATCATTGAAATTATAAGGGGTTGTACCTCTCCAAAGGAATCTTTTGGAATCAATGATCCAAGGGAGGCCATCGCATCTACAAATCTATTAGTCAAACATGGTAAACTATTGATTTCATACCAATCAAACTTAGAGAGCAATTTCATTGCTACTTCATGATAAATCTTAATGGTAGGTTCTTTGCATTGGTATTCTCCATTGATTTGCTTGACGACAAGTTGAGAATCACCAAATATCTTGATACGCTTAATGCTCATAGCTATAGCTGATTGAAGACCTAAGATTAAGGCTTCATACTCTGCAGTGTTGTTTGTGCATTGGAAGTCAAGTTTGAATGATAAGGGGATAGGTACCCCCTAGGGTGTATGAAACATGACTCCAACACCTTGACCTTTCATGCACTTAGAGCCATCAAAGAATAGTGTGATATCGATGTCTTCCTCTAGAATGACATCTTCTTCTTGTTCAGTGATAGCAAATACCGAATCATCTGGGAGCTCAATAATCAAAGGATGATCACTAGGTAGTGGAGCTTCCACAAGTTGATCGACTATTACCTGACCTTTAATGGATTTTTGGCTAATGAATTCCAAGTCAAATTCAGTAAGGAGCATTATCCATTTAGCGGTGTGGGTGTTATTGTAAGTGCGAGATATCATATAACATAGAGGATTTTCTCTAGCTATGACATATGTTGTGTGACTAAGCATGTAATGTCAAAGTTTCTTAGTGGTAAAAACCACTGCTAAGCACAATTTTTCTACATAAGCGTATCTGGTTTCATAGCTTACCAATGTTTGACTAATGTAGTAGACAACTTGCTCTCGATTTTCTTCATTCTTTTGTGCAAGCATTGTCCCTAATGCAAAGTTCATTGCTGAGATATAAAGATAGAAAGGGACCCCTAAATGAGGAGGAGCTAAGACTAGTGGAGAAGCTAGGTATTGCTTAATGTCATCAAAGGCTTTTTGACATTCATCTATCCAAGAGAATGGCACCCCCTTTTGTAGTAGGTGATTGAATGACCTACATTTTTCAGAAATTTGCGCAATAAAATGATGGATTGATTGGATCTTTCCTTGTAAACTATGCAATTCCTTTAAGTTAGTTGGGGGAGGCATCTCCATGATGGCCTTGACCTTGTTAGGGTCCACCTCAATGCCTCTTTTGGAGATAATGAATCCTAGAAGTTTTCCCGAGGTAACACCAAAGACACATTTCTTGGGGTTCAACCTTACATTATGCTCTAGAAGTCGATCAAAAACTTTCTCCAATACACCAATGTGTTCTTGTCAAGTTTTAGATTTAGCCAAGAGATCATCCACATAATCTTTGATAATATTATGCATGTAATCATGGAAAATATATGTCATGGCATGTTGATAAGTGGCACCTACATTTTTGAGGCCAAAGGGCATCACCTTGTAACAAAAAGTTCCCCAAGGTGTAGTGAATGTTGTTTTGTGTTGGTCATCAGGATTTATTCGAATTTGGTTGTATCCTGAAAAATTATCCATGAGTGAAAGCATTTCATGGCCAATGTAGGTGTCGATAAGAGTATCAATGTTTGGGAGAGGAAATTCATCCTTAGGACACGCTTTGTTGAGATCTCGAAAGTCAGTGCAAATGTGTATCACCCCATTAGGTTTTTGAATGGGTACCATGTTTGAAAGCCACTCAGGATAGTCGATAGGAACTATGAAGTTCACGTCTAAGAGTTTTTGAAGCTCTATTTTTACCAAGAGGGCCATGGTAGGATGCATTCTCCTAAGTTTTTGTTTGACCGACTTAGCATCAGGTTGTAAGGTGAGATTATGGACAACCAAACTAGGGTCAAGACTAGGCATGTCCTTATAGGACCATGCAAATATACCCTTCTTCCTCTTGAGGAGAGCAATTAATTGCTCTTGTTCTTCGGGTGATAAAATTTTGCCAAGCTTGAAAATTTGGGGATTGTCTTTGTCTGAACTAAGGTCCACATCGATAGTATCTTCAATGGACATGTGGGAACCTTCCTCAAGTTGATGGGGTGTAGGGATCATATGAATGTCATCTAAGATGTCATCAAACTCTTCTGGCTTATCCTCATCTATTTCTTCCTGGAAAACCTCAGGATCCGAAGGTGAAGGTGAAGGTGAAGGTGGAGGGGATGGAGGAATGTAGTTGGTGGAAGCCCTTAACAATTCCTCGGATAAGATAAACTTAGAAAAAGGATGGAGGTGAGGAAATCCGGTCCATATCGATAAGGCTTATGTCAATTGGAATTGGTTTAGCCAGATCATATGGATTATGGAGTGGGGTAAATAAATCAACAGGATTCATGTTGACTTATGGGCAAAGTGGATAAGGTTGGATGGAATGGATGGAACCTAAGAACTGGTGTTAGGAGCTTGGTAAACCTGGATAGCAACAAGCAACACAAATAAATACCTTTAACTAAATGATATATACAATGCAATGCGAAAGAAAAAACTTGTTTTTGTTTTATTTTTGATGTTTTTTTGGTAGTGGTGAAAACCACTATTTTTTGTTTTATGTACATATGTTACAAGTTGGCTTATGAAATGGCTTAATGGAATGGAGGTGGTGGTTCACCGGTAGGGGTAACTCGCTCTTGTGGAAGAAGCAAGTGAAATATGGGCTCATGGATGGGGAACATGTTGAGATAAAACTCATCTTGTTCGGTATGGGGAATAATGGGCTTCGATTCTTCTTCAAATTCATCTAAAATTATCGACATAAGTTCAAATTCTTCATAGATTTCATCATCAAAATTATCGGGATGGAGGGCTTCTTCTCCTGAATTTAGATTAAGCCTTTGGAAGGCTTGTTCAAGAGAAGAGGTGGATGAAAGTGGGTGGTAACCTAGACCTGAATGGTCATGCACTTCTTGATATGGAACATCAATGGGCTGTGACACTCCCTGTTCATGCAATCCTAGGCCATGACCTTACCAATTGACTATGTGAAAATAGTGAGATGGAAATCTTGACATGTTTGGAATGTTGGCAAGTGTTGGTTCTTTGGGTTCCTCTAGGGGTGTTAGAGTTGATGAAGAATCAATCCCCCCATATACAAAATTTATGCTATTTGGAGCTGAACCCATGTTATATACTGCTCCTATGGCTAAATGTGGGTCACGTGGGTGACCAAAATCCTTAGCCTTAGGAATGGTGAGGGGCGTGATGGTGATGTCTTGGACCACGTATTCACCAATACCAGGATTAGTGAGGTGGACCTCGACTTGGGATGATATGGAAGGACTATGGTTAGATGATGGCTCGGGGAATGGTGAAGGTGGAGATGTCTCACAATCCATCAACTCGACTTGTGAAACATTAGGTGATGGTGATGGATTGGTTTGGGAAGGTTGTTGAATGGATGATGATGATGAAGTGGATGGCAATGATGTTGATGATGTGGATTGATTGTGACCACATGTGCATGTAGTCAATGATGAAGATGATGGGGGTATGAGATCTTGATGGGGATTGGTGATAGGGAGCTCCTCAGGAATGGGAGTTTTTGATGAGGAAATTGGTGAAGTGGTAGATGGATTGGTTGATGGTGAAAGGAAAAGGTGTGTGGAAGGAAGCATGGACTCATATGGATTTGAGATGAAATTGCAATACTTAAATGACTCGACGTCCATCGGTATGCAATGTACTTGTCCCTCATGAACATATTTCAAACATTGGTGTAATATTGAAGGAACACATCTCATTTCCCTCATCCAAGGTCTTCCAAGGAGTACATTGTATGCCATGGATCCTTCCAAGATGTGAAACATGGTGTGCAACATTTTGACCCCTACTTCAATGGGTAAAACAATAGTGCCAACTATGGAACACAAAGCATCATTGAATGCTTTTAGGGTGAATGATGACTTGGTGATATGAGATGGAGGAAGGTTCAAATGATGAAGGGTAGATGTGGTGATGATATTGATGGAGGAACCGGTATCAATTAGGACTCTTTTAAATGACTTCTTGTCAATTAGAGCCATGATATGCAATGGAGGATCTATTGAGTCCGATGAGATTGGCTTAATCTCAAAGTCATAGAATGTGATGGAAGGCTCCATGCATGTTTGGATGCTCCCTACAAAGTTTTTGAAGGCATTAGAATCTTGAGATTGTAGTTCAATGGATTTCAGAATATCCATTAATGCCTCACGATGTGGGGGAGATTGTTGAATTAACTCATAAATTGATAATTTGGTGGAAGCCATCTTTAGGCTTGTGGTTAACCGACTACTCAATGAGATGACTGGTCATGGTGGATGATTGATGGGGGAATTTGGAGGATTTGATTGGCTAGGAATGTGGATGGGTGATGAAGGATTAGGGGAAATTTGGATGGGAGGCGATGTAGGAGGTTGTGACACACTTGCTTGAGGTGGTTGCCTTACATTTTTTTGATTGTTTCTTTGACCTCTAGTGACCACATGGATGGCCCCTACAAACCCTTGGTATTGTTGGACATGATTGACTTGATTAGGAGGAGTTTTGGTGTTAGCCCCTCCTATATTTGGTTGCACCTCCTCATGATGAGGAAGTGGTGTTTGAAAAATACCAAGGTTTTGGTTTTTTTGAGCAAGGGGGTTGTCAAGCTTGATTGCCCCCAAGTCAATTAGGTCTTGAATGATGTCTTTGAATGTATGGCAATTGTTAATATCATACCCATTTTACCTATGATAAGGATAAAATAAATGTTCTTGATAATGTTTTCCATGTTTAGCGGGATCATCTGGTCTAATTTTGGGTAAAGCAAGTTTGTTTGTGTCATACAACCTTTGAAAAATGGAGGCATATGACTCGACTAAGGGTGTATATTGGTGATTTTTTCGGATAGACTATCATCGAGGATGGTTTTCCATAGTTGGCACTATGTTTTGCATGGCTTGAGTTGTCGAGGGTATCGCATGATAAGCAATTTGTTGTGGTGACTATTGCACTAGTTGTTGTTGAGCCATTATCAGCTGGCTCATGACCACTTGATTAACGTGATTGGGCTGACTAGCTGGGGTAGCTTGTGTTGATTTTGGTTGGCCAGAATAGTTGCTTTTATATTGGCCCTTATTTTGCCATTCTTTCTTCTTAGGCTTAAGTATGCCTTCTTGGATTTTGATTTCCTCAATGACACTAGCCTGAGCTAAAGCTTCTTCAAATGAATGATAAGTTTGTAGTTGAAGCATCCAAGAGATAGGTTTTAGACAACTCTTGGTGAATAATTTGATTAGCTCATCCATTGGCAAGGTGAATGGCAACTTAGTGATGACAACCCTCCAATGGTTTCCAAAATCGTAGATAGACTCATCATCATGTTGTCTTAAAGCATAGACATCAGATAATGAAATATTATTTTTAACATTTAGGATGAAACATTCAAAGAATTGGTCAATCAATTGCTCAAAAGTATAAATACTATGATTGGGTAATTGATTATACCACTCTATGGCATCTCCTCCTAATGTTTGAGGAAAATTTCTGAGCATGAGAGCATTGTCATTTTGAATTCTAAAATAGGCATGTACAAATGTGCTCACATGTTCTTTGGGATCCTCAGTTCCCTTGAATTTTTCAAACTTAGGCATCATGAAATCTTCTGGATATGGTGGTGATGGTATCGAAGGATGAATGGGTTGATTGATCAATTGGCGTAAAGTTGGCTTCTGGTTTGTCAAACTAGGAGTATATTGTATCAATTGATCTATCTATTTTTGCATGGCCTTAATTCGAGGGTCTTCTTCAGGAATGTGGAAGCCTTGAATTACCTGATGATTTTGAGGTGGGGTGGAAAAATGTTGTGGAGTGACTAAATGATGATGAGATTGGTAATGATGACTAGGTAAATTTGATGGAAATTGATGCATGGGAGATTGATGGTGAAAATATGGAGAATTATGGAATGAGGTTGATGTATGAGGGTTATGGCTAGGTTGGCCAATGGGAATAGGATGGGTAGTGGTATGACTTGGTGGGGGAATAGGGATAGAAACCATAGAAGATTGTGGTGTCCATGATGGACCCTGGTTAATGAGGATAGTCTGAGTAGAGGTTGGTAAAGGCTTAGGGTTCACTTGTACTTGTTGTTGAGCATTTTGATGTTGTCTAAGCAATTTTTTCAAGTGTTCCCATGCCTCATTAATATCTCTATCAAAAGTGGAGGGTATGGAAGCAGATGGTATGGAAGATGTGGTTGGGGGACAAGTTACACTTGGTATGGTAACTTGTGAGGTTAAAACTTGTGAAGCAACATTTACATGTGCTTCATATAAGGGGTTGGTATATGTGGATGTGTATGAAGTGCTAGGAGCACATGAGGGTTGGGGAATGGACACATGGGAGGAAGGTGCAACTGATGCCTCGAAAAGAGGGTTAGTGTACACTTGGGTAAAGTTGGATGGTGGCTGGGAATAAATAGACTCCTATTGTAAAGTAGGATCCTATCTAGGTGAGTTGGGGACTGACTCTAAGACATAGTTAGAAGACTTCATGAGAGCTTCTACTCGTGCCATGTCTATGTGGGTAATGTGGTGGTCAATGGTTGGTGAGGTTGACTCTTCTTGGGGCATAGCCATATGAAAGGTTGTGGATGGCAAGGAATGTGAGGGACCTACAGATAAATATGCCTGTGTCACATTCAGGGAATCTACCATAGAAGTGGTGGGGAAGGTGGATGAAGGTTCCATTGGATTATCTTGATTTAATGCTTTCTTTTATTTTCTTGTTAAGACCATAAAGCAAATAAACCAAAATACAGATTATATAGTAAAATGAAACACAAAATTTAAATTTCACAAGAAAAATAAACAATCAATGCTAAGTTTGTTTAACACGTGTGTCTTACCTCATTCATTGATTATCTCCTTTTAATGTGAGTTCATTTTCTTAGGTTTTGATCTTGTGTGTTTCAAATGTGCTAATATGAATTAATCCAAAGAAAGGTAAAAACTATGGCTAAGTTGGGGCAACGAGATTCTTGTTGGTGATGAAATCCAACAAGTTTGCTCGGGGGTGACCTAAGGTTTCTAAGGGCAGATATTGGTGGATGGAGATGAAAGCCACCATCACCAAATCTCAAGCAATGGTTGGTGATGAAATCCAGCCACTACTATTAAATGTGAATCGTGCAGTGTGTGATTCTTTTTTAAAATTTCTGATTTGCTATTGTGTTCATACAATGTTAGAAAGATAACCACTTTTGATAGTCTAAATCAGAAGCCACTACTCACAATACCAAATTTTCCAAAGGATGTAGAGTACACCACTTAAGACCCACTCTAGATAGTTGGGGGTTCATCTACTCCTCCGTATGGAATCACCCAAGTACGGGGATACTTTTGGTATATGAATAATGTTCCTACTTAGACCTACAAAAATAGGAATCCCTAACCCTATAATGCAAACTAATTATGCAATTTTTCAATTCACATGAAATCAGAATGCAATATTTTTTAATTTGTGAATACAATAGAAACCAAAAACTTCAAATAGAAAGTGTGGATGGATGCAAATGAGTAATCTGAAACCTAAGATGCAAGCTAATATGAATGTTTTTCTAGATTAATTAATGATGTTCTTTTTAGCTTAAAAATCTTAAAAAAATGTAAAATTACCCAAAATACGTAAATAGAAAAGCTAGGGTTTTAGTTGTAGACTTACAAAACAGCCTACGCTTCTACTCCAACTCTCTGTAAAACACCCTTGGGTATTTCTAAAATGCACCTAGGCATTTTTGGATAGCCCTCGAGCACCACCAGGTGTTCATGCACCTTTTGCAAACTTCTAGAAACCCTAGATCCAACGAAAATTATGAAATCTATGCTTCTGAAAACCCTGCAAGATGATAGAAAATAAAAAATAAATTAGTAAGGCAAATCATAAAAAGAAACCCTTAGTGGGTCCCACCATGATCGCCATTTGAAGAGACAAAAATGCAACACCAAATAACAAAATATAAAAATTAGAACTCAAAGAACAATATTGCACAATGAATGATTTTATATTAATGGGGGGAGCCTAAAAACTCCATTGTTACAATAAGAACTCTTGAATTCTTTGATACAAATTTTACAATAGCTAGGGTTCTTCAAAACCCTAGCAAAACAATGTTGGTGGTGTCTCAAAATGCATCTCTACTCCCAATAGAAGTGAGTGGGCTTCTAGTTATCCGATGTTGGGCCACTCCAACTTAAGCAGCTACCCAATGCTGATGTAACACTTCCAGATCTACACATAATAAAACAACAAATGAGTTAGTAGCAACTGTGAGGGCTCCACAATGTGAGCCCCCCCCGAATGGAAAAACCCTAGCTATCTAATAAATGAATAGATGAAAGTATGAATGAATACATAAAATAATAACTACAAGATATACCTTACTGATGCTATGTCTTCTAATCTGATGAACTCTGTTGTAGTGAACTAGTGCGACGATGCCCTAGCATCACCCGAAGGCTAGGGAAACTTTAGAACTGCGTAATAATGCCCATGGGTGCTCGGTAGAAGTAGTAGGAAACACTTGTGGGTACTCAAAAATAGTAGGAAACACCCATGGGCACTCAGGGAAATGCTCGTGGGCACTCGACGAAATGGGAAATGCCTATGGGTACTCAGGAAATGCCCGTGGGTATTCAAGGAAAATGGGAAATGCCTGTGGGTGCTTAGGGGTTATAGGGAATGTATCAGAACTCGATCTGGTTTGAATGAGGTGGGTGACGATATATGCAAAAGTGATGATAAGTGAAAGCAAAGGTGAGGATGCGAGGGAGAACCCAAAGATTATTAGGAATCTTAGGGCTCAAATTTTTTTAGGAAATTCACTTAGGGGTTGAGCCATCAAAATGGCTCCTATTAATAATCCAACCTAGGGCATACTAAGGGTTTCAACGACACTAATCGTGTGGCTGAGATAAAAGCATATTGGAGGGTGGATATTAAATCTAGGGTGTGGCATGGATTGATGGAAATGGATGGATAGGATTAAGTGAAATCGGATGGCTGGGATTAATTCACTTATATAAATATATATTTATTAAATATATATAAAATATAATATATAAAATATTAATATTTAAATATATATAAATATAAATATATATGAATAGTGGGTGGAAATGGTGGGAAAGTTAGGATGGACGACAAGTGGCTAGGTTTTGGTGTCTACACATCCATCCACTCATTATCTGAACTGCTCCCACTAACATCACTTCATCAAAAGCCCTCATTCTACAGGAATTTTTGATAGTTGACCCTACTTTTGTATCTAAAAGCATCAACTCTAGTCAGCCCTCAACTACCACATTTCATTTTTCCATCGCACCTAATCATCCTGCTAACTAATCATTAACTCCATCAGCCACACCACCCACTTCACAAACACCATTCATATTCATAGCTCAATCCCCCCATCAACTAAAAACCTGATCCAATCTCATCCATCCTAAACATCACTACCCATAGTATCGTAGATAAGGTCACCTATCTAAAAGCAGCCACTACCTCCACTTGAACCACAAGCTATCCTAGAAGAACCCTCCTCATCCATTGAGCCATCATCATCCCAACCATTCCAAGTTGTAGTACATCTCACCAATCCAAGCATTTACGAGTACATCATTGATAGTGTCATAGTTACACCACCTATTGAGTCAGTTAAAGACTATGGTCACCCACGCGATCCACATTTAGCCATAAGTGTAGTGTATATAATGGTTTCCCAACCAGATGAGATTAATTTTATATATGGGGGAGTGTATTCTTTGTTCAATCTGCCTCCTCTTAATGAGGAACCCTTGCAAGAATTTAATGAAAATTTGGACTATCTATCCAACCCGAATTTCTCTTTGTGATATTTTTGTAGGGTCAACTGACAAAGATATGGACTTGGACAATATGAGCAGGGTCCACATCACATTATTGAGCTTGAATATAGAGAAGCATATGACCACTATGGTCTAGGATACACACCTTCTACCTCAAAGTATTCCTTCAACCAAACCTTCCAATGACTCACTCTTGAGTATGAAGAAGAGGATGAGGGGAGCGAATAGTGTGATGATTGTGATGATACTGATGATGAAAACCTACACCCTAACTTTACACCTCATCTATATGAGGCCTTTTTGGAGATTGTATTGCATACATTCAAGATTAATCACATGCTAGATGATTACATCTTCGATGAATATTTTGGGGATTATATCTCTGATGAAGGTTTTGGGGAATTTTGAAAAATGGAAGCAAATTTAGACTGGATCATTTGAATCTTTGATGACCCCCAAGAGGATGTGGTTCCTATCGAACCCATCGATAAAGATAAGTGTTATACAAATATGTTTCCCATAGATCACACCATATTTCACTACAACAAATAAAGTGAGCGCCCTAAGCCATATCCTCCACCACCACCTTGGCCACTCTTGCAGCACCACCATTCACCCACCTTAGACTAGTTTCAACCTAGAGAGAGTGAGTCATCACCTCTTGAATTGTAGCCACCTCATTTCCACCAAGTTAATATGATTTCTGTTGACTTTTTCACCCCACTTCATAACCTGTACGATTTGGTGAAGCTAATTCAGGTTAATGCTAGCCTTATCATCATGGACAAGATTTCATCCCCACCATCCATCATTGAGTTCATCCTATCCAAAGATTTTTTGCAAGCTTCAAATGCTTACATTCCATAGCAACCTTCATCCTCCTCTGCATCCATTTTTCAAACCAAATTAGAGGGGGATATCTTTGAGTCCTTTGAGCATATGGAGGATGAAATTCATATCATCCCAACTCCACATCAGCTAGAGGAAGGTTCCCATATGTTGACTGAAGAATATATCAATGTGAACCTTAGCAAAGATGAGGACAATCCTCAAATCATCAAAATTAGAAAATATTTGTCCATAGAAGATAAAGAGTGTATGATTGATGTCTTGACAAGAAAGGACATATTTGCATGATCATACAAAGACATGCCTAGCCTTGACCCCAACTTGGTGGTCCACAACCTTACTTTAGCACCAGATGCTAAACCTTTCAAGAAAAATCTTAGGAAGCTGCATCCTACCATTGCACTAATTGTCAAATAAGAGCTACAAAAACTACTGGACATGAATTTCATAGTCCCAATTGATTATTCTAAATGGGTATCCAATATGGTACATATTCATAAACCGAATGGGGGGTACACGTATGCACTGACTTTTGATATCTAAATAAAGCATGCCCCAAGGATAATTTTCCTCTACCTAATATTGATCAATTAGTAGACTCTTGCATAGGCCATGAAATACTTTCACTAATGGATAGTTTCTCATGATACAACTAGATTTGAATTAATCCTTAGGACCAACACAAGATGATATTTACAACACCTTGGTGGAAATTTTGTTACATGGTGATGCCTTTTGGCCTTAAAAATGTAGGCACAACATAACAACGTGCCATCACGTACATATTCCATTATTATATGCATAAAAGCATTGAAAATTATGTGGATGATCTGATCACCAAATCAAAAACACATCTTGATCATATTGAAGTCCTAGAAAAGTATTTGATCAATTACTTGAACATAATGTAAGGTTGAATCCTAAGAAGTGCATATTTGATATCACATCAGGAATAATTCTAGGATTCATTGTCTCTAACTGAGGCATTGAAGTGGACCCTGATATGGTCAAGTCTATTATCGAGATGCCACCTCCAAAAAACTTGAGAGAGTTGTGTAGTTTACAAGGAAAGATTCAATCTATCTTATGATTCATTGCACAACTCTCTGAAAAATATAGGCATTTTAATCACTTTCTACATAAGGGATGACATTCTCCTGGATAACTAAATGTCAAGAAGCATTTGATGATATAAATAAGCATCTGGTTTCACCACCAGTTCTTACGTTGCCTAGTTCAGGAGTCCCTTTTCACCTTTATATCTCTACAATAGATTTTGCACTAGGGACAATGCTTGCTCAAAAAAATGAGAATCATAAGGAGCAAGCCATTTATTACATTAGTCAAACATTGGTAAGTTACGAGACAAGATATGCTTATGTCAAAAAATTATTCTTAGCAATGGTTTTTGCCACTAAGAAACTCATATATTACATGCTAAGTAATACTACATATATCATAGCTAGAGAAAACCCTTTGTGATACATGATGACTCACACATACAACAACACCCGTACCACAAAATGGATAATGCTTTTAATAGAATTTGATCTTGAATTCATTAGTCAAAAATCCATCAAAGGATAGGTGATAGTCGATCAACTAGTAGAAGCTCCATTACCAAATGATAAACCACTTATCATTGAGCTTCCAATTGATTTGGTATTTTCCATCAATGAACAAGAATATTTGGTTCCTCCCAAGGATGATATTGACATGACAATGTTCTTTGACAGGTCTAAGTGCAAAAAAGGATAAGGTGGACGAGTCATGTTTTATACACCTAAAGGAATTTTGATTCCTTTATCATTCAAACTCGACTTCCTATGCACAAACAACAATTAGAGCATGAAGCCCTAATTTTAGGGCTTCAATCAACTATAGATATGGTAATCAAATGACTAAGAATCTTCTATGATTCTCAACTTGTCATTTATCAAGTGAAGAGAGAATATCAATGCAAAGAACCAGTATTGAAACAATATCATGAAGTAGCAATGAATTTGCTAGAGAAATTTAACTGGTATGAAATTAGTAACTTGCCTTGTTTAACTAAGAGGTTTGTGGATGCAATGGCTTCTTTGGGATCCTTGATTCCTAAGAATGAACATGGAGAATTCCAACCTTTTATCATAACCATAGTGTCTAAATCAGTAATCAAACAAGCATATTATGAAAGTGAGAAGAATGTTAATTTGATCCACGTGGAACCCTACAACTCTTACCTTGATGAAATTAGAGAGTTTTTCAAGTTTAATATCCTCCCAATAGAAATGAAACAAACTACAAAAATAATGTTCAAACAAAAAGTAGCTCATTTTACTCTCTTGGGAGACGTGTTGTATAGACGTGGCTATGATGGAATACTACTTCAATTTCTAGATCTTGTTTAGGCATAACAAGCTATAATGGAAGCCCATAATGGTACTTGCAGTGGCAACTTTAGTGGAATGGCCATCATAAAGCACATTTTATGCATGGGTTATTATTTTCCCACCATGGAAAGTGATTGTTTTCAATATGTTAAAAAATATCAAAAATACCAACATCACGTCAATTTAACTCACGTATCATTGTAAGATTTACAACCCATTCAAAGCCTTTAGTCCTTTTCATAATGGGGCCTAGATTTTATTGGAAAAATTCCTCCTGCCTCTTAAGGACAACATAAATTCATCATAACTGCCATGGAATACTTCACCAAATGTTTTGAAGCAATTCCAATGACCACAATGACTGGACCTTGAATAGCAGAGTTTATACTTTAGCATATTAAATGTCATTTTAGGATTCCTTCCAAGATCATTTTAAATAATGGTAATTCATTTAAGAATGAGGATGTTCAAGCCTTATGCAACAAGTACAATATCCAATAGAGTTTCTCAACTCCTTACTACCCACAGCCAAATGGACAAGCTAAAGCAACCAACAAGATAGTGATAGCCATTCTCAAGAAACTTGTTAAATAAAATCATAGATATTTTCACACTCAAACTCCTCTTGGCACTATGGGCTTACCTAAAATGCATCAGAACACCAACGAGAGCAACACATTTTTCACTAGTTTATGGCATAAAACCAATCATACCTCTTGATCTAGAGATTCCTTCTTTGCAAGTTACATTGTAGGAATTCATGGAAGATGAAACAACTAGACAAGCATGTCTTGACAAATTAATGCTCCTTAATTAAAGGCATATCAATGCCTTGGAAAATAGGCAAGTATATCAGTACTGAATCAAACGTGCTTGCAACGCAAAAGTCCATCCTCATGAATTTCAAGTAGGAGATCTCATGCTTAAAGAGAACCAACAAAATACCAATGCATTGTTGCACTTGAGAGATAAATTCATGGCTAATTGGTTAGGTCCATTCATTGTAAAATAGTAGTTGGGTCCAAAAATATATAGACTTTTCAACTTGGAAGGAGTATTGGAACCTGAGCCATTGAACATAATACACCTAAAGGTATTTTATGCATAATGCAGTTTACATATATGTACATATAAATGGCTAAAAAAAAAGAAGTAAAAATATAAAAAAAATTTCATTTACATCTCAAAAATCCATCCATGCATCCATATAGGCATTTTGTTCATAACATTCATTACATTAGATAATTTGGTTCAATTGGATGACTGTTGGTCAACCATGTCTTGTTGCCTTAATTAGGGGCATCCAACATCGCTTAGTACTTCAAAATCATAATTATGCATAACTTTCCTTATAATATTTTCCTAATTAAAGTAGGATAGATATTGTGTAATTATTAGCAATAACAATTACGCGAACACTGACTATTTTTTGTGTATCTTTTAATTTTTAAAATATAGTATCGAAAGTATTGCAAGTCATGCACCACATCAACCATTAAGCAACTTCCTAATGTTTTCAATCACTCAGCTAGTCCTAGTATTTTAAACAAACTTGATTCAAAATTGAGCAATTTCTAAATGCAACAGGTCATTCCTGGTCAATCAGACTCCTCTTGGACCAAATACAATCAAACACATAATAAAACATTGTGAGTCTTGGGAATAATGAAGTCAAAAGTGGCTATTGCCATAAGTGAAAGGTTTCCCCTGCTCATCCAATTATGTGCATGGTCTAGAGTACTATAGAGTTAGCAAAAGGACAAGCTCCTCCTTCATCCCCCCAAAAAAATAAAATTCCTTGCTCTCCCTCAAATAATCTCAAAGCAATAAGTTCCATTTTTTAATCCTACCTCAAAGTGAGCAAAAATCTCAAAAACATGTATCAAAGTAATAAAAATCCCCTTGCTCTTCCTAAAAAATGAACAAGTGTAAGCAATAAAAATCCCCTTGCTCTTCCTAAAAATGAGCAAGTGTAAGCAATAAAATTCCCTTGATTCTCCTAAAATGAAAAAGTATCCAAACAAATCCCCCCCAAAAAAAGAAGAGGAGCTTGAATCCTTGGAACTCTTGGTGTCTCAAAAATTGTGTGGTGATCCTCATTACGGCAATGGGATGAATGAATCTCGCCTGGCAATGAGGTATTCTTATACATGGCACCACATTTGTTATATTAGTGACCTTCTTTTGTACATACCTAAGGTCGATCTTAGATGAGCTAGCTTATTGGCTTAAGTTACAAATAATCAGTCTGACCTAGCTCATTATGGGAAATGAACAATCATTGCACATAAAGTTGGTCCTTCATAAATTTGAAAACACCAGGATAACCCTTGCATAAAGAAGATATGTAAAATACATAGACGAGTTTATCTAAAATCACTAGAATGTTCAAGTCTTTGTAAAAACACCTTAGCTCATCCACCACATAAAACCATCATAGTTTTCATACTACAAATCATAACATCCATACAAATACCATCTATCTATGCCCATGATTAAACAATAAGAACAATATTGATCAAGCTAATTCTAAATATACCAAATCATCATTAGAGCATAAGCATTAATCATCACAACACTACATATATCATCATTCCATATGCATTCATACACTCAATTAAAAAAACACAACACAAAACACATAATAAATAAGCCATGTATATATATATATGAATCACATAGTAAAAAATACCTGTAGACTGTATACATAAGCACAAAGGCTCATAACAAAATAAAACTACAAATAGAGGTAATAAAGCACTACTAGCTAGCACCCCCATGAACCCTGGGAGATCCATGTGTTGATGACCCATAAGGAGCATGCAATATAGATGGATGATGATACCTGGAGATGATTGACCTAGACTCACTCCGCCTGTTGGATCCTAAAATAGAAGAAGAAGAAGGTTGAAGCAGCAGCAGAATTTGATGCTGTGCAAAGTGTCCTCAAAATATGCCATGTATTACACCTGTCTCCAAGCTACGACCAAATCATACCCCTCATGGGTTGCTAGTTCGGCTATCTCAACCCTAAGAGATGCAATGCTAGCACTATCATCACCACCTCCTGAAATAGATGAAGAAGAAGGCTAAAGCAATAGTGAAATATGATGTAGTGTCCTCCAAAGATGTTACATATTGTACCCATATTTGAGCTACAACCAAATCTTGCCCCTCATGGTCCGCTCATTGGGCTATCTCAACCCTAAGAGATGCAATGGTAGCACTATCATCACCACCTCCTAAAATAGAAGAAGAAGGCTGAAGCAATAATAGAATTTGATGTTGGTGCAAAGTGTCCTCCAAAGATACCATGAACTGTACTTGTCTCCAAGATATAACTAAATCCTATCCCTCATAGGCCTCTCGTTGGGCTATATCAACTCTAAGAGATGCAATGGTAGCACTATCATCACCACCAGTTGGCCTAGCCCATAGTCCATCCAAATCACCCTACAACCTTGCAATCTCTGCATATCAAAATGCAATGGCATTACTCTCACCTTGTCCACTCCACAACTCATCCACCTTACCATGTAGCTCAACCACCTTGCCCTAAAGCAATACCACCTCACCCTTGAGCTTCATCACCTCCTCATCTAAGCTATCTTGTTGCACCTGCAACACCCCCCACTTCTTCTCCATATAGTAGGGAGGAGCATCCTGCTCTCCCTAACCTCCATCACCTCTATCACCTCCATCTCCTCCATATCCCACATAACCATCATCCCCAACACTCCCATCATATCCAACATCCACCTCTAACTATTGTATTTCTATAACAGATTACCTCCTACCACCACTACCCTGATGGTGCTTCGCTCACCTGGGAGCCTAATCACCAGTATCTAGATCATCACAACTAACCATATCATACATTACCTAGCTTGGCCTCCAAGGAGGCTAAGCTAAAAACCAAGCATCATAATTAGCAGTAGTGCCTACATCATCTATATCATATACCTCAATAGTTGCATAGTCACCCGCATCATCTACAATCCAAAAATTTGGAGTCAGGGGTAGGCCTAGCTCATTGTCCCACCACCTGTATATCATGGGAGCATCTAGAACTCCCTGAACCAAGCCAAACTACCTCTAAACCCATGAGAACTGGATGTACTCCATCTCTCGCATATGGCTGCCCATCAACCATCTCCCCCATCTAACCCAATAAAGCTCTACAACATCCCTCTTCCAAGCCATGCCTCTCCAAAAACACTAGGAAATACCATCCCTAGTCAAGCCACTGAAGCTATACCTATATGTAGCAACCTTAATAGAAGGGCATGTAGGAGAAAAATTCTCTCTAACCCACCAACAAAAGGCACAAGGAACAAGAGGACCACATGCATAAGGTAGCCCATCAGGATGACCCACTCTTATGTGATACCAAGACCATATCTGAAGTAACAAGCTATAGCTATGCCCCTTCCATTCCTACCTCTTCATCTCATAAAGCTCACTGTATAACTAACACAAGAGAGTGGGAGCCCATGCCAATCTCTGTGGATCAGACATCAACTACAACACAATAGGAACCTAGTTCCATGGGATCCTCGATCCCATGCTATTAGGCAACACCATGTTGCTCAGAATGTACATCAAAAAGGTCAAAATCATGGCTAGCTTCTTACCCTTGAACAATTCAAGGTAGGGGATGCCTCCCTTACTACAGTCCACATCCCAAAGATCACCATAGATGGGTCTGAGAGCCTCCTGCTTGTCGTGGCCCACCCTCACTGGTGGACCCTCGATAGACACTCGAAAGATGTAGTATACATCCTCCAAAGTAATAGTAAGCTCCCCTATTGGGAGCTAAAAAGAACCCCTATCTAGGTCCCACCTCTCAATGAGTGTGGATAAAAGTGCCTCATCTGCTCGGACTGTCTCAATCAGTTTGCACCCATCCAAACCCATAGCCTCAAGAAACTTCCAATCATTTGTTGTGAGAGCCTTTCGCACTTTTGAAATAGTGCGAGGCCATCGATGTCTAGCAGTAAGGAGCTTAACCTGTAGCACAAACAAAGAAAAAAATAGTGCATCCAAAAAAACAAAAAACAAAAACATTGCATTTTAGACTAAATTGCATTTCAACAAACACCACAAAAACATAACATTTAAAAAAAACTTTCAACCTACCCCATTCATGGTAGTCAAAAATAATAATAATAACACATTGCATTTTAGAGCAAATTACATCTCAAAACAAGAAACACAAAAACAAGCATGTCACAATTCAAAACATTTCAAAAAAAAAAAACTTTCAACCTACCCCATTCATGGTAGTTAAAAAATAAAACAAAAGAAAACAATTGAATTTTAGAGCAAATTACATCTCAAAACAAGAAACAAATAAAAACAAATATGTCATAACTCAAAAAATTAAAAAAAATACAAAAATTCAACCTACCCCTATGCATGGAAAAAAAAACTTTCAACCTACCCCATGCATGGTAGACAAAAAAAAAAAAATTTCCAGCCCCTCTTAATGGTTGCAAAAAAAAAAAACAAGCAAGCAATAACACAAATAAAACCCTAAACTAAGTGTTTAGGGCACCTACCTTGGCATAGAGGACCTCAAATTCTACTCCAGCCAATCCACCATCCTTGCACCCGCATCCGTACCACCACCACTCCCCTCACCGACCTCCATCTCACTCATCTCTCAGATCACCAGAGAAGAATTTCCAATTGGAAAAAGAGAAGAATGAACTAAAAGCGACCCGAAAACCTTTATATAGCTACTTTTCATGGTGAAAAAAATACGTGCTCATGTTTTGCAGAGTCCACAAAAATACCAACCTATGGTTTGCAACATAAAACATGCATTCATGTTGTGGAGCGCGCAAAATCACAAATCTGTGGTTTGCAGCGCTCACCACGGGCATGTGATGCAAAATAATAAAAACCACAAACATGCGGTTTGCAAAAAAATAAAATAAATACTCAAACACAAATCCACTTCATCAAACATCACCATCAAAATCACCAGCACAAATAATTTAGTGAACCTTGTATTAAGTCGTTTACCCTAGAAACCTGGCGGTTGCAGCGACTAGCAATCCATGCAATCCGATAGGATGGGTAAACCACAATAAGGACACTAATTCATCATCATCACTATGGCATTACATCAACTGAAACCTAAGTCTTGGTCGATAGTTGAATCAAGTCAAATTTGCAAGAGGTTATCCTTAACCCTTCCGTTGGGTCAAAGAGAAAAATAAATCAAATCATGGTGTAATCAAAAATCATTGGAGTATCAAATTCTCGAATGACTCATTCCTTGAACCAAACATTTGAAAGGAATTCATGAAAGTCACAGTGGAAAAATAACTCCGAAAGTGGTCGAAGATTTCACCACATAATTTTGTGCCTCATCAAAACCAAAGGTAAATTTACAAGATGCAAACAATCCCGAACTTGGGGCATCAAGTTGACAATGTCATACATCTACATCACATTCACATCAACAACAACTCACATCACCTAATCATCCAAATTCAATCAATTGGCTCATGGGTTTCATCCTTCACCCATTCACCAATTGAGGGGGTAAGCAAACAAAATCAAAATTTAAAAAAATATATTAAAAAAAATCATCATTATTCATTCTTGTGCATCGAGAAGAGTTGAGTTCATCCATCCAATAAAGATAGGTGTCATTGGTTTTTGCATTGCATCATGTTTCACACAATGCAGTACAAAAAGGGGCATCTATAGACACCAAAATCTGGTCACTCACAACACCATATTTGCCACCCCACCTCAAATCCTGCATAATAAAGTTATATGCCTAAGTTTAGACTTAGGCATATAAATATTGCACCATTATCCTATTTTCTAGATTTATTAAATCTGAAAAATTAGCCTAGGATACCTTGCCTACCCACTAGACATGTGTCCTAGCCACCTCACCCAACATCCTTGCCATATCTCATCCACCCTTGTCCCCTTTGTCCCTTCACATGGGATAAAATCCCACACATCACTCCACTTGTAGCCACATCACCCCAGTTAAGTGAGGTGATCCAGATCATGTGCGCATCTTGAGAGACATCCTTCACTAGATCTCAAAGACCCATTTTCTAGATGATCTATAATTCAAAGCAAACCACTGGTTTACATTTTTACAATTGCAACCACAGCTGAGCGGTTTCACCACTACAGGCACACGGTTCACCGACCCTCACCGCACATCCATGGTTTACTAGATCCGAGTGCAACACAGTAACCCGATCAGTAACTTTGTAATTTGGCAAGGCATTGTATTTTTACTTGTTTGTATCTCTTATCTTACATGTTTTCCATATGCAGGGTTTCCTTTTAATAGCATCATAATGTCATTTGAATCTGCAGGTGCTACTAACCCCCTTTGGAATTTTGTGTGTGTAGGAGACAGGTATATTGGTGCTAGATACCAAATCCCACTCACCTTTTTGAAGTTGTAGAGGAAGATTAATGAGAATTGTACCTTTGTTGAAGATCTGGAAGACCCTGCTCCTTTATCAAAAAATATTATATCATACAGAGAGATATTGTAACATTACTCACAAAGCACTTGGGGCAATTCAAAATTTGTAAACATTGTATCAAAAGAAATTAATAGAAAATAATTTTTTATCAATTCTCCTATATTTGTGTGCTTCTATTTTGTGTGTTCATATATTTTTACTATAATTACTATGACTGAGTATTTCACTAAATGGGTTGAAGCTATATCCCTGGCTACGGTTACTAGAACTTAGGTTTCTAAGTTCATCTTCAACCAGATTATTTTTAGGTTTAGGATTCCTTCGATGATTATTTTTGAAAAATAACACTCCTTTCAAGAATAAGGATGTTCTTAACCTTTGTGCTAAGTACAATATTCAACACAGGTGGTCAACTCATTATTACCCTAAGGGTAATGGACAAGCCGAAGCATCCAACAAGTCCTTGATTAGGATATTGAAAATTTTGATTAGTAAGATCGGTCATGATTGGTATATCCAGCTTTATCCTATATTGTGGGCCTATTGTACTAGTGTGTGAACTCCCACAAGGGCCTCACCATATGTCTTGGTATATGGGGCTGAGGTAGTGTTTCCTTTTGAGTTTGAGGTTCCTTTATTGTGCATTTTATTGTAAGATGTCGAGGTCGGCGATGAATATCATGTAGACCACTTGCACCAAATGGAGCTACTAGATGAAAAGTGCATTCATGCCTTAGAGAATTTGAGAGCCTATTAGGATAGACTTTGATGATATTATTCTAAGAAAGTTTGCAATCATTCTTTTGAGTTTGGGGACCTAGTCCTCAAGGAAAAACATAAGAACACCAATGCTCGTGTTGATATTCGAGGTAAATTTCAGCCCAATTGGTTAGGTTCCTTTGTCATAACGACCAATTTTGGCTTAGATGCCTATTTTTTGGCTTCTTTGAATGGTAAAGAACTTAAATAACCTATGAATATAATGCATTTAAAAAGATACAATGCTTAATATACTATTTAAATTTTACATCTAGTTTAGATCATATTATATCCTCTTGCCTGCTCATACTGCATGACTTCCTGCCATACTTTGCATGATTTTTTGATATTCTATTTCTCTTGCATTTTTTGCTTGTCATAAGTGCATTGTTGTCTTTTCAAGAATGCTTGATCATATAGCTTTTTGGGGAGTCATGGCAATAGCACGTGATGATACCTAGTTAGGTAATAACTCATATGAATTGCACTTTTCACTAGGGTTTTGATGCCTAGCAAAGCCCCAACCTAGGACCTATGCATTTTTTATCCTTTCTTCTCTTCTCATATTCTTTTTCTCTTTTCGTCTCTTCTCTCTTCTTCTTACATTCCTTCACTTTGAAAGTTTTTACAATGACTACCATTTCTCTCCAAATTCAAGGAATACAACCCTCTTTTGGTACATACTTGTCCTTTTGCATGTTTATTCTTTCTCCTACATTTTATTTATTCATATGAGGATATATCTTCTTCTCTCCTTTGTTTGCACATTTCCCTCCTCTTGAATTTTCACTAGCTAAAACTTCAAGTTGGGGGTACACACATAGAGTTCTCTACTCCTCATTTTATTCCTCTTATTTCTTCTAGCACATGCACACACTCACTTTGTGTTATGGTCATATTGATTGGTCTATATACATCATTCACATCAGCAATAACATATTCCCCTATCAGGTTACACTTATTTTGACTCAGTGGGCTCAAAACCCCATTATAGGATAAGCTCCTTGGCTATTTCAAAAAGCCTCAACATACATCCTAGCGAGTAATCGCCCCACAACTGTCACTAGCAAGCAATCATCCATAGTGGGTTATGCTCTATCATTTAATAATTTGAACAATAATCCATAGCAGGCTATGCTCCATATTTTTCCCATATGTCCATCTTAGTGAGTACTACACCTATAGAAGGTTTTCACTGCACACTTGGGCCATTATTTTGGGTATAACACCCTTCATTCAAGGTTCTTTGATTGAATTCCCTTACTTTCTATGGTTGACCTTTGGATTTCTTCTTCTTCTTCTTCTTCTTCTTCTTCTTATTTTATCTTCCCTTATTATTTCTTCATTTTTCTTGTTTTTATTCCTTCATTTCATGATAGTTGCATTAGATTCACTCTATACCCAATAGTCTTTGCTCTGTTGTTTGTCTTATTATTCATTCTTTGTGTCCTAATATTTATCTCATTACCTCTTCGAGTTTCCTAAGGAATATTTATTTCTTTTGAAACTCGAGGGGCACCCTAGCCATTTGAGGTACTAATGACAATAATATCTCGCCTAGCATGCAAAATTCTAGAGTATCCTTCATGATACCCCTTTTACATCACCCTTTTGCTCAAACCTGGTGACCCCTTCTTTCTATGCTTGTTGTTTTTCTTTCCTGTAGGAGTCTACATCTTTATTTGATGCATTTACTTGGCCTTAAATTCATCAAAGAGGGGGCAAAATGTAGACACAAAAAATTGACCCACTTTAGTGGGCAATCTTCCCTGAGCTCTTTGGGAGATCTCTTTGACTTCCCTAGGTCAAGGGTAAGGCTTCTCCTCCCTATTTTTCCCTTTTTATCCCTCTATGAAAAATCACGCTCGATCTTGATGGGCCGTGACTTTGCATAGGTAAAGTTGCAATCAACCTCAAGTGTTTATCAAGTTATCTTGTAGGAACAGGAATTGTTGATATCATTGAACAAATGATAAATTCAAGGATAAATCGCTGGATAAGTTAAGTGTTCCAATTAGTCTTTAGGGTGTTTGTTGCATGCTTTATATTTCTATTATAAACCCTATATCTGATTTTATAGAAATATATTTAATTATTTTCTAGGCATTTGAAATATAAACAACATATAGTGTGAACTTAGGGTTAATTCTGTTTATTCATCTCATCTTGAACCCTTTCTTAAAAGGTTATATGTTTAGAACCCTAGGGTTAAAAAAGCATTCAAAGAAAGAATCATTCTAGGGTTAGCTCTTGTATTCTTGCATTCTGTATTTTTGCATTGACCTTTATCTTTCATAGCATAGATTTAGAAAGTCTAAATCTAGGTGTTTGTCTTGAATCTAATACATCGAACATGATTGAAAACCAGAGGACTTGGGGTGATTCCTTAAACCATTCCTAGTGAACCGTTCCCCCTAGCACCAAGTGTAGAGAACAACATGCCCTCACGGTTCACCCCAAAGGCTCTCTATTATGGATCCAAACTTTAGTAATTGTATGCAGTAGGGAATATTTTCCCCTCTACAAGTTCTACATTTGCTTCTAATATCTTGTAAGTGCTTTTGTGTGCAGATCTCAGGTTTCCACAGGAGCTAATCATCATAAAGATCCTCAATATTTACATCATTAAGTGAAGGTCACAAAGAAACCCTCCATAATCAATTTTGGGAGAGCAAAGATCTTGCGAATTGCACCTTCCCCTTTGGGGTTTCATATTGTAATATTGTATCAATTGGTGAATCCCTAAGAGGGATATTTTGTAACCTTTTGTAAAATATAATTTCAAATTATTAATGAGAAGGGCACCATATTTTCTCTATATTTTTGTCATTATGGTTACTTAATTTGCATTTGCAATTTGATTTCATATTACATGTTTAGGTGTATGGTTTTTTCTACTCTATAGTGGCGATCACGATGTGGGATTGTTCCACACTTCACTTATTTGGCTCTAACTGCAGGTTTCTTATTTTTTGAACTTACAATTACTACATGTCTAGGATGGCATGGCTCATAGTAGCCATCATCATAACTTCTTACAATCAGTAGAGCTAGCCACTCTACCCCCTAAAGACCTTAGATAAGAGTTCAAAAATCAAGTATACAACATCTTCATTGAATGTTGGCTACACATGTAGACAAGACCTCACCATAGAGCCATAGCCTCCGTAAAATTATTGGTCTGAGTTCCAAGGAATTCTGCATAAGTTAGGATTATGGTTCCTTCATGATCTCGGATGACCCCTCTTGCTACTTCTAGCCCAAGGTTTCCTTTGGAGGCTTCATCAAATTTTATCTTGATCCATCCTTCCAGGGGTGGCATCCATCTGAGATTGGTTCTAGGGTTAGGCCTTGGCTGAGCTTCAGGATATTCTTCGAGGATGCCCAGGTATTTGAGTAGGTCTCACTCACTCATCTGGGGAGGAGTTGAGGAAGGCAAAATATAGATATTTTTGATGGCATAAGCAATGGCTTTGCTCGCTATGGCTATGGGGTCCCTGGAGAGGATGATAAGGCTCTACTATTATGCTCTAGCCATATTTTCTAGATCAAATGGTGGATGTAGAGGGACCAAAGGGTGTGGAGCTTAGGATGCCTAAATGGGTTCAACCACTGGAAGAGCAGGTCAATAATAGAATTGGGTTGGACCCACTGAATGTGAAAGGATTTGAGTAAGTGGTCAAAGTCTCCATATGAGAATGTACAAGTAGTAAATAGGTAGTTGGTGGATTCCTAGTTTAATAGGCATAGGTAGAACCAGTTTGGGATCATGAATTCCCTTTTATCCAGGTTCTCAATCATGAGGATCTTGTTTTATATGGTATTCCAAGAGAAGAAACTAATTTTGGAGATGATTTTATTCTTCCAAACAAGGTTGAAAGGGATTTTGGTTACCTATGCCACCTCTTGGAAGGACTAGGTAAACTTAATAGAGAATGATCCATCATTATTTCCTTTCTAGATGAGCCTATCCTCCACCTCTCTTGTTGGAATGGTGACTGTGTTGAGTAAGCTAGAGAGATCAGCAACTTGGTGGGAGAACCTATCCTCATCAATGGGGCTCCACATGGGCTTACCATTGTGCCTGGTGATAAAGTTTGCAACCTTGCTTCCCCTGTTGGCATCAAAGGATGGTTTAAGGATCCTCAACTACTTGTCCTCACTTAAAGGTTCTTCTTGAAGCCACCTGTCATGCCAAAAGTCAATGGTGCTCCCATTCCCTAGAATCCATATGCTACATTTTAGGATGAGACTTTTGGCCTAGGATATGGATTTCTAGAATGTAGAACCATCTCAAGTTCCTTGGTTACTTAATAAATGATGGTTTTGTAGGTATTTCTTCTTGAATAACTGAATCCACTTGGTCTCACTACTGGTGTACACCTTCCACGTGTGCTTGGCCAGTAGGGTGAGGTTCATCTGGGAGACTTTCCTGAGCCCAATGCCCCCATCACTTTTTCTACAACAAAAAAAGTCCCAGGCCACCAAAGGGATCCTCTTATTCTACTCACTCCTAGACTAGAGGAATATCTTCTAGATTTGCTCTATCTTGGTACTCACTGAGGCAAGGATACTAAACACATACATGAAGTAAAGTGAGATACTCTGTAAGTAGGCCAAAGTGAGAGTTGCTTTGTCCAACTAGGAGAGAAGGTGGCTTTTCCAAGAAGCCAACTTCCTCTGGATCCTTTCAATGATATTGTTCCACATGGTTTTGGTGGGGTTGCTCGAGAACATAGGAATACCAAGGTAAGAAGAGGGGATACCCTCTAAAGAGCACTCAAGGATATGTGCTATCTTCACTTGCCTGGACTAGGGGGTGTTGATGAAGTAGATCTTGCTTTTGAGGAGGTTGATATTCTACCCTACAACATTCTCATAAAGGTAGAAAATATGCTTGATGGTCTTGGCTTGAGCTATGGAAGTTGAAGTGGCCAATATAGTGTCATCAATAAATTGATGGTGGGTAACTAAAGTGAGGCTAGAGGCAGTTTTGATACCAGATATGAGCCCACTCCTGCCAGCACTTGATATGGTGCTTCCTAGAGCTTCAGCTAGGATAATGAACAAGATAGGGGACAAGGGATCTCCCTACCTCAACCCTCTAGAGATAGGGAAGAACCCAGTAGATGACCCATTAACTAAGATAGAGAACCGTGGAGAGGATACGCATTATTTGATTAAATCAACCCAAGATGGATGGAATCTAAATTTAAGGAGGAACTCAATAAAAAAATCCCAACTGAACCTGTTGAAAGCTTTATTCATGTCCAGCTTGAGGAGGAAAGCTGATTTCTTAGCCAAGGTGGCGAAATGTAGAGCCTCATGGATTTTAATTACCCCATCAGTGATGAATCTCACTTTGATAGAGATTTCTTGGAATGGATAGATGATGAAGAGGAGGGTCCCCTTAAGCCTATTAGCTAGAGCTTTGGTTAGGATTTCATAAATGACATTGCAGAGATTGATGGGATAGAAGTCAGAAAGGGATTTGGAGGCTTGGATTTTAGGAACCAGGGTGATGAATGTGGATTTGATGCCTTAGAGTATGGCCTTGTAAAATTGAAGGTCTCTAATAGCAGTGCACACCTTTATCTCAATAAATTCCTAGAAGTCCTGGAAGAAGCACGGAGGGAAGTCATCTGATCCTGGGTATTTGTCGGGTTGCATGGATAATATGACCTCTTTGATCTCTTCAACCATTAGAGGGCTAATGAACATATCATTAGTAGCAAGGGAAATGGAGTGGGGGATGTTATCTAAGAGAGCCTTGGTCTCCTAGGGGGAGTATTGGGAGGGTGTGCCTAGGAGGGATTGGAAAAATTTTGTTGACCCATCTCAGATCTCAAATATTTTCCTTCTGATCCTACCATCATTGTAGGTGAGTTCTGAGATTTTTTTGGAACTCCTATTTATTAGGGTAGAAGCATGAAATAATTTAGTGTTTGAGTCACCATCCTTGAGCCACGAGGCTCTCAATTTTTTCCTCTAGTATGTTTCTTCTCTATTTAGGATATTGTGAAAGTCTGCTAGAAGCTTACGCTCTTCAGCCCTAGATTTTTGTCCTGAGTGCCTTCCTAGAATTGTTGTTATCTGAGCTCTAACTTCTCTTTGACCAACATTTTATTTTAAAAAATATTACCAAAAGTTTCTTTGTTCCACACCCTGAGATTATCCTTGATGAATCTAAGCTTTTGATATAATTTCCCATATAGGGATCCTTTGAAGGGCTACTTCCACCACTGGATGACTTGGCTTTTGAAGATGGTGGAACCACATCGCCTCAAAGTGAAAGGGGCTCTTGAATTAGGGAGCTTTATTAGCTTTAGATAGAAGGGGATTATGGTCAGAGTCAATTTTGGGAAGGGATTTGAGGGTGGCATCTGCAAACACAGGGATGGCTTCTTTTGATAGTAGAACCCTATCCAATTTGACTTGAATAAGGTTTGTTCTAGCTCTCATGTTGCTCCAAGTGTACTTATCGCCCTTTAGATAAACATCCATGAGTTCATTTGTATCTATGAATGCCCCAAATTCCTCCATGCTTATGGTGATTAGGGTGTTGCCACCTTTCTTGTCTGAGGGGAACAGGGGGTTGTTGAAGTCACCTACGAGGATCTAGGGGAGCATTTTGAACGATTTTCTCATGTGGCTTATCAAATCCCAAAGCATGACTCTTTCCAATGGGTTATTAGGGGCATAAAAATTGGAAAGGATCTAGGTGAGGTTGTTATATTTACAGTGAAATAAGATGATGATTTTTTTGGATGAGAAAATTAGTCTTCCTTCAACTATATATGGGTCCCACATACATAAAAACCCTCAAAAAATTTCTTGGGTCGGGGTGAATATGAATTCACCACTGCTCCATATTGCTTTGGAAACTTTGGGAGAGGAAATCTCATCCAACTTGGTTTATTGCAAAATGAGGATTAAGGGATTGTGATCTTTCCTAAGATGTGTGGCTATCCGTTTCTTGGGGGCTCCATTAAGCCCTCTCACATTCCAAGTGAGAATATTCATTTAACACTTTTTGATGGATTGTTTGCCTCCATTACCCTAATGGGAAGGAGGTTTGGATTTTTTGGTTCATCTTTTATCAAGTTGAGAGCATCAGACAATATGGTGGTTTGGATACCATTTGCTATATCACCTTTCACCTCTTTCCTTCTCTATTCGCCAAGGGTTGGTCATCCTCTCTTCTTATCACTTCCAAAGTCGGTAGTGAATTTTTTACTTTGGGTTCTCTTGGGGCTAAAGCATTTTGGGGCTGAATGGGATGGGGTGGTAATTCCTTCTTCATCACTATTGTACTACCAAAAAGTTGGTCCGAACGTTGCAAGAGGGGTAAGGGAGGGGGCTGATTTGGACAGGGATTCAAAGGGAACAATTTTTGTTGGTTCTAAATTGGGAGGATTAGAGAGGGGAGGGGGAAGAGGATCATCCAAAGGGGGTCCACATTCTCCTCAATGAAACCAAGTTTAGATTCAGGAAGAGGACATACCTAATCAAAATTTGAGACTGGAGGAGGATCAACTTTTTGCTTCCCTTTGTCCTCTGGGGGTTGGCCCCTCTTTTTTCCAGGATCCAATTGGGTTGGGGGGTTGTTCTTCCAGGGAGCATATCACCCATTCTTGGTATAGAAGGTTCTAGGTGAAGGAACTGATTCTAGGGCCTAGGGGGAGACCTTGGGAAAGAGTTTCCACCTTTAGTTTCCTCTACCTTCTTGAGGAGAGTGCATTGGTTCTAGAGGTGCTCTTGCATGCGACACTGGACACAAAAGGCTAGTTTATTTTCATATTCCAATGATTGGAACCATTTGAAGGACCCTAATATTAGGTTAACAAAGGATGGAAGCTTATACTCGAGATTGGAATTAATGCAGATGCATGCATGGACCATTCTGGAGCCTACTTTGGTTGCATAGTCGATGGCCACCAGCTCGCCTGCTGCTCCTACAATAGCTTTCAGGACTTCCTCCTACTACATATGGAAGGGAAATTCTAGGATCTGGACCTAGATTGGAGAAAATTTTATGTTATAAGTATTTTGATTGAAATCCACCGCCCATCACCTAAGAAACAGGCTCCTTTTGCCTAAGAATCGAGGCCCTCCTATTAGAATACGACTTGTATCATCATGGTTGCCAATTTTAGTGATAAAGAAACCCCTTGAAAGGACTATGAGATCCATGTGGCTAGTGGTATTCCATTTGGAGAAGGCCCACCATCTTATAGTCTCTATTTTTGGATGCCCTTTGACAAAATTCCTAATCAGGGAGTAGGAATCCCTGGAGACATAGTTGGAGAAAAAAATAATGATATCAGATCTGTACTGGGATAGGTTGGATCCTAAAATTTTTGGAGGGATCATATCACTAGAGGTGACCTATGTATAGTATGAACTTCTAGGGCTCCCAAGAATGGTGGCCTCATCCGATCGTTTGTCAAGGTGCTCCTTGTCCCGAGGACCCGCATAGAGCAGCTCTCAAAATCTTGCATCCACATCAACCACCTTACATGTATCTGGTCCTCCTACTCTCTGCATTGTTCCTACTTGTCGGTTCCCACTTCTACCTTCACTTCCCTTTGTCTCCACCATATCTCTGCCTTTGCATCCTAGGTGTTTTCCTTATAATGTCCAAAAACATGATTCTTTTGTTATATAATGGGTTATTGCTATATCTTGTTAAGTATATTTTATTGTATTTCAACTTTATTTAATAATAAAATACTACTACTAGTGAAGCATGATATTTTTTATCTTATTGGGTCTAATTTGGTGATAATTTTTAGCCATTGTTATCTGAATGTAATGCTACATTTTCATTGGATATTATGTGAAAATTTCTAGCCATTATAGTTTTTTGGTAGCTTGTTGTAATTCTTTGGATGTCTTCAACAAAAATTAAAATATTCAATTGGTATCAAAGCAAGTCAATATATTTGGGTAAAAGTATTTTTTTATGATGGCACAAAATGGAGCTAATACTATCCCATTTCAAAATCCTATGTTTAATGGAGAATATCATCTTCTAGAGGTTGTGGAATAGGCTATGAAAGAGGCCATAGAAGAGGCCATGGTAGAGGATGTGGAAGAGAAAATAATAATAGTCATGAATTAGCCCATAGACACTATGACTATTGTGGTAAGGATGGCCATACTAAACCATATTGCTATAAGGAAAAAGTAGGAGAAGAAAGCTAATTATAGTGAAGAAAAAGGTGAAACCCTCTTTCTATCTTGCAATATTTTTTAATCTATTGAATATTAAGTTTGGCATCTTGATAGTGGATGTTCAAACCACAAGATTAGAAATGGAATCATGTTGAACTTGATAAGAATTTTAGTGGATAGGTCATATTTGGTGATATAATTATTTGAATATACTAGAAAAAGGAACTCTTCCCATCATGACAAATATTGATAAGATTTTTTATATGCATGACAGTTTGTATATGATAAGACTTAAGAATAATCTTTTGATTATAGGACAATTATGCTCAAAATATTATAAGGCTATTTTTGAAAAACATTGTTATATAATCTTGAATGAGACTAACAATTAGATTGTAGCTAAAGTGTTGATGTCAAAAAATAGGATGTATATGTTGAAAATGCAGCCAACTATGGAATGTTTGAAGACCACCATTGATTTAGCATGGTTATGGCATAAAAGGTATGAACACATCAGCTTTGGATCATTATATGGAATGCAAAATAAGAGTCTTTTTAGAGGGATGCCCACATTTATGAAGCCTCTAAATAGTGTATGTGAAGGCTATATTTTTGAAAACAACATAGAGAGAAGTTTCCACACCACAAATTTAGAGTTGAGAAGCCATTGGAATTGGTGCATGTTGATCTATGTGGACCCATGCAGACCTTATTAAGCATTAGTAAAAAAAAATATTTCTTATTATTTTTTTATTATCATTAAAGAATGAGTTCAATATATTTATTGCATGATGAATTATAAGCTTTTGATTGTTTCAATATGTTTAAGGATTTGGTTGAAAAACAATCTAAGTTTTTTATTAAGACCTTAAGGATTGACCAAGGAGTTAAGTTCATTTCTAATAAGTTCCAAGAATTTTGTAGTAGCCAAAGAATCAAACGAGAGTTCAAAACTATCTACACTCCTTAGAAAATGGAGTAGCAAAACAAAATAATAGGACCATGGTCCATTTCATATTGAAGGAAATGGAGTTACCAAGCAAGTTTTGGGGTAAATTTATACATACAACTATTTATATTCTCAATTAGAACCCTACAAAGCTGGTAGAAAACTCTACTTCCTATGAAAATTAGCATGGTAAGAAGCCAAGTATTTTACATTTGAAATTTTTTGGTTCCAAATGTTATCTACACATTCCTAAACAAAGGAGAAGAAAATTTAATGAGAAATCTATCAAATGTATTTATTTTATCTATTCTAATGAATCAAAAGCTTACATATGTTATGATACCACTACTAACAATTTTCATGCTAGTAGAGATGTGGCCTTTGATGATGAGGAACATATATAAAAGAGACTAAATATGTTGTTGGTGTTACCCTACAAATTGATGAATTGGATCTTAATAAAAATGGTGAAGCCTTCCATCCCAAAAGTGAAGAAAAACCTAGCCCTACTATGTCAAATAGTGACTCTGAATGATGCATCAAAGTACATGGCTACATCATTCGCTTGCACTCAAGCCATTTGGATGGAAAGGCTCTTTGAAGACTTGGGAATGAAGATTGATTACTTCATTAAGATCTATTGTGACAACACCAACACTATATCCATGACAAAGAATCCATTGTTTCATAGTTTGAGTAAACATATTGACATACACCACCACTTCATTTGTGACTTGGTAGAAGATGAGTTTATAGCTTTCATGTTTTGCAAATCTAAAGATCAACTTGCTAATATTTTCACAAAGGATTTGAATAAAGATAGATTTTAGAATTTGAGAACATTGATTGGAGTATGAAACATTGACATCAAGGGGGAGAATGAAAAATTATGATGTCTAATATTTCACTCCTCATGTGTGTCACTTAGCATTGACAATATTAGCTTGTGATAAAAAATAAAAATAAAAAACTACACACTTCTTGTAGAAGTGCTTTATTGCTAAGTTTAGTTGATACTTTGTGTGTATCTACAACTAGATTTATATGTTATTTCTAGTTGTAGATTGGAAGTATTTTTTAAATGCATTAGTTACAACTGTAAAAACATCTTTCATGATGCTATAAACTAGAAATTATTTGTAGTTGTCTCTAATCATGCAATTGCAAGTTGTTGGAGCATTGATTTTTTAGCGGTAATTTTCATATTAATTTTTTTAATTGGTTATATGGGATTGAAACAACCCCACATGTATTACATCATCACCACATAGTGGTATTACAACAAAGTTTGGATATTATCCATGTATCATTTGGCAAGATTTGAACCTTGGTCTTCTCCTTAAATGTTGAGGAATCTAACCAATTGAGCTAATGCCACTTGATATATTAAAAATATTTTTATTGTTTTATTGTAGCCATTTTGTTTACAAAAAAACTATGCAATGCCAAACTTGTAAGAGGTTGAGCCAAAAGAATCAACCTATACTAAGCTTCACTAAAATCTCAAAGTATAAGTATGCTAGAACTTCTACTAATATTAGCAACATCTTTCAAAACATTTGGAAAGGTAAAATATTGGCAAAGAAGAAGAGTGTTTGAGGCCAAAATATAGTAAACTAGATATTTTCACGGTGATATCATCATAAGCTTGAAAATAATCTGGACTAAGTATAAAGTTAAACACTCAAAGTCTAGTCAAAATACTGCTACCTTTGCAAGTCTGGAAGCTATAAGAGAGCTAGAAAGAGAATGTGCCAAAAATTTACATGCTAAGGTCAACAAGGCCTTGTTAGGATTATTATATTATTTGAGGTTTGATCCACTTGGGGATTATTTTATTGCCCTTATTTTGTCCATATTATAGGCTCATATGCCTATAAATATGTACCCATTTTCATGAATCTAAACACAACATATTCCATTGCTTTCATTTGGTATCAGAGTCGGATGCTCTCCTACCTTGTCTAAACCCTTGAGGGGGGAATTACCTCTTTTGAAATTCTCACCTCCATTTCCCATGGTGGTTGTGCTCTTTTTTTTCTTCATTTTAGTTTATCCTCTTTCCCTAGGCCAATTTTTGGTTCATATGGGAAAATAAAATTCTTCCACTGATAGATTATGTTAAAACATTTTGTGTTAGCTTGTAGAAGACCATAGGAAAAAGAAGATCACAAAGTTATTTTGTTCAAAGGAGTTATTTCATTATGTGGCTATCCTTTCAGATATCAAGAACTATCTAGTCCCTAATAAGTGGGTATAATTATCATTTTTTACTGTAATCCTTGTGTTAATCTCGCTAGTGTTAATCATCGTAAGACTTTATGTTCATTGGTTAAATCATGTTCTCATGTTCATTGTTTAAAAAAAATAGTTATGTAGTCCTTATTATGATCATTTTTAGAAAGTATTTCCCTATTGAGGATTGGGTCCTTCATGTCATAGCTTCATAGCCATAGCTACCCACCACCAACATTCATATGGCGTGTCTCTATATCACGTCGCATAGAATATTTTGGGCATTGATAGTGGAGATGTTTTTCATGGAGAACATTCCATGTGAACCCCATATCTCTAGAATAGTGGAGGTCCATATCCAAGCACCAACTGACCATATCTAAGCACCACCAGACTAGATATGATATTTGCATCTGTGTGGTGAAGTTGCATGTGTGCAGATCTTTACTCCATTATTTATTTGTTGCGCTACTTGTTCAAGACACCAATAGAGACCTCACATTGCCTCCCTAGCAGCCCCTAACATGCCACATCATGCCCTCAATGGCCACACAGATGCCCCTAATAGGCCCATAGAGGCCCCTAACAGGCCCATAGATACCCCCAATGGTCCCCTACGGGCCAAATTTGAAGTGTCCCACAACATTGGTTGTCCTCCATGTGACCTTTAGATGGACACAAAAACTATAATCACATTCCTCACTTTTTATTTATGGCCTTGTCATCCTACACAACATCAGACTTTTGGCAACTACCGAGGCTTGCAACACCACCTAAGGATTTTTGTCACTGGTCTTCCACTTAGGATTTTCTTGGTAAAATCTTGATGCATTTTTTGATTTACTCTCTACTTGATCATGCAAGATGTAGTGCCCCTACTTCCTCCATTGTGATGTTATCATGTTACACCTACGCCCTATCTACCCTGCATGAAATCAACCCTCACATGCAAGGCTACCAGATGGGGGTCATATGCATTATAAAATGCTTTATCCCACATGGTTTGTGGGAGAGTAGAAGTATTTTTCTATTATATTATTATAACAGTCATTCCTATCTAATTTTCAATTGTAACCTCTTGAGGGAATATATTTATTGTAATGGCATATTTAATAAAGTTGAAGGGGGACCACTTTATTTTTTTTCGATGTGGGAATTTCCTTTGTTTCCTCAGTAATATTGCTCATATTTTAAACCAAATAGAATATTCCAAGAAGAATATTCCTCGATGCCATGAATATTCTTGTTTTCAAATTGTAAAGGGGCATTTTTTCTCTCCTTTTATTTTTCTCTAGAGATCCCTGATGTTTTTCTCATCTTTTGAGGCCCCATTCAGATACAACTATAGGTTATATATAGTCATTGGAAATGTTTTTTTGAGTTGGACACATTGGTGGTGTCCATTTTTAGTTTTGATATTGTTTCATATGTTTGTTTTAGCCTCAAATTTTTTTGTATTATGGAGTATATTTTTTATTGAACCTAACACTCCTCATCACAATGTAAGTGAACATAGTACCTAGTGATCTTCTCTATCACACCTCGTGGATGCAGGGATTGGTTATCCATGAATTATGGTAGGATGAGAAGGTTACCATAAGGTTCCTAGGGACTATAGAATCTTGACACTCTAGAACTCCTCCAAAGACTATAAAGATATTGATACGTTTGATTTCATCAATTTCTAAAGACTACAGAGATAGAGGCACTTAAAAATATTCTTCTTTTCCATCCTCCAATTTGGGTTGTATATCGCTCATAATTTTTTTTGTAATTTGGAGTGCATTTTTGGTAGTATCTAACACTCCCAAATGGCTCACAATTATTTTATAAAGGTATATTTTCAATAGAGATCGACACCTTCTTTCACCTTGAAGGGTGTCATACTCATGGTGAACCTCGTAAGTAGTGACCTAATCTAAGAACTTAGAGGTTAACCCAAAGGAAATATACCTAGAGGCTAATCCTGAGGTAACAGACCTATAGGAAGAAGTTGACCCTAAGACAATAGACCCAAAGGTTTATCCTAATGTAATAGACCTAGAGATCTAAAGGTTGACCCAGAGGCAACATACCCAAGATAAAGGTTTACCCTGAGGTAACAAACCTAGAGATGGATACGTAGTTTTTTTTCCAAAGCAACAGAACCTAGAGCCAAGAGCAAAAGAGCAAGAGCCTAGACATTATTCCAAATAATGTAATAAGGGGAGATGTTAGGATTATTACATTATTTGAGGTGTGATCCACTTGGGAATTATTTTATTGCCCTTATTTTATTTGTATTATAGGCTCATATGCCTATAAATATGTACCCATTTTTATGAATCTAAACACAACACATTCCATTACTTTAAAGCCCATCAAAACTTTTGGTATAAGGCAAAGTCAATAAAGTAAGCAGTATTGGTTTTAGAGAGGAAGTAAATTGTATCTTCTTGAGTGATGACGTTAGCCTAGGTATCAAAATTTTTTGTCATAATAAAAGGTATAATAGAGCAGAAAAGGAAGCCAAGAAAAGTAGGTCAAAAACTTGGGCTAAAGTTTCATCGATGAATACAAAGACGTCAACATGTAAAATATCTCACATGCATGCAAAATATTGCTTTAAAAAAATATTCCAAGCACCCCATACTAAAATAACAATTATACCACATAGCAGTCATCAAAGCAAGAAAGCAATAACCACCTCAATGAAGCATGATCAAAGAACCTATAGTCATAATCACTTGAAACATAACAAAATATATGTTTAAGATGTTGAGTGGTGCTAGCTCATCCCCAATCATGAAAATCCATTTTTTTTATTGTATATAGTAGTTAGTTTTATCTTAGCCTAGTGAAAATTATAAATGGAAGAATACCCCTAATTGTAAAAAAATAGATGTTTAAGTGTTTGTATATGGAAATTTGTATGTTTATGCTACTCTAGAACACAATAAATAGTTGTTTGAATTACCCTAATTAATATATGTAGATCTCTAGATGAATGTAATATTTACACTTTCAACATTTCTTATTTCCTTTAATCAAAGTCTTTCTATTAGGTTTAATGTTATTTGGTATTCCTCTAATCTATTTGTTAGGCTCAAACTATTTGGATTTCTTTGATTAGAGCACTTGTAATACTGAATGTTGTGACATCTAAATTAAATGTATTTTTTGCATATCGTTAATTGTATATATTGTTAGGTTTTTCTTATATTGAATGGCCTATGCTCATGCAACTTAAAGTAATGTTGTTAGTTGAGATTCAATTGCATCTAAATCAATGTTACTAACCCTTTCCCCTCTTTTCTCTTTTCCTTTTCTCTCTTCAATATTTTCCCAGTAGCAATCTCACAAGGAACTGGACTTCTTCAAAAGTTGGCTTAGAAGTAATTCTAAGCCATCCAATCTTGAATTTGGTCTAGGGCACAAATGCATACCTAGGTAGATCAATATATTAGGATTTTTGGCATGCTCGGTGGGATTGAATTTCATAAATTCATATCACATTTAGAATATTTCACAAATATATCAAGTAGAAGAATCATTGGTGGTATGGAAGCATGACAATTGATTGATCAAAAGCCAAAGCCACCATGTGCTCAAGAGCATTTAACACACCCACAACTTTGGATGATTAGGATCATGGGGAAGACCTTGGTCTCATAAGTATATAAAACATTCTTTCACCTGGTGAATCCACTATTGAAAGAACCAAATATTGATAACTTTGTTGAAGGATGCAACCCCATAATCATATTATTACAAGATCAAAATCTAAGAAGCATAAGAACCCTTTAAATTTGTTAAACTATCAACCTTCAAAAAATACAAGAAAGATATATTACTTTAACCTATCCATACTTCTTCCATACAAAGTCCCACTCCTTTGTAGGCCATATCCTAACAACCAAATACTAGATCCTCACTTAGAAACATGACCAAAGGTGTATATATCATCTATAATAGTGGTAGACCCCTCAATATCCTAGATCTTCATGAAATTCCTTAATCAACACTAAAATATTTACCCTCCTATGATGGTAGTGAAAATATTAAATATGAACATTGCCAAGATATAGTCACTTTAGCTACTATGCATAATATTATCCATGAAGATGTGATGGTGAGGCTACTAGCTTTATCTTTCAAAGATAAGGTGTTGGAATGGTACCACTCTTTGGAGGAAGGCAGTATCATTACTTGGGCTAACCTAGCTAAGCCTTTTATCCTAGAGTTAAATGATTTAGAAGACTTTTTTTCACTCCTTACTCAATTTACCTCCATACAAAGGCACCCCTAAGAGAACATCATGGACTTCAAAATCTAGTATAGTAATACCAAAAGCAGGATCCCTTAGGATATAAGGTTATCTCAATCCCAAGCATACATCTATTACCTCTAAGATATTTTTCTAGACTTAAGACTAAATATTTTGTTAGATTTTGATTTAATGAGCATTGGAAGATAACAATAACAAGATGCACAATAATATGAAAGAAAATTTGCTAGATGACTAAAATATGTTGCAAATAGAAATAATATAAAATAATGCAATGTAGCTATGGAGAAAATGAACACTCCATTAATAAAGCCACTGAACTACATTGCACCCATAACCAATGGATGGTGAAGTACATAGAATTGTACTATACCATAAGCTACACTATTTGGCTATGTCCCTCAACTCTCTTATCTTTCTAACACTGAGGTCTTTCTTATATAGGAACACAGGTTCCTTGGCCAACACTCTACCTTGTTGTGCAAGGGACAACTTGCACATATATAGCTTACACATTGACACTTGTGCATTTATTACATTGCATGAAGTAACTAGATAACTTGTCCCTAAAGTAATATAATTATGTACATTTGAAGATACATTTACATAACCCAAATAATGGAACAGATTCTATTTGTAACATCCCCCTATATTACATTATTTTGGTATTGAATACTTTTAGTCTTCAATATGGATCTTCTTATTATTATTCATCTTGATCTTTGTACTCCTCTACATTCTTCGTATTTAGGTTCAACAAGTAATCTATGTTTTCATATGATGCAGATTAATTTGTGGTGGGAGCTTCTTATTTCATTGGATGATCTTGGCTTCCAATATCAAGGCTTCTATGGCATTTTCAGTATCAAGGCTTCTATGGCCTTTTTAGTATCAAGTCTTCTATGGCCTTTTCAATATCAAGACTTATGTGGCTTCTTCTTCAAGGCTTCTATAGCCTGTTCTTCAAGTCTATTATGGCATTTTTGTGTCAAGGATTATATGGTCTGTTCTTCAAGACTACTATGGCATTTTGTGTCAAGGCTTCTATACCCTATTCTTTAGCTGTGAAGTTCTTCAATCCAGCAATGGAGGTATTTAGTCTCCTGACTTCACCATGACTCTTCACTAGAAGTATTCTTCTACAGTGTTCTTCTCTTGCACAAGGAACTAATCTCTGCACTATGAGGGCACACTGACCTTTAGGAAAAAAAGTTGGAGTTTCCTAGCTTCCTATTGTAGGAGGAGTCCCAATCCTTTGAGAATTAATTTTCTACAACAAAAGAAACTTTAGGCAACAGTTAGAAAAATTTATTTAACCTGGATGATCTTCACTAGATATTTTTTCAATCTCGTGGATTGAATGTTGAGTCCTAGTCTTCACAAGTTTTTCTTGTAACTCTATGAAAAATACTCTAGACAAATATAATCTCAGTAAATTTGAAACTGAGATTTCTTTCAGTCCTAACTTTGTGAATCTCTCTAATTCTACCACCTAGATTCTTCTAAGATATTTTGACAATGGTTGGTCCAACGGTGCGTCAGTTTGACAAAATACTTAGGCTCAATGATAATTGTGGTTTTCCTATTGACCTACATATACTAGATCTACTATGGATCTGATACTACTATTAGCTTTTGATGTAAAGAGCACTGGGAGATAACAATCACAAGATGTAGAATAATATGAAATAAAGTAAATTTGCTAGATGACTGAAATATGTTGTAAATATAAATCATATAATAGAATAAAATATAGCTATGGAGGAAATGAATACTCCATTAATAAATATATTGAACTACATTGCACCCATCACCAATGGATGGTGAACTACACAGAACGATACTATTCCCTAAGCTAAAATATATGACTATGTCCCCTAACTCTCTTATATTTCTAACATTTAGGCCTTTCTTATATAGGAACACAGGTTCCTTGACCAACACTCTACCTATCTATGCAAGGAAAAACTTGCACATATATAGCTAGCACATAGATCCTAATGCATTTATTACATTGCATGAAGTAACTAGATAACTTACCCCTAAAGTAATCTAAGTATGTACCTTGGAAGATATATTTACATAACCCGAATAATGGAATAGACTCTATTTCTAATATATTTGATAGTCCAATGATATGAGATTTCCTTAGTTCTTTCAAGTTGTTATAGCAGAAAATGAACTCATCTGATTTGGTAAGCTCCCTCCAAAATTTGTGATGCCATATTTCTTGGAGATCCATTGAAAAAGCTAGCAAGCCTCACTTCTAGCTCTGTCATCCCATTCATTATCTACTTATCAACACCCAATTCCTATCCTTAGCATACTATTTTGACCATTCTTGTACTAGCCCTACTTGCTTTGAAACCCAAAGAAATAATAGAGATGTAGGAGCTAAAAATTATGTTCAAGAACCTAAAAAATAATCTCACTATGTTGGAGCAAAATAATGTTGAAAGAATGTTTGAATACTATAAATAAATAAGATACCCCTACACCTCAAAATGTCAAGGGGCTTTAACTAGCAATGTTGTTAGAAAGCAAGTTGTTATTTTTGAAGGTCAAGAGGAGGAGACATTCACTATCTAATAATATTATTGGTTCCTAGCTTGTTATGATCCACACAACACTAACACATGCATGGTATATTAGTACCAATTCCAATTGGCTACATCCCAAAAAGAAAAAAAGGAAATCAAAAGGGCTTGTGGGTATTCTTATGGATATGGAGCAAAATCTTATAGCTAAAGAGCCTTCAACTTCCAATGTAGTCTACATACTAACTAGATCCAAGAAAATACCTCTTCTATTATATCCTTAAAATATTGGTGGTCTAGAAACCTCCACTCAACCTCAAAAGAAGTAGAAGGATCATCCTAAGGAGCAATCCAAAGGGCAACAAATGCTAGAAGTTGTTGGAAATATGTTGAATATTTTCCATGTTATTCTAATAGGGTTAACTCTAAAAGTTACTGGAAACTCTCTATGTATCCTTATCGGGGTTTGGGGTAAGGTTAGGCCCTAGAAAGGGTTAGCAAATAGTAGCCCTAATGAATGTTTTAGGGTTTTTTAAGATATTTTAGACCAATATGGGTTGTTTATGGTTAAATATTTGAACCCATGGTATTGTAAAATTCGTTGTGATTTTATTATTTTATTGCACTTGCATTAGGGTTTGAAGAGAGATGAGAGATGAACATTATTGTTTTGGAGATGATTAAGTTTATATAATAAGGAGATATTACTATGTTGGGTCTTTTCTTGTAAGGATTTCTTAGGTGAAATACTATGTTATGTGTGTATATGTTATCTTCTTCTTCTTCTTTCCTTTGATTATGTATTTACTATTTTTTAGATTTAGTTTATAAGGACCTTTTTCTATTTATTTGGTATTAGATATAGGTTTTTTAGCTTTGTTTGAGGAGTAAGGGTTTCAACCCTATGATAAATTGATTCTTGAGTGGGAGCTGCATGTGGAAGATCTGAGTGAAGAAAAATTATGGGAAGCACATAGGTTGAGATTGAAAAAATTAATGGATAGAATTTTGAGTTATGGAAACTCAATATGGAGGATCTATTGGTTGATAGAGATCAGTGGATTGTGGTCTCGAGAATAAAACCAACATCAACGATAGATGAGGATTAGCTAAATATTGATAGGAAGGCAAGGAGTTCTATCAGATTATGCTTATCTAATTTGGTATTGTTGAATGTATCGATAGAGACCATGACAAAGTCATCATGGGATAATCTAGGAACTTTAAATCAAATAGTCATTGGTAAATAAACTCTCGCTGAAAGAATTTGTATTTACTTTGGGTGAATGATGGTGACTTGTGGATGAACATCTGAATGCTTTTAACATTGTGATAAGTCAATTAAACTCTGTTTAAGTAAAAATGGATGAAGAGAAAAAGTGTATTACTTTATTCATTACCTGATTCATGGGATAACCTAGTTATGGCTATCACCAATACTACTTCTATATTAAAAGTAGAGGATATAGTAGGAACATTGCTATCTAAGGAAATGAGACAAATATTTTGAGGATTATCATCAGAAGGATGTCTTGGTTGTGAGAGGTATTTTCAAGAAAGAAGTAAAAATAAATTAGAATAAAGGAAATCGAGATCTAGGGGTAAATTTTTTTCTTTAGAAAAGAGGAAATATTGAAAGTGTGGCAAAATAGGGCATTATAAAAGAGACTGAAAATCTAAAAATATTGATAATATTTTATCATATGATGAAGAAACTTCCTTAGAAATGAAGACCAAAAATGAAGATTCAGGGGACTTATTCTTAGCTATAGTGTGCTCAAGTAAATACCATGACTCATGGTAGATTGACTCAAGTACTTCCTTTCATATGACTTCTTATTGGAAGGGGTTTTGTGAATATGAAAATATAAATGGAGGTGAAGTCTTCTTGGGAGACAATTTGACATATATAATAATAGGTCAAGGAAGAGTCAAGTTGAACTTAAAATATGGAAGAATTAAATCCCTTCCTCATGTGTTGGATATTCTAGGTTTGGCAAGGAATATGGTATCCATGAGTAAGATGAATGATGTGGGTGTGATTGTGGTATTCAATAAGGATAGTTGCAAGATGTTTTGTGGAGTCTTGGTGTTTCCAAGGGGAGTTCGTATAGGAACTTTGCTCAGACTTGAGGCTATCACTGTAAGTCTTGATTGCAATAACTCTTCAGTTGTAGAGGAGAATAATATATGTATAAATGAATTTGATTATTCCTATAGCTAATACACTATTGTGGCATCAATGCATGGGGAATATTGGTAAGAAATTCCTTCAAACATTAAAAATGAAAGGTATGGTTGAAGAAATTTCTAATTGCCCATTAAATTTTGATTTTAGTGAGCATTGTGTTTTTGGAAAGCAAACCTAAGTCAAGTTCCCTAGAATTGCTACAAGATCTAAAGGATTTTTGCATCTAGTTCACAATGATGTGTTTAGACCTACAAAAGTACCATTATTAGGTAAATATATCTATTTTATTACATTTATAGATGACTTCTCAAGAAAGGCCTAGGTATATTTTTTACAGAACAAATCTGATGTTTTCAATAAATTTAAAGAGTTTAAGGATATTGTAGAAATTCATATAGAGAAAGAGATAAAGGTTTTGATAAGTGATAATGGTGGTGATTAATTCTCTAATGAATTTGAGCAGTTTTACAAGGATTATGGAATAAAAATCTAGAAAATAACTTTGTATACTCCACAACAGAATGGAGTTGCAAAATGGATGAACAAAAAATTGATGGATAAGGCCAAAAGCATTATAAGTGGTATAAGATTAGAAAGAAAAATTTGGGTAGAATTCATGTTAACTGTTTGTTACCTCATCAATAGATCTCCTACCTAAGGTTTGGTAGACAAGACTCCACAAGAAGTGTGTACTGGTAAGAAACCCTCTTTTAGTCATATAAGGGTTTTTTGTGATGCTTATATGTATGTCCTAAAAGAGAAAAGATAGATTATAAATCTAAAAAATACATATTTATGGGTTATAGTATTGATGTTAAAGGATATAAGTTGTGGAACCCAGAAACACAGAATATTTTTTACAGTAATAAAACCAAGAAAATAACCTAAAATAGTTCAAGTAAAATTGGAATAGGAGGAAGAACTTGGTTCTACAGAAGAATATGAACTACAAAGATCCTAAAGAGGAAAATTCAGAGGAAGAAGGTGAGGAGAAATTTGAAGATGCAGAACCTAGAACTCCAAGTTTGAGGAGATCATATTGAGTGAGAAGACTCCCAAAAAGGTAACCCTTCACATATTTATTTTACATTTAATATATTAGTTACTAATGAAGAACCCAAGACTGTAAAGGAGGTATTTCATTCAAGTGATAATAAGTCTTGGAAAAGGGATATGGAAGAATAAATGGAGTCCCTAGATAAAAATAAGATGTGGGACTTGGTGAAATTATCCCTTGGAAGAAAACTAGTTGGTTGTAAGTGGGTATTCAAGAAGAAGTACAATGTAGAAGGAAATTTGGAGAAGTACAAGGCTTACCTAGTAGAAAAAATATTTTATCATGTTGAGGGAAATAACTTTGGTGAGATTTTTTCTCCTGTGGCTAAACTAACTTCAATTAGATTTATGTTGGCTATTTTTTTTGCTTTTGATCTTGAATGGAACAGATGGGTGTAAAGACAACATTTCTACATGGTGAACTTGATGAATACGTACATATGTCACAACCATAATTATTTAGGGTAAAAGGTAAGGAGGACTTGGTATCCAAGTTGAAAAATTCTCTTTATGGCTTGAAGCAATATCCAAGAATGTGGAACCAAAATTTTGATAGGTTTGTTTTGACACTTGGGCTTGGAAAAAGTAAACCAGATCCATGTGTGTATTTTTAACAAGAAGGTGAAGATTTTGTTATCATTATTTTGTATGTGGATGAAATTTTGTTAATTTGTAACAATAAGGAGATGATAAAGTTACTAAAATCTTAGTTATCTTCTAAATTTGACATGAAGGATTTGGGTGTTGCAAAATTTATTTTAGGTATGGAAATAATAAGGGATTGTGCAAATAGAAATTTGTGGTTAAATAAAATGAAATATGTTGATTTTATGCCACAGAGGTTTAGGATGCATGATTGTAAACCAGTATGTCCTCTTTATCTTGTTGGTCAAAAGTTATTTGTTGAACAATTTCCTAAAATAGATGAGAAAATTGAATAAATGCATCATGTTCCTTATGCTAGTGTTGTTGGTAGTTTGATGTATGCAATGGTCTGTACTAGACTTGATATTGTACATGTAGTGGGAGTAGTTAGTAGATATATATCCAATATAGGAAAGGAACATTGGACTGCTATGAAGAGGATATTTAGATACTTACGTGGAACTTCAGACTATGTTATTTGTTACCAAGGAAAATCTAGAGATAGTAATATTATAAATCTACAAGGTTTTGTGGATGATAACTGGGTTGGAGATCTAGACAAGAGAAGATCCATGAGTGCTTATGTGTTAAAAATATGTGGAGGGGTAGTAAGTTGGATGAGTAAAAATAAATTAGTGGTTGCTTTATCCACAACAAAATTAAAGTACATTACAATAACTCATGCTTGTAAATAATCAGTATGGCTATAGAGATTGTATTCAACATTTGGTCTTAAGTAGAAGGTTGTGAGAATTGATAGTGACAATCAGAGTGTAATATTTTTGGCCAACAATCTTGGTTTTCATAATCAGTCAAAACATATTGATATTAAGTACCATTTTATGAGAGAGACAGTTGAAGAGAATTATATGATTTTGGAGAAAGTTGATACAAAGAATAATCTTGTTGATTCATTAACAAAGGTTGTACCTGATCATAATTTTTCTTGATGTAGAAGATCTATGGGCATGGTTGCCATTGATAGTTGACAATGGTAATTTTTTTCCCGTATTAAAAGTATTCAACAAGTGGGAGAATGTTAGAAATATGTTGAATATTTTCCATGTTATTCTAGCGAGGTTAACTCTAAAAGGTATTGGACACTCTCCATGTATCCTCATCGGGGTTTAGGGTCGGGTTGGGCCCCGAGCAGGGGTTCAGGGGTGACAACCCTTAAAAAGATGGGGTCTGAGAGCGATAGCCCCCAACAAAATTTTTAGGGTTTCTTAAGCTATTTTTAGATCCATATGGATTTTTTATGGTTAAATATTTGAACCCATGGTTTTTTTCCTATGGTATTATAAAATTCGTTCTTGTGTTATTGTTTTTTAATTGCAATTGCATCATGGTTTAAAGAGAGATGAGAGATGAACATTATTATATTGGAAATGATTAAGTTTATATAATAAGGAGATTATTATGTTGGGTTTTTTCCTATAAGGTTTTCCTATGTGAAATTTTGTGTTGTGTGCATCTGTTATTTTCTTCTTTTCTCCTTTGATTTTGTATTTACTATTTTTCTATATTTAGTTTATCGAGGCATTTTTATCTTCAAAAGCACCAAAATCCAACCAAGAAGAATCTAGGGAGAAATCATTGATAAACTTACAATGCCCTTCTATTACCAAAAATAAAAGATAATAATCCATGTAGTAGTATCAAAGGAGGTTTGAGGAGTCAATCCATAAGAAGGAAAGGATGTCAAAAGCCTCTAGGTAAAAAAAAATTGAAGAGTTGAAGAGGACTCCATAAAGAATGAACATGTATGATTCTCTATTGGTTATTGAACAAATAGATTTGTTAAAAGCAACCCTTAAGAGCTCATCATCAAACAAAATCATCTCTCTAGACCTAAATCTGGTGAAAAATTAGCAAACTTCTAGCATGGGAAAGATTAAGCTTCCTCCCTCTAATGTATTTATGTATAGAAAATTAGATCATTTATAATTGCATGGTGGATTATATATCTACTACAATAGTCATGCCTAAGGCTATTTGTAATGAAATGGGCATGTAGTATACTCGATCTTGTTATAATGTACTGTAAATAGTTGAGACTAGAATCTAGATGGTGGGGGTAGTGAAGGACATTTTGATGGTATTGCACAAGAATTTAAATGTCTTAGTAATTTAGGAGGTGATAGTGGTGGATCTCCCACCTCTATTTAAATTATGCTTATCAAGGGATTTCACAACAAATCTTAGGGTTATCTACCTTTGGAGTACACTCACATGGTGATTCCTTATAAGGGAAGGAAAGTTTAGATCTATGTTGAGAAGCCAAGCCCCTATCACATAGAGAGGCTTGAAGAGCAAAGAATCCAATTAGTTGAAGATGATTTAGTTTATCTCAAAGCAATAATTGAAGAACAACCAGAATACTTGGAGGAGTTGATATAAGAGTTACAAATAGAAGATGAGTTCTCTATGCTTGATTTCAGTGCATTGATCTATATAGACTTGAGGACTCATTACATGTTAGAGCAAATAATTCAACTTTCTAGCTATGAAAAGGAAAGTGTATTAGAGAACAAACATTCAATATTGAATGAAGTTTGGGTCAATTTGGTCCAGATATTATGATTCTGGTGAATGGGCACAAATGTTGAAATATCAAGCATAAAAAAGAATGCTGAAATTATGTACAATATTATAAATAAGTGACATTTAAATAAAATCTAGACTATCAAAAGACTATTAGCTAAAAGAGGTAGTGACAATAAAGCAAAAAAATAGATCAAGGCACTCACATGGGCCAAAGCCTTGGGAAAAGCAATTGACTTAAGGTAAAAAGAATTTGAATCATGATTTCAATGTGTGCATAATGACAATTTAGCATTTTGTTGATGATAAAAACTTATAAAAGACACATGTTAGCTCTATGTAGCCTGTTGAAATCATCTAACCATTTTTTACAAGAAGCGGGTACATAGTTCCTTGTTGTGAAAGCTTGATGAAAATAGCTATGGATTCCAAGGAGTCCAAGAATTTTGAAGACCACTTGGGAGATTTTTATGATCCATCTCTAACCATCAAATTGAAACACCCACTGGGATTCATCCCAAAGTAACTACTTCCTCTCCATGCTCAAACAATTCTTAAGTTCTTGTACTCACACCTTCCTCATATTTTAGAACACTCCAAACTATTTTCTCCATATCTGTAATGAATTATATTCCTCCCTCTCTCGTTTGCAATCTCCCTTCACCATGCCTAGCATCCCAATGAAAATAATATAAAGCCAACTCCAATAGGTACAAGATAGCAATTAGCAAGAATAAATAATGTATGGATCCAAAGGCCATGCCAACAAGAGTTATGGGTATGATTGACCCCAAGCAAAGGTAATACATTGTGACATCCATAACTCCTAGTCCATCTAAGTTGGCATCCCAGATGATGGATAATTATCAAGTAGCAACCATTATTGTAGACATTGATAAAGTCCCAATTGGGAATAAATCCCAAATGGTGCATGCATATGTTTATATGTTGTATATAGATATATTCTAGATAATAAATAAATATCAAAAAGTGAAAGATAAAAATAGAGTCATTGACCAAATAAATAAAAGGCCATAAAAAATAAATTCAACAGCTACAACAAAGTCTTCTTGAGGCTCCAATACTAGAACAACTATAGGATAAGGATGCCAAAATTAATCTCTACAAAAGAATGTGTAGAGCTTGTAGTAAGAGCTTGACATGGCCAAATAGCAAAGGTAAATCCCTCGAGTCTCTATAGATATTTTTTAGAGTATAAAAAAGTGATACTATGATCATATTTTTGAAGCTATCAAGACATGGTCCTCAACTCTAGAATTTGTCAGTTTCTATAGGGATATGACTCAAGAGGTGCAAGATGACTTCAAAACCATGGAAGAAAATATTGGAAAAAATATTCAGTAAACACATGCACTCATAGATGCATTGATGAATAATACAACTAGCAAATACCTTCAACTAGAGATAGGACAATGATACATCATATGGTGTTAGAAATAATTAAGTGGGAACATATAATAGAATACAGATATGAGGTAATTGATTCATTAGTGATATAATCCTATATCTTTGGGTGGAACTAGATGGTCATATTTATTCTTTGGAGGAGCTAAAAGGTATTTATGATGTAATAACAAAGGATCCAACTGAGTTCTTTGATTGGCCAGACAATGTTGATGAAGAAAAATTCTTTAAATTTATGAATAAATTGGTTGTATTGTAGATCAAAAAATATAATTAGGCAATAAATATGAATATCATCGATATAAGAAAGTTTTTGAAGTGATGTCTATCCACATGAAGGCTAGAAAAATCTAAGTCCTAACATATGGAAATTAGAATAAATTCAAACAAATTTTGGATATATACATTGAATATTCCACATCTGGTTTGGAGGAAGAGGATCCTACTATAGAAGAATATTTATAAATAGTAAGGCAAGACTTTGCATCCCAAGGATAAACTTAATGCTATTTGGGTTCATAATATTTCAAGAAAAATCACTTTAGAGGTGTCAATAATATAGCCAATTAAAATAAAAATTGTTTACATTCACAAGTCCAAATATGCAATGTTGGACATGTAAGAAGTTGTTATGGAAGTAGTAACCTATGCTAAGCTTTTCTAAACTCAAAAAGTATAATTATGTCAAAACTTCTTCTTATAATGTTAACAATGTTCATCAAAATGTCCAGCAAGGTAAAAGACAAGCCTGAAAGATAGTAAATTGAACATTTTCATAGTGACATTAGCATAAGCTTGAAAAGGGTCTAGACTAAGTATAAAGTCAAAAAATAAAATTTTGGTCAAAATACTACTACCTTTGCAAGTCCTAAAACTATAAGAGATATAGAAAGGAAGTGTGCCAAAACTTTTCCTTCTAAGGTCAGCTAGGCCCGTGAAAACTTCTAGCATAATGCAAAGTCGGTAAAGTAAGCAATATTGGTTCTGAAGAGGAAGTAAGTTGAATCTTCCTAAGTGATGATGTTATCCCAAGCCTTGAAGATTTATAGTATAATGAAATACATACAAAGAGCATGATAAGAATCCATGCAAAACAAGTTGGCAACTTGGGTCATAGTTTCACTGATGAAGACAAGGACATCATGTAAACTATTTGGCATGCATGCAAAGGACTGCTTCAAAAAGAAAAGATACCAAGAAAACCAAACTAAAAGAATAGTTAGACTAAGTGGTAATCATCAAAGCAAGAAAATGACAACCACCTCAACGAAGCATGATTTAATAACCTATAGTCATAACCACTTGAAGCCTGATAAAAGACATGTTGAAGATGTTGAACGATGCCAACTCATCCTCAATCATGCAAAGCTATTTTTTTATTATTATTGTACATAGTAGTTAGATTTATCTTAGCCTAGAAAAACTATAAATAGGGTAATACCTCTCATTGTAAAGGGTCAGATGTTTCAATGTTTACCTATGGTAAGTTATATGTTTATGCTACTTTGGAATACAATCAAGAGTTGTTTGACTTACTACAATTAAGGTTTGTATATCTCTAGAAAAGCATAATATTTATATTTTTGACATTTATTTTTTTCTTTAATCAAAGTCTTTTTTTTAGGTTTAATGTTATTTGGTATTCCTATGGTCTATCTATCAGGCTTAAATTGTTTATATTTCTTTGGTTAGAGTGCTTGCAATGTTTAATATTGTAACATTTGAGTTGAATGTATTTTTAGCATAGCATTAATTATAGTATGTTAGGTTTTGCTTCTATTGAGTGGCCTATGCTCATGCAACTTAAAGCAATGTTGTTAGTTGAGCTCCAGATGCATATAAATCAATATTTCTAACCCTTTCCCCTCTATTTCCTTTTTCTTTTCTCTCTTTAGTATTTTTCTAGTAGCAATATCATAAGGAACCAACCTTCTCTAGAGGTTGGCTTAGAAACAATTATGAGCCATCCAATCTTGACTTCAGTCTAGGGCACAAATTCATACCTAGGCAGATCAAAGCATCAAGAGTTATATAATGGGATAATGTTGTATCTTGTTAAGCAAGCATATTTTATTGTATTTTAGTTATATTTATTAATAAAATGTTGCTATTGGTGAAGCATTGTCTTTTCTAATCATATTAGGTCTAACTTGGTAATAATTCTCAACCATATTTGGCTGAATTTAATATTGCATTTTTGTTGGATATTATGTGAAAAATTCTAGACATATTATGTAAAATTTTCTATCCTTTTATGTGAAAATTTTCATTCATTATAGTTTTTTTTTTAAGCTTGTTGTACTTCCTTGGATTTTTTCAATGTCATTTAAAATCTTCAAGGGATGCCAATCTCCATTGGTTTTTATAAAAAGCTTCTTAAGTATCTTGACAAGATTTGTGTTAGAAGCTCTAGCTTAGCCATTGTCTTGAGGATAGTAAGGCATCAAAATTTGCATTAGATATTGTATTTAGCACAATTTTTTTGGACATCCTTATTTTGAAGGGTGTTCCATTGTTAGAGATTAGCACAAAAAGGATGTTGTAATAGCTAAGGATCTAGTTGAAGATAAAATTGGAGACTTGGACTACAATGGTTGAGGCTAAATACATGGCTTTGACCCATTTAGTAAAGTACTTAGTAGCCATGATGATAAACTTGTGTCCATCACATGATATTGGGTTGATCTTCCCAATGATGTCTAAGCCCCAAATAGAAAAAGGCCAAGTAAAAGTCAAGGATTGAAGAAGTTGGGAGGAAGTATGTATAAGGTTACCATAATTATAACATTTATCACACCTCTTGATATAGTTGAAATAGTCCTTTTCCATAGAGGGATAATAATAACCAATTTATAGGATTTTCTTGGCAATGGTAACACCAGTAAAGTGACCATTGTATGATCCATCATGGGTCTCTTTGATGACCATTTGGGCTTTGAATGAGGCTAGGCACCTAAGGATAATGACATCAAGGGTGTCATGGTATAAGATATCACCAATGATGACATGGTCATAGGCATGTTACTTGAGGTCCTATTGAGTGGTGATTTTACCCTATTGTGAAATTACACTCTCCCTTAGGATTTTGATTCCAAAACCCTCTCTTGAAAAGAAGTTAAACAAAAAAAATTCTCCAATGTCTCTGCAATATTAGCATTTGCACATGTGTATTAGTAATCTCAATAAAGATATATCAATTAATGCTAGGAACACCTTAGTGATTGCAAATAATTGTTAACAAGGGGCATGTGTTGGTTCATTTTACCATGCTATGTTAATGATTGTTCATAAACCTTAAAAAAAAGTAAACATGAATCGGCCCTAATATGACCACGATGTAGTGCTTTAATTCCTTTTATCTTGAAATGTTTTGAAGTAGATTTTATCTTCCTTTATTACATGGATTTTAATCAAGTTTTATCTTGCATTAAATCCTACTTTAAGAATGAAATAGAAGATTAAATCTATCTATGAAAGTGAATTCAAATGATGAAGAAATCAAAAAACATGCAGCCATAAATAAATTCCACAAAATGATGAGGGATATGGCAAGAGCGATAGCAGGAGCAAGGTTTGGAGCAGAAGCGGACGCAGGGCTGGGATCGGATCCAAAATAGGGCATAGGTTACTGGGCGGGACCGGCACCAGGGTTAGGAATAGGTACGTCTGGGCCCGTGCCCGGACCAGGCGATTCTATGGCAGGGTCAGAATGGGGCTACTCGCTTGATCTGGACGATGGGCTAGGTGGGGATGGGATCTTGGGCCCGCGCCCTCTGCCCAGCCTCGATGCAACGGACGACCTCGAGAAGAATCCCCCGATCCTGGGCAAGGGCTTACCCCGGGAGGGCCCAAACCCTCCTACCAATAGATTTTGGTGGGCTCCAGGACCCCTGCTCGGGCCCTGGGCGTAGGGCTTTCCCTTCAAGGCACCCACATTTCCATCCAAGAGGAGGTTTATTCATCCCTGGTTTCTGAATCATCGTCTTCCTTGGTTGGGAAGTTCCTAGGCGGGCGCCCAGACATGGAGACTATCCGTAGATGGGCGGCTACCAAATGGAAGGTATCTGGGCATATTCAACTGGTTGCCCTGTCCAAAGGCTTCTTCATTATTAAACTCAACAACAGCGAGGATGCTGAGAAGATCCTGTCGAGTGGGCCCTGGTTCCTGGGTCATAAAAGTCTTTTTATCAGACGTTATGGTGTGGATTTCACCCCAGCACCCAAAGCATCAACTTTGCCCCAATCTGGGTTTGCCTCCCAGACCTTCCCTTTCATCTATGGTGTGAAGACATCCTAAAGCTCATTGCTCAGTCGGTCGGAGACCCGGTGGCCTTTGATCCCGCGACCAAGGCTGGCTCCCGTATGGTGCATGCTAGGTTCTGTGCTAACGCCAATATCGAATCTAAGCTCCCCTCTTCGGTTACCATCTCTTTTGGGTCCTTCTGGTGTCAAACCCTAATATACAAAAATAAACCTACTTTCTACACCTCTTACAGCTCTCAGGGCCACCTCCCTCACCAATGCCCAGCATCCAGAAAGGCTGATGACCCTAATCCCAAACCCCCTCACAAATTTTGTCAAGCCCCATCCCGAGGTCCCCCTCGTCCCGACCCCAGTGCTTCCCACAAGGAGGTCTCCTTGTCGGGCCCAAAGGCCCCCCTTGGCGGGCCCGGTTCGGAGGGCGACCTTTCCTAGATTCCTATTCCCAGTGACCCCTCCGGGGACCCGATCCCAGACTCCCCCCGCTTCCCGTTCTGGCTCCTTCCCCTCAAGCCCCGGCTGCCAACCCCATCCTAAGGCATAGGCCCCCTTCCCCGTCGGCTCCCCCTCCAACCGGGACCCGCTCCTCCCCCCCTCACCCCCGCCTGGCCCCGTCCCCCAGGCATCCTTCCCAAAGCCTACCCCCTTGGTGTGTGGATTTGAGTGATCTGATGGCGAGACCAAAGCCAGCTCTCCATTTGAGCCCGACGAAGTCAGCCCCAAAATGACCCGAAGTAGGTCCTTTGCCATAGATTTTGGTAGCAAACTCAAACGAGGGTGGCCCACCCTATGTGAACAACGGTCAAGGATCATGGAGGACGACATAGCTAATGGCTCCCAGACTACGCTCTCCGACATTGGCACGAGCTCTCACAAGGTAGACGACGCCTGATCCAAACCCCCCACTCAGGCAAGAAATGGGGGCAAGCGACCCCACAAGGGTGCCAAATGAAACTCATCTCTTGGAACATCAGGGGACTCAATGGGGTCCCCAAGAAAAGGATCCTCGATCAACTCCGTAGGGACCACCGCCCGTCCTTCATCCTCCTTTAGGAGACCAAGATAGATTACGTCGTTGCCCGAAGGATAGCCCATGCTACCTGGCACAACTACGAGTTCCTCTCCACCCCCGTGACTGGCTCAGCCAGGGGCCTTATGTGCATGTGGGACCCCCGATATTATGAGGGAAGGCTCATTTCTTTGTCGCCCAGGATTATTAATATTCTGGTTCTCTATCTCAAATCAAAGCGATCATGGATTCTGTCCAACGTCTACGCCCCCAATAGCCCCATTGAGAAAGCAAGGCTTTGGCAGGAAATCAGCTCGATGAGAGAAGCTTTTGCTCCCCTGCCCTGGATCCTGTCCGGAGACTTCAACAGCCCCCTATTTTTCTCTGAGAAATGTGGGGGCTCTGAGGTCAGGACCAAAAGCATGGATGACTTTGGGGCCTTTATCACCCTCAACGAGCTTATGGACATTAGCTTGAAGGGAACCTAGTTCACGTAGTCTAACAAAAGAGCGAGACCTAGCCACATTTAGGTTTGATTGGATAGAGTCTTCTTGTCCAAGGAAGCCCTCCCCATTTTTGCTGATGCCACCTTGTTGGCCCTCCCCAAAATTGGGTCTGACCATAGCCCCCTCCTCAAAACTGATCATCGCCCCCCCTAGGAGGCCCTTTCGATTTGAGTCCATGTGGCTGCACCACCCTGACCTCCGGGCCCAGGTCAGCTGCTGGTGGGCTCCCCTAGTCCCTGATCGCCCTATTGAGTAAGTCTTCCATAAGCTGAGACACATCAAAGAGCACATTAAGGCATGGAACAAGGAAGTTTTTGGTAACATCTTCGAAAGCAAGGAGGCTGTCCAAAAAAAACTCGAAGAGATTAAGTCCAGATTCCAAGCAGGCTCCCAAGAACCAGGGCTCAAGGAAGAGGATTGCATTGCCCTCAGCGAGTTCCACAATATCCTGGCCAGGGAAGAAACCTTTTTGAGGAAAAAGTCACGCTCTCTGTGGATCCAAGATGGCAATGCAAACACCAAGTTCTTTCATGCATCAACCCTTCGAAACAGGGGTTCCAACATAATTATCGAGCTAGTTGATAGCAATGGCAAAACCATCACTAAGGAGGAGGACATCCGTGCTGAGGTATTCCACTTCTTTCAAGAGCTCCTGGGCGACGAACCTCCTATGTCCTCAGAGGCGGTTGATTCCCTTTTGGATCACATCCCGTTGTCTGTCCCGACCATGGCAAATGCGAAGCTGGTGCAGGCCCTGTCTGACCCCGAAATCCAAGCCGCCACCTTTTCCATGAAGGCTGAGGCGGCCCCGGGCCCGGATGGGTTTCCTCCCCGCTTCTTCTAGTATTTTTGGGACATCGTTGGACATGATGTGTGTGCTGCCATCCGGGACCTACAGTTTGCCAGATCCATCCCTAGAGGCATCAACACCACCTTCATAACCCTGATCTCGAAGACTCAGGCAGCCAGATCCCTGTCAGACTTCCACCCCATCAGCTTGTGCAACATCCTCTACAAAATCCTGACTAAATCCATGACCACCCGCCTCAAGGACATCCTCCCCTTGATCATTGCCCCCTATTAGGGAAGTTCAGTCAAAGGCAGGCTGATAACAGATGGGGTCATCATCATGCACGAGGCCATCCACTCAACTGTCCTATCCAAAAAGGCCCATTTCCTGCTCAAGCTTGATATGAATAAGGCCTTTGACAGGGTTGATTGGAGCTTCCTGACCAAGGTCCTCCTCAAATTTGGGTTCCACCCTTCTTGGTTCCAACTCATCAATAAGTGTGTGTCCTTCCCCTAGTTCTCAACCTCGTTAATGGCTCCCCGACCGAGTTCTTCCCCAGCTCCAGAGGCCTTCGACAAGGTGATCCCCTATCCTCGATTCTCTTCATTATCCTAGCTGAGGCCCTGGGGCGAACCATTTTGAATGCTATGGCTCGTGGTCTTATCTCGGGCATCAGGCCGACGTAGGGCCTACCCCCCGTGTCCCACCAGCAGTTTGTGGACGACACCATCCTTGCCTCCTCGGCCTCGGTCCCTCAAGCTAAGGCCCTCAAGAACATCCTGACCCTATACGAGGAGGCGGCTGGGCAGAAAATCAACCTTTGAAAAAGTAAGATTTTCTTCATCAACACCCCCTTGGCTAGGCAAATCAGAATCGGGCGGATCCTAGGATGCTCCCCCGGCTCCCTCCCCTCTTCCTACCTCGGGCTTCCTCTATTCACAGGGGCATCTTCCAAGATGCTGTGGAATGGGGTGATTGAGCGGATCCAAAGGAAACTTGCCCCCTGGAAAGGCCACCTCCTCTCGCAGGCCGGTAGAGCCACCCTCTTGGCGTCAGTCCTTCAAAGCATACCGATATACTTCATGTCTGTCTTCAAAATTTTGGCCTCCATTGCTTCCCTCATTGAGCAAATTTAGAAATGCTTCCTCTGGTCAGGCTACAAGGACAAGAAAAGGATTCCCCTGATCTCCTGGCCCCTGGTCTGCCGCCCCAAAGGATATGGGGGGATCGGGATCAGACGGGTGGTCCCCATGAACAAGGCCCTTCTATCCAAACATGCCTGGAAGGTTCACACCAATACCTCCGACGAATGGGTTTGCATTGTGCATAGGAAGTACTGCCACAACCACCCCTTCCTCGGTGACACCTAGCCCCACGATGGATCTGCCTTCTAGAAGTCCCTGCTTTCCACCAGAGACATTATTCAGCAAGGGACCAGATGGATTCTTGGGGATGGAGCCAAGATTGACTTCTGGGAGGACAGGTGGATTCTCGATGATGCCCTAAGCTCGGATAGGGAGCTCCTCCTCCTCAAACTAGGGCTTGCGGACCGAGGCCCCAGAGCGTCTAACTACATGACCCAGTTCTAGGGGCGGACCATCTGGAAACCCATCCTGAACCCCAGGTTCCCGCTTCAAGCTGCCAGGCTTCAGCGCATCCTCAGTGCGACTATCATCCCATATTTTGGAGATAGTGACAGATGTGTGTGGCATGGCTCTCCCAACGGCATTTTTTTAGTCAAGTCAGCTTACCACATTCAGAGAACCTCGAGGGCGACCACCTTCTCGACCCAGTAGGTCTGGGCCAAGAATTTGATCCCCAAAATCAGCCATTTTGTTTGGGTGGCCATTCAAAATAGAATCCTCATGATTGAGAATCTAATCAAGAGGGGTTTCTAGATCCCTAACAGATGCTTCCTCTATCGTGCCGCTTGGGAGTCAACCAATCACCTTTTCATAAATTGTTCTTTCTCCTCCAAAGTCCTGGGCCTCATCCTCTCCCATTTCTCCGTTCAGTGGGCGGCCCCCAATTCCATTTTTTATCTCCTATCACAGTGGCCCACCCCCTTTGGTCACCCCTTTCTTCGCTTCCTCTGGAAGGCCTGCCTTCCTCATATTCTCTGGCAAATTTGGCTAAACATAACATGTGAGCCTTTTCCTCCCCGGCCTACTCCCCCTAATGGATAGCGACCAAGGCAGTCTCCTTTGCCATCGAGAATTCTTGCCTCATTCCCCTTTCTGAGGAGCCTCAGCGATCGAGCGAAGCCTCCCTACTCTCCTCCCTTGGCATTCAGCTTTCCCCCCTGCTCCCCCTCCCGCCCCCTCCCAACGCTCCCTAACCAGGTGGACTCCCCCCCGGTTGGCTTAAGCTCAATTTCGACGGTGCCTCCAAAGGCAACCCCGGGGCCTCTAGGGCGGGCGGGGTCATCAGAGACTATAACGAGGAACTGATCACAGCCTTCACGATTTCGTTGGGCAGACAAACCAACAATTTTGTCGAAGCAGTCGGCCTGCTTAGTGGCCTCTCGACCCTTAGGGGCTCCCCCTCAAATATCATCATCGAAGGTGATTCCCAAGTCGTAATCAAAGCCGCCAGCAAGCCTGATTCCTACTCCTGAAGATTCCATAATTCCATCCAGGAGGCCCTCTTCATTCTTCAGGGCTTCCCCGATCACGCCTTTTAGCACGTGTTCAGAGAAGGTAATAGGGCTGCTGATTTCATGGCAAATCTAGCCATTACCGCTGAAGATTTCACCACCTGGTCCTCGCACTTCCCTGTAGGCCTAGTTCAAATTGTGATGCAGGATCATTCCGACCATGCTATCAACATTGGAGTCTAGGCTTCCCCGTGATAGGGTTCGAGCGGTTTGAGGACGTCTCAAGGCCTAGTTAGCAGGGCCCTTCTGGCCTTTGGCGGCCTAAAGGTTTTCGGTTTTCATTTTTTGTTGTTCCTGGAGGTTGTCGCCCCTGTCTAACGCTGCTATTTTTTTGAAGGCTTACGGATCTGTAAGTTATTTTGTGCCATAACATTTTTTGTAGTCTTCAGGGCCCCCGGGTCTGGCCCGATTTTTTGTTTTCATTTTAATGCTTCGGCTATTACTGTATTTAAGGTTTTGGGACCCTTTTCAAAAAACCCACTGTAAATAATTTGTTACCTATCAAAAAAAAAATGATGAAGAAATCCATTAAATGTAGCTTCTATCATGAAGATAAAGAAAACCTTTGTGTAATTAATAATTATCCCTCTTTGATGAAATTAAATTTCATAAAAAGAAACAATTTATTTCTTTGAAATCATGACCTTAACATGTCATCATAAATTATCCCTCTTTTATGAAATCAAAATTTTCATAAAGAGACCATAATTTAATGCTTTAAATTAAAAATCCAACTAAATTTTAGAGATGAGGAGCGGTGGAGGAAGTGGAGGAAGCAGAGGAGGAGCAAAAACGACAGGCAAGAATTTTGAACCAACGGAAGGAGAAGATCTAGAGGCAAGGCATAATGTTGTAGCTGGAAAGGAAAAGGATTCCCTGTCAGCTCAGTTCGAAAATGCTAAAGGTACAGATCCTCCAGATAAACCCTCAGACAAAGGGTCCCACTGGGGTTTGAGATCTGGCAACAAGGGCCCAACCCTTTTGGAAATGCTAAAAGGGAAAAAGAAGGAGCCAGTAAATGAACTACGGCCCCTAATACCAAACAATAACAGGTTAACTATGCCAGTGGAGATTATGGAAAGATTCTTGGATATGGAGGCATCATCCTTAGTTGGCAAGTTTTTGGGAGGAAGGCCGAACATTGAGACTATTCGCTCATGGTCCGTGACAAAGTGGAAAATTTCAGGAAGCTTAGAAATCGTAGCCATGTCAAGAGGTTTTTTTATGATAAGACTCAACAACAAAGATGATGCAGAGCGCATCTTGATAGGAGGATCCTGGTTTCTAGGAAGGCATAGCCTCTTTCTGAGGAAGTGGGGGGAGGATTTCAACCCTGAGAAGTAGAACATTAATATAGCACCCATTTGGGTCCGCTTACCAAGCCTCCCAGCCTAGTTTGTTAATGAGTACTGGCTTAGTGGTATAGCAAAGACGATAGGAGAGCTCGTGGCAATAGACCATTCAACCCGAGAAAGGACTAGACTAATGCATGCCAGGATCTGTGTAAATGTAAACTTGGATTCGGATCTACCTTCTCAGGTGGAACTATCATATGGAGAGTTTCTAAGGATTCAGCCTATGGAGTATGAGAACAAGCCGAAATTTTGTAGCGTGTGCAAAACCCAGGGCCACCTTCAAGCCCAATGTCTGACAATAATTGCAAACAAGGAAGCCACAAGCGAAGGTTTTCTAGGGAAAGCTAATGGGAGAGGGATCCCAAAGTTTCAAGGACCGTGTCTTAACTTGGAAGGATACAGACAAGTTAAGAATAACCAAGCTGACCAAGCCAACATAGAACTGGCAAAAATCTAGGAGAAAGGAAAGCAACATAATGAGGGAGGCAAAAATCATAAGGTATGTAATAAAGATCCCAACTTGAACATGTTTGATATCCTAGCAAATCTAGAAGTTGAAAAAGAAAATAGTAAGGATGATGCCATCAGTTTCAAGTTTCCTAAAACCCTATACTCCCCATCCAAATCGGGACCATCCACAACTATGACAAAAATCCCCAAAAGCTATGCTCAAAATGAAGAAAAATTTCCAGGTCATTTCAGTTTAAACATGGAAAAAATAGAGTCAATAGTCGAATTTGTGGAAACAAGAGCCAAGAATGTAGCTCCTAATTCAGTAGTGGAGCAAATTATCCCTTATCAGGTGAGCCCAACGGTAAAAGGTTCCTTGAAGGAAATCCCCCTGTTTAGGAACCAGATAGGAGAGGTGAACCAAAACAAGGTTGAGGATGAAGAGGGAATTGAAAACCCCTAAAATGAGGAAGAAGGTTCAAGCCCTATACTATCACAGTAAATGCCCCCTCATTTCAGTCCAAAACAGACTAGAAGCACTACCAAGCCTCCGATAGATTATGGAAGTGAAAGAAATAAAGGGAGAATATCTACAACAAAGCACTATAGAATGAGAATCAATGAAGAAATTGCAAACAAAAAGCAAATAACATTGTTACAGCAAGCTATTCCTGGCCAGGATAATAGCAAAATTGACAAACCCCCTTTGGATCAGGGAAGGGGGCGGGAAAAAATATCAAACAGTCTAAATGAAGGTTCTCTCATGGAATGTGAGAGGCCTAAACGACCCACCAAAACAAAGTATGGTGAAGTCTATAAGGAAGGATTGGAATCCTACTATCATTTTTCTTTAAGAAACCAAAATAGATGCGGCACAATCAGCACTTATAGCTAGAAGGATTTGGAAGCAAGGGGAAGTGGCCTTTCAACAAGCGAGAGAAGCATCTGGGGGCCTCATGATCTTATGGGATCCTATTAAAATAGAAGGAAGTATTATTCAGGAAAATTAAGGAGTCTTAAGCGTAGTATTTCATGATTTTGATACTAATAAGAATTATATTATGTCAAATGTTTATGCCCCCACCTCTGTCCAAGGGTGGTCTGAACTATGGGAGTTTTTGGGACATTTGAGCCAAGCTTTTAAAGACATTCCTTGGGTGATTGGGGGAGATTTCAAAACCCCCCTTTACCCATCTGATAAGAAGGGAGGATTTGGGTTACCCTCAAGGAGCATGGAGGACTTCAATGAATTCATTAACACAAATGAATTGATGGATGTAATACTAAAAGGAGCCAAATTTACATGGAGTAACAAGAGGATAGGAAGTCAGCTGATTCAAGAAAGGTTGGACAGGTTTTTTTATCCAAGGAAGCTACAACAATGTTTGGTATTCAAAGTTACAAGCCCTTCCTAAATGCGTTTCAGACCATAATCTTATTCTATGGGAGGCATTTCAGGCTAACTCCTTTAAAAAGCCATTCAGATTTCTATCAATGTGGGTTAAACATTTAGACTTCAAGAAACGAATAGAGGAATGGTTGCAGCAGCCTATCCAGGGAAGTGCTTCCTTCAAACTATCTCAAAAACTTAAGATGGTGAAAAACAACCTTAGAATATGGAATAAAGAAGTCTTTAGAAATATTTTTGAGAATAAGAGACAAGTGGGGGAAAAACTGAGAATAATAGAAAGCAAAATCCAAAATGGAACCTATGATGAGGCGACAAGGATTGAATAGAAGGAAACCCTTTGTGAGTTTTATAATATTTTAGCTTGTGAAGAGATGTATTGGAGGCAGAAATCAAGGGCATTATGGCTAAAGGAAGGGGACTCTAATTCAAAAAATTTCCATGTTACCACATTGAGCAATAGAAGAAACAATAATATTAGAAATTTAACTAAGGTGGATGGATCCTCAACTAAAAACATTCAGGAGATCAGGGACGAGGCTTTTAATTTTTTCAATTCATTATTGGGTGAAGAACGGGCCTGTAATGCCCAAGAAAAGGACTTTCTCCTTCAATTCATCCCACAACTCATTGATGAAATGATTAACGAGTCTCTTACAGTAGCTTTTTCAGACGAAGGATCAAGGAGGCTTTGTTTAACATGGATCCTGACAAAGCTCCTGGGTCGGATGGGTTTTCACAACGGTTTTTCCAAGTTTGTTGGGATATTGTTGGAGCAGAAGTTATTGTTGCAATCAAGGAGTTCCAAAGTTCAAATCATATTCCAAGGGGTTTCAATTCAACTTTCATTGCTTTGATCCCTAAAGGCCCCAATCCCAAGACTATGGCTGACTTTAGGCCGGTTAGCCTGTGTAATATATCCTATAAAATTTTGTCCAAATTTTTAGCCAACCGTTTGAAGAAAGTTCTACCGGTTATCATTTATCCAAGTCAAGGAAGTTCTGTACAAGGAAGATCAATCTTAGATGGAGTTATTACTTTTCATGAGGCTCTTCATACAGCCGCTCAGACAAAAAAAGTAGTCATGGCTTTAAAGTTAGACATGAACAAAGCTTATGACAGGATAAATTGGGAATTCCTAGAGGCAGTTTTATTAAAATTTGGCTTCAACATGAAATGGGTCAAGTTAATAAGAGAGTGTATTTCTAAGCCTTGTTTTTCAATTTTGGTTAATGGGTCTACTGCAGGTTTTTTCAAAGCAAATGTGGTCTAAGACAAAGAGATCCCATAAGTCCTATGTTGTTCATCATTGTAGCTAAGGCCTTGGGAAGAACCATTAAGGCAGCAGTGGTAGCTGGACTCATATCAGGTATCAAGGCCACATCGCTAACTACCCTGGTGACACATCAACAATTTGTTGATGATACATTGCTACTGACTTTGGCTTCTATGGTTGAGGCAAGAAGGATTAAAAATATTCTCATAATATATGAAGAAGCGGTTGGACAGAAAGTGAATTTTGATAAGAGCAAACTTTATTTCATCAATACCCCCATTCCTAGTTAAAACAACATACCAAGGATCATGGAATTTCAGATTGCATCTCTTCCCACCTACTATTTAGGTCTTCCCCTATTTACAGAGAAACTTGAAGGATCAATGTGGAACATAGTTCTGGAGAGGATCCAAAAAAGCTAGCAGGTTGGAAAGGACATCTGTTACCTCAAGCAGACAAAGTAGTTTTAACTATGGCTTCACTTCAAAGTATACTCGTTTACTTCCTATCAGTCTTCAGAGCTACCAACAAGGTGTATCACAAAATTGAGCAACTTCAAAAAAAATTCTCTAGTCAGGGACTGAGGATAAGAAAAGGATCTATTTAGTAGGTTGGAACAAGGTTTGCAAACCTAAAGCTGATGGGGGGTTAGGATTGAGGAGAGTTGCTCATCTCAATACAACTCTATTAGCCAAACAAGCATGGCGGTTATTGACTAAGGTCGATAATGAATGGATTGCCATAGTTAGGAGGAAATACCTCCAAGGTGTGAACTTCCTTAATGACAACTTAGCAAGAAGGGGGTCTGCTTTTTGGAAGGCAATCCTCACGAGCAGGGATCTTGTCAAGAAAGGTCTTAGATGGATTCTAGAAAATGGGCAAACAATAGACTTTTGGAAGGATCGATTGGTGAGAGCTAAGGAGTTATACCAGAATCCTCGTTTGTCTAGGATTCAAGAGCATATGGAGCAGCATATTGGGAAGAAGGTTGCAAATTATATGTGGTAGGATATAAATATCAACAGGTGGAAACACATAAGAGTACAGGGTTTTGAAGCGGAGTCTGAAGAGCTTTATAACATTTTAACTCAACAAATTATTCCCTCTAGAGAGGATGAAGATCACATTGTTTGGGCTGAGACTGAAAGTGGTGACTTCACAGTTAAGTCCGCCTATAATTTGCTTCTCAATGTGGAAGGTCAACAATTTCAACCGAGTTTGGTTTGGATCAAAGGCTTAATTCCTAAAATATCCTTTTTTTCATGGTCGGTGATTCAAGGAAAAATCCTCACTATGGACAATATGTTATCCAAAGGTATGGTTATTGCTAACCGTTGCTACATGTGCAGGGCAGGATGGGAGTCAACCCAACACTTGTTTCTAGAGTGTCTAGTAGCGAAGTCCATCCTGGATGAACTTTTCCAAGCCTTTAGGATCTCATGGGTTAAGCCTGCTCTTATATCTGAAGTGTTCCATCAATGGCCTCAACCCTTTGTTAGCCTAAAACTTAAGTACCTATGGAAAATTTGTTGGCATCATTTTCTTTGGCAAATTTGGCTAGAAAGGAACCATAGAGCCTTTAAGGATACATTCACAACCCAAAAACCATCCTCAACAGGATTATTGTCTTTGCGAAAGAAAACCTTAGCACCTTAGTGGATGAGAACCACTCAATTCTTCCCCAAGAAAAATAATTAGCTTGGGCCTTAGGTATTGAGGACAAACCTTCCATTCCTTTGCCCAATCCCAGAAATGGGATTTCTTGGGAGCCACCCCCCCAGGGTTGGTTTAAACTAAATTTTGATGGTGCAGCCAAGGAGAACCCGGGAAGACCTGGAGCTGGAGGAATAATCAAGGATCATCAAGGAAATCTGGTCAAGGCCTTCGCTGAACCATTGGGAATCAAAACTAATAACGAAGCAGAAGCTAGAGCCCTTTGGAGAGGGTTGCAAGTAGCCCAAGAAACTCAAGGTAAATTGATGATTGAAGGTGATTCTATGAACATCATCAACCTGTTAACCAATGGCAAAAAACCTCCTTGGAGAATCGAGGGAGTCATCCATGAAGTGAGGATCCTTTTTGTGGCAAGACAGAATAGGAGGGCTCGTCACGTGTACCATGAGGCCAACAGGTCAGCTGACAAATTAGCCAACATAGGTGTTGATGTTGGTAGTTTGGTGACATGGACACAAGGTGTGCCACATGAAGTGGAAAACATTATTAGTCATGAAAAGAAACCTACCCGTTAAGGAGAAATATGAATGGGTGTTCTTTCCCCATGGAGCTGGTAATAACTATGGGGTTTCCCTCTAAATCATACCAAATTGGAAATGAAGGTAACGGGGTGTAAGCCTTGGAAGATTTCGACAGAGAATAGGAAATGGGCAAGCAAGAGGTTTCACAAGTGCAAAGTTCCAAACTTCAATTCCTGTCAACGTAAGTAATGTTTACAGTTATGTTTAGGTATGGGTGTGCTTTGTTAGTAAGGTGTTGTAGGGGATTCAACACAAGTTTTGGTAAGAAAGTTTCAAGGATGACTAGGATCTACAATCTTAGCAGAAGGTTGGATATTGTAATAGGTTTTGGGTTAACCTGCAAAACCCGGTAACTAATGAAGACTTTTATTTACCAAAAAATAATAATTTAATGCTTTAAAACCAAGACCTTTGATATAATGATAAATTACCCCCTTCAATGAAATCAAAATTTTCATGAAGAAAGGTGCATTTATTGCTCATTTAATGATGGCCCATAGAATGCCATGTAAATTCCCTCCCTTTTATGAAATTGAATTTTCATAAAGGAAAGGTCATTTTATGCTTACGAATGAAAATGCAGAATTTAAAAATCTAATTTGCCTCCAAAACTAAAAAAAATAAAATTTCCAAAATTATTAAAACCCTTAAAAACGACAGTTTTCAAAAATATTTATAAAATTGAAATGGCCTTGAAATGAACTTGAATGTGTTGTGTATGCAATATTGTATATCATGCTTTGCACCCATGTAATTATTTTTGTCATTTTATTTTTTTTCGATTTTTATTTTTATATCCGAAGTTTTAAAAAAAATGCAAAATGAAGGGTTAGAAAACAGAAAAATAAAATTTGAAAATAACTTGAATGCTGAAAATGAAAACATGCAAAGCCTTTTCAGTATGATGGCACCCCGTCCTGCAAAACCGAAGATGTGAGAAACTCTTACATGCAACCTAATCGATTTTAACCTGCATTTGCACAATTAAAATAAATTAAGTGCTAGCTCCTAAGGTCACAAAAATAAATTTCAGACTTCAAATATTCACTTGATGTAACCAAAATAACAATAAACATCATTTATAAATCCGAAAACTAAAAAGAGGAAAAATAAACAAGTAAATCCTAGCATGCAGAAATTTCTCCTTCTTTCTTGCTAACAAGGCCTAAATTTTTGAAACCACATTTGCATTAAAAAATGATGTTTCCATTATTTACATTCATATTTCAGCAGCATTTCTGGTCTTGTCAAAAGAACCGACCCCCTTTCCTGTTTTTGAATGTGTTTTTTAAATTTTCGTCTATCTCTTCATTTTCTCACAAGCTCTTCATTTTCTTCATTTGGCATTTTTTCGTTTTCTTTCGAAATGTTTTCCCTGCTTTGTTTCGTTTCTATTTGCATGTTCTTTAGCTTTAAATGGTAACGACTCATCATTCCACTCATTTGAAAAGATCTTTTATTTAATTAAAACTCTAAATCTTACACATTTTCATGTTGTGTACTCCCTTTTTGAAATGCCTCGGGGTGCGTTGTCAATTGGCACATGCACATAACCCTTAGCCTTTAATTTAAAGAAAGACCCCTTATATGATTGATGGGCCCTAATATGATATTTACTATTTTGAGTGCACCCTTCTGTTCATCTACGTGCAATAATCCTCGGCCCATGGCTCTACTTATGCCTTCCAATTACTGTGATGTTGACTTCTCATTCGCCCGGGCTGCGATATCCGCCATGTCCACCTCTTTGTTCATCATCGATAGTGTCCAAGACATCTAAGTGTGGGCTTCCTCGATATGACCACTAATGCTTCGCGCTAATGATGCCGAAATATTTACTAAAGTCACCCCACTGATGAATATTACCCTTGCGTCTCTGCAAGCCCAAAATAAATACCCCCGATTTTCAAACATTTCATTTCCTATGAAATCCATCCTTTGAGGCGCTCATGGTAGTCGTTCGGAGTAGCTGACATGACATTTTCGACGTTCTCAGGATGTGGCTTCCACATTACCCCAGGACCAAACTACCCCTATGCTGCTACCACGTTGGCCTTGCCCACATAATGCTTTACCTGACGAAACTTCCCAGTGCTACTACAGTGTTGGTCCAGAAAACCCATCCATTTGCTCCTTTCAGTCACTACAAAAATACAGTGATCAACGCCTTCATTCGTTATGCCCATTGTTTATTATCTACGGTGTGGACCCATCGTCTTCGCCTCTGTGTATGATATCTGCACTATGTTGCTCCATATTTGTTGCCATATTGAACTGCATGTCGTCAGGTCCATTTTAGTCTACTACTACCGTCTGTCAGTTTTCATAAACTTTCAATTAATTGATACTTGAAATTTTATTATTTTTATATTTTTTATTTTTATCTATGTTTATATTGTTTGTTGGAATCAACAATTATATTCAATAAAAATAAAAGATTTTTTTTATTATGATATATTTTTTGTCATTTTTAGTTATATATATATACCTAATATATGAACATATATGTAAGTGTATATATACTTATTATTTGAAATATTTAAAAGAAAGAAAACACGTAATTTAACAATATAAACATCAACAATAAAATTGACAACAAAAAGTTGTCGACAAGAAATTGACAACAAAAAGTTATTGACAAGAAATATCATCGACAAGAAAATATCGTCGACAAGAAATTGACGATAAAAAATCATCGACAACAATTTGACGAAAAAAAGTCATCGACAAATAATTAGCGAAAACTGCAAACCCAAAACTAAGCGAAACATTCGACACTCACAACAAAATCAAAATCACCCAAACATAACAAGGAACATTGGAATTAAATTGCAAATATCGAGGATGAGATATATTGAACAATATCGCTCCAAGGACACTAAGACTCTCCAAAAACCAAAAATTAAAAGTGGGTCCCCAATTTTGGGGCTACGTTGTGGAGCAACCACAACAAATGGTGACTCTACTGGGAAATGCTCTTGAGCATTTCGAGTGAAGAACCCAACCTGAAATGAAAACACACAAGATCAGCGAGACACAATAATTTAGCAATGTCCCGAGAAGATGGGGGTAAACAACTTCAGAATGAAAACAACTAATCCATCTGCCTTTGCTCAGTGTGTGCAAAAGTGATTCATTCTTGTATTTCTGAAAAATCCTCCAGATTCCATCATCCCTTTCTGCATTAGGCTATGAAGTATCGCTCATAACGAAATGGCTATAGATAGAGCCCCACTGCGCTCAGGCGTCTATAGCCCCGGTGAGGTTTATCTAACTCACCCTTGTGTTTGCTCAATGCTTTGCAAAGCCTTTCCTTTTACCCGAGCTATATCTAGACAGAGCCCTACTACCAGTCAGGCGTCCATAGCCCCGGTAGAGTTTATCTAGATCTTGTGACTGATTTGATCAAGCTTTTCAATGCTCGTTCTCTCTTTTTTTTCTCTTTTTTTTTCTTTTTTTTTCTTTTTTTTTCCTCTTTTTTTTTCATATATAATTTTTTTCCTTTTCAAAAGAACAACCTTGCAAAGCTTCAAGCATCACTGGGGTAAGGCAGCCTACAAGTGAAGCATTTTAGATTTTTGCCTAGGGTTGCAGATCAAGATAACTTCATCCTTCCTAATTCCAGAAACACCATTTAACGTGTGTGAGTTCCATGTGGAGCTTTGGCTAATATTTCATTGTTCCACTTTCCACCATTTTAGTCCCAAAATCTGAGCATGATCACCAAATAACTCATCCCCCTTTTCTCGGGTTCATCAATTTTAAGTCGGTGCTCCAACCTACTAAGCAAAATTTTCACTCGTCTCCAACCTACTAATAAAGGAGCTTCAAAAGCGAGCCAGAGACCATAAGTTAGCGACCACGAAACATCACCTCAAAACAAGGGAACAACCCAAAATCTCAAAAAAAAACACAAACCAAAACTTACAAAACACAAACCAAAACTATATACAAATGTACAATATGGTACAAGATGGTGCAAAGCTTGAACTATCACTTCCCTGGATCCCAAACATGATTAGCACATTTCAAAAGACATATAACATGATATGCAAGCCAAGTTTTATAGAAATCCAATAAAAACAAGATTAGGCCAAACAATACAACAATCTTCAACTTGCCTCTCTCACCCCACCAATTTGATTTAGTTCTATTAACAATCCCATAGGTGAGCTTCAAATCATTAAATTGATTAGACAAAATTTGATTTTCAATTCTTTCTTGTCTATTCTTTAAGATGTCAATTTCACAACTCGATTCATGATTTAGAATTAGGCTTTCTTTTTCAAATATGAGATTTTGCAAACAAGAGCCTATTTCTAAAAATTTCAAAGCCAATTCATTATTCATGTTTTTAGGCCAATCAAATTTATGCAAAAATTTGCAAGCATCTAGGATATTTACTAAATGAGAATCATTATAAGTTTTTATCCTAGATTCCATTATCAATTGTTGATGAATTTGATTTAACAATTCAAGTGCATCAACTTCTTTTTCATTCATCAAAGCAATCTTATTAAAGGTGTGAGTAGAAATCAATTCTAGTTCTTCATTCACCTCCAATGGCATTTCATCATAAATAGCATTTAAATCCAATGAGTGATTATACAAATCTTCACCTGAAGCTTGGATGTTTGGACACAAAAGGTTAGATTTTACCTTTTGCACATTTTCATTTACCAAAGCTTGGTGAGGATTTGCAGTTCCTTCTTTTACCTCATGGTCTTTATCTTCTTCATTGATTACCTATTCATCAAACATACCAAAATTAGGCACCCAATTAAAAATATGCCCATCCTTTTCAAACCTTAAATCTTGTTGGTCAAAGTGTGTGTCAAGTAACCCATCACCATGATCAATCACTTGAGTTGCTTCACATAGATCAACCTCTTTGTCATTTGGTTCCAACTCCTTGTTCACTATCCATGGTATCTCTTCATTTGAATCCTCAAAACAATCATGCGAATTTGTATCCAAATTTTCAATATCCCAAAATGAAAGAGCAGATTTTACCTCTTCCTCATCCAAAATAGATGAGTCATAAGAAACTTTTACCATTTCTTCCCTTTCTATTTCAACAAGATTTTCAATGAATTTATGTTCAACATGATCTAATTTTGTAACCTTCTCAATTCTTGCGAATGTAAGATCTTCATATGAAGTAGAAGTTTCAACCTCCTGCATATCAAGTGGAATAGAAGTTTCATCAATAGGGGTGTGAGAAAATAACACATCTTCATATCTTCCCCAACCATTGTAAAAATTATCATCCAAATTCGTGGGATGAAACTCTATGGTATTTGTGACATGATATTTTGATTCATCTATCAATTCTTTTTCTTCTTTGTCCTTGGTAGTAGGATCATTATCATCTTCCAAAATTTGATGAGATTCCAACCCCTCTTCCAAAACAACCTCAAATTGTACAGGACTTGTAATATCTTCATGCGAGAAAGCGATTGTATTATCCTGCATATCAATTGACACAAAGGGTTCATTAGAAGGTTTGGAGTGAGTGTATTCTTCCCACTTCTTCCAAGAATCATAGTAATCATCTTCCAAAATCAAGTGGTGATGCTCAACTACTTCTTCAACATCTTCCAATTCATCAACGTGTTTCTCATCAAATTCACCTTCACCTTCCTTAGATGGTTCAATGATTTCCAAAAGTGGGCTACTCTTTGTATTCAAGTTTGCAAGATCACTATCCACATTTGTAACCCATGATTCAATTTCATCACAATTTGGAGGGTGAGGATTTTCTTGATCATCAGTTTCAAGAATCTCATCCAAAGTGTCTTCCAAGAACCAGTGGTGAAATTCTATTATGTCTTCAAATTCATTTATTGATTCTCTTCCAATTTCACTTTCAACCACTTCATTCAATTCTATGGTAGGTTCTATCCTATCACATATCTCCAAACTAATTAGATTTAGGACACCTCCATTATCTGAATACTCATGCACTTCTAGAAATGAACCCATCTCTACACAATCCTCATTAGTGGATGTTGGCTTGGCAACTTGCACCTCCTCTTGGACTATATCTAAGGTGGTTATAACATTTGGACATTCAAATTCATCCCCTTGATCATTCACCTTAGGTATCATTGGAGTGGAGGGTGCTATATTAGATGGTTGGTGTAGGTTGGCATCACTAACTCTATAAGAACAATCTTTCATGGGAACATGTTGTGCCTCCACTTGCCCTTGTTCTACCATTATTGCAACCTCATAGATTCTAGGAAAATATGAGTCATCAAGATTTTCCTCAATAAGTGTAGCAAGTGCGGGGGTATGGCTCCCATGTATACTTTAATAGCTTCTTCTTCTTGTATGTCAAAACTTTCCCACATTTGAGAATACAACTCATAGAACCTCCCATTGAATTGACTCAAGGATTCATTAGGCTCTTTACGAATAGAGGTAAATTGATTTTGCAACATATCTAAGTCAACCTGATTACCAAAATGATAAAGATAGGTTGCTTCTAGTCGGATCCAAGAAGTCCTAACCTCCATGGGTAATTGGCCATACCACAAGAATGATCTGTCATCCAAAATGTATGAGAAGAACCTACAAGCAATAGCCTCATGAAAAACTTGGCATTGAAATAACGTGCTCTTGTAGACATGCAATTTTTGTAGGTATTCTAATGTCACCTCTTGATTAAACAGTCGTAGAAACTCCAATAAAATTTTAGGAATTTGATGGGGTGTTCCAAACATAGGAAAACACTCATAATACTTTCCTAACATAGATACCATTTCTTCTCTTAAAGATATGATTTGCTCATCATATGTCGCCATTAGTGAAACTTCAAAGAATAACTTTAGAACCAAATTTGTTAGTCAAATAAAAATATCTTGCAAAGAAGCATAAAATGACTAACAATTTTCAAATGAGTAAATCATAAAGATCATCATGTTAGCATCATCCCAAAAGATATGCATCAATTAAACCATGACATGAAAGAACATTCTCAAATTTGCCAAAAGGTTAGTATTAACACATCATCAAATAGAGAATGTTAGAATCAATGAAAGTGATCAACAAAATCTCATTAGTCAAGACCAATGTCTTTGAATAAATCTTTCAAGTAACATGAACAATTTAGCATCTAAATAGCAATAAAATAAATCAATTCAAGCCCTCCTAGCTCCCAAAGTGTTGAGTGCTAAAGGAGGCCAAAGATGCTAATCAAATGAACTTGAAATATTTAGCAATTCAAAACTCTCAAAGTTATACCAAATCACATTATTCCTGTATGAACAATCCAAAAGCGTTAGATCAATGAATACCAATTCATGCCCTCCTTCTAGCACCAAAATGTTGAGTGCTAAAAGAGGCCGAATATAATAGTCAAAGGGCATGAAACATTATATTTAAATCCTTCTAGCATTTAAAATCACAATAAAATAAACCACTTCATGCCCTCCTTCTAGCGCCAAAATGTTGAGTGGTAATTTTACCCAATTGTGAAATTACACTCTCCCTTAGGATTTTGATCCCAAAACCCTCTCTTGCAAAGAAGTTAAAACAAAACAACTTCTCCAAGGTCTCCGCTATATTAGCATTTGCACATGTGTATTAGTAATCTCAATAAAATATCAATGAAATGCTAGGAACACCTTAGTGATTGCAAGTAACTGTTAACAAGGGGCATGTGTTGGTTCATTTTACCATGCTATGTTAATGATTGTTCATAAAACTTAAATAAAAGTAAATGTGAATTGGCCCTCATATGACCACGATGTAGTGCCTTAATTCCTTTTATCTTGAATGATTTTAAGGTAGATTTTATCTTCCTTGATTAAGTGGATTTTAAACAAGTTTTATCTTGCATTAAATCCTACTTTAAGCATGAAATAGAAGATTAAATCTATCTATGAATGTGAATTTAAAATGATGAAAAGATCCATTAAATGTAGCTTCTATCATGAAGATAAAGATAGCCTTTGATATAATTAATAAATTATCCCTCTTTGATGAAATTAATTTTCATAAAGAGACACCAATTTATTGCTTGAAAATAATAGCCTCAAAATGTCATGATGAATTATCCCTCTTTAATGAAATCAAATTTTCATTAAGAAGAAATAATTTCATGCTTTAAAACCAAGACCTTTGATGTAATGATAAATTACCCCTCTTCAATGAAATCAGAATTTTCATGAAGAAAGGTGCATTTATTGCTCCGAAAATGATGGCTTATGAAATGCCATAAAAATTCCCCCCCCTTTAATGAAATTGAAATTTTCATAAAGGAAAGGTCATCTTATGCTTATGAATGAAAATGCAAAATTTAAAAATCTGATTTGCCTCCAAAACTAAAAAAAATAAAATTTCCAAAATTATAAAAACCCTTAAAAACAACAGTTTTCAAAAATAATTATAAAATCGAAATGGCCTCGGAATGAGTCCGAATCTGTTGCGTATGAAAGATTGTATATCATGCTTCACACCCATGTAATTATTTTTGTCATTTTATTTTTTTTCGATTTTTATTTTAATGTCCGAAGTTTAAAAAAAATGCAAAATGAAGGGTTAGAAAACAGAAAAATAAAATCTGAAAATAACTTGAATGCTGAAAACGAAAACATGCAAAGCCTTTTCAGTTTGATGGCACCCCGTCCTGCAAAACCGAAGATGTGAGAAACTCTTACATGCAACCTAATCTATTCCAACCTGCATTTGCACAATCAAAATAAATTAAGTGCTAGCTCCTAAGGTCACAAAAATAAATTTCAGACTTCAAACATTCACTTGATGTAACCATAAAAATGCATTAAACATCATTTATAAATCCGAAATCTGAAAAGAGGAAAAATAAACAAGTAAATCCCAGCATGCAAAAATTTTCTCCTCCTTTCTTGCTAACAAAGCCTAAATTTCTGAAACCACATTTGCATTAAAAAATGATGTTTCCATTATTTACGTTCATATTTCAACAACATTTCTGGTCTTGTCAAAAGAACCAACCCCCTTTCCTGTTTTCGAATGTGTTTTTAAAATTTCCGTCTGTCTCTTCATTTTCTCACAAGCTCTTCATTTTCTTCGTTTGGTATTTTTTCGTTTTCTTTCGAAATGTTTTCCCTGCTTTTTTTCGTTTCTATTTGCATGTTCTTTAGCTTGAAATGGTAACGACTCATCATTCCACTCATTCGAAAAGATCTTTTATTTAATTAAAACTCTAAATCTTACACATTTTCATGTTGTGTACTACCCTTTTGTAATGCCACAGGGTGTGTTGCCAATTGGCACATGCACATAGCCCTTAGCCTTTAATTTAAACAAAGACCCTTTATATGATTGATGGACCCCAATATGACATTTACTATTTCGGGTGCACCCTTATGTTCGTCTACGTGCGATAATCCTTGCCCCGTGGCTCTGCTTCTGCCGTCCAATTACTGTGATGTTGACTTCTCATTCGCCCGAGCTGTGATATCCGCCATGTCCACCTCTTTGTTCATCATCGATAGTGTCCACGACGTCTAAGTGTGGGCTTCCCCGATATGACCACCAAGGCTTTGCGCTAATGACGTCGAAATATTTATTAAAGTCACCCCACTAATGAATATTACCCTCGCGGCTCTGCGAGCCCAAAACAAATACCCCTCGACTTTCAGACATTTCGTTTCCCCTGAAATCCATCCTTCGAGGTGCTCTTGGTAGTCGTTCGTAGTAGCTGACGCGGCATTTTCAACGTTCTTAGGATGTGGCTTCCACATTACCCCGGGACCAAACTGCCCCTACGCTGCTACCGCGTTGGCCTTACCCACATAATGCTTTACCTGACAAAACTTCCCAGTGCTGCTACCGTGTTGGTCTAGAAGACCCATCCATTTACTTCTTTCGGTCATTGCAAAAACATAGTGATCAACGCCTTCATTCATTATGCCCATTGTCTACTATTTACGATGTGGACCCATCATCTTTGCCTCTATGTATGATATCTGCACCATCTAAAATATCTCTAATGAATAAAAAAAATTAGCCTTAATGGCCCCTTTAAAATATTCTTATGATCAAGAGCCCAAACGCTAAACTTTATTTTTTTATTTTTAGTTTTATTTCAATTAATTGATAATTGAAATTTTATTATTTTATTATTTTTTATTTTTAGCTATGTTTATATTGTTTGTTGGAATCGACAATTATATTCAATAAAAATAAAAGATTTTTTTATTATAATATATTTTTTGTCATTTTTAGTTATATATATACCTAATATATGAACATATATATAAGTATATATATACTTATTATTTGAAATATACAAAATAAAGAAAACACGCAATTTAACAACAAAAACATCAACAATAAAATTGACAACAAAAAGTTGTTGACAAGAAATTGACGATAAAAAGTCATCGACAAGAAATATCGTTGACAAGAAATTGATGATAAAAAATCGTCGACAACAATTTGATGACAAAAAATCATCGACAACAAATTAGTGAAAACTGCAAACCCAAAACTAAGCGAAACATTCGACACTCATGACAAAACCAAAAGCACCCAAACACAACAAGGAACATTGGAATTAAATTGCAAATATCGAGGATGGGATATATCGAACAATATCGCTCCAAGGACACTAAGACTCTCCAAAAACCAAAAATTAAAAGTGGGTCCCCAAGCTTGGGGCTAGTTGTGGAGCAACAACAATAAATGGTGACTCTACTGGGAAATGCTCTTGAGCATTTCGGGTGAAGAACCCAACCTGAAACAAAAACACACAATATTAGCGAGACATAATAATTTAGCAACGTCTTGAGAAGATGGGGGTAAATAGCTTCAGAATGAAAACAACTAATCCATCTGGCTTTGCTCAATGTGTGCAAACGTGATTCATTCTTGTATTTTTGAAAATCCTCTAGATTCCATCATCTCTTTCTACATTAAGCTATGAAGTATCGCTCATAACGAAATGGCTATAGACAGAGCCCCACTGCCAGTCAAGCGTCCATAGCCCCGATGAGGTTTATCTAACTCACCCTTGTGTTTACTCAATTCTTTGCAAAGCCTTTCTTTTTACCCGAGTTATATCTAGATAGATCCCTACTACCGGTCAAGCATCCATAGCCTCGATAGAGTTTATCTAGATTTTGTGACTGATTTTATTAAGCTTTTTGATGCTCGTTCTCTCTTTTTTATTATATTTTTTTTCTCTCTTTTTTTCCTTTTCTTTTTCGTATATAAAATTTTTCCTTTTAAAAACAAACAACCTTGCAAAGCTTCAAGCAACATTGGGCTAAGGCAGCCTACAAGTGAAGCATTTTAGGTTTTTGCCTAGGGTTGTAGATTAAGATAACTTCATCCTTCATAATTCCAGAAATACCATTTAATGTGTGAGTTATATGTGAGGCTTTGGCTAATATTTTGTTGTTCCACTTTCCACCATTTTAGTCCCAAAATCTAAGCATAATCACCAAATAACTCATCCCCTTTTCTCGAGTTCATCAGTTTTAAAATCAGGTACTCCAACCTACTAAGCAAAGAAACATCAAAACAGGGCTAGAGTCCCGGTAGAGTTTATCTAGATCCTGTGACTGATTGGATCAAGCTTTTATGCTCTCTTTTTTTTTTGAGCTCATCGGTTTTCAACTCAGGTACTCCAACCTACTAATAAAGGAGCTTCAAAAGCAAGCCAGAGACCATAAGTTAGCGACCACAAAACAACACCTCAAAAAAATGGAACAACCCAAAATACAAAACTAAAAAAAAACACAAACCAAAACTATGTCCAACCAAAAATCAAGGACAAAACCAAAAACAAAGCAACACCCAAAACTATACACAAATGTACAATATGGTACAATATGGTGTAAATCTTGAACTATCACTTCCCTGGATCCCAAACATGACTAGCACATTTCAAAAGACAAATAACGTGATATGCAATACAAGCTTTATAGGAATCCAATAAAGACAAGATTATGCCAAACAATACAACACTCTTCATCTTGCCTTGCTCACCCTACCAATTTGCTTTAGTTCTATTAGCCATCCCATATGTGAGCATCAAGTCGTTAAATTTATTAGATAAACTTTGATTTTCAATTATTTCTTGTCTATTATTTAAAACTTCAATTTCACAATTCGATTCCTGATTTAGAATTAGGCTTTCTTTTTCAAACATGAGATTTTGCAAACAAGAACCTATTTCTAAAAATTTCAAAGCCAATTCATTTTCCATGTTTTTAGGCCAATCAAATTTATGCAACCACTTGCAAGCATCTAGGATATTTACTAAATGAGGATCATCATAAATTTCTATCCTAGATTCCATTATCAGTTGTTGATGAATTTGATTCAACAATTCAAGTGCATCAACTTCTTTTTCATTCAACAAAGCATTCTTATTAAAGGTGTGAGTAGAAATCAATTCAAGTTCTTCATTCACCTCCAATGGCATTTCATCATAACTAGCATTTAAATCCAATGAGTGATTATACAAATCTTCACCTGAAGCTTGGATGTTTGGACACAAAAGGTTAGATTTTACCTTTTGCACATTTTCATTTACCAAGGCTTGGTGAGGATTTGTAGTTCATTCTTTTACCTCATGGTCTTTATCTTCTTCATTGATTACCTGTTCATCAAACATACCAAAATTGGGCACCCAATTAAAAATATGCCCATCCTTTTCAAACCTTAAATCTTGTTGGTCAAGGTGTGTATCAAGTAACCCATCACCGTGATCAATCACTTGATTTGCTTGACATAGATCAACTTCTTTGTCATTTGGTTCCAACTCCTTGTTCACTATCCATGGTATCTCTTCATTTGAATCTTCAAAACAATCATGTGAATGTGTATCCAAATTTTCAGAATCCCAAAATGAAATAGAAGGTTTTACCTCTTCCTTATCCAAAACAGATGAGTCACAAGAAACATTAACCATTTCTTCCCTTTCTATTTCAACAAGATCTTCAATAAATTTATATTCACTATGATCTAATTTGGGAAATTTCTCATTTCTTGCCAATGCAATATCTTTATATGAAGTATAAGTTTCAACATCTTGTCTATCAAGTGGAATAGAAGTTTCCTCAATAGGGGTGTGAGAAAATAACACATCTTCATATCTTTCCCAACCATTGTAAAAATGATCATCCAAATTTGTGGGATGAAACTCTATGGTATTTGTGACATGATCTTTTGATTCATCTATAAATTATTTTTCTTCTTTGTCCTCGGTAGTAGGATCGTTATCATCTTCCAAAATCTGATGAGATTTAAATCCCTCTTTCGAGACAACCTCAAATTGTACAGGACTTGTAATATTCTCATGCGAGAAGATAATTGCATTATCCTGCATACCAATTGACACAAAAGTTTCTGTTGAGCAAAGTGCAGCAACAGGATTGTCATTGTTGTCAACACAATCAGCTAGATCATTTGATTCGGTGCAGCAACAGGAAGTTCAAAGATCTCTCAGAATATGTACAGTGTTTTTCCAAAAAGACCTAAGTGGCCCACATGCAAAAATTCAAAGAAAAAGACAAGGAAAGTGTCGCGATATCGCGACATATTCAGAAAACAGGAAAACTGTCGCGATTTCGCGACATATTGGAGGAGAGAGAAAGTGCAAAGAAAAATGTCACGATTTCGTGACATATTGGAGGAGAGAGAAAGTAAGGGAAAACATCGCGATTTCGACATTTGGAGGAGAGAGAAAAGAAAATTGATTTTGACATGTTGAGGGAAATGATTTGCGACATGTTGGAAGAGAAGAAGGCAAGTTGAAAAACTGTCATGATTTCGTGACATGTTCGAAGAGAGGCACAAGTAGGTAAAACTGTCGCGATTTCGTGACATGTTGGAAGAGAAGAAGGCAAGTTGAAAAACTATCACGATTTCGCGACATGTTCGAAGCAGAGGCGCAAGCAGGTTAAACTGTCACGATTTCATGACATGTTGAAAGAAAAAGTGCAAGGAAGGAAAACTGTCACGATTTCGTGACATGTTCGAAGAGAAAGCACAAGCAGGAATAACTATCATGATTTCGTGACAAGTCAGAAGATAAAATGAAAGCAGGATAAAAGTGTCATGATTTCGTGACATGCTGCAGAAGAGAGAGTTCGAAGTAAGAACGGTCACGATTTTGTGACAAGTTCGAGGAGAGAGAAAGTAAAATGAAAAGTGTCACGATTTGCGAAGAGAGAAGGTACAAGTGAGAACGTCATGATTTCGTGACATGCTACAGATGAAAATGTTCCAAGTGAGAAGCTCATGATTTTCATGACATGCAGCAAAGGAAAGAGTTCGAAGTGAGAACTATCATGATTTTGTGACATGCTGCAGACGAAAGTGTTCGAAATAAGAAATGTCATGATTTCATGACAGGTTGTGGAGAAAGCGTACGGATGCAGAAAGTGTCACGATTTTGTGATAGGTTGAAGAGAAAGCGTACGGATGCAGAAAGTGTCATGATTTTATGACAGGTTGAAGAGAAAGCGTACGGATGCAGAAAGTGTCATGATTTCATGATAGGTTGAAGAGAAAGCATACGGATGCAGAAAGTGTCATGATTTCATGATAAGTAAGAAAGAGTACGGTTGTAGAAAGTGTCATGATTTCATGACAGAAATAGAAAGAGGTCTTAAAGGAGAAGTGTCATGATTTTGTGACAAATGCTAAATAGAAGTTGAAGAAGAAGTGTCATGATTTCGTGACAAAAGCAATTTTGATGTTGATGAAGGTAGAAGTGTCGCGATATCATGACAAAAGTTAAGGTGAAGCATACGAAGGAAGAAGTGTCATGATATCATGACAAAAGAAAAAGAAAGTGTACGGAGGCAAAAGTGTCATGATATCATGACATGTTGTGGTTTCATGGCAATAGGAACAAAAGAAGCTATAGAGTCAGGTAAGTTGAAGTCGATGAAGACCGATGACAGTCGATGAGAATTAGGGTTTACAGTCGATGAAAGCTAGGGTTTACAGTCGACGATGATTAGGCTTTGCACTTGCATAATCAGCCGACTAAAGTTAGAATTTTATCATGAAAATTTTGTTATAAAAGGAGGGTTGTTTGGAGATTTGAGATGTATCGAATTTGCGTGAATTAAGCCCATAGTGCACAGAGAGCGAGTCATGTCGAATCGAGCTAAGTGCGAAGCAAGAGCGCACAAAGAGCAGAAAAGTGCAAAGGGGCAGAAGCGATCGTTCGATTGTATCGAAGCAGAGTGTGCGAGGCATTTGCATAGAAGCAGACTATTCTGAAATAGATTGTGCGAAGCGATTGCACAGAAGAAGCAGAGTGCATAGAATCAGCAGACTGTGTGCGAAAAGGGTGAAGGTATTTTTCTATAAATTTCATAGATTCACTTGAAGTCCAAGTTGCAACTTGGCATTAGGGGTTGGTGCTCCTTCTAGTAGGTGCTGGTAAATTAGGGGTTGTTGCTCCTTTCTGTTGGTGCAAAAAAATTGAGGGGTTGGTGCTCCTTCCGGTTGGTGCTGGTAAATAGATTGTAAAGTTGTTGCTTTGCAAAGGCTGGATTTGGATGGTAGTCCAAGCAGTCATTTTTGAGGAGTAGCCACATTGGTGAACCTCGTTAAATCTTGTGTTGTGTGATGCTCTCTTGTTAACTTGTTGTATCTGTTTTGAGTTTGCTTTATTTCAGCATTAAGAGTTGCAAATTTAAAGTTTTAAAAGAACACACTGATTCACCCCCCCTCTTAGTGTCATTGTGAGTATAACAATTGGTATTAGAGCAAGGTTCCTGAATAGGCTCAATCAGCTAGGGTGATCTTGGAAGTGATGCAATGGCAGGTGGTGAAGGTTTCTCCTCAAACAAAGCACCATTGTTTGATGAAACTAATTATGCGTTCTAGAAAATCAGGATGTAGACATATCTCCGTGCTTTGGGATTTGATATTTGGAATGCAGTAGTTAATGGTTACACAGCTCCCGCCACTGCTCCAACCGACAACACCGATAAAAAGGCATTTGAAAATGACTCAAAAGCAAAAAATGCCATCATGTGTGGATTAGTGGACAGTGAGTTGGTCAAGATCATAAGTTGTGAATCGACAAAAGATGTATGGGACAAACTAGAGAATATTCATGAGGGAGACGATAAGATCAAGGAAGCCAAGCTTCAAACACATCGAGCTCAATTCGAATCATTAAAGATGACCAACGATGAGAACATAGAGGCTTTTATGCTGAGAGTTAATGGAATCACTAATTCGATCAGAGGTCTCGACGAAGATATGGATGATGCTACTATCGTGAAAAAGGTATTAAGATCGCTTCCTCAAAGGTTTGATTCTAAAGTCTCAGCCATAGAAGAAGCTAAAGATCTAAATCACTTTAGTATGGATGAGATGCATGGTTCTTTGACTGCTTATGAAATGAGAATAGGAAGGTCTAATCCCACAGATAGAGAAGCAACGTTTAAAGCCCTAAAAGGTAAAGACACAAAACAAGAGTCCAAAGAAGAAGAGACATCAGATGAAATGGAAGCAAATTTTGTCAAAAAACTGAGAAAGGGAAAAGGAAAATACTAGAGGAAAGCTACCATTTAAATGTTTCAACTGTGGAGGCATTGGGCACTTTGCGACCAAATGTCCACTCAATGAGAAGAACAAGGGTGAGGAAGCATCGCACCAAGAAAGAAGTGACTGGAAGAAGAAAACAAACTTCAAAAAAGGCAACTTCAAAAAGAAAAGTTTCATCTCCAGGAATGCAAATTCTTCAGAGGACAGCTCTAGTGAGGATTCTGAAGAAGAAACAGGTGAAGCTCTATTCATGGCATTTGAAGTAGAAAAATCAGAAGAGGTAGAAAAATCAGAAAAGAGGGAAGGAATGAACTCTAAAGTATCTATTGAAAAACCTGAGGCTGAAGTAGATCTAGAAGGTGAGCTGGTCTCTGCACTTGTAGAATGGAAATCTGAGAAAAGAAAGAATAATAAACTTTCAAGAAAGCTTGAGGATGCGAACGACATCATAACCAGCTTAAAAATACAGATAGAAGAATACAAGAAAATGTCTGAAGATCTCGAAGTTCAGATAACCATGAAGATAGATTACTGCTGTAAACTAGAAGAAGAGAATGTTGGTCTACGAATGCAGATACAAGAGTCTGGATCAAAAAATTAGCTGCCATCACAAACGTGAAGAAAGTTCGATGAATCTGGATAAAATCTTAAGTGATCAAAGACCTGCAGGCATCAAATTTGGTCTAGGCTTCGTTGAAGGAGAATCGTCAAATGGACCAAAAGCCAAAAATGTAGAAACTGTAAGGAATGAAGATAAGAAACAAGTTGATGAAAGAAAAACAACTCATGCAAAAGAAAGCAGTAATGCCGAGGCCCGAAAGGAGAACTGACAATGATGGATTTACCAAGGTCACACATCAAAGGAGAAGAAGACCTATGGCTCCTACAACAACCTGGCAAAGACCATCTTTCAGGTTCAATCATTTCTTTTCTGGTTTCTGTTTCAAATGTAATGGTTATGGGCATAAAATTGCAGACTGCAAGTATAATGTAGGACCAAGAAATTTCACTAGTAGAAATGCTTTTTCACCGCTAATAAATTATGCAGTAGAATGTTTTAACTGTCATAACTTTGGGCATATTGCAAGAAACTATCGTAGTACTTCTATTTCAAATCAACCTCAGAAAAGAAAATTTCAACCAAATAGGACAAGACAAAATAGAAAACTTCCTGAAAGATATGCACAAGATACTGAAAAGGGAAAGTTCAAACTAGAGCCCAATACGGTAGTCAAAACAGAGTGGAAACAAAAAGAACGGCTTAAGGAAGAAAAGGAATCCCTAATAGTACAAACAACTTTCAAGGCACAGAATAAATGTGTACCATGGATACTTGACGGTGGATGCTCAAGTCATATGACAGGTGATAAACAAAAATTTGAAAAATTATAGAAATATGAGGGTGGTTCTGTAAAGTTTGGGAATAATGATGGAGCTAAGATAATCGAAAAAGGATCAGTTAAAATTAGTGATGGGAAAATCAAGTCAGAAGAAGTTTTGTTTGTGGATGGTTTGAAACACAACTTGTTAAGTGTCAGTCAGATCTGTGATAAAGGACATGAAGTAGTATTCAAGAAGCAGGGTTGTGAAGTCAGAAAAACAAACAGTGGAAAATTGATAGCAACTGGATCAAGGACGTCTGGCAACCTGTACACACTCTCAGAAACTTCAGAAGGTACTTGTTTCATTGGACAGGAAGAAGAAAACTGGTTGTGGCACAAGAGGCTTGGACACATCAGTTTTGATAATCTAGTGAAAATCAGCTCGAAACAGGCAGTGAGAGATATTCCAACCATTAGAAAACCTTCAAATAGCATTTGTGCTTCATGTCAAAAGGGAAAGCAAACCAGAGTCTCATTCAAAACAAAAGAGTACCACACTAGCAAACCTTTGGAACTTATACATACAGATTTATGTGGACCCATGAGAACACAAAGCATAAATGGTGACAAATACTTTATGTTGTGTATTGATGATTATTCTAGAATGACATGGATATTTTTCTTAAAGAATAAAACAGAAGCTTTTGAAATGTTCAGATCTTTCAAACATCTAGTTGAGAATGAAACAGGAAAAAGGATCAAATGTTTAAGATCAGATAGAGGAGGAGAATTCATTTCGGATGAGTTTACAGAATACTATGAAAAACATGGTATCAGGAGACAATATTCAGCAGCTAGAACACCCCAATGAGAATGGTGTGGTAGAAAGAAAGAACATAATAATACAGGAAATGGCACGCACTATGTTGGTTGAGAACAAAATAGCAGACAGATTTTGGAAAGAAGCGAGTCCACACTACAGTGTACATCCAAAATAGGTACATGCTTGAGAACACATGAAAGCAAAACTCCTTATGAGTTGTGGTTCGGTAGAAAGGCAACAACAAAACACCTCAAAGTTTTTGGTCGTAAGTGTTACATCAGAAAAATTGAAGATAATCTTGGGAAGTTTGAAAATAGAGCAGATGAAGGTGTCTTCGTTGGCTATTCATCAAAAAGCAAAGCTTACAAATGCTACAACAAGAGACTCAAGAAAATTGTGGACAGTGTCGATGTTAAATTTGATGAAGGTAGGGAACGAATAGTTAACTTTGAAGAAAACTACCCAATTTATGAAGAAGTCATTGAAGGAGATGAGGAAAATGAAACAGAAAAAAAACCAACACTTGACTCAGATGACTTAATTGATGACTCAGAGGTGGAAGAAAATAAGAAATTCAAAATAGGCAGCTGGCAGAAAAATCATCCTAGAGATCAAATAATTGGAGATCCCACAGCTGGTGTTCAGACAAGAAGGAAAGTAGTAAGTAATTACTCTCTTTTATCTAGCATTGAGCCCAAAAATATAGTTGAGGCAAGCAAAGATGATAGCTGGATGAAGGCAATAAATGAAGAATTAGATCAGATTGAAAAGAACAAAACTTGGGAATTAGTACCTAGACCTGCAAATAAGAATGTAATCGGCACCAAATGGATATTTCGAAACAAATTGAATGAAGACGGACAGGTCGTTAGGAATAAAGCAAGACTGGTTTGTAAAGGTTATGCACAAGTTGAAGGCATTGATTTTGAGGAGACTTTTGCACCGGTGGCCAGACTAGAAGCAATCAGAATGTTTCTGGCCTTAGCGAGTCTATAAGAATTTCAGAGTTTATCGGATGGATGTAAAATCAGCTTTTTTAAATGGGAAACTTGAAGAAGAGGTTTATATTGAACAACCAGATGGTTTCCAAATTGGTGAAGATCCCAACCTTGTCTGCAAATTAAAGAAAGCTTTATATGGCTTAAAACAGGCACCCCGAGCATGGTATGCAAGGCTAGACAACTATCTCTCTCAATAGGGGTTTAAGAAAGGTATGGTGGACAATAATCTGTATGTCAAAATAGAAGGTGGGCATCTCATTGTTCTTGTTGTATATGTAGATGATATCATATTTGGCAGCAACAAAGATGAATCATGTAAAGACTTAGCAAATAAGATGTCGAAAGAATTTGAAATGTCTATGATTGGTGAACTATCTTACTTTCTTGGGTTACAAGTTAATCAAAATGAGAAAGGCATATTTATTTCCCAAGTCAAATATGTGAAAGAGATGCTAAAAAGGTTCACAATGGAGGATTGTAAGCCAGTTAGCACTCCCATGATGACAGGCTGCAAGTTGAGCAAAGATGACAAATCTCCACCTGTTGATCAAACCATGTACAGATCAATGATTGGAAGCTTACTATATTTAACAGCTACCAGACCAGATATTCTGTAGGCAGTCTGCATGGTAGCAAGATTTTAGGCCAGTCCCAAAGAGACTCATGTGACAGCAGTAAAAAGGATTCTTAGGTATCTCAAGGGTACTATGGAGTATGGGTTATGGTATCCGAAAGGTAAAGACTTCACCCTTATTTCATATTCAGATGCAGATTGGGCAGGATGTGTTGATGATAGGAAGAGTACCAGTGGAGGTGCATTCTATCTTGGTGACAGGTTGGTTGCTTGGCACAACAAGAAACAAGAGTCAGTTTCTTTATCAACAGCTGAGGTAGAATATATTGCAGCAACAACATGTTGTACACAAGTTTTGTGGATGAAACAAACTACGAAAGATCTTGGTATTAATTTTAGTGAGCCAATATCAGTTAAGTGTGATAACACCAGTGCAATTAACATCTCCAAGAATTCGGTAATGCATTCACGGACAAAACACATTACTATCAGATATCATTTTTTGAAAGAGAAAGTTGTTGAAGGTGAGGTTAAGCTGGATTTTGTTCCAACTACTGAGCAAGTAGCAGATATCTTCACAAAAACATTGCCCAAGGATGTTTTTGAATACCTTCGCAATAAATTGGGAGTGGTGACCCTTCCCAAGAAGTGACTAGCTACAGGGATCACATTCTCAGGGGGAGCATTGAAGTATTTGTTTATCTTCTTGCTCATGTTCTTGTTTATTACTAAGTGTAATAAATTTTGCTTGAGAATGTTGTGCTTGGACTCAGGGGGAGTCTGCAGTAGCCCTTTGGTATTATTTTCAAAGGGGGAGAAGAGCTACAGGAAGCTGCACATGTGTTGCCAACAATTCCAAAGGGGGAGATTGTTGAGCAAAGTGCAGCAACAGGATTGTCATTGTTGTCAACACAATCAGCTAGATCATTTGATTCAGTGCAGCAACAAGAAGTTCAGATGCAGCAAACAGGAAGTTCAGAGATCTCTCAAAATATGTACAGTGTTTTTCCAAAAAGACCTAAGTGGCCCACATGCAAAAATTCAAAGAAAAAGACAAGGAAAGTGTCGCGATATCGTGACATATTCAGAAAATAGGAAAACTATCACGATTTCGCGACATATTGGAGGAGAGAGAAAGTGCAAAGAAAAATGTCATGATTTCATGACATATTGGAGGAGAGAGAAAGTACAGGGAAAAACTGTCACGATTTCGTGACATTCTGGAGGAGAGAGAAAGTGCAAAGAAAAATGTCATGATTTCGCGACATGTTGGAAGAGAAGAAGGCAAGTTGAAAAACTGTCACGATTTCGTGACATGTTCGAAGTAGAGGAGCAAGCAGGTAAAACTGTCACGATTTCGCGACATGTTGGAAGAGAAGAAGGCAAGTTGAAAAACTATCACGATTTCATGACATGTTCGAGCGAAAGAGGTTAAATGTCATGATTTCCATGACATGTTGAAAGAAAAATTGCAAGGAAGGAAAACTGTCATGATTTCGCAACATGTTCGAAGAGAAAGCACAAGCAAGAATAATTGTCACGATTTCGTGACAAGTCAGAAGATAAAATGAAAGCAAGATAAAAGTGTCATGATTTCGTGACATGTTGCAGAAGAGAGAGTTCGAAGTAAGAACTGTCGCGATTTCGTGACAAGTTTGAGGAGAGAGAAAGTAAAATGAAAAGTGTCATGATTTCGAAAGATTAAAGTGAGAACTGTCATGATTTTGTGACATGCTATAGATGAAAATGTTCCAAGTGAGAACTGTCATGATTTCGTGACATGCGAAAGGAAAGAGTTTGAAGTGAGAACTATCATGATTTTGCGACATGCTACAGAAGAAAGTGTTCGAAATAAGAAATGTCATGATTTTGATGACAGGTTGTGGAGAAAGCGTACGGATGCAGAAAGTGTCACGATTTTATGACAGGTTGAAGAGAAAGCGTACGGATGCAGAAAGTGTCACGATTTTATGATAGGTTGAAGAGAAAGCGTACGGATGTAGAAAGTGTCATGATTTTATGACAGGTTGAAGAGAAAGCGTACGGATGCAGAAAGTGTCACGATTTCATGATAGGTTGAAGAAAGCGTACGGTTGCAGAAAGTGTCATGATTTCATGACAAAAATAGAAAGCAGGTCTTCAATGGGAGAAGTGTCATGATTTCATGACAAATGTAGAATAGAAGACTTTGAAGAGAGAAGTGTCATGATATCGTGACAAAGAGCTAAAGATGATGTTTACGAAGGGAGAAGTGTCGCGATATCGTGACAAAAGTTAAGGTGAAGCATACGAAGGCAGAAGTGTCACGATATCGTGACAAAAGAAAAAGAAAGTGTACGGAGGCAAAAGTGTCATGATATCATGACATGTTGTGGTTTCATGGCAATAGGAACAAAAGAAGCTATAGAGTCAGGTAAGTTGAAGCCGACGAAGACCGATGATAGTCGATGAGAATTAGGGTTTATAGCCGACGAAAGCTAGGGTTTATAATCGACGATGATTAGGCTTTGCACTTGCATAATCAGCCGACTAAAGTTAGAATTTTATCATGAAAATTTTGTTATAAAAGGAGGGTTGTTTGGAGATTTGAGGTGTATCGAATTTGCGTGAATTAAGCCCGTAGTGCGTAGAGAGCGAGTCATGTCGAATCGAGCTAAGTGCGAAGCAAGAGCACACAGAGAGCAAAAAAGTGCAAAGGGGTAGAAGCGATCGTTCGATTGTATCGAAGCAAAGTGTGCGAGGCATTTGCATAGAAGCAGACTATTCTAAAATAGATTGTGCAAAGCGATTGCATAGAAGAAGCAGAGTGCATAGAAACAGCAGATTGTGTGCGAAAAGGGTGAAGGTATTTTTCTATAAATTTCATAGATTCACTTGAAGTCCAAGTTGCAGCTTGGCATCAGGGGTTGGTGCTCCTTCCAGTAGGTGTTGGTAAATTAGGGGTTGTTGCTCCTTTCTGTTGGTACAAAAAAATTGAGGGGTTGGTGCTCCTTCCGGTTGGTGTTGGTAAATAGATTGTAAAGTTGTTGCTTTGCAAAGGCTGGATTTGGATGGTAGTCCAAGCGGTCATTTTTGAGGAGTAGCCACATTGGTGAACCTCGTTAAATCTTGTGTTGTGTGATGCTCTCTTGTTAACTTGTTGTATCTGTTTTGAGTTTGCTTTATTTCAGCATTAAGAGTTGCAAATTTAAAGTTTTAAAAGAACACACTGATTCGCCCCCCCTCTCAGTGTCACTATGAGTATAACAGTTTCATTAGAAGGTTTGGAGTGAGTGTAATCTTCCCACTTCTTCCAAGAATCATAGTAATCATCTTCCAAAATCAAGTGGTGACGCTCAACTAATTCTTAAACATCTTCCAATTCATCAACGTGTTTCTCATCAAATTCACCTTCACCTTCCCCAGATGGTTCAATGATTTTCAAAAGTGGGCTACTTTTTGTATCCAAATTTGCAAGATCAATATCTACATTTGTAACCCATGATTCAATTTCATAATAATTTGGAGGGTGAGTATTTTATTGATCATCACTTTCAACAGTCTTATCCAAAGTGTCTCCCGAGAACCAGTGGTGAAATTCTATTATGTCTTCAAATTCATTTATTGATTCTCTTCCAATTTCACTTTCAACCACTTCATTAAATTTGATGGTAGGTTTTGTCCTATCACATATCTCGATACTAATTAGATTTAGGACACCTCCATTATCTGAATACTCATGCACTTCTAGAAATGAACCCATATCTACACAATCCTCATTGGTGGATGTTGGCTTGGCAACTTGCACCTCCTCTTGGGCAATATCTAAGGTGGTTATAAAATTTGGACATTCAAATTCATCCCCTTTATCATTCACCTTAGGCATCATTGGAGTAGAGGGTGTTATCTTAGATGGTTGGTGTAGGTTGGCATCAATAGCTTTAGAAGGATGATATCTCATGGGAACATGTTGTCCCTCCACTTGACCTTGATCTACCATTATTGCAACCTCATAGATTCTAGGAAAATATGAGTCATCAAGATTTTCCTCAATAAGTATAGCAAGTGCAAAGGGTATGGCTCCCATTTATACTTTAATAGCTTCTTCTTCTTGTATGTCAAAACTTTCCCACATTTGAGAGTACAACTCACGTAATATCCCATTGAATTGACTCAAGGATTCATTAGGCTCTTTACGAATATAGGTAAATTGATTTTGCAACATATCTAAGTCAACCTGATTATCAAAATGATAAAGATAGGCTGCTTCTTATCGGATCCAAGAAGTCCTAACCTCCATGGGTAATTGGCCATACCAAAAGAATGATCTATCATCCAAAATGTATGAGAAAAACCTACAAGCGATAGCCTCATGAAAAACTTGGCATTGAAATAATGTGCTCTTGTAAACATGCAATTTATGTAGGTATTCTAATGTCAAATCTTGATTAAACAGTCGTAGAAACTCCAATAAAATTTCAAGAATTTGATGGGGTGTTCCAAACATAGGAAAATACTCATAATACTTTCCTAACATAGATACCATTTCTTCTCTCAAAGATATGATTTGCTCATCATATGTCACCATTAGTGAAACATCAAAGAATAACTTTAGAACCAAATTTGTTAGTCAAATAAAAATATCTTGCAAATAAGCATAAAATGACTAACAACTTTCAAATGGGTAAATCATAAATATCATCATGTTAGCATCAACCAAAAGATATGCATCCATTAAACCATGACATGAAAGAACATTCTCAAATTTGCCAAAAATGTTAGTATTAACACATCATCAAATAGAGAATGTTAGAATCAATGAAAGTGATCAACAAAATCTCATTATTCAAGACCAATATCTTTGGATAAATCTTTCAAGTAACATGAACAATTTAGCATCTAAATAGCAATAGAATAAATCAACTCAAGTTCTCTTAGCTCCCAAAGTGTTGAGTGCTAAAGAGGCCAAAGATGCTAATCAAATGAACTTGAAATATTTAGCAATTCAAAACTCTCAAAGTTACACCAAATCACATCATTCATGTATGAACAATCCAAAAGTGTTAGATCAATGAATACCAATTTAGGCCCTCCTTCTAGCGCCAAAATATTGAGTGCTAAAGGAGGCCGAATATAATAGTCAAAGGGCATGAAACATTAAGCAATTCAAATCCCTTAAGTAATAATGAACAATATATAGCATTTAGAATCACAATAAAATAAACCACTTCATGCCCTCCTTCTAGCACCAAAATATTGAGTGGTAATTTTACCCAATTGTGAAATTACACTCTCCCTTAAGATTTTGATCCCAAAACCCTCTCTTTGCAAAGAAGTTAAACAAAACAACTTCTCAAAGGTCTCTGCTATATTAGCATTTTTGCATGTGTATTAGTAATCTCAATAAAGATATATCAATTAATGCTAGGAACACCTTAGTGATTGCAAGTAATGGTTAACAAGGGGCATGTGTTGGTTCATTTTACCATGTTATGTTAATGATTGTTCATAAACCTTAAATAAAAATAAATATGAATTGGCCCTCATATGACCACGATGTAGTGCTTTAATTCCTTTTATCTTGAAATATTTTAAAGTAGATTTTATTTTCCTTTATTAAGTGGATTTTAATCAAGTTGTATCTTGCATTAAATCATACTTTTAAGGATGAAATAGAAGATTAAATTTATCTATGAAAGTGAATTCAAATTATGAAGAGATCCATTAAATGTAGCTTCTATCATGAAGATAAATAAAGCCTTTGATGTAATTAATAAATTTATCCCTCATTGATGAAATTAATTTTCATAAAAAGAAACAATTTATTGCTTTGAAATCATGACCTTAAAATGTCATCATAAATTATCTCTGTTTTATGAAATCAGAATTTTCATAAAGAGACCATAATTTAATGTTTTAAAACCAAGACCTTTGATATAATGATAAATTACCCCCCTTCAATGAAATCAGAATTTTCATGAAGGTGCATTTGTTGCTCCTTTAATGATGGCCCATAAAATGCCATGAAAATTTTCTCCCTTTTATGAAATTGAATTTTCATAAAGGAAAGGTCATTTTATACTTACGAATGAAAATGCATAATTTAAAAATTTGATTTACCTCCAAAACTAAAAAAAATAAAATTTTCGAAATTATAAAAACCCTTAAAAACAACAGTTTTCAAAAATATTTATAAAATTGAAATGGCCTCGAAATGAGCCCGAATCTGTCGCATATGCAATATTGTATCATGCTTCACATCCATGTAATTATTTTTGTCATTTTATTTTTTTTTCGATTTTTATTTTTATGTCCGAAGTTTTAAAAAAAAATGCAAACTAAAGGGTTAGAAAACAAAAAAAATAAAATCTGAAAATAACTTGAATGTTAAAAACGAAAATATGCAAAGCCCTTTCAGTTTGATGGCACCTCGTCCTGCAAAATCGAAGATGTGATAAACTCTTACATGCAACCTAATCGATTTTTTTTTTTTTTTGTGGAAAACATCCCAAAAGGGATGCCACTTTCGGATAATACCCAAGGAAGCAAGGGTATCCATTCCGCCAAAAACACCCAAGACTCAGACCTGGACTACCACCTTTGACATACTAAAGGGGCAAACAAACACACAAAACCAATTTTAAAATAAGTAAATAACAAAATAATATAATATAATAAAAAACATGCTCCTTGAGTGTGTCAAAACCAAAAGCACAACCAAACACGTACAATAAGATAAAATAAACCACAACACAAACCACATAGAAAAACACAAGAACCACACAACAAAACACAAACAAGACAAAAACAACAGAACACTACAAAGACATAACCCAAAAAAAACATGAAAAATAAACACAACCAAAACCTAAAAAATAAAATAAATAAAATAAAAATAAAAATAAAAAACAACCAACAATAGACAATAAACAAAAACAAAAAACATAGAAAACACTCACACATAAAAACACGAAATAACACAAACAAAGAGAAACCCAAGAACAAGAACGAAAAAAACACAAGAACAATAACAAAAAACATAAAAAAAAACAAAACAAAACAACAAAAACACAAGAACAACAAAAAACAACACAAAGAACACAAAAACAAAACAAAACAAAAGAACCCACCCACCTTAAAAAACTAAACAAAAAAAAACAAATAAGAAAAAAAATGAACAAAACAATGACCTATCTAGACCAGAAGACTATTAAGGCAAGAATCAACAGAGGAAACAAAATAAAGAATAGAAAGAGCTAGGGAACTAAAAAAAACTGAATGAACCAAAGAGAAGCAAAAAAATAAAAAACAAGAAGAAACTAGGTACCTTCGTAACTGGAGCCATCCAAAGAAATGATAGAAAGAAGAGCTTCCCTAATTTGAGAAGCCCACCATATAGGAGGGTGGCCATAACAAGTAAGATCACCTTTGTCCAAAGCCCAATTAGCTAAAGCATCAACACTCTTGTTTTGATCTCCGACCACATGATTGTAATTAACTTTCAAAAATCCCATCTGGATTAACCGAATCTTCTCAATAATTCTTTTTATTCTCCAATCCACCTTATGATTCTTAGAAGGAGTCTTCAAGAGATTAATCATAAGTTGAGAGTCGGACTCAACTAACACCTTTTCCCATCCAACCTTAGTAGCCTCTTGAAAGCCTTTGAGGATACCATACCCCTCAGCAAGGTTATTGGAAAGAATACCCAAATTCTTAGCAAAAGTAAAAACCAGGGGGCCATTTGAAAGTCTACCAATTCCTCCTACACTGGCTTTTCCAAGGTTCCCTCTGGAGGCTCCACCAGTATTGACTTTTCCAAAATCCTTAGGAGGAGGTTGCCAATTGCTAGTCCTATCCATCTTACTAATACTCACATTCCCTTTAAGTTGGTTGCCCTTAGAAGGTTTAACCTTCAATCTTTGCATCACTTGATCCCATCTTTGGTGGGAGTTTTGGGGGTGATTAAGGAGTTGATGGACTGATTCAACTAAGTTGGCTATGGTATTTTGCCAAATATAGTGAATATCCTTCCTATCTTGATTAAAAATTCAGCTATTCCTTTCATTCCAAATATTCCAAAGAAGAATGGTAGAACCCATCCAAACTAATTGCCTAATAAAATGATCAACACCCTCTTGATTAGGCCAATCCCTCCAAAGTTGTTCAAAAGTAAAAAAATTGGACCACTGTAAGCCAAGTAAAGTGGCCATTCTCCTCCATAGGTCAGAGGCTAAAGTACACTCAATAAAAATATGGTTGATATTTTCTACATTCTCTTCACACATTTCACATCTAGAAGGGCCATGAAAACCACGCTTCATAAGTTGTTGACTAGTAAGCACCCTACGATGCAATAAAAGCCAATTAAAGAACCTCACCTTAGGCCAGAGCTTTTGAGCCCACAATTGAGAAAATATGTCAGAAGAATGGTTGGGATTAGTATGGCATAAGGTCAAATAACCTTGAGCAACTGAATACTCACCCTTAGTAGTGTTGTTCCATCCAAAACAATCTTTTTCATGGGACCAAGAGAGGGATCTCATATGAAGGATGCCTTGGATATCTTGTCTTTGCCTTTTTGGGATTTGAATAGGCTAGTCCTCAATAGAGATCCAATATCTACCAACCTTTGAATTACCAGTATGGTATCGATAGTAATTAGCCACCTTTATCCAATTAGCTCGGTGAAGCTCCTCCATCCAAGGCCTCTAATCGGGAAACTAAGTTACCAAAGTCTTGTGACCATCCCAAGAATCTGTCCAAAAATTTGCATGTTGACCATTATGAATGATCCAAAATAATTTTTTCTTTATCAAATCCTCACCAGTCTTAAGAACTGGTAAAATGGGAGAACCTTTGGTAGGAAGTTGATAGCAAACAAGGTCTTCAGGACTTTTGTTCTCAAGCATATTTAGCACGGAGATTATTGGCCCAAAGAGCATTGGGGTTATGCAACATCCTCCAATATAATTTAGCAGCTAAAGCTTTGTTGTTATTAATAGAAGACCGAAATCCTAACATCCCTTCACTCTTAGGAAGACATAAAGTATCCCATTTCACCAAGGCCCATTTTTTTTCTCCTTAATACCACTCCAAAGGAAACGATGACTGATTTGATCTAATTCTCGAATAACAGCCTTTGGGATATTCAAAACGGAAGAAAAATAAATAGGAATAGCTTGAAGGACTGATTTTACCAAGGTGATTCTACCCCCAGAAGAAAGCCACTTGTTGGTCCACTTTCCAATTTTCTTCTTGACTTTGTCCAACAACCAATTCCAATCTTTATTTTTTTGCCTTTGAATATTTATGGGAATACCTAAATAAGTGATTGGAAGAGAGGTCTTCTTATATCTTAATTTATCCAAGACCATGGATTCCTATCTAGCAGAGCAGTGAAAGAAAATAACTTTAGATTTGTCTTCATTGATCAACTGCCCGATAGCCTTAGAAAAATAGCTAATGATTTGCTTAATATTAGAAGCTTCCTTAATTGTAGCTTTACCTAAAAGAGTAGAGTCATCCACAAATTGAAGATGAGAGATAGGTCTAGCTCCATGAGCAATGGTAACTCCCTCAAGGGTTTTGTTTTCCCTCTTTTTTGTTATAGTCCTATCCAAGCATTCAACAAGAATGATGAATAAATAAGGGGATAGCAGGTCACCTTGCCTAATACCTCTGGAAGCTGGGAAATACTGAGAAGGCCTGCTATTGATAAGAACTAAGTAGGAAACCGAAGAGATACATCCCATAATCCAATCCATCCAATCCTTAGAGAAACCAAATTGCCTCAAAACTTTGATAAGGAAGTGCCAATCCACTCTGTCATAAGCTTTGGATAAGTCTAACCGAATGAACATAGAAGGAGAATTTTGCATATCCATGGAATGGATGGCTTCCGAGCAAGAACTATCTCATCTACTATTTGACGTCCTTCCACATATCCCCCTTGCTCTAGGGAAATAATCTTATGCAAAAGAGGCTTCAACCTTTCTCGCCATGATTTTAGTAATGATTTTGAGAAGAACATTACATAAAGCAATAGGTCTAAAAGATGAGATATGATCAACCTCTTGAGCTTTTGGAACAAGAGTAATATAAGTTTTATTGATAACCTTCAAAGTTTCTTTGGCTTTCTTGGCTTCTTACACCACCTCTAATAAATCAACATGAAGGATATCCCAGAACTCTTGGTAGAACTCAATAGGAAAACCATCAGGACCCGGGGTTTTCCCTTTTTGCATTTTAAAAACTACTTGTTGAAGCTCATTGATAGTAACAGGAGCAATCAAAATAGAGTTCTCCTCAGAAGTGATAAGAGAAGGGATTGCTTGAAGAACATTTTGTTGTGAAGTCGAGTCAAGAGGAGTAGCAAAAAAAGATTGGAAAAGTAATCAACAACAATAGAGTTCATGTCATCCCAAGTATAAACAACATCTCCAGAATCTGATTTTAAGGAAGAAATAAAGTTGTGACATCTTCGAGCTAGAAGAGATTTGTGGAAGAAATTTGTGTTTTGATCTCCTTCTTTGAGCCATTGAATTCTAGATTTTTGCTTCCATAAGATTTCTTCTCTTTTTTCCCATTCCTCTAACTGCAACCTAATCGATTTTAACCTGCATTTGCACAATTAAAATAAATTAAGTGCTAGCTCCTAAGGTCACAAAAATAAATTTCAGACTTCAAATATTCACTTGATGTAACCAAAATAGCATTAAACATCATTTATAAATCCGAAATCTGAAAAGAGGAAAAATAAACAAGTAAATCCCAGCATGCAGAAATTTCTCCTTCTTTCTTGCTAACAAGGCCTAAATTTCTGAAACCACATTTACATTAAAAAAATGATGTTTCCATTATCACACTCATATTTCAACAACATTTCTGGTCTTGTCAAAAGAACCAACCCCCTTTCCTGTTTTCGAATGTGTTTTTAAAATTGCTGTCTGTCTCTTCGTTTTCTCACAAGCTCTTCATTTTCTTCGTTTGGCATTTTTCCGTTTGCTTTCGAAACGTTTTCCCTTCTTTGTTTCGTTTCTATTTGCATGTTCTTTAGCTTGAAATGGTAACGGCTCATCATTCCACTCATTTGAAAAAATCTGTTATTTAATTAAAACTCTAAATCTTACACGTTTTCATGTTGTGTACTCCCCTTTTGAAATCCCTCGGGGTGCGTTGCCAATTGGCACATGCACATAGCCCTTAGCCTTTAATTTAAACAAAGACCCCTTATATGATTGATGGGCCCCAATATGACATTTAATATTCCGGGTGCACCCTTCTATTCGTCTACGTGCGATAATCCTCGCCCCGTGGCTCTGCTTCTGCCTTCCAATTATTGTGATGTCGACTTCTCATTCGCCCAGGCTGCGATATCTGCCACGTCCACCTCTTTGTTCATCATCAATAGTGTCCACGATGCTGCTCCACATCTGCTGCCATATCGAACTGCGCATCGTCGGGTCCATTCGATCTACTGCTACAATCTGTCAGTTTTCGTATTCTCCTTCAATTCAGCTTCGAGAGCGTCTTTTTTCGGTATGAGTAATCTTCGCTGCACTCCTGACATAACAGTAATGTCCTACACCTTCCCAGTCTTCCAATCATGGCCCCCAAAATCATGGTGCAAATAATCTTCTTGGAGTGGAACCGCGTGAATCTTTTAGCTTGTTCATGAAATCTCATCCATCCTCTGTTCACATTCACGAATGTTGTTCCGAAGTTCTAACATTCTATATCATTATCTACTGCTTCCTTTGAAAAGGAATCCACACTATGTTTGCGCAGTCATGACCTCCAACGTGGTGTGTCGTTACGTTAATCCGTCACGACTATGGCATCTACCCTCGAACTGCGCTGCATGCTGTATGCGACCACTTGAATCCGCGTAGCCAGTTTATCTGCATCACCAGCCGAACGCTTCGTCACAACTGAATGCTCGTCGCCGAATCTTCGCCATCGTGGTCGTCTACGTCCCCGCGAGCCCTACTCGTTCGCCAGTGGTCTTCGTTTTATTGTCGTGGTCTTCGTTTTGCTGTCGCGACGATGCAATGCAAAATCGCGTGTCCGTGTCACCGGCTACCCTGCATACAAATAAAATATCTCATTAGAATCACATTTTAATGAATAAAAAAAATTAGCCTTAATGGCCCCTTTAAAATATTCGTATGATCAAGAGCCCAAACACTAAACTTCATTTTTTTATTTTTGGTTTTATTTCAATTAATTGATAATTGAAATTTTATTATTTTATTATTTTTTATTTTTATCTATGTTTATATTGTTTGTTGGAATCAACAATTATATTCAATAAAAATAAAAGATTTTTTATTATAATATATTTTTTGTCATTTTTAGTTATATATATACCTAATATATGAACATATATGTAAGGATATATATACTTATTATTTGAAATATACAAAAGAAAGAAAACATGCGATTTAACAATAAAAACATCAACAATAAAATTGACAACAAAAAGTTATCCACAAGGAATTGACGACAAAAAGTCATCAACAAGAAATATCGTCGATAAGAAAATATTGTCGACAAGAAACTGACGATAAAAAATCATCGATAATAATTTGACGACAAAAAGTCGTCGACAACAAATTAGCAAAAACTACAAACCCAAAACTGAGCGAAACATTCGACACTCATGACAAAACCAAAAGCACCCAAACACAACAAGGAACATTGGAATTAAATCGCAAATATCGAGGATGGGATATATCAAACAATATCTCTCCAAGGACGCTAAGACTCTTCAAATACCAAAAATTAAAAGTGGGTCCCCAAGTTTGGGGCTAGTTGTGGAGCAGCCACAACAGGTCCTTATGCTCATTATGATTTAACCCATTAAGGAATGTGTCATTCCTAAGGAAAGCAAAGGTATCCTTATACCAATGATCAAGAGATGAAGACACTTCTACAAAAAAGACTCAATATTAAAATTTGTGAAATGATGATAGTATCTTGTTTGTCATCTAGCTCTAAGGGGATAAGGAATGTAGTCAAGGCCATAGCACCAACATGGTTATTACTAGACCTAGGGATAGCTTCAATGATTATTTTGTCAAAAGTAGTAATTAGTTTAGTATGATGTCCTTATATGGCTTGAGCTTTTCCTATTTAGGTTGATAAACACCATTGACTTAGTTGACTACAAGCAAGGAATATCCAAAGATGAAGAGGGTTCTCACCTAAAGGGTTAATGTTGCACATAGCCCTAAGATAAGGGCTTCATACTCAATGGTATTATTGGTATATGAAAATTTAAGGTTAAAGGATAGAGGGATCAACTGTTATTGACGAGTGGCTAAGGTGGATCTTGCCCCCACTCCTTTTATGCATCTAGCACCCTCAAAGTATAGAGTCTAAGAGTCAGGTTGATGTACTTCTAGGCTAAAGACTAACTCATCTAGGAATTCTATTACTAAGGGCTATATAATTTATAAGGGTGTAACTACTAGTTGGTCAGTAATGACCTCACCTTTCAAAAAAATTTGGATAAAAACTCAAGATTGAATTTGCTAAGTGTGATGGCCCACTTAGCAGTTTTTTAATAGAGGTGAGGCTTGGACATGAGATAGTGCAAAGGAACATCATGATGACAAAGGTTTTGGTTGAGCATGTAGTGTCTAAGCTTTTGGAAAGTGAAAGCTATGGCTAGACAAAGCTTCTCTAATGAGGTATAGTAGGATTTTTAATTGACCAATATTCTACTAATGTAGAAAATTGCTCGCTCTCTATGTTGGTCATCATACTGCACCAATATATCTCCTAAGGAATGGTTTGTTGCTACTATGTATAACAAGGGTTTAGAGATATTGGGAGGAATAAGGATATAACAAGACAAGAGATAGGATTTTAGAGAATCAAAGGCTACTTGATATTTATTTTCCTAATCAAATACTACATCATTACTCAAAATCTTCGAGAAGGGTTGATACTTGTTAGCAAGTTGGGAAATGAATCTCTAAATGAATTAGATCTTATCCTAGAGACTCCTAAGTTGGATTAGAGTTTAAGGGGTGGCATATTGACTATAGCTAATATCTTATTAGGATCAATTTTGATGCCATATCGACATATGATAAATCCTAACAAATTTCTTAATTTAACCCCAAAGTTTCATTTATGAGGATTTAGACATACCTTGTACTATGATAGAAACTCTAAGATGCATCTTAGATCTCAAACATGATTATCCTAGTTTAAAGACGAACCAAGAATATCACTGACATAATCTTCCATGATGTCATTCATCATGTCATAAAAAATATATGCCATGGATCTCTTATAGGTAGCCCCAATGTTCATTAATTTAAAAGTCATAAATTGATGGTAAAAGGTTTCACATGGGGTGGTGAAATCTAGTTTGGCTCAATCGTCAGGAGTGATTTTGATTTGATTAAGTACAATGGATACACTCTACACTATTTTCATTTTATTGTAAGGAGAGAATTTTATACCACTTGATAAAAATGAAGATAATTTACCTTGATTAACTTTGATATCTTTCACGTCTTTTGTTTTAAAATTTACCTTCCCATATTCCATTGTACCTTTAACTCCTTTTAACTTTGAAATTGTGCAATGTACTTTATCATCCCTTGTGTCCTCCTTTATTTCTTCTAATGGTTGATTTGAGTAAATTGTAATGGAGTTCATTATTTGATAATGTAGAAGGGCTTTCTTTGCCACTTTTTTTAGAGTGAAAATTTCTTGATTTGATCCAACTTTTACTATGGTATGATCTCCTTGCTTCATATTGAAGCTTGCCTCATGCCAAAAAATTTCTCTCTTTCTTCATTGTTTTTACTTGGGAATCTCTTTCCATGTGTCTAATTTTATAACATTTGCAGATTAAGATGCAACATTTTCATAATCCACTTGCTAATCTCATTTTCTTGACTTAAATTTTAGTTTAAATTCAATGTGGCAAAGGTTTTAAAATATCTATGACAACACATTTCGGTATATACAACATGACTTCACTCTTTAGTAGTTGGATCATCTTGGATGAACATCCCTAGAGTGATGCCAATATTCTTCAAAACCTCCTTATTGATAAGTTGATATGGAAGTCCAAAAAATCTAACATACACTAGAAGTATTTTTATAGTTTCTATCTTCACTAAAAAAATTAACTCCATTATTTTAAATGTAATGCATCTCTCCCCTTGAACCATGGGCCACAACACATTATTTTATACCTGATTTCTAAAGTGGAGAAGTTGAGAAAAAAACCTTTCAAAATAAACATCTTCGAGTAACATGAATTCAGCCCCTACCTCCACTTGATCTAATTTAGAATCTCAAAAAACCTAACCAATATTTTTTAAACTTATATATTAATCATCTATTTTTAAGAATTGTTATGCCATGCTCGATCAACTCATTCTTAACAATCACTTCTAATTTAACAAACGTTACTTGCATAAAGTTTGCCATAAATTTGACATTCATCTTATCTTTGACCAATTCATCCATACTTCCATCTAGGGCATCCTTCTAGTTAGGACTTTCAAATTTGACTTTCCTTTCATATATTTTTTGAATAGGTTTACTTTCCTTCCATATTACCTAGCTTTTCCTCATAAGAATGCATTCTTTTTCAAATTCTCCTACACAAAAAAATGTGAGGTTTGTTTTACACTTGCACTTACTTCCTACATCCACTCTCTTCCTACTTTCACTTGCAACATTGGTTTTCTAAAATAAGAAAGACGAGGCTTGCTCATAGTTGGATTCCATAAATTGACTTTATTTTATTTGATATATTTTGTTTATTAAATTATAAACACAATTTTTTGATCACATGTCCTTTACACCATAAATTTAAAATAACTATTAAATTCATTTATTTTTATTGTTGTAGTTAATTATATTTTATTGTAGCATAAAACATGTTGGTATTGGAAATTATGCATATGCTACCCAACAAATTTTGAAACCTAGATTTCCACTTAAAAGTCCATATTCCACGTCTTTATCCACTTGAGCTCATGTTGTTTGCTCAAACATCAATGTTCTCCAATGGAATTGGAACATTAGATTATAATGTGAAACTCCTCACACCCCACCATTTCTTTCATACTCCTTAGGCTTTACAAATGATAGTTTATAACTATCATAGTATTCCAATGGGCCACACAAAAGTATTAATACAATAACTTGCAAGATAAACTATTTGAACTCATGTTGTTTGATGAAATATTAAGATTCACACAAGAGAATGAAGCTTTAGTTTAGAGTGTGAAATTTTTGCTCCCAAGGTCCATTTATTAGATTGAAAAGTTGGTCGATATGAAACTCCTTGATTTGAAACAATTGGTGGAAAGTAAGGACTTTATACCCTAAGCTAAGATTCTAATCTTATAAATAAACTTTAATATTTTATTAAATGGCATGAACCAAATAATTAAAATATAAAATTTTAATTTAATAACTTTTTAAAATTTATATATTTTATTTAATAATTATAAAAAAATATAATATAATTAAAATATAAATAAATTATATTTTACCTTTACTTTTGCTTAACTATGGTTTATAAATATGGAGAAGGAAAATGTACTTTAAAAGCTGTCTTAAAGATTAGGATGCATAGCTGACATAGTTGACGGCTCAAATTGTTAGGTAAACATTCTTTTTCCCCGGTTGTCATCTTTGCAGCTCGTTATAATAAACTAAAATTTTATTAATTTAAAAATTATTTAAATTATATTTATTGAGATAGGACATGGATATGAGGTTGAGTTTACATTGCTGTCACCTAGCTTTAAATCCCATAGAAGGTGGGGTGGTCCCAATTGTATCTTCTATGCCTTCCCGGTTATTGTACCATGTTAGGTTTATATTGCTGTAAGATAAGTTAAAATTTAAACTAAAATATTTAAATTAAAGTTGTATTAGTTATTTAAATTGTTTTTATTAGGATAGAGTATTGGTATGGGTTAAGTTTACATTGTTGTTATTATATTTATAGGCGTCCTACAATGGCAGCTAAGAAGGTCAGCCACGCCATAAACAATATTAATATTTTATTAAAAAAGTCGATATTAAGAAAATTATAGGCGCCTCGAGATTAATAATTCTCGGCGTTTATAGATATATATATTTTATATATCTAAGCTAGTTTAAGTTCAAATGAAACGTTGAGAAATCAACATAAATGAATGCCCAAATGTCAACAAAGACATAAAAAATTATGTGAATGAAAAGTTCAGAAATGGAATTGGAAAAATGCAAGCAGGAAAAGACAATATTATATTGCAAATTTTAATCCAACGTATAACCACAAAGAAAAAGCGTATATAGGCGCTGAAATCAAGTGGAAGGAAAAAATACTCATTGCTCAGACAAGGACTAGCTCTTATAGGCTTAGATGTGAAACAGGGAGATGGACAACGCCCAAAGAACAATGGGAAGAAATGATATGTACTCTATGTAACACAAGGGCAATAGAGACAGAGGAACACTTCATCTATAAATGCCCAAGTTTTTCAGATATTCATGACAAATACAAAGAAACACTTGGGAACGAGTTTATGGCAGATTTATTTGAAGACAGTAAAATAAAAAAAGTTGGAGAATTGCTAACACAAATAAGCAGTAGAAGGAACAACCTTCTCAAAGATATTAAAGATCATATGATATGATTTTAGTAATTGTACTTTCATATTTGAGGTCCCATAAATCATATTTAGGTCTCGCGGACGTAATTAAAATCTTTCATTTCAAATTTAAACTAAAGTTTTAATAGTTTTAAAATTTATCATGCATTGATATGGCATTGAGTTTATTTTTTTATGATCTAATTTCAAATCCAAACTAAAATTTTTTTAGTTTAAAAATTATCGAAGTTTTATTTGTTGGGACATTGTATTGGTATGGTGTTGGGTTTCTATTGGTATGCATTGGGTTTACATTGTTGCTACCTAAGTTCAAATCCAAATTAATATTTTATTAATATAAAAATTATTTAAGTTGTTTTTGTTGGGACAGTGAATTGGTATGTTGTTGGATTTACATTGCAGCTCAAATTCAAGGTGTTGGATTGACACTGCAACTCAAATTCAAACTAAAGTTTTATTAGTTGAAAAGTTATCTAAATTGTCTTTGTTGAGAGAGCATTGGTATGGTGTTGAATTTCAAACTAAAGTTTTATTAGTTTAAAAGTTATCTAAATTATTTATGTTGGGACAACCCATTAGTATGGTGTTGGATTTAGATTGTAACTCAAATTCAAACTAAAGTTTTATTAGTTTAAAAGTTATCTAAATTATTTTTGTTGGGACAGCCCATTGGTATGGTGTTGGACTTACATTGGTGCCTAAGTTTAAATTTAAACTAAAGTTATATTACTTTAAAAATATCTAAGTTGTCTTTGTTGGAACAACAACACATTGGTATGACATTCGGTTTACATTGTTGCGACCTAAGTTTAAATTTAAATTAAAGTTATATTAGTTTAAAAATTATCTAAGTTGTCTTTTTGGGACATCACATCATATGGGGTTGGGTTTGCATTAGTATGACATTGAGTTGACATTGTTGCGACCTAAGTTTAAAACCAAACTAATATTTTATTAGTATAAAAATTATTTAAGTTGTCTTTTTTGGACAGTGCATTGGTATGGTGTTGGACTTACATTGCAACTCAAATTCAAACTAAAGTTGTATTAGTTTAAAAGTTATCTAAATTGTTTTTATTGGTACAGTGCATTGGTATGGTGTTGGATTTACATTACAGCTCAAATTCAAACTAAAGTTTTATTAGTTTAAAAGTTATCTAAATTGTCTTTGTTGGGACAACTCATTGGTATGATGTTTGATTTACATTGCAGCTCAAATTCAAATTAAAGTTTTAAAAGTTATCTAAATTATCTTTGTTAGGACAGGGCATTGGTTTGGTGTTTGATTTACATTGCAGCTCAAATTCAAACTAAAGTTTTAAAAGTTATCTAAATTATCTTTGTTAGGACAGTGCATTGGTTTGGTGTTGGATTTACATTGCTGCGACCCAAGTTCAAATTCAAACTAGAACTAAAGTTTTATTAGTTTAAAAATTATTTAAGTTGTCTTTGTCGGAACAACGTATTGGAATGACATTGGGTTTACATTGTTAGGACTTAAGTTCAAATCTAAACTAATATTTTATTAATATAAAAAATTATTTAAGTTGTCTTTTGTTGGGACAACTCATTGGCGTTGGGTTTACATTGTTGGTTTAAATCCTAGAGAAGGTGGCCTCGTTATAATAAATTAAAATTTTATAATTTAAAAATTATTTAAATTGTTTTTTTTGGACAACTAATTGGTATGGTTTTGGGTTCACATTGCTTTGACTTAGTTCAAATCTTAAGGAAGTGACCCCATTTATTGGGACAACTCATTGATATGGCATTGGGTTTACATTACTGTGACCTAGTTCAAATCCTATTGAAGTGACCCCATTTATTAGGACAACTCATTGGTATGACATTGGGTTTACATTACTGTGACCTAATTCAAATCCTAAAAAAATGACCCCTTTGTTAGGACAGCTTATTAATATGACACTGAGTTCACATTGCTGGACCTAGGTCAAATCCTAAAAAATAACTATAACATTACCGCTACCTAGTTCAAATCCTAAAGAAGTTGTCCAATTGTATCTGGGATATGCTTTGACTGTATACTCTTAACAAAAAAAACTATCTAACCTGTGTGTTGTTTGAAATGATAGATGGCTGGTGAGTTTAAAATGTTATATATATAGTCATGAATGGCCTTAGGGAAATGGAAATCCTATTGCCGACAACGTTAAGTAAAAAAATCAATATCATTTATCCATTTGCCGCCTTCATTGATTTAATAAAGTTTTAGATGACGTTCACGTGCAAGCAAGTGTGAACGGATACGCAAGCCTGAGGCCACGACAGACAAAGACTTACAAATTTGACTGAGCAAGCGTGAACGGATACGCAAGCCTTGGGATAATGACTTGCAGATTTGACTTCATCCCTTTTGAAGGAAAGTGGATCCCAACAGCTCTTGGATATTTGCTTGGATCTCCACCATTTACCCAAGTATTATATTTCCAGCTTAAAGCTTCCTTGGAGACGTAAAACTGGTGGAAAACATATAGAAGTATACATCCATTGGAGTAGGTAAGGATTCTGATAAAGTCAAGAGGAATCCGTGTGCACACCTCGTTCTATGTTGGACATTCTAGAAATTACACAATTAATATAAATATTGCTAGAAAATTCGGTTTAGACATTTACCAAGAAGATACTTAAGTTTAAATCTGAGGGCAGGTTTTGTCGCAGCCTTTTGTAAAGGTAGTAGTCTGCTCTGAAGCTTTTGAATGCGCATGATGATAACAACACGAATGAGTGATTGATGGTCCATATCTCGAGTGATTGATGGTCCATATCTCGAGTGATTGATGGTCCCATACTCAGACGATGATAGCGAACGAGAGGATCGGTGGTCCCATTTGCATCGGGTAAAACCGATGATGGTGATACGAATCCCCGAGCTATACCGGTGCCCCCATATGATGATATTAGGAATGTCCGGGTAATCGGTGGTCCCATTTGCGTTAGGTCAGATGGATAATGGTAGTAAGAATCACGGAACAACCCGTAAGGGGTAGTCTATTTGTAAAGGTAATAGTCTGATCTGAATCCTTTGAGTACGCTACAGTAATAAAATTACAAATCCCAAGCAACCCGTGGTCCATTCACACTGGGTCAACAACAACGGAGGAAACCCAAAGCAAGTCAAGTCAAGGGAAATACAGGCGTAAAAATCTAAACTAATGTAAAACAACGCGGCGTATACTTGACCTTTTCCCTTAGAATGGGTATAAGAATCCGCGTTATAAAGTGATAAGACTCGGCAGATTGGTAACCATCGTTCCCGTATTGTGATTTCCCCCTTCCCTTCCCTCTGCTCTGGATCTTCTGCCGTGATGGATATGGGTTTGAGAAGAGGAAGCCCTGCATATTTGAGATTCAGCGTGGGGATGGCAGTGGCTATCTTAGTGGTGGCATTGAGAGTGAACGGGGCAGACGATAATAGCTGCATAAACGCCATTGTGCCGTGCAGTGCGTACTTGAACACCACGACGAAGCCTCCAAGTACATGCTGCGACCCGTTGCTGAAAGTGATAAGCACCCAGGCAGAGTGCCTCTGTAATGTGTTGAATAGCAGCATCATCACTCAACTCGGTATCAATGTCACTCAAGCCTTGGAAGTACCTGCCAGATGTGGTAGAAACGTTACCACAGATGCCTGTGCCAATGGTACTTATACTACTCTTCAGTTTTTTTTATTAGGGAATTTGTAACATCTTTTCATCTTTAACAATTGGGTATGGGGTCAGATATTCTCTCCAAGGTTTTTGTTTCGGAACAGAGGTCAAATAATTGAAGCTGTCTCTATAACCCCTGCTTCTCCTCCGTAAACACAACGAACGACGAGGAGTGAGAAGGATGAGAAGGACCCTGTAACTCAAGATTGATACCGTATAGATGCACTCAACGACTTATATTTCATATTTTGTTATTAAGAGGATGTTAGCTAACCATCTTTCATTGTTTTTTATTTTGATAGGGACTGCGGCTACACCTCCGGTTTCTTCCGCACCCCCTCCCTCTTCTGGTGCGTTTCTATCTATGCATAGCCTGCCTTCCTTCGTGTGGGGATTTTAATATGCATGTTTTTGTTGTTAGGGATTTGATTGGGAAAAACGTTGAGTCTGATATGATGTATATTGTGGATGTGTAGGGTCTAACAGCAACGGCAGTGCAAAGAATGCAGCTATACCGACAGCGTCTTTTGAGATATTGCTTGTGATGGCAATCCTCCTCCTTGGAGTGTTTGAGTTTCAATTTTAGGTTATTTATTTGATCTGACTAAATTATTTGTGTGAGATTTTTCACCCTTATTAGGTATAGGGTAGTTGGCCCTTTTCCATTTTGACGGTTTATGTGATATTGTTCTCTTGTTGAAATTTAGTTCCACTTTAATATTTTATAGACTTCAACTTCAATACTTTGGATTTGGCCGACTCCAACTTCAATACTTTGGATTTGGCTGTGGGGATGCTATATTGAGTTCAACTCATGAGCAGCATAATGGATTTGCCTAAATGTTTATGTTTAAACCCTTGAACGAACGAGTTGAGTTGCTTGATACTAGTTTTTAATTTTATTAGCGTTTTCTCTGATTGATATAAATTGATGTCGAGATACAGGGTCTGTGCTCATCTTCATGCATGCACAGAAACCATTGTAAAACTCAAAATGTGCGGCACATGAGAAACAAAAATAGAATACGGAAAAAATCGTTTTTAAGACAAAATTTATATTTCCTTTTATCTGGAGAAATTATATGGCTGGTGTGAATATAGCGTGCAACAAGTATTTAAGTGAATACAACTTTCACAATCTTGGGTATGCATAATTAATAAAACGCAATATGAATTCAAAGATATACTATTAAGATTGTTAGTATTTACTTATTAATAAACCAAACCAATAATATTGAGTAATTTATTTAAATTTTTTTTGCAGAAGAACATAAAAATAATCAAACAATCACACAACAAATTGACACAACTTTCACACAACAAATTGACACAACTTTCACAATCTTGGGTATGCAACAATATGAATTCAAAGATATACTATTAAGATTGTTAGTATTTACTTATTAATAAACCAATAATATTGAGCAATTTATTTAAATATATTTGCAGAAGAACATAAAAATAATCAAACAATCACACAACAAATTGACATAGCATGTAATGAGGTTCACCCAGTGTGGGCTACGTCTCCGGAGAATAATTTCAGTTCTTATTAAGTCCTCGAAGCACTAGAGGGATTCACCAACAACCAACCGATGTACACATCCTCTCAATGTCTCAAAAACAAAGAAATCCTTTCCACATACAATGTCTCTCCTAAAAATCACACACTGAGAAAATCACTCTGATTTCTATGCAACCATTAATTTTATAGATTCTATCTTGGAATTAGACACCAAGGATAAACCCATCAATTATGGTTTTTTTTGGACTGATTTTTTCAGTTTAGAAAGTTTCCATGCATAAAAGCAACTAGTTACCAAACAGAGAGAAAACTGATTTTTAGCCAAATTTAGGCTCCATCTTATCAATCTCCCACTTACAGACTAAATCGTTGTAACATCCTATAGCTAAGAAACTGAAATATTCTCATAATATTGATCTATTCCCTTAGACCAACTAAAGTTGAGCAAAAGCTCAACTTCTCCCTTGAAACAATTTTAGTAAACATATCTGCAGGATTCTTGGAAGTGTGACTGACCTTATGAAGTGATATTTTAGCTTGATGTGTTTGGTTCTTGAGTGGAATGTCGAGTTCTTCGCAAGATGGATAACACTCTGGCTATCACTCCACAGCTTGTTGTCTTTCTGCTTTTTCTCCAACTCCTCTATAAGTCTCTACAACCATATCATCTCTTTGCTTGCTTCAGAAGCAGCAACGTATTCAGCTTCCATGGTTGAAAGGGCTACAACCTGTTGGAGTTTTGATATCCAACTCACCGCTCCACCTATAGTGAAAATGTAGTCGGTAGTGCTCCTTCCACCATCAAGATCTCTTGCCATGTCAGAGTCTACAAAACCTTGCAAACTCAAATTAGTACCACAAAAATTCAAACAATATTTAGAAGTACCCCTCAAATACCTGAATATCCACTTAACAGCTTGTCAATGCCCTTTTCCTGGATTATTCATGAACCTGCTTACAACTCCCACTGCTTGGGCTATATCCGGTCTTGTGCAAACCATGGCATACATCAAACTTCCCACTGCTGAAGCATATGGAACTCTTGTCATGTATTCTTGCTCCTCCTATGTCTTTGGACATAAATCCTTACTCAGTTTGAAATGCCTTGCCAAAGGTGTGCTCACTAGTTTTGCATTTTCCATGTTGAACCTTTGTAGCACCTTCTCAATATAGTCCTCTTGTGACAATTTAAGCAAATTGTTCTTCCTGTCTCTTAATATTTTCATTCCAAGGATTTGCTTTGCAGCCTCCAAATCCTTCATGGCAAACGTGCTTGCCAATTTCCCTTTTAGGTCATTTATGTCCTGCATGTTAGACCCTGCAATCAACATGTCATATACATATAGTAATAGAATAATGAAGGAACCATCACTAGTTCTCATGAAATATACATAGTGATCAAATTGACATCTTTTGAATTCATTTTCAGTCATAAAACTGTCAAATTTCTTGTACCACTACCTAGGTGCCTGCTTGAGGCCATATAAGCTTTTCTTTAACCTACACACGAGATTTTTCTTACCCTTTACCTCATAGCCCTTTGGTTGATGCATGTAAATCTCCTCCTCCAAATCTCCATGAAGGAAAGTTGTCTTTACATCAAGTTGCTCAAGGTGCAAATTCTCAATAGCAACTAAATTTAAAATTGTTCTAATGGAGGTCATTTTTACAACTGGTGAAAAAATATCATCAAAGTCAATTCCCTTCTTCTGTGCAAAACCTTTTACTACAAGTCTAGCTTTATACCTTTTATTGCCTCCTGCATCCTTGACTCTATACACCCATTTGTTGTGTAGTGCCATTTTTCCTACAGGTATCTCAACCAACTCCCATGTTTGGTTGTGAAGAAGAGACTCCATCTCCTCATTCATTCCCTGCTCCCACTTCTTGCTAGTACTCATCTGTAAAGCTTCATCCAAGCACTATGGCTCACCAGCATCAGTATATAACACAGTTTAATTACGGGGAAATAACAATCTAGTAACTTACTTACCTTTGTAGACATAACATAATCAGAAAAAACGTTGGAGGATTCTACTTGTCCCGGTAGATTTTTTGACAACACCTATAGGAGATTGAGGTGCTAGTCGTTGTTGTTCTTGAACACTTTGTGGTAAAGTTTGTGGCTCTTGTTCCTAGACATATCTTTGTACTCTTGGTACTATTGGCTCACCATCAAGTTCAACATACTGAGAATCATCCTTCTTTACCTGCAACCTGTCCTTATACAAACTCTTCTCATTAAATACAACATCCCTACTTCTGATGATTGTATGGTTAATATTATCCCATAACCTGTAACCCAATCCATCAACTCCATAACCAATGAAATAACATTTCTAGGATTTTACATCTAACTTCTTTCTATTCTCCTTATCAATATGAGCAAATGCCTCACATCCAAAAACTTTAAGAAAAGAGTAATTGCAGATTTTACCGGTCCATACCTCTTCTGGAATCCTGCCATCTAATGCACTTGAAGGCCCCCTGTTGATCAAATAAATTGCAGTGTAAACACAATATGCCCGTAAAAAAAAATGTAATCCTGCATGCAATCTAAGGCACCCGACACGCTCCATAATAGTCCTATTCATCCTTTCAGACATCCCATTCTCTTGAGGTGTTCTAGGTGTTACCTTAATCCTCTTAATTCCATTCAATGAGCAATAATTATCAAAATTATTAGAACAATACTCACCACCATTATCAGATTTGAGACACTTAACCTTATTACCAGTCTCATTCTCTACTAATGCCTTCCATTTTTGAAAGGTATCAAACACATCAGATTTCTTTCTAATGCAATATACCCACATATTTCTAGTGGCATCATCTATGAAGGTAACATAATAATTAAATCCACCTAAAGAAGTTACCTGAGCCGGTCCCCATACATCACTATATACCAGCTCCAATTTCTCTTTTTTCTTTTCTTTTCCAACTTTAAAAAATATCACTCTCTTTTGTTGTCGTAGACGCAGTCCTCACAAAATCCTAAATCCACCTCTTTCAGCTTTGGTAACAACTTTCTTGAGTGAAGAATCTTCATTCCCTTTTCACTCATGTGGCCCAATCTATGGTGCCACAACTCTGCACTCTCTCCTGTAGCCACTAAATTCATTGTACAGTTAAAAGTATTGGAAAGTAAATATAAAGTACCAATCATCTTACCCTTGGCTACCACCATTGATCCCTTGGTGACCTTCCAAGAATGATCTCCGAATGTAGTGGCATATCCTTCGTTGTCAAGTTTGCTTGCTGAAATTAAATTTCTCTTGAGGTCTGGAATATGTCGGACATCATTTAAAATCCAGTAATTTCCATTTGGCAACTTCATTTTAATTTTTCCCATGCCAACAATCCTACAAGGATAGTCATCTCCCAATAGCACTTGTCCATAATCACTTTGGACATACTCTATAAAATATTCATGGTGAGATGTAGCATGAAAAGAGACTCCAGAGTCTATTACCCAGTAATCACTATTATTATCTAATGATAAAATTAAGGCATTCTGCAGAATTTCACCTGCAATATTTGCTTCCTGATTACCTTGACTCTCTCTGTCCCCTTGTCTGGCATTCATTTTGCTCCAGCAATCCTTTTTCAGATGTCCCTTCTTTTTGCAATACCAACACTCAACCTTGCTCTTTCCTCTAGACTTTGATCTTCCTTTGCTTATCTTATGCTCTTTGTCGGATAATTGGAACAATCTAGTTATGGCAGTTAGTAATTATGTATCTGGTTCTAATAAAGTAGTATTTGATGATGTTGTTGGAGTAATTCTAAGCGAGGATATGTGAAGAAGATCTTCAGGTGAAGCAACTTCATCAACTGCATTAACAGTGGAGAACAGAGGAAGAGTTGTTAGTATTTACTTATTAATAAACCAATAATATTGAGCAATTTATTTAAACAACTTTGCAGAAGAACATAAAAATAACCAAAACAATCACACAACAAATTTACACAGCATATAACGAGGTTCACCCAATGTGGGCTACGTCCCTGGAGAATAATTTCAGTCCTTATTAAGTCCTCCAAGCACCAGAGAGAATCACCAACAACCAACCGCTGTACACATCCTCTCAATGTCTAAAAAACAAAGAAATCCTCTTCACATACACTCTCTCTCCCAAAAATCACACACTGAGAAAATCACATTGATTTCTATGCAACCATTAATTTTATAGATTCTATCTTGGAATTAGACACTAAGGATAGACCCATCAATTATGTCTTTTTATGGACTGATTTTTTTAGTTTAGAAGGTTTCCATGCATAAAAGCAACTAGTTACCAAACAGAGAAACATTTATTTTTAGCCAAATTTAGGCTCCATCTTATCAAAGATGTGTCAAACCTTTAAAAAAAATTGTTCTACTATAAAATGGAGCAGTCATGGTGAGAGTTGAAGATCTATTTGCAATTTTTTTGGTGTTTGAACAACAAATTGAAGAAGTTTGTTTGGCTAGAATCGTGGTGCAAGCATTAAAGCTAGGGTTTGCAAAGTGAAGCACATAGAAAATTAAAAAAAAATACAAGTGACAGTAATTTATTTTTCTAGAAAATTCTTTCATTGGTTAGGGAGGAACGAATTTGGGGGAAGATGGAAAACCCTAGCATCGATTGATTTTTCCAAGAGAGATCACGAGTATCAGTTCAATTATGGTACTCCTTTAGCTTTATCTTTGAAAATATTTCATTGGCTAGGGCTTTGAAAACATGGACCACTTCTTTGCAAAGTGATTTATGGTAGTTGCAATGACGACGAGGACCTCACTTTTCAAACAAGCAGGCAATGATGCCTTCTCCATGTTTTTACAACAATTTCCCTTTGATGAGGAGAAGCTAGATCATATGCGTCAAGTGCTTAAATCGAGGAAAGCACCCCATCCAAAACCACCTGCTTGATATAACAATGGTACCTTTGTGCCCAAGTTAGATGAGTCTTTGGTGATTGAGGTGCCTCCAACCCTCATCCAACATCCTTTGCTCATGCTTTCCACCCAAGCCCTTGCATGCAAATTTGTGGGTATATGGCCTAGTCCAATCACAATCCATAAATGGATTAACACACATTGGGGGTAAAGTCTCCTCTTATGAATTCATGATGACACATAGGGGATACTTTGTTGTTACATTTTCCTCTGTGGAGTACAAGAGCACTATATTTCATGGAAGTCTTTGGTTTCTAGATCCAACCCACTCTACATGACCCCATGGAGCATGGCATTTGATCCTCAAGAGGAGGAGCCTAAAGAAGTTTATGTTTGGGTGAGGTTGCCATTTTTGCCATTGCACCTATGGAACAAACCTTTGATGGAATTAATAGGGAATGTTATTGGAACGTTCATTGATTGGGCTTCTCCAAAGGCCAATAACATTATATGTGCACACATCTGCGTGCAAGTCAATCTAAAAAAGGGTTTGCCCGAGCATATTGGAATAAAAGTGTTTGATTGGATACATAACCAATCCTTGGACTATGAACATATACCATTCAAGTGTATAACCTATTATGAGCATGGAAAATTCTCTCGAATCTACCCAATTAAACAAGCATAGAAAACATAAAAGGAAGAACCAGGATTCTAGGAAGTTAAAAGGAGACTATGCAGATCAAGAAGCAAGAAGCAACAACCTCAGCCACAGGATAAAAAAAGCTTCAAGCACAAAAATAATTTTGCAAGTCTTAATGAAGGAGAAAAGGAAATCACCTCTCTAGATGTGATGGCTCCTAAAGGTAAAGAGAAGATACCTACAACTGAAGCTAACAACTCGCCAGAGATCTTAGGAGATACACCAAAGAACATAATTGTTGGATAAGAAATTGATGGGGACTCACACTACACCAAAAAAGCTTTTAAGGGTGGCTAAAAAATGATAGTTATTTATGGCAATAAAAAACCACCCTAATAGACCCTAAGAGGGCAGTTTAAAACTGTCCTGGCTTTTAAGGGAGGCTAAAATACGACGTTTGTTTACGATAGTAAAAACCACACTAATAGACCTAAGAGGGTGATTTAAAACCGCTCTTAAAACACTACACCAAAAAAAAGTTTACGACGGTTTTAAACCGCCCTCTCCCCCACGCAAGAAACCATATGTTTTAGTTTTTTTAAAATCGTCCTCTAAAATTCACTCTTAAAAAAACTAAAATATATGGTTTCCCATGCGAGGGAGGGAAAAAGAGAGGGGGGATGATAGATGGGCGCGGGGGAGGAAAAAGGAGAGGGGGATGATAGATGGGTGCGGGGGAGGGAAAAGGAGAGGGGGATGACAGATGGGAGTGGGGAAGGGAAAAGGAGAGGGAGATGATAGATGGGCGTGGAGGAGGGAAAATGAGAGGGGGGATTGTGTTAACCTAGGTCTGGCATTGACATCACTTACTTTCTTCTTTGTTTTTATTAGATGTCTACAAAATTATGGCTATGGCAATTATCATGAGGAATGATTTTATGTCATTTTAAGGTCGAGAGGAGTTAAATGCTTTCATAGGCTTGCAGGCCTCACATTCTACTATTGGGATTGTAGTGTTTTGCTTGTGGAATTTAGTTTGACATCATCACTTGAATCTATAATGATAGAGATGGAAATTTGAAAGTAATGGGTTTTGAATTTTACACCATTGCTACTTTTTATGCTGTATTTGGACCGAAAAAGATATCTTGCAATACAAAAATTTTGAGTGACTGGCCTACAATTGCTCTAAAGGTGGGCTATTTTATTCATTTATTGAGTGACTAGTCTACAATTGCTCTAAATGTGGGCTATTTTATTCATATTTCAAGTCATGAAGAAAGGTTTAAAACAGTGTTCCATGAGGACGCGTCCCCCCGTTTCCCCCGTCCCCTAGCATAGGGGGATGGCAAGGGGGACGTTTCCCCCCATCCTCCTTTTTAGGGGATGGCTGAAAAATGTCCCCGGGACGGCTGAGGCCTATGGCCTCCCGTCCTCGAGATGTCACCTTTTTTGGGGTGTCCCTGGGATGGCTAGCCATCCTTGGGGATGGCTGGGCCCCATTGGGGACTCTCGGGCCGTCCATAGGGACGACTGGGCATCCCCGAGGACGACCGAGTACCTTCCCAGCCGTCCCTAGGGATGGCCCAAGAATCCCCAATGGGACCCAACCGTCCCCCATTTGTCACTTGAAAAAATATCCCCTTGTGTTTTGAACTCCAGATGCTGCATACTTTCTCCCAGCTAATTTCTTCTCTCTCTGATGTTAAAGGGAGTGTCCAAAGAAGCCAAGCTCAACTAAGCCAAGCAATCTCAGATCTCCTTTGTGATGTCCTTCATCAGCTGAAGCAATTGTCTGCAAAACAACTAATGTTGAAGGCCACTGCAAGTTTTGTAGCATTGAAGCAACTTAAAGGCCTTCTGCAGTTGTGTATCTAGGGATTCCAAGGCCATCCTTAAGGCCTCAGAATTTGCACCTACTCCTTTGGTCTGGATATCTTCCAAAACAAGTTTAAACTAGTAATACACCACAAAACTGCCTGAAGTTGTCTTGCTAAGTACCAATACTTGGCAGTTGCTCTAGTCTCTGAGAATCTTGACAATACTCTAGCAAGGAGCTCATTTACAGATGCAAGATAGAACATGTTGGGCATGGCAAAACCCACAAATTAACTTTGCCAATGCACAAGGTTTACAGTAAATTCTTAACTATGTCAAACTATTACTCAAAAGATAGAAAAATTTCAAAATTCTAGCTTTAAAAACATATTTGGCAGCTGTTGTAGTCCCTGAGATTCTTAACAACACTCTAGCAAGGAGCTTGTTTACAGGTGCAAGGTAGAATGTGCTAATCATGGCAAAACAGGCAAATTAAAATTGTCAACGGACAAAGGTTTTTAGTAAATCCTTAAACTATTAACTATGTCAAACTATTGCTCAGAAGATTGCAAATTTTCAAAATTTCAGAGTTAACAATGCTCTGGTAGGCAGTTCATTTACCAATATGAGCTAGAAAGTGCTCGCCATGGTAACACTACATATTAAACACATGGATGCACAAGGCTTGATCAGATCCTTCAATATATATAGAAGTACCGCAAATTATCCAAGTTCTTGTTGTTTCTGACACAGAAAACATTCTTGTCCGTCTTTAAATACATGATGAATTTTGTGTGCCAATCAAAGATTTGATCAAACCTTACCATATGGAATAAAGCCGAATTTCCCAGACTCTGTCTTCAACAGACAGATATTTACAGTCAAGACTGAAATACTGCTACTCTTATTAAGTTCCATATATGTTCAACAGCTTTCAGCTGCTCCATAGTCAACATTAGAAAGCAGAGAATAATGATCCGTTTGAAATGTGTTTAATTTGATGACTGGAGCCAATGCCTGCGTTTGTTGGGATAAATTATGCTTTTGATGTTGATTTCCAAGGCTAAAGCTTTAACAATCCCACCAACCCTTACTCCTCACTATGTGCTCTCCTCTCTGCTCTACCCTCTACTTTAGAAAAATGACTACGTAGGTTTCTTAAATATGAATTTCATTAATATTAATGTTAAGGTTAGGGATTCTCAAGGTTGTCAGGAAGTACTCGATGGGTAAATTATTAGAAAATAATATTTCAGCTATAAGTTTATGTTCATCATGCACAAAAGGACATGACCGTCACAAGCTACCTCCCTCTCCCAGCTCTAACTGCAGGTTTATTTTGACACACTGATGCCTTCCACGAATCTTCCAACCTATGTTGCACCTGGAGGTGTCCCTTACATATGATACTCATGGGTACAAATCCCCCAGTTCCCTACCATAAGGACATGTCCCCTTCCTTTGTCACTTGAAAAATTTCCTTTTGTAGGCTATGTCCAACATGTTGCACTTACATAATTGATTACTAATATGAAATATGAAATATCATTTTTGTTGGGTGTAGAATTCTAATTGTTATTTTAAATTTCTAAAAAAAATTAATTTTTATGTATTATACCAGCCGTCCCCCAGCCATCCCTGAGCCGTCCCCTAAAATCGGCTTGTTGTCCCCCGAAACCCGTCCCCCAGGCTCGTGGAACCTTGGTTTAAAATGAAATTAATGAAAAACAATTGGTTTCAGAAAACACCATTCTTTCATATGCCAATGACCTTGTTTAATATTCTTAATAGGGCTTTGTTGTTAGGCATGCAAATACTTGCATCATCTGTTCTCGGATTTAGCATCTTTGTTTCTTGAGTGAAGAGCTCAGTCTGTACATTGCTTACATTTGTTTTTCAGCACTGTTTCACCTTAAAGCTTTTAAAAATTTTCTAAATTTTCCCAAAAAAAAAAAACCATTTTACTGTTTATGCATGTATTGAAGATGTGCTGAAGTATTTTTTAATCGATCTGTGTCCCAAAGCAGTTCAATTTTTACAAATACATGCTAATAATCACAAGTTAATATTCATAGGGTCAACTTATAAAAACTCATTTTTTATATATATTTTAGTTAATGGGAAGATTGTGTTAGCCTGGGTTTGGCATTGACATCACTTACTTTATTCTTTGTTTTTATTAGATGTCTGCAAAATTATGGCTATGGCAATTATCATGATGAATGATTTTATGTCATTTCAAGGTCGGTGTAATGTCCCCCCCTGTTCTGATATTTTTAATATTTGGGACACTATACTGTTTCTTAAACTCCAGGAAACAGGAAATAACTAACAATTTTATTTTTCAAATTTCTTTCAAAATAGGGTTCAGATTACAATATTTTAAAAATATAATCTTTCCACAATATGTCTGCAAACCCTTGAAATATACTAAATCAGCAAACATGGAAAGATACCTCTGAAGACTGATGAAGCTCCAAGTGTGAATCCCGTGTGAATTCACCAACAGAGAACCGGGGTTTCGTCCAGCTCCAAAAATCTGAGGGGTTTCGTCCTCGCCCACACCGTTGGGGTTTCCGTCCCTTCGGAGAAGAAGTCTCAGCCACTGGCCTCAAACTCTAGAGGAAATAACTAAAATCCAGAATATAATGAAATGAGACCAAGCCACCGAATAAATAGACTCCTCCACAACAAACTCCTTTTGCACGCTCAATGTGGGATAAATCATGAAACATAACTCTTTTTTAAGTCCCACGTCCCCTTTTTATAAAATAAGGTTTTAAACTATATAAAGTATTTAAATAATTTTACTTTATATAATTAAACCTTCGCACAATAAAAACTTGGCCTTCCGATTATCCGATCCGCAACCTGAGGATAGATACGGACACCCATTTCAGTGAAGAATATCACTACACTGTCCGTTTTGCTCGAAACCCTAAAAAAACTAACTTACTAAAAATAGTAAGTCAAGGCTCTGTCCATCCGATTCAACATCTGAGAGTGGATTCGAATACCCATTTCGCTCAATTATCCGCTCCCAGAACTCCAGTTAGGCTCCCCTGCAATCTGCCCTAGCCTACGGGAACCCGTGAGTAGGCTAAACTGTTCTGCACACTGACTGCCTAGAAAAAGGGGACATTACAGTCCGCCCTTCCCAAAGATTGCTTGTCCTCAAGCAATATGCATACATACTCCAGTCAAGTGTCTGCATCCTGGATAAGGTCCATCAAATCCCTGGATCCCATAACAATCTCAGAAAGTAACTGCCACGCCGACGCTGCGCTACTCTGATCATCACTGTCCCTCTGACATGGTTAAGCTGTTGAAGTCTCAACTGCAATAGCATGATGAAATCTCTCCCCAACCTGGCACTAGTCCGCCTATCTAAACTGAGATGAAATATCATGTGCCACGTCATATCCAAGAAATCATCATCATAAACCACTGCAAATACAATGTTGGAAGTGCCTCCATAGTCATCACCTGACCAACTCAACTCAGCGTTCACACTCTTGGAATAACCCAGATAATCCCATGTAGCCCAATCTACTGCAGTCAACAAAATATCCTCTAGAAAGATGACGTCCCTCATCATACTCAACCAAGTAGGGTGTAATTTTATCTCGTGAGACTCCCGAAAGACCATCCATACTCCACTCCTGCAACTCCATAAGAAGCTCAGCCTCATAATCAAAACTGGTATGCCCATAATGACTGAACTCTGTGCCAAGAAACATCTGATGCATAGGTGACTCAACCAGGCCTACCTGCTCACTGATTAAGCTGACCCCCTGAGAGAACATGGTGTTCAAATAAGAAGTAGGATACTCCATATAATGCCAACCAAACTGCTGACCAACCTCCATCAAGTAAATGTTATGGCTGCCCAAAAAGCGAACAACGACATATCTCTCATACCCATGATCAACTATCACCCATATAATGCTCCTACCATCGCCCTCGATGCTCATCAATGCAAGCATACGATCCTGGGTAAGAGAACTCAATCCCCGATCATCATGATTAGGCTGGAAAATGCTCATGAAATCACTCTCAAACTCATGTCGAAATAGACACCCTGTCTCAAACAATGTATCCTCATGATCTATCACAGAAAAGAATCAACACTCTTCATCTCAAAAAGAGGATTATCAAAAGATGTATCATGATCCATCTCATACAACGGATTGTCAGTCCATGAGAAATTATTATCACTCTCGTGCTTATCACAGCCAATCCACTGATCCGAAATTGTGTAATCTGATCTCATGGGACAATGTGTTAAGTTATAGTCCTCCCGAATGCAATCTAGTTCGACAACAATCCGCCCAATCTCCCTGGCTCTCTCCTCGATTCAGTTGTTCGAGTGGATTCTAAAACAGAATTGAGTTTCAACTCTGTCTCATGCAATGAAAGACGAGCCTCCGACAAAGAGCTTCTAGTCTGCTCAAGCTCTTCAGTTAGCTGACTAACTTCTTCTTCTTTGCTCCTCGTATGCACTAGGGGTCTCTTCAACAAGCTTGGCATAGTGATCTCTGTCTGCAAGAGTGCTCATGAAGTCTGACTTCATAGTTTCTAAGGCTGCCTTCAAATTTTGTAAATCAGCACTAGACTCATCATGCATTGAATTTTCATGGCTGTCCCGGTGAAATGAAATATCATCATAAGCTGATTTAAAATCAGCAACAACCTCAACTGTGTTATGATCTGAAAAATCATGCCTGTCTTCATCAGAAAGGGCTGCCACGTAACCTGTAACAACACCATCATGTGTATCATGCATAACTGATTCCATATTCAGCTCACTCTACAAATCTCTAAAGAAGATATAGCTATCCAGTGCATGCATCATAATGGGTTTAGTGTGAATATCCAACCCAAGTTCTTCCGAATCGTCACCATTAAAATGTGATGGGTGAATATCATCATGAGCTGATTGGGAATCTACGTCACTATCAACCGGCTTCTCCAACTTTTCCGGGGACAGCAGGCTCTTCATTGTGTTTCGAATTTTTGATCTTCTCAAGAAGGTTCATTTTTTTATTTCCATTGGGTTGTTGCCTCATACGCATATCAATATAATCTTCATTAGACATAAGGGCACGAAAATCATCATCATGAGCCCTCCACTCTTGTTGGAACCGATCAAATAATTCAATGACTGTAGGCTCAACCTTTACCTTAGGAAGAATTGTAGGTAGAGAAATTTGCATCATTGCAGTTAATTGACTGATGGATTTTTGTATCTCACTCTGAGTCCTATCCCAATCACGCTGTCTCCTAGACCAATCATTATAAGACTCCATGAATCTGAAATTTACTTAGGCTTCCACAGATTGGTAGAATAAGTTGAGCTCTGAATTAACAATACCCAAAACTCTTAAAGCCCAAATCAACCAAATGGGTATTCAAATCACCAATACCCAGAAACTGGAAACCCTAGATTTGAAACGGCAACCAAACCCTAACTTCCAAGTCTGAAAAATACTCACGGCTGCTGCAATTTTTTTTTCACACAATACTGAAATCATTTCTGAAATTTTCATCAAACCCTGAACAGGCTAGCAGGAAAAACCAGCTCTGATACCACTGTAATGTCCCCCCCTGTTCTGATATTTTTAATATTTGGGACACTATACTGTTTCTTAAAATCAGAAAATACAACTCCAGGAAACAGGAAATAACTAACAATTTTATTTTTCAAATTTCTTTCAAAATAGGGTTCAGATTACAATATTTTAAAAATATAATCTTTCCACAATATGTCTGCAAACCCTTGAAATATACTAAATCAGCAAACATGGAAAGATACCTCTGAAGACCGATGAAGCTCCAAGTGTGAATCCCGAGTGAATTCACCAACAGAGAACTCGGGTTTCGTCCAGCTCCAAAAATCTGAGGGGTTTTGTCCTCAGCCACACCGTTGGGGTTTCCGTCCCTTCGGAGAAGAAGTCTCGGCCACTGGCCTCAAACTCTAGAGGAAATAACTAAAATCCAGAATATAATGAAATGAGACCAAGCCACCGAATAAATAGACTCCTCCACAACAAACTCCTTTTGCACGCTCAATGTGGGATAAATCATGAAACATAACTCTTTTTTAAGTCCCACGTCCCCTTTTTATAAAATAAGGTTTTAAACTATATAAAGTATTTAAATAATTTTACTTTATATAATTAAACCTTCGCACATTAAAAACTTGGCCTTCTCATTATCCGATCCGCAAACTGAGGATAGATACGGACACCCATTTCAATGAAGAATATCATTGCACCGTCCGTTTTGCCCGAAACCCTAAAAACTAACTTACTAAAAATAGTAAGTCAAGGCTCTGTCCATCCGATTCAACATCTGAGAGTGGATTCGAATACCCATTTCGCTCAATTATCCGCTCCCAAAACTCCAGTTAGGCTCCCCTGCAATCTGCCCTAGCCTACGGGAACCCGTGAGTAGGCTAAACTGTTCTGCACACTGACTGCCTAGAAAAAGGGGACATTACAGTCGGGAGGAGTTAAATGCTTTCACAAGATTGCAGGCCTTGCATTCTGTTACAGTTGGGGTTGCAATGTTTTAATTAAGGAATTCAATTTGACATCATCACTTGAAGCTACAATGACAGAGATGGAAATTTGGAAGTAATGGGTTTTGAATTTTACACTGTTACTACTTTTTATGTTGTATTTGGACCGAAGAGGATATCTTGCAATTCAAAACTTTCGAGTGACTGGTCTACAATTGCTCCAAAGGAGGATCATTTTATTCATATTTTAAGTCATGAAGAAAAGTTTAAAATAAAATTGATGAAAAACAACTAGTTTTAGAAAACATCATTCTTTCATATGCCAATGACCCTGTTTAAAATTCTTCATGTGGGCTTTATTTTTAGGCATGCAGTACTTGCATCATCTGTTCTTGGATTTAGCATCTTTGTTTCTTGCATGGAGAGCTCGGTCTATACATTGTTTACATTTGTTTTCCAGCATTGATTCACCTTAAAGCTTTTAAAAATTCTCTAAATTTGCCAAAAATAAAAAATAAACCATTAATATGGCCATTTTAGTTTTTGGATTCTTTTTTACTGTTTATGGCACATATTGAACATATCCTAGTCTTTATTAATTGATTTGTATTCCCAAGTAGTTCAGTTTTGTACAAATACATGCTATAAGTCACATGTTAATATTCATAGCGTTAACTTAGAAAAACTCATTTTTCATTTATATTTTAGTTAATGGGGAGATTGTGTTAGTTTGGGTCTAGCATTGACATCACTTACTTTCTTATTTGTTTTTATCAGATGTCTGCAAAATTATGGCTATGACAATTATCATGAGGAATGATTTTATGTCATTTTAAGGTCGGGAGCAGTTAAATGCTTTCACAGGCTTGCAAGCCTTGCATTTTGCTGTTGTTGGGGTTGTAGTGTTTTGCTTGTGGAATTTAGTTTGACATCATCACTTGAAGCTACAATGACAGAGATGGAAATTTATAAGTAATGGGTTTTGAATTTTACACTATTACTACTTTTTATGCTTGTTTTGGACTGAATAGGATATCTTGCAATTCAAAATTTTTGAGTGACTGGTCTACAATTGCTCTAAAGGTGGGCTATTTTATTCATATTTCAAGTCATGAAGAAAAGTTTAAAATAAAATTAATGAAAAACAACTGGTTTCAAAAAACATCATTCTTACATATGCCAATGACCCTATTTAAGATTCTTCATGTGGGATTTGTTGTTAGGCATGTAGTACTTGCATCCTTTGTTCCTAGATTCAATATCTTTGTTTCTTGGGTGGAGAGCTCAGTCTGTAAATGAATTACATTTTTTTTCAGCACTGATTCACCTTAAAGCTTTTAAAATAACTCTAAATTTTCGAAAAAAAAAACCATTGATATGGCCATTTTAGTTTTTGGAATCCTTTTACTTGTTTATGGCATGTATTGAAGATGTCTAGAAGTCTTTATTAATAGATCTGTGTTCCAAAGTAGTTTAGTTTTGTACAAATACATGCTATTAGTCACATGTTAATATTCATAGGGTCAACTTACAAAAACTCATTTTTCATTTATATTTTAGTTAATGGGGAGATTGTGTTAGCCTAGGTCTGGCATTGACATCACTTACTTTCTTCTTTGTTTTTATCAGATGTTTGCAAAATTATGGCTATGGCAATTATCATGAGGAATGATTTTATGTCATTTTAATGTCGGGAGGAGTTAAATGCTTTCACAAGCTTGCAGGCCTTGCATTCTGCTATTGCTTGGGGTTGCAATGTTTTACTTAAGGAATTCAATTTGACATCATCACTTGAAGCTACAATGATAGAGATGGAAATTTGAAAGTAATGGGTTTTGAATTTTACATTGTTACTACTTTTTATGTTGTATTTGGACCGAAGAGGATATCTTGCAATTCAAAACTTTCGAGTGACTGGTCTACAATTGCTCTAAAGGTGGGTCATTTTATTCATATTTTAAGTCATGAAGAAAAGTTTAAAATAAAATTGATGAAAAACAACTAGTTTTAGAAAACATCATTCTTTCATATGCCAATGACCCTGTTTAAAATTCTTCATGTGGGCTTTATTTTTAGGCATGCAGTACTTGCATCATCTGTTCTTGGATTTAGCATCTTTGTTTCTTGCATGGAGAGCTCGGTCTATACATTGTTTACATTTGTTTTCCAGCATTGATTCACCTTAAAGCTTTTAAAATATCTCTAAATTTTCTAAAACAAACCATTGATATGGCCATTTTTTGTTTTCAAAAGGCTTTTTACTGTTTATGGCGCATATTGAAGATGTCATGAAGTTTTTATTAATAAATCTGTGTCCCAAAGCAGTTCAGTTTTGTACAAATACATGTTATTAGTCACATGTTAATATTCATAGGGTCAACTTACAAAAACTCATTTTTTATTTATATTTTAGTTAATGGGGAGATTGTGTTAGCTTGGGTTTGGCATTGACATCACTTATTTTCTTCTTTGTTTTTATCAGATGTCTGCAAAATTATGGCTATGACAATTATCATGAGGAATGATTTTATGTCATTTTAAGGTCGAGAGGAGTTAAATGCTTTCACATGCTTGCAAGCCTCGCATTCTATTCTACTGTTGGGGTTGTAGTGTTTTGCTTGTGGAATTCAGTTTGACATCATCACTTGAAGCTACAATGATAGAGATGAAAATTTGGAAGTAATGGGTTTTGAATTTTACAATGTTACTACTTTTTATGTTGTATTTGGATCGAAAAAGATATCTTGCAATTCAAAACTTTTGAGTGATTGGTCTACAATTGCTCTAAAGGTGGGCTATTTTATTCATATTTCAAGTCATGAAGAAAAGTTTAAAATGAAATTAATGAAAAACAATTGGTTTCAGAAAACATCATTCTTACATATGTCAATGACCTTGTTTAAGATTCTTCATGTGGGCTTTGTTGTTAGGCATGCAGTACTTGCATCATCTGTTCCTAGATTCAACATCTTTGTTTCTTGGGTGGAGAGCTCAGTCTATACATTGCTTACATTTGTTTTCTAGCACTGATTCATTATAAAGATTTTAAAATTTCTCTAAATTTTCCAAAAGAAACCATTGATATGGCCATTTTAGTTTTTGGAATCCTTTTTACTATTTATGGCACATATTGAAGATGTCCTAAAGTCTTTATTAATCGATTTGTGTTCCAAAGTAGTTCAATTTTGTACAAATACATGTTATTAGTCACATGTTAATATTCATAGGGTCAACTTACAAAAACTCATTTTTCACTTATATTTTAGTTAATGGGGAGATTGTGTTAGCCTGGGTCTAGCATTGACATCACTTACTTATTTGTTTTTATCAGATGTCTGTAAAATTATGGCTATGGCAATTATCATGAGGAATGATTTTATGTCATTTTAAGGTTGGGAGGAGTTAAATGCTTTTACAAGTTTGCAAGCCTCTGTTGCTAGGGTTGTAGTGTTTTGCTTAAGGAATTAAATTTGACATCATCGCTTGAAGCTACTTGTTGTCACATTTTGCACGGGGTGCAATGTTTTCAATTTTTGTAAGTAGTGCTGCTCTTCCCTTTCCCTCTTCCTCTCTTTCCCCTTTCTCTTCTCTCCCTTTCTCTCTCTTCCCTACATTCTTATTCTTCCCTCTTTCTCTTGAGCCCCTCAGTCAAAATCTCAAAATGACAGCAGTTGCCTTGAAAAATGGCTAAGTATCAGGGCGCAATCCGACTTCGCAGCGAAGTTGGAGTGCGCCCTCCAGTTGGAGCGCAGCAGGAATGCAAACTGCGTAGTGTGACAGAATCAGCCAAAAATTCTAAGTGTTCAGGGCGCAATACAACTTCGCAGCAAAGTCGAAGTGCGCCCTTCTTTCTGGGCGCACTAGGTAACAGGCTGGCAGGAAAAATGACTAAGTGCTGGGGCGCAACCCGACTTCGCAGTGAATTCGGAGTGTGCCTCCTTTCCAGGGCGAAGTCCGTACGACAGTGTAAATCAGCTTCCACCGATGCGCAACCCAACTTTGCAGCGAAGTCGGAGTGCGCCTTTTGACCGGTGCGTAGTAGGGAGACAAACTCAAAATTTGACTAAGGCATGAAAGGCCTCCCCAACTGCGCTGTTTTCTGCCTGCGCAACCCGACAACGCTCTGATCCTAGGCGAAGTTGGATAAATTGCCTTTCAAGGCAGACACGTGTCAAGCAGCATCATCCGACAAGTGTCCAACTTTAGGATCCGAGCCGAGACGTGCCAAGCACAAGGACAAGCATGGGATGCACTACTTATGCTAGCTGTCGCCTTTAAAGCTGATTGGAGGTTCTACCTACTTCAACTACCCGCATTCCTGCCAATGAGAAGTTCTACCTAACGCGCTGCCACGTATCTGTATAGCCTTCAGGGAGACCATGCTGCAAGTACAATCCTACCAGATAAAGGTCAGCATCAACAGTTTCGTGGTTGTTTTTGTCAGCTAATGTTTGACTGGGACTTTGTGCCCATTAATGTAATCGGGGGGTTCTCATGCTATAAATACCCACCACATTTTCATTGTAAGGTGGTGGAAGGGGAATGTCTGTTAGGGAACCATTGTAGTCGTGCTTCTGCTTCTTAATATAAAGTATATACCTGGCTCTGTTCTACTACTTTTATTTTTTATGTTGCCTCTCTTTTGTCATATTTCTTGTGTCATGGCTTGTTGATTCGCTTCAGCATTTGATGGCCAAGTACTCCTGGACTTTATAGATCAAAGGATACATAGAATAAATTAGGTAGCAGTTCCTTCAGTCGTGTGTTATGTTTATGTTGCTGTCCGTAGTGGTGATTGATGCATTTCCGTGCTGTTAGTTCTCCTTGTAGGGAGAATGTTTGCTAGGGGACCATTGTAGCTGTGCGTACACTTCTCTGCATAACACATATACTCAGATCTGACATTTTCTGGTTACCTTTTGTATTTATGTTGCTGTTCATAGTGGTGATTGATGCATTGTCGTGCTGTTAGTTCTCCTTGTAGGGAGAATGTTTGCTAGGGGACCATTGTAGCTGTGCGTACACTTCTTTATATAGAAAGTATACTTAGATTTGGCAATTTCTGGTTATGCTTTGTATTTATGTGGCAGTAAGTAGTAGTGATTGATGTGTTGCCGTACTGTTAGTTCCCCCCACCCAACTCCAATCACTTCTGTAAATTCTTTCCGCATTTTTATCTATTTCCTGCACTCTCATCTGAAAACCCATAAAACCCCACAGAAGCCGACCTTCTTCGAAGATTGGCACGGAAGGCATTCCTTCCTTCCGGCCTTTCAATGTTGGTTTGCGGGTCCTAAGGGCGCAATAACGACAAATCCTTTCCTCATGGCAGATTCGTGACCAACAGCTACAATGACAGAGATAGAAATTTGGAAGTAATGGGTTTTGAATTTTATAGTGTTACTACTTTTTATGCTATATTTGGACCGAAGAGGATATCTTGCAATTCAAAAATTTTGAGTGATTGATCTACAATTGCTCTAAAGGTGGGCTATTTTATTCATATTTCAAGTCATGAAGAAAAGTTTAAAATGAAATTAATGAAAAACAATTGTTTTCAAAAAACATCATTCTTTCATATGCCAATGACCATGTTTAAGATTCTTCATGTGGACTTTGTTGTTAGGCATTCAGTACTTGCATCATCCATCCCTGGATTCAACATCTTTGTTTCTTGGGTGAAGAGCTTAGTCTGTAAATTGCTTACACTTGTTTTCCAACACTGATTCATCTAAAAGCTTTTAAAATTACTCTAAATTTTCAAAAAAAAAAACAAACCATTGATATGGCCATTTTATTTTTGGAATCCTTTTTACTATTTATGGCAAATATTGAACATATCCTAAAGTTTTTATTAATTGATCTTTATTCCCAAGAAGATCAGTTTTGTACAAATTCATTCTATAAGTCACATGTTAATATTCATAGCGTCAACTTAGAAAAACTTATTTTTCATTTATATTTTAGTTAATGGGAAGATTGTGTTAACATGGGTCTGGCATTGACATCACTTACTTTCTTCTTCTTTTTTATTAGATGTCTTCAAAATTATGACTATGTCAATTATCATAAAGAATGATTTTATGTCATTTTAAGGTCGAGAGGAGTTAAATGCTTTCACAGCCTTGCAGGCCTCCAAAAACTAAAATGGCCATATCAATGGGTTTTTTTTGGAAAATTTAGAGAAAATTTAAAAGATTTAAGGTGAATCAATGCTAGAAAACAAATGTAAGCAATGTACAGATTGAGCTCTTCACCCAAGAAACAAAGATGTTGAATCCAGGAACATATGATGCAAGTACTACATGCCTAACAACAAAGCCCACATGAAGAATCTTAAACAATGTCATTGGCATATGAAAGAATGATGTTTTGTGAAACCAGTTGTTTATCATTAATTTCATTTTAAACTTTTCTTCATGACATGAAATTTGAATAAAATAGCCCACCTTTAGAGCAATTGTAGACCGGTCACTCAAAAGTTCTGAATTGCAAGATTTCCCCTTCGATCCAAATATATCATAAAAAGTAGTAACAGTTAAAATTCAAAACCCTACACTTACAAATTTCCATCTCTGACATTGTAGCTTCAAGTGATGATGTCAAATTAAATTCCTTAAGCAAAACACTGCAACCCCAACAACAACAAAATGTGAGGCCTACAAGCCTGTGAAAGCATTTAACTCCTCCCGACCTTAAAATGACATAAAATCATTCCTCATGATAATTGCCATAGCCATAATTTTGCAGACATTTGATAAAAAAAAAAAAAAAGTAAGTGATGTCAATGCCAGATCCAAGCTAACACAATCTCCCATTAACTAAAATATAAATGAAAAATGAAATTTTCTAAGTTGACGCTATGAATATTAACATGCGACTAATAACATGTATTTGTACAAAACTGAACTACTTTGGAACACAGATCAATTAATAAAGACTTCATGTCATCTTCAATACGTGCCATAACAGTAAAAAATATTCCAAAAACTAAAATGGGATATCAATGATTTGTTTTTGGAAAATTTAGAGAAATTTTAAAAATTATAAGGTGAATCAGTGCTGGAAAACAAATGTAAGCAATGTACAGATTGAGCTCCCCACCCAAGAAACAAAGATGCTAAATCCAGTAACAAAAAATGATCCAAGTACTGCATGCCTAACAAAAAATTCCACATGAAGAATCTTAAACAAGGTTATTGGCATATGTAAGAATGATAATTTTTGAAACCAGTTGTTTTTCATTTTTCGTTTTAAACTTTTCTTCATGACTTGAAATATGAATAAAATAGCCCACCTTTACAGCCATTGTAGACAAATCACTTAAAAGATTTGAATTGCAAGATATCCTCTTCAATCCAAAACCAACATAAAAAATAGTAACAGTGTGAAATTCAAAACCCAATACTTACAAATTTCCATCTTTGTCATTGTAGCTTCAAGTGATGATGTCAAACTGAATTCCACAAGAAAAATACCACAACCCCAACAACAGAATTTGAGGCCTCCAAGCATATGAAAGCATTTAACTCCTCCCGATCTTAAAATGAAATAAAATCATTCCTCATGATAATTGTCATAGCCATAATTTTGTAGCTATCTGATAAAAACAAAGAAGAAAGTAAGTGATGTCAATGCCAGACCCAGGTTAACACAATCTCCCCATTAACTAAAATATAAATGAAAAATGAGTTTTTCTAAGTTGATGCTATGAATGAACAAGTGAAGGGGGCTCAGGGGAGAGAATTGTAACCCTAGTCGCAGGCGTCTAGGTTCAATGGAATCTGGATCGGGGGAGCTCCTCTCCCCCCTCCTCACCCTTCTTCATTCAAATATGCTCTTCAAAACTGCAGTCATGCTCAGGGTAAGGGATCGAAAAGATCAAACCCAAGAGGTCAGGGGAGATGGAGGAAGATCACTACATGCCCTTCTGAATCAACCTGTCTCAAGGCGTCCGTTGATACTCCCATTGTCAAGTTTATCAAGGAGATAATCAAAGAGGAAATCGCCAGACTTGAAGCCACAGTGCTTCTCTGCAGATTTATGGGCCCTCAAATTCCCCCAAAAAATATTGAGGCCTGGTTATGGAAACAAGAGGAGAATACACAATCAAATTCTTCCCCTTCGATTACTTCATTGTCAATTTTTCCTGTGAGGAGGATAAAGACCAAGTCTTTCAGGATGGACCATGGTTTTATGGGAGCGCAGGTCTGTACATGAAACCATGGCACATTGGATTTGTTCCTACTGTGGAAATGCCAACTTCGGCTCTAGTTTGGGTACGTATGCATTCCCTTCCCCCAGAATATTGGAATGAAAATGCTCTTGAAATCATAGGGAATGCTCTTGGTAGTTTTATAGGGGTTTCTAACAAAACTCTATAACCATAAATGTACTCCTACGCCCGAATCTGTGTTCATATGGAACTTAGCTCTCCTCTCCCATCCACGCTCATGCTGCAAGTAGATGATCTTGAATGCACTGTGACACTAGACTATGGAAACCTCCCTTTTTGTTGCTTCCAATGCCACGAGTATGGAAACCTTTTTCGTGACTGTCCCCTCATCCATTCCATGGAATCAGAGAAAGAAAAGGAGAGATTTTGGTCCCTCTGCGCCACCTCCTCCACGTGGATCCTCTTCGAAATCACACCATAACCCAGCCTCTGATCCTTCTTCAAGCTCCAAATCACAGCCCAATACAAACCCCAGCCCGTCTCAAAATATATCATCTAGAAATAGATTTCAAGCTCTCCAAAACCTGTTAGAACAAGAAGAGGCTGAAGGGAAGCATACCCAAGCCCCCACAACCTAAGAAAATCCCAATGTCTCCACCAGCAAGAACCCCAAAAAAGACAACCTGGTCTCCAACTAGACTAGCTGAGATCCCACTGACACTCTGCTCCCCAACCATGATATAGAAATATTAGTGGAGGATATCAATGCCTAGCTAATCTCTAATGAATGCTCTAACCCTCAGTATCATCCATCCCCCAATATCCATTAGAAGAACTTCAATAAGCAATATATCAGTAAAAAGCATCAAAATATCCACAAAACAATCCACCACCAGGGATTGAAAATAAAACAGGCAGGAAGACAAATCAAGAGAAACTCCAAGTAACAGCTTTGGAAGGGATAGAAGATTGTTTGCAATCTCTGCTTGATGATCTTCTGGGCCTTGAAAAAGCGGTTCTCCAATGAAGATAATAACATGGAATGTGCAGGGCATCCATTCCCCCCTAAAAACTGGAATGGCCAAACATTTAATTGCTCAGGAAAAACCAACAATTCTCTTTTTACAGGAAACCAAAGTTGCTCAAGGTGACTTAGACAGTATACAAAGGAAGATCTGGGAAAAAAGCTCTGTATTTGCCTCTTTTGTTAGGAGAAATCAAACTGATGAGATGTATTTTATTGATAAATGGTTACAATATATAGGCATAAGCCTATATGATGAACATAACACTTGTCAATGAAACTGACAAGTGTCAAACTGGCATAGTGCACATTACATTAACTTTAACATTCCCCCTTAATGTGCACTATCCTAACTAAAAAAAAAAACAAGTCAACATTAGGTAACATTCCCCCTTAATGTTGACTTCTCTAACAAAAATCTACATCCTCCTTTATTGCTGATTTGGTCTTAGGCTCTTGCTCTTTGTGCTTGGCTCTCCAACTGTGAATAATGCTAGATTCACTGTGTATACATCTTGGTCTGTTGCCTCAGGGTCAGCCACTTCCACGGGTCTGTTGCCACTGGGTCAGCCGTCTAAGTGCCTCGGGGTCATCATGGGTGCCTCAGGGTCAGCCACTTCTGGGTCTGTTGCCTCTGCAGGTCATCCTCAGAGGATGTTGCCTCTCGTAGGTCACTGACTAGATTCACCATGAGTATGAAATCCTTCCTTATGGTGAATTCAATCTAGAAGGTGTTGGTCTCTGCCGAAAATGCACCTAATACAAAGGAAAAACGAGCCATATAAGAGTGTCGGTCTCTGCCGAAAATGCACTCAATACAATCAAATGAGCCATAGATCAAAGTAAGAGGAGAGAAGAAGAAAATAAGAGAATCTTCTAAAGTGTCTTCGTTTGTAGTCTTCAGAAGTAGATCCGGAAAAAACCTCGGATAGAATCTAGGGTGTCTTTGTCTGTAGTCCCTAGTATAAGTGTCCTTATGGTGACCATGTCATCTCACCGAAATGCATGGGTAACCAGCCTCTGCATTCGCCAAGTGTATAGAAAAGATCACTAGGTACAAGGATCACATATAAAATTACCTTGGGAGTGTCGGGTACAACCGAGAGTGCACTCCAAGGTAGAAAAATTTTGAGGCTAAAAAACTCAAATGAAACAGCCTCAAAATTACAATATGACACCACCATTGTGTCCATCGTGGAAAAACGTTTCCAACGACTATAAATACCCCTATATTCCATTATCAAAGGGGTCTTCATCATAATGAAAAAACAACATGCCTCTCCAAGGCAGCAACTAAAACCTCGCACTGTGGCGGCATCGCTCTCTGGCGGAATAAAAAACATCATCAATTTTTCCCTCGCAGGGGAAATTACATAGACCATTTGAAATTTACAATAAAAGGTAGTTGTCGCTACGTGGCCTGCCAACGAAGACGCTGGAGCTAAAGTGGTTGAGACAGAACTGCACATGCTGGATCCTTGACACGACGAAGCACACCAAAACAAAGGCAACCCTCTCCGTCCACGTAGGCACGCAAGAAATCAATAACGGGAACAAAAAATAGAAAACGCCGAGGGCCGCGATCTCCAGACGTCGATACTGAACCTTCTTTTTCGGCGAGAAAAAGTCCCTGGAGTCAATACTGCCTTCACATCTCCTGTGCATATTGACTCTATAACATTTATGGTTTTGTTAAGCTTGCAGATCGAGGCCACTTTCCAGCGAAGGATTTGCTTTTTCTACTGTTCGTGGAGAGCTGCCAACACTGCCTACGATTCCCAATGTTCTGATGTGCAGCAAAATACAGAAGCACTTACCGAGGAGGTACGGAGGCGAAGACGACGCCGAAAAAATGTCGGCCGAGAAGGAGGGCATTTGGGAGCCGCACCGCACTGATCCCGTCACGGCCATCGACACATCATCGCACAGCGAGAATGCCGCCATCATCTTCTACACCCGTTTACAGCTCCTTAATAATAGTCAAAAGCTATGAATTATGGCACGCCTCCTTTCTCTTCAGTCCGCGAATGCAAAATCTTTGACAGGCGAATCTGACGTAGATCGAGTTGGCAAAAAAAAAAAAATTTCCGCGACAAACAAACATCTGCACAGGCTAAAAAACGACCGCCCTTGTCCATTTTTTTACTCAGCGTCATGATCATTAACACCAATTAACCCCATAGAACGGATTGCAGGCTTTAATGCCACGGCAAATAAATTGTTGCTGTTATTTAAAGCCGCTGAAAATGAATTGTTTCTGTCAAGGTTACTTTTGTTTAGAAATGTGTTGTCGAGTAGAGCACAGCGCGTTGCCATTGACAGTGGCCTCCGCAGAGTTGGATCACACAAATGACCTTCACAGAGCAGAGCGGACTACGAACATCAAAAATACCAGCACCAATATTCGGGCGACTCCTGTACTTCCATAAGCAGAATAAAGCCATCAACACAGATTGGATGTCATTGCTGTGGTCCCCAAATGAAACGGATCTGCAAAAAAACTCGGAAAACTAAAAAAAAATTAAAATGACCTCCCAATTTTTTTTTTTAATATTTTTACCATCTGGTTTCTGATCCATCAAATGATGGAGAGCATACTCCCTCGGGAAAAAATTAAAAAAAAAATATATATAGAAAAAAAAATTAGGGGAGGGAGGATTTCCATGAGGGAAATCCCCCCTCGAGGGGTTTCACAGGGCAGGGAAAGCCTGCTCTGATACCAAATGTTAGGAGGGATCGAACTGATGAGATGTATTTTATTGATAAATGGTTACAATATATAGGCATAAGCCTATATGATGAACATGACACTTGTCAATGAAACTGACAAGTGTCAAACTGGCATAGTGCACATTACATTAACTCTAACATCTTTCTCCATAGGCCAATCTGGTGGAATTTTCACACTATGGGACAACACCAAAGTCTTTTGCACACTAAACATTTCAAGTCAATCTTGGATGGCATTGAAAGCAACCTGTTTGCTTACTAGCAAGAAATTATTTTTTGAAAAATGTGTATGGACCACAACTGACTTCTCAGAAGCATGAGACATGGACTCAAATCTCCAACTGGTTAATGAGCCATAATGGTCTCCCTTGTATTGTTGGTGGTGACTTTAATGTCATTCGACATCTTGGCGAGAAAGAAGGTGGATCAAGGAAAATAGAACAAAAGATGGATGATTTCAATGAGTTCATAGAGCAGCATCAACTCATAGAACCTTTTTGCATAAATGGTCCATTCACTTGGACTAACAAATAGGAATCTAGGCAATGCATTCAAGAAAAATTGGATAGATTCCTGATCTCTCCAAGTTGGTACGAAAATGAAATAATCATGCAAACGGATGTCCTATCTACAGGGGGGTCAGATCACTGACCAATTGCCTTACTTTGGGAGGAACTGGTGAAACCAAAAACTACACCATTCAGATTTAAAAAAATGTGGCTTTCACACCCTTCTTTCAATGAATTGGTGGAAGCCTAGTGGGAGGAGGAAAATCACATATATGGCACTGCTATGTACAAGTTTACCACCAAGTTACAAAGGCTGAAAGGCAAGCTCAAAAAATGGAACAAAGAGGATTTCGGTGATGTTACAGCCAAGAGGGCAGACTTAGAAGAACAACTCCAATCCATTGAAAGACAAATACAAACTGCCTACTGTGACAATCTCCTAATGCAAGAAAATAAAATTGTGCAAGATCTTGAGAAAGCATATCTAAATGAAGAAATACTATGGAAGTAAAAATCAAGAATCCAGTGGCTCCAAGAAGGAGATAAAAATACCAAATACTTCCACATCTCCACTATGGCTCATAGGGCAAATTTACTCCTTAGAGACTCTTGATAGGCATCTTCTAACCTCTGAAGAGGAACTGGATAATCACATTATCTCCTATTTTTAGTCTCTCCTCTCCGAATTAGAAGCACAAAGATCAGCATTCCAAAACCAGTTACTCAATTGTATCCCCAGCCTAGTCTCCCCTACTCAAAATTACGCACTCTATGATCCAATAAACGAGGAAGAAGTAGAGGCAGATCTTTTTCAAATGAATCCTTTTGGTTCCCCTGGTCCGTGGTTCCCCTGGCCCATATGGTTTCCCCCTTGGATTCCTCCAACACTTTTGGTATTTCCTCAAGGATGAAATGATAACAGTGGTTCGTGAATCTTTTTCATCCAAACAAATGCTCAATAATCTGAATCATACTTTTCTTGCTCTCATCCCAAAGACTGATAATGTTAAATCAGTAGATGCATTCAGGCCCATCTCTTTATGTAATGCTATTTATAAGGTGATTTTCAAAGTTGCAGCCAACCGCTTGAAATTAATCATTCCAGACATCATTTCTGCGGAACAGAAGGCCTTTGTAAGTGGTAGGCACCTCCTTGATGGAGTTGCGATAATACATGAACTGATTCACTCTCTAAACAACCGCAAAGACAAAGGTCTTCTCTTGAAGTTGGATATAGCCAAAGCCTTTGATAGGGTGAACTGGTATTTTTTAGCCTCAATCCTCCATAAGTTTGGATTCAATGAGGATTGGATATCCTGGATCTTATCCCTTATAGGTAACCCCCATTTTTCTATCCTAATCAATGGCCAATCCAAAGGTTACTTTACCAGCTCTAGAGGGATCAGACAAGGGGACCCCCTATCCCCCTATCTATTTATCATTCTCGCTGAAGTTCTTGGTCGAGGGCTGAAACATCTCCAATATCAAGGAACAATCAAAGGACTAAACTTTGGTAGAAGCACCCAAACTATCACCCACTCCCAGTTTGTTGATGATACACTATTGGCAGCCTCTCCCAATATTCAGGAAATCAACTGAATCATGAGTTTTCTCTCAGCATATGAGGCAGCCTCTGGCCAAGCTATAAACAGGTCCAAATCCAGAATTTTTGGCATTAACCTCTCAGTGTCATACATGGACAGAATAACTGCCATTACAGGAATGCAAATTGACTCTCTTCCCAACACCTATATAGGTATGTCGTTGGCTATCGGAGGCAACATTGGGGACTTTTGGGACTCTATTACTACAAAATTCAGGAAGAAGATGTCTTCTTGGAAAGCTAATTGGTTATCCTTAGCTGGAAGACTCATGAAAATTCAATCAGTCTTAAATGCAATTCCTATTTTCTGGTTTAGTGCATTTTGGATACCTAAAACTTTTCTCACTAAACTAAATGGTATTATGTGTGATTTTCTATGGCAAGGAGTCTTTGAGATCAAAAAAATTCCCCTAGTGGCATGGAGTACCATTTGTCACAACAAACATAAAGGAGGATTGGGAATCAAGAACCTTCGTTTAATGAATATTGCTCCACTTGGTAAACATTTCTGGAAAATTTATGATCAACCTCAATCTATTTGGAGCCAAATCATCATCTCCAAATACCTTCCATCCAATGATCCAGAAATATCTTTACAGCTGAATCACTTCCATGGGGATCGCCAATGTGGAATGGCATAAGGAAAACCAGACTTCATATTCTTCAATTCTTCAAATGGGAGGTCAGGAATGGAAATAGAGTAGAATTCTAGTTTGACAAATGGTTGCCTTCTCAATCATTGAGTATAATGTAATCCTTTCCAAACATTAGACCAAGGCTTTTACAATAATGAGGATCCAGAGTAGCTGATTACTGGCAATAGGAATCAAAGTCTGGCAGGAAGTTAAAAAATGGAAAAAACTAAACTTCCTATTCAATAAATATGATCAAGAAGCAAAGGATATGGAGTCAATTTTGGCCTCTTGTAAAATTTCAAATGATGATAAAACAGATATCTGGAATGACAAATGATGATAAAACAGATTTCTGGAATGACAAATGGTTACCTTCTCAACAATTAGCTGCATTGAACTTCTTCCCAAACATCAGAACCAAGCTTTCACAAGAATGGGGATCTAAGGTAGTTGATTACTAGCAATGCGAAACAGAGTCTGGAAGACAGGTGAAAAAATGGAAAAAACTGGACTTTCTCTATAATGAATATGACAAAGAAGCCAAGGACCTGGAGACAATCCTATCCTTTTACAAAATCTTAAATGAGGATCTAGAGGATCGAATCATTTGGTCACACAAGGCGACAAAATCCTATGTTGTAAATGTTGTTTATACCACTCTGAATATAAGAAATGATCTTGAGATTCCCACCCTTGTCTGGGTAAGATATTGGAGCTCAAAGGCATGGCCCAAAGCTTGCTTCTTTCTATGGTTAGAAAATCATGAAAAGTTCCTATCAGGGGCGAATCTTATGAAACAAGGTTGGCATGGTCCGTTTCGATGTGAACTATGTGGTCAAGATGAAGAAATAACCTAGTTATTGAGCTATTATGGAACGCTATTCCAACTATGCTCATCTAGAACATTTGGCTTGAATGAAATCACCGTATATTCAGGAATAAAGCGACTAACATAGATACTCTCTAGAATCAATTTGAAAGAAAAATGTTTCACATCTTAGAGGCCAACAAATCCACTTTCGACTTGCAGGCAGAGTATATTATAGCTATTAGCAACTGGGAATACATCTGTAGACTCCTCTCTCGAACCCACAGTAGTCAATCAGATGAGGTAATCCATCAAGAGAGGCTTGCAACAAAAGGCATAAACCTTCATGTTAATCCTACTTGCAGCTCTGTTTGTCAGCCAAAAGAAGCCAATTTTTATCAATATGATAAGATTCCAGTATACATCCCTGGCTCACGTCCAAGGAACAACCCAATCGGCCTGCAGTCTTATTCTAACCGATATGTTATCCACCTTGATACAAGATATTCTCCTTCTACAGTTCACACTTGCTGCAACAGTCCAATTTGGCGAGTTCTTTTGGGTATATTGGCTTCCAGATAAGCCCCATGATCTCCATAGGCTGGTAAGGCAAAAGGGCCTCATCTATGTTGACATCCATGCATATCCCAGTTTTCGTTTCAGACATCTTGACATGGTGATTCCTTGTTTTGGTGCAACTACTACTACGAGTATTTCTTTTTGGTGTTGGAAACTGGAGGATATTCAAGACAACATCTATGGATTCTTTTGCTTATCTGGCTTCATGCCAATTTTGTAAAACTGTAAATACTTAGCTGGTTAATAGAATTTTTTTATTCACCCAAAAAAAAGTTGATGCTATGAGTATTAACATGTGACTTATAGCATGTATTTGTACAAAACTAAACTTATTGGGAATACGATTAATAAATACTTCAGGACATGTTCAATATGTGCCATAAACAGTAAAAGGATTCCAAAAACTAAAATGGCCATATCAATGGTTTATTTTTTTTGGAAAATTTAGAGAAATTTTAAAATCTTTAAGGTGAATTAGTGCTGGAAAACAAATGTAAGTACAGATTGAGCTCTCCACCCAAGAAACTGTTGGTCAAATATCTGCCTAATCAACAAAACTACATGTGTGCCCTAGACATAGCCAAAATTTAATGACTGGAGGAAAGAAATGTCCTTCGTGCCAATATCCAGAGAGGGCTGGCTCCCAAGCTAAATCCTACACTGGTTGAAGACTAGAGTTGCAGGAAATAAATTAGAAATTGTAGAAAGAAATAGGAAATATGGCCACAGGCCGAAGGTGTAGGATTCGGGGCAGACTAACAGCAGGAAATTCACCCAAGCATGAAATAGCATATAACAAAATAATGGCAACAAAATTTACTTATAAAATCGCAGGAAATTAGCTAATTGGGCTTTGGACAAAGGTGATCTTACTTGTTATGGCCACCCTCCTATATGGTGGGCTTCTCAAATTAGGGAAGCTCTTCTTTCTATCATTTCTTTGGATGGCTCCAGTTCTGAAGGTACCTAGTTTCTTCTTGTTTTTTTTTTTTTTCTCTTTGGTTCATTCAGTTTTTTAGTTCCCTAGCTCATTCTATTCTTTATTTTGTTTCCTCTGTTGATTCTTGCATTAATAGTCTTCTGGTCTAGATAGGTCATTGTTTTGTTCTTTTTTTTTTCTTTTGTCTTCTTTGTTTTTTTGTTTAGTTTTTTAAGGTGGGTGGGTTCTTTTGTTTTGTTTTGTTTTTGTGTTCTTTGTGTTGTTTTTTGTTGTTTTGTTTTTTTTTTTTTATGTTTTTTGTTATTGTTCTTGTGTTTTTGTTTTGTTTTTGTTCTTGGGTTTCTCTTTGTTTGTGTTATTTCATTTTTTTATGTGTGAGTGTTTTCTATGTTTTTTGTTTTTGTTTATTGTCTGTTGTTGGTTGTTTTTATTTTTATTTTTATTTTATTTATTTTATTTTTTAGGTTTTGGTTGTGTTTATTTTTCATGTTTTTTTGGGTTATGTCTTTGTAGTGTTTAGTTGTTTTTGTCTTATTTGTGTTTTGTTATGTGGTTCTTGTGTTTTTCTATGTGGTTTGTGTTGTGGTTTCTTTTATCTTATTGTGCGTGTTTGGTTGTGCTTTTGGTTTTGACACACTCAAGGAGCATGTTTTTATTTTATTTTATTATTTTTGTTGTTATTTACTTTTTTTAATTTGGTTTTGTGTGTTTGTTTGCTCCTTGAGTATGTCAAAGGTGGTAGGCCAGGTCCGAGTCTTGGGCGTTTTTGGCGGAATGGATACCCCTGCCTCCTTGGGTCTTACCCAAAAGTGGCATCCCTTTTGGGATGTTTTCCACAAATTAAAAAAAAAAAAATGCAGGAACAACCTCCAAAGTAACACTCCAGCACTCACTCCCTCATTAGCATCATTTAAATTTAGATGCAAAATTCAAATCTAACAACAAATAAGAAACATGAATGTAAAATAGAAATGCGTGAATATAGAAGGAAATTGCACACAAGATCACTTGCAAATTCAGAAGCCTGGTGTCTTTTATATTGATGCAGAGAACTTGGAGAGTTTTCTCGCAAAGTGTCTAGCCTCCATTTACAATGAAAATTTAGTAGTATTTATAGAGGATTTCGTCTCTTTCATTAAATGCACATACGCAAAGTGTCTAGCCTCCCTTTCATGAATTTAGTGTTTTATGGGTTTCGTCTCTTTCTTTGCCTCGCAAAGTGTCTAACCTCCCTTTACAATGAAAATTCAGTAGTATTTATAGAGGATTTCACCTCTTTCATTAAATGCACATAGAGACAAAATGATCGCAGATCCGGGACCATAGTGAGGAAATTTCTCCTTGGAAATATTCAAAGCTTGTTGTCTTGAAACAACGATCCGGTTTACAAGGACACCTCTCCACGAAATCTGCACTTCTGGATTCGGTGCACAAAAAATTAAGAGACATTCGCTATCTTGAAAACGCGCTCCTACTTCGGAAATCATGAAAATCCTCCTGTATTTTTAATATGGCTTTCTTCTTTGCTCGGGATCCATGATTTGAGTTACTCCTTGCCTCCATTATTTAATGTTACCTATGATCTGCTTCGGGCGCCTTTGAAAATCTAGATATTAATGGTGAATACACTTTTCATTGACTACCTTCTTGCCTTGACCATGGTGACAACAATTCCTTTTATCCTTGGAAAAAATACTTAACAACCGCATTGCTTGCCTTTAAAAATCGCGTTCACCCCCAAAAGGGGTGCCAAAGACAGTCGCCCTCCTTTTGGGGTGAACGCGACGTTGACTATTCAACGTCACCTCAACCCTCTTGACGCATTTGCCCAATATCCATTCTCTAGCGCGTTCGTGTGACTCTGTTCCTGGGAGGACGTTCGCCCATGGGAGGGGCGAACGGGGCGTTCACCCCTCAACCTGGGTAAACGCGATGTTGACCATTTGGTCGCACGCACACCATTGACTTTCCTTCTTCCGTCGTGCTTTACATTACGTTCGCCCCATCCTTGGGGCGAACGCGATCCTTAGCCAAAATGATTTTCTTTATAATGGCGGGTGCGCATTTTTCCAAACTTTTGTAAAGACGTTCGCCCCATGCTTGGGGCAAATGCGCTCTTTCTTATCTCATCATTGGGCACTTTCATTTCCTTCAACATTTTTTAATATTTTCTATTTTTCAGCGAATGCCTCTTCAATTTACAATGAGCTTTTGAATGGCACAAACTTGAATTTCTAATGCAGTTTTCAAATTCTCTCCTTAAACATTCATCACCTCCAAGCTAAAAGAGTGTATGTATAAAAACAAAATAAATAAAATAACTACAACATATAAATTCAGCCCAAAATATTATATTAGGAGTAATGTATGTTGTCGTATTACAATCAAAATGCTCCATTAAAATAAAACCAAAATCCCAATGTGGCAAAGTGCAAAACTACCAATATTTATGGCGACTCACGGGGTATCCAGCTCGCATGGATGCAAGCAATCCTAGGACTTTATCCATTGGGCTGCTATGGAGTCTTTTTTCCAATTGCCTTGGTTGGCGCTTTCATTGTAGATGCCTTCTGACGCGCCTCCTCTTCGGCTTTCTCCTTGGCTTCAGCTTCGGCCGTAACTTTGAGGACTTCGGCTCGCTTTGCTTCTTCCACTACTTTCTCCACCTCCGAGCACTTTGCTGCTGCCCGCTCTGCCTGCTCTTTGAGGTTCTCAGAGGTAACCTCATAAACTGTAACAACTTCTTCCCAAGCATGGGTGGTGAATAGGTTGGGCATACTCAAGGATTCATAGACAAAGCGCAGGTTCTGAACATCCTCCAAGCTGAGGTGCTTTGCTCTCTGAGCCAACTCATATAATGACAACTCGAGGTGGGTATATTTATGCATTAGAGGCAATACCTATGCTTCTGTGATGGGTTCCTCCCATGCATCGATCTCCGAGGTATCCTCTATGAACTTCCTCCAAGCAGTAGTCAATTGTTCCTTAGGGAGAGGTTCACCCCATTCATCAGTGAAGTCTAGGAATCCCAACTCGACAAGAGTATCAAAATGAGTCATGGAAATAGTATGCTCTCGCTCGATGGTATTAAGAATTTTTTGACCCTCTCTCACCAGGTCCATTCTCTAAAAATAACTGCACAGTGTGACTTTGGTAGTGGACCAAGCATGATCCATTTCGCTCAAGGGGTGAATGTGAATGCTGGAATTGGCCAGAGCTTGAATCTTTACTGCCATCTCCATATATGGCTCTAGCCTTTCCTCTGTGTTATCAATCAATTGTTGTCCTAGCTGAATCTGTATGCTAGCCATCCATAAATAGTGCAATACCTGAACTGCTTGTTCAACCAGCTTCTCATAGTTTTGGGCTGAGCGAAGGTGCACTTCTTTAATGTTCTTCGGAGAAAATCTTGCACTATGTAGCCTTCTCGGCCAGTTGATTTTGGATAGCCTCTAACTATTGTCGGAGTGAATGCATCTCTATCTTGGCCGCGTCTCTTTCCTTTAAGTGCACTCTGACCTATCGTTGCAAGTGTTCATTTTCAATGGTCGTTCTTTCTTCTTGCGCTCTACTCTTAGCTAGGGTATTTTTGAGCTCGATAATTTTATTTTCATTCTCAAAATATTTCTCCTTGTAGTATTCACCATGCAAATATACCGAGCTCATATCAACCTGTATGTTGCCCATTTTCTCCGTTGGATCAATCCTGGTGAGATCTTCTGTTATAGTCTCACAGACATAATCACTCGACAACATTTCACCTTGTGGCTTTTGAACTAAGGGAGTGATTCTAGTCATGTGAGACTCCATGGCGACTGGGTCGAAGGCAACCTTCTTGATCGGTCGAGCTGGAGCCAAGGCCTCCTTTCACCTCTTGCTCTTCAACCATTATGAAGAACTCAGGTGCACCCGATTAATTTTCTCCACGTCAGGTTGTTTTGGTGCCACCTGAACTTTAGGCAATGCTTGTATTTCCAAAAATGGAGTGAATGGAATTACAACTTCTGAGTGGTTAGGCTCAAAAGAAGTAGTTGTGATGGTTAGAAGTGGGGGAACTGAAACGACGAAATGGATGGAAGAACCTGGTTCAGCTGCAGTTACGCTCACTCTTGGAGGAGCTTGCATACTTACAACCTCAATGGTAGTGGTGGCAGCAATGGAAGGGGAAGGGCACAAAAATGGGTTCGGCCGGATGCATATGAACTGAAAGAAAGGGAGGCCAAAGAAAATGGAAGAGAAGAGGGAGCAACAGTGACTTCGGGAGGGGAAGACGAAGGAAGCAAAATAGATACAAAGGGCATACCAAAGGGTGGAGAAATGGAGACGAAAACTGATGGGAGTGAATCGGAAGTCACTACATGCTCCGGAGAAGAAGGGGGAATAGAAGACGTACCTTCGAGGCACAAGCTGCCATGTGATGCGGTGACGGGAGCGACTATGAAATAACTTCTTCCTGTTGCTCTTCCGCTCTCTCCTCAACATTCACATTGTCCATGACGTCCATGACTTCCACCTGAGAACTCTCTGACTGATGGTCCTCCCCTTGTTCTTGAATCATTGGAAACATTTGTGCAACCATGGTCAAAATCTCTATTGCTGGCGAAGGATTAACAACTTCCACCAAAATAATAGGAACTATAGGAACTACAACAGCTAAAATTTCAACAATAGAGGATGAAATGGTGCTAGTACTTGACCTCTTTGCTGCTTTGGGAAATGGGGGTGCATCCTGAACATTCTGCTTCTCTAATGTGGGCACCTCCTCTATTTTTTGCTTTGTCCGTTGTGACATTTGCCTGAACACATATTGTTGTTCCTCCTCTTTTGAAATATCTTCTTCAACCAAAGGGCATTCACTTTTGTCTCTGCTTTCGCCATTATCGGAATGATGGAGACTCTAGGGAAAAATATTAGTGAAAACAACAGGTTGATAGGAGTCGATGAATTTGTCATAGGTGTCCGAAAATGCCTCATCCAATTTCAACCCATAAGGAGTGGTAGTCTTGCCTCGGTGAACCCGCATTATCCACCAGTTCGTGATTTTCTCTTCAATCCATTTGGGTTCACTATATTTTACCTGGCTAAACAAACCAGGTGGAGGAATCTGATTCTTATATTTTGTTGGATTATATTCGACCTCCTGTTCATAGCAATCATGCTAGGGTGGGAGCGTCGTCATGTCTTCAATATGCCAATCCATGTCGGGCCCATCAAAATTATTTCACCTTTTCTCAATATCGAGTCGTGGGCAACAATGGAATGACTTGGCTTTTATTATCGCTATAAAATTTCCCAATGGGTCGTATCTCCATCGCTGCGGCAGTTCTATCAAGCCCAAATCTTACAGCATCATCGTGAGCAACCGATTCTACCCTACTTGGCTCACTTCTATACTATCAAATTTGAATGGCATATTACAGGTTGTTTTCTTATCACGCCCGACTCCATATACATCATTTACATAGTCGGACTGGCGCACCACCTCCATAGCGAAAACATGCTCGGTGGCAAAATAAGGCAACAAAAATGGCTTACCTATAAAGCCAAAAATCCTCACGACCATGCCTTGAGTGAGCAAAAAAATATCCCCTTTCTCTCCATTAACCATCGATTCTCTCAACTCTCGTGGCACCCTCTCGCATGTACCACAGAGTAATTCTATCGCAGGTCCCAAAAATAAACTGTTGAAACTGTAAAATGACTCCCTAGTTGTCAAAATAGAAGTCCACATGTATACTGGCAGAAGTTCATCTCTTTCATCCATCTGTCTTACCGCGATGAAAGGGAAATGTTGTTGCAAGTGAAAAAAGAAATACCATACTAGGAAAGAGGTATGTCTGAAAGCCATCTCCTCCCTAGTCTACAACTTCTCCAACTGAAAAATCATTCTTCTGGAAATAAAATCAGCCCAATCGAAGAAAATTGGATTGGTATCTTTCCTCATAGCCGACGAAGAGTAAAATTCAGTCCAACAAATGCACTATGCTAGGGCCGCCTACCACTTATGAACAATAGAGTCTGTAGGCAAACCCACCACCCATGCCAACATAGAATAAATATCTAAATTTTTGAATTTTGTAAGTGGCTTCGGCAAATTTGGAAGCTGCCCCATCGGTGGCTCCTTAATCAGTTGTGTCTCCATGAATTGACGCATGGTTACAATGGAGACATATCTATCCTCCTGCTCATGGGTATGCAGTTTTTTAGAAACTACATAAGAAGGAGGCTTCAAACCACAAGCGAATGCTTCCCTTACTTCATCTAGGGTGATTGTAAATAATATTTCTCTCTTAGCATTTCTCACTGCTCTCATGAATGGGTCGAAAAACTGAGCAATCAGCTTTACTAGCTTCGAACAAGGGTGTACGGGTGGACACAAGTACCAAAATAACTACGAGTGATACGGTACTATCAACAAGCTCTATGATGTCACCCCCTGATTTACTGCAACTTCCACATCTTGCCATAATATTTCCACACCTTTGTGTGTTATCACACAGTCATCGATTTCCACCATTGTGTCGGCATATGGGTCTAAATCCACATTTTCATTTCTTCGGGCCTTCTTGGATTTAGACCCTCCTTCTTTTCATGACCTCTTAGGCTCTGCGGCTTCGGTAGTATCCTAAGTTTCTTTACTTCACTTACCCATTGTTTCTTTCTTCTAACAAATACCCTTAAAGCTCTCTAAAATTTTTTGCAATGACAGTTCGGAACACAGTGGTAGTAAAAAACTTAGAAAAATAAACTGCGGGCTTTTACCTGGTCCTTTATATAGAGCACTCTCCCAACTACCATAATAAATGCTAAGTTACCCTGGATGCTTTTGGGAGAACATGTATATTTATTCACTCGCTTGACACTATTCCCAATGCTCTAACGGTATCACCTTCGATTCATGACCAAATCATCTTGGAAAAAGCACCCTTCTTCACCGCGTAAATTTATTGTAAAATGTGCCCCGGTCATTGAAGCCTTCTTGGAAAAAATAAAGCGCTACTCGAAACCAATGATGTATATTTATGTTCCTCGGGAAGACAAAATTCTTCTCCTATGCAAATCTGGGTGCACGTTCGAATTAAATGGCTTCAACACATTCTTCAACCTGCATGCACGCTTTCCAATCTCTACCATGCATCCAGGATAAAACCTCTTTTGCAAGCGCACTTCCAAAAAGAAATGGGGCGAAAATGATTTGAAGCGCACTTGTTTTCCTTCTCTAATTTTTCCTTTCACTCCGAAGCACTTTCATCTCATTCGATAAATATTCACAACGCACAACCCTATTTTAAAGCCTTCCCATTCGTTTTTTCCGCCTAGATTAAAAAAACTTGTTTTTCTTAAAAAAAACAAAGTTGCTTTTAGGGCTTTTATTTTTGGGTTTTTTCATTTCTCTTAATGGCGCATCAAATAAATATTTGAAATTCTTTTAGCCCCCCCAAAAAACTAAGGTGCCAATGCCTGTTGCATTTTAAATCCTATAATCTTGTCACGATTTCTTTTACGGTAGCCTGTCATATTTAAACCAACACGTTTACCCTGTCCTTAGGTGAACAAACGCGTCACCTCTTTTATGGGGCGAACATGATTTTTATCTAGATTTTTGGGTGCTTATACTCTTTTTAACATGTTCACCCAATTTGGGGGCGAACGGCCGTTTCGCCCCTTTCAGGGGCGAACACACTATTGACCTTTCTAACAGCGCGTTGATCTGGCACTTTCCTTACTAGGAACTTTGTAGCACTGTATCCTTAGCCCATTTTTTTTTTAAATATATAAATAAATTTGGGACAACACTAATTTAAAAAGCAACACTTTTCTCTCATTTTTCTTTTTCTTTTCTTTTTTCCCATATTTATATATATATATATATAAAGCAAATAAAATGCTAGAAAAATATATACATATTTACAAGATGGTACCTCTTTAAAATCAACTCATTGGATATAAGCCTTCAAATGAAGGCCATTCACTGGAATAGGAAGGTCCCATCCCTCCATGTCATGAAGATGATATGCATTGGTAGAATTTACTGCAAAAATATGAAAAGGGCCTTCCCAGATTGCATCAAACTTATGGTGTTTCCCTGGCTTGGATTTATTTTCGTTCCATTTGAGAACTAAATCTCCCACCTGAAATCTGCGCTCAGTAGTTTTCTTTCCAAACCACCTCTGCATCTCTTTAGTGTGATCGATGAATGCTTGATAAGCCTTTTCTCTATCCTCCTCCAACTGCAAAAGTTGTGCCAATCTAGCACTCATCGGATCATATTCCTCATCTTCATCTTTAAACAACTACAATGTTTGGAGCACTAGAAGCTCAATGTGGGTAGGCAGGATCACTTCTTTCCCATACACCAAAGCATACAGAGAAGTCTTAATAGATTTTTTCACAGATATACGGTCTGCCCAAAGAGCTTGGTTCAATAGCAGGTGCCAACTCCTTTTATTATTTTTGAGTGTCCTTTTCAAAATTCGTAACAAATTTTTATTGGTAGATTCGGCCAAGCCATTCCCTTGTGGGTAATAATTGGATGATATCTTGAGATAAATTCCATATTTTTTGGTGAACTCAGTAATTTTAGCTCCAATAAATGGAGTTCCATTATCTATTACAATTGAATCTGGAACATCAAAACGGATGATGAGTCCCTCCAGGAAAGAGATGACAGTCACCTGATTAGCCTTTTTGGTAGGGATAGCTTCTGCCCATCTACTAAAATAATCAGTCATCATTAAAATGTATTTATGCTCTATGGAGGAATGTGGATCAATAACTCCAATGAAGTCAAGACCCCACTGCTGAAAGGGTGCTTCTACTTGGATTGGGTGCAGAGGTAATGCTCCTTTCTTGGTCCTGCCAACATACCACTGACAACTATCATAGTGTTGACTCACTTTATGAGTGTCGATGAATAGAGTAGGCCAAAAGTAACTAGCTCGAATGATCTTCAAGGCCATAGGTCTTCCTACGTAATGGCCACTAGAGAGTCCAGAATGAAACTCTTCCAGTATTTTCTCTTTTTCAGACTCCTTCACACATCTGAGGAGAACTCCATCAATATTCTTGTGAAACAATCCATTAGGCAACAAAACATATTTGAGCACTTGCAGCCTAAACCTCTAATGTTGTGAAGCATCAAGGTGTGGTGGACACTTCCCAGAAGTAAAGAAGTCAATAAGCCCTTCTGTCCAGTTACGATTGCTTATAGTATGAATTGCACAAATTCTTTTGCCAACTTATTTTTCTTGCATTATAGCCAATGATTCTGATGTTGCACTTTTAGCCAATTCTTGACAAAGAGCTCATCCACAAACTAATTTTATCGATCGTATCTCCACATCATATTCTTGAATTTTTGAGACCCAACCTGCTCTTTTGTCACCTAGTTCTCCTTGGAGTATGAAGTTTCGAACATCGGGATGTATAACATAAATGATAGTTTTGCTCTGGGAAACAAAGTGTCAAAACTTCTTCAATGATTTCATCATCATGTACACTTGTTTCTCAATGAAATTGTACTTCTCTTGGTGAGGCACAATGACTTGGCTCAAGAAGGCAATTGGCTTCTCATCTCCATATTCTTGCTTCTATGTCAAAACTATAGCATAGCTCTCTTGCTCACCTACTACATAGAGAATGAAATCCTTTGAATAGTCAGGATTAATCAACACTGGAGCCTAGGTGATTCTTTCCTTGATCTCTCAAAAATCTCATCTTCTAGCTTCTATCCATTTAAACTCAATATTCTTCTTTAAGAGCTCAGTCATGGGTTTCACAACCTGAGCAAAGTCAATAATGAACTTGCGAATGAAATTTATTTGGTCGAAGAAATATTGTAGGTCCTTTTTGTTAGTAGGTAATGGTAGCTTCAAGAGTGCTTCAACTCTTATAGGATCAATTGCCAATCCTTCTTGTGAAATCATGTGACCCAGTAATTTTCCTTCTTTAATAACAAATATTGACTTCTTCAGATTAATAGAAATTCTGAACTCATGGTATTTTTTGAACACCTGCCTCAAATGAGAAATGTGGTCTTCTCTGCGATGTGAAAATATAGTCATGTCATCAAGATAGATTACAATAATCCTATTCAATAACTCATCGAAAGTGATGTCCATGGCCCTTTGAAAAGTAGCGCCAATGTTTGAGAGTCCAAATGGCATCCTTTGATAGGCAAATGTGCCCCACTTTGTAGTGAATGTCATTTTATGTTGGTCCTCATCCTTCACCCATATCTGATTATAACTAGAGAAGCCATCTAACAATGAAAATCTCTATGCACTAGCAACCACATGAAGGATTTGATCAATCTGCGATAGAGGGTAATGATATTTTAATGATGCCTGGTTTAGGTTCCGAAAATCAACACACAATCGAATATCTCCATTCTTCTTTCATATCGGCACCAGATTCGCCACCCATGTTGAGTGCTTAATTGGGTATATTATCTTTGCCTCTAGCATCTTCAATAATTTCACCTTCATGAGTACTTCTATCTTGGGATTGATGGGCCATTGTTTTTGCCAAAAAGGTTTTACTCCCTCCTGTAGCTCAATGGTGTGTTGGATCATGTTCTTGTCATATCCCTTCAAATCTTGATAGCTCCATGCAATGATGTCGGGGTACTCATAGCACAAGTTCTTAATGTCTTCCAACTCTTCTGGCATGCAATCAGTTTCAATTTTGATGATCTTCTCAGGTTCTAGCTGCAACTCCTTATACTCCTTTGCATCCACCTTGATTCTGTGCTTCTTGGCCCTATCATTTTGATCAAATAAACTTTCCAGTGAAATCAGTCCCCTAGGAATGTGATTGTTCTTCAATTGTATCATCCCCTCCATCTCTTCTTCAACAAGCTTTCTATCATCTGCGCTTGCAACTTCCTTGATCAAAAAATTGACTATTTGCTCGTCATTGTCGAATACTTGCCAATAGATGTTTTTTTTTGGGATTGAGGGTCTATAGATCACCCTGATAGTCTTGGGATTTTTTACTTGTTCCATGGGAGAATAATTTGCACCAAGAGAGGCTAAAATATCCGCATGTTTGTTTTTCTCATGAGAAATTGCTTGAATGTTCAAGGCTGTGAAGGACTCAAACAAATCCCACACTTTGTTGCGATAGGCTTTCAGGTAATGTTTCTTAGACACACATTTATTTGTGGTTTGATTGACAATGAGTTCGAAGTCACCAAAAATTTGTAGCTGTTTAATGCCCAACTTTTCAGCCTTCTTCAATCCGAGGCACAATGCTTCATATTCGGCTGCGTTATTTGTGCAACTCCAAGTCAGTCTGTAAGAATAAGTCTTCTGTAACCCTATGGGAGAGATCAAAATAATACCAGCTCCTACACCATTCTTACATCTAGCACCATAAAAATAAAGCTTCCATAATTGATCTGTGATAGGGTTCAAGAAATCAGGGACTTTTTCTTCAATCTGCTCTGGTTTGGTTATCGTATAACAACCAATGTCTGTTTCAATCATTGCATTGAAATCTGTGAGTGAGAATTCATCTTCAAGGTGAAGTTCACCAAGTGCTTCTTCCATCAAGTCAACCTCTCCTAATTCTTCAGTCATCATGTTAACTGCGCCTGGAGACTTTTCTTCCTCCTCCAACTTCTCAATATGAAAATTTGATGGCTTTTCATTATATATGCGAATTCTCTTTCCTTTAAATGGAATCTCCAAATGCGAGTAGTCCAAGGAAAGGTATCCTCCTAGTTTCACTGTGAACTCCCTTGAGAGGCACATGCTAAAGTATGGCTCTAGGTCAACCACTACTACTTCCTGGATGATAGTAATTTATGGTATGCTATGTAGAACAATAGGAATATCTTTGATTACTCCCATAGTTTTGATCGGAGTTCCATCCAACTGCAACACTCTGGGGCTACTTCTTGTGTATTCCATCCCCATCACTTTGCATACTACCTTTGGCATGACAGTAGTTGCAACATCGAAATCAATCATACAATTGTGTACTATCCACCCCTCCATTCTGAGTGACAAATAGAATGGGGGTGGCCTATTCTTTCTAGTGGCCGAAGTCGGTAGTGCTTGCACCAACACTATTTGAGAAGGACTTTTATTTTGGTCTTTAGCAGTCTTAAGAGATTCTTGCAATAGGTCAACTTGTCCAAGCAACTGTAGTGCATCATATAGGCTCACTTTCGTAGGTATCTTCTTCATTTCTTCCACAATGTTATAATTTGAGATGGTCGAAGCCTTTTCTTCTGTAACCCACTCATACTTGTCCCGATATTCTTTGAGTAGCTTCTACCCTTTATCTCTTTGTCAATGATGGGTACTTGAGGTGCTCTTTGGCTTGCTCCTTTGCCTCATTCTGCGTTTGAGCAGCTACTGCAGGTTGTGACGTGGATGCCTTCGTTTGTGTCTTTTCTTGAGCTTGCTTAGGTAGTAAATATTTCAACATGACAGAATCTTGTTGCTTAGTCATTGCACTAGGTGCTTTTGCTGGAGGTTGCCCCTTTTCATTTTGCACCTTTGGTTCCGTAGGCACCTTCAAGGGTTCAAGCTCAGCTGGATCTACAGTTACTGGCTTCTTTTCGAACCTCGTAAGAACCAAAACTTGTTCCAAGGATGGCATCATAAAATTGTGATCAACCTCCCTGATCATGTTGACTTGTTCTCCAACTAAACTTTCTACAAGCGTCTGCACATAGTTCATATGCACCATGCAGGTTTCTTCTCCATGAGGATCGTTGCATGTTGAACACTAGTACACCTTTTCTATCATGCTAGTCTCTTCATTTGCTAACATAGTTGTGCTCCTCTCAGGGCCTCTACTAGTAGATGCTTGCTCTCGAGTAATCGATGGAGTTTGAAATCTCCTTGACCAAAATTCAGCCTCGGCTTGCTTCTTCCTTACCATCGTAAGCTCATTTGATATTGTCCTTAAGGTTGAGTTATTATATTTCACCTCTTGTAATAATGTCATGAATGGATCAGGGTTAGAAGGTGCGGGGGCTACCGATAAAGGTAGAGGAGCTGATGGAGTAGGTAATGGTAGTGGAACCGGTGGCACTGGCAATGCTAGGAAAGGAATGAGTGCTGGAAATTATGGCACTGTCGAAGTAGGTAGCTACGAAAAACTTGGAGTAGGAAGTTGTGGGATAGGGATCGGGGCGATTTGAGGTGGACTTGAGCTCCATGAGGGAACTGGGTACATGGAAGGCATGGGTTATGAAAATATACTTGAATACAAATGTTGCGGGAGGTCGAGAAGAATAGGCATCATCATTTTTGGAGGAAGCTTACCTATGGTGATCAAGTCGAATTCAACTTTCTGGGCTTGCGTATACAGATCAGGGAAGGTATTCACATTGGTTTACCAAAAAACCATGCCAATGTCAGTGTTGAATACCCTGAGGTAATAGAATGCAACTTGTTCATGCGTGGGTCGCAAGCCATCAGGAACTCTTTGCCAACTTTGGGTAAACCTGATATTGAAATCAACTATCTCCTCTTGTGGATGTCTTTGGATCATTGTAAACTGATGCAACAAGGAGTATGGGTCGACTTGTTCATGGAATTTTTTTATCAACAACTCCACCAACTGATCCCATGAGGTAATAGTACTAGGTTGCAATGATCGGTACCAATACAACAACTTTCCTCTCAATGATAATACCAGTAATTTTACCATTACATCTTCATCCATTATTCCATGGATCGTAGCCAAAGAAGCTACATCTTGAATATGTTCATAGGTCATTTTACTAGTGCCATCATAGGTCGGTAAAGCCTTCAAAGTTGCTTGAGGCACTAGATTTTGTGCTTGTAAGTTCAAGGTCCCTGAGCTATTCCATGCTAGGAACTACCTTGGTGGTTGTGGCTACTGTGGTGGTGGGTTCTGAGCCATGTGAACTGGTGTGTGAGGTGGAGCTTGAGGAATGCTAGTGGCAGTACTAACTGGACTTGTGGGAGCAGAAAATACACCGGCTAGTCGTGAGGATGTGGCGGATGATATATGGGATGTATAAGGTAATGATGATGTACGACGTAAAGTGGTTAATTGAGGATGCTCCCCTAACCTTTGGATATCAAGCTCGTAGAACTCAATGGGATTTTTGGGATTTTTGGCCTTCGATCTTGTATTCATGAGACACAACTTTCGTTGTCCTCACGTTTGGAGGTTTTTGGGTATAATCGAGTCGCCAGATGTTCTAACTATACAACACGAAGGTGAACATCAAACCTTAATATTGTCGAAAGTGGAACTTTTGGGGTCCCACCGGGCGTGCCAAAAATTGTTGGTCAAATATCTGCCTAATCAACAAAACTACGTTTGTGCACCCTAGACATGGCCAACATTGAATGACCGGAGGAAAGAAATGTCCTCCATGCCAATCTCTAGAGAGGGTTGGCTCCCAAGCTAAATCCTACACTGGTTGAAGACTAGAGTTGTAGGAAAGAAATTAGAAATTGCAGAAAGAAATAGGAAATATGGCCATAGGCCGAAGGTGTAGGATTCGGGCAGACTAACAATAGGAAATTCACCCAAGCATGAAATAGCATATAACAAAAGAATGATAGCATAATTTACTTATAAACTTGCAAGAACAACCTCCAAAGTAACACTCCAGCACTCACTCCCTCATTAGCAACATTTAAATTCAGACGTAGAATTCAAATCTAACAACAAATAAAGAACATGAATGTAAAATAGAAATGCACGAATACAAAAGGAAATTGCACACAAGATCACTTGCAAATTCAGAAGCCTGGTGTCTTTTATATTGATGTAGAGAACTTGGAGAGTTTTCTCGCAAAGTGTCTAACCTCCTTTTACAATGAAAATTCAGTAGTATTTATAGAGGATTTCGCCTCTTTCATTAAATGCACATAGAGACAAAATGATCGTAGATCTGGGACCATAGTGAGGAAATTCCTCCTTGGAAATATTCAAAGCTTGTTGTCTTGAAACAATGATCTAGTTTACAAGGACACCTTTCCATGAAATGTGCACTTCTAGATTCGGTGCATAGAAAATTAAGAGACATCCGCTATCTTGAAAACGTGCTCCTACTTCGAAAATCATGAAAATCCTCCTGTATTTTTAATACGACTTTCTTCTTTGCTCGGGATCCATGATTTGAGTTACCCCCTACCTCCATTATTTAATGTTACCTATGATCTACTTCGGGTGCCTTTGAAAATCTGGATATTAATGGCGAATACACTTTTCATTGACTACCTTCCTGCCTTGACCATGGCGACAACAATTCCTTTTATCCCTAGTAAAAATACTTAACAACCACATTGCTTGCCTTTAAAAATCATGTTCACCCCCAAAAGGGGTGCCAAAGATAGTCGCCCTCCTTTTGGGGTGAACACGATGTTGACTATTCAATGTCGCCTCAACCCTCTTGACGCATTCGCCCAATATCCATTCTCCAACGTGTTCATGCGATTTTGTTCCTAGGAGGACGTTCACCCATGGGAGGGGTGAACGGGGTGTTCACCCCTCAACCTGGGCGAACGCGATGTTGACCATTCGGTCGCACGTGCGCTATTGACTTTCCTTCTTCCATTGCACTTTACATTACGTTCACCCCAAAGTGGGGTGAATGAAGTTTTCGCAAGGAGCTTTCACCCCATCCTTGGGGTGAACACGATCCTTAGCCAAAATGATTTTCTTTATAATGGCGGGCGTGCATTTTTTCAAACTTTTGTAAAGACGTTCACCCCAAAGTGGGGCGAATGGAGCTTTCGCCCCATGCTTGGGGCGAACACGCTCTTTCTTGTCTCATCATTGGGTGCTTTCGTTCCCTTCAATGTTTTTTAATATTTTCTATTTTTCAGTGAACGCCTCTTCAATTTACAATGAGCTTTTGAATGGCACAAACTTGAATTTCTAATGCAGTTTTCAAATTCTCTCCTTAAACATTCATCACCTCCAAGCTAAATGAGTGTATGTATAAAAATAAAAAAATAAAATAACTGCAACATATAAATTCGGCCCAAAATATTATATTAGGAGTAATGTATGTCACCGTATTACAATCAAAATGCTCCATTAAAATAAAACCAAAATCCCAATGTGGCAAAGTGCAAAATTGCCAACATAAACAAAGATGTTAAATCAAGAAATAGATGATGCAAGTACTACATGCCTAACAACAAATCCCACATGAAGAATCTTAAACAAGGTCATTGGCATATGAAAGAATGATGTTTTCTAAAACTAGTTGTTTTTCATTATTATTTTTTTAAATTTTTCTTCATGACTTTAAATATGAATAAAATGGCCGACCTTTAGAGCAATTGTAGACCAGTCCCTTGAAAGTTTTGAATTGCAATATATTCTCTTCAGTCCAAATACAACATAAGTAGTAAAAATGTAAAATTCAAAACCTAATACTTCCAAATTTCCATCTCTATCATTATAGCTTCAAGTGATGATGTCAAATTGAATTCCTTAAGCAAAATACTACAACCCTAGCAATAGTAGAATGCGAGGCCTGTAAGCCAATGAAAGCAATTAAATCCTTTCAAACTTAAAATGACATAAAATCATTTTTCATGATAATTGCCATAGCCATAATTTTGTAGACATCTGGTAAAAACAAAGAAGTAAGTGATGTCAATGCCAAACCTAGGCTAACACAATCTCCCCATTAACTAAAATATAAATGAAAAAAGAGTTTTTGTAAGTTGACCCTATGAATATTAACATGTGACTAATAGCATTGTACAAAACTGAACTGCTTTGGAACACAGATCGATTAATAAAGACTTCAGGACATCTTCAATACGTGCCATAAACAAGTAAAAAGGATTCCAAATACTAAAATGGCCATAACAATGGTTTTTTTTGAAAAATTTAGAGAAATTTTAAAACTTTTAAGGTGAATTAGTGCTAGAAAACAAATGTAAGCAATGTACAGATTGAGCTATCTACCCAAGAAACAAAGATGTTGAATCCAGGAACAAATGATGCAAGTACTGCATGCCTAAAAACAAAGCCCACATGAAGAATCTTAAACAAGGTCATTGGCATATGAAAGAATTATGTTTTCTAAAACCAATTGTTTATCATTAATTTCCTTTTAAAATTTTCTTCATGAATTGAAATATGTATAAAATAGCCCACCATTAGAGCAATTGTAGATGAGTCACTCAAAATTTTTGAATTGCAAGATATCCTCTTCAGTATAAAACCAACATAAAAAGTAGTAACAGTGTAAAATTCAAAATCCAATACTTACAAATTTCCATCTCTATCATTGTAGCTTCAAGTGATGATGTCAAACTAAATTCCACAAGCAAAACACCTGGGTAGTAGAATGTTACGCCTACAAGCCTATGAAAGCATTTAACTTCTCTCGATCTTAAAATGACATAAAATCATTCCTCATGATAATTGCCATAGCCATAATTTTACAGACATCTGATATAAATAAAGAAGAAAGTAAGTGATGTCAATGCCAGACCCAGGTTAACACATTCTCCCCATTAACTAAAATATAAATGAAAAATAAGCTTTTCTAAGTTGACACTATGAATATTAACATGTGACTTATAACACGTATTTGTACAAAACTAAGCTGCTTGGTAATACATATCAATTAATAAAGACTTTAGGACATGTTCAAAATGTGCCATAAACAGTAAAAAGGATTCCAAAAACTAAAATGCTCATATCAATGGTTTATTTTTGGAAAATTTAGAGAAATTTTAAAAGCTTTAAGGTGAATAAGTGTTGGAAAACAAATGTAAGCAATGTATAGACTAAGTTCTCATCCTAAGAAAAAAATATGTTGAATCCAAGAACATATGATGCAAGTACTGAATGCCTAACAACAAAGCCCACATGAAGAATCTTAAACAGGGTCATTGGCATATGAAAGAATGATGTTTTTTGAAACCAGTTATTTTTCATTAATTTCATTTTAATTTTTTTTCATGACTTGAAATATGAATAAAATAGCCCACCTTTAGAGCAATTGTAGACCAGTCACTTGAAATTTTTGAATTGCAAGATATCCTCTTCGGTCCAAATACAACATAAAAAGTAGTAATAGTGTAAAATTCAAAACCCATTACTTTCAAATTTCCAAGTCTGTCATTGTAGCTTCAAGTGATGATGTCAAATTGAATTCCTAAAAAAAATAAGAAAATAAGTGATGTCAATACCAGATCCAGGCTAACACAATCTCCCCATTAACTAAAATATAAATGAAAAATGAGTTTTTGTAAGTTGACCCTATGAATATTAATATGTGACTAATAGCATGTATTTGTGCAAAACTAAACTGCTTTGGAACACAGATCGATTAATAAATACTTTAGGACATCTTCAATACGTGCCATAAACAATAAAAAAGATTCCAAAAACTAAAATGGCCATATCAATGATTTTTAATTTGGAAAATTTAGAGAAATTTTAAAAGCTTTAAGGTGAATCAATGCTAGAAAACAAATGTAAGCAATGTATAGATTGAGCTCTCCACCCAATAAACAAATATTCTAAATCCAAGAACAAATGATGCAAGTATTGCATGCCTAACAACAAAGCCCACATGAAGAATCTTAAACAATGTCATTGACATATATAAGAATGATGTTTTTTGAAACCAGTTGTTTTTCATTAATTTTATTTTCAACCTTTCTTCATGACTTGAAATATGAATAAAATAGCCCACATTTACAACAATTGTAGCAATTGTAGACTAGTCACTTGAAATTTTTGAATTGCAAGTTATCCTCTTCAGTCCAAAACCAACATAAAAAGTAGCAACTATATAAAATTCAAAACCCAATACTTACAAATTTCCATCTCTATCATTGTAGCTTCAAGTGATGATATCAAACTAAATTCCACAAGCAAAACACTACAACCCTAGCAACAGAATGCAAGGCCTGCAAGCCTATGAAAGCATTTAACTCCTCCCAACCTTAAAATGACATAAAATTGTTCCTCATGATAATTGCCATAGCCATAATTTTATAGACATCTGATAAAAAAAGAGAAGAAAGTGATGTCAATGCTAGACCCATGTTAACGCAATTCTCCCTCTCCTTTTCCCTCCCCATACCCATCCGTCATCCCCCTCTCCTTTTCCCTCCCCCGTATCCATTTGTCATCCTCTCCCTTTCCCTCCCCCGCATGGGAAACCATATGTTTTGGTTTTTTTAAGAATTTTAAGGGCAATTTTAAATCGTCTTCTTAGACCCTAAGAGGGCAGTTTAAAACCACCCTTAAAATTCACTCTTAAAAAAACTAAAACATATAGTTTCTAGCGTGGGGGAGAGGGCAGTTTAAAACTGCCATATATTTTTTTGGTGTAGTGTTTTAAGGGTTGTTTTAAACCGTCCTCTTAGGTCTATTAGGGTGATTTTTTATCGCTGTAAACAACCATCGTATTTTAGCCACCCTTAAAAGCAAGGGTAGTTTTAAACCATCATCTTAGGGTCTATTAGGGCGGTTTACCGCCATAAATAACCACCTTTAAAACCCTTTTTTGGTATAGTGTGGGTACAATTAGAATTGATAACTGTTGATTTTATGAGATATTCAAGGGGTCTGGCTTTGGCTTGTCACCCACGATAATTAGTTTTTAGCTTATAACATAAGCACAATGATTGGATAGGTACAAAATTCCTCTTACTAGATGGAACTAGTGTAGCAGTAATAGATTTTTATGGTCCAAATCATCCTATCCAGAAAAGAGAAGCATGGAAATTATTAGCATAATGGCTAGACACTGAGAAGTTTGAAAACATAATACTGGGAGGAGATCTCAACATGATTCTCTACCACTGGTAGAAGGCTAGGGAAAATTTAGCAAGAGATCCAAATAGAGATATGTTCAATCAAATTATAGTAGATGAAAGTTTACAATACATTCGATTGACCAAAGGGAAGTACACTTGGAGCAACAAAAGAGCAGGGGAAAACTATATTGCAAAAATATTGGATAGATTTTTTATCAATAAAAATATCCTAACACACTTTCCCCTCACTTCTAGTCACATCATTCAAAACTCTATCTCATATCATAAGCCAATTCTCTTGGATTGTGGCCAAAGCCTACAAACCCAACAAATTCCTTCTAAGTACAACTCTGAATGGGTGACATAAGAAGATTTAAGTGAACTTGTGGAAAACACTTGGAACCAACAGGTCCAATCCACCAACCCCCAAGAAAAGTGGAAAAGCAAAATTCAAAAATTGAAGCACATGATAAAAAATTGGTTGGTAGAAAAAGTGAGATTCAAAATAGACAAGAAGCAGATGATGCAACCATTAGAGTATCTAGAAACAAAAATTGGGGACCATCCTCCTCAACCATGGCAAGAATATGCAATAAATGACCTGATTTAGAAGCTTAATAAATTAAGTACTAAAGAAGAAACACATTGGAGGCTTAGATCTCAAATGGTTTTGCTAAGCAAAGGGGATAGAAACACCAAATATTTTCATTTCAAAACCATGCAACACTACTAAAGAAACACAATCAATGAGATAGAGCATGAAGGAACCACTTATACAAACATGGAGAAAATTAAGGAACTTGTCAATCAACAGAACTTAGCTCTACTCTCTAGAGGAAATGGTAACCCACATTCCCAGGGAATACTGCTATAACATATATCGATAGTATTAAGTTTGGAAGAAAAAAAAGATCTCAGTCAACAAATCACTATGGTGGAACTTAAGGAGATTGTAACAACTCTACCAAAGGATAAAGCTCCTAGATCTGATGGATTTACAAATAAATTTTACTAGCAATACTTACACATCATCAAAGAAGATTTGCTATGCATGATTTAGGATGTTAGGGTGAAAGGTAAGCTTCTTGGAGCCATCAAATTCACCTTTCTAGCATTGATTCCGAAATAAAAAAAGCCACTACTTTCTCTAGATTCAAACCAATTTCTCTATATAACTCTTCATATAAAATTATTACCAAACTATTGGCCAATAGAATAAAGAAGAAACTTGACAAACTAATATCAGAAGAGCAAGGAGGGTTCATAATATCATAATATTATAATATGGCTAGAAAACAAATATATGATAATATCATAATGGTGCATGAAGCCCTCCACAATAGTAAAAAAAAAAAAAAAAAGCAAATTATTGTAAAACTTGATATGGAAAATGCCTTTGATCGAGTTAATATATAATTTTATAGAATAGGTCCTACGGAAGTTTGGATTCCCACATCAGGGCATCAAGTGGATCAGAGCATGCATAAAAAACCCATGGATAGCCTCCTTAATAAATGGAGAACCAAAAAATTTCTCTCAGGCTACAAGGGGACTTAGACAAGGGTATCCATTATCACCATACCTTTACATCATTTTAGCTAAGACTCTTCGAAGATTAATTAACCATCTTCAAGAGAAAGAAAAATAACAGGGATAGAGGTTGCAGCAGGATGCAAAGCTGTAACACATGCCTAATTTGTAGATAATACCATTATTTTAAGCAAAGCCACCAAGCAAAATGTTAGACAATTCAAGCAATGCCTAGATTGGTTCACACAAGCTACCATGGCTCATATAAATACTCAAAAGAGTTAGCTCTATACCAAAAAATGTTGTAGTACTAAGAGTCAAACTCTTTTGCAGTATCCTAGGATTTTGGTCTGGCACAAAAAATACTTCAGATACCTAGGAGTGCCTATGATCTTCCACATCAAAGCCTCAGACTAATGGACCCCAACATTGGACAAGATGGTTAAGAGGATAAAGAGCTACTGTAGTAGTTGGCTTAGTATTGCAGGAAGGGTAGTATAGATCAAATTAGTGTTAGCTTCTCTTCCATTCTACCTACTATGAGTATATCATGCTCCCAAGTTTATTTTATAAAAGATAGATGGAATCATATGCAAATTCCTATGGTAGGGAGGTAGGAAATCAGAAAGAAAAAAACTCCACTTGGTTAATTGAGAGATGGTCATAAAATATAAAATTCAAGGACTGGGAATAAAAAAATGAAGATGGTTTCGAAAGCATCGGGAGCAAAAAAAAATTGGAACATGCTTAAACACAATTGAACATGGTAGCGCATACTAGTAATCAAGTATGTAAATAATCAAACAGGTGTTCAAATGCCCAAACACATAGATAAAATTACTAGAGCCTCGTTGGTTTGAAAACATATAGTCGTAGCAAAGAACATAATAGAGGAGAATTTATTGGCTACTGGGCGATGGTAAGTCAATTAATCTATGGGAGGACCCGATCCTAGGAAATCTACCATTAAGAGAGAGAACTTCAATCAAATTGTAGAATCAATTTTTTTTTTTAAAGCGAAAAGCCCCTTACGGGGTCGCCTTGGTCTGAGAGACCACGAACAAGGGGTTCTACACTGTCAAAGTCACCCGGGAGTCGCACCCGACCTGCCCGCACCAACATTATCAATTGGATTTTGGATACCCAATTCAGCTTTTTGGTAGGGTGGAGATTTGAACCTGAGACCTCCCTTGGAGGATTGCCCTCTCCTCTCCAACTCACCTACAAAATACTCAAATTAGGTGACTTGTTTTATTGGACCCTAGAAACACTAAATTGGATCTCCCCTCCCATTCCATAATAGCTTCAAGGAGAATTCAAATTATTTTAAGTCCTACATGGTGAGCATTAGATATTTTCATCCCACAATGCCAGACAAACTTATTTGAGGTAGCATCAACAATAATAGGGAATACTCAGTGTATCTAGGAGTCCAACATCAACATATTGGGCCTGCCAACAAAAACTATCGATAGTGTGGAAAAATCAAGCACCACCTAAACTGCAAGTATTCAGCTAGCTAGTCTCTCAAAATAAAATATTAACAAGTGATAATCAGCAAAAGAGGAGTATATAAGGGCCTGATGTTTGTCACAGGTGCATGCAAAATAGTGAAACAATTTTTCATCTTTTGTTTGAATTCCCAAAGGCAATTTCAATTTGGTTAGGAATAACCAAAATTCTTGGCAGTTCCTACTAAGGAAGGTTAACCATAGACACATGTTTTACCAAGTGGAACAAATAATATACAGGTAAACTAGCAGGTAAGCCTCTCATAAAATATTTATGGAGCTCTATACCATATTTTATCATCTGGCACATTTGGTTTAACAAAAACAAGAGGATTTTTGAAGGCAAAGGTAAGCACAACATAACTCTAATACGAAGGATAAAAGAAGAACTAGTATTAAATGTCAAATCTAGTTTTTGTCAACAATCGTATAAAGAAGGTCTATCACCCACAAAAAGAAGAATGATCTACCAACTTAATATCAAAGCTTTATTAACATATGGAGGTTGTAGAGCAAACAATTCCTCGCTTGACATCTATTTTTTGGTGCTTTTCTTTGATGGTGCCTCCAAGTCCAACCCCGATCAAGTAGCAACAGGGGGATTGATTCTAAAAATACACCATGAGATCTTTCTCAAATACATGATCAAAATAATATCTAACAATGTGGTAGAGGCTATTGGATGTGAAATCAGTTTAAAATTGGTGGTAAAGCAAGGAATCGCTCAGGTCATAGTTTATGGGGATTCTAAACTGATAATAATAGCTCTTGATAAAAATAAAGATTTTATATCTTTACACCTGAATATTATTTAAGACATGATTAGACAACTAGGCTAGATAATTGATAAAATATCCTATCAACACGTAAGGCAAGAATTCAACAAAGAGATCGACACACTAGTGAATAAGGCTATAAATATAGCCCCTAGTTATTGTTGCCAAATCATCAAGAAGCATAAGGGTAGGGGTGGTATGCAAGGATGACAAGGACTCCAATAATGAGGTCCTTTTTTGTCTTCATATTGTGTTTTCTAGAATGCTCTGTTCACTTTGATCTCTCTGATTAGAGATTTTTGTATATTTTTGTTAAGTAAATAAATCTTTTCCTTTTAAAAAATAATTAATATTAATGCTCTTGTGTTTCAATGTCATAGTTGTAGTCAAGCTACCTAAAATGAAAAACTCGTATATATATATATATATATATATATATATATATATATATATATATATATATATATATATATATAGTAATGTTTTTGTGTCTCAATTGTCATTAAGTTATATATAAAAAAAAATATTTTGTATATATATTTATATATAAATTCTTTAAAAAAGTATGATTAAGATATAAATATAAAAAACGAGATCCAAATTTGTGAGATTGTTATTTTTAAGTATTTTATCTACTAATAGAAAAACAAAATTACATGGACCAATCAAAATGCATATAAGCCATGCATTACTGCAACTATTATAACATGAAGAAACAAGAAATAAAACAAAATACTTATGTTTCATTACAAATATAGAATCATTTTCCAAGATTTCCAACTGAGGTCGTGATGTAGAGTTCTTCTTCTCTATAGGCTTCATAGCTATTTGGAATCCAAAGAAAGTTATTAGGAGGTGGTTAATCTTGTCTAGTACATGTGCAACTATTATAACATGTAGCAACTACAATAAAAACAAAATTTTTATCATTCATTACAAATATAGAATAATTTTCAAAGATTGCTAAAGAATGTCATGACATACAAGTCTTCTTCTCTATAGAATTCATATTATTTTCAATCTAAAGAAGGTTTCTAAGAGGTGGTTAATCTTGTCTAGTGCGCGTGCATTAAACATCTTTTGTTCATGTATTTGATGATGAAATTGGTTTTAAAAAGACTAACTTCTCTATTGTAGTAGCTAACATTCTATAAGTTTTATAAGCATGTGTGAGGATGCTAGCTACCTGCAAAAAGATATCTAAAAATAAGTTTGACACTGTCACCCCAAAGGAAGGATCAAAATTTTAAACACTCCCATGCATCTCTATTTCTAGGTAAAATTGAAGACAACCAGCATGCAGGGTTTCTAAAGAGTATTGAGTACATCAAGGTGAGGTCTACCAAGGAGATATTTTAGAAGAGATTTTTATCGTAGGAAAGATACATTAATCAAATTCTAGTCCTTTTGAGTAAATGAACAATACTAGAAAAATGAGGGACAAATTCATGATTTTGGAAAAATGAATGAAAGGGGGACATCCAATCACTAGAGAAGAAATGACTAAGATTGAAATTTGAAATGAAATAACCTCTAGTCGAGTATTTGATATTTAGATTCCTTCTTAGATTTAGAATACCAAAAAGGATATATTTTTTTTTTTAATTTGGAAGCAAGAGGGAAGAGGTTGAGAAGGATAGGATAGCATAACTTTTATTTATAGTTCATCATTAGGCCATCTCTATTCATAAAGGATATTAGATATAGGCATACAATTTTTTATAAGGACACTATTAGGTATTAGTGAACAAATGAGATGAAAAGCAAAATGTAAGTAGGTTGATAGTTTGAAGATAATTTTGACTAACCTCCATGTAATGAATGCATAGTATGAAAGATACCATAATTAAAATGCAAAAGCATGGGACCTTTTAAGTTTGGTTATAATGCAATGGGATTATGGTTATAGAGAACAATTCCATGAGATGCTTGACTTTCCTATGATTAGGCCATGCCTAGACAGTCACTCTTCATAAAAGTGAAAGTATAATATCACTCCAAGTCAACCAAATTTTGATGAGAGGCAAGGGCCCTTGAACTAGAAATGTTTAACATTTAATACCATATCTTCCCATGGTGTATTATGTTATTTTATCATAAAGAATGCTTGAGAAATATTATGGAAAAAGAGCACCTTCCAATATTCCCCAATTGTAGGGCCCTTGTCACACATTTGACTACCAATGGCTTGCTTTGAGTTAGAGGACCTAGGATACCCATGTCTCCTTTGGATTAATGATAGTCTAAAGTTTCTATGAAATACAAAACATTCCATTGGATCCATCCCACTTAGACTACACGTATCTATGGATGACTTGTGTCAAATTAAGGTAAGCACTATGATATACCAACCATGCTAAGGAGTACTATATATGAGATGCTACTAACATCTTACTAACAACTTAAACTTTACCAACATGAGAGAGGAATTTATTTGGCCATGCATTATTTTTTTCTAAAATCTAAGAAAATACCCATTCCCACGTGTCTTAGGGTGAGACATTGATGTCAAAGGGTATCCCAAGGTATTTAATAATTCTATTGTGGGATTATTTTCCAAAAATTAGGCATATTACTTGTATATGAGTAAAAGAATAAAATAGATCCTTGTAGGGGAAAGACATGATATGGGGATGACTCTCTTATTATAGTGACCTTGTACAAGAAAGCAAGATGTGTGGGACTCCTATCCCATTGTATATTACTTTAAAAATTGGTACTTGCTTTGGGTTAAATTTAAACCCCTTCACTTACCATGAATAATATTTTTCTTGCCATGTATTGCCTAAGGAGAACACAAAAATCCTCTAAATCATTGCTAGAGATGACACACCACCTCTAGTTTCCATGGAATCAACATCCACTATCGTTCTCAAAAGAATTTGAATGAAGAAAAAATGCCACTATGTTGCTAACCTTTGGTCCTAAAAAAATATCCTTATAGCAAATAAACATAACAGTCAATCCTTTTGGCTATGAATTTATGCATTTTTAGCTCCACTATTGCTATTTTGTGTGAATTTTTCTAATGGAATTAATTTAGCTCCACTATTGCCCCTAAAGCTTGAAATTCTCTCAATGCACATCTCACTACAAGAATTTATCGATGATGAGATTACGCAATAGGCTCGCTTGGATCAACTCACTCTACTTGATGAACGATGCATTAATTCTCTTAAACATCTTCATGTTTATCAAGATTGTATTAAGTGAGCCTATGATACAAAGGTTCATCCTAGGGAATTTCAAGTTGGTGATCTGGTACTAAAGGAGAACCAACATAATTCAAACATACCTAGCTATTTGCACAATAAATTCACAACAAATTGGTTAGGCCCATTCATAATTACACAGAAGCTAGGACCAAGAACTTATCGGTTAGCTACACTTGAGGGTGATGAGGAACCTGAACCACTTAATATTCTCCACATGTGGGTATTTTATGCATTTAAAAAATAAAACAAAACAAAATTACAAATAAACAAAAACAATTTGCATTTCACATCACCATTGCATTGCATATCACCATGCATAACACTTTGCATTTGATCATCTTAGGATTAGTCATGACTTTGGCTAGTTGTATGTTTTGTTGCATTGCATTCGGCATTTTGTTCACCATAGTTGCATCCATCTCATATTTCAGTGAGCATTTCGTATAGCATCATGTTTGTAAGAGGTTCACTTGTCTTGATGTAATCTCTCTTATCTTGGGAATACACCCCAATGCATTGATCATACACATTCACATTTCCATGATGTCTACCAATCCCTTGCTTGCTCCCAAGTAGCGGTTACAAGGTGTCCAATAGGGTCTTTTAGTCATTCAGTCGTTCGTAGTTTTTTTCATATTTTGTTACAAACCATCTTGATGTTTGGTGATAAGATATTGCTTTGGTCATACTTCATTTATTTCAAAATCCCAACACATTCTCACAATCTTAAGTATGATTTTTGTTAGCTTTTGAAGCTATAAACTTAAGATAACTTAACCAGAATATATCAAATAAAGTAATAAACTATTGTATATGATAATGGCAATATTCTGAATATATAAAACATAGAAATAACTCTAATATCTACTCCTAAATATGGCATAAAAAAATGCTCATGAAAATGGTACCATAGCACTAAAAGAACCAAGTAATATTATTACAAGTCATGTCATCTTACATCTTCACGTTACTCTGCTTATATATTGTAATGCGACTCTTCATATGGAGCACTCTTGACCTTCACTCTTGTAGACCCTTCAACTTCCTATTCTATGGACTCATGTACACATGGACTAATGTGCACATTTACATTATTGAATATTATGCACACTTGTGCATTTATTACATTACATAAAGTAAATACCTAATCTAAGACATGTACCAAATAATGTAATATACTCCAAACCCCCATCATATTACATTATTTGGTTATTGAATACTTTAGTCTTCAATATGGATCTTCAACTTGATTCTTCAATCTATGATTGATTCCTAAATTTTCATGAAGTGATTCCTGCTTTGCCGTTTTGAGGTATCCTTGTTTGTTCCTCCTCTTCCTTTTATTTTGTATCTTTTCTGAGGCATATCCTCTTTCTTGACTTGGATTTTCTTTTCTTGTTCCTACATTAATGTTAAATATTCTCCTTCAACATGATAAGTTTGTAAATCATAGTAATATTGACTTGGATTTGAACAGTCTTCCTTAAGATTATTATATGAGACATTTCTTTCTCCTTGTATCTTTCTTTGAAAGAGTTCAAAAGTAATTAATGATAGATACATCATTAGACATTCTCTTGTACTAAATACTATGATGTCTTGAGATTCCCAACAAGATTTAAAGAGTTTTTCATGAAGATACTCTATAAAGGAAATAAATTCCCCTTCCTTAGCTTCTTTGAGAAATAAACTTAGTCTTTCTTTTAGAACATTGAATATTTGAGCTCCATCAATATTGGGTATTAACCCATGTGCATAAAATCTGAATGCATGTAGCATTTCTTCACTATCTTCATTAAATACCTTCTTGACTATTTCATCCATAATTCTTGAGTAGAATTACTTAGTTTCCTTTTAAAGTTTTCTCTTAAGTTGAATTCCTTATGGCTCCAAATAGTAAATGAAAGATAAATTTCAACCACTCTACTTTTGTCCAACCTTAGTCAAAAAATATAAACTCTAAATTTCTTAATTCCTATGTTGATGTTGAATACCTTATAACTCCAAACTTAGAAATTTAGATAAACTATATTTGCAATTTTGTAAGTCTAGTTTGATGTAGAAACCCTTTTTACTCCAATCTAAATTGAATTGCAAATATCCTTAAAATGTTTTGTAACTTCAATAATTAAATTACAAAACTTTTTTTGTCTCCTTAATTCCTCCAAATAAACTATCAAATAGATTTTTAACTCCTTCAATATTATATCTAAGGTTTTATGTTTTTCCTTTTCCAAAATACTTCCACTTTATACCTTAGATAATAATAGTTTCCACTTAGCCTTATTTCTCCTAACTTAGGGTTATAAATATATGTGCAAAAATTATATTACCTCAACCTTGGACCAACGATAATTTTGTGGTCAATATATACACATCTTTGAATTATGCGCTCTTCTAAATTTGGTGCTCTTCCTACTCTTCCAATGTTGTCTCACTATCACCATTGATGTCCTTCAAATTTTGGTACTTTCTCCACATCCTCAAACTCGGATGTTATCTAAGCTCTGATCCTCTTCCAACATATGTTATCACCTCTACATGCAATATCTATGTATGGGGTTACACAACACTTCATCCTCCTAGTTTGGCTTCCATGATGCACTGCTGTAGCAATCTTCAATGCTTGATTGGTACACACCTTGGACACACTCACAAATGTGTCTTATTTGCAAAATATATCTCCTCTTCACTGTCAACTATAATACATTATCCACACCTTGACTCTTTTACCTTTAGATTACTCTGGTGTGCATTCAATTGATCAATTGTACTTGCAAATTCTCTATGTATGTATTCTTTGAGTTGGGTGTTCAATATTCTACTCCATTCACCTTCCACTTGCCAGATGGTGCTCCAATATATGTCACGACCGTTACACGAATGTTGATTTTTGCTCTTACATGATGGGCATTACACAATGGATGTTATATGAACGTTACAACTTGTGTTATAAAATCTCTTGCAAACACTTGTCACTTGCATGTGACGCTCTCTTCCAACCCTTAACGTTCGATATCTACCCCTTGAGTTTCACTTGCTTTATATTCTCTCTGAATATTCTTTCACTTTATTTTGTAGGTATGAATTCACTTTGACTCCTCGATTGAAATGGATAGTGGACTGAATGGGCTCACTTTATGGTGGCTTCTCTTGGGATTTATTTATGTAGCACTTGGATGTGGCTTCTCTTGGGCTTGATTTACGTAGCACTTGGGTGTGGCTTCTCTTGCACACCATTGGCTTTTCCCTTTAGCAATAGTTGTGCTCTCTCAATGCACCCTCATACACACTCCCTTAAGTAATGGTGTCTTCAATGGTGGATTTATTCTTTTTAGCAATAGCCTCCTCCTTCCATGATAGATATCCGCTTATCTTCCTCTATACGTTGAATGCTTAGTATCTTTAGACACTAGAAAACCTGTATTTTCTTTAATCCTTTTTGTTTTGCTTAACAATGTATTTTTCTATAGTTATTTTGCTTTCAACTTACCTATAACTTTTCACTTCACTAATAATAACAAATTTTACTTATCTCTCCTCTTCAAATGCTTGTATACTAATAATAATGTATCCTGCTTATTTATCCTTTCCAAATGCTTGTAAATACTAATTGTTGTAGTCTTATGAATAGTTAGAATGTAAGATGCTATAGCTTGCTTTTGAAGACTAATTTCTTCAACTCTCATTTTTTCAAATTAATGAAAGTAATATGGTGCTCTTAAATCCTTTATGTAATGATGATTTCAATGTTCAAATAATAACTTTATATTGCATCAATTTTGCATACCTTTCTAATATTTGTTTTCTAATTTTGTTGGTGATTATATTCACCCAACTCACTATCTCAAACTTGCACCTCTATTCTCCTTCACTCTTTTGCTCAAAGCTTACCAAATTTGCATCCCTACTTGCTATTCAACTTTCTCCTTGTCTGCTGCCTAATAAAACTTCTCAAACTGCCCCAAAATTCTCCAAATCTGTAGCTCTCCATATTCCTCCAATGTTATTCATAAAATATGATTTTGTGGCTTCCAATTTCCTCCAAATATGATCTCCCAAATGCTAAAACTAGAAGCTATTTATGTTGTCCCAAATGGTGTTAATAGACCTACAAATATACAGTCAATTCCTTCCTTCTTTCACTATCCAAAACCTGCGATGAAAGTCTCCAAAATTTTTCCTTCTATCACAGTTTAAACTCCTTCAATATCCTATCTACAGGCACCCCAAAATCTACCTCTAGGCTTCCTTCAATTTATTCAGCTACAACCCTTCAATCTCTTCTCTAACACCTAAAACTTATTCTATCAAATCAACCTTCAAAACTATGTGGTTGTCCTTAGATTACCAAAACCTTGGACTCTTCAAACTTCTCTTCTCCTTCAATCTCCTGGTTGAATTTTGACTTCAAAAATGATCTCCTACACTGCCTGCTTTCTCAAGAATCTAAATTTCTTAAGATCTTCAAATACCTTCTCCAAAATTTGGGAAAATTCTTGCCAAATACTTCTTCCTTTTGGGCTTGTTGTTGAATGACAACAATTTTCCCAAAACTCCTTTATCAAAAACTTCTCCTTGCTTCTAATATCTTGTCATGAACCTTCTTCAAATCTCCTCCAATGATTACCTCTTTGACTCTGTAGAGTTACTCCACCTTGCTTGTACTTTCCTACTTCTAGCTTTCTCCAAAAATACCTTCAATGTTCACTTCTCCAAATCTAAAATAAGGCTTTCTCTAGCCTTCTTCCTCTTCTCCAAATTCTCCTTAAGACCACTTCTCTTGGGTCTTCTAATTATCCAACTCTTCAACTCCTTTCTGTAACTCTTCATCTTCTCTTCTCAAAGCTTCAATGGGACCTATTCCTGGTCTCTTCAATCTCCCAACTATGGGATTATTGTTGTTGACAATTTTGGGTATGTTGCCTAGCTTCATGGTTGTGAGTTGTCATTGATGTCAAAAGGAGTTTGTGTTGATATCAAAAGGAATTTGTGTTGATGTCAAAAAGAGTTTGGTGACAAAAATATCTTGAAAGTTCCATGATGTTTGTTTATGGGTTTTTAATTAAAACTATTGTGACAAGGTTAAAGGTTTTTATTAAAACCATCTGGACTCATTAAGGGTTTTTATTAAAACCATATTGGCTTAATGAAAATGTTTTTTCTCCTTGAAAAAACCTTAAAAGTCCATATTGATTATTAATAAATAAATTAACTCAAACCTTTGAAAATGTTTTAAGTTAAGTTTATTATTAATAAAATAATAATTATTAATTTAATAATTATTATTGAAAGGGTTTCTAAACCCTTAGTGGTGCTCATGTAAAAGACTTACCTCGTCGACGTCATTTTTTTGGAAGGAGCGTCGACGTCAACTTGCATGGGATGTAAAAGACTATTAAAGGAAATTAATTCCTAAGGTTCAATACACATCTGATTTGTGCGATTACATTCGAATTCATATTGCTTTGTGACCTTCGATTTCGTATTGCTCTGTGACCTTGGATTTTGGATTGCTCTATGATTTTTGAGTTTCGTATTGCTCTGTGTTTAAGTTCTAATTTCATACGCCTGTGAGGAAGACAAATCTATTTGTCTTTAATTTCTACCAGCAATGGGAAGGTAAAACGACGGGTGGTGCTTGAGAGTTTCGTTGGGCACTTATGCTCCAACGGCGGAGGCAGTAAAGCGAAGGCGCTCGCTAGGCAGAGGTGTCGAGATCGATTCACGTCGGGCATTTTTCATTTTTGGTCATGGATTATTGTGCACATGGTACAATAGTTGCCTTGGGCCACGAGTTTGGAGTAGGAAGCGCTTTGGCGTTTATGTTGGTGTCTCCACACTTCTCCTAAAGTTGGAGAATTGATTTTTGGCCAAGGTAGATATTTTGTTGATAATGTGAAATATTTGATTTGACTTGGCAAATTATTGTTGGTAATTGGATGGAGGTATAAGGTTATATAGAAATATTGCTTTGACATTGTTATTATTGATGCTTAATGTTTATGTGGTAAATGCATTTAGAAGAAATGTATTTTAGGAGTTATAAGGGTTTAAGGAATAATTGTGCTTAGTGTCATATTGGGGTTAGAAATCCTTTGGAGTTATTAAGTGGATATTCTCTTGTAATTATTTTTGAGGTTGAAGTTATTTTGTGATATATTAAGTAGGAGTTATAAGGTGTAAAGGAATATTGTTGATATGTATATTTGTGAGTTTTGATTATTGATGAGTTGGAGCGATAAGGTGTTATTAGGACTCTTATCATTGTGCATTATTCCATTGTTGCTAACTCTAATTTATGGCAAATTGAGAGTTAGTGTTGTGACAGATTTTGATTTCTTCTTCATCAAAGTAAAGGTATGGGTACATTCTTCCATGGTTATTATTGATTGATGGTTTTCTGAAAATAAGTTTGGAGTGAAAAGGATTAAATTAAGTTTCTTTATTTGGAGTGGATCTTATTTTTTGAAAGTGGAAGTATTGATTATGCATTATGAGATCATGATGAGTTTATGAGTTATTGCATAATTATGGTTTATGAGAGTGGAAGCATTTGAAGTTTGCTTTAGGGTTTTTGAGTGAGAAGCTTATGCCATTGCTATAAGTTGTTGAAACCCTAATTGAGTTGTTTGGTTGTTGAGAGTTTGGTTTTGAGATTGCTTCCATTGAGATTGAGTTGATCAAGTTATGCTTTACTTGATACATGAGTTGGGCTTGCTCCTTTGAGATTTTATTTTATCAAGTTGTACTTTGCTTGATAAACTTGGTTGTGTGGTTAAGTTGAGCATTCCCATTTGAGAGAAGTTGGAAATATCTTGAACCCCTTTTTGATGTTTAGAGAGAGATTGCTTTGAGTTCTTGAAAACTAACTTGGCTAGGGTTTGATAGCAAGTTATGGTTCTATCTTTGGAGGAGTTGATTCCTTGATATTGCATTATTGACAATTGTTGGGTTGTGGTTCAAGATCTTGTGAAAATATACTACTTCTATATTTATTCTGATTTGAGAAAGAGTTTGTTTTTGAGTTGAAGGATAGAACATATTGAGTCTCTAACAATTCTCTTTATGCTTCTATGAGATTGATTTGAGTTGAGATTGAGATTTGAAGGATAGAACATATTGAGTCTCTAACAATTCTCTTTATGCTTCTATGATATTGATTTGAGTTGATATTGAAAGTTGAAGGATAGAACATATTGAGTCTCTAACAATTCTATTTATGCTTCTATGAGATTGATTTGAGTTGAGATTGAAAGTTGAAGGATAGAACATATTGAGTCTCTAACAATTCTATTTATGCTTCTATGATATTGATTTGATATGATTGGATGAAACACATTGGGTCTCTAACAATTCTCTTTGTGTGTTCACATTGGGCAAGTTTCTTGGTAAAATTGCTTGAGTTGATTTGGGCAAGTTCTTGGTGAGCTTGCTAGGACAGATTTGGACAGGTTCTTGTGGAGAACTTGTGGAATGATTTGGACAGGTTCTTGTTGAAGAACTCTTGGATAGATTTGATAAATTCTTGGTGAATACTTGTGAGCAGTTATGATTGATCTGTTCAAGCTTTTGGCTTAAGCTTGGGACAAATATGACAAATATTTGAGAGCAGATTTGTATTGGACCAAAGGACTGAGTTTGGTGTAGATTTGTGACAGAGTTTGAGAGAACTTGTGCTGGACCAACTGATTGTGTTTAGTACAGGTGTTGATGAGTAGTTATGGAGGTGATCAGTGAGGATAAAAGTCTCTAGAGCAAGAGCAAGGAGTACAAGACGTCTTCTACGAAAAGGAGTTCCACCTGCTAGCGGCAGAAGAGGCAGTGATCTTCTGAAGTATCATTTCCAGAGCTTTAGGGGATAGGACATCTCATTTGTGCAGGAGGCTCATAAATACTTCTTTGGGGGATAGGACATCTCCTTTGGGCAGGAGGCTCATAAATATTTTATTAGGGGAAGGATTCTCATTTGGACAGGAAGTCCATAAACATTGTAATTGGGAAGGATTCCCAAAGGATTTGATTGAGAAAATTTAGTGAAATATTTTCTCTGTGGAGTAGCCCACCTTGGGTGAACCATGTTATATTGGTGTCTCAATTGTGTGATGACTTGTACACTAGTTTGATTACTGCTTTGATTTTGCTATTGGTTCATTGCATTGCTTTCTGAAGTAAAATGAAAAAGTTAAAAAGTGGTCCTATATTGTTCACCCCCTATCAGTATAAGCTTGTGTTCTTCAATTGGTATCAGAGCATGTTCCTTCGAAAGAGTTTCACAACTTGAAGGAAAAGCTTGTAAAGAACACAATGGCTTTTACAAGTGGTAATTCAACACCTATTCTTGATGGGACAAATTTTGGTCTATGGAGCATAAAGATGAAGGTTCATCTAATGGCTCTTGGAAATGAATTTTGGGAAGCAGTTGATTTTGGGTACACTATTCCAAATCTTCCTCCTACTACAATAGATGAGAAACTTCTACATCACAACAATTCAAGGGCAATGAATGCAATTCTGAAAGGTCTACAAAAGGCAGATCTTACAAAGGTGATTCATTGTAATACAACAAAGGAAATGTGGGATCAATTACAAGTGGTTCATACAGGTGATGCAAATGTCAGAATAACAAAACTGATATATTACAAAGGTATGTTTGAACAACTCAAGATGAATGATGAAGAAAATATTAGTGACTATATGCTTCGTATGGATGAGATTGTCATTTCCATGAAGGAACTAGGTCTTGAGCTTGCTGAAAAATGATGTTTGTGATAAAATTTTGAGGTCTATTCCAAATAGATTTAGTGAAAATATTTCAGCTATTGAGGAAGCCAAGGATTTGGATAAATTGAAAAAGGATGAGTTAAGAACTAAAGGATGAGTTATTTAGTATACTTGCAGCTTTTGAGTTAAGAACTAAAGTGGTACCTGATCCTAAGAAGGAGGCAGCTTTCAAAGCTACCAAGAAGTCCAAGGGTAAACAACAAGAAGACAGTGATGAGTCTTCTAGTGATGAAGAAGCAAACTATAGCAGGAAATGCAAGTTCTCAAGAAAGCACAAAGGTATGAAATTTGTTAAATATTTCAATTATGGAAAGTTTGGTCACTATGCTACTAAATTTCCGAAACCCAAGGATAATTGTGATGAAGAAAAACAAGATTATAAGCACAGGGAATCTGAGAAGCACAGGTATCAAAGGAAGAACATAAATGAGCAAAATAGTCAAGGGAAGAGGTACTTCCAAAAACACAAGAAAAGTTTCTACACAGACAAAGCAAGTAAGTGTTCTAGTAGTGATGATGGAAGTTCTTCAAGTGATGATAGAAATGAGATGTTGTTTCTAACAGAAAAGGAAGGAAAAGAAAAGAAGAATAAATTTGTTGTGCTTAAGTGCTTTAGATGTGGAAATTTTGGTCACCTTGAGGATGATTGTACAAATGATGGTTTGAATTCTGGTAATACTATGTATGAGGATGCTTCAAAAAATTATGAGGAAGATCTTATGGATTTAGATGAAGGTAGCACCTCTAGTGGTAAGAAATCAGAAAAGGATATTGATGTTTCAAAAGGCAAAAAAATAGAGGATTTTTTAGAAAAGGGAGAATTAGATCTTGAGGCTGAACTTGTTAATGCTCTTGATGTGTTAAAGAAAGAAAGAAAGAAATATGCTAGACTCATTGATAAGTTTGATGAATGTCGTTATGAAAGAGATGAGCTTATATGGAATCTTGATATCTCTATAGCAAAGACACATGAACTCAAAGAAGAGTTGGCAGCTAGGTCTCTTGAGTGTAAATATTTAAAACATGAAGTAGCTTCCTTGAAAAAGAAAACTAAAGAGTACAAGGAGAAGCTTTACAGGTTTGAAGAAAGTTCCAAGAAAGTAAAATCAATTATCAAGGATCAAAGAAGGACAACAAATAAAATAGGTCTTGGTTTTGGAAAGAAACAAAAGGAACAAGTTGAGGAATCTAGTATGAGCTCCCAAGAAGAAGATGGTTTAGATGAAAAGAGTACTTCAGAGAGTAATTTTTCATATGGTGATTAAGATAGCACAAAATCAAAAAACAGGAATCAACATAAGGGGAGAAATACTAAAGGACCTATGAGGTCAAGGCAAGGAAAGTTCAATGGAAGATGTTTTGCATGTCACAGGTTTGGACACATGGCTTCACAGTGCAAGGCTCAAGCAATACGGAGTTAATGGAAATTTCAGAAATGGTAATTTCTTTCAAGGGTATTGCTACTTTTGTAATCGGTTTGGGCACAAGGCGATTAATTGCGGGGTTAACAACAGGAACATGTTTGGTCCAACAGAGAGGATTCAAAAAATAGGTACATCTCAAAGGAATAACATTATCAAATGTTATAAGTGCAATAATGAAGGACATACCACCAGATGGTGTAGAGCAGAAGTTCCAAGGTATAGGTTCAGGGCTATGAATAGGAACAGGAATAATGGTAGGAACAAGAATAATGACAGGAATAGGAATAATGACTTGGACTAAAACAAGGATGAGAATATGAACAAGAACAGGAATAGGAACATGGACAAGGATATCGGGAAAAATCATGGAAATACAGCTATGGACACTGATGATGATCAGTGGCTAATGGTAGTTTTACTCCCACCCCAGAATTAATCACTTCAATAGGAGGTGGGGGAGGGGCTAAGCTAAGAGGCTCATTCTTAGACCTGGGCCCCAAAGGTGACCCTTTGCAATTGATGACAAAGGGAGAGAGACTTGAGTAAGGGGGAGAGCCTTGAGTTAGGAGGAGCAAAGCTTTAGAGGACGGTTTTCAGTTGGATTCAGTTTTGACAGTTGGCAGTGGTTTTAGTAGTGGTTTGCCATCAATGACAAAGGGGGAGATTGTTGGCAATTTTGGGTATGTTGCCTAGCTTCATGGTTGTGAGTTGTCATTGATGTCAAAAGGAGTCTGTGTTGATATCAAAAGGAATTTGTGCTGATGTCAAAAAGAGTTTGGTGACAAAAAGATCTTGAAAGTTCCATGATGTCTGGTTATGGGTTTTTTATTAAAACCATGGTGACAAGGTTAAAGGTTTTTCTTAAAACCATATGGACTCATTAAGGGTTTTTATTAAAACCATCTTGGCTTAATGAAAAGGTTTTTGCTCCTTGAAAAAACCTTAAAAGTCCATTTTGATTATTAATAAATAAATTAACTCAAACCTTTGAAAATGTTTTAAGTTAAGTTTATTATTAATAAAATAATAATTATTATTGAAAGGGTTTCTAAACCCTTAGCGGTGCTCATGTAAAATATTTACCTCGTCGACATCGTTTGTTTGGAAGGAGCGTCGACGTCAACTTGCATGGGATGCAAAAGACTATTAAAGGGCATTAATTCCTAAGGCTCAATACACTTCTGATTTGTGCGATTACCTTCGAATTCGTATTGCTCTGTGACCCTTCGATTTTGTATTTCTCTATGACCTTTGATTTTGGATTGCTCTGTGATTTTTAAGTTTTGTATTGCTCTGTGTTTAAGTTCCAATTTCGTACGCCTGTGAGGAAGACAAATCTAGTTGTCTTTAATTTCTGCGAGCAAAGAGAAGGTAAACTGATGAGTGGCGCTTGAGAGTTTTGTTGGGCACTTGTGCTCCAACGATGAAGGCAGTGGAGTGAAGGCGCTCACTAGGTAGAGGTGTCAAGATCGATTCGCGTCGGGCATGTTTCATTTTTGGTCACGGATTATTGTGCACGTGGTACAACAGTTGCCTTGGGCCACAAGTTTGGAGGAGGAAGCGCTTTGGCGCTTATGTTGGTGTCTCCACACTTCTCCTAAGGTTGGAGAATTGATTTTTGGCCAAGGTAGATCTTTTGTTGATAATGTGGAATATTTGATTTGACTTGGTAAATTATTGTTGGTAATTGGATGGAGGTATAAGGTTAAATAGAAATATTGCTTTGACATTGTTATTATTGATGCTTAATGTTTATGTGGTAAATGCATTTAGAAGAAATGTATTTTAGGAGTTATAAGGGTTTAAGGAATAATTGTGCTTAATGTCATATTGGGGTTAGAAAGCCTTTGGAGTTATTGAGTGGATATTCTCTTGTAATTATCTTTGAGGTTGGAGTTATTTTGTGATATATTAAGTAGGAGTTATAAGGTGTAAAGGAATATTGTTGATATGTATATTTGTGAGTTTTGATTATTGATGAGTTGGAGCGATAAGGTGTTATTAGGACTCTTATCATTGTGCATTATTCCATTGTTGCTAACTTTAATTTGTGGCAAATTGAGAGTTAGTGTTGTGACAGATTTTGAGTTCTCCTTCATCAAAGTAAAGGTATGGGCACATTCTTCCATGGTTATTATTGATTGATGGTTTTTTGAAAATAAGTTTGGAGTGAAAAGGATTAAATTAAGTTTCCTTATTTGGAGTGGATCTTATTTTCTGAAAGTGGAAGTATTGATTATGCATTATGAGATCGTGATGATTTTATGAGTTATTGCATAATTCTGGTTTATGAGAGTGGAAACATTTGAAGTTTGCTTTAGAGTTTTTGAGTGAGAAGCTTATGCCATTGCTATAAGTTGTTGAAACCCTAATTGAGTTGTTTGGTTGTTTGGTTGTTGAGAGTTTAATTTTGAGATTGCTTCCATTGAGATTGAGTTGATCAAGTTATGCTTTACTTGATACATGAGTTGGGCTTGCTCCTTTGAGATTTTATTTTATCAAGTTGTACTTTGCTTGATAAACTTGGTTGTGTGGTTAAGTTGAGCATTCCCATTTGAGAGAAGTTGGAAATATCTTGAACCCCTTTTTGATGCTTATAGAGAGATTGCTTTGAGTTCTTGAAAACTAACTTGGCTAGGGTTTGATAGCAAGTTATGGTTCTATGTTGGAGGAGTTGATTCCTTGATATTGCATTATTGACAATTGTTGGGTTGTGGTTCAAGATCTTGCGAAAGTATACTACTTCTATATTTATTCTGATTTGAGAAAGAGTTTGTTTTTGAGTTGAAGGATAGAACATATTGAGTCTCTAACAATTCTCTTTATGCTTCTATGAGAATGGTTTGAGTTGAGATTGAGAGTTGAAGGATAGAACATATTGAGTCTCTAACAGTTCTCTTTATGCTTCTATGATATTGATTTGAGTTGAGATTGAAAGTTGAAGGATAGAACATATTGAGTCTCTAACAATTCTCTTTATGCTTCTATGAGATTGATTTGAGTTGAGATTGAAATTTGAAGGATAGAACATATTGAGTCTCTAACAATTCTATTTATGCTTCTATGAGATTGATTTGATATGATTGGATGAAACACATTGGGTCTCTAACAATTCTCTTTGTGTGTTCACATTGGTCAAGTTTCTTGGTAAACTTGCTTGAGTTGATTTGGGCAAGTTCTTGGTGAGCTTGCTAGGACAGATTTGGGCAGGTTCTTGTGGAGAACTTGTGGACTGATTTGGACAGGTTCTTGTGGAGAACTTGTGGACTGATTTGGATAGGTTCTTGTTGAAGAACTTGTGGATAGATTTAATGAAGTCTTGGTGAAGACTTGTGAGCAATTGTGATTGATTTTTTCAAGCTTTTGGCTTAAGCTTGGGACAAATCGACGAGATTTGAGAGCAGATTTGTCTTGGATCGGAGGACTAAGTTTGGTGTAGATTTGTGACGAGTTTGAGAGGACTTGTCTTGGACCGACTGACTGTGTTTAGTACAGGTGTTGATGAGCAGTTGTGGAGGTTATTAGTGAGGATAAAAGTATCTAGAGCCAGAGCAAGGAGGACATGACGTCTTCTGTGGAAAGGAGTTCCACCTGCTAGCGGCATAAGAGGCAGTGATCTTATGAAGTATCAATTCCAGAGCTTTGGGGGATAGGACATCTCCTTTGGGAAGGAGGCTCATAAATATTTTATTAGGGGAAGGATTCTCCTTTGGATAGGAAGTCCATAAACATTGTAATTGGGAAGGATTCCCAAAGGATTTGATTGAGAAAATTTAGTGAAATATTTTCTCTGTGGAGTAGCCCACCTTGGATGAACCACGTTATATTGGTGTCTCAATTGTGTGATGACTTGTACACTGGTTTGATTACTGCTTTGATTTTGCTATTGGTTCATTGCATTGCTTTCTGAAGTAAAAGAAAAAAGTTAAAAAGTGGTCTTATACTGTTCACCCCCCTCTCAGTATAAGCTTGTGTTCTTCAATTGTAATGAGATATCTTTGTTGGATATCCAAAAATTGCTACTCTCAATCTCCTGAATCTTCGAAGTCTTCTTTTGCTCTTCAAATTTGTAATGAGACCTATTCTTAGGTCTTCTCTATCTCTAATATCCAATCTGTAATGAGAACCTTCTGCATGGGTCTCTTTAGTCTCCAATAAGCAGTCTTCTATCTGCAATATTCTATCTCTAATCTTCTATCTTCCAAAACTAGAAGTTCTTCAATCTGATCTCTTTCAGGTCTATTCAACTTCTCTAATATGTAGTTTTCTATATGCAATATTCTATGAGGATTTCCTTCTTGAGTATCCTCAATATTCAATCTCCAATGGGGTCTTTGCCTTAGACCTCCTCACTCTTTAATATCTAACTTTATAGAACAAAGAATTAATCCCTACACGAGAAAACATATAGACTTTTAGGAAACAAAGGTGAAATTCTTCTCTATCTGATGTAGGAAGCTTCTCAACTTTTGGGTGTTAATTTTTTGAAACCAAAAACTTAGCTAATAGTACCAAATATATTAGAATTTATAGAATTCTAAAATAAACACACTTCACTACTTATCCTCAAAACTAGTGGAACAAATTTTGTGTTGAGTTCTAGTCTTCACAATTTTTTGGAAAGACTTTAGCCAATATACAATTTGCAGTCTCCTTCAATCTACCAAATTTCTCCAATATGACCTCCTTCTTGGCTCTCTTAATCTCTTCAATCTCCACAATATCAAGATCTGACTTCAAAACCTGAAATCTCCTATTTCAAATTTATTCTTAGAATAGAAACTCTCCAATCTTCCATGATTTCTCTTTTTCAGAGATAGTCTCTTCACCTTCACTGGTTTCACCTTAACCAGTAGAAATCTCCTTTGCAACTTTAAGACCTATGCAATTCAAAAACTTGTTGTGGCTCTAATACCATTGTTAGTTTTTGAAGCTATAAACTTAAGATAACTTAACCATAATATATCAAATAAAGTAATCAACTATTGTATATGATAATGACAATATTATGAATATATAAAACACAGAAATAACTCTAATATCTACTCCTAAATATGGCATAAACAAATGCTCACGAAAATGGTGCCATAGCACTAAAAGAACCAAATAATGTTATTACAAGTCATGTCATCTTACATCTTCACATTACTCTGCATATATAATGTAATGTGACTCTTCATATGGAGCACTCTTGGCCTTCACACTTCTAGACTCTTCAAATCCCTATTCTATGGACTCATGTACACATGGACTAATGTGCACATTTACATTATTGAATATTATGCATACTTGTGCATTTATTAAATTGCATAAAGTAAATACCTAATCTAAGACATGTACCAAATATTGTAATATACTCCAACAATTTTGAACAATAAAATATGACACTAGAAATTAAGCCTTGCCTCAAAAGTGAATAATTTCTCTTTCTCCTCCTATTATGTGCATGGTCTAAAAGGCTAAGAATTGACAAAAGGACAAGTTCTCCCCACCTCAAAAAAAAATCCCCTTGCTTCTCTACAAAATGAGCAAGTATCCAAAAAATAAAATTCCCTTGCTCTTCCACAAAATGAGCAAGTATCCCAAAAAGCTTAAAAAGCTATAAAATTCCTTCCTCTTCTCCAAAATGAGCAAAAACATTCCTCCCCAAACAAAAAAGAGGGCAAAGAGCTTGAATCCTTGGAATTCTCAATTTTTGATAACCATGGGGCGATCTCCATCGCCAACAATGGGCTATAGATGTATGACTGACAGTGGAGTAGCCTTACGCGTGGTGACATGTCTATCACATTAGCAACCTTCTTTTGTATAGACCAATGTCAACTTGTGGTTCAGCTAGATTTTTTTTTATGGCTAGTATTCTGAGTATTTAAGTCCAGCCAAGTACACAATTTGGGTAATGAACTTCACTATGTACATATAGAGATATTGAATATATTGGGGTTCCTAATAAATTTTTATCTTTCAGACACTTGCATGGTTAGTATACAACTTTTTATTGGCCAACTAGGGTGTTTGAGTCTCATGAAAAGCCTTATTGTTCCCTTGTAACCTCTCACTGTTCAAAATCCACTATCATCATGCTTCTCCATTACATATCATTTCTCATTGGGTTATCATTCAAGTGTATGCTCTTGATGAGATTGTTTACATCTTGATTTGTGACTCTTATACATTCTATAGTGCATATACTTAGTTTGTTATTGCATCATAGAATCATCCACTATGTTTCATTAGTTAAACATACATTCACAATTTGCATTAATTAAATTATCATATGTCATTAGTACATCATAGGCATACCTCATTCTATGCATACATAATAGCTCTATTATATAAAAAAACATTCATCCATCAAATCTACATATATATGCATAAATAAACAATACAATAAGAATCAATAAAAGATAATCTCATATATATCATCAATAATAAGTACATCCATGCTACAAAATGCTCGTAAGCTACAATATAGTGGGTCCTCAGACCTCACATCACAAAAATGAGCTAATACAAACATAAGAGCCCTAATCCACCACTCTTACCACTACCCTTTGCCTCATATCTATGAGGTTTACTGGATCCACTAGCCCTTAACATCTAGGAGGTGCCTAGCAATGCAAACCATGGAACACGTGGTGCCACTGATGGATCTCTTGGGGCTCTGCTTTGTTGACTCTACTAAGACTAGAAAAATGAGGATCATTATGGTAGTACTCCACCCAGTCTATACATTGAATCCTCTAATAACCCTACATAGTCTCACTCGATTTGATATTGAGCCTGATATATGGCCACCATAGCCCACAATCAAGTCAACTCATATGTGACCCGTTTGCTTGAGGATGACTGAGTCTGTCCACCTAGGTCCATAGAGCATATTGCTCTACTATGAGTCTTTGTTGATCCTCTTGAAGGCTCTACACCTGAGCCCACAAGGTGTCCTGCTCCACCTCCTAGTCCTACCATAACTATCTATTTGGTCATCCAATGGCTCTGCTCAGTGGCATGGGTTGTATCTCGATATGACTATTATCCCTAGAGGATATGCACCTGCTCTCTTAAAGTAGCAATATGCTTTGGAGGGTCCTCATCTACCTCATCCTCACCATCACTCCTCATGAGTGTCTTTGTACCCTTAGTGGCTCCCTATGATAATATCCCCACATCTGTCTCCACTTGGTGATGCACTCACCACTATGATAGATCCTCTACCATACCAACCACCTGATCCCCTTCAGCCATTGCTCCAACCTAAATAATCAAGCTATCTACCAAGCATCATACCTTGTTGTAGTCTCGGGATCCTTTGTGTCAACATCTACCACATGCTCATCTACATTGTCACCTAGAGGCTCTACTCGTGGTCATGCCTGCTAAGTCTCACTAGTCCACCATTTGTGTATCACTGACTCATCTGGCACATCCTACGTCATCCCAAACTAGTGGTTCACCCATGAGTATTGAAAGTACTCATGTTTTATCTCATGGCAGCCAGTAAACCATTTGCTGCTTTACACCTATCTCAAGTGCTCACCCTCCTTGTTCCAGGTCTATACTCCCCTCTAAGGCCTCCATATCACATGTTCGGGTTGCATTCCAATACACGTGTCTGCATAATACTCAAAAATACCCTAAAAGAGGTGGCTCTTACCCCGCTCCTAACTATGCAACATTTCAATGGATTAATTTATGGGAACATTAAGACTTCACATATGTACCTCTAGTTGAGAGGGATTTTGAGAATGTCTTGGTGCTTTGATATCATCAAGCATGATTTTACATAGACATTAGTATGGTCCACAATTTGATCACAAACTCTCAACATATAGATTTTCTCTAGATTATGCATTAGGGTCACTTAACGATTATAACATGGTACTAGTAAGTGTCTACCATCTAATTGTAATGATTTTGACACCCTTTATTTATCAAGGAAGAGGCTGTGACTAAGTATGGCTAGAACCTATATCCACTAAGGATAACTTTGATGTATGGAGTTCCTCTAGGGTCATGAAAAATAATTGCTTGACATATATAAGCTACACATGTATTGAGAAAGATAGGGATCAAATACCAATATCACCATCATCAAAAGCATATTCTTTAAGTGATCAAGATTAAAGAATGGAGGCCAATGTTTTTGGCCCAATATAATTTATCGAATTCTAAGACTCAATAAGACAACACTTGTAAGATCCATAATGGCATCATTCTTTAAAGTAGTTTAGAAGGGTAGTACCCAGCCAAATTGATAGTGAAAGACCAATATCTCCAAGAGGCTTCAATAGGATTTGTACGAACTACAATAGTACTATTTCTAGAAATACTAACAATGAAGATATTGGAAGAGATAATGACTAAAACCCTCAATATTTGAATACTTGCAAAAAGATTGATATTGACAAGCATTTGTTCAAGTGAATGAATTAAGGGGATCACTACAATCATACAAATAGCCTAAATTTGTTTTCTAAGTTCTGTCATCAACTAAAAATCTCAATGAAGAGCAATTGACAACATGATTAGATTACATTGAAGCAAAGGAAATTATTGTTGTCATGGGGTGTTGGAGGAATATAATTTTGCTTTTTTATATTCTCTATATCAAGCTTTGAGGATTTTAGAATATACTATTGCATTGAGTGATATTCACAAACTTAAGAGGGTATTTTGGTACATAATTTTATCATGGACCACCTAAATCTAAGATGAAATATTGACACACATTATTATTGTATAATGTTTTATATGACTTACAGGTCACTTCCCTTAATATTTTAGTATAACATGTGGGCCTAATGATAAGGATTAACAAACATTGGTGCATGCATATTATTATGCAAATAGTAAACATGTCAAGGGAAGAGTTTGGAATCCTCTTGAAACTTATAAATAGGTAAACCCAAACCCACATTGAGCATTGTACTACATCATGTTGTATTGAATTATATCAAATTACAAAATGATGTAATCCTCAAGATTGCACTTGTGCAAAATATCTCTAAGCAATGGTCACTAATTTCTAAATGACTAGGGATATTTTTAGTCAATAGAATTCTTTTGCTTAATAAAACTTATCAACCATGGGGTTTTACCTCACATTAAGATTTTCATGTAAAATAATTCTTGATGTCTTCTCTCTTTTGTTGATACTCTTTTTGAGCTTGAAGGTTATACATTGATATGGTAATATGATGACAAGGATATTCTTCTTTATAAGTTCAATTTATTCTTATTATTGCTAATTTTTTGATTCTAGACTTGGAATAGTTGTAAATCCATATTGCTCCATTTATGCGTATTATAAATATTATATGTTTAAGAGAGAGAGAGAGATCATATGGCACAAGCTCAAGTGATTAAAGACAGACTTCTTATAGTAATGTTGTAAGTATTGTAAAATATCCATTATATTGACTCTCAATTCATTTCTTATTTATGTAAATTAGCATTAAGGAAGTGGCACATCTTTTAATTGTATTACTAAAAAAAAACTAATCTTTGAAGCATAATCTAATTATAACTTTAACCTTGAATAAGTGTGCATATTCGAGAGCTAAACAATTTATTTTGATGTAGGTGGTTGACGCAAAATTAAAAGCAAGAGTCCACGGTACAATCTAAATATAAAGTATATATTACTTTATCTTTTAAATGTAAGTCATTAAATATGGGATGTGTTTGTATGGTTTTTAAATTGGCTACAAGTTGAAATGAGCTCTAGAGCAATAAATTTATTACTAGGTTAAAATAAATCTCATTATATTGTATCATTACTTATATTATATCATATTTAAGTAAATTGTATTTTTACATATCATTTTATCATAAAAAATATCAATGTAATGTCAAGATTTAATCTCGAATTATATTCATATTATTGCCTTTAACTCATGATTGCTCCACACTTGCTCACATGATACAAATTATACTTGCTATAATTTTATAACATGATAACCTTAGTTAAAACTAAGTACAACATGATTGGCACAAATCATGGGAAACAAAGTGTTACATATCATATACCAAGGTTCTAATCACAAGTAAACCTTAACATTTTCTACAAAGCATTATCAAACAATGGTCCAAATCCTTGTATTGTGAACGACACTCTAATGATAAGGTAACTCTTGATAATATGATTTGTTATAATACAATGATGTGATTGATTAAAATACCATATTAATAAGTCAATGTATAATGTCCCTATTGGGACACCAGATTAGTATGTCTTTGGGTTCTCATCAAAGAGACCCAAGTTCAAACCACAAGTGGGTGTGAGTGACCCCGTTATGTTTCCATTATAATAAAAAAACAATGTATAATATGGAATAGTAGAGAAGAGAAGGTTTTTAACGTCCACGAGGCCACAAGCAACTTGAGACATAAACATTACAAAGAACAATGGTTGCCAACCCCTAAATTTGACCCAATTATTTTTCTTCCAGCAATGTTAATCTTTCGCTATTGATTCTGATGATGAATTCTCCTACTTTCTCATCTTCACACAATTATTGTAATGATTCCACTGCTAAAGTATCAACATAGCTAGCTCGAAGATCACTCCGCCTTGCATTCCAAAATAAAATGCTTCTTTGTCTCAACTGCCCTTGAAGTGCAAAAGGTACATATCCTCTCCTCTCATTCCACTTTTGGTCGCTTCCATCTACTTCCATCTACCTATTTCACATCTAAGTTCGTGAGAGCTAGTCCTCAATTGGGCCACAAGTGTCTTTGCTTTTTTGTTGATGTTTGCCCTATATGTGCCTTTTGGTGGTGATCGTATGTAAGATTCAACTCAACAAGATAATATTCTATTTCTTTTTAACTTCTTTTCCAACATTATTGCTCTAAATATTTTCATTAACAAATGTCTTTGTTATTATTTAAGCATTCATCCAAGTTAATAATTCCTTTGTTCATCCACTTGTTTTGCTTCATCCATGTTGTCTTTCTTTTGTTTGTTTCTTGTATCATAGCTTTAGGCCATATGTTTACATCCATTTGTTTGATTAATTTTTTCAAATATAGATGAACCATATCAACTACCTTTATAAGGAAGATTCTAGTTTCTACTAGAAGAATCTTATATGGAACTCATGCTTTTGTTTTAGATTTTTTTGTAATCAGATGTTTCTTAATTCTCTCTATTTGCCTCCATTTTGAGTTTGTGTATTATCAGCCCACACTTTACACCCATACAACAACGATGGTACCACTAGTGGTCTAAATAATAACCATATAGTCTTCTAGTCTCATAATTCAGCTTCTTTACTTCTACTTTGTAAAAGCAAAAGTGTTTATCCTCTTATGTTCTATTCATTCCACATATTTCTAAATTGAGCTTATTAGTGAAGTCTAAAGTAGAATATTTGTATTTTGTTACTTCTTTCAAAAGACCCCTTCAAAATAAATTTAACTAATTTTTTTTCTCTTGATTAGAGAAAATCATGATTACTTCGAATTTATTTCAAATAAATATAAAAAACCTTAATCCAACCTAGCAATCACTATTTCTAGTTATTTTATTAATTCTATCTTTTACATTAAATATTATGAATTTTATGAGTTTGTAACTGTTATAGATATCCCACACGAGACAAGATATTATGGAAAGATAATTACCAATATATATATACATGTTGTATAGGGAACCTTTATATCCTAGCTTGTTGGGTAAAGATGAAGTCAACGAGAGCCGACCCTCCAAGAATCGAACCAGGGCAGCCTATCAACAAGCACTCGTTTGCTACCAACAGACATACCCTTTTTGAGCAAAATGAAAAAATATTAGGTAGAATATATATTATAAGGAAACCAAGAAGATAACTAAATCAGAATATATATTATAAGCAACAAGTAAATAATTATCACAAAAATATTTAATATAAATTTAAAAAATCATTTAATAAAATTTAATAATATTTTATTATATCAATATTAAAGGAAAAAATAATTAATACCATACTATAGAAAATATCAATATCCAAACTTTTAACTTTTAGATTCAAAGTTAAGATATACTTTGTCACTCTTTTAATATATAAATATTTTAATGTTAGTTAAGTCCCTTTCCTCATCCATCCTATAAATAAAACACTATCATATTTTTTTTATCGATAAAAAAAATTCATTAAAAGTGGGTTTTGAAAGAGGTCCAAAACCTTTTTATAAAAGGTCAATAGACCATCCAGAATGCCAAAGGGCAGGCCTTTTGAAAATTAAAAAGAGCACAGGGGGACGGTCTTGAAGGGACTATCACCAACAATCCTTACAAACTGGGACACAAATTCAACCCGTAAGCAGGATCAACCTGTACACGGGATTAAAATGGGACGCGGGAACAACCCGTACGAAAAAAAATTCAAAAAAATCCTGCCAAATGAGCCCAGGAATTAAAAAGGAGAATCCGCCCAGGACTAGAAAAATTTAAAATTAAAAATCCTGCCCAAGGTGAAAACCGGAAAACTGAATCCCACCAAGGAGAAACCGAAAGTCAAAACCACGTAAAAAGAAAAATCCGTCTCGAGAGAGGCAGTTGGACCAGAGAAAACCATCAGGCAAATTTAAAATCTGCAACAGCAAAGGAGAAGCCATCCATGAGGGCACGAGACCAACAAAGACTGTCCCAATAGGGAGGATCCCGACCAGAAAGCCACGGGACCATCACAAATTGGTCCAACAATGAAAAACCCGTCCACAAAGGCACGGGAAAACCACAAACCCAGGCCAAGAAGCAAAGCCTTGAGAGAAACAATCATCCCACTCAACATTGGAACCAAAAAACCCATTGGAATAAGCAACATGATCCAATCATGCTAACGGGTAAATATGAAACCCCAACTGCAACAAGGAGAATCTCACGAACAACTGAAAGAAAAAACATGGCCTGGAAAGCGGATCAGCAGACACCAGAGATCTCGACAGGCCATAAGATCTCTCTACAGAGGAGACTAAATACGCAAGCTAAAGAGAGGGTTCAGAGACACCAGCCACCAAGAAGACCCATGACTGGAGCAATCATGGATACAGGGATTGTCAACAGAGGCCCAATGACTGCAATGACGAAGAAACACGAGGTCCCCACCCAAAGACCTTTTAAAAACTGTAGAGCCAAACCACCAAACAACCTCCCATATCAGAAAAGCACACAGTCCCACCAAGTTTGTTGAGGGAAGAAACCTCGGGAGCCAAAACCACAGCTGCGCGAAGAAGCATAGGGTCCCATCCCAAGACCAAAAAGATAGACTGTAGTAGAGGCTCCACCAGAAAACCCTAAAACAGACAATCCAAGAGGCACTGCAAATCCTGATCTGGAGCAGGATGAGATGACCATCTGTGGACGATAAAAGCAGGGCTCCCCCAAAGCCAAAAAAACACAGATTGGGATCCCGAGCACCAAAAACAAGTAACAAATGCCGAACCGTCTTCCGGAAGCCATAGCCCCTCAACTGGGCAAACCAGAATCCAACCAAACCAAGGCACCTGGGACAGTCCAAATAGTTGCGTAGATACAGTCAAACACCAGAAAACCAGCCTAGAAGGTTCCAAGTGAATTCTGGGAGCATGGGAGAGGAGCAGGGGAGAGGGCAAATGGAACGGAGCCATCCTTCCAGGGCGGGAGTCGCCCGCCCCCTCGAGTTCCCACAGATTTAAACACTATCTTATATAAATATGTCAATTGATTCCATATTTTTCAAAGTAATCACCATAATCAGCATAAATTATTAGTAATTTAATATTAACAAATGTCATCGTATTAAACGAGTTGACAAAATATTTTCAACTTGTTTCCGTGAAAATAATTATATCTTTAAGCAGTCGATGGAACAAAATTGTTCTTATTAATTTTATCCAAAGGTGTCTTGGACAAGCAGCTAATCCTTGTACAATGAATATGAAGCTCTATTGTTGTAGTTGTCTTTCAAATTGATTTGTGAACTAAGTGGACAGTTGCAATATATTTATGGAATTCTACATTTATTTTCTACTAACAAATAATTGGATTAATAAAGTTAAAACTTGTTGATGATCTAGAAGATCGAAGGAATTCTAACCTTAATAAAAGATTCACAATTGTTTATATATTTTAATCAAAAGATTTAAACATAGAAATTAGGCATAATAAGAAAACAAAGTTCAGCATGTTCTACTTAGAGTCATTCCTGTAATAGTTTTATAAGGAAGATATTTAGATTAAAAATTCAATATCTCTGGTATAAAATAGTAAAAGTGAAAACTGCACAAAACTAAAAATGGGATTAATAAAGTTAAAACTAGGGTTCAATAATTCTACATTTATTTTCTAGTAACAAAGAATTGGATTAATAAAGTTAAACTTGTTGATGATCTAGAAGATTGAAGGAATTCTAACCTTAATAAAAGATTCACAATTGTTTATATATTTTAATATCAAGAAATTTAACTACAGAAATTAGGAATAAGAAAACAAAATTCAGCATGTTCTACTTAGAGTCATTCCTGTAATAATTTTATAAGGAAGATATTTAGATTAAAAAGGGTTCAATATCTATGGTATAAAATAATAAAAGTGAAAACTGCACAAAACTAAAAATATTATAAAATTGTTTGTTGAACTCTACTATTTTTTACTAAATCCTAGAGATTACTATTATAGCCTCCTCTTATAAATAGCATTTGTATTTTACAATGCTATACACAACAATGAATAGTCAAATACTCAAAAAAAGCACAGGAAGTGGAATTTTTAAATTTTAAACAAAGACATATACTAAATCTACAATTTTAAGGTGTAATATCAGATCAAGTGATTTGCAATCTCTTATCATTTAAACATTGTCAAAGATGGAATTTCTCTTTCAAACATTACAATTTATGAAAATCTGAGATTCTGAACACAGTTAAACATTTCCTTCAAAGAATTACAAGTGAACCCCAATGAGTTGTAATATAATGTGTTTTTCAGCCAAGAGAGCTAAGTGTTGAAACCAATATGAGGGATGGTCGATGTTTTTAAATAGAATATTTGTCATCCGCATTTGCTGCATATATTCACTGTAAGGAGGGGACTATTTTTCATAGCATTTTTCTTCCTCCGATTTTATGTATTGTTTTTCTATATGAGATCAGGTTTCTTCGTTGCACTTACTCTAAACAGCATCTTCCTGGTTTTTCACTAGTCTCTATCCCCCTACATATTCCACTGCTTGTTGATGACACAAAATTTAATCATATAAGCAGCTTCTGCTAATGAGTCTTAACTGTAATCAAGGATGTATATCATTGCAAGCAAAATCAAGGTCCGTGATTCGCAAGAGTTTGAATGATAGTATTGTGCCAAGGATTTGATAGGTGGGTGACAAGATTGTCAATGGGACCAGTATGTGTCAAAGAAGCTTGTACCATAATTCCAACCATAGCAACCATAGCCAACCGTCCTGTATCAATAACACATTTGCATCAGCTGTATGAATTTAGAACCTCTCTACTGGCTCTGCAAACATGTCAAATTAAAATCTCAAAAGGGCATAACAGACATACCATTTTTTATCTCTTTGAGCTTCAAACTTTTGGATTTTCTAATATCTCGTGCCAAACCCACAGGATTGAAAAGAGGGCCACCAGGATATCTGTAATTTAAGCAACAAATAGAGCTTCATTGTTGCAAACTATAGAATATCTTTATGATAATGCTGTTTAAAATATTCTCAATTCTTAAATTTCCTTCTTTGATTCCTTTTGTTGTTTGTGGCATTTGCCCTATTCACTGGGCATTCCTATGAGTCCATTCCACTGCATGGTTGTTCATATGCAATGCACCCAATGCACTTTGTTATATGAAATAAATATTTATACAAATACATAATAAAATGTATGCTCCTAACAAATTTTCAAACATTTAATTTTAAGTTCAAGACAATGGACTTTCTCTTGGTTTGAGTTTAGAAGTTCATGGCTACCACACAATCTGTAGAAGTCTGTGGGGTGGATTTCATTTTTAACTGTTTTACAGCTATACTTGCAACATATTTATTTAAATGTTTGTTACTACTCAACCAACAAATCATATTGTTAAAAGGAATTACCCGAAGAAAGCCTTTTCTTATTTATTTGGTGCTTTGACATTTTAAAATTCATTATGATGGAAAATCATTCACTACGGTAAAATTGGAACATAAATTCTCCTGTCATTACTCTGCAGTTTCTCTAAGGCATTATCAAAATGTAGTAATATACCTTGTTTTCTATCAATCATCTATCATGTCTATTTTAAGTGTGTTAATGATATTTACTTATTTGAAAGTTACGTGCTTGTCTAGATCAAATGTATGTTACCTATCGGTCTTCTGAAACTTGCAATCTAGCAGAATTTTAATGATAACAGTCTTTCTCATGGGCAATAATCACACTTTTCCTTAGGCATTTAGGATTTTATTATCCACAATGTAAAAATATTTTATTTCTAGTATATTGTCCAACTCAATAAATAGAACATATATTGACAATTATTTCCAGTGGGCATGTATAGACAGCATATGTGCACTCACATATGCATACATTGTAGGTATGGTCTCGCTTGCACTGATATTTTCGCCACATCATATCAGACAAATATTTTCTAACATCAATATCTTGTTCAAGCTAATACATAAGATCTGGCATTGTTCGACATGGCCATCTACTAGCATATGTGCATATTATATTAGACCTATAGATAGATGAATATACAAATGGAAACAGCTGTTCTCCATTTCATTAAGTCAAAAGACATTCACAAACTAGATCGAAAGAAATATATTCTAGAAAATAATGATAAAAAATTAAAAAGGTCCTTCAAAAACATAACACATAAAACTATTGCAACTCACCCAGTTTCTAGACCCTCAAGAGCTTGCTCCAGACCAAAGAAGGTACCAGGCATAGCTTGAGAACCAGGATTAATAAAATCCATGTACCTTTTAGTTTCCACAAATCTGCAACAAAATAGAGTTAATGGTCAATGACTCAATACTATACTGCAATATTATACAATACAAAGATCATAATCTGAACAATCAGAAAGGCAAAACAACAGACGCTTGTGAACAGTTTGTAATCAAGTTTGGCAGCCAATAATGTTGGTTACATTTTCAAAACTAACAGCCTTCATCATAATTTCTAATTTCCGGTGGAATATCAATCATTCTCTTGATGACTATATATCTCAAGCAGATTGGATGAAGACACTTAATTTTTGCACACACAATATAAAATATTGACTTATAATGTTGATGCTTTAATTGATCAACCCTTTCCCCCCAGATTTGGTGGCTATATGTGCCATAACTCAAATTTTGGATTTCTAGGAAGCTTTCTATGCATATTTTGCCTTCATCTACTGCATTCATGCTTTAACCAATTAAAAATAATTTTAAAAAATAAAAGGTTTGTTTGAAACAACCAAGGTTCTTAAGTAACATCAAAGTGCTACAAACGGCCATAATCTGAAAATATAGTATCTTACCCCATTAGAATGAGTTGTACAAGAAAGAGCGTCTCTGTACTAGCAAATTCAAACTTCATAGAACCTGCCTCGTACCATAGAGGTATGTTTTTCAACCCTGCTAGACGAAGTAGCTGTACAGTAAGGACACCACCATGTTAGATTCTTAAACATTCTTCCATGCACCACTAAAGAGCTGAAATTCTCTCCTTCAAAAATATTCAAGAGATTCTTTTTTTTTTTTTTTTTTTAATCCTACACTGCAAATCATCCAAACTTGTATTTGAAAAACTTTAGTATAGGATGTGCTTTTTCATTGCAATAAACTATAACCTCTATGATTTTGTAATAAAGAGACGTTACTGATGTTAACTGCTACAACATCAAGAAGAAACTGAGAAATAATCAATCAGAATTAGTAATGACACCTAAAAAACCAACCTCATCAAACAATATCAACAAATTTCAACAGAAAAATTGTGAAAAAATGTTAGTGTAAAGAATGTAGATCCAAATCCTTTATTTCTAATGTTTGATAAGATATCACACAAGTAAAAAATATTGATTAAGTTTTATTTCTATGAATGAGGGACTATCCCTTCAAAATCATGCAGCACTTGTATCCAGTCTAAACCATTGACCTATATTGCACCTGTGTTGCATCAAGGTCAGATGAACTTCCACCTGCTCTCAGATGCAATAACACATCAATTGACAGTCATAAATGTAGATTTCATCATTTTCTACAAATTAGACCTATGTCTGGACATTACCATCTCAATGATTTATCATTGAAGCACAACCCACTTGACATTTATTATGAATCAAGTTACATTAACAGAAGAATATAGTTTTCAGTTGGGCTGATAGTATTTCATTTGCTAGCAATTGTACAGTAAACCTAGCTTTGATGTTACAAGACGCATTCCTTGTATATTGCATCTCTTTGCATTGTTAGTTCATCATGGACAGCATGGAATCAATTTTTGGTGGCACATATTTACATCAAATTTCATGATATTTAAGGGATTCAATCACCGCATCTCACAATTTGCAGAGCCAAAAGCATCATTCAAATATTTAAACAATTTACCTTTTCCTTCAGGCCTCTTGTGGTATAGACAAGAATGGACTCAAACAGAAGGTGTGGTCCAATTACCATTGCCAATAATTTAAAATGGAAGTACATACAATTTTCTAGCATAATTCTCGGCAGTCAAACATCACTGAAATTATACTTAGTTAGCAAGTTGGACCTTAATTGATTTTGACTATCACTTAATTTTGCAACTACAGGGGTTGCCAGATGGTCTTTTGTTCAGCTATCCTTTATTCAGAATTTATGAAAGGTTACTTACTAATATATTTCTTTGACATGTAGCCGGTACTTGCTAGAGATATCCCTCTTGCAAGAAATTTTTAACCTAGTTACCTTGCATAAGTAATTAAAGAGAGTTTGAAATACCCAAATTTGCATTAGCAATTTGGCATTTGTCTGCTAATCTTGATCTCCGGTGGATATTGTGAGCCAAACCTAAGATATTGGATTTTTGTCTTCTCCACTTGCAACCCTAATGGACCGAAATGTATGCTGCAATACATTATACTTAGTTCTTAAGTTTTGTATAACAATCTCTATCAACTGTAATTCCTTCTTGTGTTCACTTCCTCATTCTTGACATTTTTGTTGAAGATGTTGATACAGGTTTGATGGTCCTTGATCTATTCAAATTAAAGTGGATCAAGTTGGATAAGCTCTGCCTTGAATGACACCACCATCCGTGCATCAATTATATCAAACAACTCCTTTATTTTATTCCAAGTTACATGTAGGGAACTTAATCCTTGAATAATATACTAAAGATTGCCATAAGACAAGTTGGTCCATGTGTCATAAATTGTAAACAGTTGAGCATATGCTTTGTTATGTATTTTTGTTTTGCTGTGATGCAAATAGATGATGTAATAATGTCAAGTGTTATATGCAGTTGCATTTCAGGGTACATTTAAGTTTTGATTCAATCACCGCATCTCACAATTTGCAGAGCCAAAAGCATCATTCAAATATTTAAACAATTTACTGTTGGTTACGAATCTGCCACTAGGAAGGGATTTGGTCTATCTTACGCGCCTTAGACCCGCCCAACAGATTGAAAGGCCGGAAGGAAGAGATGCCTTCCTTGCCAATCTCCGGAGAAGGCCGGCTCCTATACTACACTACTTGGGGTTTGAGATGAGAGAACTGGAAAGAGATTGAAAAATTACAGAAAGAAATGTAAATGGCATTGCAGTAACTGTGGGGAAGAACAAGCAACACAATTACTAACTAATATCCAAACTAACAGCAATCAAAACAAAGCATGTAACAGAAACTAACACTCCGACTCTTCCCTATGTATACTCCTATAAGAATTCCAGATTCACTTAATGTCCAATGCTCTAATACAGAATGCGGAATTACAGCAATCAGAAAAATAAATGAATATTTTGCAGAAATACTTGCAGAAGGGAGCATACAAGAAAGAGACAAGTGTTAGAGCCCCTTTTATAGCAGATTTTTCCCCCATTACATTGATGTTCAGATCCCCAAAACTGCCAAAGCAGTTGAGATGTGACCTCTGTCAACTGTCAGCATACCTGAAACAAGGCTCACCCGCGCCTGGTACGGCTCCGGACTGCTTTGGTAGTTGAGAAGGCATGTCCCATTAATGTGGCAGGTACAATTTACCCCTTGGAGTGTTTAAGGGGCCTGACAAGGCATCCTGCTGGGATGGGGGAAACCTGAAATGCCATCAATGCCTTTTAAATGCCCACCTACTCCGCTTCTTGAAGTTAACCCGAAATCTTGCTAAGCCTTGACCAAACTCCGAAGATCGCTCGCATTTTGCTCGGGCCCGAGGTTCGCTATAGGATAAGAGAGATGCTGGGAATCGCTTGGAGAAGAGGCAAACCTGGAAAGACCCCTAAGCCTTGGAACCTTCACAGCCGGAGTTCGCTGTAATGGAGGAGCGACGACGAGAGTCGCTCAAATGAAGGAGCGAACTCGGGAGTCGCATAGGGGCAGGAGCGATCCCGGGGATCGCTCAGGAGTGGAGCGAACCGGGGAGCTTCAGTCTTGGCGCCTTCCTGCCCGAAAAAAAAGCTGCTACTGCGGGGTTCGCTTTGCAAAGGGAGCGATGACGGGAGTCGCTGAGTAGTGGGGGCAAACTTGGGAACCGCCATCATACCTTAGGAAATTTTTGACACTACCGCCAGTCGTTGGAAAACGGAGCAACGACGAGCATCGCTGGGAAACTGTTGCGAAGCCGGGAGTCGCTCTGAAACGGAGCGATCCTGAGCTTCTTTGCCTTAGAATTTTTTAGTGCCTCATGCTGCGGTTCCCCGTCCTGCTCGAGCGAGACCGGTGGTTGCTGCCCTATAGAGCGATGACGGGAATCGCACAGCAGGGGGGGCGAACACGGGAGCTATTATCATGCCTTAGAAAATATTTGACACTCTGCCGCTGATTGCCGAAAATGGTGCGACACCGAGGTTCGCTAGGGAAGCAGGCGAGGCTGAGAATCGCCGAAAGAAAGGAGCGACTCTGGGGATCTCATGAAAGGGGAGCTAATATACTAAAGATTGCCATAAGACAAGTTGGTCCATGTGCAATAAGTTGTAAACAGTTGAGCATATGCTTTGCTATGTATTTTTGTTTTGCTGTGATGCAAATAGATGATGTAATAATGTCAAGTGTTATATGCGGTTGCATTTAGGGGTACATTTAAGTTTTGATTCAATCACAGCATCTCACAATTTGCAAAGCCAAAAGCATCATTCAAATATTTAAACAATTTACCTTTTCCTTCAGGCTTCTTGTGGTATAGACAAGAATGGACTCAAACAGAAGGTGTGGTCCAATTACCATTGCCAATAATTTAAAACGGAAGTATATACAATTTTCTAGCATAATTCTCGGCAGTCAAACATCACTGAAATTATACTTAGTTGGCAAGTTGGACCTTAATTGATTTTGACTATAACTTAATTTTGCAGCTACAAGGGTTGCCAGATGGTCTTTTGTTCAGCTATCCTCTATTCAGAATTTATGAAAGGTTACTTACTAATATATTTCTTTGACATGTAGCCAGTACTTGCTAGAGATATCCCTCTTGCAAGAAATTTTTAACCTAGTTACCTTGCATAAGTAATTAAAGAGGGTTTGAAATACCCAATTTTTCATTAGCAATTTGGCATTTGTCTGCTAATCTTGATCTCCGGTGGATATTGTGAGACAAACCTAAGATATTGGATTTCTGTCTTCTCCACTTGCAACCCTAATGGACCGAAATGTATGCTGCAATACATTATACTTAGTTCTTAAGTTTTGTAGAACAATCTCTATCAACTGTAATTCCTTCTTGTGTTCACTCCCTCATTCTTGACAATTTTGTTGAAGATGTTGATACAGGCTTAATGGTCCTTGATCTATTCAAATTAAAGTGGATCAAGTTGTATAAGCTCTGCCTTGAATGACACACCCTCCGTCTATTATATCAAACAACTCCTTTATTTTATTCCAAGTTACATGTAGGGAACTTAATCCTTGAATAATATACTAAAGATTGCCATAAGACAAGTTGGTCCATGTGTCATAAGTTGTAAACAGTTGAGCATATGCTTTGTTATGTATTTTTGTTTTGCTGTGATGCAAATAGATGATGTAATAATGTCAAGTGTTATGTGCAGTTGCATCTAGGGGTACATTTCAGTTTTGTTAGGCTGCACCATAGTTGGACAACATATAACGTTTGGATCTTCTGCCCATGGACTGTATGTACAACTTGTCATCTCATATAGAGCATTGATAATGGTGTCGGCTCAACTAGCCCATTTCCAAAATTTGTATTGATGATTGCTTGCGAGTGAAAATGATTCATGTCTTAATCTATATTGACTACATACTATATACTTGTGCATGCGAGCTATCCTCTACTATTGTCATCTCCACTGCATAGAATTTCATTAGAGATTACCTTAGTGCATTATTCAATTGTATGCTATGATTTTGCATTGCATGAATCAAATACTTTCCATACTACATTTTTTGGCATTGTTGTCGATACAATATGAATTGATGATTGAGACTCTAGACCTTGCTTCACTACAAAGACAATGACAATGGAGAGACCAACCCACAATAAGATCAAAGAGAATTGTGTGCAAAGCACACAGTCAAGTTGTGGCTGGAAAAAAGCACATGTGGCCAACAATGGAGCATGTGTTAGAGACTTGAAAAGAATTTGGAGCCTAGCAAGAAAGTTGCTCCTTGCTAAATCAAAAGGTAGTGTAGGTGTCCTCTATAGTGCCTCCTCAAAAAGAGGGAAGTCATGTTTTGCCTCCTCCAAGATAGTTGTTGGAGGAAAAAGGGGTTGTGTCGATGCCCCCACGTGCTCAACAAACCTCACAACACGAGGAAGAAAGTAACAAATCCAGTTTATTGGTTGAATGTGTTTGGACCCCTTAAGAGGAGAGAAGTTTGTTACCAAAAATAAACATGTTTGATCCCATCAGGATGAAGAAAATTCTTTTTCAAAGACCCAACCCAAAGAACACTTATTGTTTGACAAGGACAAAAGTATATCCTGATTGAGTCTGGTTTGACTAGAGAAGTTGTAGAACGGTGGTAGTCCACCCTTGGAGGAACAATTTGGATTGACAGATTAACTATCTACAAGTTGCAGTGATTTTTACATGTACTATTTTTTTTAATGGGTTATATGGGATTGAAACGGGTCCCACACGTATTACATCATCACCACATAGTGGTATTACAACAAAGTTTGGATATTATCCATATATCGTTTGGCAAGATTCGAACCTAAGGTCTCCTCTTTGAAATGTTGAGGAATCTAACCGGTTGAGCCAATGCCACTTGATGATTATTACATGTATTATTACAACATACATATTTTATTCAAAATTACAAAAGTTAACATATGTGTACTTGACATCCATGGATATTTTATTTCTGACTTTATTTCTTGTGCTAATGTGGTAAGTCAAAACTAGTGCCTAGATTTGCCCTTCCCTCTAGAATTGGTCAACATCCTTGTCAACGACTATTGCTGCTCTTGGGGACTTGGCTTTGTTGAGGTTGAGGCGATGGAATAGGTACTCCTCTAAACTCTTGGATTTGCAGCTTCAAGGCTTCATTCTCTCCCTTGAGCCCCTTGGCATAGGCCTAGTAACGAGCCAACTGGAAGCCATATTGATGCGACTTCTGCTCGACTTTTGCCAGCCTAGCCTCTAACTCAGCTTCCCTCTTCACTGCTTCAACTTCCTTCCTCACAGCTACTGCCAGTTGCTCATCTCGTTCCATGATTAGTTGATCTTTATGAGCAAGCTCCATCTTGACTTCTAGAGTTTGCTCCCTCACCGCACATTCAGACTTTAGCTGTCCTATCAATTGATCCTGTTGTTCCTACATTTGCCTCATAGCCTCTATTTCCTTCCTCAACTCTGCTAGTTCAGCTTTGGCATCCTGCTACACTTGCCGAAGTTGTCCTTCCACCATCTGCACTTGGTTAGCCTGCTCTTCCTCTTTCAACTTCAAGCTACAAACCATTTGCTGAAACATCTCTAAACCTACTGCTAACCACTAAATAAGATATGCCAAAAAGTTCATTTTGGCATAAGATTTTACCAACTCAGGTGCCAACTTCACATACTTGACACATGGAAGTTCAGGATAGGGCACCATATTTTCTGCATCAACATAAACCCACAATGGATATCGATAGAGTACTTGAGTTATTTGTGGCAGATTCTTGATCTCCAACATTAAATTACTGCTACTACCAACTCCTAGCACCCATGTCTTCATTTGATATATTTTTGAAAACCGCTTCACATGCTCATCATTACAAGCCCAACGCACTAGTTTGCTCAACTCACGTTCCATTCTCAACTGCCATAAACACCAGTCTCCAACACACCCAAAGTCTAAACTCCCTACAAACTCTGTCAAACAATCCACTCACTTTTTCAAAATATGTATCAACCTACTCATTGATATTTGCTCCAAGAACTGGTGGTTTCCTCAAGTTTGGCACTTCTATAATGAAATGCTCACTTGTTTCCTCCTTTGCTAGTTCTATATCCGTGTCATCTTCAGTGGTAGTCTCCTCCACATCCTCCCCACTATGACCTGTCAAGTTGATTTTCTGTTTGGCTTCCTTCCCTTCCTAAATCTCACTAATCTTTTCTCCATCTGCATTAGTAGTCTTCTCCGTTGTTTTCACCGTCTCCTTACCTTTCTCATGTTCTTCCTTCGGCATTTGACTACTTTGGCCTTCTCACCATAGTCTATACTCTGATGCAAGTTGTTTACATTTCTCTCAACTCTCCTCCGAAACTGCTAAACTTGGTGTCATAGTCTGCATTGTTGTAGATCTAAACACCATTGGTGGTCCCTCATCCAACGGAGGCAATCCACATCTATCCACAGCGTCTGCATATTGCCTAAGCAGTGTGGTGTTGTAACTTTCTAGTGTATCAACATTGTTCACCTATATCAAAACATCACCAGCAAAGGCTCCTCCTTTTGTTGCTCCCTCCAACAGTAGTGATGCTTCCACTGTATTGATCGCAATTGGAATTTCCGCATCTACATCTACACTCACCATTGTTTCTTATGCTGACTGTTGCACAACTTTCTTATCCAATTGTTGCGTTGTTTTCTCCACACACTACACATTTTGCACAACAGGTTCTTGCAACTTTGGCTGTTGTCTACTCGTGGCAGCCTCACTTGAAGTCACCCCGATACCTACAATGGCACCTACAGTGCCTCCTCACACAGCCTGACTTCCTGGTTGTGTTGGAGTTCCCTCTGCACTACTTGCTGCAACATTCCATGCTTTTCACTTTGTTGGCCCACCACTATCTTCTGTACACTACCACCTTCTTTCTTCTTTCCTACGGCCTATTGTGGGGGTTCTTGACTCACTAGTTGTTGTTGCTACTATAGGCGCCAGTTCTAGACATCCTAAATCTTAGTGTACATAGTTAGAATAATAAGTATAATGCACATGCAATGTAAATGTAATGAAATGAAAGCCAATGTAATAGTAATGTGCATGAAATGTAACTGAAGTTGTCCCTTGACCCTGCAAGGGGACTCCCGCCCCTTGACCCCCGACACAGGTGGCGACAGGCATTGCCCATCATGTTCATGATGTTGATGATGTTGCTCATGTTGCTAATATGGCTTATTGCAAAAATTGAAGTGCCTATTCAGAGAATACTGGTCATGCTGATCATGCTGATGTTACAACTACTTGCAGCCAATGGAGTGCACAATCAAAAAACAAGATGGTGTGAGCAGCAGTTTGAAGTGCAGGTTGTTGCAATAGATGTATGGAATAGGAGGAAACGAAGGAGCGCGACAAGAGATTCTGTTACATTGTTCAGTACTTCTATTCCCAGTGTTTAGCTTGTGTCGTCGAGGACGTTGACCAGTTTAGAGGAGGGGATAGATGTAGACAGGCAAATTGATGTCTGTAATTGGTGAATCAGTTTTGGTATTATATGTTATTTTGTAATTGTACGCAAAGTGTTTGACAAAATGAGCGTACATATATTTAATAATGTTATACAGTGGACAAGCGTACATATATTTAATAATGTTATAAAGTGCAATTTAATATTGTACGTAATATTAAAAAGATATTAAGTCATGTAAGTCGACAAAGTCATGTCATAAACTAGTTTGTCCTCTAGTGGGAAATGTCATGTAAATGCAAGATCAAATGCATATGAAATTTAATTTGGGGAAGTTATGAGGTAGTTGGAGGGTAACTACTTTTTGGGTGTATAAATAAGCCCTCCCCTCATTCATTCAAGTTGTTCATGCATTGAAGTGGTTCAGGGGTTCATTCATTCAACCGGGGCATTGAGGAGAGTCATGCAGGTTGACAGATTAATGGAACAGCATTGGTACGTGTGAGAGTTGGTGCATATGTGCCTAGGGCATGATGCAGTCCAGTCTTGTATACAGCCATGAAGAGTATTCTGCATAGGGTTTGCAGGCTACAGATTGTAATGCTGAAACTGTATTGCTATAATTGTAAATGCCATTGTTAATATAAAACTGCCTGTATTTACTGTTATCTACCATTGCTGCTGCTATTGCCATTGCTGCTTCTATTGCTGTTATTGCTGTTGCAGGTTTTGTGCATTATTATTTCTGTACTACAATGACTGTAGATCTGTAAAATTATTTAAGTAGAAATGAAATTGTGTGCAAGCATGTTAAATTTCAATTCTACAATAACAGCTCAAGCTCACCATTGAGAGTTCAATTAGTTCCCCAATTAGAAGAAAGAAGGGATGCACAAAATGACTCCAAGGAAGGAAGGCAGAATAGAAGGAGATTGGACGATACAGCAGCAATGGTTGTGGTTGAAGGAGAGCCTAGTAGTTCGTAAGGATTACTAGGTACTCCAATAGTTATGCAAGAAATAGGTAACTTAAGCAACTTGGGGAGACCGTCAGGTCTTCTTAGTCGTCTAAAGTTACCTGGCCAATGGATAAGTTTGGTTGGTCTACCTCCTAGTAGTTCGAGGGGAAGGATTTTCCCTTTGACTACCTCTAGGCCACGTGGTTAGTCAGATGGGTTGCAAGGACCATTCACTGTCCATGTACAAAACAACCAGTTACCACGTGATCATCAGGTTGGCCCATCAAGACCACCTCATGGTTTGCATCAAATCCGGAAACATCGTCAGAACAGACAGTTGAGGAACCAAAGAGGAGGGACAGATCTTGGATAGCCAGGAGGAAACAAGAAATCCCACGTTATGGAGGCCCATCTGATGGAAGTGCGCTTGAAATTGGGCAATTGTCGTAAGGAGGAAGGCGACCACAAGGAAGAAATAATCAGGAGTGAAATCAGAGAATAGAAGAACAAAGACAGTGGAGTAGAGAGGAAATAAGAAGAGCTATGTCTCGTCCTCTAGCATAGCAAGGCAGGAAGGAGCCTGTATGGAAGAACATCGTACAAACCGAAGTTCTAAAAGTCGTACACATGACAGAAGTCATTCAAATGATAGTAATGGAAAGGTAAAACATCGTGCAACTGCTAAGCAGGAAGATCATCATACAAATGGAGGGAATGGAATGGCAAATCGACCCAAAGACCCTCGTCGGCAAGAGGACACACATATGATGACGGAATGGGCAATTGAAGTGGCAATAGGAATGACCATACGAATTGTACGACACCCCCATACATAATGTTAGACGGCGAAAAACTCTTGTAAATAAATCCAAAATATATATAAAAATAGAAAAAGAAAAAAACAAGGAAGCACATGCAAAAAGCATGAGGTGGCCAATTGACATTCACCTGGCAGTTAATGCATGTAGGAGCAACGATTTTCCCTCCAAAAAATTATAAATAGGCACATTCGAGCCTAGTTGGTCATTCATTCCAACAAGAGAACGAACCAATGCGAGTGGACGAAGCAGAATCAACGAAAGAACACAAGGTGGAGGACGGAAGTGAAGGTGAAGGTGTTGTGCAAAGAGTGTAAGAGCGTTGGAGAAGGAGAAGACTGCAGAAAACTTGAGGAGGTAAAAACCGAGTGCAAGAAGAGATTGCAGGGAGAAGTTGCAACTATACAAGGTAAGGGTGAAGATTTCTCAGCATAAGCCCTACGAGTGCAAAGGTAAAATCGGACGGCAGGCTGACGAAGGAGACGTGAAGAGGATAAATCAAGAGGATGCTATGCAAAGTCGTGTGAAGGAGTTCGCGTACAAGCAATCTCCTTGTGCCAAGAGCTTGAAAATACCGTCGTTCAAGTGTTGTAGGAACGGTGGTGCCATACCAGTGCAAGTGTCGTTCAACTATAGACCGTACAAATAGGGAGTTAAACAAAAAAATCGTGTAAGCAGGTAGTACCAATATAACTGTAGTCAGAGGTTGGAGTTGCAGAGGATTGGAAGCATGCAAAAGGGACCAAGCATCGCCGATCAAGTACACTGAGCGAAGCAGCAAAAGAAAGCTCCACCGAAACCAAGGCCATAGTTCCTTCGTTCTTTCTTCGTCCTTAACCCACTATATCACTTTATCCATATCTTCATACACCATCGCTTCCACTTCTTCAATTGTCCGACGCAACCCATCCTGAATTCCAATCTTGTTCAATCTAGAATCTGCTCCATCTTGTCAAAGAGTAGCACAAGTGGTAGTATTCCCAATAATTGGATGGCGACAGATTTAGGAACTGAATAGTATTGCAATCATAAGTTGTGGATATAGTCATATGGTATGTCTTGGGACTATACCATCTCAACTTGTACAACATAGTCCTTGTACGACCCAATTTGTCGTACAACACACACTATTGTACGATACAGTCCTTTGTACAAGTCAATACTTTGTACGGTCGTATGATCCAATATATCGTACAACACAGTACAAGACAATTCTAGCAATCCCCAAACTTAGCATCTGGTAGTGATTTGTACAGTAGTCACACTACATAATTACAATGCAGTAGTTAATTTCCTAAGTGGCAATACTCGTATGTTTGCCTTTTACAATCTAGTTGTCGTATGGCTTGCAACTACTATAACTATCACAATCCTCTGCAGTCTTCTCTACAACCTGCAAGTCCTAACAACCCTATGGCAATGCAAACACTAGCATTCCTATAGCCAAACAATGGATTGAACACTCTACAATACTAATGAAATACAACATACAACATCCTAACAATCACATCCATCAGCAATAACAAAGACTGCAAATAACTGCAATGGCTGAGTCATATTATGGTTCAATGGCTGTTGCAACCAACAATACAATAGCAATACAATGGCTCAACAATCTGTGACAATAATATCAATATGCAATCCTTATACAAGTATGCATTCATGCACAACACTCTACTCCATGCGCCTTAGCAATTGGCTCTCTCTCCATACATGCTAGATGATGCAAAATGAAGGAGGGGAGGCCTTTTAATACCTGCCCGGGCCGTTCCAAGCAATTCCCGAGACAGCACACCAATTACAACCACCACCCCGTATCCAACATTTGCATGAATTTATCAACTTTCCTAAGGTCTAAAGTGCCTTTTTATTAATATTTCATTTCATGTACATTTCACCTAATTTCACTTTACATTTCATTTTGCATTATTTGCATTAATTTGATATACATTTCATCTAAATTTAGCTTTACCAAAATTGCAAACTAAATTTTGTAGAACTTTTATTTCTTCTTCTTTTGAGAAGTAGTTTTGTCGCCTACAAAGAGTACATCAATATGTTCCTTTGCATGTTGTCCCAAGTCTGATGAATGTTTGAGATTTGGCCCTTCAACCTTGAAATGCTCACTTGTCCCTCTTGGGATTTCAACCTCAGTATCTTCCTTGGTAAGAATCTCCTCTCTGTCTTCTTCTCTGTCCTCGTAGATTGATAGTCTTCTTTGCTGCCTTGCCTCTAGATATCGGCTACTCCACAGTATCATCCAACTATTCCATTCTTTGGTTGTTGCCCCCTCTATTAGTTTATATTTTACTCCAGGCTACCTTTCTTTCTCCGTTTCTATTTTTTCTAGCATTGCATCCTCCTTTGCCAATTGTTTTCCTCTTTCTGGCACTTAAGCTGTAACTAGTTCTTCCCTTACCAACTCCTCTGCTGTGGATGATTTCGAAAAATGGCTCCTCTAGCAACTATAGTGATGCACACAAATCTATTTGCTGCTTAAACTCTACAAAAATGTCAGCTTACTCCATTCTCACCTCACCCACTACTTCCACCTAAACTGCATCTCTTGTATCGCATACCTCTCTGTCCATATCCACAATTCCTGCCAAATTCCATGCCTACTATGCAACTCCTCCTTGTGCAGTCTTCTCCATAGACTACTGCTCTTCCTCTGCAGCATCTTCCATCTGCTATACCAACCTTATCCGACTCTTTTCTGGTATCAGTTGTTGCTCTTCATTTTATGAATCCTCACTTGCCTCATCATCTAGCAGTCCTTCCTCTTCAATATTTTTTTTTGTTTTTATTGGAGTACTTGCTTTTGCCTTTGCAAATGGCATTACATTGAGCCACCCCATGATCATTGGCTCCTGCTCCGCTATCTTCCTTGAAGGACCCAATCCACGAAACTGCAACTTTTCTTGTGTCACAGCATTCATCAACAGTGCAATAGCATGAAATGCCATTGAAAAGTTCTTCAAATATCACATCAAAAAATTCTTAATGCACTACAAAAGTTCTTCAAATATCACATCAAGAAAGTCCTTCATGATGCCTTGCACGTACGGTGTAGAAATGAAATTTCACATGCTCACAAACAGTTCCATTTCCACTTAAATAATCTACGGATCTGCAATTATTGTAGTATAGCAATAACAATGCACAGAAATCTGCAACAGCAATAATAACAGCAGCAATGACAGAAATAGCAACAATAGCAGCAGCAATGACAGAAATAGCAACAATAGCAGCAGCAATGGTAGATAACAGTAAATACAGCAGTTTATATTAACAATGGCATTTATGATACAGCATTACAGTTTCAGCATTACAATCTCAGCCTGCAAACCCTAGGCTGAACATCCTTCATGGCTGCATACAACAATGGACTGCATCAATCTCCATGTATTGCTCTCCTTACTGCCTGCACATCTTCTATGGGTGAACCACCGTGCATGAACTCTTCAAATGGATGAGCCACTTGAATGAATGAGGGGGGTTTATTTATACACCCAAAAGTAGTTATGTTCTCCAACTACCTCATAACTTCCCTCAAATTACATTTCGTATGCATTTGCTTTTGCATTACATGACATTTCCACTACAGGACGAAATAGCTTATAATTCTAATTTAGCCGACATAATTGAATTACATGAATTTATTCTTACGTACAATATTAAATTGCACTTTACAACATTATTAAATATATGCACGCGCATTTCGTCAAACACTTTGCGTACATTTACAATACCAAAACAGATTCAGCAAATAAGGACGTATCAATTTGCCTGTCTACATACGGGACAAGCTAGGTAGGTATCTTTGAACATCGTTGCTCTCCTTGCAATTTGGACATTATCACGTTCATGGCGCATTGCAACTCCATTGTCTTTAGTTGTTGTTGCTTTATTTCATGGCTCCCATGCTTTGTCATCTTCACCACTTCGTCTAGAGTCATATTGGTGACTTCACAAATCATTTTATTCCACTAGATCTGATCTATTGTCTCCTTTTGAACCAACATTCCATGACTCAACAAACTAAACATTCTTTGGAAATTGCCACGTGAAAACACTACCTGCACCTTCTTGTCACTGATCTTCACTTTGTTGGCGTTCTGCAGTGGATTGTATGTCTCCAAGATCTGCAACAAGTAGCTCTTAAAGAATTCCTTGTCGAAATTCAGAATCTGAAGTATGCAACTTACTCCTGCTTTCTTAAATGCAGCTTTTAGTGGGTGATCGTCTGCACTTGCCCTCCACCAATTGCGGCAATAATCTCCCACTGGTTGTTGCCATGTAATGTCCTTCAGCAGTATTGGCATCCTTTCCTTCCCCTTCTAAGAAGCCTCCACTCGCTGCTCCTCCGGAGTGTCATCTCGAGGTAGTTCTCACGAGTGTCCAGTATGCTGCCTACTCCTCTACTCCGCATTAGAACCATGTTCCTTCTCTAGTTCTTATATGCGGTACACGACACTTCTCGCAATGGTTTTGGCACTTTCTTCTCTGCTTCCTGAGCTAGGTGGATTCCTTCTCGGTTCTGGTTCTACCCCCTCCATCCTCTCCCGAATGCTTGGTCTTTTTTGCATCTTCAATAGCAACTGTTGTTTCAAACATCTACTGCTGCCCTTGCATCTTGTCGTCTGCTCCCAACACTGGTACAACACCTATCGTCTTTCTTCCAATTGGTACGGTAGTCTATTGTGACTAGTACAATAACACATTTTGACTAGTATGGCACCCTGTTCTAACTGGTATAGCAGCTCTTCTCTGACTGGTATGGCAGCCTTCATCTACTTTTGACTTGTTCGGCGCAGGGTTTCCAGCTCACCCGACAACTTCCACGCACCACTCGCATTCCAAACTCTGTGTCACTTCTATCAATTGTCCATCTATGACTTCTCTCGCCTATGACTAGAATATTTTTTTCATGTCTTCTCTCATTTGTCCGGCGAAAAAATATCCTTCTACGCCTTCAATCTCCTATGTAGCAACTTTTCAGGGTTCCATTCTTATTCACTTTTGTTGGTGGCAATTGCGTCTTCCTTTGTTAGTGACTCCTCCTGCTGCCAGCAAATCCTGCAACATCTGCGTACTGCGCACTTCTTTGCAACTCGTTGCTCAACTGTTTGCCCTAGATGCAATATGTCCTCCCTCTCCTGCAGATGCTGAGCACAAACGACTGACTTAGGCCTCCCTATGTGCATCTATTTATAAAATCGACTAGAGGTAGTTGCTTCCCATGCAACTGCTTTCTGGCCGCCACCTCACCACCCTGCATGCAACTGCCTCTCATGCTTTTATCATTTTCTCTTTTGTATTTTTATTTTTCTATATAAAAATGGAATGTGCCTTCTTAAGTCTAAGTGCATCGTACGATTCGTATGGCGATGGCAATTGCCACTTCAATCATAGTCGACCAAAAAATTTGTCTCTTCCTACCGTTGGTGACCTTCTACCTGATCTATCGTCTAACTTTAGCAACGATCTTGTTCTTCAACCATGTCAAACCCTGCCTCTATCGTACCAACTCGTACACCTGTCGTACTAACGTCTGCAACTATTGTACCAATATCTGCATCATTCGTACGACATTCCCTAGTACGACACTATGTCGCACCATCCCCCTCATTTGTACAACATGCTGCATTGAAACGGTCATTTATCCTATTGCTTCCTTCAACATTGCATGATGGTTTGGGTACTTGTATCCAATCAAGTACTTCATTTTCTCTTTCTTGCCTTAGTCTCTGTTAGTGCCTTCTCCTCCTATGCGACAATCCACTCTTTGGCATGTTTCTTCCATCAATTCCCCCTTTCGAGCAGGCCTCCCAAACTTGGGACTGCCCATTCCTTCCTCTAGGCTATCTGAGGTCCATTCGTACTCTCCTTGGATTCCTCGGCCGTCTATTGCGATGTCTTCGGTTTGGACTTGAACCAAGAGGCGATCTTGACAGTCCAACTGTTGGTTATGTCGTCTTTGGTTGTTTTGTACGCAAACAAGGAAAGGTCCTTGCGGGCCTTCCCGCTAATCACATAGCCTAGGGATAGCCGAGGGGAAGATCCTTCCCCGTGAACTACCATGAGAGGGGCCAACCAAACTCCTCCCTTTATCAAGCAATCGTAGAAAACGAGAAAGACCTAACGATCTTACCAAATTGCCTAAGTTGCCTCTTTCTGGCACTAATGTGACAACATCTAGTAGTTCATGAGAACTACTCTAACCTTACACTTCTATGGAATTTGTTGGCATATCATTTACTAGCCTTCTCATTCGCTTTTCTACCTCGGGGTGATTCTACAAATTATCGTCTTCTAGCTCATAGATTGCAATCTTGACAAATACCTCCTGGATCGCCTTGTGAGTGGTGAACTCAAACTACCATTGCTTATGCTGAAATTGAAAGCATATGAACCATTGCTTGAATCACTTGAGCTTGTGGAGGAAATACTGGTGGTATCCATTCGCCAGTGTCTACCATCTTCTCCCTGAGATGTTGGTGTTTCAAAAACATCCCTCCATAATAGCTGAGTTGTTTCTTCTCTAGTATACCTTCGTTGCTCCATTTTGTTCAACGCTTCTTGTCTCCTTGCTTTGATTACGTCTAGGCTCTAAATAGTACTTCCAATATCATGAGAAATCTACGCCCTCATTTGCGCATTGTGCCTTCGCAACTCTTCGTACCCTTCCTGAAACATTTGTGTTTTGAGGCGTATCCTTTGTTGATGCATACCAGCTTGTGCTAGCAGTCTCATTTCCTCATGCTCATTGTTGTCACTCTGCAGTTCATGCTCTAATCATTATCTTTTTGCAAATTCTATTTGCCCCACATCAACATCTATAAGTGATCTAAGTCATCTTTCCTCTTTTGTATCTAGGAATTGTACATGAACCAATACACGTCTTCATTCTGTAGGAAGAGGTTCCAACTCCTCTTGCTCTATCACGGGTTGTTCTCTTGCATTCCCAAACAATTGACTTAATCCTAGATCACTCTCTATTATATCTTCTTCATCTACATGTTCGTCATGGTGTCTTTCATTCGCCTCTACCCAAACAAAGAGACAAGTTGGCAAAAACATCTCGTAATCCTCCATTTGCCAATTGAAAAGTCCACTATTTGATCGACCTTCGTCTTTCGTACACTCTTCTAGGTGCAGCACTCCTTCCTCATTTGGTTCATGTCTGTTGTCTTCCTCCAAAGACAAATTTGCCCGATTCGTCGGACGTCGTGATATCTTCACTGATAGACTAATTCTTTAGATTGATCATATACTTGTGCTAGCCTTTCTTAAAAGTGAGTTGATCCTTCTCCCAGTTGTGATTAACCTTTGCCATGTGCAGCCATCCTCTCCCCAACAATGCATCATATGTTGGTTTCTGCATGGTTATCACAACGAAATCCATGACAAATTCTTGATCAGCAATTTTGACCTTTTGAGTTGTTAAGATTCCTTTCATTTCAATCCCGTATTGATCCGCATCATGTAACTTTAAATTGGGAGACTATAAGAATGGTGCTCCAATTTCCTTCCATGTTATCTCAGGCAAGACATTAATGCTCGATCCCTTATTGACAATTACCTGCGTCAACTTGTGGTCTAGCAACTCAATGTGAATTAATGTTGGCTTTTTGCCATCAATTATCAATACCATTGGATCAATGAATTGATCCTTTCTCTTCTCAGTTGCTTCCAGTTGGCTTTGCAGCTCCATCACTCTCTTTGGCTGCATTACTTCTCCTACCATTGCGTACAACTCTGGTAAGGAGCTAAGTAAACTCAACACTTTAACTTCCACTGTCAAATTTAGTACTTGCACTACCAGCTCTTGGGTTGACAACTTTTCTTCGGGCTTCTTCAATTTCTTCTCTTCAAAGAGTTGTTCTTGCCTGGTTTTCCGCATCTCTTCTTCGATAATGTCATGTGCTTACTACCATCTCCCCTTCTCTACAGTAGGGTTGGGGTACAGGTCTACCTTCTTGACCTAACCCCTTGTAACTACAAGCACAATATTCTCATTTTGTTGTTGATTTATTTGAGGCTCTTCAATGTCAATGAAATTGAAATTTTGCAAGTTGCTCAAGCTCGCCTTCTTCAGGTAGTTAGCCTCCTTATGACTACCCAGTCTGCACCAACAAAACATCAAGGTATTGTTATTCCCAATGTTGTTTCCGACTGGAGGGTTCTAGCAATTGTGTGCGAAGTGTCCCCACTCTTGGCATCTTCGACACTAAATAATTGGCCTGCCTTCTGCATCATACTACAACCAACTCTGTCCTCATTGTCGATTGCCCTATTGCGATGGTCTCCCTCCTTGGTGGTTGTTTCTATATCCTCCACTTGTTGCTTGTCCATTCCTCAACATGCTTGGCTTTTCCTCTTTTCACTTCACATATGTTGTAGAAAGCATTCTTTGGGCAATTAATATTGGTGTCCTTCCATCCTACAATCAGAACACCAAATATCTTGCCTCTCCTTTTCCTCTTTTGCATCCCACATCATCCTTTCCAAGTCCTTCCTCATAGCCTGGATCACCATGTGTAAGTCATCATGGTCACTATCGGAATCAAATTCCTTATAGTGACTTAGGCCTACTGTCGTTTGCTTGGCTTCACTTTCCAATGTGATAGCTCTATTGTACGCTTCTTTGTAAGAAGTTGGTGGAACTATCTTCATCTTCTTATATTTTGGTAGCAACCCATAGAGGAACCATCGCCTTTGTAGCCCATCTGCTAGCATGACCTCCACCTTGTCGATGAGTTCCTTCACTCTTTGGTTATATAATTTGACATCCTCATCCTTTTTCTACTTCGTGGCATAAATTTCTCCGATGATCTTGATGTTGTCTTAGTCTTCGAAATTCTTTAATGAATTCTTTCGTTAATGCCTCCCATGATGCAAAGGGTCGGTCTCTTGTCTTCTTCAAGTGCTAGTCCATTGCGATTCCTTGCAATGTCGCCAGAAAAAATCATAGCCATGCTTGTTTGTCTTCTACTCTATTTGCTCGCCATATGGTTACACAAGTTCCTATATGGCGTTATGGGTCTTCATTTTTGTCATCCAAAAATGATGGGCACTTTTGTTTGCCCGCAGCTGCTGCAAGTTGTTGCACCGTTGCCATAGGTAGCTATTTTGTTTCAGGTTGTTCTTTGTCACTTGGCACGTCTTCACCTTACGCACTATTGCCAGCAAACAGTCTTCGACCGATCTTAACACTTCGCAATCTCCTTTGCGAATATACGTGTATTGGTTCTAGTCTACTCACCCAAGCACTCACACGGTTGCTCTACTACTTGACTCTCATCCTCTGCACCTCTCGACAAACTCCTTCGCTCTTGCTCCGACGTTACCAACCAATCATCGTCTCCACGTGCTTTTTCCACGTTGGCGCTTCACTTGCTTTCGAACATTCTCCATAGTCTCTGCCTCGTTTGCTCGCATGTTTCCTTCAACTTCCTCTGTTGTTAACAACAACGTCTGCCACTACTCATGTGTTCCGCTTGGATTCTCCTCCTCCCGAGGGCTCCACACACGTTCCACTATCAGCTCAAGCTCAGTCTCTCATGACTACAAGGCTTGGTTGGCAATATTTTGCTCAACACCTTGTTGTTGAGCGATCCTCGTGCTTCTTCTCCTAGGAACTTGACTATCTCCATGACCTCGTCTTCCATATCCTTGTTGTAGTGAATCTATCATTCACCTCCTCCCTCTTCATGCATGTTGATTCTTCAACTCGACCCACTTCAAATTTCCAATAATAACAAACTTCAGCAACAATTGACCCAAACTTTGTTTAGGCAACGACACCAAATGTAGCATGAGTGGTGAGCATTTCAGAAATAGAGGAATACGTTGATAAATTAGGGGCCAAACAAGACAGTAGTCAATGCTGTTTTAATCATCATTCTACACATAGAACAACATCAAACTTGACTTTGTACGGCTATCACACTCAACTAGTACAGCATATACTGGAACGACACTTGCTAGAACGACAAGTTTTGGAACAACGTATACTTGGAATGACAGTTCCACTAGATTGGCACACACTTGGAATGGCAGTTCCACTAGAACAGCAAGAGTTGGATCGGTAGGATCAAGTTTTGCTAGCACTGCAAGTGCTCCACACCACTTGGAACGGCCACGGTCACCCAATTGGAATAGCACGCTTATCACCACCTGGAATGGCACTCTTGGTAGTTCCACTCGTACTGTGTTTTGGATTGCAACTCCTACGTTCCACGTTCAGTCTGCAACTATGATCCTTGCACATAGAGAATCCAACATACACTACAACGACCAATGGTAAACACACTACATACACATTACACTCAACATAGATAGAATATGAGTCATTTGCATTACTTATGGTACGACGTTACAAAATACAACAAATACATATACAATCTGCATACATACTGCAATGTCTGCACATATGGTTTGCCAATATATGACTCCAATCTCTCCCTTGACACACTAGATATTCTCAATACACAGTATATGCTCTAGATGTCTATCATGGCCTACCTAGATACTAGATGGTAGATGGTCTCAAATGAAGGAGGGGGGTCTATTTAAGCTTTTGTCCTAGCCGTTGCCAACAACGGCTTCCCAAGACAGCGCACCACCCAACCGTCTCCATATTCGGACATTCTTACATTACCCTTAATGCACTATAGTCTATTTGCAATTTATCAAATCAATGATCAAATTGCATTACATTGCCATTTCATCTACATTTCATTTCATTACATATGCATTTGACTTTCATTTACATTACATTACATTTACAATTATTTACACTTAGTGCATTTTGCACTACTTTTTCTTCTAAGGTCTAGAATCAATGCCTACATGATACTTCAAGTACATCCCTCCATACTTCTTCACTTGCAACAGGTTTCTTTGCAGGGTTAGTAGTCTATCTCAAAACACTTATCATTCTCTACATAGCCATTAGTAAGTCCCAACGCTTACTTGTTTGTTGTGCACTTCCAGAGTTTCTTTTGGACTTGTTCCATTCCCAAAAAAAACTTCTACCCATTGCTTGAATATCTTGCCGCATTCTTAACAATTCCTGTGCACGTTGTCTCCTTAGTTCTTCCATTCTTCTATTCAGTTGCTCACTCAGCTCTCGCAACCGTTGTGTTTCTTCCCTCATTCACTATTGTGCATGACCAATGGCTACAAGCAAACTCATGTCTTTGTACTTGCTACCCTCACTGCGAGGATCTTGTCTTGGTAGTTCTCCTTGCCCAACATACACTACCTCCATTCGTTATATGTTTTCTACATGTAGTGACCTCAAACGGTCTTCTACATCTAGAAATATAACATGTACCTAAATCCTCTTATTCAATCATAGGTTACATATTTTCTCCTTCTCTACTTGTGTTCTCCCCTTCATACAACCAAGCTAGTTGGTCCATAAGTTCATGGTCTAAGTCACTGCTTTCTATTGCACTATCTTCCTCAATCTAACTCGATTCCCTAAGTTCTTGAATCAAGATTCCCTCAAAAAGTTTTGAAGACTGAGTTGGTGCCACTGTCAGTCTTCCCATACTCATTCCTTCAATTGGTTCAAAATTTACCATGTTCACTTGTGCTTTCATCTTATATGGTTTCAACTTCGAACCATTAACTGTTTTGGGGTGCAATGTCCCATCCAGTTTTTTCAATCTTACTATGCCATTGCTCATCACTTCATCTACTTGGAAGGTTCCAAGCCATAAATTTTAAAGTTTTCAACTTTCCTGGCTTCATTTCTCTTTTGTCGTTATATTTCAAAACCAAGTCACCTAACATCAAATCCATATTCTTCAAGTGCTTTTCATGCCACAACTTCCTACGACGTTGGGCAATCTTCGTGGCCCACTGAGCCATCACTCTCCTCTCATCCAATCGAATGAGGGTTGTTAGCCTCTCTTCCAGGCTCTCTTGATCACCTAGACAGTTTTGTACCACCACTCTCAAACTTAGTACCAAAAACTCCATCGACACAACTACCTCCGAACCATACATCAATTGGAACGGAGTTTGATTTGTTGTTGGCTTGAACATAGCCCTGTATACCCACAAGACTACTAGCAATCTCTCCTCCCAATCAACATCTTGAATAGCACGTCTTAAACATTATTAACATAACGACCTTATTCATTGCTTCCACTCACCCATTTGCTCTAGGGTAAAATGGACTAGACAACAAATGCAAGATCTTAAATTATGTGGTTAACTTTTGGATTATTTCATTGACAAAATGTCCTCTACAATCACTCGTCAATTGAAGAGGTATGTCAAATCTTATTATCGCCTATTCACACAAGAAACATGCAGTCCTCTTAGAGGAATTATCTGGTCCAACAAAATCAATACCCCATCTTTAGAACAATTCTTGCAACTGTGATAGGTGCAATGGCATGAAGTTCCTCCTCAGCGGCTTCCCAACTCTTTGGCACGTACAGCATGCTGTCACAAACTCCTTCCCATCATAATAGAGGGTGGGCCACCACACCCTGCCAAAAGCACCTTCCTCATAGTCACGTCTAGTCCCATATGCTCTTCTGCCAGCCCCTCATGAGCTTCCTTCAGTATTACACTCACCTCCTCGTCCATCACACATCTCTGCAACACTCCATCAAGTCCAATCTTGTATAGCAATCTATCTATCAATTGAAAAGGTGCTGATTTTACAATTATCTTCTTCTTAGTTGTCGTCAACTCATGTTGTAGCTTTCCCGTTGACAAGTATTCTCCCACGTACTTGTACCATGATGGTAGCGCAATGGTTGCAAACAAATGAGCATCCAAAAATTCATTTGACACTCTTGCAAGCTCTCATGGGCAAATCCTTGACAACTAATTCACTATCACATGTTTCTTTTCTAGTTTGACTACCACTCGAAACATGAAATATTGCAACATGATGAGCCACCTCCAAAAAATTGTCCTAACCCACACAGAGGAAGAACAAATGGGAATAATATGATGCACATGTGTAGATGGTGCAGCCCGGGTAACCACAAGGAGATCAATTGCCCAAAGAAAGCGAGTTCTAGTGGAACTCAAAATGTCAATTTGATTGATATAAGTGAACCTCTAAACCAGCAGGAAAAGGAGAAGCATGTGCTAGCTGTGACAAGGGCTTAGGCAAAGAAAATTGAGCAGTACCCGAACCCCACCAAGGAGAAAGAGTCGTAGCAAGCAACACATGATTTGATTGAGGAAGAGATGGAGAAAACAAAGCAAGAAAGACTACTCCAAGAGAAACCATTCAAAAACCTGATTACCAAAGAAGAAGAAATACCAAGGAACCAATCATCAGCAAAGCAGTTAGTAGCACAAGTATTGAACACAACAGTTGAGGTCAAGATGTCCAGTTTACTTGGTGCAATATTGATGTTATACACAAAAGTAGGAGAAATTGCACGTACAAAGATGGTAGTGGAGCCAAGAGAGGTCCTGGCGATTAAAAAGGACAAGTTTATTGATCCTACAGTATTGATGATTGAAGCAGGAAAGAAGCCAGCTTTGATCCATTGGAGTTATTGGATCATAAGCTAACACAGGTAATCGTCAATCGAAGGTCTAGCATAAATATCATGGTAGAAAAGACATGGAAAGATATTGAAGCGCCATTCTTATGGTCTCCAAATTTTGAGTTGTACGGAGCAAACCAGTACGATATAGAGATGAAGGGCATACTGATGAACCAGAAAGTAAAAATCGTTGATCAAGACTTTATCATAGATTTTGTGGTAATTGCAATGCAAAAACCAACATACGATGCATTGCTATGAAGGGGATGGTTAAGAATGGCAAAAGTAAATCATAATTGGGAGAAAGAACATCTCACATTCAAGAAAGGTCAAAATAAATTTATGATAAACCTGAAGAACTAGGTTGTTAGTCAAGATATAGCAACATTCGATGAATTAGGAAGCTCATCGTCAAATGAAGAAAGTGGATATAAGCCCAATGAGGGAGGAGTACTAGAGCTCCAAGACTATACAAAGGATGAAGAAGACCTTGATAAAGGACTTATCCATTGGCAAATGGAAGATTATGAGGTGTTCATGCCCCATTGCTTTTGCATCCACATAGAGGAGAAAAACCATGATAAAAAACAGAACATTGTGCAAAAGACCAGAAAAAGCAGTTGGAAGAAATCCGCACCAAAGAAGGACGAAGAAAAGGAGAAATGGACATTTTGGAAGAATTTTTTAGAGTACACAGTGGGAGATGCAGTCATTGAGGACAAACCAGCCCATCCAATAGATGTACTCAAGCCCAACAAAGGAGCCTGATACCAAAAAATATGAAGGACCGAAGATGGTATAGGTAAATCTTAGCAACAAGAGGGAAGAAAAAATCATTCATTGTGGAGATGAATGGGATCCATTATTGGAAGCAGCAGCTTTCAAAATCTTCGTACAATATAAGGACATGTTTGCATGGACTTATAAGGATCTAAAAGGAATACCACCAGAGTTGTGCATACACTGAATTTCTTTGATTCTGGGTGTGCAACCAATGAGGAGATGGCCTTATAGGATGAACCCGAATTATGCAGCCCTCGTGAATGCAGAGATTGAGAAGATGTCAGATGCTGGCATCATCTTCAAAGTGACAGTCAGTGAATGGGTGTCACCAATAGTGATCACTTTGAAGGAGGCTAACCGGACTCAAATCTATGTAGATTTATGGAGCTTGAAAGTCGGGACAATAATAGATCCTTTTCCTTTCCATTCACAAATTCCATATTAGAAGAGGTAGCCAGACACAAAATCTACTCTTTTTTGGATGGATTTTTGGGCTACAATCATATCAGTATCGCCGAGGAGAACGCCATTTATGCACACAACCAGATGCCTTTTGGGTTATGCAAAGCACCTACCACTTTTCAGGATCATTTTCTATATCTTTGATCAAATGTCCACAGGGAAGTTCAATGCTTTCCTAAAATATTGGTCCTTATATGGAAAGACAACTGAACATTTATAAGCATTGGAGTGTATGAGCTTGTATAGACTGTAAATTTTCCAGCCCTAGATAACTGCTGTCCTATGTTATTTTAAAATAAATCAGATCTGAGAATAATTTATTCAAACATGCAACAGTCACACAGATGGCTGGAAAAATAAACAGCATGAACAGCAGAAGTTAAATATATTTCTGAACCTGAAATATTACAAATAAAAGAGGCTACAACTACAGCAGAACACTTCTGCTCTCTTGCTACTTTTCTAGCCAGCAATCACTATTCTTCTCCTCCTAAGCTTTTCCTTCAACAATCTGTTCTCCTCCCATTCTTTTCTGTGTATCTAAAACACTCTTGATCTTCTCCTTTTATCCTTGAAAAGGTAACCCTAATCTCTGTAACCCTAAGATTAGATCTCATCTCATCTTGAGATGTAAGGTTAAAGTGAATATCAAAATAGAATCACTCAAGTGAATTACAAAATAGAATCACTTAAGTGAACTTATAAATAAAAAATCACCTAAGTGAATTTCAAAATAGAATCACTTAAGTGAATTACAAAATAGAATCACTTAAGTGAACTTAAAAATAGAAAATCACTTAAGTGAATTTCAAAATAGAATTAGAAATGTCTCGAACCACTTCTAGCACGTTCATACCGAAGCCTGTGCAAGAAGTTCCTGTCCGAGCTACATTTCTCAACATAGACGAGCTCGCGTGGCATTGAATCTTGCAAAGTGTATGCTGTTGGTTCCTTATGGGAAATTGTTAGGACATATTGCCTATAAGGAGGGATTGAAGACCGACCCTGACAAGATACGAGTCTATTGAGCATGGAGCCATATGACGTATGTTTGGTGAAGACCTTTTTAGGTACAGTTGGTTATTACAGGAGGTTCATAAGAAATTATTAATAGGTATCTTACCCATTGGATGCATTCACGCACAAGAATGTTCCTTTCAAGTGGATGGAGGAACTTCAGAAGGCCTTTGAGGGACTAAAGGCAATGTTAGTATGCGTGCCCATCCTAGTGTTTCCAAACTAGGATAAAGAATTTCACGTCCACATAGGTGCATCGAACTTTGCAATTGGATGCACGTTAGCCTAGGAGGGGGCAGTTTGGGCTTGATCAGCCCATTTATTTTGCAAGTCGGCTGTTGTCAAGAGTAGAAAAGAACTACAGCACAATGGAGAGAGCAGCTTTGGTGATGGTATACACAATGCAAAAGTTTAGACACTACTTGTTGGCTAATCCCTTCACTTTCTGTGGATCACCAAGCACTGTTGTATTTGATCAACAAGCCAATAATATATGAACAAGTGAGCAGGTGGCTCGTTACATTACAAGAATTTGTGTTTCAAGTGGTAGTAAGACCCAAAAAGAAGCACCTAATACTGGATCGATCGTCAAGGATTTGCTCAGGAGAACTTTCTAAAGGTGGTATACTAGACAAATTCCCTGATGCACAATTGTTCATGGTGAACACAGTACCCGCATGGTACAAATATATTAGGGAACATCTATCAAAAGGAGAGCTGCCAAATGAGATGATGATAGCGGAAAAGAGGAAGATTATTTTGAAATTGGCACCTTTTTCATTAATTGCAGGCTTGCTATACAAGTTGGGACCCAATGGGATCTTGCAAAGATAATCTAGATGGCATTAAAGAAGCACACGAAGGACTGGCCGAAGGACATATGGGGTTGTGACAGCAAGAAAAGTACTATTGGCAGGGCTATGGTGGCCTACCTTATATCATGATGCAAAGGAGTATGTGAAAGCATGTAATACCTGCCAGCGGACAAGGAAGCCGCTAAAGAGAGATTTCATGCCATTACACCCCTCCCAACCGCAAGATTATTTGAGAGATGGGGTCTAGACTTTGAAGGACCATTGAAGGCAAGCAAGGGGAGAAGATGCCAACACATCGTTGTAGCAACCAAATATTTGATGAAGTGGGTGAAGGCAAGGGCTCTACCAAACAATTCTACAAGAAATACAGCCCGTTTCTTGTACAAACAAGTAATCACAAGATTCGAAAGTCCCCTATAGTGGACGCATGATAGGGGAGGACACTGTCAATGAGATCATCCAGAATTCGACCACAAAGTTTAGAATTTTTCATTCTTTGTCAAGTTCGTATTACTCCAAAACAAATGGGTAAGCGGAGGCAACAAATAAGGTTCTGGTCTCGATTATATACAAGACATTTGGAGTGGAAGGAGCTGATTGGGAAGAAAGATTGTCAGCAGTCCTGTGGGCGTATAAGACGACCTACAAATCAACAACAAACCATACACCTTTCCAGTTAATGTACGAAAAGAAGCTGTAGTACCGGCAGAGTTCATGGTACCCAATTTGAGGGTAGTGGTAGAGAACCATTTGAATGATTAGGAAAGCTTGGAGGAGAGGCTTGTGGCACTAGTACAATTGTACAAAAGGCAGGTAATGGCTCAATGGGCAATGGAAATTTCCCCAACAATGAAGGAAGTTGTGGCACAACAAGCATCCGAGTAAAATGAGGTTGAAAGCAAGCAACTTGGTGCTAAAGTTGAATGGCAAGTGAGAAATCAAGCCAGGGAAGTTCAAGACCCTATGGCTTGGACCCTTCCAAGTGGTCAAAGTGATGGATAATGAAGCAATACTGTTGCAAAAGTTGGATGGGACGAAGTTTCCTGAAATTGTCAATGGTTCTAAGTTGAAACCATATAAATTAAAAGCACAAGTAAATATGATCAACTTTGAATCATCAGAGGAAGATACCATAGGAAGATTGATGGAGGCACCGTGACAGTCTTCAAAGAGCCTTGAAGGGATTCAATTCTAGGAACGAGAACCAAGTGGGACCGTAAATCAAGGTGCAACTCAAGAAGAAGATATGGGGTTAGGTTGGTTATTTGGGACAAATAGAGGAGGACAACCTGTTATCAAACAGAGAGAGTTGGAACCAAGACCAACTGAACGACAAAGGATACAGGTTCATGTAAGATTCCTAGATATGGAGGAAGATGGAAGACTCCAATCACTGACAGATGCAGATATGCGACGAATGGAGTCAGTAACAAGGGAAAGGCCCAATCATGAATCTCAAAGGTAATAAAAGCAAGGTTACTAGGTGCGGGGGTGCGGGTGTGGCGGGAATCATAGGTGCAGGTGCGGTGCGGCCCTTGTCAAAAATAGGGTTCGCCGAGTGCGGGTGTGGCTAGTATATATATATATATATATATATATATATATATATATATATATATATATATATATATATATTATCAAAAAAATTAAAAAATAAAATAAATATGCACATTGCGAAATAATTAAATAAATGATAAATCATACACATTGCAAAATAATAAATATTTAAATATGGCATCATAAAAGCATATTGATATATGATATTTCATATTCATGTAAAAAATGACAGGATGTCAAGTCATAAAGAGTCAAGAGATAACAATATACTATATAGTAGTGGACATGTACAAAGATAATATCAAATATTTGACTCTCATTCGTCATATTCCTCATCATCATATTCTAGGCCCTCCTCCTGTGGATCTGGTGGTGGTAGATCTGAAAAGCCATCACACCTACTATCATCTTTGGTGTCATCAGGAAGTACATCCCAACGTGCAAAAGGCCCCTCTGTATAACCCTTGTCCCTACGAGACATGAGTCGAAGAGTACTATGGACATACACGAGGTTCTCTAATTTTTTTTAGCCCATATGGGTTGGGTGTGGCTGGGCCCACCTTAAAAAAAATAATAATAAAAGAAAACGTTTTTTTCTTATGTTAATGCCCAAATTGGGCTGGGTTCGACTAGGTGAACCCTAACTGACCACAGGGTTCGGCTTCGTCGAATTCTGTCAGACAGGGTTCGATCAAAGCTAAACCCTGTCAGACAGGGTTCGGATGGGGTTCGGCCCAGCCGTACCCGATCGTGAACCCGCGAACCCGGTGCGGTTGCGGGTGCGGGTTCGCGCACCCAGCCAACCAAGTGCGCGAACCCGATTACACTGAATAAAAGTGAAGATGAGGACATGAGCCCACTAGCGCAAATTGATCTCATGCAACAAAGGATGCATAGGGAGATGCAACATTTACAAGAGGAGTACAAAACTCTGCGAAGATATAACGCTCGAATGAGGGATCAGATTGTTCAAGAGCTAGACGAAACAATGCAACGAATCAATGAAAGAGAAGCACGAAGACAAGAAGAACTAGACGATCTTGAACAACAAAGGTTGACGAGGGAACAAGAAGCCTATGAACTATGGAGGGATATCTACGAAGTACATTCTTCCCAGGAAGGGGAAGGAAGACAATTCGAAAGTAGTAGTCTATTCTCCATGAGTTCAAGTAGTTCCTCCACAAGCTCACAATAGTTGTTCAAATAGTAGCAATTCGAGCTCCACGTTAATAAGAAGATCTAGGAGGAGCTGTTAAGACCCCATCCTAACATTATTATGTAATGACCCCTTTCCAACGTGGGGACCCCATTCTAATGATATTTTGTAATATTTTGTAATGGTATGTGGCATTTGAGGCACCTAGAAAAGTGGGGCCATTTCATGTAACCATTATAAAGAATGTAACTATTTGTTTGGTAGAAGATTCTAGCTTGGGTGGCACTTTGCATGTAAGCCAATTCTTGAGCGTTAGGTTAGGGTTGCATGAAATGTATCTTTAAAAGACAAAGGGGCTAACTCTTGAGTGTTAGGTTAGGGTTGCATGAAATGTATCTTTTTGCATATTCAATCAAAGTATTGAAGGAGGTTGCCCCCTCAAAGAGGCCAACGATTCTGTATTGTGCTTTTGTGATATTAATATAGATTTCTGCATTTCCATTTCGTCTTGCAATATTTTGTTCTTCATGAATTATTGTTTTATTGCAATATTTGTGTGGATGTGCTTATTTTAATTAGAAGGTTCCTAACAGGAACCCTGAATAGAATTCAACCAAGAGAAGAAACATTGAGGAAGACTTCGAGGAAGGAAGATGGACTAGGAGAAGGCTAGAAGATACACCAACCCTTGTTAACGAAGGAAAAGGTGAACCTAGTAGTCCGCAAGGATTACTAGGAACCCCAACAGTACCCCAGAAAGGTAACTTAGGCAACTTGGGAAGATAGCCAAGTCTTCTCAATGGTTTAAGGTTACCCGGCCAAGGGAGGAGTTTGGTTGGCCCCCCTCCCGATGGCTCAAGGGGAAGAAATTTCCCTCTTGCTACCCCTAGGCCACAGGGTCGATAGGATGGGCCGCAAGGACCAATCTTCGATCAGGCATGAAACAACCAATTTTTGTTCACGTCGAAACCAAAGACACTATAATAGACGGTTGAGGACTCGAACAAACTTCGTACAGCAGAAGAATGGGGGTAGGCAATCCCACAATATGGAGGTTTGTTCGATAAAGGGAGTAGCTATAAATAATTATCACAACAAAGACAAAGAAGGGCTGCAGAAGAACAAAATCGGATTAGACAAGAAGCAGTCCAACAAAATAGAGAACTACGAAGAAGGGTTTACCCCATAGATCCAAGCAGGCAGACAAGCAATGGTCAAACAAGACAAGTACTACATAGTCGTTAGCAGGTCAAAAGAATACCAAGAAGTCGTTGACAGGATGGCAGGATGGTAGAGGGTCGTCGACAGATTGGCAGGATGGAAGGGGGTCGTCGGCAAATTGGCAAGACAGCCAGACCAAGTCTGCAATTGGACAAGATGGCAAGGTGTAGTCTACAATTGAGCAGGACGACAAGTTGTAGTATGTAGGTCGATACAAGAGAATATGACCGTCAGGAGGATGATAGGACGATAGGACATCTTTAGATAGACCATCAAACGACCAATAAGGATGAAGAAACAAGACACCATCCGAAGCAAAACCAAATCGAAGATTGTCGTCAGGAGATTGGGCAAAACGGTAGGGAACCACAATCATGAGACAACATATGATGAAGATCATCATCAGAGAAGAAAAGAGCACGAATTGTCGACAAAAGATGTAGTTGAAGTCCAAATTTGTATCGTAGTTCAGTTCGTATAGAGAAGACACGTGGCAATCATTCGTTGTATAGTATGTAAACAAAAAAATTCAAAAAGCAAAAAAGACAAAAATAGAAGCAAGAAATTCACTGTCACTTGCATGCATGGTGACGAGGTGGCGATCATCTGTCAATCGGTAGACGTAGTGGCAGTTGGATAACCTTTGCATGGGCAACAACTGATTTTAGAAGAATTATAAATAGAGGTGAGTAGGGAGGCATACGCACAATTCAATTGAAGCTGTAGAGCCGAAGTAGGACGCCTTAGGAGGTTGCCAACATTGCAAAAGACAAGGAAGACATTGTGGAAGTTGAATTGAAGGCAAAGGTTTTTCAGACTAAATAAGAGTAAAGGAGCAGAGGTACTTGTGCGCCAAGGGAAAAGCTGATTAAACTAGATGGAAAGTGAGGAAGCCATACATACTAAAGAAGAAGACAACAAAAATTAAAAAACTTCCATAATAGTTAAAGTGCATAGAAGGGTAACTGTTGACGATTTTGTCACATTTTGTTCAAGGGGTAAAATTTTGAAATATTGTTTAATTTCCATGTTTAGATTCTCCTTCTCCTCCACGTCTTGTTTTTCTGTTCTTCTGTCATTTTCATGGTGCTTCGGCACAGCCAGTTCCCGCCTTTTGGCGGCCCCATGTCCATTTTAGTCGCAGGAGCAGCTTCGCTGACAAAGCAGGCAGAAAGGGGCAGCTTCGCTCAGGAAAGGAGCAAATCGGCAGCTTCGCTGAAGAGAAACAGGAAAAAGCCCATTTTGAGCGGAAAATATTCTAAGGCATGAAGGGCGCTTCGCCCCGAATGCCCCCGAAGCTGCCACTTCGGGCACTATAGCTGTCGAACCTTCACTTCGGCCAAAAGCTCTAGCGAACCCTCCCCTCCGCGAAAGAAAGAAGTCTTGAGGCAGTTGTAGCTTCGCCCAGAATTCGGCCGAACCATCACTTCGGCCCATACATCCGGCGAACTGCCTGTAGAAGGGTGCCAGTTCGGGCCCAAACTCAGCCAAAAGGGTGCTTCGGGGGGCAGGTCCGCCGAACCTTTGCTTCGGCCCCAGTGTTGGCAAGCTTGCACTCAAACGGCGAAAAATATTCTAAGGGAAAGGCGGGCGCTTCGCCTAGAATTCGACCGAACTGCCACTTCGGGCCCCATCTTCAGCGAAGCGCCAACTCAAGGCGAAGTATGTGCTTAGCCAAGCGACCGGCCACTTCGGGCCATCTCCCTGCCGAACTGCCGCTTCGGGCCTTCACCCCGGCGAAGCATCCATCCAACCGTCGAACCTCCACTTCGGCCAGTTTTTCTTGCGAAGCTACACTTCGGGGGCAAACTGGGTGAACCTCCCTCCAGTTGCGATTCATGCCAGATCTCTAGCGAAGCTCTCCCAAAACCGCTCCTAACACCGGCGCTACTCTCGAGGGGCATGCATTCAAAAACGGGGTATGAATCCAAGACACTTTCGCGGCGCATAAATGCAAATTTTCCGCCTAAGGTGGCCCTGTAACCAATTGTAGTAATCAGATGGGAGGTTTCGTTTGCAAAAAGCGGCCGAGCGCCAATTTTGAGCCGCTCTAGCGTCCTTGTGCGTCTAGTTCATTAATGGCTCAGAGGGAGGGTCCTCTATAAAAACCCATGCATTGTAATGAAAAAAGGGGGGAACATATTGCTAAAAAACTGTTGTATTTGAAACTTTTGCATCAATACTGAAGAATCTTGGCTTCAATTCTGTGTTTTCTTTGTATGACGCCTCTGGCAGGTATTTCTGTACATTTCATTTATTTTTCTGATTGCTGTAATTCTGCTATTTGGATTTAGGCATTGGAGGATATATGAACCTGGAATCCTTTTAGGGGATACATAGGAAAAACTAATGCAGTATTGATTTCTGTTTGTTTTTCTGTATTAATAGATGTTGGGTTAAATATAGATGAGTTGTTGTGCTGCTTGTTCTTTCCCACTGCACTATTAAGCTATTTACATTTCTTTTTGTACTCTTTTAATATCTTTCCTGCACTCTTATCCTGAAAACCCCAAGTAGTTAGTATAGGAGCCGGCCTTCTCCGGAGATTGGCACGGGAGGCATCTCTTCCTCTCGGCCTTTCAAGGTTGGTCCGGGTCTAGGGCGCATATCCAAAACAAATCCTTTCCTGTGGCAAATCCGTGACCAACAGTTTCTGGCACGTCCGGTGGGACAGACAGTTTCACCTTGTGAACGGTACTGAGAACTGATGCTCGTCTCAGTGCTGTAAGTTTCGAGCATCTGGCGACTCTGTCCAACGCAGATACCTCCAAGTCTCAGAGACCGGTACTAAAATATCCGCGCCTTCATGCGTACGAGATGGAGAGTTAGGAACGCTGGAGAAGAAGCCGAGTTTTACGAGCTTGACATCGACGCCTTTGGAGAGCGTCCTAGGCTAGTCAGGCCGAATGTCTCTCTGAATGAAGGGTCATCACAAGAAGCTGTCGTTGACGAACAAGGTCTAACTTCAGACAGCACAGCGACTAGCGTCCCTCCAAACCCTCCGAACTCTCCGGACCCCCAAGGCGCCACGGTTTTGTCCGATAATCAGTTAGGCGCTTCAAGTGCTCCTGTTCGACCGAACCTACTGTTGCCCCCTCCTAATCAGCCAAATCCGAACGCAAATATGGCACAACCACCCCCACATCAGCAGCAGCTTGTCGCTAGGCTGTTTCCAGCCTGGACTTCCGCAGGTCCATTGAATCTAGCAGGGCAGGCCCAAATTCCGGCTGTTGCTTTAAAATCTATACCCACGTACGATGGTACTGGGAAAACAACCTATGAACACATCCAGGACATTGCTTCTCTGGCTGCACTTCACAACATCACAGAAGAGAATGTTATGGTTCGGTTGTTAGTTTTATCCCTCCGGGGAAAACTTCTCTATTGGTACAGATCCCTGCCACCCGGCACTATCACCGGGTGGGATCAATTGGCGGGACAGTTAATGAGAGGATTTAATGAATCGGCGGACCCTTCCTCCCTACTGCATCAGTTCACGTCTATCCAAAGACACCCACAAGAGGAGATAGCCGATTTCAACGTCAGGTTCGCCCGGACTTGGCAAAGAGTACCCGTCGGCCTGCGGCCAACTGAGGAGCAAGCAGCCTATTATTACCTCAGGGCTTTCAATTCTGATATCAGTATGGTTATCAGATTCTCCAACATCAACACCTTCCCTGAGCTGTATGAGTTGGCTCAAAAGGCGGAAACGGACCTGATCGCCATCGGTAAGCTCCCACCTAGAATGTTGGCACCGATATTCCCCGATTTTCCTCAGCCGCAACATCCTAGCGCCGCTGCCCCGTAGCCTTCAACGTCTCCCACATACCAGATTCCGCCCTGGAATCTCAATCCCGCACCAACTGTCTCTCAGTTTTCCGCTCCGCAGGTGCATTTCCCCTCGCCTCAAGTACCACAACTCCCGGCCCCTCCACAGTATCCAGCATTACCTCCGCCACCACAATATCCTGCGTTGCCTCCGGCTCCGCCAATAGCCCCATTGCCGCCTCCAGCATTACCAGCACCTGCGGCTGCCGATGTGCAAGTCAAGCTGTTACAAGAAGTACAGTCCCTGAACTCCACTGTGAGGACACTATCCAATGATATGGCTGTCATGAAAAAGAAACAAGCGCAACAAGAGTTCTTGCCAAGAAGACCCGACCCTCCCCCGGCGCTCACGAGTTCTTGCCGCTATTAATGAAGAGTCAGGTACCTCTAATCATGTGCACTGGTGTTCCACGTGCAATGACCCGCATAGGGAGGATACTCAGCACTATGCCCACACGCTGGCAGGCAGCACCTCTGGTGACCAAGTCAACATGATTAGGGAGGCGGATCATAATCTCGTGATCTCAGAAGAGGAGCAAGTCTCAATTCTTACCAAGAGTGGGAAAAAACCAATCGAGGTAGACGCAGCCCAAATGGGACCTCTGAAGGTGTATACCCGCCGCGAGGAGCAGCCTCCGGCTAAGGCTCCCGATAAAACCCCCCAGCCACCGCCAGCAAAGGAGAAGTCCCAACAAGCTCCAACAGCTCAACCACCGGTTGAAACCAGGGAGCAAGCCAAGGAAAAGCTCAAGTACCCGTCATTAACAAAGCGGCAAAGGGTCGAAGCTACGCAGCAATATCGCACTAAGTATGAGGCCGTGAAAGAGCCAGAGGTGCCCACTACCACAACATACAACATTGTTGATGAGCTAAGGAAGACCTCTACCAAGATCTGGTTGCTTTCCTTCCTGATCACAATCGATGGCACCCATTCACTCATAGTCACCTTATAAATTATTCCTGCATCCAACATCTTCTTGATTTTTGCATTAACTACAGCCACATATTTTGGATTCATTCTATACGGCCTTCTTCGCACTTGTTGTACACCTAGAACCAATGGAATCCGACACACACATAGTTAAGGTGGAATACCCTTCAAATCCTTGTATGTCCATGCAAAGATTTCCTTATATTGCATGAATATTTTGAAAGTTGCTGCTTTCAAAATTGGACCTCAGTGATCTCCACAATGAATCATCTTTTCTTCATCACCTTAACCAAGGTTTACCTGTACCATCTTTAGAGTTTCATACTCTATGATATCAGATTTGCCGCTTTTGCCACATCAAATGGGTGTGTTGGCTTTTCACCAATCGATGCATCACCAACACTATATTCTGCAATGTTTCATGGAAAGTCCACTTCTCTTCATCCTTGGTTTCAAATTTAGTCTTCTGACTACACTCACCAGTCTCATACATACTCCTTATTCGTTCATCTTGGTCTTCTTCTTTTGCATGGATACACATGCAATTGGATTGGAAGACTTCATTGTCTTCCATTTTCCAATGGAGAAGTCTGCTATCAGAGTGCTCCTCATCTTCTGTGCACTCCTCCAAGTCTAGCGCGCCTTCATTTGGTTCATGTCCATTCTCATCCTTCGATGATGATGTCGCCAATTCCTCACTAATTGACTGATTCTTCAAATTATTCATATACTTGTGTTGTCCCTTCTTGAACATCAAATGATCCTTCTCCCAATTGTGGTTCACTTTTGTGGTGCCTAGCCACTTGCATCCCAACAACGCATCATAGGTTAATTTCTGCGTAGCAATTACCACAAAATCCATGATGAACTCTTGGTTAGAGATCTTCACCTTTTGTGCAATCAACACTCCTTTCATTTCTATCCCATACTTGTCTACACCATATAATCTAAAATTGGGAGACCATAAAAATGGTGCACCAAAATCTCTCCATGTTTTCTTAGGCAAGACATTTATACGTGATCCCCCATCAACAATCACCTGTGCCAACTTAGGATTTAGCAACTCAATATGGATCAGTGTTGGTTTCTTTTTGGCGTCTATCATGAAGACTATCAGATCAATGTACTAATCCTTCCTTTTTTTTGTTGATTGTAGTTGGCATTGCGGCTCCTCTACTCTTCTTGTCAGCACCATTTGTCCTACCGTTGTGTATATCTCCCATTTAACGCATAGTAAACTGGATACCTTCACTTCAACACTTGTATTCAACCAACTAGTGTGTTGACGTCTCCTCTTCACTTGTGATGGGTTTCTTCAACTTCTTTTCCTACAACAATCTCTCTTGATTGGTCTTTCTCATTTCTTCCTCAATTTGGACAGTGCTTCCTGCCATCACTCCTCCTTGACAAAATTGGGGTACTGTTATGCTTTCCTTGCATGTTCCCATGTGACTGCTAACACGTGTTTCTCCTTCTGGTGGTCTTTTGGAGGTTCCTCACTATCAAAAAAAAAAATTGACATTTTGTGAGTTGCTTGAACTTGCCTTACACCATAGAGAGATGCTACCCCAAACCATAGAAGGATGTTGCCCCTTGACCCCTTACACAAGCGGTGATGATCATTACCCATTAGACTTGCACGAAGTAAAGCGAGTGATGGAAAACAACATTGCACTACCAAAAAATTTTAGATACCATTTTTGCATAAGATGTATGGAACAAGAAGAGACATAAGAAGTACATGTAATGTTTGACATGAAGAGATCAAGACCTCTACCACAGTTGATGAATAAGTTGGTCTGTCTATGGCGATACCAACTCTAAATGAAGGGATAGATGTAGGGGGGACAAGTTGAAGAATGAACATTGCATAAAATATCAAATGAAGTCATATTGTATGACCTGTTGTAGTGTGTTGTATGTATTTATCATTATGGCATTGTCGCATGTGTGTACAAGTGACATAAGTGTTCATAATAAATATTATGTAATTTGTTATGGGGCATATTTAATTTCCTGTATAAGTAGTTTGGTGGTAGTTGGGTAGTTTCTGTACAGACGGAATACAACATACTGCAACACAATTCTATTAAATGATCAAAATATACAATGTGAATAACTTACAATTACAATGCATACACTGTGCACACAACATATATCAAGCAGCCCATCATAGCAGTTCAAACAACCTCACACAGTAGTTCAAACGACCTGGCACAACAGTTCAAATGGCCTAGAACAATAGTTCAAATGACCCAACATAGCAATTCAGACGGCCCAACACAAGTATCTCACAAATACATGTCTAATTACAGCCAACTTCTACTACCACATGCAATGCCAACATACAACACCAACCTTCAATACAAACCCTCAATACCATGCCAACCTCTCCTTCCATGCCAACAACACAAATGAATGAGGGAGGGGTCTTATTTATACAACTAAGGAGGTAGTTTCATCCTCCAACTTATGAACTACCCGACACCTCATCATTTTTTTCTTAAATTACATTTGACATGCATGTGACTTACATTTAAATTTCATTTCATGACTCACTTTATGAATTATTCGTACATAACTAATACTTCACTTAACATTACACATTGTCACATACAATATTACATCACAACTTTATAACATCAAATATATCAAAACTCTTAATGTGCATGTACTTGACTTTTAATGCACTTATTCAATTTGTCTGCCTACATCTATCCCCTCCTCTAGACTTGTCAACGCGTTCAACAACATGAGTTGAACATTGGGCATAGAAGCATTGACCACTATACTGGAATCTCTTGTCACACTCCTTTCGCTTTCTTCTATTCCAAACATCTACAACTAGCATCACTTCAAACTGTTGCCAACCATACATTATTTTACAATTACTTACTCCACTTCATACAATCGACCACTTCACCAACATGAACAACATGACGAGCAACGCTCGTCGCCACCTTTGTCTGGGGTCAAGGGGGCGAGATCACCCTTGCAGGGTCAAGGGGCAGTGGCCCTTGCAGGGTCGACGGGCAGCACCCTTCGCGCATACCCTATCGCAATATATGGCAAGGTCGAAGGGTAATGTCCTTGAAGGATTTAGGGTAGTGCTCCGAAACCTCAATGGCAAAACCATTGAAACCCTCACTATCTAAATTTTATTTTTCTTCTTTTTTGCATTTGGGTAGCCTTTACTCAACCCTCTTAAACAACTTCCCCTCAACTCTAAACGACTTCTTTTTAGCTCCAAACGACTGCTTCTTGGCCTTTGACGACTCTTAGCCTCTGAAAAACATCCCTTGGTCTCAGACGACTAACTCCCTGACTTGGACAACCTACATCCAAAGTTAAATAGTTATGGGCTAGATGGCCCATTTTTTGCATCAAACGGTCCAACTCTAGACAGCCTGCTTCTGAACGGTCCTACCTCAAACAATCTAGCTCCTTTGCAATCAAACAACTCATATGGCATACTCTTTTGTTTAGATGTCCCGTACAGACTTTCGTACAATCTTTTCCTATCAGACGGTCCTCCAAATGGTCCATACCACATGCTCTTCCAATTAGACGAACTCCTTGCCTTGAACTTTGTGTTGCTTCATCCTCTTCCTCGAACGACTCTACATGATCTCCAGATAGCTTAGCATCATCTTCCTCCCAAACTTGGGCTACAAACAGCCGTACATGACTACCAAATAGAAGTGGTCTATCTTTGGAAGGCTCGGGGTGTTCGTCTAATGGCCTGGGAGTAGTCTACGGCTCAGATGTCCTCGGGAGGGTTTAAACGACCTTTCCCTTGGGACAGATGGCCCAAGGGTTGCCTGGGACTTGTTGTCCCCACTAGACGGCTAGGGTCCCAACTCAAATGGCCCTAGTAGACGACCAAACAGCGAACAATTTCTCTCTTCATCATTTGTATCATTCACTCCATCTGCATCACTCACTTTGCCATCTACATCAACCACTTGTGCAACTTCAAGACTTCAACTATTTGCTCCATATTTTCCTCTTCAATTGTTATCAATTGCACCTCCTCATTTGCAATCAAGTTCATCAAGTTTACCTCCTCTGCTTCCTGACGAGGATTGTGACTCTTCTCTGGCGCTTTGAAATCTCTACACATCCCTATTTTATCTTGACTCGCAACACTTTGACATTCACGTGCAAAGTGCCCCCACAAATGGCATCGCCAACATTGCACAATGGGTCTACCCTCAATGTCATACTCAATTTGGCATCTTCTAGTTTTTTGGCGGTTGTCACACACCGCATCGTTGATGGTACCCCCTTGGTACAATCTCCCTTTGTGTTGCATATTCCTATAGCGATGATCTTGCACTCTCCAAGTCACTCATCCTTTGAGTCATCGTTCTTCTCTTCAATGTCACTTCACTGACTTCTCTACCACAACACTTGGACAATGACCTACTCGTATTCTTAAAAATATCACTCTCACTGTCAGAGTCACTCTCAACATTAGAATCACTTTCATCTTCAAGGTCACTCTTGTCCGCATTAACATGACCCCAACACTTTAATGATGTCTTTGCATCACTTTCCAAGTTCAAGGCTCGCTCTAAAGCCTCTTGATATGATGTCGGACGGACCACCTTGATGTTCTTCCAATACGTAGGAAGAAGTCCCTCCACGAACCACCTCTTCTTTAATGCATCTAATGGATCTTCCTCCATATGGGTAAACAACCCACTCAACCTCTAGTTGTACGAACGAACAAACTCTCTCACCCTATTCCATTCTATAAATTTCAGCAATGACCTCATTGTCATTGTGGAACAACCAAAATTCCTTCACAAATGCTTTGCACAACTCATCCCAAGTCTGGTACTCGCCCTTTGGCAATCTCATGTACCAGTCCATTGTCATTCCACAAAATGTCATAGGGAATAGCCTCCAATCTATATTATTATTTTGCCCATTCACTTTCCACATAATGAAACAAATTTTCCAATTCCTGATTGGGTCTTTTGTTTCCCCACCATGAAATATTGGACACTTACACGATATGCCAAAATTGGTCTTTGTGGTGATAGGTTGACTTGATATTGGCAACGGTTGTTCACGTGTCTCTCCTTTACGCACATCATTAGGCACACCACACCGCAATTGCTCTCATGCCGGACTCTCGTCCCGCACACCATGAAACATGCCAACCTGCAGTTGCTCCAATGTCGAATGCCCGTCACGCTCACCATTGAGCACACCAACCTACGGTTGCTTCGATGTCAGACTCCCATCCTGCTCACCATTGGACACGTCATCTGGCATTCGCATCAATTTCAAACTCCCATCCCACTCACCATCGGACACATCAGCTTGCAATTGCTCCAGTGCCATACATACTTTGTTGTCATGTAATTCCTCACCAATGTGTAACTCGCCATCACGTGATTCTCCACCACTGTTAGGTGACTCTATCGTCATCTCGTAATTCACCACCATCGACATGCAACTCTCCACCACCGACATGCAACTCTTTGCCGTTACCAAGTAACTTTCCATCGTCGACAAGCAACTCTCTATCACTGTCATGCAACTCTCTGCTGCTAACATGCAACTCTTTGCCACTAATGTGCATCTCACCACCACCGACATGCAACTCACCATCGTTTTCACGCAACTTTCCACACACAAACCATTGCACACCTCCTCCATGTGTGTTTGCTTGCATGTCTAGTTGCATATCGGCGGGCACATCTGCTTCATGCATCGACCCTTCGTTAGTGTCAACAAACAAGTCTACATCTTCACTTGTTTGTTGGCTACTTAGTAATCATTCCATTGTTGTCGTTGTGCACCTTCCCGAGTGATTTGCTTGTCACAACTCCATGTCACCAAGCTTGACCCAACTTCAAATAGGCAATGACACCAATATGTAGAAATGGATGACCCAACTTTGAATAGGCAACAACACCATAATGTAGAAATGAAATACAACATACTGCAACACAATTCCATTACCACTTAAATAAACAAAATATACAATGCGAATTAACTTGCAATTACAATGCATAAACTGCGCGCACAACATATATCAGATTGCCAGGCACAACAGTTCAGATGGCCCAGCAGTTCAGACAGCCCGGCAAAGCAGTTCGGACAGCCTGGCATAAGTATCTCACGAATGCATGTCTGACCCAAGGCACTTATTCAATTTGCCTGCCTAGAGTTGCCAACCGCATATCAGATCCCAGGAAACATATATTTATGTAATCTACCTTGGTCAAGGTCTAAGGATGTCCATCGCCTATGTTCACCATGTGGGGTAATCAAGAATGATATTTGTATGATCTATGTGATTTGACCAGACACGATGTACTGCAAATAATTCAAACTCGAAGTATACATCATGTGTACAGTTTATTTACAAGTAAGTTCTTTCCATTGTGCATATTTATATGTAACAAGTTCGTTCTTTCCATCGTGCATATTTATATGTAACAAGTTCGTTCTTTCCATTGTGCATATTTTTATGTAATGGAACTGTATTAACTAGGTCAGTTAGTTATTCATAAAACCTTGGTTGTTAAGGCCAGAAATAGAAAATCTGGGATGGCCAATGAATTTTGCATCTTCTTTAAAAAGGAAGAAACAGCTGCATTCATTCTGGAAACACGGGATGCCACAGAAGTTTCAGAATATGATTAAGCTTGATTAAAATAGCAGTTTACTTGGAATCTTTAGTGGAAAGGTGTGCTGGTGGGTGATGCTTGGATGATCCAACAGTATAGAAACAAGGTTTAGACCATTTTAGATGTTTTAGCATTTATTTCCTTCAAGGTCATAGATGCAAAGCAAACTTTCAAAGGAAGCCTTCCAATATTCACTTGGCATAGATGGAGGTCTCCATACTGTATTTAACTTGCTCGTGCCAATTCTCTAGAGACTGGTATCAATATTGTAGACATTTTTTACCTTAAACCAGAAAAGGTCCCCTAAGCAGCAACTAATGTGTCAATTGTACTCACTTTTCCATATCTATTGCTTTATCGTGCAATATACATGCATGATTCAAAAGGAAAAAAGAAAAAACAATCCTATGCTTGTGTATCATATTTCATTTCTGTGTCTCAATCCATTGATCTGAATAACAAGCATTATTGTTGGCAATGTTTTAATCCATACATGCTAATGTGATTGGTCTTAGAAGCATTGGTGAAAACGGACAGAGTTCCCATTAGGATAAGCAACTAATTTACACAAGAAAGTAATGAGGCACTCATAATCTGTAAACATAATGGCAAACACAAGATGGGATTTCCAAATATAACCCATCGACCTATCAAAACAATGTTACAATTTACAATTATTACTTTATCATTGAGAAAAAGGTTGCTTGAAAGTGAAAGTGCATTGCTTATAATTTAATTGTTATGTGCTTATTATAAGCAAAAATTTCTAAGCAATTGATCTTTAAGATTCTACTTACATCAGTAAAAAGAATACCCGCAACACCAGCCATTGCAAAACGAGCATGAATAAGCTCAGCCTGGACATACCATCTTAGATTCTTTGGGTCTTTTCCCAACTCTAGGGGATCAAAACCAAAATCACCTGCAAGACTGTTGCCATGGCTTGTCAATTGCACACAGTCAAGCATGTGCACTGTGCAAAGGTATTAAATACAAGAACTGAATCATAAGGCAAAGAACATCTTGTAAACAACTATAACAGTAGGAAGGAAAAATATACAAATGAGTAGGGGCATTTTGTACTGGTTGATATTCCTGAATAAATTCAATTAATTATATTCTGGTAAGCTACATAGTTTCTGGGAATGCACTCAAGTCTTGAAATAATTCACAAGGTACTTAACAAATTGTAGCCCCATTTATTGTGACTGAAAGTCCTAAACAGAATTTTTTTTGCAGATTATTCTACTAAACTGTGAATATGTGAATATGCTAACTATCAATTTAAGTATAATTTATAGCTTATAGCTTTAGAATAAGAAAGAAGATGCAAGGGAAAATATTATCAGTGGTGATGTTCCAAAAACTGCTACCATACTCCACATGTCTAGGGCACTTTGCATAAGTGAAGTAGTTTAAATTTGCATTCAATAAACTGACCAATATCACACAACTATCACATTTGATGAAAAGGCTGAAATGCACACAATAAGAAAGAGAGCCACAAGAAAAAAGGATTGGGTGCCAAAATACCTTAATAATCATTGGATCTCCTAACAAAAGAATAATTGTGCAGTTGCTCTTGATTCTACATAAATTATTGGTATTTCATAATACAATAATAATTGTGCAGTTGCTCTTGATTCTTCATAAATTATTTGTATTTCATAATACAATAATAATTGTGCTGTTGCTCAAGATTCTTCATAAATGATTGGTATTTCATAATACAATAATAATTGTGCAGTTGCTCAAGATTCTCCAGAAATAATGGATGTAATCCCATTCAAACAGCTATTATAAGGAGAACAAACTTTATTATAAATGGCTGAGTCAAGGTTATACCAAAAAATATACAAGTCTTGACTTCATAGATGCCAGTTCCAATGAGGCCATTTACTCACTACTAAAGTGATCTAGGACACCAAATCAAGTTTACCACCTAATACTAATTTCTCCCCTTAAGCTACATATGTGGGGTGCAAAATGACAAGATGGTAATGACAACTTTTACAATGGCAATATGTCTCCCAAAATTTAGTGGAAACAAAAAAGTGAGGAAGTTCAATATGATCTGATTATAATGCTAAAAGGGAAAAAGAAGAAGATCAACCAAATGCTTCAAGTAAGGTTCATTGTGCTCACCTTGACCATGAATGCTTCTATAGGGGAATAGTGAAAAAGTAGACAAATAACCCACAAATGCTACAAGGATGGTCTTCTATCATAATCACATGCAAATGAACAAAGCACCTAAAGAGCTGCAACCAAAACGAGAGATACTGTAATAATAGCCAAGAAATCAAGTGGTATGGCCTGATGGCTTTTGAAGCCTTAATATTAATGTAAATCTCATAGGATAATTATCACAGGATCAAATATATGATAGCCACAATATAATATGATCAAAATAATAATGTAACAAATATAATATGAGATAACTAATATGTAAATATCAAGGCTAATAATATATCAAATAACATTCATTAATAAGCTGAAATATGAATGTAATAGCCTGAATCATACAATATAACAAGACTTACAATATTAGTTGCTCAAATGTATGCAATCTGTATTACTCCTCTTTCTGTTACAAATGTATCATAAAACTCTCATACAATGATAATCACAATACTCACTATGTAGGCTATGAAGGCTATGTAAGCTATGTAGGCGATATATCTATGCCTCTCTATGGAGTAATATATAGCCATTGTAGGATGACTCTTTGGTTACTTGACTCTTCCTTTCCTTATGCCAAGTCTCATGACTCTTGGCTTCTCTACTTGACACTTGCATACACATGACTCTATCTTGTATGCACACTTGGACATGACTCTTCACATAACACATCCTAATCTAAGAACACATGTGCACACTTACATATGAGACACTTGTGCACATAACACTTGCACACTTATTTACATGACACTTGTGCATTTCCTGCACATTATTACATTACATAAAATATTTACTCACACTCTAATCTAGGACACAACCCTAATCTAATATTTACAAGGTTGTACCAAGGAGGTACATTGGCATGTACCAAATAATTTAATATTCTCCAACATGGCCAAAATATTTCTCCAAGACTAATGATGGTAATAAGTGACTCTACGATGAAGCTGAAAGTGATTGGATAAAGATGATTCAAAGGCGAGAGCGTGAAAGATCAACAAAGTCAGGTCCAAGCAAAGCAACATGATATTTGACCAAGCATTTTTCGGACTAGATTGTTGAAGTCTCAAGGATCACACATGACACGATCGCCTTCCCATCAATATGTTTATCTTCTGCAATGCTCACACGCGAGAGAAGTAAAGAAATAATTAGAGCAAGACATCAAAAGTTGAAAGAGCAAGAGGATATGTAGGCGTCAAAAGTGATGTAGCACCAGCTCAGGCAACATCATAGTCAGTTGTCTTTTGAGCACTTGTTTTGTACACATCCGTAGTTTGTTATCTTGTGTACATGTTACGGAATTATCACATGTGTGTAGGCTACACCCTTGCATCATAATACTCTACTTTACATCAAGGTGACTTCAAAATTTATGCATAGTTAAATATCAACATGCATAGAGATCAAGTGGTAGCAACTACTCCCATGTTTTTCTCGTATATATATTCACCTCTATGCTAGTCTTAAGATATGCATAGATGTATGGATGTTCATGTTGATGTATGTTATGTCGTGCATAGCGTACTATTCTGTTGAGCGAGAGGCTTGTCCATAGCTGTTGTTGTATGAGACTAGTTCGTGACGTATTCTTCTGAAAAGTAATGGAATGTCTTTGTTGTTATGAACTATTGTAATTGTTGTAGATTTATTTCATTGTATACTTATTTCTTGTTACATTTTGCTCTTTTATTTGGAATACATAAAATTTCTACTACATTTGGCATCGTTGTAGCAACAAGTCCGAATTAAGGGAATGTGGTGACAAAAGAGTGTTTGTGATAAGAATGAATGATCAACGAACCATAATGTGCACACATACACAGCCATAGACAACGATAAAAGCCAACACATAGGTCTGAGCGGATTGCTTAGCCTAAAATGAACAATGAACTTGGCAATGACAATGCTTGTGTGCAAGCACAACAAAGTCCAACAAAGACCCATCCATGTATGAAAGTGCAGAAGACGGGCCTTTTGCATAGCCCCCTTGTGATGAGGAGAGAGAGGATGTGAAAACACCTTTATCCATCCTTCTTTTTGCAGGAAGACGCATTGATACTTGTGACAACACCATCTTGTCTATTTGGTTGATAGATGAAGTCTTCTCACTAGAAAAAGGAGGCAAGTCCTCAGATAGAAGACTTGTTTTCCAACAAAGAATAAAGCATAATATGGGAGAACCAAGCTTCAATATAGACATTGTTGCTATCAACAGAGGAGTAGAATGTTGACTTGGATAGTGCTAGTAAAAAAGGTGATGCAATCATTCATGATGAACATGTACGTGCCAACAAAAGTCGTGTTGACAAAGATGCCAATGAAAGACATGACATCATCCATGACAAAGAGCATGGCGAAGGCATGCATGCTGATCAACGATGTGACACAATCCTCATGATGAAGAGCATGACAAAGTCATGCATACCAATGAAGGTCGTGCCAATATAGCATTCGACAAGGTTGTACATGACAAAGTTGTATGAGACATAAAGGATGGTTGGTGAGTGACTATCGTAGAGATTTCCACCCAAACACAAGTGTGGGAGAGAGCAACCACCAATGTACAAGATGAGAGTCTGTCATGGGTGAAACTACAAAGGAGTGTGTTTAGGAATAGTGGGAGTTACAGCAGTCAGCCAAATCTGACAAGGGTTTACACGTTCACAATCACAAAGCTTGAGTGTCGACATTGGAAGATGCCTTAGTGTTCAGTTCAAATGTGTGATTGAAGAAGAAGAATCATCAGAGACAAAGAACAAAAGTGAGAAGCAACATGAGGATAGCATGTAGATGATTGTCACACCAAGTCGTACCCAAGCAATTCAAAACCATGCAAGGGTGAACATAGGTTCAGCATAGTGGAAATTGTTGCGACAGGAGGAAAACAAAAATGTCCAAAATCTTGGGGAGACGAAAAGATCCTATCCATTACAAGGGAACCTACATGACCATTGGAAATCCAAATATCAAGTAGGAGTTTTGGGAACCAATAGTGCACTCATCCATACAAACGAGGTCACCTTTTACTTCAAGCTGAAAAAGGAGTGGTATCACAAGTGCCATTTATGGAAACGGGAATGCAAATGTCTCCTTAAATATTTGGGAACATCAAACTTATCATCAAGAAACTCTAAGATCATATAATTTCATTAATTACTAAGAGAGTTCAAACTGCATCCATTAGAAGACCAAAGGAGCAAAACTAGGAGCTAGGAACTCAACTTTGCAAGGGTAAAACAGTCCAAAATAGAGCAAGAGATGTACTAGCAAGAAGGAAACAAGCAAATGTTTGAGAGACATTGTGTTAACTTCAAAATGAATCTACAATATTAGATATCAAGTTGAGCCCATGTTGATGGCAAAATCCGTTTATTTTCTCTAGTGTTCAAAGCAAAATAAGTCTTTTACTCCAAAGAATTATATATCAAACGTTTCTCCTCGTTAAACATCTATATCAATCCCTTTGTTGTAACATTTGCACTTTGTTATTATTAAATGGCATTGGCTCAACCAATTAGATTACTCAACAAGGAGGAGACCCAGGTTCGAATCTTGCCAAGCGATACATGGATAATATCCAAGCTGTTGTAATGACACTACGTGGTGATGATGTAATATGGGTGGGGCCTAGTTCAATCCCATATAACCAATTGAAAAAAAAAACATTTGCATTTTGTTATTGTTTTGTATTGATAATTGTCTAAAGGAGAAAAAAATTAATGCAGAATTTCATCAATCCACTAGTAAATACTAAATAGTGCCTAGCTTCATAGGGATATAAGTGAGATTACATTCAAGACAATCCAGAATCCTTAAAAGTTCATAAATTTTGTATGGAGCTATTAAACTGTTTAAACAGAGTACCATAATACTATTTCCACACCTAACATCATCAAGAAAACTTGATATTATCAATTTAATTGAGGTTGATTTTTCACATAGCTTCAACATTGGTGTCTTCCAAACAATCAACTTATGTTGAAGATTAATATTTTTACTCATCAAAGATATAATTTGTTCATTAAGTGAAACCACCTCACCACGAAGCTTCCCATTAGCAATCTATAGGTAAACAAGCTTCTTTTGATGTCTTTGAAGCGATTCATGATGAAATTTGTAAATTAGTTCCTCCTTATTGATAGACACCATAATAAATGGAAGCAATAAAACAATGAAATTAGATGGCTCTAAATTCAACAATATATAATATTCCCAAAAAGTGCTCTGGAAAACAGAATTTGCATACATACATACATGTGCATATGACAAAATCTTGGGAAAAGCAGGTTCACTCCTCGACTAAGGAAAGCAATAAAAAATCAAAGCCCCTTCACTTTAGAACAATGGCATCAATATGATAATGTTTCGACATATGGCATTCATATTTATAATTGAAAAATAGGCGAACTAGAGTTACACCCATAAGATTTTACACTTCACTCAAAGCTCTTATCCATTTCTAGTACACAATGTTAAAAGAACAAATAGATGAAAGGTGCATTCAACCAAACCTGACTTACCAAAACTTAGCCTTAAAATTTATATATACATATATATATATATATGAATTACTTTCACCATGCAACAAAGGTCCAATGCAAAGATCAGCAGAGCACACAAAGCACAAAGGACCCCACCCCCAAGCAAATTCTAGTGGTCCAATAGGGTATCAAATGTGTTTATTGTAGGCAGCAAATTGGCCTCTCAGAAAAAGAAGTGAAATATTGTACAAAATTACAAATAATTTTTTTTTTTTTTTTTTTTTTTTAAAAGTAGGGTTTGGAAAGGGTTACCCTTCCCCTTTTACATCAATTTAGTCACATTGAGTTATTTGGTGCCATCGATATTTGAACCTTGGTGTGGGCTACATCAACTATTTGTCCCAACCGTTGAACTAAGGACCCATTGGCACAAAATTACAAATGTTGAATTGCAGATTTTGACAAAGTTTTGATTGCTTTTTGATAAGTTTATTTTGTAATTTTGAAAAAAGTAAGATGCAAAATGAAATGCGCATCAAATTAGATGAAATTAGAGTGAAATGTAATTAGAGTTTAAATGAAATGAAATTTAGCGAAATTGACATGAAATTAGAATTTGATAAAAATTAAAGTTAGACTTTAGAAAAGTGAGTTAATTCATGAAACATCGGTTTTGGGGGTGGCAGTTGTAAACGATGCGCTGTCCCAGGAACTGCTCGGAATGGCCTGGGACAGGCATTATAAGGACCCCCTTCTTCATTTTGAAGCCGTTGTTGTTCCAAGGAGGAAGAACGAGTGCAGATATTAATGTTGATGCATGTTGATTACGTTATTGCCATAACTGGAGAATGCTGATTGCAGATGCAAGTATGCTTGTGTGATTGCCCATGTCATTTGACTTGGTACATATTGTAATTACACCTTTGCGTTGCTGGTTGCAGCAGGCTGCAGCCATTAACATACTTCTGTCTATGCATGTATGGGTAACTTGAGTATTCTGTTAATGCGATATTGCTCTTGTTATTACAACTTGCTTGCAATTGATAGGATGCAGAGATAGATAGTGTTTCTGTAGGAATAAATCTTTGCAGGTTACAGAAGATAGAATCGTCAGCGATTGTACGGAGAATCATTGTAGAGCACAACGGGTGGTTGAGCATTGTACGGAAGACTGTAATAACTATTAAGTGCCCGTTGGATAATTATACAATCGTACAACTTGGAAGTCTGTACGAGGGAATAAGGATTTGCATGGCCTTAACAAACTGGCCTGTTGTTATGATGTACAAGTTGCTGTATGTACGACAGTTGGAAAAGTCGGCACATTTCGTTGGTTGTGAATCGTACAACGGATAACTGCACAAGGGAAAATTACTGTTGGGAAGACATTGTACAATCAAGTGAAGTGAATTGTATGATAGGAGGTAATCATACGATCGTACATTGTACGACTGGTGCCGTTGTACGATAGCTTGGATCATATGACTTATGGATCTTATAGTTGGAGTTGGAATTGCTTTGATGTTGAACAATTCAGTGTTCCATTCCTGAATCTATCACCACCTCCCTTACTGGGAATACCACCACACATGTTACAGTTATTGCAAGGCCAAACACTGACAAATCCTATACTGAACAAATGTTGATCATAGTTCATGGACAGTCAAAGTAGGGCAATTGAATACTCTACTACAAGGCACTGCCACAAGATAGAGGTGTAGTATACTAAAGATGAAATAATCAAAGAAGACACATGGTCAAAACCAAATGCAACATGGTTTCAATCATCCACACAATAGGTTTGAGATGGCATGGATGAGTCAACATTTCCAAGGAAAGATAACTATTTGCAGTCTCCACACTGCTATGAACAAATTGAAATGAAACTACACTTATTAGATTACTATGCTATAGTTTTGAAGATAGAACACGACCTAGAAAAGTTCTTGCCATCAATAACCAACTTAAAAATGTACTCTATTTTTCGTTGTGTTTTTGAGTATAAATAAGAACTTGATGCTCATTGTAAAAGGTCATTTTGCCTTCAAGCAAACTAGAGCTCCTCTTCAGAGTAAGATTGTACTGAACACTTAGAATTCCAAAATCAATAAAGAGTTGACCATGTCATTCTGATTCAACTGTCTCTGACCTTTTGTTTTATGAATGTGTGAAAACAGTGGCACTGCCCTCCTTTTCCCTATTAGTCCTTCTCATTGATTTTTGTTGCAGGTAATTCATAGATGTTACACACTGAAGTTATTCGGTCATTGCTGAAGACACCAGTCTGAAAACTTGCTATGGCTTCGGCCATATTTTACATTTCTTTTCTCTTGCAACCTTTTAAACAAAATAGAAGATTTGTTTTCTGCATACTTAGATTAGTTTTTTTTTTTCCTTCCCTTGTTTTTCAGCTTAATTGTTTGTAGACAGCAGTTCGAAGAAGACTTGACATGCCGAACTGTTTGACAGAATGTCTTTGATATGCAATTTTGATAAATGTATAAAGCAATTTTGGTATTCCTAAGTTTTGCAATGTAAAATCAGCCGACAATTGTAATTCGGACTGATTATTAGAAATGCACTAAAGGACAAAACCAGCCGTCATTTGTTAACATGACGTAGATTGATTAGTTAAGACGTCTAGGATTTGTTAGACGTCTAAGACTGATTGTTACGCTATGAAACAAAATTGTTAAGGCTAACATAGGGAAGTTGGGACGGTTGAGCCAGGTTGGTTGCAGTAACCGCCTGGGCTTGCCCTATAAGTACCCCCCTATTCATTTTTGTAATCTGTCCATTGTATGCTGAAGCAGTCCATACTTGACATAAATGCAGATCCATTACAGCAAGCATTGTTCTAGAGCGTGTGTTTTGTGTGATTGCATTGTTGTTGTATTGTCATATTGCAGGTATTGAACGATGACTTGTACGAGATAGACTGGTGTATACTTGTATTGCTTTTGTTGTTGTGCAGTTGCAGGTAACATAGTTGCAGACTAGAAGATGGCGGATTACAATAGACGTCTAGGCCCTATCCGTCTAAGCCTGGTAGTTAGACGTCTAGGCCTATCCGTCTAGACCTTGACAAATACCCGTCTAAGCCCTGTGCAACCCGTTTGGGACGTCAACCCTTCTGTGACATTTGCACTACCCGTCTATGACGTCTGCAAACCCGTCTGGGACGTCTAGCAGTTACACGTCTAAACAGTCTACATGTCTAGGTAGACTAGACATCTAACAGGCTACCCATCTAAGCAACATGGCCGTCTAAGGCTCAACCCGTCTAGACCATACACGTTTGAGCCTTATACGTCTAGACTAGACGTCTACAACAAGTACTAGTCTGAGACTGATATCGCCAATTGAGATCATGTCAAGTTGTCAGTCCCTCCCTTCCTAATTCTTGTCATTCCCTCATCTCGGGAAAGCACTCACCCCTGTCTACATTGTTTTCTGCATACTTAGATCAGTTTCTTCTTTTATTTTTCAGCTTAGTTAGAAGGGAACCGGCCCAAGATCCGAAGGTTGGGGAGAGTAAAACCCTCCTCATCCATTTGTTGAACTGCGGTCACGAGCACAAATCGCACTTGTTGATTTCCGTGTTCAACAGTACACACACACGCTATGTGTTACTTGTAGTGCCCTTTTGGTAGGGAGGAGGAAATAGGGGAAGACTACAAGACACCCCTAAATTTCGGCAAAAAGGGGATGGCCATATTAAACATTTAAAAAACATAGAAATACAAATAAATTAAAATTACAAATGAAAAAATAATTTAAAATGAATAAATGTGAGTTAATCACTGGGTTTTTTATTACTAATCAGCGATCATAGACAAAACAAAAATACAATGATGTTTATCTGGAGAGTATAGGGATGGGTTTAATGTGACTAGGCCACTGGATTGTAAAGGATGCTCTTCAAATCACTAGAGCTATATGCAACAATAGGAGAGATGTTGCAAACAAGAAGAGTGGAAGAGTCGCGATGCCAACTGGAAGCAACATGAATAAGGAAGGATCAATATATTGACCCAACAGTTTTGATGATAGATGCTGGAAGGATCAGTACATTGAGTAGTTAAACCACAAGTTGATACAAGTAATCATTGATAGAGGTTCAAATGTAAATGTCTTGCCTGAAAAGACGTGGAAAGATTTGGGGACACCATTTTTGTGGTTTCCCAACTTTCAGTTGTATGGCACATTACTGATTGCACAAAAAGGAAAGATCGTTGATCAAATGTTCATCATGGACTTTGTGGTGATTGTTATGCAAAAACTAGCCTATGATGCGTTTTTGGGAAGCGGGTGGCTACACATGGCAAAGGAAACCACAACTACGAAAAGGATTGTTTGACGCCTATAAAGAGACAACACAAGTATGTGTTTAACTTAAAGAATCAGTCCGTAAGTGAGGAATTGGCAACATGGGATGCTGGTATAATTTTCAAGGTGACTGTGAGTGAGTGGGTGTCACCAATTGTGATTAGTTTGAAGAAAGAAAGCAATCAGATCTGCATCTACGTCGATTTTTGGAGCTTAAATGCAGTGACTATCAAAGATCCCTTCCCGATACCTTTCATTAATTCGATTTTGGAAGAGGTAGTAGGACACAAGATCTATTCATTTTTGGATGGATTCTCGGGCTACAATCAAATTAGTATATCTCAGGAAGACAGGTTGAAGACCACTTTTGTAGTAGAGAATGGCATCTATGCATATAATCGAATGCCTTTCGGTTTGTACAATGCCCCTACAACATTTCAGCGGATAATTTTGTATATTTTTTAATAGATGTCCACAGGTAAGTTCAAGGTGTTCCTGGACGATTAGTCTGTTAGCATATGTTATATTGCAATGCATATGATATTACATTATTTATTAAGTGTTGTTTAATCAAGCGCTTCTTAGAGGTTGGGGTAGTTATTAAAACAGTTTGTTGGTTCTTCAACCAACCTTGGAACCACCTTATTGTATTTAATTCAATCTCAATGCAATGTGGGAAGTTGATTCGTGTTTCCATTGCATCGTGTTTTGTAACATGGTACCAGAGCTTGGAGGGAGAAGAGCGTTTGTTCTTTGAAGCACATTTCCCAGCAAGGAGGGAGAAAAGCGTCTTTGAAGCACGTTTCCCTACACACGGGTTTCACTCAGACTGATGCAGCGATTTTTCTTGAAGCAGTAGATCGACGCTTTCAGACTAACGCACAGCGCAGGCGTGTGGAGGCGATTTTTGTGACGTTTTTAAAAAAAAAAAAAAGACAAGTCCTGTTGTTTTCTCAGTTCGACGTAGAGTTCGTTTTGGAGCGCAGGGCTCAAAGCAACTGACGCCAAGTCCCTCAGAGAATCCTAAATGCAGAATGATGTGCGAAGGCACATTGTGTCTATGACTACTCATCCGCTTCTCTAGCAGAGTTGGTCGCGCAAGGGCCGCTAAGGTGCGGGGAAGCCAGCGGTCAGGGGTTCATTGATTGGGTGACCAGATAAAGGGCACATTGTGCCTTCACTATTTCATCTGCTCGGATAGAGCAGTTGGTTGGGCGGCTTGTGCAAAGTCGTTGGTGACACAAAGAATGCGGGATCAAATCCCACCCGTGCCACTTACTTGTCACACATTTTTTGTTGCCAAAATGTTTTAACAGCAAGAACCTAACATTTTTTTTTGCTCAGCAAGAAATTGACAAGTTTTTTTTTGCTCAGCAAGAAAATGACGATTTTTTGACATCTTTTTGCCCACGGAAGCCACAGCAGTGGATTGTTTTTTCTGCCAAAGTACAAAGAAGGACTATTTCAAAGGTATTTTTTACCATTAACTCCTTTTCTCAAGCATTTTTTTGGAGGGATAAGTTTCTTCTTAAGGATAAAAGTTTTTTTTCTCCGTGTTTATTTTGCAACACAAAAGGGGGATCACAACATTCTTTTTGCAAAATTCTAAGACAAAGGGGGGAAGAAAAATTGTTGATTTGAAAAGTGAATATCTTCATTGTAAAACTAGCATTGTAATAGGTGCATTTTCGGTGGAAACCGACACCTAGAGTGTTTAAAATTTTGTGGGCACTTGTGATTGTTTTTGCATTTAAATTTCCTGTTTTCTTGCATTTCAATCATAAAGTAAAATATACAAAACAAAGAAAATACCCCAAATTTATACACCTGTTTGTGCAATTTATTGCACGGCAGTGTTCGGTATCTGCGATACCTCTAGCCCACACTTACAAGTAATGTTATCGTGCTTTGGGCTACTGTATCCGCCGCCTAACATAGCTGCAACAACGACGTCTAAGCTTGTTCTCTATCAATCATCAGGGAGAAATAAGGCAAACCAATTTTGATATTCACTCCATTTTATACCCTAATTCTTTCTGATTGTTTGGCTTAAACTCCTCCAACTCATTATCCTTTTCCTGAGGGTTTTGAGGCAGGTGCCATCAATCTGATTGAATTCTCTTTCAGTATCGCCTAAGTTCCACATATCGCTCTGCTCATATAAACTTATAGTCTCTCTCACGTAAGGGCGGGTATATATAGAGACGTTCGGTATAAAAGCCTAGCAGGTATAAAGAAAGGGGGACCATTTGGTGTTATAAGGAACCTTCACAATGGCCATTGTTCACAAATATCTCTCAGATTCACAGTTGTTGAAAGGTTCTAACTTCACACCATGGAAGCTAGTAAATCTGCCTTCAGGAAATAAGCGGCTGCAAATGGGTGTTCAAAGTGAAGTATAAGGCAGATGGTACTATTGATAAGCATAAAGCCCGTCTTGTTGCAAAGGGCTATGCTCGAAAAGAAGGCATAGATTATGAAGAGACTTTTTCCCCTACTGCAAAAATGACTACCATTCGCGTACTTTGTGCAATGACAGCACAGTTTGGGTGGAAGTTACATCAGATGGATGTAAAAAGTGCTTTCTTGAATGGTGACCTACAAGAAGTGTACATGACCCAACCAGAAGGATTTGTTATTGAAGGGCAAGAACAGAAAGTTTGTAAGTTGATCAAATCCTTGTATGGGCTGAAAAAAGCTCCACGAGCTTGGTACATCAAAATAGATAGTCACCTAGTGCAGCATGGTTTTCAAAGAAGTCCTTCAGATGCAAATCTCTATATCAAGAACAATGGTTCTGACATAGTGATTTTGGTGCTATATGTAGATGATCTGATCATAACAGGGAGCTCCGAGAGTATGATTGATGCAGTAAAAGATGATTTGACACTATCTTTTGAAATGATAGATATAGGACTTCTTCACTATTGTCTTGGTTTAAAAGTGACTCAGAACAAGCATCATATCCGAGTAACACAAAACAAGTATGCCAAGACATTGATTGATAAATATTGCATGACTAACTGTAAGTCTAAGGCAACTCCAATGGAGCCTGGACTCAAGCTATCGCAATATGATCAATCACCACAGGTAGATGGCACTCTCTATCGCCAATTGATTGGGAGTCTCATATATCTGACGAATACCAGGCCAGATCTCAGTTTTGTTGTGGGTTATCTTTCAAGGTTCATGCAAGAACCGAAGGTGAGTCATTGGAAAGCAACAAAGAGAGTTCTTCATTATGTCCGTGGTACTACAGATTTTGGCTTGGAGTACAAGAATAATAGCAAGTTCTATTTACAGGGATACACGGACTCAGACTATGTCGGATCCATTGATGATCGCAAGTCGACTTCTGGATACATTTTTCATCTTGGATCTGGTCCTGTCTCATGGCAGAATATCGCGTAGCAAGTGGAGCAGTCTGTGAGATAATATAGTTAAGTCGCATTCTAACAAACATGGGTCTTCCAAAGAATCTTCCACTACATTTGTTTTGCGACAATCAAGGTGTTTTGAATCTCGTCAAGAATCCAATATTTCATGATCGAACCAAACACATCGACACTCAATGTCATTTCATTCGTGATGAAGTTCCAAAGCATCACATACAGCTCTAGTACATTCCCACCAATGAGCAAGTTGCAGACATTTTCACCAAGGCACTTGCACGTTTCAAATTTGAATTCTTTCGCAATGCTCTTTGTATTTGCCAGTAATGTAATAAGGGGGGATGTTAGCATATGTTATATTGCAATGCATATGATATTACATTATTTATTAAGCGTTGTTTAATCAAGCGCTTCTTAGAGGTTGGGGTAGTTATTAAAAAAGTTTGTTGGTTCTTCAACCAACCTTGGAACCACTTATTGTATTTAATTCAATCTCAATGCAATGTGGGAAGTTGATTCGCGTTTCCATTGCATCGTGTTTTGTAACATAGTCGTTGTATGGGAAGAAGGACAAACATTTGAAGGCATTCGAGGAATGCATGACGTGTATGAATGTGCGATTGTCCTTGAACCTAAAGAAATGTAAACTATTGGTAAAATATTCAAAGTTACTTGGACATATTGTAAGGAGGGTTTGAAGACTGATCCTTACAAGATACGAGTCGTGATGAGCATGGTGGAGCCATACAACATGAGTTCGTTGAAATCCTTTTTGGGACATGTCAAGTATTATCGACACTTGATTAGAAACTTTGCACAAGTTTCACACCCTCTAGTTGTGCTAACATGCAAGAATGTTCCTTTTCAATGGACATAAGAGCATCAAAAGGCCTTCAAGGAGTTGAAGGCAAAGTTGGTTTGTGCACCCATCTTGGTATTTCCAAATTGGGAAAGGAGTTCCATGTCCATGTTGATGCATCAAATTTTGCAATTAGATGTGGGTTGGCCTAGGAGGGGCAATATGGGTTGGCTCAGCCCATTTATTTTTCAAGTTGGTTGTTGTCTCATGCGGAGAAATGGTGTATGTGATACAAAAATTCAGACGTTATCTGCTCGCCAATCCTTTGGCTTTCTATGTAGACCATCAAGCGTTGTTTTATTTAATCAACAAGCTGACTATTCACAAGCAAATTAGCAAGCAGCTTCTCACATTGCAGGAATTCATGTTTCAAGTGGTAGTCAAACCAAGCAAGAAGCACGTAATAGTGGATCAATTGTCAAGGATTCGCTCAAGAGAGCCTACGGAAGGAGTGTCAGATGAATTTTTGGATGCTCACTTCTTTTCAATCACTGCACTACCATCATGGCACAAGTATGTGAGAGAATACTTGTTGACGAAAGAGTTATCGAAGGAGTTGACAACAGGCAACAAGAAGAAGATTATTGAGAAATCAGCACCCTTTCAATTGATAGCCGGATAGTTTTACAGGATTGGACCTAATGGAGTGTTGTGGAGATGTGTGATGGACAAGGAAGTGAATGCAACGCTCAAGGAATTTGTCAAAAAAAATAACGGTCCCAAGAAGAAGTGTCGGAAAGGGTTTATGTTTGAAATTCCTCCACAGTGCCAATATGCAGGTACAAGGGTTGCAGCAACAGATTGCCAAAAAGGAGCATGGAGGAAAATATTGCAGCCAAATGGAGCGAAGGGAAAAGAGGCCAGTTGCAAAGAAATTTTTTACAAGTTGTACAAACCCTATAGGCCGTATGGTCTATCGACGGAGGAGGAAAATCAAAGTTGAAAGCGGGTGTACAAACCATATAAGGTGTTGCAGACGCTACCATACAAACTCGAAAAAAGCGTGCAAAGGACGTCGTCCAAAAACAAGCCATCAAGGACAGAGCCATCTGAGACTAGGTTGTAGAGAATATAAATGCTCTTGGAAGAGATGACCTAGACAACACCAACAAGAGAATTTTGTAGAACTTGGTGAATGGATCACCCGATGGATCATCTGCTAAAGACCACATTTAGGAATGCAAGAGTGCAGTTTAGTCTGCAGGTTCCTAGTTTTGACAAAGATTTCTTTAAGCCATACCTATTAGAATTATTGTAGACATATGATGTTGAGTGGAATCGAAGCAAAGTAACGATTGGTGACAAGCAGGTTCGGGTGTCATTTTCCCCAAGCAATTTTTGGAGAACTTTTTAATTGCTAGATTCCACAAGACCGATGAAGAAGGGAGTGGAGCCCTAGCTGTTACAGAGTTTTATCGACAAGGTTGCTCATCTCAGTCCGTAGGAAGTGGCTAAGTTGACAAAGCATGGGAGTCGCGGATTGAAAATGCAGCATCTGAAATCCGATGAGCTGCAATGTACAATCAACGTAATTATGTCCAGACTATCTAGCGAGCAACGAGCCTTGGAGATGCCCACTTGGTTCATACCTTACATGGAAGGAATTATGGCCAGAGAGCAATATGATTGGGCTACACTTCTCTCAGACCGTATTCAAAAAATTTTGATTGGATATACTAACAATTTTTCAATGGCTTTCCATGCCATTGCTCTAATTTTGGAAGGAATTTCATAGGAGAAGATTTAGTTTCCAGGGCTCAATCCCCCTCATTATTCTAGAGCATGCATCTACTATTTTCAAATGGGTACATGTGGTCCCATTGATGAAAGCTTGTACTTTAGGGAAGAAGAAGAAAAGTGTGTCAAATAAGAGAAAGGCACAAGAAGCATCAAGTGATGAGATGGATGTTGTAGCTAAGGGAAACAAGGAATCTGATGGAGCTAAGGAGCAGCTGCCAAATGCCGACAAGTTGGTCAAAAAAGAGAAGCGAAATCAATTGGAGTAGCAAGGGCAACAAATGGGTGCGCAACTACAACAACAACAACAACAACAGCCCTGGCAACAAAAACATCCAAAGAGTCAAGGACCCCCACACCAAGCCACAACAAAGACAAATGGTGTTAGTGTGCAAAGAGTGGTGGCAGGCCAACAAAGTCAAAAGTGTGGAATGATGCAATAGGCTGTGAAAAGAGGAATTCCAGCACAACCAAGAAGTCAGGCTATGCGAGGAGGCACTAGAGGTGCCATTGCAAGTACTAGAGTGACTTTGAGTAAGGCTGCCATGGGTGCACAACAGCCAAAGTTGAATGAGCTTGTTGCGCAGAATGTTCGGTGTGCAGAGAAAGCGCAACAATTTGACAGTAGAATTGCACAAGGTCTACATAGGAGATGATGGTAATTGTAGATGTAGATGAGGAAGTCCAAACTACAGTTAATGTGGTGGAAGCATCACCATTGTTGGATGGAGAACCTAGAGGAGACTCTGTTGGTGATGTTTCGGTACAGGTGGACAATGTTAATACATCAAAGAGTTAAAACACAACACCGCTTAGACGATATGCAGATGTTGTGGATAGATGTGGATCGCCTTCGTTGAATGAGGGACCACTGGTGGAGTTTATATCTACAACAACGCAGACTATAGCACCAAGTTCAGCAGTGTCGAGAGAAAGGTAAAAAGCCTGCATCAGAGTACAAACTATGGCAAGAAGGCCAAAGCAGTCAACCACCAAAGGAAGAACCTAAGGGTGAGGAGACAACAGAAACAACGAAGAAGATGACTGATGCAAATGGAGAAAAGATTCAGGAGATTCAGGAAGGCAAGGCAGCCAAACAGAGGATCAACCTAACAAGTCAGGGTACGAAAGATGTGGAGGAGACCACCACCGAGGATGACACAAATATGGAATTGGCAAAGGAAACAAGTAAGAATTTCATTATAGAAGTGCCAAATTTTAGGAGACCACTAGTTCTTGGAGAAAATATCAGTGAGCAAGTTGACATATTCTTTGAGAAGGTGAGAGGACTGTTTAATAGAGTTCACAGTGAATTTAGAGTTGGATGTGTTGGGAACTGGAAACTATGGCAATTGAGAATGGATAGTAAGTTGAGCAAACTGGTGCATTGGGCTCGTGATGAAGAGCGTATGAAGAAGTTTGCAGAAATTTGCAGCCATGGGAGCTAGGAGCTGGCAGTAGTAGTGCCAATTTGATGTTGGACATCAGAAACCTGCCAGGTACTCTGTCAATTTCCACCGTGAGTGTATGTTGACAAAGGAAATATGACACCTTGTCCTAAACTCCCAAGTGTCAAGTATGTGAAGTTGGCACCTGAGTTAGTTAAATCATATGCTAGGATGAACTTTTTGGCATATATAATTCAGTGGTTAGCAACAGGATTGGAGATGTTTCAATAGATGGCTTGTAGCTTGAAGTTGAAGGAGGAAGAGTTAACTAGCCAAGTGCAGATGGTGGAAGCTCAACTTTGGCAAGTGTAGTAGGATGTCGAAGCAGAACTAGTTGGGATGAGAAATGAGATAGAGGCTATGAAGCATATGCATGAACAATAGGATCAATTGATAGGATAGTTGAAGTCCGAATGTGTAGTTGTTGCCAATTTTGCCACACTTTGTTAAAATTCCTATTGTATACAGTTTTTGAGACCAGCCATTGTAAAACTTCTCTTTTTCCACAAAATGGTTAAGATGTTGTTATGTTGTTGTGCTTTCGCCAGCTCTCTTTGGTTTAAAGACTGTATTCTGTTACATTATGTGGTTTCTCTTCTTTCTCTGTACTTTTCTCTGTCATGTTGCATGCAAAATTGTGAACGTTTTAGCATGGGCATTTTTCTGATGGGATCTCTTCCTTACTTTTGTCTTCAAATCCTTTCTTTTTCATATCTGCACATATGGTTGCATTTTCCAGCACTTAGACACTTTGGTATGTTTTTCTGTTAATTGATATTGTCGCTCCGTCAGTAGAGCGAAAGGCCAAAAGGGAGTAAAAATAGGTAAATATGGCTAAGTATGGAAAAAGAGGTCAAAACATAGTCAGAACTGCAAGCGCTCCACTCCTGGAGCGAACCCTCAAAGCGCTCCATCTATGGAGCGAAGGCAAAACAAAGTAAAACAAGTTAAAACGTTGGTGCAAAAGACAACTCCCAAGAAAGTCAACATATGGTCAAAGGGCAAAGCGCTCCACTAGTGGAGCGCCTTTCCCAAGCGCTCCACCAGTGGAGCGAAGGGCCAGCAAGGCATAGAGATAATAAAAGGCACTAAGGGTGCAGTAAGAAAAGTCAAAGCGGTCAAAAAATAAAGCGCTCCACTAAGTGGAGCGCCTCTCCAAAGCGCTCCACTAGTGGAGTGAATTTCAAACAAAGGCATTAAGAGAAGACAAGGCAAAGAAAAGTCAATTTGGTCAAAGTGTCGAGCGCTCCACTAGTGGAGCGAACTTTCCAAGCGCTCCACTAGTGGAGCGAACTTCTCAAACGGTGACTAAGAAAAGTATGCTAAAGTTAGAATGGTCAGGGCCAAAAGAGCTTAGAAAAGGGCAAACTTGGTTAAGTTTTTCAGCAAAGGAGTCAAAGAAAGTCAAACACGCGAGCGCTCCACTAGTGGAGCGATTTCCCCGAGCGCTCCACCAGTGGAGCGAAGGCGAAACTAAGAGCAAAAGAGAGTCAATGACCTGGTCAAGGAACCAAGTGCTCCACCAGTGGAGTGAAGGTTCCAAGCGCTCCACCAGTGGAGTGAAGGTTCCAAGCGCTCCACCAGTGGAGCGAAGGTTCCAAGCACTCCACTAGTGGAGCGAAAGACCCAGTCGCTCCGGTTATGGAGCGAAGTTCCTGGCAGACCTCAAATGCAGTGCAAACTGCCCGGAATCACCATGAGGCTGCCCGGAGCTGTCAGGGACTACCGTAAATCAACCATTGACCGTTCGAACCGACTCCCAGCTGCATTCTGAACCGTATGATCGTGATCATTGTCGAAACCTTCTGCTTTTAATACTGAGTTATCTTTAAAGGCCGAATTGACTGTTTCAGGTCATTGTTGGAACCCTTTGTCTTTAATACTGAGTTATCTGTAAGGCTAAATGGACTGTTTCAAGTCATTGTCGGAATCAAGTCTGCTTATCACAGGAGTGGTTGGGAATTAATGTTTTAAGCGACAGATTTCTCCTATAAAATCCGGATTCTTCTCTGTAATCAAGGATGGACAATCTCTGCTAGAAAAGCAACTGTATATTTGAAATTTGCTTCCGAAATATAGGCTTCTGGCTCTGGCCTTGGGTTTTCTATCTGTGTATGACTTCTATTATGTAATTTCTATTAAAGTTAGTCTCTCTATCACACAGTTTAATTTTGTTTTCTGGATTTCGCTGTTAATAGAGGATTAATCCCTGGAATACTTGCTGGAGTTTATACAATTTTGAAGATTTAATACTGGTTTCTGTTAAAAGTCTATTGTTTTGATTGTTGTTGGTTCAAGTAGCTAGGTTGTCTATCGTGCTTCCTGTCCATCACCCCGTATTTCCGGCTTTTAGCCATTTCCCATCTCTTTCAGTCTTTTCATCCCTTTCAGCATCTTTCTAACCCTTATCTCAAAACCCCATTTTTACTTTCGGAACCAGCCCTACTGGAGATTGCCACAGAGGACATTCCTTTCCTTCGGGCATTCAATGCTTGGCAGCGGGCCTAGGGCGCTGCAGACTTAGAAAATTTGTATCTAGGCCGGTTCGATTGCTAACAGTAGTAAGGGAGCAAATTCTAGAAGGGAATATGAATGAGCTTGCTCACAAGAATCAATTGATCACGGAACGAGATGAGTAGTTGACAGTTGTTGCAAGGAAGCACAAGCAGTGAAGCAGGAGGTTGAGTTGAAGGCTAGGCTGGCAAAATTTGAGCAAAAGTCACATCGTTATGGCTTCCAATGCGCTCATTACCAGGCCTACGCCAAGAGACTCAAAGGAGAGAACGAAGCTTTAAAGTTGCAGATCCAAGATCTTAGAGTACCTGTTCAATCACCTCAACCTCAACAGAGCCAGAGTCCCAAGGAGCAACAATAATCGTCGACAAGGACTTTGACCAATCTAGAGGGGAGGGCAGATGTGGGCGCTAGTTCTGATGTGCCACCTCAACATAGGAAATTAAAGAGTCGGAAATAAAATATGCGTGGAAATCATGTACACATTGACTAAAATTTTGTATTTTGAATAAATTGTAACGTTGTAATACTTGCATGGAAAATTGTAATAATGAGTCAAGTAGAAGCTATGTGCCGATAAAATCATGCAAGGGTAGTTATCACCCAGTTGTCTTGTAGTTAAGAGGTAAATGAAAAGAAATGCAAGACATATTAGAGGTGAGGTGTCAAGGGTGCTACTTGCCTATAACTACCTTCCCCCTAATTTAAATAGACCCCCTCATTCATTTGAGCGAGTACACACACATACATTGGGTAGATGGTACATGGTACATTTGCACACACAAACATTGCATTGTATATGCGAGGAGGAGATATTGTGGAGTGCATTGGAGATAGTCTACACAGGAGCAGATGTTGTGTATGCAAGGAAATGTCGTATGCAGTTGACCATACAGGATTATCATTAATGTAATATCTTGTTCATACTTGTTCATAATTTTGCTATTGTTCATTGTGTGATATATGTTTGTGTTTATATTGATTGATTGTTGCAGTAGATTTAGAAACAAACCCTGTTATCTTGTGTTCTTTCCCCAATTTTGTTTGTACAAGGTCATCTAGGTAGTTACCAGGTTGTCTGATTGCATGCGTTAGGCCATTAAGACTGAAGGCAAGTCGTCTGGGCAGTTACCAGGTCGTCTGATTGCCAAGCCGTTTGGCTAATGCCAGCCATCTAAGGGAAGTGCAAGCCATCTGATTCTCATTGGACTTTCTTAAGCATTGAGCAAGGTCGTCAAAGATAATGAGATGATGCAGGTCGTACAACTGCATCTTTCCAAGTTGTGAATAGTTAATCTGTCAATCCAAATTGTTCCTCCGAGGGTGTAATACCACCACTGTGCTACAGTTTTGAGGTGGACATAGTTTATAATTTGTATGTAGGATGTTACATGTCACATAGGAATGCATGACATTAATGTACATGTATAAATATGGGATCATTTTTTATTTGGTATGCACGAGTTTGAGTAGGAAGTTAAGCAATTGCACAACTACTTTCTCCACTTGGTTGTATATATACAACCTCTACTACATCATTTGGTATCACATTGTATCGTATTGTTGAACACAACAAGCCGATGATGGCTGCTACAACTCACATTTAGAAGTGCCTAAAATTTCCATGGAAGGAAGGAGGACCCTGTCCGACACGTTAGGTCGTGTGATAATATGGAAGGCTAATAGGTTGACAGATAAGGAAGTTTGGATGCAGTTGTTCCTAACCACACTCAAAGGAGCCCCCATGGATTGGAACTTGACACTCCAAACTTCATTCAGCACTTAGGATGAGTTGAAATAAGACTTTGAAAAAGAGTTCAAACTTTCACACAACGATACTAATAACATCGGTGAAATCTACATCACAAAGTAGAAGAAAAACAAAGATGTAAAGTCATACCCCCAACATCATACCAAGAGGCATCTGATAGAGCATTGAACTTGGAGAGCAAAATGAAGACGACAATGGTAGGAAGTCTAATAAGGATGAGAGAAGTTTCGACAATGATGTTGAAGACAAAAAAAATAGTACAACCATCCAAGCACCTAGGAAGGATATGTTGCATATTGTGTGTGAAATAAAGGATGAGAAGAAAGAAAAGTACATAAAGAGATTTAGTGCTCGAATTGTCGAACACAAGGACATGAACGCCAATTACCCAAAGCATCCATACAACAACATTTGGGAAGTTAATGGAAATTATGTATCGGAATGTCCATTCAACCTAAATAATAAAAGCATCTGACCTTGGATATCTAGAAGGAAGCAAACCAAAAGTCAAGTACTTTGAAGAGCGGAGCTGGCACGACAAGTGATAGTTAGAGAGCAAGCGTCAAGTGAGGAAAAATGGTGCACAAAATCAATCTAGTAACAAGAATTTAGGTTAAAACTGATTCCAATATGATACCCTAGCATGACCAATCGTGTAGTGTAGGAATGCCAAGAATGGTGTCGCTTCACAAATGCCACTAACAGTAGCAAGCAGATGGCATGTCGTTGGTGTGGTCTGAGCAATCACAAAAACTATCCCAAGAAGGCAAGGAGCAGTTAGAACATGCTCTTAGACATAGAAGAGAATACTTCAAGTACAAAACATGTACTTGTCATAACTCAAGCACAAGGGAAGAAGCCTGAGTACTCAATGTTGAAATGGAATATAACATACTGCAACACAATTCCATTTCTATTTAAATAAACAAAATATACAATGTGAATAATTTACAATTACAATGCCTACATTGTGCACAACATATATCAGACTGCCTGGCACAACAGTTCAGACTTGCTGGAACAGCATTTACTCTGTCTGGAACAGCACTCAGTGATCCTGAAACAACATTCAATCTGTCTGGAACAGCACTCAGTCTACCTGGAACGGCACTCAGTCTGCCTAGAACAGCACTCAATATTCCTAAAACAGCATTCAATCTGCCCAAAACAGCACTCAGTCTACCTGGAATAGCCAACTTCTACCACCATGTGCAATGTCGACGTAGAGCACCAACCTTCAATACCATGCCAACCTTTCCTACTGTAGCACCCTAAAATTGGCATAGTTAAACCATCAGTAAAAAATAAAAATTTGAATTTTAACCCCGAAACCGCCCGTTAACCGCTCACCTCGTTTTTCGCGCCATTTTTAGAATTTGTTTTAACCGTTGGACGATATCGTCGCTGATTTGACGATATCATCCCAAATCAGACGAATTCGTCTGGAACAGAACGTCCAAACGATTTCGTCCCAGAACCGAATTTTCATAATTAGCCTCTGTTTCAACAACCTCTCCAACTCGGCCAGAAGCATGTCTGCACGGTTGGAGATTCCTATGTTGGAGATCTCCCAGATTGGGATGATCCCCAACCTCCTAACCTCCCCCTAATCCTATATAAACTTGGGATTTTCCCAGTTTATCCCCCTGGCTGATCATTTCCCTGCAACTCTAGTATTTTGCTGCATTAGAACATCCTCGGCCCGCATCATTTGCATTTGTATTTTCAGATTTTATTGCAGGTTTTTACTGTGTTTCAGCCGGAGAAAGCTCGAATCGTCGCAGGCGATCCAATACGACTTCGGACAATCCTGACGAGATCGGCGACGATCTCGTACGATTGCAAACGATTTCGACTGCAGTTCAGATTGGGGGCAACCAGAGCCCTGAGTTTGTGTTTTCTACCTTTCTCTCTTATTTAATTATGCATTAGATTGATTTATTTCAGTTTTGCATCCTGGAGTTCACCTCATTTAGCATATTTGCATGATAAAATCTAAAATAAGTTATTAAAAATAGTGCTTTCCATTTGATTTACTATCTGGATTTATTATTTAAGCATCTATACTGTTATTTCTATCATTTTGCATCATTCTTGCAATTGTATTCTCGGTTTTTGGTGTCTGTTTCCATGATTGCAGGTTTCTGACGAATTCGTCAGGTTGTCGATGATCTTGTCTGATCTCAGACGATCGCCTGTGATTTGGGACGATTCTGTACAATTACAGACGATCTTGTCATATCCAAGACGATCTGGACTCCAACAAGCTTCAGAATCTTCACCAGACATCAGGAATCAGGTGTATTCTCCTCCACTTTAGATATTCTCTGTATGTAGGATTTATTTATGTTTATTGTCTTCATATAAACCAAAAATTTCATATAGAATAGCTTAGATTCATTTTGGCCAACCTAGGAATATGAACGATGGAGCATAAAATGAACACATCAAACCCATTCTCAACCTAAGCGTGGAAACTGCCACTTAAAGTTTCCTGGTGAACCCCACCATCCGTCGAAAATTCACCCTTATACCCCTCCCCCGAGAGGCGCGACCTTCAAAGGGCCTCTTCGTTCGAGGTATTGTCCCATCCTTCTCGCATCCCCCTTCCGGGCGTGGATCCTTTAGCCTAAAGGTAAGGGTGCGAAAAATTTGGGCAATACATTTTTGGTGAACCTGACGTGAAACTTAGTCCATCCGGATGCTAAACCTGTTAAACAGAAACTTAGAAAAATGCATCCTAAAGTGGCCTTACTAGTCAAAGGGGAGTTAGAAAAACTCCTGAATGTTATTTTCATACAAGCCATTGATTATGTTGAATGGATCTCAAATGTAGTTCCAGTAACTAAGAAAGAAGCTACTAAGGTTAGGGTTTGTACAGACTTTAGAGATATTAATGTTGCATGCCCTAAAGACGATTTTCCCCTTCCCAATATGGATCAAATCATTGATTTTACTGCTAGGGAGTGGAATGATATCCTTAATGGATGGATTTTCTGGTTATAATCAGATCAGGATAGCTCCTGAAGATCAGGCTAAAACAGCCTTTATTACCCCTTGGGGGACCTTTTGTTGGAAAGTGATGCCATTCGGTTTAAAGAATGCAGGTGCAAACTATCAACGAGCCATGACTTATATCTTTCATGATATGATGCATGATATACTACACGATTATGTAGACGACATTATAGCTCGTTCTACTGAAGAAGATGACCATCTAGATGACTTGAGAAAAGTATTTAATAGGTTAAGGGAATATCTTATCCGATTGAATCCAGCTAAATGTATATTCGGAGTTAAGTCAGGTAAATTGTTGGGGGTTATAGTTTCTTAACGTGGCATCGAAATTGACCCTCTCAAGATTGCGGCTATCACTGATATGCCTGCACCTACGAATATATCTGAATTACGAAGTCTACAAGGTAAGCTTCAAGCCATCCGTCGCTTCATCGATAAGCTGGCGGATAAAACCGGACCCTTTCTTAAGCTTCTTAAGAAGGATGTCTCTTTCCATCGGGACGACGAATGCCAGGAAGCATTTGAACTCCTCAAACAATATCTTCTTAACCCACCTGTACTTTCGCCACCTAAACCTGATCGCCCATTTATCTTGTATATTTCTGCTTCTGATTTTGCTTTAGGAGCTATGTTAGCTCAACTTGATGATGAAAAGAGAGAGCGTGCTAATTATTACATTAGCAGAGCGTTAATTAGTTATGAAACCCGCTATACAGCATTAGAGAAGTTATGTTTAGCATCGTATTTTCTACACAGAAACTACGCCATTATATGCTCAGTCAGAAAACATACTGTTGGTTACGAATCTGCCATGAGGAAAGGATTTGGGTTAATGCGCCCAGATTCGCCCACCAGCATGAAAGGCCGGAAGGAAGAGATGCCTTCCGAGCCAATCTCCGGAGAAGGCCGGCTCCTTTTTGGGGGTTTATGATTTAAGCTAAGAGTACGGGGAAAGAAATAAATGTACAGAAAGAGATTTACAAATATATTCAAAGGTTAGTGGGGGGAACTAACGATGCGGGGAACACACCAATCACCGCTACTTACTGCATATAAACACAAAGCATGACAAAGAACTGCAAAATCTAACGTATACTTCCGATACCTAAGCAGTGTACGCACGGCTACAACGGCTCCCTAACGGACATTCCCTACAAGGAACTAACGATGCGGCAACACGTCAATCACCACCTACGGACACTAACATGGGTAGAAAGCAATCATAGAGATATCAGAGCCGGGTATATGTGTTTATGTAGAGAATTTAACCGCACGGACTTCAATGGCCCCCTAACGGACATTCCCTACAAGGAACTAACGATGCGGCGGCGCACCAATCACAGAGATACGGACCGGCAACAAAACACACAAGCGATGGGGCCGCTACTACGGCTATTCTATGTATCCTTTTAATTCATGAAGTACAGGGGGTGCTTTAAACAAGCAATGCTAGAGGCAACTGATCATCAAATGCTGAAATGAATCAACGAGCCATGACACGGGTTAGCCTAAGGCATGAATATAAAGAAAGGCAGCATAAAAAACAGAAGCGAGTGAACAGAACCAAGCATACGGATTATATTTATAAGCAGAAGCACGGTTACAATGGGCACGGTGGTTCCCTAACGAGACATTCCCCTTCCACCCTTTACAATGAATTCACGGTGGGCTTTTATAGCCCGAGTCCCTCCCGTTACATTAATGGGCACAAGGTCCCAATCAAACATAAGCTGACAAAAGCGGCGAAAGAGCTGCAAATGCTGACCTTTTGTCGGACCGGACTGTACCGGCAGCATGGTCTTCTGGAAGGCTGGACGAGCTACATGGCGGTGTGTTGGGCGGGAATCTCCCTCCGCGCGATGATGCGGGTAGGCTGGAGCAGGTGAAACCTCAGATCAGCTTTAAATGAGGCTACTGGCGCAGGCAATGCAGCCCATGCTTGTCCTTTTGCTCGGCACGTTTCGGCTCTAATCCCGAATCTGGACACTTGTCAGATGATGGATGATCTTGTGTGACACGTGTCTGCCTTGGAAGGCAGTCCGTCCAACTTCGCTTGGGATCAGAGCGTCTCGGGTTGCGCGGGCAGAAAACAGTGCAGTCGGGAAGGCCTTCATGCCTTGGTCAAATTCTGGGTTTGTTCCCCTACTGCGCACCTGTCAAGGGCGCACTCCGACTTCACTGCGAAGTCGGGCTGCGCACAGGTGGAAACTGGTGTCTGCCGCCGTACGGACTCTGCTCCGGCCTTTTATCATCTTCTGTCAGCCTGCCAGCCTGTCAATCTGCCAATTGCAAGGTGCGCCCAGAAAGTGGGGCGAAGTCGAACTCGCACCAAAGGGCGAAGTGCGAACTCGCACCAGAGGGCGAAGTGCGAACTCGCACCAACACTTAGCCATTTTCAGGTAACTTCTGGAAAGTTGAAAAATCAACTGGGACTCCAAGAAAGGGGGGAAAGAAAGAGAATGCGGGAAGGAAAAGGAAAGGGAGAGGAGAAGGAAGGAAAATAGGGGAAGAGGGAAAAAGAAGAGCAGCACTGTTACAACACTGAAGACATTGCACCCCGTGCAAAATGTGACAACATTTCTGGCGGCTCGCGGGGTGTCGAGCTCGCCTCGGCGCAAAGAATCCATGCCTTCATCCATTGGGTGCAGAGGAACTTGCCTCCCCTGCCTTTGGCTGCTCTAACTGTCCTCCTTGTGGCAACTGTTCTTCAGATTCATCTTTGTCAGTTGCCCCCTCAGAATCACCTTCCGAAAGCTCTCCATCTCCTGCTTCTGCTTCGCAAATGCGATCGTATGCGGCCTTGGCTGGGCGCCAAGCTTCTGCTTCAAATGGCCGGCGGTCAGCTACATCTTCTAATGCTGCGTGGAAAGCAGCGACCGCGTGCAGGTCGATGGTGAGGTATCTCTTTTCTAACTCCTGGAAGTAGGAGCTGATCTTGGAATATTTGGCCACCATCTGAGTGACCTGACTGTCTTGAATTGGCTCAGTCCAGCTATCAATTTCAGCTGTATCTGCTTCGAAGGACTGCCAATTCCTTTTCACCCGATCTAGGGTGAGAAGCTCGCCATTTTCAACAAAACCTGGGCACCCTAGTTCAGAAAGAGCGTGAAAGGGGGCGGACAGATATCTCTTTCATGTCCGAATGCATCTAGCATTCGTCTGGCAACTCTCACCTCTTCAACTTTTTTGAAATATTTGTGCAAGGTCACCCTTGCACCTGCCCATTCTGCAGCGAATGAGGACACGGGAGAAAAATGGAGGCCGTTGCGCTCGCGCTCCTGAAGATTTACCGCCAGGTCCGGCCATTGCTTCGCACGGCGCTCGGCCTCCTCTACCACGGGGCTTTCCACAGGCGAGAAACTTCTTGAATTCTGGATGCAAAATCCAGAACTGCCATCGCCTTGTAGGTGTGGGGCTTGCATTCCCGCAGCAAACCAGCCCGCATCTCCTTAACCTTTGTCTTTGAAAAGACCGTCGCTTGAGATGCTCTCTCTGCAAGTTGCGACTGTGCCTGCTTCAAAGACTCTTGGAGCTGAGAAATCTGCTCCAAGGCTGCTTTCTTTTCGGTTGCGGCTTGTTGCTGAGAAGCGGCCAGCTGGGCTTTGAGTTCATCTATTTCTTGCCGCGCCGCTTCCAGTTGCTCAGTGGACCTAGACAGGTCCTCTTCAAGCTGCCTTGTTTTATCCTGCAACCCGAAAAGTTCTTCCTGCTCCTCCAGACTTTTGACAAAGAGATTATCAGCTTTGCGCATGATTGGTGAATCTCATATTGCTTGTTAATGTCGTCAAAGCTCTTCTCCTTTGTCTGGAGCTCGTAGTCCGCCCTGGTCATTTCCCGGAGAGGTTTCTTTACTTTTGGGATTATTTTCTCTGTCGTAATCACTCTCCTCCCGAAATCATACTTTGCGCGTTTTGCCGGGGCGGCTATCTCTTCATGTCTCCTCCGCTTCAGGTCTTGGAGGAAAGAGACAGAATACTCTACAACCCTCGTTGCCAGGGGCAAGTCGTCTGTATTACGGAGGTCGTCCATAAAATCTGGTTCCCCCGGCCCTAGGGTTCCGCTGAGACGTCTCTCCTGCGGGGATGGGACCGGGGAGGAACCGGACGGACCTTGGAAGAATCGGCCGCTTGTGGGGGCGGCCGGGAAATGGAGATGGGAGCGGCTGAACCTTGCAAGGGTTTGAAGCGGGCGAGACGGAGGATGTGACGGTGAACGGACAGCCTCGGCACTAACCTCAGGCGAAGGGTTTGGAGTTGTGCTCAGAGAAAGAGAGACGTTAGGGTTCTGAGCAAACTGATCAAAAGAATGGGGGCCGCTAGAAGGGCGTGGAGACGGGGAGGGGAATGCGGCCATGACTTGCTCGGATTGAGCGGGAGACGGAGTGGGAGTGGGGCTGGGTGAGACCAAAGAGACGGGGGCAGCAAACGTACTGCGGGCTCCGCTGAGCCGATGCCGGATGGATGTACGTAGCTTCCGATTTCGGCGGGCGGCTTAGGACTGCCCGGAGACACTTGTCTCTGCGGCGGCGAGACGCGGGCTGCGGCTCCTGGCAATCGGTCGCTGCACTATCGGGCTAGGTCGCTTGATTTTCTCAACTCTCTTCCGCTTCTTCTCTTACGGAATAACGGTCGGATCGGGGGAAGGAGATGAAGCGAGGTGCGAGCGGCGTGATGCTCCCACGGTAAACTTGTACCGGGGTTTGACTTGCAGAAGGTCTGCCGCAACCGGTCTGCCCTCTGACGGCTCTGGCGCTTTTCGTGCCTGAGGGATTGCCTCGGGCGTTGCCTTGACTAATTCTTTCGCCTTCTCAGGCGCCGTCTTGGAAGCCACGGGCTGCATTGGATCGACCTGGAAGTTTGTTGGGCCCACGCTGGTAGTTGCCGAAGTGTACAACTGTTGGGAGGGAGACCCTCCTTTATAGTCTTCAAAGGGACCTCGGGGAACGTAACCTTGATATGCGAACGGCCGCCAGCTGTCATGACGCTGGTCATAGAGAACCGAAAAGTCGTCATCTACGGCCAGGTTTCTCCTTGTTGATTTGTCGTGCTGCGTGCGGCATCTCATCTTCCAGCATTCAGTAATCTTTTCTTTAGACCAGTTAAGGCCTGCTATCTTGGATAGAAATTTTTTGAACACTGGAGATGAAAACTGGTGGTCCGGGTTTCGCTTGGGGTCATATGTCACCTCCTCGCAGTAGAAATCCTGCCAGGGAGGAGAAGCTTCCATCAATTCGATTTCCCAGTCAAGATCCACATGGACCACATCGCATCTATCTTCGGTTATATCTGCCCGGGGGCAGAGATGTGTGAACTTTCCCCTTATTCCATATGGGTCATACTTCCGGCGTTGCGGCAACAAAACCGAGGCCAATCCGAGGAAAACTCTTGCTCAAGGTAGACATGCTTGTCCTACCTCAAAAATCTCAACATTTGCCCGGGAAAGAGGATATTGAAAAATCTGTCCTCTCTTCTTTCCTAGGCCGAACTCCTCTTCAACATAGTCCATTTGTCGGGCAACCTCCATCCCGAACAGATGCTCAGAGCACCAATAGGGCAGCAAATGGGGTTTGCCCTTGAATCCGTAGATTCTGACCACAATTCCCTGCGTCAGTCTGAAAACGTCCCCGAGCTTCTGATTTATCAAAGCGCTCGTCATTTCTCTCCGGGGGCGGGGAATTTCGCTTTCATCGAAGGCGACATGGCGAATCCCCGAGAAAGTTGAAGTTGAACTTGTAGTAGGACCCTTTCCGGTATAAGTCATCCGTCCAGTTATAGACGGGTTGTGGCTCTCCCCTCTCGTTGACCTTCTTCAGGTTCAGGATCGGCATCAGGGAGTGCAAATGGTACAAACAAAGCCAGGCTAGAACAGAACTGAAACGAAAATCGGTAGACTGCCTCTTCCGGATTTTTACCAGGCTGGAATGAACGGCGTAAGCCAACCAGTCTGCCCAGTCGAAAGAGATGGGACGCTTCCCACTTCTCTGTGCTGCCGGTTCGTAGGACTCTCCACATAGGAGACATTCTGCCAGCGCTAGCTGGTACGGCTGTACCAGCTCATCAGAATCGCAGCCAAGAATAGATGCCAAAATAATGTACAAGTATTTGTTACGGAATTGTGCCAAGGGCATGGGGCCGGTTGGCCACTGTCCAGCTGCAAGCGGGGCGTTCAGCTCTGAATTGAGGAAATCCCTCATCCGTTTTGTTGGCGTGAAACGTCCCGCTTGCTCGCCCAAATTTACCTTTCTGAGAATGGCGCTGGAGTCATACTCCAACCCTGGGGCGAAAGCTGGCTGGACAGTCTCCCTGCGCAGTGTGAACAAGGGTTTACCGTTGGAGCTGCAAATTTGCCGGGTAGCTGGTCTGTAGTGTCTGACAATTAGGTCTACCAGTTCCGGGCATTGGTGGACAGGAGGGCACAAGAATACGAACAGATTGGATTTGTACGCCGCTCCGAAATGGTGGGAGGGCGAAACTTTGTCGGCCCAACTCTCCACATTTGCCCGCGGCTTCGTCGGGCTCATAGAAAAAGAGCCGTCCTTGTATCCCGACAAATAATTCACCGGAGGTGGTGGGGCTTGCCCACGCTCGTACTTTTTCGTCCGGGACTTTGACTTTCTCTACGGCGGGGTTTCACTTCGAAAACGCCCGGCCGCGGTAAATCCTTTGGTTCGCCACTTTCGTTGGACTGCGCCGACACGGCATCTTTCCTCTGTCCATCTCTCCGAATCAGCAATAATTGCAAGTTCAAGGCGTCTGCAGAAGATTTCGTTGTCACGGGAATAATTTGCCTTTGTCAGGAATAATCCGCATAGTCCGGAATGTTTAAAAACATCCGACCCCCTTTTCTAGATAAAGACGGCGCCATTAATGCCGCGCGGGGAGGAGGTAGGTCGGGTGAGTTAAGGCTCTTTGGTGGGCGCGCGGGAGAATGTTTGGAAAAAGCGCGCTCCGGCGGACGTGCCATGCTCTTTTGCTTGCACTTTCGTTGAGGAACGTGCAATCATCAATTCTGTCTTGGACGACTGCGCCATGGCTGACGTCCACTGCCGGAGCGCGGGCACACTGCTCAAGAAAGAATCATTGGTGCGGAAACCCACTTTGGAACGGCTACAAACGCGCCTTGGGCCCAGCTAGGAACCTTTTTTAATTTTTTATTCATTTTTAAACGTTGCCCCAAACTGGCCCAGAAAACGAGGCGCAGCCGGACTTCGCCCGAAGTTGGGCGCGGCCCGACTTCGCCGGCGAAGTCGGACTTCGCCCGAATTTCGGGCGAAGTTCGAACTTCGCGCGAAGTGCGCGTTCGAACTGTTCCTTCTTTTTTCTTGCTTGCTGCGCCCAAGGTTTGGGCGCAGTCTGGGTCCTTTGCAACCTTCGGGCCTTTGACCACACTTATCATTTTTCTTTAGACTGATCCTGGACAAGCCGCGCAGTGCAAACGCTGAGGCGGGTTCGGACTTCGGCCGAACTTTGGGCGAAGTACGAACTTCGCGCGAAGTTCGCACTTCGCACGAAAGTTGGCCGCAGCGCGGACTTCGCGCGGAAGTTGGCCGAAGTCGGGCTTCGCTCGGAAGTTGGCCGAAGTCGGACTTCGGCCAAAGCTTAGCGAAGCCTGTCTTTAGTGTGCCCTTGTGGCTTCCCTCTCGGTCGCGCTTCGCACAGTGGCTGGCCCGAAGCCCGACTTCGCTGCGAAGTCGGACTTCGGCCAACACTTAGCCGATTTTTTTCTTTTTTTTCTCTTTTCTTTGCACGACCGAACTTCGCCCCTCCTGAGGGGCGACAACAGACTTCGCTGCGAAGTCTGTCTTTCTCTCCCATGCCGCAGTTAAGCTCAAAAAACGAAGAAAAACAATTTAAAAGCTAAAAGCTGGAAACTGTACATGCTGGGAAATGAAAAAGCATAAGGAAAATTTTTTACAAGGAAGGGCCACTCGGGCACCTTCAGCAGCGGTAAAGCTTCAAGTGGAACCCGTTAACAGGGATAGGCAGGAGCTGACCCTCCATATCCCGCAGTATGTAGGCATTGAACTGGTTTACCCGGGCAATCTGATAAGGGCCCTCCCAGAGGGCATCAAACTTCCCGTGATTACCTGGCTTTGCTTTATATGAGTCCCACTTCAGCACCAGGTCCCCGATTTCGAAAACTCGGGCAGTGGTGCCTTTGGCAAACCAGCCTTGAGTGGCTGCAATGTGATTCGCGAAGGCCTGGTATGCACTTTCTCTGTCTTCTTCCAACTGCAGGAGTTGGCACAGTCTGTCATCCACCGGGTCTCCGCTGCATCTGTCTTCGTCAATCATCCACAGGGCAGGGATCTCGATGTGTGATGGCATGACAGCCTCTTTGCCATAGACGAGCGCGTAGGGAGACGTTCTGAGGGATTTCTTAAATGCAACTCTGTCCGCCCACAGCGCTCGGTTCAGGAGCAAGTGCCAAGTCCGCTTGTTTCTGTCAATGGTCCTCCGGATGATTTTCAGGAGGTTCTTGTTAGTGGACTCGGCAAGGCCATTCCCCTGCGGGTAGTAGTTAGAAGACATCTTGTGATAGATGCCAAGTCTGCCGGTGTACTCCGTGAGTACAGCGCCTACAAATCCCGGACCGTTATCTGTCACAATCGACTCTGGAACCCCGAAGCGGGTAATCAGGCTCTCAATGAACACGATGACCATTTCTTGGTCTGCGTTCTTGGTCGGGATCGCCTCTGTCCACCGCGTGAAATAGTCGGTAGCCGTAAGAATAAACTTGTGGCCGGCGAGAGGAGTTAGGAGAAATCACCCCAATAAAGTCTAAACCCCATTCTTTGGAACGGAGTCTCGGCTTGAATCGGTTGAAGGGGCGGGGGTGCTTTTCGCTTCGGCCGGCAAACCTCCGGCATTGATCACATTTAGAGCGAGACCGCATGCGCGTCTGCCGAACAAAGTGGGCCAATAGTACCCGGCCCTTATTATTTTTAAGGCCGTTGGCCTTGAAGAATGGTGACCCCCAGGCATCCCGGAATGAAATTCTCCGAGGACCCTAGGCTGGTCAGATTTTAAGACGCACCGCAACAGGATGCCGTCAATGTTTTTGAAGTAAAGCCCCTCGGGGCGAAGAGTGTACTTGAGTGCACCTAGCCGAAATCTCCTTCGTTGTGAGGCGTTCAGGTGATCGGGACATCTTCCGGTGCAGAAGTATCTCACCGGTTCATCTGTCCAATCACTCCCCTCCGATAAGGAGTCGGCTAGGTAGATGCGTGTCGTTGTGTCCTCCCACTTACGAGGCGGAGATGCCGGCTACAGCGCTCGGGCCAATTCTCGACACAAGGCTCGGCCTCTGATAAGCTTGGTGGGCCGCACTTCAATGTCAAACTCCTGGATTTTTGCAATCCATCCCGCTCTCTTGTGACCCGGTTCTCCTTGCAAGATGAAGCTTCGAACATCCGGGTGAATCACAAAGACAGTGGTCTTGCTCTGGGAGACAAAGTGCCTGAACTTTCGAAGGGACTTCATGACGGCATGAACCTGCCGCTCTATAAAATTGTACTTTTCTTCATGCGGCAGAATCACTTGGCTGAGGAATGCTATGGGGCGCTCCTCACCATCGTCTCCCTTCTGAGTCAGGGCTGCGAGCGTAACTTTCGGGTTCTCCCACTTGCATACGGGATGAAGTCTCCGGAGTAGTCCGGGTTTGTCAACACCGGAGCTTGTGCAATTCGGGCCTTGATTTCCTCGAAGGCTTGCTCTCTCTCATCAGTCCATTCGTAACGTGTATCTTTCTTAAGCAGTTCGGCCATAGGCTTGATCACCTGTGCGAAGTCCGGAATGAACTTCCGCACGAAGTTAATCTGACCGAAGAAGGACTGCAGCCCTTTTTTGTCGATGGGGGCTGGCAAGCGAACGAGGGCCTCTGCTCTGTCAGGGTCAATGGCGAGGCCTTCCTCGGAGATGACATGTCCCAGCGACTTTCCTTCCTTTACCGCGAAGACAGACTTCTTCGGGTTTATAGAAATGCCGAATTCTCGACAACTCTCAAATATTTGCCGTAGGTGCGAAACATGATCTCCTCGTTGGTGAGAGAAAACGAGTCATGTCATCAAGGTAGATGACGATAATCTTATTGAGCAGCTCTCGGAAGGCCAGGTCCATGGCCCTTTGGAACGTGGCACTAGCATTAGATAAGCCAAATGGCATGCGCTGATAGGCGAACGTCCCCCACTTGGTGGTAAACGCCGTCTTATGCTGGTCTTCGTTTTTGACCCAAATACGGTTGTAGCCGGAAAATCCATCTAAAAGTGAAAATCTCTGGGCTCCAGCAACGATATGTAGGATCTGGTCGATTTGGGGAAGCGGATAGTGGTCCCGGAGGGAAGCCTGGTTTAGGTTTCTGAAGTCGACACAGAGACGAATGTCGCCATTCTTTTTCCTCACGGGCACCAAATTCGCGACCCAGGATGAATGTTTGATGGGGTAGATGATCTTGGCCTCCAGCATCTTCAAGAGCTCGGTCTTCATCATGGCCTCAATCTTTGGATTCACGGCCCTCTGCTTCTGTCGGAATGGCTTGGCGCCATCCTCTAGCTCAATGGTATGCTGGATGACAGTTCTGTCATACCCCCTCAAATCCTCGTAGCACCAGGCCACGATGTCGGGGAACTCCTGGCACAGTGATCTGATCTGCTCCAGTTCCTCCGACGTGCAGTCTATTCCGACCTTGATGGTTTTACCAGGTTCAAGTTCTAGGTCGGCATACTGCCTCGGGTCTACATTGATCTGTGGGATATTGCTCTGTCATTACGATCAAAGAGACTTTCTAATGTAATCTGTCCTTTTGGGACGTGATTATTCCGTAATCTGTATCAACCCCTCATATTGCTCGTCATCGGGGTCTCTACCTTCGATTACACACACTTCGTTAACCGGGGAATGTGACGATTTCCTCGTCTCAGCCGAACACCTGCCCGGTGGGTGTCCTTATCGAGCACGAAGGCACTGTAGACGGTACGAACCGGCTTCGGTTTACGGACAACGTCTTCGGCCGGAACGTGCTGGCTCCAACGAGACGCCGAGAATATCGGCGTGCTTGTTTTTCTCACGCGATATCGCTTTGACATTCAATGAGTCGAATGACTCCATCGGGTCCCAGACCCGGTTGCGGTGCGCTCTAAGATAGTGTTGTTTGGATGCGCACTTCTCCGTAACTTGGTGACACACCGGCTACGAATCTCCGAAAATGCGGAGGTGCTTGATTCCGAGCCTTTCCGCCTTTCGCAAACCCAAGCACGGGGCTTCGTATTCCGCCGAGTTGTTAGTGCGGCTCCGGGGCCAACCTTGTAGGCATAGTCCTTCTGGATTCCGGTTGGAGAAACCAGCAGCACTCCTGCACCGGCGCCATTCTTGCATCGCGCGCCGTCAAAGAAGAGCTTCCACAACTCCTCGGGTGCAGGTCCTACTTCTTTTGCAGCCGACACGTCAAGCCTCTCGGGCTGTACAATGGAGTAACAGCCCTGCTCTGTCCCGATTACGGCATTGAAGTCCCGCAACGAGAACTCATCTTCGAGCTGTAGCACTTCGAGGGCTTGCTCAGTCAGCTCCACTGTCACCAGCTCTTCCTCTGACAACTGGACCATGCAGTCCAACTCTCCTCCGGGTATCTTCTCTACTAGGAAGGTGGAAGGCTTCTCATTAAAAATTTTCGGTCTCCTTCCCTTGAAGGGCACTTCCATGTGTGAGTAGTCTAGAGGCAGGTACCCGCCCAACCCGCGGTGAACTCCCGAGAGAGACACATGCCGAAGTAAGGCTCCGAGTCAACAATCACGACCTCTTGGATGACTACGATGTCGAGAGCTTTGTGCAGTCGGATAGGGATGTCCTTTATGACACCAACTGTCTTGACGGGGGTGCCGTCTAATTGCAGCACGCCTTGGCTGCTCTGTGTGTATTCCATCCCGATCTCATCGCGAGACGGCCTTCGGCATCACGGTCGAGGAAGCACCGAGGTCCACCATGCGGTTGTGAACTATGTGCCCTTGCATCCGTAAAGAGAGATAAAAGGGTGGCGGTCTGTTCTTCCCAGTGGCGGAGACCGTCAAAGGTTGAACCAGGACAGCGGGCTGCATCTGTCTGCCGTTCTTCATGTTCTTCAGTGATTCTTGCAGCAGATCTACCTGGCCTGGGAGCAGAAGAGCATCGTACATGCTGATTCTAGCAGGTGTTCTCTTCAACTCGTCTACAATGCTGTAGCCCGAGGTACTAGCTCCTTCTGCTTGTTTTGCCGGCTCATACTTTGTCCGGTACTGTTGGGTGGCCTCAACTCGCTGTCTCTTGGTCAGAGACGGGTACTTCAGCTTCTCCTGGGCTTGTTCTTTGGTTTCGGTTGGAGGCTGAGGTACGGGAGCCTTAGCCGGAGTTGGGGCCTTTCTTTGGAGGTTTGGCTGGAACAGGGGCGGCCTTTGCCGGAGAAGGCTTGGCTGGAGCTTTATCTTTGGATGCCTTCTCTTGGGCTGTGTGGGGCCACGGCCGCTTGTATGGTGGCAGCCCGCCGGGCTGCGGTTTTCTCTTCTCGCGTAGACTTGCAAAGGCTTGGCCGCGTCTGCGGCCTTCTTTTCTTCCTTGGCGGGTGGCGCTAGATTTTCTTCCGGGAGGGCAAAGTTGGCCTCGCCGTCCAAGATCATGTACAGCTCATCGTCTTCTATAGCGCTGCCGGCCAAGGTCTGAATGTAGTGCTCGTGCAGAGTGCAGTCTTCCTCCGAATGCGGGTCGTTGCACGTAGTGCACCGGTTAACTTTGGTCGGGAGGACCGGGCGGGTCTTCTATAGCGGCATTTCTCGGAGGCGGACGCCTCTGCGGCTGGTTTTCTGGCGCTTTGTCTTTCGTTAGCGCCGGGGGCGCATATGGCCTCCTAGGAGCGAGGTCCATCTGGGCCTGCTTCTTCTTCATAGCGGTCATGTCATTGGACATGGCATGGTATCCGGAGGCCAAAGCCCGCACTTCTTGTAGAATCGTGTTCTGGATCTTTCTTGTCGGGAGGCGGCAACTGTGCCGGTGGAGGCAATGCGGCCAATGGAGGAGGGTTAGAATAGGATGCATACTGTGGAGGAGCGGGAAGTGCTGGAAAATGCGGAGCGGGAGGCGGCGGGTGAGGGTAATGCAATTGAGGCGGGCCGTAAGGAGTTACGACCGGCGCCGGATTCCACTACTTCTTTGGGGTTGCTGTCCTGATGTGGACGGCGAACCGCCAAAAGCAAAAGGATACTGAGATCTAGGGAAGTCGGGATGGATGGGCTCCTGCACTCTGGACGGAAGCTTGCCGATGGAGATAATGTCAGCTTCAACTTGCTGGGCAGCCTCGTACAGCGCAGGGAACTCGTCAATTCTGCGATCTTCGGCGACGAGCATATGTCCGAGTTGAAGGATCTCGAGATAGTAGTGAGCAGCCATGCCGGGTGAAGGCCGAAGTTCGCGAGGTACCCGTTTCCGAGGATCTCGCAAACCTAATGTTAAAATCGGACACCTCCTCTTGAGGATGTCTCCGGATAGCTTGGAGCCGATGCGGTAGAGAAGTAGGGTCAGCGGACTCGTTGCATCCTTTTACGAGCCTCCCGGCAGGCTGGGGCCACCACTGTGATGGATCCCTACGGCGGCGATCTCCACCGGTAGAGAAGCTTTCCCCTCGGGGAAAGGGCCGGCGAGACGGGTCTTCACACTTTCATCGGTGATAGTATGCAATGCGGCCAGGGCAAGGATGTCCTGGATGTGCTCGTACGCCGTCTTACCGTAGCCGTCGTATGTGGGAATAGACTTTAAAGCAGCAGGGGGCACGGCTTGCTGTCCGACCAGGGCCAAGGGCCCTGTAGAGTCCACAGCCGGGAAGAGATCATCGTCATTCGGCTGTTGGGCAGCCATTTCTTCTTCTTCTTCTTCTTCTCCGTCGTCGGTTGTGTACTCAGTGTCGGTACTTTCCGAGGATGCAGGATCTTCTTCTTCCTCGGCCCCTTCTATTTCGTACTCGGCTCCTCCGACTTCGGCTTCGGCCTCTTCTTGGATCTCGGCCTCGGCTTCGTCGAAGCGAGCTCGCGGATCAGCCCGGCTGGGGATCTCGCCTCGGCGTTGATGTCCGGTTCGTAGAACTCGGGCGGGCTTCTCGGATCCCTTGCTTGCCACCTTCTCGTGTGCATGAAGGTCCTTGGGACCGGTCTTCTAGACTCGGAGGATTTGTTCGTGCGAGTCGCCGGGTGTTCGGATTTGGAACAGCAATGAAGCGAACACCGGTGCTTCAGTTACTGTCGGGGGTGAGAAACTTCCTTGTCTCACCGAGAGCTCGAGAAGCTGTTAGCGCCAGGTGGAGACGATCCAGAAAATCTCTCTTCAAATGTGGGACCAGGGTCCCACCGGGCGTGCCAGAGAAACTGTTGGTTACGAATCTGCCATGAGGAAAGGATTTGGGTTAATGCGCCCAGATTCGCCCACCAGCATGAAAGGCCGGAAGGAAGAGATGCCTTCCGAGCCAATCTCCGGAGAAGGCCGGCTCCTTTTGGGGGTTTATGTTCAAGCTAAGAGTACAGGAAAGAAATAAATGTACAGAAAGAGATTTACAAATATATTCAAAGGTTGGTGGGGGGAACTAACAGTACGGGAACACACCAATCACCGCTACTTACTGCATATAAACACAAAGCATGACAAAGAAGCGCAAAATCTAACGTATACTTCCGATACCCAAGCAGTGTACGCACGGCTACAACGGCTCCCTAACAGACATTCCCTACAAGGAACTAACAGTACGGCAACACGTCAATCACCACCTACGGACACTAACATGGGTAGAAAGCAATCATAGAGATATCAGAGCCAGGTATATGTGTTTATGTAGAGAATTTAACCGCACAGCTTCAATGGCCCCCTAACAGACATTCCCTACAAGGAACTAACAGTACGGCAGCGCACCAATCACAGAGATACGGACCGAGCAACAAAACACACAACTGATGGAACTGCTACTACGGCTATTCTATGTATCCTTTTAATTCATGAAGTACGGGGGGTGCTTTAAACAAGCAATGCTAGAGGCACCTGATCATCAAATGCTGAAATGAATCAACGAGCCATGACACAGGTTAGCCTAAGGCATGAATATAAAGAAAGGCGGCATAAAAAACGAAGCGACGAGAACGAGAACCAAGCATACTGATTATATTTATAAGCAGAAGCACGGTTACAATGGGCACAGTGGTTCCCTAACAGACATTCCCCTTCCACCCTTTACAATGAATTCACGGTGGGCTTTTATAGCCCGAGTCCCTCCCGTTACATTAATGGGCACAAGGTCCCCGATCAAACATAAGGCGACAAAAGCGGCGAAAGAGCTGCAAATGCTGACCTTTTGTCGGACCGGACTGTACCCGCGGCATGGTCTTCCTGGAAGCTGGACAGCTACATGGCGGTGTGTTGGGCAAAATCTCCCTCTGGCAGTGATGCGGGTAGCTGGAGCAGGTGAAACCTCAGATCAGCTTTAAATGAGGCTACGGCGCGAGCAATGCAGCCCATGCTTGTCCTTTTGCTCGGCACGTTTCGGCTCTAATCCCGAAGCTGGACACTTGTCGGATGATGGATGACTGTGTGACACGTGTCTGCCTTGGAAGGCAGTCCGTCCAACTTCGCTTGGGATCAGAGCGTCTCGGGTTGCGCGGGCAGAAAACAGTGCAGTCGGGAAGGCCTTCATGCCTTGGTCAAATTCTGGGTTTGTTCCCCTACTGCGCACCTGTCAAGGGCGCACTCCGACTTTACTGCGAAGTCGGGCTGCGCACAGGTGGAAACTGGTGTCTGCCGCCGTACGGACTCTGCTCCGGCCTTTTATCATCTTCTGTCAGCCTGCCAGCCTGTCAATCTGCCAGTTGCAAGGTGCGCCCAGAAAGTGGGGCGAAGTCAGACTTCGCACCAAAACTGGGCGAAGTGCGCACTTCGCACCAAGCGCGGCGAAGTGCGCACCGCACCAGAGCGGGCGAAGTGCGAACTCGCACCAACACTTAGCCATTTTCGGGTAACTTGCTGGAAAGTTGAAAAATCAGCTGGGGACTCCAAGAAAGGGGGAAAGAAAGAGAATGCGGGAAGGAAAAGGAAAGGGAGAGGAGAAGGAAGGAAAATAGGGGAAGAGGGAAAAAGAAGAGCAGCACAGTTACAACACTGAAGACATTGAACCCCGTGCAAAATGTGACAACACATACGTTATTGCTAAATCCGATCCCTTGCGGTATCTCATGAGTCGACCTTATTTATCTGGTCGCACAGCAAAGTGGGTTCTTGCGTTAAGCGAGTTTGAACTCACGTTTATAGGACAGAAGTCTGTTAAGGGTCAAATCATAGCAGATCAATTAGCTGCTGCACCCTTTAGCATCCACCCATCCCCTCGTCATTGATTTTCCTGACGAATGCCTTAAACTAGAGGCAGATCATTCAGAGCAATGGTCCTTATACTTTGACGGAGCCAGATGCATGAGTGGGGCTGGTGCGAGTATTATTTTGATATCTCCACGAAAACATCTCATACCTCTATCCTTTAAATTAACGTTTGCCCGTACTAATAACATCGTTGAATATGAGGCTCTAATCCTTGGATTACGAGCTGCCCTGGCACTGAAAATTAAAAATTTATTAGTTTTCGGTGATTCTCAACTTGTTATAAATCAAATTAATGAGGTTTATCAGACCAGAGATGATAAATTGCGCCCATATAAAGCATATGTATTACAATTAATATCTTTATTTGATCAAGTTACCTTGGAAGCTATTCCTAGAACTAGCAATCGTGCGGCTGACGCTATGGCCGCAGCTGCATCTCTTTTACCCTTGGAGTTAGATGACGAATATGCTACCATCATTATTCGTCGACTCCAGGAGCCCGCTTCAATTAAATCATGCTTAGAACTTTTGGACGTGTTTTTAATCAATGAAACTACTCCCGACTTTTGGTACACTGATATCCTCAATTTTCTTCACAATGGAACCTTCCCTGAAGGTTTTAATAGAAACCAACGCCGGTTATTGCGTAGATGAGCAAGTCGCTTCGTCATAATTGGCAATACCTTATATAGGATATCTTTTGAAGGTATCCTACTGAGATGTTTGAATCTAAAAGAGTCTAGATCAGCTTTGAGTGAAGCCCACGATGGATCTTGTGGGGGACACTTTAGTGGTAACGCCATTGCTAAGAAACTCCTTAAGATAGGATATTTTTGGCCTACCATGGAGAATGATGCACATGATTACGTGCGCCATTGCGACAAGTGCCAGAAACACGCTGACCTTGTCCATGCGCCTGCACAAGAACTGCAGGCTATTTCATCTCCTTGGCCCTTTTCAAAATGGGGCTTCGACATTATTGGAAAAATCAATCCCGTGTCATCTGATGGACACAAATTCATCATAACCGCCACCGAGTATTTTACGAAGTGGGTTGAAGCTATGCCCTTAGCTTCTTGCACTGGAACCCAAGTTTCCAAATTTATTTTTAATCAAATTATTTGTAGGTTTGGAATTCCTACAAATCTCATCTCGGATAATGGAACTTGTTTCAAAAATAAAGATGTAAAGAAACTATGTCAAAAATATAAAATTCAACATCGTTGGTCCACTCCCTATTATCCTCAGGGTAATGGCCAAACAAAAGCATCTAATAAAACATTAATTAAAATCCTCAAAAGACTGGTCAATAAATCTGGCCGAGATTGGCACATTCAATTATATCCTGCTTTGTAGGATTATCGAACTAGCGTTCGTACTCCCACGGGCACTTCACCTTTTGTTTTGGTTTATGGCGCTGAAGCTGTTTTTCCCTTTGAATTAGAAGTTCCTTCTTTGGCTCTGCTACTTCAAGATACTGAAGTAGGAGATGAATATCGTGCTAGCAGATTTAGTCAGCTGGAACTCCTAGATGAGAAGCGCATCAATGCTTTGGAGCATCTTCGAGCCTACCAGAACAAGCTCAAACGAGCGTATCTCAAGAAAGTTCATCCCCGATCCTTTGAGATCAGTGACCTCGTCTTAAAAGAAAATCAAAAAAATACTAATGCAACTAAAGACCTTAAAGGTAAATTTGAACCTAACTGGCTTGGGCCATATGTCATCACTGCTAAATTTGGATCGGGAGCATACATATTAGCTACCTTAGATGGTAAAGATCTTAAAGAACCTATGAACATTATGCATCTTAAGCGCTATTACGCATAATTCTGGTAATTTCGTCATTGTATATATTGTACATCTTGTCTCATTTTAGTAAATTCATATAAAAATTTCAAAAACAATAATATTATGTATTCTCTCAATTCATAAATCAAAATCAAAATATAAAACATCAAAATCTTCAAAAACATCTTTTATTTTTGCACCTGTCAATTCTTGAAGTATTGCAGTTATATTTTCAGTTGTTTTGGATAAATTAGCATTTATTTGGAATCCCTCACTTTCACACTCACATGAATAAATATCTTGATCTTATTTGGTATGATTATTAAACTCTCTTACATCAAAGTCCACAGCTGAATTAAATAAAGTTTTGAGCATAGAGAACTGATCTTGTTATTTACTTGAACCAAGTATACCTTTTCACATTAAAATGATTTCATTGCAAATCCAAAATGATGCTACACAGTAGAAGTGGTCTCTTGAGCAAAAAGTTTCCCCTGCTATCCTATCATGCACATGGTCTAGAATCTTTGAGAATTGACAAAAGGACAAGCTCACCCCTACCTAGAATAAAAATCCCTTGCTCTACAACCAATCCGAGCAAGTATCCCTAGTATAGAAAGAAAAAAAAAATCATGAGAAAAAACACTATTTCAGTAGCATTTTGTACCATCTCAGCAATATTTCAGCATTATCTCAGTATCAAGCAAAAATACAAAAAAAAAAAAAAAAAAGAGAAAAAATAAAAGAAAAAGCAAAAAGCAATAAAATTCCTTCCCCTACCCTTTGAAAAGAAAAGAAGGGTGAATGAGTTTGAATCCCTGGAATACTCAATTATTCGAAAACTATGAGGTAAGCCCCATAACAGGTGGTTTGTGCCCAACCCGCTTGGCCTTGGGTAACTCCTAGCATGGTGATATGTCTGTTACATTAGCGACCTTCTTTTGTACAGACCTATGTCCGCTCATGGATCAGCTAGCTCTTGATGACCCGACTTACATAGCAGTCTGGTACGGTTATATGCATATAAATCATGGTCAACGAACACTCACTTGGTTAATTCAAATTACTTGTATCAAATTATCTTGCTCAAAATTGGTAAATGAACAATACAATTGCACACACATTTGTTTGAGAGATTTTGTATCATTATGATAGATCAAGATCGGCAATGAACTCACATATGCACATGGGATTCCTTATAAATCTAAATTTTGTCTTTGAGATAATTTAAAATATTTATGCAAATCTTCTGGAATAATTTGATTTTCTTACTTGAGAACATCTGCTTAGTGTAAAAACAATTAAATACATTTTTTTCAAAATCCAAAATTTTCTTTCAAAACATGTTCAAAAATCTAGCAATAAAGTCACATTTATATATTTTCGACTTTCGTAACGATGGTATAGTTCCTAAACCTAAATTGGAATTTTATGCCTAGTGCAAGTCCTCGTCTTATATTTTCTGTTCATCTCAAACTCAAAAATCAACTATGCAATAAAACTATTATATCAATTTCTTCTTTGGATTTCGCGATGATGTTATAAGTCTATACCTAAATATTCTCTGCCTAGCGCAAACCATCGTTTTAATTTTATTTCTCACTTTTATCCATAAAAGCATATGGCTTAAATCATTATGTTAGACAATTGTGCTTTAAAAAGAACGAAAACCTTGTCTATTTCATTTAATTATGTCAACATTCAGTTTTTTGCGACGATGGTATAATTCCTAGGCAATTGTTCAAATTTCTATCACACTTAGGAATTTTATGCCTAGCAAAAATCATATTTTTTATTTCATGCATAATATTTTCATGGAAATCGAAAAACAAATCATCACCATCATCAATTTTCATCATCACAACACAAAGTCTTAAGAAAGTCTCTTAAGCACCCTTTTACTTGTAGCAATATTTCTCTCATAACGGGATTAGCTTAATGACCTAGCGAGCGGCGACTCCATGAAATGGTCATGTAACAACGACAATGTCCTTTGAAATTATTGTTAGAAATCCCTTTATTTTTCATCAAATCACACCACAACAACCAATTTGTTTACATCAGATTATTTCGTTTAATTTTATGACATGACATAAAATTGTAATATTCTCAACGACATAATTACATGAACAATCAATCAACAATTAAAAATATTAAGGCATCATAAAACATATGCACAAGTCATATCACAAAAAGAATATATATATATATATATATATATATATATATATATATCAAGAAATATATGTACATCATATATCAAAACGGATTGGTATGCCACAATCTATACCCTGGCATACTCAATCCTCTCAAAACTATACAGTCTAGAGTCAATATGCAGCTAGTCTCGAGAAGCCCTCGAGCTCTCAGCCTCATCTCCTCTCCCGCCCTGAGGTGGAGGAGGTTGTCCCATCGTAGTCCGTCCTGTGTCGCGGGTCCTCAACGTCGATCGTGAAGATGTCCTCGACGACCCCATCCTGACTGGCTCCGCTATGCCGGCTGGCAGCTGTAACCTTTGGCCCTTTGGAACCAGCTGGAAGTATACTCCCTGATAGAACGCGGTCTGAGCAATAGCCCGTGCCAACTCCCGCAACCCGCGTCGGACCTCTGTCGATCTGTGTGCTGTTTCCACCATTTCGCCTGCAAAGCTCTGAAACAGTGAAAGTGAACAGTAAAAATGAATTAGGGTTTTACCCTATTTTTCTTAATTTTATTTAAAAACAACATTTTTTTTCATTTTGCTTTTCCGCGCTTTTACCTCAAACGTTCGATTTGGATAAAAACTCGGAGGGGGCACCATAGCAAGCAGTTGTACGATTCAACCTAGAATCGTCGTCTAAAAAATGGAGTAAATTTTCGCTTTCTCGTAAAGCGTGAAGAACTCGTCTTTAACGCATTTTCTTCGGAAAATACGCTAAAGAGGGGGCAAAATGTAGCACCCTAAAATTGGCACAGTTAAACCATCAGTAAAAAGATAAAAATTTGAATTTTAACCCCGAAACCGCCGGTTAACCGCTCACCTCGTTTTTCGTGCCATTTTTAGAATTTGTTTTAACCGTTGGATGATATCGTCGCCGATCTGATGATATCATCCCAAATCAGACGAATTCGTCTGGAACAGAACATCCAGACGATTTTGTCTCAAAACCGAATTTTCATAATTAGCCTCTGTTTCAACAACCTCTCCAACTCGGGCAGAAGCATGTCTGCACGGTTGGAGATTCCTACGTTGGAGATCTCCCAGATTGGGATGATCCCCAACCTCCTAACCTCCCCCTAATCCTATATAAACTTGGGATTTTCCCAGTTTATCCCCCTGGCTGATCATTTCCCTGCAACTCTAGTATTTTGCTGCATTAGAACATCCTTGGCCCGCATCATTTGCATTTGTATTTTCAGATTTTATTGCAGGTTTTTACTGTGTTTCAGCCGGAGAAAGCTCGGATCGTCGCAAGCGATCCAATACGACTTCGGACGATCCTGATGAGATCGGCGACGATCTCGTACGAATGTAGACGATTTCGACTGCAGTTCAGATTGGGGGCAACCAGAGCCCTGAGTTTGCGTTTTCTACCTTTCTCTCTTATTTAATTATGCATTAGATTGATTTATTTTAGTTCTGCATCCTGGAGTTCACCTCATTTAGCATATTTGCATGATAAAATCTAAAATAAGTTATTAAAACAGTGCTTTCCATTTGATTTACTATCTGGATTTATTATTTAAGCATCTATACTGTTATTTCTATCATTTTGCATCATTCTTGCAATTGCATTCTCGGTTTTTGGTGTCTGTTTCCATGATTGCAGGTTTCTGACGAATTCGTCAGGTCGTCGACGATCTTGTCTGATCTCAGACGATCGCCTGTGATTTGGGACGATTCTGTACAATTACAGACGATCCTGTCATATCCAGGACGATCTGGACTCCAACAAGCTTCAGAATCTTCACCAGACATCAGGAATCAGGTGTATTCTCCTCCACTTTAGATATTCTCTGTATGTAGGATTTATTTATGTTTATTGTCTTCATATAAACCAAAAATTTCATATAGAATAGCTTATATTCATTTTGGCCAACCTAGGAATATGAACGATGGAGCATAAAATGAACACATCAAACCCATTCTCAACCTAGGCGTGGAAACTGCCACTTAAAGTTTCCTGGTGAACCCCACCATCCGTCGAAAATTCACCCTTATACCCCTCCCCCGAGAGGCGCGACCTTCAAAGGGCCTCTTCGTCCGAGGTATTGTCCCATCCTTCTCGCATCCCCCTTCCGGGCACGGATCCTTTAGCCTGAAGGTAAGGGTGCGAAAAATTTGGGCGATACACCTACCAACCTTGATACCCATGTACCAACCTTTCCTTCAATACCCCCTCTCTGAATGAATGAGGGAGGGGTTTTCTTTATGCAACTAAAAAGTAGTTGCATCCTCCAACTACCCGACACCTCATCATTTTATTAAGATACATTTGACATGCATTTGACTTACATTTCATGACTCACTTTATGACTTTTCCATACATAACATTACACATTATCACATACAATTTACATTGTGACTTTATTAATTATGCGAACGCACATTTCGTTAAACACTTTGTGTACAAACTACAAAATAACACACAATGACAAAACTTATTCACTAATTACGTAGACATGTTAATTTGCCTACCTACATCTATCCCCTCCTCTAAACTTGTCAGTGTCCTTGACGACACGAGCTAAACACTGGGGATAGAAGCACTAAACCCATATCAGAATCTCGTCATGCTCCTGCCACTTTCTCCTATTCCAGATATCGTCTACAACCGGCATCACTTCAAACTACTGCCCACAACACATTGTTCTCCGATTGCTCACTCCACTTTCTACAATCAGTTGTATCACCAACATGTCCAACATGACTAACATGACAGGCAACACCCGTTGTCACCCTTGTCGAGGGTCAAGGGGGCAAGAACCCCCTTGCAAGATCAAGGGCAGCACCACGAAACCTCAACGGTGAAACCATTAATACCTTCATTGTTTGAACTAAATTTTTCTCCTCGTCTGCATTTTGGTAGCCTTCGCTCAACCCACTTAAATAGCTTCCCCTCAGCTCCAAATTACTTCTCTCTGGCTCTAGATGATTGCTTCTTGGCCTCTGACGGCCCTACCTTAGCCTTTGACAAACATCCCTTGGTCTCAGGCGACTAACTTCAGTACAACACTTGTTTGTACAGCAATGATAACAATTGTCTGTATGGCAATCACTTTTATGGTAGTCACTTTTACGACACTCACTTGTACGTCACTCACGTGCATAGCTATCGCTTGCATGGCAATCATTTATACGACACTCACTTGCACGACAACATATGTTGGCAACACTTGTACAACAACATGTCGAAAACACTTATACAACAATATGTCGACAACACTTGTATGCCAACATATGTGAGCAACACTTGTACGGCAACATATGTCGGCAACACTTGTACGACAACATATGTCGGCATTCCTTGACAACAATGTGTCGTCACATCACTATTTATATGGCCTTCGCAACTCCTCGTTGTACAGCCTTGGCAACTTTTCGTCATACAGCCCTACTCAAGATGGTCAAATGCCGAACACTTTGTATTTATTGTCTGTAGCATTCACTCCATCTACACCACTTACTTCCTCGTCTGCATCAACAACTTCTTCCTACACAGCTTCAACTATTTGTTGGATTTCTTTCTCTTTTATTGAAATCAAATTCACCTCCTCAATTGCAATCAAGTTCATCAAGTTCACCTCTTCTACTTCCTAGCTAGGGTTGTGACTCCTCTCGGGTGCTTCTAATGCTCTACACATCATTGGTTCATCTTGACTTATAGCACTTTGACATTCATGCGTGAAATGCTCCCATAAAAGGCATCGTCGATATTGTACAATGGGTCTGCCCTCAATATCATACTCAACTCTCCATATTCTAGTTCTCTAGCAATTGTCATAGACCGCATCACCAGTGGCATCCCCCCTTGGTACAATCTCCCTTTGTGCCGCATATTCTTGTAGCAATGATCTTGTGCTCTCCGAGTCACACTCATCCTCGAAGTCATCATTCTTCTCTTCAAAGTCACTTCCTTCACTAACTTCTCAACCCCAACACTTGAACAATGAACTACTCTCATTCCCAAAATCATTACTCTCATTATCAGAGTCACTCTCCACATCAGGATCACTATCATATTTATGATCACTCTTGTCTACATTAACATGACCCCAACACTTGAATGATGTTTTTGCATCTCTTTCCAGATTCAAAGCTCGCTCCAAGGCTTCTTGGCATGATGTCGAAGGGACCACCCTGATCTTCTTCCGATATGTAGGAAGAAGTCCCTCTATGTACCACCACTTCTTTAATGCGTCTAATGGGTCTTCCTCCAGATCGGTAAACAACTGACTCAACCTCCGATTGTATGAACAAACAAGCTCTTTCTCACCTTGTTCCATTCTATAAATTTCAGCAGTGACCTCATTGTCATTGTGGAACAACCAAAATTCCTTCACAAACGTTGCATGCAACTCATCCCATGCCTGGTTTTGGCAATCTCATGTACTAGTCCATTGCGATTCCACAAAATGTCACAAGGAATAACCTACTCTGATCTACGTCATTATTCTACGCATTCACCGTCCACAACGTGAGGTAAATTTTCCAATGCCTAATAGGGTCTTTTGTTTCCCCTCCATGAAACATTAGACACTTGCATGATATGCCAAAATTAATATTTGTTGTGATTGGTTGTCTTGCCATTGGCATTTGTTGTTTGTGTTTCGCTCCTTCACACATGGCATCAGGCACACCACACCACAATTGCTTTTGTGCCAAATTCCCATCCCATGCACTATGAAACATGCCATCCTACAGTTTCTCCGATGTCGAACTCCCATACACTCACTATCGAGCACACCAACCTGCAGTTGCTCTAGTGCCGAACTCCCATCTCGTGCACTATCAGATACATCATGTCACATTTGCACCGATGTCAGACTCCTGTCCCGCTCACCATCGGACATATCAACTTGCAATTGCTCTAGTGCCAAACATTCTTCGTCATTATGCAATTCCTCATTGACACCTTCCAACAACTTTTGTTATACCTTGTTTGTATGGCCCTTCAACTTATTTATACGGCATTCTACTGTACGCACCCTCTACTTGTACGATGATGTGCCGAACACACCACTATCTTGTATGGCGTTGTCCTAACATACACGCCCTTTCGTTACATAGCAACAACCCATATGTTCCTCCCTTCTACGTGCCTATCGTATGCATCCTGTTGTATGACCCTTCATCAGCGTCACCAAGTCTGCGTATTCATTTGTCTTGTAATCTGCTTCAGCCGACTCAGTCTACAAAGAAGATGGCCTGCCCTTTTCCAAACTTCTAACACCTACCCGTGTAATTTGCTCTTCACAACTCCATGTCATGAGGATTGACCCAATTTTGTATAGGCAACGATGCTAGAATGTTGAAATGGAATATAACATACTGCAATACAATTCATTTCTATTTAAATACACAAACTATACAGTGTGAATAATTTACAATAATAGTGCCTACACTGTGCACAACATATATCAGACCGCTTGGCACAGTAGTTCAGACTTGCTGGAACAACACACAATCTGCCTAGAATAGCCAACTTCTACCACCACGTGCAATGCCAACATACAACACCAACCTTCAATACCATGGCAACCTTTTCTACCAACCTTGATACCCACATACCAACCTTTCCTTCAATACCCCCTCTACAAATGAATAATGGAGGGGTCTTATTTATACAACTAAAAAGTAGTTGCATCCTCCAACTACCCGACACCTCATCATTTTATTAAATTACATTTGACTTACATTTACATTCATAACTCACTTTATGAATTTTCCGTATATAACTTAACTTTACACATTATCACATACAATTTACATTATGACTTTATAACTTTATTAATTATGCGTACGCACATTTCATCAAACACTTTGCATACGAACTACAAAATAACACACAATGACAAAACTTATTCACTAATTATGCAAACATGTCAATTTGCCTGCCTACACCCAAAACCTCATGTGTGGAAAAGAAGGAAAAGAAGATGTCTTTCCCTCCATTTTGGTCAATGCGCCCATCTAGGACAAAGAGTTTCATGTCCATAACAATGCATAGAACTTTACAATTGGATGTGGCTTGGTGCAAGAGGGCTTGCATGGGCTCGATTAACCCATCTACTTTGCAATTCAACTTCTATTATGTGTTGAGAAAAAATACAGCATGACTGAATGCAAGGCATTGGGAATGGTTTATGCAATGCAGAAGTTTTGGCACTATTTTCTCGTGAATCCATTCACGTCCTACATTGATCAACAAGCCCTTCTTTACCTGATCAAAAACCCAACTATACAAGGATGGGTTAGCAAGTGGCTTGTCACATCGTAGGAGTTCGTGTTTCAAGTGGTGGTCAGCTTCAGGAAGAAACATGTGATAGCAGACCAGGTATTGCACATACACTCTGAAGTGCCTACAAAAGGTGTGCAAATCAGTTTTTTTATACTCATTTGTTTGCAATCGTTGTGTTTTTGTTTTAGTACGAACACATTGGGACATATTTGTCCATTTGAAGCTACATTGTCAGCAGTTGAACGAATAAGGATTGTGATGAAATCGGGACCATTCTAGCTGATTGGCAGATTGTTGTACAATATGGGCCCTAATATGATATTGCAACAGTGTGTGATGGAAGAAGAGGAGCATAGCTCACTAAAGGAAACTCACAAAGGCATGATAGGACACATGGGACCTGACATGACAAATAAGGAATGTCCTTCTGGCTAAATTGCGGTGACCTATCCATTGTTGTGATGCAAAGGAGCTTGTTATTGTATGCCATACCTGTCAAAGGATAGGGAAGCCACTACGTCAATTTTTCATGCCTTTGCATCTGTTGCACCCATAGGAGTTGTTTGAGAGGTGGGGGTTAGACTTCATCACACCCCTGAATACCAGCAAACAGAGGAAATGTATGTACATCAAGGTTGCAACTATCTGACAAGTGGGTTGAGGCAAGTGCGTTGCTTGATAACTCCACAAAGAGCCTTGCAAGTTTTGTGTACGAATAGATCATCACATGATTTAGCATACCACTATAGATGATATATGATTGAGGACACTTTGTAAATGAAGTGATCCAGAAGCTGACAACGGAGTTCAAGAGTTCATTGTCAAGTCCATACTATCCTCAAGCATGGACAAGTCAAAGTGACCAATATAGTGTTGGTCTCAATATTGTATAAAACTTATAGAATTGAAGGTGTAGACTGGGAGGAAAAGATGCCAGCAGTCCTACAGGTCTATTGGGCAACATTTAAGTCGACAACAAATCATACCTCACTCCAATTGATGTACATGCAAGAGGCAGCAATACCAGTGGCAGTGTGGAATTGGCTTGGTTTTCAAGAGAGCCTAGAGGAGAGGTCATTTGTACTAGGAAAGTTGGACGAAAAATGGGTGATAGCCCAATGTAGGCAAAAGTACTAGCATGACAAACACCTTCAAAGCATGTAGTTGAAGAACGAAGAACTTGTTCTGAAGTTCAACAAAAAAGAGAGAAATAAAGCCCAGGAAACTAAAACCATGTGGCTTGGTTTGTTCCACTTGGATGAGCTTTTTCCAAGTCAAAAATCTTTACCTGGTAAATGGATCAAAGTTGAAACCCTAGAAGGCCCACGCACAAATAAACCTTGTAGATTATGAGTCATCAAAGACAAGTTCAGATGGACTACCGGACACATCTAGTCAATCTGTGGTGTCCTTTGACGGGATCACCATTTGTGAGGATGGGGAGTGCAATCACTCCAAATATGCACAGTATGACACGTATATTGATGACGTTGAAGATGTAGATAAGGGTGAGTACCTTCCCGGGACGAGGGAATGACAAGTTTTAGGAGGGAAAGGAATGGCAAACTTGGCTACTAATCATGGTACTAAACTATGTTGTGTATCACTAGACGAATAGCCAATGACAGATTGTACTCGACAGATAGGTTACAAAATGACGAGTCTAGACAGCGAGTAGCTCCAGACGAGTAACTGGCTAGATGAGTAGATCTAGACGGGTCACTTGCTAGACGGGTAGCTCCAGACGGGTTATCCCTAGACGAGTAATTGCAGACGGGTTACCTCCATACAGGTAGTGCAAGGCTAGAGAGGTTGAGCACCAGACGGATGGTTGCAAGTCTTAGACGGGTGGCCTGGACGGGTAGAGGCCTAGACGGGTCCTCGACAACACTTGCCCTGCAATTGCATACTTATCTTGCAAACCTCGAACTCGTCCTTGAGCGCTCCTCCCTGCAACTCTGCACAACACACACAACATTGGCAATACAAGCCTGCCTCCAACCTACTTCATAGCATTCATAACCTGGATACCTGCAACACAAGACAATGCTCTTCACACACAGATCTGCACAACAGTAGAACACTTCTCATTGACGTATGTATTCATGGATGATTACAAAATGAGTAGGGGGGGTATTTATAAGATAGCCTTGGCGGTTACTGCAACCAACCAAGCTCCAACGTCCCCAACCGTCTACTCGTTACAACCTTAACTAAAACCGCTCAGAACTAATCAGTCCATTACTAATCAGTTTGGGGCATTACAATCAATCTGAACTTAACTAATCCAGTCGTCTAGTTAACTAATCAGTCTGTGACGGCTGATTTACGCAATATTGTCATTACATTCATTATTATTAATCAGTCCATACCCATTCGTGATAGCTGACTTACATACATCAAAGCATATTGCAAAACATTATTTTATATCAAAATTCCAAAACATTATGTAGGCATTTCGTCAAACAGTTCTGAATAGTCATTTCTTCTTAGAACTGTTGTCTACAAAAGATTTCACAATGGAGCAACATGCATGGTTGTTTGACCAAGAGGATGGCACAAATGAGTCAAGTTGTATGCAACAAAGTCTGGTTATTGAACCAAAAAAATTGGAGCCAAAACACCTTAGGCAAAGAAGACTACATATGCACATAAGATTCCCAAAAGGAGAAGTTGGTGAGCATCTCCGATTATTGAAATAAAAAAGTTGTAGCCAAAATACCCTAGGTAAAGGAGACTATGTATGCATGTAAGATTCCTGAAAGGAGTTGGTGAGCATCCCCTTTGTTGTATCTACTGCAAGAAGATGGTCACTCAATGATGGAGTTAACAAAACTAGTCACCCCCCCAAAAGTGAGAAATTTGCAACATGCAATGGACAAGCTCCATGCAAAAGGAAGTTGCGGAAGTGAGCCAACTATGTTGGCAGTTACTGGTTGAGTGCAGTTTGACATGTATGCAGAGTGGAACAGTTGCATCATGAAAGCGAACAACTAAACGTATGCACCATTGGGTTGTAGAGTTTGTGCATGTAGAGTGTACAGTAATTGCATGAAGGAATGTTGACACACGTGAGCACAAACACATCAACAAGTCTGAAAGAAACAATTAGGGGTAGAACTAAGCAACATTGGTTTTTGAAAATCCTTGTAACTGTGCAGTGATAGTTGAAGTTCTGAAACAGTGGTAGATGTCATCATAGCTCCCGTTTTGGGAGCAGTCCAAGCTCTAGTGACAATGACACGAGCACATCTGAGACTGAAAGAGGGAGTGGCTCAAGCTCAAGTATAAGTATATGCATGCGCAAATGAAGCGTGCGTAAACTGCTCAAACAGTGGTCGCAACAATTTGAGTTCGTCATTGCACATGAAAAATTTGTATTGACATGACATTACTTGTATGCAAACGCATGTAAGGGTAGTTCAAGAGTTAGATGGATGAGAGTTTATGCACACGTGGATAGCACAGCTATAGTGCAATCCAGTCCAAGTCAGTGTGGACAATGCGAGCAAGCCTCCGAAAGAGAAATTGACCAAGTGTTGCGATCAGATGGCGAAAGAAGCGATGTAGACGTAGAAGAAAATTGGCTCGAAGCAAGCCATCTCGTATTCAGTTGTCTGGAACAAATCCCATACCATCTGGGCCTCAACCCCCTAGGCCCAAGTCATTTGGCCTAGAGTCTCGGTCATCTGGCCCAAGGTCCTAGTCATGTAGCCTTAGGGCCAGGTTGCCTAGACCAAACAAAAGGGCGATAGGGTCAAAATGGAGGCCAACTACATAGAGGAAGATTCTTGCCAGCCCATAGGACAAAAAGGTGCCAGAGAGAGGAAATTATACAAACAAGAAGACATGACATAAGCAGTCTAGGCCTTTGATGCCATCCAAGGAAATAAGCACTGTGAAGCCTTTTAGTGAGTATCGAGGATAACCAGTCCATCACATCGTCAAGTGTGCAAAAGGAAGCAAGAAAACATAGGTTTAAAGATTACCTAGGCGAATCTTGTGACATGGGAGCAATGACAACAGAATAGGTGGCCACAAAAGTAGAGGTTTGAAAATGTAGATGTTGTGTATGGAGTTGTAGTGCACTATGTCTTGTAAAGTTGTGCTTATTGGGAGAGCAATGAGCTTCAGAGATGCTCACATGCCTCGTATCGTACATGCAAAGAATCATGGAGAAGTACGATTGGACATCATATTTATCTAAGGAAATCCACAAATTCTTGTCATGCATGACCAAGAACTTATTAATGTCGTTTCATGCAATCGCACTACTACTTGATGTGGTATACAAGGACAACATCACTATGCCAGAGTGAGGGCAACCCTTGGCGATCACTGAAAGCACCCCAACAATCTTCCATTGGGTAGATGTTGTATCAGTGAAGCATGTTCGTAGATGGAAGAAACAAAAGATTCTTCTAGCATCAGCAAGAATGAAAGTAGAAGAAGATGCCCAAGAGGAGAAAGAAGAGTATAGTGAGGAGGAACCAAAAGAGGAAGAGCAGCAATTACAATGGTGTCGACGCATGGTGAGGATAATTCCTCCTCAAAAGCAAACTATGCAAGTGGAAGTAGCAAAGTATTTAGAGGAAGAAGCGCACAAACAACCAATTGAACAAGGGGCTGACACACAAAAGCATGGAGTTGCATAGGAGTTGGAGAATCAAATTGTGCAATCAGTTGGGACTGCACAAAGAAGTATTACACTAGAATCAAAGTTGTGCAACTAGCTACACCTAAGCAACCAATTAAGACCATGCAATCATTTGGGGTTGTGCAAATGTTTGCAATAGTGCATGTTCCTGAAACCATGCAATCACAAATAACTACACAAGTGGATGAGATGTGCAACAGGTAGAAGATGCGTAGCATAGGGTTGTCATGTAGCAAGAGGTCATCGCATAGGGATGAGATGTGCAATAGGTAGAAGATGCGTAGCATAGAATTGTCATGTAGCAATAGGTCATCGCATAGGCTCAACATGACAAGGATATGGGAGGAGACGACATCATGCAAAAAATTGCATGCATAGAAGCTACATACGACACTAAGACCATGAAGATTTTGAAAGATGTAGATTTGAACGACCATGATTGTGGAGGTATGATTGCACGAATGGAAGTTGCAATGGTTGAATTTATGCTACAAACCACACAAGTTGAGACTACAAACAATATGTCTCAACATTATGTGACTAGTTCGTGGCCCATTGAGTTAAATGACAAGCCAAGGGAGAAGGATGATTTTGAAGGATTGAAATCCCCATGGAAGGAATATATGGATGAAGCGAACCCCTTCACGACCTCACCTGCTTTTGAGCATGTAGGTCCAATACCACAGGAGAAGGGGGAGGCACCACTTCATAAGGAGTTGGTCCGAGAGGAGCCTGCTCATGAGGAGGTTCGTTCTAGATGAAATAGTCCATGATAAAATTGAGCATTGCAGCTGCTTTAGAGAGATTTGCAAAAGGGAAAGGCTATTGCAATAGATACCAATGACAAGATGGGTATTGCGGAAGAATCGGATGATGAGCAGAGTGATTTCTAGATGATTGAGATATTAGTGTTGAAGCAACCACCAGCATTGAGAGAAATCATCTACAAGTAGGTCATAAGCTTTTTCAACTAGATGATATTAGTGATGACTCGTGTACAGAATGAATTCTTAAAGAGCTCATTAGGACAATGGAATATTTGGTCAATACACTTGGCCAATGAGATTACCAATCTATGTAATTGGATGCATAGTGAGACGTGGATGGCACGGCTACCAACTTTCATTGAGACACGAGCATGGGAGATAGAGGAGGACAAACAAACTAGGTCCATACTCAGGATGCCAAAGTTGCCATTGGGCACTCCATTCCTACATCCTCGTATTTATTTGAGATAAAAACAGTCCAAGGGATACCCTACTCCCTCGTTGTAAAGAGGCATACAATTGCAGATGAGCTCGATGTGCCATTTGAGAAGATCAACTACCTAGCCTACCTAATAGAATGGATGGCTTTCAACACCAAGGCATTGCATGACCTATCAAAGAAATTAAAGTGTAGGGAGACATGGAGGAAACTCGAGAGAAGAAGCTCAAGAAATATTTGCAACTCTTGAGAGGAAGAGTCGAGGTAGAAGAAAAACTACGAAGGTATGAAATTGAGTCCTTACTAGAAGCATCAGGAGCATTTAACGAAGTGTGGTCAACAAATGGTGGGGAAGAACCAAGAGATTGCAGCATTTGAAGCACAAATGGAAGCATTGCAGGCTGAGATGAGTGCAAAGCAAGTGGAGGTACAAGAGTGGATTATTTCTCTTGAGCAGGAAGCTTAGAGGCAAGCTTAGAAGGTAAAGCATTATGGCTATCAATGGGTTGGGCATGCTAACTATGGAAAGAAGATGAAGGAGAAGTACCTTGTTGAGCATGTTAGTATTGAGAGGTTGGAAGCTCTTCTTGATGGGTAGTCGCAAGCACCTATTCTTGATCTAGCACCAACTCCTACTCCGGTGGACCAGCCTGCCCCCTAGGATCGAGAGACGCAATCAACAAGGATGTCAACCAGTTTAGAGGGAAGGACAAATGTAGACAACAATTATGACGTGATGCCAACACAAGTGCCACCAAGCTATATGTACACATGTATTTATGACATGTACGCAAACAATTTTGAGTTGTACATGATTTATAATTAGGATTACATGTCGCAAGAGAATGTGTAACATTAGTGTATAAGTATGGGGTTAATTTTTGTTTTGTATGCACGAGTCTGAGTGGGTCATTAAGCCATTGCACAAGCATCTTTTTCTACTCAAGTGGATATATACAAACCCTACTTCATCATTTGTATCACATCACATTGTATTGTTGAGTGCATGTTGCATTGTGAATGTTTTTTTGATGCATTGTTGTTTCAGTTACAGAGATTGTATTGGAAAATTCTAGTAATATGAATTCTCTTTGTGCAATCTATACTTGCATACATATGGATTGTTCTTGGTGATGTTGCATTGCTTTGAGTAATTTCTCATACCTTTCATTGCGTGGATTCGGAATACCAAACTGTTGTGCTACATAGAGGTCCGTTAGAATTAGGCTAACTATAATTAAATAAGCCTAGATTAAGAAACTCAAAATCATGTTAGCAAATGGGCCACGAAAAATGTGAATTTGGTACGGGTTTATGTGGGACTTATAATAGATACATTTATTACAAAACTAAACTAAAACCATTTATTTAAATTTATATTACAAATGTATACGTTCAAGATATTTAAGCATGGTTTCAAGATCATATGATCTACAATGAAGAAACTAGATTTTAACTCCCTTAGAATTTTTTCAAACTCAAGATTTCAGGTTTCTAAACTTAGTCAATTGTCAAGGTACCTTTTAGAACATGTATAACTAATATGAACCTATGGTCAAGGTTACTATATAAAAACTCTAAGAGATCCTAATGCTAAGACTAGGGGTAAGGGTAGGACCCTATGGGCAATTTAAGGCTTACCTTACCTCAAGATTGGCCCACCTCCATCTCAAAGGCCCTTTGCCAAGCAAATGATGAAGCAATTGGATTGCATACCTTGATTATCCAAATTCCATACTATACAAAGAACAATGGACATAACGTATGACAAGGTGCCCCTTAGACACCAATAATCTCTGAATAAATAAATAAAAATCTCTCCAACCAATGTGTAAATGGTTGGATGAGTGGCACTATACATACCACCTACAATACAATACATGGATCCAATGAGTGTGAAACCAACCCATCATTAGATCTCATTAATAATAAAAGGATCACCTTGTATGGTGAACATGGACCCATAGGACAAATAAATATAACCACAATACAATGCTGGTCATAGTTGCCAAGTAGTAGTTTACAAACAAATATAGGCCTATGAGAAGGAAATGCTAATCTTCTAGCAACAACATGATACTCTCTGCCATTACTGCAATTCAAAATCACATGAAGGCTACCAATCTGGCTAAGTAGATGAAATCAATTGTTGGTAGTCGGTTGAACCTCCAACGGAAGTTTCAAGGCTAGTACTAGTAGATCATTGTCCTTGATTTCTTTTATCCTGTTGGTCACGGATCCGCCACCAGGAAAGGATTTTGTCTAAGTATGCGCCCTAGACCCGGACCACAGATTGAAAGGCCGGAGGGAAGAGATGCCCTCCGTGCCAATCTCCGGAGAAGGCCGGCTCCTTTTCTAAACTACTTGGGGATTTTAAGACAAAAGTGCAGGAAAGAGATTAAAAATAGTGCAGAAAGAAATGTAAATGGTAATCAATAGCAGTGGGAAAAGAACGAGCAGCACAATCACCAACTAATACCCAAACCAACAACAATCAAAGCAAAACATGTAACAGAAACTAACACTGCAATTCCTTCCTATGTATCCTTCAACAAGAATTCCAGATTCACTCAATGTCCAATGCCCTAATCCAGAACGCAGAATTACAGCAATCAGAAAAATAAATGAATATAAGCAGAAATACTTGCAGAAGGCAGCATAAAAGGACACAAGAATTAGAGCCAAGGATGTTTTAACATTGATGCAAAGAGTTTGAGCACAGTAGCTCTCTAGCAATACGTTCCCCCCCCTTTTACAATGAATATTGACTGCCTTATATAGCAGAGTTTTCCCTCCCAATTACATTAAAGCTCAGATCCCAAAACTGCCGGAGCAATTGAGATTTGACCCCTGACAACTGTCAGTGTACCTGAAATGCGGCTCACCCGTGTTTGGAACGGCTTCGGGCTGAACTTGCAGTCGGGAGAGCGTGTTCCATCAATGCAGCTGGTACAACTTGCCCTTTGGGGTCTTCCTGGGGTCGGAAACTCGTGCGGCATTAATCCCTCTCGAACGCCCACCTACCCTGCTTTCTCTAAGTCAACCTGCAGCTTTACCGAGATGCACACATTTCGAGGAATTTCCCGCCTTTACTTCCATCTGGTTTCTGCTGCAGGACACGTGTGACGCTGGGGGTCGCAGGGTGGAGGAGCGAACCTTGGGCGGCTTGAAATGACTGGGGGGCTGGCTAGTCGCCCAACAGAGGAGAAATCCCGAGAATCGCCCGAGAATGCTGCGAATCCCGGGAGTCGCCCACGAAGTGGAGCGAATCCGGGATGGCTGCCCCGCTTATGACAAATCTCCCCTCTGGTCGGCGATTCGCGAGGGGTGGGGGTTCAAAGATCGCCGGGAAGTGGCCGCGATTCCTAGGAATCGCTCAAGGCGGAGCGAATGGCGGACCTATGCCTTAGAAAAATATTTGAACATTTTGCGAGGAACTGGGCGCTCATTTGCTCGCGAGTCGCCGAAAGCGAGCGACTCGACTCCCGAGAGTCGCTCCACTGGGGAGCGAACTTTGGGAACAGCCAGGACTTAGCTATTTTTCAATTTTAGCCTGCTAGTCGCAGGCAACTGGAGAGAATCTCGAGAGTCGCTCCATTGGAGAGCGAACTCCAGGAAGAACAAGACTTAGATAAATTTTCAAATTTTTGTGGGCTACAATGAGCCCAAGTGTTGGTAAACCGGTGGGTCGCAGATGGAGAGGAGCGACTCCCGGGAATCGCTCAAAATGGAGCGACCCGTGAGCTGCCCATGCCTTAGACAAATTTCATGAACTTGTCGGAGACTTGGATGGGCCTGAAGATCGCTAGGCTGTGACCTTTTGAAATTGGCAAGAGAAGAAGGAAGAAGAAACCTAGAAACAGAAAATTGCAGCAGTTTTTCAAAATTTTACCCCGTGTCAAAATGTGACAACATTCCTGGCGGCTCGCGGGGTATCGAGCTCGCCTCGATGCAAGGACCCATGCCTTCATCCTTTGGGCGCGGAGTCACCCCCGGCCCCTCCTTCCTGCTGCACTGCTTCCTGTTCCACTTCTTGTTCTGCTACACCGCTATCATCTGTGGATTCTTCTTCTGTTTCTTCTCCTTCCACTGTTTCTCCTTCAGATTGATTCTCGTCGTCTCCCTCCTCCTGCTCCGAGGAAGCAAGGCGGTCGCGGATGCGATCATAGGTGGTCTGGACCTGAGCCCAGGCCTCCTCTTGGAAGGGTTCCAGGTTGCGGAGCTCCTTTAACATGCGGTTGAGAGTTGTGATCTGGAGCATATCCGTCTGATCAATTTTCTGGCTTAGGTCACCCAGGCAGGCGCTAATCTGGCAGAACCTTGATATCAATTGTGTCACTTGCGCCTCTAGAATCGGTTCTGCCCATCCATCAATTTCAGAGGTATCATTCTTAAAGTTGTCCCAGATCGGCTTCAATTCCTCTCTGGAAAGGCAATTCCCTTCATCATCAGTGAAGCTGGGAAATCCCAGCAGCGTGAGGGTCTGGAAATGGGCCAAGCAGGCACTTCTTTCTTTCTCCAGGGCATCAAGCAATTTTTTGGCCCTTCTGACTCTTTCCAATTTTTCGAAGAAGGCGTGCAGAGTTGATCTGGCCGTGGCCCAATCTAGGGCGAGCTGAGTCATCGGGGGCACCTGGAGGTCCTTGCGTTCATAGGGCTCAACCTTGATGGCCAGGCTAAGCCAACGCTCTGTTGCACGCTCAACCTCTTCTATCATGGGCCTACCCTGAGTGGATGCCTTCTTCGCCTCCCATACAAACATGAGGACAGTCAGGGTCCTTGAGGTCCTAGTCCTAAAGTTCTTCAATAACCCGACGCGAATCTCCTTGACTCGGTCTCTAGAGAAGACCTCAACTTGCGCCGCTCGGTCTTCTAGCTGTTGTTGTACCTTCTGGACCTGGGCCTTCAGCTGGCCTACCAGCGCATGTGCCTCCTGACTTTCCTTGACATGGCGGTCTGAGACCTCCTTATGTTCAGCTACCTCTTTCTCTAGGGAGGCCACCTGTTGTTTCAGCTGCTCTGATTCCTTTTGGGAGGTATCCAGCTGGGCCTGCATCTTGGCAATGGTTTCCTGCAGCTGCGCGTTCTCATTCTCGACCTTGTAGTAGCGCTCTTTCAGCTGGTGATGAAGTACATACAATGTACTTGCCCCGAGTTGGATTTCCCCTACTTCATACTCCACACTGGTTTTGCTCAGGTCCTTATCTTTCCTCTGGTATTCATAATCATCAGGTGTCATATCCTTCAGAGGTTTCCGGACTTTGGGGATCTTCTTCTCGGTGTGCAGCACCATCTTGTCCATGTCGAACCTAGCGCGCTTCTCTACTCCGGCGAGCTCTTCTGCTTTCCTTTTCTTGAGATCCCTGAACCATCTGTAAGAACTCTGCTCAGCCTGGGCCAAGCTCTCTGTTGCAGGGCGGTCTACCATCTCTAATTCTGGTTGGACGAGCTCCATCCCACCAAACAACGGTGCTATCAGTGGTAAGTCCTGCTGAGACCTGAACTCCTCTGTAAAGTGGTGAGGGGAGGTGGAAATGGGGAGCTCGGTTGCTATTGGGGATATGAAAGGAGAGGGACTATCATGGCCCAAGGGTGGATTCTCGTGCTCTGATGAAGAGGATGGGCCTGTAGGGGCTAGTAAGGGGAAGGGTTTGAAACGTTGGGATGAGGGTAAATTGGTGGGGGTTTAATGGGGGGGGGGGGTTCTGTGGAGGCTAGGGAAGGGAGATGGTGTCGCGGACGAATTGCTCATGAGACTGGAGTGGGAAAAGAAAGTGCGTACCTGCGTGCTCTGATCGAGCTGGCGTGTGTCGAACAGTTGGGTCATCCACTCATCTTCCTCCAGTGAGGTGCCCTCCTCTACGTCGACTACCTCCTTGTGGGGAACCACGGGAGTAGCCTTCTTCTGTTGCACCGCCTCTGTCTTCTTCTTCGGCTCGACCTTCTTTTCTTTCTTCGGCCCTCTCTTTTGAGGTAACGGCTGGAATGGAGGCACTTGGGCTTGAGCCGGTAGCCTTTTCTGACGGTGCCCTCGGCGATTTTATTTTGACCTTGAGTTTCTTCTTCTTTGGGGGCGATGGGGTCACTTGTACTGCTTCGGCAGGCCGCTTTGACGAGCCTTCACGCTTTTCAGAGGCTGGTTGTCCCTTAGGCTCAATCGCCTGACTCTTCCCTGCTTTACTACTAGTTCCTCCTTCCAGTGTGAGTGGCAGCTTAGGTGGGGCTTGTGCCTTATGTAGGCCCTGGGTGCCTAGAGGCACGAGATCCTTGAAAATGATGGGCCGCCACGTGGCATGATTGTCATTGTAAAGCGCGGAGAACTGGTGGTCGCCAGCAAGCACCTTTTCTGACGTTTCCTTCTTCGTGTGAATCCTCATAATCCACCATTCTGCAATTTTCTCGGGACTCCAACCCATCTTGGTCAACTTGGGTGTCATTTTCTTGAAGCATTCGGCCTCGTGGCGATGGGCTGCATTTTTCTCCGGGTTATACTCCGCTTCGACCTGGTAGAAGTCGTGCCATGGAGGGAAGGACCGCATTTTCTCTATATGCCACTCGAGGTCCTGCCCTGTCGCATTGTTGCGTTCTACCATGATCTCTATGCGAGGACAAGCATGGAAGTTCTTCATCCCAGTGAACTGCTTCATTACGTCCAGGGGATCATATCTCCAACGCTGAGGGAGTTCAACTAAGCCGAAGCTCAGAAGCGTAGCCGCAAGATGCTCGTTTTGCCCAGTGGCGTCGACTTCAATTTCGCCCCACTTAATTGGAAAACCGAAGATATGTCCCCACCTTCTGCCCTGGCCATACTGTTGGTCAGTGTAGTCACATTGTCGCGAGATTTCCAGGGCGAACAGGTACTCTGTGGTATAGTAGGGCAAAAGGAAGGGTTTACCATTAAACCCAAAAACTCTGATGACAAAACCCTGAGTCAGTTGAAAAGTATCGCCAATGTTCTTCAGCATCACTCTGTCCCTCATCTGGCGCGGGACGCGCGGGCAGGAGCCATGGAGGAGCTCTAAAGCGGGACCCAGAAAATACAGGTTGAACTTGTAGTAAGACTCCCGTTTTAGCATCACCCGAGTCCACTTATATACCGGCAGTCGGTTGCCCTCCTCATCAGTGCGCTGGACGAAGATTGATTTCAATTTACTGTGCATGTGGAACATAAAAATCCAGGCTAGAAACGAACATTCTCTGAAGGACTGTGATCTTCCTTCAATCAAATCTTGCAGCCGCGAATGCAAATTGCGGGCTATCCAGTCTGCCCAGTTGAAGCGTACCGGCTTCGTGTTAGGTCCCGCGGCGCTGGGTGCGTAGAATTCTCCATGCAAAAGACATTCTGCAAGGGCGACCTGGTAGGGGAAGATTACGGCGTCTGTGGCGTGGCCCAGCACCCAGGCCAGCATCGTATATATGCTCGTGCTTTTGAAACACCTCGACGACATGGGCAGCTCTGGCCATTTGTTGGGCAATAATGGGTCCCGTAGTTGAGACTCCATGAAATGCCGCATCTGCGGGTTATCCACATATCTGTCAGCCTGTTCGTTGAGGTTGATAGAGCTAACGGTATAATTTGAGTCCGGTTGCTGAGTAGGTGAGAAAGCCGCCTGGACAGTATCGGCAAAGAGTGAAAACAAGACATCTCCTTTGTTGTTCAAGACTTGGCGGGTCTTCGGATTATAATACTGAGCAATCGCCGCCACTAGCTCTGGACAATTATGCACAGGTGGGCACAAGAACCAGTACAGATGCGAATGGTACGCTGCGGCGCTAGAGCTGGCAAGGGAAGCTTTCTCCTTTCTATCTTCGATAATCCACCGCAGCTGCTCAATGCTCTGCGAGAAAGCGCCATCTCTGTATTTCGCCCAATTGTCTCCGGGCGGGGGAGTGGGCTCCTTTACTTGCTTCGATTCGGGCTTCGCTGGTTCTTTCCCCTTATCTCTCTTCTCTTTCCCACCTTCTGCCCTTTTCTTTTTGCTTTCTGTGGCTCCCGAAGCTCCTTCTCTGGGCGCCTTCCCCTTTTCCTCGACGCCCACTTTCCCCATGGCGGTCTGCTCAGAAATCTGTCCGGGCCACGGTTCGCCGGTATAGTGCTTTGAATCTGGCCTCTGGAGCAGTCTGCCACGGGCTCTGGATAATTCGTTGGGGCGAACTGCAGCGCCATGGTATTTAAGGGGCTAGGCATGAGTGCAGTCATTAATGGCGGGGGACTTGAGATAAATGCAGGAGCCGTCATTTGTTGGTAGTTGTGCAGGAGATCTTTGTTGCAGGTGCCCCTTCCTTGATTTACGTTCCTGCAAGTTTTATTCTCCTTAACGAACGATCAACCTTGAAACGTGCGAAGGAGCTTTTAAACCTGCCACGTGTGCCTTGAAAACATGCCTCGCCGTCCTTTTCACGCTCTTCGAGACTCTTTGGCTGCACTCTGCCTAGAGTTCGCTGGGAAACCGGGCGACTCCCGAGATTCGCCCAAAACTTGAGCGAATCCCGGCGTTCGCTCCCTGGATGAGCGAACGTTGGGCGTTTGAGACTTAGAAAGAATTTTGCCTTCCTCGCCTTGGACCACGCCTCGCTGGAGAACAGGCGAATCTTGAGCGTCACGCCCATCTGGGAGCGATCTCTGGGCAGGCCTCCAGGAAAAAAAAATTTAAGTGGTTTTCGGCCTTTGCCTGCGTTTCGCTCGAAAACGGCGCGACTCCCAGCGCTCGCCCCCAACTTGGGCGAATTCCAGGACTTCTTTTCTTTGCCGAATTTGGGCCTTTCTCGTCGTTCGCCATCCGACGGCGTGATTTCCAGCGCTCGCACTCCTCTTGAGCGAACCTTGGGAGTATTTACACTTAGCAGTTTTTCATGTTCCATCAGCTTGCCTACGTTTTGCTCGTAAGCCGGGCGATTCTCGGGAATCGCTCAAACTTTGAGCGACTTCCGGTTTTAGACCTTAACTTGTATTTCGCCCTTCATTTGCCTCTTGGCCTCATGAACCTAGGTTTCGCCGCGAACTTTGGGAGCGACCCGTTCTCGCTCTAAAATGGAGAGACCTATGCGTGGGACCTTGCCTGTTTCAACTGTTTTGTTTCTCGCCTGTCCGTCATCGCCCCTTGCCGGACCCCGTGGTCGCCGAGAATCCTTGCGAGGATTGGGGCTCGCTCAATGAATTTCGGAAAAATTTGCACTTAGGAATTTCTCCAGGGCCCTGCGAACCTTGCTACTTGCCAAAACTGGGACAAATCTCAGCCTTTTTTAGCCTTTGCAAGACATCGTCCTGAGCTCCATTTCTACCCTTGGGAAGAGAGCTTATTGTTCTTCTTGGCTGCATTTTAGGGCCACTCTTCTTGCTCTCAAAGCCTGGCTCCGCAAACTTTTAAACAAAAAGGCTCGAAACTAGGGAGCCTCAAACTGGAACTTAAACAGGCAGAATATTTACATGCAGAAAGATAAATGAAAACTGCAAAAGTAAAACTATGTACATGAGAGAACTTCATGCTGACTTTCAATGGTGGTAGGCCTTCAGATGAAGGCCGTTAACCGGTATGGGGAGAGTGTGGCCCTCCATGTCGCGTAGTATGAATGAATTGAACTGGTTTACGCGAGCAACCTGGAACGGGCCTTCCCAGAAGGCATCAAATTTGTCATGGTTCCCTGGCTTCGCCTTCCATGAGTCCCACTTCAACAATATATCCCCAGCCTGGAAAACATGGGCAGTGGTGCCTTTGCTGAACCAATTCCGAGTGGTTTCAGTGTGCTTCATGAAAGCCTCATAGGCTTTCTCTCTTTCCTCCTCTAGCTGTAACAATTGAGCTAACCTGGCATCGATGGGATCCAAATCCCCTTTCTCATCATCCAGCAGCCAAAGTGCAGGCATCTCCACATGCGTGGGTAAAACAACCTGTTTCCCATAGACCAGCGCATACGGCGAGGTTTTGATGGACTTCTTTATGGAGATGCGATCTGCCCAGAGTGCTTGATCCAGGCACAGGTGCCAGGTTCTCTTGTTCCTTTCCAGGGTTTTCTTTATGATCTTCATCAGATTTTTATTTGTTGATTCTGCCAGACCATTCCCCTGTGGATAGTAGTTGGAGGAAGCCTTGAGGTAGATTCCATATTTGCAAGCAAACTCGGTGAGTTTAGCCCCTATGAACCCCGGACCATTGTCTGTCACAATTGCCTCTGGGATCCCGAAGCGCGTTATCAAGCTTTCCAGGAAGGCAATGACTGTCTCCTGGTCGGCATGCTTTGTAGGTATCGCTTCGGCCCACCGAGTGAAGTAGTCCGTGGCGGTCAGAATGTATTTATGCCCCGTCGAGGAATTTGGCGATATCACCCCGATAAAGTCTAAGCCCCATTGCTGGAAGGGAGCTTCAACCTGGATCGGCTGGAGGGGCATTGGGGCATTCTTATTCCTGCCCGCAAATTTCTGACACTTCTCACATTTCTGGCAGACTGCAAAGGTATCAGCAAATATGGTAGGCCAATAGTAGCCTGCCCTTATCATTTTCAAGGTCGTAGGCCTTCCTGAGAGATGTCCTCCTGACATTCCAGAATGGAACTCATCGAGGACCTTCTGTTTCTCTGTCCCCTTGACGCATCGCAAGAGAACACCGTCAATATTCTTGAAAAATAGCCCCTCGGGGCGCAACACATATTTCAGGGCCTGGAGCCTGAATCTCCTCCTCTGGGAGGCATTAAGATGATCCGGACATTTTCCAGTATTGAAATACCGGACTATCTCATCGGTCCAGTCACTGTCTTCCGCTGACTGATTGGCAAAGTTGCCCTCTGGTTCTGGGTCCTCCCATTGACAGGCAGTTACTTCCGCGGCAACACTTCTTGCTAATTCTTGGCACAATGCCCGACCTCGGATCAGCTTTGTGGGTCGGACCTCGATGTCAAACTCCTGAATCTTAGCAATCCAGCCAGCCCTTTTGTTACCCAGTTCTCCCTGGATGATGAAACTCCTGACATCTGGGTGAACTACATACACTGTCGTCCTGCTCTGGGAGACAAAGTGCCTGAATTTCTTCAAGGACTTCATGACTGCGTGTACCTGGCGTTCAATGAAATTGTACCTTTCTTCGTGGGGCTGGATCACCTGACTTAAGAAGGCTATGGGGCGCTCTTCGCCGTCGTCTCCCTTCTGTGTCAAGACTGCCGCGTAACTTTCAGGTTCCCCGACTGCATAAAGGATGAAATCTTTGGAGTAGTCCGGGTTAACCAGTACTGGTGCTTGGGCAATCCTGGTCTTGATCTCTTCGAACGCTTTCTTTCTTTCTTCCGTCCAGACAAACTCGACATTCTTCTTCAGAAGTTCGGCCATAGGTTTGATAACTTGAGCGAAATCGGGCACGAACTTTCTCACGAAGTTGATCTGACCGAAAAAAGACTGCAGCCCCTTCTTGTTCAATGGGAGTGGGAGTTTAAGGAGGGCCTCTGCCCTGTCAGGGTCCACAGCAAGCCCTTTCTCGGAAATGACATGCCCTAGCAGCTTCCCTTCCTTTACCGCGAAGACAGATTTCTTCGGGTTGATGGATATGCCGAACTCCCGGCATCTTTCAAATACTTGCTGCAAATGCGAGGCATGTTCTTCCCTCTTGTGTGAAAACACTGTCATGTCATCCAAATAGATGACGATTATCTTGTTCAACAGTTCACCGAATGCCAGGTCCATGGCCCTCTGGAAGGTGGCCCCAGCGTTGGACAACCCGAAAGGCATGCGCTGGTAGGCAAACGTTCCCCATTTGGTGGTGAACGTTGTCTTGTGTTGATCTTCGTCTCTTACCCAGATCTGATTATATCCAGAGAACCCGTCTAGGAGAGAGAAGCGTTGTGCCCCTGCCACCACATGGAGGATTTGATCAATTTGTGGGAGCGGGTAATGGTCCTTGAGTGAGGCCTGATTCAGATTACGGAAATCAACACACAGGCGGATATCACCGTTCTTCTTTCTGACAGGGACCAGATTTGCGACCCAGGAAGAATGCTTAATAGGGTAGATGATTTTTGCCTCTAACATCTTCAAGAGTTCCGCTCTCATCAGCACCTCTATTTTCGGGTTTACAGGCCTCTGTTTCTGCCTGCAGGGTCTAGCCCCTTCTTGCAACTCTATGGTGTGTTGGATGATTTCCCGATCATATCCCCTCAGGTCCTGATAGGACCAGGCCACGATGTCTGGGTAGCTTTTGCACAAAGCCCGGATCTCCTCTAGCTCCTCTGGAGTACAGTCTGTCCCAACTTTTATCACTTTGCCGGGCTCGAGCTCCAGGTCTTTGTACTGCTTGGCGTCCACTTTGATCCGGTGTGATATCGCTCTGTCGTTCTGATCAAATAGACTCTCCAAAGTAATCAGTCCTTTTGGGACGTGATTATTCTTCAACTGTATCAACCCCTCGTACTCCTCGTCATCAGGGTCTCTACCTTCGATAGTCGTTGCTTCATGAATTAAAAAATTGACGATTTGCTCGTCACTATCGAACACCTGCCAGTGGGTGTCCTTATCAGGCACAGAAGGCCTGTAGATGGTTCTTACCGCCTTAGGCTTCTGCATTAAATCATCAGCCGGGGAGTATCTGGCTCCGATAGACGCTAAGACGTCGGCGTGCTTGTTCTTTTCACGGGAAATGGACCGGACATTGAGAGCCTCAAAGGCCTCCATCAAATCCCAGACCCTATTGCGGTATGCCTTGAGATAGTGCTTCTTTGAGACGCACTTGTTGGTGATTTGCTTGCATATCAGCTCCGAGTCACCGAAGATCTGCAACTGCTTGATTCCCAACCTTTCTGCCTTCTTCAACCCTAGACACAAGGCTTCATACTCTGCCGCATTGTTGGTGCAACTCCAGGCCAGCCGGTAGCAGTAATCCTTTTGTTCTCCCGAAGGTGAAACTAGGAGAACTCCCGCCCCGACGCCGTTTTTGCAACGGGCACCATCAAAATACAGCTTCCACAGCTCGTTCGGGGCAGGGCCTATGTCTTCTTTTACTGTCTCCTTTGGCTTTTCGGGCTGGGTGATGGAATAGCAGCCTATTTCAGACTCGATCATGGCGTTAAAATCGGTCAAGGAGAACTCATCCTCCGTCCGCAGCTCTTCTATGGCCTCCTCCGCTAAGTCCACCTCTTTCAATTCTTCTGTCATTAAATGGACTGATTCATCTAGCTGCCCCTCTTCTGGTAGTCTCTCAACTAGGAAGGTGGAGGGTTTTTCATTGTAAATCTCCACTTTTCTCCCCTTGAAGGGGACCTCCATATGAGAATAGTCAAGAGACAGGAAACCACCCAGCTTAGCGGTGAACTCCCTTGAGAGGCACATGCCGAAGTAAGGCTCTAGGTCGACGACCACCACTTCTTGTATCACAATGATCTGAGGAGCCTTATGCAGCCGGATAGGAATATCCTTAATGACGCCCACTGTTTTCACAGGAGTGCCATCAAGTTGGAGCACACCTTGGCTGCTTCGCGTGTATTCCATGCCTATTTCCTCGCAGACCGCCCTTGGCATGACGGTGGTTGATGCCCCGGAATCAACCATACAGTTGTGCACTACACACCCTTCCATCTGTAGAGACAGGTAAAACGGCGGTGGCCTGTTTTTCCCTGTGATTGAAGTAGTCAAGGGCTGAGCTAACACAGGTTGCGGTGGCTTTCCTCTTTTGACAGATTTTAGAGACTCCTGAAGCAGATCTACCTGCCCAGGGAGTTGCAGAGCATCGTACATGCTTATCTTGGTCGGGGTCCTCTTCAACTCATCAACAATGTTGTAGGCCGAAGTAGCGGATACAGGCACCTCTGTTTCTTTTGCAGCCTCGAACTTGGAACGGTATTGCTGCGTGGCCTCCACTCTCTGCCTCTTCGTCAACGAAGGGTACTTAAGCTTCTCTCTTGCCTGCTCCTGGGTTTCAACCTGAGGTTGCACTGTTGGAGCTTTTGCCGGAAATGTTGTCTCTTTTGCCGGCGGGGGCAAGGGGACTTTGTCAGGGGCTTTCGCCGGAGATTGTTCCTTTCCTCGCCGGGTGTACACCTTCAGAGGTTGCATGTGAGCCGCATCCACCTCCATCGGTTTTTTACCATCTTTTGTCAGAATTGACACTTGCTCCTCCTCTTGGACCGCGAAATTGCGATCTGCCTCCCTAATCATGTTGATCTGATCACCCGGGCTGCTGCTTGCCAACGTTTGGGCATAGTGTTGATGAAGCATACAGGTGTCTTCCCCGTGCGGGTCATTGCATGTGGAGCACCAGTGCACGTAGTCTGAAGTGCTCGGCTCTTCATTGATAGCAGCATTCCTCGCGGGAGGTCTATTGGCTTGAGCCGCTTGGTCTCTTGTAAGCGTCGGAGGAGGATAGGGTCTCCTAGGTATGAACTCCTGTTGGGCCTGCTTCTTCTTCATAACAACCATGTCATTGGACAACGTTCGGTAGACAGAAGCAAGAGACTGTACTTCTTGCAGTATCTTAGCCTGCACATCAACGGCTGGAGGCGCCGATTGGGCTGGTGGAGGCAATGGTGCCAGCGGCGGGGCCGGGGGCAATGTCGGGTATTGTGGAGGAGCAGGGAGTGTTGGATACTGCGGAGGAGGTGGAAGTTGTGGCACTTGTGGAGTGGGAAAATGCACTTGGGGAGCGGAGAATTGAGAAACCACTGGTGCGGGATTCCATGATGGATTCTGGTATGCGGAAGATGTAGAAGGTGGTTGGGTAGAGGCGCTAGGATACTGTGATTGAGGGAAATCGGGGTAAATCGGCGCCGGCATCCTAGGTGGAAGTTTACCAATGGCAATCAAATCCAGCTCTGCTTTTTGGGCCAGCTCGTACAACTCGGGGAAAGTGTTGACGTTGGAGAACTTAATGATCATGCTGATGTCCGAGTTGAAGGATCTGAGGTAATAGTAGGCAGCTTGTCCGGCGGTCGGCCGTAGTTCGGCGGGTACCCTTTGCCAAGACCTCGCGAACCTTACGTTAAAATCCGCTATCTCCTCTTGCGGGTGCCGTTGGATGGTTGTAAACTGATGCAGCAAAGATGACGGATCTGCGGACTCATTGAATCCTTTCGCTAGTTGCCCCGCCAACTGACCCCACCCGGTGATAGTGCCAGGCGGCAAGGATCTATACCAATATAGGAGCTTTCCGCGCAGAGACAGGGCCAACAGCCGGACCATGACACTTTCATCGGTGATGCTGTGAAGCGCGGCCAGGGCAACAATGTCTTGGATGTGCTCGTAGGCCGTCTTCCCAGTACCATCGTACGTGGGTATGGCTTTCAAGGCGGCAGCTGGAACGACGGCTTGCCCGGCTAGATTGAGAGGTCCTGTAGAATTCCAAGCTGGAAATAGCTCGGGTGCAGCCGGTTGTTGCTGCTGTTGTTGTTGGTTTTGTTGATTTTGATTTTGGTTCACCATATTCGCGTTTGGATTGGGCTGAACGGGTGTCCCGAAGCAGCTAACTGCAAGTCAGGCTGTGCTGGAGCGGCCTGATGATCTGGAGAGTTCGGAGGATTCGGAGGGCAGCTGGTTGCAGTGCTATCTGAAGCTGGATCTTGCTCGGCAACCGCGGCTTCTTGTGAAGATGCTTCGTCTAGAGAGATACCGGACCCAACTAGCCTGGGGCGTTCTCCGAAGGCAGTGATGTCAAGCTCGTAGTACTCAGGCTCTTCCTCCGTGTTTCTAACTCTCCATCTTGTATGCATGAAGGCCTTATAGTCTTGGACCGGTCCTCGAGCACTTGAGACGTCCGGGTATCAGCAGAGTCGCCAGATGTTCTGATTCGACAGCACCGAAGCGAACATCACTTCTTCAATACTGCTTATGAGGTGGAACACTTCGGGTCCCACCGGGCGTGCCAGAGAAACTGTTGGTCACGGATCCGCCACCAGGAAAGGATTTGGTCTAAGTATGCGCCCTAGACCCGGACCACAGATTGAAAGGCCGGAGGGAAGAGATGCCCTCCGTGCCAATCTCCGGAGAAGGCCGGCTCCTTTTCTAAACTACTTGGGGATTTTAAGACAAAAGTGCAGGAAAGAGATTAAAAATAGTGCAGAAAGAAATGTAAATGGTAATCAATAGCAGTGGGAAAAGAACGAGCAGCACAATCACCAACTAATACCCAAACCAACAACAATCAAAGCAAAACATGTAACAGAAACTAACACTGCAATTCCTCCCTATGTATCCTTCAACAAGAATTCCAAATTCACTCAATGTCCAATGCCCTAATCCAGAACGCAGAATTACAGCAATCAGAAAAATAAATGAATATAAGCAGAAATACTTGCAGAAGGCAGCATAAAAGAAGGACACAAGAATTAGAGCCAAGGATGTTTTAACATTGATGCAAAGAGTTTGAGCACAGTAGCTCTCTAGCAATACGTTCCCCCCCTTTTACAATGAATATCAAACTGCCTTATATAGCAGAGTTTTCCCTCCCAATTACATTAAAGCTCAGATCCCAAAACTGCCGGAGCAGATGAGATTTGACCCCTGCAACTGTCAGTGTACCTGGAATGCGGCTCACCCGTGTTTGGAACGGCTTCGGGCTGAACTTGCAGTCGGGAGAGTGTGCTCCATCAATGCAGTTGGTACAACTTGCCCTTTGGGGTCTTCTTGGGGTCGGAAACTCGTGCGGCATTAATACACCTCAAACGCCCACCTACCCTGCTTCTTTAAGTCCACCTGCAGCTTTACCGAGATGCACACATTTCGAGGAATTTCCCGCTTTTACTTTCATCTGGAGTTCGCTGCAGGACACGTGTGATGTTGCAGGGTGGAGGAGCGAAGTTTGGGCGGCTTCAGATGAACAAGGGGGGTGCTGGCTAGTCGCCTCAACAGAATAGAAATCCTGAGAATCGCCTGAAAATGCCGCGAATCCCGGGAGTCGCCACAGAGTGGAGCGAACTCCGGGATGGGCGGCCCTGCTTTGATGACATGATCTCCCCTCCTGGCTGGCGATTCGCGAGCGGGCAGGGCGAATCCAAAGGTCGTCGGGAAGTAGCTGCGATTCCCGGGAATCGCTCAAGGCGGAGCGAATGGCGGACCAATGCCTTAGAAAAATCTTCGAACATGTTTGTTGAGCGAATCTTGGGCCGCCTCCACTCTTGCTCGCTAGTCGCCCGAAAACGGAGCGACTCCTGGGAATCGCTCCACTGGGGAGCGAACTCCGGGAACAGCCAGGACTTAGCTAATTTTTCAATTTTAGCCTGCTAGTCGCAGGCAACGGAGAATCCCGGGAGTCGCTCCACTGGGGAGCGAACTCCGGGAAGAAACAAGACTTAGATAAATTTTCAAATTTTTGTGGGCTACAATGAGCCCAAGTGCTGGTAAGCCGGAGGGTCGCAGATGGAGAGGGGCGACTCCCGGGAATCGCTCAAATTGGAGCGACCCGTGAGCTGCCCTGCCTTAGACAGATTTCATGAACTTCTGCCGGAGACTGGATGGGCCTGAAGACTGCCTGGGCTGCGACCTTTTGAAATTGGCAAGAGAAAAAGGAAGAAGAAACCTAGAAACAGAAAACTGCAGCAGTTTTTCAAAATTTCACCCCGTTCAAAATGTGACATGTCCCTACAAACTTATACAACTAGCCCTTCCTCAAGGAGGGCACAGGAGATCCTTTTTGAGGCTGCTTGAGTTTGAGGAATTAGTTTAAGTATGGAACAATTTTAGCAAAGTATCCTTTTTTTGCATATAATTTAGAATTTTAGATAAATAATGGTGCTATGTCAATAATCTACATGAAATGTTTAAACCCAAGAGACTATAAAGAAGGCGTTAGAGTGACTTGAGTGCATTATAAATATATATGCACCCTAATTGTTTTCTCGATCACCCACTTCTCAAGAAGGAAACAAAGTAAGGCATACAATGATTACTAAAAGCGGGTGAGCCAATATATGGAATCCCAATGTATTGGAGAAGCCCGCTAGCCTCCAACTAGGAGGTTTGGGAGGTTTTATGAAAAAAAGAGTGATAAATATATATTCGAACCTCATACAAGATATCCAATGGACTTGAGCTTAAGTAGGTTGAAAGTGAGTCCATAGATGCTTTTCAAACAGAAAGGTGTGCAACAAATTCAACCTAGACAATGCACTAAAGAGCCATTCCCTTATAATAGATCTTACTTTTGAAATTGTAAGCATAGCATATGCATAAGACACAGATTATCAAATAAGAATAACAAAATGGTACGGCACAATCAATACCAACAAATATGTATTCCAACATTGCAAGGGATAGGGTTCTCCATCCAACTCACTTCAACATTCTCATTAAAAAATGCAAAACACGAAAACAGTGCAGAAAATCAAGCAATTCAAAGAAGAGACCTAATCCTTACACACTATTACACTAGCATTTTAGCTCATGAAGGCATACCCCAATAAGAACAGCAATTGCACCGTGGAAGAAGCACTCGAGCTAGGCTTTGCTTTCTATACATGTATTAACACATTCAATCATACAAGCAGACTGCAACGGGCAACTTAATTGTTGTTTTAAGCTACAGGCCGTAACTGTTGAATTAGAAAGACAAAGCAGAAATACAGAAATGATAGGATTTCAGAGCTTCTCTTTAGCTAAACTGTTGCATTTAAGTTCCGTGGCTATGCATTCAGCTTGGGTTTCCTACCATTGTCGGCTTATCTTGCACCAACAAGCTTATGACTTATTTGTTAGGTTTGACTATGCTCTCTCGTGTGGGCATTTGCTTTAGCATTTAAAAGATAGCTCTGAGAATGATGGCATGGAACTTACGAGCCATCCAAATAAGGAGGAGGATCTAGTCCAGGCAGCCATGTTGCTCTCGAGCCTGAAGATGATGCGGATGCTGCATCAGCCTTCGCTCCTGCTCCTGCTCCTATTTGTGTTCGCATTACTATGCCCCTTCCTCGCTTGTTCCCAGCCGCCCAAGTTTTTGGTTGAGAGAAACGCCCACGCCCACCCAACAAGTTGAAGTCGAGGTTGCGGGCCTTCAACCCACCACCCAGCAAGGCAGGGGAAGATGAAGACAGAAATGAAGTGCCGGAGGTGCCAGAGAACGCATTGTGCAGAGCAGCCATCCTCATCCACAACTAGAACCACGACCAGATGGATTCACTCGCTCACCTCCTATATCTATCTATGGTATAACAAGAAGTTGCTTTGGACAACCATTTCCTCCCTTTGCTTTCCCGTCCATGCGACCACGACCACCCCAAAGACGGTGGACAGCCCAGGACGTGTGGATTGAAAGGCGAATTGTTATTTCTCAGCCTCACGCTTGGCTAGTGTAAGTATGGAGATGGACCTTCACGGTTCAACACCATCAGATAAAGAAACAATAGAATCGAATAAAAGGTTTTTCAAATGTCTAGAAGGCCAAAAGTCAGCCATAAGTCCTTTGGGCATATGATAGTGGTTTGGTTCTGGGTTTTCATTTACAGATCTTATTTGACAGTGTTTAAAAAAAAAAAAAAAAGACAAAAACAGACTGGATTTTGGTAATCAACTTTAAAATTGAATGCAATTGTTTTTTTTTTTTTTTACAATATTGATGTTTTGTTATTGATTCTACAACATAATTCGATTATTTTTCTTTCTACAATGGTGATGTTTTGTTATTGATTCTATAGCATGTTTTTTTAATTTTTTTTCAATGAAAAAAGTAAATTTATATTAAATTAAGATAAAAGCCTTTACAATAAAAATAAAAAAAAGTGGTTGGGTTAACACATCTTATGGGGAGTCAAACTAACCCTCAATGACAAGGGTTAGTAAATAAAGCCACCAACAAAACATACGTTTATCAATCATGATCATTGATGATCATTACATCAAAGAAAGCATATCATATGGAGTAATGTACCCTGGCGTGTTGTCTTGCATAAATTGTTAGTGATTATGGGATGGGAATCCATCCCTCTGCATCGGGATTAAGGCCTTCAGTACCCACGTTGCTCCAACCAACAACTGGCCCAGGTGAAACTGGTTGAACATCATCCCACCCCCAACTTGGTGGGATGAACAAGCAATGTCAACATTAGGTTGCTTCTTGACTAGTGAGGGTTGGAACCAGTGCCTTTCTGCGAGAGCATTTCTTGCATATGATGGAGGTTGACGACGAGAGCGAGATCGAAAACGCTTCTGAGAAGAGCGCTCTGGGGGATTCGGTTGACTATACACAGAGCATTGGCCCAGTGCACCTGAAGAACTTGCATATGATCCAACTCTATAGCAACTTTGTTGGCTTGAGTACATATCTGTAGACACATGTCATTAAAAACTTCTAATTTGTCAGCATGAGTAAATGTGACAGAAGGTGTATATTGTTTAAAAACAATTCTATTACGAGCCTTCCAAATATGAAAGAGTAGGCTAATCCTGAAAACCTACCACACTTCAAAAAGTAGGAGAGACAAAGTAAGAGTCCCCAAGAAGAGCTTGGGGCCAAGAAACTCTTGCAACTGTAAATGGGGAAAAAAATAAAAGAACCCATTCCCAAGCTTGCCTAGATCTTCTACAATTCCAAAAGAGGTGAGTACAAGACTCGGGTACACCACAAAAGGACATTTAGGATAAGGAATTCCAAGGTGCTTCAAATGTTCCCCTAAAGGAAGGCCTTGACACAACAAGCTCCACGCAAAAAAATATTGTTTGGGCTCAACATAAGTAGCCCAAACATTCTGAAATCTAGAATTCCATCTAGTCCTTGTAGAAAATAAGTCCTAATGATGATTGAGCTTAGGCACCAGAGGAAGATGAGGGAATAACCATTTATACCCCAAACGAGCCTTATAATTAAGCAAAGGAGTGTCAACATGTCATCTCCAATCTGACCACCAAGGACGCTGCAAGCGCACACCAATCTTGTGCAACATAGAAAAATGGGTGAGAGCAATAACAACATCATACGTATCTTTGTCCGCACCATTCAGCCTGAAGGTGCGTTTGAACTCATTCCATGGGATCCAATCCTTGGTATGGCAAGAAAATAAATCAACTATTGTAACAATACCCTTTTTGAAAAATTGTTGAGCATGAATCCATTGCACCCGAGCTAAGGGAGAACCTTGATGAAGAAACACGGGGGACCACCAAATATTCATAGAATTGATGGATAAGCCTTTACGGAAGCCATCTCCTCTCCAACAGATCCAAGGAGTGAGTTGTTTTCGGGCTTTCCATATACTTTTAATAACAAAGGAGCCAAAAATATTAACAAAAATCGGAGCAATAATGAGAGAGGGAAATTCCAACCCTCTCCATGCTCTACGGTTTAAGGGAAGACCAGAGGAAATGAAATGTCAAACCAGAACTTTCCAAGCTTCAACCCCCCTCAGAGCCCTGACCACCCACTTAGCACATAGAGCAATACCTTGTTGTCTACTGTCCAGCAGACCCATTTTGCCATATCCTCTGGGAAGACAACAAATATCCTAGGCAACTCTATGAAATCCCTTTGTTTCAGAAGAATTATTCCAAATAAAATCTTGAAGGAGTTTCTCAAGCTTCTTATAGCAAGCCTATGAAGGAACCCAACAAGAGGAATAGTATACATGAGTGGCAGCTAAAACTTTAGAGCAAATATGAAATTTACCTGCTAAAGACAGCTTCTTAGTAAGCTAGAAATCAAGTTTCTTTTCAACTATTTGAAGCACATAATTCCAAAGCTGAGCAGGGGAGCCTTGAAAGGCAAAAGGAATACCAAGAAACTTAAAAACTTTTGTAGGAGGGATCCAATTTTAATGATACCCTTGAAGCTAGGGCGACATAGGCAAGGGAGACTGTCTAAAGCAGGAAGTCTTCCTCCATTGTATTTTAGAACCAGAGGGTGTGCAAAAGTTGTTCAGATAAAATAGAGCATTAGAAACAGATTGCTCCTCTTCCCTATAACATATTTTTTATTTAATCTACTCTCTTCTCTTTAAATAAATATTATAATGATTTCATTGTTATAGAATCAACATAGCTATATTTTTATGATGAATTCTCCTACTTTCTTTACCCTCCCATCTTTAAATGATTTTGTAATGATTTACTACTATAACATAGCTAATTTGAATAATACCATGTGTAAATTTTAGTGGTGGATAGATAAAAAAAACTAGCAATAAAACAATTTTGATCTAAGACAAAATGAACATTAATGAAGCATGAATATCACCCAAAAATGATCCAGGAGTGTTTAGTGATTAAGCTAAACCAATTTTGAATATCAAATGATGAAATATCCTTAACAAAAAGCTCCAATATCAACAAACTATGTTGTTGGTCCAAAAACTGAAGATAGATCTAGAATTTAATATAAAAAAATACACACAAAAGAATTAAAATTGCTCCACAATAGTGCGTCCCAATGTGTGCTCTGAAAAAATGTTGATTCTTATTATTAAAATGAGTCCAATTACAATAATAAATAATGATCAATCAAACTCCTAAAACAACTCAAGAATTCTAAAAACTAGCTCTAGTCATGGCCACCTTGCATGGTGCCTTTTCAGTTAACTACGCCCATTTTAGAGATATTTTTTGCATGTGTTAAATTTAGACATTAATTCTAGTTACAACTCACTTATCTGGCCTTGATTTGAGGTTCTCTCTTCATGAAGATATTTTTCTTAAAAGTTAACTCGGAGTTGGCTCTATTTTCTTGGAATCAATCTAAAACTCGACTTTAACTCAACTTAACTATCCAATCTATATAGACTGATTTATTAACTCATTCTAGACTTGAAATAACAACATCTATCTCCTAATCAATTATTTAAAACATAAAACTAATTTAATAAACAATAATTATGGGTGACTTTTGACATCACCCTCAACACCATGTCACTTTCCAATATAAAATATTTGTCTCAGTTGTCCCTAATTTACAAAAGTTGCATACCTTCTCCCATTCATCTTTTGGTTTATTTTATATGTTTGTTTGATATCTAAGTTTGTGTGAGCTTGTCTTTACTTGGGCCATGAGCTTCTTTGCTCTCTGATTAATGTTGTCCATATATAGGCCTTTTGGTGATGATATTTGAGGGTTAAATTCAGCAAAATAATAAATTTTATTTCTTCCAAACTTCTTTTTCCATGTAATTGCTCTAAATTTTTTCTTGACAAATATCTTTATGTAATTTCCAAGTCACTATTTAATATGTGCATCCAATTATCCATATTTTCTTTCTTTTATATGGTCGTGCATAATGATGTCTATAACAAATCTAGTCAACCAATAATATATTGATTAAGAGGTCTACAACTTGCAACTATATTTGTTTGTGAAGTTAGTATGTTATGTTTAACAAAATAATTGAATTTTTTGAAGTTTAGTAGTGAAAATGGGAATTGTGTTATTTTAATTACCATTAAAACACAAAGAACGAGTGTCTCATGCTACTAGGTCCTCGACTTTTACATATATATTGCAACTTTGCAAAATATGTAAGTATGGACACCCAATTTTGAGTACATCATCAAGTCTCCAAAACTTACCAACATCTATATCACCTAGCCAATTAGACATATCAACCAAATCAAGCATCTTAAGACCAAAGTTGGGGTCATTTATTGTTCTCAAAGCAAAATCATTGTATCCAAGGCAATAGCACAAACAATGGTACTAACTACCTGACAATAATTTTGCCAAAATATTAAATTTCATCTTTTCACATCTAGTTAGCCTGACATTTTGACACTAACGTTGGTATCTTTAGCACCACCAACACTTGTAATCCCGATGCTATTGGTTGACAAAAGAAAAAAAAAAGGCATGTAACTTGCTAATGTCAACTACCCACTAAATTTGGATCTAATTATGCTAATCATGCGCACCACATCAACTATGCCTTAAATGACAATCAAATCTTATATTTTTTTGTCTTTGTCTCTATCTTATCCTCCATCCCTCCTTTGCATGTTAGGTTTTCTTAGACTTGCATTCAATCAAGTTCATCCAAGCCATACAACTAGCTACCTCTCTAGCTTGTTAATCTTGGCAGATTCTCCAAAGGATTCTCTAAGGAAGTCGTGGCTTTCTTTAAAGCCATCTCTTGGAGGAGCCCAAACCATGACCTTGAAGGCAATGAAGCCCTATCAAACTAAGGAATCACCTCTTACAATAGCAAAGCTCTACCAAATTAGATACAAAAATCATCTTTCACAATAGCAAAGACCTTCTCAAATCAATGATCTTCTTCAACATAACAAGGTCTCGCCAAGTTAACAACAATTCTCAAGGTTGTATGTGGTAAGGCTTTTGGGACTACATCAAGTGTCTCGCCCGTGACCACTAAGTTGCACTTCTCACTCTTCTCTCATTTGTTATCTTTATCTTTTACATTGTCATTAACAATCATATCATCCATTTAACTTCTTAGTTTTTTGTATAGGAACATGTTTTCAATAATCAAACAATTAATAATTTATCCCTATCAAACGCACATTTTTGGTCAGGATTCTTTGTCAAATCATGCAATCATTCGAGGTTTTGTATCCCAAAATCCACTCTATTGTGTGTACAGGAAAAAACATCATAAAAATATAGTCTCAGTGGTGCTATTGTGCTTTGTTTCTACCATATCAAATACTAATTTCACAAACAATAATTTGTCATAGATAGAGAAAGCACTGCCTCTTGGTAGAAGTGTTGACAGTGTTATGACTTAGTTGTGGTGATTTTTCCTCTCTGTAGACAATCAATATTTTATTCTATAGATATTCTCTTATCTCTCTTTGATAAATATGGGTCTATTGTCAATCAAGGGAGTTACAACTCTCCACTAATCTAGGCAAAACCCCCGCATTTGACTTTATCTATTTTTATCTATTTTTCTAGGGTTTTTTGTGGAAGCAAACACAACAAGCAAAAGTGTCACCAATCTTTGAAAGCATTGATGGCACTTTTGCATTGATCAACACTAATGCCACTACCATAGAGGCAAAACCAGGTCAAAAGCTTCCATTAATCGCCTTTATCAATTTAAAGCTTGAATCAATGTTGTTTGTTCTTTATCTATTTGTCTACATAGTTTTGTTTTACATTCTATATTTCATTAAAAAAAGGAACAAGTAGTTTAGCCTTAGCATCATTAGGGGAATAATTATATTATTGCATAATTGTATGTAGGAATTTAGGTTTGTTTGCCTACATTTTCCCCTTATACCCTTTCTCATAGTCGTAAATTATCCTTTCATTTATCATTGAAAATACAAAGCATGTACTCAATAGGCTTGTTTATTGCATTGTTTTTGTTGCATTTGTAGCTAGAATAATGTTAGATTAAGGTTAGGAAATTAAATAATTTCTTAAGGAAAATGTAGGTATTTTCAAACTGGAAATATAAAACCATTGACTAGGCTCACAACTATCCTTATCCTCAAAGTGAGATGTCATAGACCCAATACCCAATGAGAACAAGGAAGCCAACACACTTGGTCTTGTAGGCCAATCAATAGCCCTTTGCAATTATTCCATCCCACAAAAAGAAGTTGCTAGTAAATTTTTACCAATATATCAACATCACTATCCTAAATATTATTATAATCTTTGTATTTCAAGATAAAGTATCTTTAATATCAAATGACATTAGCTCAACTAGTTATTATGGGTCAATGTGATCACCCACATTAAAAAATCTTGGAAAACCCAATCAGAATGTGATTTTGTTAATGTTTTATCAAATTTTGCTAAAGCAACAACTTGAGAGCCTGACCAAAAGGATTACTTCATGCCTAAATAGATTGATAGAGCATAGCCCCAATGAAGATATGGCTACAACAGAGCAATGGAACTCAAGCCAAAGAATAACAAATCAGTCGGATATGCAGTAGTGCCTTACCTACCCCAAAACTAAGGCAAAGAGTTTGGCATTGTGCTACATGTTGGAGTGAAAACTTCTTATTAAGGTAGAAAGGTCCAACACTTTATCACATGGTTGGACTTGAAAATAAATTGAATAAGAAGGTTGAGCTAAAGAAGGGTCAAATTTTCTTGAAGGCTAACATCATCCAAAGGAGCAAAACAATTCGACACAAAAGAAGATCAGACCCAAAATTTAGCTAAGTGACAAACGTTGAGCCAAAATTTCAAAAGCACTTACCTTAGCATACAAAGAAGAAATGTTTGGAATTAAATGTCCAACATTGCACCACATGGCCGAATTAAAAAATAGACCAAGGCATAGAGCCCGCCATAGTAGATGGTCAAACTTGCAAAGTGTTGATGTAATCATGAGGGCAACGAACATCCATCATTCGATATTTTGTCATAACACTAGATTGAAAAGTAAAGAGACCAAGCTAAAGGAGCATTAGACTCTTAAGAAACTAATTTCACCCTTAAGAGCTAAAACACCCAGTGCCCAACACCTTTTGAGTTTAAAAATTTGGCTAAGTATGAAAAAGGGGCTAGAGAGAAAGTCGACATCATCATGAGAGATGATAAAGCCTAGCAGTGAGGTTCAATGCCAAAATCATAAATTTTCTAAGGCATAGAATTTGGCATGAAAGGGGACCTGAATTGTAAGGTACAAACATGAATGCAGGAGTTCGATCATGCTTATGCTTCCAAGCCATGGTACAAAGAAAAAGGCTTCTAGACCTATCCTTATCATTTAGATTCATGCGAGTCAACCAGTCACCTAGATCAAAGCTGTCAAAATGAGTTAGGACCTTAGATGAGCTAGAACTGCAACAAAATATAATGGTTAAAAGTAAATCTACTAGAGTATGTTGATATTTGCTAAAGTAACGTGGACCCTAGGCTCATGGAGGAGATCCAAACTGGCTACATCAACATGATGGAATCAAAATGGTTAAGCTTTACTGAGCTAAAAAGTGATGCCCACTCTCTACACTCACCTTTGTTAGACCTACAGTCAATTTTTATGTAATGATAGGAACTAACAAAAAAGTAGTGCAATCTTATAAATAGCTCAATGTATATTTAATAGAGGGTTGGCTCTTTAGTGTTTGCTTCTTGTATATGTTATATGATGATTGTTTCCTATCAATAAAATCAAGTGTTGTTTGACCTCTATCAATGGTTTTGATAAATTAGAGTTATGTTCTTTAATGCATTTTTATTTTTTTCTTAATGAATAGTCAATTCTACTAAAGCTAATTTTGTTGTCTGGATTGCTACCTAGATTATTGTTCATTTGAGAATTTGGAATGAGTAAGGACATGTAAATCAATTTAAAATGACTTTCTACAATGTCAGTTGGTTTGTTAGCCTTGGTTTGTATTGTGTGTAAGGCTCTTATATAGTGCATCTCTTTTTTGTTAGTTGAGACTCGACCAACCTTACTTTAATTTCTATCCCTACATTCTTCTCTAACCCTTTGCATCCCTTGCTTTAGTCTAAAACCCATATCATTTTAACTAGTTATACAAGGAACCAAAATTCTTTGGAGGTTGAATGAGAAGAGATTCTTGGTCTTCCAATCTTGACCAAGATTCAAGGGTGCATCTCATCCACTTGGGCAAATTTTGGATCAAGATTTTTTGGCATGTCTGGTGAGACGGTATTTTATAAATTTGTCCCACCTACAAAGAGCATATTGAGATATCCATGAAGAAATTACCCACCATGCATAGCCAAGAGTTTTTGGAATGCTCGGTGGGATGGATATGTACATATTTATTCCATTTAACCAAAGGGATTAAGATTCTAATGAATAGTCTTGACCTCATGAGCAGAGAATACATGTTAACCTAGTGACTCTACTGATTCAAGAACCAAAGAAATTGTCAACTCTACTCATAAAAAAACTTAGAATCACATAGTAATAGGACTAAAGACCAAGATAATTTGTTGAATATCATGAGGATCAATGTTTTTGTAGACATCAGGATATATCACCCTTGAAGCTATGGTTGGAAAAATTTGTTCAACTTAGAATAGCGTTAAGTCTCTCAGCCTTATAGATATTCATGAGATTCCATAGACCGCATTGAAGGTTTTACCCTACTATGATGGTAGTGGGAAAATGACTTATGAGCACTACCAAGATGTTGTTGCTTTGGCAACCATTTATAATATTTCCTTTGAATCTGTAATGGTGAGGCTTATTTCTTAGTATTTTCATGGCAAAGTGTTTTAATGGTATTGCTTCTTATAAGACAATATCATTAAGGCTTGGGATGACTTGGTTGCACCCCTCAAACTAGAAATTGATGACCCAGGATATCCTTTCTTGTTTCTCACTCAATTTTATTTTATCCAAAGGAATCCTCGAGAGAGCATGATTGATTTTAATATTCAATTTAGGATAACCTAGAAAAGGATCCCTTAAGAAATAAGGCCATCCCAATCCCAAGCCTGCACTTATTACCTTCATGCTTTTACCCTAGACATAAGTCTTCTAATGCAACAACTTAATAAAAAAGGTTTTCATAAATTTTCCAAGTGGCCATCATAGTAGAGAATATGTTCATTTCAATGGGAAAGCTTCCTCCCAGGAGCACCATGTTAGATACCCTTTTGGTCCATTAAATGGACCCACAAGTTCCTTTTCCAACCCTATGTGTTCCATAGCTAGACATGTTGCTCGATATTTCCCATATATATTTTTTGGTAAGGAATGCACCTACAATGACCACCCCAAAATATCAAACAATGCAAGAACTAAGAGCTATAATTCAATATTTGACCAATGAGCTTAATATTGTGGGATGACAAAATGTTGAAGTAGGAATTTAGGTATATCCTCAAAATGTGTCTCTCTTAAGAGACCAAGTGATGCACATTGGTGAAGTCAGTGAAGAACATCTTTGTGTTGCCAGAGATCAAGAACAAAAAGAATTACCTAGTCTAGTTAGGCTTATGTGCTTAGTATTTGATAGTCATTACAATGATAACAATTATCAAGATTGTCAACCATATTTCTACCCAATGGTAGCTTAGTATACAAGTGATTTTGTAGCCCTTGCAATAGATCTAGAGCATTATTTTACAATAGAGAAACCTTCCATAATTTGTCTAGTCAATCCAGATGTAATATTGGGCATCTTTCTTTGCCAGCATATGCTCAGGAGATCAAGAGTTTGGAAAATATGAAGCAAAGAGTAGGGTAAGAAAATGAACAATCCAAATAAGATGAGTTAGAAGAAGTTTTCTATTCACAAGGAGAGCATATGGAAAAGCAAAACTCAAAATTATTGGTAAAGCAACATAGTATAGAAGCATGTGCCTACATTGCCAAAGAAAATAGGCTTACCAGGAAATATATTACCCAACTATAACTAGGAAAAAAAGGGAAGAGGTGATGGAAAGTTGTAAAATACCAATCCAAAAATTAGCTTATGATGAAACCAAACTGCCAGACACTACCAAAAACAACATTGTGAAAGAAGTGAAAGACATGAAAGAAAATTTGCTAGCATCTAGAAAAATAAATCTGGTTGAAGCAACTTTGAAGGGCTTAGCAATTGGTATTATTGCATTTCATATTCCATGTTAGCATGCAAACAATCATCCCTTGATATAGGTAAGACTAAGCCTATACCCTTTTATTTGTTCTTATGTTTAGAAGGTTGGGTGTTGCATAATTGTATGGTGGATCATGGAGCTGATATCACAATCATGCCTTAGATAATCTGTGATGCCATGAATTTAAATTATGCTAAAATAGATTTTGGGACACTACACTTCAATGGAATGAAAGTCCAGACAGTGGGTTTCATAGAAAATATCTTGATCTTGTTCTTACTGGACCTTGCAGAGGTGTAGGACATGATAGTTGTTGACTTGCCACCATTGTTTGGGATGTGCCTATCAAATGAGTTTCTACATAAAGTTGGGGGACACCTGGCACAAGATCATGCTTATATGAATATCCCCTACATTTAAAAATTGGTCCAAATATATGTGAAAAGTTTAGGCCATATCATATCAAAATATATGAAGAGCAAAAGGTAAATCTTTTTAAAGAAGTTATGGAGCAGGTATAGGTGGAAGCAATTGATTGGCCAAAAGGTGATCAAGGGATTATATGGCATGAGCTCTTCTAGAGTATTCTTGAAGTAGTCAATTTATCAAACATAGAAAGTCAAAAAAATCTAGAGGTCAATTATAATCAGTATCAAAGCACAATGAGTCACATGTCCTAATAAATAATCATTAAACTTTTGGGACTATCACCAAAAGACTCATTTATGGTCGAGGAATGTTCTAGGTTGCATCTCAAAACAAATATTCTCATTCACCTTGGAACTTATCACTTACTAGTTATTGATATGACACAATATTCGATGCATATAGGGAATGTGGGTAGTTTTCATGATCACCCACACCCATATCCATCCGAGATAATAAACAACATTGGCATTCCAATAACTACAATGGATAAGAGCAAATTTGGCTATGTAGAAGCTACCAAAGATTTTGTACTACTGATGTCAATAGCAAGGGACCAAAATTTCATCGTCTGATAACTATTAAGAGCTCAAAAATTGCCTAAGCATAGAAGTCGTCAAAGATTTTGTATCGATGATGTCAATAGCGAGGGACCAAAATCCCATCACCTGACAACTATCAATAGAGCAAATTTGCTTAAGTGTAGAAGCCATTAGATATTTTGTACCACTTAATTCAGCAATGAGGGACCAAAATCCCATCGCTCGACAACTATGAAGAAGAGCAAATTTGGCTAAGTATGGATGATGTCAAATATTTTGCACCGTTGATGTCAGCAACAAGGGACCAAAAATCCATCACCTGATAGCCATCGAAAGCTCAAACATTACCTAAGTTTAGAAGTCATTGAAGAATTTGTACCATTGATGTCAGGATCGAGGGATCAAAATCTCATCACCTAACAACTATGAAGAGAGCAAAATTTTCTAAGTATAGAAGTCATAAGAGATTTTGTGTTGTTGATGCTAGCAATGAGGGACCAAAGACCCATCACTCAACAACTATGAAGAGAAGCACATTCGGCTAAGTATGGAAGTAGTCAAATATTTTGCACTGCTGATCTCAACAAAGAGGGACCAAAAGTAAGTCACTTGACAACCAAGAAACACTACAAAATTGATGAAGTATAGAAGCTATTAGAGATGGTTGTGTAGGGAGTAGCAAGAAGAATTCAGATGTCGATGCAATATAAAGTAATCAAAGACAAAATTGTATGCTTTCCATAACATGTAAGGTGGTTTAGATATGTTGTAAGATAATCCCAACAATCAAACTGCTCGCAGACACTCATGCTGGTAAGTAGTCATAGAGCGGCCAATAACATAACAAATATGTCAAAGGATCCTAGTGATCAAATGCAAACAACACAACCCACACTTCTTTAGATGAAACTTGGTCAAGCCACATTAGCATAACCATACCTAGTTAGTTGTAATAGAGCAGGTTGTCATGCATGTGTGTAGGCTAGCAGGTGTTCTAACATAACAACAATCCATGCTCAAAGCAATGATGTTCAATTAACAAAACTATTTTTAAAAACTATATATACTAGAATGTCATAGATTCTAAAGGTCGACTCTTTAGCTTTTACAATTTGCATCAATATATGAGAACACTCTATGCCATTGAGGAATAAATATTGGATTGTTGTTTAGCCTCTTGTCCAAACTCTTGTAGAAAATGTATGTATGTTTATAATTATTGCACATTTATGTTAAAAGCTAGTTGAATGAATACAATAGTTATTTTGCTTCTTGAATTTCTTATTGGATATTTATTCTGTAGTTATGGAATGCATAACAAATGATTTACTATTTGACTAATTGTTTTGTAAGTAGTAGTGACAAGCTGGTTTGTTAGGTGACCTATTTTTTATTGAAATGCACTTCTTTTTATATTGTGCCATTATAATTCTAGCTATCTATCTTTTACCTCTTTTGACACTCTTTTCACCCCCCCTTATTTCTTTAGTTAGTTAGAATTCATAAGGAACCGACCTACTCCAGAGGTTGATACATGAAGTGTCACTTCTTTGTGATCTTCCAATATTTATCAAAATAATAGGGCACAAATTTATCCTATGGCATATTTTAGACCAACAATTTTTGGTATGTCTGGTGGGACACAAACCTCACCATATTGATAGATCAAATATTTGATGATACTCTGCTCTAATAGATCATCCATCAAGCACCTAGCTACTCCACCCATATAGAAACCCATATATACAAAAGTTTTAAGTAAAATTTATAAATTTAGTTGCTCTAATTCCTAAGCTATATGATCATGAGGCAAGCAACTAGAAGGTTGGATGAACAAGTGAAATTTCTAAAACTACCTTCGCTTGTATTCAGAAGACAAAATTTTATCCCATCTTCTAGATATTCATCCCCCTCAAGTATATTAGAAGATCAAGAATACACTGAATCCTCCATATCTTCAAATAAATTCTCACCAATGGCCAATAATAAGAATCCACAAAAATTCCTAAACTAGAATAATACAGGGCCTATGAATGTGCTTAACCAAAATCATATCCCTCAGGTAGCATTGAAAACATTACCTACATATTATGGCATGGAAAAAATTGCTTACGAACATTGCCAGGATGTGGTTGCTTTAGCTACCATACACAATATCCAAGATGAAGATGTCATGATAAAGTTGTTGGTCATATCATTTAAAGGGAAAGTGTTGTATTGGTACCAGATCCTATCAGATAATTCCATAAATTCATGGGCATAACTTTTAAGTAAGCTAGTACAATATTTGAATGAACAAGCAGATCCATTCTCACTACTAACATAGTTCAGTGTAATACAAAGGTATCCATAGGAGGAAATAATGGATTTCAATATCAGATTTAGTCGTACATGGAAAAGAGTGCTTCAAGGTCTTTGGCAACATAATGAACAAGAAATATATTATTCCATAAGGGCTTTTAACTCATATCTAGGCATGACAATAAGCCAATCCAATGTATGGACATTTTCAAATATCTCCTAAGAAGCATTAAGGCCACAAAAGAACTTGATTGCTATAGGCAGACTTCCTTCCAAAACTATAATGAATTCCCAAAAATATCCCAACAACAACCATAGACACTTGTTGCAAACACCTCTTTTCTAGTTGTATTTCCAACCATTAATTTCCTAACATTGCCAACTCATCCAACAACTCAAACGTTACCAACTCCTCCTATACTTGCATTACTAGCCCTAGACCCTCAAATGGCTTCCTTGCAAGATATAGCAACGATTGTGAAGAACTTGACAATTGAATTTATTATTATGAAAAGGCAAGAAGCTGAAAGACACTTCCAACCCATAAGGTTTCCATATGTGATGAAATATCAAGCAAACTCTACCAGCAAAACCACTGAGAAATCTAATATAGTGTATAGTGTTGGAAATTTGAGGTATTTTATGTTGTCATTGATGTCACATGGATCATTGATGTCACATGGATCACATTGAGTTTTGGTGGCCAAAGTATTTCATAAATAAGCATTTATGATATTTTGGAAAGCATGGATATATACAGGGTTTTTGTGAAAACCAAGGTAGGCAAAATAAAAGGTTTTATTTAAAACCATGGATGGCAGATTTGAAATGGGTTTTTCTTAAAACCCAGGTTGGCTTTTCGTTTCGTCGAAAAATGTGCCCCGGTGATGGAGATATTTAATTTTAAATATTTAGTTTAAATTTTAATTATTTAAAATTTAAATTTAAATTTTAAAATTAAAATTAAAGTCATCGCCGACGTCATAAAAACCATGCGCCATCAAAAGGAAATTAATAATTAAAGGTGCCGACGTATGTGAAATTAAAGGAAGGTTGCATATATATATGCAAAGGCTTTCGATTCAAAAGTCTAAGCATCGAACGAAGAGAACAAAAAGTGGAAGCCCCGAAATCCTTCGATGTGACAGCGTGGTCCAACGGTGAGCTTGGGAAGCATGGAGTTTTTGGTTGCGATAGGGCATGCGTTCGATTCCCACCGGGTTCGATTTTCGTAGAGTGTGGAAGAAGAGCATTTGGCGCACGTTTTTGGCATGAGCAAGGGCAGCGAAATATAGGGAGCATTTTTGCTCTCTGTCCTATGTGAGCAGATAGCTCACGTGGTCTTTGGCACCGCGGTTGTGGTGTTGAGTGGGCAGTGACGAGGGTTCGATTCCCTCTAAGAGGCAAGTAAACGTTTTATTGAATATTTTTTATTATTGCCTAATGTTGGAGGAATAAGGTGATGCTAAGGGAATAATGTTTGATTAAATTTTTATTTACTTGGAAGGCAAGATATAAGGGTTGAAATGCACTTTTAGAAAAAGAGAAATTTTTGGTGTTTTCCTCTTTTAGAAGTATACCATATTATATATCGTTGGAAAGCTTATTTCGAGGGCTATTTGATTAACTTGATTAGATGGAGAAATAAGGTGTATGTAAAGAGATATTTCTATTTTTGTAAAGGGGTTCAAAGTGAAGGTTGTTTTGTTCTTTTTCAAAGTGTGTTGAGTGTGGCAGATTTCCAAAGGGGTTTCTTCATCTTCATAAAAGGTATGGGCACATTCTCCTATTGATTGATTATGGTGGTTGATTTCTGAAATATCATTGGAGAGAAAAGGATTGATTGTGGTTTCCTTTTCGAAAGTGGTTGGTTGAATGCTTCAAGGTTTTCTAGTTTGAGAGTTGTGGTTAAACCTTGTTTTATAAGCATAGTTGTTAAAGCCCATTGGTTATGCAAAGAACTTGAAAAGAACATGAGTATCATTGTTATGTGAAGAATATTTTATTAGCATTGTTGTTGAAGCCCATTGGTTATGCAAAGAACTTGAACTTGAGAAGAACATGAGTATCATTGTTATGTGAGATTTGTGGTTGAGCATTGTTGGAAACATTTGAGTTGGTTGATACATGCTTGGACTAGGGTTTGTAAGAAAGAGTTGTTCCTTGTGGTAGTTGGTTGAGAAGAGTTGTTTGAGCCTAGTCAAGTGATTGTGTGAAGTGATTGTTCAAGTTCCATGAAATAAACTATTCTATATTCTGATTTAGATTGAGATTGAGATTTGAGGATAGAACATATTGAGTCTCTAACAATTCTCTTTATGCTTCTATGATATTGCCTTGAGTTGAGAAAGATATTGGATTTGAGTATAGAACATATTGAGTCTCTAACAATTCTCTTTATGCTTCTATGAGATTGATTTGAGTTGAGATCATTGTGGATCATAGTTGTCATCCTTTGAAGAGTGTATTACCATTCATTGTTGAGTTCATATTTGAGCCTTGCCTTCATAAGTATTTGTGGATGAGATTTGAGTACTACTTGAGTATGATTGATTGAGCCTTTGAGAAGGCTTTTGGGATAGATTTCTGGACAGCTTTGTGGATAGTTTTTGGGATAAATTTGGACAAGTTCTGTGTGAGCTTGTTGAGAATATTTGGACAAGTTCTGTGTGAGCTTGTTGAGAAAATTTGGACAAGTTCTATGTGAGCTTGTTGAGCAGATTTGGACAAGTTCTGTGTGAGCTTGTTGAGCATATTTGGACAAGTTCTATGTGAGCTTGTTGAGCATATTTGGACAAGTTCTGTGTGAGCTTGTTGAGTAGATTTGGACAAGTTTTGTGTGAGCTTGTTGAGAAGATCAGTGGAGTGCCTAGTTGAGTAGATCAATGGATTGCCTACCTGAGTAGATCAATGTGTTGCCTAGTTGAGAGATTAGTGGATTGCCTACCTGAGTAGATCAGTGTGTTGCCTAGTTGAGTAGATCAGTGGATTGCCTACCTAAGTAGATCAATGTGTTGCCTAGCTGAGTAGATCAGTGGATTGCCTACCTGAGTAGATCAGTGTGTTGCCTAGCTGAGCAGATCAGTGGATTGCCTACCTGAGCAGATCAGTGTATTGCCTAGCTTTGAGCAGATCAAAGTAATCATTGTATTGGATAAGGATCCTTATTTCTATGTGAAATATTATAAGGATATTATCTTGTGGAGTACCCCACATTGGGGGAACCATGTTAAATCTTGTGTCTCAATTGTGTGTGGTGACTTGTGCTCTTGCTTACTATTGCTATCTGAGTTATTAATGCACACTGCTATATTTGGTTATTGTAATTAAGGACATTAATTGATATTGGTTTGGAAAGAAAGTAAAAAGTGGGTGCTATACTGTTCACCCCCCTCTCAGTATAAGCTTGTGTTCTTCAATTGGTATCAGAGTGGGTTCCTTCGGAAAGGCTAATAACTTGAGGGTAGATTCTATAAGAACATAGATGGCTTCATAGAATGGATCATCTACAAATAAGGCACCATTATTTGATGGTAACAATTATGCTTTCTGGAGCATGAGAATGAAGAACTACTTGATATCATAAGGATATGAGGTATGGCAGATGGTTGAAAAAGAGTATAAGGTTGAAGGTGATCCCGAGGTAGATAAGACTATCAGGAAATTGGTTGAGATCAATGCAAGGGCAATAAATTATATTTTGAGTGGGCTACGTGAGACAGATTTTGCAAAGGTCATGGTATGTAATTCAGCTAATGAAATGTGGACCAAGTTGCGGAATACTTATGAAGGAGATTCCAAGGTAAAGTTGTCAAAACTACAAACTCATAGAAAAATATTTGAGGAATTGAAAATGGAAGATTCTGAAGATATTGCAAAGTTTTTACTTCGAGTTGATGAGATTACTAACACCATGAGAGGCCTAGGATTTGAGATGAAAGAATCAGAAGTTACTCAAAAGGTTTTGAGATCACTTCCCATGAAGTATGATGCAAAGGTTTCAGCAATAGAAGAAACAATGGATATCAACAAGCTAACAATGGAAGAACTACAAGGAACTCTCACAACTTATGAGATGAGGGTGAGTAAGCATCAGGTTCCAATAAAAGAGATTGCATTCAAGGCTTCAGAGAAAGAGAAAGGGAAGGTTCCAGAGATAGATAGAGATCCAAGTTAATGATGAGGAAGCTAACTTCATCAAAAGGAATAAGGACTCAAGGAATTTCAGGGATATGAGGAAAGTCAGATGCTACAAGTGTGGTGATCTTGGTCACTATGCACACAAGTGTCCACATGAAGAAAATAGTGATGATGAAAAATAGGGTCATAGAAGAAAAGAAGATGGAAAGCATAAGCATGACAAAGATGACAGATACAAGCAAAACAGGTATGAGAAGAAGAAAATTTTTCGTAAGATAAAGAAATCTTACTACATTGAAGAAGCAAGTGATGGTTCAGTTCACAACAATGAAAACCAGTCAGATGAAGAAGAATGTACATTCTTTGGAATAAGTGAAGAAAGGCAAGAACACCTATTCCTAGGTATTGAAGTTAAAGAAGAGGATATATCTATTGAAGAAAGACATGAAGAGCTTGCCATAGCCATTGAGCAAGCAAATAGATACAAGAAGGGTCTAAGGATACTAAAATGCTTCATATGCAGAGATTTTGGGCATATAGATGATGATTGCACATACTACAACAATTGCAACAAGGAAAGTTCATTTGTTGAAAAAGAAAGCAACAGTTCTAGTAATAGTTCTAGCAGCAGTTCTAGTGACAATTCCAGCAACAATGATGATGAAGAAGAGGAATCCACAAAACAAGAAAAGAAAATCAGGAGATTGGAAAGGAAAATCAAGAGGCTTGAAAATAAGGTGCATGAAAATGAAAAGGTCAAAATGATGCTTAATCAACACATTCAAGATTTGGAAAAAGAGCTTCAAGAAACAAAAGAGCTCAACATCACTATTTCTGAGCAATTGAAGGAGAAGAAAGAAAGGTGTAAATAGTTAGAAGAAGAAGATCAAAAAAGTTTGGGGACCTACATAAATGAGTTAGCACGATTTCAAAGGAATTCAAAACTTCTCGGATAATTTTTTGGATTTACGAGATCCATTTATAAATGCGAGGCTTGGTTATGAAGAAGGTAAATAAAAAATAAGTAAACAAGATATATTTGTTTTTTTTATTTATGGAAGGACTCAAAAAGAAGAAAACATAAATGGATACTTGCATTTCAGAGGCTATAGAGATGTGTGCCAATTTACTACTTGACACAAATGAAGAGAAAGAAGAGGAAGATTCCAAAGCACCAAAAGTCTCATATTTCAGGTTTGGGGAATCACACTCAAAAGGAAAGGAAGTTCTAAAATATGAAAGCAAGGAAGCACCTAAGTTTTATGAAGAAAGTTCCAAAGTTCCTATGGCTCCAAATATTCAGTTTGGATCTTGTTTTGAGATAGGTGAATCAAGTTCAAAAGGAAAAGAAATACTTGAAGAGGAAAGCAAGGAAGAAATTAAGGAAAAGGATTTAGATACTACAAAGAAGGTTCAAGGATGCAATGCACAAGTTGAAAATGATCATGAGGAAAATGGTCAAGAAAGGTATGAGGAACTAAGGCATGAACAAAGGGCTTTTCAAGGACATTGTTTTTCTTGTAATGGATTTGGACACAGGGCTATACACTGCAGGGTCCATGGATCAAAGAAGTTTGATTTTGCTAGAAGAAACTTCAAAGGAAGAAGGTATGGTTTTTAGGGACATTGCTTCTTATGCAACAGGATTGGTCATAGAGCTTTTCAGTGCAAAGAAAATGAGCAAAATGGTTTTGGTTTTAGAGCTACACAATTCAGAAGTCATGGTCATAATGGTCATGAAAATAGAGCTTCACAATATAGGGTTCAAGAAAGGAATGGATATGGAAATTATTTCAAGAAAAGATTCAGGATATGGGCACCATCCAAAGGCTACAATATCAAGTGTTTTAATTGCAATAACTTTGGACATATTGCAAAATGGTGTAGGACTCAATTCCAAATAGGTTCAAGGCAAGAAGGTCAAAAGTTCAAGGCAAGAAGGTCAAACAGGTTCTAGACAAGAAGATCAAGTAATTCATCAAGAGAAGGATATCAAGAAAACATGGAAGGAAGTTGATAGAGGAAAGAAATAATGTAATATGGGAGTAAAAGTACTCCCACCCCAAAATTAATCACCTCAAGAGAGAAGGTGGTGAGGGGGCTAAGCTTAAGAGTCATATCTTTTAGCCCCATAGGTGTCCCTTTTGCCATTGATGTCAAAGGGGGAGAGATTTGAGTAAGGGGGAGAGATTTGAGTTAGGGGGAGCAGCCTCCAAAGAGAGCATTGAGTTAGGGGGAGCAGCCTCCAAAGAGAGTATTGAGTCAGGGGAGCAACTTTGATTCTCAGAAATGGTTTTTGCAGTGACTGTGGTGATTTGCATTAGAGGTGTTGCCATCAATGACAAAGGGGGAGATTGTTGGAAATTTGAGGTATTTTATGTTGTCATTGATGTCACATGGATCACATTGAGTTTTGGTGGCCAAAGTATTTCATAAATAAGCATTTATGATATTTTGGAAAGCATGGATATATACAGGGTTTTTGTGAAAACCAAGGCAGGCAAAATAAAAGGTTTTATTTAAAACCATGGATGGCAGATTTGAAATGGGTTTTTCTTAAAACCCAGGTTGGCTTTTCGTTTCATCGAAAAATGTGCCCCGGTGATGGAGATATTTAATTTTAAATATTTAGTTTAAATTTTAATTATTTAAAATTTAAATTTAAATTTTAAAATTAAAATTAAATTCATCGTCGACGTCATAAAAACCATGCGCCATCAAAAGGAAATTAATAATTAAAGGTGCCGACGTATGTGAAATTAAAGGAAGGTTGCATATATATATGCAAAGGCTTTCGATTCAAAAGTCTAAGCATCGAACGAAGAGAACAAAAAGTGGAAGCCCCAAAATCCTTCGATGTGACAACGTGGTCCAACGGTGAGCTTGGGAAGCATGGAGTTTTTGGTTGCGATAGGGCATGCGTTCGATTCCCACCGGGTTCGATTTTTGTAGAGTGTGGAAGAAGAGCATTTGGCGCACGTTTTTGGCATGAGCAAGGGCAGCGAAATATAGGGAGCATTTTTGCTCTCTGTCCTATGTGAGCAGATAGCTCACGTGGTCTTTGGCGCCGTGGTTGTGGTGTTGAGTGGGCAGTGACGAGGGTTCGATTCCCTCTAAGAGGCAAGTAAACATTTTATTGAATATTTTTTATTATTGCCTAATGTTGGAGGAATAAGGTGATGCTAAGGGAATAATGTTTGATTAAATTTTTATTTACTTGGAAGGCAAGATATAAGGGTTGAAATGCACTTTTAGAAAAAGAGAAATTTTTGGTGTTTTCCTCTTTTAGAAGTATACCATATTATATATCGTTGGAAAGCTTATTTCGAGGGCTATTTGATTAACTTGATTAGATGGAGAAATAAGGTGTATGTAAAGAGATATTTCTATTTTTGTAAAGGGGTTCAAAGTGAAGGTTGTTTTGTTCTTTTTCAAAGTGTGTTGAGTGTGGCAGATTTCCAAAGGGGTTTCTTCATCTTCATAAAAGGTATGGGCACATTCTCCTATTGATTGATTATGGTGGTTGATTTCTGAAATATCATTGGAGAGAAAAGGATTGATTGTGGTTTCCTTTTCAAAAGTGGTTGGTTGAATGCTTCAAGGTTTTCTAGTTTGAGAGTTGTGGTTAAACCTTGTTTTATAAGCATAGTTGTTAAAGCCCATTGGTTATGCAAAGAACTTGAAAAGAACATGAGTATCATTGTTATGTGAAGAATATTTTATTAGCATTGTTGTTGAAGCCCATTGGTTATGCAAAGAACTTGAACTTGAGAAGAACATGAGTATCATTGTTATGTGAGATTTGTGGTTGAGCATTGTTGGAAACATTTGAGTTGGTTGATACATGCTTGGACTAGGGTTTGTAAGAAAGAGTTGTTCCTTGTGGTAGTTGGTTGAGAAGAGTTGTTTGAGCCTAGTCAAGTGATTGTGTGAAGTGGTTGTTCAAGTTCCATGAAACAAACTATTCTATATTCTGGATTTAAGTTGAGATTGAGATTTGAGGATAGAACATATTGAGTCTCTAACAATTCTCTTTATGCTTCTATGAGATTGCCTTGAGTTGAGAAAGATATTGGATTTGAGTATAGAACATATTGAGTCTCTAACAATTCTCTTTATGCTTCTATGAGATTGATTTGAGTTGAGATCATTGTGGATCATAGTTGTCATCCTTTGAAGAGTGTATTACCATTCATTGTTGAGTTCATCTTTGAGCCTTGCCTTCATAATATTTGTGGATGAGATTTGAGTACTACTTGAGTATGATTGATTGAGCCTTTGAGAAGGCTTTTGGGATAGATTTATGGATAGCTTTGTGGATAGTTTTTGGGATATATTTGGACAAGTTCTGTGTGAGCTTGTTGAGAATATTGGACAAGTTCTATGTGAGCTTGTTGAGTAGATTTGGACAAGTTTTGTGTGAGCTTGTTGAGCATATTTGGACAAGTTCTGTGTGAGCTTGTTGAGAATATTTGGACAAGTTCTGTGTGAGCTTGTTGAGCATATTTGGACAAGTTCTATGTGAGCTTGTTGAGCAGATTTGGACAAGTTCTGTGTGAGCTTGTTGAGCAGATTTGGACAAGTTATGTGTGAGCTTGTTGAGAATATTAGTGGATTGCCTAAGTAGATTAGTGTGTTGCCTAGCTGAGTAGATCAGTGGATTGCCTACATAGATAGTGTGTTCCTATTAGTGGATTGCCTACTGAGTAGATTAGTGTGTTGCCTAGCTGAGTAGATCAGTGGATTGCCTACCTGAGCAGATTAGTGTGTTGCCTAGCTGAGCAGATCAGTGGATTGCCTACCTAAGTAGATCAGTGTATTGCCTAGCTTTGAGCAGATCAAAGTAATCATTGTATTGGATAAGGATCCTTATTTCTGTGTGAAATATTATAAGGAGATTATCTTGTGGAGTACCCCACATTGGGGGAACCATGTTAAATCTTGTGTCTCAATTGTGTGTGGTGACTTGTGCTCTTGCTTACTATTGCTATCTGAGTTATTAATGCACACTGCTATATTTGGTTATTGCAATTAAGGACATTAATTGATATTGGTTTGGAAAGAAAGTAAAAAGTGGGCGCTATACTGTTCACCCCCCTCTCAGTATAAGCTTGTGTTCTTCATATAGTAATTAGGAAAGTGAGTCTTCCACTACAAATTTTGAAGCAAATTATTGGTGTTCAACCTATAATGATCTACATGGTGAAAGTTCATATATGTTGCACCAACATCACATATAAAAGATTACAATTGAGAAAGCATAAAGAAGACAAAAAGGGTAGGTAAATATGTGAAGAAAATTTGATCACAACTTCATGATGCCTGCAATTGAGAAAATGATAGTTTTAACACAATTAAGAAAGAAGTCAATGCAAGTAGATCCTAAATAAATGGATCCCTTTAAGGTACCTTTTGAGCAAAAAGGTCAGCAAAAAAGGGATGGCCCCCAACCTACTCATAAAGTAAATAAACCTTCAATTCAAAAGCTTGCCCAAGAACAACAAAAGCTAGTAAAGAAAGCTAAAACTCAAGAAGAGGCTAGAGATAAGCTTTGGTATCCTTCTATCACCAAGTGATAGAGATTGAAAGCAACATATGAATATATAACGATATTTAATAAACCTGGAAAGGAGCAAATGAAACAATCTGCATCTCATAGCTTTAATATAGTTGATGAGTTGAAGAAAACATAGTCCAAAGCTATCATGTATGTGTTGGAGAATATTACATTAGCATGTACCACCATGGTACACCTTGTATGTTGATATTAGATTAGAATGTGAGTAAATATTCTATGTAATGTAATAATGTGTAGGAAATGCACAAGTGTCATATAAATGAGTGTGCAAGTGTGATGTGTGTGCACAAGTGTCTTATATGTAAGTGTGCACAAGTGTTCTTATATTAGGGAATGTTATGTGAAGAGTCATGTCCAAGTGTGCATACAAGATAAAATCATGTGTATGCAAGTGTTAAAAAGAGAAGCCGAGAGTCATGAGAATTGGCATAAGAAAAGTAAGAGTCAAGTAACTATAGAGTGATACTATAATGGCTATATATTACTCCATGGAAAGGCATAGCGAATATCACATACACAACGAGCATCTCATACATAAAGAGCATAGCATTGATAATGAGTAAAGTTATTGTAAGAGAGTTTTATGATACATTTGTAAGAGAAAGAGGAGTAATAAAGATTGCATACATTTGAGAAACTAATATTGTAAGTTGTGCTACATGCTTTGTACATGTATGATTCAGGCTATTACATTCATATATTTATGCTTATTAATGAATGTTAGTTGATATATTATAAGCCTTGATTTACATATTAGTTGGATCATATTATTTTGGTTACATCATTATATTGATCTTACTATATTGTGGCTATCATATATTTGATCCTATGGAAATTATCCTATGAAATCTACATTAGCATTAAGGCTTTAGAAGCCATCAGTGGTATCAAAGCTACAACAAGAAGTTTCTTGCATAGGGTGAATTTGTTTAGTTGCATATAAAATCAATATTTTTTCCAATGTGAATAAATTGGTTAGAGTCTATCTACTTTAAAGGGGGATAAACTTGGACTCTATTGTAATATCAAAGGAAGAAAAAATACTAGAGTCTTTCTACAGTTACAAGAACAACTAGTGAAGACTAAGAATTAGCTATAAAGTATTTTTACTAGGTCGAAGGATAACCAGTGAAGACAAGGACTCATATTTGGGTGAATCAACTTGAAGATAGTTGGGCGAATCAACTTGAAGATAGTTTATTATTCAAAAAAATATACAACCTTGACATTGATTTGAACATGTGCATATTGAAGATTGAGGTAGAATAAACTCTCAAGATAGTTGGTCATTCAGGAAAAAGCCATCCCGACATTGGGTTCTCTAGTAAAGAGGAGAATCATTGGATTTTTAAGGTACGATATAAGACATTGTTGCAACAAATATTAGTAATTAGAAGTGTGAGAAACTTCCTACAATAGATAGAGAAGAATTTCATATTCAAGTGCAAGAATAAGGCATAAAGATTTAATCAAGTAGGGATTGATTTAAGTTGTAGATATAAAGATTCAGGTCTTGAAGATTAACCTTGACATAGTGATTTTAAGTGATAGACCTTGATATAGTGATTTTAGGTCTTGAAGACATACCTTGATATAGTGGATTTATGTCTTGAAGGTAGACCTTGACATTGTTGATTCAGGTCTTGAAGGTAAACCTTGACATAATGGATTTAGGTCTTGAGGATAAACCTTGATATTAAAGGTTTTTAGGTCTTGAAGATAGACCTTGACATAATGAATTTAGGTCTTGAGGATAGACCTTGATATAAAAGGATTTTAGGTCTTGAAGTGAGACCTTGACAAAGATTCAAATAGAGATAGAATATGTAGACAGAGATACATGTTATCTATTTAGAATAGAGTCCTTGATAAGGAATCATGTCATTAGATATTGAGCTTGACAACTGGCTTGACATTAGCAGCCATATACAAATTTTAGTAAATAAGTTTTTAGAGATAGAGAAGATCTTAGGTCATTTAGAGACCTTGATATAGAAATAAGTTGCAGGTCATTAATATTGACCTTGATAAGAGGCTTGATAAAGACAACTAGATATGATTTGATTCAAAGAAATATATAAGACTTGATATTGAGAAAATATCAAGATAGGCATATGATTTATTAAGCTTGAAGTATGCAGGCTTAAGTTCTTAACAAGATGAGAAGTTGTTGGAAGAAAGACTAAGAAAGTCAAAGTCCAAGATATCCTAGGATCGAGAAGAAAGCAAGACAAAGATTAAAGGAAACATTCAAAATTTAGAGGTAGATGTAGAAGTCTTCATCACTGAACGAAGGGTCCACATTAGCATCAAATAATTATAGCAAAGCAAGAGTCATCTTGATACAAAAGCATAACCTAACCTAAAATTAAAAGAGAAGAGTGAAGTGGATTAGAAGCAACAAGATAGCAAGTGATCATTTTTGAAGCCAATAGAATAAAGTGCAACCAAAGATTAAATTTTTAGGGTGCAGTCGAAGGTAATAGTTTTTAGGGTGCAACAAGTAGAAGTGTTTTAGAGTACAATTACAAGGCTTAAATATCATGATGTAGCTTGAGGTATAATATCTTAAGGTGCAATAGGAAGAGTGCAACCATTCTACCTACGTCAATGTGAAAGCTTGAGGTAGAAGCATCATCGCCATCGTATCCCTACGTGTTGGTTAACCTAAAAGTAAAGCAAAGAATTAGCTTGAGTACATGAGTAAGTAGAAAATAAAAATGCAAGGAAGACTTACAAAGCTGCACCATTGCTGAAAGCCATAGTTTTAAAAGGAGAAGCACCTACGCCATTGTTAGACACCATAGTTGCAGAAGGTGAAGCACCATTTTAAGCTTTATAGCTACAAAAGAAGAAGCACCATTCTAAGCTTTGCAGTTACAAAAGGAGAAGCACCATAGTTTTAGAAGATGAAGTATCATAACAAGCATTGTTGTTGCAGTAGGAAGCATCATTCCAAGCTCTAAAGAATCTCAAGCACCAAGGAGGAGAGTTGCAGATGAGGTAAACTTAAAGAGATGTAGCCAAGGAAAGAGGAATCGCTAGTGCATAGGAGAATAGCACCAAAGGTCATTTAGATGCTATTCAAATGTTTTTTGTAACACCATGGAAATGAGTGAATAGTCACTATTGGACATTTTGAGTCAAATTTGTCATTGATGTCAAGGAATGAAGTTGTCATTGATGTCAAGGAATAAGCTACCGTTGATGTAAAAAGGTCAAAAGGAACAATGCAAAGGTTAATGGCAAAAGAGCTTCATAATATTTTTAATATTATGTGGAAGCATAAGTTTAAAGGTTTTTATTAAAACCATGTTTTGGAAAAATAAAAGGTTTTCCTTAAAACCAATGATGGCAAAAATAAAGGGTTTTTTCATTAAAACCATGTGGGCAAGTTGTAAGGTTTTTCTAAAAACCAAGGAGACCCTAAAGTTTGTTTTAAAAGGCCAAAGTCCATTTAATTATTAAATTATAATAATTAAATTCTTAAAAGAATTTAATTTATTATATTTAATAAATAATGGCCAAAGTCTAATGTTGGGCGCCGGTTCTTTCATGTACATTTTTGATGTCTCCCTCCACCGACTTCATCACGTGCATTGTCGACGTCTTCCTCCGCTGATGTGGGAGCACATTGGAAGGCATATGGCATATATATACCATAGCCTTTCCAAAGGTAAAATTATCCACCCGATTCGCTAAAGACTATCACATGCTATTTCATGCGCATTCCTCGCGGTAGTAACTTTGTGCAACGCATTTCGTAGAGCGTGGGTGAAGGAGCCATCTTTTGGCTCATGTGTTTTAGAAGGTCAAAGCGCTGAAGGTGCTTGGAGGCTCCAAGAGGAGCACATGGCTCCATGGCGTGGAAGTCGTGGTCAAGGTGCTAGTGGGAGAGATGCGCTCGGTTCGACTCACACGCATGCCAAAGTGGTAAAGCTTTTTAATTATTAAATTTGATTTTTGCTTAGGCTAAAGTTTGTCTTAGGAGAAATAAGGGGAATATTTTTTTTGGAGTTTAGCCTAAGTTAAAGAGAATTTTTATGAGTTTTATGAAAGGTGTTTGCTGAGATTAATTTGTGGGTAAAAATATTTTTACCTTAGAGGAAAGGAAAATTATTTATTGCATTATTTTTCAAAAGAATTATTTTTAAATGCAATATTAAAGTAGGGAGTTATAAGTAGAAATTGGGTTAATTTTTGAGGATATTTTTCTGAAGTAGCTTATGTCAAATTTGAATGGTTGAGATGAAATTATGATGAGTTAGGGTTTTGAGAAGTGAATATTTAAACTATTGTGGTGTTGGATATTATTTTAAGAATGGAGTAATAAGGTGTATTTGTGAGTTATTATATGCTTTATATTGTTATCTAACTTCTTTGAGCTTGGAAAAGAAGTGTTTGTGGTTGTGGCAGATGTTTGAGGTTCCTTCATCATCAAGAAAAAGGTATGAGCACATTCTTCCATAGTTGAGTTGATTGGTTGGTTTTCTGGAAAACAAGTTTGGAGTGAAAAGGATTTAATTTGATTTCCTTATTTAGTGTGTTGAGTTAATGCTTCAAGGTTTTCTGGAATAAAGAGTTGTTGTTAAAACCTTGTTTGATAAGCATTGTTGTTGAAGCCATTGGTTGAGTGAAGAACTTGAACTAGGGTTTGAAAAGAACATGAGTATCATTGTTATGTGAGATTGGTTGATAGGCATTGTTGGAAATATTTTGAGTGAGTGTTCATATGCTTGGACTAGGGTTTGCAAGCAAGGATTATTTCATTGAGTGATTGGTTGAGTAGAGTTGGTTGAGCCTAGTCAAGTGGATGTGTGAAGTAATTGTTCAAGTTCCATAAAATAAACTATTCTATATTCTGAATTGATTTGAGAAAGTGATTGAGTATTGAGTTGAATTTGAAGCATATTGAGTCTCTAACAATTCTCTATATGTTTCTAAAAGAGTGAGTGAAAGTGATTGAGCATTGAGGTGAATGTGAAGCATATTGAGTCTCTAACAATTCTCTATATGTTTCTAAGAGAGTGATTGAAAGTAATTGAGCATTGTGATGAGTATAGAGCATATTGAGTCTCTAACAATTCTCTTTATGTTTCTATGAGATTGGACAAGTTCTAGTGTGGACTTGTTGAGCAGATTTGAGGTAAGTCTTTGAGAAGACTTGTGGATAGATTTGGGTAAGCTTTTGTGGAAGCTTACAATACAGATTGAGAGCAGATTTGGATAAGTTCTTGTGAGAACTTATTGAGCAGATTGGACAAGTTCTAGAGAGGACTTGAGGACAGATTAGTGTGAGCTTTTGTGGAAGCTTACAAGGCAGATTTGAGATAAGTCTTTGAGAAGACTTGAGAGCAGAGTTGATTGATTGATTTGTTCAAACCTTGAGTTAAGGTTTGGGGTAGATCCAGAAGAGTTGATTTGAGATTTAGTCAAGCTTTGAGTTAAGGCTTGAGGATAACTTTGTGCTAGATCGAAGGACTATTTTTAGTACAGATTCGAGGATAGAGTTTGGTGCAGATTTGAGGATAGGTTTGTGCCAGACTAGAGACAGAGATTGAGGATAGATTTGTGCTAGACCGAAGGATTGTGTTTAGTATAGATTTGAGATAGAGCTTTGGAGGTGACAGAGTTGAGGATAGAGATCTCTAGCCAGAGTAGGGAGGATAGGTGTCTTCTGTGGATAGAGTTCCATTTGCTAAGGGTAGTGGAGGTAGAGGTCTTCTAGAGGATCACCAACCAGAGCAGAGTTAGGAGATTGGTGTCTCATGTGGATAGAGATCCACGAACTTGATTTAGGGGATTGGTGTCTCCTTTGGATAGAGGTCCATAAACATTGTAATAGGGAAAGGATTCCCAAGAGATTGATTGAGAGAATTTTAGTGAAATATTTTCTTCGTGGAGTAGCCCACATTGGGTGAACCACGTAAATTTGGTGTCTCTATTGTGTGTGGTGATTTATGCATTTCTTTGATTATTGCTATTGATATTGCTATTGATTATATTGGATAATATTGATTGGGAAAGAAAAGTAAAAAGTGGTCTTATACTGTTCACCCCTCTCAGTATAATCTTGTGTTATTCAGTCACAAGGAGGCAAAAACCTTCTGGTTAACCACTTGGAAAGGAAATATCATCAAATTTTAAGATACTCAATGTTATTTCTTCCCATAAAAAATTGTTAGGAGCATTACACTTCAAGCGAACGTTGGAAAATCAAATGCTATGCCTACTTAAATAGGAATATCCATAAGGTGCATTACAGTCAAGAGGATAAATCAAAGCCTATTCGTACACTTGAGGAATCAAGATAGAAGGAAGAACAAAATGTATTTATGGAGTTGAAAATAGGAGCATGTGTTCTTTGAAGCCAACAAGAGAAACACGTGTTTGTGGTAAAAGACCATGTGTTAGTGGCATAATATAATGCAATGTATGAATTATGCTATCTGACATCTCAAGAAGCATCTACTAAAGTCGTCCACACAAAAAACATCAATATAGTTCGAATGTAGTCTGAGAAGGTAGTTTGAAATGTTTGAAAGTAGTCAATCTACAATAGTGAAGCAAGGTAGAATTTGCAGACTGGATAGGAGGTAAAATTCAAATTTAAATTTAGGGTTTGCAAATTTATTTTTTGGAGCAATAAGGTTTAAGTGAGAGTTTTAATTATTAATATTTTAGGAGAGATAAGTTTTTTATTATTAATATTATTAAGGTTAATTAAGTTTAGGAGTGATAAGTAGTTGAAAAGAGAGATAATTTAATTAATGGAGAGATAAGTAGGATTATGGTGTAATTTATTTATAGTTGATTTGATTTATTATTTCTTGAAATAATAGATTAATGAATTTTTGCAAATTAATTAAGTTGGGAGTCAAAAGGTATTCAAACTTAAATTTAGGAATTTAAATTTGCAAAATTCATATCTTCTTAAATTTCTAAACATTAGGGAGATATACGAATTCTACTTCATAGTTTTGGTAACTTAGAAAATTTGAATTTATTTAAACCTAGGGAGACATAAGGTAGTCTACATCATAGGTCATATGAGAATTACTATGTCAAACAATGAGTTCTTTCTTTTTGAATCTTAACTTCTAAAAGGACCAAATTATGCTTCATGGAAAAATAAAGTGAAATTAATTTTAATAGTAGAAAAACTTTGGGATATAGTTAGCGCAGCAAAAACAAAACCTGTTGAAGATGTTAGAGAAATTAAAAAATATGAAGATGATGAAACCAAAGCACTTATGATAATAATGTTTGTAATTACTGATGAAATACAAACTTATATAAGTACAATAGAAACTTCTACAGAAGCTTGGAATACATTAGCTCAAATATTTGAAGGGAAAAACAAAGATACAATCTTCAATCTCGGTTATATTCCTTAAAAGTTAGTGGTGAAAGTATTGAACTATTTCTTATAAAGGTAGCATATATAAAAGCAAAACTATTAACTCTAGGAGAAAAAGTAGAAGATAAATTTCTTGTTCAAGTGACATTGAGAGCTCTTCCAAAAAATTATAAGCATCTAGTTACATCTTTGCAAGTCCTAAGCAAATATACTTCATTTGATGAATTATTTGTTAGAGTAGATTTATATTATTACATTATGTTAGTTATTCGCTTAACATCATATATTATTGTTAAGCACATATATAAGTTTGTTATATGAATCTCTAGGTGGTTAGGAAACCATAAGTTTGTACGTACGTTCATGTATTATTTATTGCTTTATTATCAATACTATTGGTAATGTTCAGACTTACCTTACAGTGGTATCAAAGCAGGAGAGCGATGGAGTTGGTCATAGGCATAGGCGATTTCTTGTTTTTTTAGGTAGGACATAAATCCTGAGGAGTAAGACCCTTGAATCTCGATTGGATAATTAGCACAAAGCTCGAGGTGGATCAAAAACTGATCGATCATAGGTCGACACTCTGACTAGAGGGATCTAACACTGGCCCTAATGATAACGATGTGATTGAACCTGAACTACAATTATTTTTTTGATGATCTTTGATATCCTAGTCATGGATCTTGAGGATTTTTGTAAACCCTATTGCACATGGATCAAGGTGCTTATGTGGAATCACTACTATACATGGATCAAGATTTGATGTGGACTCTTACACATGGATCAAGGCATTAAAATGGTAAACATGTGGCGATCTCCAAGTGGCGGTGATGTTGGTAGTAGTTGATTTATCTATCTTAGCGATGATGTGGTGGCTTGTCATGAGTCATCAATGGAAAAACACTCTTATATGAGTGGTCGATTACCTGCAGGTAATCGAAGACAAAGAGGAGCTTTCTTCCTCCTAAAATCTCATAGTAGCGAAATCCCGCTGCATGTGGGATAACAATTTAGATTTTTTTTTCTAACTTATCACACTAGAAGGCTTCAAAGACGTGCTGCTGACCATTGAATCTTGTCGAGAGTGGTAGCCCGACTGGTCATCTGGGCCAGCACAAAGTCTTGGCTGCGGGAGGTCAGGGGTTTAAACCCCATGCAGTGTAAAAGACTATTTTTTTACTGACGTTTTTTGAAGGAGGTTTTGAAATAAAATATATTATTCCCTATGTTCCAATAGCTCGAGGAGCTGAGATGGTAGCTTGGTCATGCACAAGGCTTTGGAAAGTAGCAGATTGCGTGTTCGATTCTCACGCGAATCACATTTAAAAAAAACACTTGTTTTAAAGGTATTTTTTTAAAATACTTTGTATAATCATTTTTTTTTGCAAACAAAGAACGTTATTTTTGCAACTCATAACAAAAGGAGAGATACAAAAATTTTGCTCAGATTTTTGTAAAACAAGGGGGGTCAAATTTCTTCTAATGGGGGCTCTACCTTGAAACTTGTTTATTTTGCAAACAAAAGGGGGGACAAAACTGTATTCTTTTTTGCAAAATTATAACACAAGGGGGGAATTGTGAATATCAATTTTTGCAAACACAAAACAAAATTTCTTGCAAAAATTATTGTAAAAAGGTGCATTTTTTATTGCATTCGACACCTTAAAATTGACATTGTAAAAATAGGTGCATTGTTGGTGGAATCCGACACCTATGCTTTAAAATTTATGGGCACTTTTGATTGTATGTTGCATTTAATTTCCTATTTTTTGCACTTACATCATAAGTTAAAATTCAAAAGCACATAAGACCCCAAATTTTAAACCATTTTGTGTAATTTATTACACAATAGCATTCGGTATTTATGGTACCTCTGGCCCACACTTACAGGTAAAGTTGTCGTACTTTGGGCTACTGTATCTAATGCCTAATATATATGTAACAACATCGTCTGAGTTATTATTTTCTATAAATCATCGAGGAGAAATAAGGAAAGCCAATTTTATTTTGATATTCACTCCATCATATACCCTAATTCACTCATATTGCTTGTCTTAATTTCCTCAAACTGATCATCCTTATTTGGAAGGGTTTTTAGGCAGGTGCCATCAATTTGAGTGAATTTTGTTTCAGTTCTCATTTGTGGTATATCTAAAGAGAGAACATTTTGGTGATATAAGAAATATTCATAATGGCCACTATACACAAATATCTCTCAGATAGACATTGCTTAAAGGTTCCAATTTTGCTCCATGGAAAACCAAAATGAGAGTCATTCTACAGGTTGAAGATTTGTGGGATGTAGTTACTAGCACTACAAATCATCCCACTACAATGAGTACATATCATGAAGCATATGATAAAAAGGATAGAAGGTCCCTCATGCTTATCTTGGTTGCTACTACCGATGAAGTAAAACCTCACATTTGTGATGCTAAAAATGGTAAAGAAGCTTGGGATACATTAACTACCATATATAAAGGGAAGAATAAATCCATCATTATTAACCTTCAATCCCAACTTCATCCTCTTAGTATGAAGTCTAGTGAATCAGTAGAATTGTTTCTTTGTAGAGTGGTAGAAATGAAGTCCAAGTTGAATGCTTTGGGAGAAATAGTAGAGGATAAGCTCTTGACTTCAGTTATTTTGAGAGCTTTATTAGATTCCTACAAGGTGTTGATCACATCCCTTCAAGTGTCCATGAGACAAATTTCTTTTGTGTAGTTGGTAAATTTACTTCAAATTGAGGAGGCAAATCAACTTCAAAGAGATGAAGTGACAGATAATACACTTTACTCAAAAAAGAGGTCAAGGAATTAGGGTAACTTTCAAAAGGGGGGATCTTCTTCCAAAGGTTTCAAAGGCAAGCAACCTCAACAAGGACAAAAGAAATATTGCAAAATTTGTGATATGGACAACCATGACACCAACATGTTTTGGTTCAAAAATAAACAACCACATGACCAAGGTCAAAAGAAAAAGGGCAAGTACAAACTACAAAAGAAGAATAAGCAACCAAAGGGATATGTTGCTTATGAGGAATCAAACTCAGATTCTGAGAGGGCACACAAGGTGCTCATGACTCACACAAATTCTCAGCAAAAGGATCCTATGTGGTATATTGATTCTGGTTCCAATAAACACATGACTGGTGATAAATTATGGTTTGAGATATTTGAGGCTAAGGAAGGAAAACCAATTACTATAGCTGATGATAAGACCTACAGAGTCCAGGATGAAGGAAATTTTTTAGTCACTCTTCTAGATGGAAAATGTTAGATTGAGAAAATGCTTTATGTTCTAGGATTGGAAAACAACTTGTTGTCAGTACCTCAAATCTTGGATAAAAACATGGTGGTTGATTTTAGAGTTGAGGATGGAAAGAAGCATTGCTTCATCATAAGGAAGGGTAAACATGTAGCAACAAATTCCTACAAGCATGGCTTATTTGCTTTAGATGCCATTTCTAAACCTCATATTGCCTTGGTGGTAAACACAAAATATGCCCTTCTCTTTGGCACAAAAGATATGGCCATATAAGTTTAGGATATTTACTTGAGTTGAGTAAATATGAAATGGTGAAAAGTATTCCCAACCTTTCATCCACTTTGCCAATTTGCTCGGATTGCTTAGCAGGGAAGCAACACTGAGTACCATTTGAGTTGAACTCTTCGTAATCCAACAGACCATTAGAGCTAGTATACACCGATATGTGCGGTCCTATGCCAAATAATTATGGGGGAAAGAGGTATTTTTAATTGTTCATTGATGCCTGCTCATGAAATATGTGAGTTTTATTTTTATATCTGAATTCTGAGGTCTTCATATTTTTTTAGCAGTTCAAGAAAAGTGTTGAGAAGGAATTATGATGTTCCATTAAGACCATTCGCTTAGATCGAGGGGGGAATATACCTCCAAATAATTTTCCACATTTATTACTACACATGGTATCAAGAGGTAGCTTACTATAACCTATAATATACAACAAAATGGAGTTGCTGAGAGGAGGAATCATTCCATCATGGAAATGGTTTGTTGTATGATTACAGGGGCACATCTTGAGCAACAATATTGGGAAAAAAATATCAATACAACAATGTACCTCCTAAATAGAGCACCCACAAAATTTCTTAAGATAATGACTCCATAAGAATCATGGAGTGGTAGAAAGCCCTCCATTCCTCATCTTAGGATATTTGGGTGTAAGGCATTCATGCACATTTCAAGAGAAAAGAGAAAGAAGTTAGATGAGAAATCCCTGTAGTGCATTTTTCTTGGTTATGATGAGCATTCCAAGGGGCATCATTTAAAAGATCCTAAAACCAAGAAAACCCACATCAATAGGATGTGGTATTTGATGAAGCTTTCACACCAGATAACACATCTTCATTTATATACGTGGATGATGAGGAGCCTAAGAAAGAGACTTCTCCCCCATAGAAGAATATTCCCAAATGGTATACCAACATAATGAGAGACTCAAAAGTGACTACACCTCTAGATATAACTTTAGATAAACCTTGTACACACAGTATGGCTCATCAAAAGAGAGTAGAAGCATCAATTTCAAAGGTTGACGAGCTTTACCAACACTTTGAAGAATTTCTATAGATGTAGAGGAAGATAAAATATAAGATATGGATGTGGATGATGATAGGGTTTTTATGTCTTCATTGGATGAGCATGAACCTACCACAGTCCAAGATGCACTTAGTGAGCCTCAGTGGAAGGCAACTATATATGTAGAACATATGACTCTCATCAAAAATAACATTTGGAAGCTAGTTGACCTGCCTTCTGGAAAGAAACCCATTGGATACAAATGGGTATACAAAGTGAAGTATGAGGTAGATGGAACTATAGATAAGCATAAGGCCCACCTTGTTGCAAAGGGTTATGCACAGAAAGAAGGTATTGACTATGAAGAAAATTTTGCACCCACTGCTAGAATGACTACTATTCATGTACTTTGTGCTATGGCAACGCAGTTTGGATGGAAGCTACATCAAATGGATGTAAAAAGTGCCTTCTTAAATAGTGATCTCAAGGAAGAATTTTATATGACTCATCCAGAAGTATTTGTGGTTGAAGTCCTAAAGCAAAAGGTTTGCAAATTGGTTAAATCCTTGTATGGGTTAAAACAAACTCCACGAGCTTGGTACATAAAAATTGACAATTACCTATTGCATAATGGTTTCAAGAGAAGTCCTTCTGAAGCTAATATATATTTCAAGCAAAGTGGTTCTAAAATAGTAATTCTAGTACTCTATGTTGATGATTTGATTATCACTGGTAGTTTAGAGAAATTGATTAATGTCATGAAATGTGGCTTGAAAAAGTCATTTAAGATGATAGATCTAGGACTTATTCATTATTATCTTGGTTTAGAAAAATCACATCAAAGTGACACAAAAGAAATATGCCAAGACATTGATTGAGAAATATCACATGATTGATTGTAAGCCTAAAGTAACTCCAATGGAAATAGGATTACAATTATCATGATATGATACTTTTCCTCAGGTAGATGGAACTTTCTATCGGCATTTTATTGAGAGTCTCATATATATTTCGAGGTTCATGCAGGAACCAAAGGTTAGTCATTGGAAATTAGTAAAACGAGTTCTTCATTATGTTTGTGGTAGTACATAATATGGCCTGGAATACAAGAAGAATGATAACTTCTTCTTGCATGGTTACACGAACTCTGATTATGTCAGGCCGATTTATGAAAGGAAATAAACTTTTGGATACATTTTTCATCTTGGCTCAGATCCTTTCTCTTGGCATAGTAAAAAGTAGTAGGTAATTGCTTTATCATCTACAGAGGTAGAATATCGTGCAACACGTGGAGCAGTCTACGAGGTGATATGGTTACATTATATTATTTCAAGTATGGATATTCTCAAGAAACTTATAATCTACTTGTTTTGCGATAAACAAGGTCTTTTGAAGCTTGTCAAGAATCCAGTGTTTCATGAACACACCAAACACATTGACACTCAATGTCATTTTATTCGAGATAAAGTTCCAAAACACAAGATACAACTTTAGTACATTCCCACCGATGAACAAGTTGTGGATATTTTCACTAAGGCACTTACACGTGTCAAATTTGAGTTTTTTTGCAACACTCTTTGTATTTCAAAATAATTTAATAAGGGTGGGATGTTAGATAAGATTTATATTATTAAATTATGTTAGTCGCTTAACATCATATATTATTATTAAGCACATACATAAGTTCGTTATATGAATCTCTAGCTAGTTAGGGAACCATAAGTTTGTTACGTATGTTCATGTATTATTTATTACTTTATTCTCGATACTATTGGTAATGTTCATACTTACCTTACATTATTCAATATTTTACAAGAGTATGAAATGGAGAATTTAACCAAAAATGAAATGACTAACAATGCCTTAGTATCAAAAGATAATTCACAAGGCAATCTTGCTTCAACTTCAAGATATAGGTCCAAATGGAATAATAGATATTGTCAAGTATGTAAGAAAAGAGGACAACACAATTTTTTGTAGATATAATCCAAGGAATTAGTCTCAAGAAAATTAGATGAATCAAAATGGTCAAAATAAATCAATACAAAAAAGACAATATCAAACTCAATATAATCCACAAAGACAACAACAATTCCAAAGCTAGTATCCTCCTCAATATCAATTGCAATATAGAGAGGAAAATCAGAAAGGGCATCTAGCCCAAGAAATTCATGAAATCCAAGAGTTAGAAGAAACTATTGAAGAAAATAAACTCAAAGCTCTTTCAACAAAATTGATAATCAATAAAGATGAATTTATCTTACAGAATTTGAAAGATATCTTACAATTGATTAGGATACAGGAGGATAGCATGATAAGAACAAGATAAAAGACTACTAAAGAAGTAGCAGAAGAAGATCAAAAAAATTTAGAAGGTAAAAGAAGAACAAAGTAAGCTTAGGTCCTAGGAACACTTGAAGGAAAAAGACATAGATTGAAGACTAAAGTCTTCAATAACAAAATAATGTAATGCAGGGGGTATTGGAGAATATTACATTATTTGGTACATGCTAATGTACCCCTATGGTACACATTGTAAATATTAGACTAGGGTTGAGTCTTAGATTAGAGTGTGAGTAAATATTTTATGTAACACAATAATGTGAAGGAAATGCACAAGTGTCATATAAATGAGTGTGCAAGTGTAATGTGTGTACATAAGTATCTTATATGTAAGTGTGCACAAGTGTTCTTAGATTAGGGAGTGCTATGTGAAGAGTCATGTCCAAGTGTACATACAAGATAGAGTCATGTGTATGCAAGTGTTAAGAAGATAATCCAAGAGTCATGAGACTTGGTATAAGGAAAGGAAGAGTCAAGTAACCAAAGAGTGATCCTATAATGGCTATATATTACTCCATGGATAGGCATAGTGAATATCACATACATAGTAAGCATCTCATACAACACAAGCATAACATTGATAGTGATAAAAGTTATTGTAAGAGAGTTTTATGATACATTTGAAAAGAGAAAGATGAGGAATAAATATTGCATACATTTGAGAAAATAATATTGTAATTTGTGGTACATGCTTTGTACATGTATGATTCAGGCTATTACATTCATATATTTATGTTTATTATTTAATGTTAGTTGATATATTATAAGCCTTTATTTACATATTAGTTGGTTCATATTATTCTGGTTACATCATTATATTGATCTTACTATATTGGTACTATCATATATTTGATCCTATGGAAATTATCATGTGAGATTTACATTAGCATTAAGGCTTTAGAAACCATCAATATGATGCACTGATGATTCTCAGAAAAATTGACTTATTGTAGGCATCATCAAAATCTATCAAACATGAAGGACAACAATAGCTAGAACTCAATATAGCTCAAGCAAATTCCACTCCAGGAGTAGGAAAAAATAGGCCACCACCATTCTACTTGTCTCTACGCATGGAAGGATGGGTAGTGCACAACTGTATGATTTATTTTGGGGAAACAACGATAGTAATCCCCAAATTTGTGTGTGAGACAATGGGCATGGAATATACCCAAAGTAGTCCTGGTGTGCTACAATTGGATGGTACTCTTGTAAAAATTGTCAGAGTAATCAAAGACATACCTATGGTGGCGCATAAGATGCCCCAGATAAAAATTTTGCAAGAGATAGTGGTGGTTGATTTAGAGCCCTATTTTAGAATTTTTCTTTCTAGGGAATTTACAACTAGATTAGTGGGATACCTCTCTCTAGATTATTCACATATGGATATTCCATGTAAAAATAGAAGAGTGAAAATCTATGTGGATAAGCTATCCACCTATCACATAGAGAAGATTGAAGAGGAAAATCAGCAAGCTAATACAATTGGCATGATTAATGAAGAAATTGATATGATGGAGGATATTACAGATGAATTGCAATTGGAATATTAGTTCTCACTTGAATATTTCAATGCCATGGTGGAGACTAGGATTGGTACATATTCAATTACCAAGCTAGAAGAAAAGAAAATCCTAGCTATAGTAAATCAAGATCTGTAATGAGTTGTAATGTGGAATCTCTAATTCGATGGAGCAAGGTGCAAAATTGACGTTAGAGTAGGTATAGTATTAATTTCACCTACTAGGGCAGAGAAAGGATTCTCATATAGGCTAACTTGGATTTGCACAAACAATGCGACAAAATATGAAGCTCTTTACCTTGGTCTTAAGAAGAATGAGAAAATGAGAATCAAGCAACTATTAAATTGATCATCAATCAGGTTATAAAGGGTTGTAGTTGTTGACAATTTTGTCACATTTCTTAAGGGGTAGAAAAGGAAAACAAATTTTGTACAGTAAAGTTTTTGCTTTGTTATTTTTATTTTGAAAAGTTGCAGCAATTTTGGCTTCCAATGCCACCCCTTTTGTATATAAAATTAGAAAAGAAAGAACTTCACTGCCGAACAAGCTAGGGAAAAGAGCTTCGCCGAAGGAAAATGAAAAGAGCTTCGCACCCGAAGCATTTCCAGCACTACTTCGGGTAAAAGTTTTGCGAAGTAGTTTTCGCCGAAGAAAAATACAAGGAAAAGAGAATGAAACTACTTCGCGCCCGAAGCGTTTCCAGCAGCTACTTCGGGCGAAAGTTGAGCGAAGCGGCGTTCAGAAGAAAAGAGAGCTTCGCACCCGAAGCATTTTCAACACTGCTTCGGGTGGAGTTTTTTGCGAAGTAGTATCACCGAAGTAGAATACAAGAATAGCAATAAAAGGAACTTCGGGCCCGAAGCACTTCAAGAAGCTACTTCGGGCAAGATTTCTACGAAGCAGTGTGCCAAAGAAAAATACAAAGGAGAAGGCAAGAAAACTACTTCGCATCCGAAGTATTTCCATCAGTCACTTCGGCCAGAAAATCAGCGAAGCGAAACTCAAGGAGCATTGAAAGTACTTCACCAGAAAGTTGTCGAAGTACTCACTTCGGGCCCCTCCATCAGCGAACCACTTTTACTTCGCCAAAAGCTCATTGCGAAGCATTTGCTTCGGCTAATTTTATGCGAAGTACTTCTGCCCGAAGTGAAAGGATGCAATGTCTTTTGAAGACAATTGCTTCGGCCGAAATCTTCCCGAACCACATTTTCAGAAGAGGATCGCAGCGAAGCATTTCTCTAAGGCGTCAGCGAAGTAATTTAGTCAGTGAAGCGGCAAAGACGAAGAGGCCCATTTTGTGAAGTGAATATGCTTCGGCACTCCCCACCCCCGAAGCAGTTTTGCGAAGCTCAATTTTGTGAAGTACATACCAAAGAGGAGTTTTTGCTTCGGCCCAAAACCATTGCGAAGCGAAGTTGTGAATGAAAACTTAGCGAAGCGCTTCACGGGCACGCGTTCCAAGCTGGGTATTTTCCCGAGGCGATCAAGTGCCTCATAAATGCAATTTTTTCATGCCCGATAAGCTCGCTGCTCATTTTTGGCAATCAAAAATGAAGTATCAAGCCATGATGGAGAGCCCGACGAGCATGGCGGCCACTCGAGCACCGCACCCAGAGACCAAGGACATCTAGACGGCTCATCAATGCACCTTTCCATGGTTGACCCGATTGTAGTTGCCAATTTTGGTAACAGATTTGAAAGCTCGGTCACGAGAGCCTCGGGGAGCCGAATTCTCAGGGCTCGAGGGCGTACTCTTCTTTGCTATGTAATTATGACTCAAAGGCTCGGGTCCTCTATAAAAACCTAGGCATTGTAATAAGAAAGGGGGGAACTATCTGCTAGAAAGTTGTTGTAACTTGATGTCCTACGATTAATACTAAAAGGCTTTGAGCTCAATTCTTCTCTTTTATGCTACCTTCTGTGCTTGATTCTTTTGTCTTTCTTCGTTTATATATCGAGATGCTGAACCCTGCGTCCGGTGTGTGATCGAGGACTGTACCCTGAAACTCATTTTGAAGGATACATAGGAGTTGAAAGACGTCGTGTTGGCTTTCTTTTATGCTGCCTTCTGTGCTTGATTCTTTTGTCTTTCTTCATTTGTATGTTGGATGTTGAACCCTACGTCCGAGGTGCGATCGGGGAATGTACCCTGAAACTCGCCTGAAGGATACATAGGAAAATCTACATTGCATTTCTTCCATTTATCTTTGGTGTTCTTTGCTTCTATTCAAGTTGCTAGTTGGTGATCGTGCTTCCTGTTCTCTCCCACCTTACATCACCAATTTCTCTAACCCTAACTCCTTTTATCTCTTTCCTGCACCCTTATCTTCAAACACCCAAGTAGTTTAGCATAGGAGCCGGCCTTTCTCCGGAGATTGGCACGAAGGGCATCCCTTCCCTTCGGCCTTTCAATGTTGGTCCAGGTCTAAGGCGCATACACTAACTCAAAATCCTTTCCTAGGCAGATTTGATGACCAACAGTTTTTGGCACGCCCGGTGGGACCGACTGTATCTGTCTTAGAAAGATCCATAACCAGTCAAGGTCCCATATTTTAATGCACAAACCCATCTTCACCGGGGCCAATAGTTCTAACCAGTTCCCGGTGTGACCCGATCAGTCTCACCTGACTAGTGGTAGTGAGGACCGATGCCCTCATTACTGAAAGACTCTTAGCATCTGGCGACTCTGTTTACCCAAGAATATTTAAGTCGAAAAGACCAGTACCAAAAGTCTGTGCCTTCATGCAAACAAGATGGAGAGTTAAGAATAGAGGAGAGGAAACCGAGTTCTTTGAGCTAGATATTGACGCCTTCGAGGAACAATCAAGGTTGATCACCCCCGAGTCACTGTTACAAGGAACATCCTCTGTTGGCAGACAAGGCTCAACTTCTGATAGTACAACATCTAGTTTTCCTCCCAATCCTCCCAACTCTCCGAAGCATCCTAGTCCCTCCATTCCTATTAGTTGTCCTATTAGCAGTCAAGGGGGAGCTTCGGGAATTCCTATTTCTCAAAATCTAGGAGCAAGTATGGCACAATAGCAACAACAACAACAATAGCAAATGCAGCAGCCACAACCACCCAGGTTGTGCCCAGCATGGGATTCCTTGTCACCACTGAATCTAGCAGGACAAGGGCAAGTGCCGCCTGCTGCCATAAAGAAGATCCCAACGTTCGATGGAACTGGGAAGACTGCTCTAGAGCATATCCAGGACATAATATCTCTGGCGGCGATCCATGACATTACGAAAGAACAAATTATGGTAAAGCTTCTGGTTCTTTCCCTTAGAGGAAAACTCCTCTACTGGTACAGATCTCTACCACCCGGTAGCATTACGGGATGGGACCAGTTAGCTGGGCAAATGATGGGAAACTTCAATGAGTCTTTCGATCCTACTTCTCTTCTGCATCAGTTCACTTCGATCAAGAGACATCCACAAGAAGAAATCATAGATTTCAATGTTAGGTTCGCTCGAACCTGGCAGAGAGTGCCAGTTGGCCTTCGACCAACCGACGAAGCTACAACACTCTATTTCCTTCGGGCTTTCAATCCCGATATCAGTCTCATGGTAAGATATTCTAACGTTAATACTTTTCCCGAGTTGTATGAGTTAGCCAAGAGAGCAAAAATGGATTTGATAGCTATGGGCAAGCTTCCCCAAAGGATGTCGATGCCCATACTTCTCGAATTCTTACAATTCTAGTATGCAAGCACAGCCGCTTCACAAATCTCCACAACCCCTGCACTCCCGATTTCATCTTGGAATCCGAATCCTATCGTGTCTCAAATCACCACCCCACAAATTCATTTCCCTACATTTTCAACTCCACAACCCACTATCTCTTTGGCATTTCCTGTGCTGCCAGCACCACCTCAACACCCCGCCCTTCCTCCAATACCGACGATGGCTTCATTGCCACTCGTTTCGAAAGTCGATGATATACAAACTAAAATTCTACAAGAGATGCAGTCTCTGAACTCTACAGTTCAGATGTTGTCCAATGACATGACAATTGTGAAGAAGAAGCAAGCACAATAGGAATTCCTACCGAGAAGACCTTATCCTGCGCCTGCGCTTACCAAGGACCAAGCAGTCCAGCAAGGGAAGGCTTCAACGAGAAATGCTGCAATTGATGAAGCTCCGAGCACTTCCGATTATGTATATTGGTGCTCTACGTGCAATGATCCGCATGAAGAGAATACTTGCACCCTGCACCAACACTATGTACAAACACTGGCAAATAGTAGTCACAATGGTCAAGTGAACGTCATTAGGCAGATGAGTCAGAACCTGGCAATTGGCGAGGAGGAGCCTGTTGCAGTACTTACCCGAGGAGGAAAAAAGACAATAGAAGCGGATGCTACTCAGCTGGCTCCTGCAAAAGAGCAAGTTCGACCCGAGAAAGGACAATCATCTACTTCGGCCTCGAGCGAAGCTCCTCCACCTGCACCAATCAAAGAAAAGGCTCAAAAGGCCTCTGTCGAACCGCCTCAGGTAGAAACTAAGGAACAGGCTAAGGAAAAGCTCAAGTTTCCTTCGCTGACTAAGCGACAAAGGGTGGAAGCTACAGAGCAGTATCACACAAGATATGAGCCCAGAAAGGAGCCCGAAGCACTCAAATCCTTGGCGTATAACATTGTAGAAGAGTTGAAGAAGATTCCGGCCAAGATCAGCCTGTACGATGCACTGCAACTACCTGGCCAAGTGGACCTGCTGCAAGAATCATTGAAGACAATCAAAGCAAAAAAGGTGGCACCGCTTGCTCTTGTGCAGACCTTATCCACATCCATCATGGGGAAGAACAGACCACCTCCGTTCTACTTATCCCTACAAATGGAAGGGTATATTGTACATAATTGCATGATCGACTCTGGGGCCGCTACAACAGTAATGCCAAGAGCGATCTACGAAGAAATAGGGATGGAATATACGCGAAGCAGCCAAGGTGTACTCCAGTTGGATGGTACTCCAGTGAAGACTGTAGGGGTGATCAAGGACATTCCTATCCGACTACATAAGATGCCTCAGATCACAGTCATACAAGAGGTGGTGGTAGTCGACTTGGAGCCATATTTCAGTATGTGCTTGTCAAGGGAATTCACGACAAAGCTAGGTGGATATCTGTCTATGGATTACTCCCATCTGGAGATTCCATTCAAAGGAAAGAAGGTGAAGATCTACAATGAAAAGCCTTCTTCCTTTCTTGTGCAGAAGATGTCCGAAGAAGAAAGTAGCGAACCAGTGAATGCAATGGTGGAGGAGATAGAGCAGGTAGACCTGGTCGAGGAATCTCTTGCACAATTAAGTTATGAAGATGAGTTTTCATTGGCAGACTTCAACGCCATGGTGGAGACCGAGATAGGATGTTATGCAATCGCCAAGCCTAAAAATCACTCCCAACCAGGGAATAGAACAAGTGCCCAGGAAGAACTATGGAAGTTGTTCTTCGACGGCGCTCGATGTAAAAATGGTGCTAGGGTAGGGATTCTTCTAATTTCACCCTCCGAAGAGCAAAAGGAATATTGCTACCGGTTGACATGGAGCTGCACTAACAATGCAGTAGAATACGAAGCATTGTGCCTAGGACTTAAGAAAGCTGATAAGTTAGGCATAAAGCATCTCCAAATCTTCGGAGATTCTAAACTGGTTTGCAACCAGGTCACAAATAAGTGTACTTCAAAGAAGCATTATCTAAAATCATACCACAACAGGGTATGGGACCTGTTCGACCAGTTCGAATCTCTCAATCTACAGTCAATCCCATGAGAAAAGAACCGACATGCCGATGTTCTGGCATCCATCGCAGCCAAGTATTCTCCAGCAGAAGACATGGTGCACAAGCCTAGAGCTATGAGGATGATCTATAGACCCTCTATCCCAGACAAAGATCTACATTGGCAAGTGTTTGACAATGATGAGCAGATTATAAATTTCATGATCCAAGAAGCCGCCACAGTCGAAGACCGAAGCTCTGATGAAGGAGAATATGAAGGGCTGATTCAATTGAAGAATAACCATGTTCCCAAGGGACTAATCACCCTTGAAAGCCTCTTTGATCGGAATGACCGAGCTCTTTCTCACATGATCAAAGTCAATGAAAAATAGTATCAGGATTTAGAGCTTGAACCTAGAAAAGCAATAAAGGTTGGGACCGACTGCACTCCAGAGGAGATAGAACAGATACAGAATCTGTGCAAAAAGTTTTCCGATATAATTGCTTGGTCTTATCAAGATCTCCGGGGATACAATCGATAGCTGGTTCAACACACAATCGAATTGCAGGAAGGGGTCAAACCCTTCCGACAAAAGCAAAGACCGGTTAATCCCAAGATCGAGGTCCTAATGAAGGCCGAACTCTTGAAGATGCTCGAGGCAAAGATCATATATCCCATCAAGCACTCTTCATGGGTAGCGAACCTGGTCCCAATCAAAAAAAGAACGGAGATATCAGGTTATGCATGGACTTTCACAATCTAAATCAGGCATCCCTCAAGGACCACTATCCTCTCCCACAAATCGATCAAATTTTGCACTCGATGGCTGGAGCTCAACGCTTCTCTCTGCTCGATGGTTTTTTTGGATACAATCAGATTTGGGTCAGGGATGAAGACCAACACAAGATGACATTCACCACCAAGTGGGGGACATTCGCTTACCAACGAATGCCATTTGGCCTTTCGAATGCTGGGGCCACTTTCCAGAGAGCAATGGATCTTGCTTTTGGTGAGCTTCTAAATAAGGTTATCATCATCTATCTGGATGACATGACCATTTTCTCCCAAAGAAGGGAAGATCACCCCACACATATACAACAAGTTTTCGAAAAATGTCGAGAGTTCGACATCTCAATTAATCCAAAGAAGTCCATATTCGTAGTCAGCGAAGGAAAGTTGCTGGGACACGCGATATCAAAAAAGGGCCTCACTGTAGATCCTGATAGAGCCGAGGCTCTAATGAAGCTCCCACTTCTCACAGACAAGAAAGGACTTCAATATTTCTTCGGCCAGATTAACTTCGTGAGGAAGTTCGTCCCCGACTTCGCCCAAGTCATCAAGCCAATGTCCCAACTCCTGAAGAAGGGCACCGAATTTAGCTGGACGGAGGAAAGAAAGGAGGCGTTCGAAGAGATTAAGGCTCGAATCGCTCAGGCACCGGTCCTGATCAATCTTGATTACAGTCGAGATTTTATCCTATATGCTATAGGGGAGCCCGAAAGCTATGCTGCTGTCCTGACACAAAAGGGGGAAGATGGCGAGGAGCGCCCCATCACGTTTTTGAGCCAAGTGATCAACCCCCATGAAGAGAAATATAATTTCATAGAATGCCAGGTGCATGCAGTAATGAAATCCCTCAGAAAATTCAAACAGTTCATCTCTCAAAGTCGGGTCACAGTCTTTGTCATTCACCCCGACGTGCGCAATTTCATTATCCAAGGAGAATTGGGAAGCAAAAGAGCTGGTTGGGTGAACAAGATACAGGAGTTTGACATTGAGATCAAGCCCACAAAATTGGTTCGCGGTCGTGCATTGTGTCAAGAATTAGCAAAGAGCGCAATGGTCGAAGCTACAGAATCTCAGTGGGATGACTTACCAGCTGAAGGATGCTTCGCTAACTAGGAGGAGGACGAGAAAGACTGGGTCAGTGAAATAGTTGAATATTTCAACACTGGCAGTTGTCCTTCGCATCTAAATGCTTCACAGCGAAGACATTTCAGGATGCGGTCCTCCCGCTATACTCTGTGCCCCGAAGGCCTATTTTTTAGGAATATTGATGGTGTCCTTCTCAAATGCATCAAAGATGATGATAAAAGAAAAGTCCTAGGAGAGTTCCATTCGGGGCTATCTGGAGGTCACTTCGTAGGAAGAACAACGGCACTAAAGATTATCAAAGTGGGTTATTATTGGCCCACACTCTTCGCTGATGCCTTCGCCGTTTGCCGCAAATGCGAGCAGTGTCAAAAGTTCATCGGCCGAAGCAAAAATGCTTCGATGCCCCTTCACCCGATACAGGTAGAAACTCCCTTTCAGCAATGGGGGTTGGATTTTATAGGGGTCGTATCACCAAACTCCTCCGCGGGACATAAGTTCATCCTGACCGCAACTGACTACTTCACCAGGTGGGCCGAAGCGATTCCCACGAAGCATGCAGATCAAGAGATTGTAGTCACCTTCCTAGAAGGATTGATCACCAGGTTCGGCATCCCCGAAGCAATCATCACGGACAATGGCCCTGGCTTCACAGGTGCTAAAATCAATGAATTCCTCTATAGATATGGGATATATCATAAAGTATCCTCCAATTATTATCCACAGGGCAACGGCTTGGCAGAATCCACCAACAAGACTCTGTTGAGGATGCTAAGGAAGCTCATAGAGACAAACAAAAGGACTTGGCATCTCCTTCTAGATCGGGCCTTGTGGGCCGATCGAATTTCTATCAAAAGGTCAATCAAGACTTCGCCTTATGCCCTGGTCTATGGCAAGGAGGCCATCTTACCCATCCATGTGGAGATCCCTGCACTGCAGCTGTTAGAGGCAGAAGATGGAATTAGTCCGATGGAAAACAGGTTAGCTCAGCTGCTGCGACTAGAGGAAGATCGCGAAGAAGCATACCAAAACTTCGCCAAGCATACTCAGGTCACCCGAGACTGGTTCAAGAAAAAGTCATCCGATCGCACATTCAACGTGGGAGATCTGGTATTGAAGTGGGACTCTTGGAAGGCCAAGCCTGGGAATCACGACAAGATGGATGCCTTTTGGGATGGGCCATTCGAAATTATGAAGGTGAACTCGGCCAATTCATTCATCCTCAAAGATGCAGATGGTCAAGTTCTGCCGATCTCTGTCAATGGTCTTCATCTGAAGACTTTTCACCACTAAAGCACAATTTCTTTCTAAAAAAAAATGCATGTGTATATATACTTTTGTATATAATTTGCATATACATCCTCTTCCAAGAAACCAAAAGCCAAGTACCACATCCAAATCCTCTTCGGGGACTTTTGATGCAAAGTAGCAAGTGCAAGGAGGTTCGCTGCGAAGTAGGTTACTCTCAAAAGGACCGAACCAAAGGCACAAAAGAAGCTTCGCACCCGAAGCACTTCCAACACTACTTCGGGTGAAAATTGTGCGAAGTCATTTTGCCGAATAAGAATGCAGAGGGCCGATAAAAAGAGCTTCAGGCCCGAAACATTTCAAATTCCTGCCTCGGGCGAAAATCATCCGAAGCGGCAACTTCACCGAAGAAGAAAAGTCTAGGCCATGATTCAAGTTTGACCAAGGTGGAAGGACTTCGGGCCCGAAGCATTTTCAGTAAACACTTCGGCTAGGAAACCAGCGAAGCAGAATCCAAAGAAACATTGAAGATTACTTCACCAGAAAGTTGCCGAAACATCTACTTCGGGCCTCCTCATACCCGAACCATTTCTACTTCGGCGGAAACCATAGCGAAGCATTCACTTCGGCTAGTTTTCGCTGAAGCATTTTCGATCGAAGTTCTGGCAGCTGAGAGGAGCGAAGCATTTTGAAGGAAGGAATGTGTTTTGGCCGAAATCTCCCCGAACCACATTTTTGAGCAAGGATCATCGTGAGGCATTTTTCAACATTGAAGTTCAACTTCGTCGAGCCGAACACGCGTGAGGTGGAGAATTCGAAATGTGCCTCGAAGAATGTGCCAACAACGGCCTTGAAAGGAGTACAAAGCGGATGAATTTAAGGAAAAAGGGTGGTGGAGCACTTCTCGAGATGATCGAGTCAGAAAAAGGGAAAGGAAAAGCTCGCACCAAGGTACGAGGTGGCAGCGGGTGGCGTCTCCAGTACAAAGTGTAATCATCAAAGCATGCAGCCCTGTGTACCACGTCGCTGCAGAGTCAATTTGAGAATACGACAACCTCTTTCGTCCGAAGTACAAATTTAATTTTAGTAGGTGCCATAAATTCAGGTGGTTGCCTTTTTAGGCTATAAAAGCGAATTCCTGGCAAGAGGGAAGTTATTTGTCCATCAGTTAGAACTAGACTAAGAGCCTTCAGATACTCTGCAACCCTCCCATCCTTTGCATCTGGCCATTCACATTAAAGCCCTCTGTATCAAGAACTCTGCCGCTATCACTAGCAACATGGGAAAGAAAAACTCTAAGGAGAAGGGGAAAGAGCCCGAAGTTGCAGGCCCCAAAAAGACAAAGAAGGGGAAGGAAGAGAAAAAGCGTACTCCGAAGAAGCTAAATCCTCCCCTTCGACCCAAAAAGTAGCCAATGGAAGAGGGGGATGACTCGAAAGAAGAACAACTTGTGGAGCCACCAATTGATGGGTGGGAGAAGATCCGAGACACACAGCTCTCTAAGGGTGTATCCGATCTTCGACGCACCATAGAGTTTATGACAAGCAGGCTCACACCAGAAAATAAGAGAGCTACCGCATATTACTCCCAGATTTACTGGTTTTTAACCCCGCCTGCTCACCATTGTCCCGAGCTGATCTACGCTATCGCACAGAATTACCAACCTGCGTCCAGGCAAGTGTTAGATGCTTCGGGACACAAGCTATTCTCCATCCCGAAGGAAGATGTACAAGCAGCCTTCGCACCACAGTAGGGCCCGCCCAAGGGCTATTCTATTCGCAATGTCCTCCTAAATGAACAAATGGAGAGATTCACCTCCAACAACTACATATTGAAGTTCCTACAGGAGAATCTCAAGAGCGGGCTACCTTCAAACAAGCTGCCCCAGATGCCCTTACCCTTGGAGGCTTTCAAAAACACCGATATTTTCTCCATCATTGCATGGGTGGCGGGATTGTCAATAGATGCTTCAGTACAGCCCTGGCAGGTGTCTTTGGCCGAATGCATTTCAAGAGGGGAGTTTTATGCCCCTGACGCTTCAAGGCCGAACACCAACCCAGTTTTCTTTGACTGGGCGGAATGGGTGGCCCGAACCCTGCATACAAGGCTCACTAGCATGAAGAATTCAACAGCAGGCCAGTACTTTGCACCCTATTCTTTTCTTGTCTGGTTGTGCTTCTACCAGCTTCATAAGCGGTTTCCCCATATCACCATCTCTCCAAGCGGCAAGGATGGAAATCCTCTGCCAGTGTATCAATGGACTCCCCTCTTATTGAAGGAGGAGTCCTATTATTCTTTTAATCAACAATTTTTGGGACCCACCATGCACCTGTTAAAAGGTTCTTGTCCTCGGGTACCACTCAGTTTGAGAGATAGAGTGGTGCTAGGAAAAAAGGGGGACGTCTTCCAATTGACACAAGGACTGGTGATTCGCCTATTCGGCTTCATAGGGAAGCCCTTCCTGTTACTAGTCTACCCCTCAGAATATCAGTTCGCATTGGAAGTCGCTCGGCAGAGCGACTCTACAAATGCAGTATACGGCCACGACCGAAAGTGGGCACATACCTGCGACTTCCCCTTCAGAATGGGTGTAATCGAAGTCTTTGCCCTTAAACAGAATGTTTTCCTGGAGGAAAAGCTTGCCGATTTTGGCCTACTCCAGATTCCTCAGCAATGGCTCTATGATCCTTTGGGCGTGATGAGGGATCATTTGAAATTCAAGAACTTCCACATCTGCCCTCACCCCGAGGTTGTGGAACAAAGGAATAACCCCAATGGAAAAGACCTGGAGTGGCATTTGGAAAGAATGAGGACATTGCCTCCATGGCATGAATTCTATCCTATGGAGGTCGAGTTCGACCCTGATCAGTACCCCCTCCCGACTCCAAGCTCCACCTTTTGGAAGAAGGCAAGGGACGATTTGAAGGAGGAAGTAAAATACTGGAGCGAGGAAAAGCTTCGGGAATGGTGGATAATGAGAGTCCATCGTCAAAAAGTGAATTCTTATGGACTCTTAGCATCGGATAAAGACTTCGCGATTCTCTATGACACCAATGTCAAAACCTGGAAGTCTATATCCTTTGCTGATTTTGTTCCCCCGACCACCCCAGGGTCAGGCGAAAGCCCAGGAGGCGCTAAGGATGCTTCGGAGAAAGAAAAGGAAGTAGGGGCCGAAGCTACGCCTCAACACTACCACAGAGGCCATCGAAGGTTCATGATACAAGTGCCAAAGAGGCAGAGCAACCGTTGGAGAGAAAGAAAAGGAAAAGGCAGGAGCAAATTCAAGTGCCTCCGAGCCACCCGAAGCGCCCTCGCACAAAACCTACAAGTACTTCTACTGGATCCCCTGCATCAGGCCCGGTTGAAGCAAACATTGAAGATGCAGGGGCACCAAGTGCTGAGACGGTCCCCAAAATAGATATCATTGATGTGGAGGAACTCCTCCAACAAGAGAAAGACCCCGAAGCAGAAGTTGTGGAGGTCGGGAGTGATGAAGCCCAAGAGGAACAAGAGCCGACCACGCAAGAAGTTACCACAGCCACTTTTCCAGGAGGGCACGCAGGTACGCACTCTCTTCCCTTCGCTTCGGTCTCTGATACATCCATGGCAGTCCCGAGTGGAAGCCCTCATCAATCTCTCCATCCCCCACAGGGTCAATCCCCCACTCAAAAACTGCCCATTGCCAGTCCAATCCTGCATAGCCCCACTCCTCCCGAGTCATCTGACCAGGATAAGCCCACTGAAACCACTTCGCCTACACCAAGCCCCGTAGCCCACTCTCCCATAGCTCAAAGCATAGTCCCGCTCATCGAAGTCCCTGCTACACCCGTCCTCGAGCCGTCAGGGGAATCCTTCCCCGTTAGTTCTTTATATTTGTTCACACCTTTGGTTGGAGATTCGGCCTTCTCTGAAATAGATTTATCTTCAATAAAGGAGCGCCCCCTGGCTGAAAAACTACTCCTAGCTCGACAGAATACAGAGAAGATGCTAAAGGAGGCAAGAAAGAAAAGAGGGAAATCTCTGGCCCAAGTTGAAAAATGTGCGGTTTTCGACTTGAAGGGCGGAAAGTTGCATAAGGTGAGGAAGGTCCCTAAGGTCCAGAAGCCTCTGGATGAAATGACTCCAGCTGACTACGACTACCAGGAGAAGACCAAGGACCTGGAGCATTTAAATATAGATGACGAATCCGCATCCATGCATGTCAGGGTTGAAACTTTCTGAGCACATGCGAATATTGCCAACCAACACAGGTTTGAAGCAGAAAATGCCAACATCAAGTTGGAAGAAGAGCTGGCTAGGATTCGCTCTGAGTTGGAGGATTCATAGAATGGTAAATTGCTCAAAAGGGAAACACATGCCCTCAAACAACAAATTCTACAATTGCAGACTTCGGCCGAGCAACAAGCACAAAAATAGGCCAAAAATGAGCTAAAAGCCAAAGAGCTCGAGAGCAAGATCTTGCAGTCCCAACAACAATTGTACGAAAAGGCAAACCTGGAGCTGTTCGACAAAGGTAGGATCAAGGAGATCCGCTCTCACCTACTCAAAGGTTTCAGATCTCGGGCCTCCAGTGCCCTGTCAATTTTGATTTATGTCACCGAAGCTCAGCATGCCATTGCTAAGAAGGGACCAATAGTTGATGAGGTGATCCAAAAAATCAAGAGGCGACTCAAGCTTGCCTTTGAGGTTCAAAGCATCAGATATCAAGACCTACAGGTCACTGCTATGAGTCGAACGGCTAGGGATTGGTCTACTGCCCAAGCCATTGTTTGCGCTTTCTTATCCAAGGTGAAGAAAGTGCAAAAGGCGAAAGACCTCCTTGATATATTTGAGCAGGAGCAACGCACATCAATGAGCTACTTTGAAGACCTTTCTTCTTTGGGTTTCCCAAGTTTCACAGACGATGATGGGAACCTTCTCACCAGGGAAGAACTTAAGCCGACGTGGCTCCATTTTGAAAGTGACGTCTCCAAAATTGATGAGTGGGAAGAGCCAGTCACGGAGGGACAGGTCACTGACTTCATCCTGAGACATTGCAAAATCGTAGCCTGTCTGAATGACCTAGGTGCAAGAATCAAACACGCCGACATAGGGCAGATTGATCGGTTCCATGTTCTGGTCAAGGCACTCGAAGACCAAGAACCATTTCAGAAAGGGGTTTGGGCTCATGTTCACCGAACTATGAAGAGAATCCGTGACCGCCTTGTCCCATCACCACAGCAGGAGGCCACGCCAATAGATGAAGGAGCAGAGGAGGAAGAAGAAGCAGAAGAAGAGGGAGAACAAGAACCAGCTGCAGAAGCACTCCCAGAGGAAGAAGGAGGAGAAGGATCGGGAAAAGACTCTGGCCCAATGGATCAAAGTTAAAGGGTTCTCCCACCGAGACGAGCTCGTTGCCCCATGAGCCGCCAAGAATGTTGACAATTTTGTCACATTTCTTAAGGGGTAGAAAAGGAAAACAAATTTTGTACAGTGTTGTGTAAAGTTTTTGCTTTGTTTTTTATTTTGAAAAGTTGCAGCAATTTTGGCTTCCAATGCCACCCCTTTGTATATAAAATAGAAAAGAAAGAACTTCGCTACCGAACAAGCTAGGGAAAAGAGCTTCATCGAATGAAAATGAAAAGAGCTTCGCACCCGAAGCATTTCCAACACTACTTCGGGTAAAAGTTTTGCGAAGTAGTTTTCATCGAAGAAAAATACAAGGAAAAGAGAATGAAACTACTTCGCGCCCGAAGCATTTCCAGCAGCTACTTCGGGCGAAAGTTGAGCGAAGCGGCATTCAAAGAAAAGAGAGCTTCGCACCCGAAGCATTTTCAACACTGCTTCGGGTGGAGTTTTTGCGAAGTAGTATCACCGAAGTAGAATACAAAGGATGAACAATAGAAGAACTTCGGGCCCGAAGCATTTTCAAAAGCTACTTCGGGCAAGATTTCTGCGAAGCAATGTGCCGAAGAAAAATACAAAGGAAAGGCAAGAAAACTACTTCGCATCCGAAGTATTTCCATCAGTCACTTCGGTCAAAAAATCTGCGAAGCGAAACTCAAGGAGCATTGAAAGTACTTCGCCAAAAAGTTGCCGAAGTACTCACTTCGGGCCCCTCCATCAGCGAACCACTTTTACTTCACCAAAAGCTCATTGCGAAGCATTTGCTTCGGCTAATTTTATGCGAAGTACTTCTGCCCGAAGTGAAAGGATGCAATGTCTTTTGAAGACAATTGCTTCGGCCGAAATCTTCCCGAACCACATTTTTAGAAGAGGATCGCAGCGAAGCATTTCCTGAGGGCGTCAACGAAGTAATTTGGTCAGCGAAGCGGCAAAGACGAAGAGGCCCATTTTGCGAAGTGAATATGCTTCGACACTCCTCACCCCCAAAGCAGTTTTGCGAAGCTCAATTTTGTGAAGTACATACCAAAGAGGAGTTTTGCTTCGGCCCAGAACCATTGCGAAGCGAAGTTGTGAATGAAAACTTAGCGAAGCGCTTCACGGGCACGCGTTCCAAGCTGGGTATTTTCCCGAGGTGATCAAGTGCCTCATAAATGCAATTTTTCATGCCCAGTAAGCCCGCTGCTCATTTTTGGCAATCAAAAATGAAGTATCAAGCCATGATGGAGAGCCCGACGAGCATGGCGGCCACTCGAGCACCGCACCCGGAGACCAAGGACGTCTAGACGGCTCATCAATGCACCTTTCCATGGTTGACCCAGTTGCAGTTGCCAGTTTTGGTAACAGATTTGAAAACTCGATCACGAGAGCCTCGGGGAGCCGAATTCTCAGGGCTCGAGGGCGTACTCTTCTTTGCTATGTAATTATGACTCAGAGGCCCGGGTCCTCTATAAAAACCCAGGCATTGTAATAAGAAAGGGGGGAACTATCTGCTAGAAAGCTGCTGTAACTTGATGTCCTGCGATTAATACTAAAAGGCTTTGAGCTCAATTCTTCTCTTTTATGCTGCCTTCTGTGCTTGATTCTTTTGTCTTTCTTCGTTTATATATCGAGATGTTGAACCCTGCGTCCGGTGTGTGATCGGGGACTGTACCCTGAAACTCGTTCTGAAGGATACATAGGAGTTGAAAGACGTCGTGTTGGCTTTCTTTTATGCTGCCTTCTATGCTTGATTCTTTTGTCTTTCTTCGTTTGTATGTTGGATGTTGAACCTTGCGTCCGAGGTGCGATCGGGGAATGTACCCTGAAACTCGCCTGAAGGATACATAGGAAAATCTACATTGCATTTCTTCCGTTTATCTTTGGTGTTCTTTGCTTCTATTCAAGTTGCTAGTTGGTGATCGTGCTTCCTGTTCTCTCCCACCTTACATCACCAATTTCTCTAACCCTAACTCCTTTTATCTCTTTCCTGCACCCTTATCTTCAAACACCCAAGTAGTTTAGCATAGGAGCCGACCTTTCTCCAGAAGATTGGCACGAAGGGCATCCCTTCCCTTCGGCCTTTCAATGTTGGTCCAGGTCTAAGGCGCATACACTAACTCAAAATCCTTTCCTAGGCAGATTTGATGACCAACAGTAGCAATAAATAAAATTGCCTCAAAGCTTACCAAAATAGAGTGTGGGATCTATTGGAAAGCTTTGAAGTGCTTAATATAAAAGCTATCACTAGAGAGAAAAATGCTTATGCTGATCCATTAGCTTTTGATGGGGATAAATTCTATTTGGTGTTCAATACAATACATAAATCTAAGATAGTTAAGTTTGTGTATAGACCCTTAGTGCTAGATAAAGATACATTTTTACAAATATTGAGCAAAATGTTGATTTTCTGATACAAGAAATGAACTACACAAATGAAAGCAACAAATCACTAGAAGATGAGGGCAATGTAATACAATTGAAGAATAATCATATCCCAAAATGATTGATCACCCTTAAAAGTATATTCAATAGTAGTGATCAACCAATTGATCATAAGATGAAAATTGATGAACAAGGATACAAAGAAATCTAGATTGAACTAGGTAAACACCTTAAGGTTGGAATGCAATGCTCTAAAGATGAAATTCAGCAAATTCTAAACTTATGCAATGAATTCAGTGATATTATTGCATGGATTTATGATGATCTTAGGCTATACAACAAAGATACTATTCAACATACTATTGAATTAATGGCCAATACTAAGCCTTTTTGACAAAAGCCAAGGCCAATAAATCCAAATATAGAAGTGTTGATGAAGCAAGAATTGCTAAAACTCTTAAATTCTAAATTATTTACTTGATTAAACATTCCACATGGGTAGCAAATTTGGTACTAGTAAGAAATAATAATGGTCATGTTTAGTATTGTAGACAAAATTGATACAACATGAATGTACCCATACTTTAAAATTGTTGAAGGTCCTAAGAAGGTACACTTTTATGAAGAGTTCAGGTTTGAAGTAAAATATTTTCTATCTTCATGAGCATCTCCAAATTCTAAGCAGCTAATGTTTTCCTTTCAATAAAACTTAAGGGGTTCCCTTGGTTTTCCTTGCAAGGATTTCACCCTTCGGATAACAGGCAAAAAGTTTTGGTCGATGAGCATAAGTTATCAAAAATAAAAATTCTTCAACCAATTTTGAAAAATGATCGATCGAAATAAAGGAACGATCAACTGAATATAGAGATTGTTGAAAGTTTTTGGTTGATGCCATTAAAAGAAGAGTCGATATTTTTACAAGCAAGTATTTTTTGATTGATCGATAGAAACTTTCAGTCAACCACTCGAATTGAGAATTGAGACAAGAAAATCACATGAAATTTTAAATCAATCGACCCGAAGGAGATTGCTGTCGAGGATTTTTTTACTGAGAAAAATTTAGTCCATTAAAGAGGACTTTTTTTTTCGATCGACAAGAAGAAAGCAACAACTTGAGGTAAAAACTATTTTTGGTTGATGCAAAGAAAATTACTGCAAAAAATTCTTGACCAAAGCAAGTTCACTCTTATAAAGCATCCCTTTCTATTGATAAAAATAAAGAAAAAAGGTAGAATAAGTTTTCATCCGATGTGAAGTAAATGACAGTCGACCAATCGATTGACCAATCGCTGATAATAATAATTTTTCTTGACTGACTATAGTAAGTAATCAACTGAAAAAATTTATCAACCAAACATTAAAACAAGTCATTCAATGAAAGAGTGTCGTCTATTGAAGCAAATAAAGGTATAGCCAAAAAGTCAAAGAGTCAACCAAATATTCTTTTGCCCAATGAGAAAAAAAGGTCGATTGCTCAGTGAAAGCAAAGTTATCATTCGGCCAAGTCAAACTATTATTGGCCGAAAAATGGTAAGGATGGATCAACAAGATTTGATCAAAACTCTACTGTTAAAATATTAAAGTCGATAAAATAAAGGCATTAAAATATCCACGACCGAATGCATCCTTGTCGTCCAAGTATCATTGATCGAACAAAATCAACAGATGAGATCAACCCAACCAATCAAAGGTAAAACAACACTGATTAAGGTATGTCACCATTTAATTTTGCATGCATAAGATCTTAATTAAAATTTGTTATTATTAGGTAACATCCTCAATAAAAGCTAAATCAAAGTTTTAAAATGTAGTGCATAAGTACTCAAAGCCATATCGATCAAAGAATGGCATCCAACAATCGAATCTCTATTCGTGTGAAATCAAAGTGATCCATCGACCGAATTTGATAGAAGAAAAGACACGATCGACCAATCATCCAATCAATGAACTAAATGCCTTCAGCTGACTTAAACCATTCAACCACCAATATGATAGTCAAAGCGTGAAATCCACATCCGTAAACCCTCGCTCGAGAAAGGCTAACACAACAATAAAATTAATGATGATCTTGTTGACATGGCTAAACCACTTTAAGCATTACGGGCACATAGGCCAACTACATATCTCAAATTTAGATCTCTCTAAGCATGGTTCTTAAGGCAATGTGTACCGATCAAATGGACAAAAATCTAACACTTGTAGAATTCGATGGTCGGTTACACAAATCAATAGATAGTGGCGATTCAAAATCGATCGATCATTATGGAAGATTGATGTGGTGAGCCAAAAATAGCAACAACACAATAATGGTTGGTACAACATTAATAATTACTTCATACACGAACCAATTTACGAACAATTTTTTTGAACTATCGACAAGCTGAAGAGACCAGTGTTAGAGATCAGAGTGATGGCCTCTTCCAATAGGGTAACCCTCAATACAAGGGTTGAAGCATTAGATGAGAAAGAGATAGTCAAGAAAATGAATGCTAGGAATACTGGGGAACGAGTATGGGGTGAGGAAGAACTTGCTGAGTTATGCTTTCAATTCGGCACAGAAGAATGGTGACACCCCCATTACTTGTTAATGAATATCTTCAACCAAGCATATGAAGATAAAGATAAGAGAGCCCCCTGATGCAATACATGGAGAATCAATCTGGAAAAAATATTGTGCCCAAAAGTGCATTTCTCCCTTGAATTGCTATAATGGTTAGCTTTTTTTTATGATCCAATAACTAGGGCTATTTTTAATGAGTGAAACAATCCCATTTACCATATCATGCTGAAAAGGATCCAGTAGGTGTTCTGTCTAGAAATAGCCAAGCAGTGCTACAATGCAAAGGTAATTTTAAAATAGGCACGACACATGATTGAAACCACCTTCTATAAGAAGCTGTTTGACTATGAAAAACCAACGCCAATAGATTTTCCAATTCACAAGAGTTAGTTTCACAAATGGGCAAGAGACTATGCCAATATGATTCATGTGGTGTTGGGAGTTGAAGACCTCAATTGGGTCAACGTTGAAGTGATGTATTTAATAGTATAGTGTAACAAGACCTAGAGAATACCCATGTATAGGTGGCAAGACATAATATGTGAGACAATAGACCGAGAATTAAAGGAGTTATAGGAGGCCTTAAAGAAAGATATATATTTCATGCCCTATTTCTCACACTACTCGTTCCTTGTGCACCTGATCATTGGACAGTTCAAAGATGGTGCTATATAGTAGCTCAAAGGAATGCTGTGAGAAATCATCCAAGATAGATTTTTGTGCATCTATGATGGTACGTCCCCTATTTAAAATTATGTGGAAGTTTTCTAGCATCAATATACCATGTGCTCACTAAGAAAGAACCCCCCAGAATGAGTTCGAGTATAATTAAGTATCTTCAAGAGATGAAAGTTGGATATTACTTTCTTGATGAACATTTTAGTTTCATTAGAACATATAGAGGTAAATTGCTACTAAAAGCCCTGTCCACTTACTATCCCAAATCACTAGATGCCTTAGAGATAGTAAGGCAATTAGTGGAAGAAGCCAAACTAAGATGGAAACAAAAGAAGACCAGGGTTCCTTGGCTCATAGCTCCAAGAAAAATACGGCAATATGTGTATAGAGGGTATCCAACAATGTTAAATTCTTTGTCAATGATGGATTCCTTCTACTTTGTAAAAATTACTTGGAGATATTATGATCCTAATGGTCGTTATAAAAATATTGCTTTGGAATCTAAACCAATGGAGCACATGAAATATGAATAAGAGGATAATCTTCTATGGGTATGAAAAAATGAAATTGATGTAGAACATATATGGCACAATAAGAACTTGGAAAAAGTGCATACTCACATGGATATGGTTGGGGACTACTCTTATGATTTAAGTATGGTAAGGAAGGATACACTATATAAAATGGCACCACATGTAACTGTCATTCCACCTAAAGAGTTCATTGATATTGTCATGGAAATTATGATATTGAAACCTCAACAAATTGAAATCATAGCAGAAGTACAAGATCATGTTGCACAAGAAAAAGTTAATACTTCTCCTTCTACCATCCAATCCCTAGGTACAAGTAGAGGAAAGGATATGGTGCGTATTTATGCTGCCCAAAGGAGACTTACAGTCGAGAGTTTTACATTGGCTCTAATGGCCTCGCAACACCTACAACAAATAGCTGTAGGTTCACCATGAGAAGTACCAATAGTCTTCATGGAAAATAATAAAGAAATTAAGATCCCTATCGTGGCTTGGGAGAGAATAAAGAAAGCCGGAGGATTCAATGAAGTCTTCAAAAATTATTAGGTAGTGATGCCCAATACCACAAGATCTCCTCCTCTCAAGAGAGCAAGGATTCGATCAAGTACCAATGATCCCATGAGCATCACCCTGATCAAGAAAGAAGACTTTCTACAATCCACTACTGAGAAAGAGGAACAAATTGAAGCTATAATAGAGGTTAGGGTGGCAAAAAGCTGATGTAAAGGTAAAGTGCACTTTTCAACTCCATAAATTTTATAACCCACTTCGAAGGCCACCATCATAATTCCCATTATTGGGATACAATCCCTCCAAATAGATTCCAATACATGTGATGCAACAATAGGAGGAGATTCAATCTTACTATTGAAACATGGAGTGCAGGTTCATGGAAAAACTGCTCTAGCCATTGAGAAGGAAGTGATGTCTTGGAGATCTAAAGCAGAATCATTGCAATCAAAAAATAAGAAGCTAAAAGTTGAAATAAAGGAAACTAAAAAACAAATGTCTTCTGACAGAGACTCGTCACAAGTTCCAAAGCTTGCTACTAGATTCAAGGAGAAGATGGTCAAAAAAATTGATAAGGAAGCATAAATAATAGAGACTTATTATAGGAATTTTGTAAAGATAATGGATATAAATAAAGAGATAAAATATCTATTAGAAAGGGTAGATGAGAAGATAGCAACTATATCACCGGTCTACAAAATGTACAAGACCAAATACAAATAGATTAGGTCCATGCAAGTAACCACCATTCATGGGAAGGTTCATAACTGCCTAAGAGAGTATGAAAAAATTGCAAGTCTCAAGGTAGAAAGACCTAGATGGAACAACTTAGTTAAAGAGCTAGAAAAAGCAAAAAAACATACAGTTATCCAATTGAAGCACCTTAATGTTGATCCCCAAAAATTACTTAGCACAAAAGGTTTCTATCAGATAATCATCCGGGATATTAGAGATTTTTCTTGTGAAGAGGTCAATGAAGGCAAGCTCTCCGACCAACTCATCTCATTGACCATGTATTCCCTTGACATCATCTAGTTCTTCTACAGTAGACAACCATTCATAAGATAAGACAAAAGCAAAGGAATCAGAGCATTAGACAGGATTCACACAATCAGTGGGGTCGATAAAGAAATCTGGGTTCTTATAATAGATTCCATTGGTGCAAGTCAGGATGAGCATGAGGTAATTAAAAAGAGTTAAAAGGCATCTAAATCAACAAGTAGCATGGGGTCCACGATGATAGAAAAAAGGAACGAGAAGTTTAGTAACAACTGAGTGAGGCTTTGGCCAATTTTACTAGAAATATTTTTGAGGTAGTTAGATAACAGACTGTACAACACCCAGTCGATGACAAGGTAGGATATGACACTAGGTGTACGGTTCAGATGTAAAGAGTTTAGGTAGTTACAAAGTTGCTATGACTATAAGAAGAATGTTTATAGTTAGAATAAGGATCGATCTTTGACATGGCATATTTTTCTAAGAGGTATACTTGAGTTCCCGTTATTTGCTGTTGTATCTCCTTTGTTTTCTTTCTCCTTTTTTATATCCTCATTCCTACCATTGCTGTGTAGGTTTTTGATAGGAAAGTGCCCAAGAAGTTGAGAATATTTCCATATTATTGAGCTAGAGGTCTAGAGACTCGACTATTGTGATACTCGAACGAAAGAGTGAAAGGTCCTTGTTACGATATTCGAATAAGGATTTTTATTGTATTAATCTTTCTAAGAGTTAAATGGTGATTCCATGCCAACTCTTCATGTAATATCATTCAAATATTAATACAATTATAGGCTTATTTCCTGTTATATTTATATGTTTAGCTTTGTGTGTGTCTTTGTTATGTGTTAAATTATTTGAACGCATAATGAACGCTTCTCCTATTGGTCAAATGTTATGTTTATTACGATATTCGAATGAATGTAATTGCATCAATTATTTCATCTCCCATTCTTTCTATTTTCATTAAAATGTTATTAAATCTTGCTACAATATCCCAAAGGATTAAAGCACCGGTCATACATAAGGTATAATAGAACTGTTATCATTTTAGCTTGGTCAAATTTTATAATTGTTAATCCATCACCATAAATTTGGAAGAGCATGAAATTAAAGAATTTAAGCTCGCCTCAAGGGTATCCTTACCATACTTGGTCTGTCTAGAAAATATAAAAGAAATCTATTCACAAGTTAAAGAGGCAGGTCAACCAGAGTCTGTAATAGATCATTGGCAGTAGGTTTCCTATAGTGTGACAGCTCATCCTACGGATGCAAGAAAAATTTCCAATAGTTTTTTGGTGCCATTATCGAAGACCGAATGCATAATTTTCATTACAGTTTGGAACCTAAAAACAAATATTTATTGGCAATAGTTAGATTAAAGAAGGAATCATAATATTAATTTCATTTTCCATTCTATACTCATAGTTTCCAATTTTTCTTTTTCAAGAACATTCAGTTATATTGTTTTCTTGATTCTCTTGAGTTTTTTGATTTTCTAATTCTTGAAAAAATTTATACCCTGAGTGAACGAGAGTGTTTTAAGTTGAGCAATCTCAAACAGACGTTTATTCCTTCTACACGCTTTGTGTTGGTGACTCTGACTAGACAAATCGAGAAATATTATAAATATTAAATGAAGAAGAAGAACTTGCTAGCATGAACGAGAAGAACCGCTCAGGAGCTATACCCTGAACTCTCATACCCTTCTACCATCTAGTCCCCCAGTACGAGTAGAGGAAAGGATATGGTGCCTATTTCTGCTACCCAAAGGAGACTCATAGTCAAGAGTTTGACATTGGCTCTAATGGCATTGCAACACCTATAACAAATAGCTACAAGTTCACCATGAGTAGTACCAATAGCCTTCATGGCAAACAATAAAGAAATTAAAATCTCTTTCATGGCCTAGGAGAGAATAAAGAAAGTTGGAGGATTCAATGAAGCCTTAAGAAATTATTAGGTAGTGATGCCCAATACCATAAGACCTCCTCCTATCAAGAGAGCAAGGATTGGATAAAGTGCCAATGAGACCATGAGCATCACCTTGATCAAAAAAGAAGACTTTGTACAATTTAGTACTGATGAAGAGGAACAAATTGAATCTATAATGGAGGATAGGGTGGAAGAAAGCCAAAGTAAAGGTAAAGTGCACTTTTCACCTCCATCAATTTTAGAACCCACTTCCAAGGCCACCATCATCATTCCTACTGGTGGGATACAATACCTCCAAATAGATCCTAAAATAGGTGATGCAACGCTAGGAGAAGATCCAATCTCACTACTGAAACATGGAGTGTAGGTTCATGCACAAATTGCTCTAGACATAAAGAAGGAAGTGATGGCTTGGAGATCCAAAGCAAAATCATTGCAATCAAAAAATGAGAAGCTAAAAATTGAAATAAAGGAAACTAAAAAACAAATGCCTTCTGACAGAGACTCATCACAAGTTCCAAAGCTTACTACTAGATTCAAGGAGAAGATGGTCAAAATAATTGATAAGGAAGCCTAAATAATATAAACTTGTAGGAATTTTGGAAAGACTATGGAGATAAATAAAGAGATAAAATCTTTATTAGAAATGGTAGATGAGAAGATAGCAGCTATATCACCAATCTACAAAAGGTGTAAGACCAAATACAAACAAATTAGGTCCATGCAAGTAACCACCATTGATGGGTAGGTTCATAGCTGCCTAGGAGAGTATGAAAAAATTACAAGTCTCAAGGTAGAAAGACCTAGATGGAACAACTCAGTTAAAGAGCTACAAAAAGCAAAAAAGATACAGTTGTGCAGCTGAAGCACCTTAATGTTGATCCCTAAAAATTACTCAGCACAGATGGTTTCCATTAGATAATAATCCAAGATATCAAAGAATTTTCTTGCGAAGAGGTCGATGAAGATAAGCTCTTTGACCAACTCATCTCATTGACCATGTACTCCCTTGACATCGTCAGGTTCTTCTAGAGTAGACATCCATTCATAAGATAAGACAAAAGCAAAGGAATCAGAGCATTAGATAGGATTCACACAATCAATGGGGTCAATAAAGAAATCTGGGTTCTTATAGCAGATTCCATTGGTGCAAGTCAAGATGAGCATGAGGTAATTAAAAAGAGTTAAAAGGCATATGAGTCAGTAAGTAGCATGGGACCCACGATTATAGAAAAGGGAAAAGAGAAGGTCGGTGACAACTGAGTGAGGCTTTGGCCAGTATTTATAGAAATATTTTTGAGGTAGTTAGATAACATATTGTACAACACCCAATCAATGACAAGGCAGGAGATGGCACCAGGTGGATGGTTCAGATGCAAATTGTTTAGGCAGTTACAAAGTTGCTATGTCTATAAGAAGAATTTTTATAGTCAGAATAAGGATCGATCTTTGATATTGCATATTTTTCTAAGAGGTATACTTGAGTGCCCGTTCTTTGTTGTTATATCTCCTTTGTTTTCTTTCTCCTTTTTCATATCCTCATTCCTCCCATTGCTATGTAGGTTTTTGATAGGAAAGTACCCAAGAAGCTGAGAATATTTCTAGATTATTGAGCTAGAGGTCTAGAGACTCGACTATTGCGATACTCGAACGAAAGAGTGAAAGGTCCTTGTTACGATATTCGAATAAGGATCTTTATTGTATTAATATTTCTAAGAGTTAAATGGCGATTCCATGCCAACTCTTCATGTAATATCATTCAAATATTAATACAATTCTAGGCTTATTTCCTATTATATTTATATGTTTAGCTTTGTGTGTGTCTTTTTTATGGGTTAAATTATTTGAACGCATAATGAACGCTTCTCTCGTTGGTCAACTATTATGTTTATTACGATATTCAAATGAATGTAATTGCACCGATTATTTCATCTCTCCTTCTTTCTATTTTCATTGAAATATTATTAAATATTGCTACAATAGCCCAAAGGATTAAAGCACCAGTCATACATAAGGTATAATAGAACTGTTATCATTTTAGCTCGGTCAAATTTTATAATTGTTAATCCATCACCATAAATTTGGAAGAGCATGAACTTAAAGAATTTAAGCTCACCTCAAGGGTATCCTTACCATACTTGGTCTATCTAGAAAATATTAAATAACTCTATTCCCAAGTTAAAAAGGCAGGTCAACCAGAGTATATAATAGCTCGTTGGCAGTAGGTTTACCTGTAGTGTGACAACTCATCCTACGGATGCAGGAAAAATTTCCAATAGTTTTTTGGTGCCATTATCGAGGACCGAATGCGTAATTTTTATTACAGTTTAGAACCTAATGATAAATATTTATTGGCAATAGTTAGCTTAAATAAGGAATCATAATATTAATTTATTTTTCTCTTCTATGCTCGTAGTTTCCAATTTTCCTTTTTCAAGAACATTCAGTTATATTGTTTTCTTGATTCTCTTGAGTTTCTTGATTTTCTAATTCTTGAAAAAAATTATACCCTGAGTGAACAAGAGTGTTTTAAGTTGAGCAATCTCAACCAGACATTTATTACTTCTACAAACTTTGTGCTAGCGACTCTAACTGGAAAAATTTAGAAATATTATAAAGATTAAAAGAAGAAGAATGTGCTGGCATAAATGAAAAGAACCACTTAGGAGCTATACCCTAAACTCTCATATCCAAAGGTAATTTTAGAACTAAATCTTCTTATTCATATTTAAAATATTTTGACACCAATATTGTTACATTAGGAAGTTTATTTGAAACACCTCCCATTGTTCCCAGTGGAATTACTATCACACCTCCTATTGTAATTCAAGTACCTCCTGTATTTAACATGACCAACCCACCATAAATTTAGGTATGGAGGACCAATAGATATATAATTTTTTAATTATCAATTCCTTTACATGATCTCCCTAGTAAATCACATAAATATTTACCTAATTTTCAAGGAAACAATGCAATTACTAGAGAAGATCATATCAAAAGCTTCTTGTATGCTTTAGATAGTCTAGAGGTATAACATGAAGATGTGGTGTTGAAATTGTTTTTACAGACTCTAGAAAAAGATGCTAGAGAATGGTTTAATACTCTTCCTAATAATGACATTGCTAATTTTTCCAAAATGGAGACTATCTTTTTAAAAAAATTTGGTGAAAGAAAAAATGAACAATCATTGCTAACAGATCTAGCAATGATGAAAAGAAAGAAAATGAATTAGTAAGTGATTTCAATAGAAGGTTTTCTAAATCTAGAAATAAGATTCCCACTGCTCTAAGACTAAATGATATCCAATTCATCTATTTTTATAAAAATACCTTTCCTGGAGAATTCAACTACGAATTAAAACAAGAAGAGGTTAATACAATAGATGAATGCATGGATAAAGCCATAGACATTGAAAGAAATATGTTAGACAATGGGAAAATGAAACCATACTCTCTAGAATATAATCATCTTGATAGGAAGCCTAAGAAAGTAGGATTTAACCTATAGAAAAGAACTGAACATGATCCCATGGAAAAGATGATCAATAAAGTAACATAAATATTCAGCACAATGAACAATAGGTTGGCCAGGATGGAAAGAAATAAAGAGAGTAACGGTGAAACTTCTCACCCCCAGGTTGGCAGACAAAAAGGTGACAACATACCACCTTTAGGAGAAACTTTAATAAAAATTGGAATAACAATAATCTTGATAGAAATAATGGAAATAACTGGAAAAAAAGAGAAACAAATATTTTCCCTTATTACTATTCGGCTTGTGATGCTCCTCATAATCTGGATTGCTGTGGTATCTATTTAAGTGTCCACCATCCTGTAGACTTAGAAGTAGAATTCGAAGAGGATATTAGAATTAATGCTTGTTGGACCCTTGAGGATGAATCTAGAGAAAGGTTTTTCAAATAATATATGGATTTATATGCTTTGAATCACCACCCAAAAATCCTAGTTGCAAAAAATACAAAAATCCTACAAAGAGGACAAGAAACTAGGTATGATAAAATGAAACAGCGTAAAATGGTTCTAACAGCTCAAGAGATGGAGAAGCTAGAAGCAAATGCCTTGAATTTAAGAAATAGGACTGTTCCTAACAAAAATGATAAGAATTCAAACAAATATATTAGAGAACAGTCCATTGAGAAAGATCAGAACAAAAAGGTTCTTGAAAACATAGGAACAAATGAACCACCCTCTCATGAAGAATGCTCTAAAAATTTAGATATAAAGAAAATGGAATTCTATGCCAATTTAGAATTGAGTAAATAAAAGGTCAACATTACCTTTAGTGAGTTAATTAATATTCAAAGGTATAGAGAAAATTTTTGTAAGGCTTTTGGCTTAATTGAACAAAAGAGAACTCAGTCCTATAATATTATCAAATATTCCAATCATAAAACTAGAACCCCTTCATCTGTCAGACCATTTTATGTGTCACTCAGGTATAACTCAGATGAAGAAGAAATGTATGTCATTCAAAAATGCATGCTAGATAGTGGTGCATCCCATGGCATCGTGCCCAAGCAAATAACAGACCAATTAGGGTTTATTTACACTACAGAGTCCCCCCTATATTAGTAATGGATAGTACTGGTTTGCTAGTCTACCTAGACCAACATCCTAAGAAGGGTATAGTTATGGACATTTTATTAGTTGATGTAGATCCTTTCTTCTCATTACTTTTGGGTAGACATTGGGTAGAATAGTTGGGTGGCTCCATACAGTTAGATTGGTCTTATGCCACAATCCCTATTTTAGGAAAAGAGAATGTTACCTTAAGGAGAGAACATTTTAATAAGTACTCGATCAAACTGATTAGATCATATGACACCATGATCAATTTGGTTAGCTCTGTAGAAGAGAAAGAAATAGGAGTGTACTCTATCTGGCATAACTCTTTCCTAATCGAAGTCCTTGAAGCCAAAGATATGGATCCTAAAATCAGACAACTAGTAGATGCAAAATCTGACATGATTCTCACCCAAGAGATGTGGACCATGTCCTTTGATGGGGCTAAGTCTCAAATAGGGGTAGGTGTTGGTGTCAATCTAATAGATATTAAGGGAAACTATCTTGGGATCCCTTATAGATTAGAATTTCCATGCACCAAAAATGCAGTTAAATATGAAGCCTTATTGTTAGGCCTGAGAAAAGCTAAAGAATTGGGAATAATTTTTTTTAACCTAAATTAGAGACACTGAACGAATTATACAACAAATCAAAGGTAAGTAGCAGACAAAACACCCTAGACTAAAATAATACAAATCTATAGTTTTAACTGAAATTGATAAGTTCCTAGCCTTTAATATCTCATACATTCCTAGGGAACACAATCACATTGCAGATATGTTAGCTATCAATGCTTCAGGTTCAGATTATCCATAAATAGATACTGAGTACATGGACAGGTTCTCGACTATCTCCATATACAAATCTTATGTGCCTGATAACATTGTGTATTTACAAGTTTTCCAAGATGATGTGGATATCAAAGATTTCATGACCCTCCTGAATATGTATTAAGCCATTACATGTGAAGAGGAGGATGAAGAAAAATTGAAAAACATAATTGGAGAGCCAGTTGAAGTTATTCAACTCAAAAACAATAGGATACCTAAAGGATTAGTCTCTTTAGAAAGCTTATTTGATGATTTTGATAAAGCTTACAAACCACTCAAAGAAACAAAAATTGATGATATAAATATTGGAACAAAATAGGAGCCCAGGTTTGTCAAAATTGATAAGGCTTTGCCAAAAGAGGAAAAAGAGCAATATATGAGCTTTTTGAAGAAAAATAAAGAATATTTTACCTGGAGTTATGAAGACCTAAAGACATTTAAAACAGAGGTCATGACTCACATCATTCCCTTGAAAGAAGATACTAAGCCTTTCAGGAAGAAGCAAAGAAAATTCAATACCACATTGCATCGAGTTATGCAAAAAAAATTTCAGAAGCTATTGGATGCCAAGATAGTCAGAAAAGTAAGATTTTATTCTTGGATAGCAAACTTGGTACCAATAAGGAAGAAAAATGGAGATATCAAACTTTGTATATATTTTTGGAGTCTAAATAAAAGTTCCCTCAAATATAATTATACCTTACCCAACATGGAACAACTGCTGCAAGCTATAGTAGGCTCATCTAGAATGTCATTACTAGATGGATTCTTAGGATATAATCAAATTCAGGTAAATCCTGAATATAGATATAAAACTACTTTCACTACCCCCTAGGGTACCTTTGAATATCTAAGAATGTCATTTGGATTAATGAATGCAGGAGCCACCTTCCAAAGAGCCATGGAATTTTCTTTTAAAGGTTTGATGTTCAAAATAGTGGTTGTCTATTTGGATGATATAACAACATTTTCAAAAAACCCTACAAATCATTTTAAACATTTAGCTACAATTTTTGCAAGGTGCAAAGAATTTGGGATATCATTGAATTCGAAAAAGTATATATTTGGAGCAACTCAAGGAAAGCTCCTTGGCCACATAGTTTCTGAAAAAGGTATTAGTATTGACCCATCAAGAATTGAAGCTATTGCCAAGATACCTCCTCCTAAGAATCTGAAAGGAGTCAAATCATTCTTTGGTAAGATTAATTTTATAAGAAGGTTTGTGCTAATTTTTTCTGAAATAGTTCAACCTATCAATAACATGATTAAAAAGGATGCTGAAATCAAATGGACAAAGGAAAATATAGAAGCTTTTAGAAAATCAAAGATTCTATCACCACTGCCCCAGTATTGAATTACCCTAACTACTCAAAGAATTTCAATATATTCATTTGATTCTAAACATACCACTGTTGCAGTCCTTTCTCAGAAGGATGATAAAGAAAATGAAATACTTATAGTTTTCATGAGTACAAGACTCAAAGGAGCTCAACTGAGATTCAAAATGATTGAAAAATAGGTATATGATGTGATTCAAGCACTGGAACATTTTAAAAGCATTTTTGGATCAAATAAAGTTATATGTTGTATCCCTTTTACAACTATAAAATATGTTTTCACCCAACCCGAGCCAATAGGTAGTCCTACCAGATGGATGGTCAAGTTATTGCAATATGATGCTAAATTTAAAACAGTGAAAATAATTAGAGGGCAAGGTCTAGGTAAATATCTAGCCAACAAAGAAGGGGAGGACATGCAGAACATTGCCACAATTGATGACATGCATGATATCAGAAGAACATATAATGTTGAATGTAAATGGTACGATGATATTCTGTTATACTTTAAAACCCTGTCATTTCCTAGAGGTATGTTTGCAAATAAAATGAAAACAACAGTCTCAGAAATACTACATTTAGGAAGGAAAAATCTAATGGAACAATCCTGATGGTATCTTATTGCTATGCTGATTTGAAAAAGATACTTTATAATTCATAAAAGAGTTTCATGATGGATTATGTGGAGGACCTTTTGCCCCAAAAGCAACTACAAATAAAATTATGAGAGTAGGTTATTACTGGCCTTCCTTATTCAAATATGTACATACATATGTAAGGGGCTGCCATAACTGTTAAGTGTTTGCTGGGAAGAAAAATTTAGCAATAATACCTCTTAAATCAGTAATCATAGAAGCACCCTTCATGCAATTGGGAATTAACCTCATTGGAGAAATCAATCCGAACTCCTCAGTCTGACACAAATGGATCATCACAACAACATATTATTTTACCAAGTGGATGGAAGAAGCTCCTCTAAGAAACTCAAAAACTGAAGTAGTCATTAATTTCTTGGAGGAAAACATCTTGATTAGATTTGGAGTCCCAAAGAAGTTAGTAATAGACAATGGAAATGTTGGACATTTTGATCTAAGTTATTTGTCATTGATGTCAAGGTGAAAAATTCATCGTTGATTCCAAAGTGAACAAATGGAGCCATCATCAACACCATGGAGCACACCATTATTAACACCAGGAACAAAGTGAAGAGTTGAAGAATAAATTGGCAAAATAATATTTTATGATGGTTTAATTAAACCCATGATGTTAGAATATTTTAAATTAGATTAGTGGAGTACAAGTTGCAAGTTTAAATTTATCCCATGGAAGATTTTAATTATATTAAAGTCAAAGTTTTTAAAATATAATTTATAAAATTTAAATTCTATTGGAATTTAAATAATTTATAAATTATATAAAGGTTTAGCTAGCGTCGATGTCATAAAAATTAAGGAGCACCGACGTCTAAATTTGAATGGTGGTTTTGTGTATAAATTAATGCCCAAAGGGGCATTCGAAACTCAACCCTCGATGAATTAATTCCCATGCAAAAAGGTTGAATGTATTTCATGCATCATGAACATTGAGGAAGAAGACAAAGAGCTTTGTATTATTAGTGACAGGGAAGAAGACAAAAAGAGGACAACGTATGGTTTGAGCCACATAGGACACAGTGGTCCATTGGTAGCGTACGCTTTGTGAAGGCGTTGTAAAAGGAGAAGCCCACGTTCGATACTTGTGGACGTGCCAAACAAAGACTTTTTGTTTTGCGTTCGATTTGAGTGCCAGGTGGTGAAGAAGGAGCACAAAGTGCTCATTGGTTTTCAAACGTGCGTCTAGCACACGCGATGGTCAAGCCCGCAGCTAGAGCACTCGCAAAGGCAAAGATCATGGGGTCAAATCTCATTAGTGGGAAAGGTAATTTTTGATTAAAATTTATATTGCCTAAGGTATTATTAAAGGGTCATTTGGAGTTATAAGGGTTTGTGAAGATTTATTGTTAATTAAATTGCATTTGGAGTTATAAGGGTTTGTGAAGGATTATTTTTATTAGAAATTGATTTATGCAATTTGGAGTTAAAAGGTTTTTTGAAATATTGTTTTGTTGAGAAGGGATTTATGTTATTAAGGTTTTAAATAAAGAGGATTTGATTTTTTCCAAAGCTATTGCAATTGAAATTGATTAAAGAGGTTTTGAGTTATTGTGGTGGATGTTGAATTTATTATTAGTTGGGAGTTTATAAGGTATGATTGGATAAATACTTTATGTATGTTGATGGTTGTTTTTGAAAGGTGGAGTGATAAGGTGTAATTGAGTATTTTACATTATATTGTGATAAAATATTTACTCATCTAACCTCTTTGAGATTGGCATAGAAGTTGTTGTGGTTGTGGCAAATTTATGAGATCCCTTCATCATAAAGAAAAATGTATGAGAACATTCTTCCATAGTTGAGTTGATTGATTGGTTTTCTGGAAAATAATTTTGGAGTGAAAAGGACTTGATTAGGGTTTCCTTTTTGAGAGTGTTTGAGTTAATGCTTCAAGGTTTTCTGGAATAAAGAGTTGTTATTAAAACATTGTTTTATAAGCATTGTTGTTGAAGCCATTGGTAGTGTGAAGAACCTAAGTTAGGGTTGTGCAAAAGATCATGAGTATCATTGTTATGTGAAGATTGTTTTATAAGCATTTTTGTTGAAGTGAGTTGTTGTGCAAAGAACTTGAACTAGAGTTTGAAAAGAGCATGAGTATCATTGTTATGTGAGAATTTTTGTTGAGCATTGTTGAAAATATTTTGAGTTGATGTTTACATGCTTGGACTAGGGTTTAGGAGCAAGGGTTGTTTCTTGAATGATTTATTGAGTAGAGTTGGTTGAGCCTAGTCAAGTGGGTGTGTGAAGTGATTGTTCAAGTTCCATAAAACAAACAATCCTATATTCTGATTTGAGTTGAGAAAGTGTTTGAGCATTGTGTTGAAACATATTGGGTCTCTAACAATTCTCTTTATGTTTCTATGAGATTGGTTAAGTTCTGTGTGAGCTTGTTGAGTAGGTTTGGACAAGTTTTTTTTTGGTAGATAAGATACTATACCATTAATACTGGGTTTTACAGGTTGACCCAAAAACTTTTACAAAAATCAGCCCAGGGCTGTTGATAAACATATCCTTACTAAGGATCCTATATATATAAAATCTACATGCCGCCAAAGACATTACATCTGGTAAGGCACATAGACTATTATCAAAAAGAAACTTCCCATACAAAATTTTGGGTATGCCTTGAGAAAACACACATGCATCATAATTACAAAAAATAAACAGACACGGATCCCTTCCTTGAGACAATGGAGAAATAAAAAGTTGCAGATACACATAGCGGAGTATTGAAAAAAACTCCCACAAGCTCTGTATTGACAGTTACTCTTAATAATTGTTTACTAATTGCTTTCTTCTATATATGACATGCTTTGGTACCACATACTATCTTGGCCAATCAACCTTGGAGAAGTGAACTTGCTAGCTAGATTTATGGCGATGGCTATCTGGTGGTCCACGTGGCTTTGGTTTTAAGTCTTATATTGCCATTTCTTTCCTTCCCTATGATTATCAACCAACCTAAAATTACTAAGATGACTAGGATCCATGTTATCTAACATGTGACTGTCCCAATTAGTCTTTGTGATATTTCCAAGCAGCATCCACGAAGACTGACAACTCGGATAATTTTTATTGTGAGTCCAATTCAAAAAAGAGACAGGAATAATACTAGCCTTCGAACTTATAGTGCCTTCCCTGTTGGTAAATTTGGATATCATTCTTGGCATTCTTGTTGAATAATCTCCTCTACTTCACTCGGGACACCATGTTCCCATTTGAAAAGTCCATCACCATCGACACCCAAATTGGCCAGCTTATCAACAATTTTGTTAGCTTCTCAAAAGATATGTTGGGATTTTTTGTCCTGTCTTCCATGGAAAAGGATCCTATCCTCTTCAACAATTGTTTTAATCCTCCAATGAGGTGTTTTCCAATTATTGAGGAGATTTATAACATGCATAGAGTCTCCTTCTATGATAAAATTGCCTTCTAAGTTTTGAGTCATTTGAAGGCCTCTCCACATAGCTCTAGCTTCAGCTTCGTTGTTCGTCCTTGTTCTCAAATATTCAAAAAACTCAAGCATCATATTCCCATTATGGTTTGGAAAAGTTCTATGTGAAATTATTGAGCAGATTTGAGCAAGTTCTGTGTGGATTTGTTGAGCAGATTTGAGAAAGTTCTGTGTGGACTTGTTGAGCAGATTTGAGTAAGTTCTGAGTGGACTTGTTGAGTAGATTTGAGAAAGTTCTGAGTGGACTTGTTGAGCAAAATTGAGCAAGTTTTGAGTGGTCTTGTTGAGCAAAATTGAGCAAGTTCTGAGTGTACTTGTTGAGAATATTGAGCAAGTTCTGAGTGAACTTGTTGAGTATATTTGAGCAAGTTTTGAGTGGACTTGTTGAGAAGATTGAGCAAGTTTTGAGTGAACTTGTTGAGCATATTTAAGCAAGTTCTGAGTGGACTTGTTGAGCAGAATTGAGAAATTTTTGAGTGGAATTATTGAGCAGAATTGAGCAAGTTCTGAGTAGACTTGTGGAGCAAAGTTTGGTGTAGATTTGAGGATAAGTTTGTGTTAGACCAAAGATAAATATTGAGTAGATTTGTGCTAGACCTAAGGACTATGTTTAGTGCAGATTTGAGACAGATCTTTGGAGGTGATAGAGCAGAGAGGATAGTAGTCTCCAGTGGATAGAGATCCATTAGCCAAGGTAGTGAGGATAGGTCTTCTGAGTGGGGATAAGAGTCTTCAGTGGAGAGATATCCACAATCCAGTGTAGTGGAGGCAGTAGTCTTCTAGAGGATCACCAACTAGAGCAGAGGAGGAGTTCTCCTGTGGATAGATATCCATAAACTTGATTTAGGGGATTGGTATCTCCTTTGGACAGAGGTCCATAAACATTGTAATAGGGAAGGATTCCCAAGAGATTGATTGAGAAAATTTTAGTGAAATATTTTCTCCATGGAGTAGCCCACATTGGGTGAACCACATAAATTGTGGTGTCTCTATTGTGTATGGTGTTTTGTGCATTACTTGATTACTTCTATTGATATTGCTATCTATACATTGCATAATATTGATTGGGAAAGAAAAGTAAAAATTGGTCTTATACTGTTCACCCCCCTCTTAGTATAAGCTTGTGTTCTTAAATTGGTATCAGAGTGGGTTCCTTTAGAAGAGTTTAACAACTTGAAGGAAAAGCTAACAAGAACACAATGGATCCTAAGGAGGTGTCCTCAAATAATTTAGCACCAGTATTTTATGGAAGTGACTATATGTATTGGAGTATTATGATGAAGATCTACCTTATGGCACTTGGCAATAAAATTTGGGAATCAGTGGAATTTGTATACGATCCCTTAATCAATCCTCCTACAAATAAGGAAGGTAAGATTTTATAGCACTATAATTCAAAAGCAATGAATGCACTTGTGAGAGGTTTGTGTAGAACATATTCTATGAAAGTTATGCATTGTAAAACTACAAAAGAGATGTGGGATAAATTGAAAAATATATATGAAGGAGATAAAAGTGTCAAGAAAGCAAAGATGCAAAATATCAAAGGACAACTTGAAGCATTAAGAATGAATAAAGAGGAAAATATTAGTGCTTATTTAATTCGAATTGATGAGGTTGTTAATGATATGCAAGGACTTGGAATGAAGATTGATGAATCAAATGTTTGTGATAAAGTCTTAAGAACTCTTCCAAAAAGATTCAGTGAACAGGTTTCTACTATAGAAGTATCAATGGATGGTGATACCTTGACAAGAGATAAGTTTCTTGGTATGCTCACAACAATTGAGATAAGAACAAAAGATCCTATTCCCCAAAAGGAAGCATCATTCAAAGCAATCAAGAAAACAAAGGGTAAGAAGTCAGAATCAAGCAATGAGTCATCCAGTGATGAAGAAGCTAATTATGGTAAAAGAGATAAAGATTCAAAAAAATCTAGAGATCTAAGATCTATTAAGTGTTTCAATTGTGGAAAGTATGAAAATTTTTCAATAGATTTTCAAGAACCCAAGAACAATAATGGTGAAGAAAAACAGGATCACAAGAACAAGGAATCAAAAAGATACAGGCATAAAAAGAAAAGCAAGGATGGACAAAGCAGACAAGGAAAGAAGTTCTTCCAAATGCAAAAGAGGAGCTACTATGCAGATAAGGCAAGTAAGTACTCAAGTGATAGTGATGCTAGTTTTTAAGACAATGATAGAGATGAAGTCTTGTTTATGATTGAAGAAAAAGAGCAAGTTAAGAAAAGGACTCCAGTAATTCTCAAGTGTTTTAGATGTGGTAACTTCGGACATCTTGAATATGATTGTACAAGGGATGGTTATAGTTTCAGTGATGATGAATATGAGAATGCACTTGAAGGACCAGATGAAAATCTTCTAATGGCTTTAGAAGAAGAAGTAAGTGACCCTATAGAAGATAAGCCAAAAGAAAATAAAGATGTGGACAAAGGTAAACAAATAGAGGAATATTCAGAAAAGGATGGTTATGATCTCAAGGGAGAACTTATCTATGCTCTTGACATGGTAAAGAAGGTAAGGAAGTAACACTCTAAACTTGAAATTTAGTTTCAAGAATGTGATGAAGAGAGAAGATTTCTCATAGAATATTTAGAAAAATCAAAGGCTAAGGAAAAGAGGTTCAAGGATAAGTTAGAAGCAAAGATCTTGGAATGTGAGAAGTTAGCACAAGAAGTGGCACTACTAAAAGAAGATTTAGAGGACTCCAAGATCAAGATGAAAGGGTTTAAAAATAGCTCAAAGAACTTGGATAAGTTCATCAAGACACAAAATACTACATCAAGCAAGACAAGTCTTGGATTTGAACAGAATCAAAAGAAATGGGAAGGAGAGTCAACTTCAAGTTTTGGAGGAGAAGAAACTTTAGATGAAGATACTTCAGAAGAAGACAGTGTAAAAGAAAGTGAGACATCTAAGGATGAGTTGGACAATAGAGAGTTAAAAAAAAATAGGAACAATGCACAAAGAAGATACAAATGGAACAACAATCAGAATAGGTCAAGAGAGACTAAGAGACCAATGAGGTCAAGAAAAGGAAACTTCAATGGAAGATGCTTTTCATGTCACAGGTTTGGGCACATGGCTTCACAATGCAGGACACATGTAAGACAAGAATATGGGAACAAACAACTTTTCCATGGGTATTGCTACTCATGTAATCAGTTTGGTCACAAGGCAATGAATTGTAGGGTTCATGACAGAAGAGGATATGGCTTCACTAGGAGAAATCCTAAGATATTTGCACCTCCAAGGAATAATAACATTAAGTGTTATAAGTGCAACAATGATGGTCACACAACAAAGTGGTGTAGAGCAGATATTCCAAAAACAAGTATGAATAGGAATAGGAACAAGAATATGAATATGAATAGGAATAGGAATAGGAACATGGACATGAACATGAACATGAATAGGAACAGGAATATGGATATGAACAGGAACAGGAACAGGAACAGGAACAAGAACATGAATGATGACATGGAAAGGAACATGGACATGGATATCGATAGAAACAGTTAGAGGAATCAAAAAATTCAGATAAGAAGAAAAGAAGATAAAGGTAAAGAATAGTGCTTTCTAGGAGTAGAAATACTCCCACCCCGAAATTAACCACCTCAACTAAAGGTGGGGGAGGGGCTAAGATAAGAGGCTCATTCTTAGCCTCGAGCCCCAAAGGTGACCCTTTGCCATTGATGTCAAAGGGGGAGATATTTGAGTAAGGGGGAGAGATTTAGATTTGAGTAAGAGGGAGAGATTTGATATTTGAGAGAGCATTGAGCTTGGGGGAGCAGTGTTCCAAGGGGAGCAGAACAAAGGAAAGGTCAAGTTTTCAGTTAAAAGAATTTGGGTTGCCATCAATGACAAAGGGGGATATTGTTGGACATTTTGATCTCAGTTAGTTGTCATTGATGTCAAGGTGAAAAAGTCGTCATTGATGCCAAAGTGAACAAATGGAGCCATCATCAACACCATGGAGCACACCATTATTAACACCAGGAACAAAGCGAAGAGTTGAAGAATAAATTGGCAAAATAATATTTTATGAGGGTTTAATTAAACCCATGATGGTAGAATATTTTAAATCAGATCAGTGGAGTACAAGTTGCAAGTTTAAATTTACCCCATGGAAGACTTTAATTTTATTAAAGTCAAAGGTTTTAAAATATAATTTATAAAATTTAAATTCTATTGGAATTTAAATAATTTATAAATTATATAAAGGTTTAGCTAGCACCGACATCATCAAAATTAAGGAGCACCAACGTCTAAATTCGAATGGTGGTTTTGTGTATAAATTAATGCCCAAAGGGGCATTCGAAACTTACCCCTCGATGAATTAATTCCCATGCGAAAAGGTTGAAGGTATTTCGTGCATCGTGAACATTGAGGAAGAAGACAAAGAGCTTTGTCTTATTAGTGCCAGGGAAGAAGACAAAAAGAGGACAACATATGGTTTGAGCCACATAGGACATGGTGGTCCATTGGTAGCACACGCTTTGCGAAGGTATTGGGAAAGGAGGAGCCCACGTTCGATTCTCGTGGATGTGCCAAAGGAAGACTTTTTGTTTTGCATTCGATTTGAGTGCTAGGTGGTGAAGAAGGAGCATGAAGTGCTCGTTGGTTTTCAAACGTGCGTCTAGCACACGTGATGGTCAAGCCCACAACTAGAGCGCTCGCGGAGGCAGAGATCATGGGGTCGAATCCCACTAGTGGCAAAGGTAATTTTTGATTAAAATTTATATTGCCTAAGGTTTTATTAAAGGGTCATTTGGAGTTATAAGGGTTTGTGAAGATTTATTGTTAATTAAATTGCATTTGGAGTTATAAGGGTTTGTGAAGGATTATTTTTATTGGAAATTGATTTGTGCTATTTGGAGTTAAAAGGGTTTTTGAAAGATTGTTTTGTTGAGAAGGGATTTATGTTATTAAGGTTTTAAAGAAAGAGGATTTGATTTTTGCCAAAGTTCTTCTTGCAATTGAAATTGATTAAAGAGGTTTTGAGTTATTGTGGTGGATGTTGAATTTATTATTAGTTGGGAGTTTATAAGGTGTGATTGGATAAATACTTTATGTATGTTGATGGTTGTTTTTGAAAGGTGGAGTGATAAGGTGTAATTGAGTATTTTACATTATATTGTGAGAAAATATTTACTCATCTAACCTCTTTGAGATTGGCATAGAAGTTGTTGTGGTTGTGGCAGATTTATGAGATCCCTTCATCATCAAGAAAAAGGTATGAGCACATTCTTCCATAGTTGAGTTGATTGATTGGTTTTCTAGAAAATAAGTTTGGAGTGAAAAGGACTTGATTAGGGTTTCCTTTTCGAGAGTGTTTGAGTTAATGCTTCAAGGTTTTTTGGAATAAAGAGTTGTTATTAAAACCTTGTTTTATAAGCATTGTTGTTGAAGCCATTGGTAGTGTGAAGAACCTGAGTTAGGGTTGTGCAAAAGATCATGAGTATCATTGTTATGTGAAGATTTTTTTATAAGCATTGTTGTTGAAGTGAGTTGTTGTGCAAAGAACTTGAACTAGAGTTTGAAAAGAGCATGAGTATCATTGTTATGTGAGATTTGTTGTTGAGCATTGTTGGAAATATTTTGAGTTGATGTTTACATGCTTGGACTAGGGTTTGTGAGCAAGGGTTGTTTCTTGAATGATTGGTTGAGTAGAGTTGGTTGAGCCTAGTCAAGTGGGTGTGTGAAGTGATTGTTCAAGTTCCATAAAACAAACTATCCTATATTCTGATTTGAGTTGAGAAAGTGTTTGAGCATTGAGTTGAAACATATTGGGTCTCTAACAATTCTCTTTATGTTTCTATGAGATTGGTTAAGTTCTGTGTGAGCTTGTTGAGCAGGTTTGGACAAGTTCTGTGTGAACTTGTTGAGCATATTTGAGCAAGTTCTGTGTGAACTTGTTGAGTAGATTTGAGCAAGTTCTATGTGGACTTGTTGAGAAGATTTGAGCAAGTTCTATGTGGACTTGTTGAGCAGATTTGAGCAAGTTCTGAGTGGACTTGTTGAGCAGATTTGAGCAAGTTTTGAGTGGACTTGTTGAGCATATTTGAGCAAGTTCTGAGTGGACTTGTTGAGTAGATTGAGCAAGTTATGAGTGGACTTGTTGAGCAGATTTGAGCAAGTTCTGAGTGGACTTGTTGAGTAGATTGAGCAAGTTCTGAGTGAACTTGTTGAGAATATTTGAGCAAGTTCTGAGTGGACTTGTTGAGCAGAATTGAGCAAGTTCTGAGTGGACTTGTGGAGTAGAGTTTGGTGCAGATTTGAGGATAAGTTTGTGCCAGACCAGAGATAGAGATTGAGCAGATTTGTGCTAGATCGAAGGACTATGTTTAGTGCAAATTTGAGACAAAGCTTTGGAGGTGACAGAGCAGAGAGGACAGTAGTCTCTAGTGGATAGAGATCCATCAGCCAGGGTAGTGAGGACAGGTCTTCTGAGTGGGGACAAGAGTCTTTAGTGGAGAGAGATCCACAAGCCAGTGCAGTGGAGGTAGTAGTCTTCTAGAGGATCACCAACTAGAGCAGAGGAGAAGGAGTTCTCCTGTGGATAGAGATCCACGAACTTGATTTAGGGGATTGGTATCTCCTTTGGATAGAGGTCCATAAACATTGTAATAGGGAAGGATTCCCAAGAGATTGATTGAGAAAATTTTAGTGAAATATTTTCTCCATGGAGTAGCCCACATTGGGTGAACCACGTAAATTGTGGTGTCTCTATTGTGTATGGTGTTTTGTGCATTGCTTTATTACTGCTGTTGATATTGATATCTATACATTGCATAATATTGATTGGGAAAGAAAAGTAAAAAGTGGTCTTATACTATTCACCCCCCTCTCAATATAAGCTTGTGTTCTTCAAGGAAATAATTTGTCTCATTTGAAATGATAGAATTCTATGCAAAATATGGAATTGAAATTTCTCATTCAACAAACTACTATCCTTAGGGAAATGGTCTTGCTGAATCATCAAACAAGAATCTGATTACCAGAGTTAAAATATCACTAGGCAAAAATAAAAAAAGGGATGAGACAGTGAGTTGAAGTTTACCCTATGGGAAAATAGATTATCTGTCAAGAGAAAAATAGGTAAGACTCCTTATGAAATGGTATTTGGAGAAAAAGCCTTGCTACCTCCTCATACATAAAGAATAGCACTATCTTTATTACTACAAGATCATGAAAATATCGATGTCTTACAAAGGAGATTAGATCGTATTGCACAGTTGCAAGAAGAAAGAAGGAATGCACTGGATAAGATGTTTGAGCAGACTCTAAAACCATGCAACTCTTTAACAAGAAAGCCAAGGGAACCCTATTCCTTGAAGGAGACATAGTATTATATTAGGATATTAAAAATGATAACATGGAGAAAAGGGTAAGCTTGAGACTAAATGGATAGGTTCATACCAAATAATTCAAAATTTTGGCCCTAATACTTACCAATTGCAAACCTTTTAGGGAGATCTCATGGAATTCCCAATCGATGACCTACACCTGAAGTTATACCACCCTTGCTAGGGAACCCGAAAAGAATAAAAAAAAAGAGAAGAAGCTTTTTGTTTTCTGTTGTTTATTTTCCCTTCTAAGCCAGTTTGCTTACTTATCTATTCATTGTTTCCAGTATGTTACAAAGTTGTTAAGTTCTATGGTTATGTTTTTTATTGTCTATAAGGGAGTTATCTTTAGTTTGATGAATGAAGGGAATTTGGGATTGAATACAGGTAAACTAAAAAAACTCAGGAAGCTAATGTTTAGTGATCATCTTGTAAGGATTGGAATACAATTGGAAATCTAGGGATGCTGACACATCAAACAAAAGCCATATAATATCAAGATCTCAAAAGAAATTCTAGAAATCAAGGGATCTAATCAACCTTGGTAAGGTAGTTGGGCTAAATAAAAATACACTCAATATTATAACCTTTTGGATCATTAAAATAGAAATCACACTCTCAAATAACTTGCAATTTATCAAAATTATTTCTAAAAGAAGAAAAATCTCTATAATGCAAAATGAGCAAGCGCTTGGGGCTATCTGGATAACCTCTACCAAGGCTATAGACACCTATCTAGTAGTAGAGCAGGTCCAAGGGATCAAGGTCAACTCCACCAAAGCTATAAATTCTTGACTGGTAGTGGAGCAATGACAAGGTAAAAATATTTAAAAGAGTGAAATCATTAATAGGCCCAACTCCTTTCAAATTGATGAAAATTCTATTTGATCTAAGAAAGTAATAAAAGAATACATCTGCACACACACTGGGCGTAGGATTGATTTTATAGTTATTTATAATTAATTTTGTTTGACTATACCTTAAAGATATTTCTAGAACATCTAGACCTTAGGAGTAAAAGGTTTATTTGTTTTTAAAAACTATAATCTCAAATTTTCTCTGATTAAAGATTGCTCTCTTATCGGGCTATTTTTATCTCTTTACTATTTTGTAAATAATTTGGCAAAAGGTCATATCCTTGTCATAATAGTCTTGTCATTATCCATAGATTCTAGAGTTCTCAAATACCTCATGTTTTTGCCATCTATCCCAGTCAGAGCCTATGTTGTAGCCAAAATTGATACAACATGAATGTATCCATAATTTAAATTTTTTGAAGGTCTTAAGAAGGTACACTTTTGTAAATATTTCAAATATGAAGTAAAATATTTTTTGTCTTCATGAGCATCTCCAACCCCTAAGAAGCTAATGTTTTCCTTTCATTAAAATTTAAGGGGTTCCCTTGGTTTTCCTTGCAAAGAATTCACCCTTCAACTGATAGGCAGAAAGTTTTGGTCAATGAGCAAAAGTTGTCAAAACTAAAAACTCTTCGACCAAATTCAAAAAATGATCGACCGAAAAAAAGGAACAATTGGTCGAATATAGATATTTTTGAAAGTTTTTGGCCGATACCATCAGAAGAAGATTCGACATTTTTACAAGCAAGTATTTTTTGGATGACTGATAGAAAATTTCGATCGACCACTCATACCAAAGAACCGAGACAAGAAAAGCATATGAAATTTTAAATCGACCGACCCAAAGGAGATTACTACTAAGGATTTCTCAACCGAGCAAAATTCGGTCAAAGCAAGTTCACTCTTATAAAGCATCCCTTTCGATTGATAAAAATAAAGCAAAAATACAGAAGAAGTTTTTGGTCGATGCGAAGTAAACAATGATCGACCAACCGATTGGTCAATCACTGACAAAAATAATTTTTTTCGACTGATCATAGTAAGTAATCAACCAAAAAAAAATATTAGCCAAATATTAGAACAGTTCATTCAATGAAAGAGCATCGTCGACCGAAGCAAATAAAGGTATATTCAAAAAGTCAAAGAGTCAACAAAATATTCTTTCGATCGGAAAGAAACAAAGGTTGGCCACGTAGCAAAAGCAAAGTTATCATTCGATCGAGTCAAAGTATCAATGACCAAATAATGGTAAGGACCGACAAACAAGATTTGGTCAAAACTCTAATGTTAAAATATTTTGATAGATAAAAGAAAAACATTAAAATATTTACGATCGAACTCATCCTCGTCGTCCAAGTATCATTAACCAAACAAAATCAACGGATGAGATCAACCCAACCAATCAAAGGTAAAACAACACTAATTAAGGTATGCCACCATTTAATTTCACATGCACAAGATCTTATTAAAAAATTATTATTATTAGCTAATATCCTTGATAAAAGCTATCTCGAAGTTTTAAAATGTAGCGCGTAAGTACTCAAAGCCATATCGATCAAATAATGGCATCCAACAATCGAATCTCTATTCATGCAAAATCAAAGAGATCCACCTACCGATATTTGATAAAAGAAAATACATGATCAATCGATCATCCAATCAATGGACTACATGCCTTCGATCGAATTAAACCATTCAATGATCAATATGATAGCCAAAGTGCAAAATCCACATCCACATACCCTCTCTCGAGAAATGCTAACACAACACTCAAACCAACGATGATCCTATCGATAGGGCTAAACCACTTCAAGCGTTATGGGTAGATAGGCCAACTATAAACCTCAACCTTGGATCTCCCTAGGCATGGTTCTTAAAGAAATGTGTACTAATCAAACAAATCAAAATATAAAACCTGTAGAATCTGATGGTCAGTTACGCAAATCAATAGATAGTGGCAATTCAAAATTGGTTGATCATTATGGAATATTGAGGTAGCAAGAAAAAAATAGCAACAACACAATGATGGTTGGTACGATGTTAATAATTACCTTGTACATGAATGAATTTAAATACATGAAGATATTAGTGAGCAACTCATGGAGCTAATATTTTTTTTGAACTGTCGACGATCTAAAGAGACCAGTGTTAGAGATCAGAGTGATGGCCTCCTCCAACAAGGTAGCCCTTAAGACAAGGGTTGAAGCATTAGACGAGAAAGAAATTTTCAAGAAAATGAATTCCAATAAGATTGGGGAACAAGTATGGGGTGAGGAAGAACTTGTTGAGTTTTGCTTTCATTCCCACATAGAATAATTGCGACACCCCCATTACCTATTAATGAATATCTTCAACCAAGCATATGAAGATAAAGACAAGATAGCCCCCTGATGCAACAAATGGAGAACCAATATGGCAAAAATCTTGTGCCCAAGAGTGTTTTATCCCTTGAATTGCTATCATGGTTAGCTATTTGTTATGACCCAAGAACCAAGGCTATTGTTAATGGGTGAAACAAGCCCATTTACTAGATCATGCTAAAAAATATTGAGCAGGTGTTTGGGTTGGAAATAGCCAAGCAGTTCTACGATGCAAAGGTAATTTTAAAATAGGCATAACACATGATTGACACCACCTTCTATAAGAAGTTGTTTGACTATGAAATACTAGTGTCAACAAATTTTCAAATTCACAAGAGTTAGTTTCACAAATGGGTGAGAGACTACATCGATATGATTCATGTGGTGTTGGGAGTTGAAGACCTCAATTGGGTCAACGTCGAAGTGATGCATTTAATAGTACAATATAACAAGACCTAGAGAATTCCTATGTACTGGTGGTAAGACTTAATATGTGAGACAATAGATCAAGAATTCAAGGAGGTACAAGAGATCTTAAAGAAATATATATATTTCATGCCTCGTTTCTCACACTACGTGTTCCTTATGCACCTGATAATTGGACAGTTCAAAGACGACGCTATCTAGCAACTCGAAGGAATACTAGGAGAAATCATCCAAGACAGATTTTCATACATCTATGATGGTACATATCCCTATTAAAAATTCCATGGAAGGTTTATAGCATCAATATACCATGTGCTCATCGAGAAAGAACCCCCCAAAATGAGGTCAAGTATAATTATATTCAAGAGACGAATGCTGGAGATTACTTTCTTGATGAACATTTCAGTTTCATTAGAACATACGAAGGTAAATTGCCATCGAAAGCCCTAACCACTTATTGTTCCAAATCACTGGATGCCTTAGATATAGTAAAGCAATCAACAGAAGAATCCAAATTAAGATGGAAACATAAGAAGACTAGGGTTCCTTGGCTCACATATCCAAGAAAAATAAGGCAATATGTGTATAGAGGGTATCCAACAATGTTAAATTCTTTGTCAATGATGGATTCCTTCTGCTTTGCAAAAATTAATTGGAGACCTTATGATCCCAATGGTCATTACAAAAATATTGCTTTGGAATCTAAACCAATGGAGCATAGGGAAGATGAATACGAGGATAATCTTCTATAGGCTTAGAACAACAAAATTGATGTAGAACGGATATGGCACAATAAGAACTTGGAAAAAGTACATACTCACATGAAGATGGTTAGGGATTAATCTTATGATTTAAGGATGGTAAGGAAGGATACACTATATAAAAATGCACCATAGGTAACTTCCATTCCATCTGAAGAGTTCGTTGATCATGTCATGGAAATTATGAGATTGAAACTTGACAAAATTAAAATTATAGCAAAAGTACAGGATCAGGTTGCACAAGAGAAAGTTGATACTTCTTCCCCCAGTACGAGTAGAGGAAAGGATATTGTGCCTATTTCTACTACCCAAAGGAGACTCACAACCGAGATTTTGACATTGGCTCTAATGACCTCATAGAACCTGCAATAAATAGTTGTAAGTTCACCATGAGTAGTACCAACAACCTTCATGGTAAATAATAAAGAAATTAAGATCTTTTACATGAATTGGTAGAGAATAAAGAAAGCCAAAGGATTCAATGAAGTCTTTAGAAATTATCAGGTAGTGATGCCTGATACCATATGGACTCCTCCTCTCAAGAGAGCAAGGATTGGATCAAGTGCTAATGAGCCCATGAGAATCACCCTAATAAAGAAAGAAAACTTTGTGCAATTCACTACTGAGGAAGAGGAACAAATTGAAGCTATAATGGAGGATAGGGTGGCAGAAAGCCGAAGTAAAGGTAAAGTGCACTTTTCACCTCCATCAAGTTCATATTCCACTTCCAAGACCACCATCATCATTCCCACTAATGGGATACGATCCCTCTGAATAGATCCCAATACAGGTGATGCAGCGATAGGAGGAGACTCAGTATCAGTACTAAAACATGGAGTGTAGGTTCATGCACAAACTGCTCTAGCCATCGAGAAGGAAGTTATGGCTTGGAGATCCAAAGCAAAATCATTGCAATCAAAAAATAAGAAGATAAAAGCTAAAATAAAGGAAACTAAAAAAAAAAACCTTCTTATAGAGACTCGTCACAAGTTCCAAAGCTTACCACTAGATTTAAGGATAAGATGGTCAACATAATTGAGAAGGAAGCAAAAATAATAGAGACTTGTTGCAAGAATTATGGAAATATAATGGAGATAAATAAAGAGATAAAATCTCTATTAAAAAGGGCAGATGAGAAGATAACAACTATATCACCAGTCTACGAAAGGTGCAAGACCAAATACGAATAGATTAGGTACATGCAAGTAACCATAGTTTATGGGAAGGTTCATAGCTACCTATGAGATTATGAAAAGTCACAAGTATCAAGGTGGAAAGACCCAGATGAAACAACTCGGTTAAAGAGCTATAAAAAGCAAAAAAAAGATACAGTTGTCCAGCTGAAGTGCCTTAATGTTGATCCCAAAAAATTACTCAGCACAAATGGTTTTTGTTAGATAATCATCCAATATGTCAAATATTTTTCTTGCAAAGAGGTTGACGAAGAAAATATCTCTGAACAACTCATCTCATTGACCACATACTCCCTTGAATTGTTTAGTTTCTTCCAGAGTAGACAACCATTCATAATAGAAGATAAAAGCAAAGGAATCAAAGCATGATATATGATTTGTACAATCAGTGGGATCGATGAAGAAAACTGGGTTCTTATAGCAGATTCCATTGGTGCAAGTTAGGATGAGAGGGAGGTAATTAAAAAGAGTCTAAAGGCATCTGAGTCAACAAGTAGCATGGGGCCCATGGTGACAAAAAAGGAGAAAGAAAAGGCTAGTGATAACTAAGTGGGGCTTAGAACAATTTTTTTAGAAATATTTTTGAGGTAGTTAGATAACAAAATGTACAATACCCAACCAATGACAAGGCAGGATATGGCACCAGGTGGACGCTTCATATGTAAATAGTTCAAACAGTTACAAAGGTGCTACGACTATAAGAAGAACATCTATAGCTAGAATAAGTATAGAGCTTTGACATAGCATATTTTTGCTAAGAGGTATACTTGAGTGCCCATTATTTGTTGTTGTATCTCCTTTGTTTTCTTTCTCCTTTTTCATATCCTTATTCCTCCCATTACTATGTAGGTTTTTGAAAGGAAAGTGCCCAAGAAGTTGAGAATATTTCCATATTATTGAGCCAAAGGTCTAGAGACTCAACTGTTGCGATATTCGAACAGAAGAGTGAAAGGTAATTTTTACTATATTTGAACGAGGATATTTATTGTATTAATATTTCTAAGAGTTAAATGGTGATTCCATGCCAACTCTTCATGTAATATCATTCAAATATTAATACAATTCTAGGCTTCTTTCCTATTATATTTTTGTGTTTAGCTTTGTGTGTGTCTTTATTATGGGTTACATTATTTGAACACATAATGAACGCTTCTTTCATTGGTCAACTATTATGTTTATTACGATATTCAAATAAATGTAATTGCATCAATTTTTTTTATCTCTTCTTTCTATTTTTATTGAAATGTTATTAAATCTTGCTACAATAGCCCAAAGGATTAAAGCATAGGTCATACATAAGGTATGATATAACTATTATCGTTTTAGCTCAATCAAATTTTATAATTGTTAATCCATCACCATAAATTTGGAAGAGCATGAAATTAAATAATTTAAGCTCACCTCAAGGGTATCCTTACCATACTTGGACTATCTAGAAAATATTAAAGAACTCTATTCTCAAGTTAAAGAGGCAGGTTGACTAGAGCCTATAATAGCTCGTTGGTAGTAGGTTTTCCTGTAGCGTGATAGCTCATCCTACGGATGCAGGAAAAATTACCAACATTCATCTTTCTGTAGACATCTAAAATTTAAATAAGGAATCATTAAAGGATCATTATACTTTGTCCTCGATTGACCAAATTTTATACACAGTAACTGGAGTAGAAAGGTTCTCTCTACAAGATGGATTTTTAGGATTTAATTAGGTTTGGGTCTGAGATAAGGATCAACATAAGGCCACATTCACCACAAAATGGGGTTTTTTTGCTTATTAGTAAATGCCATTTGGTTTATCTAATGCAATAGCTACCTTTCATAGGGTAATGGATTTAGCATTTGGAGAATTTGTGAATAAAATAGTAGTGTGATTCATTTGGATGATATGATAGTTTTTTTCATAAAAAAGAGAAACATGCTAAACATCTCATACTGGTGTTTCAAAGATGCAAATAATTCAAGAAGGTAAATTGCTAGGGCATGTTGTGTCAAGAAAAGGGTTAGAAATTGACCCAGACGAGGTAAAAGCCATATTGGCACTCCCATTACCTAGAAATAAGAAGGGTCTGTAATTATTCTTCAGGCAGATAAACTTCATCTAAAAATTCATATCAGACTTCTCTCAAATTTTCAAACCAATGATGGAGATGATGAAGAAACAGATAAATTTTACATGTACGAAAGAAAGAAAAAATGCTTTAAAATATAAAGGGGATTATCGCTAAAACTCTGGTACTAGATAACCTAGAAAATTCCAGATATTTTATTCTTTATGTATTTAGGGTGGAAGGAAGCTACACAACTATGCTCACTCAGAATAATGAAGAAAATGATGAGCACCCCATAGCTATTCTAAGTCAAAAAATGCAATATCATGAGGAATGCTACAATTTCATAGAAAAGTAAGTCTATACTCTAAGGAAATCCTTGAAGAAATTCAGGCACTTTGTATCATAGAGCAAAATTATGACATATAAAATTTCATAATACAAGGAGAATTGGGTGAAAGCAGACTGGTTGGGTCAAAAACATTCAAGAATATTATTTTGAGATCAAGATAACTAAGCTCGTTAGAGGGAAATTATTGTGTCAGCAACTAGTAGAGTCAACATTGCAGAATGTTAGCATGTTTTTTGGGGAGAAGCAAAGTTCCCAACCAAAAAGCACATGAACTAGTCAGGATATTTGGATTGAGCATCTGACACATTTTTTAAAATTTTACGAATGCCCAGATGGTTTTATGACTTCTTAAAGACATAGGTATAAGTTACAGGTGATGAACTATGCAGTAACTAATGGCATCCTATATCAAATTTTTATGGCATACTATTAAGATGCGTACATTCAAATAAAGTATAAGAGGTTTTAAAGGAATTCCACTCAAGCTTCTCAAGTGGGCATTATTTTGAACAAACTATTGCAACTAAAATTATCAGAGTTGGATACTATTGTCCTACACTATTTTTTTAATACATTTAAAATGGCCAAATCATGTGATAAATGCCAAAGGTTTGTGGGTATAAATAAACATCCAACAATACCTCTTCAACCAATGATTATGGAAGAACCATTATAGCAGTGCTTATACTTTATTGAGGTAATTAATCCCAATTTTTCTATTGAATATAAATCCATACTGATGACAACTGACTACTTCACTAGGTGGTCTAAAGCTGAATCTACCAAACATGTGGATAAAGATACTGTCATTCAATTCTTAGAAAAATTGATCACTAGATTTGGTATCCTAGCTACGATAGTTTTAGACAATGTCAAATATTTTATGCGAGCAAAGACTATGAATTTCACAAGAAAATGTGGTATCTATTGGAATTCATCTTCCACCTATTATTCATAGGGCAATGGATTGGCTGAATCCACAAATAAAAAATTGTTGAAGATAATTAAGTGGAGCATCAAAGATAATCTAAGAAGCTAGCATTTATTGCTTAACCAAACACTATGGGCTGATAGGATAACAATTAAGAAGGCATTAAGAACTTCACCATATGCTTTGGTGTACAAAAAGAAATAATCATGCCCATCAAATTGGAATTTCCAAATTTGAAATTTATTAATCAGATGGAATTAGAAGATGCACAACCAATAGAGAGAAGGATGACAAAATTAATGATGATAGAAGAAGAGCATGAAAAGGCTTACAATAATTTTTGGCATCATCAAACGGATATCAGGTAGTGGTTTGATAAAAAAGCAATGCCCAAATCATTTAGAAAAATGAGGTCTTGTACTCAAGTGGGATACAAATCTAGCCAAGCTAGGTGGGCATGATAAATTAGACTCCATGTGGTTTGGGACTTATTTAAGAGCACAAAAGAAAGCTTTAAATGCAATAGAGCTTCAAGATTTGCAAGGTCATGTGTTACCTGTATTGATAAATGACCAATATTTATAACACTATGCATAAAGAGGTGTACCACTTACTTGTACATATGTATATAGCTACACGTGTAAATATATGTATAGAAAATGAGAGCTGTTAGAATTGCTTATAGGTAAAAATTTTTGATTGGCCCACAAAATTCCCATTAGCTACCAAAATTTGAATTTGCTACAACCTCATTGGCTGATGATTAAGAACATGCATTGTAATTCTCTATATAAGCTAGAAGTTATAAGAAAATATTTATAAACATGCACAATCCTTAACATGCGAAGAATAATAGTCATGCATTAAATAGTATTTTTCTTTGCATTATAAAAAGAGCTAAAAGAAAAACTACACAGTTGATGTAATTTATGTTTTAGAAAAAAGGGCTCAATTAGTCTACCAAAGAGAGTGGTTGTAAAGCATAACCAATTTAGTTTGTAATATGGCTCAAGCAAAGAAAATAAAAAGGTGCAAAGGTCTACCAAGGAGCTCCAGGATAAATTGCTTGGTATTCACGATCCCATTTTGACAATTAAGTCAAAATTAAGAAAAATCAAAGAAATTGCATAAGAGAAAGGAAAGAAACTGTCAATGAACCATCTAGACTCCACTCCATGGAATTAATTGCTATCACTTTACATGCCTAGGCCTGTTCACCCATGTCTAGAGTTGGTGAAACAATTGCATAATTTTACAACCTAGACAAGCAATAGTTCACAATTCAAAGCAAGAGAATCTGCTTACAATAACAAAGGAAGAAATCACTAGAAATTTTGTAGTAGGGGCTGCACTAGATTTAAAGACAAAAAGTGATAGATATTTATGAACAAAGGGGCTTCCTCACCAATCCAAATTTCAAAAATTGGCTGGCAAACTTTCTAAGACTGCTCCCCAACAATTATACAGAAAAAATTGTAAAGCTAGCAATTTTTAATGGTGTAATGTAGATGGTTTTTTCTATGTTGGATATAATATTGGGACTAAAAATATATCCCATAATATATTTGTATCAACTATCATTAGCCTATGTGGTAACTAATGTGCAAAATTACACTGCAACTAGTGGACATGCTCCTATGTTTTTGGACTAGGCTGAATTTTTGAGCTACAAATTGCGTAGCCAATTGGAGACATTTAAAATTTACCAAAGTGAAGAGTTTACTTATCCATATTACTTGACCTAGTTAGTTTTATTCAACATGTCCCAAAGCTTACAAGGCCTTGAGCTACAGTAATGGGACAAAAAAGGGCAGATGCACCCTGGTGTAGACTGGACTCATACCCTTAGAGAAAGCATATCATATGCAGTTCAACAAAAGATTTTTGGACCTCGCACTTACTGATGTTTTTTAGCATTTTCCATGCCTCAAATAAGAAGCTTTGGACATGCTAAGAGGTAAGAAGTGGGAGTTAGACAACTGGTATTTTTGAAGGTAGACATAATAATTAGAATATATGGATTCTTGGGCATCCCATACTTGCTTTCATATTATGTTACAAATTGGGTATTTGGCTTAGAATTCTATAGATAGACTAACAAAGTAGAGAAGCATTATGGGACCAAAGCTAAGAAGATTGTCATATTTCACCTTCCTATCAAGTTTGAGAATATATTAATAAAAAAGAGGAGGTAATTCAAAGTTTTGGATGAAAATCTTGGCGCACTTCAACTAAAAATAGTACCTCACGGATGGTATTATGATCCAAAAGGCATATTCAAGGCTAAGTTAGTAGCTTTGAATAACAAACCTCCTCCATTGGAGCATGTGTCAAGATTGAACATCGAGATGTTCAAAAATATTTATGACAACCAAGAAGCAGATTTGGACATAAAGGTGATGCAAGAGAGGCTGCCATGGAGGAAATGACATGAGTACAAGCACATATTTTACCCCAAAAGAAATGAAGACTAGTGGATAACACCTAAAATTATATAGAAGATTGAAGATGAACTAGGATGGGAAGAGCATAAGACAAATGAATGGTGGATTTCATGTTGTGAATGGATAAGCATAGAGATGCTTTTCCTAGTGATGCTAATAAAATTTTCATCATGGAATTTGACCAAAATTATATCAGCTAGAAAAAACATGAAAAGGAGATTTTTTTGAAGATAAAAATAATAGAGGACTCAAAGGAAGAAGTGAAAGAGGAAGAAGCAGAGGAAGTTGCTCAACCTCCTTCTCAAGTAGCTACTTTGGTGGCCTATGATGATTCTAAGGAAGACATAAGTATAGAAGAGTCACAACTCCATAGAAGGCAACATACAAAATCCCTTTCGACAAGTCCAAGGGCCATAAAATGTGCTAAGCAGGTGATTGTTGAACACACGATAAGTGCCAAAGTATATTAGTCAACTGACTATATAAGAGGAATTAGTGCTGCTAAATCCTTTAGGCCTTGTTTAGCAACTCAACCTAGTTTTTCTCAATAAAAGGAAAATAGGGGGTAAAGCAAAAAAATCATCCAAGCTTTGGATATTTGGATATAGAGAGGGTAGAAACCAAGAGGCAACAACTATAGAAAGAAGTACAAAGAATTAAAGCAACCAAAAATATGGAGCCAAAGTGGAAAGTGCAAGGACCAGGTACATCCCCTCAATATTATAATTCATCTCCTTAATCCTCTCCTTCACTTGAAATTATTCCAACAATAGCACAACCTCCATCAAAATTGCAACCCTCATCGTCCTTCCACGAAGCTCCAAAACTCCCCCTACACATCTCCCCAATACAAAATTCCCCTCCATACATTGTATATAAGAGGAAAATAATCCAACAAAGCCTCACTCCTATAAAATTCATCATCTTGTCATCAAATCCCTTGACTATTTTCTCCTCATTTTTAGCTACCCCTACTCCACCCCTTGTTTCTAAAAATCCACTATTCGAGGTGTTCTCCATCATCCATAATCTAGAAGATAATAAGAACAAGTGGGAAAAATATTAACAACAATAAGACAAAGTAAAGGATGTGGGTATCCTAACATATGATGCAGTAGACCCTATGATTGAAGAAAGGGTGAAGATGATTGCCTACCCAAAGGTTAAAAATGTAGTTTTAGAAATGAGGTCAGATGATTATCAGATTGAAGTACATAGACAAGACATATCCAATATTTCAAAAGTAGACACACTCTAGTCCATCCACACTTAAGCGAATACTCTATTTCTATAAGACCACAAAGTAGATAGAAAGCTTGAAACTCCTAACAAAAATATTGAAGCCCTAAAACTAAAGTTGAGCAGAGAAAAGACAAAGCAAGAGGCTCTTAAACAAGAAATCTAAGAACTAAGGTGGGTCATTGAAGGTTCCTATTTTGAGGAGCAGTTATAGCAGAAGGATGAGAGAATTTGGAGCTTGGAGAAGCTACAAACAACTAAAAATGAAAGGTAACAATAAGATACAATGTTGCAAGAGCTAAAATCTAAGCTGCAACAACAAAGCTCTTGCTACTACTTAGGCACAACTAAAACAAGAAAAGAATAAGCTCCATGGCCAATAAATATCTAAAGACTTGCTCAAATAGATCAAAGGCCAATATTAGGAGAAAATCAAAGGGGTTACCTTGCAGGCTTTTCATCCCTTTGTCAAAAAAATAAAAGACACTGCCAAGGTGTCCTTAGAGGCAAAACTATATTTTGCCAAAGGAAGAAGAGACCTGTTAAGTAAGCTTGTGTAAGCACAGGTATCCAAATAAATGCTAAAAACACACTCATTTGGAATGACAAATAGAGATACATCTAGATGAATGTAAATTTAGAATTCATCAGGTTGATCTAGGAGATAAATTGATTTATGAAGGAGAAAAAGTGTTCAACACTCTCAAAAAAATCTCTAAAAAATGAGCAAGGCTACTCAAGAAATCAAAGCACTTGACTCTCTAGGGTTTTGGGATTAAAAGGGGTGATTTTATAGAGAGGAGTAGATTAGCAAATTAATGGATCAACAACTCAAAAATGAGAGCAAAATCGAGTTACTATTGGAACCACAAGCTCTCCTATCTGTTGGTCAAATATGAAGAAATGGTCAAGAGATACAATAATACTTCTCATAAAAACTACTATAAGTTGCAAAAAATACTTTACAAGCTCAGAGGGATTCCTGTGCCTCTCTTGATTACATGGAATAATATATGTAAGCTATTTCATATTGTAATACCCCCACCAACTTAGTCAATGACACAAAAAGGTGAATCATCAGGGAAATTCTTAGGAGAAAGACCTAAAAAGTCAAGTGAGCCAGCCCACTCTCTGAGAACAAGAGATGTATAATAAGTTTTCATTTGTATAGTTTTTAGCCTTTTGCATCCTGTTTAATTTTTTGACTCCATAGCCCAATGGACAATACAAGGGAATCTGATAAATGATGCTAGAGATATGTCATGAGACGCTTTGTCTTAGGCATGACATGAGCCAAGTGTAGAATGGTGGAGCTAAAAGAGTTTGATTTAATAAGAGACATCAAATAAAGCATGTGAGGATTCACTTCACACAAGTTTATATGGGTTGAAAAAAACACCCAATCAAGGGCATGATTGTGCAATTATGATAGAAATACCAGTTGCCATAGTTGAAGCTTAGTGATTTGTTCTATATAAAGCCTTGATTATTTCTAAAATTAAAAGAAATGCTCCTCATTTTTTAGAATGATTCTAAAGGCAGAAATGGAAACCCACATGGATTTAGATGATAAACATAAGAAGTTTTTACTCAACTGCGTTAAAAAGAGGAGAAACCAGAAAAGTGGTAAATTCCTAAGGCACTTTGCCTGGACTTGAAACAACTTTTACTTGTGGTGGAGTATTTGCATGGAGGTTTGATTTTGTGGAGGTGTCCCATGTTCCAAGTATCCCCTTGCACCATCTCTTAATATTTTCTTCCCTTTATCCTTCTATATTTGCCTGTAAATTTTGCCACAAATTCCACCAGTTGCATTTTCAGCTTTCCCTTATTTCCTCATTTCTTTATGTAAGTATTTCATATAATATTTTGTCCATTTTCTTATCTTTTTTTATGACTTCCAAGCCACTATTTTGTCCCCTTTTACGTAGGTATGCCCTTTTCTATGTGTATATCTCTTCATTATTTCATTGTCTATATCCCTTTATTTTTCATGTAGTAAATACTAAATATATCACTTTCTCCTTTTGGCTCTTTCTCTTAGTTATAAGTTTCAAAATTTAAAAGGGCTATTTGGGTCCTTAATTTCCATAAGTGGAAATCCCCTATGAGTCACCAAGAATATGGATAATTTTCATGATCATCCACATCCATTTCCTTCTAAAATAATCAATAACATTGGCATTCTAGTAGCCATAATGGATAAGAGCAAATTTGGCTAAGTGTAGAAGCCACTGGAAATTTTGTACCACTAATGTTAGCAATAAGGGAACATCCCATCATCCGATAACTATCAAGAGCTCAAACTTATCTAAGTGTAGAAGTCATCATGGATTTTTTATCGCTAATATTAGCAGTGAGGGACTAAAATCCCATCACCTGGTAGCTATCAAGAGACCAAAATTACCTAAGTGTAGAAGTCATTGAAGATTTTGTACCATTGATGTCAACAATGAGGGACCAAAATTCTTATCTCTCGACAACTATGAAGAAGAGCAAATTTGACTAAGTATGGATGCTTCCAAAGATTTTGCATTGCTAATATTAGCAACAAGGGACCAAAATTTTATCACTTGATAGCCATTGAAATCTCATAAATTGCCTAAGTGTAGAATTCATTGGATATTTTGTATCGCTAATGTCAGTAGCGAGGGACAAAAATCTCATTGCTCGACAACTATAAAGAGAGCACAATTATCTAAGTATAGAAGCCATCAAATATTTTGTACCACTAATAAAAAATGAGGGACCAAAGACCTATCACTCAAAAACTATGACAAGGAGAAAATTCAACTAAGTATGAAAGCCACCAAAGATTTTGCACTACTGATGTTAGCAAAGAGAGACCAAAAGTCTATCACCCGATAATCAAGTAGCACTACAAAATTGACTAAGTATAGAAGCTATCAGAGATGGTTATGTATGGAGTAGTAAGAAGAATTTAGATGCCAATGTAGTCTAAAGTAATCAAAGATAAAAGTTGAAGCTTTTCCATAACACGTTAGGTGGTTTAGATCTGCTATCATAGAATCCCAACAATCAAATCACTCACGGAAAGTTGTGCTGGTAAGCAATCATGGAGTGGCCAACATTATAACAAATATGTCAAAGGATCCTAGTGATAAAAAGTAGACAACATGGCCTCCACTTCTCGAGATTAAACTTGATCATACCACATTAGCATAACCATACCCAATTAGTTGTAACAAATTAGACTATCATGCATGCGTGTACGCTGGAAGGTGCTCTAACATAACAACAATCCATTCTCAAAGCAATGATGTTCATATTAACAAGAACTAATTGTAAAATCTATATACTATAATGTAATAGATTCTAGAGGTTGATTCTTTAGCTTTTACAATTTGCATAAATGTATGAGAACACTTCATGCCTTTGAAAAATAAAAATTGGTTTTTTTTTAGCCCCTTGTCTAAACTCTTGTAGAAAATGTATGTATGTTTATAATTTTTGCACATTTTTGTTAAAATCTAGTTGAATGAATATAATAGTTATTATGCTTCCTATATTTTTTATTGGATCTTTGTTCTCTAGTTCTAGAATGCATAGCAAATGATTACTATTTAACTAAACATTTTGTTAGTAGCAGTGACAAGCTGATTTGTTAGGTGACCTATTTGTGATTGAAATGAACTTCTCTTTATACATTATGTATTTTGATGTGGTTGAAAATGTGCCATAATTCTAGCTATCTATCTTTTACTTCTTTTGGAACTCTTTTCACCCCCCTTATTTCCTTAGTTAGAATTCATAAGGAACCGACCTGCTTTGGAGATTGATACGTGAAGCATCACTTCTTCGTGATATTCCAATCTTGGTCAAAATATTAGGGTGTAAATTTATCTTAAGGTAGATATTATACCAATAGGAATATGACTAGCGAATCACAGGATCAAGGAGAAACATCTGTGTTAATTTTAGATACCGCTTGTCAAACAAGCTTGGGAACTAATCTTTGCCTAGAGTCAATCCCATGGCAAAGTTTTGCTAGAATAAGTTACATGTTCCAATATGGAAATCAAAGAGAGAGTGTAAATTTGGCACTATTTGGTTTGGTTATTGCATATTTCAATGAAGAAGCTAAAATAAAGTATCACTAGCATGAAGAGGCATGCCGCACTTTGTGTAAATAGTCAAAAAGTAAATAAATCCAATTATAGACAAATACAACTAGGAATAAGGTAATTGATCAAATAGAAAGTTGAGTAGCAAAAGTGGAGCCTTGAAAAGAGCATTAAGTATATCACATACATATGATCTAAATAATTGAGGCATATGATTATAATATCATTGGATACGCTCTTTCTTGCAAGCTAGAGATATCTAAGCTGAAGAAAAATAGGACAAACCCAATGTTTGATCAATGGATTCTCTAGATTAATGAGACTATACAAGGAGACATATCCTTTCAAAATTACGTCATTGATGGAGACCTTTGCTAGGGAATTTACTATTTTTGCAAAATTCTAATATGCCCCTCAGCCTATGATGAGGTATAGTCGAGACAACCACATCTCTTGGATTGTCCTTCTTCTTTTCTTTTTTCTTTGATATTTTTCATTACTCAAGGGCACTAGAATTATGCCAAAAAGCAAAGTCCAAGGAAAAAATAAAAGGAAAATAGGAGGGATAATTTGAGAAGTCAATAAGGTTTACAAGCCTATGATTTATCTCAAGTGAAAGCAACAAAGAAATAGCAAGGTCTAGGGAGAAATAGAGATGCCTACAAATTAAGAGAAATTTATGTTTGGTTGAGCTTAAAGAGTGTGTAGAGTTGTCATGACCCTTCCCTGGGCAAATTTTTCATATAAAGGATTTATGAATTTATATGTTATCTTTAATGACTAATTATATTGTTTTATGATGTTTTTATGATAAATGGTATGTTACTAATAGACTTGTATTTTTGTAGGAATAGACACCTTCACAAGTGGGCAGAAAACTGATGGCTTATATAGTCAAAATGATCTGACATATGATATCTATTTTAGATCTAGCTTATACCCTTGCAATTTGACATGTCATTTCTACACTTGCATGTTATTTGATGTTAAATTGATATTTCTAACATGCTTGATGAAGTATGATAAGAAGGTTTAATATTGCTTATTAAAAATATTTAATGTTTAATATTTTGCTTTATTAAAAAATTATTAATATGAAGAAAGGAAAATTAAAGTGCTTAACTTTAGAATAAATGAAATAAAGACATTTCATTAGCTTCAAATTGGAAAATGAACCCAACATAGAAAAATGTAATAGCGGACAATTATGAGTTCATTACCTTGAGTGAATTCTCTCTGAGTTCTCTTTAAACCCTTATGGAAAATAAGGAAAGGGGGTTTTTAATTTTTGGGCTTCAATGAAAAATATTCAGAACAAAGAGGGCTTTTGGATATTTTGAATGAAAGAGAGCAGCAAGGAATCTATCCTTCAGTAAGCACTTGTGTCTTCTCCAAAATAAGCATCTACTAAAATTATAATGTACTCTTCTCTGTAATTATTTTGAAGAAGGTGCTTCAAATTTATGAGATAGAATAAAACTTGTGGTTTTATTTATTCATGTATATAAAGACTGTATATAATGTATGTAAAACATAGAGATACCTCCATTATAGAACAACATTGTCATTACAGGGGACTTGGCTCTATTTCTATGTGCACCTAAGAGAACGTAGGGCTTGAGGTTGGCTAAAATTTTAGATTGTAACCTTATATATCTCCTCCTTATGCATCGACTATGCAGCCTTAGGAAACACACCTATACGTGATAGAACATGGAAATGTCATTGTAAGTTCTTGAGTTTCATGTTTGCGTAGAGCATATTGCTATAGAGTAACCTTGTTTAGCTTAGGGGAATGCTTGGGAAAAGCATTTCTACCTATACGCAAATCACCCAAGTACTATCCATGCTACAACATCAATGTAATGTCATGGATGCAATTGGAGGGCATTGTATATAACTTATTGATAGATTAAATTTTTTGGTTAACCTTCTTAATGCTTAGTTAAAATCCTTGAGAATAGTCTGCATATTCATACTGATTTGTAGGTTTGGGCGGCTGAATGCAACCCTAGATGTGTATACCTTGATGTTTTAGATTCTCTATGATTATCTTCCAAGGACCTGGACCTTCATCTAGTTATGATATGTGCGTTTAGGAATTTGTGTCTCTTTCTAATGGTTGATTTAATAATAAGAGATTAAAAGATTAATACGTGCATAGGATCAATACATAGGAAGACATTAAATCATTTGATTTTAGATTTCAAAAGGTAGAATGGCTAATGTTGAATAAATGATGCATGTTATTAAAATATTTAAAGTATGGCATCCCTTCTTTTGGATTAAGGAAGTTCCTATTGTATATTTATGCTATGTTATAGTACCTTTACAAAAGTCTAAGTTTTTCATTGAAGATAATTCATCTGTTTCATTATTATGGATTAGAAAGGAAGAAACTATGGATTATAGAGGATTCACTTAATGTAAAGAAAATAATGTATTAATATTTATATTGGGATTAATCTATTAAATATTGTGAGAAAATAATCTTTAGATTAAGGATGATCCTTTTAGGTAAATATGAATTAAATATGTATGGCATGATTAATCTATTATGGATTATAATTAAATGATCAATAGATTAAGGATAATCTATTCCAGAGGAATATTGAATTTATTTTTAGATTGAAATTAATCTATAAAAAAGAAAAAAAGAGTTAATATTTAGATTGATAATTGATTCATTTTGAAACAAGATTGATTTCATGTTAGTAAATTGAGAAGATTTTTGGATCATGCTTATTCTATGAAGGATAGGAAAGAATAATATGGGATTCCTTTAAATTTATTTATGTTCACATTTTGGGGTTTGAACTAAAATGAAGTTATTGGATTAAAATGAAAAGGGATCTTTTTATAGTCATGATAGTCTTAGATGATTAAAGGATGTATCTTTCTTTTTTTTTTGCTTGATAAAAAGGGATTGTACTTGGGTCCCCCACCCTTAAAAAATTACATATCTCTTATTTAGAGCTTGAGAGTTTACAAATAGATACACTTCTCATCTCAATTGAGATGGTATAGTTAGAAACCTACATCATTTGACATAAAATGTCTAAATTCTTAATTTTCATTTTATGGATCTTTTCAAATCTCTGTATGAATACAATTACTCTAGAATTTAGCATCTTTCTTGATATTTTTCTATAGCATCCTTCACAATGCCAAAAATTCACCTCTACTATCTATGCCTTGCATCTTAGTAGAGTAATATTTCTAAAACATCGCACTAACATAGTCCGCTTTACCAAATCTGGATTGCTAGTTTCCTTCCTGAAACACAAGTGCAACCACAAAAATTATAATAAATAGTATAAATGAACACACATTATTGTTACAAAATAAAATAGATGTTACCAATGGTAAACATTAAAGTAAATCTTAATCATTAATTGATTTAGGTAATCAACAATTTTGGCCAGCTTCAACTAAACTTTCTACTTCCTCTAACCATGGAAAGGAGATTTTAAATTCATGATACTCAACAAAAACCCCTCTATTGGCTAGCTTATTTGCACATTTATTTTCCTTCCCTTAATATATGTTTAAACTTGATTTGTTTCAAACTCTTTAACAAGATATTGAATTTCCACAATTATCTCTTGTATGTTCCATGGAGCCTTTTATTTCCTTAGAATTGCATTTATTACTATGAGAGAATCACCTTCCATCCAAACTCTATTCCAATTCATTTGTTTACATATTTTTAACCCTTATAAAGCTGCCCAAGATTCAGCTTCATTATTTGTCTTAAATTCACAATTGAAAGCATAATGAGACAAAATATCTCCTCTATTATTTCTAATTATTCCTTCTCCTCCTATTTGTCTTGGGTTTCCTTTAGATGCTCCATAAAAATTCAACTTAACCCACTCCACATCTAGTGGTTTCCACTTTAAATTCTTTACCTTACTTTTGATTCTCTTGTACCTGACATCATAATTCCATTTAATGACTTGACTCCATCTATCATGACTCTTTGCTTCCAAATTAGGGATTGGTTAAATTAATAGGGTTGTTTTAGACTCCCCTATAGCTAAACATATATTCTTTTTAATTACCTATAAATTACTTTCCTTTAATTTAAATATTCTTCTATTCCTTTCTAGCCATATAGTCCAAAGTATTGTATCTTTTGATATATTCCATGTTGTCTGTAAAGCCTCACTTTTATAAGTGCTTTGCCATTGCTTTAACCAATCTTCAATTCTGCTATTCATCACCATGTATTTACCAAATGTATTAAGAATCCATTGCTAGATTCCATACAATTGAGAAATATCCCAAGAGATGGTCAATACTCTCCTCCTCCTTATTACATAAAACACATTTAGAGGGGCCATGAAAACACCTTTTCATAAGGTTATCCCAGAATAAAATTCTTCTACGACCTACTAGCCAAACAAATATTTTAACTTTAGGAATACTTGGGATATCCAAAATATCTCTCCAAATTCTAGTGATATTATTATGTTGGTGTTGAAAATTATATCCACTTCTTGTTGTGTATTCTTCTGAGCTATTCAACTCCCAAATCAATTTATCCTTGGCACCTCTCGAAATAATTATAGTTGTTATCTTTCTACTCAATTGCCTCATAGCATCCATGTTTTGTATACTTGTAAACATATCTTCTTTCCATTTGTATCTTCCTTCTTGATCCTTGTACAAAATATTTGAAACCCTATCACCATATTTGTCTTGAAGCAATCTCATACAAGGATTCAAAATTGGATCTAAATTTAGTGGTCTTTTATCACACCAAGTATTCATCTAAATAGAAAATTTTTCTCCAGTTACCACCACCCATATTAAACCTTTAATAATAAAATCAATAGATTTTTTTAAACCATTCCAAAGAGCAGAACCATTTGGAAGAGAGAATGCAATAAATATTAAACTTGGGTCATTGGGATCAACATACTTAGAAGAATTCTTGGCAATTGTCTTTTACTCTCTTTGTACATATCCAGATAACTTTTCCCCTAAGAGCTAAGTTTGCATCTATAAGAGCTCTTAAACCAAGACCTCCCCTATTTTTGTCATCACACTCCTTGATACATTTCACCAAAGAAAATTTTATTTTATCATGTAAACCTAACCATAAAAAGGATCGCATAGTAAATATTAAAAATTTTTCAACTGATTTAGGCATAGAATACAAAGACATAATATGTTGTTATGGCTTATAAGATTGACTTAATTAACTGCACTCTTCCTACTAATGATAACCATCTAACTTTCCAAGCTGGAAGTTTATTTTAGACTTTACTAATAATAGGATTTCATAAATCTATCCTCATTCTCCCCTCAAATAAAGACATCCCTAAATAAGTTGTTGGTAAATTTGCCTCCTCCATTTGAAGCAACCTATAAATTCTTACTTTGATATTAGTAAGAGTATTAAGAAAGTAAATTTTGGATTTAGTCCTATTAATTTTTTGCCCTGAACCTCTTTCGTACTCTTTTAAAAATTTATTCAAATCTCTAGCCTCATTTATCCTTGCCCTTCCAAAATGGGTTGTAGACTAATAGGTTCGTTTGAAAGAACACAAAAAAACTCTTATTGAGTTAACCTAATTACCATCCAAGTTGGATTAAAAATCATAGTCCTACCTTAATTTAATTCCTAAATCAATCAATTCTATTGATGCCTTAATTTATTTTCATAATAAAAAAATATGTTCATCACCATGGATATTCGTACCTTAATTTATTCACATAATTACAATGATCAATTAAAAATTAATTTATTCACATAGTTTCAATAATAAATTAGTTCAATTTCATAGCCTAATGTATCCATACTAATCCTTTAACTTATGTTCCCATTTTTATACACCACGATATAATACCATGAGGTACGTAAATATTATCTAACTCATACAAGTTCAATTGAAATAACACTAACAGGTTCATTTGAAAGAATAGAACAAAACCATTATTGAGGTAACCTAACCACCACCCAAGATGGATTAAAAATCATAGTAATACCTTAATTTATGTAGACACCTAAAAGTCACACATGGTCGCTAACTCATCCTTCATGGTTAATTAAATCGTAAACCTTACAAAATTTCATTAATTGGCCTCAAAATACTTTGTATTCACAAAAGGGCTATCCATAAGCCCCTTAGACCACCCAAGTTTTTTCCTATGCTTAACCTTGGTATCCATATGACCACCATAAAAAGTATAACCATGGTAACCCTAACTTTGGTTTAAAGTCATATTAAACATACAATGCACTTTAAGGGTTAAACAAATGTTAATTAAAGTTTAATCAAGATTAACCCTAATATTTTACTCACACATGTGTGCACCCATTAATTGCATAGATATTTAAAATATACCTATTCTTAAACACATGGGAAGGGATGAGTCACCCTTAACCTCACCCCTTTAACCTTGTTTTAACACAAGATCAATTTAATTAAGGTTAACCTCAACCTTTGCTCACACATGTGTGCACATGGGATATTTTTAGATATTTAAAAGATCACTTTTCAAAGCATGTGAAAGGGTGAGTCACCTTACACCTCACCTTTGACCTCACCATGGTTGGGATCTAACCCAAGGTTCATGCCACCTCACAATGGACACCTCACCCCCTAAGCTCTCCAAAATCCTATAAATATGAGTACTTTTTCTTATATATCCATCCACTTCATTTTACATACCAAAAAGCTATCATAATTATATCATACTTCCAACCATAAATCAATCATCCATCAACCATAAAATCACCATGACAATAAACTCTTTTTTCCCCTTTTGTATGCTTTGTTGATAGGTTCTGATAGGTATGGGAGCATATCCGATGTCGACTAGAAGCTTCTATAGTCATAAGACAACATCATATTTTGTCAAATCTAAAAAAATAGAGTTACAATCTTGATTGCTAAGTATCCAGCAACCCAATCCAATTGCACCCTAGGGTGTGACTCTGGCTAGAGTCCATTTTTAGACTTAAAAAACTTACAAAACCCCTTCAACAGGTAATACTTACTATTATAAACACTTACAGTCAATTATAGCAACTTATTTCATGTATTTTACTACTTTATTCAGTGTCTTTTATCTTCATAACTCTGAAATCTTATCCATGACAGGTACCCCCATGCACTTACCCCATTTTGTAGGTCATATAGGTCTAGAGTATAGGTTTGATCATTGGTGGCTCTCTTGCATTAAGCCCACCCAAAATTGAGGACCTTTGGAAGACCAATCCAAGGTGTAGTCAACCGATTCACTAAAAGAAGAGGGACATCAAACATGCTAAATCTTGCTTTGTAGCCTTCTAAGGCAGATTTGCAAAAAAAAGGACTCCCTTTGTAATCCCTTTTGAGAATAAATAAATATATTTCATAGAATTTACTCCCGTTTTCCATCATGTTCATTTTGGCACACCCAATGGGACCCCCACTTATTTTATTTCTTATTAGTTACCTCATTTCAAAAGTTAGATAATTATCACTATTTTTTGTGTTACAAGTGGCCCAAAGAACTAGTCGAAACCCTTACAAAAATATTTAATACTATGCATATATGAGATAACTATTTTTTTGGTCTATAAGTCATAGTATCTAGGTAGGGTGTGAACCAAATTATTTGCTAGGTACCAAGTGATCCAAACAAGTGCTCCAAGAAATGGTATAGAAACCAATTCTAATACAACCCACAACAACTACAGAGTTGTAGGTAAGTCTAGGGGACTGATTTAACTCCATATAGGATTGCTATTCCCCTTACCAAAAGATAGCCTCTGTAGTCTACAAATAGCCTAAATAAGCTAGCATAATTAAAAGGTATAATTAACCCTACTTTGTGAATCTTGAACCCTTGCAAAATTCAACATTGTACCACCTTGTGAGATTGTTTTAGCAATATTCGATATCGTACCACCTTGCTAATATCTTAATTCTCTTGGCCTCTTTCAAAAATTGACATTGAACCACATTGCAATATTGATGTCTTTTTTGTATTTAGCAAAACTTGATATCACATTATTTTACTATTTTTTTGTGGTTTATAGCCTTCTTGCAAAATTTGGCACCACACCACCTTGTAAGAGTGTTTACAAAACTCAAAACTGTGCCACCTTGAAAAATTGTTGTCTCTCAAACTCTTGCAAAATTTGGTACCGTACCACCTTGTAAGAGTGTTTGCAAAACTCATCACCGTGCCACCTTTGAAAAATTGTCTTTATTTCATATTTGGTTTTCTTAGACACTTATTCTATCTAGAAAAGGTAAATACTATTACTTGTGGTTGCAAGTACTTGTCTACAACAACATTTACTATCCCAAAGCTTATATTAGGTCTAAAATCACACTTTTATCACAATCGCTAGGTAGGGTGTGACCCAAATCAGTTGCTAGGTACCGAGTGACCAAAATAGAAACACATTTGAATATTTGAGATACATTCTAAAGGACTTGCGAAAGTTGGAGATACAAGTAAAATATGTAAAAATCCTTCCTGTTTAAGTTCAAAAACAACAAAATTCTAAGGGATTATAGATCATTTTATTTATATTTTGTGAATAAATCTAGTATTATAAAGCTCATTATACATAGTTCGTTGCATTTACTTTTGGCATCATTCTTGGTTGTATTGCTTTTCTCTCTCAAAAGGGTATTTCATTTTTGAAAAGATGTTTCCTATTTTCTTAGATTAGAACACACGCACTTCACATTCAACATAAACAGTGGCAAGATTGGATTTCATCACCAATCCCTACTTGATATTAGTGATGTTGGCTTTCATATCTTTCCACCAACTCATCCTCTACACACCTTAGTAGCTCCCATGAGTGGTTTTTTGGACTTCATCACTAGAAAATCCCCTACTCTTGAGAGATCCTTGAGGTAGATTATGATTAGACACCCCTGCTCATAGGGTTTCATTATAATAAGTGAATGTGCAACTATCAATCTTGACTAACCCACCCGAAGGTGAAGTGAAAGCATGGGTATGCTGGTAGTAGGTCTTAGATAGTACATCTTTCTATAGAGAATTTTACATTTTGGTGCATTTATCTCCTTAGGTTGTACCTCGAGCCATCACATCCACTAGACACCATTTGCTCATTTGTATATAGTTACCCCTTGCGTGCTTTTGGGCATAATAGGAAATTGTTTTCAAGTATACTTCTTTTAGAATACATCCATCACACCTTTTATTTTAGTTTTAGGGATACTCCAACACCAAAACACACTTTACAAAATTTTAGCTTTTTCTATTTGTTTCTTGCTATTTATTGGATTCCTCTCACAAAACACACAAAAATAGGTTTTAGAACCCACAAAAATAGGTTTCTCACACCCATGGACATGGTTCCAAAACTTTTCTATTTCTGTCACCAATTTTAGAAACAATTGCTAGGTACCCAATGACGCAGTTTAGTCACATCCTACCCAGTGACCTAGACTTCTATTGCATAGGAAGGTCTGGTTACCTCCAGAACATCATCCTAGTTACTTCCCCACCTAAAATTTGATAGAAATAAGTATTTTTAGCTTATTTTATCCCCCATCGATGGTATTTTTTACTCACAACGAAGCTCAAGAGCAATCCTACCTTGCTATGGAGGCTGCTTGTGCCAACCCTTCTCAATTTGAGACATCCACTCTAGAACTTGGCACTCTCATTGCCTTGAGTTCAAGATCCCATACTCAGGAACGAGTGCAATTGACTCATACCAAATCTCTTATGCCTAATGTCACTCTTGGAATAGGTCAAAATCTCCCTAATATTTTATCCTCTACATCTTCTATTAAGTCAACACGCGAGTTAGAAACCTTTTCGAGAATCGTTTATTTCACACTTGGTGACTTTTAGCTTGAAGTCACTTTCCAAGAGGATTCTTCCCCATATTCCACTCATTCTTCATATCCATTTCTCCAACAATAATCACAACATCTATTATATGGTGACGGAAACCTCCTACCTATCTATCTAGATGCTCAATCCTAGGCTCAGTCTTTGCCATCCCCACTCTGCCTGATGCTCAGGGGGCTTCTCCATTGACCATACTTTTTCTATATTTTGTGATCACCACTTTAGGTCTCTCTACAAATCCTTTCTTATAACCGCTTTCTATCCCCATATCATTAGTGTCACTTCACTATATTTCACCAACCCACCCCCTAAAACAAATTTTCTTAACATGGATCAATAATCCTCTCACACCCCACTTCAAGGATTATGTCACACCAATACATAATTATTTTATGTTGCGAGTAATATCCATATGCCCACATATTTCAAAAATTCACAAGATCCTTCACACTTAAACATACCCTCTTCCATATTGCCACCATCTACACAGATATGGAAACAGTGCCTCCCAATACCTGCACATGTAAATCCTTCCACAATGGCACCTAGACCATTATTAACAAGTCCTATATCTATGCCAGGTGAGAAACCACTTAGTTTATTCACATCGACTCCTACATGAACTTCCACTTTTCCTACCACATTTCTTTCTTTGCCTATGCTTACCTCTCAGTGTGAGTGGTTGTCCACTTATCAACAAGCATAAGTGCAAACATCTAGTCCTTAGGTCAATTAAGATTATGCTCAACATCTATATTGATATCCTACCTATGATTGTGGTCTATAGTCACCACAAGTTCCATTCTAATCGGAACCACCTACATATAACAATCTCGAATCATCCCCTTCAGCATCTCAACAATCACTTCACCAGCAACAACCTCAAATGCACTCATCTAATCAATACCTACTTCATCAAGGTCAACTTGGCCCACAACAACTTCAAAAAAACTTGCTACATCAACAACAATTGTACTAAAAAAATAACTACAATAGTTGCAACAACAAAAATAGCAACAACATCCATTGTTGTAACATCTCCAACAACAACAACAATTCCCTTCCACATCATCATGTAGCACCCTAAAATTGGCACAGTAAAACTTAGCAATAATTAAAATTACCTTAGTAATAATTCAAATTCAATTTCAACCCCAAAACCGCTCCAAAACCGCCTTTTAACCCGTTTCCTCATTTCTCGTGCCATTTTTAGAGTTTATTTTGTCCGTTTGATGATATCGTCGCCGATCAGACGATATCGCCTCAGATCGGACGATTTCATCTGGACTAGGACGTCCAAACGATCTTGTCCCAAAACTAATTTTTCATAGTTAGCTTCTGTTTCAATGATGTCTCTAAGTTGGGCAGAAGCATGTCTACAAGGTTAGAGACCTCCCCCATTGGAGATCTTCCAAATTAGGATGATCTCCAACCTCCTAACTTCCATCCTAAGCCTATTTAAACCTTAGGACCCCCCTTGACTTTCCCTTGGCTAAATTTTCATGTAACTTGACCTTTACATGCATTAGAATACCCTGGATTACCATCTGCATTTGTGCTTTCCAAGTTTTGTTGCAGGAACCTTATCATTCTTTAGCCAGAGCAAGCTCAGATCATCGCAGATGATCCTGTCCAATTCGAGATGATTTCATACCAAGTCGAGACGATTTCGACTGCAGTCAACATTGGGGGCAATCAGTGCCCAGAGTTTGCACTTTTCCTATACTTTGCTGCTATTTTATTCTGCATTTAGTTAGTTTTATTCTTATTTCCTGTTATCTTGCATCTTGGAGTTCACCCATGTAATTTAATTGCATAATAAGATCATGATTAGCTATTAAAGAATCATAATTTACTTGCATTTCCATTCGGGACTATCTTATTAACATCCTTATTATTATTTCATATCATTTTCCTTTATCATAATAGTTGCAATTTTGGTATTTTGTATCTATTTCTCTGTTTACAGGTCTCTGACGAATTCGTCTGACAAATTCGTCGGATCTCAGACGATCTTGTCAGATAGGAGATGATCCTGTAAAATTCTAGACGATCTTAAGCTGCTTCAAAAAATCGGAACCCCCATCGGACATCCGAAACCGGTATGGATTTCTTCACTTAATTTATTCTCTATGTTTTCTGTTAATTCTGTTTTCTATATTCATTTAAATCTGCATTCCATATAGAACAACTTAGATTCATTTGGTCAAACCTAGGATTTGAATGTTTAAAGATAAAATTGAACACATAAAACACATTTCCAACCTAGGCATGGAAACTGCCACTAAATGTTTCCTGGTGAACCCCACCATCCGTCAAAAAATCACCTTAATACACCTCCCCCGAGAGGCGGGACATTCCAAATGCCTCTCAGTCCGAGGTATTGTCCCATCCTTTTCACATCCCCCTTCCGGGCACGGATCCTATAGCCTAAAGGTAAGGGTGCAAAAAATTTGGAGTGATACATTTTGGTGAACCCGACGTGAAACTAAAACCTTTTGAAAAAAAAAAAAAAAAACAAACAAAAAAACATAGATGCATTTAAAATCATTAGAAAATTACTAAGTTGCATATCATGTTTAGATGGTAGCTCCTAAGAAAATACTAGCAGTTATTATAAATGTTGAAAATCAATTAGCAGCTATAGAAATCAATTCCGTGCTTAGTGTGCCTGAAAGAGATAGAAACCAACTTTTGTGGGATGAACTTAATAGGAGACTAGGTATCATTTCATATAGGTCCAAAAAACTTAAACAAATCAAGAGGCTTGTTCTAGATAGAATCCTGGATCCTCATCAACTCATTTTTTATCATGAACTTCAGAGAGCTTTCCATAGATGGTTAGCTTATAGGAGAGCTCTTGTGTCTTCAGAATTGTTCACCTTTGAGGAATACCTCGAGAACGTAGCTGTTATACACCAATTCCTAGGTCGTGTAGAAGACCAAGAGGTCATTCTTACGGATAGGGAAATATGGAATAGAGTTCCTAGAGCTGTGTTATATTGAGAGTATTGCCATGAACTTTACTTCTACCAACTAGAGTCTGAGACAGATAATATCACTATAGCACTTTTTGTCAAATTTTTGAAATAAAATTTTCAATTTGAAGAAGAACATTTCATGACTCCTGAAGAACTTGAGCCCATTAATGATATTTATACATTTTTTATAGAAAACTAGATCATTGCTTTCATTATTATTATTTCTTGCGTTTTATGTGCTATTTGTTATCTTTATAATATTGTTATAAAAAAACAAAAAAAACCAAAAAAACATAATCAAATCAAAACATTTTATTTCAAATACTATAGTAGGTATATAATTAATATATATATATACCTCTTAAGCTTGTTGCATATATATATAAGTATATATATATATATTTGCTGAAACCTAAGTTTAAGCATAATGACTAAACTTAGGAATGGTAAACAAACTGAAGAAGAAGAAGAAGAAGATTGGTTAGGTAAGAAAAATAAAAAATTAAATACCCTTCCTGAGGATCCAATTCCAGAAGAAGAAACTCTAGAATAGCGAGAAGATGACCTGTTGAAGAAAATGAACAACAAGAAAATGTTAGAGAGGAAGGATCCTCATCCCCCAAAATGGCTTCAGATGGAACTATTGCTTTTGATAACTTAGATCATTTTTGGAAATTTTTCAATAATAACATTGGTGCTCTTAATATGGCAGTTCGTATTGATAGGGGAAAAATTAGTGACACTCAAGAAGCCATGGAACATATGTTTGACATACACACTAATCCCTTGTCTTTCATTGATCAAGAAAGTGATAAAGCTGGACAATCCAATATGGATATGGCCACTATAATTCAAAACATGCAAAAACAACAGGTTACCCAACCTCCTAAGGAACCTGTTATTGAGCCTAAAATCATTTCCACACAAAAGAAACCTTCATTCACTACTTTATTTTGCCAAACTATTGATCAATATGCTTCAAATCGACAAAAATCCAAAACTAAGCCAAACATCAATTTTCAACAATCTGGGATACAACATAATACAACTTCAAAACTTCTTCATAACACCCTTCCTACCAAAAATTTACACAATAGCAATATAGCATCTAATCTTCATGTTCCTCCATCATATGCTCACAAATCCCATATTAATTCCCTACCAAACTAATATGGTGGGCAAACCATTTATCTGGAAGCCATGGTGAAATAGTTAGCTTCCCGCATGGACCAGATAGATCCCTACCATCCCTCGTACAATTATTGAGAGATGTGTAGTCAACCTCTAGATCCTATGGTTGTAGCACAACCATACCCTAAACATTTTCCCATGCCCGTTCTGCCTATATATAAAGGAACCAAAGATCCCATAGAGCATCTTCGCATGTTTAGGATAGCATGTCATGATATATCACACGATGACTTGTTATTACTAAAAATGTTTTTAAAAAGTTTAGGAGGAATGGCATTAGAGTGGTACTATCAATTGCCCACTCATTCTTTGAGAAATTTTGAAGAGACTGCTGAATCTTTGTCCATCAATTTAGTGCCTACATCGAGAGGCATGTCACCATTAAAGATTTGTACAATTTAAAACAAGACAAAGATGAATGTTTTGCTGATTTTCTAGCTAGATGGAGGCAGTTGACAGGAAAACTACACTTTGTGCTACCTTATAGGGAAATGTTGGATATTTTTATCAATAATTTGCAAGAACAAATATCTTATGAGTTATCAACTGCTACCTTAACCACATTCAATCAAGCTATAGACTTAGCTCGAAGGGTAGAAGATGCTCTCATTAGAAGAGGTCAGCTCAAAAAGAAAGATGATGAGAAAACATCTAGAAATCAGTACAAAAACAAACAAGTTGTAGGTGACGGAGTCATTGATAGCAGAAATGTTGCTAATATCAATACAACGAAGACAACAGAAAAATTTATATTAAAACCTCCTGATAAACCTCCTCGAGAATTTACTAGATTGAACCAACCTTTATCAACCATTCTACCTCAATTACTAGCACGAGGCTTGATTCAATTACCAGCTATCCAGGAACCTGATCCAACTATACCCGAATACATAGCTGATTTACATTGTGATTTCCATAGAGGGCCTGGACACTCTACCAAATCTTGTAAAATGTTAAAACATAAAATACAAGATCTGATTGATAATAATGAAATGGAGGTGCAAGCCTTCCAACCTAAACAAAATGCTCCTAATAATGCTCAAAAGAACATTCCCCAAAATCAAAATTAAAATGCTAATCAATCATTAGATATATTTCAACATCCTTTACCAAAACATGGTAAAGAGGTAGCCAATCAAATTGAACATCATAATGTCCCTCCTCCTACCCGATATGTAGGGGCTATTAGCGGACAATTATCTGTTCAAGATCCTCAAATATTTGGCACAACTTTCTCCATGGTTACGTCCAGACCCCTATATAATACTCAAACATCGGATCCTAATGATGAAGAATCAGATACTAAAAGTGAAGTCAACATCACCTCAAACCAATCGAATAGTTCTGAAAATGAATCAGATCCTATTCATCCTATCACAGATGCTATGGTTCCAGAAGAACCATTTCCTAGAAGAGTTACTACTCAACCCTCTTCTAACCAGTTCCTTCCTAATGAACAAGCCATAAACGCTCAACCAAGACCAATTCAGCGTCTTCAATATAACATTGTAGGTACCATCGGAGTCGTTACCAGACAACAAGCTCAAAATTTTCAACAAGAACCAAATCAGAACGATGGGTCAACTCCATTTGTTTTGAGAAATCCCAATAAAGGGAATCATGCTCCAAATGTTCAACCTAAACCCCCTTACAATATTAATGAGCAATTATCCAATACTACAGCCAAAATTTCCCTTTTGGATTTATTAAGATCTTCTCCTACCCATAGGGATGAGTTAATGCTTACATTAAGCCAAATGATGGTACCACGAAACATTCAACCTGAAGCCATGACCAATACTATCATCACTAGAGAAATTGATTGTATCGAATTTCGAGATAAAGATATACCACAACACAATTTACATAAGGATAACCCCTTATATATTACTGCCTTAATTGGAGATGTAGCTGTTAAACGAGTCTTGATTGATAATGGTTAATCTCTAAACATTTGCACTTTTGACTTCTACCAAAGATTTGGGTTTAGAAGTGATGAAATGAAGAAAACTGACATGATCATAAAAGCTTTCAATGACGAAACACAAGAAACATGTGGAGTTATTACCATCCCATTGCAAGTTGGTCCTAGAACCCTAGATACGACCGTATTTATTGTACATTGCCCCACATCATACAATATACTCTTGGGTCGTCCCTGGATCAATGCAATGCAGGCTGTCCCATCAACTTTACACCAATGTGTTAAATTCAAATTTAAAAATCAGTTGGTCACTATCCATGGTGATCCTAGACCTTTTGATATGTGTGCTTTGGCAGAACCTGTTGGAGTTCAATTTTGCTCTGCTCTGTCATCCACACATCCTAATTCTTATCTTTCATCTAAAACTGTGAAATGCACACCCATAACTTCATCTATCTTTCCTCCATTAATTTCACCCTCATATATAGATCAACAATCTTCTAAACAAACCACTCTAGAACCTCAAAAATATCTTCAATCCACAACCAATCCTTCATGTTCCATCCCTATAATTTCAAAACCTATAGACCCATCTATTAACACTTCCACATTATCTACATCTATCACACCTTCCAAATCTAAAGATATAGGGAATGATCCTTCTACATCGTATGCTCTTTCTGATGAACTTTTATCGGATTTATCTAAAATCTTAATATCAGAAAAAACAAATGCTTTTATGCAAGATTCAATTCTTTTTAATAACTTGTTGCCATCTCCTCATAATTTGGGCCTCCTACAACCTATGGGAAGTACTTACCAAGTCAGGAGTTGTGCCTTCATTTATAAGGGATATGACTGGGGAAGAATACCCAGGAACATCAAAACTCATCATGATGGATATGCTCGATGTTATTTTACTAATGAGTATATTAAAGCTAAACCTATAATGCTTAAAATGGGATATAAAGGGAAAGGCTTGGGACTTTTCCAAGATGGTATGAAAGAACCTTTCGAGGTAGAACCATGGCCCGCCCGATGTGGTGTGGGCCTATTTCCTAGTAAGGATCAACCCTTCCATTTTGAAGATGATGATCAACTCATATGTTATCAAGATTATTTGGATGGACACGATGATTTGCCTCTAAAAAATCAACCATTTACATGCAATATGCTATCCATAGCTTATCCAGAAATGATTGCTGGATCCGATGATGAGTTGGAAGGAGATATTTTTCACGATGTCTCCATTGAAGAAATGTTACACAATGGTTTTTATTTTGATGGTTCTATACCAACTATAGCCTAGCTTGAGGCCACGACTCCTCAAGATGAATTATCCAAGTTAACCTTAAAAGAATTACAAGATTTGGGCGTTTCACCTGCCCCACCTAATTTTGAAAGAGATTTACACATGGAAGTAGAAAACGTCATTAAAGTTAACATTGGAACTGAGGATAATCCTCACATAATCAATATTGGATCAGAATTAAGTCAAGAAAAACAAAATGAATACATTGCATTTCTTAAAGAATATGAAGATGTCTTCACTTGGACATATGAAGATATGCTAGGTCTGGACCCTTCTGTAGTCATGCATCATCTAGTAGTCCATCCGGATGCTAAACCTGTTAAACAAAAACTTAGAAAAATGCATCCCAAAGTGGCCTTGCTAGTCAAAGGGGAGTTAGAAAAACTCCTGAATGCTATTTTTATACAAGCTATTGATTATGCTGAATGGATCTTGAATGTAGTTCTAGTCACCAAGAAAGAAGCTACCAAAGTTAGGGTTTGCATAGATTTTAGAGATATTAACACTGCATGCCCTAAAGATGATTTTCCTCTTCCAAACATGGATCAAATCATTGATTTTACTATTGGGAGTGGGATGATGTCCCTAATGGATGGATTATTTGGCTATAATCAGATCAGGATAGCCTTTATTACCCCTTGGGGTACCTTTTGTTGGAAAGTGATGCCATTTGGCCTAAAGAACGCAGGTGCAACCTATCAACGAGCTATGACTTATATTTTTCATGATATGATGCATGATATCCTACATGATTATGTAGATGATATTATAGCTCGCTCTATTAATGAAGATGATCATTTAGATGATTTGAGAAAAGTTTTTAATTGGTTAAGAGAATATCTTATTCGATTAAATCCAACCAAATGCATATTTGGAGTTAAGTACGATAAACTATTAGGGGTTATAGTTTCTTTATGTGGCATTGATATTGACCCTCTCAAGATTGCGGCTATCACTGATATGCCTGCACCTACCAATATATCTAAATTACAAAGTTTACAAGGTAAACTTCAATCTATCCGTCGCTTCATCGATAAGCTGGCAAAAAAAATCGGTCCCTTTCTTAAGCTCCTTAAGAAGGATATCCCTTTTAATTGGGATGATGAATGTAAGGAATCTTTTGAACTTCTTAAACAATACCTCCTTAACCCACCTGTGCTTTCACTGCCTAGACCTGATTGTCCATTTATCCTGTATATTTCAGCTTCAAATTTTGCTTTGGGAGCTATGTTAGCTCAACTTGATGATGAGAAGAAAGAACGTGCTAATTATTATATTATCCAAACTTTAATTAGTTGTGAAACCCGTTACACAGCATTAGAAAAACTATGTCTAGCAGTCATGTTTTCTATGCAAAAATTACATCATTACATGCTTAGTCAAAAAACTTATGTCATTGCTAAATATGACCCCTTGCGGTATCTCATGAGTCGACCTTATTTATCGGGTCACACAGCCAAGTGGGTTCTTGCTCTAAGCGATTTTGAACTCACATTTATAGGACAGAAGTCTGTTAAGGGTCAAATCATAGCAGATCAATTAGCTGCTGCACCCTTAGAGTCTACTCATCCCCTCATCATTGAGTTTCCTGATGAATGCCTTCAATTAGAGGCAGACCATGTTGAACAATGGTCCTTATACTTTGATGGAGCCGATGCATGAGTGGGGCTGGTGTAGGTATTATTTTAATATCTCCAAAAAAGCACATTATACCTTTGTCCTTTAAATTAACATTTGCTTGCACTAATAATACTGCTGAGTATGAAGTTCTAATCCTTGGATTACGAGCTACCCTCGCATTAAAAATTAAACATATGCTAGTTTTTGGTGATTCTCAACTTGTTATAAACAAAATTAATGAATTTTATCAGACCAAAGATGATAAATTGTGCCCATATAAAGCCTATGTTTTATAATTAATATCTCTATTTGATCAAGTTACCTTGGAAGCTATTCCTCGAACTAACAACCGTGCGACTGATGCTATGGCCGCAATTGCATCTCTTCTGCCCTTGGAGTTAGATGACGAATATGCCACCATCATTATTCGTCGACTCCAGGAACCCGCTTCAAATAAGTCATGCTTAGAACCTTTGGATGTGTTCCTAATCAATGAAACTACTCCTAAACCTTTGTATACGGATATCTTTGATTTTCTTCAAAATGGGACTTTCCCTACCAATTCTAATAGAAACCAACGTCGATTATTATGTAGATGAGCAAGTCGATTTGTAATAATTGGCAATACTTTATATAGGAGATCTTTTGAAGGTATCCTATTGAGATGTTTGAATTTAGAAGAATCCAGATTAGCTTTGAGTGAAGCCCATGATGGATCTTGTGGAGGACACTTCAGTGGTAGTGTCATTGCTAAAAAGCTCCTTAGGATAGGATACTTTTGGCCTACCATGGAGAATGATGCACATGATTATGTGTGCCATTGCGACAAGTTCCAAAAACATGCTAACCTTGTCCATGCCCCTACATAAGAACTGCAGGCTATTTCATCTCCTTGGCCCTTTTCAAAATGGGGCTTAGACATTATTGGCAAAATTAATCTTGTGTCATCTGATGGACACAAATTCATCATAACCGCCACTGAGTATTTCACGAAGTGGGTTGAAGCTATGCCTTTAGCTTCCTCGCATCGGAACACAAGTATCTAAATTTATTTTTAATCAAATCATTTGTAGGTTTGGAATTCCTGCAAATCTCATCTCAGAAAATGGAACTTTTTTCAAAAATAAAGATGTTAAGAAATTATGCCAAAAATATAAGATTCAACATCACTGGTCCACTCTCTATTATCCTCAGGGTAATGGCCTAGCAGAAGCTTCAAACAAAACCTTAATCAAAATTCTCAAAAGATTGGTCAATAAATGCGCGTGATCGGCACATTCAATTATATCCAGCTTTGTGGGCTTATCAAACTAGTGTTCGAACTCCCACTGGAACTTCACCCTTTGTTTTGGTTTATGGCATTGAAGCCATTTTTCCCTTTGAATTAGAAGTTCCTTCTTTGGCTCTACTACTTCAAGATACCAAAGTAGGATATGAATATCGAGCTGGCAGACTCAGTCAGCTGGATCTCCTAGATGAAAAGTGCATCAATGCTTTGGAGCATCTTCATGCTTACCAAAAAAAGCTTAAAAGATCATATGTTAAGAAAGTTCGTCATAGATCCTTTGAGGTCGGTGATCTTGTTTTAAAAGAAAATCAAAAGAATACTAATGCAACTAAAGACCTTAAAGGTAAATTTGAGCCCAACTAGCTTGGACCATATATTATCACTGCTAAAATTGAATCGGGAGCATACAAATTATCTACCTTAGATGGTAAGAACTTAAAGAACCCATGAACATTTTACATCTTAAACGTTACTATGCATAAAACATTGGTCATTTCATCATTGTATATATTTGTTTAAAATATTTCAAAAAACCACTATCTTGTATTTATTTCAATTTATAAAAACACCAAAAACATTCAAAATCATTAAAATATTCAAAAACATATTTTATTTTTTGTACCTTCTCACATTGTGACATATTGCAGTTATATTTTCAAATTATTTTGGATAAATTAGAATTTATTTGGAATCCCACACTTTCACATTCACATGAATAAATATCTTGATTTTATTTGGTATGATTACTAATCTCTCTTATATCAAAGTACAAAAAATTCAATAAAGTTTGAGCATAGAGAATTGATCTTGTTATTTACTTAAACCAAGCATATATTTTCACACTAAAATGATTATATTTGTAATGTCCATGCTATGCTACATAGTAAAAGTGGTTTCTTGAGCGAAAAGTTTCCCCTGCTATCCTATCATGCACATGGTCTAGAATCTTTGAGAATTGACAAAAGGACAAGCTCACCCCTACCCAAAATAAAAATCCCTTGCTCTACAGCTAATCCGAGCAAGTATCCCTAGAATAGGAAGCAAAAGAAAAAGAAAAATCAAGCAAAATCATTTAGCACTATTTTAGCATTATCTCAAACATCAAAGCAAAAGATACAAAAAAAAAAAGAATAAAAAAAGAGAGAATGCAAAGAAAGAAAGAAAGAGAGCAAAATGAGCAAAAGCAAAAGCAATAAAATCCCTTTCCCTACCCTTTGAAAATAAAAGAAGGGTTGATGAGCTTGAATCCCTGGAATTCTCAATTATTCGAAAACTATGAAGTAAGCCCCATAACAGGTGGTTTGTGCCCAACCCGCTTGGCCTTGGGTAACTCCTAGCGAGGTGATATGTCCGTCACATTAGCGACCTTCTTTTGTACAGACCTATGTCTGCTTATGGATTAGCTAGCTCTTGATAACCCGACTTACATAGTAGTCTGGTATGGTTATATGCATCTAAATCATGGTTAATGAATACTTATTTGGTTAATTCAAATCACTTGTATCATAGTATCTTACTCAAAATTGGTAAATGAACAAAGCAATCGCACACACATTTGTATTTGAGAGATTTTGTGTATCATTATGATAAATCAAGATCGAAAATGAACTCACATACACACATGAGATTCCTTATAAATCTAAGTTTTTTCTTTAAGATACTTTGAAATATTTTTTGCACATTGTCTGGAATAATTTCATTTTCTTCTCTGAGAACAGTTGTTTAGTATAAAGACAACCACATGCATTACCAACAAATCAAAATCATTTTTCAAAAACATGCAATAAAGTCACATATAACTTTTGACTTTTGTGACGATGGTATAGTTCCAAAACCAGAAGTGGAATTTTATGCCTAGCACAAGTCCTCATCTTCATATTTTTTGTTTATTTTCAAAAATTAAAAATCAACCATGCAATAAAACTATTTATTTTATTCTTTTGGATTTCGTGATGATGGTATAAGTCTATACCTAAATATTCTATGCCTAGCGCAAACCAGTGTTTTACTTTTATTTCCCATTTATTTCAAATCAATTCATCAAAAACATGACTTAAATCATTATGTTACACAATTATGCTTTCAAAGAATGCAACTTATTCTATTTCATGACATTATGTTCAAATTCAATATTGCAACCATGGTATAATTTCTAAGGAATTATTCAAAATTTTATCACACTTAGGAATTTATGCCTAGCAAAAATCATTTTTATACATAATATTTTCATGGAAATCTGAAAACAAATCACCATCATCATCATCATTTGCAACATCACAACAAAGTCTTAAGACGAGTCTCTTAAGCACTCTTTTACTTTTAACAATATTTCTATACTGGGATTAGCTTGACGACCGAGTGAGCGGCGACTCCATGAAATGGTCTATAATAGCGACAATATCCTTTGAAATTATTGTTAACAGTCCCTTTTATTTTTTATCAAATTATCATCACAACAACCAATTTGTTTACATCAGATTATTTCATTTAAATTTTTAAAAAGCATGACATTCAAACCATAATATTTTCAAACGACATAATTACATGAATCATCCAATTAATCACATCAAAAACATTAAAGCATCATACATAAGACAAGTCATATGATCAAAAATATCATATATATATATATATATATCTCAACAATCTATGTACATCATATCAAAACTAGATTGGTATGCCACAATCTACATCTTGGCATACTCAATCCTCTCAATCATATATCCAGTCTGTAGGTGCAGTCACCTAGCCTTGAGAAGCCCTCGAGTTCTCATCCTCATCTCCTCCCCCACCCTAAGGTGGAGGAGGTGGCCCCATCACAGTTTGTGTCATGCCATGAGTCCTGGACATCGATCGTGATGATGTCCTAGATGACCCCATCATGACAGGCTCTGTAATATGAGCTGGTAATGGCACCCTCTGCTCTGCTAGCACCACCTGGTAATATAGAGCCTGATAGAATGTAACCTAGGCAATAGCTCATGCTAAATCCTGAGTGCTCGCCCCTCTGCCTTGAGCCCTAAGTCATGCAACCTCATCCTGCAAGGACTGCACTTGAGCTCGAAGACGAATAATCTCCACCCGAAGAGTAACCATCTCACCACTCTCTCCTGCCTTGATACCCTTGCCCTTGTTGGGTGATGGTGGCCTCTCTCTTTGTGGAGAAGGGGGTCTCTCCTCCCTCCTCTCCCACTGCCATGACCTCTGCTGAGCCTGTGGCCTCCTCTACTCTCTCCTACCATGACCTTGTGCCGCCTTAATGGCCGCCTGGCATCGCCTCCCCATCCGATGTACAACTACATGAATCGAACCCTGAGCCCTTGTCATCCGAGGATTGCGGATGCCTACGTACTAGGCATCGTAGCCGTTGGCAACCCCAACATCATCACCATCCACTGGATGGATGAGGGCATCGTCTGCATCCTGACTCTAGAAGCACTGCATATATGGAGCCTCGCTAATTGTAGTGTTATCCCAGATGCTCCGAGAAAACTCGTAGTCTCTGAGAGATGGGATCCCATGCTGTAGATCAAATTGCCTCAAAAATCGATCGTAGTGGTGGAGCTCCACCTCTCCCCTCTCCATCCTCAGCCAATAGGTTCGCCTAACGCGAGCCAGCTCCTATCCATCCTCAGCCCACCCTGGATGATCTCTCCAAGGCCTCCAGGTGATCTGGTCGGAGACAAGGTCATCAAGTAGTCTTCGAGACACTGGTAGATCTACCCATCACTATGACCCTCTCCAAAGCCACCAGTAGAAAACTTGGGGCATCTCCCCATAAATCCCTGTTAGTGGGAGCCCTACCGGTCTCTGCATCGCAATGTGCTCCTAGCACCAAACCTGCAATAGTGATGTCATAACTAGACATCGGTTGCCCTTGTATACAACCCCATGCATGATCCTATACAATCGGCATAGTACAAAGCTCCCCCAAGCAAACCTATATCTGTGGTCTCTCATGTCATAGACCACATATGTCAGTAGCCATGGTAGCCTGCATCTACTCTGATGGCATAGTAGCAGACCACCTACCACCCCAACCAAAACCTATGTTAGCCTAGATGCCCCAGGCATCTGGCATAGAGACTCGATGTTCACTCTGCCATTCTCCAGGGCGAAGCTCAGATCTCTGCATAGTCGCATCATTGCGTGGCCCTGATTGGCCGTGGGAGTGATTAGCTGTCCTTGTATGGGGATCCTCAAAATCCTCCATACATCCTCCAGTGTGGGAGTCATCTCCCTTGTCGATAACCAAAAACATGAAGAACCCAGATACCACCTCTCTGCTAGGGCTGTCAATATCCCCATGTCTGTAGACACTTGTGGCATATTTGCCACATGCTACAAGCTGACCTGCGTCAACTGATCTCACTCTTCCTGAGATAGAGTGGCCAAGTCATCCCTTAGTCCGTCGTATTTCCATTCTTGGCTCTTTAGTAATCCTCTCTGCAACATAAACAACAAAACAATAAAAATCATTAATCAAAATGCAAGTAAAATAAGTTCACTTTCATACAAATGATGATATCGTCCACTATTGGATGATATCATCCCAAATTTGAGCAATTTCGTCTCTAATTTCACATGAGGGAATCATCCCTTATTGGATGAAATCGTCCCCATATCGTCGATTTTGCCCTTGGACGAAATCGGTGATATCGAGACAATTTTGGCGAAATCGAGACGATTTCATCCCGACGTCGTCGACGGCCTAAAAATGGCCGTGATGCTCAACAATCATTCAAAATTAATCTAAAAAGTATAAAAAGAATGAAATTCTAAATTAAAACATTCTAAACTAAGTTTAGACCCTTACCCGTAGCTTGCATCGGACCTCTGTCAATCTGTGTGCTGTTTCGACCATCTTGTCTGCAAAGCTCTAAAAATAAAAAAAATGAACAGTATAAATGAATTAGGGTTTTACCCTATTTTTCTTAATTTTAATCAAAAATGAATTAATAACATTTTTAAAATTTTGCTTTTTCGTGTTTTTTCCTCAAACATTCGATTTGGGTAAAAACATAGAGGGGGCACCATAGTAAGCTGTCGTACAATTCGACCTAGAATTATCGCCTAAAAATGGGAATAAATTTTGTTTTCTCATAGATCAAGAAGAACTCATATTTAACGCATTTTCTTCAAAAAATTCGCTAAAGAGGGGGCAAAATGTAGCACCCTAAAATTGGTGCAGTAAAACTTAACAATAATTAAAATTACCTTAGTAATAATTCAAATTCAATTTCAACCCCAAAACCACTCCAAAACTGCCTTTTAACCCATTTCCTTGTTTCCCATGCCATTTTTAGAGTTTGTTTTGTCCGTTTGATGATATCGTCGTCGATCAGACAATATCACCTCAGATCGAATGATTTCGTCTGGACTAGGACGTCCAGACGATCTTGTCCCAAAACTGATTTTTTATAGTTAGCTTTTGTTTCAACGACGTCTCTAAGTTGGGCAGAAGCATTTCTGCATGGTTAGAGACCTCCCACATTGGAGATCTTCCAAATTAGGATGATCTCCAACCTCCCAACTTCCCTCCTAAGCCTATTTAAACCTCATGACCCCCCTTGACTTTCCTCTGGCTAAATTTTCCTGTAACTTGACCTTTACATGCATTAGAATACCCTGGATTACCATCTACATTTGTGTTTTCCAAGTTTTGTTGTAGGAACCTTATCATTCTTTAGTCGGAGTAAGCTCAGATTGTCGCAGACGATCTTGTCCAATTTGAGACAATTTCGTACCAAGCCGAGATGATTTCGATTGCAGTCAACATTGGGGGCAATCAGTGCCTAGAGTTTACACTTTTCCTATACTTTGCTGCTATTTTATTCTGCATTTAGTCAGTTTTATTCTTATTTCCTGTTATCCTACATCTTGGAGTTCACCCATGTAATTTAATTGCATAATAAGATCATGATTAGCTATTAAAGAATCATAATTTACTTGCATTTCCATTCGGGACTATCTTATTAACATCCTTATTATTATTTCATATCATTTTCCTTTATTAGAATAGTTGCAATTTTGGTATTTTGTATCTATTTCTCTGTTTGCAGGTCTCTGATGAATTCATCGGATCTTAGACGATCCTGTCAGATAGGAGACGATCCTGTAAAATTCCAGACGATCTTAACTGCTTCAAAAATCAGAACCCCCATCAGACATCCAAAACCAGGTATGGATTTCTTCACTTAATTTATTCTCTGTGTTTTCTATTAATTTTGTTTTCTGTATTCATTTAAATCTACATTCCATATAGAACAACTTAGATTCATTTGGCTAAATCTAGGATTTGAATGTTTAAAGATAAAATTGAACACATAAAACACATTCCCAACCTAGGCGGGAAACTGCCACTAAACGTTTCCTGGTGAACCCCACCATCCATCAAAAAATCACCTTAATACACCTCCCCCGAGAGGTGGGACCTTCCAAAGGCCTCTCAGTCTGAGGTATTGTCCCATCCTTTTCACATCCCCCTTCTGGGCATGGATCCTATAGCCTGAAGGTAAGGGTGCAAAAAATTTGGAGCGATACACATCACAATAAATCCTCATTGCATTCTCCATACAACCATCAACATAATATTTTTTTTCCTCATTTCCACATCAGTCCATAGGCATCCATAATTAGTTTTCTACGCCACCCATTGAGGGACAAGCCTCTTTTTCTACACCTACATCATCAACATCCCCCATTGAAATGCAACTCATGAGAGAACAACTCAAGACTCTCAAATTGCAGACTAGCAACTATGGGCTACAAAAGCCCACATATAGTCAAATCTACAATGATCATATCCATCCATCTATGGCCCTCCACTAATATGCTCAGAAATATGAAATTCTCAAATTCAGCAAATTCAAGGGTAAATAGGATCCGCAAGAGTATTCATGCACTTATCGATATGCCTACCACATACTTCAGGGCAATGAAGCACTTATGCTTCGCATATTTTTTCTATCCCTTGGTGGCCAAGCTCTTGAATGGTTCAATAATTTGTCAAAACATAGTCTGTATACTTTTGAGTAGTTAGCCAATCACTTTTTAGAACACTTATCCATTAACATCAAAAGAAAAACATCACTCTCAGACCTCTATAGTCTATGACAATTCAACAGTGAGCCTATCAATGAATATGTCACTAGGTGGCATGGGGTCATTCATGATATCATGTTTCCCATTCCATCCATAGAGTTTTTCAAGATGTTTGCCAAAAGTTGTGCCAAACACATCTCTGCCACACTCTAGATATAACAACATCGCTCCTTCGAGGATGCCATTGCTCAAGCAAAAATCATCAAAGATATCAAGGTACAGGAGGGTGAATTCACACTTTGTAAAAGGGTGGATTATAGTCCAAACACCCACTTTGGTAAAGGCACCCCAAATCAAACTTTTTCATGGCCACCTCAGATGAATTAGGTTGTGATTGGATCGACGCCCACTTTACCCTTGCAACAGTAACAACCCCATCAATAGGGAAGTCAATAATTGAGAGTTTCATCCTCTACTCCTCAAAATCAATACCAAAACTAATAGTTACATCCACAACACACACCGTGTAATTGGAATTCCTTGTTTGAACCTTTACAAACCATATTTAAAAGGTATATGATGCTAGACAAATTTACTTACCAAACATAAGACCAAAAGATCCTACACACCAAAATATAAAGGACTTCAACAAGAAAGCTTATCATATGCAACGTGGGCATGATATCTAAAACTATCATCAATTTTGTAATATGATATATGACCTTATAGACAATGGGATAATATATACTGATAACCCATTGGCTACCTCAAACCAAAACTAAGGGATCTATAAGACACCTTTTCCATACCATAGATAGCCCCAACACGCCTCTACCTCTCAACCCACACCACGATACGTTAACCATGTCAACAATAATTTCCACCAAAAGGGTCTTGTGGGTATGGTTCATGTCACCACATTCAATCAATCCTACCCCACATGCCCCAATTAACCAAAACATCAGCCTACCATCACCCCAACTGAATTTACAGTGCATACATAGGCCAATCTGCCACCTATACCCCTTCATGCTATCACAGTTCATAGTAGCCTCACATGCCAACTCTATACAGCTCCTACTAAGTTGTCCATATATAACCTATTGTAGCAATTGTAGTCCCACTATAAGGCTCTAAATGAAATTCTATATTCAATAGATATGGAAGCACATGATACCAATGCCTTCGTATAGTTTGTGGGCAATGTAGAAACATGCATGCAACCCTCCATTATATTTTACAACCATGATATTACCACACTTGAGGGAGAAGGCACTAATCCTCCCCTTCATACTATGTCTAGTATTAATGATATTAATTATAAGCATGTTTTACTTGACACCAGATCTTCTATCAGTATCATATCCACTATGGCCCTCTACCATCTTAACATTCCACCTATTAACCTTGCTATTCCTAGTTTCTATTTGTAAGCATTCGATGGATCAATGTGCAAAATAGTTGGGTTTATTATCCTCCTAATTAAAGTTGGTGCCAAGATGATACCAACTCTATGTCATGTCATCGAAGGTGAGATGTAGTACAATATCCTCTTGGGGTGCCCATGGATTAGGGATATGCAATGTGTTCCTTCCATACTTCATCACTACCTAAAATACCTCCATGATGGCCAAGTCCATTGCATTAAGGCAGATGCTGATCCTTTTTAGTTTTGTAACACAGTCACTCAACTATTCAATTTGCCATTCATCTCTTCTCAATTCACACCTATTTCCATTTAGCCTATCGAGCTAGAATCCTCACCTATGTCATTCCTTGATCAATCCTCATCACCTATTTTACCTATCCCTTCTTTCATCCCTTCTTTTTCCCACACATCAGCAAACCCTTTTTCTTCGACTTTGACATCCTCATCAACCACCTCTCATCGATCATCAGAACCACCTCATTTTCCATCCTTTCAACAACACTCCTTCCCATATTTTTGTTCCACTTTGCTCAGGTTACATCCTCTTGTGATTATCACTGCTACATAAAACACTCTTATCTTGATTACTCCAAGCATTCCTCCCATTCAAACACAAATAGTTTTGGATCTACCCCATATTCATTAGCACCCATGTAGGCAGTCATCCCTATATTCATCACAATCCTGTTAGGACACTCATCCCATTATGGACACTTCATCTGAATATCTTTCATGGGAGTAGTGAGCTACTAGCCTTGCAACCCAACCAAATCAGGCCTCATTATCCACTCCATCTTCTTCTTCCATTCTAGTTGCTCCTAAATAACAACCCTCATCCTCATCGTCACTTCATGAATAAACATCATTCATCATCCCTCATCCCATCCTTTCCATTCCACCTAAGACACAACCATCATCCTCTTCTTCACCACATCATGAATCCTCAATCAACCAATAATTTTATGGGATACCTCATGTGTCTATACTAATGACCACTCATGGTCTAGGAGAATAAAATATACAAAATGCTCGCATCTCTCCTCCCAAATTCCAATCAATTCACAACTTTGGTCACCACCACAATGTTCCTCTCACCATTGGATCCATCATCCCTTTCGGTCTGCCCTTCAACTCCACCAACTTTATTTTTTGGGGATTGAATACATCAACCTCCATTTTTGAGCCAAACCCCTTTGAAGATAATTTTTTTGGTAATCTTGAGTACCTGTCAAATTCAGATTTCACAAAGTGTTACCTCCAATGCTTTTATTAGAAAGAATTTAGTCTAAGTCATTATGAACAAGGATCTAGAAATTTATTGCACCCACATTGTTGATCACATGATAATAGATCTGGATTAGGTTATCAACATTCAACTATCCACATCCTAGATGAAATCCTTCCATATCCCTCTTGGGACATACCCAAGGATGGACATATTAAGGAGCTCAAATTTGACATTCAAAATGACACATGATCCTCTCACTCTTCCATTGAAATACTTTATTATTTTTTTCTTGATCTATTATCCTCTATCATTCCTCCTGCTTATGATATCGAGGGCCTTATCCATAAGTTTACCACATTGTCCCTTACATCACTTCCCACGGATGACATCCCTATTTTACCACACTTTTCCTCACTCTCTATATCCACACATTTGCATAATTGACATCATTCTCGACCCTCTTCACGCCGACTGTGCTCTCACGATAAACCCATTCCTTCCTCATATTCCAAAATACCAATATTGGTGACACCATTATCTCCTACCTCCATAATATCAGTGAATATGATATTTTTTGATCTTTTTTCTCCTCTTCGTCATGGGGCTCACACTGATAAAATCCCCTATACCAATATGGATTACATTGACTTTGATCACATTTCCTCTGAACATTTCCCACAAGAATTTATTCTTTCTAATTGTTTGCTATATTTTGCTACGTCCCTTATTCTTTTACCCCTATGCAGGCTCATTGTCTTTATAACATAGAGATCACATATGAGGATGATATGCTTCTCCCTAATATGCGGATGACCTGCATCTTATTCCCATTCCTGCTCAACTCAAGGATGGGTCGCACATGCTCATCAAAGACACTATCGATATTGACATTGGGTATGACACATCAAATCCCCATATTGTTAAACTTGGTAAAGGTGTCTCCCTTGAGGAGTGCACCAATTTTATAGCATTACTCAAAGAATATAAGCACATCTTTGTATTTTTATACACTGATATGCCGACCCTAGACCTATCTCTAGTTGTTCATAACCTTACACTCAATGATAACACCAAGTCAATAAAAAAAAACTATGAAAAATGCATCCTATGATTGCATTAATGGTCAAAGAGGAGTTACAAAAGCTCTTAGATGTAGGATATATATAATCAATTGATTACCCCGATTGGGTGTCCAACATGGTCTCCATGGCAAAACCCAAAGGAGGGGTTCAGATACGCATTGATTTTAGATATCTAAGCAAAACATGTCCTAAAGACAACTTCCCTCTTCCCAACATCGATACATTGGTTGACTCCACAATGGATCATGAAATGCTATCCCTCATGGATGGGTTCTTAGAATACAATCAGATCTTGATTAACCTGAAAGATCAACATAAAACATCTTTCACTACACCTTGGGGAAATTTTTGCTACAAGGTCATGCCATTTGGCCTTAAGAACACTAGTGCCACTTATCATTGTGCCATGACCTACATATTTCATGAACACATGCATAAAGTTATGGAGGACTACGTAGATGACTTGCTAGCCAAGTCCAATAAGCATCAAGATTGCACTCATGAATTGCACAAGAATTTTGACCACCTCATTGAGCACAATATTCATCTCAATCCCAAGAAGTGTGTCTTTGATGTCACCTCAGTCAAGCTTCTTGGACTCATAGTCTCTTCACAAGGCATTGAAGTTGACCTTGAAAAGTTTTGGGCTATCATCGATATGCCACCTCCTACTAACATCAAACAATTATGTAGCTTGCAGGGTAAAATTCAATTGATTCATTGCCCAAATTTTTGATAAATGTAAGTCATTCAATCATGTCCTATAGAAAGAGGTACCATTTCATTGGGATAGAGAGTGTCAACGGGATTTTTATGACATCAAGACCTATATCACTTCACCAATTGTTCTATAAAATCCTCATCCTGACATTCCCTTCCATTTATATATATCTACCATGGATTTTGCATTGGGCATATTGTTGACCCAAAACAATGAGGCATCCAAGGAATAAGCCGTTTACTACATTAGCCACACACTCATCAGTTATGTAATGCGGTATGCTTATATGGAGAAACTTTACCTTACATTAGTCTTTGCCACCAAAAAATTATGCCACTACATGCTCAATCATATGACCTATGTGGTTGCACGTGATAACCCTCTCAAGTACATGATGGGTAGAAGCTATAACAATAATCGAATAACTAAATGGATCATGCTCCTAACTGAATTTGACTTTAAATTTGTTAGCCAAAAATTTATCAAAGGGTAGGTCATTACTGATCATCTTGTTGAGGCCCCTTTTCCAACTACCTCCCCACTTGTCCTAAACCTTCTAAACAATGTTGTCTTTCACACTTCTAAAATTGAACAATAGATTGAACCCGAGTCTACTGCAGATATGACACTCTTCTTTGATGGCTCCCAATACAAAAAAGGGGATGGAGTAGGATTTATCTTCATTACGTTGCAAGGGATACCACTCCCATTTTCTTTTAAATTAAAATTTCCATGCACCAATCCCCTTAATATTATTAATCTTTGTGCATTACACATAATGCACTCCTATCCGCATTGTACATATTACTTTTAGCATTTGTTTTTATCCCATATTCTTTCCACACTCTCTATATTTTATTCTAGAATCGTATCAATGTTGTATGGTCATGTTACAAGTAGCTAAATACCTTTGATCTAGTTCGATTTTCTTCCATTCTTCTTCTTTTCCTCTTTTTATCCTATGTCACTATTGTATGGTCATGCTATATATAATGCACTCCTATCACTATTGTATGGTCATTATGTTGGGTTACCACTCCCATTTTCTTTTAAATTAAACTTTCCATTCACCAATATCATCCTCTTAATATCCTTCATCTTCATGCATTTTACACATAATGCACTCCTATCTGCATTGTACATATTACTTTTAGCATTTGTTTTTATCCCATATTCTCTCCACACTCTCTATATTTTATTCTAGAATTATATCAATGTTGTATGGTCATGCTACAAGTAGCTAAATACCTTTGATTTGGTTTGATTTTTTCCCATTCTTATTCTTTTCCTCTTTTTATCCTATGTCACTATTGTATGGTCATGCTATAAGTAGTTATATGCTTTTGACCTAGTTTGATCTTCCTCTTTTCCTTTTAATCTCTCATTTTCCCCTCTCTTTTCATTTTTACTTCATCCATTTCTTCCTCCTTATATTTTACTTTCTCTCACCTACCCTATCATCAGGGTATCCTATTTGTATTCCTCTTTTACCTACTAATCATCACATTGTTCTTTTGTACACCATCACATGCATCACTCACAATTGCTACTACCTTACATCGATATCCTATTTATTTTTCTTGTATATTCCTCTCAATTTGTTTGCTTCAATCAAGTACATTGGACATCATATGGGGATACACCACCTTGCGTTCACTTCTCTCACTTACTTTGTGTCTCTCACAAACAAGTTGGTCACATAATACCATGCATTTTAGACATGCTATTATGTCATATCCTTTTGCATATATCATAGTATCTGTAGTTTTCATAGTCATGTCCACATATTTCTTGTGCATAGACCATTCATTGTATCATTTTGAGGAGTTGAAATCGCATTTGTTAGCATGACCACCATGGTGTGTGGTCTTTTTCTTAGTTGCATGACAACAAGAAGTTTTTCTGTTGCTAAGAAACTCATAGTTAGTCTAATCAACCTGTATCAAATGACATAAAATTCTATAGGATTTTAAGGCTACCTCTAGTAGAATTGAAGTCATTCATGGACCACTCACACATTCACATCTTAAGAAAATAACGAGTCTAGGAAAGACAATACTTTGCATAGGCCTTGCCATTTAGAGAATGGATTTTCTTGCTCATCCTATCATTTGTATGATCAAAATAAACTTGGGGATAAACAAAAGTAAAAAAAAAATGGTCCAAAAACAAAAACCAACACCCACAAAAAAAGAAGAAAAAAAAAGCACCACAAATGAGAATCACAAAGCAAGAGGGGTAGAAAATAAAAGGAAAAGCCTCCAAGAGTACTATTAAATTACTTCAATATCGGTGGTCCTCAGGTCCAAAATAACATCATGGGGTGATTTTCACCACTAGAAATAGGTTCCAAGAAACTACCTGGCAGTGGAATGGTCTTACAAGTGGTGACATATCTATCACATTAGCAACCTTCTCTTGTATAGATCACTACGTGCTTATGGATGAGCTAGATACTTTGGTTAGATTAACAATGGGTTAGTCCTCCCTTAAAATAGATAAATGAACATCATGTGCACACACAGGTTCATTATCAACTTAGATTCAATTAGCTAGTCCACATATCTATAGGATATTGTGTGACTACTAGATGTGTTTGATTGTTTACACTATGTTGTTTGAGTATATAGAAATCCTTTTAACATCCATTATGATTCAGGAGTAGGGGTGAACAACACCACCATTTATTCTACTTATAACAAGTGTTTCTTCATCATAGTTACACATCCTTCTTAAATACATCTCATCCATGCATCTCCTATACACACACATCAATCCATACACTCTATTTTTACTTGCTACATGTATGGGTCATTATTTTATGTGATAAATGATTTATTTGTGGGTTCATCCCAAGTGAGAAAATCTAAATTCACCATGAAGGGCTAATCATCTTACCTTATATTTGTAGTTCATATGTACACACATTTCTACATATTACATTTGTACCTATTCATCGATACATATTCATAATTAGTTTAGTTCATCTAACCTAACATTCATCATGTCTGTGGGTGGAATTTTGCATGCACCACCCACTCTCTTATTTTTTAGATGTTTCTCTTCAATATTTTGCCAAGTTTTGAAGCACTAATGGTTAGGCTGAAGAACATGCCACCATGAAGAAAGGAGAAGTCCTAAAATCCCACCCCTAGGAGGATGGAAAAATGTCCCGACCATCCAAATACATCTAATTTGGCTAATGACAAGGTAGGAAAAATAAAAGGGTGGATGAATGTTCAATATGGATTCCAAATTTTCATCCCGAAATTGGGTAGAAGAATGGATTTCCAAATCATATTCCAATAGAATAATAGAAGAACCATATCACAACATAATGGTTATTAGTACCAGATTTCCATTCCCAAAATGGGTGAGACTTTGGAAAAATAAAAGCAAAAGATCCAAACCCGATTATCCATACATAGGCCAGAGGATTGAGAAGATGATAAATGGGGAAGTGTACCTAAATACCCATATAAATATTGAGATCATCATGCATCAAGAGAGAAGAATCAAGAATCCCTAGAAGTAAGCATTAATGATCTCAACTACCTTGTATAAATAGCCAATGGGCACAAGAAAGGAATTTTAAATGCACAACTTTAGAGACAATAAATATTTGGCCTTCCTACAATACAAAGGGGCAAAGGAGATTAGAATTTAAGAGGCTGTCAGAATGATCAAGGGCACAAATATGTGCAAAAGTACCTAACTTCCTCTGGAAGACCACCATTCCTTCCTACAGAAAAACCTCAACAGATCTTCCGATCATTCTAGTGTGATCTTCCTACCTAATGCCATTAATGTTGTATTTTGAATTTATTGTAAAATTATCTATAAATAGTGGAATGCTCACCATTCCAAAGGGTAGCTCTATGGCCATTACAATTCATATGTAATTCTTCTTGCCTTGTAAATATAAGTATATCACTGTTTGATCTCTCATTCTATCTTCACTTCCTTGTAATTGAATATGGGTGCTTATTTCTGCTATGGCCATCTAAGTTTGCTCATTTAATTCTATAATCTAGATTTTATGGGTCTTGTTGAGTGGTTCTAGAATTCACATCCACCTTTGGGTATTGAGGTTTATTTTTGATAAGGCTAGTTAGGTGAGAGCGGTCTAATTTTACACTCTGGATTTCATACACCCTCCTATCGATTCTAGAATTCACTCCAGTCTAGTATGCTAAACGATAGGTGAAGGTGAGATGAGTTGGTTTGTTAGGTAGTGTGTTGCCATTTCCATCAACTATATTGAATGTGCATATCTTGATGTAGCCATAACCCATCCTTGTGAGTTCTAGCTATGACCACCCCTTACTTTCTCTCTCATTCCTATTTTCCCCTTCACACTTTATGATGTAGGTAGCTAGGAATTAAGGAGACAACCTTCTATGGAGATCGACCGCCCCACCTCTCCTAGGAAAAATGGTCATTCAATGTTGGTTGAGGACTATTGGGCACACCACCCACTCATTCGATGCTGGTTTTTACACCAACATTTTTGAAAACTCTTTTAAGGACCTGAAAGGTCTCCATTGTTATAGTAAATTAGAGTTCGATGATACTTTAGTTTATTTGAATCCTATTCAATCACCTAGAAACTCCTTTATGTGGTAGATCCATATTTTATGACTCATTATCCCATTCAATGTGCTGAGGATTAAATATCCTAGAGGACTCAATATTGGATGAATATTCTTGACCTTGTCAGTGGGTAAAGTATGCTCATATGGCAACTTAAACTCCTAGGAAAGGCTCTAAATTTATAAAGGCCAGTATCTCAATGGCCCAGTAGTGCTACCCCAAATGGAACGATCTTGGTCCACTCAACCTTCAAGTTGGCATGAGTTTCTTAAAAGTGCCATGAAGAGCGTAACAAAATATGATGTCACTTTAGGAATCACTTGAGAACACCTTGAAGGTGTTACTACACTAGCACCCCTCCATGGAATATCACATGAATATGTCATGATCAGGCTCCTAGTATTGTCTCTAGAAGGGAGGGCACTATTATGGTACCATACCCTTGGGCAAAAAACCATCTGCTCATGGATGAACCTGATAGGAGCTCTCATTGACACATTTTATGTCTCCATGGATCCTTTCCAACTCTTAATTCACCTCTCATTCATCAAGAGGATCCCTTTTGAATCTATCATAGACTTCAATATACGATTTAGAATGAGTTAGGAGAGGATCCCCTTTGAATATCGACTGTCCCATACACAGGATCACTTGTACTATATTCAAGCTTTTAGCTTAGATATAAGCCTCCTACTACATCAATCTAGGAAAAAGAGATTCCCTCAAGTCTTTCAAGAGGCTTTATAGGCTGAGCGACTCTTGCTGCAAGTAGGAAAGATACCTTCAAGAGAACCTACCCTTCCATCCCATTTTCCATTCGATGTGGTTACCCTTTCAACTACACAATATCCATCATGGATGCCATATGAAGCTGTGTAGGAGCTGAGACCCCAACTATGAGGAATACAGAGGGTGGATCTTTTCTACGGCTCATATAGAGAATATGTGAGCACCATTATTGCAAAGAATAATTTCATTGCTTGCAACTTATCCCAACAAACAAAAGGTCTGGACCAAGTGGAGGGTCCTTCTGAAAAAAGGGATACAATTTTGCACCCTTTTTTGTATCCAAGAGCATGCTAGGAAAAAACACTTAATTAGTTAGGAGGAAAATCCTAGGAGGAGCTCAATAGCAGGGACACCAATCAATGGACCCTACTATCAAACATCAGAGGAAAACATGGTAAGGATTTCATAGTAGGTGGATCCCAAGGTGTGGTTATTCTGGAGCCTGTTTCCACATGAACTAGTACCTAAGAAGGTGTCTGTATGGAAAAAAATATTGCCACATTGATCATCAATTGCATAAGTACTGGTATGCATGATCTACCAAGTTGTAAGCACTTTAGAGCTTGGATTTTTTTTGGGCAAAACCAATCGAACTACAAGAAGCATCTCAAGTTTAGAATAATCTAGCCTGGACATTACAGATTCACTGTATGATTTCTAGGGCAAGTCCGTGGTTGTGGTGTGCTAATTACACCATATTTTTATGTAGTAATAGACCAAAAACTAAATAAACGTGTAGTAAGAACATGGCCAATGAAATCATCCTGTACCATGGAAACCTCTGATGGACTCCCAAAAGGTATATTGGCTTTGAAGCAATCTCATCATACCCTATGTTCTTCTTTGTGTATTGTTGTGACCCCATGCCCAATGGACCAAGGATTGAAATTCATGCATCACTTCGTGCAATCCCTAGAAAAGATATCCATTGTAATTTTGAAAGCAGTACCCACTCTTCAATTATTTGGGAAGTCTAAAAAATAAATAGCATCCAAAATGATGAAAGCAACATGAGTTGAGAAGCATGAAGATAATAATGAAGCTACAACTAAAGGTTCCATGGACGAGTAGTGATGAGAAAATAAAATTATTATGTAATTGCATCAAAAAAGTGTTGCATAGGAGTTGGAAAATACCCCTGGCATTTTATCTATTCTTGAATTGGTCCTAGTACTTGGTGGGATCTGTTGATGGGAACATGATCTGCAAAGGTGTCCAATGGATCACCTTCCCTATTGTTTCTATTGTTTTTGTATATTCTTTCCTTCCTTCTCTTTTATCAGTTCCTTACTGCTGCTAACCAACGTGATTAGTGGTAGTTGTATTTTTACCTCTATTTTTTCTTGTGTTTTCCTCCCTCCTAATATTCCCCTCTTGTTATCTTTTATTGGTTTTGTTTATTTTTCCCTCTGGTCACCCCTTTTCCTTTCTTCCTTTCCGCTTCCTCTTGCCTCATTTTCCATTCACCTTTGGTTGTCTTCCTCATTTGTATTGCAGTATTCTCTAGTTACTTTGTTTTATGTGCTCTCATTATCCCCTTATCCTTCTCCTTCCTATTTGTGTGTTTTGTGTATTTCAAAAAAGTGTTGCTTTTTGGGTTTGTATTTCCCATAAGGGAAACGCCTCAATAAGTCACCAAAAGTGTGGGTGGAATTTGAATGCACCACCCACTCTCTTATTTTTGAGATATTGCTCTTTAAGAGTTCACCAAGTTTTAAAGCACTAATGGTTGGGTGGAAGAACAAGCTATCGTGAAGAAAGGAGCGGTCCCAAAATCCCATCCCATGTAGAAGCTAAAAAAGGTGAGAGGATGGCAAAACATCCCAACCACCCAAATGCATCTAATTTGGCTAAGGACGAGGTCAAACAAATAAAAGGATGGATGAATGTTCATTATGGATCCCAAATTTTTATCCCAACCTTGGACAGAATAATGGGTTACCAAATCTCCATCCAATAGAAGAGCAAAAGAACCAGATCATAGCATAATGGTTATTAATTCTGGATTTCCATCCCCAAAATGGGTGGAACTTTGGGAAAATAAAAGTGAAATATCCAAGACCGATTACCTATCCATAGGGTAGAGGATTGAGAAGATGATAAATAGAAAAGTGTGCTTAAATACCCATCCAAATACTAAGGTCATCATGCATCAAGAGGGAAGCATCATGAATCCCTAGAAGCAAGCATTAATGATCTCAACTATCCTTTATAAATAGCCAATGGACATGAGAAAGGAATTTGAAATGCACGGCAATCAATATTTGGCCTTCCTGCAACATGAAAGGGTAAAGTAGATTAGAATTTAAGAGGATATTAGAATGATCAAGGGCCTAGATCTATGTAGAAGTGCCTAAATTCCTTTGGACAACCACCATTCCTTCCTAGAGCAAAACCTTAGTAGATCTTCTCATCGTTCCATCATGATCTTCCTGCATAATACCATTAATATTGTATTTTGAATTTGCTGTAAAATTATCTATAAATAGTGGATTGGTCTCCTTTCCAAAGGGTATCTCTATGGCTATTACAATTTATATGTAATTCTTATTGCCTTGTAAATATAAGCATATCACTGTTTGGTCTCTCATTATATCTTCACTTCCTTGCAATTGAATCTAGGTGCTTATTTTTGCTATAGCCATATAATTTTTCTCATTTAATTCTAAAATCTAGATTTTGTGGGTCTTGCTGGGTGGTTCTAGAATTCACATCCACCTTTGGGTATTATGGTTTATTTTTTATAAGGCTAGTTGGGTGGGAGTACTCTAACTTTAGACTCTATATTTCATGCACCCTCCCATTAGTTCTAGAATTTGATCTAGTCCGTTGCACTTAAAAATAGGTGAGGGTGAGGTGAGCTAATATTTTAGGTGGTGTGCTACTACTTCTAACAATGACATCGAATGTGTGTATCTTGATGTAGCCATAAACCATCCTTGTGAGTTTTGGCTATGGTCTCCCTTTTATTTCTCTCTCATTCCCATTTTTCCCTTCACACTTTGTGGCATAGGTAGCTGGGACTTAAGAAGCCAACCTTCTCTAAAGAGATACCACCCCACCTCTCCTAGGATAAGTGGTCGTTCAATGTTGGTTGAGAACCATTGGGCATGCCACCCACCCATTTGGTGCTGGTTTTTGCACCAAATGTATCACATCATCATATATACATAATCACTTATGCTTTACATTACACATATGTATCATTCAAATCAAGCATATCAATCACATCACACACATTCAACACATCACAAACAATTAAATTAAAATCATCAAGTATATATCATATCAAAATCATGAGTACATTGTACATAATCACATCACCCGTAGGCTACATCACCTATCTATTATATCATACATCACCTTACTAGGCTATTATATATAAAATTAATGGTAACTCACCACATCACAACATAAAAAACAATACAAAGCAAGCTATCTCAAATCTGCACCTCATCATGAGTCTCTCCATTCCCCTCTCATGGGATAAGAGGCTTCTTTGCCCTCCTTAATCCTCCTCGACTACCCTAGCTTGGGCTAACCTTGCTTACCTATGACCGTCTCTCTGACCGTCGATTCCTACTCTGATAGGATCATGATACTGACTGAGATGGCTCAAGGACTCTAATCCCATGCATCACCAACTATACCTCTATATGATGTACCTTATTTCCCTCTTTATAGAATAAACCCTCTAGAAAATCCTTTGCTTGGCATACCCCGTCCATCTTGGCCACCATGGCCTCTTTATGAGTCCTCACCTTGATCGTCTCCTCTCATATCTGAGCTATCTCAGTCACCATGGTCTCTCATTGAGTCATCTCTTGGGTAGTCTCCTCTTGTAGTCATGCTATATTAGCTACCAAAGCCTCCTTATGACCCCACTCTTGTGCAGTCTCCTACACTTGCACTATACTAGCCCCAATAGTCTCCACCTATCCTCTCACTTGGACCATCTCTCTCTCAACTTTGAATCACCCCACCATAACTCCATCTCTCTCCACTATCAGGGTGGCTCACTCTTGCATCTAATCCATATCTCTTTGGGTAATCTCACCCTCCATATATCACACTCTATCTTGCAACATAGCAATATCCTCATAGGTATACATCATTTTGCATAGATAGACAAATCTATCCTACCTAGGGCTAAAGCACCACACCCCTTAGAGGTAACTATTGGCTTCTTACACCCTCCTATAGAGACATCAACTCTCCACATGCTACCACACCCATTGTAGTAGCTCACCATATGACTCCTCCTAACTATCCTCCACTACATCATCAAGATCCATAACTGCTTGATGGGGACTACTCTCCACTGTACCCCCACATCACTAGATCCTATAGTGATCTTTTGAAGACCACTCACCCCTACCATAAGATATCCTCTAGGTCCACCCTTAGCATCTCCTCAAATCCATCCTAAATCACCACCTATCCTAATTGTAGTGACCTCTACATATCTATATATCACCCCTACTCCCAGCTTCCAACTCTGTGTCACCCACCACACATCATATCCTGGTGTTGTACCTATATCCTCCACATATAAGATACCTATATCTACATCTAATTCCAGATCTAGAGGCATCACCATTGGCCTCTACCCAAGATCTCTATTAACCTACCAAATCACAATGGGTGCATCAGGTACCCCTTATCATAATCCAAACTATCGTAACACATGACTAAATGGGAACCACTCTGCTTGGGTGGCCTCTCAACCAATCAACCATATTCCATGCCTTACTCAACATAGCTCTCACCTGACCTCATCCCAATATATCACTCCTCTCCATGATCACCAAATGATATCGTCTGCACTAAGTCAATTGAACACATCTCTATAATGCAAACTTTATCCCTCATGTAGCCCTTTTCGCTTAAATTTTAAAGTGTTCATAATGACACCATTTTTGCATCATCCCTCTGTCTAAATTGACCACCCCTTTTCATGTTCACCATTATTCACTCGTAGGTTTCTACATATTTCTTTGATGCATTTATTCAACCATAAATGTATCAAATACGGGGAAAAATATAGACATGGAAAATTGATCCATCAAGATGAGTCATTTTCCTTATATCCCTAGGATTCCCATAAAAATTTCTAAGTGTAAGCTTGATCCTATTTTCCCCTTTGTTTAGCCTTTTTATTTTCGTTTAACCTTGGAAAATTCGCACCCACCAAGTATGGGGCATGAATTTGGTAATCTTGGGATTTTTTTATCTCAAAAACCCTATTCCTACATTGACTCTTTGTGATGTCAACCCTTGCCCAAGTTTAAGTTTTATTTTCCTACCTTTTGCTTGCTCAAAAGCTCTTATAAATAGAATTATTGAACTCCCTTTTCTCCCATCTAATCTTAGAATTTCCACAAGTGATCTCTCATAACCTTTTCAAGTGCTCTTTTGCTTTGGAATGCTCTATTGTTTCTTTTGCTTCTTGTGATTAGTTGCTTTTGGCGAACAAGTGGAGTCTTGATGATGGGAGAGGTCTACCATTTTAGTCACTACCTTCAATTTCACATTACTCCTTGCTTTCTCCATAGGCTAATCAATTTTATCTTATGTTATTAGTCTATTTAGATCATTAATTTTTTGTTTTACATTTGAATTTTTGTATTTTGAAGATTAGAAAAAGGCTTTGTACCAAATTCACACCTAGTCTATATAGGATGCGAATTCACACCTACCCCTTATAGGACACAAATTTTGTTACAAGGGCTTGGGGGCAAGTTTTTGCTGCCAAAAACCCTAGCTCACTACTCGCATAAATTATTTCTATCATATTCCTTCTATCTACATTCTATATTCACTATTTTATGTTATATATTTTTTTGCTTATTTCAAAGGTCAACAATCACTTTCTCTTTCAAACGATCAGCTAATTTTATTTTGTGCGTTCTTTTGTACCCTTGCTTGAAAATAAAAGAAAATATTTACTTTCTAGCAAAATTAGTAATAGTCTTCATTCAAAATAAAGAAGCATTCTAGGGATCACTTTTTTTTTGATAGATAAGAGGGTTTTGAAAGGACTCTAAACCTTTTACAACTTAGTAGCCGAGAAGGTGGAAACCCCACTGAGAGCAGAAGAGGAACCCATCCTTGTAAAACAAGACCAAAAGGAAATCATCCAAATAATAGGCAAGCCACAGATGACTTCAGTAGACAAAACTAGGTGGACAACCCAAACTAACATAGACCTAGCTAAAACTAGAAAGAAAAAGGAAAAATCTAAGATCGGACACATAAACTAGACAAAAATAGGTAACCCTAAGAACCTCATTCTTTAGGATTATCCTGTATCGGTACCTTAGTAGTAGTTTTAGGATCAGCTCCTTGGGTGCTACCATCATTCATGGTGGTGATGATATTCCCATCTTGGATGAGTGTGGAGGAAGCAGAGCTAAGAAGCTTAACCATACAAACCCAGGTCTCCTTCTTCTTCAGGCCTTTTCCATTTGCTGATGTAGGGGTCACCTCAGCAACTAAATCTGATAGGTCCACTTCCATATTGAACTTGGTTTCCAATGTGCTCCTTAGGGATGAGTGCTGATAGGGACCCTTTTTTGTAGGGAAGGGGGTGTAGGCTGGAGATGCCTCACCCTTAAATTCAATGTCAGAATTAGTCTCTGTGTTATCACTAAGAGCTGATGCACCTACTTCCTGGGTATGAATCACTAAGAGGGTAGCTCTATCCACTTCCTTCTACACAAAAAATTGGTACGATAGAAGATGCAACTCTTGATGTTTGGGATGGGTGGATGACCCTTCTCTAGAATTATAAATTAAGATTTCAATTGACTTGTAAAGGTATTCAGTTATATTAATGTTCTTCACTGAATGCATGTGGTTTAGGAAGGTCATGTGAAATCTCCTTAGAGAAGTATTGATATCATCCACCATTATATACTACATTATCAAGACCATGATTCTATTCCAAGGCACAAGAAGATCCTTTCACATGATGCCACCCTTAACTCTATCAAGATGTTTATCCTTATCCAAGAAATGAATTAGCTCATTGGCCAAGGTGTGCTTGTACCTGTGTACATTATCACCGTCGATGGGAAGTTTAAAAACTTTAGTGATCAAGAAGACAATCACCTTGAAATTAAGCCCTTTAACAATTACCCACCCTCTATCCTAGAAAGCAACAAAATCATCAAAAATAGTAGGGTTGTTACCTCGAAATTTCTAGATAAAGGGCATAAACTGATGTAGAGTCAAAAACTCTTTGGCTAGAGCATCAATGTGCAAAGTTGTGAGCTTGAGCAGTGCCATGGTTAAGTTATCCACCTGGTCAAAATCCCACAAAACCCACCACTTAGAATGAAACCTCTTGAGACAAGTGTAATAGAAAACCAACTTAGGTAGCTAAGGAACAATGGTAAAGTGGGAATTTATGGCCACTCGGTACTGGAAACCAACACTAGACCCATCATACATACCGTCAATGGGGGTTACCACTGATCCAAATGCATGATTCTGATGAACATAAGAATGATCACACCGATATTGCTGATCTTGAAGTGGCCAATAGGATTTAAATGCTACTCAAAAAAAGGCCACAAAATGAGAGAGGGCCTACCATGAGAAGACGTGTCCCACCTTGGGAAGTAATTTGTCCCAAGGATGAGGATTGGAGAAAAATATCTCCCATGAGCCTGCATCACAAAGGATGCACTAGACCACATGGTATTTTGATGGTCAATGTATATTCTACTAATACAATATTTATGGTGCCACTTATGGGAATGATTCATACGAAAGACGCCAATGGGGAGAGAGCCCAATATGAATGCTCCTAACCCAAGGAACACAACATGCCATGTGAAGCCTTCTTCTTGGAGGATGTGATGCTGGACATGAGTAAGTAAGCAGGTCTACAAAAATATCAACTTACACTGATGATTTTGAAGAAATATTTTTTACTGGTAGCAACAATTTAGTTTATTATGAGGAGTGCTCATCATGAGAGAACGATGAGTCATATTTCCATGTATGTTGAGAAGATAGTGATATGTATTGCTCATGGTCTAACATCTAGTATAGCCCACCTGCATGGTCCAGTTAAAGGAAGGCTAATTTATTTTCATTGCGGTCAGTGAAATACTTCAAGGAAAGTGGTCGAACCAAACCCGAAGATTATCCTTGAAAGTTGCTATTTTTTTTTTGGTAGGTTAAAATTTCATTAAAAAGAGGTTTTGAAATGGCCCCAAAACCTTTTTATAATAGGTCACTATTAGGAGGAAAACTGATGAGATATGTATTGATACAAATGGATTACATATATAGGCATAAGGCCTATTTGATAACATGACAAATGTCAAGTAAAATTGACAAGTGTCAAGGTGAAGGCATAGTGCACTTTAATTCTAACATTCCCCCTTAAAGTGCACTATCCTAACTAAAGAAAAAAATAAGTCAACATTAGGTAACATTCCCCCTTAATGTTGACTTCTCTAAAAAAATTCTATCATCCTTCTTTATTGCTGATTTGGTCTAGGCTCATGCTCTATGTGCTTGGATCTCCAGCTGTGAAAAATGCTAGATCAACGATGTATACATCTCGATCTGTTGCCACAGGGTCAGCCACTTTCTTGGGTCTGTTGCCTCTGGGTCAACCGTCTAAGTGCCTCAGGGTCATCATGGGTGCCTCAGGGTCAGCCACTCCTGGGTCTGTTGCCTCTGTAGGTCATCCTCAGAGGATGTTGCCTCTCGTAAGTCACTAACTAGGTTCACCATGAATATCATCCCCCCTCATGGTGAAACTCAATCTAGAAGGTGTCGGTCTCTATCGAAAATGCACCTTAATACATTTGAAAAAATGAGCCATGAAATACAATAAAATGAGCCATTGAAGCCAAATATGGAGGAGAAGAAGAAAGAATAATAGAAGAGAATATTCTAAAGTGTCTTCGTCTGTAGTCTTCATAAGTAGATCCAAAAAAACCTCGGATAGAGTCTAGGGTGTCTATGTCTGTAGTCCCTAGAATAAGTGTCCTTATGGTAGTCACCTCATCTTACCGGAATGCATGGGTAACCAGCTGACGCATCCACCAAGTAGAAAGAGGATAATACTAGATACTAGGTTCACTTACAAGTGCCTTGGGAGTGTCGGGTACAACCGAGAGTGTGCTCCAAGGTAGAAAAACTTTGAGGCTAAAAAACTCAATTCAAACAACCTAAGAATTACAAATGGACACCACCATTGTGTCCATATCAAAAAAATATTTTCGATGACTATAAATACCCCTATACTTGGGTATTAATGGGGCCTTCAAAATGTGGAAAAAATAATATGCCTTTTTAATACATCATCATAAAACATCGCACAATGGTGACATCGCTCTCTGGAAAAAAAAAAACAGCATCAATTTCCCTGGGAATTACATGGGCCTACTTGGTCCATCATATGAAAAATGCAATAAGGGGGCCATGTGGCCCTTCCACTCCCTTGTGGAAAATACATTAAAAATCTGAGGCCATACTATCGGCCAATTAAAATCTCCACCATGATTAAAAATTCCCTCCAAAAAATTGGTCCTCCACTTTATAAAGTCAAATTTGCCCCCATCAAATGGTTTTTATAAAATATTAATTCTCCTGAGTGGTCGACATAAGAGACAACTTGCCAGCCAAAAAATATCTCACGTCCTAATTTCCCGATGGGACCACTCCTTCATAGCTTGTCAGGCATCAAAAAAAGTGTGCACGTTTGCATGTAGCCTTTCCTCTATTAATGATGCTGCTCCTCGGCCATTAACTATGATGCCCAACTTCTTTTCCTAGAATGGTGAAACCGAATTGGCGTGTCCATTGTTATATGTCAGCAACGGGCGTAGGAGATGGCATCGTTAAGAAATTGTATCAAATTCTGCTCTGCAAAGCTATCAAAGCTGCCTGCCATCACTTCAGGCTCCAGCTGGCACCAATTTCAAACACTTGTCATGTTGGACGTCCACGTCCAAGACTTCAAGCTGTGATGTCCATTGCTGCAAATCCTCAACAAAGACCAGCACTGTAACTTTACTCATCACTGTGCATGATTTTAGATGAACGCCATGCTCACCAAAATAAACCAGGAGGACTATGTGTTTAATTGATTATGACTTGGAGTCACATGTCTACCATGCAAATCATCCACTACAATATTTTCAACTATCAACGATCAACTTGCTTAAGTTGTGATTCCTTCTAGAATCTCAAAATCTGTCACGTCTACCCATGGCTCAATGAATCGCATTAACTGTAGCTACATATTAAGTTGTCTCGACTGCCTAGCCTCGGAAACAAATAGTAGTGCCTCCACTGTTGAATATGTAGAGATGAATTGTTGCTGCATTACCACCTTCTCCTCCTTGTTGCGCAGTCTTTAAACTTACCTATAAAAAACATTAACCTGCACCACTCCAAGCACCTCTCTGCATCAAAATAATACAAGAACACTGCAAGGAGATACATTCTTCAACCACTGCATTTGAGAAGCTTCACAGAGCATGAATCAAGTGTCGTTCATCATACTTAATGATGACATTCGTCGCTAGTAGATGCCAAATAAAACTCTAGATCGTGCATAGTTCATTTAGCTCCACCTCCATGGTGAATTCAATGGACACCTCATTTATTGTCGGCATGTCCACACAAAAGACACCAGGTGGGAATGATACGCAATGAGTTGGAGAGATACGCAATCACAAGCTCAGTGGAAAAATAAAATTTTGAGTTGAGAATAAATGACAGTGAGCAACGTCATCTATCAAAAAAACAATATGCAGGACAACAATCTCCATATCAAAAAATTGCTAAAACTAACTCCATCGTTGCATATCCTATTGTATTAAGGTGGCATTGGAGACCTCAAGCTCTCAAATTACTAGAATAAGCAGCATCACAGGCTGGAAATATGACAAGAAATAGGATTTTTATGTGACCCTCTTTAATCATCATGCCAATAAACACAGCTGATATCTCATAATACCGCACAGGGGACCGAGAGGTCATGCTGCTCCTACGGATCACAAAATTATCTTGTGATCACAGTGCAATAGAGATAACCTCCACTTTATTGTCATATGAGTAGAAGAATTTAAAAAAATCACCATCAAAACTACCCACGGGAAATGCATCTTCAACGCCCATGAACATACTGTTCCTTTTTGAGTTGCTCCAAGAACGTCACGCTTTCCTTGCCACGGTTGTAGCTAGTTTTTCTCTTTGGACAACTTAAGAAGAAAAATGGGAGACCATTCCATAGTGTTGCCTTCAAATGATCTAGCTTAGTGGAGACGTCCGCCCAGGCTATGAATATCTTGGAAGGGCTTGTTGCATAGCCTCATATAATATTTTAATAGGGCCATAAAAAAATTATGGTGGCTCAAGGTTGGCTTAAATTTAGAGCATAACCTAATATTTTTTGTTTCTCATGAGAAACTACTTCTGCAGATGGACACCAAATAACTAAACCTCCCAATAAATCAGATTTTTCAGCCATTACTCTTTTGCAAACTTTTGGTTTTCGATCCATCAATGATGGAGAGCATACTCCCTGGTTTGAAAATAAAATGGAGAAATAAAAAATGGGAAAGGGGAAAAAAAAATTAAGGAGAGGGAGGATTTCCATTAGGGATATTCCCCCTCAAAGGTTTACACAGGGCAGGGAAAGCCTACTCTAATACCAAATGTTAGGAGGAAAACTGATGAGATATGTATTGATACAAATGGATTACATATATAGGCATAAGGCCTATTTGATAACATGACAAATGCCAAGTAAAACTGACAAGTGTCAAGGTGAAGACATAGTGCACTTTAATTCTAACAGTCACCAGACCAAATACAAGGCCACAGGATAGACCGAAGGATGGGCCAAAGGAAAGGACAAAGGAAAGGCTATAAAATTTTGTCCAACAAAAAAATTGAAAATCTCACCCAACGGGAAATTTAAAAAATCTCGTCTAGCAAAAAAATTGAAAATCCCGCCTAAAGCAAGAAAAATGAAATTCCTGCCTATGTAGGAAGAGTACAAATTGAAAAATCCCGTGTAGGGGAAAAACCAAAAATTGGTATCCTACCAAACAAAATTGGAAAAAAAAACTGTCAAGTAAGATGACCATCCCAGACATTTATATGGAGCAGAGGAAGCACTGAGATGGATCGTCCCATCTAGGGAAGGTTAGGATAAACATAGGGATGCTGAAAACTAGACCAAAATAGCATGCTGCACAAGCCTAGAAAATGGAGCAGCAAAACTAAGGATTTCCACAAGCCATGAAATACCCTTGCATGTGAGGTTAGACAACTCAAAAACCAGAGGAAATAGAGGAAGTAGCAAAGGAAACAAGAAGGTCCCAAGGATGTGAGCTGAAGGATCCACAGGTAAACATGCTGCAAATGATAAGCATAGGGCCCACCCAGACCAAAAAATGTAGTAGGAAACCCAAGACAACCTCCAAATCTGCCATCGAATAGCTTAAAGGAACCAGAAAAGGAAGTCCAGTGGGAACTAAACAACCAAAAAATAGAGGCCTCCCTAAGCCAAGAAAAAGGTTGATAACCCACCAAGTAGACCAGATCCACGTACCAAAAGAGCATATCCACAAAAAATAAACATGTGGCTCCCACATGCCAAAAATATACTATGAAAACCTGCTCAAGAAGTGCTTCGAAAGCCACAATGCACTATAATAGAAGAACCACTGAAACCTGGATCCAAGAAGGAACCTACAATAGATCTGGGTTAGATATGAGACCAATAGGGAAAAGGCATCCTAGAAGCACCACACAAAACCTAGATATGGACCCAGGGGCATCCTAGAACATAGGTATAGGAAGAAAACCCTTAAATGACTAGGAAAAGGGTAGACAAGCAAAAAAGTGACCTCCCACCCCAAGGAGATCATCTATAACCATAGAAAACCAAAAGAGAAGGGTCCAAGAAGTTTCAAGAAAATGGAATAGATCTGAGCCATACCATGAAGGAAACCTACAAAAAATTAGGATAACCCAAAGAGCAAAAGGAAAAAATCCTTGAAGCACAAAAAATAAACATAGGGACAGACCCAAGGACATCCCAAAGAGCAAAAGGGAAAAGGAATCCCTAAAGAAAAAAAAAAGGGCACTGGGATGGACCCAGGGATGTCAGAGTCCATAAGCATAGGAAGGAAACCCTTAAACTAGTGAGGAAAGGGATAGACAAGTAGAAAATATACCTCCCACCCCAAGGAAATCATTTGTAGCCATAATTAGCCCAGAGGAGGATCCAAAAAGTGCCAAAGGATTGGGATAGATCCATGGGAGGGGGAAGTAGGGAAATGAATAAGGAAATCCTACGGGATATCCCTTGCTCCCCCATCATTTTCTACCTAATTTTCTTCTTTAAAGATCAAAAGTTGCTAAATTTACCATGATGTCCGTTGCTTTGTTTCCTTCCCAATAGGTATGTTGAATGGCCATGTTTCTATAATTTCCCAGCAATCTCTTGGAATCCTTGACCATGTTTTGTAGATTTTTAGTGCTAGGACTAGAGAAGGATTTGATGACATTGATGATATTGAGGGAGTCACCCTCGATGATGATGTTGGTGAAGTGGAGATGGTTGAGAATGGAGAGGCCTTAATGAAGAGCTCATGCTTCTGCCATGTTATTTGACTGGATACCAAATTTTTTAGCAAAGACCATGATGACTTTGCCAAGGTCATATATAACAATTCCTCCACTGCCAGCTCTACCCGGGTTTCCTTTAGATGCTCTATAGAAATTGAGTTTGATCCACCCAACTAGGGGAGGAATACAACACACAAAAAAATAATCTTTGGGAGAAGAATGCTGATGGACCACCTCTCTAGAGAGGTTGAAGTGGACAAAAAGAGAAGATTCAAGACCGCCTCTAGGAAATTCTTCAAAGGGAATAAGGTAGGCATTCTCAGCTATAGAGAAAATAATCTATAGAAGAATAGAAGCAGAATCAAAACAAGATCCATTAAAAATTCTTTTATTCTTCTCGAGCTAGATTTACCATAGGAAATGGGCCTAACAAAAATACCAAAGGGAGTGCAAGCAGAGATGATGGAAGGGCTTGGGCCAATGGATGAAGAGATTTCAGATGGTATTAGGTTGGGCCTAGACCACATTGAAGGAAGTGAAGATGGAATAAAAGATGGAAGAAGAAAAGGGGCAAGAAAGGAAGAGGTGGGAGGTTTATTCCCAATATTTGCATCATTTTTTATCTTGCATTGTTCCTTAATTACTCGTAGCTTAGATATTAGAAAGACAAAACTTAGGTGTTTGTTCAAATAAACACATCAAACATTCCATTCCTAGACTTGGAGTGAGTCATTAAACTATTCCTCGTGAACGCTTCAATCCTCCAAGCCCCCAAGTGTAGAGGAAACACAAGAGTCCCACGGTCACCTCAGCTCCTAGTGGATCCGTTGAGAATCGTATGTGGTGGGCAATTTTTCCCCCTTTATTGTATCCTTGTAATTTCATTTATTTCTACTATCTCTTATAAATTTTTGAGCTTGAATACACTTTTTAAAAAAAAATTGTTAACTAAATATTTAAAATTTCAAATCTTCATTTGCCCCTTTATATATTCTAGTAAATACATGATCCTTTAAAATTCACTTCATCCCACCTTGACATAACCATTTAGAAGAAATGACCATTATTGAGTAAATCACATCTCAAGAGAATGTATTTGTGATCTAATATTGCTCATAATAAAATGTTCGAAGATATTGTATACTTTCATTGTAACCATGTGTTGGATAACAAAAATATTTTCAATATTTTTGCTGCGAGTTTTCCTGATGTGCCTATTATTCCATGTATATTGAAATCTTAAAGGAATGACATCCCAAAGTCCATATAAATTTAAAAATAAAGTAAAATATTACATTAATTTAGATCAAATAGGTGTAATACCATTCTTTTATGAAAGAGATAAAAGTATGTTGAAGTTCCCCCAAGAATCCATAGATCACAATTATGTATTTGACAAAAATATGGTAAGGTCTTTCCAACATCTTTCACATGAAGTAACTATAGTTGGATCATATACATTTGTATCCCCAACTTTGATTTTTTCATATTTTCTACAAATTAGCAAACCAATTACCTTTTGCATCATCCCATTTCTATTTGTACCAGATTATCATAATATCCCTTGAAGCTTCTATTGAAAAATTGTTAGATAATACCCCATCTTCCAAATATTTATGAATGCATCCTTAAATTCCTCACTACTTAATCTTGTTTCTTGTATTAAAAAAAATCATGAGTAGAACAATCTATGAACTCCTTAATAACCTTTTTTAAAGGATTTTTATTCATAGCCCTGATATTCTAGGGTATCATTACTTTTTTATTTTTATTTATGTGCTTATCACACATATTTTTAACACTTACAATATTTATTTTTAGTTTACCAAATCAATATTTCTTTGAGTTTTTTCTCTTTGTTTTTGTTAGAGGGTCTTCCTCTTATTTTTCATTCTCTATGTATGGTATTGTTGTCATCTCTGATTGTCCCTACCCAGGAAAATCATATCTTTCATGGAGTGACATAGGAGGCTATAGTTGAGAGCATAGGATTTGTCTTAATTGAGAGACTCCAAAAGTTTTTATAAGATCAACTCCTTATTAGGATGTGATATTCAAGGTGCTAGTTGCTCAAAAAAGAGAAAGGGTGCAAGAAACTAAAAAATAAAAATAAAATCAACAAAGGAAAAGGAGGTGATGCACAAAGATACCCACTAAGGTTTTTCTACAAAAACAAGCATGAATGCTATGTGCCAGTGATGAACACTTTTTCTCCTTGACATAGTGAAGTATAATTAATATTTACCATTTATATGTATGCATAAGAAGGCAAGTCCTATAGGATATCCAAGCAAGAGATTTTGTTTGAAAAAGGACGTAGGCCCCTCATACACACTTAATAAAACCTAATATTTCAGCAAAATATCATAAAATACATACACATACATAGCAACGGGTCTATAGGCAATGCCAAAAAATAAACATAAGCTCCCATGTATATTTAAATGCAAGCAAGATCTTACATAGCTTGTGCTAGAAGTAGGGGTTTGAGACTACCCATAGTCTGCTCAAGAACCACAACTGTTTTTATAAAGATAAATGAAAGTAAAGCCTACATATGTATACAAGTGCAAACTTGTCAATCCTTTACAAAGCTAAGACTACTCCTATTTATAAATTACAAGGGAAAGGGTTTCCCTCCAAAACTCATGTAGATATTTCTAGGTGGTTGTTGTTTTAGATACTAAGTCATGTCTTGTCTAATTATTTATCCCTTTGAGATCCTTTGGATTTAAATATATGAATATCAATTGATTCTAAGCCCTTATATGAGAAACTACCACCTTTATTGCCATGTACCCATTTTTGGAGATTTCCATCACCTGAGTATAGAAGATTGCTTTATATATACTCTAGATCTTTGATTTGATTCTATTGTGACTCCATACTGTTACCATTTCTCAAAGATACAAGATATTTTTTGTAGGAAGGACAATATTCCTTGAAGAATGTGCACCTCATTAGTTTAACCTTTGGGGTATCGATATGATATTCTTTGAGATTTTTTCTTCATCTATTGGGATCGTTTTTATTCATATATTTAATACTTTTTTGCCTTTTGTATCTTTGTTGAGCCTTTTGCTTGTGCATTTTATATATGACAAGAATTTATGAATTTTGATAATTTTTCGCTCATGATATTTGGCCTTCGATGATCGAGCTTTTCTCATGTGCTTGTTTGTGACTCAGAATTTCACTTTCAAAAGGTGTAGTGATTTATCACTATAATTTTGGTGGCTCTCAAGGGATATTTATTCTACTAAAGATAAGGAACACAAAAATTGGTGCCTTAGTCCATTGGGCATAGAGTTAAGAAAAATTTCCTTAAAAGTAGAAGTTTCCATCAATCAAGCCATATCTTTGAAATTCTATAGGTGGTCAAGAATTTTTCTATCTCATGAAACTGAGATCACCTATGGTACATATGTACATAATTTTAAGTGAGTGGCCTTTATACATTATGAATATAGTCAAAGGAATCCCACTAGATGCTCAAGTCATTTCTTTCTTTATTTTTCTCTAGTTTCTTGGGTGAAATATGGTCATCCTAATGAAACTGAGACTATTTTGTAGCTCTCCCACCCCAAGAAGGAAGGTGCTAAAGATATTACCATGGTTGACATCATTAGGGTGACACCATTTATTAGTAAATCCTTCTAAAGTCCTTTTAACCTCATGAATGAAGAGGTTATTTGCATGTTCTTGCTTGGTATCTTTAGAAGGGGGAGTATCCAAGGTGAAAAATGTCTATCATATTGCTTGGTAACCAGAAGGGTAGAGGAGGTCTGATCCAAAATTTTACTCCTCATCATGAGCCTTCTCAGTATTTAGATAATTTGTAGACTCATGTTCTTCATGATGCATGTGGAGGACCTACTCTAAGATCTGCTCTTATTATTAAGGGGATTGGTAGATCTCATTTTTATCCTCTACATGGATGCCATGCATCTCCCTTTTTGATGCATATTTTGGGAAGAGCCTAACTCAGTTTTTACTCTATCTACTTTTATAAAGTTTCTCATGACCAAGGTAGCAATCTGATCCCAATCAAATATTGAATATGAAGATAGAGCATTCTACTTTTGGTGAGCCTTACCTTTTAGAGAGGCCACCAATAGCTTGAGGCTCACATCCTACTTCGTGATATTGTGCACCTCATAAATAAAAACTATTTATTGCAAGTGTTTCAATGGGGATGTTGAGCCTTCACTGGTATATTCAAGCAAAATATCTAGTAGAGATACTGGAACTTTTTCCCAAACAATTGGCAGATCTAAAGATCACAATAGGTTCTTTTATCCCTAGGTAGAGGATAGTTCTTGAGATAGGAAAACCATCTTGGACCTATGGGCCATTTGAATTGTTGTAGATTTTTTGGGTGATTGCAACTTCTTACTTTTGGAAAGCAGGTAGACAAAGATCTTCACCCAAACCTTGGTCTAGTATATTTTGTAGCAATTTATTCTAGTGTTCATTTTAGAGAGGAGTTGCCAAGTGATAAAATAGGTTCTTCAACAAGCAAAAAATGATCAAGATCCTCACAAAGGCTTAATACTATTTGTTGTTATAATTCTAGGACCAATGATGTGTCACTGGGGTTCCACTAGGCATACCATTAAACTATTGTCATCTTTGATTATCCCTCCCAGGATAATCATACCTTGCATGGAGTGACACAATGGGTTTTAGTCGAGAGCATATGATTTAGCTCAATCAGGGGCCTCTTAGAGTTTTTACAAGGTTGAATCCTTATTAGGATGTGATATTTTAGACATTAGTTTCTCAACAAAGGGAAAGGGTGCAGGAAATTAAAAAGTAAAAAAAAACTCAACAAAGAAAAGGGATGATGTTCCAAGAGATCTGCTAAGATATTTCTACAAAAAATAGGTATGAAAACTATGTGCCAGTGATGAAGAATTCCTCTCCTTGACATAGTGAAGTATAATTGAGATTTACTAGTTATACACATGCATAAGAAGGTGGGTCCCATAGGAGAGCCAAAAAATTGTCTTGATCCAAAAATAGACATAGTTCCCTTAAACACAGATACACTTAATAAAATTCAATATTCAAGCAAAAGATCACAAAAAACATACACATACACAACAATGGGTCTGTAGGCAATTTTGAAAAATAGATACAGGCTCCCATGTATATATAAATGCAAGCAAACTCTTACATAGATTGTGCTAAAAGTAGGGGTTTGAGATTTCCCAAAATCCACATAGGAACCATAATTATTTTTACAAAGATAAAATAAAGAAATTCCTACAAATGTATACAATTGAAAACTTGAAAATCCTTTACAAAGCTAAGACTACTCCTATTTATAGATTACAAGGGGAGGAGGTTCCCTCCAAAACTTATGCAAATATTTCTAGGTGGCTACCATTTAAAATACTAAGTCATGTCTTGTCTAGTTATTTTTTCCTTTGAGATCCTATAGATTTGAAGATATAAATATCAATTTATCCTGATCCCTTGGATGAGCAACTACCACCTTTATTGCCATCTACCTATTTTTAGGATTCCCATCACCTAGGCGTAAAATATTGCTTTATTAATACTCTAGATATTCAAGTTGCTTCTGCTATGGCTCCATGTTGTTGTACTTCCTTAGAGATACAAGATATGTTTTGCAAGAAGGACAATATTACTCAAAGAATAAGCATCTCATTGGTTTGAACATGCATTGGTATTATCTTATTTGAGAACTTTTTCATCTCTTGGGACCACTTATCTTCATATATTCAAGACTTTTTTACCTCTTGTATCTTTATCAAGACTTTTGCTCTTACCTTTTATCTATTACTCAAGAATTTTCAACTTTCAAACATTTCTTGCTCATGAGATCTGGCCTCTGACGATTGGGCTTTTCTCACGTGCTTGTTCGTGACTCAAAATTTTGCTTTCAAAAGTGATTTATCACTACAAGTACTTTTATATATATTATGTGTAACACTTTATATATGTGTGTGTTTTAGCATAATAAGTTCATTTGAATAAAATATTTGTATAATTATTTTAAAGTATGTATATAATAATATTAATAATTAACATTTATCTAGTATTTATATTAAATTTTTATTCACAATTATTTGTATTCTTTCACCTTTAATATTTTTAAACATAAATTAAAAAATAATATTTTATATTTTTTAGTTTAAAATATTTGATTATAATTCTCTATGTATGACATTATGACATGTTTTAAATATTTCAATATAATAGACACTCATATCTTTTAATTTAATTTTTTCTTATTTTTATAAAATGATTGTAAATAATAATAGTTTCATCTCTATGTTTTGTCATAGTCTGGAATATAACCAAAATTGGATTTTGATGAATGTGTATGCCCCTAACTCGATGAGTGGAAGACATTCTTTGTGGAAAGATTTGAGTTGTCTTAGGGAAGCATTCAAAGATATTCCTTGGACGTTGGTGGGTGATTTCAATACACCGCTTTTCCCATTTGATAAGAAGGGAGGATCTCCAATTTTGTCAAAGAGAATGGAAGACTTTGGAATTTTTTTGAGTGATAATGAGTTAATGGATATTGATATTAGGCAGTTTAAGTATACATGGAGTAATTGGAAATTGGGTGACCAATTGATTCAGATAAGGCTAGATCAGTTTTTAGCTTCTCAAGAAGGTCTAACAGTATTTGGAGAAACTACTCTTACAACCCTCCCCAAGATTGGATCCGATCATAAATATATTCTTTGGAAAATAGAGAGTGGAAGAAAACTACATAAGATCCCCTTTTGATTTGAGTTGATGTGGAAGAATCATGAAAATTTAAAACTCAGTATAGATATTGGTGGCAAAAGGTTTTTAGGGGTCCTAAAATAATTTAGATTGCTTGCAAATTGATGTGGATTAAAGCCAAGCTTAAAGAATGGAATAGAAGAGTCTTCAAGCATATATTTATCCAAAAGAAGGATATAAAGTTAAATCCTAAAACTATTGAAAAGAAAGTGAACCAGGTTGATCTAGATAATCACCACAGAAGGACTGGACACCAGAAATTAGTTGATTATCATAATCTCCTTGCTTGTGAGGAAGTGTTTTAGAAATAAAAATAAAGGCTATTTTGGCTTAAATAAGGTTATATAAACACTAGATTTTTTAATGTGTCTACCCTAAGATATAGAGGCAACAATAATATAAAGGATTTTGTTAGAGATGATGGATTGATGGTAGGGAAACTAGAGGATTTTAGGGTAGAAGTTGTTAGTTATTTTTCAAGCCTCCTAGGAGAACCTGTGGTAGTGAAAGGTGAAGCTGAAAGTAAAATCCTTCCTAATATTCCAAAATTGATGACTGATCAGATGAATTCTTCTCTTATGCCCCCCTTTACAAATGAGAAAATTAGAATGGCCACGTTTAGTAGAGGTAAGGAAAAGGCCCTAGGACCAGATGGTTTCACATTCAAAATTTTTAGAAGATTGTAGGATTAGATGTTACTAAGGCTATCAAGGAGATCTAGAAAATCCAATACTTGTCTAAGGATGTCAATTCCACTTTTTTGGCTGTGATCCCAAAAATGTAGGGAGCAAGACATATTAAATTTTTTAGGCCTATCAATTTGTGCAACACAATCTATAAAATTTTATCCAAGAGGGTTCTACCTTTTATTGTGGTAGATTAGCAAGGTGGTTTTGTTAAATATCAACAAATTTTGGATAGCATAATTACAATTCATGAGATTATTCATTCTATGGTAAATGCTTCTAAAGATAGATATGAAAAAATCTTACAATCGGATTTCTTGGGACTTCTTTACCAAAGTCATATTGAAATTTAGCTGTTAGAGTAAATGGGCGGGGTTGGTTAAAAAGTGTTTTTCATCTGCTATGTTTTCAATCTTGGTAAATGAAGCGCCTGCTAGCTATTTCAAAAGTGGGTGTGGTCTTTCAAGAGGATCCATTATCACCATATATTTTTATTAATATTGTTGAAGCACTGGGAAGGTCTATTTCAGAGGCTATAGAAAGTAAGAGAGTAGATGGTTTCAAACCAACCTTGACATCAAACCCTATTTCTCATCAATAATTTTTTTATGATACTTTATTGATCTTCTACTCCTCTGTCCCTCAAGATAAGGAGTTAAAAAACATTTTAGTGTCTTATGAATAAGCTACTGGTCAAAAAATGAACTTAAAAAGTAAAGTTTATTTTTATCAACACCCCAACTATAAGGAATATCAATATTGTGAGTATATTTGGGTGTGACATTGGAGAACTCACAACCATATATTTGGGTATGCCTATTTTCAAAGGTAGGATGGAGTCACATATTTGGAATCTATTTATAGATAGACTAGCAAAAAAATTAACAGGTTGGAGAGGAAGTCTTCTTAGCCAAGCAAGTAAATCTCAGCTTGTGAGGTCTTCTTTACAGAGTATTCTCAATATTTTTATCTCTTTTCAAGATTCTATATAAAATAAGGATTAAAATGGAACAAATTCAAATATCCTTCCTCTATTCTAGATCAGAAGATAGAAGATGCTTTGCCCTTGTTGCTTGGGATCAAATATGTTTTGCTAAAGATGTAGGAGGGTTGGGCTTTAGAAGGGTAAAACAAATAAATGAAGCTTTGATGGGAAATATAGGATGGAAATTATTGAAAAATGATCAGCTTGAGTGGGTTAAGATCCTCAAAGCCAAGTATTTACAAAATGGAAAAAAAATTTATACTCCAATGACTTGCTAGTCAGATCTTCCTTTTGGAATAGTCTTGTGGACATTAGACATTTGTTATGTAAAGGGCTTTGTTGGAATATTGAAGATGGAAATCAGGTGAAATTTTGGAAAGATCATTGGCTGAAGAACATTCCCCTCTCAGAGGACCCAAAGGTAAGTGCATTGGAACCTTCTCTATCATTCCATTTTGGTATCGAAGTTGTTGATTATATTACAACCAAAAATAGTGAAAAAATCTAGAAAGATTTATCTGCTCTAGATTTAGTTCCAAACTTGGCTACCCATATTAACAATCTAAAAATATGGATTAATTTGTATCATCTACTTTCCTACTATTTTAGTGATTCTATTATTTAGAAGGAGGAAAATTATGAAAAGTACTCTATTAAGTCTGGATACCATTTGCTTGAGATAGAAGGTAGAAGTTGGTTTCAAGTGAGGAAAATCTGGATTAAAGGGCTCATCCCTAAAATAGATTTCTTCTTATGGTTGGTGGCTCAAAATAGAATATTAACTATTGATAATTTACACAAAAGAGGCATCCCTATTGTAAATAAATTTTATTTATGTGAAAATAATTTGGAAACAATCCATCATCTTTTCCTCAAATTTTCCTTTGCTAGATAGATTTTAGAGAAGGTTTTATAACCCTTTGATGTTCCTTGGATACTCCCAGCCACTATAGGAGATTTATGTGTGTAGTGAGATCCTCTTTTCAATAGTGGTAGATTGAAAGTTCTCTGGAGGTTTTGTCTCCCTTGTTTTCTTTGGGTAATTTGGAATGAGAGGAATAATAGGGCTTTTGAAAGTAGAAAAGAGAGGCTTTTGTGGTTGCTTTTTATATTTTTAATGTTTTTTAGAAAATACTTAGACCTTATCCTTTCTTGAGATAGCATAATGTAGACTCAAGAAAGCCATTATTGTTCGTTGTAATTTAAAGCATTTAATATGTGTGAATTTGTTGATATATTTAAGGTGGAACTTAAGTGGGAACCCCCTCCAAATGGGTGGATAAAACTGAATGTGGATGGCATTGAAAAAGGGAAACCAGGTTATACTGGTGCGGGTGGAGTTTTTAGGGATTCTAGAGGGATGATTGTGCAAGCCTTTACTAAACCTCTATCCATACAGTCCAACCATTTTTCTAAGGCTCAGGATTTTTTATAGGGGTTAAATTAATCAAATAAGGTCATTATAAAAATATTATTGTGGAAAGAGAATCCCTAAATATTATATATATTCTAAAAGGAAGACAAAAATTTGTCTAGAGAATTGCAGATATGGTTGGATATGGTTGTGGGGATGAAAGAGATCTTGCAGTCTTATCACAACCTACAGTTGAAGCATGTTTATTGAGAGGGGAATGGAGCTACATATTTATTGGTAAACATGGGGGTGGAGGCTTAGGATATTATTATATGGGAAGATAATTTATGACTTAAAATTATTAAATTTATGACTAAGAAGAAGCCAAATTAGCCCAATAATGCTCACTTTCCAGTTGGAAGAAGCTAAATTTTAGGGTTCAGTTCTTAGGGTAAACTATTATGGGTGTCCCAATATATATGTGGTAGATGGTTATGTATGTAAAGTCAACTATTATCTGGTTATTCTTGTTATTGATAGTGTTATTGGTTATTCTTGTTATTCTAGTTATTCTTATTAGGTGACCTAGGTTGGTTCTTTATGATTGTTTAGTTTAGATGGACTTGGCACCATGTTATCTTCACATTTTATGATATTCTTGTAAGGAAATTTATGTAAAAGGGATGAGACCACTTCAATCCCCTTATTAACCTATTAATCAAAAAATAAATAATATTATTTTAATCTATAGATAATATATTAATAAAGTTATAAAATTTATTTTCAAATTTCTAGAAAATTTGATGGCTTTTTAGACAATTTTAATCACAAATCCCAATATCCAAGATCTTAATCAATCAAAATATTAATGCATATAAATATTTGATCAATATGAATCAATCACATTCATGAAATAAGAACAATATTTCAATATACAAATTTTGCAATAATATTGATGAAATATAGAAGACTTGAATTCAAATTGCATCGCCTTTCTTGGATGTTTCTTAATTACAATACATGGAGCTTTACCTCCATAATATAACATTACAAGTGACATTTCAATACTTTGATTATTTCTCTCCTCACATATCAAGGAAATGCATCCTTCCTATTCCACACATATGGCAAAAATATCATGTCCCTTCATTTTACATCTTAACACATATACACATGATTCTTGACTTACTTATATATGATATACTATAGAAGAAATATAAATCATACACCTAATATAATAACTCACAAATATACAATATAACATATGGTACTTTAATGCTAACAAATAATGTAATATCTCTAACACCCCGCATATTACATTATTTGGTATGAAGATATTTTGATGTACACAAATTACTTGAAATATCTTTTACTTGTTTTGTCCAAGTAATTTTGTAAAAATATTTACAAGTTTTTATTTAGTGGCAACATGTTTGATCTAAATATGATGGTCTTGAACATGATCTCAAATAAAGTGACATTTAACTTCAATATGTTTTGTTCTTTTAGGAATCTTAGGATTTTTGATTAATTTGAGAACTCCTTGATTATCACAATTTAATATTGTTGGAGCCTTTTTTATTCCCATATTTGATAAAATATGACATAGCCAAAGTGCCTCACATATTACATCTCTTATTGAATGATATTCTACTTCTATTGATGAAAGACTATTGCATGTTGTTTCTTACTATACCAATAAATAGGTCCTAAACCAAGATGAAACACATATCCTAATGTTGATTTTAGTCATCTATAGATTCAACAGAGTCAGAATCTAAATATCCTTATAAGTAAAAATTACCATTTCTTATTCAATTAAAAAAAATTATCATTTATTTTGTATTTCAATCCATATTTTGTGGTTTTGCTAATATGTTGTAATATCGTATTTATGGCTTTCCAGTGACTTTATTTAGGTTCTTGCATAAACCTAGAAATTTTTTACAACAAAAACAACATTTGGTCTAGTTTTTGTTAAATACAAAAGACTACCAATTAGTTGTAGATATATAGTAGAAAAACTAGTGATGTCTTATCATATCATGATAACTGTAGCCCTTGATTCATAGGAGTGTATTTACATTTACATTTTTTCATTTTATTTTTTTGAGTGTTGATTTTGCATACTTTGTTTGTGTTATTGTGATACTATCATCTCTTTGAAAAATTTATAAACCAAGACAATAGAGTAGTAGACCTAGATCTGTTATTTAAAATTATTTTTCTAGATCCATTTTAACTTCGTCTATTAGAATTTTTGAGCTTCTTGTGATTAATATATCATCAACATATACTACAAAAATTATTATTTATAACCCAACCTTTTTTGTATAAATATTTGAATTTGATGCACTCCTTTTAAAATTGTGTCATAGTAGATTATCATTAATATCAATATAACATGCTCCAGGTGTTTGGTTTAATCCATATAATAATTTTTCTAATTTATAAACTTTATGTTCTTGTCCTTTGATAACAAAACCTTATGGTTGAGTCATGCTAGATTTTTAGCTGGATTATCAAACATCCCAATATCTGGGATCATATAAAATATATTTGAAGACTTAATCATAGAATAATCAATACATACAAATCTCATATGATATAAATTAACATGACATTCAAAAATATAATAATAATACTGAATGAAAATACTCACAGTATTATTGGTGAGTCAAATACACAATCTCAAGATTTGCTCTACATTCAAATACATTTATGAAGAACACAAGCTTATACTAAGAGTGGGGGTGAACAATATAAGACCACTGTTTACTTTTATTTCCCAATAAATTGAAGAACATAAGGTTATATTGAGAGGGAGGGTGAATAGTATAAGACCATTTTTTACTTTTCTTTCCAAATCAGTATTATGCAATGTATAGATAGCAATATCAATAATAGTAATCAAAGCAATGCACAAATCACCACACACAATAGAGACACCATAATTTACATGGTTCACCCAATGTGGGATACTCCATAGAGAAAGTATTTCACTAAAATTTTCTCAATCTCTTGGGAATCATTTCCTTATTATAATGTTTATGGAACTCTATCCAAAAGAGACACCAATCCCCTAAATCAAGTTTGTGGATCTCTATCCATAGGAGAACTCCTTCTCCTCTACTCTGGCTGGTGATCCTCTAGAAGACTACTGCCTCCACTGCACTAGCTTATGGATCTCTCTCCACTGAAGACTCTTGTCCCCACTCAAAAGACCTATCCTCACTGCCCTAGCTAATGGATCTCTATCCACTAGAGACTATTGTCTTCTCTGCTCTGCCATCTCTAAAGATCTATCTCAAGTCTACACTAAACACAATCCTTCGGTCTAGTACAACTTTGATCAATATCTATCTTTGGTCTGGCACAAACATGTCCTCAAATCTACACCAAACTATGCTCTCAAATTTGCACTAAACATAGTCCTTCAGTCTAGCACAAATATATCCTCTATATCTATACTCAAGCCTTAACTCAAGGCTTGAATCAAATTTGCTAGATATTCCCTAAACATTAACTCAAGGTTTTAAAAAATCAATCAACTCTACTCTCAAGTCTTCTCAAAGACTTGTCTCAAATCTGCCTTGTAAGCTTCCATAAAATCTCACACTAATCTATCCACAAGTCCTCTCTAGAACTTGCTCAAATATGCTCTACAAGTCCTCTATAGAACTTGCTTAATTTTCTCCACAAGTCCTCTCTAAAACTTGCTCAAATATGCTCTACAAGTCCTCTCCAAATATGATCAATAAGTCCTCTCAAGAACTTATCCAAATATGTATTGTAAGCTTTCACAAAAGCTCACACAAAATTAGTCCACAAGTCTCCTCAAAGACTTACCTCAAATCTGCTCAACAAGTCCACACAGAACTTGTCCAATCTCATAGAAACATAAAGAGAATTGTTAGAGACTCAATATGTTCTATACTAATCACAATGCTCAATTAATTTCAATCACTCTCTTAGAAATATAAGGAGAATTGTTAGAGACTCAATATGCTTCAAATTCAATTCAATGCTCAATCACTTTCTCAACTCAATTCAGAATATAGAATAGTTTGTTTTATGGAACTTGAACAATCACTTCACACATCCAATTGACTAGGCTCAACCAAATCTACTCAACCAATCACTCAATGAAATAATCCTCTCTCTCAAACCCTATTCCAAACATACCAACTCAAAATGTTTTCAACAATGCTCAATAAGTCTTACATAACAATGATACTCATGATATTTGCAAACCCTAGTTCAAATTCTTCACTCAATAACTCAATTCAATAACAATGCTTATAAAATAACTCTCACATAACAATGATACTAATGTTCTCTTCAAAGCCTAATTCAAGTTCTTTGCTCAACAAATCACTTCAACAACAATGTTTATCAAACAATATTTAACAACAATTATTTATTCCAGAAAACCTTGAAGCATTAACTCAACACACTCAATAGGAAACCCTAAACAAGTCCTTTTCACTCCAAACTTATTTTCCAAAAAACCAATCAATAAACTCAACTATGGAAGAATGTGCTCATACCTTTTTCTTGATGATGAAGGGATCTCATAAATCTGCCACAACCACAAACACTTCTATGCTAAGCTCAAATAGGTTAGAAGATAAATCTTTCTCACAATATAATGTAAAAACTCAATTACACCTTATTACTCCATCTTTCAAAACAACCATCAACATACATAAAATATTTATCCAATAAGACCTTATAATTTTCCAATTAAAAATCAATTCAACATCCACAAAAATTAACTCAAAACCTCTTTAATAAGATTTAATGGAAAAAATAACTTTGACAAAAATCAAATCTACTTTCCTTATAACTCCAATAACATAAATCACTTATCAATAAAACAACCTTTCATAAACCCTTATAACTCCAAATAACATTAATCAATTATCAATAAAACAACCTTTCTTAAACCCTTATAAATCCAAATAACATAAATCAGTTATCAATCAAACAACCTTTCATAAATCCTTATAACTCCAAATAACACTTTATAAAAAACCTTAGGCAAATAAAATTTAATTAAAAATACCTTTGCCACTGTAGCACCCTAAAATTGGCATGGTTAAAACATTAGTAAAAAGATAAAATATTAAAATTTGAATTTCAACCCCAAACTGCCCGTTAAACCGCTTGTTACCCGCTTTCCCCGTTTTTTGCACCATTTTTAGGATTTGTTTTGACCGTTGGACAATATCGTCGCAGATTAGACGAAATCATCCCAGATCTGATGAATTCATCATAGACAGAACGTCCAGACGATTTCGTCCCAAAACCAAATTTTCATAATTAGCTTTTGTTTCAATAGCCTCTCCAACTCGGGCAGAAGCGTGTCTACACAGTTGGTGATTTCCCTGTTGGAGATCTCCCAGATTGGGATGATCCCCAACCTTCCAAACCTCTTCCTAATCCTATATAAACTAGGATTTTGCTAGTTTATCCCCTTGACTCCCATTGATCTTTATTCTCCCTGAATCCCTAACCCCTTAGTTGACGGATTTCATTGCAGAGTTAGCTCCTTATTCCCTCGCACTATTGCTTGCATTCGGTATTTTTTTACATTTTATTACAGGAACTATACTATTTTTTAGTCTAAGCTAGCTTGGATCATCGTGGAAGATCTCGAACGATTGTGGATGATATCGTACGATTGGAGACGATCCTGACTGTAGTTCATATTGGGGGTAGTCCGAGTTTAGAGTTTGCATTTTCTTAGCTTTCTCTACATTTTTCATATTGTATTTCTGCACTGTCTTAAGTTATTACATTTTTTGCATCTTGGAGTTCACCTCATTTAGCATAATCTCATGATAAAGTTAAGATCAATCATTAAATCTACTGCATTTCCTTATTCATTATTGAAATCTATTATTTAAGGCATGTTTGCTGTTATTTATACCATTATCCTTTGCTTCTGCATTTGCATATTTGGTATTTTGCATCTATTTTTGTGATTGTAGGTTTTTGACGAATTAGTCTGATGAATTCGTCAGATTTTAGATGATTCTGTCTGATTTCAAACGACCTTCTATGATTTGGGATGATCCCAAGAAATATCAGATGATTACATATAAATTGAGACGATCTGAACTGCTACAAGACTCAAAATCTTCATCAGACATCCGAAATCAGGTATGACACCTTCTAGTTAGCATATTCTCTGTTATTTGCATTTATATTTTCTTTCTATATTCATTTAAATCAGCATTGGCATATAGAATAGTTTAGATTCATATTTGGCCATGTTGGCAATTTTGGGTACATTGGGTACATTGCCTTTGCTCAAGTGTTGATGTTGTCATTGATGTCAAGAAGCGAAAGGGTTTTTGTGAAAACCAAGGTAGACAAAATAAAAGGTTTTATTTAAAACCATGGACAACAAATTTGAAATGGGTTTTTCTTAAAACCCAAGTTGGCTCTTCGTTTCGTCGAAAAATGTGCCCCGGTGATGAAGATATTTAATTTTAAATATTTAGTTTAAATTTTATTTTTAAAATTTAAATTAATATTTTAAAATTAAATTAAAGCATTTTATGACGTGTTTGGAAATGCCGACGTGTTTGGTAATGCATCGAAGTACATATAAAATGTGGCAATGAAATTCATTAATGGGAGTTGGATAGAATTGATATAAATCAGAGTGCATTTCATTTTCGTCTTTGTCTACGCCAGTGAAGGAGGCGCACGTAATGGACAAGTCTTTGCTGTGACGAATGGTCGCGGTGCCGAGGAGGAAGGCAGGGATTTGTTGGTGTGAAGCTTAAGAATGATGTGAAGACGCCACAATTCGAGCGTTGTACACTTGTCCATAATCAAAGAGGAGCTAAACATTTAGAATGTTAATTTATCACTGTGTTATCTCATAACCAGAAGCATTCGATATAAGAGATAAAACAACGCTGAAATCAAGAAAACGGGTAGCAAGGTATGCACGATTGATTAATGTGTTGAAAAACCATAGTGCACGATCGAAAAGTGATCCAATAGAAAATGATGTCTAATACGCACCAAAACCAAAGGTTTGTGCTCGACGTGGCAGCGTGATAGACTGTTTCATTTTTAGATGTTCGTGGCAGTAATTCATTCGAAGTTCATGTTTCATGCAACACACAGATTTCAAGGTCTTGACGTTGGTTGGAGAGTAAAATCAGAGTACGTGCTCCCTTAGAGTCAAGTGGGGTACTAGCCCACGTGGTTGACCCTCTCAAGATAGGGTGCAGGCTAGCATAAGATGCAGGTTCAATTCCCTGCAGTGACGGCAGCGAACTTAGGTAAGTCATTTTGTTGAATTTTAAATTAAAAACACTTTGGTATAAGTTTTTGAAGAGTTATAAGGTTATGTAATATTGTGATTTATTTTATTTTATGGTACAAGTGGTTTTAGGAGAGATAAGGAAGTTGTGCAATTAAAGGCTTTAGTGATGATGATTGAAAAGTGGAGTAATGTTGATTATTTTGTGATCTACTAACCTTTGTGAAGATTGGCAAAATAACTTTGTGATTGTGGCAAATTTCCAAAGGGGTTCTTTCACTTCAATAAGGTATGGGCACATTCTTCTTATGAGTATGATTGGTGTATGTTTTCCTGAAATAAGATTGGAGTGAAAAGGTATTCAACTAGGTTTCCTTTGGTTGGGTATAAGTCCTAGTTTTTGGTTTGTTAAAGACTACTTATGCATTGTTATCCTTGATGAGAATTTTGGTGAATGCATAATTCTAGTTTGGATTAGTGGAAGCATTGTGCACTAGGATTTATGGTTGTGAGTCTTGATACTTGCTTTGAGTTGGTGAAACCCTTGGATGGCTGTGTTGAGGTTGATGGTTGAGTTGCTTCCATAGATGTTGGTTGATCATCATCTTTCTTTTTGATCTGACCTCTTCTAATGAGAGCATATTCCACCCTTCAAGAAAATTTATAGCTTGATCGAAGGTGGTCAAGGTAGCAGTTGATAATTCATAGGATAGTTGTTCTTGTAAATTATTGATAAAAATATCCAACATTTCTCGATAAGGTAACACAAAGTGTAGTTTTCCTATCAACTGTCTCCATCGAGCTAAGAAGTCAGCAAAACACTCATATTTGTCTTGTTTTAGGTTGTACAAATCTTTAATGGTTACATGCCTTTCAATATAGGCACTAAATTGATGCACAAAAGACTCAGCGGTCTCTTCAAAATTTCTCAAAGAATGAGTGGGCAATTGATAATACCACTCCAATGCCATCCCTCATAAACATTTGGGAAACATTTTTAGTAATAGAAAATCATCATGTGATATATCATGACATGCTATCCTAAACATATGAAGATGCTCTATGGGATCTTCAGTTCCTTTATATATAGGTAGGATAGGCATAGGAAAGTGTTTGGGATATGGTCATGCTACAACTATAGGATCTAGAGGTTGACTACACATCTCTCGATAATTGTACGAGGGACGATAGAGATCTATTTGGTCCATACGAGAGGTTAATTGTTTCACCATAGCTTCCAGATTACCAGTTTGCCCACCATATTGGTTCGGTGGTACATGAGCATGGGATTTGTGAGCGTAGGAAGGTGGGACATAAGGATTAGATGCCATGTTGCTATTATGCAAATGATTGGTAGGAAGAGTATTATGAAGAAGATTTGTGGTAGCATTATGTTGTATCCCAGATTGTTGGAAATTAATATTTGGTTTTGTTTTAGGCTTTTGTTGATTTGAGGTATATTTATCAATAGCTTGGCAAAATAGAGCAGTGAATGAAGGTTTCTTTTGTGTAGGAATAACCCCTGGATTAGCAACAGGCACTCTAGGTAGTTGGGTAACCTATTGTTGTCGTGTGTTTTGGATTATAGTAGCCATGTCCAAATTGGACGGTCCAGCTTGATCACTCTCTTGATCAATGAAGGACAAAGGATTAGTGCGTGTGTGATATATGTCTTCTAGGGTTGCTTGAGTGTCACTAATTTGATCTTTGTCCATATGAACTGCTCTATTAAGGGTGCCCATATTATTATGGAGGAACTTCCAAAAATGTTCCATGTTCTCAAAAGTAACATCTCCTTCTGGAGATATTTTAGGAGATGAGGATTCTTCCTCCCTAACATTTTCTCTTTGTTCATTTACATCAACATAGTCTTCTTCTTGTTGGTCTAGAGTTCCTTCTTCCTGAATTGGGTCTTCAAGAAGGATCTCTGGGTTATTTTCTATTTTCCTTAACTTATCTTCTTCTACTTCAATTCGTTTTCCATTCCTGAGTCTAGTCATTATGTCTAGATTTAGGTTTTAGAAAATATATATTAATATATTTGCAACAGATCTTGGGAGGTATATATTTTAATTATATACCTACTATAATGCTTAAAAATAAAATGTTTTGATTTTTTTATTTTTATTTTTGTTACGATTTTTAAAGACAACAAATAGCACACTAAATAACAATAATAGAATAATAGCTTAGTTTTCTAAAAAGAGTTTATGAATGTCATTGATTGGATCAAGTTCATCAGGAGTCATAAAATTCTCCTCTTCAAATTGGAAATGGTTTTTCAAGAATTTGATAAAGTGTGCTATAGTGATATTATCTACTTCTGACTCTAATTTGTAAAAATAGATTTCATGGCAATATTCTCGATATAACACAGCTCTAGGAACTCTATACCATCTTTGTCTATCTGTAAGATCGACCTCTTGGTCCTCTATGCAAGATAAAAATTTATGTACTACAGCTGCATTATCGAGGTATTCCTCAAAGGTATACAAATCAAAAGACACAAGGGCTCTTTTATCTGCTAACCACCTATGGCAAGCTCTCTGAAGTTCATGATACAAAATCACTTGATCGGGATCCAAGATTCTATCTAGGACAAACCTCTTGATTTGCCTAAGTTCGGTTGCTCTAGATGAAATGAGATTCAATCTCCTATTCAGTTCATACCACAAAGGTTGAACCCTATTTGTTTGAGGTACTCTAAGCACAAAAGTAATTTCTATAGCTGCTAATTGATTTTCAACATTAATGGTGACAGCTCGTCTTTTATTATAGTCTACCATCTAAATATGACATGCAAATTTTCTTAAGTATAAATGCATTTATGTTTTGTTTTTCTTATTTTTTTTTTATTTTTAGAAAGTTTTTTGTTTTCAAAAGGTTTCTGTTTCACGTCGAGTTCACCAAAATGTATCGCTCCAAATTTTTTGCACCCTTACCTTTAGGCTATAGGATCCATGCCCAAAATGGGGATGTGAAAAGGATGGGACAATACCTCGGACTGAGAGGCCCTTTGAAGGTCCCGCCTCTCGGGGGAGGGGTATAAGGGTGAATTTTCGATGGATGGTGGGTTCACCAGGAAAATTTTGAATGGTAGTTTCCACGCCTAGGTTGACAGTGAGTTTGATGTGTTCATTTTGTGCTTTAATCATTCAACTCCTAGGTTTGGCCTGAAGAACACAAGCTTATACTGAGAGGGGGGGTGAACAGTATAAGACCTCTTTTTACTTTTTCCTTTATACTTCAAAATAGTAAAGCAATATATCCAAAGCAATATCAAAGCAATGCACAAAACCATCCACAAAGTGACACAACAATTTACATGGTTCATCCACAAAACTTTTCTCTAAAAGTTATCTCAAAGTTCTTTAGGAAACCTTCCCAATTACAATTTTTATGAGCCTCGACTCAAAGGAGAAACCTTCCCCCAATCTGAATTTATGAGCCTTTGCTCAAAGGAGATACCTTCCCCTACCTCTGCTTTGGCTGGTGATCCTCTAGAAGACCTCTGCCTCCGTTGCCATTAGCAAATGGAACTCTATCCACAGAAGAAACCTGTCTTCCCTGCTCTGGCTGGAGACCTCTGTCCTCAACTCTATCACATCAAAGCTGGTCCTCGAATTTTCACTAAACACAGTCCTTCGGTCTAGCACAAATGTCCTCATCCTCTGTATTTGATCAGCACCAAACACAGTCCTTCGATCTGGCACAAATCTGTCCTTAGGTTCTTCTCATAGAACCAATGCACCTCTGTCCTCAAGTTCTCTGATAGAACTATCAACCTCAGCTTCACAAGTCCTCTGCTAAGACCTGTCCAAATCTGCTCACAAGTCCCCAATGGAACCTATCCAAAACCTACTCACAAGTCCCCAATGGAACCTGTCCAAAACCAGCTCACAAGTTCATCAAGAAAAAATTGCTTGGCATGAACCCACAAAGAGAATTGTTAGAGAGCCAATGTGATTCATCAACCTCATAGAAGCATAAAGAGAATTATTAGAGACTCAATATGTTCTATACTTAACTCCCAATCTCAATCTCAACTCAATCTCAATCTCAATAGAATAAGATAGATGTAGTATGCTATTCTCAAGAACATGAAACACAACCCAACAATTGCCAACCATGCAATATCTCATATAACAATGATACTCATGTTCTTTCCAACAACCAATATATTTTCTCAACCAATTTGGGCTTCAAAAACAATGCTCATAGACAAGGTTTAACCAACATCATTCAACTCAACATTAACCTTCTATGATTTGGGATGATCCCGAGAAATATCAGATGATTACGTACAAATTGAGACGATCTAAACTGCTACAAGATTTAGAATCTTCATCAGACATCCGAAATCAGGTATGACACCTTCTAATTAGCATATTCTCTGTTATTTGCATTCATTTCTGCTTTCTGTATTCATTTAAATCAGCATTGGCATATAGAATAGTTTAGATTCATATTTGGCCAAACCTAGGAGTTGAATGATTAAAGCACAAAATGAACACATCAAACTCACTGTCAACCTAGGCGTGGAAACTGCCATTCAAAATTTTCCTGGTGAACCCACCATCCATCAAAAATTCACCCTTATACCCCTCCCCCGAGAGGCGGGACCTTCAAAGGGCCTCTTAGTCCGAGGTATTGTCCCATCCTTTTCACATCCCCCTTCCGGGCGTGGATCCTATAGCCTAAAGGTAAGGGTGCAAAAAATTTGGAGCGATACATTTTGGTGAACCCGACGTGAAACAGAAACCTTTTGAAAACAAAAACCTTTCTAAAAATAAAAAAAAATAAGAAAAACAAAACATAAATGCATTTATACTTAAGAAAATTTGCATGTCATATTTAGATGGTAGACTATAATAAAAGACGAGTTGTCACCATTAATGTTGAAAATCAATTAGCAGCTATAGAAATTGATTCTGTGCTTAGAGTACCTCAAAAAAATAGGGTTCAACCTTTGTGGGACGAACTGAATAGGAGATTGAATCTCATTTCATCTAGAGCAACCGAACTTAGGCAAATCAAGAGGTTTGTCCTAGATAGAATCCTGGATCCCGATCAAGTGATTTTGTATCATGAACTTCAGAGAGCTTGCCATAGGTGGTTAGCAGATAAAAGAGCCCTTGTGTCTTCCGAGTTGTATACCTTTGAGGAATACCTCGATAATGCAGTTGTAGTACATAAATTTTTGTCTCGTATAGAGGACCAAGAGGTCGTTCTTACGGATAGACAAAGATGGTATAGAGTTCCTAGAGCTGTGTTATATCGAGAGTATTGCCATGAAATCTATTTTTACAAATCAGAGTCAGAAGTAGATAATATCACTATAGCACACTTTATCAAATTCTTGAAAAACCATTTCCAATTTGAAGAGGAGCATTTTATGACTCTTGATGAACTTGATCCTATCAATGACATTCATAAACTCTTTTTAGAAAACTAAGCTATTATTCTATTATTGTTATTTCTTGTATTTAGTGTGCTATTTGTTGTCTTTAAAATCATAATAAAAAAAAAATAAAAAAAATCAAAACATTTTATTTTTAAGCATTATAGTAGGTATATAATTAAAATATATACCTCCCAAGATCTGTTGCAAATATATTAATATATATTTGCTAAAACCTAAATCTAGACATAATGACTAGACTCAGGAATGGAAAACAAATTGAAGTAGAAGAAGATTGGTTAAGGAAAATAGAAAATAACCCAGATGTCCTTCCTGAAGACCCAATTCAGGAAGAAGGAACTCTAGACCAACAAGAAGAAGACTATGTTGATGCAAATGAACAAAGAGAAAATGTTAGGGAGGAAGAATCCTCATCTCCTAAAATATCTCCAGAAGGAGTCTGTTACTTTTGAGAACATGGAACATTTTTGGAAGTTCCTCCATAATAATATGGGCACCCTTAATAGAGCAGTTCATATGGACAAAGATCAAATTAGTGACACTCAAGCAACCCTAGAAGACATATATCACACACGCACTAATCCTTTGTCCTTCATTGATCAAGAGAGTGATCAAGCTGGACCGTCCAATTTGGATGTGGCTACTATAATCCAAAACACACGACAACAACAGGTTACCCAACTACCTAGAGTGCCTGTTGCTAAGCCAAGGGTTATTCCTACACAAAAGAAACCTTCATTCACTGCTCTATTTCTCCAAGCTATTGATCAATATACCTCAAATCAACAAAAGCCTAAAACAAAACCAAATGTTAATTTCCAACAATATGGGATACAACATAATGCTACCACAAATCTTCTTCATAATACTCTTCCTACCAATCATTTGCATAATAGCAACATAGCATCTAATCCTTATGTCCCACCTTCCTACGCTCACAAATACCATGCTCATGTACCACCAAACCAATATGGTGGGCAAACTGGTAATCTGGAAGCTATGGTGAAATAGTTAACCTCCCGTATGGACCAAATAGATCCCTATCATCCCTCGTACAATTATCGAGAGATGTGTAGTCAACCTCTAGATCCTATAGTTGTAGCACGACCATATCCCAAACACTTTCCTATGCCTGTCCTACCTATATATAAAGGAACTAAAGATCCCATAGAGCATCTTCGTATGTTTAGGATAGCATGTCATGATATATCACATGATGATTTGCTATTACTAAAAATGTTCCCAAAAAGTTTAGGGGGAATGGCATTGGAGTGGTATTATCAATTGCCCACTCATTCTTTGAGAAATTTCGAAGAGACCGTTGAGTCTTTTGTGCATCAATTTAGTGCCTATATTGAAAGGCATGTAACCATTAAATATTTGTACAACCTAAAACAAGACAAAGATGAGTGTTTTGTTGACTTCTTAGCTCGATGGAGACAGTTGATAGGAAAACTACACTTTGTGTTACCTTATCGAGAAATGTTGGATATTTTTATCAATAATTTACAAGAACAACTATCCTATGAATTATCAACTGCTACCTTGACCACCTTCGATCAAGCTATCGATTTAGCTCGAAGGGTGGAAGATGCTCTTATTAGAAGAGGTCAGCTCAAAAAGAAAGATGATGAGAAAACATCCAAAAATCAATATAAAAATAAACAAGTTGTGGGTGACGGAGTCACTGACAGTAGAAACATTGCCAATGTTAATACTGCAAAAACAACAGAGAAGTTTATATTGAAACCTCCTGATAAACCACCCAAAGAATTTACTAGGTTAAATCAACCTTTATCAACCATTCTCCCACAATTACTAGCACGAGGTTTGATCCAATTACCAGCTATCCGGGAACCTGATCCAACCATACCCGGATATAGAGCTGATTTACATTGTGATTTCCATAGAGGACCTGGACATGCTACCAACTCTTGTAAAATATTAAAACATAAAATACAAGATTTAATTGATAACAATGAGATGGAGGTGCAAGCCTTTCAACCTAAACAAACTCCTTCTAATAATGCTCAAAAGAACATTCCCCAAAATCAGAATCAGAATGCCAATCAATCATTGGACATATTTCAACATCCTTTACCAAAACATGGTAAAGAGGTGGCTAATCAAATTGAGCATCATAATGTTCCCCCTCCTACCCGATATGTAGGGACTATTAGTGGACAATTACCTGTTCATGATCCTCCAATATTTGACACAACTTTATCCATAGTTACCACTAGACCCCTATATAATACTCGAACACCTGATCTTAGTGATGTAGAATCTGAGATTGAAAGTGACATGGAAATAACCTCAAATCAATCGAATAGTTCTGAAGATGAATCAGACCCTATTCAACCTATCACAAATTCTATGGTTTCGAAAGAACCATTTCCTAGAAGAGTTACTACTCGACCCTCTTCTCATCAGTTCCTTTCTAATGAACAAGCCATAAATGCTAGACCAAGACCTATTCATCATTTGCAAAATAATATTGTAGGAACCATCGGAGCCGTTACCAGACAACAGGCTCAAACCTCTCAACAGGATCAAACTCAGAACGATGGATCAGCCCCATTTGTTTTGAAAAATCCCAATAAAGGGAATTATGCGCCTAATGTTCAACCTAAGCCTCCCTACAATATTAATGAACAATTATCCAATACTACAGCTAGAATTTCCCTTTTGGACCTGTTAAGATCTTCTCCTACCCATAGGGATGAATTAATGCTCACATTGAGCCAAATGATGGTACCACAAAATATTCAACCTGAAGCCATGTCCAATACTATCATCACTCGAGAAGTCGATTGTATTGACTTTCGAGATAAAGATATCCCGCAACATAGTTTACATAAGGATAACCCCTTATATATTACTGCCCTAATTGGAGATGTAGTCGTTAAACGAGTCTTGATTGATAATGGTTCATCTTTAAACATCTGCACTTTTGACTTCTACCAATGATTTGGGTTTAGAAGTGATGAAATGAAAAGAACGGATATGATCATAAAAGCCTTCAATGACGAGACACAAGAAACGTGTGGAGTCATTACTATACCCTTGCAAGTTGGTCCTAGAACCCTAGATACGACCGTGTTTATTGTACATTGCCCTGCATCATACAATATACTTTTGGGTCGCCCTTGGATCAACGCGATGCGAGCGGTTCCATCCACTTTACATCAGTGTGTTAAATTCGAATTTAAAAACTAGTTGGTTACCATCCATGGTGACCCTAGACCCTTTGATATGTGTGCTTTGGCAGAACCGGTTGGAGTTCAATTTTGCCCTACTTTGTCATCCACACATCCTAATTCTTATCATCCACCCAAACGTGTGAAACACACACCCATAACATCATCTACTCTTTCAACTACACCTATACATATAGCTCAACCATCTTCTGGACAAACCACACTAGGACCTCGAAAAGATCCCAAAATTACAACCAATGCTTTCAGTTTTACTCCTATACCTATAGACTCATCCATCAATATCCCTATGACATCTACATCCACTACAAGCATCCTTCCTACATCCGACGATGTAGGAAATGTCCCTTCTACCTCTTATGCTCTCACTGATGAGCTCTTACCCGATTTATCCAAAATTCTTATATCAGAAGAAGCCAACACTGCCATGCAAACTTCCCTCCTTTTAAATAAACTCCCACCCTCTCCCCGTACCTTGGGCCTCCCACAACCTATGGGAAGTATCTACCAAGTCGGGAGTTGTGCTTTTATTTATAAAGGATATGATTGGGGAAGAATACCCAGAAACATTAAGACACATTGTGATGGATATGCTAGATGCTATTTTGCTAATGATTATCTTAAAGCTAAGCCCATAATGCTTAAATTGGGATATAAAGGGAAAGGTTTGGGACCTCTCCAAAATGGTATGAAAGAACCTTTTGAGGTAGAACCATGGCCTGCCCGCTGTGGTGTGGGCCTATTTTCTAGTAAAGGTCAGCCCTTTCCATTTGAAGATGATGACCATCTCGTATGTTATCAAGATTATCTAGATAAACAAGATTCTTTGTGTCTAAAGAATAATTCTTTTACCTGCAATATGCTATCCATAGCCTACCCCGAAATGATTGTCGAATCCGACGACGAGTTGGAGGGAGATATCTTTCATGATGTTTCCATTGAGAAATTGTTATATAATAAATTTTATTTTGATGGCTCTATACCTAGTATAGCCCAGCTTGAGGCCTCGACTTCTCAAGACGAATTATCCAAGATAACCTTGGAAGAATTACAAGAATTGGGTGTTTCACCCGCCCCACCTAATTTTGAGAGAGATTTACATATGGAAGTTGAAAACGTTATAAAAATTAACATTGGAACCGAACATAACCCTCACATAATCAATATTGGATCAGAATTAAGTCAAGAAAAACAAGATAAATACATTTCATTTCTTAAAAACTATGAAGATGTCTTTGCTTGGACATATGAAGACATGCCAGGTTTGGACCCTTCTGTAGTTATGCATCATCTAGTAGTCCATCCAGATGCTAAACCTGTTAAACAGAAACTTAGAAAAATGCATCCTAAAGTGGCCTTACTAGTCAAAGGAGAATTAGAAAAACTGTTGCAAGTCATTTTTATACAAGCCATTGATTATGCTGAATGGATCTCCAATGTAGTTCCAATAACTAAGAAAGAAGCCACTAAAGTTAGGGTTTGCACAGATTTCAGAGACATTAATGTTGCATGCCCTAAAGACGATTTTCCTCTTCCCAACATGGATCAGATCATTGAATTTACTGCTGGAAGCGGAATGATATCCTTAATGGATGGATTTTCCGGTTATAATCAGATCAGAATAGCTCCCGAAGATCAGGCCAAAACAACCTTTATTACCCCTTGGGGAACCTTTTGTTGGAAAGTGATGCCATTTGGCTTAAAGAATGCAGGTGCAACCTATCAATGAGCTATGACTTATATCTTTCACGATATGATGCATGATATCCTACATGATTATGTAGATGATATTATCGCTCGTTCCATCAAAGAAGATGATCATTTAAATGACTTAAGGAAAGTATTTGATCGGTTAAGGGAATATCTTATCCGACTAAATCCAACTAAATGCATATTCGGAGTTAAGTCCGATAAATTATTAGGGGTTATAGTTTCTTTACGTGGCATTGAAATTGACCCTCTTAAGATCGCGGCTATCACAGATATGCCCGCACCCACTAATATATCAGAATTACGAAGTTTACAAGGTAAGCTTCAAGCCATTCGCCGCTTCATCGACAAGTTGGCAGACAAAACCGGACCCTTTCTTAGGCTTCTTAAGAAAGATGTCTCTTTTCATTGGGACGGAGAATGCCAAGAAGCATTTGAACTCCTTAAGCAATATCTCCTCAAACCACCAATGCTTTCCCCACCTAGATCTGATCGTCCTTTTATCTTATACATTTTTGCTTTCGATTCTGCCTTAGGAGCTATGTTAGCTCAGCTTGACGATGAGAAGAAAGAGCGTGCTAATTATTACATCAGTAGAACCTTAATCAGTTATGAAACTCGCTATACCATATTAGAGAAATTATGCCTAGCAGTCGTATTTTCTACATAGAAACTACGACATTATATGCTCAATCAAAAAACGTATGTTATTGCCAAATTCGACCCTTTGCGATATCTTATGAGTCGACCGTATTTATCTGGTCATACAGCCAAGTGGGTTCTTGCGCTAAGCGAGTTTGAACTCACATTTATAGGACAAAAGTCTGTTAAGGGTCAAATCATAGCAGATCAATTAGCTGCTGCACCCTTAGAGTCTACCCATCCCCTCATCATCGAACTTCCCGATGAATGCCTTAAATTAGAGGCAGACCATCCTAAACAATGGTCCCTATACTTTGACAGAGCCCGATGTATGAGTGGGGCTGGTGCAGGTATTATCTTAATATCTCTGCAAAAACATCTTATCCCTCTGTCCTTTAAACTAGCGTTTGCTTGCACTAATAACACTGCTGAATATGAAGCTCTTATCCTTGGCTTACGAGCTGCTTTGGCCCTAAAAATTAAAAATTTATTGGTTTTCGGTGACTCCCAACTTGTCATAAATCAAATCAATGATGTTTATCAGACTAGAGATGATAAATTACGCCCATATAAAGCATATGTTTTGCAGTTATTATCCTTGTTTGATCAAGTTACTTTGGAAGCTATTCCTCGAACTAGCAATCGTGCGGCTGACGCTATGGCTGCAGCTGCATCTCTTTTACCCTTGGAGTTAGATGATGAATATGCTACCATCATTATTCATCGACTCCAGGAACCCGCTTCAAGCAAATCATGCTTAGAACCTTTGGATGTGTTTCTCATCAACAAAACAACTCCTGAACCATGGTATACTGATATATTTAATTTTTTGCAGAATGGAACCTTCCCTGATGGTTGTACTAGCAACCAGCGCCGATTATTACGTAGACGAGCAAGTCGCTTTGTAATTATTGGTAATACCTTGTATAGGAGATCTTTTGAAGGCATATTATTAAGATGTTTGAATCTAGAAGAATCTAGATCAGCTTTGAGCGAAGCCCACGATGGCTCTTGTGGAGGACACTTTAGTGGTAACGCCATTGCTAAGAAACTCCTTCGGATAGGATATTTTTGGCCTACCATGGAAAATGATGCACATAATTATGTGCGACATTGCGACAAGTGCCAAAAACACGCTGACCTTGTCCATGCACCTGCACAAGAACTGCAGGCTATTTCATCTCCCTGGCCCTTTTCAAAATGGGGCCTAGACATCATTGGAAAAATCAACCCTGTGTCATCCGATGGACACAAATTCATCATAACCGCCACTGAGTATTTCACGAAGTGGGTTGAAGCTATGCCATTAGCTTCTTGTACTGGCACACAAGTTTCCAAGTTTATTTTTAATCAAATTATTTGTAGGTTTGGAATTCTTGCCAATCTCATTTTCGATAATGGAACTTGTTTCAAAAATAAAGATGTCAAGAAATTATGTCAAAAGTATAAAATTCAACATCGTTGGTCCACTCCCTATTATCCTCAGGGTAATGGTCAAGCAGAAGCATCTAATAAAACCTTAATCAAAATTCTCAAAAAATTGGTCAATAAAATCGGTCGAGATTGGCACATTCAGTTATATCCTGCTTTGTGGGCCTATCGAACTAGTGTTCGAACCCCCACTGGAACTTCACCTTTTGTCTTGGTTTATGGTGCTGAAGCCATTTTTCCCTTTGAATTAGAAGTTCCTTCTTTAGCCCTACTACTTCAAGATACTGAAGTAGGGGATGAATATCGTGCTGGCAGATTTAGTCAGCTAGAACTTCTAGATGAAAAGCGCATCAATGCTTTGGAACATCTTCGCGCCTACCACAATAAACTTAAGAGAGCATATCTTAAGAAAGTTCATCCTCGATCCTTTGAGATCGGTGACCTTGTCTTAAAAGAAAATAAAAAAATACTAATGCAACTAAAGACCTTAAAGGTAAATTTGAGCCCAACTGGCTTGGACCATATGTCATCACCGCTAAATTTGGATCGGGAGCATACAAATTATCTACCTTAGATGGTAAAGAACTTAAAGAACCTATGAACATTATGCATCTTAAACATTACTATGCATAAAAATTGGTCATTTCATCATTGTATATATTTGTTTTGCATATTATTTCCTTTTAGTCACTTATTTAAAACATTTCAAAAACAATCACCTTGTATTTCTTTCAATTCATAAACTTAAAATATAAAAACATCAAAAACATCCAAATCATCAAAATCTTCAAAAAACATCTTTTATTTTTGTACTTGTCAAATTGTGAAGTATTGCAGTTATATTTTCAGTTATTTTGGATAAATTAGCATTTATTTGGAATCCCGCACTTTCACACTCACATGAATAAATATCTTGATTTTATTTAGTATGATTATTAATCTCTCTTATATCAAAGTCCACATTGGCATTAAATAAAGTTTTGAGCATAGAGAACTGATCTTGTTATTTACTTGAACCAAGTATATCTTTTCACATTAAAATGATTTCATTGCAAATTCAATATGATGCTACATAGTAGAAATGGTTTCCTGAGCGAAAAGTTTCCCCTGCTATCCTATCATGCACATGGTCTAGAATCTTTGAGAATTGACAAAAGGACAAGCTCACCCCTACCCGAATAAAAATCCCTTGCTCTACAACTAATCCGAGCAAGTATCCCTAGCATAGGAAGAAAAAGAAAAGTTCAAGAAAAAGAGAAAAAGAAAAATGTTATTCACAACAATGTTTCAGCATTATCTCAAATATCAAGCAAAAATACAAAAAAAATAAATAAGAGCAAAAGAGAAAAGCAAAAGCAAAATGCAATAAAATCCCTTTCCTACCCCTTGAAAAGAAAAGAAGGGTGAATGAGCTTGAATCCCTGGAATTCTCAATTATTCGAAAACTGTGAGGTAAGCCCCATAACAGGTGGTTTGTGCCCAACCCGCTTGGCCTTGGGTAATCCCTAGCGTGGCGATATGTCTGTCACATTAGCGACCTTCTTTTGTACAGACCTATGTCGGCTTATGGATTAGCTAGCTCTTGATAACCTAACTTACATAGTAGCCTGGTACGGTTACATGCATATAAATCATGGTCAACGAACATTCATTTGGTTAAGGCAAATTACTTGTATCAAATTATCTTGCTCAAAATTGGTGAATGAACAATACAATCACACACACATTTATATTTGAGAGATTTTGCATCATTATGATAAATCAAGATTGGTAATGAACTCACATTTGCACATGAGGATTCCTTATAAATCTACATTTCTCTTTGAGATAATTTAAAATATTTCTGTAACTCTTTTCGGAATAATTTTATCCTTTTATTTCAGAATTTTTGTTTTGTATAAAAGCAATTACATACATCTTCTCACAAAATCTCAAAAATAATGTCAAACAAAATTTTCATATTATTATTTTTCTATTTATCAAAGGTCAAAAATGCATCTTGCACTAAAACCAACAATCTATTTTCTTCTTTGGATTTCGCGATGATGGTATAAGTCTATACCTATAATTCTATGCCTAGCGCAAACCATTGTTCTAATTTTATTTTCCATTTATTTTAAAACAAATTCATCAAAACATATGACTTGCATCATTATGCTACACAATTGTGTTTCAAAACGAACAAACACTTATTCTCTTTCATGTCATTATGTCAAAACATTCCATTTTGCAACCATGGTATAATTTCTAAGGAATTATTCAAAAATTTATCACACTTAGGAATTTATGCCTAGCAAAAATCACTTTTAAACATATTTCATGCATAATTTTGTGAAAAATCTGCAAACAAAGTATCATCATCATCATTTTCATCATCACAACACAAAGTCTTAAGACAGTCTCTTAAGCACTCTTTTACTTTTAAACAATATTTCTATACTGGGATTAGCTTGACGACCGAGTGAGCGGCGACTCCATGAAATGGTCTATAACAGTGACAATGTCCTTTGAAATTATTGTTAGAAGTCCCTTTTATTTTCCAATCAAATCACACCACAACCACCAATTGTTTACATCAGATTATTTCATTTAAAATCTTACAACATGACATCAAATTATAATACTTCAACACGACATAATCACATGAATCCTCAATCAAATAAGCAAACAATTCAAACATTAAAGCATCATAAAAACATATGAACAAGTCATATCATCAGAAACAAGATCATATATATATATATATCAAAAAATTATATACATCATATCAAAACTGGATTGGTATGCCACAATCTATACCCCGACATACTCAATCCTCTCACAATCTGTAGTCCATAGACGCTTAGCCTCGAGAAGCCCTCGAGCTCTCAGCCTCATCTCCCCCCACCCTGACGTGGAGGAGGTGGTCCCATAGAGGTCCGAGATGTATCTCGGGTCCTCGTCGTCGATCGGGAGGATGTCCTCATCGATCCCAGCCTGACTGGTTCTGTAATGTTGGACGACAGTGTTAGTCTTACAATGGCACTGAGAGGGGGGGGGTGAATCAGTGTAGCTATTTAAAACTTAAAAACTTAACTCTTAAAGTTGAAGCAAGGAGAACTTAAAACAGATAAAGTAGATATAACAAGAGAGAATTCCACAACACATGATTTAACGAGGTTCATCAGTTTTGGCTACTCCTCAAAATAGACTGCTTGAACACCCATCAAAATCTAGCCTTTGCAAAGCACCCACTTTAAAAATAGTTTACCAGCCACCCACTGGAAGGAGCACCAACCCCTAATTTATTTGCACCAATAGAAAGGAGCACCAACCCCTGATTTACTAGCACCAACTAGAAGGAGCACCAACCCCTAATTTATCTGCACCAATAGAAAGGAGCACCAACCCCTGATTTACTAGCACCAACTGGAAGGAGCACCAACCCTTGATTCCAAGCACCAACTTGGATTTCTATTTTGAATCTTAGATTGACATAAATATGCCTTCACTTCTACAAGACCCTTACTGGTCTATTGCTCATCCAACCTCTCTTTTAATTCAGGAAACACATATTCCTTCTGTGCACTTGCTACTGCACTCTCTCAGTCGCTCTTTCTCAGCTGCTCTCCCTTAGATTAATTTATCTCTTTGGCTTTTCTCATATATATCTACCCACACAAAGCTCAACCTAATGGTTCACTCTTATCACTCTACTTATTGTGCTCTGATAGCCTTCTCTATGCTCTGCCAGCCTTCTCTGTGCTTTGACAGCCTTCTCTGCTCGCTTACGGCTCTGACAACCTTATCTGCTCATTTATGGCTCTTTGATAGCCTTCTCTACTCATTTTGGCACTCTGACATTCTTATATGTTCTCTTACAGCTCTGACAGTATTCTTCCAGCTTTGTAACAGCCCACAACACTATCCCTCTATACAGCAACACTCTTTCCTACTGAGCAACAACAATTTCTTCTTACTTCATTTTCTATTTATGAGACAACACTTTTTCTTTATTGACAGCACTCTCTATTAGCGGTTCACTATTTTCTCGCTCATTTGGCATGCCCTATTTCTGCACATGCTTTCCTAGCTCATATAGCACTTACTTTCCATGCACTGTTACTGCACATGCTTTTTGCGCTCATCCCATAGCATTGCGGACCCACTACTGCACTCTGCTTTTTCCTTGTTTTCCCATGCTTTCCTTTTTACCTTGTTTTTCTGCGCTTCCTTTTTGCTATTTTGCCACGCTTTCATTTTCCTTGTTTGTCGCGCTTTATTTTTCTTGTTTTGTCATGCTTTCTTTTTTCTCGTTTGTCGCGCTTTCTTTTTCTTGTTTTGCCATGCTTTATTTTTCCTCATTTTCCGTGCTCTTTCTGTCGCATTGCGGACCCACTACTGTATACATATTATAATAATATTTTCTATTTGTTAATTCTTGGTCTTCATCAGATTCTGTCCGCCACTGTAGTTTCTATCTGCCTGTTACTCTGTAGCATTTCTGTAATCGCCGCACTCTTTTTCACATTTCTTATTATAGCTTACATGATCTCACTGTAACTCCACCTGTAACAGTTCTTATTTTGCTACATGAACTTATTATGCAACTGTCCCTGTGTATGCTTCTCAGATTTTACCCATGAAACTATGACATGTCGCGATATCGCGACATTTCTACCCCTTTGACTTTTTCTTGGCAGTTGACTGCAAAAACATAACATGTCGCGATATCGCGACACTTTCGCCTCCTTGTTTCATAGTTCAGCTTACATCTACGAAAACACATGTCATGATATCGTGACACTTTTTGCCTCTGTACACTCTTCTTGGCTTGCACCAACGAAAACATGACATGTCACGATATCGTGACACTTTTCACTTTCTTAACCTCTTCTCGACTTGCACCCACAAAAATAGAACATGTGAAATTGTGACACTTTCGCTGCCTTGAGCTCTTCTCTGTATCTTGCCCATGAAAATGAAACATGTCGCAAAATCGTGACACTTTCACTTCCTTGCACTCTTCTCTGCTTGCACTAGCGAAAACATGACATGTCACGAAATCGTGACATCTTTCGCTTCCGTACACTCTTCTCTGCAAGCACTAGCGAAAACATGACATGTCATGAAATTGTGACACCTTTTTCTTTCGTACACTCTTCTCTGCAAGCACTAGCGAAAACATGACATGTTGTGAAATCGTGAAATATTTTACTTTCGTACACTCTTCTCTGCAAGCACTAGCAAAAACATGACATGTGAAATCATGACACTTTTGCTGCCTTGTGCCTTTCTCTGCCTTTTGCCCACGAAAATGGAACATGTCACAAAATCGTGACACTTTCGCTACCGAGTGCCTTTCTTTGCCTTTCGCTCGCGAAAATGGAACATGTCACAAAATCGTGACACTTTCGCTGCCTTGTGCCTTTCTCTGCCTTTCGCCCGCAAAAATAGAACATGTCACGAAATCGTGACACTTTTTTGCCTTAGCGCTTTTCTTCCCTTCGGGTCGCGAAAACCCGATATGTCACAAAATCGTGAAACTTTTTCTCCTTAGCGCTTCCTCTTGCAAATTGTCGCGAAATCGTGACACTTTTCCTTGCAAGCTATTTCTCTCTAACATGTCACAAAATCGTGACACATTTTAGTCCGTACTGCCTCTCTTGCAGATTGTCGCAAAATCATGACACTTTTCTTTGCAAGCTCCTTCTCTCAAACATGTCACGAAATCACGACACATTTTCGTCCGTACTGCCTCTCTTGCAGATTATCACGAAATCATGACACTTTTCTTTGCGAGCTCCTTCTCCCCGAACATGTCACGAAATCATGATAGTTTTCTTTGCATGTGCCTTCTCTCCAAACATGTTGCAAAATCGTGATAGTTTTCTTGCATGTGCCTTCTCATCGAACATGTCGCAAAATTACGACAGTTTTTCTTGTATGTGCTGCTTCTTTGAACATGTCACGAAATCGTGACAGTTTTCCCACTTGGCTTTTTCTTTGCCAACATGTCACGAAATCATGATAGTTTTCCTTGTGCTTTCTCTCTCTTCTAACATGTCATGAAATCATGACAGTTTTCCTTGTGCTTTCTCTCTCTTCTAACATGTTGCGAAATCATGACAGTTTTCCTTGCGCTTTCTCTCTCTTCTAACATGTCGCGAAATTATGATAGTTTTTCTACTTGACTTCTTTGCCTCCAACATGTCACGAAATTGTGACAATTTTTCTTGCACTTTCTCTCTCCTCAAACATGTCGTGATATCGTGATAGTTTTTCCAGCTTTTCTCTCTCCTCTGATATGTAGCGAAATCATGACAACTTTTCTAGATTTTTTTCTCTCCTCTGATATGTCACGAAATCACGATAGAAAACATGTCACGATATCGCGACAGTTTTCTTACTTGTCTTTTTCTTTGATCCTTTGAAACTGGGCCACTTCTGTCTTCTTGGAAATTCACTGTACATGCTCTGACTGCTCTGAACTCTTGTTCACCTCATCAACTGATCTATCTAAAGACCTTTGCAATCCTGTCCATTGCATCAACCGATCCTCTGTCTGTGTTGACAACAATGACAATACTTTGGCTGCACCTTGCTCATCATTGAACTCCTGTCCATTATACTTTGGCTGCACCTTGCTCATCAATGAACTCCTGTCCATTGCATCAACTGATCAACTTGACTGTGTTGACAATAATGACAATACTTTGGTTGCACCTTGCTCATCAATCTCCCCCTTTGGAATTGTTGGTAACACACGTAATTATGTGCAATTACCTATAATTCTTCTCCCCCTTTGACAATAATACCAAAGGGCGGCTGTAAAACTCCCCCTGAGTCCATGCACAACATTCTCAGGCAAAAATTATTATTGTTGGAAAAAAGCATAAACATGAGCAATAAGATAAACAAATGCATAAATGCTCCCCCTGAGAATTTGATCCCGATGGCTAGTCAATTCTTAGTCTATTCTTGGGAATATGTGACCATTTCATTTCACTGTTTGACAACATCATGATAAGCATAATAGGCATCACTCAGATCTATCTTCAACCATGTTGGCTATTGGATCTCTATCCATTGAGACTCTATCCTCTGTACCCTATCAATAGGCTCACACAAAATCTATCCAATCTTATAGAATCATAAAGAGAATTGTTAGAGACTCAATATGTTCTATACTTAATGCTCAATCAATATATCAATTAAATCTCATAGAAGCATAAAGAGAATTGTTAGAGACTCAATATGTTCTATACTCAAATCTCAATCTCAACTCAACTCAACCAATCACCTCAATGAACATCCCTTTATCACAGACCTTAGTCGAAGCATGTATCAACCAACTCTGTGTAAGCATCAAACACTGTACCACAGCACAACCAAATTCCTTTTTAAATTTACAACCTGATTTGAGTTTTCTACAGTTACTACAAATCACACCTTACTTTCAACTATGTAAATCAAGAGAAGACATTTTGTCAAACACTTTATGGCCAACCATGGTGCACCTTACTCAACCTCATACTTCATAATCTCGGATTGGCATTTTATCAACAGTTAAAATGAAACTATCTGTTATAATCTAACACTTTGAACAGTGGTAGTAAGAACTATCAACAGAACAACAATGACGTATAACAATACTACCAATGGTGATAATTCTCAATTTAATCATCACCCTTCATGGCACTTCCACACACAACTACATGAACTGACAACATACTTGACAACTATAAAACAATAACCTGACTGCTTTCCTTTCATCTTCAGATAACCAAACACATACATATGAGAATTAAAATAAGACTTTAAGATTTCTCCCCCTGAGGATGTGCCACTTGGAGTGGCTTAGTGCAATAGCGGAGTAGTCTCCTTCAGTCCAAGGAGACACGATTCTCTTTCTTCTGTCTTTCTCCAGACTTTCTTGAACTTGGGCTTGAGTTTTTCAACTACATCCCTGTTTTGCACCTTTTTGTGAACTTGAACATTCTTCTTGCGCAGTTGTTTCTTGTGCATCCTTGATGGTTGATTATTTTCCTTTCTTTTATGCACATGATATGTTCTCTACCTATGTTGCATTCTTTGCGTCTAATGAAATCTATGGTCTTGCCTTAGATTAGATACAGAAGTGCTTGGACAAAACCTTGCTATGTGCCCATGGCCATTACAATTAAAACATTGCACATGGTGTTCACTCAGAGAAGCAAATGTATTTCTATCAGCATACCTCTTTGATTTATTATTCAATCCACAATAAATTGCCTTGTGACCATAATGGTTGCATATAAAACAATAGCCATTAAAAGCATTATTATGAAAAGAGTGAGAGTGAGAGAACCTCTTTTGTTGTGGTTGCTTTGCTGTAGATCTTCTTTGAGATTTACTTCCTTTTGAAGATTCAACTTTAAGATTTTCTTGCTTTGATCCCTCAGCAATAGACTTCTTCTTCTCTTCAGATTTAGACGATGAAGGTTGTTCAGCTTCACATCCAAGACCAAGCTTACACATGGGGATTCTTTGTTGCCTTATCATTTTATCTAGTAGCTCTGTGCTCTTCTCAAATTTGAGATTTGTATTGGCATCTTCTAGTTGTTTCTTCAATACAACAATCTCCCCTTCTTGTTTGCAGCAAACAATATTTTTCTCATTGATCTGTGACCTGAGAGTTTCTTCAGTCCTTTTGGACTCTTCTACTTGTAGCTTCAGATTACTAACAACTTTGTTAGATTCCTCTTCACGTTTGTTATATACCTCAACTTTATTATCCAGTTGTGTCTTCAAGGCATCTTCTGTTTTCTTGGTCGTTTGAAATTGTAAGAAGAGATTTTCAATCTCATCCCCGTATTCTTCCAAATTTTTGGACAGTCTGTTGTTCTTTTTCTTTTGTATACTTAACTCTTCAAGTGCGGCGATCAACTCACCTTCTAGATCTACATCAATCTCAAGGTTTTCAACACAAACTTCAGAAATCACTTCTTCTACCTTTTTTGGATCAATTTTCTCTTCCACAGGAACTAAAACTGACTGAGATGTCCTTTTGGAGGAGGATCTATTCTTCTTACCCATTGCGTACTAATCCAAGATCAACCCTGACTGATTTAGCCTAAAATGGGAACTTGGCTCTGATACCAATTGTTAGTCTTACAATGGCACTGAGAGGGGGGGTGAATCAGTGTAGCTATTTAAAACTTAAAAACTTAACTCTTAAAGCTGAAGCAAGGAGAACTTAAAATAGATAAAGTAGATATAACAAGAGAGCATTCCACAACACACGATTTAACGAGGTTCACCAGTTTTGGCTACTCCTCAAAAATAGACTGCTTGGACACCCATTCAAATCCAGCCTTTGTAAAGCACCCACTTTACAAACAGTTTACCAGCACCCACTGGAAGGAGAACTAACCCCTAATTTATCTACACCAACAGAAAGGAGCACCAACCCTTGATTTACCAGCACCAACTGGAAGGAGCACCAACCCCTAATTTATCTGCACCAACAGAAAGGAGCACCAACCCCTGATTTACCAGCACCAACTGGAAGGAGCACCAACCCCTGATTCTAAGCACCAACTTGGATTTCTATTTTGAATCTTAGATTGACATAAATATGCCTTCACTTCTACAAGACCCTTACTGGTCTATTGCTCATCCAACCTCTCTTTCAATTCAGGAAACACATATTCCTTCTATGCACTTGCTGCTGCACTCTCTCAGTCACTCTTTCTCAGCTGCTCTCCCTCAGCTTAATTTCTCTCTTTGAATTTTCTCATATATATCTACCCACACAGAGCTCAACCTAACAGTTCACTCTTACCACTCTGCTTACTACGCTCTAACAGCCTTCTCTGTGCTTTTTCAGCCTTCTTTGCGCTCTGACAACCTTCTCTGCTCACTTACGGCTTTGATAGCCTTATCTACTCATTTACAGCTCTCTAATAGCCTTCTCTACTCATTTCAGTGCTCTGACATTCTTATATGTTCTCTTACAGCTCTGACAGTATTCTTCCATCTTTGTAACAACCCACAGCACTATCCCTCTATACAGCAACACTCTTTCCTACTGAGCAACAACAATTTCTTCTTTCTTCATTTTATATTTATGAGACAACACTTTTTCTTTTTTGACAACACTCTCTATTAGTGGTTCACTATTTTCTCGCTCATTTGGCGTGCCCTATTTTTGCACATGCTTTCCCAGCTCATATAGCACTTACTTTCCGTGCACTATTACTGCACATGCTTTCTACGCTCATCCCACAACACTGCGGACCCACTACTACACTCTGCTTTTTCCTTGTTTTCTCACGCTTTCCTTTTTACCTTGTTTTGCCACACTTCCTTTTTCCTGTTTTGCCACGCTTTCATTTTCCTCATTTGTCGCAGTTTCTTTTTATTGTTTTGCCACACCTTCTTTTTCCTTGTTTGCCGCACTTTCTTTTTCTTGTTTTTCCATGCTTTCTTTTTCCTCATTTCCCATGCTCTTTTTGCTGCACTGTAGACCCACTACTGTATACATATTATAATAATATTTTCTATTTGTTAATTCCTAGTCTTTGTCAGATTCTGTCTGCCATTGTAGTTTCTATCTGCCTGTTACTCTATAGCATTTCTGTAACCACCGCACTCTTTTTCACATTTCTTATTATAGCTTACATGATCTCACTGTAACTCCACCTATAACAGTTCTTATTTTGCTGCATGAACTTATTCTACAACTGTCCCTGTGTATGCTTCTTAGATTTTACCCACGAAACTATGACATGTCGCGATATCGCGACATTTTTGCCCCTTTGACTTTTTCTTGGTAGTTGACCGCGAAAACATAACATGTCACGATATCGTGACACTTTTGCCTCCTTGTTTCATAGTTCAACTTGCATCCACGAAAACACAACATGTTGTGATATCGCGACACTTTTCGCCTTCGCACACTCTTCTTGGCTTGCACCAGCGAAAACATGAAATGTCATGATATCGTGACACTTTTCGCTTTCTTAACCTCTTCTCGGCTTGCACCCACGAAAATTGAACATGTCACAAAATTGTGACACTTTCATTGCCTTAATCTCTTCTCTGTCTCTTGCCCGTGAAAACGAAACACATCGTAAAATCATGACACTTTCGCTTCCTTGCACTCTTCTCTGCTTGCACTAGTGAAAATATGACATGTCACAAAATCGTGACATCTTTTGCTTTCGTACACTCTTCTCTACAAGCACTAGCGAAAACATGACATGTCGCAAAATCGTGACACCTTTCACTTTCGTACACTCTTCTCTACAAGCACTAGTGAAAACATGACATGTTGCGAAATCGTGACATCTTTCGCTTCCATACACTCTTCTCTGCAAGCACTAGCGAAAACATGACATGTCATGAAATTGTGACACTTTTGCTGCCTTGTGCCTTTCTCTGCCTTTCGCTCGCAAAAATAGAACATGTCATGAAATCGCGACACTTTCGCTACCTTGTGCCTTTCTCTGCATTTCGCCTGTGAAAACGGAACATGTCATGAAATCATGACACTTTTGTTGCCTTATGCCTTTCTCTACCTTTCACCCGCGAAAATGGAACATGTCATGAAATCGTGACACATTTTTGCCTTAGCGCTTTTCTTCCCTTTGGGTCACAAAAACCCGACATGTGAAATCGCGACACTTTTTCTCCTTAGCGCTTCCTCTTGCAAATTGTCATGAAATTGTGACACTTTTCCTTGCAAGCTCTTTCTCTCAAACATGTCACGAAATCGTGACACATTTTCATCCGTACTGCCTCTCTTGCAGATTGTCGCAAAATCGCGACACTTTTCTTTGCAAGCTCCTTCTCTCAAACATGTCATGAAATCGTGACACATTTTTGTCCGTACTGCCTCTCTTGCAGATTGTCATGAAATCATGACACTTTTCTTTGCAAGCTCCTTCTCCCTAAACATGTCACAAAATCATGATAGTTTTCTTTGCTTGCACCTTCTCTCCAAACATGTCACGAAATCGTGACAGTTTTCTTGCATGTGCCTTCTCATCGAACATGTCATGAAATCATGACAGTTTTTCTTGTATGTGCTGCTTCTTCGAACATGTCGTGAAATCATGACAGTTTTCCCACTTGGCTTTTTCTTTGCCAACATGTCACAAAATCGTGATAGTTTTCCTTGTGCTTTCTCTCTCTTCTAACATGTCACGAAATCATGACAGTTTTCCTTGCGCTTTCTCTCTCTTCTAACATGTCACAAAATCACGATAGTTTTCCTTGTGCTTTCTCTCTCTTCTAACATGTCATGAAATCACGATAGTTTTCCTTGTGCTTTCTCTCTCTTCTAACATGTCACAAAATCATGACAATTTTTCTACTTGGCTTCTTTGCCTCCAACATGTCATGAAATCATGACAGTTTTTCTTGTGCTTTCTCTCTCCTCAAACATGTCGCGATATCGTGATAGTTTTTCTAGCTTTTCTCTCTCCTCCGATATGTCACGAAATCGCGACAGCTTTTCCAGCTTTTTCTCTCTCCTTTGATATGTCACGAAATCATGACAAAAAACATATCACGATATCACGATATCACGAGAGTTTTATTACTTGTCTTTTTCTTTGATCCTTTGAAACTGGGCCACTTTTATCTTCTTGGAAATTCACTGTACATGCTCTGACTACTATGAACTCTTGTTCACTTCATCAACCGATCTATCTAAAGACCTCTGCACTCCTATCCATTGCATCAACCGATCCTCTGTCTGTGTTGACAACAATGAAAATACTTTGGCTGCACCTTGCTCATCACTAAACTCCTGTCCATTATACTTTGGCTACATCTTGCTCATCAATGAACTCTTGTCCTTTGCATCAACTGATCAACCTGACTGTGTTGACAACAATGACAATACTTTGGTTGCACCTTGCTCATCAGGCAGCTGCACCCTCTGGCCTTGTGGAACTAGCTAGAAGTATACTCCCTAGTAGAATGTGGTCTACATCATCGACCACACTAGATCATCCATTCTCACTCCTCTGCTCTGTGCCTTGAGCCGTGTCATCTCATCCTATAGTGTTCGTACCTACATCCTCAACTGAGTGGCCTCGTCCTACAGTAACTACACCTAAGCTCGGAGGTGGGCAGCCTCAGCTTGGAGAGCCATTGTCTCGTTGCTCTCCCCTATGTCAACACCCTTGCCCTTATCAGGCGATGGTGGTCTCTCCCACTACTATGAAGGGAGCCTCTCCTCCCTTTGCCCTATCTCTCGCGGCCTCTATGGAGCCCATGCCATCCTCTAGTGTCTCTCCTATGGGATCCATCACTGCTCTCTCCCCTTATGACCTCGCACTGCCATAATAGCAGCCTGCCATCACCTCCGCATATGGTGCACCACAGCATGCACTGGACCCTGCGCCCTCGTCATATGAGGAGGGTAGATGCCTATGTACCAGGCATCGTAGCTGTCTACAACCCCAACGTCATCACCATCCACTGGATAGATGGGGGCATCATTCGCATCCTAACTCCAGAATCATTGCATGTCTGGAGCCCCACTCAATGTAGTACTATCTCGAACAGTCCAAGAGTACTCATAATACCTGATAGAAGGGATCCCCTACTATAGACCAAACTACCATAGTACCCAGTCATAGCGATGGAGCTCTACCTCTCCCCGCTCCATCCTCAGCCAGCAGACTCGCCTGATGCGAGCCAGCTCCTATCCATCCTCTGCCCACCCGGGGTGCTCTCACCATGGCCTCCAAGTGATCTGGTCTGGGATGAGGTCATCTAGCAACCTTCATGACATCGGCAGATCTATTCGCCACTATGACCCCCGTTGTAACCACCAGTAGAAAACTCGGGCCTCTCCTGGTCAACCCCTATCAATGGGAGCCCTACTGGCCTCTGCACCGCAATGTGCTCCCAACACCAAACCTATAGCAGTGATGTCAAAACCAGACATCGACCTCCCTTGTATACGACCCCATGCAGGATCCTATACAAGCGACAAAGAACAAAGCTACCCCATGCAAATCTATACCCATGGTATCTCATGTCGTAGACTGTCTGAGAGCACCCACGGTAGTCTACATCTGCTCTGGTGGCACAGCAGTAAGCCACTGACAACTCCTGCTAAAACTTGAGTCAGCCTAGATGCCCTAGGCATCTGTCGTAGAGATTCGATGTTCACTTTGCCCTTCTCCAAGGTGAAGCTCGGGTCTTCAATGAGCCTCATCATCACCTGGCCCTGATTAGCCACATGCATCATCAGCTGTCCTTGTATGGGGATCCTCATGATCCTCCATACGTCCTCTAGAGTGGGAGCCATCTCCCTTATCGGTAGCCAGAAACAAGAAGACCCCGGATACCACCTCTCTGCTAGGGCTGTCAGTAGCCCCATGTCAATCGATACTTGTGGCATCTCTGCCACATGCTGTAGACCGACCTGTCTTAGTCGATCATGCTCTGCCTGGTCGAGCGCGGCTATGTCATCTCTTACTCCATCGTATTTCCATTCTCAGCTTTTTAGTAATCCCTTCTGGAAAATAAACAATAAAACAACAAAATCATTAATAAACCAATCATTAACATCAAATTAAACAACTTAAAATCAAGTTTAAAATGATATCGTCCACCATTGGATAATATCATCCCCAATTGGGGAAAATCGTCCTTTGTGAGGATGAAATCGTGTTCAATTTCACAACTTGGGAATCTCCCCTTGTTGGACGAAATTGCCCCTAATTCGCTGATTTTGCCATCAGACGAAATCAACGATATAGGGATGATTTCGATGAAATCAAGACGATTTTATCCCGACAACGTCGACGGCCTAAAAACGGCCGCGATGCCCCAAACAATCAAATTTAAATCCAAAAACTTGCACAAAGTTAAATTAAACCTAATCTACTAGGATTAGATCCTTACCCATAGCCCGTGTCGGACCTCGGTCGCTCTATGCACTGTCTCCACCATTGTTTCTCTTTGCAAAGCTCTGGAACAGTACAAGTGAATAGTAAAAATGAATTAGGGTTTTCCCTATTTTCTTTAGTTTTATTTAAAAATCAACATTTTAAATTTTTGCTTTTCTGCATTTTTTCCTCAAACGTTCGATTTGGGTAAAAACACGGAGGGGGCACCATAGTTAGCATTCGTACGATTCGACCAAGAATCGTCATCTAAAAAATTGGATATATTTTTTCTTTCTCGTAAAATGGGAAAAAATCGTCTTTAACGCATTTTCTTCAAAAAATTTGCTAAAGAGGGGGCAAAATGTAGCACCCTAAAATTGGCACGGTTAAAACCTTAGTAAAAAGATAAAATATTAAAATTTGAATTTCAACTCCAAACTGCCCGTTAAACCACTTGTTACCCGCTTTCCCAATTTTCTGCACCATTTTTAGGATTTCTTTTGACCGTTGGACAATATCATTGTAGATTAGATGAAATCATCCCAAATCTGACGAATTCATCATGGATAGAACGTCCAAACGATTTTGTCCCAAAATCAAATTTTTATAATTAGCTTCTGTTTCAACAGCCTCTCCAACTCGGGCAGAAGCGTGTTTGCGCAGTTGGCGATTTCCCTATTGGAGATCTCCCAGATTGGGATGATCCCCAACCTCCCAAACCTCTTCCTAATCCTATATAAACTAGGATTTTGCTAGTTTATCCCCCTGACTCCCATTGATCCTGATTCTCCCTGAATCCCTAACCCCTTAGTTGACGGATTTCATTGCAGAGTTAGCTCCTTATTCCCTCGCACTATTGCTTGCATTCGGTATTTTTTTACATTTTATTGTAGGAACTCACTATTTTTTAGTTTAAGCTAGCTTGGATCGTCGCAGATGGTCTCGGACGATTATGGACGATCTCGTACGATTAGAGGCAATCCTGACTATAGTTCAGATTGGGGGCAGTCTGAGTTTAGAGTTTGCATTTTCTTAGCTTTCTCTACATTTTTCATATTGTATTTCTGCACTGTCTTAAGTTATTACATTTTTTACATCTTGGAGTTCACCTCATTTAGCATAATCTCATGATAAATTTAAGATCAATCATTAAATCTATTGCATTTCCTTATTTGTTATTGAAATCTATTATTTAAGGCATGTTTGCTATTATTTCTACCATTATCCTTTGCTTCTGCATTTGCATATTTGGTATTTTGCGTCTGTTTTTATGATTGTAGGTTTCTTACAAATTCGTCTGATGAATTTGTTAGATTTCAGACGATTCTGTCTGATTTCAGATGACCTTCTATGATTTGGGACGATCCTGAGAAATATCAGATGATTACATACAAATTGAGATGATCTGAACTGCTACAAGACTTAGAATCTTCATCAGACATCCGAAATCAGGTATGACACATTCTAGTTAGCATATTATCTATTATTTGCATTTATTTTTGCTTTCTGTATTCATTTAAATCAGCATTGGCATATAGAATAGTTTAGATTCATATTTGGCCAAACCTAGGAGTTGAATGATTAAAGCACAAAATGAACACATCAAACTCACTGTCAACCTAGGCGTGGAAACTACCATTCAAAAGTTTCCTGGTGAACCCACCATCCATCGAAAATTCACCCTTATACCCCTCCCCTGAGAGGCGAGACCTTCAAAGGGTCTCTCAGTTCGAGGTATTGTCCCATCCTTTTCACATCCCCCTTTCGAGCGCGAATACTATAGCCTGAAGGTAGGGGTGCAAAAAATTTGGAGCAATAAAGCCACTAGTGGGATTCAAACCCATAATATCTACCTCTGTGAGTGCTCTAGTCGTAGGCTTGACCACCGCATGTGCTAGATGCATGTTTGAAATCTTAGGAGCACTTCGTGCTCTTTCTCCTAAGTCTTGCGCTCAAAATGAGCGCATGCCAAAAAGATCTTCCCTTGGTGCTCAAGATGAACACATAAACTAACCACCACACGAATCGATCGTGGTCACTTCCACTCCCAATGCTCTCACGAAACGTGCACTACCAATGGACCACACTATCCAATGGGAGTAAGGACTTATCATCCCCTATTCATATTTTTCCCTGGTGCTAAAAGACAACATGAGTTTGTCTTCTCCTCAACGAACACAAATTATCTTTCTCTTTGGTCGCATAAAATTTAATCGAATAAGGTAAGTTCTAATGTTCTTTGGTGTGGTATTTATACACGATTTCCTCTTTTTCCATAGACATCGGTGCTCCATGAATTTTCATGATGTCGACACTTTTTAAAACCTTTTATAATTTATAAATGATTTAAATTCTAAAAAGAATTTAAATTTTATAAATTATATTTATAAACCTTTGACTTTAATAAAAATTAAAGCCTTCCTTGGGATAAAATTTAAACCTTTAATTTGTACTCCATTGATTTGATGAAGATTATTTTGCCACCATGGTTTTAATAAAAACCTTAATTCTACCATCACAATGTTTAAGGAAGCCTTTATATCCTTATAATGATTTTAATAAAAACCTTTTAATTTTCACCATGGTTTTAACACAAACCCTTATCAAACAATATTTTGACAAATTTTCTTCAACTCTTTGCATTGTTCCTAGTGACATTAATGGTGTACTCCATGGTATTAATGATAGCTTAATGTGTTCACCTTGACATCAATGACAACTTCTCACCTTGACATCGATGACAACTAAATGAGCTCAAAATATCCAACATAAATATTATGCAATATATCAATGGCAATATCAACAATAGTAATCAAAGCAATGCACAAATCACCACACACAATAGAGACACCAATTTAACGTGGTTCACCCAATGTGGGCTACTCCACGGAGAAAATATTTCACTAAAATTTTCTCAACAAATATCTTGGGAAATCCTTTCCCTATTACAATGTTTATGGACCTCTATCCAAAGGAGACACCAATCCCCTAATCAAGTTCATGGATCTCTATCCATAGGAGAACTCCTTCTCCTCTACTATGGCTGGTGATCTTCTAGAAGAACTGCTGCCTCCACTGCACTGGCTTATGGATCTCTATCCACTGAAGACTCCTGCCCTCACTTAGAAGACCTATCTTCACTACCCTGGCTAATGGACCTCTATCCACTGGAGACTATTGTCCTCTATACTCTGTCACCTCCAAAGCTTGCTCTCAACTCTATCTCAAATTTATACTAAACACAGTCCTTCGATCTAGCACAAATCTTCTCAATCTCTATCCTCAAATTTGCACTAAACATAGTCCTTCGATCTAGCACAAATCTTCTCAATATTTATCCTCAAATATACACTAAACATAATCCTTCGATCTAGCACAAATCTACTCAATATCTATCCTCAAATATGCACTAAACATAGTCCTTCGATCTAGCACAAATATACTCAATATCTATCCTCAAATATGCACTAAACATAGTCCTTCGGTCTAGCACAAATTCTCAATCTTTATCCTCAAGCCTTAACACAAAGCTTGACTCAATCACAAATCAACTCTGCTAGATCTACCCCAAACCTTAACCCAAGGTTTGAACAAATCAATCAATCAACTCTACTCTCAAGTCTTCTCAAAGACTTATCTCAAATATGCATTGTAATCTTCCACAAAATCTCACACTAATCTATCCACAAGTCCCTTCTAGAACTTGTCCAATCTGCTCAACAAGTCTTCACCAAGACTTACCTCAAATCTTCTCAACAAGTCCTCACTAGAACTTGTCCAATCTACCCAACAAGTCTTCACCAAGACTTACCTCAAATATGCTTTGTAAGCTTCCACAAAAGCTTACTCAACTCAACTCAATCTATCACAAAATCCTCTTTCAAACCCCCCAAACAAGTTTCACATAGAATCTAGTTCAATCTCATATAAATATATAGAGAATTGTTAGAGACTCAATATGCTTCACACTCACAACAATGCTCAATCACTTTCAATCTCTCTTGCTTTACCACAAAAACATATGGAGAATGGTTAGAGACTCAATATGTTTCACACTCAATCACTTTCAATATTTCTCAAATTAGTAAGGAACAATTTGTTTCATAGAACTTGAACTATCACTCCAACACTTCCAATCAACTAGGCTCAATCAACTCCATTCAATGAAACACTCCTTGTTTACAAACCCTAGTCCAAGCATATGAACACTCACTCAATTATTTCCAATAATGCTTATCAAACAATCTCACATAACAATGATACTCAGATTTTTACAAACCTAGTTAAAATTCACATAACAATGATACTCATGATCTTTCACAAACCCTAGTTCAAGCATATGAAAGCTTACTTCAATATTTCCAACAATGCTTATCAAACAAGGTTTTTATCATCAAATTTCACTTAGAAAAACCTTTAACAATCAAACTCAACAATGCTTATCAAACAATCCTTTTCACTCCAACTTAGCATTCACAACATCCAACAATATTTCACTCACAAGGAAGATATGCCCATACCTTTTGTTTGATGAAGAATTGACCTTAAAAACCTGTCTCAATCACAATTACTCTTTTTGCCAATCTCAAGGGTTAGGTAGCAAAAACCTTCTCAAAACTTCATTCAATAATTCCCTCACAAATTATTCTCACCATACAAAACACTAGATCTCAATTACACCTTATTACTCCTCTCAAATATTAAACACAATAAGACTTTATTTTAAAATAACATTTAAAACCCTCTAAAGCCTTATTACTCCATTCAACACTTAATCACCAAAATCACAATATAAAATTTAATTTTCATAAACCTTATATCTCCCTAAAATCTCATGCCAAACAAACCTTAGGATAAAAATTAAATTTAAAAATTTAAATACCTTTTGCCCTTGGTGGGAATCGAACCCATGTTGCGCTGCCACCAGTGCCCTAGCCATGGCTTCAACTTACGCATGAGCTAGGCACTCACCTTGGAAGCAAGAAGTGCCTCATGCACTTTATTGCTTCCCTTTGGCACCTAAACCAAAAAAATTACTTCCTTTTGGCACCTCAACCAAAACCTTCACCAAAACTACCATCGAGATTCGATCATGGGTCCTCCCACTTGCCAAAGCCCTAAGTCACAACCGCTTGCCACTAGGCCAACCAGTCGGTTGGTTATGAGGCTTAGAGCCTCACAAATATTGTCCCTTCACTGGCACAAACAAGACAAAAACTTTTGTCTTCTTCCTCGCACGAAAATCATAGAAATCGTAGGCTTAATGTTATTCGAACAAAGGTATCCTTTGCAACTAAGGCACATGGTATTTATACCATTGTGCCACCACCATATTAGACGTCGATGGAGGAAATAATGTATGACGTCGATGCTTTCTTTTTGCCCTCATAACCCTAACCTTAGGGTTAATTAAATTAGATTATAATTTAATTAATAATAAAATTATTATAATTAATTTATAATTAATTTAATAACTATAAAGTTAATCAAATTAATTTATAATGAAATTATTAAAATTAATTTAATTTCTTTAGGTCTTACCATTAGACCTTTAATATTATAATAAAATATTATAATATTATTTTTCTTGGGCCTTCATATTTCTCCTGTAGACCTTATCTGATCACCTTCTTATTTCTAAAACTGACTCTTGACATCCTTCCTCTTGCATTGCTCACTGAAACTGACTCTTGACATCAATGACAACAAATATTGCTCATATTTCCAACAATCTCCCCCTTTGTCATTGATGGCAACCCATTTTCCTTTTACCATTCCTTTTACCTTTTCCTGTTCTTCTCCCCTTGAGAAACTGCTCCCCTGATTGAATGCTCTCCCCCTAACTCAAATCTCTCCCCCTTTGTCATCAATGGCAAAGGGTCACCTTTGGGGCTCGGGGCTAAGAATGAGACTCTTAGCTTAGCCCCTCCCCCACCTCCTCTTGAGGTGGTTAATTCTGGGGTGGGAGTATTTCTACTCCCAGCATGCACTGATATTTTCCTTTGTCCACTTTCCTCCTCATCTGATCCTTTTGATTCCTCTGACTATTCTTGTTCTTGCTTGTCTTTGGAATTTTTGCTCTACACCACTTTGTTGTATGTCCATCATTATTGCACTTATAACACTTAATGTTGTTATTCCTTGGAGGTGCAGATGTCTTGGGATTTCTCCTGGTGAAGCCATATCTATTCTTATCATGAACCCTGCAATTCATTGCCTTGTGACCAAACTGATTACAAGAGTAGCAATACCCTTGAAAAAGTTACCTATTTTTGAATTTCCCATATTCTTATCTTTCATGTGTCCTACACTATGTAGCCTTGTGCCCAAACCTGTGACATGAGAAGCATCATCCATTGAAACTATCTTGCCTTGACCTCATTGGTCTTTTAGTTTCTTTTACCTTGTGCTGGTTTCTGTTCCATCTGTTCCTCATTTGTGCATTATTCCTTTCCTTGTTGAACTTTCTATTGTCCAAATCTTCCTCAGAAGTCTCACTTTCTCTTACACTCTCTTCTTCTAAAGTTTCTTCTTCTTCAGAACTTGAGATTGACTCCTCTCTTTGTTTCTTTTGTACCTATTCAAAACCAAGACTTGTCTTGTTTGATGTTGGTTTTTGTGTCTTGATAATCTTATCCAAGTTCTTTGAGCTTCTTCCAAACTTGTGTAACTTATCCTTAGACTCTTTTACTTCCTTCCTTAGTGAAGCTACCTCATACTCTAATATTTCACACTCTAAAACCTTAGCTTCTAACTTCTCTTTGAATCTCCTTGTCTTAGCTATTGAGTTAGTTAGATCCTCTATAAGCTTTCCTTTCTCTTCATCACATTCTTGAAATTTAAGCTTGAGTTTTGAGTTTTGCTTTCTTACCTCTTTTAATGCATCAAGGGCATGAATAAGCTCACCCTCAAGATCAACTTCTCCTTTCTCTGATTCTTCCTCTATTTGTTTACCTTTGAAAACATCTTCATTCTTTTCTGACTCTTTCTTACTATAGGATCACCTCCTTCTTCTTCTATTGCCATAAGAAGATTCTCTTCTAGTCCTTCAAGTGTATCTTCATATTCATCATCACTAAAACTGAATCCATTCCTTGTACAACTATCTTCAAGATGACCAAAGTTACCACATCTAAAACACTTGAGGATTATTGGTGACCTTTTCCTAACCACTTATTTTTCTTTATCTAGAAATAGAACTTCATATCTATCATTATCTGAGGAACTATCATCACTATCACTTGAGCTCTTACCTACCTTATCTGCATAGAAACTCTTCTTATGCCTTTGGAAAAACTTCTTTCCTTGTGTACCTTGTCCATCCCTATTTTTATTTTGGTACCTGTGCTTTCCTGTATCCCTGTTCTTATGATCCTGTTTCTCATCACCACTGCTATTTCTAGCTTCTGGACAATCAGATGCATAGTGACCATATTTTCCACATTTAAAACATCTAACTGATTTTATACCTTTATACTTTCTTGAGTCCTTGTTCCTTCTACCATAATTTGCTTCTTCATCATTGGATAACTCATTGCTTGAATCTGACTTCTTACCCTTAGTCTTCTTAGTGGCTTTAAATGTTGCTTCTTTCTAGGGAATAGGTTCCTCTTTTATTCTTATCTCAAATGTTGTGAGAATGCCATGTAATTCATCCCTTGTCAAAAGATCAATATCTTTCGACTCTTCTATAGCTGAAATATTTTCACTAAACCTTTTTGGAAGTGACCTTAGAATCTTATCACACACATCAGGTTTTGTAACTTCAAGCCCAAGTCCTTGCATGGAGTTAACAACCTCATCCACATGAAGTAGATATGCATAAATGTTTTCCTCATCCTTCATTTTTAGATCTTCAAATGCTCTTTTGAAATTTTGCAACTTGGCCCTTTTGACCTTTTTATCTCCTTCATATATGCCTTGCAACTTATCCCAAATTTCCTTTGCTGATTTGCAATGCATAATCTTTATAAACTCTATTTCACGCAAGCCCTTTTGAATTGCATTCATTGCTCTTGAATTGTAATTATGTAGAAGCTTACCATATTTATCTATAGGTGGAGTTTTCGGTGGTGTGTATCCATTTTCAACTGCTTCCCACACTTCATTTCCAAGTGCCATTAGATGAAACTTCATCCTTGTGCTCCATAGTGTATAATTTTTCCCATCGAACAATGGTGCTGAATTTCCTAAGGATCCACTCTGAGAATCCATCTGTGTTCTTGTAAGATTTTCCTTCAAGCTGTTAAACTCTTTCGAAGGAACCCACTCTGATACCAATTGAAGAACACAAGCTTATACTGAGAGGGGGTGAATAATATAAGACCACTTTTTACTTTTCTTTCCAATCAATATTATGCAATATATCAATGGCAATATCAATAATAGTAATCAAAGCAATGCATAAATCACCACACACAATAGAGACACCAATTTAATGTGGTTCACCCAATGTGGGCTACTCCACGGAGAAAATATTTCACTAAAATTTTCTCAACAAATATCTTGGGAATCCTTTCCCTATTACAATGTTTATGGACCTCTGTCCAAAGGAGACACCAATCCCCTAATCAATTTTATGGATCTCTATCCATAGGAGAACTCCTTCTCCTCTGCTCTGGTTGGTGATCTTCTAGAAGAACTACTACCTCCACTACACTGGCTTATGGATCTCTATCCACTGAAGACTCCTACCCTCACTCAAAAGACCTATCTTCACTACCTTGGCTAATGGACCTCTATCCACTAGAGACTGTTGTCCTCTATACTCTATCACCTCCAAAGCTTACTCTCAGCTCTATCTCAAATTTGTACTAAACATAGTCCTTCGGTCTAGCACAAATCTGCTCAATATCTATCCTCAAATCTGCACTAAACATATTCCTTTAGTCTAGCACAAATATACTCAATATCTATCCTCAAATATACACTAAACATAGTCCTTCGATCTAGCATAAATATTCTCAATATCTATCCTCAAATCTATACTAAACATAGTCCTTCGATCTAGCACAAATCTTCTCAATATCTATCCTCAAATATATACTAAACATAGTCCTTTAGTCTAGCATAAATATACTTCAAATCTATCCTCAAGCCTTAACACAAAGCTTGACTCAATCATAAATCAACTCTACTAGATCTACCCCAAAACTTAACCCAAGGTTTGAACAAATCAATCAATCAACTCTGCTCTCAAGTCTTCTCAAAGACTTATCTCAAATATGCATTGTAAGCTTCCACAAAATCTCACACTAATCTATCCACAAGTCCCTTCTAGAACTTGTCCAATATGCTCAACAAGTCTTCACTAAGACTTACTTCAAATCTACTCAACAAGTCCTCACTAGAACTTGTCCAATCTACCCAACAAGTCTTCACCAAGACTTACCTCAAATATTCTTATTAAGCTTCCACAAAAGCTTATACAACTCAACTCAATCTATCACAAAATCTCATAAACAAGTTTCACACATAATCTAGTTCAATCTCACAGAAACATATAGAGAATTGTTAGAGACTCAATATGCTTCACACTCACAACAATGCTCAATCACTTTCAATCTCTCTTGCTTTACCACAGAAACATATGGAGAATGGTTAGAGACTCAATATGTTTCACACTCAATCACTTTCAATCTTTCTCAAATTAGAATAAAAGAACAATTTGTTTCACAGAACTTGAACTATCACTCCAACACTTCCAATCAACTAGGCTCAATCAACTCCACTCAATCAATCACTCAATGAAACACTCCTTGTTTACAAACCCTAGTCCAAGCATATGAACACTCACTCAATTATTTCCAACAATGCTTATCAAACAATCTCACATAACAAGATACCCCAGATCTCACAAACCCTAGTTCAAGATAGTTCTCAACTTCACATAACAATGATACTCATGATCTTTCACAAACCCTAGTTCAAGCATATGAAAGCTTACTTCAATATTTCCAACAATGCTTATCAAACAAGGTTTTTATCATCAACTTTCACTCAGAAAAACCTTTAACAATCAAACTCAACAATGCTTATCAAACAACCCTTTTCACTCCAACTTAGCATTCACAACATCCAACAATATTTCACTCACAAGGAAGATGTGCCCATACCTTTTGTTTGATGAAGAATTGACCTTAAAAACCTGTCTCAATCACAATTACTCTTTTTGCCAATCTCAAGGGTTAGGTAGCAAAAACCTTCTCAAAACTTCATTCAATAATTTCCTCACAAATTATTCTCACCATACAAAACACTAGATCTCAATTACACCTTATTACTCCTCTCAAATATTAAACACAATAAGACTTTATTTTAAAATAACATTTAAAACCCTCTAAAGCCTTATTACTCCATTCAACACTTAATCACCAAAATCACAATATAAAATTTAATTTTCATAAACCTTATATCTCCCTAAAATCTCATGCCAAACAAACCTTAGGACAAAAATTAAATTTAAAAATTTAAATACCTTTTGCCCTTGGTGGGAATCGAACCCACGCTGCGCTGCCACCAATGCCCTAGCCATGGCTTCAACTACCGCATGAGCTAGGCGCTCACCTTGGAAGCAAGAAGCACCTCGTGCGCTTTATTGCTTCCCTTTGGCACCTAAGCCAAAAAAATTTACTTCCCTTCTTGGCGCCTCAACCAAAACCTTCACCAAAAACTACCATCGAGATTCGATCGTGGGTCCTCCCACTTGCCAAAGCCCTAAGTCATAGCCGCTTGCCACTAGGCCAACCAACCGGTTGGTTATGAGGCTTAGAGCCTCACAAATCTTGTCCCTTCGCTAGCACAAACAAGACAAAAACTTTTGTCTTCTTCCTCGCACGAAAATTGCAGAAATCGTAGGCTTAATGTTATTCGAACGAAGGTATCCTTTGCAACTAAGGCACATGGTATTTATACCATTGTGCCACCACCATATTAGACGTCGATGGAGGAAATAATGCATGACGTCGACGCTTTCTTTTTGCCCTCATAACCCTAACCTTAGGGTTAATTAAATTAGATTATAATTTAATTAATAATAAAATTATTATAATTAATTTAATAATTAATTTTTTTTTGGTAAGTAGATTAATTTATATACAAAATGGGTTTTTTAAGAGGATACCAACACCTTATAACAAGAGAGGCCATAGACTTTACCATTAGAGAGAGCCCTTTGGGCTAATACATTAGGTACCATATGAATATTTCCCAAAAAAATAAAAAAACACAGTGATGGCCATGAGGGCTACATCAACCCCTTCCAACGAAGGTTAAAAAATAGCTAAAAAACCATAAAAAACACATAACCATCCATTATATAGATCGTTTCCACTAGAAGACAAAAAGGAAACCATCCCAAGAAAATTCCTTACACGTCTGGATCCTCCTAATCCTCCTAGGTCTCACGCCCCTTGAAGTGCTTGAGGATCCTCACCATTGCATTTGTAGAGGAGAGGATGTTGGCCGTCATGTCTAACAGAAACTAGGGAGACAACCCCTCAGCTTTGCTCTCAGTGCCAGAGTTGATTTGTTGTGGCAGGGTCCCTTTCTCCTTCTTCACCTTCTTAAGTTGTAGAAATGATCGAGATGGGGTCGGGGCATCAGTCTGCCCTCTCTTGGCTGTATTGCTACATGAAACTATTTGGAGGGATGTAGGATTGGCCATTTTAGGGGGGCTATTATGGATAGGGATAGAAGTCCCATCCTCTTGGACAAAACTAGGACTACTCGGGGCTAGGGTAGCAATAGGAAGAACCGCCTGGAGCAGAGGATGATTCACAGTGACATGGCAGAAGATGAAACTCATTAACTCCTATGGATGGGAGGGTAAGATGATTTATTGCTCTTTTTGATAGTGAGGCCAAGGGAGTAGACAAGATAGTTGGGAATACAAACCTGCTTGGCATCCCTCAGGTGGTTTACAAAACTGATGTGAAAACTATGAAGAGGCTTTTCGGGATCATCACAAGTAACATATTGAAGGATGGGGATGATGGCAAGATTCTAAGGTTCAGGGAGGGCCGAGCGAAGGAGGGCCGACTTATCCCACCCAAGGTTTACTCCTTTGTTAATGAATTGCTCCAATTCCTCTTCCCAATTGTGACGATCGTGTCGAATGTTACGACCTACCACTGGTAACCCAGTGATATCACTCATAAGCTCAATGGAGATTTTAAAATTTAGCCCCCTCACCACAACCTCACCTCGGTTCCAAGAGTCCACAAAGGCATGGGTGACATCATCTTCGGGTCCTTGGAATTTTTGGAGGAAAGGGAGCATACCCTTGGACTTCATAAACATCATGGCTTCGTCACATAGGGAAAGATCAACCAGGTCGACATAAGGAGAAGCCATGGATTCAAGACAAACACACACACCAAGAGGAAAGCCAGATGACTCTGCACCACACTCCAGGGGACACCTTACACCAAAAGACAAGGCTCACCCAAACACCACTAGATTAAATAGATTTTCTTTGGATATGAGCCTCACATGCATGCAGAGAGAGCCATCATTACCAAAGATAGTGTTAGATCCAGGATGGTGGTAAATATTGATGCTGAGGTGGACACACAACCTCTAATGGTGCCACGTGTTGTCGAAGGTAGTGGCGATTTTGGTAGTTATGTCTAGAGAGGTGGGATGGAACATCCTATCGATGTGCCCGAGAGAGGGCCAATGGTGATATTTGATTGGGTATGTCGGGCCTGTCCAAATATCAGTAGGGAAGATGAACAAAACATCCACCTGTCTTCGACCTTTGCCAGGCATGAGGGACAGGACCGGAGATCTGCTAGACCACCTTTCGAGGGACTTTGGGAAAATATTGTTCTTGTCATACCTGCCATGAACCATCATGATGGGTGTGCCAATTGGGTCTAGTGGCGCAGGTGTCGTGGCTCTCCCCGAGCCCGACCACCTAGGCCAAATCCTTACATCATGCTTATGTGGAGACATTAATAATATCCTGGTTGGTGATCTTCTCAATATCCACTGGAAAACTCTGATGCCACACCATAAGACATGTGGACTTTAAACCTTTGTTTGCTAAGTGGTCAGCTAGACCATTGCCCTCCCTGTAGGTATGCTTTACCTAAACATGTTTCCTCCGATGAAGGATGCTTTTGGCCTAAGTGATGATATTGTAAACCTTCCATGCCAAAACCTTGGAAGTTGTCATGTAGTTGATAATGTTCAAAGAGTCCCTTGGAGGTAAGCCATGGTAAGGGTTGCCTTGGCAGCTTAGGACAGGAACTTGCATTTCCATGATGCCAATTTTTTGTGGATCCTCTCAATCACCATATTCCACATCCCTTCCTTTGCATGCTCACAAAAAAGTGGGAGGCCAATATAGGTGGTGGGAAGGTAGTCAATTGAGCAGTCCAGGATCCTTGGAATCTGGACTTGATGCCTAGTTGAGGTGTTGATGAAAAAGATCTTGCTTTTGATGTAATTTAATTTTTGGTTGACAACCTTCTCATAGAGGCCAAGGATTCGTTTGATGGATTTAGCTTGAGCTACTAATGCAATGGTGGATAGAAGTGTGTCATCCACAAACTACTGATGGGTGATCACATCACCCTCAGAGGTAGGGAGGATCCCCCTCACCTTCTTCCAACGTTGGCCATCCTTGAGAGCTCTTCCCAACGCTTCTGCAAGGATAATGAAAAGGATGGGGGATAGAGGATCCCCTTGGTGTAAACCTCTTGAACTTTTAAAGAACCCGACGGGGGAGCCATTGAATAGAATTGAGAACCAGGGAGAGGAAACACAACCCTAGATGAGATCGACCTACAAATGGTGGAAGCCAAACTTAAGAAGGATTTTCTGAAGAAAGCATCTATCAACCCTATCGAAGGCTTTATTCATATCCAACTTAAGAAAAATGGCAGCCTTCTTAGACATTGAGGCTGAATGCAGGGTTTCATGGATTGAGATGACCCCATCCAGGATGTTCCTCCCTCTAACCAAGTTGCCTTGGGATTGGTCAATGATGAGGGGAAGTATGGCCTTTAGCTTGTTGGCCATAACCTTGGTCAAAACTTTGTAGATGACATTGCATAGGCTGATGGGCCTATAATAAAAGATGGATTTGCAAGTAGAGACTTTCAAGATGAGGGCCAAGAAAGTGGAATTGAAACTATGAGGGACAACTTTGGTTTCTTGAATTTCTCTAATAGCCTTAAAAACATCTCCACCACATCCCACATAGTTTGGAAGAACCTTGGTGAGAAACCATCCGGTCCAGGGGCTTTATCGAGTTGCATTGAAAAAAATGCCTCTTTAACTTCATCATGGGTGAAGGGATCCACCAGTCTAGAGTTCAAGTCTTGAGGAACGATTATGGGGATATTAGCAAGGAGAGTATCCTGAGCTTGACTGTCATCCTCTGAGGCAGTTCCCAAGAGGTTTTGGAAGAAAGACACTACTTTGATCCTGATCTCCATAATGTTAGTGGACACTGATCCATTGTTGCACACGATCTCCCTGATCTTGTTGGATACCCTGTGCCGCATGGTGGAGGCATGAAAGAACCTTGTATTGGCATCGCCTTCCTTGACCCATAGGTCTCTTGACTTTTGCCTACAAATATTTTTCTCTCTAGCCAAGATATTATGGAATTCTGCTAGGAGGTTTCTTTCCTCCTCCCTAGTGGGGCTGTTGTGGTCCCCTACTTTGATTCTCCTTTCTATGTCTTGAAGTTTCTCAGTAATAGCTTTCTTGTTGGAAAAAAGTTGCCAAAGACCTTCCTATTCTAGATTTTTAGGTTTTCTTTGACCATATTCAAATTCTCAGCCAGCTGAGAAGTGGCAGACCCTCTGAAACTTTGATGCCACCAAGAGGATACTTGATTTTTGAAATCCTTGTGTTGGGTCCACATGGCTTTGAAACGAAAATAAGTTTTAAAGGAGGGAGGCCTACCAGATTCAAGGAGGATGAGATTATGGTCTGATCCGATCTGAGGTAAGGCTAGCAGAGTGGCATCGCCAAACCATGGGATAACTTCTTGAGAAATTAGGAACCTGTCCAACTTGACCTGGATGAGTCCGCTATCAATCCTCCTATTGCTCCAAGTAAAAGAGGATCCTTTGAGCTGAACATCCATGAGCTCCTTGGTATTGACAAACCCTATGAAGTCCTCCATGCTTTTGCTATAAGAATCATTGCCTCCTCTCTTTTTAGATGGATGCAAAGGACTATTGAAGTCCCCTGCTAATATCCAAGGAAAGGTGTTAAAGTTGGTTCTCATTTGAGTTACTATTTCCCACATCACAACCCGCTCACTGGGTGAGTTTGGGGCATAAATATTTGACAGAATCCAAGACCGCTTGCTAGTCTTGGAGAGAAACAAAATTTTTAGTATCCTATTTGATGATGACAAAAGCATTCCTTAGACCAGGGTAGGATCCCATAGACACATAAGCCCCCCCGACATGCTTTGAGTAGGACTAAAAAGACAGTCTCCACTGGCCCAAATGGCCTTGGCAGCCTTTTGAGAGTAGAATTCGTCGATTTTGGTTTCTTGCATGATGAATATGGAAGGATTAATCATTTTCCTTAGGTCAGCCACCAACCTCTACTTGGCTGCCTCATTTAGGCCCCTCACGTTCCATGAGAGAACCTTCATCTCAAGGGTTTGGGGTTTTTCCTACCTCCCTTCACTAGCTGGAAGGGGGGTTTGGTTCCTTGCTTATCATTATCAAACTCAAAAAAAAAGCATCGACTGGGTCCCATTTGCGATATCCTCCACTGTTTCCTTGTTTATTTTCTCATTGTTAGAGGGTCTCCCTCTTTTCCTTTCACTGCCATAGTCTATTGCCTGTTTCTTGCTCCTAGTGTTCCTGGGGCTGATCCTTCCTGAGAGAGAAAGGTATTATTTTTCATCTGAAGAAGGGGGTGCCTCTCCCATATTTGAGCAAATTGGGGATTTTTCGTTGCTCACCACCAGGTGTTCATCCGAATGAGAATTTGGACATACCATTTTGGGAGGGGTCTGTACCTGGGCCACTGGATCCTCTATGGTGGGATTGATGAGAAATTTTTGGGAGCACCTCCTGCTCCTTTTGGCTTGGTAGGGATCCTTCTCCTTGCTCACTGGTTTGCTTGTCTTGTTATACAGTGGCACTCTGGCTAGCCTCTTGAGGTGCTCGGTGAGTAGGATTATGCATGATGTGTTTCAGCCCTCCCAACAGTTTTGTTGAGAGGGGGGATGCCCTGGTTCCTCTGCATGCCCTTAGTGGGACCTGCCACCTTTTGTTTCTGGGTCCTCAAACCAAGGTACTGATTCGGTAGATGACCTTGGGTGCAATAGTGAGTACAAATCTCAGGCTTGTTTTCATACTCGATGGGTTGCCTCTTGATCATATGGGATCCTCTATACAAATTGATGAAGGAAGGTAGCTTTGTCTCCAAGTTAGCGGAGACACAGAAGCGGGCATGGACCATCCTAGATTGTACTTTGGTGGAGGGATCTATGGAAATGAACTTGCCTATGGAGAAGGCTATCCCTCGAATGACATCCTCATGCCAAAACTGGAAAGGGAGGTTTGGCAACCGAACCCACAGAGGAGCTACATTTATGTTTTGAGTTTTAGGGTTAAAATCATCCCCCCACTTTCGAAGAAAGAGGCTCCTACGTTCGAGGAACCAGGGTCCCCTAGCTAAGATGTTGCAGTAGTCCTCTTGAGTATTGAGTCTGATGGCGAAGAACCCTCAAGAGAGAAACAATTTCCATGTTTCCACTAGTTTTCCACTTGGAAAACACCCATTTATGAATGGTCTCCCTCCAACAAACTTTCCAACCAAAGTGAAACGCTCAAGCTCCATGTAGCTATCCATTAGGCATTCTGGGATAACTAGGTCTATTCCACAAGGAAGTAGTTCTTGGGAGGGTTGCTTTGTTGATGATCTTGGCCTCAGGACCTAAGCGTAGGACCATTTTTGGTTTAGGTTAAGCCTACCCTTTTGTCCCTCCTTGTCAAGAGGGTCTTTTCCACTCCTCTCCGACCTATCCGCCTGGGTCCCTGATGCATCAACCACTGCCACATCAACCACATCATGATTGGTCCCTCCTGGACACTCACCTAACCATCCTGCCTCCTTTCTGTCATATCCTCCCTGTCACTCTCCATCCGCCACTCAATCGCTACCTTTCTCGCTCTCCATCCTCCACCACTGACCAAATTTATAATTAATTTAATAACTATAAAGTTAATCAAATTAATTTATAAATTAATTTATAATGAAATTATTAAAATTAATTTATAATTAATTTAATTTCTTTAGGTCTTACCATTAGACCTTTAATATTATAATATTATTTTTCTTGGGCCTTCATATTTCTCCTGTAGACCTTATATGAACACATTATTATTTCTGTAGTTGACTCTTGACATCCTTCCTCTTGCACTGCTCACTGAAACTGACTCTTGACATCAATGACAAAAAATATTGCTCATATTTCCAAAAATTTCATGGGGCTTTATCTCCATAATATAACCTTAGAAAGGTGACCCTTCAATACTTGATTATTGCACTCCTCACATATATGGAAGATTCAACCTTTCTTATTCCACATATAATACAAACCTCTCATGCCTCTTGGCTTCTCATATTGCCACTTGTATACATGACTCTTGACTCTCCATTTTCTTATAAAATTTACTCAATGACACTTGCACACTTGTAGACGTTACTACATAACACACGTGCACTTTCTCACTCTATACATTTATACACAGTATTACATGACACTTGTGCACATCCTACACATAGACATATACACAAGGGGAAATATTGTTGGCCTCTTGGAGTGTTGTCATTGTTGTCAACACCATTCTACATGGCATCCTACATGGTATTCAGAGATTTCATTCAGATTGGTGGTCATCCTGCAAATTTGTCCATGTTTGCATAACGTAGTGTGTTTTCTAGCACACCTAGTTCGGAGGCAATTTTGGTGAGAAAGTTAATTTTTGATTTTTGGTGGTATGGATTATTGCTCATATGTTTTGTAATGTATTATTTATCCTATGAGCATTGGTTTAACTATTTAATTTAATATTTCCCACTCTTTCTTGGAGATGTGTTCTGGGACTTAGGAATGAAAGGAAAAATGCATTTAATTAATTTTTTATGCAACATAGGTGATAGGGGTCATATTCCTAGTTAATATAATTTAATTTTATGTTGAATAATGTTGGAAATTGGAAAAGAAGTCGTTCACTCTTGGTGGGATCCATTTTTGAGTTATGTGGTGTAGTGTGGAGCTATTTTTGGTAGTTTTTGGGATATCTTATGCATAGTTTTAGAAATTTTTGAGGAAGTGGCATCTATATTGGTTCCATTTACTATATTGGTCATGGAATATCATTTTTGGAGTGTTAGTGCAGGTTAGAGCTGATTGGTGGAGTGTTGAGTGCCCATATGAAGGTTATTTTGAATTTTAATGAAATTGGCAATTTCTTAAGCTAGGTGTGTGGTTTTTGGAGTGGTTTATGCACATGGTTTTGGAAACCATTTGTGGTTTACCTATTTATTATTCTATATATATTGGTTGTAGAATTTTATTTTTTCTATGGAGTTTTAGTGTGCACAACGAGGTGTTGCCGAATGTTGCCAAATTTTTAGCAGTGTGAATACTTCAGATTTTGTTATTGCAGTTGTAGGTGCATATTGAGCATGTTATTTGGATAATATTGGTATATTATTTGCAAGTTTTGTGATAGTGATGAAGTGGTATTTCATTTATAGGGGTTTTCATGATTCGTTATTCACATTGCAGTAGTTGTATATGGTGAGTTTTGTACTTGCAGACTATTGTGAGTTCTGCTTTCATTGTAGGCATTCTTATGCCATTTATTTTATCATATTTTAGATCAAAAGGGTGGTAGGTGTGGGTGAAGAATCATTTTTGGTGTGGCTCCATTTGAAACATTTCCTTTAATTGGGTTCCATTTGGCCATATTGATAAAAATATCATTGTACTTCATTTGCAGTGAGGTTCGATCTGAGCAGTAGACTTAGAGAGATTTTTCTCATCGGGGTTTTCTTCCCATATTGGGTTTCTCTATAATATACTTGCGTTGTGTGATGCCATTTTATGTGTCTTGTGTGGATTTGAATTTATGTTCTTTGCTGTCCTAAAAATTATATTTGAAAAATTAGATTTAGAGGGTTTGAAAAATTTGTTTAAGTCACTAATTCACCCCACCTCTTAGTGCCATTGTGATACCAACAATTGGTATCAGACCTAGGTTGCCCAATTTGTAAGCTTAATAAAATAGGATAGGTCCTCAAAATGGCTAGTTGTTATCCGAATAAGCCCCCTCTATTTTATGAAAAATATTATACCTTTTGGAGCTATAGGATGATGATATACCTTGGTTATTTGGGTATGGGTGTTATGTTGCATGTGCAAAATGGCTATACCATCCCTGCTACACCTCCCACTAATCCTACTACCATACAAGAATATAAAAATGATTTGAAGGCTACTAATGCTATCACAAGTGCTCTTGCTCCTAGTGAGTTGGTTAAGGTTATGGATCTCAACACTTCGAAGGAAATATGGGACAAATTGAAGGCCATTCATGAAGGTGATCTAAAGGTAAAAGAATCCAAATTGTAGATTTTTAGAGCTAAGTTTTAAAGTTTAAAAATGTATTAAGATAGGTCCAAGGTGTAGACCAATTGGTTCATCCAAACCCCATAAGGGGGCGAAGGTCCAAGGTTCAAATCTCAGGCCTCGCCGGACTGAACGCTTGTCCCTTTCCTAGTGCTTTCAGCAGCGTAAAAGGTTTAAAATGATTGTGGCATGGTGGTTATAGGGGTGGATGTGCAAAGATCTGTGTGGCATCTTCTGGGGTGGACAATGCAGAATACTATGGCAGCCATAAAAAGCTGGACAGCCTGCCCGGATTCATGGCGGCTACCGATTCCACCATGTAAATTAAAAAAAAAAAAATGTATTAAGATGATATTGCTACTTTTATGCTTGAAGTGAATGAGGTTGTAAATGTAATTAGAGATCTTGGTGAAATAATTTTAGAATTCGTGGTTGTGAAGAAGGTTCTAAGATCACTCCCTACAAGATTTGATTCAAAGGTTTCAGCTATTGAAGAAGCAAAAGATATTAATACTTTGACTATGGATGAGCTACATGGGTCACTTAAAGCTTATGAGATGAGGATAGACAAAGACAAACCTATAGCAAAAGAGGCAGACTTAAAAGATTTTAAAAACATGAAGATTAGAGTGAAAGAGGAAGAGGATGAAATTTCAAATGAAGAAGAGGTAAACTTTGTGAGAAAGTTGCAAAGAGGAAGAGGCAAGTACAAGGGAAAACTTCCACTCAAATGCTTCAACTGTGGAAGAATTGGCCACATTGCAACAAGATGTCCCTAAAAAGAGAAGAGTGATAATGAAGACAAGCCTAAATAAAAAGGATAATGCAACAAGAAGAAATTTATAAAATTCAGAAGAAACTCCAAAAAGGGGAGCTTAATCACCCATGAGGATAGTGCTTCTGAAGATAGTGTGCAAAGTGACTTTGAAGATGATTCAGGTGAGGTTCTTTTTATGGCCTTAGAAGACAAGAAAAATTAGGTTGAAGACAAAAAGGAAGATGAAATAAGATGGAATTTGAAGAAGAGTTAGCCTATGCCCTTGAGGATTATGAGAAAGAGGTGAAGAAGAACAAAAGGTATGCACAAAAACTAAAAGATGCAAATAATCAAATTGCAGATTTGAAAAATCATACTGAAAAGGCTAATAAAATTTATGATGGTGCACTAAATTATCTGAAATTTCAATTTGAGGAGAACAAGAAACTCACAAGTAGTCTTGAGGATGCAAACAAGATGATTACAGATTTGAAAATTCATGTAGAAGAGTCCCGAAAGATAGTTGAATATCTCAAGATTAGAGTTTGTGAAAAAGTGAATAATTGTAGCAATATTGAAGAGGAGATTTGTTCTTTGAGAAAAAAATTAGAGATAGCTAATTTGATGAGTTGCACCACTTTAAAATTTGAGAAGAGTTCTAAAAAACTTGATGAGATTATCAAGCAAAAAAGGCATCTTAATATCAAGTTTGGTATAGGATTTGAAGAAGACAAGAAGTTGTAGCCCCCTGAAGGTGAGAAGTTGTTGCTTCAAGATGACAAGAAGTTGCAATCTCAAAATGAGAAGAAGAGTGTGCAAAAGGAGAACAATTTCATGAGGAAGGACAATGATGGCTTCATCAAAGTTAATCACCAAATAAGGAGACCTTATGGAAGATATGATAACGCATGTCAAAGGTAGAAAACTAGGTCAAATTATTCTTTTTATGGTTATTATTATAGGTGCAATTCATTTGGTCATAAAATTGCCAGTTGTAGGCTCAACTCTAGGCCTAGAAACATTGTCACACATAACTCTTTTGCACCTCTAATTGATAACAACGTAGAATGTTTAAGATGTAATAATTTTGGGCATATTGCAAGGGATTGTAGAACTATTTTTTCTGCCACTAATCGAATGCAAAAGAGCAGATCTAATCAGCCCCGTAGAATGCAAAACAAGCTGCCACCTAGACAAAATTCACAGGTTCACAAGAAGGCTGATTTGGAGAAGAAGGATAAGGAACCAAAACCAAAGCCCAAAAAGGTGTGGATTGAGAAGGGAAAAGAGAAATATGTCAAGTATTGTATCATAGTGCGAGCTGAATTTAAAGCTTAGAACAAATACACTTCTTGGATCATTGACAGTGGGTGCTCTAGTCACATGACTGGAGATAAAAACTAGTTTGTGCATATGCAGAAGTATGATGGTGGTTCTGTGAGGTTTGGCAACGTTCCAAGATAATTGGTAAAGGAAAGGTAAGCATTGGAAATGGAAATATCAGATCTGAAAATGTTCTTTTTGTTAATGGCCTAAAGCATAACTTGTTTAGTGTGACTCAAATGTGTGATCCGGGATGTGAGCTGATTTTAAAAGCACATGGTTGTGAGATTAGAGATGCAAAGGATGGTTCTATAATTGATAAGGAAATAAGGAAAATAGGTAATATTTATAATATTTGTGATAGATTTGACAAATATTGATTCATTGGACAAGAAGAGGAAAATTGGTTATGGCATAAGAGGCTTGGTCACATCAATTTTGACAATATTTTCAAAATTAGCTCAAAGAACGCAGTAAGGAACTTGCCTAATATTTCAAAGCCATCAAAAAGCATATGTTCCTCTTGTCAACAAGGAAAGCAAACAAGATAACACTTCAAAACTAAGGAGTACTCTACTACACGCCCATTGGAGCTAGTGCACACAGATATATGTGGACCGATGAGAACTAAAGGTATGGATGGTGAGAGATACTTCATTTTGTTCATTGATGATTATTCTAGGATGACTTGGGTGTTGTTTTTAAAAGAAAAATCAGAAGCCTTGTTTAAGTTCAAAATGTTCAAAGCAAGAGCTAAAAATGATATGGGAACTAGTATCAAATGTTTGAGATCATATAGAGGTGGTGAGTACACATCAGCATAGTTTGAGAAATATTGTTTAGAGCATGGCATTAGGAGACAATTTTTAGCAGCAAGAACACCTCAACAAAATGGTGTTGTTGAGAGGAAAAATAGAATAGTGCAAGAAATGGTTTGAACTATGTTGAATGAGGCAAATATTGCTGATAGTTTTTGGAGAGAAGCAGTGCATACATTAATGTATATTATAAATAGGTGCATGCTTAGTGTTCATAGTGATATGACTCCTTATGAGTTATGGTTTGGAAGGAAAGCTACAATTAAACATTTTAGAGTGTTTGGGAGTAGGTGCTACATAATGAGAGATGAACAAAAACTTGGAAAGTTTGATACTAGAGCGGACAAGGTCATCTTTCTTGGATACTCATATAGAAGCAAGGCCTACAAATGCTACAACAAGAGGCTTGGTAAGATAGTTGAGAGCATCAATGTAAATATTGATGAAGGCATTGGTGAGGTAATTGAACAAGTTGATCCACCCATTCAAAATGACACAATTGAGAAAGAAGATGAAGTTGAAGAAACTCAAGAAGAGAATGAAGAGGTTGCTATACCAAAGACTTATTCAAAGTATTTAAAGAAGAATCATCCTCAAAATCAGATTTTAGGAGACCCCAATACAGGTGTGCAAACAAGAAGACTTGCAAGGATAAATGAGTAGGTAAAATTTTCTTTGTTGTCTCAAGTTGAGCCTAAGAATTTTTATGAGGCTAGAAAACATGAATGTTGGATTAAGGCTATGAATGAAGAACTTGATAAAATAGAGAAAAATCAGACTTGGGAACTTGTTCCAAGACCTACTAATAAAAATGTAATTGGAACCAAGTGGGTCTTTAGAAAAAAACTTAATGAAGATGGTCAAGTTGTGATAAATAAGGCTATATTGGTGTGCAAGGGGTATGCTCAAGTGGAGGGCATAAATTTTGATGAGAAATTTTGACCTATAGAAAGGTTGAAATCCATTATAATGTTTCTTTCTCTCGCTGTCCATAATAATTTCAAGGTCTACCAAATGGATGTGAAATCAGCCTTCTTGAATGGTAACCTAGAAGAGGAGGTTTACATAAAGCAACCCAATGGATTTCAGATTTGTGATGAGAACTATGTGTGCAAATTGAAAATAGATTTGTATGGGCTGAAGCAAGCCCCAAGAGAATGGTATGATAGGTTGGACAAGTACCTATTGCAGTAGGGCTTCCAGAAAGGTAAGGTTGACAACAATTTGTATTACAAGGTTGTTGGTGATGATCAACTTGTTATTGTTGTGTATGTTGATGATATAATTTTTGGAGGCAATAAATATGAAATGTGTCATGAGTTTTCTGCTGCTATGCAAGATGAATTTGATATGTCCATGATAGGTGAGTTGTCATAATTCTTGGGTCTTCAAATTAATTAGTTGGATAGAGAAATTTTTATTTGTCAATCTAAGTATGTTAAGGAAATACTTAAGAATTTCAACATGGAGGACAAAAACCAGTGAGTACTCCTATGGTGATAGGGTGTAAGTTGAGTAAGGAATGTGAGTCCACTATTGTTGATAAATCCCTCTATAGGTCAATGGTTGGTAGTTTATTGTATCTAACTACTTCTAGGCTAGATTTTAGAGTGCTCCAAAAGAAACTCATGTGAAGGCCATAAAAATAATTTTCAGATATCTTAAAGGTACTATGGATTATGGATTTTGGTATCCAAAGGAAAAAGACTTCACATTGAAGGCTTATACAGATGCAGATTGGACTGGTTGTGTTGATGATCGCATAAGTACAAGTGGTGGTGCCTTCTTCCTTGGTGACAAGCTTATCTCTTTGCACAGTAAGAAATAAGATTCAATTTCTCTATCTACAAATGAGGCTGAGTATATTTATTCTGTTTCTTGCTGCACTAAGGTGTTATGGATGAAGTAAACTCTTCAGGACTTGGGTATTGCAAATGGTGAGCCTATTCCCTTTATTTGTCATAACATTAGGGCTATCAATATTTCAAAGAATCTAGTTATGCATTCAAGGACTAAGCACATAGATAGAAGGTATAATTTTTTGAATGAGAAGGTTTCTGAGAAGGTGGTTAAGTTGGAATTTGTGCCTACTAAAAATCATATTGCAGTTATCTTTACAAAGCCTCTTCCAATGGAGACATTTGAGCACTTGAGGCAACTCCTAGGAGTTGTTCCTCTTCCTACACACTAGATTGTTTTATATTTTAAGGGAAAATCCTTAGGGGGATCATATCATTATTTAATTTTATGCTCCTAAATATGCTATTTGATTTTTTTCTTCTCTAACAGTTACTTGAGGATGGTGTGTGCAGAAAGTTCAATGATTGGATTCATAGTGTGTAGTGGTGTTGCTTGGCAAGGTGATGCAGTTCTTGGTAAATATTTTGGATTTATCTTTGATGATTATAGATACATTTTTTCATAACTATATCAGTTTACTTTATTTTTTTCTCTATTGTATATCAGTTTGTGTGAATGGCAGTAAGTTATGGTGCATTTGTTGCTTTGGCATTCCCTGAATGAGCTAGTGAATGGGCTGTTTGAAATAAGATTTGTGTAGAACTGTATTGGAGTGTCTTGTACAGACTATCAGATGTTTTTCAAAGCATATATTACTGATATTTTATTTCCATTACAGCATCATGTGAGTTTTTTATTGGTTTCAAGGGGAGTTTGATGCAAAATTATAAAACAAGATGCATTGTTGTGCCCTTTTGTCATTGTTGTTAAAGGGGGAGAGTGAGCTAACTGTAACCATATTTCTGTGATACCTTGTTGGAGTAAGGGGGAGTTAATATGTGGCGTTTAAGGTCTGATATGAGTTGTTTTTGATGGCTGGTTCTTCTCAGGTTAAATTTGAGGTTTGTAGTTGGTTTTCTTCAGGATGTTGCATTGTGCAATTTGTTGCAGTTAATGTTGTGTTGCCAACAATGCCAAAGGGGGAGATTGTTGGCCTCTTGGAGTGTTTTCATTGTTGTAAACACCATTATACATAGCATAATAAATGGTATTTAGAGCTTCAATTCAGATTGGTGGTCATCCTGCAAATTTGTCCATGTTTGCATAACGCAGTGTGTTTTCCAGCACACCTAGTTCAGAGGTAATTTTGGTGAGAAAGTTAATTTTTGATTTTTTGTGGAATGGATTATTTCTCATATCTATTGTAATGTATTACTTATCCTATGATAATTGGTTTAATTATTTAATTTAATATTTCCTACTCTTTGTCATCTCCAAGTTCCTTGGAATGTGTTCCGGGACTTAGGAATGGAGGGAAAAATGCATTTAATTATTTTTTTATGCAACATAGGTGATAGGGGTCATATCCCTAGTGAATATAATTTAATTTTATGTTGCATAATGGGGGAAATTTGAAAATAAGTCATTCACTCTTTGTGGGACCCATTTTTAAGTTATGTAGTGTAGTGTGGAGCTATTTTCGATAGTTTTTGGGATATCTTATGCATATTTTTGGAAATTTTTGAGGAAGTGGCATCCATATTGGTCCTATTTTATGTAGTGGATGTGGAATATCATTTTTGGAGTGTTAGTGAAGGTTAGAGATGATTGGTGGAGTGTGGAGTGCCCACATGGAGGCTATTTTGAATTTCAATGTTGAAATTGGCAATTTCCTAAGCTAGGTGTGTGGTTTTTGGAGTGGTTTATGTACATGGTTTTGGAAACAATTTGTGGTTTTCCTCTTAATTATACTATATATATTGGATATATAATTTAATTGTTTCTATGGAGTTTTGCTATGCGTAACGAGGTGTTGCCGAAATGTTGCCAAATTTTTAGCAGAGTGTGAATACTTTATATTTTGTTATTGCAGTTGTGGGTGCATATTGAGCATGTTATTTGGATAATATTGGTATATCATTTGCAGGTGTTGTGATAGTTCTGAAGTGGTATTTCATTTGTAGGGTTTTTCATGATTCATTATTCACATTGCAACAATTGTATGTGGTGAGTTTTGTACTTGCAGACTATTGTGAGTTCTGCTTTCATTGTGGACATTCTTATGCCATTTATTTTATCATATTTCAGATCAAAAGGGTGGTAGGTGTGGGTGAAGAATAATTTTGGATGTGGCTCCATTTGACCAAATTCCTTTCATTGGGATCCATTTTTACCCATTGATAAAAACATCATTGTACTTCATTTGCAATGAGGCTCAATCTAAGCATTAGACTCAAGGAATTTTTTCTCACTGGGGTTTTCTTCCCATATTGGGTTTCTCCGTCATATCATTGTGTTATGTGATGTAATTTCATGTGTCTTGTGTGGATTTGAATTTTTGTTCTTTGCTGTCCTAAAAATCAGATTTACAGGGTTTGAATTTTTTTTTGTCACTAATTCATCCCCCCTCTTAGTGCCATTGTGATACCAACAAATATAAATCACACTTCTAAACCATTGACTCACACCCTAATATAATATTTACATATTTCTACAAAATAATGTAATATTATATAAAACCTCCATGTGTTACATTATTTGGTTATTGGATACTTTAGTCTTCAATCTCTTATTCTTGTCTTTGTCCTCTTGCTTTGGCTCTTGCACTGCTTGAAGTTCAAATTTTGAATTGATCCTTTATGCTATTCCATGTGCCTATTATACTAAAAAACACTTCATATATTTGTGATAATTTTGAATCACCGATACACATTCCTAGAGTGTATTATTTTATTTTATTAGATTCATTTCTTGAACAATTTTCAAATAATTGCAATTTCAAATTTTCAATAATTCTATTCTCCAAAATTTTAGTTTCTTCAAATTAATTCTCTTGATGCTAGCAAAACAAAAAGGAGTTCATAAATATCTTCAATATTTATCAATTATCATTCTATCAATATGTGCATAAAGTAGATTTGAAATCTAACCTACTTTTCTCAACTTTCAATACCCATTTAGAAAGGAAAATTCTCTAGAGATGTTGATAGAAGGTTTATTCTCTTTCTTCCTCTAAGATCTGAGATCATGTTAGATCCACTAGAAAAATTAAAAGATCATGTTATATCCTAATGAGCCTAAAATCATACCATACTTATATGCAAAATATTTGATATGTTCTATGGATCTATCAACACTTACCAATCCCAATCAACCCATAGATATGAAACTTTGTTGTTGCAATTTTATAGAAATATATGGAATAGATAGTTGATTTCACAAGCCAAAAAAATTCTACATTTGTTCATATGGGAAGTGATCCATTACATATTGGATCTAAATCAACATTTTCTTGAATATCCCTCATAATTTGGATTATTAAATAGAGTACACATTTCATTAAATGCATTTAGGAACTCTATAATCTAGAGATTTGTGAGAACAAAACTCTCACCCTTTAAAATTTCTATAAATTGTGTCCCAAAGTATTTTTTCTCATTGCTAGTACATCTTTCTTCCACTAGACAACAAATATGAGGTCATATTAGATCCTAATGATCTTGAGATCATGCCAAACTTATATGCCAAGGATTTTCTATAGATTGATCAACACCTACCAATCCCAATCAACCCGTAGATATGGAACTCTGTTGTTCCGATTTTCTAGAAAGATATGGAACAGATAGTTGATTTCACGAACAAAAAAAAATTCTACATTTGTTCATATGGGAAATGCATAGTACAGGTCAGGCTTTGAAGAACCTTTATCCCTCGCTTCGAATTTGACTTATTCATTTCTATGGTCACTTGATCGATTATTTTCTCTCTTTTTTTCTCAACTCTAAGATACAGATACTATGAAGGAAAATTCAAACCTATTCCTTGAACTATTACATTTGTATGATAAACTAAAAAATAACACACATTCCAATTATTTATTTGGTGATTCGTAAATATTATATAAAAGTAATTACTATCTAATACAACTATTTGTGCAAGTATTTTACGTTTTGGAAGCAACTTCCTTTTATACAAATATTGTATAAATTTGTTATAATAGACTCCATTAACATGGGATGCTACACTTACAATTAATCTACAAAAAACAAATATATCTCTTTTATTTATTTATATCTTGATGAGTGGAAACTAAGGCTCTATTTTTTTTTTTGGTTAGCAGTTCAAAAAAGTTTTGAATGGAACCCTCAAGAGCCTAATACAAATGTAAGTATATTTTAAATGTTTTCAAGTCATATATCCACATTTAACTATGATCATTGAAGTTGATTCTCATGAATGACTAATCTATTTTTGATAAGTCATTATTTTTTTGGTTTATTAAAAATAAAACTAATTCTTCTAATGTAGAAAACACAACTTTCAATGGATTTTGCTATTGCAACCTTCCCAACCATAATTCCATTTAGTTAGGCACCTTCTAGGTAGGAAAGGGATGGAACTTTGTACGAAGAAAAAATCATTTCCCTTTCAGGATCAGTCGTAGTCTTACGAACTTTACCGATGATATGGACGAATTTTTTACTTCATCCAAACGTGTAAAAGACCTTAGTCGCACTTAAAAGCCGAGTACTCTACCATTGAGTTAGCAACCCATATTTGGAATCTATTGAAGATAGAAATAGAATTGAAGTGGAATACAAAGTTATTCCTATGAAAGGGATAAACCTATGCAAATGACCAAAAAATAAAGGATCAAGGATCTAGAATTGAAATCTACCATTTCTGAATCAAATCAAGTGATCTCTCCGGATCAAGTTATTTCTGATCCATAAAATGGATTATTCATTATTGAATATATATATATATATACATATTATTACACGCACACACACACACACACACACACACACACACACACACACACATATATATATGTATTCCCAAAAAATAAAGGATCAAGGATCTAGAATTGAAATCTACCATTTCTGAATCAAATCAAGTGATCTCTCCGGATCAGTTTATTTCTGATCCATCAAATGAATTATTAATTATTGTATATATACACACATACATATATGTATATGTATATGTATGTATATATGTATATATATACATATATACACATATATATATATATATTATTGATATAGAAACTAATTCTATGGCACAATACACTATTGTCAATCCCACAATGATAGAGAAATAAATGAATTTTTGGATTATCATTACATTAAGAAAAAATATTAGACACATCAAGAGAAGATCCTAGGCTTATTTATGGAATAAAATAAAAAATAAATTGTTATTATTCATTAAGAAAAATCTTGTACAAAATAGGATTTCAATTTTTTCTAGATAGTCTCTTATTTCATTGAGATAGAAAATGTTATATATTTTTCCATATATAATGTATCACATAGTATAGTATAGGAAGACCAAGATAATCTAACTACTTTATGATCTCATAGGATTATACCTGCATATAGAGGATTATACCTTTGGCTTATCAATGCCTTGGATTAATGTAGGACTTTGTCCTATTCTTCTTCTCTGTGTAGGTCCATATATTGCTCAACTTTTTTATTTTAGCCCACATTCTCTTCAATGGACTCACACTTTTTCTTGCAAATAATATTAGGGTAATAGAATACTCATAATATCCTTATTTAGCCTATGTTTCCTTCATGTAGCTCTATCCAAATTGACACTAGAGTTCATTTATGATGTTATCTTCTTATTATGGAACTTTTATCTTCAAATATTCTCACTCAAAGTGAGAGTTAATGTGACTCTAATAGCACAATTCTCTAAGATTTGTCTTGGTTTGAATACCCATCTATTAGATAATTCTACCAAGCTTCTTGATTGGCCTGAATGTCAATTTTGTAGACTATTATCTAATATACTTGGCTCAACTGTAGCTATCTCCACTCAAGGTGGATTTGATAGAAGCTACTTATAGTAGCTTTGATACCATTGTTGGATTTTTAGCCAAATTATCAAAAGTCCCAATGTCTAAGATCATATAAAAAATATATGAAGAATTAATCACATAATAATATCAATGCATACAAATATCATATAATATAAATCAATGTAACATTCAACAATATAAAATATCACTGAATAAAAATACTTACAATATTATTGGTGAGTCAAATATATAATATTAAAATTTGCTTTACATTTGGATACATTTCATGGAGCTTTATCTCTATAATATAACCTTCGAAAGGTGACTCTTAAATGCTTGACTATTGAACTCCTCACATATCTAGGATATGTAATATTTACTCTTCCACACAAAAGACAAACTTCTCATGCCTCTTGGATTCTCATCTTACCACTTGTATACATGAATCTTGACTCTCTATTTACTTGGATGCTTTACTCTATGACACTTCCACACTCCTACTTGCAAACTTGTAGATATTACTACATAACACTTGTGCATTTTCTCACTCTATACATTTGTACACATTTTTAAATAACACTTGTGTACATCCTACACATAGGCACATACATAAGGTAAAATATAAATCACACTCCTAAACTATTGACTCACACCCTAATCTAATATTTACATATTTATATTTGTACCATGGGGTACATTTACATTTCTACCAAATAATATAATATTCTCTAGCAAGTTATGTATACTTCTTCTCCAGGATCTCCATTAAGAAAATCTTGACATCCATCTTATGAAGTCCATCCAAGTTGTGCTGCTAATGCACAAATTGTTTGAATAGTAGAAATTATTGTTGTAGGTGCAAAAATTTCTTCATAGTCAATTCCTTCTATTTGAGTATAACCCTTTGTAACTAATCAAGCCTTATATTTGTCAAGAGAACCATCTACTTTGTATTTTATCCTATAGATCCATTTACATCCTACTACCTTTTTCCTTATGGTAAATCAATTAGATTTGTTTTTTTTCATTAATGATACCTATTTTGATTCCACATATATTTTCCATTCTGGTTGTCTTATGACAACTTGTGTATTTGTAGGTTCTACTACTAAATTCATTAAACCAATATTTATTCTTGTCATCCTCTGAGTTTGAGGTCTTGTCGTGGTAAGATTTGGTATTTGTTCTAGCTTTGATTCCCTCAGAGTATTTATGTATAATTTTTCTTATTTTCTTTGTGATGACACTATGGATTATGATTTTTTAGTTGACTCATTAAATATATCTGATTTTGATTCTTATCTTGAAGATTTTTCTTCATATGATAAAATATTTAGAATAGGCCTTGTATTAATTTTTGAATTTTTAACATATTTTTTTAATTTTCTTCATCAAAAACCACATCTCTACTCACATGTATTTTCTTTGTGATTGAATCAATTCTTCTATATATTATTGAATCATCATCATAACCAATAAATATCTTGCTAAAGTGTAGAAAAATACCATACATCCAAGCAATGAAATACATGACAAAAAATAATGTAACCATAATGTAAAAGGTAGAATATGTGATAATGGTGATCCTTTTATTAAAATAAATATGTTTCTCAATAGGTTCCAACATGATACCTCTCAGGGATGCTACCTAGTTTGATACAATGGTTTACAACAAAGATATTTAGATGTAATAACCAGGGTCTTCTTCACACCCATGAACTATCTTGAAGCGGGTTTCTCGTGACCTCCTCAAGGGGTGATGATGTTCTTGCACTCTTCCTTCTTCGTAGAAACCTTACAGTCTCACAAAAGGAAAACAAAGTGGTTAATATCATGTGCAGATGTAATGGTAATGCAAAGGGTGAATAAACTAAAATCTAATAGATGCATATGTAAAATAAAATCTAACTATACTAAATAGTAAACAAGAAAGTTGCTAAGACTTATTAAAATAAGAAATATGGAGAATGGATCTCTTCTAGAGAGACTATCTCTAGGTGATACAGTATTACTTGTAGACCATATCTGGGTGAGATGGTCTCAACTACGAACTATCTTTGGGTGAAGTGATAATTGTTCCTATGACTATATCTTTGTGGATAGGCCAGGGTAGCATCTGGGTTTGATCCTAGGTTGTATCAACGGATTGTTACGCTTGGAAAGTAGATTGATAGTTGGTGGTAATCTCTAGAATAAGAGCTTAAGTTATGTGAACTTGCAAATGATATTGGTTAGAACTTTGTGGCATGAAACTAGGAATTGGACTCCTTTGGCTAGTGATTTTGATAGCATAATAGTACCTATTTTCAAACTCTCCTCTCTCTTTTTGGTATGGAAACATGCCTCCTTTTATAGACCTTTATTAAGGCTTATGTGAAATGGGGATTGGGTTCCCCTATAAGTGCCCATGCTCCTCTTCATGTGAATGTGTATTAATGTTTCCCATGCTGGAAATATGGGCTCCTTTTGAGGATTTAAAATTTTTTTAAGTCATTTTTAGTATTCACATGATTGGCACATGCGCTGAGTACATTTGTCGCATGGGAAGTATGCATGGCTGCTGCATGGTTAGTTGTTAGCATTTTTGCTTGCTTTATTTTTAGTGCAACCTTCTTGGGATGAGACAATCATGATTGGGATCCATATTGTGGTAGGATGGTCTCTAGAGGCTATCCCTTGGTGAAACGGTATTAGATGTAAAGATAAATTCCTTCCTATTTGAGTGGTGAAAACCACTGTTAAGTCCTAGGGCTACCCAAGGTGGATCATATGGCCTAAAAAGGATTCATATAGGTAGTCTCATCAACATGATGTGTTTTAGGTATCTATAGATGCTCCTTATTGGAATGCATTTTGTGAAAGCACAACACAAAGCAATAATAGATGACCTAAATTCAAGTTGAGGGTTAATGGTGTTCATTGATCTGATCAATATTAGATGCATCAATCATGAAAAGAGCATGCATACTTGAATCATTGCTTCCAACTCATTAAAGAAATTGGTCTTGGTTTCTCTTCAGCTTCCAAGTAGGCTCAGGGGACTTACAACCCTAGGATTTGGAGAATACCAAGTATTTGGTAAACTTTTAAGGTATACCAAATAGGTAGTTTTGGCTATCCTATTATGTGCTTAATTGAAATATTTGCTTGTTGTCTTTCCCAAGCAGGGGCATGATTATATTTGGAAATGATTCTTGAATGAATGCAATTTGCATGATTGAGTGTTTGATTATTGATTTTTATTATGAATTTTGTAATTATATGACTACCCCCTCAAGCGACGAGTTGATAGAGGAGATGGAAATTTATGAAAGCGATGAGTCACTTGACCAAGATGACTTGTTTTGGACTTTGTAGGACTTTGAAAATGTGGGAGGGGGAAATCCATTTACAACTATAATTTCAACCATTATTGGTAATTGTATATTTTTATCCCTTGGAGCAGTCCAATCATATGGCTTTCTTGGAGAATTGAAATGATAAAAATTCAATTTTAAGCAAGGTAAATCACTATATTCGATGATCTCTTGAGGTGGAATGGGAGAATGAAATATACACCTCTATCCCTTGGAGTATTTTAACCACATGGCCTTCTTGGGGATTGAAATGAGAGAATTTCAATTCATTTATGAGTTATTTTTGTTCAAGTGGCCTTATCGTAACCTACCCATCCGACCAGATTGCATGGATAATTAGTCACTGCAATCGCTCGGTGTATAAGGTAACTTACTAGATATGAGGTTCACTCGAGTTTTTTATGTAATTTTTTAGGTATTTTTAGAGTTTTATTATTTTTGTGTTTTATGATTTTTGATTTTCTTTTTTTTTTTGAAATTTTTGGGACCATCCTGTAGAGAGACGGTTGCATTTTGTAATTTTGGGGGCCATCCCATGGTAGAATGATCATATTAAATTTGCCCTTCTGGGAAGGGTTGATTGCGGTTGTTGAAAAATATAAAAACAAATTTTTAGATTTTTTGACATCATTTTCATTGTTGGAAATTGGAGAAAAGGAGAGGTGAGGAGGAGGAGAGTGAGTTTTTAATGTGGAGTGTTGCCGATTTTCTTACCCATTACTATCATGGACCAACCCGATGCTTCGACTAGTGGAGGAGCCAGAGTGAGGAAGGTAGAAACTTGACTCCCTCTTTGTTAAAAAAATGAACCTCATTAAGTAATGTGGAAAAATGAATGTCACTAATTAATGTGAAAAATAAACCTATTTTTAGATTAGGATTAGGTTACTTAGGTTCACTTATTGATTTGTTTTTCTTATTTTTTTTAGCATTTATTTGCATCAATTTTGAGGTCATCTCATAGAGAGACGGTCCTTCTTTTGAGGGTTAGGGGCTATCCTGGGGTGGTATGACCACGTTTAAATCTCAATGGTCATATTTTTGACCATTGGGGTGGTCATCTTGGGATGAGATGTTTGTATCTATAGATCATCTCACCTTGAGATGACTGCGATGTGTGTTGAGTTTTAATGGAATTTTTAAATTTTAAGTGATTTTTTTTGGTTTTGACTATCCGATTTGTCAACTTTACATTTAGGTCTTAAGGTCTAGGTATAGATTTCCTACAACCTATAAGACAACATGTGGTGTGATTTTTGGGGCTGATTAGGATTGGCTTGAGGCCATTATCCTTAAACAGCTAGCAAGATTAGATGTAGTGATGATAGATCAAGCTTACTTGACTATCGTAGCAGATCTTTGGGACAACCAAATCAACACTTTCCACCTTCTGACTGGGTATATGAAAATCACATTGGAGGATGTGTATATGATTTTGAGGATTTTTATTGAGGGACATCCCATCACTTCTACTCACATTAGTCAGTAGGAGAGAGTTATATGGAGAGTCTTCCAAGATGATTAGGAGGTAGCTTGAAATAGCTTGTCTAGCAGTGGCATATTAGTCAAGCTATGGTATGAGGTAGAGGTGCTTATAAGCAGACATGCAGTGCTTATGTCACTCATGTAAAACATTCTCCTACCCGACTCTTCAGGATCGAGGTTCCCATGGAACCTTATTGAGATTGTATAGGATTTAGTGGAGTGTACTACAGATGCTCACATGATCATGGGTTGGGGTACAACATTGCTAGCTCATCTTTATTATGAGTTGTATGAGATCTTCCATAGGAGGTGAGCAAGGATCGATTGTAGTTTTTTTCTTTAGATATAGGGGTGGGAGCACATCTGGGTAGATAGGTTGGTAGGGCTCCCTTGGTTGAAATAAGCTCGGATGGAGGACCAAAATATTATTGATACAACTCGATGACATCTATATCAGGAGATGTATTAGAGTCACCCTCATTCAAACTAATTAGAGCATTATGTTGGGACATTTACTGGGTTGAGGCCCATGCATGTTGTATGGTAGCCATATAAATATTATCTAATGTAGGTTGAGGTAGCATTCCATTTGAGGTAGGTGAGATGAGAGCATTGGGTGGTTGGTTGGGATGGCACAAAGCGAGAGTATATCCAGTATTATCATGTTACGTAGTAGTTCAAGGTTCGATAATATGTACCTAATGAGATTATCATTTAACATCATTGAGGAGATGTGGTGTAGTTGAAGTGGCCACACATTGGTCCTGTGGGTGATGAGGCAAATCCACTAGTGACAAATATGAATGTGGAGGATCCTGGTACCACTGTAGGCTATGATACCTGGTGGGTTACTCGATTATGGTAGGGTGGTGGATCAATGGATAGGTCATCTAAGGCTATGACATAGGGGGGATAGTAGAGGAGGCCTTAGGAGATGAGATAGGTGATGGAGGGTGATGAGTGCATCATCGAATAAGGGGAAGTGGGTCCAGGACATCAAGGGGGTTGTTGAGCCATAGGATGGTGAGGACATAGGTGGTGATGAGGAGAATCCTTAAGAGAAGGAGGCTACTCTAAGAACTAAGATTTTGAGTCTTCATAGATAATTGCTTGTTCATGATACTTCATTATCATTAGTTTACGGTTAGTTGGATAATGGTAAATAGTAGTGGAGCAGATTTTTTGAGAAGAGGGACCTACTCAAGGCCCAGGTAGATAGTTCCTAGGCAAATATTGTTAGGGTGACAATAAAGTAGGATACTCTATAGACATAAGTGATTGCACAAATAGTAGAGTGAGATGCTATTCATATATAGGTAGTGGCTAGAAAAATAGAGTGAGATGATCTATAGGATCAAATAATTACCAATATAATAGAGCGAGATGCTTTGTAGGCTTAGGTAACGACAAAGATAGCAAAGCGAGATGCTCTATAGGCTCAGTTGGTAGCCTTGATTGTAGGTCAGGGATAGGTGGGAGTAGGTTACCATACTATAGGGGATGTGGTAGAGTTACAGGTTGAGGTGGCTATACTGTAGACCCTATTGAGTGAGAATGAATCTCAACACTGATCTAATGGAGTCTACATCATGGATTTGGAGGGTTGGATAGGGCTACTTGTTAGTCATATACCTAAGCAATATTTGATAGGAGGATCCTAACAGAGTTGGTGTAGTGAGTTAAGATAGTCATCAATGGGGCAGAGTCACAAGTCATCAACTAGGCTAGAGAGATCAGTGGCCAGCGTATTAGGATATCACTATAGAGATGTGGTAGAGGGTAGAGGTGACTCTGGGTGTGTAGGCCCTACTTGATTTATGTCTATGTATTTGGTTTCTTTTTGGGTGTAAGGTATGAGGACCTACATGATTGTAGCCTACAGGTATTTTTGTACGATGATGTATCAGACATCTACCACATATATATGATATATCTCTTATTTATGGCCCATCATGTGTTTATTTTATAAATTTATTTTATACATGGATGCTCTTTTATGGATGGATGTATGCCTAGACATTGTAGTGTAGATGCATAGATGGATACCTAGATGTATGTATGTATGGATGCAATATCTAATGTTAGATGTATATTTTAGATTTGTTTATTTGATTATGAATTTAATTAATGTTATTGATATGACAAATCTAATGCGTATGAGATGCACTAATTTTTGTATGGATATTCTAATGCAAATTATGGATGTATGTTTTAAATGCTTAAAACATGATGAATGAATCTAAATGTCTTTAAAAAACTAATGATAGATCATAGACACCACAAAATATATGAAAATCATAAATCAAAATGTTAACCTTGTCACAAAAGTTATGTGTTTGTATGTAAATGTGTGAGATGAAATGTGTAGGATGTGAGGGTTTTCCTTATGATATTTTGTAAACTAAAAGGTGTGCATAAAATAGTCAGTGGCCATATAAATATTATTGTTTATATTCATCCGATATATACCCTATCTTATGAGTACCCCTTAATAAGCAAAAGCTCATAAGGATGGACCTAAAACTGGTGACAATACTAGGTATTGTTTTATTTCATCGAAGGCCATTTGACACTCCTCATCCCAATGGAATGGGATCCCATTTTATAGAAATCAATTCATGGGTCGAAATTTATTCAAAAGTTGTGCTATATTTCCCTTGTAAGTTATGAAGTTGCTTAAGGTTGATAGGAGGGAGCATTTCAAGTATTACTTTGATCTTGATGGGATCAACTTTGATACCTTGTTTGGAGACTATAAAGCCCAAATGTTTTCCAGATGTGACTCCAAAGACATAATTTTTAGGGTTAAGTCTAACATTATGCTCAATGAGGTAATCAAAGAGATTCCTTAGAACATCAACATGCTTGTGATTCAGTAGAGATTTGGCTAGCAAACATCTATGTAATCGTCAAGGATTTTATGCATGTAGTCATGGAATACGTATGTCATGGATCATTGATATGTAGCACCAAAATTTTCAAGGCCAAATGGCATTACCTTTTAGCAAACATTTCCCCAAGATATGGTAAAGGTTGTCTTTGGTTGATCCTCGAGTTTGACCTAGATTTGATTATAGCCTGAAAAATCATCCATGAGGGACAACATCTCATGACCTACGGTTGTGTCAACTAGCGCATAAAAAATCGAAAGGGGGAATTCATCCTTGGGAGTTGCTTTGTTAAGATATCAGAAGTCTATACATATGTGAATCCTCCCATAAAGTTTTCCTATGAGAACCATGTTGGATATCCATAGACGGTAATCGATAGGCTAGATGAATTCCACATCTGACAATTTTTGTAATTCATCTTTTACCATTAAGACGATCATTGGACATATTTTTTGAAGATTCTACTTGACCGATTTGATGTTTGGGTCTAGCATAAGGTTGTGCATGATCAATTTTAGATCAAGACTTGGCATGTATTTGTATGAACAAGAAAAAAATTTGATCTTCTCTATCAATAGAGATGTATAAATAACTCACTCTTTAAGGGAGAGACTTTATTCAAATTTGATATTTTTAAGAGCTTTAGGATTAGCGCCAATGTTTATATCAATTGTATCTTCTATTGACATGTGAGATACCTCCTCAAGTTGATGAGGCATAGGGATCAAATAGATGTTATTAGATGATTTTGTAGGATCGATCATATCTATTTTGATCTTAGCTTGACAAACATCTACGGAGGTCTCTTATGAGAAATGAAATGGCTATAACATTTCCTCACAAGGAAAGAACTCTTCTGGTAAGGGTCATGATGTGATGCAATCAAAATTAATGACCTCATGATTAAGGTGTAAAGGTTTTGAGGGGTCACTAGGATTGTGGAGTGGGGCAATAAAATCAATGGAGACAATATTAATGGATGGATAATATCCATTCATGGATGGGAGGGATGTGTTAATGATGTGATGTCCTAGATAGATCGGATGTGGCTCAGGTGGTAATGGAATAAATGAATTGAGCCTATAAGAAGCCATAATGATGGGGTTTTGTAGGGGTATAGGGTCTCTCTATGTAGGATGGTGTGGAGGAAAAACACTATGATGGATTTCATAAATGTTTATAGGGGTGAATTATATTCATTCATTGTTAATTTGTTGAAGGTGAGGAGGACCTAGATATGTTAGTTTTGTTTCATCCTCGAAATCTTCTAGTGCCTCACTAAAAGTATCAAGAGGTTGTAGACTATGGTGAGGACCAAGATAGGCCAATTATATCTCTTATTCTGGTGCCTTACTAAAACTATGAATGATGATGAGATAATTATGTGCTATGAGAGGATTTTAAGATTTTCCATGGGACTCAAAACACCCTAGTTAATTGATAAAAAGTTGTATATTGGCTACACAAGACTCTGGAAGATATAAGTCTATTAATAAGACCTAGATTTTCAATATCCCTATGTGTGCATGGTGTTGTTCATTAATATGATGCATAAGATTACCCCATTGCCAAGTGGGTTTCATACAACCCATTGTTGTAATGAGGATCACCCTATGGCCATAATTATCTTGATTTTGGATGTAGTTGGGCTAGAATACTAGGAAATACAAGCCACCAAAATCTAGCTCATCCATAGTTTGACATTGGTATGTACAAAATAAAGTTGCTAACATGACATACATATCACCATGCATAAGACTACCCCATTGCTAGGTGGGTTTCATTCAACCCATTGCTAAAATGGAGATCACCCCATAATTTTTTAATAACCAAGGATTCCAGGGATTCAAGCTCATTATCCCCTTATTTTATTTTGATTACTTGGAATACTTGCTCATTTTAGTGGTGAAAACCACTTTTTTTTTGTAGTGGTGAAAACCATTCTTTAAGAGCAAGGGATTTGATTAGTGATGAAAACCACTTATTTTTTTGGAACTTGCTCATTTTGTGGGAGATCAAGGGGATTGCTTGGGTAGGGAGGAGCTTGTCCTTTTGTTAATTCTCAACATCCTAAACCATGTGCATGATAGGATGAGCAAGGAAAACCTTTCTCTCAAGGTGACAAGGACTACGTTGTAGCGATGTCCTTTCTTGTTTAAAACTTAGATTTTAATGTGTAAAATTATGTTAGGATTTTGACATATGCAAGGTACTATCACTGTAAGAACTTACTTTCTAAAAGCCAAGATAGCTTTCTATAAAATCTGAAAAGATAACTAGGGATGATTGAATGACCAAAAACCCTAGGAAACATCCTATAGCAACTTATTAATTGTGTTGAAAAACATAGTTACTCACAAAGGGGAATATAGATGGTAGTGATATGTGTTATGTGGGGGTTTTCCCTATGATAATTTTTAAACTAAAATGTGTACATAAAATAGTTAGTGGCTGTCTAAAAATCATTATTGATATTTATTTGGTATCTAACCTATCTTACAAGGACCTCTTAATAAGAAAAAGTTCATAAGAAAAACTGCAAATGATGGTGATGGAAAAGGGTGATTCAAGATTCATGATTGGCATACAAACATGGTGCTATTTATAGTGATGCAAAAATAACTTGTCCTAGTGCAAGTGTAATGAATGAATATGCATAATGCAACTAACCAATGAATGCAATGAAATGCATGGTGACATAGTGCAAAATGTTTTTGTATTTTTGATGTTTTGTGTTGTTTTTTTATGTTTTCTAATTTTTTTGAAAATTTTAATGATTTTTTTGTTGTTGTTATGCATGAAATGCCTGAAAATGGAGAATGTTAAAAGGCTTAGGTTCCTAAAAACCCTCAATATAAGTGATACAATAAGTCACTGATCCTATATTCTATGTGATGATAAAATGGCCTAACCAATTTACCATAAATTTGTCTTGCAAGTGCGATGGTAAGTTAGAGTTTTGTTGATTTTCTTTGAGCACAACTCCAAATTTAAATTTCATTAGGTGGGATTTCATATTTTAATCTTGTTTAAGATGATCCTAATAAAAAAAAAGGTGCTCAAGAGCATTAAATCATCATTCATAAAGAAGTGTCAATTGGTCAATGCAAGCTTGTCACGCGATGTCATCATTAATGAACTCTTGCAATTATATGCACAATGAGGGGATTTATACATCTAAGGGAATAATGGACTTAGCACCATAAACTAGAAAAAATAGGTTTACCCCAGTAGGTGTCCGAATGCTAGTGCAATAATCCATAATGCTAGAGGTAGTTGAAGATGTCAATATTTGTGGTTTTCCTTGATGGTTTTATTAAGAATGACAACTATAGTTTTATTGGATGCCTCTACTTGCCCATTTTATTATAGATAATAGGGTGTGGAAAAACTATGCTAAATATTTTTCTTGGAAGTTAAAGTGCACACCTCTTTGTTCTTGAATGAAGTCCCATTGTTTGAAGTGATTTTGGATGGAATACCAAAATGATAGATGATATTATGGATTATGAATTCTACAATGCGAGCTTCAATCATAATGGTAAGAGGGATAGCTTCCACCCATTTAGTGAAGTAATCTATATCCATTAAGATAAACGTGTGATGGCTTGATGATGGGGGTGAGATTTTCCTAATTAAATCAAAACCCCACTGCAAGAAAGGCCAAACTTATTGAATTGGTTACAAGACCTAAGAAGGTAAGTGTAAAATATTAGCATGATGTTGGCATTTGATGCACTTCCTAACATAAGCAAAATAATCCTTTTCCATTGTGGACCAGTAATTACCCATTTGGAGGATACACTTAGCAATGGCCATGCCACTAAAATGGCCATTATAAGTACCATCGTGAACTTTCAAAATTTCCTAGGTAGATTCTTGGGGCTCTAGAAAATGAAGGAGAAGATCATAATAGCTCCAATGATAAGTGGTATATCCTAACAAGATATATTTTTTCATATTTTACTTGAATGTTCATTTTGATGCATGTGATAATCCTGAAGGGATACTACCAAGTTTCAATATATCTTTTAATCAAGTGAGCCAATATTTATAAGCTTGGGTATCAACTGAATGAACAACTTTCTCCCATTGTGACTCATTGCATATGAATGCATATCGAGAGATAATATTAATATGAATGGTCATGTCAATATCATAAGGATATTGTGGGATTAAGGACCCCTAGGATGCTTGTCTTAGAAAGTTGTGTATCTGATAGAATCAATATTGGTTTGGTTTAATTTGGATCACATGGATGGTTTTTTCATCATTTGAACCTCTATGTGAAATCATGGATTGTGAAACCATTTTAATATGGATGGTTGTGATCTTGTCATAGGGGTTCTATAGAATTAAAGATCCCAAAGAGGCCATCGTATCTGCAAAAATATTAGACAAATGAGGTACTACCTCGATACTGTATCATTACAATTTGGCTAATAGCTTATCGAAAAGTTCCTTGTATGATTTCAATATTGGGAATTGGCATTGATAAATTTCCTTTACTTGGTTGACTATGATCAAGGAATTGTCCAAAGATGTTAAGCCTTTTGATATTCATGGTGATAGTTGTTTGGAGGCCCAAGAGGAGGGCCTTGTATTCAGCATTTTTGTTGGTGCATGGGAAGTCAAATTTAAATGATAGGGGTATAGGAGCCTCTTACGGTGTGAAAAACACGACTCCTACACCACCCCCTTGCTTGTATTTAGAACCACTGAAGAACAAAGTCATGTCGACTTTGTTTTCAGGTACTTCTAGTTTGGGTGATTTCAATAATGTATAGACTCCATCATCGAGCAATTTGATTACCAGAGGCTTATCATCTTGAAGAAGAACCTATTCTAATTGATCAACAATAACTTGAACTTTAATGGATTTTTGGTTGATAAATTTAAGGTCAAATTTTATCAACAACATGATCCACTTTGCAATTTGACTATTATGGTATGTGCGAGTCATCATGTATCACAAAGGGTTTTCTTTGGATACGACACACGTTGTATGATTTAACATGTAATATCAAAGCTTATTGGTGGTGAATACCAATGCTAGGTAAAGCTTCTCAACATATGCGTATTTGAGCTCGTAGCTCACCAAGGTGCAACTAATGTAATATATAGCATGTTAATTATTTACCTCATTCTTTTGGACCAATATGATCCCTAAGGCAAAATCGGTGGCTAAAATGTATAATATGAACAACACACTTGGTTGGGATAGAGATAAAACTAGTGGTAATACTAGGTATTATTTTATTTCATTGAAGGTCCTTTGGCACTCCTCATCCCAATGGAATGGGATCCCATTTTGTAGTAGTCAATTCATGGATCAATATTTATCCAAAATTTGTGCTATGAAGCATTAGATAGATGCTACTTTCCCTTGTAAGCTACGAAGCTTCTTAAGATTGGTAGGAGCGAGTATTTCAAGTATTACTTTGACCTTGGAAGGATCAACTTCGATCCCTTGTTTGGAGACTATAAAGCCCAAATGTTTTCCTGATGTGACTCCAAAGACACTTTTTTAGGGTTAAGTCTGACATTGTTTTTAGTGAGGCAATCGAAGAGATTCCTTAGAACATCAACATGCTTGTGATGTAGTAGATATTTGGCTAGCAAATCATCTAAGTAATACTCAAGGATTTTATGCATGTAGTCATGGAATACGTATGTCATGGCTCACTAATATGTAGCACCAATATTTTTAAGGCCAAATGACATTACCTTGTAGTAGAAATTTCCCCAAGGTATGGTAAAGTCTATATTTTGTTGATCCTCGAGTTTGACCTAGATTTGATTATAACCTGAAAATCCATACATGAGGGGCAACATCTCATGACCTATGGTTGTGTCAACTAGCGCATCAATACTCAGAAGGAGGAATTAATCCTTGGGAGTTGCTTTATTAAGATCTTGAAAGTCTATACATATGTGAATCCTCCCATCATGTTTTCCTACTAGTACCATATTGGAAACCCATGGAGGGTAATCGATAGACTAGATGAATTCCACATCCAACAATTTTTGTAATTCATATTTTACCATCAAGACGATCATTGGATGTATTTTTTGAAGCTTCTGCTTGATCAATTTGATGTTTGGGTCTAGCAAAAGGTTGTGCATGACCAATTTTGGGTCAAGACCTAGCATGTATTTGTATGACCAAGAAATTTTTTTGATCTTCTCTGTCAATAGATATGTATAAATGGCTCACTCGTTAATGGAGAGACTTTCTCCTAATTTGAAATTTTTAAGAGCTTCAAGATTAGCACAAATGTTTACATCAATTGTATCTTCTATTGACATGTGAGATCCTTCCTCAAGTTGATGAGGCATAGGGATCAAATTGATGTCATTAGCTAGTTTTAGAGGATTGATCATATCTATTTTGATCTTAGATCGACAAACATAAACAGAGGCTCTTATGAGAAATGAAATGGTTGTAACATTTACTCACAAGGGAACAACTCTTCTGGTAAGGGTGGTGATGTGGTGTGATAAAAATAAATGACCTCATGATTGAGGTGTAAATTTTTTGAGGGGTAATTAGGATTGTGGATTGGGGTGATCAAATCAATGGAGATCATATTAATGGATGGATAATATCCATTTATGGATGGGAGGGATGTGTCAATCATGTGAGGTCCTAGATAGACTAGATGTGGCTCATGTGGTAATGGAATAAATGGATCAGGCCTATGAGTATCTAGAATGATGGGGTCTTCTAGGAGTATAGGGTCTCTCTAGGTAGGCTGGTGTGGAGGAAAATACCTATTATGGAGTTCATCATTGTCTATAGGGGTGAATTATATTCATTCATTGTTAATTTGTTGAAGGTGATGAGGACCTAGATATGCTAGTTCTATTTCATCCTAGAACTCTTCTGGTGCCTCACTAAAAGTATTAGGAGGTTATAGACTATGGCGATGACCAAGATATGCCAATTCTATCACATATTCATACTCTTTTGATGTCTCATTGAAATAATCAAAAGACTTGATAGAAACAATTGTAATGTGGAGATAATATTCTAACAGATGAAAATGGCCAGGATTGACGTAATCATTTTCATCAATATCTTCTCCAAAGTCTAAGGTTAGGTATTAGAAGGAGTCTATGAGGATCTCATATGGCATGTGTATTGAATATTCTAGGCTAAATTTATCTATCAAAAGTTGGTATTGTGGCTGATAGGGTTTCCAAAGACCTTGCTCATATCGGCCTAAGTCATTTCTATGCCAATGGTAGTCATAAAAGTATAACAAGGTGAAAATTAGATTTGAAAAGTAATAGATGTTTCCTGAGAAAGGTTTTTTGTTGTGTTCTATTGTATGACACTAGTTCGTAGATTCATCGAATCCCCATAAACAAAATTCATTTGATTCGGGGGACCCCTAAGGGTACAATGGTATTGTTGGTCTAAAATTTGCCTATGGTTGGCTATTGCACCCAATACATGGACAAAATTGAATGAACAATAAAACCATAAGGTTTAGCTCATCCAATATCCAGAGAAGGTTGGTTTCTTTGGGAAGTTCTAAATAGCTTAAAAGTAACAAGGGGAAGAAGAGAGTGTTGGAAAGAAATGTAAATATAGCTAAAGATAGAACTTGATATGGTGCAGTTTAAGAAACAACAAGAAATGAACATAACTATGAATAAGACCCACTACCATGACCTTTTAATAGAAAAATCGATTATTTATCATATACAAAACACGATTAATTAATATTTAGCTCCAGAGATTAGCAGTTCCAAGACTAAGAAATAAACATGAACAAGAATCCAAAAATAAGAATTGATATCACACACATTTACTTAGCTAAATCAGAAACATCCATCCATTTATACATACTTGTTCTGCAAGATAATTTGAACCAGATATTTAAACAAATATCTTTATAGTATTTTCTCCTTTCAAAGTTATGTCCATATAAATTGTAAATACCTAAGAGCTGACCCCTAAACAAGAGGTCAATGCTCTTATTTATAAATATTTTTATTCAAATATCTAAAATATCTTACATTAAAACTATTATAATAAACTACCATGTGGCTAAACCGATGAGATATTCATTGTGTAGTGGTGTTAATCCTAAACAAAAAAGGATGTGCATTGGACATTAAGCCATCGATTCGAGTGATTCATGCATGCCACAAAGTGATGGGTGAAGCTTGAAATCATGATCACCCCTCATTATTGAACTTTATTAGTACCCCTTGATCTACAACAACTATAGTAGATGGTATCGTAGCCAAATATTTGATTTACTTCAGAGCATGATGGTCATAACCTGGTGTCATGTCACAATTCTGCAACATTTTATTACGCTTGGTCTCCTTTGCCTTCATCCCTAGAGGATCCTTGTCATGTCATGATTTGTGATACTTTCTTGGTCTCCTTTACCTTTGTCTTTGGTGGATTATTATCATGTCACGATTCTACGATTTCATAATTTCATGATAAATTCTTGCACTTGGTATCGTTCACCTTCATCTTTGGTGTATCCTTGTCATGTCATGATTATGTGACACTTTCTTACACTTGGTCTCCTTTGCCTTTGTCCCTAGTGGATCCTTGGCATGTCATGATTTTATGAAATTTTCTTGCACTTGGTCTCCTTTGCCTTTGTCTCTGGTATATCCTTGTCATGTTGCGATTCCATAATATTTTCTTGAGTTCCTTTGTCTTTATTTATTTTTTGTTACTACGAGGAACACAAAAATCAGCCACATTTTGGTGACTCACAAGGAAACCTTTTCTTACAAAGTCTTTTGAACCCATATGGTTTTATCCAGAATAGCACTTTCTAAAGTCATTGATAGATCAATGTAAAAAAATAGGATATAAAGGTAAGTTATCACAACCCTGTCACTTGCAATTATTTTATTTGAAGGAATATGATTATGCGTCAAGTTTTTTATAATGCAGGTATAGGTTCATGAGAAGTGGCAAAAGAGAACACCCATTCCCTGATGGAGACGAAGTTGGGAAGCATTAGGTGAGTGGGATATGATGTTGTGCCTTGTGCATTTTGGGCCAAGGGTACATAGAAGCCCTCCATAGGAATTGCATAGAAATATCATCCTATTTTTTGATGCATTCATTGCACTCATTTAATTGCACATCGTGTGTGTCTACCATTGCATTGTCTGCATGATGCCTGTTCTAGGTGACATTGCTCAAAAAATAAATAAAATATATTTCTAAATAAAAACATATATAGGAATTTCTTTAAAAAAATAACAATAATATAAGAATAAAAACTAAAATAATAATTTATATAAAGTACCTACCACTACCAATTTAAAAGGGAGCTCATTTTAACTTACTAGAGCCTTGTTATTTATAAATATAAAGGTACACCAAATATATATAAGGGATCATGATATTGAGCAGTATGATTAAAAAATAATTAAACCATACATGTTAATGAAAATGAGAGTAAAATATTTTATTAATAATAGAAATTTAAGACCAAAAAATAATTAAATAAAAATTCAATCACCTCTCTAACCATTCGAAAGAGGGGAATTACACCACTTGGCCATGTTTATAAGACACTAACTGGCAAGAAGGAAGGTGATTGGTGTCACTCTATTATATCAAAAGTTTTCCTATATAATATGGGAATATTGTCATGAAAATATATGAATTTGATATGCGGGTGTGTGCTCTAAAACTAAAGAGTATACTGTTCAAGTCTCTTCTTATAACAATGTTGAAAAACGCAGGTCAGGTCTTGTGGGAATAATTTTATGTGAAATACTTGAAAAGCTTTTATCTTTCCTCAAACATTCTGTCATATTATGTTGTCTCTATGTGAATGTTCAATTTAACATGTTTAGAAAGTATAACCAGATACTTGTTGATTTAATGAATTATTTTGTGTGGTATTGAGCTATTCTCAATGTATACCATGAGTTGACATGCATGAATTTGAGTGTATAAATGTAATGGTGGCTATATTGATTTTTAGAATGCTAGTAATGCTTTTTATGAAAGAATTATTGGCTTCATTCATGTATTTTATACCCATGAACGACTGCTTGCTTCATGTAGTATGCATAGTGGCCAATATGATCTAAAAAAAACCTTGAATCCTTCCACTCATGTCTCCGTCAGTGTGTATGTTGAAGGAAAGGCAAAATTTAGTGGCCTAGTTGCGCTGTTGGAGAGCGACGTTGGCTCAATACCAAGATATAGTGCACTCTTGATGTCCACGGAATGCTACAGTTGTTATACTATCATAGATGCTGACATAGTTGTATTTCAGATTGGACAAGAATGTAGAAAGCTATTTTATTTTTTTAGCAATGCTGTAGAAATGAACTGATTAATATGAGCTTATATCGCTGTGTAAATAATGTATGGCTCTTTCCCTTAAGATGTGCCAAAATTATTTGTAATATTTAAATATGTGTAGTTGAGAATTTATTTTAAAAACTCTTTCATATATTTTTTGAAGGATGAAATGTTTTCAAAGAATTAAAAAAAATGGTAGTCATAACTAGAATGCAGAAAAAACATAATGTAGCTGACGTCCAAAGACTTGTGTTGATGAGAACTTATGAGAGTGGAAGTTCCATGGTTTTGTATAAAACCTTCTCCAGGCAGTAGATAAATTGGTAGGGAGAACCCATTGCTTGTTAAGCTTGTGAAGATGCTGGTAGATGTATTTTATTTAAATATTTTAACAACCAAAATAAATTCAAAGTAGCGCATAGGTTAGAGGCCTTAAGAAAGTATTAGGGAAAAGTTAAATTATGTCTTATTTATATTTTAAATGTATATTCAGATTGACTATAGGGTTATTTAAATTAGTTTTTAGAATTCATTTATGCTTTTATTTTAGGGTTCAAATATTAAGAATGTGCTCATCTCAATTGCTTTGTTATGATAGAAATAGGAATGATTAATAAAATATTATTAACTATTATGTTGATTTTCAAGTTAGGTTGAATAAATTTCGTTTTAAATTTACTTTCAAAGTACTTATGTAAGGCATATATGTTTCTTTTCTTTTTAAAATAATTTATTATCATAGAAGTATAAAAGATAGGATGTTAGTAGAAAGAGAAATGCTTTTACTTTTTAATTCAAAATATTTTTATATTTGGAATGCTTTTATTTCCAATAAATAAATAGAACTCATAATTTCCAATATCTTAAATACTTTTGAACCAAAATGCAAAAAAAGAAGAAATCTATTTGGATGGCAAATATTTTAAAACAAATAAGCCTAATTAAATTATGAGAGCTAGATTTTCATTTAGCCTAGACAAGGTTAAAAAGGGAAGCACCAAGTAAGGGCACTTGTCCACCTTTGTATCATGTCGTCAAGTCAGGGCTAAAAGAGTCGAGTAGGGAAACATACCCGTTGTCGTCAGCTATGGTGGAAACTAATAATAGAGGATTTATTCATTATACAACTCATTATCTAGAGGTCTTGGTTGTGGAGAGTATGGATTGCAGTATGGGACATCACCCTAGGATAAGAGCCTACTGGCATGTGAGGAAGCTCACTATTCCACTTAGGTTATGGATAAACCAGCTTAATCCATGGTTAAAGGGGTTAATCATGCAGTTGTATACTCCGACGATAGATGGTATGGGCAACATTATCGTTAACCAAGGTGGGAAGCGATAAATCCGATCCATGAAACCATGTGATGGTGGATCCCAATTATTCCTTTGAGGAAGGTTATAATCGATCATTGGCATTATAATGCTAAATCCAAAGCAACTTGGCTTAAAAATACCACAAGAGAGAGAGATTGTGAATCCACATATTTTAAATAGGGAACTCAGCGTTCACCCTTTCAGGTGATATGGGTCCTAGAAGGACAACCCCCTACCAAGATCAGGTTAGGCTCAAGTAGGAGAATAGATCCTAATTGGCAACATCTACAGGAAATGGCCGATCTCGAGCACATAAGACACCAGCTACAATGGTGAACATTCTTGAAGTGTGATTGTTTATGCCATGTACTATAGAAAAAATGGGTATATACATGATAAAAAGTAATAGTTCTTGGAAGCTCTTGTCAAAATTTTTATTTTGTGTTGTGAGACAACCGGTAGTAGAACCGGGTTGTCAGATAAGTCAAGTGAAGACTACTGGATAAGTAATGCGTCTATTTTACTAAAAATATCAGTAAATATGAGAGAAAGGATATATAGAAAGACAAGCTGGAAGCTCAAAGTAATATATGAAAATCCGCAAAAAAGGGTTGCAAGAGAGGAATAATAAACCTAGCCTAATAATATCACTCAAAATAGTAGAGGATGGTGTCGAATATTCCATTTAATGAGAATTGGACTCTATCGAGAAAAAATAAGGATACCAAAAAACAAAAGAGGGGAAGAAATTATACAAGCTAGCGATAAAAAATAGTATTATAATGTTGAAGATAGAGAAAGTAAGAACAAAAATAAGGGAATTGGAGTTATACAAAATATAAAAACCTCCAATAATCGCATATTTTTATAAATATATTCCATTGGTATGAGAAGCCCATCCAAAAAGAACCTACCCCTATAAATATACTCCATTGATGTGCAAATTTCTTCCAAGATCAGATAGATTACCATGAAGTAGAACATGGTGGAAATCATCTACATTTCCTGCATATCTTTACTTTTCTAAAATGAATAACCAAAAACCTCATCCACTGCTTAGACTTCCTCCTATAATCTTCGAACTACATGATCAAGCTCATTTTCAATCTTGAAAGCTTCATCCTTTCATCTCTTTACACCATTTCTTCTTTATATAAGATTGAGTTGGGGTGAGCATCCGGTCGATGGATGTCTACAAAGACATGCTCCATAGATTTTGAGCAATCCTTTGCATGCTTAAAAGGTGTTCCCACATCAGCTGACTGCTTTGCTTATGTTGCTTCACTTGTTTCAATATTTACCAACACACTCTTTCCATTCTAGTATGACATCATATTATCTGATGCATGACTTTATATTTCATCTACACACGCTTTGGTGTGTATTATTTTACTGTGTTGCAATATTCAAGAGTTCTAGGTGTCATTTCAAAAGTTTTTTGCCTTCATCCATTAGGTTACATGGTGCCGCAAGATATTGGTGGACCACATACAATAAAATTACTCAAAAAGAAGCATCAGATATACCCTGGGAAGAATTCGTAAGAGAATTCAAAAATCGCTTTCTTACTGAACAATTCTATATTGAGAAACATGGGGAGTTCACCAACTTTCGACACGGTAATATATCGGTAATTGAGTATTACCAGAGGTTTGTGTAGCTTCTTAAGTATACCCCAAAATTTTATGGACAAGAGAAGTTCAAAGCACATAAGTTTGTTATGGGACTACACCCAAAGTATAGTCAACCGGTGGGTAGAAAAGTACCCCAAACACTGTTAGTTGCATATGATATCGCTCGATATGAGGAATCAAGTCAAAAAGAGGTAAAAGCCTACTATCAACAAGTTGAAAAAGATAACTCAAGGAAAAGAAGGTATCCTAAAAAAAATAAAGGTAAAGATTAATACAGGAGATTTAGAGATGGAGGGCATAATAGGAATGACAATAAGAGTAAAGGAAAATACCAGAGGTACAAAGGCCAGCCAGAACAGAGGAATCTTCAAGAAAATAAAAATAACAAAGAACAGGGTAAAAATGGCAATCATATTAAGAAAGGTGGTAAACAAAATAATTATGGACCGAATGCATGCTATGCATGTGGGGCACTAGACCATTTTTCCATACAATGCCCAAATAGAGCAGATCGTAAAAATCCTACCGAGGAAACCATGCATAGGATTTTTGCTGCCATAGGTAATCCTAACCTTATGGGACACACTACTCCATTTTTATTAAAAGAAGACTAGGTAAAAAGGATGTACACATTTTAATTGATAGTGGTGCTACTGATAGTTTTATATCAAACAATATTTTGAAGGATATATCTGTTAAACCTAGGATTATGGCAAAAGGGTGGCAAGTTGAGTATGACTCAGGATAAACTTATTTAGTCAACCAATGTCTATTTGACCCACAAATAGAGATACCTCAGGGAAAAATCTACTAGCATCTATTGGTACCATTACATGCATTTGATATTGTATTAGGAGTAGATTGGCTAAAAGCTCATAAGGCCTTGCTAAAATTTGAGAAAAGGTGGTTGGATTATACGGATGACGTTAATCAACGAATTCATATCCACTAAAACCAAACTTCTTTTGAACCCCATTTAATGACCACTATGCAAGCTAAGAGAGCTATAAGGAAGGGATGCAAGTTGTATGTGGTTAAAATGAATAAGAAGAAAGAAATTGACTCCAGTTAAGCAATATTTGAACAATATCCAGTGTTAAAAGAGTTTAGGGATGTCTTTCTTAAAGATTTTTTTGGACTATCCAAAAAAATGGAGTTTTATTTTTTAATTGAGCTTATGCCAGGAGCAAATCTAGTAGTCCAAACTTCTTACCGTATGACACCACTTGAGTTGCAGGAACTTAAAACTCAACTTCAAGATTTATTGGAAAAGAGACACATTAAACCCAGTGTGTCGCCATGGGAGCACCGGTCTTATTTGTCAAGAAAAAGTATGGTTCCCTGAGATTATGCATTGACTATAGGATGCTTAACAAAAATGATTGCCAAGAAAAAATATCCTTTGCCACAAATTGATGACTTATTTGATCAGCTTATGGAAGCTACAATTTTCTCTAATATTGACATCAGGTCGGGATATCACTAGTTAAGAATCCGGGAAGAAGAGACTTATAATACAACCTTCAAAACCTGATATGGACATTATGAGTTTACGGTATTACCATTCGGGTTAACCAATGCTCCAGCTCCATTTATGAACTTGATGAACAACGTGTTACAAGAATAATTGGACCGATTCATGTTAATATTTCTAGATGATATTTTGATTTATTCCCGTAATAGAGAAGAACATGATGAATATATGAGGAATATGTTGGAAGTCCTTAAGAAGAATCAATTATATGGCAAATTTTCCAAATGTGAGTTTTATACATCATAGGTTCAGTACTTTGGATACATCGTCTTGACTGGAGGAATAGTCGTAGATCCTAAAAACATTGAAGCTATAAACAATTGGCTAACTCTGACCAGTGTGTCAAAATTAAGAAGTTTTATGGGAATGGATGGATACTATCGGCATTTCTTGAAGGTATTTTCAAAAGTTGCTTTTTCCATTACAAATCTAAAAAGAAAAGGAAAGACATTTAGATGGACAACACAATGTGAAGAAGATTTTAAAATTCTCAAAGAAAAGTTGATGACTGCTCCTATACTAAAAATACCAGATCCAAATAAATATTTTACAATATGTACGTATGCCTCAATAGAAGGACTGGATAGTTTTTTAATGCAAGATGAGGCCATATTAGCATATGAGTCTAAAAAACTTAAGAAACATGAGGTGAACTATACTACACATGATTTAGAACTGGCAGTAGTGGTTCATGCTCTTAAAATTTGGAGGCATTACCTGGTAGGAAAGTCATTTGAACTTAAAATAGATCATCAAATTTTGAGATATATATTTACTCAACCTCTATTCAACGCCCGACAATGAAGATGGATGGATTTTTTGGCTAAATATGACTTTGGCATTGAATACATCAAAGGAAAAGAAAATAAATTGGTAAATGCTCTCAGTAGGAGAAGGTATGTAATATCTCTTACACGATGCCAGTATGAGCTAAAAAAATAGATCATGAAATTGCAAAAAGAAGATGCATTTTGTAAACAATGTTAAAATAATATTGAATTGGGGTCAAATCATCACAGGGATTATAGTATCAAGGATAATATGATGTATTTCCTAAATAGAATAATAGTACCCAATAACGATAAAATTAATAGGATTATCCTATAGGAAGCTCATTGTGCTCCATATTCCACTCATCCAGGGGTAATTACGATGAGGGAAAACTTGAAAAGAGACTACTTTTGGCCTAGAATGAAAAAATATGTACAATTTGTTGCAAGATGCCTAGAATGCCAGAAAGTTAAGGAAGAGCATCAACACCCTGGAGGAAAGTTGTATCTATTTGAAGTACCAGAGTATAAGTGGCAAGTGATAACCATGGATTTTATTGTGGGTCTTCCTAAGAGTCGTTTCCAGTATGATGCGATATTTGTGGTGGTAGAAAAATTAACCAAAGTAGCACACATTATACCAGGTAGTATACATGATGATGCAACGACTATAGCACAAAAAAATTCTCCTAAAATTGTAATATTACATTGATTTCCTAAAATAATTATCTTGGATAGAGATTCGAGATTCACCTCTAAATTTTGGTAAGCTTTGCACTGAGCTTGGAGAACAAAACTCAATATTAGCACTGCATATCATCCTAAGATGGATGGAAAAACCGAGTGAGTCAATCAAGTTCTTGAGGATATGCTACGCATGTATTTCATTGATCACTAGAATAAATGAGAAGATTGGCTAAAAGCTCAAAAGGCCTTGCTAAAATTTGAGGAAATGTGGTTGGATTATACAGATGACGTTAATCAGTGAATCCATATCCACTACAACCAAAGTTATTTTGAACCCCATTTAATGACCACTATGCAATCTAAGAGAGCTATAAGGAAGAGATGCAAGTTGTATGTGGTTAAAATGAATAAGAAGGAAGAAACTGACTCTAGTTTCGTAATATTTCAACAATATCTAGTGTTAAACGAGTTTAGGGATGTCTCTCCTAAAGATTTTCCTGGACTACCCCCAAAAATGGAGTTTTATTTTTCAATTGAGCTTATGCCAGGAGCAACTCCAGTAGTCTGAAATCCTTACCGTATGACACCACTTGAGCTGCAGGAACTTAAAACTCAACTTCAAGATTTATTGGAAAAGGGACACATTAAACCCAGTGTGTCGCTATGGGGAGCATCCATATTATTTATCAAGAAAAAGGATGGCTCCCGAATATTATGCATTGACTATAGGATTCTTAACAAAATGACTATCAAGAATAAATATCCTTTGCCACAAACTGATGACTTATTTTATCAGCTTTGGGAGCTATAATTTTCTCTAAGATTGACCTCAGGTCGGGATATCACTAGTTAAGAATTCGGGAAGAAGACACTTATAAAACAACCTTCAACACACGATATGGACATTATGAGTTTACAATATTACCATTTGGGTTAACCAATGCTCCAACTGTATTTATGAACTTGATGAACAGTGTGTTTCAATAATAGTTGGACCGATTCGTGTTAATATTTTTGGATGATATTTTGATTTATTCCCGTAATAGAGAAGAACATGATAAACATATGAGGATTGTGCTGGGAGTCCTTAGAAAGAATCAATCATACGAAAAATTGTCCAAATGTGAGTTTTATACATCATAGTTTCAATACTTGGGATACATCCTCTCGACTGAAGGAATAGTCGTAGATTCTAAAAATATTGAATCCATAAACAATTGGCCATCTCCGACCAATGTGTCAAAAGTAAGAAGTTTTATGGGAATGGCTAGGTACTATTGGCATTTCATGAAGGGATTTTCAAAAGTTGCTTTTCCATTACAAATCTACAAATAAAAGGAAAGACATTTAGATGGACAACACAATGTGAAGAAGATTTTAGAATTCTCAAAGAAAAGTTGACGACTGCTTCTATACTAAAAATACTAGATCCAAATAAATCTTTTATAGTATGTATGAATGCCTCAATAGAAGGACTAGGTGGTTTTTTAATGCAAGATGAGTCCATAGTAGCATATAAGTCTAGAAAAATTAAGAAACATGAGGTGAACTATGCTACACATGATTTAGAACTGGCAGTAGTGGTTCATGCTCTTAAAATTTGGAGGCATTACCTATTAGGAAAGTCATTTGAACTTAAAAAATATCATCCAAGTTTGAGATATATATATATATATATATATATATATATATATATATATATATATATATATATATAAATCAACCTCTATTGAACGCCCGACAGTGAAGATGGATGGATTTTTTGGCTGAATATGACTTTGGCATTGAATACATAAAAGGAAAAATAAATAAATTGGTAGATGCTCTTAGTAGAAGGTATGTAATAGCTCTTACATGATGCTAATATGAGCTAAAAGAACAAATCATGAAAATGCAAAAGGAAGATGCATTTTGTAAACAATGTTGAAATAAGATTGAATTGGGGTCAAATCATCACAGGTATTATAGTATCAAGGATAATATGATGTATTTCTAGAATAGAATAATAGTACCCAATAACGAGAAACTCAAGAGGATTATCCTACAGGAAGCTCATTGTGCTCCATATTCCACTCATCCAGGGGTAATTAAGATGAGGGAAAAATTTAAAAGAGACTACTTCTAGCCTGGAATGAAAAAAATGTGGTACAATTTGTTGCAAGATGCCAAGAATTCCAGAAATTTAAGGTAGAGCATCAACACCCTAGAGGAAAGCTACATCTATTTGAAGTACCAAAGAGTAAGTGGTAGGTGATAACCATGGATTTTATTGTGGGTCTTCCTAAGACTCATTTCTAGCATGATGCGATATTTGTGGTGGTAGACAAGTTAACCAAAGTAGCACACATTATACCAGGAAGTATACGTGATGATGCAACGACTATAACACAAAAAATTGCTAGTGAAATTGTAAGATTACATGAATTTCTTGAAATGATTATCTTGGAGAGAGATTCGAGTTTCACCTATGAATTTTGGTAAGCTTTGCACTGAGCTTGGGGAACAAAGCTCAAAATTAGTATTGCATATCATATTGAGATGTATGGACAAACCGAGCGAGTCAATCATGTGCTTGAGGACATGCTACACATGTATTGCATGGATAACCAAAATAAATGGGAATATTATATTTTCCTGGTGGAATTTTCTTATAACAAAAGCTAGTATACCACATTGGGCATGGCCCCTTTTGAGGATCTATATGGGTGTAGATGTAGGACACCTTTAACATGGGATAATCTAGAAAATTGAGAAGTGATCAGTCTTGATGTTGTTAAACAAATGGAGAATCAACTTAAGGAAATTTGTCAATGGCTTCGTGAGGCTGCTGATCGTTAGAAGAGTTATGCTGACCTCAAACAAACACCCCAAGAATTTGTTGTAGGTGATAAAGTTTTCCTTAGAGTCAAGCCAACCAAAAGTTCCATTAAATCCACCAAATTGAGTCCTAGATTTGTTGGCCCATTTAACATTGTTGCTAAAATCAACCCCATTGCCTATCAGCTCGCACTACCACCAAACCTGTGAAAAATCCACAATGTTTTCTATATATCTCTCCTTTGTAAATATATATCTGATCCATATCACATCCTAGATGTATCCCATTTGCAGACGTTGGATCCGCAGCTCATTAAGGTTCGACCAGTAAATATTTTGGGCTTCAAAACTAAACAACTAAGGAAAATAACTATGGAGCAATGTATAGTTCAATGGGACCACTATTCTGAGAAAAATGCCACTTGGGAGGATGTCATTGCCATGAAAAACTAATTTCCTTATTTTTTTGATATTTAATGGCCAAAATACAATTCATATATTTGTATATGGGATGAACTATGTGTCATATTTTTTTTTGTTATATATATACATCTATGTTTGGATGCTATCATATGATTATGCAATACTGATGGTTATTGTATTTTATAGCTAACACAGAGACTGTATCAATTTCTAGAGGGGGAGTATGTCACAACCCTATCACTTGCAATTATTTTATTTGAAGGAATATGATTATGCGTCAAGTTTTTTGTAATGCAGGTACAGTTTCACGAGCAATGGCAAAAGAGAACACCCATTCCCTAACGAAGATGGAGTTGGAAAGCGTCAGGTGAGTGGGATATGATGTCGTGCCTCATGAACCTTGGCTCGAGGGTACAAAGAAGCCTTCCATAGGAATTGCACAGAAAGATCATCTTGTTTGTTGATGCATTCATTGCACTCATTTAATTGCACATCATGCGTGTCTACCATTTCATTGTCTGCATGATGCCTGTTCTATGTGATATTGCTCAAAAAATAAATAAAATATATTTCTAAATAAAAATATATATAAGCATTTATTTAAAAAATGATAATAAATAATTTAAAAAAACAATAATATAAGAATAGAAGCTAAAATAATAATTTATATAAAGTACCTACCACTACCAATTTAAAAGGGAGATCATTTTAACTTACTAGAGCCTTGTTATTTATAAATATAAAGGTACACCGAATATATATAAGGGATCATGATGTTGAGAAGTATTATTAAGAAATAATTAAACCATACATGTTAAATGAAAAGGGGAGTAAAATATTTTATTAATAATAGAAATTTAAGACCAAAGAATAATTAAATAAAAATTCAATCACCTCTCTAACCACTCATAAGAGGGGAATTACACAACTTGGCCATGTTTATAAGACATTAGTTGGCAAGAAGGAAGGTGATTAGTGTCACTCTATTATATCGAAAGTTTTCCTATATAAGATGTGAATATTATCATGAAAATATATGAATTTGATATGCAGGTGTGTGCTTTAGAACTGAAGAGTATACTGTTCAAGTTACTTCTTCTAGCAACGTCAAAAAATGCAGGTCAGGTCTTGTGGGAATAATTTTATGTGAAATACTTGAAAATATTTTAACTTTACTCAAAAATTCTATCATATTATGTTGTCTCTATGTGAATTTTCAATTTAACGTGTTTGGAAAGTATAGCTAGCTACTTGTTGATTTAATGAATTATTTTGTGTGGTATTGAGCCTTTCTCAACGTATACCATGATTTGGAATGCATGAATTTGAGTGTATAAATGTAATGGTGGCTATATTGATTTTTAGAATGCTGGTAATACTTTTTATGAAATAATTATTGGCTACATTCATGTATTTTGTACCCATGCACGATTGCTTGCTTCATGTAGTATGCATAGTGGCCAAGCTGATCTAAAAAAACCATGAATCATTCCACTCATGTCTCCGTCAGTGTGTGTGTATGTTGGAGAGTGGCGTTGGCTCAATCCCAAGATATAGTGCACTCTTGACGTTTGTGGAATGATACAGTTGTTATTCTATCATAGACACTGACATAGTTGTATTTCAGATTGGACAAGAATGTAGAAAGCCATTTTATTTTTTTAGCAATGTTGTAGAAATGAACTGATTAATATGAGCTTATATTGCTATGTAAAGAATGTATGGCTCTTTCCCTTAAGCTGTGCCAAAATGATTCGTAATATTTAAATTTGGTTTCGAAGTACTTATGTAAGGCATAGATGTTTATTTTCTTTTTAAAATAATATATTATCATAGAAGTATAAAAGATAGGAATGTTAGTAGAAAGAGAAATGCTTTTACTTTTTAATTCAAAATATTTTTATATTTGGAATGCTTTTATTTCCAATAAAGAAAAAGAACTCATAATTTCCAATCTCTTAAATACTTCTTGAACCAAAATGTGAAAAAAGAAGAAATCTAATTGAATGGCAAATAATTTAAAACAAATAATTAAATTATGAGAGCTATATTGTCATTTAGCCTAGCCAAGGTTAAAAAGGGAAGCACCAAGTAAGGGCAATTGTCCTCTTTTGTATCATATCATCGAGTCAGGGCTAAAAGATCCGAGTAGGGCAACATACCCATCCTTGTTAGTTGTGGTGGATACTAACTATAGAGGCTTTATCCATTCTCCAGATCATAATGCAGAGGCCTTGGTTGTGGAGAGTATGGATGTCAGCATGGGACGTCACTAGGATAAGAGCCTACTGGTAAGTGAGGAAGCTCACTGTTCCACTTAGGTTATGGATAAACCAACTTAAGCCATGGTTAAAGGGGTTAAAAATGCAGTTTTATACTTCGACGGTACATGGTATGGGCAGAATTACCGTTAACCAAGGTGAGAAGCAAGAAATATGATTCGTGAAACCATGCGATGGTGGACCTTGGTTATTCCTTAGAGGAAGGTTATAATCAGTCACTAGAATAATAATTCTAAGTCCAAAGTAACTTGGCTTAAAAATACCACAAGAGAGAGAGATTGCAAATCCACATGTTTTGGATGGGAAACTCAGCATTCACCCTTTCAAGTGATATAGTCCCTGGCAGGACAACCCCCTGCTAGGGTCAGGTTAGGCTCGAGTAGGATAATAGATCCTAATTGGTAACATCTGCAGGAAATGGTCGATCATGAGAACTTAATACACCAGCTGCAGTGGTGACAATTATTGAAGTATATGATTGTTTATGCCATGTACTATAGACAAAATAGGTATATACATGATAAAAAGTAATAGTTCTTGGAATATCTCATCTAATTTTTTATTTTGTGTTGTGAGACAACCGGTAGTAGAACCAGGTTGTCACATAAGTTGAGTGAAGTGGGAGCTACCGCTAGATAAGTAATGCGTCTATTTTACCCAAAATATTAGTAAATATGAAAGAAAGGATTTACAGAGAGACAAGCAAGAAGCTCAAAGTAATGAAAATCCACAAAAAGGGGTTACAGGAGAGGAATATTAAACCTAGCATGATTCTATAACTCAAAATAGTAGAGGATGGTGTCGAATATTCCATTTACTGATAATGGGACTCTATCGAGAAAAAATGGGGATACCAAAAAACAAAATAGGGGAAGAAATTATACAAGCTAACAATAAAAAATAGTATTATAACGTTGAAGACAGGGAAAGGAAGAACAAAAAATAAGGGAATTGGAGTTATACAAAATAGAAAAACCTCCAATAACCACATATTTTTGTAAATATATTCCATTGGTGTGAGAAGCCCATACAAAAAGAACCTACCCCTATAAATATACTCCATTGATGTACAAATTTATTCCAAGAGTAGATAGATTACCATGAAGTAGAACATGGTGGCAATCATCTAAATTTCTTGCATATCTTTACTTCCCTAACATGAATAACCAAAAACCTCATCCACTGCTTAGAATTCCTCTTATAATCTTTGAACTACATGATCAGGCTCATTTTCAATCTTGAAAACTTCATACTTTCATCTCTTTACACAATTTCTTGTTTATATAATATTGAGTTGGAGTGAGCATCCGGTCGGTGGATGTCTACAAAGACATGCTCCATATATTTTGAGCAATCCTTTACATGCTTAAAAGATGTTCTGACATCAGCTAATTGCTTTGCTTACGTTGCTTCACTTGTTTCAATATTTACCAACACACTCTTTTCATTCTAGTATGACATCATATTATCTGATGCATGACTTTATATTTCATTTGCACATGCTTTGGTGTGTATTATTTTACTATGTTGCAATATTAAAGAGTTCTAGGTGTAATTTCAAAAGTTGTTTGCCTTCATACATTGGGTTACATGGTGCCACAAGAGATTGGTGGACCACGTACAAGAAAATTACTCAAAAATAAGCATCAAATATACCATGGGAAGAATTTGTAAGCGAATTCAAAAATTACTTTCTTACTGAACAATACTATATCGAGAATCATGGGGAGTTCACCAACTTACGATAGGGAAATATATTGGTAATTTAGTATTACCAGAGGTTTGTGTAGATTCTTAAGTATGCCCCAAAATTTTATGGATATGAGAAGTTCAAAGCACATAAGTTTGTTATGGGACTACGCCCAAAGTATAGTAAACCTGTGGGTAGAAAGGTACCCCAAACACTGTTAGTTGCATATGATGCCACCCGATATGAGGAATCAAGTCAAAAAGAGGTAAAACCTACTATAAACAAGTTGAAAAAAATAACTCAAGGAAAAGAAGGTATCCTGAACAAAATAAATGCAGATATAAGTACAGGAGATTAAGATATGGAGGGTATAATAGGAATGACAATAAGAGTAAGGGAAAATACCAGGGGTACAAAGGCCAGTAAGAACGGAGGAATATTCAAGAAAAGAAAAACAACAAAGAACAGGGTAAAAATGACAATCAGATTAAGGAAGGTAGTAAAAAAAAGAATGATGGACCGAATGCATGCTATGCATGTGGGGCACTAGACCATTTCTACAGACAATGCCCAAATAGAGCGGATCATAAAAATCCTACTGAGGAAACCACACACAGGATTTTTGTTGTCACAGGTAATCCTAACCTTATGGGACAAGCTACTCCATTTTTGAAAGAAGACTAGGTAAAAAGGATGTATACATTTTAATTTATAGTGGTGCTACTGATAGTTTTATATAAAATAATATTTTTAAGGATATATCTGTTAAACTTGGGATTATGGCAAAAGGGTGGCAAGTCGAGTATAGCTTGGGATAAACTTATTTAGTCAACCAGTGTCTATTTAACCCAAAAATAGAGATACCTCAAGGAAAAATCAACTGGCACCTGTATGTGGCACCATTACATGCATTTGATATTGTCTTAGGAGTAGATTGGCTAAAATCTCATAAGACCTTGCTAAAATTTGAGGAAAGGTGGTTGGATTATACAGATGACATTAATCAACGAATTTGTATCCACTGCAATCGAACTTATTTTGAACCCCATTTAATGACCACTATGCAAGATAAGAGAGCTATAAGGAAGGGATGCAAGTTGTATGTGGTTAAAATGAATAATAAGGAAGAAATTGACTTCAGTTCCATAATATTTCAACAATATTCAGTGTTAAACGAGTTTAGGGATGTCTTTCCTAAATATTTTCCTGGACTACCCCCAAAAAGGGAGTTTGATTTTTTAATTGAGCTTATGCCAGGATCAACTCCAATAGTTCGAGCTCATTACCATATGATACCACTTGAGCTGTAGGAACTTAAAAATCAACTTCAAGATTTATTGGAAAAGGGACACATTAAACCCAATGTGTCGCCATGGGGAGAACCGGTCTTATTTGTTAAGAAAAAGGATGGCTCCCTAAGATTATGCATCGACTATAGGATGCTTAACAAAATGACTGTCAAGAACAAATATCTTTTGCTACAAATGGATGACTTATTTGATCAGCTTAAGGGAGCTACAATTTTCTCTAATATTGACCTCAGGTTGGGATATCACTAAGAATCTGGGAAGAAGACACTTATAAAACAACCTTCAAAACCTGATATGGACATTATGAGTTTACGGTATTACCATTCGGGTTAAAAAATGCTCCAACTGCATTTATGAACTTGATGAAAAACATGTTTCGAGAATAGTTGGACCAATTCATGTTAATATTTTTGGATGATATTTTGATTTATTCCCATAATAGAGAAGAACATGATGAACATATGAGGATTGTGCTGGGAGTCCTTAGGAAGAATCAATTATATGAAAAATTGTCCAAAAGTGAGTTTTATACATCATAGGTTTAGTACTTGGGATACATCATCTTGACTGAAGGAATAGCCATAGCTTCTAAAAATATTGAAGCCATAAACAATTGGCCAGCTTCGACCAATGTGCCGAAAGTAAAAAGTTTTATGGGAATGGTTGGGTACTATTGGCATTTCGTGAAGGGATTTTTAAAAGTTGCTTTTCCCATTACAAATCTACAAAGAAAAGGAAAGGCATTTATATGGACAACACAATGTGAAGAAGATTTTAGAATTCTCAAAGAAAATTTGACGACTGCTCCTATACTAAAAATACCAGATCCAAATAAATATTTTACAATATGTACATATGCCTCACTGGAAAAATTGGGTGGTTTTTTAATGCAATATGAGGCCATAGTAGCATATGAGTCTAGAAAAATTAAGAAACATAAGGTGAACTATGCTACGAATGATTTGGAACTGGCACGATTGTTCATGCTCTTTAAATATGGAGGCATTACCTGTTAGGAAAGTCATTTGAACTTAAAATAGATCATCAAATTTTGAGATATATATTTACTCAGCCTCTATTGAACACCCGAAAATGAATATGCATGGAGTTTTTGGCTGAACATGACTTTGGCATTGAATACATAAAGGGAAAATAAAATAAATTGGTAGATGCTCTCAGTAGGAAAAGGCATGTAATAGATCTTACACGATGCCAATATGAGCTAAAAGAACAGATCATGAAATTGAAAAGGAAGATGGATTTTGTAAATAATATAGAAATAAAATTTAATTGGGGTCAAATCATCACAGGGATTATAGTATTAAGGATAATTTGATGTATTTCCAAAATAGAATAATAGTACCCAATAACGAGAAACTTAAGAGGATTATCCTACATGAAGCTCATTGTACTTCATATTTTGCTCATCTAGGGGTAATTAAGATGAGGGAAAACTTGAAAAGAGACTACTTCTGGCTTGGAATGAAAAAGATGTGGTACAATTTGTTGCAAGATTCCTAGAATGCCAGAAAGTTAAGGCAGAGCATCAACACCCTAGAGGAAAGTTGCATCTGTTTGAAGTACCAAAGTAAAAGTGGTAGGTGATAACCATGGATTTTATCATGGATCTTCCTAAGACTCGTTTCTAGCATGATGTGATTTTTGTGGTGGTAGACAAGTTAACCGAAGTAGCACACATTATACTAGGAAGTATACGTGATGATGCAATGACTATAGCAAAAAAAATTGCTCATGAAATTGTAAGATTACATGGATTTCCTAAAATAATTATCTCAGATAGAGATTCAAGATTCACCTCTGAATTTTGGTAAGCTTTACACCGAGCTTGGGTAACAAAGCTCAACATTAGCACTGCATATCATCCTGAGATAGATGGACAAACCGAGCGAGTCAATCAAGTACTTGAGGATATACTACGCATGTATTGCATGGATCACCAGAATAAATGGGAATATTATCTTTTCTTGGTGGAATTTTCTTATAACAACTATCATACCACATTGGGCATGGCCCCTTTTGATGCTCTATATGGGTGTAGGTACAGGAGACCTTTAATCTGGGATAATTTGGATGATAGAGAAGTGATCGGTCTTGATGCTATTAAAAAAATGGAGAATCAATTTAAGGAAATTCACCAATGGCTTTGTGAGGCTACTGATCATCAGAAGAGTTATGCTGACATCAAATGAACACCCGAAGAATTTTTTGTAGGTGATAAAGTTTTCCTTAGAGTTAAGACAACCAAAATTTCCATTAAATCCACCAAATTGAGTCCTAGATTTGTTGGCCCATTTAACATTGTTGCTAAAATCAGCCCCTTTGCCTACCAGCTCGCACTGCCACCAAACCTATCAAAAATCAACAATTTTTTCCATATATATCTCCTTCAAAAATATATAGCTGATCCATATCACATCCTGGATGTATCCCTTTTGCAGACGTCGGACCCGCAACTCATTAAGGTTCGACCAGTAAAGATTTTGGGCTTCATAACTAAAGATCTAAGGAAAAGAACCGTGGAGCAATGTAGAGTCAAGTGGGACCACTATTATGAGAAAAATACCACCTGGGAGGATATCATTGCCATTAAAAACCAATTTCCTTATTTGTTTGATATTTATTGGCCAAAATACAATTCATATATTTGTATATGGGATGAAATATGTGTCATATTTATTTTTGTTATATATATACATCTATGTTTGGATGATATCATATGATTATGAAATACTGACGTTTATTGTATTTTATAGCTAACACATAGACTGTGTTAATTCCTAGAGGGGGAGTATGTCACAACCCCATCACTTGCAATTATTTTATTTGAAGGAATATGATTTTGTGTCAAGTTTTTTGTAATGCAGGTACAGGTTCACGTCTAGTGGCAGAAGAGAATACCTATTCCCTGATGGATATGGAGTTGGGAAGCATCAGGTGAGTGGGATATGATGTCGTGCCTCATGCATCTTGGCCCGAGGGTACACAGAAGCCCTCCATAGGAATTGCATAGAAAGATCATCCTATTTGCTAATTCATTCATTGCACTCATTTAATTGCACATCGTGTGTGTCCACCATTGCATTATCTGCATGATGCCTGTTCTATGTGACATTGCTCAAAAAATAAATAAAATATATTTCTAAATAAAAATATATATAGGAATTTCTTTAAAAAAATAAAATAATAAATAATTAAAAAAACAAATAACAATAATATAAGAATAGAAGCTAAAATAATAATTTATATAAAGTACCTACCACTACCAATTTAAAAGGGAGCTCATTTTAACTTACTAAAGCCTTGTTATTTATAAATATAAAGGTACACCAAATATATATAAGGGATCATGATATTGAGCAGTATGATTAAGAAATAATTAAACCATACATGTTAAATGAAAAAGGGAGTAATATATTTTATTAAGAATAAAAATTTAAGACCAAATAATAATTAAATAAAAATTGAATCATCTTTCTACCACTCGGAAGAGGGGAATTACACCACTTGGCCATGTTTATAAGACACTAGCTGGCAAGAAGGAAGGTGATTGGTGTCACTCTGTTATATTGAAATTTTTCCTATATAATATGGGAATATTGTCATTAAAATATATGAATTTGATATGCGAGTGTGTGCTCCGGAACTAAAGAGTATACTGTTCAAGTCACTTCTTCTAGCAACATCGAAAAATATGCAGGTCAGGTCTTTTGGGAATAATTTTATGTGAAATACTTGAAAAGCTTTTATCTTTCCTCAAAAATTCTATCATATTATGTTGTCTCTATGTGAATGTTCATTTTAACGTGTTTAGAAAGTATAGCCATCTACTTGTTGATTTAATGAATTATTTTGGGTGGTATTGAGCCATTCTCAATGCATACCATTAGTTGGAATGCATGAATTTGAGTGTATAAATATAAAGGTGGCTATATTGATTTTTAGAATGTTGGTAATGCTTTTTCTGAAAGAATTATTGGCTGCATTCATGTATTTTATACCCATGCACGACTGCTTGCTTCATGTAGTATGCATAGTGGCCAAGCTGATCGAAAAAACCTTGAATCATTCCACTCATGTCTCCGTCAGTGTGTATGTTGGCAAAAAAGCAGAATTTAGTGGCCTAGTTGTGCTGTTGGAGAGCGACGTTGGCTCAATCCCAAGATATAGTGCACTCTTGACATCCACAGAATGCTATAGTTGTTATACTATCATAGACGCTAACATAGTTGTATTTCATATTGGAAAAGAATGTAGAAAGCCATTTTACTTTTTTAGCAATGCTGTAGAAATGAACTGATTAATATGAGCTTATATCGTTGTGTAAATAATGTATGGATATTTCCCTTAAGCTGTGCTAAAATGATTTATAATATTTAAATATGTGTAGTTGAGAATTTATTTAAAAAACTCTTTCATATATTTTTCGGAGGACGAAACATTTTCAAAGAATTTAAAAATTGGTAGCTATACCTAGAACACAGAAAAAACATAATGTAGCCGACGTCCAAAGACTTGTGTTGATGAGAACTTATGAGAGTGGAAGTTCCATGGTTTTGTCTAAACCCTTCTCTAGGCAGTAGATGAATTGGTAGGGAGAACCCATTTCTTGTTAAGCTTGTGAAGACGCTAGTAGATGTATTTTCTTTAAAGACTTAAACCAAAATAAATTTGAAGTAGCACATAGGTTAGAGACCTTAAGAAAGTATTAGGAAAAAATTAAAGTATGTCTTATTTATATTTTAAATATATAGGCATATTGGCTATAGGGTTATTTAAATCAGTTTTTAGAATTCATTTATGCTTTTATTTTAGGGTTCAAATATTAAGAATGATATGCTCAACTCAATTGCTTTGTTATGATAGAAATAGGAATTATTAATAAAATATTATTAACAATTATGTTGATTTTTAAGTTAGGTTGAATAAATTTCTTTTTAAATTTGCTTTCGAAGTACCTATGTAAGGCATATATGTTTATTTTATTTTTAAAATAATATATTATCATAGAAGTATAAAAGATAGGAATGTTAGTAGAAAGAGAAATGCTTTTACTTTTTAATTAAAAATATTTTATATTTGGAATGCTTTTATTTCCAATAAATAAATAAAACTCATAATTTCCAATCTCTTAAATACTTCTTGAACCAAAATGCAAAAAAATAAGAAATATAATTGGATGGCAAATATTTTAAAACAAATAAACCTAATTAAATTATGAGAGCTAGATTGTCATTTAGCCTAGCCAAGGTTAAAAAGGGAAGCACCAATTAAGGGCACTTGTCCACCTTTGTATCATGTTGTCAAGTCAGGGCTAAAAGAGCCGAGTAGGGCAACATACCAATCATCGTTAGTTATAGTGGTGACTAATGATAGAGGCTTTACCCGTTATCCAACTCATAAGGTAGAGGCCTTGGTTGTGGAGAGTATGGATGGTGGTATGGGATGTCACCCTAGGATAAGAGCCTACTGGTATGTGAGGAAGCTCACTATTTCACTTAGGTTATGGATAAACCAACTTAAGCCATGGTTAAAGGGGGTAACCATGCAGTTGTATACTCTGACGATCGATGGTATGGGCAGCATTACTGTTAACCAAGGTGGGAAGCGAGAAATATGATTCGTGAAACCATGCGATAGTGGACCCTGGTTATTCCTTAGAGGAAGGTTATAATCGGTCACTTGAATAATAATGTTAAATCTAAAGTAACTTGGCTTAAAAATACCATAAGAGAGAGAGATTGTGAATCCACATGTTTTGGATGGGGAACTCAGCGTTCACCCCTTCAAGTAATATGGTCCCTAGAGGGACAATCCCCTGCCAGGATCAGGTTAGGTTCAAGTAGGAGAATAGATCATAATTGGCAACATCTGCAGGAAATGGCCGATCTTGATAACTTAAGACACCAGTTGTAGTGGTGAACATTCTTGAAGTGTGATTGTTTATGCCATGTACTATAGAAAAAATGGGTATATACATGATAAAAAGTAATAGTTCTTGCAAGTTCTCGTCAAAATTTTTATTTTGTGTTGTGAGACAATCAGTAGTAGAACCGGTTGTCACATAAGTTGAGTGAATAGAGGGCTACTGCTGGATAAGTAATGTGTCTATTTTACCCAAAAGACCAATAAATATGAAAGAAAAGATATACAGAGAGACAAGCGAGAAGCTCAAAGTAATATATGAAAATCCACAAAAAGGGGTTGTAGGAGAGGAATAATAAAACTATCCCGATACTATCACTCAAAATAGTAGAGGATGGTTTCAAATATTCCATTTGCTGAGAATGGGACTCTATCGGGAAAAATTAGGATACCAAAAAACAAAAGAGGGAAAGAAATTGTACAAGCTAGCACTACAAAATAGTATTATAACTTTGAAGATAGGAAAAGGAAGAACAAAAAATAAGGGAATTGGAGTTATACAAAATAGAAAAACCTCCAATAACCACATATTGTTATAAATATATTCCATTGGTGTGAGAAGCCCATCCAAAAAGAATCTACCCCTGTAAATATAGTCCATTGATGTGCAAATTTCTTCCTAGAGCAGATATATTACCATGAAGTAGAACATGGTGGCAATCATCTACATTTCCTGCATATCTTTACTTTCCTAACATGAATAACCAAAAACCTCCTCCACTACTTAGACTTCCTCCTATAATATTCGAACTACATGATCAGGCTCATTTTAAATCTTGAAAGATTCATCCTTTCATCTCTTTACACCATTTATTCTTTATATAAGATTGAGTTTGGGTGAGCATCCGATCGGTGGATGTCTACAAAGACATGCTCCATATATTTTGAGAAATCCTTTGCATGCTTAAAAGGTGTTCCCACATCAACTGACTGCTTTGCTTATGTTGCTTCACTTGTTTCAATATTTACCAACATACTCTTTCCATTCCAGTATGACATCATATTATCTGATGCATCACTTTATATTTCATCTGCACTTGCTTTGGTGTGTATTATTTTACTCTGTTGCAATATTCAAGATTTATAGGTGTCATTTCAAAAGTTTTTTGCCTTCATCCATTGGGTCACATGGTTTTGCAAGAGATTGGTGGACCACGTACAAGAAAATTACTCAAAAAGAAGCATCAGATATACCATGGGAAGAATTCATAAGAGAATTCAAAAATCACTTTCTTACTAAGCAATTCTATATTGAGAAGCATGGGGAGTTCACCAACTTACGATAGGGTAATATGTCAGTAATTGAGTATTACCATAGGTTTGTGCAACTTCTTAAGTATGACTGAGAATTTGATGGACATGAGAAGTTCAAAGCACATAAGTTTGTTATGGGACTACACCCAAAGTATAGTCAACCCATGGGTAGAAAGGTACCCCAAACACTGTTAGTTGCATATGATGTCACCCGATATGAGGAATCAAGTCAAAAAGAGGTAAAAGCCTACTATCAACAAGTTGAAAAAGATAACTCAAGAAAAAGAAGGTATCCTGAAAAAAATAAAAGTAGAGATTAGTACAGGAGATTAAGATATGGAGGGCATAATAGGAATGACAATAAGAGTAAAGGAAAATGCCAGGGGTACAAAGGCCAGCCAGAATAGAGTAATCTTCAAGAAAATAAAAACAACAAAGAACAGGGTAAAAATGGTAATCAGATTAAGGAAGGTGGTAAACAAAATAATGATGGACCGAATGCATGCTATGCATGTGGGACACTAGACCATTTCACCATATAATGCCCAAATAGAGCGGATCGTAAAAGTCCTACTAAGAAAACCATGCACATGATTTTTGCTGCCATAGGTAATCCTAAACTTATGGGACAAGCTACTCCATTTTTGATTAAAAAAAGACTAGGTAAAAAAAATATACACATTTTAATTTATAGTGGTGCTACTAATAGATTTATATCAAAAAATAATTTGAAGGATATATCTGTTAAACCTAGGATTATGGCAAAAGGGTGGCAAGTCGAGTATGGCTCGGGATAAACTTATTTAGTCAACCAGTGTCTATTTGACCCACAAATAGAGATACCTCAGGGAAAAATCAACTGGCACCTGTATGTGGTACCTTTACATGCATTTGACATAGTATTAGGAGTAGATTGGCTAAAAGCTCATAAGGCCTTGCTAAAATTTGAGGAAAGGTGGTTGGATTATATGAATGACGTTAATCGGTGAATCTGTATCCACTACAACCGAAATTATTTTGAACCCCTGACCACTATGCAAGCTAAGAGACCTATAAGGAAGGGATGCAAGTTGTATGTGGTTAAAATGAATAATAAGGAAGAAATTGACTCCAGTTCTGCAATATTTCAACAATATCTAGTGTTAAACGAGTTTAGGGATGTCTTTCCTAAAGATTTTCCTAGACTATCCCCAAAAAGGGAGTTTGATTTTTTAATTGAGCTTATGCCAAGAGCAACTCCAGTAGTCCAAAATCCTTACTGTATGACACCACTGGAGTTGTAGGAACTTAAAACTCAACTTTAGGATTTAATGGAAAAGGGACACATTAAACCCGGTGTGTCGCCATGGGGAGCACCGATCTTATTTATCAAGAAAAATGATGGCTCCTTGAGATTATGCATCGACTATAGGATGCTTAACAAAATGACTGTCAAGAAAAAATATCCTTTGCCACAAATGGATGAATTATTTTACCAGCTTAATGGAGCTACAATTTTCTCTAAGATTGACCTTAGGTCGGGATATCACCAGTTAAGAATCTAGGAAGAAGACACTTATAAAACAACCTTCAGAACCTGATATGGACATTATGAGTTTATGGTATTACCATTCGGGTTAGCCAATGCGTCATATGCATTTATGAACTTGATGAACAATCTATTTCGAGAATAGTTGGACCAGTTCGTGTTAATATTTATGGATGATATTTTGATTTATTCCCGTAATAGAGAAGAACATGATGAACATATGAGGATTGTGCTGGGAGTCCTTAGGAAGAATCAATTATATGGAAAATTTCCCAAATGTGAGTTTTATACATCACAGGTTCAGTACTTGGGATACATCATCTCGACTGAAGGAATAGCTGTAGATCCTAAAAATATTGAAGCCATAAACAATTGGCTAGCTCCGAACAATGTGTCAAAAGTAAGAAGTTTTATGAGAATGGCTGGGTACTATCAGTATTTCGTGAAGGGATTTTAAAAATTTGCTTTTCCCATTACAAATCTACAAAGAAAAGGAAAGGTATTTAGATGGGCAACACAATGTGAAGAAGATTTTAGAATTCTCAAAGAAAATTTGACGACTGCTCCTATACTAAAAATACCAGATCCAAATACATCTTTTACAATATGTATGGATGCCTCACTAGAAGTACTGGGTGGTGTTTTAATGCAATATGAGGCCATAGTAGCATATGAGTCTAGAAAAATTAAGAAACATGAGCTGAACTATGCTACACATGATTTGGAACTAGTAGTGGTGGTTCATGCTATTAAAATTTGGAGGCATTACCTGTTAGGAAAGTTGTTTGAACTTAAAATAGATCATCAAAGTTTGAGATATATATTTACTCAGCCTCTATTGAACACCTGAAAATGAATATGGATGGAGTTTTTGGTTGAATATGACTTTGGCATTGAATACATCAAAGGAAAAGAAAATAAATTGGCAGATGCTCTCAGTAGGAGAAGGTATGTAATAGCTCTTACACGATGCCAGTATGAGCTAAAAGAATAGATCATGAAATTGCAAAAGGAAGATGTATTTTGTAAATAATGTCAAAATAAGATTGAATTGGGGTCAAATAATCATAGGGATTATAGTATCAAGGAAAATATGATGTATTTCCAGAACAAAATAATAGTACCCAATAACGAGAAGCTTAAGAGGATTATCATACAGGAAGCTCATTGTGATCCATATTTTGCTCATCTAGGGGTAATTAAGATGAGGGAAAACTTGAAAAGAGACTACTTCTGGCCTAGAATGAAAAAATATGTGGTACAATTTGTTGCAAGATGCCTAGAATGTCAGAAAGTTAAGGCAAAACATCAACACCTTGGAGGAAAGTTGCATATGTTTGAAGTACCAAAGTAAAAGTGGCAGGTGATAACCATGGATTTTATCGTGGATTTTCCTAAGACTCATTTCTAGCATGATGTGATATTTGTTGTGGTAGAAAAGTTAACCAAAGTAGTGCAAATTATACTAGGTAGTATATGTGATGATGCAATGGCTATAGCACAAACATTTGCTCATGAAATTGTAAGATTACATGAACTTCCTAAAAAAATTATCTTGGATAGAGATTCAATATTCACCTCTAAATTTTGGTAAGCTTTACACCGAGCTTGGGGAACAAAGATCAACATTAGCACTGCATATCATCCTGAGACGGATTGACAAATCGAGCGAGTCAATCAAGTGCTTGAGGATATGCTATGCATGTATTGCATGGATCACCAGAATAAATGGGAAGATTATATTTTCTTGGTGGAATTTGCTTATAACTAAAGCTATCATACCACGTTGGGCATGGCCCCTTTTGAGGCTCTATGTGGACGTAGGTGTAGGACACCTTTAATGTGTGATAATATGGATGATCGAGAAGTGATTGGTCCTAATTCTATTAAACAAATGGAGAATCAACTGAAGGAAATTTGCCAGCGGCTTTGTGACACTACTGATCATCAGAAGAGTTATGTTGACCTCAAGTGAACACCCCAATAATTTGTTGTAGGTGATAAATTTTTACGTAGGTTCAAGCCAACCAAAAGTTCCATTAAATCCATCAAATTGAGTCCTAGATTTTTTGGCCCATTTAACATTGTTGCTAAAATCAGCCCCATTGCCTACCAGCTCGCACTGCCACCAAACCTATCAAAAATCCATAGTGTTTTCCATATATCCCTCCTTCGTAAATATATAGCTAATACATATCACATCCTGGATGTATCCCGTTTGCAGACATCAGACCCACAACTCATTAAGGTTCGACCAGTAAAGATTTTTGGGCTTCATAACTAAAGAGCTAAGGAAAAGAACTATGGAGCAATGTAGAGTCCAATGGGACCATTATTCTGAGAAAAATGCCTCTTGGGAGGATGTCATTGCCATGAAAAACCAATTTTCTTATTTGTTTGATATTTAATGGCCAAAATACAATTCATATATTTGTATATGGGATGAACTATGTGTCATATTTCTTTTTGTTATATATATACATCTATGTTTAGAAGATATCATATGATTATGCAATACTAACTATTATTGTATTTTCTAGCTAACGTAGTGACTGTGTTAATTCCTAGAGGGGGAGTATGTCACAACCCCGTCACTTGCAATTATTTTATTTGAAGGAATATGATTCTACGTCAAGTTTTTTGTAATGCAGGCACATGTTCATGAACAGTGGCAAAAGAGAACACCCATTCCTTGATAGAGATGTAGTTGGGAAGCGTCACGTGAGTGGGATATGATGTCATACCTCATGCACCTTGGCCCGAGGGTACACAGAAGCCCTCCATAGGAATTGCACAGAAAGATCATCCTGTTTGCTGATGCATTCATTGCGTTTGTTTAATTGCACATTGTGTGTGTCTACCATTGCATTTTCTGCATGATGCCTGTTCTATGTGACATTGCTCAAAAAAAAAAAAATATATTTTTCTAAATAAAAAAATATATAGGATTTTCTTAAAAAAATAATAATAATAAATAATTAAAAAAAACAAATAACAATAATATAAGAATAAAAACTAAAATAATAATTTATATAAAGTACCTACCACTACCAATTTAAAAGGGAGCTCATTTTAAAGTACTAGAGACTTGTTCTTTATAAATATAAAGGTACACCGAATATATATAAGGGATCATGATATTGAGCATTATGATTAAGAAATAATTAAACCATACATGTTAAAAGAAAAGGGAAGTAAAATATTTTATTAAGAATAGGAATTTAAGACCAAAGAATAATTAAATAAAAATTCAATCACTTCTCTAACCACTCAGAAGAGGGGAATTACACCACTTGGCCATGTTTATATGACACTAGCTGGCAAGAAGGGAAGGTGATTGGTATCACTCTATTATATCAAAAGTTTTCATATATAATATGGGAATATTATCATAAAAATATATGAATTTGATATGCGAGTGTGTGCTCTGGAACTGAAGAGTAAACTGTTCAAGTCGCTTCTTTTAGCAATGTCAGAAAACGTAGGTCAAGTCTTATGGGAATAATTTTATGTGAAATAGTTGAAAATATTTTATCTTTCCTCAAAAATTCTATCATATTATGTTTTCTCTGTGTGAATGTTTAGTTTAATGTGTTTGGAAAGTATAGCCATCTACTTGTTAATTTAATGAATTATTTTTTGTGGTATTGAGGCATTCTAAACGTATACCATGATTTGGAATGCATGACTTTGAGTGTATAAATGTAATGGTGGCTATATTGAAGTTTAGAATGTTGGTAATGCTTTTTATTAAAGAATTATTGGTTGCATTCATATATTTTGTACCCATGAATGACTTCTTGCTTCATGTAGTATGCATAATGGCCAAGCTGATCTAAAAAAAGCCTTGAATCCTTCCACTCATGTCTCTGTTGGTGTGTATGTTGGCAAAAAGGTAGAATTTAGTGGTCTAGTTGCACTGTTGGAGAGTAGAGTTGGCTCAATCCCAAGATATAGTGCACTCTTGATGTCTGTGGAATGCTACAATTGTTATACTATCATAGACGCTGACATAGTTGTATTTCATATTGGACAACAATCTAGCAAGCCATTTTATTTTTTTAGAAATGCTGTAGAAATGAAATGATTAATATGAGCTTATATCAATGTGTAAAGAATGTATGGCTCTTTCCCTTAAGTTGTACTAAAATTATTTGTAATATTTAAATATGTGTAGTTGAGAATTTATTTGAAAAACTCTTTAACATATTTTTCGAAGGACGAAACATTTTCAAAGAATTTAAAAATTGGTAGTCATAACTAGAATGCGGAAAAACATAATGTAGCCGACGTCCAAAGACTTGTGTTGATGAGAACTTATGAGAGTGGAAGGTCTATGGTTTTGTATAAACCCTTCTCCAGGAAGTAGATGAATTGGTAGGGATAACCCATTGCTTGTTAAGATTGTGAAGATGCTGGTAGACGTCTTTTATTTAATGACTTTAATAACCAAAATAAATTCGAAGTAGCGCATAGGTTAGAGGCTTTAATAAAGTATTAGGAAAAAGTTAAATTATGTCTTATTTATATTTTAAATATATAGTCATATTGACTATAGGGTTATTTAAATAAGTTTTTAGAATTCATTTATGCTTTTATTTTAGGGTTCAAATATTAAGAATGATATGCTCAACTCAATTGCTTTGTTATGATAGAAATAGGAATGATTAATAAAATATTATTAATTGTTATGTTGATTTTTAAGTTAGATTGAATAAATTTCATTTTAAATTTTCTTTCGAAGTACTTATGTAAGACATATATGTTTCTTTTCTTTTTAAAATAATATATTATCATAGAAGTATAAAATATAGGAATGTTAGTAGAAATAGAAATGCTTTTACTTTTTAATTCAAAATCTTTTTATATTTGGAATGATTTTATTTCCAATAAAGAAATAGAACTCATAATTTCCAATCTCTTAAATACTTCTTGAACCAAAATGTGAAAAAAGAAGAAATCTAAATGGATGGCAAATATTTTAAAACAAATAAGCCTAATTTAATTATGAGAGCTATATTTTCATTTAGCCTAGCCAAGATTAAAAATGGAAGCACCAAGTAAGGGAACTTGTCCATATTTGTATCATGTCGTTGAGTCAGGGCTAAAAGAATCGAGTAGAGCAACATACCCATCATCGTTAGTTGCGATGGTGACTAAGATAGAGGCTTTATCCGTTCTAGCTCATAAGGTAGAGGCCTTGGTTGTGAAGAGTATGGATGGTGGTATGGGATGCCACCCTAGGATAAGAGCCTACTGGTATGTGAGGAAGCTCACTGTTCCACTTAGGTTATGGATAAACCAACTTAAGCCATGGTTAAAGGGGTTAACCATACAATTGTATACTTCGGCGATATATGGTATGGGAAGCATTACCATTAACCAAGGTGGGAAGTGAGAAATTTGATCCATGAAACCATGTGATGGTGGACCCCGATTATTCCTTAGAGGAAGGTTATAATCGGTTACTGGCATAATAAAACTAAATCCAAAGTAACTTGGCTTAAAAATGCCACAAGAAAGAGATTGTGAATCAACATGTTTTGGATGGGGAACTCAGCATTCACCCTTTCAGGTGATATGGGCCTTGGAAAGAACAACCCCCTACCTGGATCAAGTTAGGCTTGAGTAGGAGAATAGATCCTAATTGGTAACATCTATAGGAAATGTCCGATCCTGAGCACTTAAGACACCAGCTATAGTGGTGAAATTTTTTGAAGTGTGATTGTTTATGCCATGTACTATAGACAAAATGGGTATATACATGATAAAAAGTAATAGTTCTTGGAAGCTCTTGTCAATTTTTTTTTTATGGTAGTAGAACCGGGTTGTCACATAAGTTGAGTGAAGAGGGAGCTACTATTGGATAAGTAATGCGTATATTGTACCCAAAATATTAGTAAGATGAAAGAAAGGATATATAGAGAGACAAGCGGGAAGATCAAAGTAATATATGAAAATCCACAAAAAGGGGCTGCAGGAGAGGAATAATAAACCTAGCCTGATTCTACCACTCAAAATAGTAGAGGATGGTGTCGAATATTCCATTTACTGATAATGGGACTCTACCGAGAAAAATGGGGATACCAAAAAAAAAAGGAGGGGAATAAATTGTACAAGCTAGCGATAAAAGATAGTATTATAATATTGAAGATAGGGAAAGGAAGAAAAAAAAATGGAATTGGAGTTATACAAAATAGAAAAACCTCCAATAACCACATATTTTTATAAACATATTCCATTGGTGTGAGAAGCCCATCCAAAAAGAACCTACCCCTATAAATATACTCCATTGATGTGCAAATTTCTTCCAAGAGCAGATAGATTACCATGAAGTAGAACATGGTGGCAATCATATACATTTCCTGCATATCTTTAATTTCCTAACATGAATAACCAAAAACCTCCTCCACTGCTTAGAATTCTTCCTATAATATTTGAAATACATGATCAGGCTCATTTTCAATCTTGAAAGCTTCATCCTTTCATCTCTTTACACCATTTCTTATTTATATAATATTTAGTTGGGGTGAGAATACGGTCGGTGGATGTCTAAAAAGACATGCTCCATAGATTTTGAGCAATCCTTTGCATGCTTAAAAGGTGTTCCCACATCAGTTGACTGCTTTGCTTACGTTGTTTTATTTGTTTCAATATTTACCAACACACTCTTTCCATTCTAGTATGACATCATATTATCTGATGCATGACTTTATATTTCATCTGCACATGCTTTGGTGTGTATTATTTTACTGTGTTGTAGTCTTCAAGAGTTCTAGGTGTCATTTCAAAAGTTGTTTGCCTTCATCCATTAGGTTACATGGTGTCACAAGAGATTGATGGATCACATACAAGAAAATTACTCAGAAAGAAGCATCATATATACCATGGGAAGAATTCATAAGAGAATTCAAAAATTGCTTTCTTACTAAAAAATTCTAGATTGGGAAGCATGGGGAGTTCACCAACTTACGACAAGGTAATATATCAGTAATTGAGTATTACCAGAGGTTTGTGCAACTTCTTAAGTATGTCCTAGAATTTTATGGATAGGAGAAGTTCAAAGCACATAAGTTTGTTGTGGGACTACACCCAAATTATAGTCAAACCATGGGTAGAAAGGTACCCCAAAAACTGTCAGTTGCATATGATGTCACCCGATATGAGGAATCAAGTCAAAAAGAAGTAAAAGCCTACTATCAACAAGTTGAAAAAGATAACTCAAGGAAAAGAAGGTATCCTGCATAAAATAAATGCAGATATCAGTATAGGAGATTCATATATGGAGGGCATAATAGGAATGACAATAAGAGTAAAGGAAAATACCAGGGGTACAAAGGCTAGCCAGAATGGAGGAATCTTCAAGAAAAGAAAAACAACAAAGAACAGGGTAAAAATGGCAATCAGATTAAGAAAGGTGGTAAACAAAAGAATGATGGACTGAATGCATGCTATGCATGTGGGGCACTAGACTATTTCATCAAAAAATGCCCAAATAGAGTGGATCATAAAAATCCTACTAAGGAAACCACGCACAAGATTTTTGTTGCCACATGTAATCCTAACCTTATGGGACAAGCTAATCCATTTTTTATTAAAAGAAGACTAGGTAAAAAGGATGTACACATTTTAATTGATAGTGGTGCTACTGATAGTTTTATAAAAAATAATATTTTGAAGGATATATCTGTTAAACATGGGATTATGGCAAAAGGGTGGCAAGTCGAGTATGGCTCGAGATAAACTTATTTAGTCAATCAGTGTCTATTTGACCTACAAATAGAGATACCTCAGGGAAAAATCAATTGGAACCTGTATGTGGCACCATTACATGCATTTGGTATTGTCTTAGGAGTAGATTGGCTAAAAGCTCGTAAGGCATTTCTAAAATTTGAGGAAATGTGGTTGGATTATATGGATGATGTTAATCGACGAATCCGTATCCACTGCAACCAAACTTTTTTTGAACCCCATTTAATGACCACTATGCAAGCTAAGAGAGCTATAAGGAAGGGATGTAAGTTGTATGCGGTTAAAATGAATAAGAAGGAAGAAACTGACTCCAGTTTCGTAATATTTCAACAATATCTAGTGTTAAACAAGTTTAGGGATGTCTTTCCTAAATATTTTCCTAGACTACCCCCAAAAAGGGAGTTTAATTTTTCAATTGAGCTTATTTTGGGAGCAACTCCAATAGTCTGAACTCCTTACTGTATGATACCACTTGAGCTACAGGAAATTAAAACTCAACTTTGGGAATTATTGGAAAAGGGACACATTAAACCCAGTGTGTCTCCATGTGGAGCACCAGTCTTATTTGTTAAGAAAAAGTATGGCTCCTTGAGATTATGCATCAACTATAGGATGCTTAAAAAAATGGCTATCAAGAACAAATATCCTTTGCCACAAATGTATGACTTATTTTATTAGCTTAAGGGAGCTACAATATTCTCTAAGATTTACCTCGGGTCGGGATATCACCAGTTAAGAATCTAGGAATAAGACACTTATAAAACAACCTTCAGAACCATATATGGACATTATGAGTTTACGATATTACCATTTGGGTTAACCAATGCTCCATCTACATTTATGAACTTGATGAACAACGTGTCCTGGGAACAGTTGGACCGATTCATGTTAATATTTATGGATGATATTTTGATTTATTCCTATAATAGAGAAGAACATGATGAACATATGAGGATTGTGATGGGAGTCCTTAGGAAGAATCAATTATATGGAAAATTGTCCAAATGTGAGTTTTATACATCACAGATTTAGTACTTGAGATACATCATCTTGACTGAAGGAATAGACGTAGATCCTAAAAACATTGAAGCCATAAACAATTGGCCAACTACGACCAATGTGTCAAAAGTAAGAAGTTTTATGGGAATGGTTGGGTACTATCGGTATTTTATGAAGAGATTTTCAAAAGTTTCTTTTCCCATTATTAATCTACAAATAAAAGGAAAGGCATTTATATGGACAACACAATGCGAAGAAGATTTTAGAATTCTCAAAGAAAATTTGACGACTGCTCCTATACTAAAAATACCAAATCTAAATAAATAGTTTACAGTATGTACGGATACCTCATTGGAAGGACTGGGTGGTGTTTTAATGCAAGATGAGGCTATAGTAGCATATGAGTCTAGAAAAATTAAGAAACATGAGGTGAACTATGCTACACCTGATTTGGAACTGGCAGCGGTTGTTCATGCTCTTAAAATTTGGAGGCATTACTTGTTAGGAAAGTTGTTTGAACTTAAAATAGATCATTAAAGCTTGAGATATATATTTACTCAGCCTCTATTGAACGTCCGACAGTGAATATGGATGGAGTTTTTGGTTAAATATGAATTTGGCATTGAATACATAAAAGGAAAAGAAAATAAATTGGCAGATGCTCTCAGTAGGAGAAGGCATGTAATAGCTCTTACATGATGTCAATATGAGCTAAAATAACAGATCATGAAATTGCAAAAGGAAGATGCATTTTGTAAACAATGTCGAAATAAGATTGAATTAGAATCAAATCATCACAGGGATTATAGTATCAAGGATAATCTGATGTATTTATGAAATAGAATAATAGTACCCAATAACGAGAAACTTAAGAGGATTATTCTATAGGAAGCTCATTGTAATCCATATTTCGCTCATCCAAGGGTAATTAAGATGAGGGAAAACTTGAAAAGAGACTACTTTTGGTCTAGAATGAAAAATATGCGATACAATTTGTTGTAAGATGCCTAGAATGCCAGAAAGTTAAGGCAAAGCATCAACACCTTGGAGGAAAGCTGCATCTGTTTGAAGCACCAGAGTATAAGTGGCAGGTCATAACCATGGATTTTATTGTGGGTCTTCCTAAGACTCATTTCTAGCATGATGCAAGATTTGTGGTGGTAGACAAGTTAACCAAAGTAGCACAAATTATACCAGGAAGTATACATGATGATGCAATGACTATAGCACAAAAATTTGCTAGTGAAATTGTAATATTACATGAATTTCTTGAAATAATTATCTTGGATAGAGATTCGAGATTCACCTATGAATTTTGGTAAGCTTTACACCAAGCTTGGGGAACAAAGATCAACATTAGCATTGCATATCTTCTTGATATGAATGGACAAACCGAGCGAGTCAATCAAGTGCTTGAGGACATGCTACGCATGTATTGCATGGTTCACCAAAATAAATGGGAAGATTATATTTTCATGGTGTAATTTTCTTATAACAAAAGCTAGCATACCACATTGGGCATGGCCCATTTTGAGGCTCTATATGGGCATAGATGCAGGACACCTTTAACATGGGATAATCTGGACGATCGAGAAGTGATCGGTCCTGATGTTGTTAAACAAATGGAGAATCAACTTAAGGAAATTTTCCAATGGCTTCATGACGCTATTGATCGTCAGAAGAGTTATGTTGACCTCAAAAAAACACCCCAAGAATTTGTTGTAGGTGATAAATTTTTCCTTAGAGTCAAGCCAACCAAAAGTTCCATTAAATCCACCAAATTGAGTCCTAGATTTGTTGGGCCATTTAACATTGTTGCTAAAATCATCCCCGTTACCTACCAGCTCGCATTGCCACCTAACTTGTAAAAAATACACAGTGTTTTCCATATATATCTCCTTCACAAATATATAGTTGATCCATCTCACATCCTGGATGTATCCCATTTGCAGACGTCAAACCCGCAACTCATTAAGGTTCGACCAATAAATATTTTGGGCTTAATAACTAAATAGCTAAGGAAAAGAACTGTGGAGCAATGTAGAGTCAAGTGGGACCATTATTCTGAGAAAAATGCCACCTAGGAGGATGTCATTGCCATGAAAAACCAATTTCCTTATTTGTTTGCTATTTAATGGCCAAAAGACAATTCATATATTTTTATATGGGATGAACTATGTGTCATATTTCTTTTTGTTATATATATATATATATACATCTATGTTTGGATGATATCATATGATTATGCAATACTAACGATTATTGTATTTTCTAGCTAACGTAGTGACTGTGTTAATTCCTAGAGGCGGAGTATGTCACAACCCCACCACTTGAAATTATTTTATTTGAAGGAATATGATTCTACGTCAAGTTTTTTGAAATGCAGGTACAGGTTCACGAACAGTGGCAAAAGAGAACACCCATTCCTTGAAATATATGGAGTTGGGAAGCATCAGGTGAGTGGGATATGATGTCGTGCCTCGTGCACCTTGGCCCGAGGGTCCATAGAAGCCCTCCATAGGAATTGCATAGAAATATCATCCTGTTTGCTAATGCATTCATTGCAATCGTTTAATTGCACATCGTGTGTGTCTACCATTGCATTGCCTCCATGATGTCTATTCTATGTGACATTGCTCAAAAAATAAATAAAATATATTTCTAAATAAAAAAATATATAGCAATTTCTTAAAAAATAATAATAATAAATATTAAAAAAAAAAACAAATAACAATATATTTGTACCTACCACTAAAATAATAATTTATATAAAGTACCTACCACTACCAATTTAAAAGGAAGCTCATTTTAACTTACTAGAGCCTTGTTCTTTATAAATATAAAGGTACACCGAATATATATAAGGGATCATGATATTGAGCAGTATGATTAAGAAATAATTAAACCATACATGTTAAATGAAAAGGGAAGTAAAATATTTTATTAAGATTAGAAATTTAAGACCAAATAATAATTAAATAAAAATTCAATCACCTCTTTAACCACCCGAAAGAGGGAAATTACACCACTTGGCCATGTTTATAAGACACTTGCTGACAAGAAGGAAGGTGATTGGTGTCACTCTATATATCGAAAGTTTTCCTATATAATATGGGAAGACTGTCATGAAAATATATGAATTTGATATGCGGGTGTGTGCCCTGGAACTGAAGAGTATATTGTTCAAGTCGCTTCTTCTAAAAATGCCTAAAAACGTAGGTAAGGTCTTGTGGGAATAATTTTATGTGAAATACTTGAAAAGCTTTTATATTTCCTCAAAAATTCTATCATATTATGTTGTTTTAGTGTGAATGTTCAGTTTAACATTTTTGGAAAGTATAGCCAGCTACTTGTTGATTTAATGAATTATTTTGTGTGGTATTGAGGCATTCTCATATACCATGATTTGGAATGCATGAATTTGAGTGTATAAATGTAATGGTGGCTATATTGATTTTTAGAATGCTGGTAATGCTTTTTTTGAAAGAATTATTGGCTGCATTAATGTATTTTGTACCCATGCATGACTGCTTGCTTCATTTAATATGAATAGTGGCCAAGCTGATCTAAAAAAAAACCTTGAATCCTTCCACTCATGTCTCCGTTGATGTGTATGTTGGCAAAAAGGTAGAATTTAGTGGCCTAGTTGCACTGTTGGAGAGCAGAGTTGGCTCAATCCCAAGATATAGTGCACTCTTGATGTCTGTGGAATGCTACAATTGTTATACTATCGTAGACGCTGACATAGTTGTATTTCATATTGGACAACAATCTAGAAAGCCATTTTATTTTTTTAGAAATGCTGTAGAAATGAAATGATTAATATGAGCTTATATCAATGTGTAAGGAATGTATGGATTTTTCCCTTAAGATGTACTAAAATGATTTGTAATATTTAAATATGTGTAGTTGAGAATTTATTTGAAAAACTCTTTCACATATTTGTCGAAGGAAGAAACATTTTAAAAGAATTTAAAAATTGGTAGTCATAACTAGAATGCGAAAAAAACATAATGTAGTCAGCGTCCAAAGACTTGTGTTGATGAGAACTTATGAGAGTAGAAGTTCTATGGTTTTGTATAAACCCTTCTCTAGGCAGTAGATGAATTGATAGGGAGAACCCATTGCTTGTTAAGATTGTGAAGACGTTGGTAGACGTATTTTCTTTAAAGACTTTAATAACCAAAATAAATTTGAAGTAGCACATCGGTTAGAGGCCTTAAGAAAGTATTAGGGAAAAGTGAAATTATGTATTATTTATATTTTAAATATATAGTCATATTGACTATAGGGTTATTTAAATAAGTTTTTAGAATTCATTTATGCTTTTATTTTAGGGTTCAAATATTAAGAATGATATGCTCAACTCAATTGCTTTGTTATGATAGAAATAGGAATGATTAATAAAATAACTATTATGTTGATTTTCAAGTTAGGTTGAATAAATTTCGTTTTATATTTGCTTTCAAAGTAATTATGTAAGGCATATACGTTTCTTTTATTTTTAAAATAATATATTATCACAAAAGTATAAAATATAGGAATGTTAGTAGAAAGAGAAATGCTTTTACTTTTTAATTCAAAATATTTTTATATTTGGAATGCTTTTATTTCCAATAAATAAATAGAACTCATAATTTCCAATCTCTTAAATACTTCTTGAACCAAAATGCCAAAAAAGAAGAAATCTAATTGGATGACAAATATTTTAAAACAAATAAGCCTAATTAAATTATGAGAGCTAGATTGTCATTTAGCCTAGACAAGGTTAAAAATGGAAGCACCAAGTAATGTCACTTGTCCATCTTTGTATCATGTCATCGATTCAGGGCTAAAAGAGCCGAGTAGGGCAACATACCCATCATCGTTAGTTGTGGTGGTGACTAACGATAGAGGCTTTATCCATTCTCCAGCTCATAAGGTAGAGGCCTTGGTTGTGGAGAGTATGGATGATGGTATGGGACGTCACCCTAAGATAAGAGCCTACTGGTATATGAGGAAGCTCACTATTCCACTTAGTTTATGGATAAACCAACTTAAGCCATGGTTAAAGGGGTTAACCATGCAGTTGTATACTTTGGTGGTAGATGGTATGGGCAACATGACTGTTAACCAAGGTGGGAAGTGAGAAATCAAATCTATGAAACCATGTGATGGTGGACCCCGATTATTCCTTAGAGGAAGGTTATAATCGGTCACTGGCATAATAATGCTAAATCCAAAGAAAATTGGCTTAAAAATGCCACAAGATAGAGAGATTGTGAATCCACATGTTTTGGATGGGGAACTCAGCATTCACCCTTTTAGGTGATATGGGCCCTGGAAGGACAACCCCCTGCCAAGATCAGGTTAGGCTCGAGTAGGAGAATAGATCCTAATTGGCAATATCTACAGGAAATGGCCGATCCTGAGCACCTAAGACACCAATTGTAGTGGTGAACATTCTTGAAGTGTGATTGTTTATGCCATGTACTATAGACAAAATGGGTATATACATGATAAAAAGTAATAGTTCTTGGAAGCTCTCATCAAAATTTTTATTTTGTGTTGTGAGACAACAAGTTGTAGAACCGGGTTGTCACATAAATTGAGTGAAGAGGGAGCTACTGTTGGATAAGTAATGCATATATTTTACCCAAAATATTAGTAAAGATGAAAGAAAGGATATACAGAGAGACAAGCGGGAAGCTCAAAGTAATATATGAAAATCCACAAAAAGGGGTTGTAGGAGAGGAATAATAAACCTAGCATGATAATATCACTCAAAATAGTAGAGGATGGTGTTGAATATTCCATTTATTGCAAATGGTACTTTGTCAGTAAAAAATAGGGATACCAAAAAACAAAATAGGGGAAGAAATTGTACAAGCTAGCGATAAAAATAGTATTATAACGTTGAATATAGGGAAAGGAAGAACAAAAAATAAGGGAATTAGAGTTATACAAAATAGAAAAACCTCCAATAACCACATATTTTTATAAACATATTCCATTGGTGTGATAATCCCATCCAAAAAGAACCTACCCCTGTAAATATACTCCATTGATGTGCAAATTTCTTCCAAGAGAAGAAATATTACCATGAAGTAGAACATGGTGGAAATCATCTACATTTCTTGCATATCTTTAATTTTCTAACATGAATAACCAAAAACCTCCTCCACTACTTAGAATTCCTCCTATAATCTTTGAACTGCATGATCAGGCTCATTTTCAATCTTGAAAGCTTCATCATGTCATCTCTTTACACCATTTCTTCTTTATATAATATTGAGTTGGGGTGAGCATCCAATTAGTGGATGTCTACAAAGACATGCTCCATAGATTTTGAGCAATAATTTGTATACTTAAAAGGTGTTCCCACATCAGCTGAATGCTTTGCTTACATTGCTTCACTTGTTTCAATATTTACCAACACACTCTTTCCATTCTAGTATGACATCATATTATCTAATGCATGAATTTATCTTTCATCTGCACATGCTTTGGTGTGTATTATTTTACTGTGTTCAATCTTCAAGAGTTCTAGGTATCATTTCAAAAGTTTTTTGCCTTCATCCATTGGGTTACATGGTCATAGGAAAACTTTGCAAAAGGAGTGAAGGAAAGAAATGTGAATTAGCAGTAACATGCTTCATACATTGGTGGTTGCATCAGGCAACTTATCTAATCCTTTTAGAGATTCTAATATTTAGATTATTTATCTATTTGATTGGTCTCCTACTTTTTTGAGGTAAACGTACAAATGTTGTAGGGTATATGTTTCAATATAGTATAGCCACACTTATTCATAATGACTATAGTCAATCATCTCATATATATGCTGAATATGTACACAAAATGTGATGTGCATGATCACATCTGGCTTTAGAAAATTTTATTAACCTACCCCATGAATTTACAATATCCAAACCACATGGTGTAAAATTTCAGCCACTCTTGATGCTTGGTCCATGTAGCTCCCTAAAATTGGCGCAGTTAAACCATCAGTAAAAGATAAAAAATTTGAATTTTAACCTCGAAATCGCCCGTTAACCGTTCACCTCATTTTTTGCACCATTTTTAGAAGTTGTTTTGACCATTGGATGATATCCTCGTCGATCTAACGATATCATCCCAAATCAGATGAATTCATCTGGAATAGAACGTCCAAATTATTTCATCCCAAAACTAAATTTTCATAATTAGCTTCTATTTCAACAACCTCTCCAACTCGGGCATAAGCGTGTCTATGCGGTTGGATATTCCTACGTTGGAGATATCCCAGATTGGGATGATCCCCAACCTCCTAACCTCCCCCTAATCCTATATAAACTTGGGATTTTCCCATTTTATCCCCCTAGCTGATCATTTCCCTACAACTTTAGTTTTTGCTATGTTAGAACATCCTATCCCCCATCATTTGCACTTGTGTTTTCAAGTTTTATTGCAGGATCTCATTGTGTTTCATTCAAAGGAATATCGGATCGTCATAGGTGATTCAACCACAATTTTGAATGATCCTGTCAAGATCAACGATGATCTCGTACGATTGCAGATGATTTTGACTATAGTTCAGATTGGGGGCAATCAGAGCCCTGAGTTTGCATTATCTATCTCTTTTTCTTATTTAATTGTGCATTAGATTAATTCACTTCTGTTATGCATCTTGGAGTTCACCTCATTTAGCATATTTGCATGATAAAATTCAAAATAAATTATTAAAACATTGCATCCCATTTGATTTGATATATGGATTTATCATTTAAGCATTTATATTCTTATTTCTATCATTTTGTATCATTCTTGCAATTGTATTTTTTGTTTTTGGTGTCTGTTTTCATGATTGTAGGTTTCTAATGAATTCGTCTGATGAATTTGTCAGGTCGTTGATGATCTTGGCTGATCTCAGATGATCTCCTGTGATCTGGATGATTTTGTACAATTACAGATGATCCTGTCATATCCGGGATGATCTAGACTCCTACAAGCTTCAAAATCTTCATCAGATATCAGAAATTAGGTGCACTCTTCTCCATTTTAGGTATTTTCTATATTTAGGATTCATTTATGTTTTTTGTCTTCATATAAACCAAAAATTTCATATAGAATAGCTTAGATTCATTTTGACCAACCTAGGAATCTGAATGATTGAACATAAAATGAACACATCAAACCCATTCTCAACCTAGGCATGGAAAATGCCACTCAAAGTTTCCTGGTGAACCCCACCATCCGTCAAAAATTCACCCTTATACCCCTCCCCCAAGAGGTGCGACCTTCAAAGGGCCTCTCCGTCCGAGGTATTGTCCCATCCTTCTTGTATCCCCCTTTCGGGCATGGATCCTTTAGCTTGAAGGTAAGGGTGTGAAAAATTTGGGCGATACAGTCTGTACTGCCATCAAATTGTTAACAATAGAATCCTCTTCTATTTTTGAGGTAGTTGTATCTTGATTAAAAATAAGGAACCAAGAATTTAGTATTGCTTTATCAATTATGGGAAAGTGCACCCACTCTTCATGCATGGTGTATGTAAAATTCCATCTCCCTGAGGTCCTACACTATATATTATCTATGCATCTATCCTTTCAACCAGTCTTGTGTTGAGAAACGCTGCTCCCTGGGAAAGATGATTGTGAATCCTTGTATTTCTTCAATATTGGGGAATTCTTATGAAGTGATCAAAAGGTTTTTGACCTAGTAGTAGAGAATTTACCTTGAGCTAAGTAATGTGTACTTTGTATGAATTGCCAAGGTCAATATATTTTCACTTACATTTGGGTTTTTTGATGGGGTGCATCTTCGACTCATAGTAACCTTCAAAGAAAAATATTGCAACCCTTGGTTGGGAATTATGATAATATTATTGGTTAAAGAGATGAATTCTTGATCCTATCCCTAAGCTATTTTTCCTTCCAATTATCCAAGAAAGCTTTGGGATAAACACATTCTGAATAATGGGGGGATGTTGACAACGTCCACATCTTGAATTATGGCAAGGTTTGGGTGTCCACATATAAGCATTGGTATTCTACATAAATTCCCTATCCGTTTCAACTTTTTCTCTTGGAATTGTAATACATTATGCCCCTTTACATCTAGATTTAGGCCCAAGATCCTACAAAATTCTACTAGCATAATTGTGACTTGAGTGTCTGGTGTCATCATACAATTATGCAATATCCCTTTTCCAAAAATAGAGATAGGTAAAAAGGGGAGGGGTGGTTACTTAGAATGATCGAGGGAGAAGGTTGTATAGGAGAATTACCAATGGTGATGTCAATTAGATCTACCTGATTAGATGCCAAGAGTTCTTCTAATACTTCGGGTATTATAGTTGAAACCTTGGCAAAACTATGCATTTGTTTCACTATTTTTGTTATTTTCTCAATTCTAGTGGTAGGGAAATACAATTTCTTGTATATCTCAAACCTCTTCTGATACGATGTTTGATTTTCTAGGGAGAGACTTAAAATAATTTCCTAACTAGAAGTACTATTATCCTGAGGTTGTATAGATTGATTATCAACTACTCCATGATCTTCACATTGTAGTGCCAAGGGCTTTATATCTCTTTGTATAGTATTACATGCTATTACATTCCCCATAAAAAGAATGAGATTCTTTTATTCTAAGAAATCTTAGCCTTCTTAAAAATTATTTCCATTATGTAATAGGGATTTGGTCAGGATTCAATCATTTCCCTCCTTTTGTCATAATCTTGTTGCACTTATGTTCTAAACATTACCCTAGATTCTGCACTTGAAAATATTTTTGGCTACTATATAGAAGTTTCCAAGTTGCTAAGGTCTCATTTCCTATCTTGTGAGATTCATCTTTCCATAGCTTTCATCTTTTAAGTGAGACTCTATATTTCTATCTTTAACTCTTGCTCCGCTAGGGACTTATATTTCTGATATTCAGCAAGGAGACTGCTTGTTGTATCTTGATGTAAGTGTGAACCACTGTCTCCTAGGGAAGGTACAAAGGCTAAAATCTAGGACAAAGAGGAGTGATCTCGAGGTGGTATTTTCCCTGTTTGGATCAGTATATTTTTAGCTCTGGTAGCTTCTTTGAAATTTGCAAGAAACACTTTAATATGAATTGCAAAATAATGACACTTATATCGAGGTGGAAGGCATGGATATAGAAGAGATATGCCTATGTGGAATATGGTCAGAATTCAAGAGGGATCCTTCTCCATATTCTTTAGAATCTAATGTTGAAGTAAAAAATAGTTTCATGGACTACCCTTTTAATAAATGAGAGTTGAGTGAGAAGTTGAAAGGGGTCTCCAAAATTATCAAAAGCATCAATGAGAGCTTCTATGAGATCCACCCATGTATAGATACTATGATCCTCTAAATTTATATACCACATTAATGCTTTCCCCTTAATATAGAGGAATATTAATTTTAAAAATTACATCTTAAAAGGTGATATTATGCATGATAGATAATGAACCTACATATTGGTAGTGTTCAAAGACAATCTCCTTTGTACCATCCAATCTTGGCAAGGTTTTCAATGCAAGTTTAGGGATATTATACATATTCTAAACATTGAGAGGGCCTGCATCATCCCATCGGGAGCAATGCCATTGAGCCATTGATCCTCGATGTTATCTATATTTTAAAATCCTAGGGTTCCTTTTGTAGAGGGAAGTGACTTCATGATGATAGTTTTTTATCTCCAACCCTCCATTAAATCTAAAGCCTTTTTTAAGAAGATGGGAGCTACCAAGGTTTTTAATGTGGTAAAAAAATAAGAAGGGGACAACCAATCATAATATTGAATCTATATTTCTAAGAATATTCATCAGGTGATTTAAGATATCTTATTGTGCTAGAATAGGGTATCACCAGACCCTATAATGTCTTAAAAGTGTGATGCGGTTCATGTCCCACCAGGCGTGCCAAAAAATATTGGTCCAAAATCTACCTATGGTTGGTTATTGTACCTAAGACATGGCTAAAATTGAATGAATGGTCAAACGACAAGGTGTAGCTCGTCCAATCTCTAGATAAGGTTGCTTCCTTTGAAAAGTTCTAATTAGCTTAAAAGTAACTAAGGGAAGAAAAGAGTGTTGGAAAGGAATGTAAATGTAGCCGAAGCTAGAACTTGATATGGTGCAGATTAAGAAACAACAAGAAATGAATAAAACCATGAAAGGGAGCAACTACCATGACCTCTTAATAGACCAACCAATTATTTATCATACACATAACATAGTTAATAAATATTTAGCTTCACAGATTAGCAGTTCCAGGACTAAGAAATAAACATGAACAAGAATCCAAAAATAAGAATTGATATCACACACATTTACTTAGCTAAATCAGAAACATCCATCCATTCATACATACTTATTCTACAAGATATTTGAACCAGAGGTTAAAAAATACGTTTATAGTATTTTCTCCTTCCAAAATTTAGGTCCATACAACTTGTAAACGCATAAGAGCCAACCCCTGAACAAGAAGTTGATGCTCTTATTTATAAACCTTTTTGTTCAAATATCTAAAATATATTACATTAAAATTGTTATAACAAACTACCAAGTGGCTAATCCGATGAGACATCCATTGTGTAGTGGTTTTAATACTAAATAAAATAGGATGTGCACTGGACATTGAGCCACTGATTTACGTGATTCATGTGTGCCATAAATTAATGGGTGAAGCTTGAAATCATGGCTGCCCCTCATTATTGAACTTGCTTAGTACCCCTTGATCTGCAACAACTATAGCATAAGGTATCATAGCCAAATATTTGGTTTACTTCAGAGTGTGATGGTCGTAACCTGGTGTCATGTCGTGATTCTGTAACACTTTCTTACACTTGGTCTCCTTGGCATTCATCCCTAGAAGATCCTTGTCATGTCGTGATTCTATGACACTTTTTTGGTCTCCTTTGCCTTTATCTCTAGTGGATCCTTGTCATGTCATTATTTCATGATACTTTCTTATTCTTGGTCATATTCACCTTTTTCTTTGATAGATCCTTATTGTGTCATGATTTCATGACACTTTATTGCACTTGTCTCCTTTACCTTCATCCTTGGTGAATCCTTGTCATGTCATGATTTTGTGACACTTTCTTGAGTTTGGTCTCCTTTTTATTTATCTTTGTAGGATCCTTTTCATGTCACAATTTCATGAAAATTTATTGTGCTTGGTCTCCTTTACCTTCATCCCTGGTGGATTCTTATCATATCGTAATTCTACGACACTTTCTTGCATTTGATCTCCTTCACCTTCATCTCTGGTGTATCCTTATCATGTCATAATTCTGTGACATTTTATTACAATTGGTATCCTTTACCTTCATCCCTAGACTATCCTTGCTATATCACGACTTCATGATACTTTCTTGCACTTGTATCCTTTACCTTTATCTCTGGTGGATCCTTGTCATGTCATAATTTTGTCACTTTCTCAAGTTCCTTTATCTTTTTTTTTTTTTGGTTATAGTGTACAAGGGAAACTAAGTGGGTTAGGGGAACACAAAAATCACCCATAAGTACCAATGAGTAATGATAGTACATGAGGTCTACCCATGTCCTAAACGATCTTGATGAATGGTGTGAATGTGGTATTTTTTACCAGGTACTCATCAAGACTAGGGTTGGCCAAGTGATTTGTGACTTGGGGTGGTGATAGCAAAGGTGACAAGGATGATGGAGAGATTATGTAAGGTGCTTCAATTATTATAGAAAATAATTATTCTTCATCTACAAGAATTGGAACTTCTACTATTATGACAAAGGGGATGACCGATGGGTTTTCTCCATTAGTACCTTCAACTTCTTATCGCTTGAGAAATTTGATTATGAAGATGGGATGTCAGCAGGGATACTAGTGAGGGATGAGGTGGAGGTATTGATGTAGATGAATTGATAGATGGAGGTGTTGATGTGGATGGTTTGATAGATGAGGGTGCTGATGTAGATGGTTTGATGGATGGAGGTGCTGATGTGGATGGATCGATGGATGGAGGTGAAAATTTTACTAAAGGCTCTGGATGTTTGACAGACCTGTTATGTTGTATGTCCAAATGTGTGGATGGAAAGATGAACTCTCATGGATTACTGATTAGACTAACATATTTGAAAGGCTCATCATCCGAAGAGATGACATGAACTTACCATTTATGAACATATTTGATACATTAGCATAGTATAGAAGGTATGCACTTAATATCCCTAATACATGGTCAATCGAGCAATATATTATATTGCATCACACCTTCCAATACGTGGCACAATACAAGAATCATATTTAGTCCAACCTATATAGGAAGGACTATCATGCCAACTATAGAGTAAAGAGCATCATTAAATGCTCAAAGCGTGAAGGTGGATTCCACAATATGTGACAATGGAAGACTAAGGTGTTCTATTCAAGTGGTGGTAATGATGTTTATTGAGGAACTCATGTTGATCAACACCTACTTATAAGAAACCCTATTTATGTATGCAATGATGTGCAACAAATGATCGACTATGTTGGTAGGTACTTGTTGGTCATCAAATCTACCTAGGAAAGGATTTTGGGTAAATGTATGCACCCTAGACCTGGACCAACATTGAAAGGCCGAAGGGAAGAGATGTCCCTCATGCCAATCTCCGGAGAAAGACCGGATCCTATGCTAAACTACTTTGGTGTTTTGATATAAAGGTGCAGGAAAGGGATAAACAGAGTAAGGGTTAGAGGAAGAAATAAAAAGGGGTAAGGGAAGATAGATCAATGATTTAAAGTGGGAGAGAATAGGAAGCACGATCACTAAATAACAACTTGAATAGCAACAAAGAACACCAAGAATAAATGAAAGAAATGCCACATTAACCTTGCTATGTATCCTCTGGGAGAGCTCCAGGATTCTCCTTCTCCCTTTCATTGAAATTTAGGGTTCAAAGTAATGACGATTAGGAAAAGTGAATATAACAAAAACTACAACCCACCAAGAAGCATAAAAGAAAGCCAATATAGCATTTTTCCTCTCCTATGTATCCTTCAGGAAAGTTTCAGGGTATAGTCCCCAATCACACACCGAATTCAGGATTCAAAGTCTCAATGTACAAATGAAGAAAGACAAAAGAATCAAACATAGAAGGCAACATAAAAGAGAGAAATTGAGCCCAGAGCTCTTTAGTATTAATCACAGGACATCAAGTTACAACAGCTTTCTAGAAGATAGTTCCCCCCAATTTTACATTATAATGCTTGGGTTTTTATAGAGGAACCGACCATCTGAATAATTATTACATAGAATGGCAAAGTACATCCTCAAAATTTGAGAAGTTGGCCCTTCGTGGCTCTCGTGACTGAGCTTTCATATCCTTTGCCAAAATTAACAGCTATAACTAGGTCAATCGAGGAAATACGCATTAATGAGCCACCTGAGCATCCTCGTCTTCTAGATGTGGTGCTCGAGTGATTGCCATGCTTTTCGGGCTCTCCTTCTGGAACTGATACTTCATTTCCAATTGCCAAAAATGAGCAACGGTCTTATCGGGCACGTAAAAATGCATTTATGAGGCAATTGATCGCCTCGAGAAAATACCCGACTTGGAACGCATCCCTTGAAGCGCTTCGCAAGATGTTAGTTTGTAACTTTGCTTCGCAATGGACTTGTGCTGAAGCAATAACTCCTCCTTGATTTGTACTTTGCAAAATGGAGCTTCGCAAAACTACTTCGGGGGGCATGAGTGTCAAAGTATATTTCCTTCGCAAAATGGGCCTCTTCATTCCTCATCGCTTCGCTAACAAAATTGCTTCACTGATGCCTTGGAGAAATGCTTCGCTGTGATATTCTTTCAAGACTGTGGTCCGGGAAGGTTTCAGCCGAAGCAATTGCCTTCAAAAGATGTTGCATTCTTTATGGCTATCACTACTTCAGGTGAAAATACTTCGCATGAAAGATGGCTGAAGTAGATGCTTTGCCATGACTTTCGGTGAAGTAGAAATGGTTCGCTGGTGCCAGGGGCCGAAGTGGATGCTTCGGTAGCCTTTTGGCAAAGTGTTTTCAGTGCTATGCTCCTTCAAATTCTTCTTCATAAAACTTTTGCCCGAAGTAGCCTTTTGAAATGCTTCGGGCACAAAGTAGTTTTCATTCTTCTTCCTTCACATTTTTCCTTCAGCAAAACTGCTTCGTAAAAATCTCACCCGAAGTTGCATTTTGAAATGCTTCGGGCCTGAAGTAGTTTTATTGCCTTAGCTAATTTGGTCCGTGGTCTTTCTTCGACGAAACTGTTCTTTTGAAATGCTGCTTGAATTCTGCTTCACAAAACTTCTGCCCAAAGTAGTTTTTTGAAATGCTTTGGCCATGAAGCTCTCCTTTGCGCCTTGCTAGAATTTCTACTTTGGCAACGCTGCTTCACGAGGTTTTCGCTCGAAGTAGCTTTTTGAGGAACTTTGGGTCCGAAGCTCCTTTTGCCTTTCTTGCATTCTTCTTCGGCAAAACCGCCTCACCAACTTTTGCCCGAAGCAATCGTTGAAAATGCTTCGGGTGCAAAGTTCTTTTCATACTTTTCTTCTTTCTTTTGCGAAGCTATTTTTCCTAGCTTTTTCGGCAGTGAAGTTCTTTATTCTTCTTCTTACGTACAAAGGGGTAGCAAGGAAAGAAAATTGCTGCAACTTACAAATATTTTCAACAAAAAACAACCAAAAGAAATACTTTACAACAAAGAACACTGTACAAAGCTTGATTTTTTCCTTCCCCATTGTGCAATGTGACAAAAATTGTCAACAGGTACTAGTTTGATCTCATGATCTTGGAAGGTTATAACGAGATCCTTACATGTTTGAATATGCCCCATAAAATTGATAAAATTATTAGGATCTCAGGGCTACAATTCAACTGATCTTAATATTTCCATTAGAGCTTCTATATGTATCAACGATTGTTGTATTATCTCATAAATGGACATCTTGGACAATGTCGTACATAGGCTTTGAGTAAGCCTACTTCTAATAATTACCATAAATTAAGGTGGCAGATCTTGGATAGTATTTTAATATGGAAAAGGCTATGACATAGAAGGAATGCTAATGAGAGCTGTAGGTGGTGCAACTTGATCATATCTTTAGCTTATCATCATAATGTTGATCATTCCTATGAACCCCTGATTGGGTGGGGCCATATGGACTTCATTTACTTGTCTTATTTGATCCTCCTTAACCTCATGTGTGGGTAGGGGATCTTTGAAAATTTTCAATTGTTGATTGTCAAGGACAAGAGGATTATCAGTTTGTAATTGATTCTTATCAAGTATGTCTTGTATTACATTTTTGAATGCATAACATATTTGGATATCATGGCCATGTTGTTTATGATATAAATAATATATATCCTCTCTATACCCTTTGGATTTTGAGTGATTAGGATCTAATGGGTGAATCTTAGGTAGAGTGATAACTTTTACCTCACATAACCAATTGAAGAGTGATGCCAAAGATTTAGGTAATGGTGTATAAGTGTGAGGCGTACGATATGGTTGATCTTGTACCTGGTTTTGTGGAGGTTTATTATGGTATTGTGTGGTAGGGGGTTGAGATTGATAATTATCTTGTTGAGGCACTAACTACTTTTTAAACTTAGGAACATTTAATACAACTTGATTGACCACATGCAATCATTGTTGTGAATTGTTACCTCTAGGGTTTTTGTTCCACTCCTTTTAGAGTTTAATGTCCCCCTCTTGGAATTTAATATTCTCTATGAATTTGGCCTATGCCAAATCCTCGAAGTTCTAATATTTTTGTAGTTTTAATAAGAGTGAAATGTGCTTTGAGAAAATTTTTGTGAACATTCGAGTTAATTTTGTTACAGGTAGAGTGAAAGGTAATTTTGACATCACCCTTCTCCACCTATTGCCATAATTAGTGACTAGCTCATCATCGAATTGTTTAAGGTTATTCAAATAACTCAAATTGGATTTATTATTTATGCCAAATGAAAATTATTCTAATAAGGTGTTCATGAGTTGCTCAAAGTTATAGATGTTATGCCTTGGTAAGTGATCGAACCATTCTAAGGTTGGGCCAAAGAGTGTTATCAAGAAAGTCCTGAGCATCAAGGCATCATCATCTTGAAGCTGGAAATAAAGGTTCATGAATCCAGTCATGTTTTCTTGTACATACTCATATCCTTTGACTTTATCCAACCTGGGAATTTCAAAATTATCAAGATACATAGGGGATGGAACTGATAAATGGAGTGGTTGGTTGCACAATTGATGCAACATAGGTTTTTGGTAACCGTACCTTGTTTCTCCAATTATTTAATGTGCTTAATTGTAGTATAGGGGTGTAGTATTACTAGAGGAGGAAGTGATTTATAAGGTCTAGAAATTATTCCCAAAGTCTCAAATCCAACTTGCCCAAATCGTACAACTTGTACGGTTTTCTTTGTGCACTATGTCAATTTGCCAAACAACTTGTATGATCACCAAAACATATAGTTGTATGATCCAAATAATACAATAATATACCTTGTACAATTTTGTACTCATTCAATTCACTGGAATAGGTTTTACAAATTAAATCGATCAGTTTTGTAATTTATTTCTCCAAACTAGAAATTATTCCTTATTTGTCAGGTTTTATCTTGTAGTTTTATTTCCTAATCGGGTAAAATGATTAGTTTGTATAATTTGGTAAAACACTTGTACAGTTTGTACGAAACCTTATTGTAACTTATACTCAGATCTATCATCCTACACAATAATTCCTCTCAAGATAAGTCTTGGGATGTTTCTTAATGATAATTGCTCACTTCCTTCCAATATGCAAACCCTAATTCACTGGTAATGAATTACAATCATCAAGAGCAATTCCAAAAATCATACAAGTTATTGGAAACATAATTGTATGATCATAATTCATAATGCAATCAATTCATATCCTCTCACCAGGTTTATAGGATGATTAGAATCATTCACAATGTAATCCTATCCAATTAACATGACAAATTATGAATCCAAACATTAATTACACAACCTGTAACAACCATAATGTACAATGGAATTCACAAGGGCATGGAAATAAAGATAATTGCTATCATATATATATTATAATATTTTTGGTACATATATCCTTCATCATTGATCACAATAATAGGCTTAACAACCATAGATATCAACAATCAATAGTATGCAACTCTACCATGAACCATCAATACTCCATGAATGAATGAACTATCAATGAACAACCTAAAAATTTGAATGGGGGGCTATATAATGTGTGACCAGAATATTCCAAAGTGATTTCTAAAACATTGCATCACTTACAACTACCATCCTGAATTAAATCTAAACATTTCATTATAAGGTTTTCCTAAATCTAATTTGATTTTTATAAAATTCATCTCAAATGTATATTTCACCTAATTTCATTAATATTTCACATTGTACATTTGAAAACCTTGTACATTTTACGCCTACTAGTACATTTTAATAAAAAATGAGCAAAACTAAACAAAATTGTGCAAATCCAAAAATCACTTCTTTTGGGAGGTGGATTTGTTGCCTACATATACCCTCCCCTTTAAATCAAGTAGTGTCCTCACCGACTCAGTCTTCTTGGTTTGGGTCGATGATTCTTGGTGGTACTCACAAGCTACAAAGGTAAGGTAGTACGCTCATCCTTCAATCAAGTTGCGTATTGAATGACTTCCATGGATTTTAACACATACTCATTGGCTTTATCTTCTAGAGTAGCCAAAAATACAACTAACTCCTTCTCATTCTCAGATGTACCCTTGCATAATTTATTCGTCAACATGACTTCTATCCTAGCTGCTATGGAAAACTCCTCATTCTTTTCCATAATAACCTACATATTATGATGAATGTCAGCTTCATAAGTTACCATACGCTCATCCTTAGCCTTAAGCTAAGCCTTATGATCCATGATGATATCATTATAGTGCATGGCATCCTTTACTATATATTCAAATTTATGGTTCTTTTTCTATAGTTGTTCCTCTACTACCTTCAACTAGTTTTCTTGGTTAGCTAATTGTTCCTTTTGTGTTGCCAATTGAACTTCCAACTGCTTTGTGTGCTCTTTTGCTTGTTGGATCACAAGTTACTTTTTCTCCTCCCGTGAGCATAGCTTATCCTCGTAAGCTTGCTTGATGTTAGCCCACTCTATTTCCACCCTTTTCAATATTTCATTATCCTTTGTTTTGTTGCATACTAATTATTCTTCCATCACAATCATCTCATTTCAAGTAGCTTCCACTTCTTCCCGCTATGCTTCCTTGGCTTGATAAATCTATTCAAGACCCAAGCTAAACCACTTGATCCAGTATGTTAGAAAATTTAATTGCCTTAGGGTGAAAGCCAATTGTGAAGGTACTCTTTAAAATTCTATACCCACTATATTCAATGGATAAGTCTAACAGGTTTTTTTATTCTAGTATACTAGTGGAAACTTGTGGTAATTGGTCTTCACACACTCCGATAAATCTTGTCTTCCTAGCATCATAGTTACCTCTCCTCCATGTAACAACCATGGGTTCTATGCATGAATTTTTGCTAACTACCTGGTATGATATTCATTGCACATCCACTCCATAATATTCTCTAATTTAGTGAAGGTTTGCTCCCTCCACTATTTTAACTACCCCACACCACCAATATAGAACTACAACATGGTGTTGGCAAACATTTCACCAGCTTGTTAGAAGAAGTGCTCCACCTGTTCATCAGTATTTTCTCTCTCATCTCTTGAAATACCAAGGCGAGGTACTTCTACTAAAAAACTTGTATGAAGCTCTATAGTATTATCTTGTGGTGGGATTTGTTCTTCCTTATATTCTTCCTATGGATTTGAACTTCCTCCAACTTCCTTGACCATACTAGCTAATTTCTCTTCTTGTAGCAGAATGTGTGCTACTATCCTATTTGTCTCTTCTTCTTTTGGTAATTTCATATCTTCCACATTGATGATTTTTTGTAGACTGCTGCTCTATCACCGATGCTTGAACTTCCTATTGTATATTAGGTAAGTCCTCTTATTGCATTTTTGCCAACTCTTCCTCTTGTGGGTTTTCTTGTACTCCCCTTAAGATTGCAACTATTTGGTTAGGAGCAAAATCTTCCTACGATGGTTGTGTACTTGCTTGATCCCATTGATTGTTAACATCTCTCATCACAATATTTATCTTCTTTATTCCTTTGGGTTCCTCCAATGGAACTTCCATCACAACTTTTAATTTTGGAGCTGATGGTACCATTGTTTTCTGAGCAAAATATCTAAATGAATTCAAAAATTTAAAATCAAAATTCTAGAGCAATTGTGGAGATCCCATCGCTCTTCCTACTTCTAGACCAAGTATATTGAAATTCAGCAAATCCAACCCTTCCGAGTCTTAGTACCCTTCTTATAGCATTGGCTCGAGTTGTTCTTTCTATACGGGCTTATTCTACTTCTCTTGTTGCCTACATATTTGAATATTTATGAGACTGGATTATCGTTCTATTCTTTTTTCCTCTTCAAAAGAGGTTGGCTACTCCTACAACTATTTTTCCCATGCCTACTATTCTAAGGTAGGTTCCAACTATCTTCTTATTTTCCTCCTTAGATGAACATATTCATAAGTTGTAGTCTCTACCTCTTCTTGCATTAGAGGTATTATTTATTTTGTGCTCTTCTTGGCCTTTGATTTCTCTAGATTTACCTTCAGTAGATGTACTATCTTTTCCCATCATAGTATGGTAGGTTGATCTAGTGACAACTCCTAAGGTTGGGTCCTACCAGGAAAGGTAATGCCCATTCTGGATACTGCATTCAATAAAAGTGAAATGGCATGAAAAGTCATGGTGAACATATTTCACCTAGTTTTCATTGACTGCTGCATCTGTTCCTTTAAATAGGTTCCCAAATCATATTTCATGTCATTGTAGACACCTTCCACATGTTGTGCCATCTAGATTAGAATTTTAGAGGCTTTTGATTCTCTAAACAACTAAGCCATGAAAATATTTATTGTGCATGTCAATTCATCAATCTTCAACTGGATCTATTTAATTCCATGGGTTCTAGAACTAGAAATCTTTGCTACCATAGGTGACTTCATAGATGTGAGTATCGTAATCAACCTGCGAGCCTCAATTGGGTCTACTATCTTCTTCAATATTGGAGCTTCATCCTTTGGCTATAAAAATGTTATTCAAAATACCTCCATCTAAAACTCCACTTTGATCCACTCTCACAATAGTGCGATTCACAGGAGGTTTGTAAGACTGAAGAATTTGCAGTAAGTATTCATTGAAGAATATTTTATCTTATGGTGAGATTTGGGCAATAGTGCTTAGTCCAACCTTCTTTAGCACAAGATTTAATGGGTATTTTACCTCATTTATTTCCCATAATTTTATGCAAAATTCTACTTTTGGTTGTCCAAAAGTGATATCATCGATATCCACTTGCTCCTCCTCTACTTCACTTAATAGTTATTCCTACTCCTATGGAGTCTTCTCTCGATGAACTTCATTGTGAAGTTTCCTTTTGTGTTCCCTAGGTGGCTCCATATCCTCCCTATTATATTACAATAGTGCACCACCTCTACCACCAGGCCAATATCTCTCATCCTTCCATGGCCTATGCCTTCTCCCTCTCCAAGGATGATTACCCCACCTCTCGTGTGACTGAAATCAACATCCTTGTTCTTGAATGGGGTATATTGAGAGAGATTATCTGGATCATGAATCTCTCTAGTGTAGTGGTCCTGATGAAATTTCCACCCTAGTTGGTACAATTCGATCAGAATGAGCTCAAAAATCTCACTTGGAGCTCATGATTCTACCATCATCGAGTCGAAACCTCATTTGCACACTCTCTGATCAATTTGGCAATTTAGGATAACTCCGCGCAAAATCACTTCAAAATTTTATGGCTGATTTAAAATGTACAAGGGTTATAAAAAATTGTACAAGGTCTTAAGAAATTGTACATTCATGTTTTCAAATCGTACAACCCTTGCCAAATTGTACAACTCCACCTGATTTTGTACAAATGTAGTAATTCGTACAAATGAAGCTTCAAATCGTACAATCTCGATCTAGAATTGCACAAGCAACTCCAAAATTGTAAAAGGGCATCTCTATTCTATACAATATTGTTAGAATATTGCACAATCTCCTCCAAAATGCACAAATTAGGTCCTCGAAAGCCTAAAAATCATACAATCTACTCCATAATCATACAATCACACCTCCAAATCACACACATAGCATTGAAAAACTTCCCTTGGCTAAAAACCCTTATTCTTTTCCAACTAGTATGATTTTTTAGAAACCCATTTGTCAAAAGTGTGCAATCTTCTTTTTTCAATGCAATTATGCAATTTCTTCTTCACTTGGTGCAATATTCCTCCAAAACAAATTTTTACGATAGTATGACAACATTTTTCGACCATCCTTTTTTAATTTTTCAAACATGCAAAGTTAGAAAAATGTCCTCCTTTTATGGATGATTTTTGTACTAGGGTTTGTTGTTTTGCCTTCTTGCAATTCCTACACTTCCCTATTTATGGAAAAATCAAACCCTACCTCTACTTTTTCTGCAATAAGGATTTCCTTGGGCACCTTCTTTCTTCAAATCCTTGTTCGTACAACAACTTTTCTCCACCTAGAACATGATTCTAAAAAATATTCAAATTTTTATTGAGTAAACCCTATCTTTGGCTTTTTCTATAAATCTGGTTTGCTTTTTTGAAATAAAAATGGTTTTGTGGTGCAAAGATGCAATGGGTCATGAAAAATTATAGAAAAATGATGAATTCAACAACCCATAAGGAATAAAATTGTATGGTTGCACCCTTTGTACTCTCGAATCATCCAAATTTTAAATAACCTGTGTATGATTTATTAAAAAGTTGTATAGTATCTGATTTTTATTCATTTTTGAAACCCTAACGTCTTCCTGCATGAATTTTTTCCACCTTAGACTCCTTTGCATGTGATTTTATCCTCTTGTATGGATTATTGACAACTCATCACCCTTGTGCATGCAATTTTATCTTTTTTCTTGTTTTTTTCCTTTTCTTTGCCTTTAATTATTATTATTATTATTTTATAAGGGACCACCATTTCTGATTTTCAACCACCCTCCATATTAATTACGTCTTGAGGGATTTTCATAATTAAGATATATTTTTTTTCTCTCTCTCTCTCTCTATATATATATATATTTAGTATCCTAACACTTACTATCGTGGGAATCGTACAATGATATTCACTTGCATGATCCCTTCAATTAACCCATCGGTTGGGGGTCCCACTTCTACATTGCAAGTAATCGCGTCATTAGATGCCAACCAATAATTTTTTTGATCCCTTTCTATTTACAGGGTTGCATCATTTACTCTCCTTTGATTTTGATGTGTAAAATTTGGAATTATACAATTATAAATTGTAGAAATTCATATTGGCAATACTTCATTTCGTCATTCTGGTGATTGATCATGAGGAAGGGGTGCTCTTACTGGTCTACTATTATTTGAGTGACTCTTTTTCCTATCTCATCATATCAAATTAGCTTCCAAGCTTGGTGAATGAGTCCTTTGTCATCCTTGACTTCTTCCATCGATGAAGCATACTCTTACCCTATTGGTAAGTTCTCTCCCTTGCATATATCTTCCATGACCTAATCCTATCGATATAGGACCTATTTGAACATAAAATATAACTTATCTTTCCTAAGGTAATCCTCTTCGAGTTTCAATTATTCTTGGTCCTTTTCAGATCAATGGAGGTCATCCACATGGTTGTATTCCTCTCAGGTTTGGTACATACCCTCTCAACAAGGGGACACCTTCTAGGTTTTGGGTCTAGTTTTAACAAGACAATGGTGTGTCTCTTAGCCATCTAGGAGTAGGGTATCAAATCCTCCCTCATCCTCTACTTCCTCTAGGTGGAATATCCAGACTACCCCTTCCATTATTTAGTGGGCGTACTCCTCCCCTACAACCTCACTGCTATCTTGGGGGTCCTTGTCAGTTCCTTCGAAGAGTTATATCCACCAATTCTATGTTGGCCAAGTGACCTTCATTTATTTGCATTTTGGGTGACAATTATTGGAGTGCTTGCATTCGATGATTTGCACATAATAGCTAGTGTGTCCATCACCTTTCATCAAAGTATCATTATGGAGACACGATTTCTAGATTTTCCTAATATGGTTCTAAAAAATTGGACTCAGAACTAGAATCATTATAGTCATCATCCCTTTGTTCTAACCAATTTTTTGGTAAGTTCTATAACCTTTGAAGTATCCACACTTCTCTCCTTTGTTGTCTCAACTACCAATAGGCTAATGCGTAGGTCTCAGGATCAAGATGAGCATGAGTTACCTATGGTTTCCTTAAGAAGTCATCATCGCTGCTATCTGAATTCTCTTCTATTACTAACCAAGGAAACTCTCCATCACTAGATTCACTTAAATCCTCATATAGATTACCTTGTGGTTCAAGTTATGTAATATCTTCTTCAATGTGTTACCAAGCTATCTCTACCTCTTATTCTATCATTTATGGGTCATTGGGCATGCCATGAGGTGCTATTTGTGAGATTTCTCCCTTTTTAGTACTTGCATCCTCATGGTGTGTACCACTTGCTTGTGGTGTTACCTCATGTTATTTTACTTTGACTTATAATTCTTGTAACCTCACTATCCTTTGCTCATCCATCCTTTGCATTGTCTCATCAAAATCTTGGATATTTTTTCACAGAGTTGCAGTACGACCCTGCAATATTTCATACTCTTCTTACAACTGTTGGATATGGTGTCACATCCTCTACTATAGTAACCCTATCTAAGCTAATGGATTAAATCCAGTGAGCTCTTCCTCTATAGTGTCACCTCTAGTCCTTTCTGAAGCTTCCATATTGAAAGTATCTATCCTATCTATGTATCGAACCATTAGTCACATTCTTCATCGATCTTCTATTGGTTGGGGTAATTCTCTATACTCCAATTGTGGATACATCGTTCCTTGTTATTTTGGGTTCCTTCTCTCATTTGGAGGAATCCCTTCTTCATATACAAACCTTACATATATCTATATTCTTCTTCTTTCATCGAGTCGGGGTACCAATTCTTATTGTTATATAATTGGCCTTACTTCCTCCCCTTCTACGAATAGGTATGTGAGTCCCATATCATGGTTCTCCTATACTATACCTTGAATTATCCTTTTTAGTTCATTTTAATAAGCTTCTTGTATCCGTTAAACTTATTTTGTAGAAATAAATAGACACTATACTTTATATGGCTTCAAATTTGAACCATTCATAGTGTTGGGTACTTTTGTTCCATTCAATTTTTGTAATTTGATAGCCCTATTGTCCATCACTTCTACAAATTTGAAGGGATAAAGCCATGAGGTTTTTAAATTTCCTAGCTTGATTTCCCTTTTTCCATTAAAATTTAGAACTAAGTCAACTTGCTTAAGTTCTAACTTTTGAAGGTGCTTATCATGCTGCAACTTCCTTCTCTTCTGGTCAACTTCGATCACCCACTGTGCCATGACCCTTATTTCATTTAGTTTTATTAGTGTCATTAGTCTTTCCTCTAAAATTTCTTGGTCACCTAAGAGATGCTTCACAACTCTGTAAAATTGGTACCAAGAACTCCACTAGCACTACTGCCTCCTGACCATACATTAACTGAAATGGAATACAGTCTATCATTGGCTTAAAGGTAGTTTGATATACCAAAATAATAGATGGTAACATTTCCTCCCAATCTACTCCTATTTTTTGGATATTTTGAGTCCCTAAGATAAAATGTTGTCATTGATGTCAAAAGGTTATTTGATGTCAAAAGGATCTATGATGGCATGCACTATGTTTTGTGAAAGTGCAAGGAAGGGTTTTTGTGAAAACCAAGGTAGGCAAAATAGAAGGTTTTATTTAAAAACATGGATGATAGATTTGAAATGGGTTTTTCTTAAAACCCAAGTTGGCTTTTCGTTTCATCGAAAAATGTGCCCCGGTGATGGAGTTATTTAATTTTAAAGATTTAGTTTAAATTTTAATTTATTTAAAATTAAAATTAAAATTTTAAAATTAAATTAAAAGAATATTCACCGACGTCATAAAGGAAGGTTCAAAAGTGCCAATGTTTCCAAGCTAAGGGAAGGCATATATATATGCCATTAAATTTTTTGAAGAAGATTATCCTTGCTCGATTGAGATTAATGATTTGTTTTTGCGAAGGAAGAGCTCGTGTTATTTTCGTTTTGTGAAGTAGCGAATATTGAAAGCTAACCACATCCATTTTCCAAAGCATGTTGGGTAGTGTGGCCTAGTGGCAGCTTGGTTTGTGCAAAGGTGTTGGTGGTAGGAAGGTTAAGCGTTCGATTCCTGCAAGCATCGTTTTGGCTTTGTTGAGGCACTCAAGGAGCATTTATTTTTTGCTTGGTGGAAGGAGAGAAGAACAAGAAGTGAGTGGCACTTATTTCTTCACAATGAGCCTATAGCTCATGCGATAGCTTGGCCATGGCTAGAGTGTTCACGTTGGATAGGATGGGGGTTCGATTCCCCTCGAGGCAGGTATTGAGGTTTTTATTTATTTTGTTATTGCCTAAGGTGGAGTGATAAGGGGTAAAGGTGATTTGATAGTTGATGCATTGAATAACCTTAGGAATAAGTTTATAGTGGTTGTTTGAGTTGTGGAGTTAAATTTTTAATTGTGATTTTTGAAATTATTAGGAGTAATAAGGGTTATTGATAAAGTTCTTTTAGTGAAAGTTATTTTTGAGTAAGGGTTTTTCTTTAAAAATAACTTTGGTGGATGTTAAAATAAAGTAGGAGTAATAAGGTGTTATTTGGAAATTATTTTATTGTTGTGTTATTACTCAAGATCTCTAACCCTTGTTGAGATTGGAAAAAGGAAAAGTGTTGAGTGTGGCAGATTTAGTGGACAACTCATAAGGCATCAAAAAGGTATGAGTAACATTCTCCATTGATTTTATTTGGGTGGTTGATTTCTAAAATATCATTGGAGTGAAAAGGATTGATTGTGGTTTCTTATTCAAAAATAGTTGGTTTAATGCTTCAAGGTTTTTTGGTTTGAAAGTTGTGATTAAAACCTTGTTTTATAAGCATTGTTGTTGGAGTGAGTTGTTGTGCAAAGAACTTGAACTTGAGTTGAAAAGAACATGAGTATCATTGTTATGTAAGAGTTGTTGTTGAGTATTATTGAAGATATTTTGAGTTGGTTGATTCATGCTTGGACTAGGGTCTGTGAGAAAGAGTTGTTCCTTGTGGTGATTGGTTGAGTAGAGTTGTTTGAGCCTAGTCAAGTGATTGAGTGAAGTGGTTGTTCAAGTTCCATAAAACAAACTATTCTATATTATGATTTGAGTTGAGTTGAGAAAGAAATTGGATTTGAGTATAGAACATATTGAGTCTCTAATAATTCTCTTTATGCTTCTATGAGATTGCTGAGTTGAGATTGATTTGAGTATAGAACATATTGAGTCTCTAACAATTCTCTTTATGCTTCTATGAGATTGATTTGAATTGAGATTGGTATTTGAGTATAGAACATATTGAGTCTCTAAAAATTATCTTTATGCTTCTATGAGATTGAGTTGAGATTTTGTTGAGCTGATTTGAGGCAAGTCTTTGAGAAGGCTTGTGGACTGATTTTGAGTAAGCTTTTGTGAAATCTTGCTATGCAGATTTAAGCAAGTCCTAGAGAGGACTTATTGAGCATATTTGGACAAGTTTTGAGTGAGCTTGTTGAGCATATTTGAGTAGGTTTCGAGTGAGCCTATTGAGCAGATTTGAGCAGGTTCTGAGTGAGCCTATTGAGTAGATTTGAGTAGTTTTGAGTGAGCCTATTGAGAAGATTTGAGCAGGTTCTGAGTGAGCCTATTGAGCAAATTTGAGCAGGTTTTGAGTGAGCCTATTGAGCAGATTTGAGGAGGTTCTGAGTGAACCTATTGATAGAGCTTTGGAGGTGATAAAGTATAGAGGATAGAGTCTCAGTGGATAGAGATCCATCAACCAGGACAATTGAAGACAAATATGAGTGAGGAGTCTTCAAGTGGAGAGAGATCCACAAGTCAATGCAGTAGAGAGACAAAGTCTTCTAGAAGATCACTAGCTAGAGTAGAAGGGGAAATAGTTCTCCTATGGAAGAGATCCACGAACTTGAGATTTAGGGGATCAACATATCCTTTGGACAGAGGTCCATAAACATTGTAATTGGGAAGGATTCCCAAGAGATTGATTGAGAAATTTTTAGCAAAATATTTTCTCCATGGAGTAGCCCGCATTGGGTGAACCACATAAATTGTTGTGTCACTTTTGTGGATGGTGTTTTGTGCATTACTTTGATTACTTCTATTGATACTACTATCTATACACTGCATAATATTGAATTGAAAATAAAAGTAAAAAGTGGTCTTATACTGTTCACCCCCCTCTCAGTATAAGCTTGTGTTCTTCAATTGGTATTAGAGCGGGTTCCTTCAGAAGAGTTTGATAGCTTGAAGGAAAAGTGGTCTAAGAACACAATGGATCAAAAGGATCAAAGAGAAAGACCCTTCAATAATGTAGTACTAGTATTTGATGGAAGTGACTTCTTATATTGGTGTATGTTGATGAGATTTTACCTGATGGCATTTGGAAATGAAGTTTGGGATGCGGTGGAACTTGGATATGATTCAACAGTCAATCCTCCTATAGATAAAGAAGGTAAGCTTCTAATATATGCAAATTCAAGAGCTATGAATACAATTATAAAAGGTTTGCGTAGAGCATAATCTATGAAGGTTATGGAATGTAAAACAACAAAAGAAATGTGGGAACTTTTGCATGAAATATATGAAGGAGATAAAGGAGTCAGAATGGCTAAGATCAGAAATATCAAAGGAGAATTTGAGAACCTAAGAATGAGGGATGATGAAAATATTCATGACTATCTCAACAAGGTTGATGAACTTGTACATGAGATGAAAGGTCTTGGAATGAAGGTTGATGAATCTGATGCTTGTGACAAGATCTTGAGGACTCTTCCAAGAAGGTATAGTGAAAATTTTTTTGCTATAAAAACATCAATTGATAGTGATTATTTGACAAGGAATTCTTTGCTTGGCATGCTTACTACTTTTGAGATAAGAACAAAAGATCCTATTCCTCCGAAAGAAGTTGCTTTCAAAGTAGACAAAAAGAAAAATGGAAAGAAGATAGAATCAAGCAGTGAGTCATCTAGTGATGAAGAAGCTAACTATGGTAGAAGAGATAAAGGTTCCAAAATATCCATAGATATAAGATCTATTAAGTGATTCAATTGTGGAAAGTATGGACATTATGCAACAGAGTGCAAAGAGCCAAAGTACAACAATGATGAAGAAAAATAGGATCACAGGTACAGGGAATCAGAAAGACACAAGTACCAGAAGAAAGGCAAGGATGGATAAAATAGACAAGGAAATAAGTTCTTCCAAAGGAAAAAGAAAAGCTACTATGCAGATAATGCAAGTAAGTACTCAATTGATAGTGATGCTAGTTTTTTAGACAATGATAGAGATGAAGTCCTATTTATGGTTAGAGAGAAAAGGACTCCAGTTATTCTCAAGTGTTTTAGATGTGGTAAATTTGGACATCTTGAAGATGATTGCACTAGGGATGGTTATAGTTTTAGTGATGATGATTTTGAAGATGCACTTGAAAGACCAGATGAGAATCTTCTAATGGCTTTGGAAGATAAATAAGATGATCCTATAGAAGAAAATCCAAAAGAAAATAATATGGAGAAAGGCAAACAAATAGAGGATTATTCAATAGAGAATGACTATGATCTCAAGGGAGAACTTATCTATGCCCTTGACACAGTAAAGAAGGTTAGAAAGCAACACTCCAAGCTTGAAAGTCAGTTTCAAGAATGTGATGAAGAAAGGTTATTGCTCATAGAGGATTTAGATAAGTCAAAGGCTAAGGCAAGCAAGTTCAATGATAAGTTAGAAGAAAATATTTTGGAATGTGAGAATTTAGCGCAAGAAGTGGCTACTCTAAAAGTAGACTTAAAGGACTCCAAGATCAATATGAAGAGTTTCACAAATATCTCTAAGAACCTGGATTTCATCTATGGACAACATCGAACATCATGTTCAACAGGTCTTGGCTTTGGAAAGGTTCAAAAGAAATAGGAAAAAAATCTACTTCAAGTCTTGATGAATAATAAACTTTAGAAGAAGATACATCAGAAGAAGACAATTTAAGTGAAAGTGGGACATCAGAGGATGAGTTGGACAACAAAGAGTTCAAAAAAGAGAGGAACAATGCACAAAGAAGATACATATGGAACATCAATCAGAACATAATACCAATGAGGTCAAGACAAGGAGGCTTCAATGGAAGATGCTTTTCATGTCACAGGTTTGGGCACATGGCTTCACAGTGCAGGACATATGAAAGACATGAATATGGGAAAGGATAATTTTTCCATGGGTATTGCTACTCATGCAATGAGTATGGTCACAAAGTAATAAATTGCAGGATTTATGACAGAAGAGGATATGGTTTCACTAGGAGGTATCCTAAGACATTTGCACCTCCAAGGAATAATAACATTAAGTGTTATAAGTGCAATAATGATGGTCACACGACAAGATGGTGTAGAGAAAATATTCCAGAAGCAGGCATGAACAGGAACAAAAATATGAACATGAACAAGAACTTGGATGAGAACAAGAATAGGAATAGGAATAGGAACATGGATGAGAACAAGAATATGAACATGAACTTGAATATGAACATAAATGATAATAGAAATAGGGATGATGGCTTGGAAATAAATAGTGAGAGGATTCAGAAAACTCAGAAAGGAAGAGAGAAAGATAAAGGTAAAGAGTAGTGCTTTCGAGGAGTAGAAATACTCCCACCCCAAAATTAACCACCTCATGAGGAGGTGGGGGAGGGGCTAAGATAAGAGGCTCATTCTTAGCCCCGAGCCCCAAAGGTGACCCTTTGCCATTGATGACAAATGGGGAGATATTTGTGTATATTGGGGAGAGTTTTTGATATGGGGAGAGATTTGATATTTGAGAGAGCATTGAGCCAGGGGGAGCAAAGTCCCAGGGGGAGAAGAAAAGAAGGTCAGATTTTAGTAAAAGGATATGGGTTGCCATCAATGACAAAGGGGGATATTGTTGGAAATTTTGAGTACCTAAGCTAAAATGTTGTCATTGATGTCAAAAGGTTATTTGATGTCAAAAGGATCTATGATGGCATGCACTATGTTTTGTGAAAGTGCAAGGAAGGGTTTTTGTGAAAACCAAGGTAGGAAAAATAAGAGGTTTTATTTAAAACCATGGATGGCAGATTTGAAATGGGTTTTTCTTAAAACCCAAGTTGGCTTTTTGTTTCATCGAAAAAGGTGCCCCGGTGATGGAGTTATTTAATTTTAAAGATTTAGTTTAAATTTTAATTTATTTAAAATTAAAATTAAAATTTTAAAATTAAATTATAAGAATATTCACCGACATCATAAAGGAAGGTTCAAAAGCACCGATGTTTCCAAGCTAAGGGAAGGCATATATATATATATGCCATTAAATTTTTTGAAGAAGATTATTCTTGCTCGATTAAGATTAACGATTTGTTTTTGCGAAGGAAGATCTCGTGTTATTTTCGTTTTATGAAGCAGTGAATATTGAAATATAACCGTATCTATTTTCCAAAGCATGTAGGTCAGTGTGACCTAGTGGCAGCTTTGTTTGTGCAAAGGTGTTGGTGGCAGGAAGGTTAAGCATTCGATTCTTGCAAGCATAATTTTGGCTTTGTTGAGCCGCTCAAGGAGCATTTCTTTTTCACTTGGTGGAAGGAGAGAAGAACAAGAAGTGAGTGGCACTTATTTCTTCACAATGAGCCCATATCTCATGCAGCAGCTTGGCCGTGGCTAGGGAATTCACATTGGACAATATGGGGGTTCGATTCCCCTCGAGGTAGGTATTGAGGTTTTTATTTATTTTGTTATTGCCTAAGGTGGAGTGATAAGGAGTAAAGGTGATTTGATAGTTGATGTATTGAATAACCTTAGGAATAAGGTTATAGTGTCTGTTTGAGTTGTGGAGTTAAATTTTTAATTGTGATTTTTAAAATTATTAGGAGTAATAAGGGTTATTGATAAATTTCTTTTAGTGAAATTTATTTTTGAGAAAGGGTTTTTCTTTAAAAATAACTTTGGTGGATGTTAAAATAGAGTAGGAGTAATAAGGTGTTATTTGGACATTATTTTATTGTTGTTGTGTTATTGTGTTATTATATGTGAAACATATATTCCAATATGATGGCGAAGATGGCGGGAGCAAGTTTTGCAGCAAAGTCTTTGGGTTCTGCAGGCGGTGCTGGGTCCACCGTAGGCCCACTCGACGGGATTCTCGGTGAAGACCCTAACGACGTGGTGAAACCGACGGATGGCGATGGGAGCCACTCTAAAACCGTTAGGGTTTCTTCCTCTTCTCCTTCCAAAGCACCTCCTTGGTCTTTATCCTTTGCTGACAAAGTGCGGTCTTCGTCCGATGCATTTTCTTTCCAGACTCCTTTGCCCTTCTCTGTAACGGGCACTGAAGTCTCTTTCCCGAGTGAGGTCATGGAGCCACTGATTTTCCAAGAGTCTCTCTCTCTTATTGGAAAATTTGTCGATGCTCGACCTGATATTGAAACAATCCACGAGTGGGCTCTATCCAAATGGAAGCTTTCGGGCAGCTTGGAGTTAGTGGCCTTTCCCAGGGGGTTTTTCATGATAAGGCTAAATAATGCCCTTGACACCCATCGCATCCTTACCGGAGGGCCATGGTTTTTCGGCCACCGTAGCCTGTTTCTACGGAGATGGGGGGAAGACTTTGACCCCGAGACTCAGTCTATCAATATCGCACCGATTTGGGTCAAACTTCATGGGCTCCCCCCATAGTTCTTCTACAACGACGCACTCAAAGGCATCACTCAACCGATTGGAGATTTGGTCGCCATTGACCCTGCTACCCGAGCCAAAACCAGAATGACCTATGCTCGAGTTTGTGTCATGGAAAATCTGGACTCGGCTTTGCCTACCTGCATTGGTATCAACTACGGGAGCTACAGGAGATGCCAAGGAGTTGAGTACGAAAACAAGCCCGCTTTTTTCTTGGAGTGCAATACTCAGGGCCATCTGCTTTCTCAATGCCCTTCCCAAAAAAAAGAAATCCCCAGTGATTCAGGCCGAAAGTTGGATACTCAGATCCAGACTCTCCAGAAAAAGGCTACTGCCCGAGGTCATGGCCGATCTACGGGCCCTCCTAAGACCTCTGCTTCAGATCCAGTCAAACCCAACAAGGTAAGCGCTCTGCCTCCTCGATCTAATCATTTTGCCCCCTTAAATAACCTTCACATTGGAGAGGACATTTCAGATGACCTACCCATAGATCTAACCATCACGTCCACACCCACTTTGATCCAGTCCCCTTTGTCCAAAGGAAAGTCTGCAATGACCTTTCCAAACTCACCCACCGATTCTGGTCCCTCACACCTTCCTCTTCCCTTCCCGCCCCTCCCCCCATCTCAGAGCCCCCTTCCCCAACCCCCAGAGTCTGCTGCCCTGTGCCAGCCTCCCCGCTCTTCATCCCCCCATCGGCCTGCCCTTGGGACTGACTCCACCGACATCCACCAAACCTCCAGCCCGCTGAAATCTCCCAATCCCGCACCCAAAGCAGACGTCAACAAAGACCAGAGGAGGGGACGACCGACAAATGCAGAAAAACTTTCCAAAGCAGCTGAGATCGAAATGGCTGACGACACAGTGCCTACCACCTTGGGCCCCATTTCTGAACACTCCATCACAACCCACCAAGACGAGGATGAAGTTAGACCCAAACTAACTCCGTCTCAAGGGAGAGGCAGAGGTCGCAAAGCAAACTCCAAATCGTCTCGATGAAGATCATCTCCTGGAATGTCAGAGGCCTCAACGGAACTGCAAAACAGAGAACTATTAAAACAGTAAGAAAAAATCTAAAACCAAATATCATGTTCCTTCAAGAATCCAAATTAGATGAGAATAGCAGCACTCAAGTCTGCAAGCTAATCTGGGAAAACAACAATTTTGCCTTTTGTCCCTCCACAGGGGCATCCGGGGGTCTCCTCTGTTTATGGGACCCGACAACCATTGAAGGGAGAGTTCTTTCAGTCTCAGATAGAACCATCAACATTCTATTTACTAATAAAGTCACTCACCTCCAGTGGATCGCCACCAATGTTTATGGACCTAACAGTCCTGTTAATAGAAGACTGTTGTGGGATAACATTTCTGCAATGCGTAACAACTTTGTAGACTTTCCATGGATGCTTTGTGGCGATTTCAATTCTCCCCTCCATTTGTTTGATAAACAAGGAGGCAATCCGATCACCAGTAGTTGCATAGAAGACTTCAGTGACTTTGTCAACCACAACGAGCTAATGGACATGCCGCTCCAAGGGTCCAACTACACATGGAGCAACAGACGAGCGGGAATCCATCACATCCAAATCCGGCTAGATAGATTTCTCTTATCCAAAGAACTCATTCCTATTTTTGGTGATGCCAGGCTTCATAGCCACCCAAAAATTGGCTCCGATCACAATCCCTTAATTTTGGATTGTTCCTGTCCCCAACAAATCTTCAAAACCCCTTTCAGGTTTGAAAAGATGTGGCTCACTCATCCAGATTTAGGCCGGTGTATTCGCCAATGGTGGCAGCAGGATTTCTGCCCAAACCCTCTCACGAATCTGTTCCTCAAACTGAAAGCGGTCAAACTCAAGCTGAAATGCTGGAACAGGGATGTCTTCGACAACCTCTTTAGCGAGAAAAAGCATCTGATGGATGAGCTGAAAAGGGTGGAAAATCTGATTCAGGGAGGAGATCTGAGGGCCGAAACTTTCCTTGAAGAAAAGAACCTCCTTTCAAATTTTCACAATGCCTTGGCTAAGGAAGAGACATATTGGAGGCAAAAATCCAGAAACCTCTGGCTCAAAGAAGGAGACACCAACACGAAGTTTTTCCATGCTTCCACCATGCGTCACGGAGGCTCTAATAAAATCTCTGAGCTGACCAAGGCTGATGGATCCATTGTCTCTGACATCCAAGCAATCAGACAGGAAGTTGTTTGCCACTTCCAAGAAATCTTAGGACCAAGCACTGGCTGCCATCCCCGCACCTCAAGTTCTCTGCTACAGAACATCCCAAAGATGGTGTCTAACAATGATAATGGAAAATTTCTTGAAAGCTTCACTGAAGAGGAGATCAAAGAAGCTTTGTTCGCAATGGAACCTGATAAGGCCCCCGGACCTGATGGCTTCCCACCCCGATTTTTTCAACACTTTTGGGATATTGTGGGCCAAGATGTCGTTGCTACGGTTAAATTCTTCCAGAGAGCCAAAAAGATGCCGAGAGAGGCCAATTCCACTTTCATTGTTTTAATACCCAAGTCCAACGATCGTGCTTCCCTTTCTGATTTCAGATCGATTAGTCTCTGCAGTGTCATTTACAAACTTATCACCAAAGTTATGGCAAATAGGTTGAAAGACATCCTTCCCTCCATCATCGACCAGTGCCAAGGGAGCTCGGTCAAAGGTAGATTCATTTCGGATGGAGTGATAACCATCCACGAATTGGCCCACTCGACATCTAAAAATAAAAAACCCAGCATGTTCCTTAAGCTTGACATGAACAAGGCTTTCGATCGGGTTTCTTGGAAATTCCTGTTCGAAGTCCTGGAAAAGTTTGGGTTTCACAAAGAATGGATCAAGATGGTTCATGAATGTATCTCGACTGCTTGGTTCTCTGTTCTTATCAATGGCTCACCCGCAGGTTTCTTCCAAAGTTTCAAAGGCATCCATCAAGGGGACCCTCTGTCCCCCTTTCTCTTCATCATTTTGGCCGAAACCCTTGGAAGAACCCTTTCAGCTGCCTGTAATAGTGGTCTTATTTCTAGGATCAAACCAGCCTCAACATCCAAAGCCATATCCCATCAACAGTTTGTTGATGATACTATTCTATCCTCTTATGCTTCCGTTCCCGAAGCAAAAATCATTAAGAACATTCTTGATTCTTATGAAGAGGCGGCTGGTCAGAAAGTCAACTACCATAAAAGCAAGCTATACTTTCTCAATACTCCCACTCACAGAAAAAATAGGATTGCTGAGATCCTTGGGTGCAACATTGGGAGCCTTCCAACTACTTATCTTGGATTACCGCTTTTCCACGACAGATCAGTCTCGGCTATGTGGAACCCTGTTTTAGATCGCCTCAACAAGAAACTAGCGGGGTGGAAAAGCTCAATGCTCAGCCAGGCAGCCAAAGCCACTCTGGTCCAAGCTTGCCTTCAAAGTATCCCCATTTTTTTCTTATCTATCTTCAAAGCTCCAGCTACCATCTGCCAAAAAATTGAACAAATTCAACGCAGATTCCTTTGGGCTGGAAACGAAAACAAGAATAAATTTTTGCTAGTCGCCTGGGACAGGGTCTGTTCCAAGAAAAAGGATGGAGGACTCGGATTCAGAGACATCAAATGGATGAACATGGCCCTCATTGCCAAGCAGGCCTGGAGACTTACCATCAATGAAAAAGCCACTTGGATTGATATCATTAAAGCTAAGTACCTCCATCAGTTTTCCTTTCTTGGAGAGCACAACCTCCCTATCGGATCCCATTTTTGGAATGGCATAATCAAAACAAGGAAAATCATCATGGAAGGCTTAAGGTGGTGTCTAGGAACTGGAATGACCATCCATTTTTGGGATGACCCGTGGATCCGTGATAAACCTCTCAGCCAAGATCCGCATCTTGCAGTGCTCAAGGCGACTACCGAAGCCACCTTTGGAGATAAGGTGTGTCACTTCATTAACCAAGGTCCTACAAGACCTGAATGGAAACACCTGGCTCTTAATGGGCCCAGGCATATCACCGAGGCTCTCAGGTGGTTACAAAACTTGTTGAGGACTTGCATCATCCCGAGCTCACACAAAGATGATTCCATGGTCTGGAACCTTGAAGAATCTGGAAATTTCACTGTCAAATCAGCTTACTACAGTCAAGAAACTCCCACAGATGGTTGGGACTTATCAAATCAGGTCTGGGTTCCCAAGATCATTCCCAAGGTCAAATTATTTTTCTGGTTGGCCATCCAAAATAGAATCCTCACCATTGACAACTTGATAATCAGAGGGTTACTCATTCCCAATTGGTGTATCCTGTGCAAAAATGCTTGTGAGTCAACTTCGCATGTTTTTTTGGAATGTCCCTTTTCTTTAGCAGTTCTCAACCAGGTTCATAACACCTTTGACATCTCCACAGTCCTCCCACATTCCATTCCCCTCCTTATTAAGCAATGGCCCCGGCCTTTCAAGAGCAACCAACTAAAATTCATGTGGCAAGCTTGCCTCCACCTTTACCTATGGCAGATATGGCTCGAGAGAAACGCCAAAATTTTCAAAAATCAAGCCACTGATAAGAAGATTATCATTGTCAAAATCTTGGCCCTAGCTATGGAGAATGCCTCTCTTGTTTCATCTCCAAAACCCCCCCTCCTGGCTTAGAATCGGACCTAACCAAACTTTTCAATCTGTCTAACATCTCTGTCATGCCCCGTAATTCTGTTGATAGGTCTGTCATCAAGTGGGTCTTACCACCTACTGGGTGGCACAAGCTCAATTTCGATGGTGCGGCTAAAGGCAACCCAGGAGCGGCTGGCGGAGGAGGAATTCTCAAAAACCACAGAGGAGAAATAATTTTGGCCTTTGCCCAGAACCTGGGAATTCAATCCAACAATATGGCAGAGGCGCGGGCTCTGTTCCAAAGTTTGATCCTCATGGAAGGGTTGACCATCAATAAACTTATCATCGAAGGAGACTCGTTGCACTGTATCAACTGGCTCAATGGTACCGCTAAGCCTCCCTGGCCCCTTGCTTCGATTTTCCAAGAATGCAAGGCCCTAATTGGCAATTACCCAGAATTAGTCATTAAGCATCAATACCGGGAAGGAAACAAAGCTGCGGACTGGCTTGCTAACAAGGGAGTCGACGAATCTGACATTCAAGTGTGGAGAGACTCCTTCCCCATTGGCCTAAGGAACGATCCTACAAGTTTCAATGTTTGCACAATGTGAGATGTTGCCAGGGGATTGGTTTGGTATGCTGATGAAACTTGTCGCGATATCGCGACACTTTTTCCTTCTTCTCCTTCGGCAGCGAAAATGCAACATGTCGCGTTATCGCGACACTTTTCACTTTTGGCCGCGAAAATGCAACATGTCGCGATATCGCGACATTTCTTTCTCCTTTGGCCGCGACGTTGCAACATGTCGCGATATCGCGACACTTTTTTCTCCTTTGGTCGCGGTGTTACATCATGTCGCGATATCGTGACACTCTTTCTCTTTCGGCCGTGATGATGCAACATGTCGCGATATCGCGACACTTTTTCTCTTTGGCCGCGATGATGCAACTTGTCGCGATATCGCGACACTTTTTCCTCCTTTGGCCGCGACAATGCAACATGTCGCGATATCGCGACACTTTTTCTCTTTTGGCCATGACGTTGCAACATGTCGCGATATCGCGACACCTTTTCTCTTTGGCCACGATGATGCAACATGTCACGATATCGTGACACTTTTTCTCTTTGGCCGTGATGATGCAACATGTCGCGATATCGTGACACCTTTTCTCTTTGGCCGCGATGATGCAACATGTCGCGATATCGCGACACTTTTTCTCTTTGGCCGCGATGATGCAACTTGTCGCGATATCGTGACACTTTTTCCTCCTTTGGCCGCGATAATGCAACATGTCATGATATCGTGACACTTTTTCTCTTTTGGCCATGATGTTGCAACATGTCGCGATATCATGACACCTTTTCTCTTTGGCCGTGATGATGCAACATGTCGTGATATCGTGACACTTTTTCTCTTTGGCCGTGATGATGCAACATGTCACGATATCGCGACACCTTTTCCTTCTTTGGCCGTGGTAATGCAACATGTCGCGATATCACGACATTTTTTATCTTTTTGCTGAGACGATGCAACATGTCACGATTTCATGACACTTTTTCTCCTTTGGCCACGATGCTGCAACATGTCACGATATCGCGACACTTTTTTTCCTCTGGCCGCGACGATGCAACATGTCGCGACATCGCGACATTTTTTCTCCTTAGGCCGCGATGATACAACATGTCGCGATATCATGACACTTTTTCTCTTCTGGCCGTGACGTTGCAACATGTCACGATATCGCGACACTTTTCCTCCTTTGGCCGCGACAATGCAACATGTCACGATATCGCGACACTTTTTCTCTTGTGGCCACGACGGTGCAACATGTCGCGATATCGCGACACTTTTTCTCCTTTGGCCGCGACAATGCAACATGTCGCGATATCGCGACATCTTTTCTTCTTTGGCCTCGACGATGCAACATGTCGCGATATCGCGACACCTTTCCTCCTCTGGCCGTGACGACGCAACTTGTCACGATATCGCGACACTTCTTCTCTTCTGGCAGCGACGTTGCAACATGTCGCGATATCGCGACACTTTCTCTCCTTCGGCCGCGATGTTGCATCTTGTCGCGATATCGCGACACCTTTTCCTCCTTTGGCCATGACGGTGCAACATGTCGCGATATCGCGACACCTTTTCCTCCTTGCTTTTTCCCTATGCTTTGGACCACGAAAATGCAACATGTCGCGATATCGCGACACCTTTCTTCTTGTGGTGTTTTGCTTTTTCTTTGATCTTTAGCTCATGGGCCTCTTCGGTCGGTTTGGAAAACATGTAAAAAATACTTGTACAAGGTTCAGGGACCTTTCAACACCCTTTCAACCAATCAAAAAAAAAAAATCTCTAACCCTTGTTGAGATTGGAAAAAGTAAAAGTGTTGAGTGTGGCAGATTTAGTGGACAACTCATAAGGCATCAAAAAGGTATGAGTAACATTCTCCATTGATTTTATTTGGGTGGTTGATTTCTGAAATATCATTGGAGTGAAAAGGATTGATTGTGGTTTCCTATTTGAAAATAGTTGGTTTAATGCTTCAAGGTTTTCTAGTTTGAAAGTTGTGATTAAAACCTTATTTTATAAGCATTGTTGTTGGAGTGAGTTGTGCAAAGAACTTGAACTTGAGCTGAAAATAACATAAGTATCATTGTTATGTAAGAGTTATTGTTGATTATTATTGAATACATTTTGATTTGGTTGATTCATGCTTGGACTAGGGTCCATGAGAAAGAGTTGTTCCTTGTGGTGATTGATTGAGTAGAGTTGTTTGAGCCTAGTCAAGTTATCGAGTGAAGTGGTTGTTCAAGTTCCATAAAACAAACTATTCTATATTCTGATTTGAGTTGAGTTGAGAAAGAAATGGGATTTGAGTATAGAACACATTGAGTCTCTAACAATTCTCTTTATGCTTCTATGAGATTGCTGAGTTGAGATTGATTTGAGTTGAGATTGGGATTTAAGTATAGAACATATTGAGTCTCTAAAAATTATCTTTATGCTTCTATGAGATTGATTTGAATTGAGATTGGGATTTGAGTATAGAACATATTGAGTCTCTAACAATTCTCTTTATGCTTCTATGAGATTGAGTTGAGATTTTGTTGAGCTGATTTGAGGTAAGTCTTTGAGAAGAATTGTGGACTGTTTTTGTGTAAGCTTTTGTGAAATATTACTATGTAGATTTGAGCAAGTCCTAGAGAGGACTTATTGAGCATATTGGGATAAGTTTTGTGTGATATTGTTGAGTAGATTTGAGCAGGTTCTGAGTGAGCCTATTGAGAAGATTTGAGCAGGTTCTAAGTGAACCTATTGAAAATATTTGAGCATTTTTTGAGTGAGCCTATTGAGAATATTTGAGCATATTCTGAGTGAGCCTATTGATCATATTTGAGCAGGTTCTGAGTGAGCCTATTGAGCATATTTGAGCAGGTTCTGAGTGAGCCTATTGAGTAGATTTGATGAGGTTCTGAGTGCACCTATTGATAGATCTTTGGAGGTGATAGAGTATAGAAGACAAAGTCTCATTAGATAGAGATCCAGCAGCTAGGACAATTGAAGATAGATTTGAGTGAGAAGTCTTCAAGTGGAGAGAGATCCACCAGTCAGTGCAACAGAGAGACAAATTCTTATAGAAGATCACTAGCCAGAACATAATGGGAAAGAGTTCTCCTATGAAATATATCCATGAACTTGAGATTTAGGGAATCAACATCTCCTTTGGATAGAGGTCCATAAATATTGTAATTGGGAAGGATACCCAAGAGATTGATTGAGAAAGTTTTAGCAAAATATTTTCTCCGTGGAGTAGTTCGCATTGGGTGAACCACGTAAATTGTTGTGTCACTTTTGTGGATGGTGTTTTGTGCATTGCTTTTATTACTACTATTGATACTTCTATCTATACACTGCATAATATTGAATTGAAAATAAAAGTAAAAAGTGGTCTTATATTGTTCACCCCCTCTCAATATAATATTGTGTTCTTCATCTATCCCATAGGTTTTATATAAGGTTGAGAATAGGAATTTATTAGTTTCCTCCACTTGCCCATTAGATCTATTTTAATATAAAATAGATAAGGAATGCAAACTCCTAAAATTAGTTGTCAAATTTTTGATAATTTCATTCACAAAGTGACCTTCTTGATCACTTGTTATCTATAGTGGAATACCAAATCTTGTAACTACTTACTCATACAATAATCGAGTTGTACTCTTTGTCGTGTTATCTGGTAGTGCTCTTACTTCAACCCATTTTGTTAGGTATTTAGTAGATACCATGATATATTGACACTTATGCTCACGAGTAGTTTTTAGTGGTCCAACAAAGTCTAACCCCCATCTTTCAAATAGTTCCTAAAGTTGTGATGGGTGTAAGGGCATAAAGTCCTGTCATATTGGTTTCATTGCTCTTTGGAAAGTATCAAATGATCATACATATTCCTTTAAATTGTTATATGATGTGGGCCACCATAATCCTACTAAGATTACTTTTCGAGTAGTGGCATCAGGCCCCATGTGTCATCTTGTCAACCCTTCATGAGCTTCTTTCAATGTTTCTTTAACTTCCTTATCCATCACACATCTTCGTAGGATACCATCAATATTCATTTTGTATAGCAATCTAGCTATCAATTTAAAAGGTGTTGACTTCATGATTACCTTTTTCTTTTATGTTGTCATCAGATCTTGTGGTAACTCACTTGTGGATAAGTACCATCCAATTAATTTGTACCAAGATAGCACAATGTTAATTGCGAATAAATGAGAATCAGGGAATTTATATGGAATCCCCATCCTTGCAATTTATCTTGATCATATTCAAGATAACTAGTCTACAATCACATGCTTCTTACCAGATCAAACAACTACTCAAAATATGAATTATTGTAAAGTGATGAGCCACCTGTTGACCCATCCTTGTATGACTGGATTATTTATCAAGTACAACAAGACCTGATGGTCTATGTAGAAAGCAAAAGGGTTTACCAGGATGTAATGTCTAATTTTTTGTATAGCATATACCATACCTAAACCTTCTCATTTTGTTGTACAGTAATTCCTCTTCGCCCATGACAATAGACGACTTGCAAAAAAGATAGGCTAGTCTAGCCTATACTATCCTTGTGCCAATTCACATCCAATCACAAAGTTTGAGGCATCCACATGGACATGGAATTCCTTATACCAATTAGGGAACACAAAAATGGGACTACTGATAAGTTTAGCTTTCAACTCTTCAAAATCTCCTTGGTGCTCCTCAGTCCATCTAAAGGGAATATTCTTCTTAGTCAAAGAATCTAGTGGGTAGGACACATGTGCATAGTTCTTGATAAACCTTCAATAGTATCATGTGGATATAAAGAAGTTTTTTAATGATATTACATCATATGGCTCCTTAAAGTGTAATATAACACATATTTTTTCAGGATCAATCTTCAACCCTTCGTTGCACACTATATATCCTAACAGTTTCCCATAAGGTACCATTAGAAAACACTTTATGGAATTCAAGAAAATTGTGCATTCCTGCACCTACTCATACTTTCACTGAGGCTAGGTAGATAATCCTTGATATTACCATAAATGGACCAATCATTCAAAAATACCTTAAAATTTCCTATGGTCAATTGATCAAATATATAGAGAATAATGCACTGAAATGTGGTTGGGGTGTTACATAACCCAAATGGAATTTGATTATATGCATATATTTTATTCTCTATAATGAAGGTGGTATTCAAATTATCCTTCTTGAATATACTTATTTTATTGTACCGAGAGAACCCATCTAGGAATGAATAAATTTTGTCCTGCAACCTCTTCTAGAATGGAGTCTATGAAGGGAATAGGGAAGGGATATTTGATCGTCACTACGTTCAAAATATTGAAATCTACACATATTCGGATCTTATCCACTTCCTTATTTAGAGTGACCATAATAGGTGAAACCCAGTCACTAGTATTGACTCTAAAAATGATACCTACATCTAGTATCTTTTTTATCTTTGCATTTACCAATGCGGCATATTTAGGGTCCATCCTATAAGATATTTTTCTCATTGGTTGTACCCCAAGAATTAGCATGATCTTGTGGAGACATAATTTTGGTGGTACCCCTTTTAGGTCCTTATACATCCAAGCAAAGACATCCTTGTACTCCAAGAATATCTTAAAAGCTATTGCTTTCAATACTGGGTTCCAATCATTGCCATAGTGGATCATCCTAGGATCCTCCTCTATTCCTATATTTATATCCACTATCCAAGGTCCTTCATACTTAATTTTCATCAATTATATGACTACATTTTCCATATTTATTAGATATGATATCACATCAATTTTAGCATCTCCCATTGTATATTCTGTAAAACTTTTATGAAATGTCCACTTCTCCTCTTCTTTCTTTGGTTCTGGGTTGACCTTTGTCTCGTCTTGTTTTTTGTGGTTAGCTCTATATTAATATAGAGTTAGTTGGGCTAAAAAAACTCATACTCCTTCATATGCCAATGGAGTAGTTCACTATTAGATCGAGCTTCATATTTGCTACAGTCATCTAGGTACAACATCCCTTCTTCATTAGGCTCATATCCCTCTTCATTAAAAGAACTGCCTGACTCATCGATCGTGGCTACATCCTCACTGATCCTCTACTTTTTCAAGTTGATAATATATTTATTTTGTCCTTTATTGAAGGTGATCTGGTACTTCCCTCATTTGTAATTAAATTTGGCTATTCGTAGCCATCCTCTCCCTAATAAAGCATCATATGCTAGTTTTTTTTATGGTAATCACAATGGAATCCAAGATGAATTCTTGGTCAGCTATTATAACTTAGTGTGTGGTAAAGACACCCTTTGTCTCTATTCTGTATTGGTCAGAACCATACAGTTGAAATCTAGGTGCCCATAATTATGGAATACCAATTTCCTTTCAAGTCTTCTTGGATAACACATTGACATTGGATCCTACATCCACAATAACTTGTGTCAAATTGTGTTCTAAGAACTCCATATGAACTAGTGTAGGTTTCTTCCCAACATTAATAATCAGTATGGTGGGATCCATAAAATAGTTCTTTTGTTATTCTTCCTTGATTGGCTGGCTCTGGACTTCCATCACCTTATGATGTTGTATGTCTTCCACCATTGCTTTATGTAATGATGGGATGGCTTCTAACAAACTTACCACCTTAATCTCGATAGTTGTATTCAAGACTTGTGCTACCAGATTTTGCACAACTACCTTGTCTTTTGATGGTTTATTTAACTCTTTTTCTCCTGATAGTTTTAATTGCTTTGCCTTCTGTGCTTCTTACTCAAGTACCCTCTTTGCCACTTGCCATTGTTTCTTTTCTTTGGTAGGTTCAGGATACTTGTCCTTCTTAGCTTGATTCCTTGTCATGGATAACAATTCTTCATTTTACTCTCTAACTGGAGGTACCTCTATGTCCAAAAAAATTATGTTCTATGGATTACTAGAAGTCATTTGCTTTGGAAAATTTATTTCTTTGTGGTTCCCTAGACTACACCATCTACACATGTATGTAGCATTAATTGTTTCTTTTCTTTGGTAGGTTCAAGATACTTGTCCTTCTTAGCTTGATTCCTTGTCATGGATAACAATTCTTCATTTTACTCTCTAACTGGAGGTACCTCTATGTCCAAAAAAATTATGTTCTATGGATTACTAGAAGTCATTTGCTTTGGACAATTTATTTCTTTGTGGTTCCCTAGACTACACCATCTACACATGTGTGTAGCATTAGTCTGTTGTGTCTATTATTTCTAATGTGAAGGACATTTCTTCACAAAATACCCCCACTCCTAGCAATTATGATATTGTATGATTGGTATTCCTTTCAAATAATATTACAAGAAACTCTATCCTCCCTATCGGTTGCCTTGGTATTGTCTTCCCTCTCTTTGGTTATTCCTATAACCACTATTGGTGGCTTGCTGGCCACTCCCTTGATGTTTTGGCTTCATTTTTTGTTATTGTATTGAGAGAACTTGTGGGTGTACCTTTGCATTGAATGGATACTGCATCACTTCATGTCCAAGTACATTACAAATATGACAATAATCATTGTGAGGACAAGTCACATTCGTGTGACCTTTAGACTTGCAATATGTACACCAAATGTCCTTACTATATTGCTTGAATTTACCTTTCACCTCTTTTCTTATCTTATCAATTTTCTTTTATAATGATTGTACTATCTATTTTATTGTATCATATTCATCACTTTCTGAATCATCATGCTTAGAATGTATTATCATTCCAATGATTGTTTGTTTCATCTCGATTTCAAAATTATTCACATTCTCTAAGGCTTATTCATATGTGGAATATGGGACTACCTTCATATTTTTCTTGTATTTGGGTAGCAACCCATCTACAAACCATATTTTTACCAGTACGTCTACTAGAGGCATTTACATATTGTCCACCAACTGCTTCAATCGACGATTGTATGATTTCACATCTTCATCAGTAGGGTTATGCACAAGGGCAAATTTTAGGATTTTAAAAATTTTTATTTTGCTAATTTTGGGACCCTAGAGGTCGGCCCATTCGCCCAAAAATTACGAAATTAATTTTTTTTAGGGTAAATTCGCCCCGGTACAATATGTTTTCCCACCTAATTTTTGCCTTAAAATTATTAAAAAAAATTATCCCATCCAATTCACCTCTTGTACCCCACTATATATAGGTAACCCTGACAGCGACACTCATAGTCTCAAGATGACTGACACAAGGCGACCGCAAAAAGTGACTGGTAGAAGTGACTGACACAAGGCGACCGACAGAAGTGACTGACACGATGCGATTGTCACAAGGTGACTGACACGATGCGACTGTCACAAGGTGACTGACACGATGTGACTGTCACAAGGTGACTGTCACGAGGTGATTGACACGATGCGACTATCATGAGGCGACTATCATAAGGTGACTGACACAATGTGACTATCACAAGGTGACCGACATGACACAACTATCACAAGGCATCTATCACAAGGCGACTGTCACAAGGCGACTATCACAAGGTGATTGACATACAACGCCAACCATTTACCGATAAGTTTTTGTTACCATTTATGTTTTTTTTTATACATTTTTGTTCATTGACACTCAATAAGGAGGTTTTCCTATTATTTGGGCACCAATCTCAAGCTTCCTTGGGTCAGATATTCTGTTGTCTTGAATAGTAGTTCTCTCTTTTACCAGTTATTTCCATTTTTCAAAATGATGTTCTTGTTACTCTTCTGTTTATATAGGTAAAATATCACCTGTTGGCAGTGGAAAGAAGGGAGGCCAGTCTTCCAGTTTCGATAAAAGGAGTATCCTCAAATACTTTCATAATATTTTGAAATCCAGTCAACCATCAACATCTACACAAATTGAAGGTATGAACGCCTTTACTTACTAACCAGTTAATTTTTGTGCATTGTTAATTTTATATATAATGTCTTCATTCATTAAGAAGGGTGATTTTTGGTGGATGGCTTTGTCCATTGTTTATCTATATTTTTTAAAAGAAGGTATGCTTTTAAAAAGAATAATGATAATGACCCTGGTATTGACCCTAGTATTATCTCTACAGAAAACACTGTTGACCCTGGTATGACTCCACTTCCACATATCCACGATAATGAAAAGTCCACAGATGAAAATTTTCTTAAAGAAATGGAACAACAACATGAAGAGATTCCTGAAACAAACACGCCAAATGGAAAATAAAATAATAGTTCTTATGCAGTACCTACTTTCGGAGAATCTTCTTCTAAAAAACATAAACGTGCAAGGTCATCTAGATGGACAATTAACAGATCATTTCAACCTGATTGGGTTTCAGATTTTCCATTTGTTGAGCCAGTGCTTCCAGAGAATAGTAATGAGGTAATAATAGAATTGAGATGCATAATTTATAGTTGGAAACATGGAAAGGATCACAGATTGCAAGTTAAGAAAGATACAGTAGAAAAACATTGTGGAAAGGTTTATATAAAAACAAAAGAAAGTGATGGACCAATACAGAAAAATTATAGGTGGAAGGATGCATCATAGTGTGCCCATATCAGATATGCACAAGAATATGATAAAGCAATGAAACAAAAGCAAACTTTGGTTGAGAAAGGTGCAACGATTCAAGCCCAATTTCAAAAAATGGAAAAGTTCACTTTAGCTTCAAAAAGTTTACGATTTGTTGTTGTACTCACTATTCTTAAAAAGGGTAGACCTATGTCAGATTTCATTGATTATAAATCTCTATTTTGACTAGCTGATGTGCAGAACTTACCCAACGCCCATTGGTCAGATCGAAGTGGTTGGGAAATGGTAAAATATTTGTCATTGGTTGAGCAGGATGACCTCAAAGAGAAAATAAAAAAGGCCAAATTCATTTCACTTTCAATTGATGAGGTGACTATTGTTGACAACACATCTTGGATTTGCATGCATGTTTACACATTGGAAAATCATTTAAGGCAACCTCATTTACTTGGACTACGCAAGATGGTGGAAAATTGCAATGCAGAAAATATTTACAATGTTGTTGTTTCTAGTTTAAAGGAAATAGCAAGAATGAATGAAATGGAAATAGCCACTAAGTTAATATGTGTCGGAGTCGATGGTGCTGCTACAATGCAAGGACACAGGAATGGTCTTTGTGTTAGACTACAAACATCTGTTACCCCATATTTGATCCCTATTCATTGCATGGCTCATAGAATTAATCTTGCATACAAAATTGTGGATACATTTACAAATATAGCGAGAGTGGAAGAGCTTGTCCATGAAATTCATGATTATTTTTTGCATAGTCCAAAAATATTTTTAGAGTTTCAGCAGTTTGCACTAGGAGTTACTGATGGTAAAAAACTCTTAAAATATGTAGATACTAGGTGGATTTCGATGTATCAACCGACATATAGAGTTTTCAAAGAATATCAATCCTTGGTAGGGTTTATGTATGCAAATCGTAGGGCAGTTGATAAGGCTAAAGATTTGCTATTTCGAATGAGTGACTTTGAAACACTTCTCACATTGTGTGGTATTCTTCCAATGTTGGAAGAAATGAATACTTTGATCAAAATTGCACAAGAAAGATCGATTTATATTGTGGATTTCATCAAGGCTAGAAAACAAATTTGCTTACATATTGATATGATGTACGCATCTGGTCAAAGTTTTATGGATCCCATGTTTGAGAGTTGGAGAGCATTGACAAACGTGAATGATCCTCAAAACTTTTTGAAGTTCAATATAAACGATCATCTTTGTATTAATGTCCATGGAAAGGAAATTCCTTTATATTGTTTTGGTCAGCGAATGGATATAGCTACAAATGAAGTTGAACAAATGCCCATAACATACAACAAATTTCATGTAGTTGTAATAGATACAAAAATTAAACTAAAACAAATAGCAGAATCATTGACAAAAGAAATCAGAGACCGTTTTCAAAGAGATGAATTGCTTGAGGCTATGGGTGTGTTTAACTCGATATTTTGGGATCCTTGTAATGAATACCATAATATAAATGGTTTGTTTCTCAAATACATGGGCACTCTTGCTAGCCATTTCACTAAACCTGTGGTATTCAATGGTATTGAAATCAATGGCATTCTCAACAAAGATCTTTTGATAAAATAATCAAACTATTTTGGAACAACAATGTCTGCTCAAGTTTCACAATTCACTAATCACCATGAAAGGGGTTCTATTTCATGTTTGTGGAAATATTTATATCCCAGTAGTATCCTGCAACATACTATGAGTGAATATTTTAGTTTATATGAATTATGCCAAATGATGATTTTAGGATCTATTGAGGATGAAAGGGTATTTAGTGCATTATCATATGTAAAATCTAAAGTTTGAAATAGATTGGACAAAAATTTGGAAAATTGTTTGAGAGTATATGTGTCGACCTATGAGGTTGAGAAGTTTCCTTATGAAAGAGCTTTGTCATATTGGAAATCTCTGGCAGAGAGAAGAGGTGTCATGAATACTCAGGATGATGAGGATAATGGTAACACTGATGACACTGTGATAACAATTTTTTTTGGTATGAGTGCAGAAGATTTTGCACAATCTGAAAAGAGTTTGTTCCAACTTCCACCATTATGATGCAAATATGCTTTCATTTGATTGATTTCACGTATTAAACTATCATTTCTCAATAGAATATTGGGATTTGATTCATTTATTTGATTTGATTTCACATATTAAGCCATCAATTTTCAACAAAATATTGAGATTTGATTATATTTTGAGACATGTTTTCATGTATTTTGGAATATAATATTGATTACAGAATCACAAATATTACTATTTTTCACATGTATTTTGATTTCATATATTATGCTATCAGTTGTCAATAGAATATATATATTATGATTTCATATATTTTGAAAACCATGTATTGAATAAAGTATAAACCATGTATTGAATGTATAAAATGTATTGAATAAAGTAATAAAAATGTATTAAATAAACCATGTATTGAAATAATAATGTATGGCAATCCATGTATTGAAAACAATGTATTGCAAACCATGTATTGAATAAAATGTATGAAAACCATGTATTGAATAAACCATGTATTGAAAACCATGTATTGAAAATAATGTATGGCAAACCATGTATTGAAAACAATGTATGGCAAACCATGTATTGAAAATAAAAACCATGTATTGAAAATAATGTATGGCAAACCATGTATTGAAAACAATGTATGGAAAACCATGTATTGAATAAACCATTTATTGAAAACAATGTATGGCAAACCATGTATTGAATAAACCATTTATTGAAAACCATGTATTGAAAACAATGTATGGCAAACCATGTATTGAATAAACCATTTATTGAAAACCATGTATTGAATAAACCATGTATGAAAACCATGTATTGAAAACAATGTATGGCAAACCATGTATTGAATAAACCATGTATTGAAAACCATGTATGGCAAACCATGTATTGAATAAACCATGTATTGAAAACCATGTATTGAATAAACCATTTATGGTAAACTAAATATTGGTGCTCCATTATTGCATCCACATAATTCAAAATTATTTATTCCATCCACACAACTGATCAAAACATCACAATATTGAAAATAAAATATGAAAAAGTAATATAAAATTTATGTAATATAAAATAATATGTTTGAAAACATGTAAAAATACGAGTCTTTGAAAACATGTTTCTTTTCACCACATTCCAGAATCATCAAATAAGGAAACAACAGTTCTACTTTTCTAAGTTTTCTTCCTGCAAAGTGCCTGAAGTGTCAGCTGCATCTACCTCAATATCCTTTGCTTCCAATGCACCAGCCTATACCAAACTTTCAGCTGTAGTGTTTATCCTTGATAGCAATAAACCTTCTTCCTTCACGGGATCTTCTTTAAATGGTGCATTCAACTCTTTCTCATTTTATTTTACTATAACCTCCACATCTAGGCCCTTATCTTTGATAAGCTTCTTCAGCCAATTGTTTTCTCGAACAGTGTATTGTAGTCTCTTCTTCACTTCAATAGCATTATTCACACTGATTTTTGTTGTCCTGATCCACGTTTTCATGGCTGACACCTGCTGCTTTAAATGTTGATAATTAGACTACAAAATACAAGAGAAAAAGATTAATATTAATTAAAAATATATATTAAAGAAAAAAATGATTTTCAGATATATGTAAAACTTACATCTGTTGTAAGTCTTGCAGTTTTTGCTACTACTACTTTCTTCTTATCTAGTTCCCATTCATTGAAATATGCTTGGGCTTCGACATTCAGGTTCTCTAATCGGTCCAATATAATGGCTAGAACTTCATCACTGCTTGTAGAATCAGCCTTGATGGTGCCAGATTCAGCTTTTCGTAATAGAGCATCGAGCTTTTGTGGCTCATTCTCTACCTTTGAAAACAACTCCTTTCTATGTGTGAAGTTCTTGTATCAGCCATTTATTGCTTTGATCATAACCTTGGCCCGATATTCCCATTCTCTTAATGTATCAATATCTACAAGAAGATTATTCGTAATAGTAGCCTTACATCTGTTTGCTAATAAAACATTTTCTGAAAAGTTTATTTTATCATCATCGGTCGGATGATGATGGGTGTCGACTTGCTGGTGGGGGGAAGAGGAAACATCGATGACATCTCCTTCAACATTCTCCTCTACTTCATCATCGATCCCTAGACCATGAAGTAGATCACTTGTCTTTAGTGGAAAATTCAAATTATTCATATCCTGATACATAAAATCATCATCGAGATTCCAAATAGGAGAGGGCATCTGAGATGCACTTTCTACATTTGATAAATTATCAAGTGTTAAAATTAGGAATGACGTCCCTGAAACAACAGACTGACCCATAGTATGAGTCTGTGTCTAAAACTGACTGTTGGTTCCCTGATGCGGTTGTTGTGGTGGTGTGAGGAACTATTTCCCATGCATGCGAGATTGGTTCCTCACTGGTGGTGCATGTTGTGGAGTTTGTCGGACTTGCTGTGGATGAACTTGATGTTGATGGACTTGGGGGGACTAGCTATTTTTCCTATTGTGCACCTGATGGAGGCATCTATTTTTTGAGTCTTTTAAATCTAGTCGGTCCCTCTGCAAAATTTCACATGAAAATTATAAATTAAAACTAGTTTTAAAAATAATGCCATTAAAATATAACAATTTTAACTAAACATACCCAACTTAGACTCTGTAACCATTGTCGTTGATGGTGCAAGTGTTGGCCTTTGCTCTGAAAATAGTTAAAATATTTTCTCAAACTAAATATAATTTTATATTGTTAAAATACATTATTGAAATTAGAACTTTTGAAAAATATGTTTACCTTGTGAGCTGGAGGTTACGTCTTCAATGTCCACTGTAGCAGATGCATGTCCAGAAGTAAGAGGAGTCATACGTGTATGTTGTCCATCAGGAGACCTCCTACGTTTATGGGTGGAAGTTACCAGTGATGATTGCGACTACATGTCAGAATCGATAGACGCTTCTTGAATCCTGATGGCGGCATCCCTTTTACTGGATGAGTGAGCTGCTCTTCTCTATTTTCAAAAGAAAATTAGAAAATAACAAGATTGATTGAAAAGACAGAAAAGAGAGACTATTCCAATATATAATTTTACCTGTATTTCATTCTCATTGATCCCAATAGCCAACAAATCTGGGTGCAATGCAGTTGGAGGATTTTTTTGTTGAAGATTGTAATATGCTTCATGAAAAAGATAAAGAATAAAGTTGTTGGAGGTTATTGTATACACATATTGAATTTTCTACACAGAAAGAAGGTCCTGTTTCAGGCGGTTTGAAATGTGAGTGGACCAATCATATCTGCCTCCATCAATACAATGAATCAATAATGACAAAGCCCAAAATGATATTTCTGTAGGTCGGCCCTACAGAATAAGCCTTCCCAAGAAAAATTCAATACAAGCATAAAGAAATTTATCTGTAACATTGGAAATGTTCAAACCCCTTTTCGATTTAGAAGAATTAACTAAAAAATAGAGAGAAAATTATTAGAGAATGGACATTGGAAACAATAATACATCAAAATTAAGGATAAACAAAAACAAAATTTTCAAAAACTTACCTTTCAAATGGTTTGGATTCATGCCATATTTGGATGCCAACGTTGATTTGTCAGATTCAGTCAACGCGTACTAGTTGTTAACAAGGAGACCATCCAAAAATGGTAGCCCTATTAATCACTGCACATCTGAGGGGTTCACAGTAAAAATAATATCCTTGTTATCAACTCTGATCTGTATAGTGGACACATCATGGTCATAGGAACTAACAATACATTGCATCAGGGAGACGTTGACGTCCAACTATGGCATCTTCATGACTCCAACAACTCCGAGGTGTAAAGCCAGTTGGAATCTCTCCTAGGAGTGCTAAAAATATTCTTGATATTCAGGCAATAGTAGCTCTTGAAAGATACCTTGGAAGGGAGAGGAGAGGAAGCGCTAGCCATTTCTGATAACCCTCTGTAAAGCTCTAAAAATGCTCTTAAAACACTCTGAAAAATATTGGAAAAATGCTCCAAAAACCCTCTGAAAAAGCTCAGAAAATACTCTAAAAACTCACAAAAAAAGCTCTGAAAACACCCTAAAAATACTCAAGAAAATGCTTAGAAAACCGTCTAAAAAAGCTCTAAAACCGTTGTAGAAAACGCTCTAAAAATGCTGGAAAACACTCTGAAATTGCTCTGGAAATCATCGTGCGAAAGGTGAAAAATGACCCTGCTATTCTATTTATAGAAGTCTACATGGTTGAAGTCGATGGATGTGTGACACGTGGTAGAGGAGAGGACACATGGCAACATCTTATTGATGATCTTTGGCGGTATCCTTCTTCCTCTCGCCATGTGATAGTAACCTTGTGATAGTCGTGTTGTGATAGTCACATTGTTACAGTCGACTTGTGACAATCGCCTTGTGATAGTCACCTTATAATAGTCACCTTGTGATAGTCGCTTCTATCAGTCACCTTGTGACAGTCACTTCTATTAGTCACCATTTTAAAAGTTGAAAAATTTGGTGCACAGTTTTCAAAAAATCGCCATTATTTGATAAATTTTCTACAAAATTTTGAAAAATTTGCCTCGATGTTTATACACCTTAGGACTAGATTCACCCCAATTTTATAAATACACTTTGGGGCCGACCCCTTATGCATAACCATGTTCATTAGCTTTCTGCTTAGTGGCACAAAGTTTAGTTACAATATCTTCATCATCCTTCAAAGGGTAAAATTCCTCAATGAATGCATCCTTCATTGTGTTCTAGGCCTAAAAATGTGGTGTATTTTGTCTTTTCAAATACCAATCTATGGCAAGTCCTTGTAATATAGCAGGAAATAATCACAATCATTCATCTAGTTGGTCCACACCATTTGCTTTTCAAATGGTTATACATATCCTAAGGTGTCTTATCGGTTCTTCCTTTCCTTCACCTACAAAGGGTGGGCATCTTTGCTTTCCTACTCGATTACCTAATTTTACCATCATTGATGGTTCTTCTTCACTTGATGAAGTATCTCTTGGAATCCTTGACTGATTCCACCTTGTAGGTGACTCACTCTGCTGGTCTTTTTCAGAATAGTCTACTTGAGGAATCTTATACTCACCAAAAAATCATCTACCAATATCCTATGCATCTTCACTTCATGACCTCTTTTGTTGGTGTGTAGGTTGTGGCCTTAGTACTTCCTCCTGAGACCTCATGTGTTGTTGCTCTAGTGCCTAACTCTCGTGCACCACACTCCTTCGCAACCTATCTGTCACTTTTTTAGATGTTACCATCCACTCACCTCAACATCACACGATTTCCTCATTAACTTATTTACTTACGTCAATGTTCTCCTTGACTCTAGGTGCTTCTTCCTCCTCTCCTTTTGTGTCAATCAACAATGTATCCAACCTCTCAATATCCGCTTTGTCATATATCCATACTTGTTCTATTACTAGTTCATACGTATTATGTTTAGTACTATTCAAGTTTGATCTTTGAGAAATTCTCAAGCTCATTCTAATTGGAATATCTTATCCTTGATCTCATATCCTATATCTTTGCAACCTTGTGTCTATCATTCACCTTCAATTTGTGTACTTAAAATTTATCACTTTATGAAATATTCTTGATTGCAACACTTTTGACCCATTTTAAAAAGAATACCAAAGTTTTATAATGCAATGACACCAAATGTAGCACAAGGGTGTAGTAGTATTGGTGGAGGAGGTGATTTAGAAGGTTTAGAAATGATTACCAAAGTCTCAAACCCAATTTTCCTAGATCGTACAACTTGTACGATTTGCTTTATGTATTATGTCAATTTTTCAAACAGCTTATATGATCACAAAATCATACAACACTATACCTTGTATGATTTGGTACTCATTTAATTCAATGGAATAGGTTGTGCAAGTCAAATTGATTAGTTTTGTAATCGATTTCTCCAAACCAGCAATTATTCCTTAATTTGTAGGTTTTATCTTACAACTTTATTATCAAATCAGATAAAACGATCAATTTGTACAATTTGGTACAACACTTATATGGTTTGTACAAACCATTGATGCAAATTACACTCAGATCTATCAACCTGCACAACCATTCCTCTCAAGACAATTTTTGGGATGTTTATGACAATTGCTCACTTCCTTCCAACATGCAAACCCTAATTCACTGGCAATGAATTACAATCATCAAAAGCAATTCCAAAAATCATACAACTACCTATAAATATAATTGTACATTCATAATTCATCATGCAATAAATTCATATCCTCTCACCAAGTTTGTAGGATGATCATAATCATTCACAATGCAATTCTATCCAATTAACATGACAAGTTATGCATCCAAACATTAATTACACAACCTGTAACAACTAAAACATACAACGGAATTCACAAGGGTATGAAAACAAAGAGAATTGCTATCATATCTAGATTATAAGCTTTTCGGTACATGTATACTTCATCATTGATCACAATAATAGGTAACCATAGATATCAACAATGAACAATATGCAACTCTACCATGAACCATCAATACTCTATGAATGAATGAATAGACTAAAATTTTGAATGGAGGATTATAATATGCATTCCTAGAGAATCTCAAAGCGGTTTTTGAAACATCACATTACTTACAAATACCATCCCAAAATAACTCAAAACACTTCATTACAAGGTTTTCCTAAATCTAGTTTGATTTTTATTAAATTCATCTCAAATGTACATTTCACCTAATTTTGTTGATATTTCACATTGTATATTTGCAAACCTTGTATGTTTTACACCTACTTGTATATTTTGACACTTGTACATTTTTATAAAAAATGAGCAAAACTGAACAAAATTATGCAAATCCAAAAAACACTTCTTCTTCTGGGAGGTGGATTTGCTACCTACATTCGTGAGCACCTTATAAGCCTGAGATGACAATATCACATCCTCATGAAGTAGTCCTCAAGAAGGAGGAGTATATAGGAGATTCCTGGTGGGCCTAGGTGATTGAACATAATCATCAATCACACCCTCATGGAGTGATTCAGGGTATTATTGCTCCTGATACTCTTGTTTTGGATCTTCATAGACCTTGTACTCAGGTTGATGATGTTGGGGCTTTTGTGACCTATAATTTTGTGTAGGTACACAAGGAGGGTGGTTATGCCTAGGAGCCAAGTCATGGTTTTGCACAATGCACCTTTGGTGTCTCTCCTACATGTAGGTACTAGGCGTGAAAACTTCCTCATGAGATTCTTGATGCAAATATTGCTAACTCAACCATTGTTGATGCACCCTATGTTGTTCTAACTTGAAACGACCTAGGTGATATTGAATTTTTTGCAACCAATCCAGTCACAGTTAGTTTATGTTTTACCTAGGTAACAGATCAATCATGTGAGTCCTGCAAGCCCGTGGATCAATGCAAAGGGATTTCAATTGTTCTATGGGTCCAACTAAGTTGGCTAACCCTTTCCCATGATCAAGAAGAGCTGCGTTAATCTGGTGCTTAGGTTTATGAGAAAATTATACATGTTTAGATGGCATAGAAGCATAACGTGCTTGCATAGAGCATTCAACTTAAGGATAAATATGATAACCAGGATCTTCTTCTTCTTCCTCATCCTCAAAATAAAGGTAAGCGAATGAGGTCACACAATGAGGATGATGTGTACCATACCTATCTAAGTTGGAAAAATTTCTACTTATCCATGGACGATCGAGCGGAGTCACTCACCCATCCTGGCTAGGTGATGGTGCACATTCTTGATCTTACTCGGATCGATCGATAAATCGAGCTAGAGTGCAAATATATGACACTCCCCTACTAGATCCCTCAATGGGTGGATTATGTCTAGTGGTAGTATGAGAGTGGTTTTGACTAAGAAGTTTATATTCGTGATCATATGGTGGACCTGTGGGTAAATTCTAGATTAGGACATCTTGAAGGTCAGATTCCCTATAAGTGGTATTAACGTTATGATGAAGGCCAAGACGTCATTTGGGAATGACTAGGTCCTTGAGACTGTAATAGATACATCATATGCCTCCTTGTAATTTTTTTGCATCATCGACTCATGGTTGAGCTCAACTATGTGTAGTTACCATAATATTGATTACGTAAATATAAATAAACAAACAAAGTATACAATATTATTATCTCTTTTAAATTTTCTTTGTGAGTCCTTATGTTATTTTATGCATTTTTATGTTGAAACCCCTAATCCTATAAGACTAAAGGTGAACAAAATAGAAAAACCACTAAAATGTAGTTTGGGTGCACCCCCTATCGAATAATGTGACCCAAACAACAAATATATGGTTTCCAACTGGATATCGGATCAACGTAGCCTAAGGAATAAAAAATCACCTCTCTAGGGAGGCCATACTATCTAAGTCATGCTACTAGCCCAAAAAGGAGTTCACTTCAACACTTGGGTGTATCTTGGATAAAATGATAGTTGTGTTCCACTAATTATTTTACCTCGTGATAAAAGGGCACTACTAATCCTTCCTACTCCGGACACACCCAAAAGTAGGGGACCTTTCGATGATGAAATTGAAAAAACCACTCGCTTTGACCAACTAGGTTTCTAGGATGCGAGCTAATGGATGGAGATGAATCCCATCATCATTGGTCTCGATCAACGGTTGGTGATGAAGTCCAACTTGTTGATGTTAAATTGATATGTAGTGTGTGGGGTTCTTTTTATTTTTATGGAAAAGTAAAGAAAAATTACCAAGCACTCTATGCTCTTTTACTAATGCATAAGAATAATGCTTTAATTTTAGATTCCTAAATGAAGAACATTTAATTTCAAAAATTTATTCAGGTGCATAATCATACATGAGTAGCCTTTAAGTAGGCAACAATCAATTAGGTACAACAACAATCAAAATAGAGACCATCTCTATGAGGGACGATCTACAACAAAGGTCGTCTAACACAGGGACAATAAAAAATAGAGGCCATTTGGGATAGGGACAACCACATATAGAAGCCATATGACCTAGGGACTGTCATGGATAGATACTTTTAAAACTACAAGATCTTTTGTAATTCCTCTATCTAAGCTTGAAAAATTTAACTTTCTTTACTAAAACAAGAAAGGAAGGATAGAGTAGCCTAATTCTGATGAAGATGTTTATGACCTTTTCTAATCTCTGCTTTGAGGTCATCTATGGGAGAGAGGATGGCATCTACTGGTCATACCATATAGGGATGGTCATGACTGTTGACCGTCTCTATCAGGGATGGCAATACTTACAATTTACAAACACCAAGAATAAGCAAAAATTAGCAATGTGAATGTAAAATAGGGACTAGGTCCCATCATGATTGTCATTGTAGTGTAGAAAAAGACCATATATCCAAGCAATGAAATATAGGATAGAAAATCATGTAACTATAATGTAAAAAGTAGAATATGTGATAATGGTGCTCCTTTTATTAAAACAAATCTATTTCTCATTCGGTTACAACATGATCCCTCTCAAGGATGCTATCCAGTTTAATACAATGGTTTACAACAAAGATATTTGGATGTAATACATAGGGTCTTCTTCACACCCATGAATCATCTTGAAGTGGGTTTCTCATGACATCCTCAAGGGGTGATGATGTTCTTGTGCTCTTCCTTCTTCGTATAAATCCTATAATCTACACACAAAGAAAACAAAGCGGTTAATAGCATGTGTAGATGTAATGGTAATGTAAATTATGAATAAACTAAAATCTGATAGATGCATACGCAAAATGAAGTCTAACTATACTGAATAGTAAACAAGAAAGCCGCTAAGACATATTAAAATAAGAAATGAGGAGAATGGATCTCTGCTAGAGAGATCGTATCTGGGTGAGACGGTCTTACCTGTAGATCATCTTTGGGTGAGACAGTCTCGATTGTGAACCATCTTTGGATGAGACAGTTATTGTTCCTATGATTGTATCTTCGTGGCTAGGCCAGGGCAACATCTAGGTTCGATTCTGGGTTACTTCAGTGGATTGGTTATGCTTGGAAAATAGCTTGATAGCTTGTGGTAATCTCTAGAATAATATCTTGAGTTAAGTGAACTTAAAAATGAGATTATTCAGCACTTCGTGGCATGAAACTAGGAATTGGACTTCTTTGGCTAGTGATTTTGGTAGCATAACAATACCTATTTTCAAAATCTCTTTGTTGGCATGGAAACATGCCTCCTTTTATAGACCTTCGTTAAGGCTTAGGTGGAAGGAGGATTGGGTTCCCCATAAGTTCCCACGATCCTCTTCATATGCATGTGTCTTATTGTTCCCCATGCTAGAAATATGGGATCCTTTTAAGGATTTAAAATTTTTTAAGTCCTCTTTGGTATGCACATGACTAGCATGCGCACTGAGTGCATTTGTCATATGGGAAGCATGCATGGCTGGTGCATGGTTGGCTATCAACTTTTTTGCTTGCTCTGTTTTAGAGGTGATCGTCTCAGGATGAGACAACCATGATTGGGAGTCATCTCGTGGTAGGATGGTCTTTGGAGATTGTCCTTTGGTGAGATAGTCTTAGGTGTAAATGGAAATTCCTCCCTATTTGAGTGATGAAAACCATTGTTAAGCCCTAGGGCTACCTAAGGTGGGTTATATGGCCTAAAAAGGGTCCATGTGGGTAGTCTCCTCAACATAACGTGTTTTAGGTGTCTACACTTGCATATGGTTTTTTTATATAATCTTGTTATTTTTTTGATTTGGAACATGCACACATGCCTTACATCCAAAAACTCTTAGATGTTCTACTGAAGGTTTTTTCATGACCATGCTTATTTAGGAGTGATACTTTTAAGTATTCTTGTGGGTAATCTATTTTGTATGTATATTGCAGTTTTAACCGCTTCTACCCAATATTGTCGATCAATATGTGTTTCTTTTAATATGCAATGTAACATTTTCACAATGGAATGATTCATTCTTTCTACTATACTATTTTGTTGAGGTAAATAAGTTGTAGTGATTTGTCTTTTTATGTCATTTTGTCCTAATAATGATTCATTTTTTTAATAGAAATTCACCACCTCTATTTAAGCAAAGATTCTTGATTAATTTTCCTATTTCTATTTCCACCAATTGCTTAAATTGTTTAAAGCAACTAAAAGCTTTTGATTTAATTTTTAAGAAATATACCCACATTTTTCTAAAATAATCATCAACAAACAACTAAAAATATTTGTGCCCTCTAAGACTAGTAGTGTTCATTGGTCCACATAAATTTGTATATATTAATTCTAGTGGCTCCTGAGCTCTGTATACACTAAGTTCAAAAGGTATTCTATGTTGTTTTCCTACAATATATTCTAGACAAACTATAGACTCCTATGATAACTTAAGTAATCCAACTACCATTTGATATTTACTCATTTCATTCAAAGAGGAGGTTCTTATATGTCCTAGTCTTTTATGCCAAAGTTCTTTGATTTCTAATATTCTTGTTGATAGAGTAGTATTTGATAATGTGTCTAGAGAAAATAAACCATTTATGTAGGAACCAAAAGCTATGAGTTTTCCTTGTTTAGTAATAAGACATTTTATTTTGTTCTCAATAATTCTAAACTCAACCACTAAATCTTGATCCATAATTTGAGATACTAAGAGTAGATTAGTAGCTAATCTAGGAACATATAACACATTATTAATTATGTCTTTTTAATCAAATAAATTGATTAAAATATATCCTACTCCTTTGACCTCATATATCCTATTATCTGCTATAATGATTGGTTTCTCACAATTTTTTTTTTTAAATTTTGAACTATTGTCTATTTCTAGTCATATGTATCTTTGCTCCTGAGTCAATAGACCAAAGATTTGAATTTGCAATATGATCCCTTTTAAATATTGTCATCGCTAAAAATTTAAATTATGTCTATACCTTCTCAAATTCAATTAATTTCACCCTTACTAAGTTTCAAATTTCAATATTCTTATAACTCCCACAAATTCTTTTACAATTCTCAAATTTTAATTTGCATTCATCTATATTCAATAATCAAATTCTACAAATAATTAATTCCATGGTTTAACCAAGCAATTATTCATTTACTTCTTATCACTCCAATTTAATTTACTTTTTGTGTCAATTCAAAAAGTTTGCTATAACCCCCATTCACTTTATGCAATCAATATTAAATTTTAAAATTCCCTAAAATTCAAATTTATAACTTATAACTCCCCAATGAATTATATACCCAACTTTTGAAATATCAAATAAAGTTAATATTTCATACCTTTGATGCTCACTTTTGATGACTCCTTGCACGTGACAAAATATTTGCATGCAATGGATGTTATTATGAGATTTCCTCCACCTCAGGTGCAAACATTACTCAAACGTTATAGTTGACACTTATCCTCTACTTCGCACAAACACTTAGGTTCTCTTCTTAGATACAATTTTCTTCTCTCTTAGGTGCCTCTTTAAGTATAAATTTGTCTTAGGCTCATAACATGCTCATTGTTTAATTTTAGGCTCTTAGTTCACTGCTTCGATTTGTTCCATGTAAGAGTGCTTCAGATAACATCTTCTCTTATTTAGAACTCTCGTTAATGCTCTAACATTATCTTCATAGAAATTATCCTTTGTAGTCTTTGAGCATCACAAACATGATTATTGGATGTTTCCTCGACACAACTCCTTTCCTTCAATGGTGACTCTAGCAATTCTTCCAATAGGAGATAGCCTTTAGATGTCTTCAATATTCATGTGCTTAATATTTCAATGCTTCTATTCACATTCACTTACAATAGTCAATGCCTTCAATTCTTGAATATTCCAATGTCCACATCTCACATTCTATTGTTAGAATATCTCTATCACTTCTTTCAATTCTCACTCTTTCAATTTATTCTTCTCTTCTCTTTTCTTAGTCTGCAAATTCTTCATTCTTCAGTAATCAATAAATATGGGTCACCAACCCTTCAATACTTCTCAATCTTTCTTCTTCACAGGCTTAGAGTACAATTTTGATACGATACCACCAATAGCTTTTTAGCTAGATTTAATCACAAATCCCAATATCCAATATATTAATAAATCGAAATATCAATGCATATAAATATCTGATCAATATGAATCAATCACATTCATGAAATAAGAAAAATATTTCAATATAGAAGTTACACAATAATATTGACCAAAAATACAAGATTTTAATTCAAATTGCACTGCATTTATTCGATGTTTCTCGATTACAATACATAAAGCTTTACCTCCATAATATAACTTTATAAGTGACCTTTCATTACTTTGACTATTGCTCTCCTCACATATATTGGAAGATCCATCCTTTTCTAATACATATGACAAAACTTTCATGTCCCTTCACTTTACATTTTAACACATACACACATAACTCTAGACTTACTTATATAACATATACTTTAAGTAAAATATAAATCATACACCCAATCTAATAACTCACAAATATACAATGTACCACATGGTACTTTAATGTTAACATAATTTCAATGGTAAGTTGAATATGTATAATTTAGAATTTTTATTAGTGTAAAAATTATACACGGTTGTTAAAAATCAAAGATGCTTATGCTTCTCACATATAAAATTTTTATTAGTGTAAAAATTATACACGGTTGTTAAAAATCAAAGATGCTTATGCTTCTCACATACAGCATTGTCCTTGTAATAAGGAGTCATTTTCCTACAGAGACCATACGTCAAATATAATACAATAGATTAGAATATAAATATTCTGTAACGTAATACTAAATATTCTTTTACGTAATACCGAATGTCCTCATCTAAATTTTAAAATACCGTACTTATACAATAGTTATTCAATGTAACTCGAATAGGGACTTGTAACTGCCTAGAATAGCGACTAAAACTATATGTTAAATAAGATAATATGAAAGTCATTTCTCTGTACTTTAATTTTATAATTCATTATTTAATGCAGAACATTGAGAAAGAGCATACATTCTTCATCCAGCATTTCAACGTGATTCTCTTGTGACACATGCACTTCATGTGAGATGAGATTTGGCATCTAAGAACTCAAATCTTCCAAATAAAAGAGGAAATTTTTAATGAAAAGTTGTTGCTTTTTGTTTGTATATTTTCTAGGTTTTTATCACCCAAATCCAAACAAAGATAATCTTTATTGTATTGAGTTATACTTGGTATGCTACTTTAATAATAATAAAAAAAGCAACCGTTGCTGTCAGAGCCACAATCTGAACAGTTCTCTTGGAACTTAAGAAAACTAGATTATGATCATATGAGCTCAAAACCGTATTTATTCTCATGAGTCCTTCATTTTCTTTAGGTGTCCGATCAAATATTCTCTAAGATCATAAGATCATATTTCTTTTTATTTTTTATTTTTGTCTTTGTGAAAATGTTGCAGCTTGAGCATTGAGGGAGGCTATTGCGTCCGTGCATCTCTCAGATCTGCCTGCAATCTCCAATATGCCTTCCATGGAATCATGCATGTGGATGAATGCATCTAATGCAACCCAATTCCTTGGGAGATGGAGATACATTCATATAGATATAGATATAGATATAGATATAGACATAGACATAGGCATACATTTATCCAACTAGCAGCAACAACAAGCATCAAGAGCACCACCAGCAGCACCACCGCGCACGTATCTCTCTTTTGTTTCGAGTTTTAAAAGTGAAAAAGGACCATGTTTTGGAGTTGTATGCATCACGAAAAGACTGATGAGGAAAATACTACAATATCTTCCGCTTTAAGCATTATTCTCTCATTTCATAGGCCCAACTGTTGCCGCAATGGACACAAGGGTTCGATGGAGGGGGATCTCATTCGATTGAAACTGACGTGGCCTTACAAAATGCCTGTCGCCATAGAAGTGGCTGGCCATGCTTTTGCTTGGCATGGTTAGGAAGTCCTCTTCAAGTAATGTAGTTTACGATGACGTGACCTGGATTTAATCCTTACTTATATTATAGGTGACGTAACCTGAATTTAATCCCCACGACAGTTACGTATAAGAAATATTACTTTAAAAAAAAAAAATCCCATCAAGCACAGCACCCCATTGTTTTGTAAGAGCCAAGAATAAAAGTATGGAATAATAATTTTCCCACGTACACTCGACAACTTCATCGTCAGCTACTTAAACCGCCCTCCACTTAGGGAGAAGGCACCCAGTTCAGTTCTCAATTCTAGTTCTTGTTTGGGGTTGTATTGCAGCTCATAGCCTAATGGCCTCCAAACGATTGATCCGTGCGTTTGAGGTGTCGAAGCCATATATTGCTATGATATCCTTGCAGTTTGGATATGCGGGCATGAATATTATCACCAAGGTTTCCCTCAACCGGGGAATGAGCCATTATGTTTTGGTAGTGTATAGACATGCCTTTGCTACGGTCGTCATGGCCCCTTTTGCCTTCTTCCTCGAAAGGTATGTACCGACGTTACTGTCGTCCTTCACAAACATCTATAGATAGGTGATTCCATCCTTAATTTTCTAGTTAAATGTACTGTAAGGTCGAGATAACGGCTTCAGTTTTCTGCGGCATCTGTGAAAAATGCAAAATCTGTTGGATAGAATTAGGTACCTCCTACTTACGGTAAAAGCCACTCACTCCTAAGTCGTATCCATTGCATTGCAGGAAGGGGCGGCCCAAAATCACTTTTTCTATTTTCTGCCAGCTTTTCGCCCTCGGTTTGTTGGGGTGGGTAGTTTCTTACTCTTTCCTTAGCTTATTTTCTTAACATGGAATTTGAACATGTGTAAAGGGATGGTCTTCTTGCTTTTTAACTAGTTAATGTGATGATGCAAGTCTAATAACAAATTCCATGATTAAAATTTCGTTGCAACTCTTTTTGCTTTTTAATCAGTTAATGTGATGATGCAAGTCTAATAACATATTCCATGATTCAAATTTGGGTTGCAAATCTAATAACATATTTCATGATTGAAATTTCGTTCCACTGTATTTAGTTAGTTTGTTTGTAAGCATCACACCAGTCTTATTCATGTGGAAGTTTGTTTTGCATTTGAACAGGCCTGTAATTGACCAGAATTTCTATTACGCTGGTTTGAAGTTCACTACGCCGACGTTTTCATGTGCAATGAGTAACACTGTTCCTGCCATGACGTTTGTAATGGCTGCTATTTTCAGGTGATTTTATTATCACCCTCTGGCCCAGACATACTAGTCGTCTTTTCATGAAAGAATTTGGTGCTCTAATTATGAGACTGTTATGCAGAATGGAGAAAATAGACATAACGAAGCTAAGGAGCCAGACAAAGATTGTGGGAACGTTGTTTACCGTAGGTGGAGCAATGGTGATGACATTATACAAAGGCCCCATTGTGGAGATGTTCAGGTCTGCACACCATGGACATCACTCCAAGGATACGCATTCATCCAGTAAAACGTCCGATAAGGACTGGACAATAGGTTCCCTTCTGTTAATTGCAGCAAGCCTTGCATGGGCGGGCTTCTTTGTCCTTCAGGTAACCATAACAAGACCATACTCTCCTTAAATATCATCTTATCATCATTTTTAATAGGTAGTAGGTTTAAAAGGTGTAAGTTCTTGGTTTTATTTTATGGGATTTTTCACCTCTATTAACATAGAGTTTGGGCATTTGTGTGGGTGGCTGGCCCCTTTGCCTTCTAACTTATTAATATGATGATGCAAATCTAATAACTTTTTTCATAATTGAAATTTCATTCCACGTTAATACCTATCCATGATTTTCATTATCATTTTGCAGAAAGCAGTTTCGGTGAAATATCCTGCTCACCTTTCTCTCACCACCTTGGTCTGCTTTCTGGGGACGCTGCAGTCGATAGCTGTGACTTTAGCTGTTGAACACAGGCCTTCTGTTTGGGCCTTAGGATGGAATATGGATCTTCTAGCTGCAGCTTACGCAGTAAGTTTTTACATATTACTTGCATGCCAGTTAAAATGAACGCTGGTGGAAAATTTTACAATTGACATTTTTTTTTTTAATTTTCAGGGAGTGGTGACTTCAGGGATTGCATACTATGTGCAAGGTTATGTCATGGAATCGAAAGGACCCGTGTTTGCCACAGCATTCAGCCCTTTGATGATGATCATTGTGGCAATCCTGGGAGCCATTATTCTTTCAGAGAGCATCTATTTGGGAAGGTGTTTTTCTTTCCCATCTACATTTACATTTTTCCTACAGATTTTTAAAATGTTGAAGAATTTGGATAAGTCCATGTAAAAAATTGGAGTTGTAATTCTAGTTGTAATGATACAGCGTGCTAGGAGGAGTTGTGATCGTGATAGGGCTCTATGCGGTGTTGTGGGGCAAGGCACATGACCGCAAAATCTCCACAGGCAAAAATAGCAGCCAGGAAATGCTTCCAACTTCGCTCGAAGGAACAGAATCTGCCTGCAAACTTCCAGCAAACGGTGGCGAAATCCCTTCGAGCAGAGCCAGAGGGGATTCTTCATGTTACGTTGACGTACCAGCAATAAATCAAAAGGGGAGTCGGTCGACCGATGAATCCTGATTCCAGTAATTTGTCAAGGAATACTGGAAATTCATAAGTTAGAGACCCACCAACATTAATTTGGACTTTGTAGAAGAATTTATTCCCTAAGTGTAATCTTTTTCTGGTTTCCCTTCCCCTTCCAAGGGAAGGCGCCTCCTGTCTCCTGTTTTGCATGTCTTGGTATATTCTATTTTAATGTAAACGCCCTCAAGGTAACTGCATTTTCCACAACATAATAAATCACCCTTGCTCTTCTGTCACATATTTGTGTCTACACCTATGAGATAAGTAAAATATAAATTTATTTAAACAGTGAACACAAAATTGGTAGAGAATCAAACTGCATGGAAGAGTTTCATGATTAATTACAGTGAAATATGATCCTACGTGAGCTTTGGTTGATTGTAGGAAGTAGATTGATGATAGGGACTAACTTTTTTCTATTAAATTTGTTACGACATTGCATGTTGCAAATTACTTGGCTTGGGTTGCCACAAACAAACAACCACAAAAGCCCCTTTTTAAGAACCGTCGTTGTCTAAACTGTCTTGATCATATTTTATAATAAAATAAAATGAATATGGGGTATGAAATGACATTTTTTCCTATGACTTTTTTTAAATTCCAATCCAAGATCCTTAACCATGTTCAAACAAATATTATGTAAAATAGGAAATCATCAACGTGCATGGCTTAGAGATGCCAAACCTTCGAGAATAGGAAATCTTATATACTCGACTTTTAAAATTGGTAGTAAGTGTAAAAATTTAAATAGATGTTCTTTAGAAAGGATGTAAAAACAATTTAGGTTTTTCTATGCAAGTGTTATAGAGTTTTAAAAAAAGAATATAGGGGGCAAACTTACAAAAGTTCTGTCTTATAAGCTTAGTTCCAAGGGCAAAACTTGGATAGAAATGATTTAAAGATGAAGGTAAAAGTTGGATAAAAATTTTATTTAAAAATATAAAGGTTATTTATGAAACAAAACTTACTTAAAGGATTTTTAACATGAAATATTATCAGATAATTTTTAATTAAAAAATATATTGATGATCAATCAATGAGAGGAATTCCACAAATTTTTGGTTTGAGTCTTGGTTGAAGGTGTTACCCTCATATTACTAATTACTAATAAAAAAGGACAACCATTAACCCAAGCATGTTGGCTTGTAAATGTCCAAAGGTTAAAAAGGACAACCATTAACTCAAGCATGTTGGCTTGTAAATGTCCAAAGGTTAAAGATTATATTTATGTGAGAAATAACTATAAATCATGGATTTTTATTAGTAACCTAGTTGAAGGAGAAACTTAAGCATATAGTAGATGAGTTTCAAAAGATGTTTTAAGAGTTTTATTTTCCTAGAGTAATGGGTCGGTCTGAAATTTATCAAAAGATGGTCAAATTGAGGATTTAAAGCAATTAGAATTTGCTACCTCCATTGATTTTCTTAAAAAAAAAAAAAAAAAATTGTCATTAGAGTCTTTTTGTGAGGTTTCAATATTCTTTTGATTAACAGTCTAAAGCAAGATTCGTACGAGAAAGATTATAAAGAAGAAAATATCATGGACCTTTTAAGTGTGTCGTATGTGAAAAGGATTTAACAACATCGTATCATTTACTTATTCATTGTCCTTTTTTTTTTTTTGATAGGTAACAGAATATTTACAGTGGGTTTTTTAAATAGGATCCCAAAACCTTAATTACAATATAAGACGAAGCAGAAAAACGTAAAGACAGACTTAACGTCCCCGTTCCGGGGCCCAGGAAACAAACAACAGAAAAAAGGGCCCTGCCGCGGGGCCCTGGAACCTACAAACAACAAAAAGCCCAACAAAACCGTACGCAGCCGCGACCCTCCACAAGACCAAATCCAAAAAGCACAACATAATGGAACTGCGAAAGCCCGGGGTCTAGCTGTCTGGGCCCTGCCCGTCCTCGGCCTGTTCGGATTGCCGCTGCCCCTTGGCAGCATTTTTCTCCAACATGCGCCGGAGCTCGGACAGCGCCTTGGCGGCATGAGTCGCGGCGTGGGCAGCTGAATTGAGGGAGCTCACCGCAGTGTCCAGGAGGCCGAGGAGCACCGTCTTCTGCAACACGTCGTCTGTTTCGGAGCTTATCACCGTGGGCTCCGGGTCCTCTGCTTTGACGTTCTTGGGACTTGCTGCAGCCCGGCTGGGGCCGGGGGAGGCCCTTTTACGGCCAGAGCTTGGAGGAAGGGCCCCGTCTGGGCCTTTGCTCATCGTCCTACACTTGCGCGTGGGCCTGCGGCGCTTCAGGGAGGAGGAAACATTGGGGGCGGGGGAATATTTGGCTGCAGGGGACTCCGGGGGAGAAACGCCTGACTCGGAGGGCGGGACCGAAGAAAGGGGGGGATGTGGTGAAGCTGGGGCTGGTTGGCCAGGGCATGTCTGTAAAGGACAGCCATGAGCCCTGGTGCAAGGGCCGGGAGTGGTTCTTGCGGGCTCGCTTGATGGTCATACCCAAAGAGTAGAGAAGAAAGCGGGGGGTGCTGATGAGGGTGGCGTCACGGAGGTGATTAAAATATCTGAGGTGAAAGCTGAAGAGCCGCTGGTCGGGATCGTCACAGGTTATGTACTGCATAACCGGGACAATGGCTCATCAAATGGCGTCGGAATGTGGGATCGAAGCAAGTTACCCTTGTCCCACTGGTGATCTGGGAAGCGGGAAAGCTCCTCTTCCCAGTTATGCTTGTCACGTCTAACAACGCGGCCCTTCTCCTCGTGGTGCAGCCCGGTGACTTCAGTGAGGAAGTCCTTAGAGATTTTAAAATGCAAGCCCTTAACAGTGACTTCTCCGTCGTTCCAAGTCTCCAGGAAACCCTGGGTAATCTCATCGTCGTGGCCGGCGAATTTGCTGAAGAAAGGCGTATATTTCTTGGCGTCAGAGAAAAGGCGAGCAGGGCCGCTCAGCTCGAGGACAGAGGGCTCCAGGAAAACAATTTTGAACGCCATGGGGGATGAACTGGCAGGGTGGGGACACAGGGAGCAGAAAATGCCAGACCGGGGAAGCAAGAACAGGGGAAGGGAAATGCGACAGTGGGATGGGACAGTGAGGGGATTAAAAAGGCTTTTCGAGGGCTTGAGAAGGGGAAACGCCACCAACTTTGGAAATTAGCACATGCGTTTATGATCTACACGACGGGGAGGGGGGTGAGGGGGCGTACCAAGCAGCTGACACGCGAGGGTGGGGCAGGCCCACAGCCAAAGCGCCAGTTGGCGGACGCTGAGCGGAGGAACACCGAGAAAGGGCTGAGTCGGAGTTAACCTCGAACGGATAGCCATGGCACGGGGAGCGGGCAACATAGAGATCATCACGGGAAAAGCGAGGAATTCCGTCATGTGCGAACAAGTGAGGCTGACGGGGCTGCCAGCTGGCCGACGCGGGTAGCTGACAAGGCAGGGGACGTGGGCCGCTGCGGGGAAGAGCTTGATCCTTGCACTGTCAGGGGAGCGTGTCGAAGGTCTGACACGGGGGCAGGAAGCATTGGACAACGAGAGCACAGATCGGGAGGACGTCGTCGCCCAGCCACGGGGAAGACTAGACACCCGATAGAACAACATGCTCGGGCTGGTCCTGCGGCACTATTTGGACTAGGCCTGCAGGGAAGTGCGAGGTCCAAGTAGTGAATTCTCCAGCGGTGATGCCCAGGTTCGCCATGAAGTCGGCAGCCTTGTTGCCTTCTCTGTGAACATGCTGGAAGGTGTGGTCGGGAAAGTCCTGGAGCAGGAAGAGGGCCTCTCGGATGGAGTTCTGGAATCGCCAGGAGCAGGACTCGGGCTTGCTGGCACCTCTGATGATGACTTGGGAGTCCCCTTCGATAACAATTTTTGGGAAGGGGCCCCTGAGTGTCGACAGGCCACTGAGCAGGCCGGCAGATTCAGCAAAGTTGTTAGTTCACCTGCCCAACGAGACCACGAAGGCAGATACTAGATTCTCAAAACCGTCTCTGATGACCCCGCCAGCCCCAGAGGGCCCGGGGTTGCCTTTGGAAGCATCATCGAAGTTGAGCTTGAGCCACCCGGGGGGGAGTCCATCTGACCAGGGATCGGGGGGAAGGGGCGGGAGGGGAAGCAGGGGGGGTGATTTGGAAGCCGAGGGAGGAGAGGAGGGAGGCTTCGCCCGGTAGCCTGGGCTCCGCAGAAAGGGAAATGAGGCGGGAATTCTCGGAGGCGAAGGAAACTACTTTGATCGCCAACCTCTGGGGGGAGCAAGCCAGGGAGGAGAAGGCTCGCCGGTTGCACTCGAGCCAGAGCTGCCAGAGCAAGTGGGGAAGACAGGCCTTCCAGAGGAAGCGGAGGAAGGGATGGGCAAAGGGGGAGGGCCACTGGGACAGGAGGTCAGAAATGGAATTGGGGGCCACCCACTGAACGAAAAACTGGGAAAGGATGAGGCCCAGAGCTTCGGAAGAAAAGGCATAGTTTAAGAAGAGGTGGTTGGTAGACTCCCACGCAGCACAACATAGGAAACATCTATTGGGGATTTGAAAGCCACGCTTGATCAGGTTCTCGATCGTGAGGATTTTGTTTTGGACGGCCGCCCAGACGAAATGGCTAATTTTGGGGATTAATTTCTTGGCCCAGACCATCTGGGTCAGGAAGGTGGTAGCCCCGGGGGTTCTCTGGATATGGTAAGCAGACTTGATAGAAAAGATGCCGCTGGGAGAGCCATGCCACACGCATCTATCACTGGAGCCAAAAGAAGGAATGACTGTTGCACTGAGGATGCGCTGAAGTCTGGCAGCTTGAAGCGGGAGCCTGGGATTCAGGATGGGTTTCCAGGTGATCTGCCCCTGGCACAGGGTCATGTAGTCAGACACTCTGGGCCCTCGGTCCGCTAGCCCAGGCTTGAGAAGAAGGAGATCTCTGTCGGAGCTCAGGGCCTCATCGAGGATCCATCTGTCCTCCCAAAAGTCGATCTTGGCACTGTCTCCAAGGAGCCATCTGGTCCCTTGCTGAACGATGTCTCTGGTGGAGAGCAGAGCCTTCCAGAAAGCAGATCCGTCGCGGGGCTGGGAATCCCCGAGGAAGGGGTGACTGTGACAGTACTTCCTCCGAACAATGCCAACCCATTCATCAGGGGTATTGGTATGAACCTTCCAGGCATGTTTGGATAGAAGGGCCTTATTCATGGGAACCACCCGTCTAAGCCCGATTCCTCCCTCAAATTTGGGGCGGCAGACTAGGGGCCAGGAGACCAGGGGAATCCTTTTTTTGTCTTCGCCTCCCGACCAGAGAAAACGTTTCTGGATTTGCTCGATGAGAATAGCGATGGAGGCCAGAATTTTGAAGACCGACATGAAGTATATTGGAATGCTTTGGAGAACGGACACCAAGAGAGTGGCTCTGCCGGCCTGAGAGAGAAGGTGGCCTTTCCAGGGGGCAAGTTTTCTTTGAATCCGCTCGATCATCCCACTCCACAACGCCTTGGAAGACGCCCCTTTGAACAGAGGAAGCCCGAGGTAGGAGGAAGGGAGGGAGCCGGGGGAGCAGCCAAGGATCCGCCCGATTTTAATTTGCCTAGCCACAGGGGTGTTGATGAAGTAAATCTTGCTTTTGCGCAGATTAATCTTTTGCCCAGCCGCCTCCTCATACAGGGTAAGGATGCTCTTGAGGGCCTTAGCTTGAGGGACTGAGGCCGAGGAGGCCAGAATGGTGTCATCCATAAATTGTTGATGGGACACGGGGGGGAGATCCTACGCAGGCCTGATGCCCGAGATAAGACCACGGGTTACAGCGTTTGAAATGGTGCGACCCAGGGCCTCGGCCAGGATAATAAAGAGGATCGAGGATAGGGGATCACCTTGGCGAAGACCTCTGGAGCTGGGGAAGAACCCGATCGGGGAACCATTGACCAGGATAAAGAACCAGGGGGAGGACACGCACTTGCTGATGAGATGGACCCAGGAGGGGTGAAACCCAAATTTGAGGAGGACCTTGGACAGGAAGCTCCAGTCGACCCTGTCAAAGGCTTTATTCATATCGAGCTTGAGCAGGAAATGGGCCTTTCTGGATAGGACAGCAGAGTGAATGGCCTCATGCATGATGATGACCCCGTCAGTGATCAACCTGCCTTTGACGGAGCTTCCCTGGCAGGGGGAAATGATCAGGGGAAGGATGTCTTTGAGGCGGGTTGTCATGGCTTTAGTCAGAATTTTATAGAGGACATTGCACAGGCTGATGGGGCGGAAGTCTGACAGGGACCTGGTAGCCTGGGTCTTCGAGATCAGGGCTATGAATGTAGAATTGATGCCTCTGGGAATGGATCTGGCAAACTACAGGTCCCGGATGGCAGCGCAAACGTCGAGGCCTACAATGTCCCAGAAAGTCTGGAAAAAGTGGGGAGGAAACCCGTCCGGGCCCGGAGCCGCCTTAGCCTTCATGGAAAAGGTGGCAGCATGGATTTCTGAGTCAGACAGGGCCTGAACCAGTTTAGCATTAGCCATGGCCGGGACGGACGTCGGGATGTGGTCCAGAAGGGAGTCGATCGCCTCAGAGGACATAGGAGGTCCATCGCCCAGGAGCTCTTGAAAGAAGCAAACTGCCTCGGCTTGGATGTCCGCTTCCTTGTTGATGGTGCTGCCATTGTTGTCAACCAGCTCGGCAATTCTGTTAGAGCCCCTGTTTCGGAGGGTCGAGGCATGAAAGAACTTGGTGTTTGCATCGCCATCTTGGATCCATAGAGCACGCGACTTCTGCCTCCAGAAGGTTTCTTCCCTGGTTAGGACATTGTGGTACTCGCTGAGGGCAATGCGTTCCTCTTCCCTGAGGTCAGGCTCTTGAGAGCCAGCTTGGAATCTGGATTCAATGCCCTCCAATTTATTTTTGATAATCGCCTTGCTTTCAAAGATATTACCGAACACTTCTTTGTTCCAAGTCTTGAGGAGCTCCTTGAGGCGTCTCAACTTATGGAAGACCTGCTCTGCGGGGCGGCCAGGGGCAGGGGGAGCCCACCAGCAGCCGACCTAGGCCCGGAGGTCAGGGTGGTGGAGCCACATGGACTCAAACCGAAAGGGTCTTCTGGGGGGCGGGCGATGATCAGTCTCAAGGAGGAGGGGGCTGTGATCGGACCTAATTTTGGGGAGGGCCAAGAGGGAGGCATCAGCAAAAAATGGGAGGGCTTCCTTGGACAAGAACACTCTATCTAACCTTACCTGGATGTGGTTGGGGCCCGCTCTCTTGTTGGACCACGTAAATCGGGCTCCCTTCAGGCTGACATCCATGAGCTCGTTGTGGGCAGTGAAGGCCCCAAAGTCGTCCATGATTTTGGTTCTGACCTTAGAGCCCCCGCATTTGTCAGAGGAAAACAGGGGGCTGTTGAAATCCCCGGCCAGGATCCAGGGCAGGGGAGCGAAGGCTTCTCTCATCGAGCTGATCTCCTGCCAGAGACTTGCTTTCTTGACGGGACTGTTGGGAGCGTAGACGTTGGAAAGGATCCACGATCGCTTAGTGTTGAGGCAATGGACCAGAATATTCATGATTCTGGGCGAGGAAGAAATGAGCCTTCCCTCAAAATATCGAGGGTCCCACATGCACATGAGGCCCCCAACTGAACCAGCCACGGGGGTGGAGAGAAGTTCGCAGTTGCGCCAGGTAGCATGGGCTATTCGTCGGGCAGCGGCGTCATCAATCTTGGTCTCCTGGAGGAGGATGAAGGACGAGCGGTGATCCCTACGGAGTTGGCCAAGGATCCTTTTCTTGGGGAATCCATTGAGTCCCCTGATGTTCCAGGAGATTAGCTTCATTTGGCACCCTTTTGGGGTCGCCTGCCCCCCTTTCCAGCTTGAGCGGGAGGTTTGGATCGGGCGTCGTCCGCCTTGTGAAGGTACGTACCAAAATCAGGTAGCGTAGTCTGGGAACCGCTAGCAATATCATCCTCGGTGATTTTTGACCATTGTTCACACAGGGTGGGCCGTCCTCGTTTACCTTTGGTGCCAAAATCTATGGCAAAGGATCTGCTCCGGGTCCTTTTGGGGCTGACTTCGTCTGACTCAGAAGGAGAGCTGTCTTCGGTCTCTTCATTAGATCGCTCGGACCCACACACCAAGGGGGTAGGTTCCGGGAAGGACTGGGAGGCCGGGGTCAGAAGGGGTTGGGGGGGAAGGTTGGATCTCGGAAGGAGCCGGGGCTTGCGGGGCTAGGATGGCCTACGGGGGAGGATCTGGGATCGGGGCCCCGAAGGGGTCGCTAGGGGGCACCCTCCGAACTAGGCTCGAGGGCCTGGGGGCCCGAAGGGGAAACCTCCTTGGGGGGAGAGCTAGGGTTAGGATGAGAAGGATCCTAGGAGGGGGCCCGACCAGAACTGGGCGGGGGGTTGGGATTAGGGCCTGCCGCTTTCCTGGAAGCCGGGCACTGGTGAGGGAGGTGGCCTTGAGAGCTGCAAGAGGTGCAGAAGGCAGGTTTGTTTTCGTAGATAAGGGTTTGGCGCCAGAAGAAGGACCCAGAAGAGATGGTCACCGAGGAGGGGAGCTCAGATTCGAGGTTGGCGTTGGCATAGAACCTTGCATGCACCATGCGAGAACCGGCCTTGGTCGCAGGATCAAAAGCCACCAGATCTCCGACCGACTGGGCGATGAGCTTAAGGACATCTTCGCGCCACAGATGGAAGGGGAGGTCCGGGAGGCGGACCCAGATCGGGGCAAAGTTGATGCTTTGGGTGCTGGGGTGAAAGTCTGCACCATAACGTCTGAGAAAAAGGCTTTTGCGGCCCAAGAACCAGGGCCCGCCTGACAGGATCTTCCCAGCATCCTCGATGTTGTTGAGTTTGATAATAAAAAAGCCTCTAGATAGGGCAACCAGCTGGATATGGCCAGAGACCTTCCATTTGGTGGCCGCCCATTTGCGGATCGTTTCCATGTCTGGGCGCCCGCCCAGGAACTTCCCAACCAGGGAGGATGAAGAATCAGAAACCAGGGATGAGTAAACCTCCTCCTGGATGGAAATATGGGTACCTTGGAGGGAAAGCCCGACACCCAGGGCCCGAGTAGGGGATCTGTTGCCCGCTAAAACCTGTTGGCAAGAGGGTTTATGCCCGCCCGGGGCCCGCCCTTGCCCTGGAACGGGGGGAGCCTTCCCAAGGCCTTCCGATGCTGCAGTGCCAGGCAGGGGGCACGGGCCCAGAATCCCGACCCCACCGAACCCATCGCACACGAGACCCTCGTCCGACCGTGTCGCGGATCCGCCTGGGCCCGGCCCGGGCCCGGGCGTGCCTGAGCCCCCAGGATCCGGGCCCGCCCAGAATCCAGCGCTCTACGAAGGATCCGAAACCAACCCTGCATCCGCTTCTGCTCCAAACTGTGCTCCTGCTGCCGCACCTGCTGCCGCTCCTCCTGCTGCTCCCGCTCCTGCTCCCGCCATCTCTCCTATCAAACTTTCGTAATCTATCAATTTTTACTTGAGTGTGTTGAGTCCCTATTCTTCCCATTGTCCCTTTACTTACACCATTTATAACCATTTTTTCAAAAATATAAAAATATATTAAATAGCTTTATCAACAATTAAACAAATAAATTAATTATTTCAAAACTAAAGCATTCTATGGAGGATTGTTTGCATAGAGGAGAGAGAGGGGTTCTTCATGTTACTTTGAAGTGCAAGCAATAAATCCAAAGGGGAGTCGGTCGACAGATGAATCCTGATTCCAGTAATTTTTCACGGAATACTGGAAATTCATAAGTTAGCGACCGACCAACATTACTTTGGACTTTGTAGAAGAATTTATTCCCTAAGTGTAATCTTTTCCCGGTTTCCTTTCCCCTTCCAAAAGAAGGCTCCTGTATCCTGTTTTGCCTGTCTTGGTATATTCTATTTTAATGTACACGCCCTCAAGCTAACTGCATTTTCCAAAACATAATAAATCACCCCTGCTCTTCTGTCACTAATTTGTGTCCACACTTATGAGATAAAGTTAAATGTAAATTTATTTAAACAGTGAACACAAAATTGGAAGAGCATCTTAAAAAAAATGTATGGAAGAGTTTCATAATTAATTACAGTGAAATATGATCCTACGTGAGCTTTGGTTGACTGTATGAAGTAGATTGATGATGAACATTAGGGACTAACTTTTTCTATTAAATTTGTTACGACATTGCATGTTGCAAATTAGTTGGCTTGCGTTGCCACAAACAAACAACCATAAAAACCCTTTTTTTTAAGAAACGTCATTGTCTAAACTGTCTTGGCCACATTTATAATAAAATAAAATGAAAATGGGTTAGGAAATGACAATTATTTTTCCAATCCACTATGACTTTTTTTTAAACTCCAATCCAATCTAAGATCCTTAACTATGTTCAAACAAACATTATGTAAAATAGGAAATCATCAACGTGCATGGCTTAGAGATGCCAAACCTTCCAGAATAGGAAATAATTACCTATATATAATGGACTTTTAAAATTGGTAGCAAGTGTAACATTTGAATTTGATAAAATTTGAAGAGATATTCTTTAGAAAGGATATAAAGAATATTTAGGTTTCTTCTTTTAAGTGATATAGAGTTTTTAAAGAAAAGAATATGGAGGATCAAACTTACAAAATTGTAGTCTTATAAGCTTAGCCTTAAAGGCAAAACTTGGATGGAGATGATTCAAAGATCAAAGTAAGAGTTGGATAAAAATGTTATTTAAAAAATATAAAGGTTCTTTTTATGCATTGAAATTATTTAGGAAACAAAACCTATCTAAAGGATCTCCAACATGGAACTTCATTAGATAATTTTCAGTCGAGAAACATATTAGTGGTCAATCAATGAGAAGAATCTCACAAAGTTTTGGTTTGATTCTTGGTTGAAAAGTTACCCTCATATTACTAATTGAAAATGAAAACCATTGACTCAAGCATGCTTGGCTTGTAAAGGTCCAAAGGTCAAAGATTATATTTATATGAGAAATAACTATAAATCATGGATTTCTATTAGTAACCTAGTTGAAGAAGAAACTTAAGCAAATAGTAGATGAGTTTCCAAAGATGCTTCAAGAGTTTTATTTTCCTATTTTTACATAGAGCAATGGGTTGGTTTGAAATTTATCAAATGATGGTGGTTACTTGGTCAAATTAGGATATGAGGATTTAGAGTAATTAGAATTTGCTACCTCCATTGATTTTCTTCAAAAAAAAATGTTTGGTCATTAGAGCCCCTTTGTGAGGTTTCAACATTATTTTGATTCACAGTCTAAAGAAGATTTGCAAAAGAGAGAGATTATAAAGAAGAAATTGTTATGGACCTTCCAAGTGTATCGTATGTGACAAGGATTTAGAAACATCATATCATTTACTTATTTATTGTCCCTTTACTTATACCATTTAGAGCAAAAACACGAGAATATATTGGGTAGCTCCATAAACATTTAAACAATTGATGAAATGTTGGACTGATTATTTTAAAGCTAAAGCATTATATATTTTGTGGAGGATTGATCCTATAATTATTTTTTGGAATTTATGGTTTAAATGAAATAATATAACTTAAAAAATAAATATCAAAATTATGCTTAAGTTTCGAACCATATTATTGCCTCTAATATAAAAATTGTATAGATATGGTACAAGTATCAAGTGTTGATTAAAGGTGCTAGTCTCTTGGTTACAATATTTTGATATACATGGAAGGGTCATTGATGACAATGGAGTTAATATAAAGGATTTTATTTAATTTATATTAAAATTGAAAGTTTTTATAAATTTAGATTTATTAAAGTTAATCTTGATGGCACTATCAAAGGAAATCCAAGAAAAATTTATGGAGTTGATTTCTTTTGAAATAATGAAGAATTTTTTCTCACTTTAACTCATATGGAACTTCGACTAACAACTATGTAGATGCTAGGGAACTTCTTACTGAGATCAAGTTTATAATTAAAAAATGATAGAAAACATATTTCAATTGAAGGGGATTCACAAATTATCATTAATTCTATCAACAAAAATGCAAGTGGAGATTGGATAAGTAATAATAATATTGTTGACGTTCTTCAATTATTAATGTTGGAGGTAATTCATTGGAAATGAGCATATCTAGAGAGAAGGATAGTGGCTAGCAAATAATTGAGACAATCATGATTTTGATCTTCATCTTGGAGATATTCAAATTTATAAAGAAGTGGGACAAGTTAAATTTTATCTCTTGATGAAAATGATGTCAAAAAACTACTTGTAGAAACATAATACATTGAGGAAGATGAAGAATATGTTTGATATAAAAGAAAATGGATAATATTTTTGATAAAAATAATGTTGGATGTGGTTTAATCATTGTTTTAATGGTAGTGGCCCCAACAATATCCCCACATAGCTTGTTAATAAATGTATTAATATCTTTAAAAAATAATTTACATAGCATATATTCCAAACTAAGTTATTAGGAGTCCTCTTTTTATGGAGATTGGAAAACACAAAGACACAAAAAAGGGATAACTACAAGACATAAAAAGAAGAATGGCATGTTTTTGGAACCTAAAATCAAACTCAAATACAATAACTAAGTGTGTGTACACACATAATCACATTCAAGCTCTATTTCAAGTTTGAGAAAGATAAAAAAGTAAACATACACCATAAAAAGAGTTATTACATAATTTTTTAATTATATTATGAATAAAATACTTAATATTATGTAATACAATCATGTCATATAATAGAACATTTGTTGTATGATATGCTATATTGATATAAAATAATATACAATATATAATATCATATATTAATGATATAGTATTATATTATGGTATGACCTACATGATTATATTATGGTACAACTATCTCTACACTTACCCTTCTCAACCTTAGATAACTTAATAATATAAATGATAATAATAATGAGCATTATCAAACTTAGATTGCTATATAATATAAATGATGATAATACAAGAGGTATGAGAGGTACACGGATAAATATCCCTCATTACCATTTATTTTCTCACTAATATACTTCTCCTTTATCTTGGTAAGAGGGCCCTCCATGACAATGAATTGATTGTTGAGAGGCAAATTATTGGGTTTTATAGTAGATACTTGACTCCATCTATTTTTCAAGTGTAAACCTTTGTCCAAAATCATGTGCTATGCCATTTACATGTGTTCTAGAATTTGAAAAGGTGGATTCTAATTTCATTTCACAAACTTGTTTGGAAACCACAAAAAAAATTGATAGCACTAGTGCATGTGTTTCACAAACACATAAAATTGAAAAACTTAAGCAAGGATTTCTAGTGAATTTTATTAAGTACCTTGATTCTAATCTAGTGATTAGAATAGAATACTTAATTTGATAAGGTTACCTTATGGAAGACATAATTTAGGTATAAAAAAAAATAACTTGCTTTATTCTTGGCTAGTATAAAGCTTATCTTAAAAAAATGCTAACAAAGAAACTTCAAAGGGATTCAAATCTAAAAGTTAGAAGTGGTCCATGAATTTGATGAAATGTAGAGGAGCTAAAAATGATTTAGTCATCTATTTTAACAAAGAAATGAGCCTCATAATTTATAAAAAGTAATGTTACTTGAACAAGCATGAAGCATCCAAGATTGATCAAGAAAGTGAATAAAAAATCCGATGTGTATGCATATGTCCTAAAAGAACGTGATTTGGAAGCAACATCAAATTATTTCAATGCAAAAAATTCAAATAGTTTGTCAACGCTCTGAAGCTAAAAGATGTCATCATTAAGTGAGTGATCAACACAGAGCAAATTAAAATTTTCTAAAATTCTAAATGACTTAGAATATTTTAAATGCTTATGTACGATTCAAAAAATAGGTTGTGACAATATTAGTTGCCTAGCTAGTGATCCGAATAACAAAGTAATGTAAAATTATTGAAATTTATAATACTTTTTAAAAATATTCCAAAGCATACATTTATCATAATATTATATGAATGAGTATAAGTAAAAAATAGGAATATAATATAGAAGATATAAAGTGGGATAAATATTCAAAATAAGAAAATACATGGGTGCATGTGCATACCACTATGTTCACATATCACAAAAAGTGATACAATGGATTATTCATTGGGGGGTATTAATAGTGATACTGAATCCTCAATTTATTACTAACCAAAATACAGCATAAACCTAGCTTAAAGGTTAAGTTATAATATATTATATATATTAAACGCTTAATTGAGGTTAACCAAAAAAGTGGTGTAATTGATATAACTAGGCTAAATATATAAAAACTATGTGTATGATTACATAAAGAACATTTGTAGGCTTATATAGAGGATGCTCATAAGATTGCATTAAGATTATCCATAGTATTACATAGAATATTTCCATATGCTTTCACATAAGATTATTGTAGGCTTACATCATGAGTTCCCATAGGTACGTCATCACTGTCAACCTTGGCCAATAACATCAAACTATTAAATTCTAACATACCTCATAATATAAGCTAAGGGGCTAAGGAAAGAAGACATTAGAGATGCTAACATATTCCCCATACACCCTTCAATAATGAATTCTTGAGTGTGCCAATGAATACTATTATCGTATCTTTTCCAAAGATACAAGAACTAGAACAACCCTTCCTTAACATGAAGTTGTTACTCCATATTCTAGATCAAATATATTGAGCTTTTCATAAGAAAACCTTCAACATGCAATATGGTGACCACAATATACCTATCAATATAAAAACAAAACCATTGAATATCAAGCAATAAGCAATTTTTAAATAATCATTCCCCTTTATTGTAAAGAGACCCATAGGAACAAGGTATACCTTGTATTGACAATCCAAATCCTACTTGTAATACATCAAAAATATCTTCTCCATTAGTTAACAAGGACTTGAACTAATGTATCCAATGCATAGAGCTAAAAAATTCATGCAATCTTAGAAAAGGGCTCAAAACACCTTTTAATGCAAAATTTATGGCCTCTAGAAGGTTGGTCATAATATCACTTAGACATTAAAAAAATAATTTTCAAACATTAGAGGGAAAATTCATTAGTCAAGTACTACCATGTGTCACATCCTAAAAGTTCCACCAATGCTATGTTTCATGGGAAAATAGGTAATTAAAATTTGGTTGAGTTATATTAATTAAAACTCATTTATATGTATAAGAGGTTTGTGTGGACACATTAGCACGATGTCAACAACCCATGTCATCAAGAGTAAAAAAAAGGAAAAGCATGGGGTTTGAATTCAAGATCTCTTATGGGAAGCATCTTAGGCTCACAATCCTAAAAAAACATAGCCATGATGGATTTAGAACCCAAAATAGTACACCCTTCTTTCAAAGATGTATGCATTGTGAATCCAAAAAAGAAAATGTTAGCTTCTAAAGATATGTGTAGTGGATAGATTCAACACAGGTCCTAATAAAATACAAGAAATATGAAAGCAAGTGAGACAAAAATATTATTGAAATATACTATAATAGAAATGACAAAAATACAATGCAATATGGAAGAAATGGTTACTCCATGAATATGAGCTAAAGAGCTACATTATAATCCATACAAAAGTGCTACTACAATTAACTTGACATGAGCTTGATGTAAGCTTAGTATTAGCTTGATATCTAATCTACCACTATGAGGCCCTTTATATAGGAAGATAGATTCCTTGGCCAACATTCTACCTAGTTGTACAAAGGGACACCTTGCACATTAAAACTTGCATATTGCCACTTATGCATTTATTACATTGCTTGAAGTTATTACATAACTTTCCCCTAAAGTAATCTCATATCCTAACTATGTAACTAAGGTGGTACATTTACATAACCCAAATGATGTAATATACTCTAACTCTAACACTCCCTTGTATTACATTATTTGAGCATTGAAGATTTCAATATTCAATATGGATCTTCTTCTTGAGAATAGTCTTCAGCTTGATGTGATCGTCTTTAATTCACATTGCACTGTATGCCTTCTTGTATTGGTTCTTCATCTTATTCTTTATTGGAGTTAAAACTGGAACTTGTATTCTCCTTCATTTCTTACTGTAGTCTGATCAAGAAAGTAGTTAGTATCTTCATATGATGCAAAGAGAGCTATAGTTGGGGGTTCTTCAGTCTTTATGATTTCTTTGCTATTCATGTCTTATTTACTAAGATATATTTTCTTCCTTTTCCTCCTTATCCTATGATTTTGCATTGATACTAGTGGAATTTTTGCTTCATGAGGAGTTAGTCTATCATCACAATAATATTGATTTGTATTGCTAGCTTGCTTCATGTGTTGAGTGAGTACAAACACAATTAATGATAGATAAATCATCAAACACTCCTTGGATGTGAATATAACAATATTTTATGAATTCCACCATGCCCTGAAGAGATTTTCATGAATATAGCCAATTAATTCTTCAAAGCTACCCTCTTTTGCTTCTTTAAGAAATAATAAGAATCTCTCCTTATCGCTAGTTGATATATTCTCATATCCTTCAAGGGTATCTATCAAGTTTTGAGAGTATAACTCCATTTTATGAAATAATAATTCTTTATTAGTAATGGCATTTTTTATTATTTCATCCATATTTCCTCTTGAGCGTTTCTTGATATTCCTTGAAATTGTATATATGGATTTGATAGAGGTCCTTTGATTACCCTAATTTGAATTTTTTTAAGTAGTCTACCTTATGACTCCGTAGTTTATAGTATGAGGATTTGATTGAACCTTTTAATGCTTAGGTTTTGTAGGCTTCCTTATTTCTCCCTATTTAAGAGATGTGAATTAGTAGAGTCCTTGTAGATTTTCTAGAGACCTTACAATTCCCAAATGGATTGAGTACTTGATAATTTTTTATGAATGTTATTATTATCAAGTTTTGTAGAATCCTTGTGTCTCCCTAGTGTTTTTGAAGATGCTATATGATAGATAAAGTGCTTTTGAGAATAATAGTTCAATTTTGAGTTTATTTTGTAAATTTTTGAGAATAGAAAAAATCAACTTCTTTTACACCTTATTACTCCTATTAAACTAAAGCACTTTATATTTTGATGAAGTTTTAGTAGTTGGATTTTTTTTGTCCCTTTAATGTGTTTTGAGAAAAGTATACCAATTAATTTCCAACTCTTAATATTCTTTAATAAACCTCTTTTTATAGCCTTTAATAATTTGATAAATATTGTTTCTAATTTACAATTTCCTACTTTGATGTAGTATTCCTTATAACTCCCTAATGTGTAATATTAGAAAACAATTATTTGCAATAATAGAAATTCTAATTTTTCAAGTAGAAATTCTTATTTCTCCTATGCTTGATATTGCAAATATTGGGCTATTTTAATAGATAATTCCCTTTAGATATTACTTTCAAATATGGTTGTTTTCTCTTAACATTTCAACCTTATGTTATACCTTATAACTCCCTATTAATGAAAGCAATTTTGATAAAGTAAAATCCTTACCTTTCAATGTTGTACTCCCTATGTATTTGATGTAGATTTCAGATGTATATGACAGTCCTATTTAATTCCTTTTCCTTGAGTGCTATGGTGTACATTGATTCACCTTTGACTTCAATGTTTGGACAATGGAGCTTCAACCTTGGAATTTGAACTTCTTTGAATACCTTGACTAGAGCTGTTAATGCTCTTCACCTCTCTCTTAGACTATAATTCAGGCTGCTACAAATATTGTAAATGCTATGACTGTTGTGAATACTCTAAATACTATCCTCCATGGTCTTTGACATATTTTATTAGATGGAGGATATTGGATTGTGTGACAAGTATCATGACAATTATCCTTGAGCACTTGAGATGCTTATTGTTGTTTGTAAAATTCTGCTAGGATGGGCACAACAATCTTGAATGACCACTCATACTTACCAACCTTCTTTCCTATACATTTTCTTGATCAATCTCATAATAGATAGGTGCTTGTGTGGTAAATATTAGCATTCCCTTCTAGGTGACAAGTGTCACCTTTCCTTTGTGCATGGGATTTCTTCGTAATGCCTCTCCAATGTATCTTTGCAATGCCCTTATTAACAATGCAAATCTATCAGCTCTTCCTTTTTTTTATGGCAATTGATATGAGTTGGTTCTAGCCAGAATAGTAAGTAGCACCTTGGAATCTTAGAGCAATTTTTTCCTAATGCTTGTGTGGAGTTTTTGGGCTACTCCAATGGTGCTCCTTAGATGTATGCTCTTCAACTTGTTATGACCTATTTTTTGTAGATATTATTACCCTTTAATATAATACTTCTCCTTGCTTTGTTTTCCTATAGGTTTGGTTGTCCAAGACATAGAAGATATGAGGCTTTTGTGTGGCTCTATTCTCTTGCAAGGAGAAAGTTTTTACATGGTTGCCTTGGATTGTTTTTATCCTTGTAAAGAGTGTGCATTTTTGTCATAGAAGACCTGTCCTCTTTCCTATGTAGGGTAGATTAGAGTAGTGCAATAAAAATTTAAATACTTTGTATATAAAATACCTTTTTTGCACCTCCATTTACAATCTGATTTTTCTGATCTTATGGAAACTTTTGAAATAGATGATGGCAGATTGATGTTGTCTATTTTGCTATAAAAATATCTTTGTTGCTTGGTGATTTTGGTAATAAACCCAAGCTAATAATCACTTATATATAAGCTCTTTTGTAGGATTAATTTTTGAACCTTTTTTTTTGTAAGTACAGTTTGAATCCGAGACTCACTAAGTCTCGATTTGAAGCTTCTATTGCTAATTTTGATAGTGGATTTCTTCTCCACTCCTTGGAGGAATTTTATATGATTTTGGTGGTTTCTTTGGGACACAAGATGTTGCAGGTTCTGTGCACCAAATAGTGTCTCTAGACACTTTGATTAATCTACTAGTTTTTGTGTCCTTGATCTTTTAATAATCAACAAACACAAACTAACCTTTTTGAGAGTAATTAGTGTAGTGCAAATGATATTAATAATACTATAAATTTAATGTACTAAAAATATCACCTTATCACTCCAATAAAATATTAAAATAATTTTAGATGCACATAATAATCTCTACAACTTTTAAGAGTAATCTGTAATGAACCCTTAATAAGTATTCTATAAATTTTCACTACAATGAATATTGTAGGATATAGTCTTCTTGCTTTCTAGATAGAAAATAGGTAGATGATAATTTTATTTCTTTCAAAAATATCCAAATCCTATTACTGTGAAAATAATCCTTAAAAGGAATTATTTCTTTTTTTCATTTGAATACTATAATGCAATCTATTTTTTTACAAATTTTAATCCAAATATGGTGCTTAATGGAATTTGATAATGAACCATAATTTGAAGTTCAACTAATTGCACCCTATTTGCTTACCTTTAATGGCTTCTGTAGATGATGTAGATCTTGGTGTTTTGATTCACCAAGTTGTTGTTTTGTAGTGGATGGATACGCAACTTCTTTGTTGGTTGTCATGAATAACTTTCTACTTCACCAATCTGTAGCCTTGAAATTTCTATATTGAGCCTTGGATTTGGTGGCTTGATCCTTATAGTGATCTTCTTCTTTCTACTGTAGATTCAAAGAACTCATTTCTTTTAACTGTGTCTTCTTTCTATGAGAGGCAATCTCCAAATATCTTGGATTTGGTAGGCTTCTTCTGTTTGAATCTTCCTTCAAGCTTCTTGTCAAATTTTGACTTCAAACAAGATCTTCTTTTAAAAATTCTAAATTTTCTTGAGGTCTTCACTGGATTCTTCTTCTAGGATTTGACACTTCTTGCCAAATTCTTCTTCTCATATTTGGCACTCCTTGCCAAATTCTTTTTCTCTTGGGCTTGTTTTCATATGGTGACAATTGTCCCAAGTTATTCACTATTAGAAACTTCTCCTTGGTAGTGAAATTCTCCAACGAGTTCTTCTAGAAACTCTTTTTATGATGCTTATGCAAGTTATACAACAAGGATCTCCAAGCATTCTTCTTTTTATTCCTTGAGACCTCTTAAAGGTATTATATCTTTTAGCTTCTATGGTCTTCCAACTGAGACCTCTTCTAGAAGTGTTGGAGATGATATCTTCTTTCTTGGATCTCTGAAATATGTTGCTTCTGGATTTGTATAGGACTCTCCTAGTCCTTCTCTTTCTTCTTGGAATGGAAGTTCTTCAATGAGATCTCTTGATATATTTAGCTTCTTCTAAAAGAAAAATTTTAATCAGTAAAGGAGATCACCAATATCCTATTTCTTAGACTCTTCTTTGGAGTCTTCTTCAGGAACTCCTTTCTAGAGTTTTCTTTTGAATCAAGAACTTTTATTCTGAATAAAAAAAATTTCTCTGAAGTTTTCTTTAGAAAATCTCCTTTGGAGTTTTCTTCTGAGTCAGGAATTTATCTTCTGAGTCAAAAATTCTTTTTTAAAGTTTTCTTTAGTAACTCTTACTAATCAAGGTTTTTATGGCATTTATTGCTTCTACAATCTGCAAGTATTAATTTTGAATGGAGATCACCAATCTCCTATCTCCTACTTGACTCATAATTTGGAGTATCTTCTTTCTTGAGTCTGCTATAAGTCTACAATGGTCTTTTCTTTATTTTTTCACTTTGCAGGATTGCAACTCTTGTAATGGGACCTTCTTCGGGGTCTTTGAAATCTTCATTCTTATTCCTTATTGCTGGAAGTACTAAAATTATTCTAAGAAGATATTCTTCCTAACTCTCTTGTAGGAAGCTTCCCATATTTTTCTTGAATCTCATTTTCTTGCAACAAGTTCTTGTTGGAAATTTTGAGTAATAAGGTTGTCATTGATGTCAAGTGTTTGGTGCAAGGCAAAGTCCATTTTGGTACAAGCAAAGTGGTAAAAGAATTGGTTATAATATTTTATATTATAAGCCAAAAAGGTTGGCTAAAAGGTTGAAGACAAAAGATTACCCCCATGGTTTTAAAGAGAAAAGAAGATATTATAATATTTTAATATTATAATAATTAAGCCAGAAGGGCTTATTAAAAAGAAGGGAAAAATAATTGACGAAGACCCCCATGCAAAAGTATTATTTAATACTAAATTAAATAATATAATATTTAACCTAAAGTTAAATATTATATTAAATAAATAATTAAATTTGAAATTGGCAAAGGCGCCAAAAATCAAATTTAATTTGGAGGCATTTACAATTTTTGTCGACGTCATGAAATCACCTTGGAAGCATATAAAAGGAGGAAAATAAAATAATTAAAAGGCAATTCGAATGACTAAGGTATATGCACATGCAACAGAATTCGAACAAAGAGGATAAGGGAAACATGGAGGTTTCTCATTTGATGAATGGGAATAAAGGAATAAAGATAAGGGTGGTGAGCACTTTGGTGCAGCAAGGGCTGGTAGCCCAAGTGGCAGGTGGGTCCTACGTTAGTCATTGGTAGAAGGAAGGTTCGGGGTTCGATTCCCCCTAGCACCGGATTGAAGGTTTTAATTTTTATTTATCGGAGGCAACGAGTATAAAGTGGGTGAGGCTAAAGCTTAGTCTCAACCGCTTGGCTAGCACAAGCGGTCGAGCACTGCGCTTGGAGGGCTGAGGTCGGAGGGTCGATTCCCATCCGTGACAAAGCAAGATAATTTTTTTATATAAGGTATGCGCCATGATTAATTTGTGAGGTATGCGCTATATTGTTGAATTGTTGGCTATAGTGATATTTGGCGGATGATATTTGACCTATAGTTTGAAACATAGGAGATATAAGGGGAAATATTTTTGGCATTATAATTAAATGGTTAAATGTCATTTATTTTATTTGCTGAGATTGGAGTGATAAGTTTGTAATTGGTTTATTTATCATTGTAATTCTTTGTTCTTTGAAAATAAATTGGAGTGAAAATTATTTTGAAAGAGTGGAGATAAAAGGTGTAAAAGTCTTGTTATTTGATTGTAATTCTTGCTTTATAAAAAGGAGAAATTGTTGAGAGAGTTTTGTGAGCTTTAATGCATTGTCCATGAGAACTAAAGAAGAGTTCTAGAATATTATTTTCAGAATTCTTTGAGCATCTTGTTGAGGGAATATTCATGTGGAGGTTTTGAGATAGACTATTGTTATCTAACCTTGAAGTGGCACAAAAGGAATTGGTTGTGAGTGAGACAGGTTTTGAAGATATATCTCCATCAAAGCAAAAAGGTATGGGCACATCATCCTTTGTTTGAAGTGTTTGTTGGATTGAATGTTGTGAAACATAAGGTGGAGTGAAAAGGATTGTTTGATGAGCATTGTTGGAAATATTTGAGTGAGTTTTATGTGCTTCATTGTTGAATGTTTTGAGAACATTTGAGATAGATATTATGAATTATTTGAGTTAGGGTTTGAGACCTACATTGTGCTCTTTGTTGGAAGAAGTGTGAAAACACTTGTTTAGGGTTTGTGAGCAAGTTGTGCTTCATTGGTTGAATGATTGTGTGAAACTTTTGAGCATTGGTTTTGAGTGATATTGATTGAAAGTATGTGAGTAATAGATGATAGTGTATGTGATATAGATATATACATTATTTTAAAGAGAGATAAAGTAAGACATGTGGAAGAGACAAACTTAATGATTGAGTAGAACATATTGAGTTTTTGATAGAGTACATCATTCTCTATATGTTCTAGAGGTTAAATAAATTTTGGATAGAATATGTCTAAACTACTTCAAGTTAAAGGAATTACTTTGAAGATTAGACAAAGCATTTGATAGCATTGTGTGCAAGATTTGAGATTGATTGAGCATATCTTGTGAGTTATTTTGAGCATGTGTTAGAGCAGGTTTGAGCATGTGCTAGAGAATATTTGAGCAAGTTTTTGAGAGGACTTGAAGGAGATTTGAGCAAGTCTTTGTGAAGGCTTGAGAGTAGAATTGAGCAAGTTCTTGAGAGGACTTGAAGGTATATTTGAGCAAGTCTTTGTGAAGGCTTGAGAGAAAATTGAGCAAGTTATTGAGAGGAGATTTGAGAAGTCTTTGTGAAGGTTAGATTTTTGAGCAAGTCTTGTGAGGACTTGAAGGTAGATTGAGCAAGTCTTTGTGAAGGCTTGAGGAAAAAGAAGGGAGATTGAAGCTTGAAGTTGAGGAGATTGATAAGGTAGTTAGATTTGAGAAGTTTTGTGAAGACTTGGAGGTAAATTTGAGCAACTCTTGTGAAGACTTGAAATAACATTAAGAGCAGGTTTGATTTGTTCAAGATTTGTGTTAAGGCTTGGGGTAGATCTAAGCAGAGTTGATTGATGATTTGATTAAGCTTTGTGTTAAGGCTTGAGGATAGATTTGAGATAGATTTTAGTGTATATTTGTGAGCATATTTATGAGCATATTTAGAGTAGATTTGTGAGTAAAGTTAGAGTATATTTGTACTAGAATTGGGATAGAGTTTGGTAGATAGATTTGAGAGCAATATTTGGAGGTGATAGAGTAAAGAGGATAGTAGTATCTAGTGGATAGAGATCCATTAGCTAGTGTAGTGGGGATAAAGGTCTCCTATGGAGAGAGATCCACAAGCCAAAGTAGTGGGGGTAGAAGTCTTCTAGAAGATCATCATCCATAGTAGAGGGGATAGAGTTCTCCTATGGATAGAGATCCATAAACCAGAGCAAGGGAAAAGAGTTCTCCTATGGAGTGTGATCCATGAACCAGCTGGGAAGATAGAGTTCTTCTATGGAGAGATATCCATGAACCAGTTGAGGAGATAGAGTTCTCCTGGATCAAGTTCCACGAACCAGAGAAAAGGGGAAAGAGTTCTCCTATGGAGAGAGATCCACAAATCAGAGCATAGGGGATTGGTGTCTCCTTTGGATAGAGGTCCATAAACATTGTAATAGGGAATTGATTCCCAAGAATATTTGTTGAGAAAATTTAGTAGAAATATTTTCTCCGTGGAGTAGCCCACATTGGGTGAACCACGTTAAATTGGTGTCTCTCTTGTGTGTGATGATTTGTGCATTGATTTGATTACTGCTATTGATATTGCCATTGATAATATTGGATAATATTGTTTGGGAAATAAAAGTAAAATTTGATCTTATACTGTTCACCCCCTCTCTTAGTATAAGCCTGTGTTCTTCAATTGGTATCAGAGCGGGTTCCTTCGAAAGAGTCTAACAACTTGAAGGAAGAGTGTATAGGAACATAGATGGCATCTCAGAGTGGATCTTCAACAAATAAGGCACCATTGTTTGATGGGAACAATTATGCTTTCTAGAGCATAATAATGAAGACTTACTTGATGGCACAAGGATATGAGACATGGCAAGCAATTGAGGATGGATTCACACCTACAACTAATCCTCCCATAGATAAATATGGTAAGCTCTTGCATGTGAATAATGCCAAGGCTATGAATGCAATATTAAGTGGTTTACATGAAGCAAAGTTTGTAAAAGTTATGCATTGCGAATCAACAAAAGAGATTTGGGAAAAACTGAAGCAAACATATGAGGGAGATAAAAAGGTCAAGATGGCAAAATTGCAAAATCACAAGAAGACATTTGAAGACTTGAAGATGAAAGAAGAGGAAGATATTGTTGCATACTTACTTCGTGTGGATGAGGTTGTTAACACCATGCGAGGACTTGGATTTAAAATTGAAGAATCCGATGTTGCTCAAAAGGTTTTAAGGTCACTTCCTATGAGGTATGATGGAAAGGTTTCAGCCATAGAAGAAACAAGAGATATTGAAAATTTGACTATGGATGAGTTACATGGAACTCTCACAGCTTATGAGATGAGAATAGTAAAGGATCCTATTCCCAAGAAAGAGGTAGCCTTCAAAGTGGCAAAGAAGACAAAAGATAAGAAACCAGAATCAAGTGATGTGTCAAGCAGTGATGAAGAAGCTAACTATGGCAGAAGAAACAAGAAGGATTCAAGAAAGCAAAAAGGTACAAAAATAGTAAAGTGTTTCAATTATGGTAAATATGGTCACTATGCATCTAACTATCCAAAATCTGGAAGTAGTAGCAGTGAAGAGAAACAAGATCATAAGAAAAAGGAAGCAAGAAAATCCAGGTATGAAAAGAAAAATAGGTATGGACAAAGCAAGCATGAAAAGAAGTTTTTTCAAAGGCATAAGAAGAGTTTCTATGCGGACAAGATAGGCAAGGTTTCAAGTGATAGTGATGAAAGATCCTCAGATAGTGAAGAAGAAGAAATTCTCTTTTTGGCAATAGAAGAGGAAGGAAGTGCTCCTATTGAAGATAAATCTAAAAAGTATGAAGATGCTCTAGAAGACCAAGAAGTAGAGAAAGATTCAGAGAATGAAGAGGAAGGCGTAGTAGATCTAGAAGCAGAACTTATTGCTGCTCTCAAAGAATTGAAAAAGGTTAGAAAGCAGAATTCAAGATTCAAGGCTCAATTTCAAGAATGTGATGAAGAGAAAGGAAAGCTTATACAAGATCTGACAAACTCAATAGCTAAGACAAGAAGATTTAAAGAAAATCTAGAGGTAAAAGTCTTAGAATGTGAGAGATTAGAACAAGAGGTAGTTTCTCTAAGAAAGGAAATGGAAGAGTCTAAGGACAAGCTACACAAGTTTGGGAAAAGTTCAAAGACTTTGGATAAGATTATCAATGCACAAAGACCTTCATCTATCAAAATAGGACTTGGTTTTGAAGAAGGACAAGGGCAACAAGAAGAAGGGTCAAGTTCAAGCTCAAAAGAGGAAGATGTTTTAGAGGAAGAGAGTGAAGGAGAAATTGAGACTTATGAGGATAAGTTGAAAAATAGAAACTTCACCAAGAAAGGAAACAATGCACAAACAAGGAACATGGATCATCACAGAGAAGAAAGGACTAAGAGACCAGTGGGTCCAAGGCAATATTTCTTCAAAGGATGTTGCTTCTCATGTAATAGGTTTGGTCACAAGGCTATGCATTGCATGACTCATGGAAAGAAGGAATATGGTTTTACTAAGAGAAACTTCAAATATGGACATCTCTTTCAAGGGTATTGCTACTCTTGTAATCATTTTGGTCATAAAGCAATTCATTGCAGGGTTCATGATAGGAATAGGTATGGCTTCACCAGGAGGAACTTCAAGATATTTGCACCTTCTAGGAACCACAACATTAAGTGTTATAAGTGCAATAATGTTGGGCATAAGGCCAAGTGGTGTAGAACAAAATTTCCAGAGACAAGCAAGAATATGGACACTCAAAAGAATCAAAAGGGTATGTTGAGAAAGAAGGTTGACAAAGGAAAAGAGCATTGTATGTTGGGAGTAGATATACTCCCACCCCAAAATTAACCACCTCAAGGAAAGGAGGTGGGGAGGGGGCTGAGCTAAGAGTCTTATCTTTAGTCCCCAAAGGAGTCCCTTTGCCATTGATGACAAAGGGGGAGAGATTTGAGTTAGGGGGAGAGCATTCAGTCAGGAGGAGCAAAATTGGAAAAAGGAAAAAGGGATGTTTAAAAAAAGGGGTTGCCATCAATGACAAAGGGGGAGATTGTTGGAAATTTTGAGTAATAAGGTTGTCATTGATGTCAAGTGTTTGGTGCAAGGCAAAGTCCATTTTGGTACAAGCAAAGTGGTAAAAGAATTGGTTATAATATTTTATATTATAAGCCAAAAAGGTTGGCTAAAAGGTTGAAGACAAAAGTTTACCCCCATGGTTTTAAAGAGAAAAGAAGATATTATAATATTTTAATATTATAATAATTAAGCCAAAAGGGCTTATTAAAAATAAGAAAAAAATATTTGATGAAGACCCCATGCAAAAGTATTATTTAATACTAAATTAAATAATATAATATTTAACCTAAAGTTAAATATTATATTAAATAAATAATTAAATTTGAAATTGGCAAAGGTGCCAAAAATCAAATTTAATTTGGAGGCATTTATATTTTCTATCGATGTCATGAAATTACCTTGGAAGCATATAAAAGGAGGAAAATAAAATAATTAAAAGGTAATTTGAATGACTAAGGTATATGCACATGTGACAAAATTTGAATGAAGAGGATAAGGGAAACGTGGAGGTTTCTCATTTGATGAATGAGGGCAAAGGAATAAAATAAGGGTGGTGAGCACTTTGGTGCAGCAAGGGCTGGTAGCTCGAGTGGCAAGCGGGTCTTGCGTTAGTCATTGGTAGAAGGAAGGTTCGGGGTTCGATTCCCCCTAGCATCTGGATTGAAGGTTTTAATTTTTATTTGTCGGAGGTAGCAAGTATAAAGTGTTGAGGCTAAAGGTTAGTCTCAACCGCTTGGCTAGCGCAAGCGGTCGAGCGCTGCGCTTGGTGGGCTGAGGTCGGAGGGTCGATTCCCATCCATGACAAAGCAAGATAATTTTTTTATATAAGGTATGCACCATGATTAATTTGTGAGGTATGCGCTATATTGTTGAATTGTTGGCTATAGTGATATTTGGCGGATGATATTTGGCCTATAGTTTGAAACATAGGAGATATAAGGAGAAATATTTTTGGCATTATATTTAAAGGGTTAAATATCATTTATTTTATTTGCTAAGATTGGAGTGATAAGTTTGTAATTGGTTTATTTATCATTGTAATTCTTTGTTCTTTGAAAATAAATTGGAGTGAAAATTATTTTGAAAGAGTGGAGATAAAAGGTGTAAAAGTCTTGTTATTTGATTGTAATTCTTGCTTTATAAAAAGGGAAATTGTTGAGAGAGTTTTGTGAGCTTTAATGCATTGTCCATGAGAACTAAAGAAGAGTTCTAGAATATTATTTTCAGAATTCTTTGAGCATCTTGTTGAGGGAATATTCATGTGGAGGTTTTGAGATAGACTATTGTTATCTAACCTTGAAGTGGCACAAAAGGAATTGGTTGTGAGTGAGACAGGTTTTGAAGATATATCTCCATCAAAGCAAAGAGGTATGGGCACATCATCCTTTGTTTGAAGTGTTTGTTGGATTGAATGTTGTGAAACATAAGGTGGAGTGAAAAGGATTGTTTGATGAGCATTGTTGGAAATATTTGAGTGAGTTTTATGTGCTTCATTGTTGAATGTTTTGAGAACATTTGAGATAGAGATTATGAATTATTTGAGTTAGGGTTTGAGACCTACATTGTGCTCTTTGTTGGAAGAAGTGTGAAACACTTGTTTAGGGTTTGTAAGCAAGTTGTGCTTCATTGGTTGAATGATTGTGTGAAACTTTTGAGCATTGGTTGAGAGATATTGATTGAAAGTATGGGAGTAATAGATCAAGTTTTGTGAAACAATTTATACATTATTATGAATTATTTTGAGAAATATTTTGCAAGTAATAGAGATTGATTGGTAGAGTACATAATTAATGATTGAGTAGAACATATTGAGTTTTTGATAGAGTATATTATTCTCTATATGTTCTAGAGGTTAAATGAATTTTGGATAGAATATGTCTAAACTGCTTCAAGTTAAAGGAATTACTTTGAAGATTAGACAAAGCATTTGATAGCATTGTGTGCAAGATTTGAGATTGATTGAGCATATCTTGTGAGCTATTTTGAGCATGTGTTAGAGCAGGTTTGAGCATGTGCTAGAGCATATTTGAGCAAGTCTTTGTGAAGGCTTGAGAGTAGAATTGAGCAAGTTCTTGAGAGGGCTTGAAGGTATATTTGAGCAAGTCTTTGTGAAGGCTTGAGAGCATAATTGAGCAAGTTCTTGAGAGGACTTGAAGGTAGATTTGAGCAAGTCTTTGTGAAGACTTGAGAGAAAATTGAGAAAGTTATTGAGAGGACTTGAAGGTAGATTTGAGCAAGTCTTTGTGAAGACTTGAGAGAAGATTAAGTTGATTGATTGATTTGTTCAAGCTTTGTGTTAAGGCTTGGGGTAGATCTAAGGAGGGTTTGATAAGCTTTGAAGTGAGAAAAGATGATTGAAGCTTTGTGAAGGTTGAGAAAAAAAGTGAGAGTTGATGAAGACTTGAAGGTAGATTTGAGCAAGTCTTGTGAAGACTTGAAAAAATATAAGAGTAGTTGATTTATTTGTTCAAGATTTGTGTTAAGGCTTGGGGTAGATCTAAGTAGATTTGATTGGTGATTTGATCAAGCTTTGTGTTAAGGCTTGAGGATATATTTGAGATAGAGGTTAGTGTATATTTATGAGCATATTTATGAGTAGAGTTAGAGTATATTTGTACTAGACTTGGGATAGAGTTTGGTGTAGATTTGAGATAGAGTTGAGAGCAAGATTTGGAGGTGATAGAGTAAAGAGGATAGTAGTCTCTAGTGGATAGAGATCCATTAGCCAGTGTAGTGGGGATAAAGGTCTCCTATGGAGAGAGATCCACAAGCTAGAGTAGTGGGGGTAGAAGTCTTCTAGAAGATCATCAACCAGAGTAGAGGGGATAGAGTTCTCCTGTGGATAGAGATCCACGAACCAGAGCAAGGGGAAAGAGTTCTCCTATGGAGAGTGATCCATGAACCAACTGGGAAGATAGAGTTCTTCTGTGGAGAGAGATCCACAAACCAGTTGAGGAGATAGAGTTCTCCTGGATCAAGTTCCATGAACCAGAGAAAAGGGGAAAGAGTTCTCCTGTGGAGAGAGATCCACAAATCAGAGCATAGGGGATTGGTGTCTCCTTTGGATAGAGGTCCATAAACATTGTAATAGGGAATTGATTCCCAAGAATATTTGTTGAGAAAATTTAGTAGAAATATTTTCTCCGTGGAGTAGCCCACATTGGGTGAACCACGTTAAATTGGTGTCTCTCTTGTGTGTGATGATTTGTGCATTGCTTTGATTACTGCTATTGATATTGCCATTGATAATATTGGATAATATTGTTTGGGAAAGAAAAGTAAAAGTTGGTCTTATATTGTTCACCCCCCTCTCAGTATAAGCCTGTGTTCTTCAATTGTTAGAAATTGGAATTGAATAATTTGTAATTCTGGAGATAATAATCTTCACTAGTTGATTTTTTAAACTAGTGGTTTGAATGATGAGTCCTAGTCTTCATGAGTTTTTCTACAACTCTATGGAAATACTCTAGCCAAATATAATCTTAGGTTTTCTACAACTAAGATTTATTTCACTCACTTTTCTAATATTGTTGACTATTGTGGCTATTTCTATCAAATAATCCTAATGGCAAATTTTGCATGCAACGATACTTAATGGTAGATTTGGTTTGCAAAGATGCAGGTCAATAGTAGTAATGGTGACTCTCCCTATTCCTATTTACCTATTGGACTTCTCTTATGATGGATGTAGGTCCTCTTATCTCGATTCATCATGGGTATGATACCACTGTTAGCTTTTGAGGATATATGTAGTGGAGAGATTTAACACAGGTCCTAGTAAAATACAAGAAATATGAAAGAAAGTGAGACAAAAATATGACTTAAATATACTATAAATAGAAATGACAAAAATACAATGCAATATGGACGAAATGGTCACTCCATTAATATGATCTAAAGAGCTACATTGTAATCCATACAAAAGTACTACTACAATGAACTTGACATGAGCTTGATGTAAGCTTGGTATTAGCTTGATATCTAATCTACCACTATGAGGAAATTTATATATGAAAATAGATTCCTTGGCCAACACTCTACCTAGTTGTACAAGGGGACACCTTGCACATTACAACTTGCACATTGCCACTTGTGTATTTATTACATTGCTTGAAGTAACTAGATAACTTACCCCTAAAGTAATATCCTATCCTAACTATGTACCTAAGGTGGTACATTTACATGAACCAAATGATGTAATATACTCTAACTCTAACATAAAATTGATGTAATGATTTTAACTTGAGACATCTTAGGGACATAATATTTCAAAAGAGATTTCCTGACTATAAGGGAATTATGATCAAATGGATATAATGTGCTTGGTATTTGACTCAAAAAAACATATATTGTGTAGCACTAAAGAAAGGTCTTTAAACTCCTTTGAGAAAATATAATATTGGAATTTCAAACCCACAAACTTCTTGAAGAAGGTATTTAGAAGTAGACATATTGTCCAAAAGGAGACATATGACATTTGAAATATGATTCATCATATTGCTATTAGAGGATATAGATTTATGAAGAGAACTTAAAAATAATATTAACACTTTGTTTAATTTGAGCATGGCAGAATTAAACCCAATATCCTAGAAATAAAATGCACATTTCCAACCATAATTCATTTAATGTCATTGGGAGAAACCTTATTAGCACTCCTTGAAAATGCCAACAAGTTTTATCTAAGCTTTAAAAACTAAAATATAATTTATATGGTTTGATCACACAACCTTTTGGGTTAGAAGGCTTTTAAACTCTACACTACCTAGAATGCTTAAAATATTGTATGAAAAGGAATGCAAACTAATATCATTTTGTTCTATTTACAACTATGTGACATATATCAATAAAAGAAGATATACACAAGGAAATAGAACCCATGACCTCCCACTTGAGGGTTAAAAACTAGCTACATTGAGTAAAAGGTCACCACCATAAACTAGGATAAACAATGACATTTTTTTTATAACCCAATTAGTAAAAGTATGCACTAAAAAAGTGATCAATTTACCTATATAGGATGCAAGGTTTTGAACATGTAACCTTGCTCTTTGAAGGCTTTAAAAAAAATCCACTAGCGAAGACACCCACAATGGTGGATGAAAATCAAGTGATCACACCCCTTAGAAATAATACCTCATTCCATCTAAAATGAATGGGCTCAAAGTGGATCTAACCTATGCCTCTTTATGCAAAATTCTTGAAATGTTGTCTAATAGGTAAAAATCCTAAGACATCAAATGGGACCAATGTTGCAACTTTAAAATAAAATAGTTTACCCTTACTAAAAAAATATAACATGTTGGTGCAATTAAAGACTAAAGAACAAAATCAATGCCATGATTTGAAATTTTAAACTCAATTTTTTAAAATTTCCCTCAAAATAGAAGGATGGGAGTTTTTTTTGTTTGTTTTTTAAATTCTTTGGTTGCCTGAGAAAATTAACTCTTTTGATTGATTGAATAATTTTTCTACAAGTAGGTTTTGATACCATGTTGTAATTTAAAATACTTTCTAAAACTTATATTGGTGCATACATTCATCATACTCTTATGGAAAAGAGTAAAAAATAAAATAGGGAGAGCAAATATATGAAATAATATAGGAGAAATATTCAAATAAGAATAAGATAATGCTTCCTATATGCATCCACATGATCACATATCGCACAAATTTATACAATGGATTAGTATTTGGGGTATCTACAGTGATACCTAATCCCCAATTTATTGCTAACTTGAAGCTAACATAACATTGCTTAAGTTTAAATTAAAATTTGATAAATAAATATATATATATATATATATATATATATATATATATATATATATATATATATATATATATATTAAACCCTTGATTAATATTAAACATACAAGTGGTTTAACTAGTTTTGGTAAGGGAAAATTCATCATCAATATTATATCGACCCAAATTTTTCATGCCCTTACCTTCAGGCTAAAGGATCCGTGCCCAGAAGGGGGATGCGATAAGGATGGAACAATACCTCGGACTGAGAGGCCCTTTGAAGGTCGTGCCTCTTGGGGGAGGGGTATAAAGGTGAATTTTTGACGGATGGTGGGGTTCACCAGGAAAATTTGAGTGGCAGCTTCCATGCCTAGGTTGAGAATGGGTTTGATGTGTTCATTTTGTACTTTAATCATTCATATCCCTAGGTTGGCCAGAATGAATCTAAGCTATTCTATATGAAATGCCAATTTATATGAATACAGAAAGCATGAATGAATCCTAAATACCAGGAATATACTTAAATAAGAAAGAATGCACCTGATTCTGGATGTTTGATGAAGATTCTGAAGCTTGTAAGAGTTAAGATCATCCTGAATATGACAGGATCATCTGCAATTGAACAAAATCATCTCAGATCACAGTCGATCATCTGAAATCAGACAAGATCATCGTCGATCTGATGAATTTGTCAAACGAATATGTCAGAAGCCTGCAATCACAGAAACAGACACCAAAAACCAAAAATGCTATTGCAATAATAATGCAAAATAATGGAAATGACAGTATGAATGCTTAATTGATAAATCTAGATAGTAGATTTAAAGGAAATACATTGTTTTAATAACTTATTTTAACTTTATCATGCATTTATGCTAGATGAGGTGAACTCCAAGATGCAAAATAAAAATAAATCAAGCTAATGCATAGTAAAATAAAGAAGAAAGATGAGAAATGCAAACTCAGGGCTCTGGTTGCCCCCAATCTGAACTCGTCATCGAGATCACCTCCAATCGTACAAGATCATCGTCGATCTGCGATAGGATCATCTGAAATCATCTGGAATTGCCTGCGATGATCCGAGCTTCCTCCAGCTGAAGCACAGTGAAAAACTACAATGAAAAGTTTCAAAATACAAATGCAAATGATGGGGGCGAGGATGTTCTAATACAGAAAAACTATAATAATAGGGGAATGATCATCTAGGGGTATAAACTAGGAAAATCCCAAGTTTATATAGGATTAGGGGGAGGTTAAGAGGTTGGGGATCATCCCAATCTGTGAGATCCTCAGCGGAGGAATATCCAACTACGCAGACATGCTTCTGCCCAAGTTGGAGAGGCTGTTGAACATAATCTAATTATGAAATTTTGGTTTTGGGACGATATCATCTGGACATTCTGTTCCAAAAAAATTCATCCAATCTGGGATGATTTCGTCTGATCGGCGACGATATCGTCCAACGGTCAAAACAACTCCTAAAAATGGCACGAAAAATGGGGTGAGCGGTTAACGGGCGGTTTCGGGGTTAAAATTCAAATTTTATCTTTTTACTAAGGGTTTAACTGCCCCAATTTTTGGGTGTTACAAATATATTTCCCCTAGGCTTACATAAAGCAATACCATAGGGTTATATAAAAGAAACTCTGAGAATTATATAAATAATTTCTATAGGATAAAATAGAAAATGCCTATAGGCTTACATATAGAATTCTTGTAGGCCTATGTATACAAATTGTATAGGATTACATATAGAATGAATATAGGGTTATGTATAAAATTCTTATAGGCTTACACATTGTGATCTCTAAAATAATTTTATTTTTTAATCCATTAACTTATTCTACTAATAGGTGTGATGAATGACTAAAGTAATGCTATAAAAAATTAAGAAATCATCAAAGATAATATTAGGGCACTCTTTTTTTCCATTAGTTATTAAGCATTTGACCTTTTCCCACTCTAATTCTTCAATAATTCCTAAAATATTTTGAAATTATCAAAAGCCTTGTCCTTGGTTTGATTATCATAAATCCACGAGTACTTTAAAATATCAATAAAAGTGAGAAAGTACATATTCCTTAAAAGAGAATGATATTCTATAGATCCAAAAATATTATTGTGAAAGACCTCAAATGACTAATGAGCATGACAATATTTCCCTTTTAAAAAAAGGCTTATGATGATATAAATTCACCCCTCATAAACTCCATTGGTTGCATCAATATGTGGAATTCCATAAACCATACAAAGACTTGGTTTTTAGTGTTATAACCACTATGCTTATGAGTCCTTCCCATTTATAAGTGGATGAATGATTCCTCACTAATTTTATGCATTTAATCTAGATTATCATAATATTGTGTAGTGATTATCTTGAAACCATAATAAATAAAATTTACTCTCAAGCTATCATATTAATAAATGACAAAATAAGGCTTTGTGTCCCTCCTCTTTGTAAAACCTATATACTAGCTTCTCTAAGTTCTTATAGATAATATTTTACACCAAAATTAAGGTGAAATATCCTTTATATTACTTAAATATATTTTAATTAACCTATCAAATATAGGTTTTTTCATATCTCTCAAATTAATTTAGTGTTGTGAAGAACAAAGATTTGCATTTGTTCCATCTAATTCCTATAGAATTTTTTATTCCATATAACAAAACAAGACCATTAAACTAGTTCTAATGTGAAATACTTTATGGCTTAAAAAATAGAACCAAACCTATTTTATATGTAAAATATGTGGCCTCTAAATGTTTACCCTCCAAAATAATCCAAAAGTGGTATATTTAAAAATAATATTTTCTAAGAAAGTTGATTTTCCACCTCAAAAACCTATGGTTGATCCATCGCCTCAACAACTTGTGGTTGATATGCCACTGTTGTAGCCTATGGTTGATCAAATGCCTCAAAAACCTATGGTTGATCCATCGCCTCAATATATTGTGGTTGATATACCACCATCATATCCTATTGTTTATCCATCACTATTGTAGCCTATGTTTGATTTATCACCTCAATAGCCTATGGTTGTTCTGCTACCTCAATAGCCTATGTTTGATCCATTACCTCAATATTTTATGGTTGATCCATCATTGTCGTAACCTATGGTTGATCCATCACCTCAATAGAAAATGGTTGATCTATTGCCTTTATAGCCTATGGTTTATTTATCATGATTGCAACTTGTGGTTTATCTACCACCATCATAGCCTATGGTTGATCCATAACCTTAGTAGCCTATGGTTGATCCATCATCATCACTATATCAATAACACATCAAATTGTAATAATATTGCAAGTACCATGAAATTGAAGTTTTATGATTAGAATATTTTATAATAATGGCACACAAATTAGGGTAGAATTTGGAGTTTCATGTTTGGAATGAGGGACATTGCCATCCTCATGGTGAAGTTGGAGATTTGACTATATCACTAGAGAAGTCTCTACCAAAGGATGGGTATAGATTTGATTGGTATTCGACTAAAGAGAAGCAGGTTTATTCTCATTTTTTTTATCATGGATTTAGGTTATAGATGGAATTTATTAGAGGAAAGTAAAAAATGCCAAATAATAATTTCAATCTAGCAATGGAGAAAGGAAAATTGATTATACCATATGAATTGGTTGAAATGGGTGTAACACAAGGTGATCTATGTTTAACTAGAAAATTTTTGGGTGCTAGACCTGATTTGGATTCAATTAAAAAATGGGCCCATGCTAAATGGAAACCATTGGGGCTTATGGAGATCGTGGCCCTTCCTAAAATATTTTTTCTAGTTAAATTGAATTACGTTAAGAATATGGATCATATTTTACAAAAGGGTCCTTGGCATTTTAGTAGAATGTGTTTATTTCTAAAGCACTAGACTCTAGATTTTGATCCTTATATCCAAAACATCCTTCAGGCTTCTATTTGGATCAAATTACCTGTACTTCCTTTTCATTTATGGTAGGAGGATATTTTTGAAGGGATTGCAAAGGATTTTGGATATCTTATAGCAATTGATTCAACCATAACTTTAAGATATAGGCTTATCTATGCAATATTTTGTGTTAATATCATTATAGATAAATATTTACCAAATACTATTCAGATTATCTCCAAATTTGGTAAGTGGTTTCAAGTCATTAAATTTGAGATTTTTCCTACCAAGTGTAATGTGTGCTTTAAATTTGGTCTTTTTGGAAGTTATTTCTCTATAATCTTGGGAAGAAACAATAGAATAAGATCTAGAATAAGAAAACTATAGGCGAAATGATGAAATATGATCTTGGAAAGCAAGGACTAGATTATGGAGACCAAATAAATTTTTGCAAGAAATATGGTGAATTAGCTATTACATTTTTTGAAGAGGGTGATATTGTGGACAATCATATTAAGATATGCCCTTTTGTTTCTATTCCAAGTCTTTCTATAAATGAAATTCCTAAAAAACATCCTTTGAGGAAAGAATCAAGCTGCTAGATCTAAGAAATGAAGGTCATTTATTGGAATGTAAGGGGTCTCAATACCCCTTCAAAGCATTATCTGGTGTTCTCATTGAGTAAAGAATTCAAACCCTAGATTCTAGCTTTACAAGAAATCAATTTTTTTGAATATATTGTGAAACTATTAAAAATAAAATATGGAAGGACACATCGTATGTAGTGAGCTATTCTAATGGGGAATTAGAAGGCATTATGTGTTGTTGGAATACAGATAAATTGGAAGTAAAAGTAGTTATAATAATAGATAGGACTTACAAGGTTGGATGGGATTTATTATGCATGATGGAACAATGTGTAGTTGGAGATGCAAGGTCAAATGTGAGTATGCTAGTTTAGAGGATAACTTATTAATACTTCAATAGTATCACCGATAAAATTAAGGAGTTCGTAATAGATACAAAAATAAATTTGACTTCCTTGGCCAAGAAGGAAGAATGCATGGCTACGACTACATGCATGTTGAAAGGACAACACTTGGAATGAATGTTTTGTGTCATATTGGGTTGGTCAATATGGTGTTTAGTCTATTTGGTTTTGTTAATGGTGTTTAGTTTATTGCATCAATGTTTTGCTTCAATCTTGGTCTTATTTTGTTTAGTGGTGTTAGTGTTATATTTGTGTCTAAGTCTATAAAATATCATCTTATATAGTTAATGTTATATATAATAATTTATATAGTTTAATATGGCATGTATTCTTAAATAGAAGTACCTATGTATTGTCCCATTTTGCATTAAAAATGAGGTATATATGTGTTGTGTGATAATGTAAAAGGGTTGGGACCCTTTCAAAAACCCTTCTTCCAACCTTATTAAAAAAGACAATAATTTTTAAAAATCTTTCCAATTTATTTTGAGGTACAACTTGGAATAACTTATTTATGATGCAACTATATTGCTATTCCAATTAGAAATTGCCATTTTTTCAAATGAGTGAAATAAATGTTAGAAAATTATGCATTTTTATTTTCCATAGTAAAACAAAAATATGAAGAATAATTCATTTTCATCCAACCAGGAGCTACATTTTATGCAAGGGGAATCATATTTGTAACAAAGGACTATATGGATGGGTGAGAAGTATTAAATTATATAGAAGTGATAATAGTGAATAAGAAATTCTACCAATAATAACCACAACCTCATTTATCATCAAGTTGTATGACAAACCACTCACATGTCCGTTCAATTCTAGATTTGATGACTTATAAATTTGATAAAATGTTGAATTAAGATACATTCTATTTTTTTCAAGGATTTTAAAATGGGAAACTTCTTTCATAATTCTTAATAGTTAGTCCTTTAAAAATAATCTCTAGATAATTATGTATAGGTCAACCATTTTTATTTAATATCTATGATGGTTGATGGAATTTGTAAATGACTCTTCTCTAATCTTGAAACTTGAAGTTTCCCATAATGTATTAATTTTCATCAAAATATTCTTTGGAAAGGAGGGATGATCTCATAGTACTCAAAATATCCTTCAACCCAATAAATTATAATATTTTCTCCCTTGTCTTTAATATTCAAAGGATTAAAGAACATGAAAGCATGAAGGATATGTATTTTTTAAAGAAAAATTCTAAAAGATAAGTTAGGGGTTATAAGAAAACCCTTAAATATCCAATTTATTTCCTTTATCCATGGCTGATCCTTTCAAAAATACCACTTCCTTATATCCTACCATCTTAAGAAAAGAATCAATAAATTGAATGTTGAATGGTAATAGATAAATATGATACCTCTCAATTAAGATTTCTTCTATAGAAAACAACTTGAGTATAGAATTTGTTTATAGTGTCACACAAATATTGTCATGATCCAAGATTCAAACTTGATTTTTAAAATAAAAATCCTCAAAATAATGTCAATCCAATTTTTTACATAGCTACTCTTCTACAAAATGCAACTCCTCTATAATCATTATTGTAAGAGATCAAGAACCAATATTCTATTTGGATTAATGGAGATCCCAAATCACTCTCATACCATGTTAGAAATTATAGTAAACTTAGGAAGGAATGAAAATAAACTACTTGCCAAAGAAAAAGTTATCAATATCATAGAAGAGAATACATATGAAAGGTGCCCTTAATAACCCTACTAAAAAATAAATTATCATATCCAACCAATTAAGAAATGGTTAAATAACTGGGGGTATAAATACTAACCCATGATACAAGTTACTCAATGTATCATGTAAAGACAAACTACGAAATAATAATATAATAGTACAAAAAATCCATATTCTAAAGTGTATATGGTCTCATAGGGTAAATGCAATGATCACAATACTAAGGCTGGTCATTGCCTCATGTGAATATTAACAATTATTACAAAAATATTGATATAATAGAAGCATTTAAGAAGATTTAAAAAGAGAAAAATAAACTAGTCATGAAAAATATTCTTTGTAATATTGGAATAACACACAATCACATCATGCCACAATAGGAAAACAAAGTGAAAATTTTACATATCATAATTTATCATCAAGGATGATAACAAGCCCTTGGATAATATAAAACATGAATATTATATGAATTATACCATTATGCCTATAATAAGCATAGAATAAATAAATAAACTAAAAATGTGTACTAAAATGAGTAAATTAGCCCATAGATTATAAAAAAAATACTCAAAAAAAGTTTTAAAGTTAAAAGAGTAGATAGAGGAATCATGTAAACAATTGACCAACAAGGTACCTCCATGAAGGTCAATAATTAGAGGATATTTAAATTCATTTAAATACTAGGAAAGGATACCATATAATCTCAAGCCATTAAAAAATATAGTAAAATTATTATTTTAGAGTATTAGAATCAACAACTTTAGAATGAGGTGGATTCTCTTAACTAATAAAATGAAATATTAAACCAATAAATTGGTACAATAAAGATTGAAAAATCTTAAGAGACCTCATTTTTCAAAAGGAAATTTAAAATATAAAGAAGAAAATAAAGAAAAAGAAAAATAAGGTTTTCAAAAGATACTTAATGATGTTTCCACCTATTACTAGGACAAATTTTATTTAACCTTTGAATTCTTGAATGCTTTCTTGACTCAAATTGATGATTGAATAATCTAGTGAATGAGGTGAATAAATAGGTCATGAATATTATTGAAAAGATGAATACTAATCCTCTTTATGTTGATGGTGTATTAGATAAATTTTATGAAAATTTGAATATTATTTCATAAGTAGTAGGAATAAATAATATGCATCAATCCTTGAAGTGATATAGGTTATAAAAAACAAGAAAATTGCCTTACACACTTGTATCAATATGGCAAAAGAACTTATTAGTATCACTATAAAAATGGAATATCAAATTTAAAGCCTTATGAATAGGATAATGCATGCTTAATGGGATTAAAATGTGAATTTAAACCCAAAAGTAAAATATGTGAAGCTCAGGCTCAATTTTTAAAGTTTGTCTTAGCCTTTTCCCAAGATATGTCATAGTCTATCACTTGAATATACTAACTGTGGCAAATGAAAAAAATGGTATCTAAAAAATAATCTTTTAAAGCTTAGGATGTATTTTGAAGAGCTTAAAATTGTCCTACCACTAGAGTGGAAGCAATTGAAGAAACTTATATTAGCATGGTCCTCCATTTTAATTGTCCTAGGACCCTTTAATTTTTAATATTAAATAGAAAAAATAAAAGATACAAAATTTAAGATACGATCATTATTATAGTTATAATTAACCCAAAATAACGTCATGAAGTTACTAATTTTAGTTTTTTTTTTCAAATTTTATAAAAGGACATCCAAAAATATTTTGCTAAGTCCAAATTTAGCATTGAATGCTTTAATTTAAAATTTTAATCTTGATTTCTTCTAGCATAATATTTTTTAAAGATCAATTATGAGTTCTTTTACTTTAAAAATGCAAGAACATTCTAAAATTATTAATCTACATATATTATATGGGAAAAATCCCCTTGAGACCAAAGAGGATCCAATGCATAGTTGGGTTATGAGATAGTGATCCTGGAGAAATTTTGATCAATTTGAATGTCTAGAAGTAATGTAAAAACCAAAAATACAACTTATCAAAGGTACAATTAAGCCATGAAGTCATGTTATGAATTAAGGTAGGTGAGATACCTATAATGAGAAGATCATCCACATATAACGTAATCACCAATATCACCCATCCTAATGTTTAATGTAAATATAGTATTCAGCCTCACATTACCAAAACCTACAATTGAGGAATAAGTATCTTCTCATATTTAGCATATGGTGCTTGCGTAAGTTTATACAAGGACAATAAAATGTCAAGCCAAGGGAGTAAAAACATTAAGCTAAAAACTAGGTGACTATTACATATAAATCCCCTCTTGAAGATCACCATGAGCGAAGGCATTCCTCACATCCATTTAATGCGACTTCCAACCATAGGGAGTAACTATGGATAGAATCATGAAAAAATAATCCATCCATGCAACCAATGTGAATATCTTTGAGTGGCCCATTCCATAATTTTAAAATAAATACTTAGTAATAGAAAATATTTTATGTTTCTTAAATTAATCATCTAAAGCACACTTTGTCCTATAAACACATTTTCATGCAACATTATTACCTTCTAGATTAGGAGCACGTTCCCATATTTGATTCTTAATTAGATATTAATACTAAAAAAACATGACATCATCCCATTTTGATTATCCCTTGTCTTGGAAGTGGGTCAGAGAATATCTAAAATTATTAACCTTCAAGATCAAGGCCCAAGAAGAGGCCTTCCATGCTGATCCATATTAATTATTAGCTAAGCATCTTGAAGTAGAGTCTAAATCTAATTGATGGTTATACGATTCATGGATCCTAAGATAGCACAACATTAGAAGCCAAAAAATATAGCATCCAAATCATATTCACCAACTATCTTAACATCTAGTATTATGGCACATGGAACTAGTGTATTAAGCTCATCATCTCTAAAATATAAAAATAAAGGTGTTGGAGTTAATGTTACCCCTTTTAAGCTCAAATATATAGGCATAAGGCCTTTATTGGAAGGTGAAGAGGTGGACCTAATAGCAACAGTTCCCAGAGTAATATCTAAAGAAACCATTAGAGTAGTCAAAGAAATAGAATGATATTTGGTCATAATATTAGGAGGAAAACCTAGTACAGCTATTGAAATACCCTTATAAAAAATTGCAACCCTTCGAATAAGAATATCCCTCTCAAGATTATAATTGCGACATGCCATAGAAGTATCTAAATACTTATAAAAATGTATATTTGAATCTTTGGTGAATTTTTCTTCCAAAGATATTAGGGTATGTGAGAGCATGTTGAAGACCCAAAGATACCAAATTGAGACACATTGAGCTTATTTTTTGTCAAGCTCTAAACATTTATCATACCCTAAAATAATCTAGTAGGAATTCTATTGATTATGTGTGTTGCATAGGTGATAACTATTAAGGTATATTACATTATTTGGTACATGCTAATGTATCTTAATGGTACATTTATAAATATGTAATAGATTAGGATCGATTCTATAATTTAGAAGTGTGATTTATATTTCCCTTTTTTGTAAGTGTCAATGTGTAGGAAATGCACGAGTGTCATGTAAGAGTGCAATGTGTAGGAAATACATGTGTCATGCAAGTTAGAGTGCAAGTTTATATTGAAATAATGTGCACAAGTATCATATATGAAAGTATGTAAATATGTAATGTGAGGATGTGCAAAAGTATCTTAGATTATGAGTGCACATAGAAGAGTAATAGTCATGTAGATGCATGCAAATGTATTAGATCCAAGTGTCCATCTAGTATGCAAGTGTTAAGATGATAAGCCAATAGTAATGGCACTTGTCATATGGAGATCAATGGTCAAGTAATTGAACAGTCATATTACTATGGCTATATTATGGAGATAATGCTCCATGAGAAAGTGTAGCAATAGTAGAAAAAAAAGAATAATATAATTGTAAAGAGAAATAGAAGTAGTAAAGCTTGTATAGGGATTTTTGAGAAATTAATATTGTAAGTTTCTTCATGCATAGTTCATGAATTATTTAGACCATTTACATTCATATTTGATTATTTAAGTGAATGTTTGTTTTAGTATTATATAGGCCTTGGTATACATATTAATTTACTCATATTATTATACTCTTCATTATTGATATTTTAACCTTTAATATCTTGGTTGTTTTATATTGGGACCTATGATATTTTATTGTAGTAAGTCTTAAAAATCTAATAGTGGTATCAAAGCTACCATATGACCCTCCATTTTTTATATATTTTATTGAGCCATCATTATTATTTAACTTTATCCATTTTTGATAAAATTAATTTGGAGTATGTCCACTTTGGAGGCAATGTAGACTTGACTCTAATTTTTAAAGGTCTTATTGAGTAGAATTTGAGGGGCAAAGGAATAGTCATTCTGATTTGAATGTTAAGGTATTTCCACTTGGTTGAAGGAAAATCGGTGAAGACTAGGACTCAGCTATATTGATGGAAAGGACCAAATTAGAATAAAAGTTGGACATTTGGAAACCAAATTAAAATAAAGTCGAATATTGATTGATTGGAAACCAACTTAGAAGAAAGTTAGATATTGATAGATGGAAAGAACCAAATTAGAAGTTAGTTGGATATTTGGAGACATACACAATCACCCTGATAATATTTTATATTCTCTACAGAAAATAGGAGAATCCTTATTGATAGATTGGAAAGAACCAATTCAGAAGAAAAATTGGTCATTCAAAGATATTCATAGTTGCCTTGACATTGATATTGAGTTCTCTAGAATAGAAGAATAATATTTTTGTTCTTAGATGTGACCTAAGACATTGAAGATAGTATTTTCAGAGGTTGATAATATTCCTATAGAGATACAGAAGAATTTTAGCTTCTAAATAAAAAGGAGCATAATAGATCAAGGTTGAATTGATTTTTGGGTTGAATAGGAAATTGCAGATTTAGATATAAGTCTATAAGTTTGAACCTGATTAAAGTATTTGAATAATTTTTATGTTGTTCTTAGCATCATTGAGAGATTGGGTAGGTATACTATACCAATATTATTAAGAAAAAACCAATAGTTAAAGCATAATTTTCCTAAGGTATAAACAACAAGAGAAATAGGGTAGGAATAAATATTACTAAGAGAAATATAATAGAGTTGATTATTTCTAGAAAATAAATAATACAAAATTTTTAGTGCACTTTCTAAAGTGGAACAATGTGATAAAGCATATGTATACAATAATTTGTAGACCAACATATGGAGATAATCCATAAGCAGACCAACATATGTAGATAAGACATAGATAGACCAAGCTTACATAGGATAATTTTCTATCAAGGTCCACACATAGCTATTTAATAGAAAGCAACATTATTAATGAAAGAGCACTACTAGCAGAATATGGTAAATCAAGTATCTTCAATAGAAGACAAAAGGAGAGTTGTATCTCTCAAGAGGTTATTATAGCATTGTTTAAAGCTATCAAGAAAAATTCAAAGAAGAATATAGCATTGTCCACAACTACCAATGCCATTCAAAGGAGAATATAGCATTTTAGAAGTGACCAATGCTATTCAAATAGGAAAAGTACAACATTTGCATTGTTTATAGAGAAGAATCAAAGGAGGTTAGCATAAAGAAACAAGGATACCAATTAAGGAGGCTAGCAATGGAGTAAAGGATACAAGTGAAGGAGTAAAGGAAACTAGTGAAGGATATCAACAACAAAGTGACGCAATACAATGAAGGAGACTAGAAAAAAAAGAGGATATCAGACTATTGAAAGAGTCTAGAAATGCAATGAACCAACAAAATGAACCAACAATGAATTTTGGTGATGAAGAAGCAAGGAATACAATGATAAAGAAGGTGAAGAATCTAGTGATGAAGCAAAGACACCCATGTGAGAAAGTGAAAAGATATATAAGGTATCGTTAAAGACTATCACAAGGAGAGTACATCAATGCCTACACAAATTAACATGTTACAACACCAATATAGCCAAGTTGACTATATTTCCAATTTTTATCTATTCATTGATTTAATAATATTAATAGAAGTAGGTTGATTTATATTTCATCATAAATTATAATATTAAATCCATTTGCATATTCGTAAGAGACTTATCCCTCTCTAAGTGTCGAAGTACTTAGCCCTCCTTAAGTGGCAAGAGATATTTTATTTACTTCATTTAGTTACGTTAATCTTCATTTCTATAAATTTTTACACCAAGTGGTATCAAATCTCTTCGATTCTGGAGGACACCATTTTTTACCATATTACAACAACAAGATAGAAGGATTTCACAACATCATTATCCATAGTGGAATTAATCACAACAATCCTTCCTTCTAAAATATGAAGCTTCCACAGTACGACTAAATTTTGGTTAGTCTCCTTCACATCCGTGAAACTTGTGCATCAATGAGACAATTTTGATAGGTGATATTGCACATCAATGAGACAATTCGATAGGTACAAGAAATATTAGTAGAATATAAGTGAAGAAAATAAATTAATTTTCACTAAGATTCACAAAAGACCTAATCATGAGCGAGTACAAACCCTAAAAAAATTGTTCCTTACAAGCGAACCACATGGCAGTTAAAGTGACATGTTTAAAATTCCAATACATTTCATTGCTCCTAGAAGTCAAGAAATTAAGATGAGATCTGATGTAATAAAATCAAATATTATCCAAAATTATGATGGTTAAATATGATGAAATATGATGTAGCAAATTCCCAAATTACGTTCGTAATATCGAAAGCATATATAAAGGTATGTAATAAGTAATTAAGTGTTAAATGAAAGTATTTCAAGTTTAAAATTTCATAAGATTTAATACTCGGGTTGCATTAAAAATCCTTACAATACATTCATTGTACCAAATCCAATAATAACCTTTGATATTCTATTGCAAATCCACCTGTGCCACTATGAGTGTTTTTTTTTTTTTCTAAGGCTTCATCAAACTTCATTGAGAAGTACATTAACCTACACCATTATCATCGGAGCAAACTATTCATTTTTTTGTGAAATCCCATATTGATCCCATCATAATATTGTTGGGATTTAAAACCATAAAGGCACACATTTTTAGTGTAACCACCATCCGATGGTTCACTACCCCCTACTCGTGAATTCCATACTCTCTTCTCCATTGAATGTGTCCTGCATAGTCAGATGTGTTTTATCCATTGTCTATCGTGCTAATCCATCCTTTGTCATCTAGTCCATTGTCCATTTGTTGGCACATAGTTTGCATGGCCAACATTTTTGGTATTGTGTCATCCTTATCATCTAGTCATGGTCAGTTTCCAGCATCATTAGTTGGCTAGTTTAGTGATCAACTAGCTAGCCATTGGAGTCATTACTAAAAAACTAACCATTGGGTGCAGCATAGTTCGCATAGCCAACATTACTTAAGTGTTCAACTAGGTAGCCATTGGAATAATTATGTAAGGAAACTAACCATTAGGTGTGTGTATTATGTGTAGCCAACATCATTTAGTTGGTTAGGGGTCAACTAGCTAGCCATTGGTTAGCTATAGTTGGATAGCCATCGAGGGAAAGAGCTAACTGTTGGGCAGTAAAACCAAATTGCCTTGGATAGTTTCAAAAAATCTAGCCATTGAGGAAAGAGCCATTGGGAAAATTTCAAAATTATAAAAATATTTTCCTCTTTGCACATTATTGGGAGATAAATCAAATGCATGAGTGACATGTGGAATAGAGGACCAAAATGAAGATTACAAAGAACCGATATTCCAAATGAAGAATCACTAAATTCTCCAAAAAGACATCCGAGAAATAAAGGTACAGTACGCATTAATAGTTTTAACCCCAACCACCCTACTATTAACTACATGGATCCTTCCAACTCATCCCAAGAGAATATCCAAAATGAGGAAGTCGTGATCCCTTCTTCTTACTCTAAAGAATTACAAGATTGCCTATCTAAAATAACTCTTAATATGAGCAAAATGTTGGAAGTTCTCCAACATCTAGTGCAAAATAAAAAACTTGAACCACCTTCTACAACTAATTCCCATAGACAAAAGGATAATATGGATCATGATCATCCTTTAGGTCATAATGATCATAACTTAGATATAGGTGAAACTACTCAATATATGAAATGGCCTCCAGGTGTTACTATTTTGCACACTGATATGCCCATATTTGAGGGTTGGGATCCATGTGGTTGGTTAGCTAAAATGGAGGGTATGATACATTTATATCATATTCCTAAAGTCATAAAGGTTTGTTACGCCTCTCACAAATTGGGTATAAAATCTTACCAATGGTTTGTTTGGCAGTAGTGTCAACATAAACATACCATCTTATGGCTAGAAATTTAAAGATATTTTTCTCAAAATATTTGATGAAGGTTTTTCTTCTTATATAGTGTGCCTATTTGATATTAAACAAACTAGTTCTGTCCAAGATTACATTTTAGATTTCACAAGTCTTCTCGCATATATGGAAGATGTAAAAGATTTTGTGGTGGTGTCTACCTTTCATCATGGTCTGAAGTAAAATTTCAACTCAAAGTGGACATACATGATCCCTAAACTTTAGATGATACCATGACGATCGCCAATATCGTTGAATGAAAGTTTAAAAATTTGGACATCTTCTAGGGATTATTCTAATTCTCATCCTCAATATCACAATTATTTCTTTTGCATTATTGAAAAATCATCAAGATATTTTTATTTAAATGTCAAAATCATCATCCTGAATATTAAGCATGTGTACCACATCAAACCTTTCAAATAGAGTAAAAAAAATAAGGATGACGAATATGAAGCAAAAGATATCACTCAGCAAGAGTCACCCATGCATACAGAACAAATCTCAGCATATACTAGTGAAGCAACACTAGAAGATGACACCATGGCTATTTCAGTACATGCTCTTACAAGGATAATAGCTCACGATATAATTAAGGTACCAGTGTTTATTCGACATAAACGCATTAATGTGTTGATTGATTCAAGAAGTACACATAACTTTATCGACATCAAGACTACTAAAGCATTTAACTTGTTCATTAAAACTACCAATCAAGATAAGTTTCAAGTATTTATTGCAAATGGTGAAAATTCTTGATGTGTGGGCAAAAAATCTCCAGTTGCAATCCAATTTGGAAATTACACTTAGTGAGGGAATCTCTTCATTATGAATTTGGGAATTTTAGATGTTATTTTGGGTGTCAAATGGTTAGAAAAGCTAGAAGTTGTTAGTTCTAATTTTCAAAAATTATATGTTGAATGGAAAGAGAAAAAGAAGACTATTCATCTCCATGGAATTAAATCTCCACCTTCCAAGGTGGTGAGTTCACACTGCATGGAAAATATTTTCAATAAAGGAGGTTATGGATTCATAGCTCAAATTAATTACATGGAAGTTCAAGAATGAGATAACCCTGCAATTCCTTCAAAAGATCTTCAAGATATTTTGGCTAACTATGATGAAATATTCAGAGAACCAAAAGGGATACCCCATAATAAATATCATGACCATGCCATACATCTCATCCCTGTAAGTATCCCTCCTAATATGCATCCTTATCGATACCCTCAACCTTAAAAAATAGAAATTGAAAATATTGTCCAGGAACTATTAGAACATGGTGTCATTCATTATAGCACTAGTTCTTATTTATCATCAATGGTTTTGGATCATCGTAAAGATAATTCTTGGTGTATGTGTCTTGATTTTTGTCAACTCAATAAAATCATGATCAAGGATAGTTCCCTATCCCTATCATAGATGATTTATTATATGAATTGCATGGTGCTAAATATTTCATAAAATTGGATCTACGTTTAGGTTTTCATCAAATCCGAGTAAGAGAGAAGGACATTCCCAAAACTGCCTTTCGTACTTATGAAGATCATTATGAGTTCTTAGCCATGCTTTTTGGTCTCACCAATGCCCGTTCCACATTTCAAAGTTTCATGAACCATGTTTTTCATCCATTTCCTCACAAATTTGTCTTAGTCTTCTTTGATGATATTTTTATATATAGAAAATCTTGGAAGGATCATTTAATGCATGTGGGGAAAGTTCTTCATGTATTACATAAGGAGAAACTTTTTGTCAAATGCTCCAAGTGTTCTTTTGGTGTTCAAGAAGTTGAATATTTGGGTCATATCATTTCTCATGAAGGTGTTAAAATGGACCTAATAAAATTAAAGTCATTCAAGATTGGTCTTTATCCAAAACCATCAAAAAAATTCATGGTTTTTTAGGTATTACAAGATATTATTATAATTTTATTTGCAATTATGGTAAAATTGCAACTCCTCTCACCGTCCTCACAAAAAAATATGCTTTTCACTAGTCGGATATTGCCACTGAAGCATTCATGGCACTCAAGGAAGCTATGTGTACTACTCTGGTATTGGCAACTTTATATTTTTATAAACCATTTATTATTTAATGTGATGCTTTGGGCACAAGTATTGGGACAATATTAATGTAAGATTATAACCCCTTGGCATTCAAAACAAACAACTTTTAGGTAAAATTTTAGAAATATCTAAATATGAGAAATAAATGTTGGCTATTCTACATGCAGTCAAGAAATGGAAACTTTACTTAGTAGTCGTTTCATCATAAAAATAGATTATAGCAGTCTTAAGAAATTTATAGAACAATTTTTCTAATATCCAGAACAAAACAAGTGGATGACAAAGTTATTGGGATATGATTTCATCATTGAGTAGAAGAAGGGAAAATAAAATGTAGTAGCAGATGCATTATCTCGTAAATATGAATATGAAGTTTCCATCAATGCCATTTCGGATCCTTGTTCTCAATGGGTTTCTCAACTCTAAGAATAATGGTTGGTTAACACCGAAACTGCTCAAATTATTCAAGATATGACTATAGGATCATCAAAGCATATTTATTTTTCATATATTGGCAAGGCGTTATGCAAGAAATATCACATTTACATTCCATAAAATTCCACTATTAAATCCATGATCCTTAAAGAATCACATGCTTCTCCATCAATAGGGCACTTTTTGAAAATATATCAATTGGTGAAGCAATCCTTTTATTGTAAAGGATTAAATTCTAATGTCAAGACATTTGTTGCCGAATGTGAAGTATGCCAACACAATAAGGGTGAAACAGTCAAATATTTAGGACTTCTTCAACCATCACCAATTTCTAACCGCCAATGGAAACACATATCAATGTATTTTATTGAATATTTTTCTAAGTTAGAAGGTAAAATAATGATTTTTGTAGTAGTGGATCGTCTTTCCAAGTATTCTCATTTCAGTGCTTTACAACACCCATATTTAGCAAGCAAAGTGGCCAAGGTATTTATTGACTCCATTTTCAAATTACATGGAATGTCCAAAACTATTGTAAACGATCATGATCCCATATTTACTAGCAATTTTTGGAAAGAGTTATTCAATCTCAGTGGTACCAAATTAAATATGTCTTCTGCATACCATCCCCAAATTGATGGTCAAATATAAATTTTTAACAAATGTTTGGGTACCTATCTATGTTGCTTTGCTCAAGATAAGTAGTATCAATGAAGTCATTGACTTTCATTTGAAAAATGGTGGTATAGCACTTCTTACCATTATTCCCTCAAGATGTCTCTATTTGAAGCATTGTATTGGTTAAAACCACCAAAAATAACATATTATGTTCCAGGATCTTCCCAAGTAGCTCAAGTAGATGATTAGTTCCAACATTGATAGACAATTCTCAAAATTCTTAAACACAATTTGATTCAAGCACAAAATCGTATGAAGCAGCAACAAGACTCACAACTATCAAACAATTGTCATTAAAGATCAAGATCAATATAGGAGATATTATTTTCTTACATTTTCAACCTTACAAATAGCTATCATTAAAGATCAAGACTAGTCAGAAGTTATCTCCAAGATTTTATGGTCCTTACAAGATAGTTTGTCTCATAGGCGAAGTAGCATATCAATTGGAGCTTCCTCTCTCATCCTGTATACATCCATATTTTCATGTTTTCTATCTCAAAAATGTGATTGGCCAAAAATTACACTCATAGTTAGAGCTTCTAGTATTGATGAAGAAGGACATATAAATCTTCAGCCAAAAGCAATATTGCAAAGTAGATCCCGTCATCTTCAATATCACCACATTAAATAATTTCTAATCAAATGGTAGGACCTACCAGTAAAATATTCTACATGGAAAACATAAAGTATTTTTGAGTCATTTTTAGCTTTGAGGACAAAGCTTTTTGAGGAGGGGAGCCATGTTACAACATCAATATAGCCAAGTTGGCTATATTTCCAATTATCATCTATTCATTGATTTAATAATATTAATAGAAGTAGGTTGATTTATATTTCATAATCAATCAAAATATTAAATCCATTTGTGTATTCACAAGAGACTTAGCCCTCCTTAAGTGGTAAGAGATATTTGATTTAATTCATTCAGTTGTGTTAATCTGCCTTTCTAGGAATTTTTACACCATAAAAACATAATATTATTGCTTATTTTTAGCTTAAGTAATGTATACTAGATTCTAACATTATTGCATAAGAGAAATGTTCCTAAATATTTTGATTAAGTATGCAGAGTTCCATGCAAATATAAGTCTTTGATTGACATGTTTGAACTAGGAATCACTTAAACTAAGGTGTAGTGAATGATACTATATTTAGTGCATCGAATAGAACATCAGCATCATTACCTCATACAATGAGCAAGTGGACAAATAATTGAAGTGCAAGTCATTTAAGGAGAAAAGTAAGGTTAGTTTTTAATTGCTTTAATTTGAGTTATGGAGTTATAAGGTGATTACATGTTAAGGAGTTATAAGGGGATTATAATTTAATTAGTAGGAGTTATAAGGTTTAGTTAGTGATATATATATTTTTATTTTCTTAAAGTATGGAATAATAAGGGTTTATACTTTTATTAGTTTATTTAATTATTTAAAAAATATATGTTTGAAGATACTTGAATTTTCTTAAGATAGAAAATTTATTTTGAAAAAAATTGAAATTGAAAAATATTAAAAGTTTTTGAAATTTTGCAAATTTAATTAAGGGGTTAAAAGGTTTTCAACATCAAAGGATTAGGATTTTTGATATTTTTTTGCAAATTTCATATTTGTGTCATATTTTAATTTGGGAATTATAAGGTTTACTACTACAAAAGATTTTAATTTTTTTGAAAAAGTGTCATTATGTCAAATAATAAAAAAAATTGAATCTCAATTATTGAAAGGACCAAATTTTGCATTATGGAAGAACAAAATGAAATCAATCCTACTTGTAGAAAAACTTTGGGATATAGTAAGTGGAACAAATAAAAAACCTAGTGAGGATGAAAGAGAAATACAAAAAATTGAAAAAGGATATGCAAAGGCTCTCATGTTAATAACATTTGGAATAATTGATGAAATCCAACCATACTTAAGTGGAGTAGAAACTTATATAGATACATGGAATACATTATGTAAAATATTTGAAGGAAAAACAAAGCTACAATTTTGAATTTACAATAGACATGGAAAATTGACCCATCAAAATGAGTCATTTTTCCTTTAGTATCCCTAAGAAGTTCCTCAAAGTTCTACGAGAAATATTTGGGCCTTATTTACCCCTTGTTATTGCTTTTTTCCTTGGCATTGCCAAATTCGTGGTTATTCAGGACAGGGAACGAATTCAAAAAATTTAGATTTTTCTCCTAGAAAAATTCAAATTTGGTCCAACCTCTTCTATGTCGGTCCTAGACCAAGGTTTTTTTAAATTTTCTTGCATTTTTTCCCTCCAAAACCTCTTATAAAAAGAGGACTGGATCCCTTTTTTCTAAGCTTGGCAAGTTTTTGATAGCAACAAGTTCTAGCAAGTTTGCTCCTAATTATCAAATCCTTCTAAGTGTGGTCTGACAAGTGCTCTTATGCTTTGGATTATTCGGATACTACTTTTGATTTGGTGATCAAGTGTGGGAGCCTTGAGGAGGGTTCTACCATTTCAGTTGCTACCTACATCCTTTTGTTGCTCTTTCACTTCCACTAGGTTTTTCTTGCATTAATAGTCTTCTTAAATCATAAAATTTCCATATTGTATTGTATTTTTGGCATTATTAGATCATTTAAGGTCTTTATCATGAATTCATGCCCCATCCTTACAAGGTAAAAATTCAATAGGACTAAATTTATAGTCACCTCTTATGGGATGCAAATTTAGTTCTATAGGGTTTGGGGTAGGATTTTGCTCCCAAAACCCTAGGTTGCTCTTGCATGTTGCATTTAGGTCATAATCCCTTTGTCTATACTCTTTTTTTGTTGTATTTTGTCTTTTTTTGCTTCCAAAGGTCAAAAATCACTTTAGTATTCAAATGGTCAACAAAAAGTACCAATGGGATTCACTATTATGCCTCCAATCGTAGTCACATAGCAACCTATGCATGCCCCCAAACACTGATCAATTGTTCTAAGGATTTTAAAGTTGTTGGATGTATCGATATGAAGGTTAAAAGCTAGGATCAATCACTGGATCAATTAAGTGCTCTAAATAGAATTCTTAGGATGTTTATTATTTGTTTTTTACTCATTTCTATTCTAGATTCAAATCATAAGTGAAGAAAAGCATCTAGTTCTACTTTTAGGCATTTAAAAAGAGAAGAAACAATATATTTTTGAGTATTAAGTTTAATATGTTTGTGCATTCTCTTTAACCCTTGTTAAAAAGAAAAAGGATATTATTTATTGCAAAATAGGGTTATTTTTCATTAAAACTAAAATCATCTCATGGATAGCCTCTTGTTTGTTTGCATCATTGTTTTTCGTGCATTGTTATTTGATTTCTTATAGATTAGTTTTTAGAAAGACCAAACATAGGTGCTTGTTCAAATAAAACACAGAAAATATTTCTACCCTAGACTTGGAGTGAGTCCTTAAACCATTCTTGGTGAACCCTTTGATCCCCCAAGCCCCGAGTGTAGAGAAATAAACATACCCCCATGGTCACCTCGACTCCTAGTAGATCCAACTAAGAATCATATGTGGCAAGGAAATTTTCCCCCCTCTACATATTTGGTGAACCCGACGTGAAAACACATCCTTAGTAGCCATATAGGAAGCCTTTTATTTCTAATCTTCTTTAATTTTGTTTTTAAACCATAAATAAGACCATTAAAATTTGTTTGTTTAGAAAAACATAAAAACACTTCAAAAAAATATGTGTACCTTTCATTAGTTTGAGATATTCCTTAATATCTCTTATTCTTCCCCTTAATCCTAATGGCTCCCAACCTTAGGATTAAGTAAAATATTTTAGAATCTAATGAGAATCCTTAAGGGGATGATCATATTGATAGGGATAATCCTAATCTAGATGCAAAAGAGGATATAAAAACTAGTAATGACCTTGATCCTGTTGAGGGATCTAATGGATACCTCACCTTTAAATCATTTGATCATATCTATAATTTATTTAAGCATCATAGAGAAGCTTTGCATAAATTTATAGATGAAGAATCCCAAATTAAAGAGGCTAGGACATCTCATCATCAAACCATTTATACTCAAAATATTTGAATCAATCCTTTGTTTGAATATTCTCATGATGTTAATCCATTTCATAAACCTACATATGCCACTACTACAACCACCAACATTGGGAGAATTCTTCAAGTTCTTCCAACTAGTAGTGTACATCAAAATCATGCTCAATTTCCTCCTCATTCAATTTTCTCTTTATAAAATTTCTTTAGTTTCACCAAATGTGAGTTATCCCTCACAACAAGATACCACACAAAAAATCCCATATCATAATAGTGTTAATGTTTATAACATTATCCAAACCCATTTTCAACAATACACCTATAACCCTCTAGGGAATCTAGGGGTATTGCACATGAACAACCTTGATATGCAAAGTTTGATAAGTATATTGAAATAATGGATGTTAAGAATGAAGAAACTACAACCTCCGATTGCAATCAGACCCTAGACCCTATGGTCATCGTTAGGCCCTACCCTAAGAATTTCATAATGTTGGTTTTACCTATTTATAAGGGAATAGAGGACCCAATAGGACACTTAAGGATGCTTAGAATAACGTGTCATGATATTATTTATGATGACATGTTGTTGCTAAAAATATTATCTAAGAGCCTTGGAATTATATCTTGGGAATGGTATTATCAACTACCTCATCATTATTTAAGGAATTTTGAAGAGGTAGTTGGGTTATTTGTTCAAAAATTTGGAGCTTGTATTGATAAAAATGTGACTATGCAAGATTTATATATTTTGAAGCAAGGAAAGATGAAAGCTTCTCAATGTTTTTGTATTTATGGATAAGTTTAGTTGGAATATTAAGATACACCTTACCTCCCGAGACATGTTAAAGATATTTATTGGAAACTTACAAGAACATATATCATATGATTTAGAAACAACAATCGTTACCTCTTTCAAACAAGCGATAGATTTGGAAATTAGAGTGGAGAAAGATCTTATTTAAAGAGGTCAACTTAAATCAAGAAAAGAAGAGGATAGAACCATGAAACATCAACACAAGAATAATCATGTAGTTGGTGATGGGGTAACATATAATCGACAAACCAATAATGTTAATGCTGCTAGTAACCTATATAATATGGTACTTAATAGACCTTAAAAAATCCCACCAAGGAATTTCACTAGACTTAACATACCTATGACAGTGGTCCTTAAGAAAATTTTGGAAGCTAACATGATTGAGTTACCTCCCATAAGGTAACCTAATACCACAAAAACTTGGTATAAGCTTGATCAACATTGTGAGTATCATAGAGTAGATGGACATATGACACATTCATGTAAGAGGTTGAAACATGTGGTTCAAGACTTAATAGATTAAGGTCATATTGTCATAGAGGATTATCAACCCAGTCCTAACCATAAACCTTCTACTCAAAAATCGCCTACTACTAATCAAGATATGGGGATCTTTCAAAATATCCTATCCAATCATCAAAAAAGGACAACCAACCACATGTCTTATCATAATTTTTCACCTTCCTACAACAAAATGGTGGGTATTATAGTAGCTACTTTGAGGCAGAAATATCAATCTCAATTAACTCAACAATCTTAGCAAAAGATAATATCTACATCCAACCAACCTTCTACACCTCCTGTAGTTATCAAACGTACCCAAAAAAGGAGCACAATCATAGAAAAACCAACCTGAGTATTGAAGTCACAACCAAAAGTCTCATTCAACATTCAACAATAGTTAGCTAGTACCCTAGCCAATATTTCCCTTTTAGAGCTTTTGCAAACTTCTCCTATTCATAGGGAATCCTTGTTTAAGTTTCTAAACCAATAATCTATTTTGCAAGATAAACCCCTTGTAACCTAGCTATTGTCATAATTTCTCTTGGGGTTAATCATATTTTTTTTATGATGATGATATTCCTTCCTCAAATTTGCAAGGGGATTGTCTCCTTTATATTACTGCATATATTGAAAAAAAATTATCAAGAGAATCTTGGTGGATAATGTTTCCTCCCTCAATTTATGCACTTATAATTTTTTTCCAAAATATTGGATTAAAGGAGGAAGACTTAACCAAATATGATGTCGTCATAAAATATTTCAAAAATGAATCTCAAGAATACTATGGTATTTTATCCCTTCCCCTTAAGGTAGGACCAAAGATCTTAGATACCTTTTTTATGTGGTATCTTGTCTTGCATATTTTATCTTGGATACCCTTGGATTCATTCTATGAGGGATGTTGCTTCTAATATTCATCAATGTTTAAAATATGAATTCAAATATTGTATTTTCACCATTTAGGGTGATCTCAAGCTCAATTCAATCTCAATTTTTGTCCATCTATTTCTCTCTACAACATTTCTTCTAATTCTTTTCCATAATATAACAACATCAAGGAATTTGAAAATTTTAAAAATAACTAAGGAAAAATCAATCATAATATCATCATAGGATCAAATAAACCTACTTTATGAAAACCCTCTTTTAGATCTAGTCATGTTACTGCCTTCACCCTGAAATATGGGTTGAAACCATAAAAAGAGTGGAGTAGTACACATTGGCATGTGTACCTTTATCTATGTGAGTACATACCTTGAATAAAATATTTATGGTGATAACCCCTTTCTTGTAGAATGATCCTTTACTCATTATTATATATCCAATGATTACCCTCATCCTAAGCATATCATATCTAGTATGGGATACATAGGTAAAGGTTTGGGACCATAATAGAAAGGTTTTCAAGAGTCTTTGTAGGTTGATATTTGGCATGGGTAGTGTGGCATAGGTTACATCCCCAAAAAAAACCAACCCTTACCAATTGATGATGATCAAGTTGTTGCTTATGATAAATTTATGAATTGTCATGGCTTAAAGTGAAGTAATGAGGATGAGGGACCACCTTCTCCTTCAAACATTTTATCTTGCAATTTGATAACTTTGGTGCATCCTAAGTTAGTTGTGACCCAAGGGGAGTATGCTGAAGGGGATAATATTTGTGATATGTACCATGAAGATATCCTCTAAACTAACATTATTTATGGGTTAGTCCCTTGTGTCACCCATATTGAGTCTTCTAGTTGTCAAGAGAATTTCGAATACCTTGAGCAGCTAGGAGTGATCCCCATCCCTCCTTGTTATGATGATGAATCTCACATATTCATACAAGAGACCATAAATGTAGACATAGGCTCCATAAAAAACCTTAGAATCCTTAATATAATTTCAAGATATTTGAAGAGTATAAGTAGTTGACTAATTTACTAAGAGAATTTAAAAATATTTTTGCTTGGTCATATGTCAATATTCCAGGGCTTAATCCTTCCTTCATTATGCATCATTTGGTAGTTAGTTCCAATCCAAGACTATTAAGTAGAAATTTAGGAAGATGCATCCTAAGGTCACCCTTTTATTCAAGGAGGAGCTCCAAAAACTTCTTGATGCTAATTTTATCAAAGTTATCGATTATTCTAGTTGGATATCTAACATCATTCCTATAGCTAATAAGGAAGGAAAAATCAAAATATGTATCAATTTTTGGAAAAATAATTTAACATGTTCTAAGGATGAGTTTCCCCTCCCCAATATAGACATGATCATAGATTATTTTACCAAATGTGGAATGCAATCATAGATGGATAGTTTATCAGGATACAATCAAATTATGATCGCCCTTGAGGACCAAGACAAGACAACTTTCTTCACTCCATGGGGTAATTTTTGTTATAAAGTCATGCCTTTTGGCTTAAATAACACTAGTTCCACTTATCAATGGGCCATGGCTTATATATTTCATGACATGATGCATGATATTATTGAGGACTATGTGGATGATCTTCTTGGTCACTCCATACATCAAGAAACTCATGTTCATGATTTAATATGGATATTTGAAAGACTTTGATAGTACAAGGTTTATCTTAAGCCCTCTAAGTGTGTGTTTGGAGTAACATTTGATAAAATTTTAGGTTTCATAGTGTCTAGGTGAGGCATTGAAGTAGATCCTACTAAGATAGCGGCTATTACTGAGATGCCTCCTCCTTGTAACCTAACCGATTTGCATATATTACAAGGAAAATTTCAAGCTATTCATTGGTTCAAATTCCAATTAGCCGATAAGTGGTAGTCCTTTCTTAATATTCTTAAGAAATATGTAGTGTTCAAGTGGGATTTTGAGTGTCAAATATACTATAATGAACTCAAGAAGTATCTCACTTCCATACCTATTTGTATTTCCCCTAGACTGGATAAGCATATGACACTTTACATAGTATCCACATATCATGCTTTGGGAGCCATGATGGCTCAGCACGATAATAAAAAAAAAAAGTGATTTATCTACTATATCAATAGAAATTTTGTTAGCCATGAAACCTAGTATACTTTCTTAGATAAGCTTTGCTTCATTGTAGTATTTAATTCTCAAAATTTGAGACACTATATTCTTAGCCATAAGATATTGGTAGTCACAAAGTTTGATCCTCTCTTCTACTTGATATCAAAGCTCCACATTTTAGGTCTAGCCACTAAGTGGGTTCTAGAACTTAGTGAGTTTGACCTCACCTTTATAGGTTAGAAGACTATAAAATATTAGGTGATTGCTAACCAGCTATATGTTGCTCCCCTAGAATCCACCTATCCCTTAGTCATTGATTTTATCAACAAGTTTTTTAGCTTAGATGTCAAAGAGGAAGAGTTTTAGACTTTTTTTTTTATGGATTCCATTTCTTGAAGGGCATTAGTGCTAGAATTATTCTAGTCATGATGTTTTACAAAAACATTGATGTCATCCTTATCCATTAATAAAATATTCCATGGATTTCATAATAAATATTCCTAATATCCTAGAGAAATCATTTTTTTTGTTCTACTTCATTTGGTATCTGTTGATAAGCAACACACCCCCACTGAAAAATGAGATTCCATCCTTAGAAAATTCTGAACTTTCATTTTTTGCAGCAGGGACCCTCTTGATCTTTTCAGGTTTTAAATCCATATTTTGCTTGCCTCCTTTTTAAAGTTGTGCTTTTTCTTGCATTCTAGCTGTGTTATCCAAGAATTCACTTTTTACATGCTAGAATCATTCATGCACAAGAAAATCTTGCACCATTACCGAGAAAAATCCCGAAAACAGTTGCATAAATTCACTTAAAAATCAAACTTTCCATTTTTGGTAGTGTCGCGATATCGCGACACTTCCATTTTCGGAAATGTCGCGATATCGCGACAGGTAAGTCAAAATGCGGCTAAGTGGCAGAAAGGTCGCGATTTCGCGACATGTCGCGAAATCGCGACAGTTTTTGGGAGAGAGACGCAGGCTGTACGGAGGGCGCGATTTTGCGACATGTCGCGAAATCGCGACATGTCGCATTTTCGCGGCAGGAGAGAGAAAATGGGCTGCAGGATGAAAAATCGGTTAAGTCAGAAACATGTTCCAAAATCGCGGTCAACGCGGTCAACGCATGCAGGTAAGGGAACTGTCGCGACATCGCGACGTGTTCTAAAATCGCGGCTGAAAATCAAGAAAGTTGCCGATGCGCTGGAAGGGTCGCGATTTCGCGACATGTCGCGAAATCGCGACATGTCGCGTTTTCGCGGCCGACGAGGGAGGAAGTTGCCGATGCTCTGGCAGGGTCGCGATTTCGCGACATGTTGCGAAATCGCGACATGTCGCAGAATCGCGGCAGGAGAGAGAAAGTCATATTTTGACCTGAAAGTGCATTCCGGCGGGAAACAGAAGGCTTCCTGGGGTAGCGACACGTGTCAAAGCGTGAATGGGACAAAAAGAAGCCGACATGCAAGCTTATTTTGCGGATTTAATCTGTTTTTAATGTTTTAAGCTTCTGATTTAATTAAAATGCTAATCTAATGCATCTTTTTGTCTTTCATGCAGGATTCCACATGGCACTTACGGGACAACCGGGAAAGACCATAAAGGCAAAGATAAAGTGCGGATTTAGTCAAGGACCGCCATGCTAGGAGAGAAGCTGCCGGTGAGAGCATTCAACGACAAATTTATTGCAGACTTGATAGCATGGAGACCATTTCAACTCAGAGATGGATTTACGGAGATCAAATTGATGGAGAAGTGGTGACTCATCCGGCTCACCAGCAGAATTAACGGAAGCATTTATTTGCAGCTGCGGATGAATGCAAGTTGCATTTTATTTTATCTTCTCCATTTATGGCGGTATTGATCACCAGTTTTGCCGAAGGGTTAAGTTCTATCCGGACTTTGATTTTTAAATGGATTTTTATTGTAAAACCCGGGTCCTAGGGTTTAAGTGCGATAAGATTTAGGGTTTGAGCAAGATATTTTGGAAAATATCAGGGTCTGTCCTGAGTCTATAAATTCAAATTCTAAATGTAATCGCAGGGGGCGGAGACTTAGAAATAAAGGCTTATAAGCAATTTCTTGCAAATTTTGTGAAATCCTTTGTTTTCGGACTTGGAGTTGATGTGCTTTAGCTTTTACGTGATAGCATGGCCGGGAGCCTAATCTTTTGCGAGTGTGATAAGTGTATTTTCTTTTGTTATCCGTTCCATTTAAAGTTTGTTAGATATATCTTTGTAAATCTGCCATTGTCAAGATTAAATATCTTTGTTAGGCTTCGGTTGTTCTATTGTTTGCTAGGGGAAATTACTGATTTCGGGTGTAAGTTTGTTCTAATTGCTCTGTCTTCACTTTGTGCGAGCTAGGTCTGCCGGTGAAAGATACCGATTTTAACCAGTTGCCCCTTGGATTTATAATTTACTGCTAGATCCGTTTCACTCTGCCTTGTGCTCTTAGTTGAAAGTGATCTTAGGTGATTGGACACTTTCTTCGGGATTTGTTCCGTTGTGAAGTCGATAGCATAGATAAGATTGATAGTTTAGAGTTTTACGGTTTAAAGTCCGATAAACTTCTCTTTCTACGCTTACCCTACCCTCTCTTTGCTTTACCGTGAATGATCCATTTTTATTTTCTTTATTTGCCTTTTATTTAAATCTGTGACCCATGAGAGCTAGATCAAAGAATTCAAGTCAAATACGATTGTCAACAACTTTTGCAACTCTCGAACAAGTTCGGGAACCCCCTGTAAGGTAACGAGAGCGATCCATATCGAAATCTATTCCGGAAGTGGAAAAGAGTGAATTGCCATTCGACCCAACTCCGTAACTCGCACCTTGGATAACCAGACTAGATCCTAAAGATGAGTGGGATCGAGTCCCGTGGGTGTCTCCGGAGCTTTCCTTGCCTTCATCCTTTTTCCCGGGGTGTGCATGAAAGCCGGACCAACACCTAATTGGCGCTAGAAGGAGGGCCACGGAACATCCGTTCTTAGTGCACTTGAGTTGAGAAATCCATTGTATGTGGAGCCGTAAAGCGTATTTTATCCAAAGTCTGGTAGCCAATTTTCCCCTCCTCCTCAGCCAACACCTAATTGGCGCTAGAAGGAGGGCAGAACTCAGTTCAAGTGTTGTAAGGGCATAACGACAACATTTGAAGGACCCACGGTGAACTCGGACGAGTTTTTAAATTGTCGGTACGGTTTTATAAATTGTCGGTGCGGTGTTTTAAATTGTCCAAATGCGGTGTTGTCGGTGAAGTTGTATACGATATTTCAACTTGTAAAATACGGAACTGTTGAATCTGTAAATTTTAATGCATTTTGAAATTGTCGCTCGTTTTTAAATTGTCGGTGCGGTTTTAAATTGTCGATGCGGTTTTTAAATTGTCGGTGCGATTTTAAAGTTGTCAGTGCAGTTTTTAAAATTGCCAGAGAAGGCCTTAAGTTCAGTGGTTTGTTAAGAACAGTTCTATCATCACTTGCAGTTATCCAATTACAAATCAGAACATCACTGTCAGCCAAGTAATAATGGCAAATTGGTTGGGCCCCACCGCTTTGAACATTCCGGGTATAGCCCATGACCTGCCCAGAAGTCCAGAAAGGTATCTCCCCGGTACAAAAATGATGGGACAAGAGCCTGAGAAGAACATCTCGCTAGCTTTTAAAAATGCTTTAAGATTATTGAATATACTGACATGAAGATGTTGCCTGCAGATTGTTCCCGTTCACTCTCCGGGAGGGAGCTTATGGACTGGTTTTTAAACCTCACCGAGCAATTCCATTACTAGGTGGGATGATCTAGAGAAAGCTTTTATATCACGGTTCGGTGAAGTGATAGATCCCGACATTTTATATCAGCAATTTTCCAGCATCAAGAAAGAGTCGGGAGAAACTGTCAGGTCTTTCAATATGAGGTTCCAAAGAGCTTACGGTAGAATGACTGGCCATTACATCCCAAATGCAAATCTGGCCTTAGAAATCTACAAGAATGCATTGGATTCGGTGACCTCTATTTTCCTCAAGAGAGACATTAATATTACAACCCTGCGGGAGGCTTATAAAGAAGCCTTAATTCTTGAAAGACAGCTAGGACCTCAAATTTTGAGCAGTCCTTTGATATCCTATGTTACACAGAACATGCCTGTTCCAAACCCCATTCCACATCATGAGTTAGTGCCAACATGTCATGCTCTACCCAAGGAGACTCCGTTAACTGTGACATCCACTCAACATGTGCAAAATACAGAGAAAAGTTTTGACAAATTCAAAGTGCAGGTGCTTGAACTGAACAGTTGTGATCTGGCACCACCCAAATCTGAAGTTTTTCCTGGTGAGTTAAATTTTCCTGGAAATCAAAGAAATATTGATATTTCTAGTTCACCCAAAAATAGTACAACCAGGGTTTCAGATTCTGTCACTTTTCCCGAAGAGACAGAAAGTCTTATACAGACTCCTGTGGATGAAATACAAGATTTTCAACAGTTCAAAATGGACAGTTATAATTTGAGATGTCAGAGTCCAGAACTTAACAATGATCCTTCCTCATCAGAGGATGATGAAAGTGAGATTCAATCTCACTATGCAGAAGTAACCGAGGAGGATAGCATCATTGAGGATATGAGGGAACTTAAATCTGACATCACCCTCTATGAACTGCCTCAGATTGTTGGACAAAACATTAACTTGATTGAGGCTTACTTTGGACAAAACATTAACTTGATTGAGGCTTACTCTGGACCACCTGTTGAATTTCAAGAAAAGGAGGAAAATATGGTAAATATGAATGTGGTCAGCCAACTTGGAATTGATGAACTGTCTCAACATAAGCTCGCAACTTCGAACATAATGTCAAAGAGGAGGCTATAAAGCGTGTTGATGCGAGATATTGGAGTTTATGATTTGGCAACTGAAAAGGTGGAAACAATTATAGCCCTAATCAATAACAACAATGATGTTTGGACATTGCACATTGATGAGGTTAAGTCTAAGCAAGGCTCAGGTGAAAAGGAAAATTGTAAGCACTCCTCTAGAGGGATAAAAATTGAAGTCCTGGATATTGAAGCGGTACGCGGCAACCACAAAATGTTCAAGTTGTTAAGAACCGGGGCATACGAGATAAAACATGATTTCTTTCGGTTGTCACATCATTTTGAAAATGTGGTGGTGCAGGTCCGTCAAGGTTTTAAAGTATTTGATCCTGGGGGTTTTTACATTCGAGTCCTTTTGAAAGAACTACTGCAAACCCTTTAATTAGAAGCATAAACATGTTATCATATGATTTGTTATTATATGATTTGTTTAATTTGAAGGAGTTGCGGATTTGTTTTTCAAATGGGACGGGGAAGACGATAAACCCAAGTCTTTCCCGAGATAGCAAATTTTTGAAGCACGATCCGGAGTGCATTTCGTCAACGGGACCTGAAAGGTAATTTTTTTTAAATTACTTGCATGGTCAAAATTTTTTAAAAGCACCATTTCTCTGCTTTCCCAACTGCTGCATTTTTTGAGTATGAAGGGAAGTTGTAACATATGTATGCATTGTAAATAAGCTTTGATTTTTTTCAGTTTTTTTTCTTTGTCAGTGCAGTTTATTTCTTTGTCAGTGCAGTTTTTTATCTGTTTCAGTTTAATTTTAATGCTCTGCAGTTTTAATTTATTTGTTTTTCAGTTTATTTCTTTGTCAGTGCAGTTTTATTTTTAAATGTACGTACGATTTGCGATTACGATTTATTTTATTTCGATTCCGGATTTAATTTATTTCAGTTGCAGTTTTTTATTTTTGCTTCAGTTCTTTTAGTTTATTTCTTTTATTGCCTGTACAGTTTTTATTTTCTTCCCTGCTTTTCCTTTTCTTTGTTGTCTGTACAGTCTTCAGTTTTAGTTTTAGTCTTAGTTGCTTGTGCAGTTTTATTTGCAGTCTGTGCAGTTTTTATTCTTTCTTGCTTTAGAAGCCTGTGCCTGTCCTTGGAAGCCTGTACAAAGTCCTTTGGCTTCTAAAATTCTATTTTTTAACCTCTGCCTGAGCAATCAATGAAAAGTCAGCCTGCTGAAAATTGTTTTATTCCTAGCTGATAAATCCTCAATCCAGTGCCTCCCCATTACGCTCATTATTCTAATGAGATAGTCCGCTTGCACTAAAGCTGTGGAACTATTTTGTTATCCGGGATGAAGGTAGAGAGATGATTGGATCTTGTGTCTTACTTGCCACGGTTGTTTTAATGATAGAAAAAGCATTATCTTTGTTTAGTTGGAGGAACTCCTGGGGAATCCAAGAAAAGTTTGGTTATAAGAGGGGACTATGGTTCATGCAATTATTTGGGTGTCACCGGATGCTATCAATGCCTAGGCCGAAACAGGTTCAGTTGATCAAATATTAAAAGAAAATTGTAATTTCTCTAAGGTCTTCCAGATAGTGATATATTTCAAAAAGAAGAGAGATAAAAAAAGAGAGATAAGAAAAAAAGAAAAAAAAAAAAGAAAAAAAAAAAAAAGAGAGTTATATGATCAAAAGAGGCAGCCAATATTAGATTCTGCCCTACAGTTGTAAATTGGGTCGTGTAAATCTAAAGGGTAACTCTGTCTAGGCTGTAAAAAGCTAAACTAGTAAACAGAGCTCTACTCGGTTTCCCCATTTACAATCTAGAAAAGTTGATTAATCCAAGTTTATCATTCAATTCAGTCATCCTTGAAGAAAGTTCTATACCTTTGTAATTGCACATCAGAAATCTTCCTTGAAGTAATCCAGCCCAGTATGTCCTTGGGAAATTTTAACAGCTGGCAGTTGGCAGTCAATTTATTGTGAAGAATGCCTGTGGCAAGGCATGATGCATGGTCTTTTTGTTTTGAAACCAGAGTCTTGGGTTCTAAAATAGTGCTACTATTTTACCCGCAGATATCGCCATTTGTTGATAAGCAACACACCCCCACTGAAAAATGAGATTCCATCCTTAGAAAATTCGAACTTTCATTTTTTGCGGCAGGGACCCTCTTGATCTTTTCAGGTTTTAAATCCATATTTTGCTTGCCTCCTTTTTAAAGTTGTGCTTTTTCTTGCATTCTAGTTGTGTTATCCAAGAATTCACTTTTTACATGCTAGAATCATTCATGCACAAGAAAATCTTGCACCATTACCGAGAAAAATCCAGAAAACAGTTGCATAAATTCACTGAAAAAATCAAACTTTCCATTTTTGGTAGTGTCGCGATATCGCGACACTTCCATTTTCGGAAATGTCGCGATATCGCGACAGGTAAGTCAAAATGCGGCTAAGTGGCAGAAAGGTCGCGATTTCGCGACATGTCGCGAAATCGCGACAGTTTTTGGGAGAGAGACGCAGGCTGTACGGAGGGCGCGATTTTGCGACATGTCGCGAAATCGCGACATGTCGCATTTTCGCGGCGAGGAAAGAGAAAATGTGCTGCAGGATGAAAAATCGGTTAAGTCAGAAACATGTTCCAAAATCGCGGTCAACGCGGTCAACGCATGCATGTAAGGGAACTGTCGCGATATCGCGACGTGTTCTAAAATCGCGGCTGAAAATCAAGAAAGTTGCCGATGCGCTGGAAGGGTCGCGATTTCGCGACATGTCGCGAAATCGCGACATGTCGCGTTTTCGCGGCCGACGAGGGAGGAAGTTGCCGATGCTCTGGCAGGGTCGCGATTTCGCGACATGTCGCGAAATCGCGACATGTCGCAGAATCGCGGCAGGAGAGAGAAAGTCATATTTTGACCTGAAAGTGCATTCCGGCGGGAAACGAGGAAGGCTTCCTGGGGTAGCGACACGTGTCAAAGCGTGAATGGGACAAAAAGAAGCCGACATGCAAGCTTATTTTGCGGATTTAATCTGTTTTTAATGTTTTAAGCTTCTGATTTAATTAAAATGCTAATCTAATGCATCTTTTTGTCTTTCATGCAGGATTCCACCTGGCACTTACGGGACAACCGGGAAAGACCATAAAGGCAAAGATAAAGTGCGGATTTAGTCAAGGACCGCCATGCTAGGAGAGAAGCTGCCGGTGAGAGCATTCAACGACAAATTTATTGCAGACTTGATAGCATGGAGACCATTTCAACTCAGAGATGGATTTACGGAGATCAAATTGATGGAGAAGTGGTGACTCATCCGGCTCACCAGCAGAATTAACGGAAGCATTTATTTGCAGCTGCGGATGAATGCAAATTGCATTTTATTTTATCTTCTCCATTTATGGCAGCTGACTGCACAGTTTTGCCGAAGGGTTAAGTTCTATCCGGACTTTGATTTTTAAATGGATTTTTATTGTAAAACCCGGGTCCTAGGGTTTAAGTGCGATAAGATTTAGGGTTTGAGCAAGATATTTTGTAAAATATCGGGGTCTGCATCCTGAGTCTATAAATTCAAATTCTAAATGTAATCGCGAGGAGGCGGAGACTTAGAAATAAAGGCTTATAAGCAATTTCTTGCAAATTTTGTGAAATCCTTTGTTTTCGGACTTGGAGTTGATGTGCTTTAGCTTTTACGTGATAGCATGGCCGGGAGCCTAATCTTTTGCGAGTGTGATAAGTGTATTTTCTTTTGTTATCCGTTCCATTTAAAGTTTGTTAGATATATCTTTGTAAATCTGCCATTGTCAAGATTAAATATCTTTGTTAGGCTTCGGTTGTTCTATTGTTTGCTAGGGGAAATTACTGATTTCGGGTGTAAGTTTGTTCTAATTGCTCTGTCTTCCTTTGTGCGAGCTAGGCTGCACGGTGAAAGATACCGATTTTAACCAGTTGCCCCTTGGATTTATAATTTTCCGCTAGATCCGTTTCACTCTGCCTTGTGCTCTTAGTTGAAAGTGATCTTAGGTCGATTGGACACTTTCTTCAGGGATTTGTTCGTTGTGAAGGCGATAGCATAGATAAGATTGATAGTTTAGAGTTTTACGGTTTAAAGTCCGATAAACTTCTCTTTTACGCCTTACCCTACCCTCTCTTTGCTTACCGTTAATGATCCATTTTTATTTTCTTTATTTGCCTTTTATTTAAATCTGCTGACCCATGAGAGCTAGATCTAAGAATTCAAGTCAAATCTGATTGTCAACAACTTTTGCAACTACTGAACAAGTTCAGGAACCCCCTGTAAGGTAACAAAGCGATCCATATCGAAATCTATTCCGGAAGTGGAAAAGAGTGAATTGCCATTCGACCCAACTCCGTAACTCGCACCTTGGATAACCAGCCAGATCCTAAAGATGAGTGGGATCAGTCCCGTGGGTGTCTCCGGAGCTTTTCTTTGCCTTCATCCTTTTTCCCGGGGTGTGCATGAAAGCCGGACCAACAGTATCATTGTGGGGTTCTTTAGGAAAAAATGATAATAGTTTAAAATAATGCCAATCAACAATACGTTGGTTCTAAAAAATAGGTCTTATCAACAATTGGCCATATTCAAAACCTTCTTTGGAAGAATAAAGTAAGATAGTCATTATGGTATCATCTTTTTTTTACCATTTTTCTCACATACATATGGATATAATTTTAACTTTTTAGGGGTGTAGAGGTTTGGGGAATTATATTTCCAACCACTCTATCAAATTCTTGATGGAAATTGTCACTCTATCCTTATTACTCTTCCCCATTTAGTAAGAATAGTTGAGGCTTTGGGGAATTAGACTACATTACCATCTGGATGAAAATGTAATTCTATCCTTATTACCCTTTTTTTTCTTTTATTATTTGAGAAAGAAATTAGAACTTTTGGGATTCAGACTACATAACCATCTGGATGGAAATGTGATCCTAAACTTACTATCCATTTTTACTCGCTTTTATCATTTATGGGATAACAAGGTATTTTTACTATCTTTCTTTATTAATTTTTTATACCATCATGACTATATGACCTCCTCTCTATGAGATAAGAACACGTCTTCACGGATCGAATTTGAATTCTTCCCTTAAAACTTGATATTATGAATGAAAGTGTTGATTAATAAGATTAATAAAAAAATTGATGATATAACTCCATCATGAAAATAAAGAAAGCATATTTAAAAAACATAGAGTGATCTCCTAGTTCATTTTCAATAAATATTATTGTTCCATGATAACCTTCTTTCACTGGTCAAGTAGTGTAAATATTTTTGCCAAGCATCTTATTTACTAGTACTTATACATCCAAATAGGATGACTAATTAGACTACATTATTTTTAATGACTACTTATTTTATTATTATATATTAGATTATAGAGCAAAAATTTATTTAGTAAATAGTGTTTTATTGCTTTATATAGAAAGAGAAGTTCTTATTTAATAATAGTTGATTACATTTCATAAATGCACTGCAAATCAACTTGTTGATTAAGGTGATTTACAAATTCTTCTTTAGATAATGGCTTCTTATAAAGCTTAAGCCTATATCCATTAAATAATATTCTTCTTGTTGAATCATCAATGGGCTTAAGTTTAACTATACCATTCCCAAATATTTCTTCAATCTCATAGGGTCCAAGCCATCGCGTCCTTAGATTTCCTTGGAAGTCTTGGAAGTGGGAGTCAAATAGCAAGGCCCAATATCCTGTTTATAATGTTCATGGTACAATATTTTTTTCTTTGTACTTGCATTAGTTCAATCTTGTGTAATACCTCTAATATTCTTTCATCTAGAATATTTAATTGTTCCAATCTAGATTTTTGTGCTTGATCCAAATCCATATCAAGTTGTACCACTATACAAAGAGTATCTAATTCAAATTCAATAGGTATAATAACTTACTTACCATAGATCATTTCATAATGTGATAGTCTTATGGTTGTTTTCCAAGTTGTATTATATGCCCATGCAGCTTATTTTAGTCTTTTTACCCAATCAAACCTATTGATAGCTATAGTTTTTGTTATGATATTTTCAAGTTCTCTATTTGTAACCTCTACCTATCCATTAGCTTGAGGAAGATATGGTGATGTCTTCCTATGTTTGATCTGATAAATTTTAACAAAATACTCAATACATTTGGAAATAAATTGAGACCCATGGTCTGAAGCCAATTATCTAGGTACTCCAAAGTGTTGCATGATATCTGTATAAAGGAAATCAACTATAGGCTCATCTTGTGCAATTGGTTCAATCCACTTGGTGACATAATTTGTGCACACAAGTATATTTTTTTTTGCCTTTACTTGGAGGATCTATTGGCCCAAAAAATCAATTCCCCACTTCTCAAATGGTTCAAACATTAATTATGGTAACAAATACATCTCCATTGTGGGTGTAGTTTTACTAGCCCTTTGACAAGCATCACATCTATAAATAAACTTATGGGTATCATCATGTATAGTAGGCCAAAAATAACCTGTTTGAAGTATCTTACTAACTATTATTTGGGTGGCATAATGGCCTCCACAAGGTTCTTCATGTGTTTCTTGAACGATGCCATATACATCATCTTCTTGCACACATCTCCTTATCACATGGTCAAGGCAAGATTTAAACAAAAATTCATTAATCCATGTATAAGGGAAACTTTTATGCACTAACTTTCTACACTCATACGGTGTAAATTTTATGGTATTTTTCTTTCTACCAAGTAATTTACAATATCGGCATACCAAGGAGTAAAAATAAAAAGAGCAAAAAAAATTTCATCTAGAAAATTATTAGGAATAAACTGATCATCATAAAATATTTTCATACAAGATAAATGATCTACAATAAAATTATCTTTACCTGGTTTATCTACAATTATGACATTAAATTCTTACAATAAGAGAAGCCATTTAACCACTCTTCCTACTACTGTAGTTGTGTTCATTAAATATTTAATGGCAGAGTTATTAATGTGAACAAATACTTCATACCCTATTATATAATGTTTGAATTTATTAATGGAATGAAATATAGCTAAGAATTATTTTTCAGTAACTGTATAGTTGAGTTCTATCCCATGCATATTTTTTCTCATATAATAGATAGCATAAGTTATTTTGTTCTCATTTTTCTGTAATACTCCTCCTATTACATAACCTAAAGTATCACAATGTATATGAAAGGACAATCTACAATTTGGTCCCCTTAAAATAGGACTAGTAGTATTTTGTCTTTGATAACTTCAAAATATTTTTGACATTCCTCATTCCAATTAAATTCACTTTTCTTTGTTAAGAGCTTAATCATAGGAGAGGTAGCTTTGCTAAAATCCTTAATGAATCTATGATAATATCCTGCATGTCCCAAAAATCTCCTTACCTTAATTTTTGTCTTTGGAGGTTAGAGATATTTAATAACTTGGATCTTTGTAGGATCCACTTTAACACCTTCCTTGGATATATAATGTCCTAAGACAATTCCTCCTCTCATCATCATGAAACACTTTTCATGGCTCAAGGAGAGATTTTGTTCTTGGCATCTAACAAGAACTTTTTGTAAACTTAACAAGGTTTCCTTAAAAGTGTTACCATAAACTATGAATTCATCTATATAGACTTCTACACATTCATTAATTAAATCAGAAAAAATAGCCAAAACTGCTCTTTGAAAAGTGGTAGGTGCATTGCATAGTCCAAAGGGTAGAAATTTGTAAGCATAGGTACCTATAGGAAATGTCTTCTCTTGATCTCATTTTGCTATTGAGACCTAATTGTACTCACTAAAACCATCCAAAAAGCAAAAGTACTTATTTCCATCCAAGGTACCAAGGACTTGATCAATTAGGGGTAAAGGAAAATTATCCTTCTTTGTTACTTTATTTTTTATTTTTTATTTTTTTATTTTTTTTGAATTTACATGGTGGAATCGGTAGCCACCATGAATCCGAGGAAGGTTGTCCGACTTTTATGGCCACCACAGTATTCTGCGTTGTCCACCCTAGAAGCCACCACATAGATCTTCGTGCAGTCCGCCCCTATAACCACCATGCCACAATCATTTTAAACCTTTTACACCGCTGAAAGCACCAGGAAAGGGACAAGCATTCAGTCCGACGAGGCCCGAGATTTGAAACTTGGACCTCCACCCCCCTTATGGTGTTTGGATGAACCAATTGGTCTACACCTTGGACCTACTTTGTTACTTTATTTAATTCCCTATAATCCACACAAATTCTTCACTTACCATTATTTTTGGTAACAATCACAAGTGGTGATAACCATTGGCTATTATAGATTGGGTATATGAATCCTGCATTCAATAACTTAATAATATTTTTGTGAACTATGTTCTTCATAGCTGGATTTAGCCTTCTCTGTGACATTAGGCATTGAAAAAGAAACTGCATGTAGTTTTACATTTAAGGTTTAGATTGTTTATGCATTTCTCTTATACCCTTGCTCTAAAATATCAAAAATATTTTATTTACTACAATAGGATTAGTGAGAATTGAAATAAATAATCATCATAGGTTAGCTCTTATATTCCTACATTGTTGTGTATTTTGCATTGTCTTTTTATTTCTCTTAGTTTAGTTCATAGAAGATCAAACAGTGGGTATTTTTATCAACTCACACATTTAAACATCCCATCCCTGGACTTGGTTCAAGTACTAAAACTATTCTTGGTGAACCCCTCTTCTTTGTCCACTAAGTGTAGAGAACAACATACTGTGGTCACCTTGGCTCCTAGTAGATCCAGTCAATAATCATACAAAGTAGGGTTATTTTCCCCGTCTATGTCTTTGTTGAACCCAAAATGAATACATGTCTTAGTGGCAAAATTTGGAAGCCTCTTCCTATTTTTTTCTTTTGAAAACTTATAAAATAGACCACTATAATGTCTACTTAGAGTTAAAAACAATTAATAACATTTATAAAGTCTTCTTCTATGTTTTTTGTTAGTTTTCTCCTCTATCCCTTTTGCTTCTCCTAATGGCTCCATTCCTTAGGAGTTAGTGAAGGCATGTCAAATTTGATCAAATTCCCTAGGAAGATGATTAGATTGATAGAGATAATCCTAAAATTGATGTAGAAGAGCAAGAAAATGTAGAAATCGATACAAACTATGATTCCTTTGAGGGGCTTTATGGTGGTTTCATTTTTATATTATTTGATAATTGTTTAAGATTTCATGAAATACCACAAAAGGACTTTGCTTAAAGCTATGGAGTAGGAAGCTCAAATTGAAAGGGGTGAGGCTCCTCCTCCTCTAGCTATCTCCCCTAGAAACATTCATGATAACCCCTTATCTAAATATACCCATCATGATAATCCTATCCATGCCTATGATAGTGGTCCTAAAACAACTTTTGGAATCCAACATGATTGAATTACCTCATATAAGGCAACCATATACCATATCTAATTGGTACAAGGTTGGTCAATACTGTGAGTATCATAGAGTGGAGGGGCACTTGAAAAACACATGTAAGAGGTTGAAACATGTGGTTCAAGACCTAATCAATGAAATATGCCTTGTTATAGAAGGTTCTCAATCCAATACTCCAACAAAAAACCAACCTCCTACACAACAAATCAATACATGGGGATATTCCAATATCCTCTCTGTAAGCATGGGCAATAGGTTGCTAATAAAGTGTTATATCGTAATATGTCCCCTCACTATGATAATGTGGTTGGAATGATAGCAACAACTACAATATAACAAGCATGAATACAATAGATTCAACAATCTTCGAAGGGGACAAGTACTTCATCCAACCTACTTTTGAAACCTCCCTTAGTTTTGAAGAGTACCCAAAAAGGGAGCACAAGATTTGAAACCCTACCTTTAGTATTGAATCCACAACCTAAAGTCTCCTTTGACATTCAAAAATAGCTAGCTAGTACCCCAATAAAGGTCTCTATTGTATGGAAGCTTTGTTATAGCTTCTAAGACAACAATTTGTTCCTCTAGATATTTCCCCTAGTGTTGTTGCGGGTTCTCTTGGGATATATCACATCACATTTTTAGATATGATATGCCTTCCTAAGACTTATGAGGGGATTCTTCCCTCTACATCACAAATTTTAATGGGTAAACTTTTGTCAAGTGAATCTTGATTGATAATGGTTCTTCCCTTAATTTATGCACTTATCTATTTTTCCAAATATTTGGACTAAAAGAGGAAGACTTAACTAAATATGATGTTATCATCAAGGCTTATAATAATGAGTCCTAAGAGGTCTGTAAAATTGTATCCCTCCCTCTTAGGGTCAGATCTAAGATCTTAGATACCCTACTCTATAAGGTACCTTACCCTACATATTTGAATCTTCTTCTTGGATACCCTTAGATCCATGCAATGAGGGTTGTCCCTTCTACCCTTCATCAATGTTCAAAGTTTAAATTTAGAAACTATAAAAGTGTAAAAAATAACACCATTATTGTACCACACCTTTGTTCTAAACTGGTCATTCCTTTTTGTTTCCTTTTTTTCTTCCTCTTCTTGTTTGTTGTCTCTGATTATAGGTGTCTACATATTTATTTGATGTAGTTATTAGGTCATAAATGCATCAAATAGGGGGAATATAGGCATGGAAAATTGACCCACCTAAGTGAGTCATTTTCCCTAGAGCCTTGGAAAGATCCTTAAACTTGTTAACAAATGTTTAGGCCTTTCTTTCCCCTTTTCATTCCCTTGCATTTGTTGTCTTCTACCCATAGGTGTCTACATATTTCTTTGATATATTTATTAGGCCATAAATGCATCAAAGAGGGGTAAAAATGTAGACATGAAAAATTAACCCACTTTTCATCAATTCATCCTCGTAGATCAACCATCTAACCAACCAAGCCAATTCCACCTTCTAATGACCTAAAATTGGGTATTTATTGCTTCAAAAAGTAAGGTTGTCTTTGAGCCAACTTTTCTCCCCTACCAAATCTTCTCCATTCTTCTCAAAACTTATATCATTGGATTGGGCTTGAAAAGAGATTTTTGATGGTATAAGTTTTATCTCATTCTAACATTGTTTGGTCCCTCAAAATGTAGAAAAACTACACATGGGTCTAAAGTCTAGGGCACGATTTTGGTTTTCTAGAAGTTTCTTAAACTTGTAGGGTTTTTTTTAGGTCAGCCCTCCTTTGTAGTTAACTTTTTATTTTCCCACTCTTTTGGCCTCCAAACCTCTTATAAAAGGAGGTTTGGATCCTCTTTTTTAAGAACAAGTCTTTTGAAAGTGATCTAGCACCCTAGCACTCTTGAAAGCAACCTCCTTGTGATCTAGCATCCTTTTTGGCAATTCTTGAGCTCTTCTTGCATTCTTGGTCTGCTCCCTTCATTGCTTGTTGCTACTTCTTTGTTGTGGATTGGCTACCATTGGTGATCAAGTGGAGGAGTACTTGGAAAGAGGAGATATATTCCCACTTAGATCATCATCTTGACTCTGACAACTACTCCTTGCTTCTACCATCGATCAGTTAGGTGATTCTATGTATTTTTTTACATCAATTAGGGCTTGGAGGCAACTAGTTGTTCCCAAAACCCTAGGGTTTGTTTATTACATTTATGTTTATTGCATTTTAGTTCATTGTATTCATGTTCATTGCATTTTAGTTTATTACATTTATGTTCATTGCATTTTAGTTTATTGTATTTTAGTTCATTGCATTTTAGTTCATTATATTCATTTCATTGCATTTATGTTCATTATATTTTAGTTCATTGCATTTTAGTTTATTACATTTATGTTCATTGCATTTTAGTTTATTACATTTATGTTCATTACATTTTAGTTTATCACACTTATGTTCATTGCATTTTAGTTTATCATACTTTTGTTCATTGTATTTTTGTTCATTCTATTTTAGACCATTCCATTTCTATTCATTGTATTACTGTTCATCTCATTTCTATTCATTCCATATTTATTTATTGCATTTTTGTTTATCATATTTCTATTCATTGTATTTCTATTTATCATATTTTTATTCATTCCATTTTTGTTAATTCCACTTATGTTCATCGCACATTTGTTCATTCCATTTCTGGTCATTCCATATTTGTGTCCATTATGTTTCATTGCATCCCATTTTTGTTCATTCTATTTTTGTTTATTACACTTTTGTTCACTACATTCCTATTTATTACATTTCATTCATTACATTTGGTTAAGCATTAAGCATTTTATTTGTTATCGCATGTTCATTTATTCCCAAAGGTCAAATATCATATTTTTTATTTATGGTCAACTAAAAGGACCAAGGGGGCTTGATTGTTGTGCCTCAAAGCATAGTTATACAGTGGCCTAAGCAGGCCCCCAAACACTAATCCAATTTTTCAAGTGTTTGTGAAGTTGTTTTTATAGGATTTGGAGATTTGTGGAATTTTTGGATGCAAGACAAAGCTAGGATCAACCTTCTAGATTAGATAAGTGTTCTTAGTAGTCCTTTAGAATGTTTGTTGGTTGTTCACTTTCCAAGCATTTTTTGTTACTATTTTAAATCATTAAAAATATAAAAGAGGTTAATTCACTCTAGGCATTGAAAAGGAAACTACATGTAGTTTTGCATTTAAGGTTTAGATTGTTTGTGCATTTCTCTTATACCCTTGCTCTAAAATATCAAAAATATTTTATTTACTACAATAGGATTAGTGAGCATTGAAATAAAGAATCATCATAGGTTAGCTCTTGTATGCTTGCATTATTGTGTTCTTTGCATTATATTTTCATTTCTCTTAGTTTAGTTCATAGAAGACCAAACCCTAGGTATTTTGATCAATTCACACATTTAAACATCCCATCCCTAGACTTGGGACAAGTCCTAAAACCATTCCTGGTGAACCCCTCTTCTTTGTCCACCGAGTGTAGAGAACAACATACCCCCATGGTCACCTCGGCTCCTAGTGGATCCAGTTGAGAATCATACGTGGTAGGGTAGTTTTCCCCCTCTACATATTTGGTGAACCCAACGTGAAGACATGTCTTAGTGGCCAAATTAGGAAGCCTCTTCTTATTTGTTTTTCTTTTGAAATTTTTTAAATAAGACCACTAATTTGTCTACTTAGAGTTAAAAAAATATTAATAACATTTAAAAAATCTTCTTGTGTGTTTTTTGTTAGTTTTCTCCTCTATCCCTTTCACTTCTCCTAATGGATCCATTCCTTAGGAGTCAATGAAGGCATCTCAAATTTGATCAAATTCCCTAGGAAGATGATCAGATTGATAGAGAGAATCCTAACCTTGATGCAGAAGAGCAAGAAAATGTAGAAACTGATACAAACTATGATCCCTTTGAGGGGCCTAATGGTGGCTTCCTTTTTACATCATTTGATCATGTTTTGGGTTTCATGAAATACCACAAAGGGAATTTTCTTAAATCTATGGAGCAAGAAGCTCAACTTGAAAGGGGTGAGGTTCCTCCTCCACTATATCTCCCCTAGAAACATTCATGATAACCCCTTATTTGAATCTACCCATCATGGTAATCCTATCCATCAACCAACTTATGGCACTACTATAACCACCAACATTGGAAGGCTTTTGCATGTTCCTCCAACTAGTAGTGCCACTCAAGATCATGTTCAATTTCCTCCTCATTCTGCTAGTCTCACCATTCATGCTTCTATTCCACCAACTATTAGTTATCCTCTCCAGAAAGATACCACATACCATAACCCATACCATAATAGTGTCAATACCTCCAACATAAGCCAAGTTCATTTTCAATAACCTACCTATACCCCTCCCTTAGGGAACCTAGGGATATTGCACAACAACAATCCTGAGATGCAAAGTTTAATAAATATGGTGAAACAACTGGTTTCAAGAGTGGATATGATTCAACCCCCTAGTTTCACCTATAGTTATAGAGAAATGTGCAATCAGCCCTTAGACCCTATCATTGCCGCTAGGCCCTATCCTAAGCATTTTCTAATGCCATTTTTGCCCATCTATAAGGGAATAGAAGATCCAATTGAGCACTTAAGAATGTTTAGGATAACATGTCATGATATCATATATGATGACATGTTGTTGCTAAAGATGTTCCCTAAAATTCTTGGTGGTATGGCATTAGAGTGGTATTATCAGTTTCCCAACCATTCTTTGAGGAATTTTGAAGAGATAGCTGAATTATTTGTTCAACAGTTTGGGGCTTATGTTGAAAAGAATGTGACCATGAAATATGTTTATATGTTAAAACAAGGTAAAGAGGAAAGTTTTTTAGAATTCCTAGCTCATTGGAGGAGTCTAGTTGGATGGTTAAGATATACTCTACCTCCTTAAGACATGCTTGAGATATTTATTAGGAATTTACAAGAACAAATATCTTATGCATTGGAAACAACAACTATCACATATTTTGATCAAGCAATAGATTTAGCAAGAAAGGTGGAGCAAGCCCTTATTAGAAGAGGACAACTTAAAGTAAAAGAGGATAGGACCACTAAAACACAGTATAAAAATAAGCATGTGGTAGGGGATGGAGTAACAGATAGTAGGCCTATTAATAATATTGTTAACAACCTACAAAAGATGGTGCTTAGCCAACCTCCAAAACCTCCACAAAATAATTTCACAAGACTCAACATACCTATGATAGTGGTCCTAAAATAACTTTTGGAAGCCAACATGATTGAGTTACCTCCTATAAGGTAACCCGATACCACAACTAATTGGTACAAGGTTGGTCAATACTATGAGTATCATAGAGTGGAGGGGCACTTGAAAAACACATGTAAGAGGTTGAAACATGTGGTTCAAGACCTAATCAATGAAGGATATCTTGTTATAGAAGGTTCTCAACCCAATCCTCCAACAAACAATCAACCTCCTACACAACAAAAACCCACAACAAATCAAGACATGGGGATCTTCCAAGATCCTCTCCCTAAGCATGGGTAGCATGTTGCTAATCAAGTGTCATATCACAATGTGCCCCCTCCCTATGATAATGTGGTTGGAATGATAGAAGCAACTACAAGACAACAAGCATGGATGCAAAAAACTCAACAATATTAGTAGGGGATGAGTACTTCATCCAACCCACCTTCGAAACCTCCCTTAGTTTTGAAGAGTACCCAAAAAGGGAGCACAAGATTAGAAACCCCACCTTTAGTGTTGAAGCCACAACCTAAAGTCTCCTTTGACATTCAACAACAGCTAGCTAGTACCCCAACCAAGATCTCTATCTTAGAACTCTTGCAAACTTCTCTTGTTCATAGGGAAGCTTTGTTAGAGCTTCTAAGACAACAATTTATTCCTCTAGACATTTCCCCTAGTGTTGTAGTTAATGTTGTGGGTTCTCTTGGGATACATCACATCACATTTTTGGATGACGATATGCCTTCCTCAGACTTATGAGGGGATTCTTCCCTCTACATCATAGCTTTTATTGGGGAAAATTTTGTCAAGAAAATCTTGATTGACAATGGTTCTTCCCTTAATTTATGCACTTATAAAATTTTCCAAAATTTTGGACTGAAAGATGAAGACTTAACTAAATTTGATGTTATCATCAAGGCTTTCAATAATGAGTCCCAAGAGGCTTGTGGTATTGTATCCCTCCCCCTTAGGGTCGGACCTAAGATCTTAGATACCTTGTTCTATGTGGTACCTTACCCTGCATATTTTAATCTTCTTCTTGGATGCCCTTGGATCCATGCAATGAGGGTTATCCCTTCTACCCTTCATCAATATTTGAAGTTTAAATTTAAAAACCATCTTATCACCATTTCGGGTGATCCTCATCCATTCAAATATTATTCAATGGTTGAGCAAGCTCAGTCTGGTCTCAACATTTGTCCTTCAGCTTCATCATCCTCTTCTCCAAGTTCCTCATCTCAAATAACTAAGCAACTTAAAAATTTAAAAGTGAGTGAGGAACCTCTCATCAATGTTTCACCATGGGATCAAGTTAATCCATTTCTTCAAGAACCTCTTCTAGATATTTCCAAGCTACCGCCTTTATCGAGGATTATGGGTTTTACCTCGTAAGAAGGGTGAAGTTGTACACATTGGCACATGTAAATTTATCTTCGTAGGTACGACCTTCGAAGAAAATATCCATGGTAGCAATCCTTTTCCTATAGAGTGTTCTTTTACCCATTTTTACTTGTCCAATGACTACCCACTCCCTAAACAAATAATATCTAGCATAGGATATATAGGTAAAGGTTTGGGGCCACAACAAAAAGGCATTCAAGAGCCTTTGGGTGTCGAAGTTTGGCCTAGGAGATGTGGCATAGGCTACATTCCTAATAAAAACCAACCTTTACCATTTGATGATGATGATCACCTTATTACTTATGTCGAATACTTAGATCATCAAGGCTTGGAGTGGAGTGATGAGGATGAGGGACCACCTTTTCCCTCTGATATTCTATGATGTAGGAGCATCTAGCTAGAAAGAGCCAACTACGGAGGACCAGATAAATCTAAGCATGCAAAAGCTAGATTTTTAGAAAAAATATGTATTTTTAGAAAAAAAAACTAGAAACTTCATGCGAATAAAGAATGGATAAGAATGCTTAGTTGTCATATGGATAAGAATGCTTAGTTGGAAACTCATTGCCCATGTTTATAAATAATAAGTGGATGTGGAGCATGAGAGGGGAGCAAGGGGCTCCAAATTAATTGACACTCGATGCAGTGCTTGCAGGAGGTTTCTGTTATGAAGCCTCAGGGGAAGGAATTTGGCACTCTATGCAGTGCTTGCAGGAGGTTTGTGGTGTAAAATATCAGAGGAAGTAATTTGGAACTCTTTTTAGTGCTTGCAGAGGTTTTGAGATGTAAAACCTCATATGGAAGAAGGATATTGGTACTCTGAGAAGTGCGTGTAGATATGAAGCTCTATAGAGAGCAATTATGTAATGTTGATGTGGTAGCTAAAATATAATAAAAACAATATTGTGGTTTTTTATGTTTCATGGGTTATGTTGTTATGTTTTTATTTTATGTGTGGTGAATTAATATGTATGAGTAGATAGGAGAGGTTGTTGTTAAATTGACCCCCTCTCCATCATTACATCAATTTGGTATCAGAGATAGAAGATCGATGGGGTCGTGTATGATGCAGGATCTTTGTGAGAAAGAGATCACAATATTTTTTTTACTCAGTGAGTTTGATGTAGGATCATCTAGCTGGAAGGAGCCAAATACGAAGGACTAGATAAATATAAGCATGCAAAATCTAGATTTTTAGAAAAAAAGATGTATTTTTAGAAAAAAAACTAGAAACTTCATGCAAATAAATAATGGATAAGAATGCTTAGCTGTCGAACGGATAAGAATGCTTAGTTGGAAACTCATTGCCCATGTTTATAAATAAGAAGTGGATGTGGAGTGTGATAGGGTGGGTCGGGGAATGTAGTGTGGAGGTTTGCAGGTGTACCCAAATTTATGGCCGGTGCGATGTCTGATATTTTGGGGCCTATAGAGAGCAATTATGTAATGTTGATGTGGTAGCTAAAATATAATAAAAACAATATTATGTTTCATGGGTTATGTTGTTATGTTTTTCTTTTATGTGTGGTGAATGAAGATGTATGAGCAGCTAGGAGAGGTTGTTGTTAAATTGATCCCATCTCCGCTACTACATCAATTTGGTATTAGAGCCAGAATATCGATGGGGTCGTGTATGATGCAGGAGCTCACAATATTTTTGTTATCCGATGAGTTTGATGTAGGAGCATCTAGCTAGAAAGAGCCAACTACGGAGGACTAGATAAATATAAGCATGCAAAAGCTAGATTTTTAGAAAAAAATATGTATTCTTATAAAAAAAACTAGAAACTTCATGTGAATAAAGAATGGATAAGAATGCTTAGTTGTCAGATGGATAAGAATGCTTAGTTGGCAACTCATTGTCCATGTTTATAAATAATAAGTGGATATGGTGTGTGATAGGGGAGCAAGGGGCTCCAAAGTAATTGGCACTCGATGCAGTGCTTGCAAGAGGTTTCTGTTGTGAAGCCTCAGGGGAAGGAATTTGGCACTCTATGCAGTGCTTGTAGGAAGTTTGTGGTGTCAAACCTCAGAGGAAGGAATTTGGTACTCTATGCAGTGCTTGCAGGAGGTTTGATATGTAAAACCTCGGATGGAAGAAGGATATTGGTACTCTAAGAAGTGCATGCATATATGAAGCTCTATAGAGAGCAATTATGTAATGTTGATGTGGTAGTTAAAATATAATAAAAACAATATTATGCTTCATGGTTTATGTTGTTATATTTTTATTTTATGTGTGGTGAATGAAGATGTCTGAACATCTAGGAGAGGTTGTTAAATTGACCCCCTCTCTGTCACTACATCATTCTATTATGCAATGTCATAACTTTGGTGCACCCTAAGCCAATGCCTCCTTGGATGGTAAAGAACTTAAATAACCAATGAACATAATGCATCTATTAAGATATTATGCATGATCCACATTCATTCATATTGTATTGCACTTAGCATAGTTTCATGTTGCATTTGCTTTACCTGCTCATACTGCATAATTACTTAACATATATTGAATAATTTTCTTTACATTATATTCCACTCACATTTCTTCTTGTCATAATTGCATTGTTGCTTGCTCATGACTGTTTTATCATATAAATATTTTGGAATTTCATAACAATGGCAAGTGATGATACCTAGTTAGATCATAGCTCACATGCATTGCACTCTCACTAGGGCTATAATGCCTAGCAAATTCCCCAACCTAGGGCCCATGCATTTTCATCACTTCTCTTTTCTTCTTGTATTCCCTAACTTTGAAAGTTTTTTACAACAACCATCAATTTCTCTCCAAAGTCAAGGAATATAGTTCTCTTCTTGGTGTATCCTTATCCTTTGCATGTTTTTCTTCTTCTTTTTATCAAGACAAGGATATACGTTCTTTTTATATTCACTAATATTTGTTTTCACAATTCTTCCTTATTTATTTTCAATATTTAAATGGTCCTCATGGGATAGGGTAGATACCGCATGAATATAATTTATAGGATTCATACGGCCACTGACTATCTCACACACACCTTTTAGCCATTGAAATTTCAAAATGAATGTATACACTCACTATTTTTTACTCATTACTCCTCACTTTCCTCCTCTCTTTTTATAAAACATGCACACACTCAAATATTGCTTTACTCGGCTTAATTTTTTCATACATATTTTTGCACACATTATTGCACTACTGTGTAGATACTTTTTGTAAATCGATAGAAGGAACATTACTTGGATGTTTTCCTCAGGCTGGTATCTTTTTTATATTTTGAAAGATTCAATTTGTGATTGCATTTCTACTACTACTGCTATGGTTAGTCTATTCTACTAATATTGGATTGCTATATTAGAGCACTTTGAAATCTTTCATGATTGAATCTATACTTGCAAGAGGTTATTTTCTGTTAGTCTAAGTACTAATCTAATTTTGCTATTTGGATTATGTGTATCTTATATGTTTGAAATGATTTCTTGAAGTGTGTCTCTTTTTATCTAATTAATGAATATTACCTATTTTGAGTGTTGTTAATCACAAGTGTGGAACACTAGAAATTTATTGGTGATAATTAACCTATAGATGCCTATGTTATTAGCTTTATCTGGTCACTATTTTATTATCATATTTTCTAACCCTAAACCCATTTCTATCCCTATATTTTAAACATTTAACAGAGCTTAAATGAGTCAAAACCTTATTAGTTGACAAGGTATACCAACCTACATTGGAGGTTGGACTAGATAAATATTTAATCCACTCAATTTTTGGGTTTGGAATATGATTAGTAGATGTACATCTTATTAGAATGCTGAAGATAATAGTCATAGTTTTGAGCTCTGCTTGATGTCAATTCAGGTCCCAACAGTTAGTACTCACTTTGGCATATTATAAACATACAACACCCCATTATAGGATAGCTTCATGACCATATATGAATGAAAACCTCCATCTTGGTCATTTGTGAGCATACATCCTAGTGGGTATATCTTTCTTTATCTCTAGAAATTTTAGTGAGCACTACACCCATAGCAGGTATCACTCCATATTTTTCTATCTTAGCGTTCACTACACCCATAGAGGATTTTTCTTAACAATTGTTGATATTCTTTGAGCATAACAACATTTTCATATATCTTCATGGCCACACACAAGGGGTAGCCTCCATATTGATCATTTGTGAGCATACATATTTACATGGTTCTACGCGTCTTATCTTATTTGATCTTTGGGTGCTTTATTTTATTCTTCTTCTTTTATACTCTTCTTTTATTTTATCTCTTTTTCTTCCTCCCATCCACTCATTCATGCATTTCATATCATACTCATTATAGATTGCATTTAGTTAGCTTCATTCATCCATCATGCATTGCACCCATTATGTTTGTGATCATCATGCATAAACAAACCAATAACAACAAAAATAAAATAAATTCACATAATGCACACATATTTTCACACCATAAGTAATCAAAATGAATTTGGGTTTTCATCCCTTTTACCTTTTTATTCCTCTTTTTCCTCCTATTATTCCTTTTTGTGCTCTCTTTCTTTTCACTGTTTATCACTCTCTTTTCTTCTAGATCCATCTTTTTCGAGTTTCACCTAGAATTTGGCATTCCTTATGAAACTTGAGGGGAGTTTTGGTTTGAGAGGCATTAATATCCATAATGCCTTTATTTATATGTAAAATGTTAAAAGTATAAAAAATAAAACTATTTTTGCACCACCCCTTTCTTCTAAACCAACCATTCCTTTTTATTTCCTTTTTTGTCTTCCTCTTCGTGTTTGTTGTCTCTACTTATAGGTGTCTACATATTTCTTTGATGCATTTATTAGGCCATAAATGCATCAAAGAGGGATTAAAATATAGACATATTAAAATTGATCCATCTAAGTGAGTCATTTTCCCTAGATCCTTGGAAAGACCCTTAAACTTGTCCTAACACAAGTTTAGGCCTTTCTTTTCCCTTTTCCTTCCCTTGCATTTGTTGTCTTCTACCCATAGGTGTATACATATTTCTTTGATGCATGTATTAGGACATAAATGCATCAAAGAGGGGGTAAAATGTAGACAGAAATTAACCCACTTTTTATCAACTCTCATCAATTCATCCTCATTGATCAAAAATCTAACTAACCAAGCCAATTCCACCTTCTAATGACCTAAAATTGGGCATTTATTGCTTCAAAGAGTAAGGTTGTCTTTCAACCACTATTCCCCTACCAAATCTTATCCATTCTTCTCAAAACTTATATCATTAGATTGGGATCGAAAAGAGATTTTTTATGGTATAACTTTTATCTCGTTCTAACATCGTTTGGTCCCTCAAAATGTAAAAAAACTACACATGGATCTAAATTATAGGATGTGACTTTGGTTTTCTAGAATTTTCTTAAACTTCTAGGGTTTTTTTAGGTTGGCCCTCCTTTGTGGTTAATTTTTCATTTTCCCACTCTTTTGGCCTCCAAACCTCTTATAAAAGGAGGTTTGGATCCTCTTTTTTAGAAAAAGTCTTTTTAAAATGATCTAGCACCCTAGCACTCTTGAAAGCAACCTCCTTCTGATCTAACATTATTTTTGGAAATTCTTGAGCTCTTCTTGCATTCTTGGTCTACTCCCTTCATTGCTTGTTGTTGCTTCTTTGTTGTGCACTGGATACCATTGGTAATCAAGTGGAGGAGTACTTGGAAAGAGGAGATATCTTCCCACTTATGTAATCATATTTACTTTGACAACTGCCCTTTAATTCTACCATCAATTAGTCAGGTGATTCTCCATTTGTTTTACATCAATTAGAGCTTGGGGGCAACTAGTTGTTCCCAAAACCCTAGGGTTTGTTTATTACATTTATGTTTATTGCATTTTAGTTCATTGCATTTATGTTCATTGTATTTTAGTTCATTACATTTTAGTTTATTGCATTTTATTTTATTGTATTTTATATTCATTGCATTTTAGTTCATTGTATTCAGTTCATTGCATTTATGTTCATTAGATTTTAGTCCATTGCATTTTATTTTATTACATTTATATTTATTGCATCCATGTTCATTGCATTTTAGTTTATCATAATTCTGTTCATTGTATTTTTGTTCATTCTATTTTATACCATTCATTGTTATTCATTGTATTTTTGTTCATATCATTTATGTTCATTTCATATTTATTTATTGCATTTTTTTTTATCATATTTCTATTCATTATATTTCTATTTATCATATTTTTATTCATTCCATTTTTGTTAATTCCACTTATGTTCATCACACATTTATTCATTATATTTCTGGTCATTCCATATATGTGTCCATTACATTTTATTGCATCCCAGTTTTTTTATTCTATTTTGTTTATTACACTTTTGTTCACAGCATTCCTGTTTATTACATTTCGTTCATTACATTTGGTTAAGCATTAAGCATTTTGTTTGTTATCACATGTTCATTTATTTCCAAAGGTCAAATATCATATTTTCTATTTATGGTCAACTAAAAGGACCAAGGGGGATTGACTGTTGTGCCTCCAAGCATAGTTATACAATGGCCTAAGTAGACCCCCAAACACTAATCCAATTTTTCAAGTGTCTGTGAAGTTTTTACAGGATTTGGAGATTTATGGAATTTATAGATGTAAGATAAATCTAGGGTCAACCTTCCAAATCAGATAAGTTTTCTTAGTAGTCCTTTAGGCTATTTTTTGGTTGTTCACTTTCCAAGAATTTTTTGTTACTCTTTTAAATCATTAAAAACATAAAAGAGGTTAATTCACTCTAGGCATTGAAAAGGAAACTACATGTAGTTTTGCATTTAAGGTTTAGATTGTTTGCACATTTCTCTTATACCCTTGCTCTAAAATATCAAAAATATTTTATTTACTATAATAGGATTAGTGAGCATTGAAATAAACAATTGTCATAGGTTAGCTCTTGTATGTATGCATTGTTGTGTTTTTTGTATTGTCTTTTCTTTTCTCTAAGTTTAGTTCATAGAAGACCAAACCTTAGGTATTTTTATCAATTCACACATTTAAACATCCCATCCACAGACTTGGAATGAGTCCTAAAACCATTCCTGGTGAACCCCTCTTCTTTCTCCATTGATTTTAGAGAACAACATACCCCCATGATCACCTCATCTTCTAGAATATCCAATCGAGAATCGTATTAGGTAGGGTAGTTTTCCTCTTCTATACTTCTCTCATGATTCCATATTTTTTTTATCTAACACATGTACACACACACATATTTTTTTTCTATGCTTTGTTTTTCTCACACATATTCTACACACACCACACCCTTATTAGGTTACACTCCTTTTGGTAAATAAATCAAACATTACACCCCATACTAGATAGATTTATGGTTGCTAAGTGAGCACCAACCTCCACATTAGGCTATTTGTGAGCATACATCCTAGTAGGTATCTCTCCACATACAACCATTAGTGAGCATGACACCCATAGTAGGTATTTCTCTACACTTTTTATTTTTAGTAAGCATAACACCTTCTTAGGATAGATTCATGGTCACTCATGAGCATGACATCCATAGCGGATTTTTCTCCATCCTTGACCATTTTCGAGCATACATCCTCACAAGGTTCTTCTCCATATTTTATTTTATTTTTCACTTAGCTTATGATCATTTGATCACACTAGACCCTTGTGCTTTATGCTAATTCAAATTTCATGATCTAAGCATATTTTTATTTCTTTTACATTTTGTTCACCTTTTCCTTATTTTTTTACTTCTTCTTCTCTTTCTTTTATTTTTTTTTCCTCGTTTACCAAATGTGTGTTCTATCCTTATGGTACGTGAATTCACTCTGGGATGAATTCACAATCCATTTTTATGGGGTGCAAATTCAACTAGAGTGTAGTTTTATTTTTTCTTCTTTTCTTTCTTCCATCTCCTTTTATTGTCTTCATTTTTCTTCTTTGACCATTTTGTCATGCATTTCATTTATTTAGATGCATTCATTAGATAAGTTTATTTTGCATTTATTAGTTAAATTTTATTCATCATGCATTGCATTCATTCATCATGTTTGTGGATAGTCATGCATAAACAACAAATAACAACACATAATCAAACACACATTAAATAAAAAGCAACATGATATATTACTCAAAATTGGTGGGTATATGTCAGTTAGATTGGTGCACCACAGTCCAAGATTTACACACTATATCCTCCTTAAAGATGCATTCCAAACTCAAAATTGGCATGTCACCCCAATATCTACCCTAGGCCTATAAGCAAGACTTCCTTTCCCCACCTATTGAAGGTGGTCTTGGTGGAGGTGTGTTCATATACTATGAGATAGAATATATTTATGAATGGCTCCATGATCATGAGGAGGATGGTGAAGACACCCTCTATCCTATAGATATTTCTTGGTAGTACATCATCTGGTAGTAGTTCCTCCACATAAAAACCTGCAAATCCTCCCTCACCCTCTATAGATATTCATTTAATAGTCAGATTCCCTCTCCCTATTGGCTACCAATGATGATATCCATCCCCTTTATCTAGGCTTACTATCACTCCTACTCCTAATGGACCATATTCTCCTTGAGGTTGTCTACATCCACCCTCGTTGCATCCCTCTCTAATGCTATCATTGTTAGAAATATTGATTTATCATTGATGTCAAAGGCAAAAATATATTCAAGGATGGAATTGTGAGTTGTCAATATTATCAATGATGTCAAAGGCAAAAATATATTCAAGGATGAAATTGTGAGTTGTCAATATTATCAAAAGGTGCTTGAGAAAATAAAGTGATGATGTATACTTTAATATTTAAATATAAATTAAAAAATAATGTAAGGGCCGACCCTTATGGTTGAGATTCAAAATTATTCTTCATATATATCTATATATATATATATATATATATATATATATATATATATATATATATATATATATATATATGGTTCAAATATTTTGGTTGAGAATGATTTTTTGAAGCGTCTTTATTTTTGCCTTCAGAGAAAGAGTGAAAGCCTTCGTTCGTATTCGGAGAGTGTGCCTTCGTATGTTTGCACAAGAGTTTTAATTAGAGTGAAATCAAGCAAAGGACTTATTGAACCAGTGAAGAACTTATGGTGAGATAGGTGTAGAATGTGGAGAACCTGCAAATAAGGTGCGATCAGAGGTTGAAGGAACCTATGCACAATGAGAGTTTGTGTATGGGAAGAGTTTGTGTATGATGAAGACCAGCTATTGAAAGTTGAAAAATATTTACGTACAATAGGAGTTTGAGCACAGTGAAGGTTTGCACATGATAGGATTCCAATGATTGGGAGTTTTAAAAGCTTACACAAGATGAAGTATATTGGAACCAACGATAAGAAGGATTGAATAATTTGCACACAGTGGTGAAAGGGGTTTTAAATATGGTAGAAGCAATGGTTTTCCAAATTTTTATGCGATTCCAATGCATTGCAAGCAAATAAAATGGTGGCAGCAAAAAGAAAATATTGGATAGCAAATTTGATATCATGACTGCAAGACCCACGTAGTAGAAAGAGTAATAAGCATCAAAGGTAGATGTTATGGATTTACTATCTAGGAAAATACATCAGAGAAGGTTTACAAATGCAATGATAGGCAAGAGATAATATATATTTGTTTTTTAATTTTTGTAAAGTTGAGCAATGTCATAGTGTTGGGAGAGTTTGGCTTTGTGTTTGTGTTGAGGATTTAAATCCCACATCCACCCTACAAAGGATGTCAAGGAGTTTAAAATAGCCTGCACACAATAGGAGAATTGTGAGCACCTCACGGTACCCAGTTGGAGGACACTAACTCTTTGCACATCATACATAGACATATAATAAATGTGAGACATGTGGAAGAAATCGACTTAATAAATGTGAAGAACATATTGGGCTTTTTTTAGTGTATATCATTCTCTAATGTTCATGAAGATAAAATAATATTGGGTAGAATATATCTGAATTGCTATAGTAGAGGATAGATGAACATTGTTTTGTATACAATATTTGGAATAGATGAGCATTATTTGGAGAATATTTGAGCAGGATTTATGAGCAGGTTTGGAGCATATTTGAGTAGGTTTTGTGAGTAGGTCTGGAGTAGACTTGAGAAAATTTTGGACCAAGACTTGAGAGGGGATTGGTGTCCATAAACTAGAGCAGAGGGTATTAGTGTCTCCTATGGATTTTTGTCCATGAACTAGATCATAGGGGATTGGTGTCTCCTATGGATTGGTGTCCATAAACCATAGCAAATGGGATTTGTATCTCATGTGGATTGGTGTCCATGAACCAAAGTAGAGGGTATTTGTGTCTCTTATGGATTGATGTCCACAAAATAGAAGAGGGGATTGGTGTCTCCTGTGGGTAGGTACCCATGAACTTGAGATGGGATAGGTGTCTCCTGTATATTTGTGTCCATGAACATTGTAATAGGGGATTGGTGTCTCCTATGGATTTGTGCCCATAAAATTTGTTGAGAAATTTATAAGCAATATTTCTCCATGGATGTAGCCCATATTGGGTGAACCACGTTAAATCTATGTCTCTTATGTGTGTGGTTATTTGTTCATTATTTCATTATTGCATTAATATTAATGTTGTTATCATTTGTATTGAAAAGTGAAAAGTTTTATCTTATACTATTCACCCCCATCTCAGTATAAGCTTGTGTTCTTAAATTAGTATCAGAGCGGGGTCCATTGTGAAAGCCTAAAATATTAAAGGAAGATATTATAGGAACACAAATGGCTCATCAAGAAGGCTTTTCATAAAATATAGCTCCATTGTTTGATGGGACTAACTATGCTTTCTAGAGTGTGAGGATGAAGACTTATTTTATGGCACATGGATATGATATATGGTAATCCATTGAGAATGGGTTCACACCATCTACAACTCCTCCTATATATGCAAGTGGTAAGAAACCATATGAAAATAATGCTAAGGCAATGAATGCAATTTTAGGTGGTTTATGTACATCAGAGTTTGTGAAAATCATGCAATGCACTTTAGCAAATGAAATATGGGACAAGTTACAGATAACATATGAAGGAGATGATAAGGTTTAAATGGAAAAACTTCAAACACATAGAATGAAGTTTGAAGACTTGAAGATGAAATATGAGGAAGATATTTCTAGGTATCTGCTTCATATTGATGAGGTTGTCAACACCATTCGTGGACTTGGAGAAAATATTGAAGACTCTAAGATTTTTTAGAAAATATTGAGGTCACTTCCCATGATATTTTATGCAAAGGTTTTAGCAATTGAAGAAATGAAGGATCTCAAAACTTTGATCATGGATGAGCTACATGGGATTCTCACAGCCTATGAGATGAGGATAAAAAAATATCAAACATCCAAATGAGAGGTAGCATTCAAATATTCAAAGAATGCAAAGAATAAAGAACCAGAATCAAGTGAAGAATCAAGTAGTGGAGAAGAAGCTAATTTTGTGAGAAGGAATAAGAAGGATCAAAGAAAACACAAAGATATGCAGTTTGTGAAATATTTTAATTATGGTAACTTTGGTCACTATGCATATAATTATCCACAAGCTAGAAGTAGTAGCAATGAAGAAGAAAAGGAATACAAGAAAAATAAAGAAATAAAATTTTATCATGAAAAGAAAAATAGGCATGGTCAAGGCAAGCATGAGAAGATCTTTCAAAGACACAAGAAGATTTTTTATGTTAAATAAGCAAGCGGTATTTCCAATCGCAGTGATGAAAACCTCTCTGATAGTGAAAAATAAGAAATCTTACTTTTAGCCATAGAAGAGAATGAATATGCTCCTATTGTCAAAGACCAAGAAGAAGAAAAAGACTCAGAAGATGAAGAGGAATCCATATTCGACATAGAAGAGGAACTTATTGTTGCTCTTGAAGAATTGAAAAGGGTTAGAAAGAAGAACTCAATATTGAAAGCTCAAGTATAAGAGGATGAGGAAACAAAGACAAAGCTTCTACAAGATCTCACCAACTTAAAAGTTAAGGTTGAAGAGGCAAGGAGAATTGAAGAAGGTATGGCTGAGTAGTTAAAGGCAAAAGAGCTAGAATGTGAAATACTAGAACATGAAGATATCATTCTAAGAAAGGGAATTGAAAATTTTAATGATAAAATATATCATTTTAGGAAAATATCAAAAAACTTGGATGATATTATCAAAGTACAGAGATCTCCATTTATCAAGACTAAACTTGGTTTTGAAGGTCAAGAGAAACAAAAGGGTGATTCAAGCTTAAAATAAATAGAAGCATCAAAGAAAGTAATTTATGAAGAGCCCAAGACCTATCCTGATATGTTGAAAAGTGGAAGCATCAATGAGAAAGAAAAAAATGCACCATCAAGGAACAAGGACTATCATAGAAAAAGCAAAGAGAGAACCATGCGATCATATCCTCCAAGGCAAGATGAATATTTTTTCAATGTTATTGTTTCTCATGTAATAATTTTGGTCATAAAGTTGTAAATTGTAGGAGAAAATTCAATTCATATGCACCTTTCATGGACTACAACATCATTTGTTACAATTGCAACAATTTTGGGCATAGAGAAAAATGGTGTAGAATAGTGTTCCCTAAACTCCCAAAGTCAAGCAAGAAGAAGGATAGTCAAAATGTTTAAAAAGGTATGACCTCAAAATTTTGGAATTTTTTTGAAAAAGAAACATTGTAAGTTGGGAGTAGCTTTACTCCCATCTCAAAATTGATCACCTCAAGAAAATGAAGTGGTAAAGGGGTTATGTTAAATGTCTTATTTTTAGCCCCAAGGAGCCCTTTGACATTGATGTCAAAGGGGAAGAATTCAGTAAGGGGGAGCAGCTTGTCAGGGGAAGCAGCTTGTGATCATATTCAATAAAGGTCAGTTTCATTATAGGGTTTTCATCAATGACAAAGGGGTAGATTGTTAGAAATATTGAGTTGTCATTGATTTCAAAGGTAGAAATATATTCAAGGATGGAATTGTGAGTTGTCAATATTATCAATGATGTCAAAGGCAAAAATATATTCAAGGATGAAATTGTGAGTTGTCAATATTATCAAAAGGTGTTTGAGCAAATAAAGTGGTGATGTATACTTTAATATTTAAATTAAATATTTAAATATTAAATTAATGTTTTAAATGATTATGGCATGGTGGTTATAGGGGCGGACTGTGTGAAGATATGTGTGGTAGCTTCCGGGATGGACAACGCAGAATACCGTTGTGGCCATAAAAAGCTGGACAACCTACTTGGATTCCTGGTGGCTACCGATTTCACCATGTAAATTAAAAAAAAAATTAATGTTTTAAAAGTGGGATGTATTTAAATCAAATGATTTAAATAAATATTTTAAAAGTGGGATGTATTTAAATCAAAGGATTTAAATATAAATTGAAAAATAATGTAAGGGCCGACCCTTATGGTTGAGATTCAAAATTATTCTTCATATATATGGTTCAAAAATTTTGGTTGAGAGTGATTTTTTGAAGCGCATTCATTTTTGCCTTTGGAGAAAGAGTAAGAGCCTTCATTTGCATTAAATGAGTGGGTGCCTTTGGAGAGTATGCCTTCACATGCATTGCACAAGAGTTTAATTTAGAGTGAAATCAAGTGAATGACTTATTGAACCAACAAAGAACTTATGGTGAGATAGGCATAGAACATGGAGAACCTACAAATGAGGTACGATCGAAGGTTGAAGGAACCTATTCACGATGAGAGTTTGGGCACAAGGAGATTTTATGCATGATGAAGACCAATTGTTGAAAGTTGAAGAATTTTTGTGCACGGTGGAAGTTTGAGAACAATGAAGGTTTGTGCATGGTAGGAGTCCAGTGATTGGGAGTTTGAAAATATTGCACACGATGAAGTATACTAGAACCAATGATTGGAAGGATTGAAGAACTTACGCACGATGGTGACAAAGTTTTTTAGTGTGGTAGAAGCAATGGTTTTCAAATGTCTATGCAATTCCAATGCATTGCAAGCAAATGAAATTGTGGCAGCAAAAATAAAATCCTAGACAACAAAATTGATATCACGGCTATGAGACCCACGTAGTAGAAAGAGTAATAAACATCAGAGGCAGATATTGTGGATTTACTATTCGGGCAAAGACGTCACAAATTGTTTGTGGGTGCAATGACAGGAAAGAGATAATTTAAATTTGTTATTTAATTTTTGCAAAGGTTAGCAACATCATCATGTTGGGAGAGTTTGACTTTGTGTTTGTGTTGAGGATTTAAATCCCACATCCACCCTACAAAGGACATCAAGGAGTTTAAAAGAGCCTGCACACAATAGGAGAATTGTGAGCACCTCACAATGCCCATGATGCTCAATTTAAGGGTGCTAACACTTTGCACATCATACATAGACATGCCTAGTTGGAGGGCACTAACATCTTGCGAGACACATGGTAGAATATGAGTGATTTGTAGTGTAACCATTGATTGGAGGATATCTGCATAGTTTGGGTGACCTGTTGACCTGCTATGAGTTGACTACACATGCATGAATTTTTTTTGAGTAGATTTGGAGGTATGATAAATTAATTCCTTCTCAAGGTGGTTGAAATTAATTGAGAAAAATATTTTTGTTTGGGAGGTATAAGGAATTATTGAATACATTGCATTGAAATGAGTTAGAAAAGAGAGCTTGTTGTTTTGAGTTTATTATTTGAAGAAAAATATTTTTGTGTGGGAGGTATAAGGAATTATTGGATTAGAGAATAGTTGAGCATTATTATGGATCAGATTTGGAAGTAGATAAGTAGATTTATGAGTCATATTTGTGCATTGTGATTGGTTTTGAAGTGAATGTGGAAATAAGCAATATAGTATAGTCTCACACAAATAGAAGGGTTGTTTTAAAGCAAGTCAAAGTGTCTCATAGTGCAAGGATAGTGTGAAAATATTCAATTGAAAATAAGGATATTTTTAGCTATCTACAAAAAGGAAGAAAAGGTGCAAATAAGCTATTACAAGGTTAGTTATCAAGTCCTAGACTAGAGCTACCTTTTAATACAATAAATGTGAGACATGTGGAAGCAATAGACTTAATAAATGTGAAGAACATATTGGGAATTTGTTAGTGCATATAATTCTCTAATGTTCATGAAGATAAAAGAATTTTGGGTAGAATATGTCTGAATTGCTATAGTAGAGGAAAGCACACTGAAGAATAGATGAACATTGTTTGTATGCAAGATTTGGTAATAGATGAGCATTATTTGGAGCAAATCTGAGCAGGATTTGTGAGTAGGTTTGAAGTAGATTTGAGAAATTTTTTGGAGCAGGTCTAGAGCATCCTTGAGCATAGTTTGGACTAGGAATCGAGAGGGTATTGGTGTCTCTTGTGGATTGGTGTCCATGAACTAGAATAGAGAGGATTGGTGTCTCCTATGGATTGGTGTCCATGAACTAGAGTAGATGGGATTGGTGTCTCCTATGGATTGGTGTCCATAAACTAGAGTAGAGGGGATTTGTGTCTCCTGTAGATTGGTGTCCACAAACTAGAGTAGAGGGGATTGGTGTCTCTTGTGGATTGGTGTCCATGAACCATAGTAGAGGGGCTTAGTATCTCCTATGGATTTATGTCCATGAAGTAGAGTAGAGGGAATTGATTTATCCTATGGATTGGTGTACATAAACCAAAACAGGGGATTGGTGTCTCTTGTGGATTGGTGTCCACAAATATTGTAATAGGGGATTGATGTCCCTTATGGGTTGGTGCCCATGAAATTTATTGAAATTTTTATAAGCAATATTTCTTCGTGGATGTAGCCCATATTGGATGAAACACATTAAATTTATATCTCTTATGTGTGTGGTGATTTGTGCATTATTTCATTATTGTATTAATATTATTGTTGTTATCATTCGAATTGAAAAATGAAAAGATTTATCTTATATTTTTCACCCCTGTCTCAGTATAAGCTTGTGTTCTTCAATCATGACCTATGAAATAAGGGTCTAATATTTCTCTAATAATATTGTGTTCAGAGCACCCTACATCCCCTCTAGCCTATTGGACCTGTCCTCTTAGAGTAGGTCCATCTTCCTCTATGTGGCCACCATCTTGGCCTATAATACCTATGCCTCCATTTTTGGGTCATGTTGACCCATAGTCCTACTAGAGCCTACAACTACCATTATAGGAACATCTCCTACTACCATACTTGGCTTCACCTATGTAGCTATGGGGTTACCTTTGGATTTTTCTCTCCTCTTGAGCTAGAGAGAGTGATAGTGGTCCTTATGGTTGTCATCATATCTATTCAAACCTACACCCATGTCTTCCTAGGTGGGTATAAACCCCTCTACCATCACTTAGTATTGCATCAAGTGGACTCTTAAAGTACCATATACATCTATCAGGTCATGACCTGGTGCCTTTACACTAAAATCGATGGGGAGATCCTTAAGGGAATGATACCCCTATACCATCTATGGTACCCAAGTGCTACCCTGACATCATCCACTCTTGTATCCATGAACAGTGGGTCATTAAGGTCCTCCTATACAACCTCCCCAAATTAGAGTCCCCTCTAACCCCTGATGGATCTTGCTACACCTACCTAAAAAGGTAGTATCCCAAGTCTGTTATCTCCTAGAGGATGATAAATTGTTGCTAGAATCAATCAAATCTATAGATCTATAAATCCTCCCTCTCCATCACCACCCACCTGATAATACATACCCTCACTAACTCCTCCCCACCCTCAGCCCATATAGGGTGTAGATTCTATGGTTTCCATATAACCTAGTGCTCCTGCAACTCATCTAGAACCTGTCTCCCTAGTTATAAGATATTGATGTGCATCCTCTAGACTTGCTCCTAGTATTAGGCTCACCAATACATTATTGGTCACTCTTGATTATGCAATGTTTCTATAAGTGCATGTGGTATCTAGATAACTATGTGCTTTCAACACCACACCTAGAGCAACGTAACACAAAGTAGCCCTATTTTTTTCTTGTGACAATATTGTATAATATCTTGTATAAGAAGACCAACATATATGGTCCCCATGCAAAACTAACTTGCTAGTCTTCCATGTTTGCCACTACCCCTACCAATGCCCATGACAAGTATCACTTTCTTGTGTGGAATACTAAGAATCCATCCACTACCCTATAGAGTACCATCGTCAATGCATCAAATCCATTTCATATGGGCATCTCATCTACATGGAGTCCACTCTACTAGAAGTCATGAGTTAGGTCCCTTGATAATTATTATAGTGCTACTTTATGCCCCCATGCTCTATAAACTACTCTTCCCCTAATGGATATGTGTAATATATGCAACACATCCTCTAGTGTAATGGTCATCTCTCTCATCGATAACCAAAAGGTTGATGAATATAGGTACCATATATTGCTAGCATCATCAGTAATGCTCTATCAACATCAACCTAGGGCATATTTACCAAATACAATAGTCCCACTATTCATAGAGTGTCCCTCTATGTTGTTGTAATGCCTCCTCTAAGGAGCTCGACTATCACTCTCTACTATTGAGTAAATCATGTTGTTGTTGGTGCAAAAATTGGCTCCGAACAAGTGGGAGGTGCATCTGGAGGTTCCTAACCAGTGTTGAATGACCATCCAATATAGGAGAGGTAGAGGTGGTCAATATTCAAATAATTTCAACTCTTGAGGTTCTATCTACCTACGTTGCAAGGGGAAAAAGGAGGAAAAGTCAATAAGAAAGAAGTCAAAGGAGGTCAAAATAAAAAATAACAAGGATGGTATATGACTACATTAAGAAAAACTCCTCCCATGTTGTTGATGCAAACAATAGTGAACCACCTAATAGATCAGACCACCCCATATTTGTTCTCTTTCAGTTTTATGTGTAGGGGTGAATTCCAAAACCAGTAGGAAGGTGCATGAAATATAGGTAGTAGAATTAGAGCGTCCCACCTGATTGAACTTAATAGAAACAAAACCCAATGTCCAGTGATAAATACAAATTCTAAAACCACCAAGTTAGATCCATAAAATTTAGATAGAAGAATTAAGCAAATCAACTCAGATGGCCATCATAGAAATAAAAATTCACACAAAGGCAAAAGTAGAATGAAAGATATATTGAGAGACCAAATAGTGATTCACTATTATTTACAAGTGATGAAGAATTACATATGAATTGTAAATTCCATAGAGCCACCCTTTGGAATGCCAAGCATCCCACTATTTATAGAGGATTTTACATTGAATTCAAATTACAACATTGATGGCATCAAGTTGTAGGATATTATAGGAATAGTTAGAAGATCAATTGATTTTGTATTCTTTAGAAGAATGGTGGATATCCAGATGAAGTTAGGTTTTTCTGCATAGATCTAGGCCCTTGATCACTCTTTCTAGACCTGTTCGAGAAATAAATATTTACTCTACCTCTTCAAGCACGTGAGAAGTTTGGTTGATCATAGTAGGCCTTGCATACTTCCACTTGTTCCTTGTTAGCTCATACCATGGTAGCTATGATTATTAATGACCCAAATTGAAGCTTCCTTCCCCTTGATTTTAATTATGGTCAAGGACATACCATCTTCTTGGTATTCTGCTCATTGTATTTTATGAATAGAAGATTTATCTTAGACTTTTGATATTACTTTTCCAAAGTTTCATCCAACTTTGGGGATGGGAATTTGGTACTTGTGACTATTGAGCCATGGTTTGATTCTCCTGTCTAAGGATTTAGGATCCCATTATTCTACCCAAAGGTTAGGGTGACGATTTTGGGTCCTTCTTTGAGTATACCCCTACCCATTATTCTATTTTATTGCAATCTTGGAAATATATTTTTTTGCTCATCCATCTGGTTTTGGAAATTTGTATTTTCCATTAGTGCTTCAAAATTAAGCACTCTGCATTACCAACATCTCACCCCAAAAAAAAAATTGGATGAAGGGGTGCCAAAATTCACCCACACTTTTGGTGACTCACAGGGGATTTCCACTTTATAGAAATAGGAACTCGGATAGCATTCTTCCTTTGAAAAATTACAAAAAAAAATAAGGACAAATATTAGAATAGAAAGAATAAACTAGAAACAGTGGTAGCCAAGAGAAAACTACTAGATGAAAGAGATGAAGAGTAAGGTTACAACACAATAGCTTATAGTGGAGGACAAGAGCATAAGGAAGACATAAGAGGAGAAGAAATGTAGGAAGAGAATATTTGAAGGAATAGATATAAAGGAAGGGGGAGAGAGAGAGATAGAAGCAGTGCAATAAGGAAAAAAAAAAGAGAATAACCCTAGAGAAAATATCTCAAAGTAAGCCTTGATTGATATACTCCTTCATGGCTTGAGGTGTTTTCAAGAATAGATAGGATGTCAGATACATTTTTCTATGCTGATATAGTCCTTCTTTCTTACATACTTCAATAGAAATCTTCTCAACCTATCAGAACACATATTAGAACCTTTGATCACACTCCTAGATTGGTGAATGAATCAAAGGTGCCTACAAGGCCTTTTATAAAGTGTTTTTTTTCGGATTCTAGATTTGTAGTAAATTTTTTTAGCCTGATGCATATCTTTTCCATACGATCCAAGGTGTACCTGCTACATCAGCTTGTAAGATTTTATGATATTTTTTCATTGGTCTACGAAGTCACAAGATAAATAAGGGAATAAGGAACATTTAAGGAAGATATGCCATATAAAATCATCCTACTCATAAGATGTGGATCTCCTAGAATGATGTCAACAATCATGTGGCGTCAAGCGATCTGTAGCCTTTATTTATTTTCTAGATTATATACATAAAACTACGGTGAGAGTGGCACATCACAACCTTTGACCCATATTGAATATTATCCAATGAATCTAAAATGTCCAAACCATATTATCTCAAACTTGAGGTGCTTTCCATTTTCAAGCTACAACTAGATTACAACTCAGTATATCATCATGCATACCAGTTCTTATGTGATCGATGATTGATGTGGCAATAAATTTTGCCATTAGGGAGCCTTTTTCATGTACTAGTTCTTCTAGAAATAGGATTTAGTGTTTCTAGATCTTAGAATCCATTTTTTGTGAAATCCTAGCTTCACACACCTCCGTTAACTCTGTGCAATTTTTCCTACAAGCTTTATTGATTGTACCTATAGGGGATGGTACCTCTATCTCCTGGATGAAGGTGTAAGTAGTAACATTGTTTACAAAATTATTTGTTCTTGCATATCCTTTTGAAGTAGGGAAAATTGGTGCACCTAATTATGAGCAACAATATGTGTATCTATCCTATCTTGCTTATGAGCATCAAATGGGAGCATGCATATGAAAATGAAGTAAAACCAAACAATAAGGAATGAAATGAAATGAGTATCTTATTTATTAATTTGGTGGATCAGATACAAGGTTATATAGAAGTCCCCTTGATGGCTTAAAGGTGATACAATTTTTACAAATTTTGGGTGCCCAAGTATCAAATCCTCCAAGAAATCCGGGTACACATCCAATGCCTTTCCTCGTACCCACAATCAAGGTGGGCGGGTCAATTATTTCGCTGATTTTATCTTCAATATCTGATGTCTAATATTCCTTCTCAATTCCTCTAAAGAACCTGCACCTGCACACAAGGAAGCAAAAGGGGTCAAATAGCAAGGGTGTATGGAGGGAAACATGCAATCCCCACAGGCACAAAAAGGCACATATATTAAAACTAAATCAAATCAACTCATAATGCTATGAAAATTTATGGGGATGTTAAATAAGATGTTTTTAGGGGTTATAATTGAAAAAATATTGGAAATTACATCCGTGGACCCATTTATTTTGTGTCACCCACCTGTAACCTGCAAAGACCAAGACAAGCAAATCCCGCACCTAGACATGTCCAAAACATATGAAATTTTGGTAGAATACATAAATAATAATTTTAAGACAACCCATATTGTTATATTTCCAAAATGAGGTGCAGATCCACATGCATGCAACTAGGGTTCCCGGATGGGCCCTACGAACCTGCAAAACCTTAAAAATGCAATATCTCGGCCAATTTAACTCAAAATTACATGAAATTTAAACCACATCATATGATAGTATAGAATAATATCATTAAAAAATAGTAATAAAATTGTGCAAGTATTTGTCCTCATACTGGGGGGGCGATGGTGACTACAATTAATTGGGGGGCACCCTATGAGGGGATACCCACCAATTCTGCACACTTTTTGCTACCAATCCTATTGGGTAATGATCCTAAATAGTCTAAGGGGTGTTGTAATCAAAATTGGTGAATAAATTCACTCGAATGGAAAATTTATGCTCAAAAGATCCTATTGAAGTCATGCGGTAACCTCCTTTGCAAAAGAGAGATTACGAGGGCAAGAAGGCATAATAAAGTGAGGGGAAATCTTGGAAGCACTCCATTGCATAACCTAACCAACTTTAGATGGCCCAATAATGGAAAGGGCATGCATTCTTGAGTCCTTGTTTCTAACTTGCTAAATGAGTGTGCCTATGCTTGAACATTGTCCGTCATGAAGGGAGAGGGCCCATGAATTCATGATTCCAATAATGTCAAGTGTTATGATGTGATATCATGTGCTTGTTTGCTTCCCCAAGCAGGGGCATGATTTTATTGCTTAAAGATTCATTGAACGACCATAATTTGCATAATTGAGTGTGTGCTTATTGATTTAGACTGAGTATGACTACCCCCTCAAGCGATGAGTTGATGAGGGAATGACCAGTGAGAGAAGTGATGAGTCACTTGACCCAATTGACTTTTATTATGCTTACCTTCAGTTTTATCCTATGAAAAATAATACAATTTGAAAAGGATTTTGGTGACTTTGTTGAGTTTTCCTAGAGGAAAGGAGCTAAAAACTGCATGCTCGAGGGGTGGTCCAGCCATAATGGAATTATTATGGCATTAATGAACAAATTTTCCATCCCTCCTAGGATCCTTAGGGTTGCATTTTGATCCATGTGAAATTTGGACCCAATTTGAGTTGTTTTGGTGCAGTTTTGGACCTATTTTGGGTCATTTTGGGTTGTTTTGGCCTATTTTTGCTACCTCCATCCTAGGGTGGGATGAGGGCATGTTATACCACCATACCATGGTGGGAAAGGCAGCAAAATGTGTGCTCTTCCCACCCTAGGATGGTGGTGACCCTTGTATCTCTATATAAACCCAAAATATGAAGGTTAGGCTTTTGTGTATGCTTCTTTTTACAATTTTGAGAGGTGAGGAGTAGGAGAGTGATTATAAGTAGAGGAGAGCTATAAAATTCATCCCACAGTCACCATGATCTAGCGAGTGGACTCATCTAGTAGAGGATCTGGTACGAGACAGGTATGCCAAGTCTCTCTTATTGCATTTTCCTAGTGTTAGGAGTTGATTTTTTTGCTTTTATGGCATATTTTTTGTTTGGAAGCATATAACACTATATTTTAGGTGATTATATCTAATTTATGAGATATGTACCAAATTTTATGTTTTATCCATATTTTTTTGCAAATAGATTGCATTTTATAGGTCCAATTTTGCATTGTTTTTGCTATTTTTTATGGCCTGACAGGCCTTTTTGAGCCCAATTTTTTGGAGTCATCCCTAGGTGGGATGGCTAGCGTGGGCTGATCATAGGCCATCCATTTATGGGCTGTCCATAGGGTTGGAGGCCATTCCTGGGGTAAAAATCCACAAACGGCCTCAAAGAGGGGCCATTTTGAGTCTTTTTTTGTGAATATTTTTGGGGCCATCTGAGGTCATTTTGGAGTTATATTATTAAGTTTCTAATCCCTGTCATGTGGTGAGGAGTCGGTATCAAGTACCAACTCTCTTTGATGTCATGAGGGATGTATTGACCATAGAGGATTGGGAATAGCTAGATGCCATCGACCTCAAGCAGGTGACACAGTTAGAGCCTGTGATAGGAGACCGTGCATATTTGAATGCCCTGATAGATCTGTGGGATCTATGCACCAATACCTTCCACATACCCATGGGGGAGATGATGGTGACAATTGAGGATATCTATTATATTCTTCAGATTTTGATAGAATGGCAGCGGATTTATACAATGCCATGATACCAGAGGCATGCAATGCTTGAGATGTACTTCAGTTATGATCTAAAGACGACAGAGCTAGACTGCTTGAAGGGGGATATGCTGGTAGGATTTTGGCATGAGGTGAAGGTATTGGGGGTGAGGAATACACTACTCATGATGCTCATCTCCAATATGCTATTACCTAAATTTTCTAGAGCGAGGTTCCCATGGAACCTAGTGGAGATAGTGTTTGTGTTGGTGAGGTGTACTATGGCGAAGCCACTAGTGATGGCATGGGGTACTACACTACTGGCACAACTCTACGATGAGATGTACGAGATCCATTGCCATCGATGGAAGTTTGTGGGGTGTATATTTTTCGATGGAAGTTTGTGGGGTGTATATTTTTTTTATAGTGCTAGGGATGGTAGCACATAGCTATGGGGCAACCATAGGGGTTACCCTGGATGACTCGGGTATAGCTGGTAGATAGAGAGATGGATATGGCATCCTATGGTTGGGGGCTTAGGAAAGGAGATAGAGTCAATGATTTTTAGGTAATGTGGGTCACTATGCAGATCTATTCTCATGACTCAGGATAGGCTAGGTGTTTTGGAGGTCATACAAAGATTTCCCAAAGTGGACAGATGCTACTGTATAGCTTTGTAGGGTGTGGTGAGGTAGGTGGCTAGTTGGACAACATGGAATGGAGTGGGAGTTCTTCCATTTTTCTTGGGTGATGTGATATTTTGGGCTATGCTAGGGGTTGCCTAGTGAGTCGGTGCCTTATCGGCATCACGATGATGAGAAGACATTGGCATGTCCAGTAGTAGAGGTAGTGGCACAAGATACAAATCCTGTAGTAGACATTCCATAAGTGGACAATGCCAAGACTACAATGGAGTATGACGCTTTGTGGGTGAAATGCCAGTGGTGTGGAGAGGGGCCACTAGGAAGGGGTGTAGCTAGGGAGTCACATCAAGATGTTTTTGATGAGGACTAGGGTGAGGCATATGATTGGAAATGACACATGGTAGGGGAGCATGCGGATCTCTTGGACTTAGGAGATCGAGGTGACTTTGGGGATGATGCTATTAGGGATGAGGAGGTGTAGGCACCACCTATGGCACATGGTGAGAAAAAGGTAGAGATATGGATGAGCTACTCAAGGTTAGGTAGGAGAGAGATCTCATATGGACACATTTGCATGATGTACAGGGGGAGCTAGCAACACAACAAGCCAAGGTATAGGTGCCTCAGGCTGAGATAGCATCTCTTCAGGCACAGTTGTGATCTCAAATCCCTACATGGAAGGATTCTAGCAGTGGGTAGGTGACTAGGCTATAGGCAGAGGTGACACAAATTTATTCTATGGTGGATACTTACTAGGCACAGTGCCAATGGGGATAAGCCTATGTGAATGAGCTGGAGACGGAGGTAGTGCACCTTGGAGGGCATCTACGAGATGATGCAGCTACTGGTGGGTCATACCAGAGTCGCCACAACAGGATAGGGTAGTCCTCCTCTAGGTCAGAGGTGCCAAGATATAGGAATAGAGCTGATAGGGCAGGTGGTAGTAGGTGTGGGAGTTCACAGAGGACTCTGAATGTAGGTGGGAGTGCAAGTCGTAGTATCGATCCTACATGGCCATGGTAGTGGCTCGCATGACTCTTTTTGTATTTTTGTATGTTTTAGCAGTGTGAAGTCTGAGGACTCCTTTTATTGTAGTCTCTGGGCAACATGATGTATCTTTTTATCCTATACATACACACACACACATATATATATATGATATTTTTATGTGGTTTATCATCATGTGTTTATTGTTTTATGAAATGTATGCAAATGTATGCAATTTTATTTATGTGATGATGATGGATGTCTACCCTGTATGCATATTTTGTAATGTGATCTGATTTGATTTTGTACATGCATGGATGTATGGTGTTGTGGTTGATCCACAACACACCCCAAAATTGGGGACCCACCTTTTTGCAGGCTTGCAGAGAAGAATCTCGGTGACCCAGATGCTAAAATTGAAGAAAAGAGGAAAAAATGCATGAGTCTTGAAAGTGTCGTGAAATCGTGACATGTCGCGAAATCGCGACCTGTCGCGCCATCGCTGCCCAAAATAGGAAAAGTGTCACGAAATCGTGACATGTTGCTCCGTCGCTACCAAAATTGAAAAAATGTCACGATATCGCGACATGTTGCTCCGTCGCTGCCAGAATGAAAAAGTGTCACGAAATCGCGACGTGTTACTGCAGAAGTTGTACGGATGAAAATAGCGTAGCGATTTCGTGACATGTTGCTCCATCACGGCAGAAAGAGGAGAGAGAAAATGAAAACAAAAAAGTGTTGCGAAATCGTGACATGTTGCTCTGTCGCGGCCCAGGCAGGAGAGAGAAAGGAAAAATGGAAAGGCGTAGCGATATCGTGACGCGTCGCAAAATCGTGGGTCAAATTGGTCAAAGGGCACAAAGCGGAAAAATGTCGTGATATCATGACAGAAAGAGGTCAAAGAGCACAAAGCAAGAAAAAATTGCGATATCGCGACAGGAACCAGTCAAACAGGGAAAAGGGCCAAAATGGTCACGAAATCGCGACAGGATCAACCGGAAAGCATAATGCACAGAAATGGTCGCGAAATCACGACAGAAAGAAAAAAATGGGAATGAAGTGAAAAGGCATCACGAAATCACGACAGGTCACATTTTTGCGGCTTCGAAGCAGCGAAGTAGTATGGATGGAAGCAGCGTAGCGATTTCGCGACGAAAAATTGGCAAGTGTACGGAAACAAAAATGGTCGCGAAATCGCGACAGTTTGCGGCATGAAGGTTCGAAGGTGAAAAACGTCTCGATATCACGACAGAAACGACCGGAGGCGTACGAACGAGGAAAGCATCGTGATATCGTGACATGTCACGATTTCGTGACATGTCACATTTTCGTGGCTAGAAAGGTGAGCAGGTTGCATGTTGTTTTGTCGTGTTTTGGCACGGGAAGACGTTATAGAAGACGTAGAAAACGTAGGACACGTGGCTTATAGGTGTCAGTATTGCAGAGGCGTTACATGCAGCGGTGGATTTCAGGTGTTTCAGAATCGAGCATCAATCAAAAGCAAGGAAAAGGTGGGAATTTGAAAGGTCAAATTCAAGAAGGTGAAGCGAAGCGACACAGGGAGAATCGAAGAGCCATTTCAGTGATTATAAAGTCAAGAATGCGGATTGAAAGAAGGGTTGGAAATTGCTGCTTGCGAGTTGCGAGAGACAAGGGCTTCATGCCATTCTGGGCCTGCACTTGGGCAATTTCCTTCATTTGTTCTAGATTTGTAAAACCTGGAACATTCTGTAATTGTAATTGATATATCATTTTAATGCAAAAATACAGAGTGTTGGCATCTCATTGATGAGAAAGAAGGAGTCATTTTGTGCGTGCATGATTTAATGTTTTATCATTCATTCTAGATTTCTAAGGCTTTTAGGTGAAGTTTAATGCAAGTGTGCTTGGTTGCTTCATGCGAATGCCTAAATCTAGAATTACAGTAGAAACCCTAGAAACCAGCACCTAATTTATTTGGATTGTGCAAATTTGCAGGTTCATTAGGTTAGGTTGCATGCAAAAAACCTCATTATCTTTGGTTTCATAGAATTGATGACAACATTACGATTGTAGTTTAGTTTCATTTTCATTTATTTTGCTTTATTTTTTAAACCCTTAATTTATTTTCTACGGTTTAATTCTTGTATTCAAATATGCAAGCTGAAAATCCATCAGAACTAAAGAAGAGAATAGATATTATTCATTTTGAGTCCACTGTAATTTCAAACTAAATAAACCACGAGTGCCCCTTGTTAACATCCAGTTGCAAACCCTAAGGTATTCCTAGCATTTCATTTGAACAGCATCATATTAGCATAACAGGAACCTTGGAGAAATTATTTTCTTTGCAAGCAGAGGATTTTGGGACTCAGATCCTACCGGAGAGTGTGCTTTCACAATTGGGTGAAAACACCACTCAACAGATTGGTGCTAGAAGGAGGGCCTAAATTGGTTTATGTTATTTTGATTTTCATACTTGAATAATTTGTTTTTGATCTAATTCTAAAATCATTTAATAAATCTCACAGGCGGCTAAACTGCAACACTATTTTTGTTTCTGTTGTAGGTTTTCTTCGAAATAGCCAAGGGTTTCCTCAGGCAGGCTGGACCCACCATGCTGTATTGCGACCAGGTCTCAAAAAACCAAAGAAACCATTTTTCATGACCTTACTGGTACTCCCAAGAGTAAATCCAAGCAAGTCGTAAGCACACCAGTCGTAAAAGACCTGTTTTCTCTAGGAACGTCGAGTGGACCTACGCCAGTAATATCCGTTGTCCCTAGTGTGCCTCTAGTTAGTAATATTTCTACTACTATTGTAGGTCTGTCTTAATCAATTTTGAGTCAAATGGCTCAAGCTCCAGTAGCTCCTTGGTATGGAGCTAACAATACTTCTTTGAATATTGCTGGGGATATCCATGAAATCCCCAAGAACATTGAAATATTTCTACCTAAATACAAGCAAAATGGCCTAAGAACAGCAGAAGAACATATCCAAGCCTATAGGGATGTTTTAATTAGGCTGCAAGTTCAATATGAAGATGTGTCCTGCAAACTTTTCCCCATGAGCTTAGATCCAATAGCATATGAATGGTATATATGCTTGCCAACTGGTTCAATCACCTCTTGGACACAAATGGAAAATGCCTTTGTCAATCAATTTAGGTCATCCTTAGACCCCGCAACTATTTACAATTAGTTTATTACATGCAAAAGGGGCCAAGGGGAACCGATCAGAATGTTTAATCAAAGATTCCAAAAGTGCTATAATAGAGCAATTAGGCACTTTGCTATTGATCCCGTAGTGGCTTTGCAGATATATTTTGGGGCATTGGACCCCATGACAGCCATGTTTGCAAGGCACAATCCTCAAGTCACCACACTGGATTTGGCCTATAATGAAGCCATGACTATCGAGCAGCAAATGACACCACAAGGCTACGGGTTTACCCAGATGCCTGTGATGGGATAGTATGCTCCATATGGTCAAGCTCCCCAGGCAAATCAACTCATGGAACCACAAATGCCAAGCATGAGCGCCTTCCCATATCAGTAGCAGTATCCACCAGCACCTGCGTATGCACCCATTCCAATCCAACCAATCACAGCCATTCCACTGTCCCTACATTTTTGCAGAACGAGTCAACCAACTATGCAAGGAACTAGTCGAGTCAATCCTCAAGCCATAGTTCCTTTTCCAAATCCTACCCCGATTCAAAGTGTCAATCCATACGGGAATCCAATTCCTCAGAACCCGACCCCAGTGTTGAATCAAGACCCCATTAATTATGCGAATCCAACGGGGGTTAATAACAATATGATTCCATCGAAGGATGTTTATTCGAAAGTCGAAGAGCTCAAGAAATCAGTGCATAAATTGAGAAATGACAGGGTTCAACAGCAGAAGTATGAGTCCCATGCCCCTCACCCAAATCAAAATTTTAACAATAGAGGGAGGCATTGGAACACTAAGCCTAACAATGGGGGAGTTCTCGCTCCCATTGCTAATCAATTAGATGCTTCTGCAGGACCTAGCCAACCCAATTCTCTTTTGAATATTTCAGATTTGGTGTGGGAAAGGGGGTGCAGGTTACATAACACAAAAGAACACAATGAGAGGAATTGTCCTGAGATTGCTAGATACACTCATTGTCTTCAAGCACAAGTTGATGATTTGGAACTGGTATCAAATGAAAATCCATCACAACATCAAGATGATAATATTATGGTGATGGAAACTTTTTATCATCAAGAAGGTGAGAGTGAGGAAGAAGAAGACGAAATTCTGGAATAGGAGGTGCAAGCTTTTCGAGATTTCAAAAAGGGGAATCATGGATGCCATTTGAGAAGTAATTCTAAAGCCCCTAAAACCTCATCGACACCTCCAAATAATTCTATTCTTCCTCCAGACACTAAGGCAAATAATAATCCTCCCCCTCCACTCAGAATAGAAATGTCTAATGACATGCAGAAGACAGTCAAATTTGAAAAGCCAAACTATGACATAGTGGAGGATCTAAAGAAGTCCAAATCTAGCCTTTCATTCATGGATGCAGCTAGATTGCCTGGCCAAAAGGAGGCGTTGATAAGAGCTTTGAATTCACCTGATCCAATGTGGAAGGAAAAAAGAGTTGAATCCCACCTTATTTTGCAAAAGGAAAGAAGGGATGTCCCGCCATTCTTACTGACTTTGAGAATTGCGGGTAAGAATTTGCATAACTGTTTGGTGGATACAGGTGCCACGAGAAACCTCATGCCTATAGAAATATGTAAAATGCTAGTTCTGCAACCTGTTTCATCCAAATGTACAGTCCTGCAACTGGACGAGATCAGAAGTAAATGTAGTGGGGACTTTATATGATGTCAAGATTCAATTGAATTCTGAACCCAGGGTCCAGCAGGTTGTAGACATTTTGGTGGTTAATATCCCAAGTAGGTATGGAATGCTACTTGCTAGGGATTGGATGAAAATGATGAATGGCTATTTTTCAATAGACTGCTCGCATATGTGGCTACCATGGAAGGGAATTGCAAACCAAATAAGAGTGGAAAACGAACCGAGGCTTAAAGAGATTATAACAGATTTTAACAAGCCGAATGAAGTTCAATTTTTTGAGCCAGAACTAGGAGTTTATGCACTTGATGTTGAGGAGGCTGCTGAAGAGCATAAAGAGGAGGCGTGTCATGGTGGCTCTTCTGAGGAAAATTATTACACATGGTTGCTTAGGTTTGATGGATCAAAATCTAGATAGGGAGCAAGAGCTGGAGTCGAGCTCACTGGTCCAGGAGGTAAACCCTTGTTAGCTGCTTACAGACTGCAATTTCCTTGCACGAACAATGTGGCAGAATATGAAGCGTTGATCTATGGTTTACGTCTAGCATTGAGTAAGCATGTTAAATGCTTGAAGGTTTTGGGAGATTCTGAGTTGGTAGTCAATCAAATCAAAGGACAGTACACATGCCACAATAGGAGACTAAGCCTTTATAGAACTAGGGTTATGGACCTCATGGAGTAGTTTGATGCATTCAACATAGCCCTTATTTCTAGGAAAGGAAATCGAATAGCAGACTCTCTTACAGTCACCGCGGACATGTTGAATCCGATTGATATAAGAAGATGCAAAAAATTTTCCATTGAACTAGTTCCTTGTCCATCAATACCCGATAATGTAAAGAATTTCCAAGTTTTTGAAAGTGACAGACATATTTTCAAATTTGTCACAAACTCGGGTATTTTTGAAAATCAGGTGATTGATGAGGAGCAAAGGTGGCAGGATGAAACAGAAGATGAAATTGAAACTGCGTATCAATCCAATAAAATTCCTAAAGACGTGGTCTCATTGGAAAAGATGTTCGACATGGGATGCAAGACCAAGAAAGGAAAAAGAGTCCCACTCCCTTAAGATGCCTGTGATTCGATTAATCTAGGGAGCGCAGAAAATCCAAAGGAGGTGTACATAGCAAAGGCATGTACAGAGCAAGAAAGGAGCAATATAATACAAGCATTGAAGCATTACATAGATTGTATTGCTTGGAACTACAATGAGCTGAAGACTTACAACCAAAACATTATCACACATACCATCCCTTTGAAGCCAGACTCCAAGCCTTTTAGGCAAAGACAGTGAGTTGTTAACCCGCTATTGGAGCCTTTGATCGAAAAGGAGGTTAAAATATTATTGGAAGCAAAAATCATTTTTCCTGTTAGGCACTCAACTTGGGTGGCTAACCTCGTTCTAGTGAGAAAAAAGAGTGGAGAGATTAGGCTGTGCATAGATTTTTGAAATCTTAATAAAGCCTCTCAAAAGGATAATTATCCACTGCCATCAATCGATGAAATTCGACAAATGGTAAATGGATCTGAAATGATGTCCTTTCTCGATGGGTATTCAGGTACAACCAAATTCTTATACATCCAGACGACAGGATGAAAATAGCCTTCACTACCAAGTGGGGAACATTTGCATATAAGAGAATGTCGTTCGGACTGTTAAATGCTAGTGCAACTTTTCAACGCGCCATGGATTATGCATTCAAAGGACTCATAGGCAAATGCATCATCGTGTATGTGGATGATATCCCAGTTTTCTCGAAGAAGAGAGAGGACCATGTCAAATATTTAAAGAAAGTGCTTCAAAGATGCAGAGAACATGGAATTTCCTTAAATCCCAAAAAGTGCATTTTCGGAGTGACGAGAAGGAAAATTGCTGGGTCACATCATTTCAAAAGAGGGCATATCCATCGACCCAGAAAGGATACAAGCTATCCAAAACCTACCTCTCCCGAGTAGTAAGAAAGAATTGAGATCTTTCTTTGGGCAGGTTAATTTTGTGAGGAAGTTTATCTCTAGCTTTGCTGAGATAGCCAAGCCTCTGAACAAGATGCTTAAGAAATATGTGGATGTAAAATGGAACGAGGAAAGTAGAGTGGCCTTCCAGAACATCAAAGATGCCATTTCAAGAGCCCCTGTCCTTATAAGCCCAGACTACTCCAAGCCTTTTTATATTTATGATTTTGCATCAGAACACTCCTTTGCGAGTGTCTTAACCCAAAAAGGCGAGGATAGTGCCAAAAAACCCATAGCATTTTTAAGTGCCCCCCTGAAAGATGCTCAATTAAGGTATTCAATCCTTGATAAGCAAATGTACGCACTTTTTAAAACTATGAAAAAATTTAGGCACTACATCGTACATAGCAGAGTTGTTGCCATCGTGCCCGACTCTGTTGTCAAGACCATGTTTTTACAAAATGAACTAGGTGAGAAGAGAGGAAAATGGATTTCAACCATCCAAGAATTTGATCTCGAAATCCAACCAATGAAACTAGTTCGAGGACAGGGACTGGCGAAGGCGATCGTAGAAAATAATCCGCAAATAATAGGCCAATGCTCAAATACAGAATACATTACTAAGGACGACTGGTATGTTGATATTGTGCAATTTTTATTGATTGGTAAGTGTCCTTCTAATCTGAATTCAATGCAGAGAAGGGCTTTAAGGCTTAAGTCTGTCAATTATCTGATGAAATCTGGTGTGCTTTACAGGAAGAATCATGAAGGTATCTACCTGAGGTGCTTGAACAAAGAAGAAGCTGCCAGGGTGTTGCAAGAATTTCATGGGAAACATGGAACTGGTCATGGTGCGGCCAATGCTATAGCACATCAAATCTTGAGAGCAGGATACTACTGGCCACATATTTTCAAGGATGTGCATGCCCATGTATGATCTTGTCATATCTGTCAAGTGGCTACAAATAGAGAAAGAAATGCAGCCATGTCGTTGCAACCTGTAGTTGAAATGAGACCATTTGCATAGTGGGGACTAGATTTCATTGGGGTTATTAACCCAAATTCTTCTGATTCTCATAAATTCATTTTGACAGCTACAAACTACTGTACAAGGTGGACAGAAGCGATTCCTACTAAACATGCCACCACAGACGTTGTGATTAAATTCCTTGAGGATCAAATTATAACAATATTTGGAATGCCCGATTCTATTGTCAGTGACAATGGTAAAGCTTTTATTTCTACACAATTCGTAGATTGGGCATATGATAACAAAGTGAGCTTGAAATTTGCGTCCAACTATTATCCTCAAGGAAATGGGTTGGCCGAATCTTCAAATAAGAATTTTTTGAATACCATTAAGAAGTTGCTGGAAAAGAACCCGCGGGACTGGCACAGCCAATTAAATTTTGCCCTTTGGGCGAGATAGGACCAGTGAAAGAGTCCATAGGGAATACTCCCTATCATTTGGTTTATGGGCAAGACCCGATATTTCCAACAAATTTGAAGTTGCGAGACCTTACATTTCATACAAGAGTACTTGGGGACGAGATGATCAAGTTGAAGCCGAGGTTAAGCCAGTTGTTGCACCTTGATGAAAAGAGAGAAGAGTCCATGAATCACATGAATAAACACCAGGCAGTTATCAAAATATGGTTTGACAGAAGGGCCAAAGTGAAATCATTCAGAATTTCAGATTTGGTATTACTATGGGACAAAAGACATGAGGAAAAAGGGAATCATCACAAGTTTGATTGCCTTTGGTTAGGTCCATATCAGATTTCAAAGATTCTTGGGAAGAATACCTTCAGGCTAAAAACCTTAGAAGGGAGAGATTTCATGCTACCGGTTAATGGGCAGATTTTAAAGCATTATTTTAGCCCTTAGGTTGTGAGATTTTGATATTATTCTTTTGGTTTTGGTGGGGATTTTCAAATTTTGTTTTTATTGTTTAGGATTGTTAGTCTAGCTAGGATTTTGGTTATGGATTTGATTTCAATTGACATGTGTGTTAATTTTGATAAAAATAATAATAATAAAAAAATAAATAAAAAAATAAAAATAAAAAATTGAGATGTCAACTTATGCTTCAGGTTAGGAGGATATGAAATATTGGAATTGTCCTATAAAAAAGCTCCACAAGTAACACAAGCATCTTAAGTTATATTGTTTGATTTTGTGATGCATGAAAGAATCAGTTTTGCATGACAATTCATTCCATTTGTAATTCAAGAAATAATGCATTCATGTTCCATCTCACCTTACATACATATCATCTTAGTTACATATGCATCTTAGGTACAAGCCATTAAAGTATGTCAAATCCTCTTAGGGTTGTGTTATAACATATATGTAAGTAAATCCTAAGGTTGGAAACTGAGTCTTGAGATATCTAGAACCAAGCACGTCTCATACATTAAAAAGGATCTTGAGCAAAATGATCAAAACCTAACTTGGAAGGAAAGGTTGGGCGAAAGAAGTATTTCATGTCTATCCTATTTATGCAACATGATCCTTAAAACAGTGGTTTTGACCACTTCCATAGAGCTTAAAAGCCTAAAATCATAGTATTAAGGATAGGGTTAAATCCTCATCGAACTTAGGTTGAGGATCCAATTCCCCAAAACTTTGATTTGACCTACATGGAGTAGTAAGGATAAGGCATAAATTCTCATCTCTCTTAGGTTGAGAATCTGATTCCCCAAAGCTCTTATGTCTCATTTCATAGTAAATCTTGGATTGTAAGGATCGTATTATTTGTCCTCTAAAAAGTATGGGTAGTCATCCCCAAGGTCTAAGCAACAAAATTAATGTTTTTATCTAAATTTTGGATTGCAAGGATCATACTACGTGTCCCTAGCCAGGATGGGTAGTCATCCCCAAGGTCCAAGAAGTAAAAAAATAAAATTTTCCCATCTCATCTTTATTTTGGATTGTAAGGATTGTACTACTTGTCCTCTGCAAGGGATGGGTAGTCATCCCCAAGGTCCAAAGAAATGGAGATAAGTTTTGGATTGTGGGGTTAGATATGCCCATGCATGGCATCATGTCTTGCCTAAAAAACAAGACCACTGATTGTCTAGAGGGTTAGACTAGCATGACCATTTCTTCCATAATTGGTTTAATTATTTTGCTTAAAGTGAGGCAATGAACTCTAAATCAGAATAGTAAGGATAGGGTTAAACTCTCATCTCGGTTGGTTGGGAGTCTGATTCCCCAAAGTTCTGATTTCACATTCACTTGCACATGGGTTCTAGATGGTAGAGACTCATAACCAACTTTGGGATACAATAAGGTAATAAATTAGTGGATCCTAAGAGGGTTTGGCAATCTTGAATGCTTGTACATAATAATAGAAGAATGACCATGCCTTTTATAAAAGCAAAATCTTCTAGCACATTCATTAGGGTACACAAATCATTCACCATCCCACATATGCATTCATGCAAAACTGATAATGGAGTGTGGATCAATTTCAAATGATAGGGAAAGAAATTCATTGCACACACTGAGCTAATACTTGATGATTCTGATGATTCATGTACTTCTGATCATTGGGCATTTGTTATATTGCTTATGTGCTAACATATGTTTGCGAGTTTATGATATGTTTCAGGTTGGGTTCTTACTAAAATTCTCAAGAGCATTTTATAGTAGAGTCGCCATTTGTTGTGGTTGATCCACAACACACCCCAAAATTGGGGACCCACATTTTTGCAGGCTTGTAGAGAAGAATCTCGCTGACCCAGATGCTAAAATTGAAGAAAAGAGGAAAAAATGCATGTCTTGAAAGTGTCACGAAATTGCGACATGTCAAAAAATCGTGACCTGTCGCGCCATCGCTGCCCAAAATAGGAAAAGTGTCACAAAATCGCGACATGTTGCTCCGTCGCTGCCAAAATTGAAAAAACGTCACGATATCGCGACATGTTGCTCCGTCGCTGCCAGAATGAAAAAGTGTCATGAAATCACGATGTGTTGCTGCAAAAGTTGTACGGATGAAAATAGCATAGCAATTTCGTGACATGTTGCTCTGTCGCGACAGAAAGAGGAGAGAGAAAATGAAAATGAAAAAGTGTCACGAAATCGTGACATGTTGCTCTGTCGTGGCCCAGGCAGGAAAGAGAAATGCAAAATGGAAAGGCGTAGCGATATCGCAATGCGTCGCAAAATCGCGGGTCAAACTGGTCAAAGGGCATAAAGCGGAAAAATGTCACGATATCACGACAGAAAGAGGTCAAAGAGCACGAAGCAAGAAAACGTCGCGATATCACGACAGGAACCAGTCAAACAGGGCAAAGGGCCAAAATGGTCACGAAATCGCGACAGGATCAACCAAAAAGCATAATGCGTAGAAATGGTTGCGAAATCGCGACAGAAAGCAGAAAAGGGGAATGAAGCAAAAAGGCATCGCAAAATCATGACAGGTCACAGTTTTGCGGCTCCGAAGCAGCGAAGTAGTACGGATGGAAGCAACGTAGCGATTTCACAACGAAAAATTGGCAAGTGTACGGAAACAAAAATGGTCGCGAAATCGTGATAGTTTGCGGCATGAAGGTCCGAAGGTGAAAAACGTCGCGATATCACGACAGAAACAACCGGAGGCATATGAACAAGGAAAGCGTCATGATTTCGTGACATGTTGCATTTTTTGTGGCCAGAAAGGTGAGTAGGTTGCATGCTATTTTGTCACATTTTGGCACGGGAAGACATTACAGAAGATGCAAAAAACGCAGGACACGTGGCTTACAGGTGTCAGTATTGCAGAGGCGTTACATGCAGCGGTGGATTTCGGGCGTTTCAAAATCGAGCATCAATCAAAAGCAAGGAAAAGGCGGGAATTTGAAAGGTCAAATGCAGGAAGGTGAAGCGAAGCGACACAGGGAGAATCGAAGAGCCATTTCAGTGATTATAAAGTCAAGAATGCGGATTGAAAGAAGGGTTGGAAATTGTTGCTTGTAGAGTTGTAGAGACAAGGGCTTCATGCCATTCTAGGCCTGCACTTGGGCAATTTCCTTCATTTGTTCTGGATTTGTAAAACCTGGAACATTCTGTAATTGTAATTGATATATCATTTTAATGCAGAAATACAGAGTGTTGGCATCTCATTGATGAGAAAGGAGTCATTTTGTGCATGCATGATTTAATGTTTTATCATTCATTCCAGATTTCTAAGGCTTTTAGGTGAAGTTTAATGCAAGTGTGCTTGGTTGCTTCATGCGAATGCCTAAATCTGGAATTACAGTAGAAACCCTAGAAACCAGCACCTAATTTATTTGGATTGTGCAAATTTGCAGGTTCATTAGGTTAGGTTGCATGCGAGAAAACCTCATTATCTTCGGTTTCATCGAATTGATGACAACATTCGACTGTAGTTTAGTTTCATTTTCATTTATTTTTCTTTATTTTTTAAACCCTTAATTTATTTTCTACGAGTTTAATTCATTGTATTCAAATATGCAAGCTGAAAATCCATCGAACTAAAGAAGAGAATAGATATTATTCATTTTGAGTCCACTTGTAATTTCAAACTAAATAAACCACGGTGCCCCTTGTTAACATCCACTTGCAAACCCTAAGGTATTCCTAGCATTTCATTTGAACAGCATCATATCAGCATAACAGGAACCTTGGAGAAATTATTTTCTTTGCAAGCAGAGGATTTTGGGACTCAGATCCTATCGGAGAGTGTGCTTTCACAATTGGGTGAAAACACCACTCAACATATGGTAATGTGGATTATTTATTAATTTATAGGATGCAATGTGTATACTATATGACATATCATGATAGCACCATAGACGATGTATATTGTACCAGTTCATATGTAATGTTGTCATGAGACTTATATAATATATTTGTAAAAAATGTAACTAACATGAATGAGGTGAAGTGATATGAATGACATGATGTTTAAGAAATGCCCATTAGGTTTTCATGAGACTCAAACACTCTAGTCAACTCATCAAAAGTTGTATGCTAACTATGCAGGACTTTTTGACAATGTGTGAATCTTCTAGGATGACCAAGGTACTTCATATCCCTGTGTGTGCAAGTGAGTTCATTCTTGTGAGATGCATAAGGATACTGTCAGTGCCAAGAAGGCTCTCAACCAAACCTGTATTGAGGATAACCCAATGAATGCCACCATCCTAGGTTTTGTACTAAGTATGACTAGACCACTAGGTAATCTAGGCTACCAAAGCTACCTCATAAACATGCAAACATTGGCCTACACATATGCCCAAAATCTAATATGGCAGACATATTATCATATGAGAGGCTACCGCCATTGACGGATAGGCTATCCACAAAACCCGTAATGAGGATCACCTTATGGTTTTCCAAATGTCGAGAGTTCCAGGGATTCAAGTTTGACTCCCTAATTTCTTCAATTTTATTGGGATACTTGCTCTCATATAAAGTGATAAGAATCACTGTTTATTTTTCTCTTTTTAGTGATAATAATAATTTTTTATTTCAAGTTTCTTTTTCTATTGAGCAAGGGATTTGAATTTTGAGTGATGAGGATCACTGTTTCTTGTACTTTTTTATGTGTACACTTTTTGATTTTTGTATTTTTGTACTTTGAATTTTTGCTTTGCGGGGGTTTACAAATTTAGATTGTTGCAAATATGTGAAAATGTGGGATTTTTATGGCAAAAAAAATGTGGGAAACCACTTATTATTGTGGAGGGAATTGGGTAGGGGAGACCTTGTCCTTTTGTCAACTCTTAGCATTCTTGAACCATTTGCATAGGGGGATGAGTAGGATGACCTTTTCGTGTAAGGTAACCTAGACCACTTCATGGATTTCATCTATATTTGTGAAAAACTTGGATTGTTAATGATTAATTGTGTTTGGGATATGATGTATGCAAGGCATAATCTAAGCAAGATTCTACCTCCTAAAAATCATGCTAGCCTTATACAAAATCTGGGTAGAGACTGGATATGGTTGAGTTACTGAAAAACCTACTGATATTCTAAAACAAATGGCTAAATGAAGGGAATAGATACGACTATGGAAATGGAGGAAAATGTAGGTGAAAATAATAATTGCGGCATTGAACTATAAGTACTTTCACAATATTGATTTTGAGCGGTAAGTAGTGTACCATCATGGTGCTAGACATGTATGAGAAACTCTAAAATGTAAAGTGCTAATGATGAATATGCCTAAATGCAAGCAACGATAAAATGCATTGGGATGAAATGTGATGTGATGCACTATTTTTGAAATTTTGAAATTTTGATAATATTTTTGTTTGAAATTTTGATTGATATGTGTAAGCATGTGACCAACGGGATTATTTTGGGGCCATTGGGGTGTTTTGGGAGTACCAAAGGGCTTATGGATGCCTTTGGGGCTTTTAGGATTGACCTAGATGATTGTAGATAGTCTAGGAGTATTTTTATTTGACCTAGATGGTGGAAACCCGCTAAGAGCCTTTTGGGTGACCTAGACAGGTAGTGACACTTAAAAAGTGTCTACGACTACCTAGGGGCATTTGGTTGTGACCAAAGGGCTTATGGGTGCCTTTGGATCTTTTAGGGTTGACCTAGATGATCGTAGATAGTCTAGGAGTATTTTTATTTGACATAGACGATGAGAACCCGTTAGGAGCCTTTTGGGTGACCTAGACGAGCAACGATGCTTAAAAAGTATCTGTGACTATCGAGGGGTATTTTGTTGTGACCAAAGGGCTTATGGGTTCCTTTGGGGATTTTAGGTTTGACCTACATGATCATAGATAGTCCAGGAGTATTTTTATTTGACCTAGATGGTGATAACCTGCTAGGAGCATTTTGGGTGACCTAGACGGACAGTGGCACTTAAGAAGTGTCTACAACTACCTAGGGGTATTTGGTTGTGACCAAAGGGCTTATGGGTGCCTTTGAGGCTTTTAGGTTTGACCTAGATGATCATATATAGTCTAGGAGCATTTTTATTTGACCTAGATTATGGAAACCTACTAGGAGCCTTTTGGGTGACCTAGATGGGCAACAACACTTAAAAAGTATCTACGACTGCCTAGGGGTATTTGGTTGTGACCAAAGGGCTTATGGGTGCCTTTGGGGATTTTATATTTGATCTAGACAATCATATATAGTACAAGAGCATTTTTATTTGACCTAGATGGTGGAAACCTGCTAGGAGCATTTTGGGTGACCTAGATGGGCAACGACACTTAAAAATTATCTACGACTATCTAGGGGCATTTGGTTGTGACCAAAGGGCTTATGGGTACCTTTGGGGCTTTTAGGGTTGACCTAGATGATCGTAGATAGTCTACGAGCATTTTTATTTGACCTAGATGGTGAGAACCCACTAGGAGAATTTTGGGTGACCTAGATGGGAAGCGACACTTAAAAAGTGTCTACAACTACCTAGGGGCATTTTATTATGACCAAATGGTTTATGGGTGCCTTTGGGACTTTAGGTTTGACCTAGATGATCGTATATAGTCTAGGAGTATTTTTATTTGACCCAAATAGTGGAAACCTACTAGGAGCCTTTTGGGTGACCTAAACGGGCAGCGACACTTAAAAAGTGTCTATGACTGCCTAGGGGCTTTTGGTTGTGACCAAAGGGTTTATGGGTGACTTTGGGGCTTTTAAGGTTGACCTAGATGATCATAGATAGTCTAGAAGAATTTTTATTTGACCTAGATGGTGAGAACCTGCTAGGAGCCTTTTGGGTGATCTATATGGGCAATGATACTTAAAAAGTATCTGCAGCTGCCTAGGGCCATTTGGTTGTGACCAAAGGGCTTATGGGTGCCTTTGGGGATTTTAGGGTTGACCTAGACAATTGTATATAGTGTAGGAGAATTTTTATTTGACCTATACGATGAGAACCCACTAGGAGCCTTTTGGGTGACCTAGACGGGAAACGACACTTAAAAAGTGTCTACGACTACCTAGGGGCATTTTGTTGTGACCAAAGATCTTATGGATGCCTTTGGGGCTTTTAGGGTTGACCTAGATGATCGTAGATAGTCCAGGAGCTTTTTTATTTGACCTAGATGGTGAAAACCCACTAAGAGCCTTTTGGGTGGTGCTCTCTAAGCATGAAATGGCTGCAAGTGAAGGATGTTCAAGTGTTCAAGATCCTTGACACCTTTAAGGGAGACCAGGAAATAAGTTCCAAGCCTGATTTGACTAGTGATGACAAAGGTACCTAGCCAGTTTACCGTAAATTTATCCCATAGGTGGGGCGGTAAGCTAGAGTTATGCTGGTTATTTTTTAGGATGAGATCACCAACCTGAAAGTCTCTAAGATGGACTTTCATATTGTAGGATATTTTGAGCCACTCTTGATACACACATAGATGCTCAAGAGCATTAATGTGATGTACATCCAATAAGGTAAGTTGATCTAGGCAAGCTTGTCACACAATATCATCATCGATAAACTTCTACATGGATATGTGTAGTGATGGGATATCCAACTCTAGAGGTGTGACTACCTCCATGCCATACACTAGTGAAAATAGGATTACCCTAGTGGACGTCTGAATGCTAGTACGATAATCCCATAGGGAAAGCAACATTTGTGTGTGCCAATCGATATGATTCTCTTTGACTATTTTCTTAAATATGGCAATTGATATCTTGTTTGATGCTTCTACTTACCCATTTTCTTGGGGATAATAAGGTATCGAAAAGTTGTGCTAGATGTTATATTTTACTGTCAGAGCATGCACATCATTATTCTTGAATGATGTCCCATTATCTAAAATTATTTTGGATGGAATACCAAAACAACAAATGATATTATGCAATATCAACTTTGCTATGCGAGGTCCTATCATAGTGGTAAAAGGGATTGCTTCCACCCACTTTGTGAAATACTCAATAGTCATAATGATAACTGTGTGATGGCCCGAGGATGTCAAGGATATTTTCCCAATTAAATCCAATCCCCATTGTGAAAATGGCCAAGCCGATTGGATCGGTTGTAAGGCCTGAGAAGGTACATGTGTCAAGTTAGCATGGTGTTGACATTTCATGCACTTCCTAACATATGCACAACAATATCACTCTAAAGTTGGCAAATAATAGCCCATGCGAAGAATACGCTTCGCGATGTCCATGCCACTAAAATGGCCACCACAAGTACCATCGTGTGCTTGGGCCATTGCCCAATTTGATTCTTGATTCTCAAAGCAACGAAGGAGGATTCCTTCGTAGCTCTGACAGTATAAGATGTCTCATAACAAGAAAATTTTTGCTGCCTTTAAGTGTTATTTTGGTAGCATGTGATAATCCAGGAGGGAGATTACCAAGCTTTAGGTACTCTTTGATTTGTGCAGACAAGTCCTACTGTGTGGAAGCCTCAATTGCATGAATTGTCTGTCGCTCATTGTAGCACCCTAAAATTGGCACGGTTAAAACCTTAGTAAAAAGATAAAATATTAAAATTTGAATTTCAACCCCAAACTGCCCATTAAATAGCCTTTTATCCACTTTCCTCATTTTTTATGCCATTTTTAGGAATTGTTTTGACCGTTGGATGATATCGTCTTAGATTAGACGAAATCGTCCCCTATCTGAAAAATTCGTCTGGAACAAAACATCTAGATGATTTTGTCCCAAAACCAAATTTTCATAATTAGCTTCTGTTTCAACAGCCTCTCCAACTTGGGCAGAAGCATGTCTGCATAGTTGGAGATTTCCCTGTTGGAGATCTCCCAGATTGGGATGATCCCCAACCTCCCAAACCTATTTCTAATCCTATATAAACTAGGATTTTTCTAGTTTATCCCCCTGCCTCCCAGTCTCCCCTGCCCCTCGGTCTCCCATGCATCCCTGCCTAATTATTGCTTGCATTTGGTATTATACATTTTTTTATTTGCAATAATTCTACTATTTTCTAGTCGGAGCTAGCTCAGATCGTCGTAGACGATCTTGGACGATTTCGGACGATTTCATACGATTGGAGGTGATCCTGACTATAGTTCAGATTGAGGGCAGTCCGAGTTTAGAGTTTGCATTCTCTTAAACTTTTCTACATCTTTCATAACATATCTCTGTACTGTTTTAAGTTATTATGTTTTATGCATCTTGGAGTTCACCTCATTTAGTGTAATTGCATGATAAAGATAAAATCAATCATTAAATTTGTTGCATTTCCTCATTTGTTATTAGACACTATTATTTAGGCATGTTTTCTATTATTTCTACCATTATCCCTTGCTTCTGCATTTGCATATTTGGTATTTTGCATCTGTTTCTGTGATTGCAGGTTTTTGATGAATTCATCTTACGAATTCATCAGATTTCAGATGATCCTGTCTGATTTCAGATGACCTACTATGATTTGAGATGATCTCGAGAAATATCAGATGATTACGTACAAACTAAGATGATCTGAACTGCTACAAGACTCATAATCTCCATCAGACATCTGAAACTAGGTATGATTTATTCTAGTTAGTATATTCTCTATTATTTGCATCCATTTCTATTTTTTGTATTCATTTAAATTTGCATTGGCATATAGAATAGCTTAGATTCATATCGGCCAAACCTAGGAGTTGAATGATCAAGCATAAAAATGAACACATCAAACACACTATCAACCTAGGCATGGAAACTGCCATTCAAAAGTTTCCTGGTGAACCCACCATCCGTCAAAAATTCACCCTTATACACCTCCCCGAGAGGCGGGACCTTCAAAAGACCTCTTAGTCCAAGGTATTGTCCCATCCTTTTCACATACCCCTTCCGGGCATGGATCCTATAGCCTAAAGGTAAGGGTGTGAAAAATTTGGAGCGATACATTTTGGTGAACCCGACGTGAAAACTAAAAACCTTTTGAAAACAAAAAACAAAAAAATATAAATATGTATGTATACAAAAAAAATATATATATAACAAAATCATCATTTCAAGTTTGTATGTTTTATATTCAACTCTAAATAGTAAATATTAAATATTACTTTTAGAAGTACTAAAGAAACCATGAGTTTTTACTCAAATCCACATGAGCCCATCAGTAATGTTAGAAGAATTCAACCAAATACATTTGTTGATTATGACCAACCTCATCCCTATTCAGCATCACCTCCATCACACTTTTCTCATTTTTTATCCTTAACCCAACAGGGCAATCCCTTTTCCAATCCTCTTCATAACTCTCCCTCCATATTATGTTTTTCAATCCACATACAATCCTCCTCCACCTTTTCAATATTCTTCTCTCAATACAACACATCCATTTCAACAAGAAAATACTTATTCTTCCAATCCTACCATGCACTCACATCATACTTCACAATCTTCCTATCATCATTCTACCCATAACAAAGAAAAGAGAGGTAAGAAACCATTAGGTCCTTTTATGACTGAAATCCTAAGGCACATATCAAAAACCTCTCAAAAACCTTCATCACGTACATTTACAAAGCTCAATCAACCAATGGATATAATTCTCAAGCATTTACTTGATACAAATAAGATTGAACTCCCCTCCATAAGACAACTTGATACCACAGCAAATTGGGTTAAACTTGAGCTACATTGTGAATATCATAGAGTAGATGGACATATGACATAGAAATGTAAATATTTAAGATGTGCAATTCAAGATTTGATTGATAAGGGTCTTTTTAATATAAAGGAATTACAATCTACAATTGATTATAAATCTCCAGTAAACTATCAAACTCCTACACAAAAAATACCAATAATCAATCAAGACATGGGGATCTCCCAAGAACCCCTATTCAATTATCAACAATAGGAAACCAATCAAATATTGCATGTTAATGTGTCCCTTCATGATGATATTACTAATATTGTAACAGAAACTACAAATGAGCAACCTCAAGTTCAATCAACCCAATCATTTATTCAAGAGATGGATTCCTCTGTTAGTCTTACAATGGCACTGAGAGGGGGGGTGAATCAGTGCAGCTATTTAAACCTTAAAACTTTAACTCTTAAAGCCAAAACAATGAAAGCTTAAAACCAAAAACAGCAAGTACCACAAGAGAGCATCACATAACACAAGATGTAACGAGGTTCACCAGTTTTGGCTACTCCTCAAATTAGACTGCTTGGACTCCCATCCAAATCCAGCCATTGCAAAGCACCAACTTTACAATCAATTTACCAGCATCCACTGGAAGGAGCACCAACCCCTAATTTACCAGCACCAACTGGAAGGAGCACCAACCCCTGATTCCAAGCACCAACTTGGATTTCTATTTTAAATCTTGATTGACATAAAAATGCCTTCTGTGTTACAAGACCCTCACTGGTCTATCTTAACTCAAATCAATCTCATGGAAGCATAAGGAGAATTGTTAGAGACTCAATATATTCTATTTCTTACTCTTAATCTCAACTTCCTGTCCACAAAGCATACACTCTTTTACAGCTCTACCTACTGCACACTTACAACCCTTTCATATGGCTTGCACTTGCAGCTCTCATAGCTCTGTACTTCTTACAACATTCTTCCAGCCCACAACACTATCCCTCTATACAGCAGCACTCTTTCCTCACCGCTATTTTCTCTCAGCAGTTCTCTATCTCTCTTAACCAGCTCTCCAACGCACCTCCTCTACGGATAGCGACACACTTTATTTTCTCTTACTGTACTGAGCTTAAACCCTAAATTCTTGTGGCTCTATGCTCTGACAGCCTTATCTTCTTATTTCGGCGCTCTGACATCCTTATCAGTGACACCTTCCCTCTTTATGGTGGCACCCTTTTCAATTCTGAGCTTCATTCACTTCTGCACGCAACTGCCCTTTTATAATAATATATTCATCTTGAAACCCTAAGTCTTCTGTAACTACCATAATCCCGCATGCAGCCTATTAATAGATTTGTCTCTTTAATTTGGATTCTCGGAGCCATCGCTCATCGAATTTACTCCGTAATGGACCCTATAACTGCCGCTCTGACTTCACTGACACTCCTGTAACTGCAGTTCTGACTCCCATTTAATGTCACTGTTAGCACTGCCCCTTTAACTGCCGCTCTTTCTCAGCTTTTGCATGTTTTTATAGCAACCTATTATATTCTATTACAGCCCATGCTTTCTACGCTCTTTTTGCAGCACTGCGGACCCACTACTGCACTCTGCTTTTTCCTTGTTTTCTCGCGCTTTCCTTTTTACCATATTTTGTCGTGCTTCCTTTTTCCTATTTTGCCATGCTTTCATTTTCCTCGTTTGCCATGCTCATTCCGTCGCACTGTAGTTTCTGTCTGCTTGTTACACTGTAGCATTTCTGTAACCCCACCTGTAACAGTTCTTGTTTTGCTGCATGATTTTATTCTGCAACTGTCCCTGTGTATGCTTCTCGGCTTTTACCCATGAAACTAAGACATGTCGCGATATCGTGACATTTCTGCCCCTTTGACTTTTTCTTGGCAGTTGACCGTGAAAACAAGACATGTCACGATATCGCGACACTTTCGCCTTCTTGCTTCATTATTCGGCTTGCACCCATGAAAACACAACCTGTCACGAAATCGTGACACTTTCGCTGCCTTGAACTCTTCTCTGTCTCTTGCCCGTAAAAATAGAACATGTCACGAAATCATGACACTTTCGCTTCCTTGCACTCTTCTCTGCTTGCACTAGCGAAAACATGACATGTCATGAAATCGTGACACTTTCTCCTCTGTTCTCTGCCAAATGACAACATGTCACGAAATCGTGACATTTTTTCATGCAACAGAAAATGGAACATGTCACGAAATCATGACACTTTCGCTACCTTGCACTTCCTCCTTGACTTTGTCATGAAATCGTGACACTTCCGCTTCCTTGCTCTTTCATTTTGCTTCTATCATGAAATCGTGACACTTCATCCTTCGAAGCCTTCCTCTCTGTTTTCGTGAAAATGTGACATGTCACGAAATCGTGACATCTTTTCTCCTTAGCTCTTCTCTTCTCTTCAGGTCATGAAAACGCGACATGTCACGATATCACGACACTTTTTCTCTCGAGCTCTTCCTTATGCAATATGTCACGAAATCATGACACTTTTTCTCTTTCTTTTCAATATGTCACGAAATCATGACACTTTTTCTCCTTAGCGCTTTCTCTTGACATCGGATCGCAAAAACCTGACATGTCACGAAATCGTGACACTTTCTCTCCTTAGCGCTTTCTCTTCGAACCTGTCGTGAAATCGTGACACTTTCTCTCCTTGGCGCTTTCTTCTCATCGGATCGTGAAATCCGACATGTCGAGAAATCATGACAGTTTTCTTTGCCTGTGCCTTCTCTCCAACCATGTCATGAAATCATGACAGTTTTCTTTGCTTGCGCCTTCTTTCCAAACATGTCACGAAATCATGATAGTTTTCTTACTTGCCTTCTTTGCTTCCAACATGTCACGAAATCATGACAGTTTTCCACTTGGCTTCTTTGCCTCCAACATGTCATGAAATCATGATAGTTTTCCTTGCGCCTTCTCTCTCCTCGGCCATGTCGTGAAATCATGACAATTTTGCTTGTGCCTTCTCTCTCCTCGGCCATGTCACGAAATCATGACAATTTTGCTTGCCTTCTCTCTCCATGATCTGGCAAAATCATGACAATTTTGCTTGTGCCTTCTCTCTCCTCGGCCATGTCGTGAAATCATGACAGAAAACATGTCGCGATATCGCGATAGTTTTCTTACTTGTCTTTTTCTTTGATTTTTTGAATCTGGGCCACTTCTGTCTTCTTGGAAATTCACTGTACATGTTCTAACTAACCTCTGAACTCCTGTCCATTGCATCAACTGATCTATCTATTTGTGTTGACAACAATGACAATACTTTGGCTGCACCTTGCTCATCAATCAACTCCTGTCCATTGCATCAACTGATCAACCTGACCGTGTTGACAACAATGACAATACTTTGGTTGCACCTTGCTCATCAATCTCCCCCTTTGGAATTGTTGGCAACACACGTAATTGCGTGCAATTACCTGTAATTCTTCTCCCCCTTTGACAATAATACCAAAGGGTGGCTGCAAACTCCCCCTGAGTCCATGCACAACATTCTCAGGCAAAAATTATTATAGTTAGCAAAAGCATAAACATGAGCAATATGATAAACAAATGCATAAATGCTCCCCTTGAGTCCAAGACCACTTCATTTCACTGATTGACAACATCATGATAAGCATAATAGGCATCAACAAAATCAACAATGTGAATAGCAGCAATGACACCATCACCGTCAACTTCACCAATATAACATGTGTAAGAACATGACTGGACCACTGTCTTCTGTGCAACTACCCTCTGTTGCTTTGCAAACTCAAACTTGTCCATTGTTAGTGAAGGCATACAATAATCTTATATAGCCAACTTTTTGTTCTGCAATGCCAGCAGCATCTGCATACATCTCCACCATGCATCTTGGATATATTCTCAACAAGCTTGAACCCAATGACAACTGTTTGTCTCTCTCTACAGTGAGAATCCAGTAGGCTACCTCAATCCACCCAGCCACAACCAATTTTCTTCTTCTCAATCAATTAGGGCTCTAACAACAATGCTTATAGACAAGGTTTAACCAACATCATCCAACTCAAGATTAACCTTGAAGCATTCAACCAATCACTACATGAAAAGGAAACTAGTAGACATCCTTTTCCTTCCAAAGGTATTTGAACAAGACAACCACCAACATAAATCACCAATGCAAAGAATAACTTGCTCAAATCAATCTCAATGGAGTAGGCCCAAATCATGTATCAAGTAAAGCATTAACTTGATCAAACACAACCTCTATGAAAGCAACTCAATCATCAATCTCAAAATAGCCAACTAAGGGTTTCACCATCTTAATGCAAGTAGCAAGACTTACTAACATAAACCCTAGTGCAACATGCTTCCTCTTTGTTTGAGGAAGAAGAGAATAGTTCTTCAACCTGTTACCAACACCACCCTCAACTTTGCCACCAAGTTAGGGTTAGATCATAAAAGTAACCACAAACATATTTATACCATAAAGCACCTTATGACTCCAATCCTTAGAAGTCAACTACAAAAAAAATATAAAGCATACAAACAATATATCCTTTTACACCTTACTCAAACTCATACTTCTGGACCGTTACCTCTAGCGTTGGAACCTCAAACTGTGCCCAGTCATCAACTCTCGGTATTCTGCTTCCTCAGGCAATATCTCGCATTCCTCAAATAATGCAAGACTTTCTTAGGTGCATAGGCATCTTGTCCTCCTTGACGCTTCACCACCTGGGCGCTATTCTCTCAACGTCTCTGCCTTGCATGTGCAACTTGGCACTCTTGACGAACTGGGTGCAAGTGTCACTGTTTGTTTTGACTCTGGCATCTCTTTGCTGCAAGTTCTATCTCAGATAACGTCAATCAGCTGCTGCATCGAAACACAAGTACGCAGCTAGGGCACGCACGCATTCTTGCATTAAACCAAAAAATCTGAACTGTTATGATCCAAAATTTTGAACAGTGGCAGAAGAATCATCAACAGTATAACAATGACAAATATCAAAACTACCAAGGGTGCCAGCTCTCAAATTAATCACAACCCTTCACGGTACTTCCACAGTCCACTACATAAATCGACAAAAACTTTGACAACTGTACAACAATTTCCCGACTGCTGGTCTTTCATCCTCAGATACCCAGACAAATACATAGGAGCATTTAAAATAAAACTTTAATATTGCTTCCCCTGAGGATGTGCCACCTGGAGTTGCTTAGAGCAATGGCGGAGTAGCCTCCTTCAGTCCAAGGAGACACGATTTCCTTTCTTCTGCCTTTCTCCAGACTTTCCTGAACTTGGGCTTGGGTTTTTCAACAACATCCCTATTTTGCCCCTGTTCGTGAACTTGAACATTTCTCTTGCGGGGTTGTCTCTTGTGCATTCTTGATGGATGATTATTTTCTTTTCTTTTATGCACATGATATGTTCCTTGTCTATGTTGTCCTCTTTGTGTCTGATGAAATCTAGGGTTTTGCCTTAGATTAGATACAGAAGTGCTTGGACAGAACCTTGCTATGTGCCCTTGACCGTTGCATTTAAAACATTGCACATGTTTTATTCCCTGTCTGTATTGCATTCTGTGTGTATGATGAAATCTATGGTCTTGCCTTAGATTGGATGCAGAAGTGCTTGGACAAAACCTTGCTATGTGCCCATGGCCATTACATTTAAAACATTGCACAGGGTGTTCACTCAGAAAAGCAGATGTATTTTTATCAGCATAACTCTTTGATCTATTGTTCGAGTCCACAATAAATTGCCTTGTGACCAAAGTGGTTGCATTTAGAACAATAGCCATTAAAAGCATTATTATTAAAAGAGTGAGAGTGAGAGAACCTCTTTTGCTTGTGGTTGCTTTGCTGTAGATCTTCTTTGATATTTTCTTCCTTTTGAGGATTCAGCTTCAGACTTTTCTTGCTTCAATCCTTCAACTGTGGACTTCTTCTTCTCTACATATTTGGAGGATGAAGGTTGTTCAACTTCATATCCAAGACCAAACTTAGCCATGGAGCTTCTTTGTTGATTTATCATTGTATCTAGCAACTCTGTGCTCTTCTCAAATTTGAGATTTATATTGGCCTCTTTTAGTTGTTTCTTCAATGAAACAATCTCTTCTTCTTGTTGGCAGCATACAGTCTCTTTCTCATTGATTTGAGACCTGAGAATATCTTCAATCCTTTTGTATTGTTCTACTTGCAGCTTTAGATCAACAATAACTTTGTTAGATTCCTCTTCACTTGTGTTGCATACATCATCCTCATCATCCAGGTGTGTCTTCAAGGCTTCTTCTGATTTCTTGGCCTTTTGAACTTGTAGGAAGAGATCTTCAATCTCATCCCCATATTCTTCTAACTTCTTGGACATTCTTTTGTTCTTTTTCTTTTCTATACTCAACTCTTCAAGTGCAGATATCAACTCTCCTTCAAGATCTACTTCAGCCTCAAGATTTTCATCACAAACTTTAGGATTCACTTCTTCTACCTTTTTTGGTTCAAATTTCTCTTCTACAGGAACTGAAACTGACTGGGATGCCTTTTTGGAGGAGGATCTATTCTTCTTAGCCATTGTGTACTAATCCAAGATCAACCCTGACTGATTTAGCCAAAATTGGGAACTTGGCTCTGATACCAATTGTTAGTCTTACAATGGCACTGAGAGGGGGGTGAATTAGTGCAGCTATTTAAACCTTAAAACTTTAACTCTTAAAGCCAAAACAATGAAAGCTTAAAACCAGAAACAACAAGTACCACAAGAGAGCATCACATAACACAAGATGTAACGAGGTTCACCAGTTTTGGCTACTCCTCAAATTAGACTGCTTGGACTCCCATCCAAATCCAGCCATTGCAAAGCACCAACTTTACAATCAATTTACCAGAATCCACTGGAAGGAGCACCAACCCCTAATTTACCAGCACCAACTGGAAGGAGCACCAACCCCTGATTCCAAGCACCAACTTGGATTTCTATTTTAAATCTTGATTGACATAAAAATGCCTTGTGTTACAAGACCCTCACTGGTCTATCTTAACTCAAATCAATCTCATGGAAGCATAAGGAGAATTGTTAGAGACTCAATATATTCTATTTCTTACTCTTAATCTCAACTTCCTGTCCACAAAGCATACACTCTTTTATAGCTCTACCTATTGCACACTTACAACCCTTTCATATGGCTTGCACTTGCAGCTCTCACAACTCTGTACTTCTTACAACATTCTTCCAGCCCACAACACTATCCCTCTATACAACAACACTCTTTCCTCACCGCTATTTTCTCTCAATAGTTCTCTATCTCTCTTAACCAACACTCCAACACACCTCCTCTATGGATAGCGACACACTTTATTTTCTCTTACTGTACTGAGCTTAAACCCTAAATTCTTGTGGCTCTATGCTCTGATAGCCTTATCTTCTTATTTCGATGCTCTGACATCCTTATCAGCGGCACCTTCCCTCTTTATGGCGGCACCCTTTTCAATTCTGAGCTTCATTCACTTCTGCATGCAACTGCCCTTTTATAATAATATATTCATCTTGAAACCCTAAGTCTTCTGTAACTGCCATAATCTCGCATGCAGCCTATTAATAGATTTGTCTCTTTAATTTGGATTCTCGGAGCCACCGCTCATCGAATTTACTTTGTAATGGACCCTGTAACTACCGCTCTGACTTCACTGACACTCCTGTAACTATAGTTCTGACTCCCATTTACTGTTATTATAACTGCCCCTTTAACTGCCACTCTTTCTCAACTTTTGCATGTTTTTACAGCAACCTATTATATTCTATTATAGCCCATGCTTTCTGCGCTCTTTTTGCAGCACTACGGACCCACTACTGCACTCTGCTTTTTCCTTGTTTTCTCATGCTTTCCTTTTTACCATATTTTGTCGTGCTTCCTTTTTCCTGTTTTGCCATGCTTTCATTTTCCTCGTTTGCCATGCTCATTCCGTCGCACTGTAGTTTATGTCTGCTTGTTACACTGAGCATTTCTGTAACCCCACCTGTAACAGTTCTTGTTTTGCTGCATGATTTTATTCTGCAACTGTCCCTGTGTATGCTTCTCGGCTTTTACCCATGAAACTAAGACATGTCACGATATCATGACATTTTTGCCCCTTTGACTTTTTCTTGGCAGTTGACCATGAAAACAAGACATGTCACGATATCGTGACACTTTCGCCTTCTTGCTTCATTATTCGGCTTGCACCCATGAAAACACAACCTGTCGTAAAATCGTGACACTTTTGCTGCCTTGAACTCTTCTCTGTCTCTTGCCCGCGAAAATAGAACATGTCACGAAATCGTGACACTTTCGCTTCCTTGCACTCTTCTCTGCTTGCACTAGCGAAAACATGACATGTCACGAAATCGTGACATCTTTCTCTTACTTCTTCTCTTGCATGCACCAAAAACATGTCATGAAATCGTGACACTTTCTGATTCCACTTTCGCTGCCTTGCACTTCCTCCTTGACTTTGTCATGAAATCGTGACATTCCGCTTCCTTGCTCTTTCATTTTGCTTCTGTCATGAAATCATGACACTTCATCCTTCGGAGCCTTCCTCTCTTCTACTGAAAATGCGACATGTCATGAAATCGTGACATCTTTTCTCCTTAGCTCTTCTCTTCTCTTCAGGTCGCGAAAATGCGACATGTCACGATATCGTGACACTTTTTCTCTTGAGCTCTTCCTTATGCAATATGTCACGAAATCATGACACTTTTTCTCTTCTCTCTCTACATATAGTCACGAAATCGTGACACTTTTTCTCCTTAGCGCTTTTTCTTGACATCACATGTCATGAAATCGTGACACTTTTTCTCCTTAGCGCTTTCTCTTCGAACCTGTCATGAAATCGTGACACTTTCTCTCCTTGGCGCTTTTCTTCTCATCGGATCGTGAAAACCCGACATGTCACGAAATCATGACAGTTTTCTTTGCCTGTGCCTTCTCTCCAACCATGTCACGAAATCATGATAGTTTTCTTTGCTTGCGCCTTCTTTCCAAACATGTCACAAAATCATGATAGTTTTCTTACTTGCCTTCTTTGCTTCCAACATGTCACGAAATCATGACAGTTTTTCCACTTGGCTTCTTTGCCTCCAACATGTCACGAAATCATGATAGTTTTCCTTGTGCCTTCTCTCTCCTCGGCCATGTCATGAAATCATGACAATTTTGCTTGCGCCTTCTCTCTCCTCGGCCATGTCATGAAATCATGACAATTTTGCTTGTGCCTTCTCTCTCCTCGTCCATGTCATGAAATCATGACAATTTTGCTTGCGCCTTCTCTCTCCTCGGCCATGTCACGAAATCGCGACAGAAAACATGTCGCGATATCGCGACAGTTTTCTTACTTGTCTTTTTCTTTGATTTTCTGAATCTGGGCCACTTCTGTCTTCTTGGAAATTCACTGTACATGTTCTGACTGACCTCTGAACTCCTGTCCACTACATCAACTGATCTATCTGTTTGTGTTGACAACAATGACAATACTTTTGCTGCACCTTGCTCATCAATCAACTCCTGTCCATTGCATCAACTGATCAACCTGACTGTGTTGACAACAATGACAATACTTTGGTTGCACCTTGCTCATCATCCTCATTTGACCAACCTTCAAAACTATCTTTGGCTCTAGAGAATGATCCAAAATGGAATGTAAGCATAGAAAGCTCATCTTTAGAATCAAAATCTCAATCTGAAATCCACTTTGATAGCCAACAATTTGTTCCTCATCATATTTTCTCTAAGAACATAATTAATGGTGTAAACCCTCTTGAGGTTAACCATATTTCATTCTATGATGAGGAGATTCCTTCCTCTACTCCACAAGAAGACTACTATCTTTACATTACAGGATCTAGTAAAGAAACACCTGTTAAAACTATCATGGTAGATAATGGCTCCTCTCTTAATCTATGCACTTATAAATTATTTCAAAAACCCAAAACAAAGGAAGAATATCTTAATGAATCAAATGTTATTATAAAATATTTTAACAATGAAATTCAAGAAGCTCAAGGTACTATAATTTTTCCCCTTGATATTGGATCCAAAATCTTGGATACTCTATTTTATGTAGCATATTGCCCTTCACCTTACAACCTACTTATCAGAACTCCTTGGATTCATACGATATGGGTTGTCCCTTCCACTCTTCACCAATGTTTGAAATTTGAAATTGCAAATAAAATGGTTACCATACATGGTGACCCAAAACCATTTGAAGAATATTTAACGGTTGAAACATCAAGTTCTATACATTCTCTGTTATCACAATTATCTTCTATCCATCACTTTTCTTCATCCATATATGATCATTCTTGTTTACCAAATAACATCCATGTATATCTTTCACATATGCTCCCTCCATCTTATCAAGACTTGGAAGATAGTGATAAGAATGAAGAACCTTCTTATCTTTCTGACATTTTATTTTGTAACATGATCCATTTTACACATATAAAAGTCAAATATTTTGCTACATTATTCTACATTATAACAAAGCTTTTGCTATCGCTACCTTTTATTCATCACCTTTTGTTCTTACCTTCACCTCAACCAAATTATCCTTCAAAACCTCCTTTGATTTTGAAGCAACCTTAGACATGCTATACTCAAATAACCTTGTATAGTGTATATAGGTCATCTTGTATATACCACCAATTCCATCATAAATCAAAACAAAACAAAACAAAAAAAATCCTCAAAATCTTCAAAAAAATACTAATGCAACTAAAAACCTTAAAGGTAAATTCAAGCCCAACTGGCTTGGACCATATGTCATCACTGCTAAATTTTGATCAGGAGCATACAAATTATTTCCTTTTAGTCACTTATCTAAAACATTTCAAAAAATAATCACCTTGCATTTCTTTCAATTCATAACTTAAAATCAAAATACAAAAATATCCAAATCATCAAAATCTTTAAAACATCTTTTATTTTGTACCTGTCAAACTGGGAAGTATTACAGTTATATTTTCAGTTATTTTAGATAAATTAGCATTTATTTGGAATCCCGCACTTTCACATTCACATGAATAAATATCTTGATTTTATTTGGTATGATTATTCATCTCTCTTATATCAAAGTCCACGAGTTGAATTAAATAAATTTTTGAGCATAGAGAACTGATCTTGTTATTTACTTGAACTAAGTATATCTTTTCACATTAAAATGATTTCATTGCAAATTCGATATGATGCTACATAGTAGAAATGGTTTCCTGGGCGAAAAGTTTCCCCTGCTATCCTATCATGCACATGGTCTAGAATATTTGAGAATTGACAAAAGGACAAGCTCACCCCTACCCAGAATAAAAATCCCTTGCTCTACAGCTAATCCGAGCAAGTATCCCTAGCATAGGAAGCAAAGAAAAGTTCAAGAAAAAGAGAAAAAGAAAAAGGTTATTTTATATCATCTCCACAATATTTCAGTATTTGCTCAAATATCAAGCAGAAATTCAAAAGTACAAAAAAAAGAGAAGAAAAGAAAGAGAAACGCAAAAGCAAAATGCAATAAAATCCTTTCCCTACCCCTTGAAAATAAAAGAAGGGTGAATGAGCTTGAATCCCTGGAATTCTCAATTATTCGAAAACTGTGAGGTAAGCCCCATAACAGGTGGTTTGTGCCCAACCCGCTTGGCCTTGGGTAATCCCTAGCGTGGCGATATGTCTGTCACATTAGCGACCTTATTTTGTATAGACCTCTATCAGCTTATGGATTAGCTAGCTCTTGATAACCTAACTTACATAGTAGCCTGGTACGGTTACATGCATATAAATCATGGTCAACGAACATTCATTTGGTCAAGGCAAATTACTTGTATCAAATTATCTTGCTCAAAATTGGTGAATGAACAATCAATCGCACACACATTTGTATTTGAGAGATTTTGTATCATTATGATAAATCAAGATCGGTAATGAATTCACATTTGCACATAAGGATTCCTTATAAATCCACATTTGTCTTTGAGATAATTTAAAATATTTCTGTAATTCTTTTCGGAATAAGTTTACCCTTTTATTTCAGAATTCTTGTTTTCTATAAAAGCAATTATATAAATTTTCTCACAAAATCACAAAAATGATTTCAAATAACATGTTCATATTATTATGTTTATCAAAGGTTAAAAATTCATCTTGCAATAAAACCAACAATCTATTTTCTTCTTTGGATTTCGCGATGATGGTATAAGTTTATACCTATAATTCTATGCCTAGCGCAAACCATTGTTCTAATTTTATTTTCCATTTATTTTAAAAACAAGTTCATCAAAACATATGACTTGCATCATTATGTTACACAATTATGCTTTACAAATAAACAAACACTTATTCTATTTCATGTCATTATGTTCAAAATTAGATTTTGCAACCATGGTATAATTTCTAAAGGAATTGTTCAAAATTTTATCACACTTAGGAATTTATGCCTAGCAAAATCATATTTTAATATCTCATGCATACTATTTTTATGAAAATCTGAAAACAAATCATCAAACCATCATTATCTCCATCATCACAACACAAATTCTTAAGACAGTCTCTTAAGCACTCTTACTTTTAACAATATTTCTATACTAGGATTAGCTTGATGACCGAGTGAGCGGCGACTCCATGAAATGGTCTATAACAGTGAAAATGTCCTTTGAAATTATTGTTAGAAGTCTCTTTTATTTTTTCACACCACCACAACCAATTGTTTACATCAGATTATTTCATTTTAAAATCTTACAACATGACATCAAATTATCATATTTCAACACGACATAATTACATGAATCCTCAAATAAACAAACAATTCAACCATTAAAGCATCATCACAACATATGAACAAGTCATATCATCAGAAACCAGATCATATATACATCAAACAATTATATACATCATATCAAAACTGGATTGGTATGCCACAATCTATACCCTGGCATACTCAATCCTTTCAAAAATCTATCAAATCTCTATGCGCTGTCTCTACCATTTTTTTGTCTGCAGAGCTCTAGAACAGTAAAAATGAATAGTAAAAATGAATTAGGGTTTTACCCTATTTTTCTTAGTTTTATTTAAATATCAACATTTTAATCTTTGCTTTTTCGCGTTTTTACCTCAAACGTTCGATTTGGGTAAAAACACGGAGGGGGCACCATAGTCAGCATTCGTACGATTCGACCAAGAATCGTCGTCTAAAAAATTGAGTATATTTTTTGCTTTCTCGTAAAACAGGAAAAACTCATCTTTAACGCATTTTCTTCAAAAAATTTGCTAAAGAGGGGGCAAAATGTAGCACCCTAAAATTGGCACGGTTAAAACCTTAGTAAAAAGATAAAATATTAAAATTTGAATTTCAACCCCAAACTGCCCGTTAAACAGCCTTTTACCTGCTTTCCTCATTTTTTATGCCATTTTTAGGATTTGTTTTGACCATTGGACGATATCATCTCAGATTATACGAAATAATCCCCTATCTGACGAATTCGTCTAGAATAGAACGTCCAAACGATTTTTTCCCAAAACCAAATTTTCATAATTAGCTTCTATTTCAACAGCCTCTCCAACTCGGGCAGAAGCGTGTCTGTGCGAGTTGGATATTTCCCTGTTGGAGATCTCCCAGATTGGGATGATCCCCAACCTCCCAAACCTCTTTCTAATCCTATATAAACTAGGATTTTTCTAGTTTATCCCCCGGTCTCCCCTGCCTCCCTGCCTAATTATTGCTTGCATTTGGTATTATGCATTTTTTTATTGCAGGAATTCTACTGTTTTTCAGTCGAAGCTAGCTTGGATCGTCGTAGACGATCTCAAACAATTTCGGATGATTTCATACGATTGGAGGCGATCCTAACTGTAGTTTAGATTGAGGGCAGTCCGAGTTTAGAGTTTGCATTCTCTTAAGATTTTCTGCATCTTTCATAACATATCTCTGTACTGTTTTAAGTTATTATGTTTTATGCATCTTGGAGTTCACCTCATTTAGCGTAATTGCATGATAAAGATAAAATCAATCATTAAATTTGTTGCATTTCCTCATTTGTTATTAGACACTATTATTTAGGCATGTTTGCTATTATTTCTACCATTATCCCTTACTTCTGCATTTGCATATTTGGTATTTTGCATCTGTTTCTGTGATTACAGGTTTCTGACGAATTCGTCTTACGAATTCGTCAGATTTCAAATGATCCTGTCTGATTTCAGATGACCTATTGTGATTTGAGACGATCCTAAGAAATATTAGATGATTACGTACAAACTGAGATGATCTAAACTACTACGAGACTCATAATCTCCATTAGACATCCAAAACCAGGTATGAATTCTTCTAGTTAGTATATTCTCTGTTATTTGCATCCATTTCTATTTTCTGTATTCATTTAAATCTGCATTGGCATATAGAATAGCTTATATTCATATCGGCCAAACCTAGGAGTTGAATGATCAAGCATAAAAATAAACACATCAAACACACTATCAACCTAGGCATGGAAACTGTCATTCAAAAGTTTCCTGGTGAACCCACCATCCGTCGAAAATTCACCCTTATACACCTCCCTGAGAGGTGGGAACTTCAAAAGACCTCTTAGTTTGAGGTATTGTCCCATCCTTTTCGCATCCCCATTTTGGGCACGGATCCTATAGCCTGAAGGGAAGGGTGCAAAAAATTTGGAGCGATACACTCATAAAGTTCATCCTGAGAAAATGTTGATTGGGAAAGAACTTGTAAGAATAGCATTTTGTTGCTATCAAAAGGGGTTTGGGGGAACAAAGTCCCCCAAGTGGCATGATTCAGGTGCTCATGGATATGTGAGAATATCTCTTAATGAGGTTCTATTTGAATCAAGTGGACTTCTAGCATGGCTTAAGTGCTCTCATGCTCAACCATTGATTGTGATAACATATTGACTTGAATGGTTATCATCTTGTCTATGGGGTCTTGCAGGATCAAGGACCCTAAGGAGGCCATTGTATCCACAAAATGATTAAACGATCGAGGGAGTGCCTCGATGTCATACCATTCAAAATTTTCCAGGAGTTTATCCACAAGGTCTTTGTAGGCTTGCAAAATGGGACACTTGCACTGGTAAATTCCTTTGACCTGGTTCACTATAAGCAAGGAGTCGCCAAATATATTGAGTTTGTTTATTTTCATGATGATAGTCATTTGAAGACCTATGAGCAAGGCTTCATACTCGACATTGTTATTGGTACACGAGAAATTGAGTTTAAACGACAAGGATATGGGAGCCCCATGTGGTGTGAAAAACATGATCCCTATGCCACCCCTTGCTCGCATTTTGAGCCATTGAAGAAAAAAGTCATATCTTCCCATGACTCAGGCTCATTAGAATCAGGCGATTCTGATATTTGGAAGACTCCATAATTGGGAATCTCCATGCTAAGAGGTTGATCATCCTAGAGAGGAGCCTCTACAAGTTGACCAGCAATGACTTGGTCCTTGATAGACTTTTGTCCTATGAATTCCAGGTCAAATTCTATCAACAACATGATCCATTTTGCCATGTGACTACTATGATAAGTACGACTCATCATGTATCACAATGGATTCTCTTTACATACAACATACATAGTGTGGCTGAGCATATAGTGTTGTAGCTTGGTAGAAAAAACCACCACTAGACATAACTTTTCAACATATGCGTACTTGATCTCATAGCTCACTATGGTGCAACTAAGATAGTATGTGGCCTGTTCCTTGTGAAATTCATTGTTTTGGGCTAACATGGCATCTAGTGCGGTCTCAATAGTTGAGATATATAATCGGAACGACATCCCTGGTCTAGGTGGAGCTAACACTGGTGGCGAATCTAGGTATTGTTTAATTACAACAAAGTCATACTAACACTCATCATCCCAGTGGAATGTGACCCCTTGTGCAAGAGTTTGTTCATGGGTTGACACTTATCCAAAAATTGTGCTATGAAGAATTTGATGGATGCAATCCTCCCCTATAGGCTATGAAGTTGCTTAATGGTAGTCGGGGGAGGAATTTCAAGGATTGCCTTGACCTTGTTAGGGTCCACTTCAATGCCTTATTTGGAAACTATAAATCCCAAGAGCTTTCTAGATGTGATGCCAAAGACGCACTTCTTGGGGTTTAGTCTCACATTATGTTCAATAAGGTGATCAAGGACTTTGCACAAGACATCTAGGTTCTCATGACGTAGTAAATATTTATCCAATAAGTCATCCATGTAATATTCCAAAATTGTGTGCATGTAGTCATGGAATATATGTGTCATGGCAGGCTTGTAAGTGGCACCGATATTTTTAAGTCCAAATGGCATGACCTTGTAAAAAAATGTTCCCCAGGGCGTTATGAACACCATTTTGATCTGGTCTTTAGGGTTGATACGAATCTGATTATACCCAGAGAATCCATCCATGAGGGAGAGCATTTTGTGGCCTACAGTGGCATCTACCAGGGCATTGATGCTTGGCAAAGGAAAATCATCCTTAGGACTCGCTTTGTTCAGGTATCAAAAATTAGTGCAAATGTGAATCCTCCTATTAGGCTTCTTGATGGGGACCATGTTGGACAACCATGGTGGATAGTCTATAGAAATGACAAAATTGGCATCCAATAGTTTTTATAGCTTGTATTTGACCATTAAGGCCACTGTTGGGTGCATCTTTCTCAACTTTTCCTTGACAGGCTTGGCTTTGGGATCAAGCGTTAGATTATGGGTGACCAGATTTGGATCTAGTCTTGGCATGTCTTTGTAATACCATGCAAAAGCTACCTTCTTCTTCATGAGAAGGGCTATGTAATCGGCTTGCTATTTGTAGGATAGGATTTCCCCTAGCTTGATACATTATAGGTTTTTAGTATTTGAGCCAATATCTTTGTCAACCGTAGGCTCGATTGACATATGCAACCACTCTTCTAACTGGTGGGGAGTGGGGATCAAATGGATATTGTCAGCTCGATTTAAATACTCAATGGGAACCTCAAGTTCCTCCTCAGCATGGAAGACATCATGAGTTGGGCCAGTGGAGAAATGGAACAATACACCACAATCCCAATACTCAAAGGGTGATGGGGGTGAATTAGCGTGATCCTAGTCAATAGCATCTAGATCTAGATGGCATGGCTTGGAAGGATCGGTTGGGTTATGAAGTGGTGTGGTCAAATAAATGGAGATCATATTGATGGAATGTGTCTACTCTCTAGGACCACAAGCATGTGACTGTATACTAATATCATCTCCCACCCCTAGATGTGGTTATGGGGGAATGGGGATCACCGGATCCTATTTGGGGATAGACTGTAAGACAGGATCAATAGGCTCAAGGAGCTCCATGTGTATGGGTGGGTTAGGGAAGACCTCATGGTAAATCTAGCCTAAATTGATAGGCCTTTCCCTCAAGAATGGGCCAACGTGCAACTGATGATAGACTTCTTCTATGTCGATGGGCTCGTGATGATGATGCAAGTAATGAGGACCAAGGTATGTCCTCTATGTTTAATCCTCATAGTCACTATCGTATATGGGGATATCATTGTTGCCTCTTGGGATCGAGAGATTAGGAAATAGTGGTCCCATATATGCTCATTCCTCATAATTATTATCATGGATGAGGACCTCTTCATTCTCATCTCGCATCACCTCAGGCTCACGAGGATCCAACTGCTCAAGTAAATTAATTGCACCCTCCCCAGGAGGTATAGCTTCATGTGGGTGAACCAACTCTTTATGAGGAAGGAGCTACTGCCAAACAAGATCAGGGAAAGGGAATAGATGTATGAGGCCTTCCTGTTGGTCATTAATGGGAACAATTTGTGAATGATCACTATCTGACTCAAAAGGGTCATATGGTGCCACATCATAACCTGACTCATCATCTGAGGTCGATTCATATGAGGTGCCTTGATATGATTAATCAAAAACGTGGGGAAAACCTTGTGAACATTCTCCTCTCTCAAAATGTGGGATAAATTCATTGGGGATTTTGGGGTTCCCATATGGAAGTGGGAAGTAGTCCCCTAGGGAGTAGATTGTATTGGGATTGGCATAAGGGTCTTGGTCCAACTCGTCCCCGTAGCCTATATTCAAGCAATTTAGGCCATCCATGAGGATATCTAAAGGTAAGGAATTTTACGTCCCACTCCTGACTTGTCATAGGGCATTTGATACTATGGTTGATAAGGGATTCTTGTGCCCTGCTCATATCGGCCTAACCCATAACTATGCCAGTTGCATAGGTCAAGATACTTTAGGGTGAAGTTAGGGTTAGACAAGTAGTTAATGTCTTCTCCAAAAGGCTCCTCATCCTCCTCTTGTTGTTGGTAAGGTTTGATGCCATAGTCAAGGCCCCCATAGATAAAATTCATTTTATTAGGGGGATACCAAGAGGTACGATAGTGCCTATAGGAAGACAGGGTCTACCCATGTCTCGCACCGACTCTATAGTAGTAGAGGTGATATTCCTAACCATGTACTCTCCCAATCTAGTAGAAGCTAGGTGCACTATAACCTGGGGCTGCAGATAGAAGAGGGATGAGAGTGAGACTTGATTTGGCTCATCGTTTGCCTTGTGTGGTGTATCTTCATCATCTGGGATAGGTATCTCCTCTATCAAGATAGTGGATATGATTGGTTGGACCTCGTCAATGGGCCGTTTTGTTGGGTTCCTAGGAAAAGGATCCACTGGTGTACTAGGCATTTGAGGTGGAGCCTATGATTAGGATGGCATGGTATTCGGTAGCGGAAGGTTCAAACCTTGGCTAGATTTATTCGACTAAAAATCCAGATGTGTCGATGGCAAGTTTGACTCGAGTAACTATTGCACCATGTTGCAGTACTTGAAGGGCTCTAGGTCCATAGGGATGACATGAACTTGCCCTTCGTGAGTGTACTTGAGGCACTGGTGAGTGATGGAATGGACACACTTCATGTTCTTGATCCATGGTCTTCCTAACAAGATAGTGTATGCCATCTCATCCTCTAGTATGTGGCACATTGTAGGGATGATATTTTCTCCTACCTGAATAGGTAGGATGATTGTACCAACTATTGAGTATATAACATCATTGAATGCTCGAAGGGTGTAGGTAGATGTAACAATGTGGGATGCTGGGAGCTTTAGGTGCTTAAGAGTTGTTGTAGTTATGATATTTCTTGAAGATCCATTGTCTATCAGCACTCTCTTATAAGGTGTTCCATTCACACATGCGATGATGTGCATCATGTGGAATTAGTTTAAGTTCATCTTCTCGAAAGGTAATCATCGATTCCATGCATTGCCACACATGCCCCAAAAAGTTGTTGAAGGAGTTAGACTCCTGGGGCTAAAGCTCAATTGCCTTAAATATCTCCATAAAGGCTTCTCTATGAGGTTGTGATTGCTGGATGAGCTCATATATGGAGATCTAGGTAGATGTTGTTCTTAAACTCTGAGTGATATTACTTAATGGTGATTATAGGCCTAGGTGGGAGGCTCGGCCCAAGAGGCAGTATAGGTTGCGATGTCAAAGGGATATCACTCTGATCCACAAGTGGTGCGGGTAGACTTGGATACCGCCTATTTCTTGTCGTACTATTGACCATGCCAACATACCCTTTCTTAGGAGGGGCATGGTGAACCTCATTCACCTGGGGCACTGGTTTGGCCTACTTCGTGTGGGCAGGAAAGGGGTCTTTGAAGACCTCTATCTGTTGGTTGTTTGGTGTGATAGGGTTGTCTACCTGGAGGGAATTCCTATCAATTAGGTCTTGCACCAAGTGTTTGAATTTATAGCATATTTGCACATCATGCCCATTTTTCCTATGAAACTTGTAATATAGGTCTTCTCTGTATCCTTTGGGCTTCGGTGCATTTGGGTCTATAGGTCGACTATCAGGTAGATGGATCGCATTGGCTACCAAGAGGTGATCGAACAATGAGTCCATAGATTCTGTAATGGGTATAAATTGTCACTTGGGGTGACACTATTGATTTTGCCCTTGACCATTCTGGTTATCTTTGGCATAGTTCCCATGAGTGGCCTGATAATTAGGCTTTTGAGGTGGCACGGCTTGCGCTAACCCAGGATACTAATTGCAACCTGATTTACTACTGCTAACTTTTGTTGAGCTAGGGTATTTTTAGCATTCTTGTTCCATTCCTTCTTGCGAGGCTTTGCAATCTCGCCCTCTTGAATATTGATTTCTTCAATGATCCTAGACTGTGCTAAGGCATCTTCAAGAGTAGGGTATTACTACAACTACAAAAATAAGGAGATTGACTTCAAGTAACTTTTTGAGAACATTTGAGTTAACTTCGACATGGGGAGAATATAAGGTAGCTTGGTGAGCAAGGTTCACCATCTATTGCCATAATTTGTTATTGACTCATCGTCATACTATTTCAACCCAGCTACATCAGCCAGCATTGCTTTCCTTTTGGTATTGAAGGCAAAGTGATCTAGGTAAGCATCCACAAGTTGGTCTAGAGTGTGGATTCTATGCTTAGGGGGTTGTTAAAACTACTCAAAGGTGGGGCCGACGAGGGTAGTCACAAATATCCTCAAAATCAAAGTATCATCATCATGAATGTTGAAGCATTGACCTAAGAACCTAGTGACATGCTCCTACATGTCCTCTTCTCCTTTAAAGGTATCCAACTGAGGCAACTTAAACTGCTATGGATAGAGAGGTATAGGTACTGACGGGTGGATGGGTTGACTACACAACTGGTGCATAGTGGGCTTTTAAGATCTTGACCTAGATATCTTGTTCTCAACTGACTCTAGGCATTCTAGCAATGCTTTATATAGGCATAAGGACTTAATATTGTCATCCTTGTTCACATCTTGTAGTGGAGGTCTAGGGCATTCTAACCTATTGCGTGGCGGTGGTAAATCACCCCCTCTGACTTGGTAAGGTGTCTCCACATACTCTATCTATAGATCATGCTTAGTATAGGCCCTGTAAGGCATCTCTCGAGCTGATCTATAAATGGGAGTATCCACCCACGATGGGTGCCCTATGTTTGGCCTGGAAGGCATCTCCCAATCTATCCTAGGAGGTCGTGGAGGTAAGATTGGATAAGGTCTTGGGGACCTATCTCGAATGAGCGTGGGTTACCTTATATGGACTTCCTGTCTATGTGTCTTAGGGGTAGGGACCCTCTCTCATAAATTTTTTTGTAATAGCTCATTGGTCTCCCATTCAATCCTTTATTTCTCAAGCTAGTGCAAGCAATCCAATTGTTCTTTGTCTCACTGAAGCTACTTGAATTGAGCTTGATGTTCTATGTATCTTGCGATCGATTGCCTAATTTGATTTGTAGTGCAAGGCCTAGGGGGTCTAGGCATCTCTTCTTGGGGCCGAACTCGTTCAAGATAATTTGTGGTCTCCATAGGGTGCTTGCCTCTTTCGAGGTTTTCTACATTACCTTGAGGTTCGGGCTAAAACATATGTTCATTATACTCAGTTGGCATAGAGGCACATCAGGCATACATGAAATATTGTTCCTAAGTAAAATATGGGATCTCCTCATGTCTTCCCTCCTAAATAAGGAAAGGTAGGGCATAATTAGCTCACCCTGATCGACGAGTGTCATTCCTATCAGGCTGCATGAGTTGTTGTATCCTATCAAAGTGACATAGAGGTAAAGTTGTGTCGACTTGCTCTGACCAGTGTATGAAGTCATACTCTTACCTATGCTTAGGCATGTTAGCCTTGATGGGTATGTAGATGCGTGGCACCACTCTATCTATTAGTGCCTCAACGTGCATTTGCATTTCACCAAGGAAGGCTTGTGAAATATCTACATATCGGGAACACTCTCCCAAGTAATTCTCATCATCCCTCGGGGTGTCTTGGAGAGGATCCCTTTAGAGATGAGTCTCATGCCCTACTGTATTGGATCTAGGTGGAGTAGAAGCTCACTAGGGAGGTATAACCAAGTCCTTAGGGCTATATCAGAGATGATTCGTGTCTCCCAATCCACTCTTTGTAGCTTCCACCCATGTTTGGGCTTGGCTGCGAGTGTGCACCATCACGCTCCTCTATCAATATCTCAAGTGATTATATTTACAAATTTTAATGAAACAACAAGAAGAAAAGGAAACACTCAATAGATAGATGATTACATATTTTAATTTTTAGATGTGAGTCCCTAAACTATTTTGTGTGTTTCAGATGTGTTGTTTTGCAAAGGATGACCTTGTGTCATGTGTTTGAAATATTTTTGGATGATGCACTCAAATTTTTAATTGGCTTTAACCTATATACTCATAGCTCAAAAACCTAGCTATGAAATCTAGGTTGTGTTATCCTACCTATAATGTGTGGTGATGAGGTCCACACATGACCAAGGAGCACATGTCCTACTAGTTCCTCACCCAGGTCACCCATAGTTTGTGATACACCTCCTCGAAGGGTGATGCATGCTATAACCTATGGGCTATGATGGATCTTGGAACCAGCATTGGCAATATGGATCAGGTTTGTGGGATTTGAGCCAAGTGGATGGATATGAAACCCACCGTCACTTGCACTCTACTAGTGGATGGTAATGAAGTCCACCTCACTAGCGTTTACATGAATCATGGTGTGTGTGGTTCTTTATTATCCAATAAAGTAAGAAAAGAAGCAATCAATGATAATTCACTAAATGCATGCAAATAAGTGTGTTTTACTTTCAGAAAGTTAGGATAAATAACCTACAAATGTAACTTATGAATGCAAATCCTAAATGCTAGCTTACCCATTGGGTAAGCCACAAGCAATCAAGCCACAAAGATGCATTGCTACTTCAAATTTATTTTGGTTTTTATTCTTCCTTTTGCTATGTGATGTTATAATAAAATAAAAATGTAACTTTTAACCTTTCTATGCAAGCAAATGAAGCAAGAAAACTGATTTTTGATAGTCTCTAGAAATGTAGCCAAAAAACAGAGGGTTTAGGCACTTACTTTGTCCATTTTGAGCTCTCCAAATTCTGAATTTTTTAGCAAAAATTTATCTGGTTCCTCACCTCTCTAGGTTGGTATGATTATAAGCCTCACCACCATCCTAGGGTGTTCTAGTTAAAGGCTCTGCCACCATTCCAGGGTGGGGAGGGGAGCACCTACAACACAAAAAAGGCAAAAATGGTAGAAATGAAGTCAAATTTTCACCCAAAGCATAAGGGACAAGGGTCCCACCGTGATCGCCACTGAATTAGGGAAAATAGGTGCACCTAATTATGAGAAAAAATATGTGTATCTATCCTATCTTGCTTATGAGCATCAAACGGGAGCATGCATATGAAAATGAAGTAAAACCAAACAATAAGGAATGAAATGAAATGAGTAATATTCTTTATTAATTTTGAGGATCAGATCCAAGGTTACATATAATTCCCCTTGAGGTTTCAAAGGTGATACAATTTTTACAAATTTTGGGTGCCCAAGGATCAAATCCTCCAAGAAATCTAGGTACACATCTAGTGCCTTTCCTCATACCCACAATCGAGGTGGGCGGTCCAATGCCACTGCTGATTGTATATTCAATCTCTAATGTATGATATTACTTACCAATTCCTCTCAAGAACCTACACCTACACACAAGGAAGCAAAAGGGGTCAAATAGCAAGGGTGTGTGGAGGGAAACATGCAATCCCCACAAGCACAAAATGTCACATATGTCAAAACTAAATAAAATAAACTCATAATGCTATGAAAATTTATGGGGATGTTTAATAAGAGGTTTTAATGGGATATAACTAAAAAAAAATCAGAAATTACATCTGTGGACCCCTCAATTTTGCTTTTCCCGCCTGTAACCTGTAAAGACCAAGATAAGAAAATCCCACACCTAGACATGTCCAAAACATATGAAATTTGGGGATAATGCATAAATAATAATTTTAAGACAACCCATATGGTTATATTTCCAAAATGAGGTACATATCCACCTGCATGCAACTGGGGTGCCCGGATGGGCCCTACGAACCTACAAAACCTTAAAAATGTAATATCTCAACCAATTTAACTCCAAATTACATGAAATTTAAACCAAAAAATAATATGATAGTATAGAATAATATAATTAAAAAATAGTAATAAAATTGTGCAATTATTTGTCCTCATCCTGGGGGGCAGTGGTGACTGCAAGTAATTGGGGGGCACCCTGGGAGGGAATACCCACCAATTATGCACACTTTTTGCTACCAATACTACTGGGGAATGATCCTAAATAGTATAATTGGTGTTTTCATCAAATTTGGTGAATAAATTCACTTAGATGGAAAAGTTACACTCAAAAGACCCTCTTGAAGTCACCCGGTAACCTCCTTCGCAAAAGAGAGATTACAAGGCCAAGAAGGCACAATAAAAGTGAGGGGAAATCCTGGAAGAACTCTATTGCATATCATAGAACTCCTCTACATGTTTTTATGTGGATATTGAATCCATTTTATAGCCTAAAGGGGCTAATGTTCAAAAATGCATGTGAGGGCATGCATGGCAGGAGGTGCCACTTGTCAAACGGAAGGCATGCAATGGATGTGGAAGAGAATATCAAATTTGGGTCTCCATTAAGAAGTGTTTCATAAGGATTCAGTTACCTCTGACCTGAATGATTCATTTGGTTGGATAAATGGTAGTTTTGGATGTCATTTGTCCCAAATTTAACTTTTTTGGGTCAAACTTGCTCACCGTCCCACCCTGGGATGATGGATCCCCACCATCCCAGGGTGGGATGATGGGAATATGCCACTGTCTGACCCTAGGAATATGGTTAATTTTGGGCCAAAACCCCCAAAAATTAGGCCAAAAGCCTCCAAAACCTCTTTGGGAGTGGCTAGAACCACTATAAGCCTTCTAAGGGCTGCCCAAGGGGCCATATGATGCCAATTTGATCGATGTTTGTGGATTCTTAATCGGGTTTACCATATTTTAGTGTCTACACCTTTACATGGGATTGAGAAGATATTCACTTCTTATTTCCCATAGGACTGTAGCCCTAGATCCTACACAACTTGAGATGTCATCCAAGGTGGATGTTGTACAGTAGGCCAAGAGCAGCAATTGAAAAAGGGAACGAGAGGGTAGAGTCATCTGAAGATGTCTTTCTTGCTTGAATCAGGAGTCACTCCACCTGTATAGCCTCCTTAAATATTTTAGGGAATCTCCTTTCCAAAAATTTAGTAGTACGAGGTTTATATTTAAGCCTAAATATTGAATGTAGTACAGGTGAGCCTAGGCAGGTGATGGATGGTATTCAAAAGGGATCCTTCTTGAGATCCTTTTGAATTTAATGTTGAAATATATTATAGATTCAAAATGGGCCATATTGATGAATGTGAGATGCTTCAAGAGTTGGAAGGGATCCAAGGATCCATCAAATGTGTCAACCAAAGCTCCTACCAAATTTATACATGAGTAGATTGTTTTCTATCCAAGGGTATGGTACCACCATAGCACCCTTCCTTCTAGATATAGGATAAAGATCCTGATCATGATATATTCATGTGATATGATATGGAGAGGCCTTAATGTAGCAACATATTCCATATGTTCTCGAGTGATTTCCAAGGTGCCATTATATTTGGTCAAGGATTTTAGGGCACCCTTGGGAATTTCATGCCAACATTGGAGGTCTAGTGGACCAGGATCATCTCATTGTGGGTAGTTTAGGTAGGCCATTGAGGCATTGGCCTCTAAAAGTCCCAGTTACTATGTTGGATTTGGAGTCACCATATGAACATACTTTCTTCACTTGCAAGGTTAGGGTTGCTCATCAAACCCTGGTTCCTTTGAGAGGTAAAAACCTTTCAGTACAAAAGGTAACTAATCTCACGATATGGAGATGCATCATAGTTAGAGTTTCTAAGTGATTTGAAAAGATGTGGGTAAACCAGAGTATCACCAAACTTTGATTTCCTCAAATATGGAAACTCATAGAGTTCCCCAGCAAAGTCACAAAAATTGTTGGTGCAAAAACTAGTATCAAATGAGTGAGAGGTGCACCTACAGGTTCTTGACTAGTATTGAATGATCATCCAACCCAAGAGAGGTAGAGGTGGTCGATATCAAAAGAAGATCAGATCTTGAGGTTCTAGATACCTATGCCACAAGGAGGAAATGGGAAAAGAGAATGAGAAAGAAATAAAAGGAGGCCAAAATTGAAACTAACAAGGATGGTGTATGGCCACATCAAGACACTCCTCCCACGTCACTGACACAAATATTAGTGAACCACATAATAGATCAGCCCACCTAATTTTTTCTTCTCCTTTGTATTGAAATGCAGGGGAAAATTCTAGAACCAGTGAGAAGGTGCATGAAATCCAAGCAGTAAAAGTAGAGAGCTCCCACCCGATTGGCCTTAATAGAAATAAACCTCGATGCCCAATGTGAAATGCAAATTCTAGAACAACCCAATTAGACCCACAAAATATAGATAGTAGAATTAAGTGTATCAACTTAGATGACCATCACAGAAATAAACATTCAAATAAAGGCTAAAACAAAATGAAATTTATATTGAGAGACCAAACAATGATTCACTACTATTTACAAGTGATGAGGAATTACATATGAATTATAAAGGCCATAAATCCATGATTTGGAATGCCAATCATCCTGATATTTATAGAGGATTTTAGATTAAATTCAAATCAAAGAATTGATGGCATAAAGTGGAAGGATCTTATTGAAACATTTAGAAGATCGGTTGATGTTTTATTCTTTAGAATAATGGTAGTTGTTTGGAGGAAGTCAGGTTATGTTGCATATATCTAGGACCTTGATCAATCTTTCCATACCTATTCAAGTAATAAATTTTATCTACTCTACCCCTTTAAGAACATAAGAAGTTTGGTTGATCATCATAGGCCTTGCATACTTCCACTTGCTCATTGTTAGCTTGTACCAAGGTAGCTATGATTATTAATGACCCAACTTGAAGCTTCCTTTCCCTTGATGTTAATTCTGGTCATGGATGCACCATATTCTTGGTATTTAGATCATTGTATTTCAAGAATGGAATATTTAGCTTGGACTTTTGATATTGCTTTTCCAAAGTTTTGTCCAACTTTGGGAATGGGAACTTGGGACCTGTGACTATTGAGACATAGTATGATTCTCCCGTCCAGGGATTTGGGATCTCATTATTCCATCCAATAATTAGGGTATGGATTTTAGGTCCTCCTTTGAGTATATCCCTACCCATTATTCCATACAATCCAAGTCTTGGAGAAGTTATGTTGCTCATCCATCTGGTTTCAAAAATCCATATTTTCCATAAATACTTCAAAATTAGGCACTCTGCCTTACCAACATCTCACCCAAAAAAGAAAGGTGGATGAAGGGGTGCCAAAATTCATCCATAGTTGCAAAACAACATTAATAAATGTTTTTATTGGTTTCATTATAATAAATAGCAATGATTTCCTCCTAAATTGAATAAAAAATTAAGTAAATGCTCAAAAATCTAATCTAACCTAGTCTATAAGTTGGGTTTTGGTCCTTATCCGTGCTCGCTCCATTGCTATATTGGCCTCATCTCTCACAATGGCTTAATGGTGTGTGGGAATTACCATTTTGTTTTTTCTCCAAAGATCTTTTCTATTTCTTCACATGATGAAAATGAATTCATTTTCACCCTCCCTTCTCTTTTATCCCTTATTTTCTCTCTCCTCTTTTTTTTCTTCTTTTATTTGCTTCTTTGTTCTTTCACATCTATCATTTTGAGTTTCTTCAAGAATTTGAAATTCCTTCTGAAACTCGAGGGCATGCAAAATTTTAAATTTCATTAATGCCTCAAGGAGCATGCAAAATTTTAAAGTTCCTAGAATGACACTATTTTTACATCATTCCTTTGTCTAAGCCAACCACCATTTTTTGTGTTTGCTATTTTTTGCCTATAGGAGTTTGCACTTTCTTTAACGCATTTATTAGGCCATAAATGCATCAAATAGGGGGTAAAAGTTAAACACAAACAAAATGACCTATAAAAATGAGTCATTTTCTCCTTAGAATATCTAAGAAGTACATCAAAGTTACTAAGTCCAAATTTGGGCTTCTTTTCGCTCTTCTTTGCTTTTTCTCCTAGCCTTACCAAATTCGTGTTTGTCCCAAGATGGGACATGAATTTGGAAATTTTAGAATTTTTCTCTTGAAAATCCCAAGTTTTTGGCTAACCTTTGTGGTGTCAACTCTTGTCCAAGGTTGTTTTTTTTTTTCTCACCTAAACCCCTCCAAATATCCTATAAATATATGTATTGGACTCTCTTTTTGATGCAAGAAGATAACCTCAAATCTATCCACTATCAATTAATGTTTTCAAGATTTTATGCTAATGCTCTACTCTATTTTGGTGTCCTTTATGATTCATTGCTATGAATGAGTAAGTGGATTAGATTTGATGAAATATCAATCACATCATATCTTTTAAGGAGGAAGGGTCTTCTACTTTGGTTACTACCTCTACTTTTGCTTCTTCTACAAGCTTATCAAGTTTTCTCTATATATTTATTAGCTCTTATATAATTAGTTATTAGTGTTAGATTGCATTTTGTATTTCTTAAATTATTTTTTAAGCACTCTTATGTGAACTTGTGATCCACCCTTATGGGATGTGAATTCAGTGAAAAAATTGGTTAGGGTTATGCATAAGGGGTCAAAACCAAAATTGGTAAGACCCCAAGGTCTTACTATAAAAATATTAATAAATTAATGTAAATGTAATCACAGGCCACTCAAATGGGGCTCCCTTGTAATATCTTTACCACTATAGGGGGCTCCCTCCTTTAGAATCTATGATTCTTATTCTTCTTCTTCTTCTTCTTGGATGATTTGTGTGAATGGCCAAAGTAATATATATATCTACCCTAAAGCTACGTTGGTGAAGAGACGTGATGGTTCATGTTATGAAGAGATGTGATGGTTCACTTTATGAGTTAATAATATAATAATTAAATGATTAATAATACTAACTAATACTAAATAATAATGTTAGGATTGATCATAACATTCCACCCTCCTTAAAAGAGCTTTGTCCTTAAATCTCAAAGTGAGGAGCTTTATCTTTTGTTTTCCAAGAAGGATTTGCATAAGTTCTTGGAATATTTTAATGTCATCCTTACGTAGATAGGGATATCAAGAAGGATGAAGTGTTAGCGGGGGGCTACCAGAAATATTAGTAAATGTGCGATGATGAGGGAAGGGAAATCCTTGGGGTTATTCAAATACCTTAGAATGATGCATAAAAAGAGGTGGTAAATCTTCTACATTCTCTTGTTGTTCCCTGGGAGAGGCAATGAAGGAGTGTGCAGTCACCTTTTTACCTTTTTTTTGAATAGGTTTGATCCTATGGTGATAACTCACTATTGTAGATGAAATTGAGTGTTGTTCTTGTAGAGTGCATTTTTTGCCAAAATGAGTCACTTTGGGAATGTCTACCTCATCCTTTCCTGATGCATCGATCACTTTTGGTATATGAACCATATTGCCTTTATCGTTGTGATTAGGTGTTTGGGATATTTCTTGGTCATTGTCCTTGTTTTCCACATCTTCCTCTTCTTTCTTATATTTTGTGGCTTCCTCATCTTCCTTACCTTCCTCATCATTGCCATATTTAGTGCTATATTCAGGTGTATCCATCACTATGTGTACCTTTATTTCATTTCCTTATTCTATTGCCTTATCAGGGTTAGTTGCATCCATAATATATAGTTTTCATGTAGCACATTTATGATTTTTCTCAAGTTTCTCATCGCAATGATAACAAAGACCTTTTGCATATTGTTCTTTTATTTCTTCAAAACTAAGATGTTTAATCGATAGGATTTGGTTAATTTTAGGGGTTGTGTAAGTGCTTTTTGCCCTTCCATTATGCATAGGTTTGGAAGCGATGTAAGTGGTCGATGAATTCCCCATAGGTGATTTCCTTAATCGTCATTGTGCTTTGATTTTATTGTCAACTAATTTAACCAAACCAATAGTTTACATCATGGTATAGGGTTTGAACTTCATCACCTCCATTTTAATTTCCTCTTTTAATCCATTGATGAAGAAATATATAATAAATGCTTCATCCAACCCTATGTCGTGTTTGGTGATATCCTTAAATCGAATTTCATACTCACGCATGAAAGTGTTTTGATGAAGGTCCCAAGTGTTTTGATGAAGGTCCTTGAGAAAATCCCACATGGTTGGGTCCCACATGGCTCTAATACCATATGGTAAAACCCCAAGGTATTACTATAAAAAAATTAATAAATTAATGTAAATGTAATCGCAAGCCACTCAAAGGGGGCTCCCTTGTAATCGCTTTGCCACTATAGGGGGCTCCCTCCTTTAGAATATATGATTCTTATTCTTCTTCTTCTTATTGGATTATTTATGTGAATGGCCAATGTAATATATATATCTACCCTAAAGCTATGTTGGTGAAGAGACGTGATGGTTCACGTTATGAAGAGACATGATGGTTCATGTTATGAAGAGATGTGATGGTTCACTTTATGAGTTAATAATATAATAATTAAATTATTAATAATACTAACTAATACTAATTAATAATGTTAGGATTGAGGATCCTAACAAAAAATTACTTGTAAAAAATGATGAATCCATTTCAAAACCTTAGCAAATCTTGACCAACTTCATGTAGGAGGACATGGTGAATTAACTTATTTTTCACAAAATTATAAAACATTAGAAAATTTGAAAAATCTAGTCGTACTGGGTGGAAAACGAGATTCGACCATGGGCTGATACAAAAAATGGTCTAGTCTCAAACCAAGTGTAGAAAATGGTCCAATCTTGAATCAAGTACAAAATATGGTTCCATCTCAATCTAGGTGCAGAATATGGTCCAATCTCAAATCGGGTGCAAAAACTAGTTTGGTTTTGGATCAAATGTAGAATATGGTCTAGTATCAGACTGGGTGCATAATATAATTTGATCTAAGACCGAGTATAGAACATGGTCCTATCTTATACCAAAAATAAAAATTGGTCTAATTTTGGATCGGGTACAAAAAATGGTTCAAAAATGGACCGGGTACAAAAAATAGTCTAGCCATGGGTAGGATGCGAAACAAGGTCTGATTTCAAACTGAATGTAGATAATGGTCTAGCCTCAAATAGGGTGAAAAATAGGTCTATGTTTGGACTAGATGAAGATAATGATTCAGCCTTAGTCTAAATGTAGAACAAGGTCTAGCTTCAGACTAAGTGTAGAATAAGGTTTGACCTTGGATAAGGTGTAAAACAAGGTCTAGATTTGAGTCAGATGCAGATAATGGTTTGAGCTTAGGATGAATGTAAAACAAGATCTGGAATCAGACTAAGTTTAGAACAAGGTCAAACCTTGTACATGGTACATTCAATGGTTTGGCCTCAAATAGGGTACAAAATAAGGTTTGAATTTGGACTAGATGCAGATAATGGTCCAGCCTCAAGCCAAATGCAGAACAAGGTTTGAATTTGAATTACATGTAAAATATGGTCCAACCTTGGACCGGGTGCAGAACATGGTTTGACCTCAAAAATATTCCTGTCATGATCCTCCCTTGGCAATATTATCCTTGTAATGGGTTTTAGATGTGTTTGTGCTATTTTTTAGGATGAAGGAGTTATTTTATGACTTGCTTGGACAAGCATTTTGAGTTAGTTTGAAGCGTGTTTACTAAAAAATTCTTTTAATATTTAAAGTGTTCAACTATTATGGCCTTTATATATAAATTGTATTGGTTAAGGTAAATAATACAAGTAAATAGTACCACAATAAAATACTATCTTATGCTATATTTTATTGAAACAAGAAGATGTTTGTATAAGTGTATATTTTTGGTAACTTCAACTTCTTTAAGGTTTACTTGTAATGATTGCTACCATGGCATCCACATACCTATATATATATATATATATATATTTATTTATTTAAATAAAGGGGTAAAAATTTATTGATAAAAAGTCTGGATTACAAAGTACAACTGAGCTTCCAACCAGGACTCAAATAAACAGCCAAACAGGCTAAAACCACTAGACTAGAATGACACCCAAAAAATACAACAAAAACAAACCACATTAAGTCTGTACATCCTTGTGGGTTAACTCCCATAGGTTTTGAGATTCCCAAAATGAGAGACTTTCCCAATTATCGATACTCCAAGGATCTAGCAGCTCAGAAGCCCTTTGGCTAGGTAATCAGAAACCACATTCCATTCCATTGGAATGTGCACAAAGGATATAAATTTGAACTCTTCACTCATTCTGATAATATGAACGGCTACAAAGGCCAACTGCCAATTAACTTCCTCCACCCTTTTATTATTTAAAATATTAACCACAATTTGAGAGTTAGACTCGTAGATAATCCTATGCCAGCCAAGAGAAAACCCCCTCGAAATGCCTTAAGAATTGCAAGAGCTTCCATAAAATTGTTGGAGTGAACACCTTTATAAATGGAAAAGAAAAAACTGACACCACCAGTAGAATCTCTCCCAACATCTCCAATGCCAGCATGTCCAGGATTACCCCTGGATGATCCATCAGTATTAATTTTTAAAACTCCTCTAGGGGGTGGCCTCCACCTACCATCTCTCCTAACCTTCTTGCTGAGTTGAGGAACCCTACTAGGGCTAGAAGAGTTCACACCATCCCTAAAGAGACCAAGGGCTTGTTGTACCTTATTCTCCCTAGAATCCAAAAGAGGATCCACATCACATTTTTTATGGATGGTTTCTTGAACCATATATAGGATCGTTTGCTATATCTATTGAACAACCAAATAACTGCCCTAAAATATACGTTGGTTTTGTTTAAGCCAAATTTTCTAGATGATGCAAGAAGGGCCCAAATTCCAAGCCACCTGAAGGAAAGGGACCTTGGTCGGAGGTCTGCCCAGACTACTCCAAAACTCCACCAGGGACAGCACATGAAAACATGGATGGTTTCAGGCGCTCCACCAACGGTGCCAAATGTCTTTGGCAAAGGAGCATTGGAAAAATAAATGAGAAGATTCATCCTCATTCTTACTACAAAGGACACAAAAAGAGGGACCCTGAAATCCCCTCTTCCTCACATTATCCCAAGTGAGGCATTTATTATGAGCTACCAACCAGAGAAATAAGTTACATTTTGGCCAGGCAAATTTTTTCCACACCTTTTTCCACCAAGTGATAGGAAGACTCCCATACTTTTGCTTATCAAGAACTTGATAACCATAGGCTACCAAGTAGGTTCCCTTAGGATCAAGGTTCCAAGCCATAATATATTTACCCCTCAATGAAGAACAAGGCCTCCTTGTAAGAATAAGAGCAAGCACCTCTTTGTCCTTGGCCAGTCCCCCGTGGGGCCATTCTTATAGATCTTTCCACCTGTACATATTCATATTTCCAAAAGACTAGATTTTTTTAAAGTCCTCCACACGATACCAACCTGCTTCCAAGAAAAAATCCTTAAGGAATGTAACCTAGGATATTGATTCAAAATAGGAGGGTGGCCATCCCAAGAATCCTCCCAAAAAAAAAGCATTTGATCCCTGATTGCAAATCTAGAACAAACCCTGCTTGATTAAATTAGCTCCTCTTTTCATAGTGTCCCAAATAATAGAACCTTTCCCAACCAAGCTGACTCTAGGGGTCTCAGCCTCAGAAATACCTCTCAAGTATTTACAAGATAATATTTTAGCCCAAATTTTATCTTGAGAGGTACACCATCTCCAATAAAGTTTTGCAGTCAAAGCCTACCCAAAAAGAGTTGGCTGTCGTAACCCAATGCCTCCCTCTTGCACTGGCCTACATATAGAATCCCACCTAACCAAACTCCATTTAGATTGACCATAAAAAATATCTTGACAAAGCATCCATGTCCTTGATGAAGTGAGAGGGAGCTATTTGTACAAAACATCTATAAATGGGTAAAGCTTGAACAATAGATTTTAAAAGCAACACTCTACCTAAAGTGGATAGCCATTTGAAATTCCAGTGATTCACCTTCCTTCTAAACTTATCAAGCATAGACGACAAAGAATATCTAGGTAGAGGATGAGATGAAATTGGAATACCAAGATAAATGAAGGGGGGATTACCAACCTAGAATCTTAGAATGCAAGCAATCCTGGATTGAATAATAGGAGGGGTATTGAAGAAGAAAATAGAAGACTTGTCCTCATTAATCAACTGTCCAGAAGCACCAAGATATATGTCAAGATACTGTCTAATATTTCTAGCTTCCCTAATAGTGGCAACTCCCAAAAAAGTAGTATCATCAACAAATTGAAGGTGGGAAAGAGGTGGCAAACTACTATCCCACTTCCATCCCTGAATGAGACCCTACATGAATTGAGACTTGAGAAATATTTCCAACCCTTCCACCATAATGATAAACAAATAAGGAGATAAAGTATATCCTTACCTCAATCCTCTTGAGGCCTCAAACAACTCTGATGGCTCATTATTAACAAGAACAAAGAATGAGGAGGAAGAAACACAGCTCATCACCCATCTAATCCATTCCTCCTCAAATACAAAAGTAGAAAGAATTTTCTAAAGAAAGGACCATCTGACCTGATCATAGGCTTTGGCCATGTCCAACTTAATGAAAATAGTGTTCTACTTAGAATTTTCCATCGAGCAAATAGCTTTTGTATAAATAACAACCCCATCCAATATTTGTTAGCCAGCAACAAACCCTCCTTGCTTCTCAGAGATGATTTTGTTCAACCATATCTTTAGCCTCTCAGCAATAATTTTTTTGATGATCTTATACACAACATTACAGAGAGCAATATGCCTAAAGATATCCAAGGAATTTGATCCCTCTTTTTTGGGTATAAGCACAAAAAATGTAGCATTTAGGGCCCTTAGCATCTGTTTGTTCTTTTGGGACTCATGGACCACCTCCAAAAGATCAAATTTGATTAAATCCCAAAAATATTGATAAAACTCAATTGGGAATCCATCTGGGCCTGGGGCTTTTCCTTTTTTCATATTGAATACAAAATTTTCCAACTCCTCAAGGGAAATTGAACCCATTAAGTGCTCATTCATCTCTCTAGAAACAATCATTGGAATAAATTTTAGAATAAGCTTTTCATTCTCATCATTTGATAGGGAGTCCTTGAAGAAAGAGGAAAAATACCTCTTAGTCTCTTCTAAAATATCCCTAAAAGAAGGGAGCAAGGCACCCTCAGAATTCACAAGAGAGGTAATCAGGTTACCATTATGATGAGCCTTAATTGAGTTATAAAATAAGGTTGTGTTCCTATCCCCTTCCTAAAGCTAATCTACTCGAGCTTTTTATTTCCAAAAAAATTCTTCCCTCAATTTAGCAAGGTATTTCGTAGCCTCAGATTCCTCAACAAGAAGCTCCTTCGTGAATCCCTGATCTCTAATCTTCCTTGAAGCTTATTCCATCCTCCTAAGAGCTGCCATCTTAGCCAAGGAAAGGTTCCCAAAATTTAGTCTATTCCATCTCTTTAATTTATGTTTTACAAATTGTAGTCACTTCATAAAGGAATACATAGAAGTGCCATGAGGAGGTTTGCCAGTGGTCCACCAGCATCGCATGAAATCATGAAGCTTAGTATCATAAATCCACATAAGTTGAAAATTAAATGAGGGATTATTTTTTAGCCCTAACTCCAAAGAAGAGAGTTTTATAGGCCAATGATTAGATCCACTACCCTCCAGAATCATAGAACTAGCACTTTTGTTATTACCTATCCAATAACTGGATATCAAAAACCTATCCAATCTCTCTGAGATGGAAGATTCCCCACACCTTGTATTGTGCCAAGTAAATATCCCATTATCTGGCTTGATGTCAACCAATTTTAGGGCCTGGATATAAGCATTGAAGACAAAAGAAAAAGGCTCGAGACGGTCCACCCCACCACATTTCTCCTCTAAAAAAGTGATAGAGTTGAAGTCTCCAGCAAAAATCCATGGGTACAGGGGAACCAAACTTCTCACAAAGCAAATGTGCTTCCACAAATTCACTTTACCATTGTAATCAATAGGAGCATACACATTTGTAAGTAGGATGGTTTCACCAGATTCATTATCATGCCCGAACATCGAAATAGACCATCTACTGGAAATCCAAGTAGGAGGGGATATCTTAACCGGATCCCATAAACAAGCGACGCCACCAGCATATCCACATGCACCAATACAATGGCATTACCCCCTTCTCCACAAATTGGGAGCAATATTGAACATACTATCAATAGCCAATTTAGTCTCCTAAATAAACACCACATTCGAAGAATGCAAACGAACCAAATCACGAACAACTTTTTATCTGGGGATGTTGTTCAACCCCCTTACATTCCATGAGAGGATAATCATTTTTGGGGGTTATAAAAATGGGAGTCCAATTTTCTCACCAAGCATGACTCCACCAAAGTCTCCCCTATTAACTTAATTTTATCCTGGTCCTTCTTCCAACCCACCTTCATATTCTTATTCAAAAAACTTTTTTTAATTATTTTCTACTGTAATCCCAACACCGTAGGAGTTTTGTAGTCCAAGGATGACTACATCAGTGCCTGAGTAGGAGAGGGCATAACTAAATCTATACCACTTTCAAAAATAGTTTCCCTTATAGGGCTAGACCCATACATGTCCCCTATAATCAGATCCAAAGCCCTTTGTTCTTCATTTAAACCCCCTAGATCTGATTCCTTAAGTTCCCCCTCAAGAAGAGACATCTAATTCGGCCTTGTTATATTTGCATTAGGTAGCGATGTTTCAGGTATCTCCATGCACTGATCAAGATCATATAATATTTTAAAACAGTTGAGTAGAGCATCTGGCTGGCTATCCTTAAGGTCTTTGTTTGCCCTTCGTCCTCTATTTTGGGATTTTATCGAAACAAAACCTTCCTTATCTTGTTCCCATTCCTTTATCGAGGCTTTTACTTTATCCAAAATTTGTCTAGACTAAGAGGGCCCAAGATTTGAAGCCACAGGTAGGATAAAATTAGGGCATTTTATTTGTAGGTGGTCATATTCACGATAAATCCGACAACAAAATGGAAGAGCTTCATAGTCAAGTTTTTGAACCCATGTAGTTGATCCAAATTGTATTTCAATAGAATCTAGAATAGGATTATTTAATTCAATTTCAACACAAATACGAGCAACAAAGATTACCTTTTTATCCATTGTCTGTTGTGACAGTCCAATCGGCTTCCCAAGTAGAAGGGTAATCTTATGCAAGATATCAGTTCTCCAGAATCCCAACGGGAGCCATGGAAACCGCACCCATACTGGAACCTATGATAGTCGCTTCTCTGATGGGTTGAAACCCACATTCCATGGTTTAAGAAAGAGTCCCACTTGGTTATAGAAATAAGGACCCCCTTAAAATGCTTTGTTATGATCTGCAATACAAGAGAAAACCACCATAAAATAGTTGTTCACACTCAGCATCGCCTTTAGGATTCCAAGTTTTCTTGACCCAAGCCTCCACAAAGGGGAGAGAAATTCGTATGCCAAAAAATTTACCAATAAGGGCATGTTTGGTTAGATAGTCTACATATTCTGCCACCAAGTCTGGTTGAACCACTAGAACTGGCCTGGCTTCACATTGTTCCAAACATCCATTTTTCTTTAATAAGTGGTTCTTGACATGCACCAGAAAATCTTGTTCCTTCTAGTCATTTTAAGATGAAAAAACATCACGAGCATGCACTCTTTGTGCTAGAATCGATGCCATCATGACATTCCTCCAATTTTTTAGACCTCCTTCGAAAGTTGCTACCATCCTTGCAGAGCAGTTTTTCTTCATCAAACCCTAGCAGAGTAGTTTTTCCTCATCAAAACCTAGCAGAGCCGCTACGAATGTATGTTAAGACTATAAGAGAAGGTCCTAATATTATATATATATATATAACTATGTATAAAATTAAGCATATACACCTATGTTTCTTTGCACTCGTAGATGCTATCTTTTGGATGTGAAAACTAAAGTCCGTTTGGAATGTTGCTAGGTGGGGTTGTTGTGGATCATAACCATGGCATATGTATGACAAGGGCTTCTTGCTAATGTATTAGTGTAGTTTTTCTTATTGGTGGATGACTTGTCTAACCATACACTTTGGATAGAAAGGGATATGTTTGCATACCATTTGTTACCATTATTATTTCACGATTACACTGGGTAGTGGAGTGATGGAGGAAAATGGAGCTTAGTATATAAATAAGTTTAGAGATAATAAAAAGAAAGAAAATATAGTGTGGTTCAGGAGGTCAAAAATGGGTGAGGAACAAAATTCGATAGTGAAAGGAGTTGATGGTATTGGTCTTGGAAGTTGCTCATCATAAGCTTCAAGCATGTGTTACTGAGGTCTTCTTTGCACCACTATGAAAATGACCTATCCAAAAAGCATACACCTATCTAGTAATGAAATGGAAATCAACATGAAAACATGAAATAATGAACAATATTGCATATAACAAATAAATGAATGTTTCTTTTATTAATATTGCAAATGAATCCTAGTTACAATCATGTCCCTCTTAGGATCACCCAAATGTTGATACAATTGTTACAATTCCTAAGCCCCTAACGGGGTAGGCACACTACTAAGGCTCTCTAAATAGTCACAAACTACTTTAGGGTGGAGTTAAACCTCTTCTTCATGTTGAGGAAGGTGTTTGAATGATTAATTCTCCTTTAAACCTTTTTTATGTGATCAAGAAACAACAACAAAACATTAGAAAAATAGGTAGCCTCTCGTGATGAGGCCCTTTGAAGGATTAAAATATGAAAATGCCATAACACTAATGAAATCAAGAAATATAATAAAACATGTTAGACATATTCAATATTCATCAAGATTGCTTGAAACATGTAAACAAGAACTATAGTTATCAATCTAATGGATCAATTATGTGAAATGAAGCATTATAACATAAAATTAAGCTTTTAGATCCTACTTGCTAAAGTGAAGTAAACCTAATAAAATCATTAGTACGGTCTGTCAAAGTCTCTAAATTGTAAAATAGAACATTAATATGACTAATCTAACCTAGATAAACATACTGTAAAAGGAACAATAAGGAGATCTTACGTCTATTGCAAACCATAGCTCGAATGAGTGGTCTGCACTATAAACCACGGCTGACAACCACAGTGAGCAAACAAATGAGTTTGCTCTCCAATTTCAAGGGTTGTGTGCTTGATCCTCCTTTTCAAATTGATGATCAAGGGTCACCTGGTTGTCCTCTAACTGGATTGGTGATTGAATCATTTAATAGGGCCTCTGTTCACCTGAATTAGTGTTTCTTGGCTCTCCTAGGCTCCTAGGAGCTCCATGGCAAGTTGATATTTTGTGGATAACAAATTAACCTTCTCGATTGCATGAATTCAGTATGCAATTTTACAAGGCTTAGTTTCTCTCTTGATAAATTATATCTCTCTCTCTTCATGTATTTATATCATGTCCTAGGGCTAAAGGTGGTTTCATGGAGAAGCCAAGAACAAGAAGGGGTAGTTAGGACAGTTGGAATGGAAGCCTCTGGAATCTTCCATCCCTTAACTGCCTTCTTCTAGATCAAATGGTTGTTCAAACTAATTTGGCTCGGATGAAGGCCAACTGAACTTCAATTAATACCACAGGTGACAGCTGCGGTCCAGAATATAAACCGTAGGTGTCAACCATAGTTTAGACTGTAGACCATAGGTCTGAGCTATGGTTCAGACTGATTAGTCCAAGGAGCCAAAATTGAGTGGTTAGAACAACTGCTCTATCTTGAAGTCTATCCAAGATCTTCCATATGGTCTTATAGCATCTCCATATGAGTAGTCGCCCTCGACATGACATGTTTTAGGTGTCTACAAAAACTTAGATGTTTAACTTCTTTGATGAGCTTAATTTTGGAAAATAACCTAGAGAGTGTTGTGATTAATAAAGGAAAGAAATTATTAAATATTTATTTTATCTAAGATGTTTGTAGCTAGTTATGTCACTATTCTATTTTAGTGTTAGTAAAGGATATATGAAAGTCTTTATTAATTTCAGTTTTCATTCGAAGGCGTCTCCTCATAGGCATCCATTCACTAAATAAGGACTCAGAAGATAAGATTTGATGAATAGATAGTTGTAGATATCCATGTATTAAGAAAGAATAGATAGTAGTAGCTCATCCTTATATTGACCGTGTGCTCATCTAGTGTGTAATATAGAAGCATTTCAGGATAGGGGTTCTTTCATTTCTATTACTAAGAGGGTAGCATGGATAGGAAGGGCAGCCATACCTGGGAAAGATTAAATTAAATCAAGAACATTTTTCCTGAGCTATTTCTTCAACCATAGATTTGGGTTATAGGGTAGGAGTTAGGCAAGGATCCGTTCTATCTCAACTGGTTAGTGGAATTCCTCGTGGGTATGAACATTTGTAACTTTGTGCTTAAAGATTGATATTTTAGTTTAGCTTTGCTTTTGCACTCTAAGGTGTGACTGTGCACATGTATTTCTTGATGTTGGTTGTGCTTTGGAATACATTAAAGATAGATGAATATCTATAGGAAGTGCTTTATGATGTGTCTAGCAATGCTTTAACTTGATTAGAGGAATTGGTGATTGTGTAAATATACAGTAGGGTATATGTACAACATGGATATGGTTAGAATTAATTTTAGAAGAAAGGACTGTCTTTAAAAGAAGGAAAACATTGATAACATAGAGATGTTAATATGTGTATCGCTCCAAATTTTTTGCATCCCTACCTTCAGGCTATTGGATCCGCGCCCGAAAGGAGGATGGGAAAAGGATGGTGCGGTACCTCGGACGAGAGGACTTTGCGAAGGTCCCGCCTCTCAAGGGAGGTGCATTTTGGTGATTTTTCGACGGATGGTGGGTTCACCAGGAAACATTTGGCTACAGTTTCCACGCCTAGGTTTTGGGAATGAGTTTTGATGAGTTCGTTTTATTTTTAAACATTCATCCTAGGTTTGGCCGAATGATTCTAACTTAAACTACATGAAAATGCAATTTAAATGAATACAACAAACAGAAAAGAAAGCAAAAACAGAGAATTTGTAGGAGGCCAATGAAGATTACCTGATCCGAAAGTCTGATGAAGTTTCTAATTACTTGTAGCAGTCTGGATCGTCTGCAATTCAACAGAATCGCCTTCAATTTGATAAAATCGTCTAAACTGACAGGATCGTCGCAATCCGACGAATTCGTCGGACGAATTCATCGGAGACCCGCAAAACAAGCAAACAGATGCGAAATACAAGAAATTCTATTTTGTAAACAGGGGCAAACTATATGAAAAAGTAATATGAGTATTGAACAATATACAAGAACAAAAGTAAATGCAAATCACAGTGTTTAGATAGCAGAATATGATCTTAATATGCAAACTAGACAAAATGGGTGAACTCCGGATGCAATATAGTATAAAAACTGAATAGACAATCTAATTTATAGCATAAAATGACAGAGAAAAGAGAAAGAAGAGCAAACTCCGTGCAACTGATTGCCTCGATGTGTGCTGCAGTCGAAATCGTCTCGCATCAGTACGAGATCGTCCCGAATTTGATGAGATCGCCTCCGATCTTGACAGGTTCGTCGACTGCGATAGGTGCTGGCTCCGACTGAAAACCAGTGGTGTACCTGCAATAAAATTAATATAGGACTAGTGCAAGAGCAAATTTGAAGTGTTTTAGCGCATAGGGAGTTGATTTACATAAAAATTCAGCCAGGGGTTGGGGAGGGAAAAGTCTTAGAGTTAAATAGGCATAGGATAGTTGTTGGGAGGTTGGAGATCATCCCAATTTGGGAGATCTCCAACGGGGGAAGGGTCCCAACGACGCAGACACGCTTCTGCCCGGATTGGAGACCCGTTGGAACGGATTCCAACTATGCAAATTCAGTTTTGCGACAAAATCGTCTGGACGTTCTAGTCCAGACGAAATCGTCAAATCTGGGGCGATATCGTCTGATCGGAGACGATATCGTCAAACGGTCAAAACAACTGCTAAAAATGGCACGAAAAAGGAGGAAACGGGTTTCTCGACGGTTAACGGGCGGTTTGGGAGGTTAAATTTGAATTTAAATTTATTTACTAAGGTGAATGTAATTATTCCAATTTTACTGCGCCAATTTTAGGGTGCTACATTTTGCCCCCTCTTTAGCGAATTTTTCGAAGAAAATGCGTTAAAGATGAGTTCTTCTCGATCTACGAGAAAGCAAAAAATTATTCCCATTTTTAGGCGACGATTCTTGGTCGAATCGTACGACAACTTACTATGGTGCCCCCTCCGTGTTTTTACCCAAATCGAACGTTTGAGGTAAAAACGCGGAAAAGCAAAAAATTAATTTGAATTATTTTTGAATGAAATTATGTTTGATATATGATATGTTTTTGATCATATGACTTGTGTTATGTGTATGCTTATGATGCTTTTTATGTTTGATTGATTGATTTAGTTGATTGATGTAATGATTTTATTGATGATTCATGTAATTATGTCGTTTTGGAAAATATTATAACTTGGATGTCATGCTATAAATATTTTAAATGAAATAATCTGATGTAACAAATTGATTGGTTGTAATGAAATGTGATAAAAATAAAAAGAGATTTCTAACAATAATTTCAAAGGACATTGTCGCTATTATAGACCATTTCATGGAGTCGCTGCTCACTCGGTCGTCAAGCTAGTCCCAGGATAGAAATATTGTTAAAAGAAAAGAGTGCTTAAGAGACTGTCTTAAGACTTTGTTGTGATGATGCAAATGATGATGATGATGATGGTTTGCTTTCAGATTTCCATGAAAATATTATGCATGAAATATTTGTAAAATGATTTTTGCTAGGCATAAATTCCTAAGTGTGATAAAATTTGTTGAATAATTCCTTAAGAATTATACCATCATTGCAAAATGCAAAGGTTGACATAATGACATGAAATAATAAAAATGTGTTTGCTTTTGAAAAGCATAATTTGTGTAAAATGAAGTCATATGTTTTGTATGATCTTTGATAAATTGGGAAATAAAATTGTTACAATGGTTTGCGCTAGGCATAGAATATGTAGGTATAGACTTATACCATCATCGCGAAGATCAAAGAAAGGATAGTTTTATTGCATGATTAATTTTTGATGAACAAAAAATATGATAATGAGGACTTGCGCTAAGCATAAAATTCCAATTTTGGTTTTGGAACTATACCATCGTCACGAAAGTCGATAAGATATATATGATATGTTTTGATTGAAATTTTTGATTTTTTCTATTATATAGTTGTCTTTGTGGTAAATAATTGTACTTGGTTTATTCCAAACAAGTTTGCAAAAATAATATTTCAAAGTATTTTGAAGACAAAAAGTTAGATTTATAAGGAATCCCATGTGCATAAGTGAATTCATTGCCAATCTTGATTTATCATAATGATAGACAAAATCTCTCAAATACAAATGTGTGTGCAATTGCATTGTTCATTTACCAGTTTTGAGCAAGATACTATGATACAAGTGATTTGAAGAAACCAAATAAGTGTTCATTAACCATGATGTAGATGCATATAACCATACTAGGCTACTATGTAGATCGGATTATCAAGAGCTAGCTAATCCATAAGCAGACATAGGTTCGTACAAAAGAAGGTCGCTAATGTGACGGACATATCGCCACGCTAGGAGTTACCCAAGGCCAAGCAGGTTGGGCACAAACCACCTGTTATGGGGCTTACCTCACGATTTTCGAATAATTGAGAATTCCAGGGATTCAAGCTCATTCACCCTTCTTTTCTTTTCAAAGGGTAGGGAAAGGGATTTTATTGCTTTTCTTGCTTTCTTTTGAACTTTGCTTATTTTTCTTTTTGTATTTCTTTTGCTTGATAATGCTTGGAACATTGCTAGACATAACATTTTTCTTTTCTCTTTTTCTTGAATTTTTCTTTTCTTTTTCTTTTTCTAGGGATACTTGCTCGGATTAGTCGTAGAGCAAGGGATTTTTATTCTCGGGTAGGGGTGAGCTTGTCCTTTTGCCAATTCTCAAAGATTCTAGACCATGTGCATGATAGGATAGCAAGGGAAACTTTTCACTCAAGAAATCAGTTCTACTATGTAGCAAAACATGGAAATTACAAATATAATCATTTTATTGTGAAAAGATGTGCTTGGTTTAAGTAAATAACAAGATCAATTCTCTATGCTCAAACTTTATTTAATTGAATTTTGTGAACTTTGATATAAGAGAGATTAGTAATCATGCCAGATAAAATCAAGATATTTATTGTGTGAGTGTGCAAGTGAGGGATGCCAAATAAATGCTAGTTTTATCCAAAATAAGTTGAAACATATAATTGCAATAATTGTAAGAAAATAATGATTTTGAGAAAGTTTTGAGAATGTTGACTCTCTCTTTATTCTGTATATTGTTTTGGTTTCGAAAGAGTCAAGCATATAGCTGTTTTTGGATTTTTATGTTGATTTTTGTTTTGGAGCAAAAGGAACTTTACAAGTGCTTTAAATAAATGCAATAAATATTTTTGAAGATTTTTGAAGATTTTATGAATGTTTTTGAGGTTTTTTGAATAAATTGAAAGAAATACACGATAATGATTTTGAACAAATATATACATGGATGAAATGACCAAATTTATGCATAATAACGTTTGAGATGTAAAATATTCATGGGTTCTTTAAGTTCTTTACCATCTAAGGTAGATAATTTATATGCTCCTGATTCAAATTTTGCAGTAATGATGTATGGTCCGAGCCAGTTGGGCTCAAATTTACCTTTAAGTTCTTTGGTTGCATTTGTATTTTTTTTTTTGATTTTGAGGATTTTGATTTTTTTGTATTTTGATTTTAATTTATGAATTGAAATTGGGGGTATATACAAGATGATCTATATACACTATACAAGGTTATTTGAGTATAGCATGTCTAAGGTTGCTTCAAAATCAAAGGAGGTTTTGAAGGATAATCTGGTTGAGGTGAAGGTAAGAATAGAAGGTGATGAATAAAAGGTAGTGATAACAAAAGCTTTGTTATAATGTAGAATAATGTAGAAAAAGATTTGACTTTTATATGTGGAAAATTGATCATGTTACAAAATAAAATGTCAGAAGGATAAGAAAGTTCTTCATTCTTATTATTATATTCCAAGTCTTGATAAGATGGAGAAAGTATATGTGAAAGATATGCATGGATGTTATTTGGTAAACAAGGATGATCATATATGGATGAAGAAAAGTGATGGATAGAAGAGAATTGTGATAATAGAGAATGTATAGAACTTGATGTTTCAACCGTTAAATATTCTTCAAATGGTGTTGGGTCACCATGTATGGTAACAATTTTATTTGCAAGTTCAAACTTCAAACATTGGTGAAGAGTGGAAGGGACAACCCTCATCGTATGAATCCAAGGACTCCTGAGAAGTAGGTTGTAAGGTGAAGGACAATATCCTACATAGAATAAAGTATCCAGGATCTTGGATCCAATATTAAGGGGAAGAATTATAGTACCTTGAGCTTCTTGAATTTCATTGTTAAAAGATTTTATAATAACATTTGATTCATTAAGATCTTCTTCCTTTAATTTGAGTTTTTGGAATAATTGATAAGTGCATAAATTAAGAGAGGAGTCATTATCTACCATGATAGTTCTAACAAGTGTTTCTTTACTAGATCCGATAATGTAAAGATAGGAGTCTTCTTGTGGAGTAGAGGAAGGAATATCCTCATCATAGAATGAAATATGGTTAACCTCAAGAGGGTTTACACCATTAATTATGTTCTTAGAGAAAATATGATGAGGAACAAATTGTTGGCTAGGTATTTTGAACAAAATTTCCTTGTGAGAAATTTGTAATACTTCTAAAAGGGATATCTTTGCTTGAGGATTAATCACTTGTTGTTGGTTATCAAAGTGGATTTCAGATTGAGATTTTGATTCTAAAGATGAGCTTTCTATGCTTACATTCCATTTTGGATCATTCTCTAGAGCCAAAGATAGTTTTGAAGGTTGGTCAAATGAGGAATCCATATCTTGAATATCGGATTGGGTTGATTGAATTTGAGGTTGCTCATTTGTAGTTTTTGTTACAATATTAATAATATCATCATGATGGGACACATTAACATGCAATATTTGATTGGTTTCTTGTTGTTGATAATTGAATAGGGGTTCTTGGGAGATCCCCATGTCTTGATTGATTATTGGTATTTGTTGTGTAGGAGTTTGATAGTTTACTGGAGATTTATAATCAGTTGTAGATTGTAATTCCTTTATATTAAAAAGATCCTTATCAATCAAATCTTGAATTGCACATCTTAAATCTTTACAATTTTGTGTCATATGTCCATCTACTCTATGATATTCACAATGTAGCTCAGGTTTAAACCAATCTGATGTGGTATCAAGTTGTCTTATGGAAGGAAGTTCAATAATATTTGTGTCAAGTAAATACTTGAGAATTATATCCATTGGTTGATTAAGCCTAGTAAATTTACGTGATGAAGGTTTTTGAGAGGTTTTTGATAAATGCCTTAGGAATTTCGTCATAAAAGGACCTAATGGTTTCTCACCTCTACTTTCTTTATTATGGGTAGAATGATGATAGGAAGATTGCGATGTAGGAGGTGAGTGCATGGTAGAATTGGAAGAATAAGTATTTTCTTGTTGAAATGGATGTGTTGTATTGAAAGAAGAGTATTGAAAAGGTGGTGGAGGATTATATGTGGATTGATAGACATAATATGGATATATGGGAGAATAGATAATATCATTATGAAGAGGATTGGCAAAGGGATTGTTTTGTTGGGTTATGGATGAAAAATAAGAAGAGTGTGATGGAGGTGGTGTTGAATAGGGATGAGGTTGGTCATAATCAACAAATGTATTTGGCTGAATTCTTCCAACATTACTAATGGGCTCATATTGATTTGAGTAAAAACTCATGGTTTCTTTAGTACTTCTAAAAGTAATATTTAGCATCTACTATTTAGAATTGAATCTAAAACATACAAACTTGAAATGATGATTTTGTTTTTGTTTTTCTTGTATATATATATTTTTTTGTTTTTGTTTTCAAAAGGTTATGATGCATTCACGTCGGGTTCACCAAAATGTATCGCTCCAAATTTTTCGCATCCCTACCTTCAGGCTATTGGATCCGCGCCCGGAAGGAGGATGGGAAAAGGATGGTGCGGTACCTCGGACGAGAGGACTTTGCGAAGGTCCCGCCTCTCAAGGGAGGTGCATTTTGGTGATTTTTCGACGGATGGTGGGTTCACCAGGAAACATTTGGCGGCAGTTTCCACGCCTAGGTTTTGGGAATGAGTTTTGATGAGTTCGTTTTATTTTTAAACATTCATCCTAGGTTTGGCCGAATGATTCTAACTTAAACTACATGAAAATGCAATTTAAATGAATACAACAAACATAAAAGAAAGCAGAAATAGAGAATTTGCAGGAGGCCAATGAAGATTACCTGATCCGGAAGTCTGATGAAGTTTTCGATTACTTGTAGCAGCTTGGATCGTCTGCAATTCAACAGAATCGCCTTCAATTTGATAAAATCGTCTAAACCGACAGGATCGTCGCAATCCGACGAATTCGTCAGACGAATTCATCGTAGACCTGCAAAATAGCAAACAGATGCGAAATACAAGAAATTCTATTTTGTAAACAGGGGCAAACTATATGAAAAAGTAATATGAGTATTGAACAATATACAAGAACAAAAGTAAATGCAAATCACTGTGTTTAGATAGCAGAATATGATCTTAATATGCAAACTAGACAAAATGGGTGAACTCCAGATGCAATATAGTATAAAAACTGAATAGACAATCTAATTTATAGCATAAAATGACAGAGAAAAGAGAAAGAAGAGCAAACTCCAGGCACTGATTGCCTCGATGTGTGCTGCAGTCGAAATCGTCTCGCATCAGTACGAGATCGTCCCGAATTTGACGAGATCGCCTCCGATCTTGACAGGTTCGTCGGCTACGATAGGTGCTGGCTCCGACTGAAAACCAGTGGTGTACCTGCAATAAAATTAATATAGGACTAGTGCAAGAGCAAATTTGAAGTGTTTTAGCGCATAGGGAGTTGATTTACATAAAAATTCAGCCAGGGGTTGGGGAGGGAAAAGTCTTAGAGTTAAATAGGCATAGGATAGTTGTTGGGAGGTTGGAGATCATCCCAATTTGGGAGATCTCCAACGGGGGAAGGGTCCCAACGGCGCAGACACGCTTCTGCCCGGATTGGAGACCCGTTGGAACGGATTCCAACTATGCAAATTCAGTTTTGCGACAAAATCGTCTGGACGTTCTAGTCCAGACGAAATCGTCAAATCTGGGGCGATATCGTCTGATCGGAGACGATATCGTCAAACGGTCAAAACAACTGCTAAAAATGGCACGAAAAAGGAGGAAACGGGTTTCTCGACGGTTAACGGGCGGTTTGGGAGGTTAAATTTGAATTTAAATTTATTTACTAAGGTGAATGTAATTATTCCAATTTTACTGCGCCAATTTTAGGGTGCTACAATATGTGTTTAACAATCTTGAACATTTTGTCAAGAAAAAGGTAAGACATATCTCTTATAGAATTGAGATTAGTATTCTATTGGAACTTAGTGGATAATGGACTATATTTATTAAGATTTACATGGATAAAAGACCTCACTCAAATTGCAATGCAGGGACCAAAGTGGAAGATTGACCAGGTGATTGTTGGTACTACAAGTGGGATGATTATGTCAGATTTGTTCTAAGTTTTTTAAGGCTTTGCACTGTTGTATTTTTAGCATTGTTAAAGAAATGTATTATTCTCAAGGAAGCTTGTGACCAAAACTTGGAAATAAATGTTGTAAAATTTGCATTGTTAGACTCCACCAATGGTGGAAAAAGAAAGAATGTAATAGACTATTTTGTAATTAAGAATATTAACTACCAAGAAGAAATGGAAAGGTGTTATGTTGTTATTATATTTTATGTGTATGTTAAAATTATGCTTTTGGGAAAGACAATTATGTGGAATTTGTTGTGTTGAGATCTATGAAATTTGTATGCTTTAGAGATAGTTTTGCTTATGCATTTATGGGAAAGCAAGTAGTCTAATTTCTGAATTAAAGTGTATTATTAGATGATTAAGGGTAATCTTCAGATTAATTGGTACAAGCCCTATGTCATTGATCTATGAATTTTGGATTGTCTCAATGAAAATAACCAATAAAGTAAGAGTATCCTAAAGGGTTGTGTATTTAAAAAATGCTTGTTTCAGGTTTTAGACCCTCTCGGTTGACGCGCTATTAAAAAACATAAAAGTTGGAACTTAGTTCACCATGGGTGTTATGTTGTCTTCCATATCGGTCAATGGAGGAAATTTTAAAAGGTAGAACCAGACATCTTAGGCAAACCTCATTAGTTGAATGATGACAGATGATAGGGTAGATTCATTTTCTCTCTCATTTCCTTATGGTGAGCAAACTAGTTCATTGATAGAACAACTTGTGTAAGGAATCCATGTTAGATGATTTTACTTTGTGAGTTAAGTAACTACTCATTAAGTGCATGCTCCACTTACATTTATATATCTATTTATGTTTGGAATTATTGGGTTGTTCTTCAATGGATGGAATGGAGTAAGCTAACTCATTAAAGAAAAAATGAGAGTGATAGCTTGGTTGAGCATGGAACTATTTCAAAAAAATGTAAAGAGGGCAGCTAGCATGTTTGGAAAGGAAAAAAAATGAGAAGGATAGCTGAGTTGGTGTAACTTTCTTCTTTAGAATGATGAAAATATATGGGCTAGCTCATAGGTTATACGATAAGGTAACCTAGCCAAACCAAATATCTAAATCTAGTAAGTCTTTTCAGATAGACATGGGTAAGTTTAGTGATGGATGTAATACTTCTCCAAATCAAATTAAGTGAACATATTTATTTATCATGGTTGATTAGTAAGGTTGGATTAAATTAAAAAATACTCATGGGTTAGCTTGTATTTAGGAAATGTTATTTTGGGTAGTGAAATTTGGTACTAGAGCCTAGCTTAATAGTAGAATAGGTTCACTATGCAAGGCTATTTTAGTAGTTGATAGGAAACATACTTTTGTGAGGGTTTTAGCTCTATTGGATAGAATTTTTAGGACTATAGTTGTTTTAGTTAATTGAATCCTACTAATTCTTTGTGTGTGGCCAAGGACATTGACACCGAAGAGAAGGAGAGGAAGTGTTATCCCAATGATAAGGCAAACACAACAAACCTACATAGAGGGTATAACCCTAGATGTAGGTTTAGATAACTCTAGTGATGAAAGAGAAGATCTCACAACAACAATGGCCCATATTTATGAGAACATAGAAAATTAGAGATAGATGTTGGATTCTATGTTGAAACCAAAGGCATCAACTAGAAACTCTAGAATAGAACAAGCAAAAATAACCCCTTACAAAAGCATAATGGACTAGGGTTATTCTTGAGACTAAGTTGGGTAAAGATATGAAGTACTTTAAATATTCCAAATTTAATGGAGAAGAGGATGGTGACAAAGTTGAGTCTTGGCTAAAGGAAATAGAAACCTATTGCATGTTGAATAACTACTCTAGCACCTGAACACCCTCCACCATTTTGTACCTTCAAGGTGTTGGTGTGAGTTGGTGGGAAACATACAATAATGGACTAGGACTTATAGTTGTAGTTTATTTGAGTTGTGAAGATTTTGTGAAGGTCTTTAAAGATATATTCCTCATGAAGCACTTTTATTTCCAAAAAATTATGGAATTCACTAGACTTCGATAAGGAACTAGGTCGATGGAGGTGTCCCATCAAATATTTTTCAACCTCCTTAAGTATTTTCCTGCTTACAATGAGAAAATGAATATCCAAAAGTTTATAATAGGAGCAGACCCAAGAATAGGGTAGGAAGTGGATATGCAAGAACCCACTACACTATAGAAGACCTATGATCTGGCTAAAAAAATCTAAGACCTATCTCAAACCCTATTTTGACTATGAAAGGTTGGACAAGTAGGTAAAAGAGGCACTAAGGAAGCATAATAGTGCAAGTTTTATAAATTGGGAAAGAGAATAGGAAAACAAAGACTCATCCAGGAAGGATCAAATGAATGAGAGGAAGGTTCAAGAAATGGTTTCAAGGGAATAACCACAACTCCAATAACCACACTAGTGATAACAATAGACCACCCCAAGAGTAAGCTAACCCTTCTTCAACCCATAAAGTATATGATGAATAGAAGTAGAAAACTCATCTAAGACCCAAAACTGGATGCTTCAACTGTAGTGGATCACATTATGCCATCAATTACCCACTTAGAGTAGGCTCGAGCTTTAAGGGAAAGGAAGCAATGTATAAAGAACCTTCACGTAAATAATTAGTCCATAAAATTTATGCAGCAATAGGAAACCAAGATCTGTAAGGACAAGCCACTCCATTGATGATAATGGGTAAGATATTTGATAGGAATGTAAAATTTTGATTGATAGTGGTGCTATGGATAGTTTTGTTTCCACTAACTTAATTAAATACATATCTAAAAAACATGGAATATTGGCACATGGATGGAAGGTTGAGTACGGTTTAGGAAAATCCTACTCTGTAAGTCAATGTTACCCTATGGTAAAAATAACCCTACCTAGTGGGATGATCATAGGATGTCTCTATGTAGCACTCTGGCATGCATTTTATGTAGTATTTGTAATGGATTGGCTACAAGCACATAGAGCTATAATCAAATTTCAAGACATATGGATTGAGTACATGGAAGATGGTGGGGTCATACAAAGAGTGTACATCCTGCAAGGTACTTTTCAACCCCAAATACTTTTGATGATGCAACTCAAGAAAGCCATGAAAATGGAGAAATGGTCTATGTGGCTAATATTAATGAAATTGATGATGAAAAGAAGGAAGTGTTTGGGAAATACCCACTTTTATAGGATTTTAGGGATGTTTTCCTAGAATATTTACTTGGGCTACCACGTAAACGGGATTTTGACTTCACAATTGAGCTCCAACATAGAGAAAAACCTATTCATAGAGCTCCCTATAGAATGAATCCTATAGAAATATAAGAACTAAAGGTACAACTACATGGATTACTAGATAAAGGATTAATCAAGTCAAGTGTGTCACTATGGGGTGCACTAGTGTTGTTTGTAAAGAAGAAGGATGGCTCTTTGAGATTATCTATTTGTTGGGACTGAAAAATAAGGCACACTTTATTTACAAGTTATCTTACAATATATAAGAATAAAGCTTAGGAGGGAGATATGACAAGTTTCATAAGCTCCACTCCAAGTGTCTTTCAAAAGACACCACTCCAACTCAAACTAAAGACAGGGACAAGTGGCAGAAGACAAATGTCAACCTGTCAATTATAGGCATAGTGCACATTATAACAATAATAATATTCTAACATTCCCCCTTAATGTGCACTATCCTAAAAATATAAGTCAACATTAGATAACATTCCCCCTTAATGTTGACTTCTTTTACATAGATATAGAAAATTGCTAAACTAAGAAAACTTGTCTTTCCCAAGTGACTTGGTGAAGATGTTTGCTACTTGATATTGAGTTGGTACATACTCCATGTGTATAATGTCTTCTTGGACCATTTCTCTAATGAAGTGATGATGGATCTCAATGTGCTTTGTTCTAGCATGGAAAACTGGATTCTTGGTCATCTTGATGGTACTTTTATTGTCACAATATATATATATATATATATATATATATATATATATATATATATATATATTTATTTATATATATATATATATATATATGTGTGTGTGTGTGTGTGTGTGTGTGTGTGTGTTGAACCATGTATGAATAGACCAATATCCTGAATTAATTGCCTCAACCATATTGCCTCCTTAGTTGCCTCAACTACTGCTCTATATTTTGCTTCTACTGAAGATAGTGAAACTGTGTTCTGCTTCTTTGTTCTCCATGAAATAGAGGCTTGGCCTAATTGAAAGCAATAACCTGATGTAGATCTTCTAGTTTCATGAAAACTGGCCCAATCTGAATTTGTGTATCCAATCAAAAAAAAATTATCACTTGATTTATACATAAGGCCATGATGAGGTGTGGCATTTAGGAATATCAAAATCCTCTTCACTGCTATCCAATGGCTCTTCTTAGGATCCTACATGAATCTGGAAATAAGGCCAATTGAATAGAAAATATCTGGTCTAGTTGAAGTTAAGTAGATCAAAATTCCAACTAGTTGCCTGTAAAGTGTACCATCAACCCTTTCTTCTTCATCATTATTTACCAATTTCAATCTAGTTTCCATGGGAGCTAGAGAAGGCTTACACTCATCCATATGAAACCTCTCCAAAATAGACTGAATGTACTTAGACTGTGAGATAAAAATCTTACCAAGTTGTTGCCATACCTCTATTCCTAAGCAATAGTGGAGGAGGCCTAAATCTGTCATCTCAAAGTTCTTGCATAAGTCCTCCTTGAGAAACTTTATTCCTTCTATATCATCACTTGTAATGAGAAGATCATCCACATACAATGTAACCAAAATGATGCGGTTCCTCTAATGTTTCACATAGAGAGTAGATTCTGCTACATATCTACTAAAACCAATGTTGGGAAAATAGGAGTCAATCTTTGCATACCAAGATCGGGGTGCTTGCTTCAACCCATATAGAACTTTCCTTAATCGGAGGACTTTGTTGTTTTGGCCTTCAAATGTGTACCCTGGTGGTTGTTTCACATACACTTCCTCCTTCAAATGACCATTGAGAAATACACTTTTGACATCCATTTGATATATTGGCCAATGTTTTTGAGCTGCCATAGCAATAACTATCCTGATTGTAGTCATCTTAGCCACAGGAGCAAAGGTATCCTCATAATAATTTCCCTCTTGTTGCTTATATCCTTGAGCTACTAGGCGAGCCTTGTAGCAATCTAGTGAGCCATCTGCTTTATATTTTGCTTTGTATACCCATTTTATGCCAATGGTATATTTTCCTTTGGGTAAATCAACTGACTCCCAAGTGTGATTCCTTTCAATGGAATCCAATTCTTGATCCATGGCATGAACCCATTTAGGATCACCAAGTGCTTCTTTGACATTAGAAGGTTCATGTTGGATAAGGACTTTGGCCATTAGGGCATACTTGGTGTCTTAGGGCTGAAGTCCTTTTACCTGTATAGATGGGCAAATTATTTTGGGCTTCATCTATTGTGGCTTGAACCCACTTGGGTAAAGGATTGGATGATGTTACTTTATCATTAGGAGGAGGAGATGGAGGACATGGATCATTTGTAGGAAGTTCTTCTTGTGGATGAATTTCTTGATTTATGAGTGAAGGAGAAGGAGTAGATGATATTGTATGCATGAATGGAGCAACTATTTCATTAGTTATTTCTAAAGTGGGGGCCTTAGGAGGATTAGATGGAGGATACTCATGAAAGGTAACATCCCTAGATAAAATGATTTTCTTAGAAATAGGTTCATATAATGTATATGCATTGGCACTATCACTATAGCCAACAAAGATGCATTTTTGGCTCTTATCATCAAACTTCTTCCTTTTATTATGAAGAATATGAGCATAGGCATCACATCCAAATATTCTCAAATGGCCCACATAGGGCGTCCTTCCACTCCATGCTTCTTTAGGTGTTCTTTCATGTAAGGCCTTTGTGTATGACCTATTATTCAAGTATGCAGTAGTAAGAACAACTTCTCCCCAAAATGAGTTAGGTAATATAGCAACATGTAACATTGATTTTGCCCTATTTGTGATTGTTTGATTCATCCTCTCAGCAACTTCATTTTTTTGTGGGGTATAAGGGGTGGTGAATTGCCTCCTTATCCCATGATACTTACAAAAATTAAAGAATTCATTGGAGACATATTCTCCACAATTATCTGATCTTAAGGTGGAGATTTGATAGCCACTTTCTCTTTCAACAAGTGTGATGAATTCTTTGAACTTATCAAGGGCTTGCCACTTATATTGAATTAGGTAGATCCATACCTTTCTACTATAATCATCAATGAAAGTGATGTAGTATTTAGCCCCAATATAATATTGAACAGACATTGGACCACAAATGTCTGAATGAACCAATTGCAAAGGTCTATTGGCTCTCCATGCCTTTACTATTTCAAATGGTTGCCTATGGTGTTTAGCTATTACACATGGCTCACAAAAATATTTTGACTCCTTAAGATGTGGAAGTCCTTTAACTAATCCTTTTGTAGCTATCATTTGAAGATTATTAAAATTTAAATGTCCCAATCTTTCATGCCACATGTACTCCAAAGAGAAAGTTGTTGTATGCAAAGATTTTTGTGTTACAAATTTTTTAAGGAGTTAGTAAACACCATCATTTTTCACTCCCATGGCCTTGAAATTGCCATTGGGTTCCTTAATGTAGCATTTTTCTTTTTCAAAATAGACATTATAGCCCTTATTTGTAAGTTGTCCAATAGAAAGAAGACTCCTTTTAAGACCAGGAACATACAAAACATCTATTACAGGGACATTATTACCATCATGCAAAGTAAGTGGTGCCTCCCCAAAAACTTTAATGGGTAGAGCACTTTCATCACCAAAAGTAATGAATTTATTTGATGTAGGCTTAACCTTGGTCAACCAATCTTGTCTTCCTGTCATGTGCTTTGATACTCCAGAATCAATATACCAACATTCTTTATCTTTAAAATTAACTTGGTTGGTTGCATACAATGTGTTCAGATTATTATTTTGTGGTTCTCCCTGTTCTCTTTGCCTTTTATAGCAATTAGCAACATTATGATTCCATTTTCCACAATATTCACACCCTTGTTGATTGTTGTTTTGACCCCCTTGAGGTCTTGTTTGCCATCTTGGTCGCTCATCGGATCTTGCTATCGATGTGGCTGCTGATGGTACTATTGATTTGGTTGTTTCTGGTACTATTGCTGATGTGGTTGCTACTGGTACTGTGTGTATCTCTGATGTTGTCTACCCCTTTGATTCTGATTATGCTGATTTTGACCCTTGTTTTGTTTAGGTTGTAAAGTTGCCTTGGTGGCAAAAGCTGCTGATGTGGCTTCAATTTCTTCATCTTTTATTAGGGATTGCTCATGTTTCTTAAGTAGGATCTCAATATCCTCAAGTGTGGAATTCATTGTTTTACCACTCAAGTCTAACATGGTAGCATAGGAGTGAAAATTTGAAGGAAGACCATGCAACATTATTGGAATTAACTCATTATCATATAGGGTTTTACCAGCAGCTAAGAAATCATTCTTAATAGACTTCACTTCCATAAGATAATCGGTAAGTGAGACTTTCATACATAGATTGTGAAATTTTTGTTTGAGATACAAATTATTATCTTGACTTGGCCTATCAAATAATCTATTGAGAGCATCCCATGCTTGTTTAGGTGTTTTTACAGCCCTTATAGTTTCTCTGCATTGAATTCTTGTAATTAGATTGATTAGACTTAAAGCTATATTGGAATTTTTCTCAAATTGTGCTTTTTCTTTAGGGTTTGTAGGTGCAGTGAGTGGGTCTTTATTAGCCTGCCTATCTTTCACAAAGTCCCACATGTCATTCATCATTAATATTTATTCCATCTCATACTTCCAATTTGCAAAAGTTTGTGCTCCTTCAAGTTTCTTTATAAGTCCACTTAATAGATTTGTAGTAGCTGTTATTTAGAAAAGGGTTAAAATAAAAATGGAGCTCAATAAAGGATGAAGTGAGAATGAAAAATGCCAAATTAGAGCCCTCAAAAAAATCTAGGGTACACCGTTGAAGATCCAGAGGAGGGTTCACCTAGTTTTTCCACTCTGAATCTTCAAGTGATTCCAATAGTGGGAGGGTTAAGTTGAACATAAGTGCATTTTTCTATCCAAAGAGAGTAAGAATTAGAAATTTTCCAGACCTTTATACCAAAATTCTCAATATACCCGCCCTTACGTGAGGAAGACTATAAGCATTTGAGAAGTTGATACGTGGAACATAGGCAATTCTAAAAGGGAATAATATGCCAAACCTTTATACCAAACAACTCAATATACCCACCATTACGTGAGGGAGACTATAAGTATTTGAGCAGTTGATACGTGGAACATAGGCGGTTATAAAAATGTGATGCTTGATTTTTGTAGAATTATTACAATTGATGTGCTAATGTATTATTGCTTTATAAGAATTTGCCTGTATATGTTTGCTTGCTTGTATATGGCTTAGTTTCAAGTGTGTATGAAATGGAACTACACTTGATTACAATTATAAAACCCAAAGTCATGCAAGGGTAATAGCAAGCATAAAATATAGACAAAGCCCAAATAGAAGATGCAAGCAACAAACACCTAGTGGCCAAGAGAGTGCCACAAAATGAATCCACCGACAAGGGACAAGGGGCCCTAAATCACCCCTTAAGTTGATGATTTGTATTTGGCTAAAAATAAATTAGCCCCAAATGTGCCTCCAAAATATGAGACAATATCAATGCCTCCTTTTACAATATTGCATTCGAACTTGCCAAATTCAATGAATGACTTGGCATAATGTCCCCCCCAAAGACTTAAAATTGAGATTTCCACAAGTTTGCAAAATATTTTGTCAAGGAGTGTCGGATACTATCGAAAATGCACTCCAAATTATAATGTCAATTTCAAACTTCAATTTAGCATATTAAATGATTTCAAAACTAAAAATAAACTGCACTAATGGATTCCCCTCAAAAAATCCTTTCCAACAACTATATATAAGCCTATAGTCGGATAAAAATTGATGCTTCAACAAAGCAAAACAACAATGACCCTCAAAAATGTGTGCAACTCCAAGACATTCCGAAGTAGTCACCCCTCCGAGTTGTGTTCTGGACAATAATGCTTGACTCGGGAGTTTTTATAAAACTTCTGCTTAAAATCCAACCTTCAAAATGATATGAAAATAGTAGCATCAGCATTAATAAAATAGTAAACATCACACAAAGCATCACATGATGAGGCAGAAAATTTCCTCATACAAAGACTACTTTTGATAACTTTTAAAACTATTTGGAAAAAATTATGTTATGTTTTGCTATTAATCTGGTGATAAAATGCATTATATGATAGTGTTTGCATGTTTAGATATTAAAGTGCATGTATCCTATTTTGACTATTTTTTTTTGTGTTTTATAATATATTTCAGCTGGATTATTTAGTAGATTTTGCATTTAATTGAAGATTGTAATACTAAGCTGCTACTATGTATTTGGTTATGTGCTTATTTCATTAGCTTTCCCCATCGTCTAACTATTTCAAATGACCAAAAAGGTGCCAAAACTTGTTCAAAACTGTTTGATTGTGCAGAAATAGGAAATTGTCCATTCAAATTCCAGCCAGCTGTACATATACAACATGGATTGGAATTGGTCCACTCCAACTTGTGCAAATGATGGAATAAGTATTTTGGGAAATTATGGAGAATATTCACATCATCACAACTATTTTCCTATGCCTTTGGTGCATGAATTAACACAAAATCTGTTATCCTGCTTGATATTCTAGAGCAGCTCTAGAATGAACATAGTAAGAATATTTTTGGTCAAAAATACCTATAATAACAATAGAAGGATGGTAAACGGTGGCTTCAGATATTTAAGGTATACCCTTATTCTTTCCAACACTTGTCCCTCAATGCATGAAGCCCAGAATAAGGAATGGATAAAGAATAACAGAACAAATTCCTACATTCTGGAAACAGTTCTACAACAATTGTAGCAGCCCTACATAACAACACAAAATCCTATCAATATTGTAACCCATTAGTATAAATAATATAGCTCCCATTTTGTTGAGAATATAGGAGCTAGAGGATAAATAATAGCAAAATTTTAATATTTGTAGCATTATACTATAGTAGAATAGTATTCTGCAGGTTCCCCTCCACTGTTGTTATGCTACTATAGATTTAATAAAAGGTGCAGTTTCATCATTTATGTTAGCATTATAAGTTTAGTGTGAATTTTTTATAGTTTAGGATAGGTGCTTTCACCTTCTTCTGGTTCAGGAAGCAAGGGCCACTTCCAGGTCCAGAGGAAGGATTAATTTTTCCAGAATTATGCTCATTTCTTACTACAGCAAATCAGAAGGAATTTGATAGCTTATTGCATGATTAAATTTTGAGTTAAATTGCATATAACATTTGGCAAATTAATACATTTTAGTTAAGTCATCTAGAGTAGATTTTATAGCATAACAATTTTTGTTTCAACCTTAGCATTTCCAATCTGTATTTTTCAGTTTGCATAAGAGAATTTCTTGTTATTTCATTTTGTTCCAGTTTTGCAATATATGCTTATTAAATTTTGAATTTAGTTACTGTGTTAAGATTTCATTTTATGAAAGGTGTGATGCTTCAAATCCTTAAGTTCCAATTCTATCATTTTAATTTTGCAGCAATAGTTCAGTTTTCTTTTCAGCAATAGTGTGAATCTCTATAATTTCATTTTTGCAAGGATAATTAGTAGTTCAGTTTAATTTTTAGGAGTTAAAAATGAGACACAAACACCCCCAAGCTCTAACTATCCCATGAATAAATCCATGACCTAGATGAACTAATATTTAGATTGTTTACCTCTGCTTTCATATATAGCCTAGGACACCACCCTAGATTGACACACATAATGATTAAATGATGAAGAGTTGACAACACTCATCATTTTTGGTGCCATTTCCAGGGATATTTTAGGTGTTTTTAGGAGAAGTATAGCAGTCCACAAACTGTCCTATTATAGGTAACAGTTCTTGAAAACTGAATTCTAGTTCATTTAGTGGATGAGCATGGATGAATAGGCCAAGATATGAAAGAGGAAGGTTTATCAGAACTGGCTCTTTTCCACAAAGGCATTCTTCATGATAAGGTGAATATCTACATGTGTATGAACTTACTGAAAGACTTGAAAAATAATAATCTTCTTCATAAACAAAAATTGTAGAATCTTTGCAAGAAGAACTCTTAGAGGCACTTACCTCTAGAAATACCCATAGGGCTGATCCATATGAACCACCTGAATAAGTCAAAACTGAGGAAGCACCTATGGAAGAATAAGGAGAAAAATATAGAGAAATTATTGGTCATGATGCTGACAATCCTGTTAGAACTTTTGAATACCCTATTCGTTTGAATCCTACTCATAATGCTCCTATGAAAACAATTTCACCCTCAATATTACCAATCCCTAGGGGAATTGTTTCTGAAGATCCTGATCAGTTCCTGTTTGAATTCAAATTTTTGTGTTAGACTTATAATTATGTCAATGAAAACTAGAAACTGAAGTTATTTCTCTCTACACTCAAAGATGCAGCCTTACAATGGTTTATGAGCCTTGAACCAAATTCAATACGCAATTGGGATCAAATGGAAACTACATTTTTGGATAAGTATCAGTAATATTTTAGATTAAGAAATAGGAAGGATGAGTTATTTTGGATTAGACAAGAAGAGGATGAAAATGTAGAGGATTATCTTGATAGATTTACCTTTATCCAAAAGAGATGTGGTCTTGTGGAAACTGACTTATTAAAAACTATATTTCTGAGAGGTTTGCAGGATGATTCTAGAGAAGTATTGGATTTAATGGGAAAAGGAGACATAAACCAGCTTGAGATTAATGATATTGTAGAGTTATGCAAAAATTATTCCTGCACTAGAAAAAGAAGAAAGAAGTAGAATCCTGGTATTACTGATATAAAATATTTGATGGAAGAAATGGCTAACATAAACACTGATATTCTTGTTCAATTAATTACTAATTTAGGGGAAAGGAATGCAAAATCCAATTCTTCACCACCCCTAGCTATCTATTGTACTAGATGTAGGAATAAGCATGCCCTACATGATTTTCCTTTGGATAGAACCTTTATATCAACTATTTGTGCCATATGTTCAAAAGAGCATAACACTGATAAGTGACATCTCCTGCCTCACCTTAAAAATATTTTGCAAACCTAAACTAAAGAACTTAATGTTATTGGGCAGAGGCCAAGAGGTAAATTTTCACACTACCATAATTTCCCTTGTATTCCTATAAGGTGGGGACAAAATACTTGGAATATGCCTTGGGTATATTGAAAACCAGCTCCACAGCCCTAGAATTAATCTTGGTCAGCCCCTCAATACTGGTCACATTCTGGTTGGAATCAACCATGGAATCCTATAATCCATATTGGACACAAAATCAACAATCTAGGCAAATATGGGGTCCAAAATACCCATCATATTAAGGGCAGTAGAGGTATCAAGGATAAACTCAAAACCTGCTACTAGCTCCTAATAAGAACTTTCAAGGAAGACTACAACCTCAACAAGAACAACCAGTTAAGCAACCTCCACTTCCAGCTCAGCCTATGACTAACCCAAATAATACTAGACAAGCAGCCCCTGTTTATGGGGTTGAGTCTAAATATTCTACTGCAGTTCATGTACTTGACTGTAGTAATATCCAGTTACATTCAGGGTAATTTTTACCTAACCCTGATCCACCCACCATTGAAGAAAATAATGGAAACCAAGAGTCTCCATGTTTAGAACCAATGCAAAAAAAAGAAAAAGAAGAGAAACCAGAAAAAATGCAAGGGCAAAAGGAACCTTCTTCGGAAGAAGTACCATACCCTGAAAGGTTTAAAAATATTGCAACTATTCTTGAATCAGAATTAGTTACAGAACTTAATAAAATATCAAAATTTCTTCCTTTGTTGCAAGCAATAAAGGATGTGCCCTTAATTAAGAAAACCATTCAAGAGTTGTGTATCAAGAAACCTGGTAGAAAGAAAAAGCCTTTCCTAAAACTATGCAAGTATAAGGGAAGTTGGTTGACCTGCTATCTAGAAAATTAGTGCCTCCCAAATATAGTGATCCAGAAAGTCCAGTAGTTACAATTAGTATTGGGTTAGTTCAAATTCCATATGTACTAATTGACCTTGGAGTTGCAATCAATGTAATGACTAAGGAAATAATGCAACAATTACAGCTCAGTAATCTCAGTTCTACCACCATAATTTTGGAAATGGTAGATAGGTCAGTTGCCAAGCCAGAAGGAATCCTAGAAGATATTTCCATTGAAGTATCTTCCTAGGAATGTATCCTGTAGATTTCTTGGTGTTGTAGCCTAGAAATTTAGTTAGTGGTTATCCCATAATTTTAGGAATACCTTGGCTTGCCACTACAACTGCTTTTATAGACTGTAGGTCAGGGGAATGACTATTTCAAATGGCATTTACCTTAAGAATATTTCCTTGTATCCACTAGCCCAACCTTAAACCAAATTTTTTAGATAGATATGGTATCCTGAGTCTGATGAATAACAGGAAGAAACTATTTCCACTTTAGCCACAATCGTAGTGAAGGAACACATTGAGGAAATCAACTCACCAAAAAGAGAAATTTTTGAAGACAAGACTATCCTAGTTGAAACATTACAAGTGTAAGGACTTAAATATGATCAAATCATTGTTCATCGCTTACTATGGAAGGATGAAGACCATACCATAGAACATCTGTTACCTATTCCCATATAGGAAAGTTCTTTCACACTACCACATGGATGGCATCATCATCTTCTTACCTCTTTCACATGTCCTATGCATGGAATGATTCCATATGACATCACTTATGAAATAGAATCCAGAGTATTTCATACTCTGCAACCACACCACTATCCATTAAATTATTTAATTAGTAGATATGAATCAACTAATTTTATTTATCTAGGGATTAAACAAATTGAGATACAACCAGGAAAAGTGCTAAATATTAATAGTTATCTGACTAATGAGCAGGAAGCCAAATTATTTGTTGTTTTACAAAAACATATTCAAGATTTTGCCTGGAACTATAAGGATATGGTTGGCATTCACCCTGAGGTGTGCACACATAGGATATACACTGAAGATGTCAAACCAGTGAGACAACCTTAAAGATGTCTGAATCTTGTTCTAAAAGATATTGTTAAAGAAGAAATTGAAAAACTTTTAGAGGTAGGATTCATCTACCCAATTTCAAATAGTAAGTGGGTTTCTCTATTGGTCATTATTCCAAAGAAAAATGGAAAAATGAGAGTGTGTGGATTACAAGGAGTTAAAAAAGTGACACATAAAGACCATTTTCCATTACCATTTATAGACCAAGTGTTAGATACCCTTGCTGGTAAGAAAATTTTCTATTTTCTTGATGGTTTTAGTGTTATAATCAGATCCAGGTTGCACCAGAGGACCAAAAGAAGGCTACTTTCACATGCCCTTGGGGAACATTTGCTTATAGAGTGTTACCCTTTGGTTTATGTAATGCTCTAGCAATATTTCAAAGAGTTGTTTTGGCCATATTCTCTGATTTAAAAAATGAGAGTGTAGAAATTTACATTGATGATTTCATAGTATTTGGGGATAGTTTTGAATATACTTTGGAACAGCTTGAAAACGTTTTATTACGCTGTGAAACATACAATTTTTCTCTTAATCCTGAGAAATGCTTCTTAATGGTGGAGGAAGGGATTGTCCTTGGTCCTAAAAAGGTGGAAGTCATCAAAAACCTTCCTCCTACAAACACTCAAACTGATGTGAGGATTTTCTTGGGACACATTGGTTTCTACCGTAGGTTTATTGCCAATTTTAATACCATAGCCAATCCAATGTTTGCATTACTAATGAAATATTCTAAATTTACTTGGTCTATTGAGTGTCAAAAGTCTTTTGATGAATTGAAAGAAAAATTAACAACTCCCCCTGTATTGAGAGGACCTAATTGGGAATTTCCCTTCCATATTCAAACTAATGCTTCCAATACTGCTATTGGAGTTGCATTAGGACAAATTGATAATGGGGAGCATTATGCCATTTACTATATTAGTAAAAACTTGATAGGAGCTGAAAAGAACTACACTACTACTAAAAAGGAATTTTTAGCTGTAGTATATGCTATCAATATGTTTTTGCACTATATCACTGGATATCAAGTATTCATTCATACAGATCATACTGCCATTAAATACCTGATGAATAAACCTCTATTTAGTGCAATAATTATTTACTAGTTAATACTATTGTAGGAATTTGATATCACTATAGTTAATAAACCAGGGAAAGGTAATGTAGTTGCAGATTTTCTGTCAAGATTACCAAATGCAGATATAAAAGAGTTGGTTGAATATGCATTTCCTGATGAGAAATTGTTTTCTATTTCTGTGCAGTCTCCATGGTTTACAGATATAGCTAATTATTTGGCTATATGAAAAATTCCTCTTCACTTTACTCCTAAACAAAAAAAATAGTTAATCAAGCAAAGTTCTTCTTTCAAGTGGATATGAGGTTTACTTTTTAAATGTAGTCCTGACCATTTTTTGCGTAGGTGTGTCCGCAAGGATGAAGTATATGATATCCTATGAGCATGTCATCATGAACCTTCAGGAGGACACTATTCAGTCAAGAGTACAATTCTAAAGATCTTGGGTACTGGTTATTGGCCATCTTTGCATAAAGATGTGAAAAATTACGTTAGACATTGTGATGCATGCCAAAGGATGGGAAAACCTACTTTTACTAGTGAAATGCCATTACAACCTCAAATAGGAAAAAAAAAATTTAAGAGGTGGGGGCTAGATTTTTTAGGACCCATTGGCCCTCCTTCCCAAGGAAAAGTGCATATCTTGGTATGTACTGACTGTGTAACCAAATGGGTAGAAGCCCATGCTTTTAAGCATGCTCAAGAAGAGAAAGTTGTTGATTTATTGTATTCATAGATTATCTTATGTTTTTTAGCCCCACAGTCCATCACCACAGATCAAGGACCTCAGTTTACCTCAAGACTTATTGAAAATTTCACTCAACTATATGAAATCAAGCATAGGAAATCCTCACCGTATCATCCACGAGCCAATGGTCAAGTTGAAGTAACAAATAAGGAATTAGAGAGGATTTTAACCAAAACCATAGCTTCACATTGGAGAAATTGTTTGGACAACTACCTAAAGCAATTTGGGCTTACAACACTACTTGGAAATCCACCACTATATTTACGCCATATGAATTGGTTTATGGAAAAAAACCTCTTTTGCCTATTGAATTTGAGTTATTGACTCTTAGAAATGCTTTGGATGTAGGTATTGATTTGTCACATGCACAAACAGATAGAATTCTATAGCTCAATGCATTGGATGAGCTATGGAGGGATGCATTGCACCAGACTGAGATGATCCAAGCATAGCAAAAATTGTGGCATGATAGTCACATTCAGCAAAGGAAATTTTATGAAAACTATCCTAGAAAGTTGTAGACTCAATGGCTCATACCATATTAGGTTGAGGAAGTGTTTGCATATGGATTTGTATGCATTTCACCTATTGATCATTCAAGAAGAAATTTTGTGGTTAACAGATATCGTCTTTGAGTATATCACAAACTGCTAACCAAGGAGGAGTTTCTCAAGCAAGTGGGAAACTTGGATGTACTCATGTTGGAGGAAATCACTTCGTCTAAGATGAACTCAGTAAAGTGAAATGAAAAGTAAAAAAAAAACTAAAAATAATAATAAAAAAATAAAAAAACAAATGAAAAAAATAAAAAAATGAATAATTCAGAGTTTGAAAACCTCTTTGAGGTGCTTCTGAATTGGGCTTACATGAAAATCAGTTTTCCTAGCATGTTGCCTTGTGGGCCCACCCTTTGAACTCACCATCGTTGTTCCATTTTTTCTCACCACTTTTTCATTGTTTTCCAAATTGTACCTTATTACATTCAGTAGAGGAGTCAGTTGAGAATCAACAGAAACAACATCTGTATAGATAAAATGGTTATCTCAAGTATGTACCTTTTTAATTTTAACATTGTAAATATTTATTGTGTTGTGTTTGATATCCCTATTTAGTATATAGGGCATACATAAGATCCGGTTCTAGAAAGTTATCAAGATATTCTAAAGGAAGAAAAGACTCTTCAATTGCTTTTGCGTGATAATGCTCCAAAATAAACCTACTGCACATAATAGTTTCAAAATGAGGAAGCTTTGGAATTAGCTTTGGAATAAATAAGGGTTTGTGCTCTGGAATGAGCTATATGGTAAAACCCATTGGAATGAATTAACGATAGGTTAATTAATTAATCTCTAAAATTATATGATTGAAAATTCAAATAGGAGACACATGGATTCCTACGTATTTGTACCAATTGGGTTGGAAATATCACTTGGGGTGCAGATTTTAAATAGGATTTTCAAGGCAGCATGGATTTTTGGGGAGGACATGGAGTTTCAAAAATTATAGCATGTGACCATATGGCACATGATTCAACAACTATTTTAAAGGGGAAACTTTCATAAAATGAAATTATATCATGTCACTCCTGGTAGCTGTAATTAAGTGATAACATGAAGTAAATTCAGATTGATGATGGCTTCTGCATGCAATGACTTACCACCATGTACCCAATTAATGTTCCCTGGCATGTTTTGAAGTCATTATTGCACTGCACCTATTTACTTCTCACCCTCGAGCATAGCCCTCAATAAACCTAACCATTTCCAAACCAAAAATAAACCTACTATTAGAATTTTATAGGCCTAAGATACTCAGAACACAGAGAATTGATAATGGGAGGAAAATAAAATAAAATTGAGGTAGACAATATGGAGTATTTGTAAAAATATGAGTCCATGCAAATTTTTATAGAATGAGGATTTCTGCCCTTTTTGTGCAAGTTCGATGGGCATTCAGAGGGATTGGTCGCTGAGTTTGCATGCACATTTCGCAATAATAAAATTCACATTAGCGGTATGAAAATCCATGTAAGCCCTAAAATTCTTAGTAAATTTAATGAAATGCCATTGCATGGGGTTCAAATTGGAAAATCTGGCAAGAATAGTTTAACTGAACTAGTAAACCAATTCAGGGCAAATGAGGATAGGCCCACTAAGTTTGTATTGAGTAATAATATCTACAAGGGGGTCAAAAGAACAAGTTTACAACCTCCTTGGGATGAAGTTGCAGTATGGGTCATTAGGTTTTTGACTTATAATGGGAAATTCCTGTCCTATCTGAACATCACATGAGAATTTTGACTTCGCCATGGCAACTCAAACCCTAAGCTTAGGGTAAACCTTCCTCTGTATTTATATCAGGAGCTAGTAAATATGGCCAAAAAGTACCAAGAAGGAAGAGGGTCTCCCAAACATCATGGCCTAATCAATATTATATGCAGACATCACTTCAGGGGAAACCCTAGAATATTTGATAGGTTTTTTTGTGCATGGAATGAGTTGATTGAGGAAGAGGTAGTTGAAATCCCTATATTTGAAGAAGAGGTAGAGGTTGAAGGACCTGAATCGAAAGTAGAAATAGAAATTGAAAGTTTTGAACATGAAATTAAAACTGAATCCTCTAAAAAATAAATTCCCTCCTCACCACAAGGACCTCCATCCTCCAATACGATGAAGCAAAGAAAGAAACAGTCTAAGATTGATCTTGTAGAAAAGAGGGGGAAGGTTACATTTCTAAAAATATAAATATTTTTCCCACTCAGTCCACTAAGAAATTTGGAAGTTCAAGCAGGGAAGGGAAGATGGAGAAGGGAACACCTGAAGCAAACCCTACCCTAGGATTGACAAGTTCTATTTCACAATCTAAAAAGAAACAAAAGAAATTAGCTTCAGGATTGAGAAGGTCTTCAAGACTTCATAAATCCACTAACATATATAATGTGAAAAAGGAAGAAAGAACTACACATGTTGAATTATCTGGAACATATACCCTACAGGTGAAAGAAACTATGGAGGAAGTTAAAGATATAAGTGCCAAGGGTACAAATAGTGCAATAGATATGGCTATGCCTACAATGTCCCTCAATTACTCATCCGACTCAAAATACAGAACCATAATAGAGGAATCAAGGGGACACACCACTATTGCAAAAATACCTGCACCACTTGTAGATTATCCTGATTTTGAGGAAGAATCTGTAGCAGTTGAAGAAGTGGAGGATAATTTAGACATCGAAGAGGAGAATGAAATGGATATAAAGACTCAATTACTTGCTACCAATAGTGTCATTAAGACACAAATAGGATGGATTGAAAAGAATGAGACCTTCCTAAAAGAAAAATATGATCTCATTGTTAAATTATGGTAGGAGATAGAAGCGGTGAAAGCTAGCCTAAAAATTTTGGAGCAATAGTCCCCTCGGTATGACTCTAGAGATGAATTAGCCAATATTCTATTGAACTTGGCTAGTGATGCAGCCTTATATGAGAGGAACTCACCAATTAGGGAAGTAATTATAGAGGAAGAAGTTGCACAAGCACCACAATATATTGAATATAGAATAGAGGATGAGGAAGCAGGAGCATTTGTACAAATATCTGAAGGCCTATAGCAACATGATGAAAAAATAACACATGTGGATGCAAAGATAGTAGTACAAGAAGAGGTAAGGCCATAGTACATTCAAGATCCTATTAATTTTCTTTTACCTGAAGTAGAAATGATAGAAACTAGGATGCAAACAAAATCACCTACAGTTGAAAAGGTAGACATAAAGGTTAATATCATTTCCCAAATGTAGCCCATTATTAGATCTCCTAACATAGTTACGTTAACAAGATATAATGAAGATATGACCTATTGTATGAAGAAGTATCACCAAATGGAGGGTAAGGTCTCATCTCTGTAGGTCTTGACAAAAGAATTAGAAGATAAAAATTCAGAAATTGATAAATTGAAAAAATAGGTGCAAGAGGTATGCCAAATTGCAGAGTGTATGATACAATTTAGGAGGCCAGCTAGGTTCTATATTTTAATGTTAAAGGAAAGGTACCTTCATTGGTAGACAATGAGGATCACTTCTAGTCTACCCCACAAATTAGAAACTCCTGGAGAATTTCTAGAGGCTTTTTGGCAGAGCTCTGTAGAACACCAAAATTTGTTGTGTGAACTATTCTTGCATAATTTCTTCTTACCAACCAAAGTTATCTTCCTCCTCCACATATTTATTGGTGATATTCAGATTAGGTCTTTCCTATCCACATTGCAGAATCAAGTTTATTGGGAATAGGAGAAGAAAGCCAACAAAGCAATGGAGTTACAAGTAGTATTGCTCATCACACCATTTCACCTTAACCATAGGACCTCCACTAATTAGCACTATAATTTTATGAGAGATGACAGGGTAAGGCAGATGTATCTGTGTAATATTAAAAAGTGTATAGCTTATTTCTAAACTTTCTGTGTAACATCCTTTGTTGATGCTTTATCAGCTTGCAAAAGTAGATAGGGAGAACTACCTATATCACTACAAAAGCAAGAGCCCATATCACTAAATAACCTGATGAGGTCAAGAATAAGAGCATAATGTGTAATCCAAACCATATTTTAGGTAAAGTAATAGTGGATTGGCCTCAGGTACAGGAATCCAAAAATCATCACCCCTATCCCATATTTATTTTATAACAACCCGCAATCTGATGATCGATTCCAATAATAGCTTAGGGACATCAAAGAACATAGAGGATATTACAATATTGGGTGTAGACTATGGAAATATGATGAATGTTATCTTGACATAGATCTTTGTACTGCTGTGGCAGAACAGAATGCATGAGGACATGCATTATAATAGGCTAGGGGAAATGATGATGCAGAAAATTACCTTATACAAAAACTACTTTTGATCACTTTTAAAACTATTTGGAATAGCTTATGTTATGTTTTGATATTAATATGGTGATAAAATGCATTATATGATAGTGTTTGCATGTTTAAATGTTAAAGTGCATGTATCCTATTTTGACTATTTTTTCTATGTTTTATAATCTTTTTAAGCTAGATTATTTAGTAGATTTTGCATTTAATTGAATATTGTAATACTAAGCTACTGCTATGTATTTGGTTATGTGCTTATTTCATTAGATTTCCCAACTATCTAACTATTTCAAATGCAGAAATAGGAAATTGTCCATTCAAATTCTAGCCAATTGTACATATACGACATGGATTGGAATTGGTCCACTCCAGCTCATGTAAAGGATAGAATAGGTCTTTTGGAAAATTATGGAGACAATTCACACTGTCACAACTATTTTCCCGTGCCTTTGGTGCATGAATTAACACAAACTTTGTTATCCTGCCTAATATTCCAAAGAAGCTTCCAAATGAACATAGTAAGAACATTTTTGGTCAAAAGTGCCTATAATAGCAATAGAAGGGTGGTAAACAGTGGCTGCAACTATTTAAGGGATATCCTTATTCTTTCCAACACCTATCCCTCAATGCATGAAGCCCGGAAGAAGGAATAGATAAGGAATAACAGAACAAATACCTACATTCTAGGAAATAGTTTTGCAACAATTGTAGCAGCCCTACATAGCAACACAAAATCCTATTAATATTGTAACCCATTAGTATAAATAATATACCTCCCATTTGGTTGATCATATAGAAGCTAGAGGATAAGGAATAGGAGAAGTTTAAGAGTTGTAGCATTATACTATAGCAGAATAGTATTCTACAGGTTTCCCCTACACTGCTGTTATACTACTACAAATTTAATAAAATGTGTAGTTTCATCATTTATGTTAACATTCTGAGTTTAGTGTGAAGTTTTTATAGTTTAGGATAGGTAATTTCACCTTCTTCTGGTTCAGGAAGCAATGGCCACTTCCAAGCCTAGGGGAAGGATTAATTATGCCAGAATTCTGCTCATTTCTTACTACAACAAATCAACAGGAATCTGACAGCTTATTGCATGATTAAACGTTGAGTTAAATTGCATATAACATTTAGCAAATTAATGCATTTTAGTTAAGTCATCTAGATTATATTTTATAGCATAACACTTTATGTTTTAGCTTTAGCATTTCCAATATGTATTTCCAGTTTGCATTAGAGAATTTCTTGTTATTTCAGTTTGTTCTAGTTTTGCAATATATGCTTATTAACTTTTGAATTTCGTTACTATGTTAAGATTTCATTTTATAAAATGTGTGATGCTTCAAATCCTTAAGTTCCAATTTTATCATTTAAATTCTATCATTTAAATTTTATCATTTAAATTCTGTCATTTTAAATTTTGTAGCAATAGTTCAGTTTTCTTTTTAGCAACAGTGTGAATCTCTGCAATTTTATTTCTGCAAGGATAATTAGTAGTTCAATTTTCTTTTCAAAAATAATGTGAATCTCTACAATTTCATTTTTGCACGGATAATTAGCAGTTCAGTTTCAATTTTTAGGAGTTAAAAAGGAGATACAAACACCCCCAAGCACTAACTATCCCATGAATAAAGCCATGACCTGGATGAACTAATATTCAGACTGTTTACCTCTGCTTTCGTATTTAGACTTGGAAACCACCCTGGATTGACACACATAATTATTAAATGATGAAAAGTTGACGACACTCATCATCACACACATGAGAGACATCATTTTTAATGTGGTTCACCCAATGTGGGCTACCTCCACAGAGAAAATATTTCTTCTAAATATTTCTCAAATAATATTTTGGGAATCCTTCCCAATTACAATGTTTATGGACCTTTGTCCAAAGGAGATGTTGATCCCCTAAATCTGGTTTGTGGATCTCTATCCACTGGAGAACTCCTTCTCCTCTGCTCTGGTTGGTGATCTTCTAGAAGACTGCCTCCACTGCACTGACTGTGGATCTCTCTCCACTTGAAGACTCTTTTCCTCACTCAAAAGACCTATCCTCAATATCCTAGCTGATGGATCTCTATCCACTGGAGACTCTATCCTCTTTTCTCTGTCACCTCCAAAGATCTTCTCAATAGGTTCACTCAAAACCTTCTCAAATATGCTCAATAGGTTCACTCAAAACCTACTCAAATATTCTCAATAGGTTCACTCAGAACCTACTCAAATCTGCTCAATAGGTTCACTCAAAACCTACTCAAATCTACTCAACAGGTTCACTTAGAACTTGCTCAAATATTCTCAATAGGTTCACTCAGAACCTGCTCAAAATCTGCTCAATAGGTCCACTTAGAACCTACTCAAACTCTGCTCAATAGGTCCACTCAAAACCTGCTCAAACTTCTCAACAGGTCCACATAGAACCTACTCAAATTTCTCAACAGGTCCACGCATAACCTTCTCAAACTCTGCTCAACAGGTCCACTCAGAACTTGCTCAAACTCTGCTCAATAGGCCCACACATAACCTATCCAAATTTGCACAACAAGCTCACACAAAACTTGCCCAATCTCATAGAAGCATAAAGAGAATTGTTAGAGACTCAATATGTTCTATACTCAATGCTCAATCTCAACTCAACTCAGGATATAGAATAGTTTGTTTCTTGGAACTTGAACAACCACTTCACACAATCACTTGACTAGGCTTAATCAACTTTACTCAACCAATCACCTCAAGGAACAACTCTTTCTCACAAACCCTAGTCCAAGCATGTATCATTCAACTCAAAATATTTCCAACAATGCTTAAAAAAAAATCTCACATAACAATGATACTCATGTTATTTTCTAACTCAAGTTCAAGTTCTTTGCTCAATCCACTAGCTTCAACAACAATGCTTATCAAACAAGGTTTTGAAGTCACAACTCACAATCCATAAAAACTTGAAGCATTAACTCAATCACTTTCGAAAAGGAAACCCTAATAAAATCCTTTTCTCTCCAACTTAATTTTCAGAAATCAATCACCCAATCAAGTCAATGAGAGAATTTTGCCCATACCTTGTTGATGCCAAGGAGTTGTCCACAAAATCTGTCAAACTCAACACACTTTCAAATATTTCCTTTTCAATCACAAAGAGGTTAGAGGACTTGAGTAATATCACAACAATAAAAATAATATCCCAATAACACCTTATTACTCCTACTCAATAAATTTCACCATGTCCTCTCATGAAAGAAATAATCCCCTTTGAAAGAATAAATCAAACTCACTTTGAACCCCTTTACAAAAACAAAAATATATCTTTACACACACCTTATTTCTCCTTCTAAGCAAGTTAATAAAATAGCCCTTGAAAAATTCTTTCCAATGATATATAATATGCTACCCTTCCAAAAATAAAACCATCAAAAATCTCTCAATTTTCTAAGGCATAGCATAACCCTTATTTCTCCCTTAAGGCTATTTTAATAAAAATTAAAATATAAAATATTAACTTGCCTTGCCTCTTGGAGGGATTCGATCCCCTGATGTCCTCCTTCCCAATGCCTTAACCGTGGCCAAGCCATCGTTGGGCCACATGCCCACACATGCCTAAAGAGGCATGAACTGCACCAAAAACCTCACGAACTCGTGCCTTTCAAAATGATCAAAACATGCATCGAGCGCTTTGACTAAGCAAGCAACCTCCAAGAAAATCGAACGTGGGACCTCCTGTGTCTTGCCAAGCCAATGCACCACTAGGCCAAGCTAGCCTATGTGCTCCACAAATCCAAACATTCCCTGCTTCAACCTTTTCGTGATTTGCAAAGTCTTTTAAACACGAGCCTTAATTTGCATGCGCTCCAAACGAATTAGCAAGGATGAATTTGATTAATGCCTTTTAGGGCATTATATATAATGCCTTTGTCTTCCATGCAATCACGTCGACGCATCGATTTAATTCGATGTTGGCTTGGTTGATTAATTTATAATATATTTAAATTTAAATATTATAAATTAAATTAGACCAACCTTAGGTTTTAGTTTAATTAAACCTTGGAGCCTTGTCTTAATGCACAACCTTGGTGTAACGAATATTATTTATAAAATTTAAATTCCTTGTGAATTTAAATAATTTATAAATAATTATTAAACCTCCTTTTTAACCTTTGCAATAACCCATCTTGGGTTTTTATGAACCAATCGCTTAACTTGTGCTCCCAATAATATTAAAATATTATGGAGCCTTTTTCCTTTCACTTTTGCACTGTTGAAGCTTTTTCTTGGATGATAGTGACAACCTTGGACGACTTTATTTCTTGCCAAATTCCTTGATATGAGTGATAACTCTATCAGGTGACATCAATGACAACTTTGACTTAGAGGACTCAAAATGTCCAACAATCTCCCCCTTTGTCATTGATGGCAACCCATATCCTTTTACTGAAACCTGACCTTCTTTTTTGCTCCCCCTGGATCAATGCTCTCTTAAATATCAGATCTCTCCCCATATCAAATCTCTCCCCAATATACACAAATCTCTCCCCCTTTGACATCAATGGCAAAGGGTCACCTTTGGGGCTCGGGGCTAAGAATGAGCCTCTTAGCTTAGCCCCTCCCCCACCTCCACATGAGGTGGTTAATTCTAGGGTGGGAGTCTCACTCCCAATTTTCCTTGAAGATACTCAAAATTTTCCTTTGAGAGTGGCTTAGTGAAAATATTTGCTATTTGTTCCTTTATAGTGACATACTCCAATTTGACTTGTTTATCTGTCACTTGTTCTCTTAGAAAATGATACTTAATCAAAATGTGCTTTGTTCTGGAGTGCATTCTTGGATTCTTGGAGATACTTATGGCACTCATATTATCACATAGTATAGGAATGGGCTGATCATGCTTTATCTTGAAGTCTTCTAGAGTTCTCTTCATCCATAACACCTGTGTACAATTGGCTACTATTGCAATATATTCTACCTCTGTTGTAGATAGAGATATTGAAACCTACTTCTTGCTTAACCAGGAGACTAGAATTTCTCCAATAAAGAAAGCTCCTCCACTTGTGCTTTTTCTATCATCAATGTTGTCCAGCCCAATATGCATCTGTATATGTTGTTAGTGTGAAACTATCACTTTTGGGATACCAAAGCCCAAAATCCATAGTCCCTTTTAGATACCTAAAAATTATTTTTACTACTGCCACATGTGTTTCCTTAGGTGCTGCTTGAAACCTTGCCACTAATCCCACTGACTGTACTATGTCTGGTCTTGTAGTTATGACATATAATAAGTTGCCAATCATGGATCTGTATAATATTTGATTTATCTCTCGAGATTCATCATCCTTACTCAACTTGCACCCTGTGATCATAGGAGTACTTACTGGTTTGCAATCTTCTAACCTAAATTTCTTCAACATCTCCTTGATGTACTTGGCCTGAGAGAGAAACACTCCTTTTCCTGATTCTGAAATATGAAGACCAAGAAATAAGGATAATTCACCAAGCATAGACATCTCAAATTCACTTTGCATATTCTTAGCGAATTCTTTGCACATCTTGACATTGTTTCCTCCAAAAATTATGTCATCAACATAAAAAACCACTATTAGAAGACCATTTCCTTCATCCCTGATATACAAATTACTATCTACTATTCCTTTCTTGAAACCCTATTCCTGTAGATACTTATCCAATATTGAGTACCATGCTCTGGGAGCCTGCTTTAAACCATACAATGCCTTTTTCAATCTGCATACTTGATCTGGTGTATATGCTAGTATGAATCCCTCTGGTTGTTCAATGTAGACCTCTTCTTCTAGAACCCCATTTAGAAATGTTGACTTGACATCCATTTGATATACCTTGAAGTTCTTGAAAATTGCAAAAGCTAAAAACATCCTTATAGCTTCAAGTCATGCAACTGGAGCAAAGGTTTCATCAAAATCAATTCCTTCTACTTGTGCATAACCTTTGCATACCAACCTTGCTTTATTTCTGACTACTTGTCCATCTTCATTCAACTTATTTTTGAATACCCATTTTGTGCCAATCATATTTTTGTCCTTTGGTCGTGGAACAAGTTCCCAAGTTTTTCTCTTCTCTATCTGATCCAATTCCTCATTCATTGCTTTGACCCAAAATTCATCTTCACTAGCCTGAGTGAAATCTTTTGGCTCAATATTAGATAGCAAAGAAAAATTAGCTTGTTGGGATGGCTTTATTATTCTTCTCCTTGTTTTTCTTTCATCTGGATTCCCAATGATCTGATATTTTGGATGGTGTTTTTGTACATACCTAGAAGGAGTCTTAGGAAGAATTCTTTGTGTTTCTTCTTCATCTTTGTCTGATTCCTCACAAAATTCCTCTTGACAGCATCCATCATCTTGGTACACAATTTGCTGAACTGGTTCTTTAGAATATATTTTCTCATCAGTTTTTACATTCATACTTTCCACCATAGTGTGAGTTATTTTGTTGTAACATATGTAAACCTTTCTCTTTGTAGAATATCCAAGAAAAACTCCCTCATCACATCTTGGATAAAATTTTCCCAAGTTCTAATCTTCCTGTCTTATGTAACATTTTCTTTCAAAAATTTTGAAATTTTTTACAATAGCAGGTCTTCCTTTCCAAAGCTCATATGGAGTCTTATGATGATTTACCCTTAATTGAGCCCTAGTAATTATGTATATAGCTGTAGATACTACTTCTTTCCAAAAACCATCTTATAACTTAGATTCATTTAACATAGCTCTAGCCATGATTTCAAAAGTCTTGTTCTTCCTCTCAACTACTCCATTTTGTTGGGGAGTTCTCGTTGTTGAGTATTCTCTCTTGATTCCATGTTGTTCACAAAATTCTACAAACTCATTTAAAGTAAATTCTCCTCCTCTATCAGATCATAGACACTTAATCCTTTTTCCTATTTCATTTTCAACTAATTCCTTGAATGCTTTAAATTTTTCAAAAGCCTCTGATTTCTCTTTTAGGAAGGTTACCCAAATCATTCTGGAATAATCATCTATAAACAACATGAAGTAACTCTCACCCTGAATACTTTGAGTTCTGGTAGGACCACACAAATTAGTATGTATTAAACTCAATGGCTCAGATGATATATAGCCTTTTGGTTTAAAGGTTGTCCTAGTTTGCTTTCCATGTTGATAGGGTGCACAAATTATGTTTTGAGGTCTTCTTATTTTGGGTAAATCTCTAACTTCCTATTTGTTGCTTATGTTGACTATGTTGTCAAAATTTAAATGGCCCAATATTCTATGCCATAACCAACTCTCATTTTCTTGTGATAGAAAGCACTTTTCCCCTTTGATCTCATTGAGCATATATAAGTTGTTTGGAGTCCTTTTTGCATTTGCAATAATTATTCCAGTTTTTGTTTTTCTTATCTCACATCTATCTAGATGGAAGGTGACCATGTATCCTTGATCACAAAGTTGACTTATACTCAGAATATTGTGTTTTAACCCTTTGACATACAAAACATTCTCTATTTTTGTTTTTCCATTGTCTAGACTTAGAGTTCCTCTCCCAACAATCCTTGCTGATCCATTATCACCAAAACTTATTGATCCTCTATTTGTTTCCTTTAGTACAATGAACTTATCTTTATCTCCTGTCATGTGACTAGAGCAACCACTATCAAGATACCATTGTTCTTCTTTATCTTGAGCATGTAGGGTTGTTTGTACTAACATAGATCTAGCCCTAACATTCCTTTTTTCATCCTTCCTAGTTGTTGGAATTGTTTTTCTAGATTCAGGAGATATCATTTTACACCATCTACCCTTGTGCCCAAAATTATTGCATTTGTAACATATAACATCATTATCCATGAGAGGTGCAAAGGAATTGAAATTTCTATTGTATCTTGCATGATGAATACAGTGTGCAACTCTATGACCATATTTATTGCAAGAAAAACAATGACCATGGAAGAAATTTTGTAACCTGTTTGGAGGTCTTGGATGTTGTGAAGAAGTCATCTTCTTCTTGTGATTAACCCTTATCTAGGGTTCTTCTTTGCTTTCTTATTTTTTGATGTCCTTTGCTTGCTTTTCTTTTTTTGAAGTTTTTGCCTTTTGGAATCTTGATTCCTCTTTCTACTTCTCATATTATGTATCTTGTAGTATCTTGGTCCTTTCCAGTTTATTCCTTAGGAGAAAAATTTTTGCTTCCAATATTTCACATTTTGTTTCCTTGGTTTTCAAAAGATCTGCCATATCTTGCTCAATATTATTTCCTTATTCCACCTTAATCTTGAGTTCTGTGAGATTCTGTATGAATTCCACTCTTGCTTCTTCATCTTCCTGAATTTGTTCTTTCAGTATTGAATTTTTCTCTCTAAGTCTTTCCAATTTTTTGAGAGCAAAAAAGAACTCTTCTTTTATATCAAATATAGTCTCTTCTTCACTTTCTGAAGTCATGTGTTCTACCGAAGGATCCTCTTCCAAGTTGTTAGACTCTTCACGGAGAGACCCGCTTTGATACCAATTGAAGAACATGTGCTTATACTGAGAGGGGGGGTGAACAATATACCATAAAAAATTTTCCCAAATAGTAGCATCAACATTAATAAAATAGTAAACATCACACAAAGCATCACACACATGAGAGACATCATTTTTAACGTGGTTCACCCAATGTGGGCTACCTCCATAGAGAAAATATTTCTTCTAAATATTTCTCAAATAATATTTTAGGAATCCTTCCCAATTACAATGTTTATGGACCTCTATCCAAAGGATATGTTGATCCCCTAAATCTAGTTTGTGGATCTCTATCCACTGGAGAACTCCTTCTCCTCTGCTCTAGTTGGTGATCTTCTAGAATACTGCCTCCACTACACTGACTATGGATCTCTCTCCACTTGAATACTCTTGTCCTCACTCAAAAGACCTATCCTCAATCATCCTCATTGATGGATCTCTATCCACTAGAGACTCTGTCCTCTTTGCTCTATCACCTCCAAAGCTCTGCTTAATAGGTTCACTCAGAACCTTCTCAAATATGCTCAATAGGTTCACTCATAACCTGCTCAAATATTCTCAATAGGTTCACTCAGAACCTGCTCAAATTTTCTCAATAGGTTCACTCAGAACCTGCTCAAACTTCTCAACAGGTCCACACAGAACCTACTCAAAATCTGCTTAACAGGTCCACACAGAACCTACTCAAACTCTACTCAAAAGGTCCACTAATAACTTGCTCAAAATTTTCTCAATAGGTCCACTTAGAACCTGCTCAAACTACTCAATAGGTCCACACAGAACCTGTTCAAAATGCTCAATAGGTCCACATAAAACCTGCTCAAACTATGCTCAACAAGTCCACTCAGAACCTGCTCAAACTGCTCAACAAGTCCACACAGAACCTATCCAAATCTACACAACAAGCTCACACAAAACTTGTCCAATCTCATAGAAGCATAAAGAGAATTTTTAGAGACTCAATATGTTTTATACTCAATGCTCAATCTCAACTCAACTCAGGATATAGAATAGTTTATTTCTTGGAACTTGAACAACCACTTCACACAATCACTTGACTAGGCTTAATCAACTTTACTCAACCAATCACCTCAAGGAACAACTCTTTCTCACAAACCCTAGTCCAAGCATGTATCATTCAACTCAAAATGTTTCCAATAATGCTTAACAACAAATCTCACATAACAATGATACTCATGTTCTTTGCAAACTCAAGTTCAAGTTCTTTGCTCAATCCACTAGCTTCAACAACAATGCTTATCAAACAAGGTTTCAATAATAACTCAAAATCTAGAAAACCTTGAACCATTAACTCAACGGTCCTTTCCCTTCGCACTTTTGAAAAGAGAAACCCTAATCAATCCTTTTCTCTCCAATGTTATATTTTCAAATCAAGACAACCACCCAATCAAGTCAATGGAGAATATTGCCCATACCTTTTTGATGCCAAGGAGTTGTCCACAAAATCTGTCAAACTCAACACACTTTCAAATATTTCCTTTTCAATCACAAAGAGGTTAGAGGACTTGAGTAATATCACAATAATAAAAATAATATCCCAATAACACCTTATTACTCCTACTCAATAAATTTCACCATGTCCTCTCATGAAAGAAATAATCCCCTTTGAAAGAATAAATCAAACTCACTTTGAACCCCTTTACAAAAACAAAAAATATCTCTTTACACACACCTTATTTCTCCTTCTAAGCAAGTTAATAAAATAACCCTTGAAAAATGCTTTCCAATGATATATAATATGCTACCCTTCCAAAAATAAAACCATCAAAAATATCTCAATTTTCTAAGGCATAGCATAACCCTTATTTCTCCCTTAAGGCTATTTTAATAAAAATTAAAATATAAAATATTAACTTGCCTCACCTCTTGGAGGGATTCGATCCCCCGACGTCCTCCTTCCCAATTCCTTAACCACAGCCAAGCCACCGTTGGGCCATGCACCCACACGTGCCTAAAGAGGCATGAACTACACCAAAAACCTCACGAACTCATGCCTTTCAAAATGATCAAAATATGCTTCAAGCACTTTGACCTAGCAAGCAACCTCCAAGTGAATCGAATGTGGGACCTCCTATGTCTCGCCAAGCCAACGCACTACTAGGCCAAGCTGGCCTATGTGCTCCACAAATCCAAACGTTCCCTGCTTCAACCTTTTCATAATTCTTAAAGTCTTTTAAACACGAGCCTTAATTTGCATGCGCTCCAAACGAATTAGCAAGGATGAATTTGATTAATGCCTTTTAGGGCATTATATATAATGCCTTTGTCTTCCATGCAATCACGTCGGTGCATCGATTTAATTCGATGTCGGCTTGGTTGATTAATTTATAATATATTTAAATTTAAATATTATAAATTAAATTAGACCAACCTTAGGTTTTTAGTTTAATTAAACCTTGGAGCCTTGTCTTAATGCACAACCTTGGTGTAACGAATATTATTTATAAAATTTAAATTCCTTGTGAATTTAAATAATTTATAAATATTTATTTAACCTTTGCAATAACCCATCTTGGGTTTTTATGAACCAATCGCTTAACCTGTGCTCCCAATAATATTAAAATATTATGGAGCCTTTTTCCTTTCACTTTTGCATTGTTGAAGCTTTTTCTTGGATGATAGTGACAACCTTGGATGACTTTATTTCTTGACGAATTCCTTGATATGAGTGATAACTCTATCAGGTGACATCAATGACAACTTTGACTTAGAGGACTCAAAATATCCAACACTTTGTAATCCATATGATCCGGCCAAGCCAATTCCAATTGACATAAGCCTTATCGATATAGACTGGATTTCCTCATCTCCTTCATTTTCTGATTTTTTCTTGTTCGAGTAATTGTTAAGGGCTTCTACAAATTACATTCCTCCATCCCCTCCACCTTTACCTTCACCTTCACCTTCATCGTTGAATCCTGAGGTTTTCCAGGAAGTTATAGATGAGGATAAGCCATAATATTTTGATAACATATTAGATGATATTCATTTGATACCTATGTCCCATCAACTTGAGTAAGCTTCCCACATGTCTATTGAAGATACTATCGATATGGACCCTAGTTTAGAAAATAATAATCCCCAAATTGTCAATCTTGGAAAAAGTTTATCACCTAAATAACAAGAGCAATTAATTGCTTTTCTCAAGAGAAAGAAGGGCATATTTGCATGGTCTTTTAAGGACATGCCCTATTTTGACCCTATTTTGATAGTCCATAATCTCACATTATAGCTTGATGCTAAGTCGATCAAACAAAAACTTAGGAGAATGCATCCTACCATGGCCCTCTTGGTAAAAATAGAACTTCAAAAACTCTTAGATGTGAACTTCATAGTTCCCATTTACTATCCTCAATGGCATTAAAACATGGTACCCATTCGCAAGCCTAATAGGGTGATACACATTTGCATTGAATTTTGAGATCTCAATAAAACGTGTCCTAAGGATGAATTTCCTCTTCCAAACATCGATACTCTTGTTGACACATATGCTATCCATGAAATGCTTTCACTCATGGATGGTTTTTTAGGATACAACCAAATTTGAATAAATCCTGATGATCAACACAAAAAAATATTCACTACACCTTGGGGAACTATTTGTTACAAGGTGATGCCCTTTGGCCTCAAAAATACAGGTTCCACTTATCAACGTGCCATGACATATATTTTCCATAATTACATGCATAAGATTATCAAATATTATGTGGATTATCTCTTGGCTAAATCTAAAACTCAACAAGAACACATTGGTATATTGGAAAAAGTTTTTTTTGACTTCTAGAGCATAATGTAAGGTTGAACCCCAAGAAATATGTATTTGGTGTTACCTCGGGAAAACTTCTAGGATTCATTATATTCAAAAGAGGCATTGAGATGGACCCTAACAAGGTCAATACCATCATGGAGATTCCTCCTCCAACTAAATTAAAAGAATTACATAGTTTACAATAAAATATCCAATCAATCTATCATTTTATTGTGCAACTTTATGATAAATGTAGGCCATTCAATCACCTACTACAAAAGGGGGTGCCATTATCTTGGATAGATGAATGTCAAAAATCCTTTGATGACATTAATCAATACCTAGATTCTTTTGCAGTCTTAGCTCCTCCTCGTTTAGGGGTCCCTTTCTATCTTTATATATCAGTAATGAAATTTGTATTAGGGACAATGCTTGCATAAAAGAATGAAGAAAATCAAGAGCAATTTGTGAACTGAATTAGTCGAACATTTGTAAGCTATGAAAATAGATACGTTTATATAGAGAAATTGTGCTTAGCAGTGGTTTTCACCACTAAGAAAATTTGAAATTACATGCTTAGTCACACAATATATGTCTAGTTAGAGAAAATCCTTTGTGTTATATGATGTCTCACACTTACAATAACACCCACACTACTAAATGGATAATTTAGCCAAAAATCCATTAAATGTCAAGTAATAACTTATCAACTTATGGAAGCTCCACTAGCTAGTGATCATCCTTTGATTATTGAGCTCCTAGATAATTCAGAATTTGGTTTCACTGAATAATAAGAATATGCCATTCTAGAGGAAGACATCAATATCACACTATTATTTGATGGTTCTAAGTGTGCAAAAGGTCAAGGTGCTAGAGTTGTGTTTCATACACCTCAGGGGGTACCTATCCCCTTATCATTCAAACTCGAATTACAATACACAAACAACACTGCAGAGTATGAAGTCTTAATCCTAGGTCTTCAATCAACTATAGCTATGAGCATTAATTATATTAGGATATTTTGTGATTCTCAACTTGTATTTAAGCAAATCAATGAATAATAGCAATGCAAAGAACCTACCATTAAGCTTTATCATGAAGTATCAATGAAATTGCTCTCTAAGTTTGATTGGTATGAAATCAATAGTTTTCCATGTTCGACTAATAGATTTTTATATGCAATGGACTCCCTTGGATCATTGATTCTAAAAGACTCATTTATAGAGGTACAACACCTTATAATTTCAATGGTCTCTAAATCTACAATTGTCTATGTTGAGTCTAAAGACAAAAATAATGTTTGCTTTATCCAGTCAGATCCATATGAGCCTTGGTCTAGCCAAATAGTAGCCTTTATCAAATTTGAAACAGTCCCATCTGACATTTCTTGGACTGCTAAACGCACTTTCAAGAAAAAGGTATCTTATTTTGTTCTCTTATGGAATGTGTTCTATAAATGTGGTTATTATGGAGTCCTCCTTCATTGTATTGAGTTTAGTGAGGCACAAAAACTTCATAGTTGAAGCCCATGTTGGTACTTGTGATGGTCATTTTAGTGGAATGACCATTGCAAAGTGTATTTTATGCATCGATTATTATTGGCCCATAATGGAACGTGATTTTTGCACTTATGTTAAACATTAAAAGAAGTATCAATAGCATGCTAATTTAACTCATGTACCATTTCAAGCCTTACATACTATTCAAAGCCTTTGGCCTTTTTCACAATGGGGTCTAGATCTAATTGGTAAAATTTTACCTCCTTCCTTGGGACAACATACAATCATTAGCATAATCATTGAATACTTCACAAAGTGGGTTGAGGTAATTCCTCTAACCAGTACGATAGGACCTAGAATTATGGAGTTTATACTTCACCACATCATTTGTCATTTTGGTATTCCCTCAAAAATCATTTTCAATAATGGCAAGTCTTTCAAGAGCAAGGATTTTTAAGCACTTTGTAAGAAATATAACATTCAACATAGTTTCTTGACTCATTACTACCCATAAGCAAATGGACAAGTTGAAGCTTCTAACAATAAACTTGTCAAAGAAAATATAGATATTGGTATACAAAAAATCCCTTGACATTATGGGCTTATCGAACAAGCATACACATGCCTACAGGGGCAATACCATTTTAATTGGTCCATGGAGCCAAAGCAATCACGCCTCTTGAGCTTGAGATACCCTCCTTGAAAATTTCTTTGTAGGAATTCATAGATGACAATATTTCTAGACAAGCACGTCTTGACCAACTCACACTTTTGGATGAAAGATGAATCAAATTTTTAGAGCATTTATGAGTTTATCAAGACCACCTAAAGCATGCTTACAATACCAAAGTTCATCTATGTGAATTCCAAGTAGGAGATATTATCCTTAAAGAGAACCAATAAAAAACCAATGCATTACCGCATCTTCATGATAATTTTGTGGCTAATTGGTTAGGTCCATACATTGTTACTTAGAGAGTGGGTAATGGTACTTATAGCCTTGCCAGTATAGAGGAATAGGAAGGACCCAAACCACTTAATGTCATACACTTGAAAGCATTCTATGCATAAATTAATTTCTATATATGTATATATACATGGCTAATACACAAAAACATTGCATTTCATTTCATATTTTATTTCACAACATTGCATTTCACACATGTCATTTGTATTCATACACTCCATTTCACAAATTGCATTTCATTCCATCCACATTTCACACTTCATATTAGGGATCATTTATTCAGTTCAAGGTTTTAATTGGTCCAATAAAAGTCATGTTACCTTAATCAAGGGCACCTTTACAATGTCATCCACACAAGTCTACCAAGTCAAAATTGTCATGCATACAAACCACATTTTCGTAAAAGTCCTAGGTGTTTTCGGTCACTAAACCACTCCTATTGTTTTAAGGAACCTCCAAAAATACATGTCAATTTACTTTTAGGACCATTACACATCTTCACTAAGAAAATCTTGAGTTTTGGAAATTGACTCCAAAACATTCTTGAACCAAAAACAATTTCACATCTTAAAAACATCTTGTGTCAAATAGGGATAACACCATACTTGGCAAACATAAAAGTGAAAAGGGTCATCCTTGCTAGTCCCATCATGCAACATAGTCCACCAAAATAGTGGTTTTCACCACTATCACAAATTCCAAAAATAAAATAAAGAGTAGGGAAAAATCCCTAACAAAAACTCTAAATATTTTACATCACACACCATTGATCATTGGGTTGTAAGGATCATACTACATTTTCAATTAGATGGTTAGGTATTCATCCCCAAAACATAAGAGATCAAAAACACAAATTGTGGACTATGGATTTAGCCTCCATCATAGCTATAGATGCTTGACTGGTAGTGGAGTATGCTCATGCATGGCAACACATCTCTTTTAAAAAGACCTTTGATCACTCATACGGATAAGCTAGCTTCCTAGATTTATCCATAGCAGGTTTACCCAATTTACTCAATATGAGTTAATGAAATCACTTGCACACACAATGGTTCTTTATTGAATCAATTCACTACCATGCTCTTGATTCGGTAAATTAATTCACTGCACACACATTTGATCCTAGAAGGATTAGGTAATTTTAGTAAGTTTGTGCCAGAAGTATATTTGAGTCTCTACAAAAAATTTAGTTTTCCCTATCAACATCCATAGCTTCTTCCATGTCAACATCTATATCTTCTTCCATGTCAAAATCCATGTCATTTCATGAGTCATTCATCCCACATGAAACCAATTTTGGTACCCCTAATTAAACAACAATGCTAGAAATATGGCCAACAAGATCTAAACTATGAATGATAATTATCACATCTGCATTTCATATCTTGCATTAATTATCCATACATTTCACCTTGAATTAATCATCCATAACATATCATATACATTCATCATCCATATACACATGCATTACACAAAAGCATTCCACAAAAATCATTCACACAAAAATATAACACAAAAATTAAAAGCCATGTATATATATGTATATGTATAAATATCACATGTATAGTGAGTGCCAAAAGGCTACATACAATGGAACACCAAGGCTCATATATAAAAAGTACATCTAAGCACTATGCTACATACTCAAAGAGGACCCCTGTGACCTAGTAGGAGCCCTAGACCTAGATTTATGCCTAGACTTGTTATGCCTAGCACCCTCAAACACATATGAGGTTGGAGAATTAGGAAGTGGAATATGATTTTCCATCAACCTATCCTCCAATACCTCGATATATTTATGCCACCACTAAATATGTGTTATGTCGATATTATTTTGGTGCTCCATCTCCTAACTCTTCTTGGAGCCTCATAATCCTTACATCCCACTCTGCCACCTGCTTCCTTTAACCATACCCAATCCTCATTACTTCGATCTGGATGCCCATTCAAAACCTCCTTTGCATCATCTCCATCTCCACCATCTCTCCCACTCTCGAGAGCCTACCTCACCACACTCTTAGTCCTCCTCCTTAAACTATCTAATAAAAGGCATCACTATCACTTGGGGTCCTTATATATCCCCTCACCATCATCCTCAATTGTACCTCCATCTCCATCAGCTAATACTCGAGGTGGCATCCATGGTGGATGTGTAGTGAACCATACATTGTACTCTTTGATAGTTCCTGCATCATCTACATCTGGGAGATCTATCTCCTTATCATCCTTGTAGGTCACCCTCCATGGCTCTATACATGGTAGCCCTGTCTCCTCCCAATGCCTCATATATCGTATCGACTCATCTAGAATATCCTACCTCAAGATAAACTATCAAAGTACTCATGAGAACTGAAAGTACTCAACCTCACTTTGATATTTCCCAACCACCCACCTAGCCTACCACACTTGTTGCAAGTTCTCTCCATCCCTAGTCCACTCGTATCCCCACCATGACCTCCATATCACTTAGGTAGATTTAAATCTAATTCAAAGATCCTAGTACCACTGGCTTGTCCACACAATCTGACTCAATTGTACCTCCTTGGCCATCGCCCATCTCCTAGCATAGGGCTACTTCCTATCCAAGATTGCTACCGGTAAGCTTTCATATCAATCCACACTAAAGTGCTCCCATCCCCAACATTGTAGTAGCAAATTGGACCCCATTACTTTCCTAAAATGCCTCATCACCTCATAAATCTCCTCATATACCTATACTAACAATGCAAGATCCCATGCGTACACCTGGTGCCTAGTGAGCATATCACTAACTACTATCAGATTCTAAGGGAACCAACACCCAGTGTTGTTCGAGACCACTATGTTGGCCAACACAAACATTACCAAGGCACAAAGGGCATCCAACTCTGTCCACATACATGGAAAATTAAGGTATACCTTCACTCTCCACCCATATACCCTACTAGCCATCACAAAACATCTTCATCATCTTTATATTTTGACCATGCCCAATATCAACTTGGATCCCCTCCACTGGCACCTTGGATCCTAAGTTGCAGCACAATACACAAACAGTTATCATTTTTTTCATAAAAAAAAACTATAAAAGTCTTGCACAATACACAAACAAGGGAATTACCTCTATATCTTGCACTCCAGCATCAGCCCTAGATTCTACACCCACTCCCTCCACCACCATAGCTTTCGCACTCATATCACCTTACCTAACTTCACTCCACTCTCGCAGATGCAACTTTGCAAACTCTTAAATGCATAAAGATCTTAGTTTCTCATCCTAGCAGCTATTTATAGCTACTTCAGGTGCCTTGAGATGTCCATGGGCATTTCTTGGTGCACTGAAGCACCCATGGGTATTTATAGATTACCCAAACACCGGTGGGGATTTTGAACGGGCATTTGGTATCAAATTTGACAAAAAGAAAAATTCTCACAAAATAGTGGTTTATCTTCTCAAAATATTCTTGAATTTCATCCATGCATCTATTCCATCATTTTTCTAGGTTTTATGAATATTTTAGCTGATTTGGACGTATAATTTTTCTTTGCAACCATAAATTGCAAATCCACTTAACTAGTTTAACAAGCACTCCAAAAAGGTCCAAGCCTTCACAAAACAATCATAATCATAATTCTTTGCATTCATACATCATCACAAAAATCATTCCATATCATAATTTTCATACTTTCCAAGTTCAAACAACATGCAAGTGAGTCTTGTATCTAGTAGGTTTTTCTATATACTTGGTGATTACAACAATTTGCATCCATGCAATTCGATAAGATGAAAAGCCTACCATAAGGAAATTTGGTCATTTTCATCATTCCATATCTCATTGTTCAAAATCACAATCATATTTGGTACTTCACATTTTTAGTGAAACATTGCCAAGAATAATTTGCACAAAAGTTTTCATTGATGGCCTAGTTCATGGGGCTTAACACATGGACAAAATCAAACTTCATTACACATTTCCTTGATAGTCATCAAGATGACTGGCTTTAGCTAGGCTGATTAGTTTCTATCATAGAAATCATCTAACAATCACTATTTGGACCTATGAAGTTGACTATTTTTATATTTGCATATCAATGACACTAGAAGGCATATTCTTCAACAACATCGAATCACCCCAAATTTAGGGCAACCACATTTGGTTTTGACTTTTCCACAATGGGATACATCTTACATGATCATGGCATCTACATTTGGCAAAAATATCTTCATTTGTTGAGGTAAAAATAGACACATTCTCCATCACACATTTTCAAAAAACCCTTCATCTGTTCGAGCAAAAACATATGCATCATGTTACATTTTTCACCAATCCCCTTTCCAACGTTGGGATAAAAATGGTATCACATATGCATCATTCATTTGCGCAGATTTTTCAATTGGCTCATGAGATTCATCCATAAAATCATTCACCAATTGAGGGAGTAAGCCATGAAAAATTCAAATTCTTTCATTCTTTTATCTCCAAGCTTGTATTTCACATCCAAGAAAAAGTTGCTTTTGCACCTAGCCAAAATAGGTGTCTTGTATTTTTGCACTACATTGTGTTTCATGCAATGTAGTACAAAAAGGGGCATCTATAGACACCAAAATCTAGCCACTTGTTGTCCATCCTGACTTTCTCACCATTTCCACCCACTATTCATATATATTTATATATTATATTGTATATATAATAAATATATATTTATATAAGAGAATTAATCCCAACCATCCGATTTCATTTAATCATATCCATACATTTCCATCAATTTATGCCACACCCTAGATTTAATATTTATCCTTTGATATAATTTTATTTCAGCCACACGATTAGTGTCATTGAAACCCTAAGTATGTCCTAGGTTGGATTATTAATAGGAGCCATTTTGATGGCTCAAACCCTAAGTCATGAATTCCCTAAGTAGTCCCTAAGTTTATTGGAGCATCTGAGCACTCTTGCCTTCCATCCTTGCTTACCATAGCCATTTGCATCCATCATCGCATCCCTCACTCAACTAGATCTACTTCTACAGGCTTCTCCCTTAGACACCAAATACCTTTCAGCACTTCTAGCCATTCTTGAGCACCCCTGAGTGCTTCCTTCTCCATCGCCAAGCACCTTTGGGTGTCCTCCACCATCATCAAGAACCCATGGGTGTTTTCTATAGCTACCAAGCACCCATGGGTGTTTTATACCAAAATTTATGAAGCTCCCCTAGCCTCTGGGTGATGCTAGGGCATCGTCATACCAATTCACTATAACATAGTTCACCAGATTAGAAGACATAAAAAAAGTAAGGTAAAAATTGTATTTGGTATTTCATTTATGCACTTTCAGATTTTGTTCAAATTGCATAGCTAGGGTTTTCATCTACTTTTTTAGGGCATCACACTATGGAGCCTCATAGTTGCTACTAACTCATTTGTTGTTTAATTATGTGTAGATATGGAAGTTTTACATTAGCATTGGACAACTGCTTAAGTTGGATTGGCCTAACATCATATAACTAGAAGCACACTCACTTCTATTGGGAGAAGATATGCGCTTTGAGACACGACCAGCATTATGTTGCTAGGGTTTGGATAACCCTAGCTATTGTATAATTTGTATCAAAGAATTCAAGAGTTCTTATTATAATAATGAAGTTTTTAGGCTCCCCCATTAATATAAAATCATTCATTGTGCAATATTGTTTTTTTATTTCTACTTTATATTTTTGTTATTTGGTTTTGCATTTTTATCTCTTCAATAGATAATGGACTATGTTTAGTAAAATTTATGTGGACAAAATAACTCATGCAGATTGCGATGTAGGGACCAAAGTGGAGGACTAACCAGGTTATTGCTAGTAGTGCAAGTGGGATGATTATGTCAAATTTATTCTAAGTTTTTGAAGGCTTTGTGTTGTTGTCTTTTTTGCATTGTTAAAGAAATGTTATATTCTCAGGGAATCTTGTGACCAACCCTTGGGAAGAAATGTTGTAAACTATGCATTGTTAGACTTCACCAATGGTGGAAAAATAATGAATGTAATAGACTATTTTGTAATTAAGACTATTAACTACCAAGAAGAAATAGAAAAATGTTATGCTGTTAGTATATTTTGTGTAGGTTAAATGTTATGCTTTTGGGAAAGATGATTATATGGAATTTTTTGCATTGATCTCCATGAAATTTGTATGCTTTAGAGATAGTTTTGCTTACTTATTTATGAGAATGCAAGTAGTCTAATTTCTAAATAAAAGTGTATTGTTAGAAAATTAAGGGTAATCTTCATATTAAATTGTACAAGCCTTATGTTAGTTGATCTGCAAATTTCATACTATCTTAATGAAACTCACCAATAAGGGAAGAGTGTCCTAAAGGGTTGTGCATATCACGAATGCTTGTTTTGGATTTTAGACCCTTTTGGCTAGTGTGGTATTGAGAAATGTAGAAGTTGGAACTTATTTCACTGTGGGTGTTATGTTATATATCATCTCAATCAATGAAGGACATTTTAAAAGGTAGAACCAAACATCTTAGGTCAACCTCCTTAGCTGAATGATGATAGATGATAGGGTAGATTCGTGTCTCTCTACTTCCCTTGTGGTGAGAAAACTAGTTTTTCAATGGAACATCTTGTATAAGAAACCCATGTTAGATGATTTCACTTTCGGAGTTAAGTAATAATCAAAGGAACATCTTGTATAATGGAACAATTTATTTTCTATATTTTTTTTTCTTTTCCTTTGAGCAAGGGATTTGAATTTTGATTTTGAATGTTGGGGTTTGATTTGAATTTTTGATATTTTGCTCCTTGATTTGTAAGCAAGGGATTTATTTGGGTAGGGGGTAATGCTTGTCCTTTTTCCAATGATCACTACCCTAGACCATTGCACCTCACAAAATGAGCAAGTAACAAAACCTTTCACCTAAGGTGACTAGGACCACTTTGTAGTGTTCATCATTACTTGATCTAAGTAGGATTTTTATATGTATTTGATTAGTGATAGGATTCTGATATGCTAAATGCTATCAAAACTAGACCTCGTCTACAAAATCAAAGTAATATTTCTACCAAACTCTTGAGGAGACCACTAGGTATGGTTGAATGACCAAAAAACCCTAGTATATTCTTCATAACAACTAGGTGGGTTGTGTTGAAAAACACAATTACTCACAAGGGTGATGAATGATGATGATACTGCATTTATGCATGATTGAAACATAAACGTGGTGTCATTTGTAATATTGCAAAAACAATCTATCCTAATGCAAGGTGCGACGGATGGAAATGTCTAATGCAATGTAATTAAATAAATATGTGTGCAAAATGAAATGCATGATGCAAATGAAATGCAATATTTTGTTTTTTTTTTTTTTTAATTTTATGTTTTGCAATATTTTTGGATTTTATTGCTTTTTATTTTTTTATTTTTTTGGATTTTAAAATTTTAAAATTTTGACCAAGGGATTTTAAATACCATTGGATCCTTTTATGCTTTGACCAAAGGGCTTACAAATGCCTTTGGAGCCTTTTTATGGTTTGAACAAAGGGCTTATAGATGCCTTTGGAGCGTTTTGATGGTTTGAAAAAAGAGCTTACGATGCCTTTGGGGCATTTTTGGAATTGACCAAAGGGCTTACGATGCCTTTGGGGAATTTTTGGAATTGAACAAAGGGCTTATGATGCCTTTGGGGCCTTTTTGATAGTTTTAGGCATAGAACACTTTAAGATGAAGGATTTTGAGAGGTTCAGGCTCTTCAATCCCTTCCAGAAATGTTAAGCAACATGTCCCAGGTCCAATCTTCTCAAATATTATATAAGGACCCAACCAATTAGCCATAAATTCTTCTCACAATTTTGGTAGAAAATTTAAGTTCTGTTGGTTCTCTTTCAGCACAATATCACCAACATCAAAGTCTCTCAGATGGACTTTGTTATTTTAATATTGTTTTAAGAACTCTTGATAAACATGGATATGCTCAAGGGCATTCATAGACATTCATCAAGTAGCATCAATTGATATAGGCAAGCTTTCCATGTGGTGTCATCATCAATGAACTATTTCAATGCGATTTGTAGCATTGGAATCTCCAACTCTAAGGGCATAATGGCCTCAACACCATATACTAGTGAAAATGGAGTTGCCCTAGTGGGTGTTCAAATGCTAGTCCTATAATCCCATAATGCAATGGGTAGTTGGGTGTGCCAATATTTATGGTGTTCTTGTACCATATTTTTCAATATGGATACCACTGTCTTATTTGAAGCTTTAGCTTACCCATTTTCCTATAGATAATATGGATTCACAAAACTATGTTTGATCCTATACTTGGACGTTAAAGCCCTCACATTTTTGTTCTTAAATGATGTTCTAGTATCTGAGACTAGTTTGGATGGTATCCCAAAATGACTTATGATATTGGTGAGTGTAAACTCAATAATAGGTACTCCAGTTGTCATTGTTAAAGGGATTTCTTCCACCTATTTAGTAAAGTACTCAATAGTCATGATAATGACTGTATGCCAACCTTATGATGGAGGAGAGATCTTTTTGATGAGATCCAAACCCCACTGAGAAAATGGTCAAGCTACTTGAATGGGTTGTAAGACCTATGATGGCAAGTATGCAAGATTAGCATGATGTTGACATTTAACGCATTTCTTGACTTACACATTGTAATCCTTCTTCATAGTGGGTCAATAATAGCCCATGCAAATAATGCGCTTGATGATAGCGATACTACTGAAATGGCCATCGCACATATCATCATGAGCTTATGAAATTACCCAAGATGATTCTTTGGTCTCAAGACAACAAAGGAGAACTCCATCATAGCTTTGACAATACAAAATATCTCTTAACAAGACATACTTTGTTGCTTTCTGTTTAAATGTGCATTTTGCAACATGTGACAATCCCTGATGAATTACACCAAGTTTTAAGAAGTCATGAATTTGTGACATCCAGTTCTGGTAAGCCTCGGCCTCAACTGACAAGATAGCACGTTCCCACTACGATTTCACATTTACAAATGTAGACTAGGAAATGATCTTGTGGTGAATGGTAGTACCACTCCTCATCAGATCTTGCAAGATCAAAGACCCCCAAGACACTCTCTTTAGAAATTATCTAGCTCTATAGAACCATTCATGGTTTGGTTCTACATGAATCATGTTGATTGACTCTTTGTTATCCAAATCTTCGTGCCACACAATAGAATGTACCAATATTTTTATGTGGATGGTAGTGAAATCAATCGATAGGTTTTGAGGGATTAAAGATCCCAAAGATGCCATTGTGTCTATGAATCTGTTCGATGAACGAGGGATTGCCTCAATGTCATACCACTCCAAATGAGCTATATAAATTTCAAAAAAGTTCCTTTTAAGATTTTTATATTGTACATCAAAATTAAAAAAGTCCCTTCACTTTGTTGACAATGATAAGGGAATCACCAAATATATTTAGCCTTTTTATCTTCATGGTGATAGCTATTTGGAGGCCCAAAATTATGGCTTCAAATTCAAAATTATTATTGGTGCAAGGAAAGTCTAACTTGAACAAAAAGGGTATTGGAGCACCTTATGGTGTGAATAAAACTATTCCTACACCACCCCTTGCTCACACTTCAAACCATCAAATAACAAGGTCATATCAGCTTTATTATCCATTTCTTTGAGTTCGGGTGCTTTCGATAAGGCAAAGGCTGCATCATCAAGAAGCTCTATGGTGACGAAGCTACTATTTTTGAGAGGTGCCTCAACTAGTTGATCAACTATGACTTTGTTGGAATATGTAATGCAAAATTGTGTAAATTATTCCTAGACTAAAATATAAACTCTAAAGAATAATATTTGAATTAGAATATAATTATATCTTATGTAAAATATTCCCATCCAATTAATAAATAAATTAAGGGTGCTAGGAATATTTAATTTCTTGGGAAAAAGTTATTTTCATTTTCTAGCAAATATTAAAAAGTAACTAATCACTTTCTAATATTTGATAGATGCCACTTATCACATACCTCAAATATTAGATTGTGATCAAATTAAAAAGTAACTAAAGCACTTTCTAATATTTGATAGATTGTGATAAGATTTAGGGTTGTAGTAGAAAATATTCTCTTTAAATAGGGGTTTTTTCTACTACATATGATTATATATCTTGTCATATTGACTTGTGTTGTAGTTTATGTTGATGCATATTGTTGCATAACATTGAAGTATTCTTGTACTGTTGAATCATTGAGTAATATAGTGAGCTTCATAGTGGATGTTTCCCTTCTTCATTTGAAGTAGGGTTTTACCACTCAATATTTGTGTTGTGGGTTTACCTCTTTTATGTGTGATTGATCTTGTGGAGCATTCTTTGATCTTGGAGAGACTTTGCTTGTCTCACATTTGGTATCAGAATGGTTGGGATCTCCATCAAATGTCTTCAATCCTTTGAGGTGAAAAACCCATTAAGGCATTTTTTTTTTGCATGCATTTGATATTTGGGTATTTTATGTAAACTTATTTTGCAAATATACCATTAGGGTTTATAGATTTATTATGTTTTTATATCTAGTTGTTAGATCTTTTGCAAACAGTATTTTCATTTTAAATCTATAAATTTTTTTCGGGCATTAAGCTTTTGTTGGAAAGGTTTTTGGAGCCAAACGGACCCTATGGTTACGTTCGGAAGACCAAAAAATCCCTATTTCCATATATAGTCATTTTTTTATTTATTTAAAAAAAAAAAACATTCGGCTATATATATATAAAAAAAAAACATTTTTGCTTTATAAAAAAAAAAACAGTTTTGTTTAAAAAAAAAAAAAACAATTTTGCTTTATAAAAAAAAAAAGTTTTTCTTTATAAAAAAAAAAGTTTTGTTTTAAAAAAACAAAAACAGTTTTGCTTTATAAAAATATTTAAACATTTTCATGCCATTTTTTTTATTAATAAAATAAATTTTATTAATTTAATTGCATTTTTTTAAGCAATTTTTTGTATTAAAAATTATTATTATTCTCCTTAAAATGTAATATTTTTTTGTCTCACATTAACAATGGTTGTTTGTGAGTTTGTTTATTTTGCAAGGTTATCTAAGTATGTTTTGGAGTATACAAGGCAATTTTCGATCAACTTTTTCACTCTCTTCCCCTATTTTTATTAATTTCTTCTAATCTCCCTCCAATATTTACTTGAAGCATACTGTAAATTAATGTAACTTGTATCTCTCATTATGAAAGTAAAAGAGAATGAAAGTGAGAGTGAGAGAGAGAGAAAGAGAGAGATAGAGTGTGTATTTATGTTTTTCTTTGTGTCTCCACTATCTCTTGTTCATCTTTCTTACATTTTGCATCTCAACTAATCTAACTACTAACTTGCTACTAAATAATCTACTAACAAAATAACTTGCAATTTACTAATTTTCATATTAATCAAGAAGGTTAAAAATGAATCAACTTTAGAACCACAACTTTAGTATTTGATTAAAATTTACTTAATCTTGCAACACAGTTTATATTTTCTAAACACCTATTGAATCCAAAAGAATCCGCTCTATTGGTAGCAAGTCCTTTTCGAGTCCTCGTACCTGTACCCTTTTGGGTAGCTTGGTTGACTTTGGGTGATATGAATTGGCAATTCATTAGGCTATAGCAAAACCTTAAAATGAACACTAACTTACTAACTTATTGACTATCTAACATTTAACAAATAGTTTATGGTTCAATTCAAGTTAGTTTATTTTGTTGCAAGATGATTGTTATGGTTAGTTACCTTCTTATTGCAAGTTAATCTATTGCAAGTTGATCTTGGTTTATTAAATTGCAATATGGTTATAGTCATTTATTGTAAGATGGTTATAGTAGTTCATGATTATCTTTCATGATGATCAATCAGCTATTGCCTTGGCTAAAAATCCTGTAATGCATCAAAGGACAAAGCATGTTCAAATCCAAGCCCACTTTATCATAGAGAAGGTATTGGATGGGACTATTCAGTTGGAGTATTACCCATCATCTTCCAATTCTGTTGATTTGTTCATCAAACCTCTTCCCAAGGAGCAGTTTTGTAAGTTGAGGGACTCACTTGGTTTGGTGAAGTTGTCCTCAAGGGGGAATAAAGTGTAGTTACACTTATGTGATGGCAACTTAATCCTTATGAGGTGTTTTGTGCTATATATATGAGTATATCTTTGGTGGTATAATTGCTTTTTGCATCTCTTTTGAACATGGTAATTTCTTGTTTGCCTTGTGCAACTTTTGTACATGTTACTCTGTAGATGGCATTGTGCAATTATGGTATATGATGCAATTGCTTTATGCGACTCTTTTACATGGTACTTTCTTGTTTTCTTGTGCAACTTTGTACATATTTTTTTATGTAGTTGGCATTATGCAATTGGTTTATCATGGTACTTTCTTGTTAGCATTTATGCTACTTTTATACATGATATTTTATGGTTGGCTTTATGCAACCGATGTGCACACTTTATTATTTTCATATACCTTATGCAACTCTTGTACATGGTACTTTTTTGTTAGCCTTGTGCTACTTTTGTACATGGTACTTTAGAGTTTGCATTATCATGGTACTCCTTGTTTGCTTTATGAAACTTTGTACATGATATTTTTTGATCAACTATATAGCACATGACTATAAGTATGGCTTGGCATATTTTTGTGATGACTTATAGTTCCCTATTTGTTAGATCATTTTTTTTATCATCTTTGGATATTCATATATATTATGGTGAATATATTTATGATGATGTATCTAAATGATCATATGTTGAGCTACTTGTAGCTTGCAGGTGCTTCCGTTTGAGATTTTTTAGGCTTACTGAAGACACCCTTGTGATATTTTATTCTTTTCATTTGCAATCACTTGTGGTTGATGGATGGCTTTGTAAGCTACTTGTATTTGAAGCTACTTCGTTGGGGGCTTGCAGTATCATTTTGGCCCATTTTGTATTGGTGCCTTATTGTAGACCATTCTTGGTCATAAAAGCTCATTGTAACTATATTACTCATTTGATTCTCATCCCCGTTTGTATCTTTAGGAGGAGAATGTTCTTTGTCTCATAATTCCTTTCCCCAATATTGCATTAAGAGGGAGTGTTATAATATCCAAACTGTAATAAGTCTTACTACAACATAAATCATAAGGGTAGTGTTAGTGAAAACTATAGTCCAATAGTGCAGCAGAAGCAGCAGCCGCCATCAGTCGGAGAGGGGAGCAGCAGTCTCCCATAAAATTTGCCACTGTAGCAGCCGACACTGTAGAAGCCTGCATACTGTAGCAGCCGCCACTTTAGCAGTCCGTGCACGGTAGCGGTCACAAAAATTTTGGCCCTAAAAAAAAAAAAAATGGTAGATTTTGGAGGCAACAAGTTGTGACGGATGGAGCAGCAAGGAGGAGGAGCGAGAGGTCTAGGGGCATCAAACCCTAGGTGTGGGACTTCAGAGGGCAGATCATTAGACGCGACAGGTGGGGGCTCTGGCGAGATAGCAGGCCCCCAAGCGGAGGATATGGACAAGGAAGTTCTATTGGAACCGGTCCAAGGGCATTGGGCGGATGCGATTGAAGATTTCTCTGAGGGGGACCAGGAATCTATGCGTCAGGATCAAAGGAAGACCCAAGAAGGAGACAAAGAGAAACCTGGCAACTGGAGACCTTCATATCTTAATTCTCTTCACGGTAAGCAAAAATTATCCGACTCTTGTTTTAATCTAAAATCTGTCAATGGTAGGTTGCACGTCCCAGATTCCTTGGCTCAGCATGTGGCTATGGAGGGCAGAACATCTCTGGTGGCTAAATTTATGGGGGTGAGGCCGGACTTGGAAGTCATAAGGAGATGGGCCATCCAAAAATGGTAGCCAAGGGCCGATATGATGATTAAGGCTTTACCCAAGAGTTTTCTTTTGGTGACATTTCAATGTGAACAGGACATGGAAAGGACTCTCCAAGGAGGTCCTTGGTTTTTTGGGAAAATGGGCTTGTATCTGAAGCGTTGGTCCCCCGATTTCAACCCCCAGACTCAGAGTCTTTGGATTTGGCTCCTATTTGGGTTAAGATGCCAGGATTACCTCTCGCTTTCCGGAACAAACAAATCTTGGGCGGGATAGCTACGGAGATTGGAGAACTAATAGCTATTGATCCTACAACCTTGAGCAAAACAAGACTCTTGTCTCGCTCGCATGTGTGTGTTGGCGGACCCGAGTAAAGAGCTCCCTAAATCCATTATTTTGTCGTCTATGTTTGGCCTTCATACTCGGGTCTTTGAATATGAAAATATGTCTTTTAAGTGTAGTGTTTGTGGGAAGGTAGGGCACCGGGGTATCCACTTGCATTTCCAAGAACCAGCCCCCACTCCAAAATACCGATCCTCAAACCCGAATAATATCCCTCCCCCGCAGATCTCCATTCCTACCCAACCTGGGCCTCAAGGATGTGGAGCTCAAAATCCGAATATCAGAGACCCTGTTCGCCCTATTGTAAGCAAGAGGCAACATTTTAACCATCCTCCCAAAAATTCCTATGCCCTGAAACCCTCTCATAGGGGAGCTGGTCCCTTTGATGGGAACCCTCAAGCTCAACCTGCTCCTAAGATGATACAGCAAGCCTCAGAGCCAAATCACAAAGTAAATAACCCCATAGATCAACGCCCTGGGCCAAGTAATTTTGATTGGGTGATACGAGAGGCCTATGGAGGCTTGGTGGAAGTGGTCCCATGTACTGCGGAGGAATTTATGGGAAGAAATTCCAAGGAGATCAACATCCCAGTGGAGAACAATTTTGATGCATTAAATCATTTGAAGGGAGATCAGATGGTCAGCCAAGAAGTGGAATCCGAGGTAGAGGAGACTCAAGAGAAGGATTTAGAGGAGAAAAATCGGAGGAAGGAGCAGGAAACTAATAATACGAGGCAAGGATACTCAGGAGGAAGAGGTGAACCACCAAGATCAGTGTAACCCCAAAGCAGGGAAAAAAGAATCTACTAATCAAGAAGCTAAGAGCACGAAATCATCTCCACTGTCAGAAAGACCAGTTAACCTGGAAATCCAGATTGTTACCCCAAAGACCAAGACTGACCTACCCAATATGGTTACTAGAAGCCAAGTGAATCCCAAGGAACTTCAACCTAGAGCGGATGTATGGGGATATGGTTCGGTAGGAAGAGGGAAACCTAGCAATGCTACCTTAAGGCAGAAAGAAGCAAAGCAAGGAGTGGTTGATGGCACTCAAGCAGTATTGCTCTTTGGGGTGAATGCTCGAGGATCCAAAGCCCATAAATGAAGATTCTTTCATGGAATATTCATGGGATTAATCCTGCAAAAATAAGAGCTTTGTATGCTCTTATACAAGAACACAAACCGGATATGATTTTACTGCAAGAAACTAAAATGGAGGAGAGTAGAGTTATTCCTTTTAAGAATAGGACTTGGCGAGAAGTTGAAGTAGTAGGCCAAGAGGCCACTGGAAAAGCAGGAGGGTTACTGGTTATGTGGAACAAAAATGTGATTGATAGTAGAGTGATTCTGATGTCTAGTTGGTTTATTTGTCTCTTATGTGTGGATAAAACCACGCAGGAAGAGTGGATCTTAACGAATGTATATGCTCCAGTTAGACAGGGACTAAGAAGGGTTCTTTGGAGTCAGCTAGCTAAATTTAGGGAGACGGTCCCAACTACCCTTGGGGGGGATTTCAATTGCTACCTTAATCCTGTAGATAAATTGGGGGGCTCTCAAATAATAACTGCTAATATCTACAAGTTTAGAGATTTTGTTGAGCAACATGAGCTGATGGATGTGGACCTGTGTAGATTCTCCTATACATGGTCTAACAAAATATTGAAGGAAAACCAAATTTAGATAAGATTATATAGGTTTCTTCTTTCTCAAGAATTCCTGGAGAGGTTTGGGGACTCTTCATTAATGACACTCCCAAGAATCGGGTCTGATCACAACCCAATTCTATGGGAAACAGGGGAGGACTCTAAGAAAAGATACATCAGACCCTTTCGATTCGAACTTATGTGGTTCCAACATCAGGATCTCAAGGATCTGGTTTCCCAATGGTGGGACAAAAAGTATAATGGTTCGAAACCGGCCCAAGTGGCATGTAAACTAAGGAATGTGAAGGCTAACATTAGAGAGTGGAACAAAACTTCCTTTGGCAATATTTTTGTTAAAAAGGTAGAACTAAAACACAAGATCAATGAACTACAGGAGAAGTCGAAGTCGGGGCAGCTTACGAGAGGATCCGAGAAACCGGGAGAGGGAGCCGTTAGCCGAATACCACACGATGCTAGGATTTGAAGAAACCTTTTGGAGGCGATAATCCGGATCGCATTGGTTAAAGGAGGGTGACAGAAATACAAAGTTATTCCATGTCTCTACTCTTCACCATAGGATTACTAACAAAATTAAGGAGATCAAGATGGCCGATGGGTCTAACACCAAAGATATGGAAGACATAAGGAGGGAAGCGGTTGAGTACTTTAAATCGTTGCTAGAATATGTAAATCCGACTATTGAAGAAGAGGAATCTCTGTTGGCAGCCATTCCACCCCTCGTAACTGATAATCTTAATGGATTCTTACTTAGTCCTTTCACAAATGAGGAAATCAAGAAGGTCATTTTTGACATGGATGGTAACAGCTCCCCAGGACCGGATGGCTTCCCTGCAGCTTTCTTCCGAAGTTTTGGGATATCCTAGGCAATGATGTAGTGGAAGCTATAATTGAGGCTCAAAGGACATGGAAATCCCAGAAGGATTTAATGCTACTTTTTTAGTCCTCATCCCTAAACTAGTGGGAGCAATGGAATTTTCCAGTTTTCGCCCTATCAGTTTATGTAACACTCTGATGAAGATTCTCACAAAAAAAATCGCCAATAGGCTGAAGGTTATCCTTCCTTTCATCATTGATATGAACCAAGGTGGATTTGTGAAAGGGCGACAAATATTGGATGGTATCATCACAATTCATGAGGTTATTCATTCAATGGTGACTAGTAAGGAAGCAGGTATGTTACTAAAGCTTGATATGAATAAAGCCTACGATCGGGTCTCATGGCGGTTCCTCACCAAGATTTTGGGTAAGTTTGGTTTTTGTCCCAGTGGATTAAGTTGATTTTTAGTTGTATCTCTACTACAAGATTTTTTTTCATGGTGAATGGGTCACCCTCCAGTTACTTTAAGAGTGAAAGGGGGTTGCGACAAGGACATCCTTTGTCTCCATACTTGTTTATTATTTTAGCGGAAGCATTGGGTAGGAACATTTCAGCAGTGGTGGCAGATGGTCAATTGGAAGGTTTTAAACCAGCCTCAACAGTAGAGCCAGTGTCTCACCAACAGTTTTTGGATGATACAATCATTGTGTCCAAAGCCTCGGTGCCTCAAGCTAGGAAGTTGAAGAGAATTCTAACCAAGTATGAGACAGAGCGGGACAAGTACATAAACTATAAGAAGAGTAGCATCTATTTCTTTAACACGCCCGGTGGGAGGGAGGAAAGAATAGCTAACCTCTTCGGTTGTGGAAAGGAGCTTCTACCAGCAACTTATCTAGGCATGCCTATGTTTGAAGGAAGAATGAAGGCTACTTTGTGGAACTTAGTCATTGACAGGATCTCCAAAAAGTTAGCAAGGTGGAAGGGCAGCCTTCTCAGCTCTGCAGGAAAAGCCTTATTAGTTCAAACTACTTTACGGAGCATTCCATTTTACTGCATGTCTCTATTTATAATGCCTGCAAAGGTCTGAGCTACATTGGAGCTAATTCAACGCAACTTCTTGTGGTCAGGTTCAGAGGAGAGAAAGAGAATTTCGTTGGTAGCATGGAATCAGGTGTGTGCAAGCAAGGATCAGGGGGGATTGGGGTTAAAGAGAATGAAAGAAATGAATCAAGCTCTGATTGGTAAATAGGTATGGAGATTTATCAATAATGATCAATTGGGATGGGTAAAACTTCTTAAGGAAAAATATATCAGAAATAATCAAGACTTCCTGGAAGCTGATAATCTTCCTAGAGGATCCTATTTTTGGAATTGTTTGCTCGAATTTCGAGAGGTAGTCAGGAAAGGCATCAGATGGAGAATTGGTAATGGAAGACAAGTGGACTTTTGGAAATACTCGTGGTTGGAAGAGGCCCCTCTGAAAGATAAATTAGACCTTCAGGTCCTCCAACATAAACTTTCAAAGGAAATGGGAGGAAAAGTAGGGGATTTTATTGCTGTAGCACAGGAAACTTCTTCTTGGAAGAAAATCATAGTTCATAATATATCAGAGCAAGAGAAGGTGGCCCTAACCAAACTCAATGATGCTTTAAGGGTGTTCCCGATCATCCCTGGGGGAGGAAGAGACAAGGCGATTTGGGGCAAAACTACAAGTGGGATCTATTCAATGAAAAGTGCCTATAAGTTAATCCACTCAGGATTCAATGGCTGGACTCCAACTTTTGTTATTTGGTTAAATAATTTAACCCCAAAAATAGCTTTCTTCTTTTGGTTGGCAGTTCAAAATAAGATCCTGACAACAGATAATCTGCAAAGGAGAGGTTTCCAATTCATCAATCGATGTATCTTGTGTGAGAAAGCAATAGAATCGTAAGTCATATATTTCTAACTTGTGATTTTTCTTGTACAGTCTTCCAAATGATCCTGTTCAAATTTCATATAGATTGGGTCTGTCCAAATAGCATGTCTGACTTCTGCATACAGTGGGCTTCCCCCTTCCGGGCAAAGCTTTTGACTTGGCTCTGAAGCTCGACTTACCCCATTTTTTATGGGGGATATGGAATGAGAGAAATAAGAGGGTATTTAAAGGACGTAAGAAAGATCCCGGGTTATGTGGTAATAAAATAATCGAGCTTTGAAAGAAAAGCTGGAAAACTTTCTTCTTCAAAAATGAGACCATGTCTCTAAGGGAAAGGAGGATTTTGCGGAACTCGGGGAGAGGAACTTCCGGACCTAGACATTACAACCAACCCACGGGATGGTGTCAAGTGGATAACCCCATACAAAAGTGGGTTAATTTTAATTTTTACGGGGCAGCTAAAGGAAATCCGGGGCTGCAGGGAGCGGGAGGAGTTTTGAGAAATGAGGAAGGAAAAGTGGTCCTTACCTTTGCAGAGCCTTTGGTAACTCAAACAAATCATTTTGCGAAGCCCGAGCTCGCATGCAGGCAATGAGAATTGCCAGACTTGAGGGTTATAAGGAAGTTATCTTTGAAGGGGATTCGCTTAATATAATCAAGGCAATTAAGGAGGATAAATACCCCAGCTGGACCATATTGGAGCTTATCCTAGAAGCAAAGATTCATAAATCTCATTTGGTTAATGCCTGAATCCAACACACCTTCAGAGAAGGGAACCAGGCGACGGATCTAATGGCAAATATTGCAGTTTTCGTTGGGGAGATGCAAATTTGGAAGGATAACTTCCCTCAAGAACTATTGGTGTTGGTCGCTAGAGAAGAGCTAAGATCAAACCCGTTAGAGCTTCAAGAGATCATAGGGACTGATGATGAGTAATCTGACAGATGGAATTAGGCAAAAAAGGCATCCCATTTTCTGGGGCCTGGGAGGTGACAAGTGTACAGTACAACAACCTAGTGTTAGTAAGTGCTAGGTGTTGTTTGGTTTTTGTTTTATCCTGAATAGTCAAGCGACAAGTATAGGACTGTGGACTCTAAGTATGGCTTAATGTGAGTCTTAGAAAGATCCATTTTGTATTTTGATTATATGGGCTTGATGCTAGAACCAGCCCATTTTGACTTTGTAAAAGGTTTGTGGACCTTATAACCACCTCTACCTTATACCAAAAAAAAAAAAGAGGGAGTGTTGGAATATGTAATGCAACATTGTGTAAATTATTCTTAGACTAAAATATAAATTCTAAAGAATAATATTTGTATTAGAATATAATTATATCTTATGTAAAATATTTCCACCCAATTAATAAATAGATTAAGGGTGCTAGGAATATTTAATTTCTTGGGAAAAATTTATTTCCCTTTTCTAGCAAATATTAGAAAGTAACTAATCACTTTCTAATATTTGATAGATGCCACTTATCACATACCTCAAAGATTATATTGTGATAAAATTAAAAAGTAACTAAAGCACTTTCTAATATTTGATAGATTGTGATAATATTTAGGGTTGTAGTAGAAAAAATTCTCTTTAAATAGGGGTGTTTTCTACTACATATAATTATATATCTTGTCATATTGACTTGTGTTGTAGTTTATGTTGATGCATATTATTGCATAACATTGAAGTATTCTTGTACTATTGAATCATTGAGTAATATAGTGAGCTTCATAGTGGATGTTTCCCTTCTTCATTTGAAGTAGGGTTTTACCACTCAATATTTGTGTTGTGGGTTTACCTCTTTTATGTGTGATTGATCTTGTGGAGCATTCTTCGATCTTGGGGAGACTTTGCTTGTCTCACATACTTGTCCCTTGATGGAATTTTGGCTAATGAATTCCAAATCAAATTATACAGTAACATGATCCACTTTGTAGTACGTGTATTATGATACATCTTGCTCATCATATACTGCAAAGGATTTTGTTTTGATATAACATACATTGTGTGACTTAACATATAGTGCCACAATTTCTTTGTAGCGAACACCACTGCTAAACACAGCTTTTCCACGTAGATATATCCTAGCTCATAACTCACCAAAGTTTGGCTAATGTAATATATAGCTTGTTATTTGTGTTGCACATTATTTTGGGCTAACATGGTCCCAAGAACAAAATTATTTGTTGATATATAGCAAAAATGGTACATCTGGTCTTGGTGGAGCTAGCACTAGCTATGTCACCAGGTATTTCTTAATCTCAAAAAAGGCTGCTTGATAGTCCTTGTCCTAATTGAATGGGACCCCCTTGTATAGTAGTCAATTCATGGATCAACATTTATATGATAATTATGTGACAAATCACTTTGTGGATGCTACTTTACCTTGTAGGCTTCTTAATTCTTTTATATTCATGGGAGAACACATTTCTAAAATAGCCTTAACCTTTATTGGGTCAACTTCAATGCCTTGTTTTGAAATGATGAATCCTAAGAGCTTTCCTAATGTTACACCAAATACACACTTCTTAGTATTCAACTTGAAATTATGCTCTATAAGAAAATCTAGGATCTTTCTCAGGACCTCTACATGCTCTGAATGCAGTAATGACTTTGTCAATAAGTCATCGATGTAATCTTCTAATATCTTATGCATATAGTCATGAAAGATATATGCCATAGCCCACTAATATGTAGCACCAACATTCTTAAGGTTGAATGGCATAACCTTGTAATAAAATGTCCCCCATGGAGTTATGAACACAGTATTATGCTGGTCTTTGGGCTTAATTCAAATTTGGTTGCAACCAAAAAAACCTTCCATTAGGGAGAGCATCTCATGACTCGTAGTTATATCTACGAGAGAATATATGTTTGGCAATGAAAATGAATCCTTTGGTGTTGCCCTATTGAGGTCTTTGAAATCCATACAAATACGGATCCTTCCATCAGGTTTTCCTATAGGAACCATGTTTGATACCTATTCCAAATAGTTGATGGAAATAACAAACTCTAGATCCAGCTAATTTTACAATTTATCTTTAATCATTAAGGCTACTATCAGATGTATATTTATGAGTTTTTGCTTGACTGGATTTTTTGAGAGATCTAGCCAAAGGTTATGAGTAACCAATTTTGGATCTAGACCTAGCATGTCCTTATAATTCCAAGAAAAGAGATCAAATATCTCTTTCAGTAGAGGGATGAGGTTGGCACACTCATCAGGAGTCATACTCTCTCTAAATTTAACCTTATTAGGATTGGTGGGATCATTACTGATATCCACTTCAAATATTTCCTCTACTAACATATGGGATCCCTCCTCAAGCTAATGAGGCATAGGGATCAAGTGGATGTCATCTATTGTGTTTATGGGTTCCTCATTGGAAGCATCCTTAGCATGATAAACATCATGTGCAGAACCTGGCACAAAATGGAAATATTACAACATTTCTTCATTAGGGAAGAAATATCTAAGCTCTAGGGGTGAATCAGTGTGGTTCCAATCAATAACGTCTACATTAAAACACAATGGCTTGGAAGGATCAACTAGGTTCCATATTGAAGTGTTCAAAACAATGGAGATCATACTGATGAAATGGATCATGTCTCCAATACCACGTGCATGTGAATCGACATTGATAGAACTTCCATCCCTGAGATGTGGTTCTAGGGGTATGGGGATCTACATATATGCTCCATGAATAGACTTTTGGATGGGATCATTGGGCTCTAAGAGCTCCATGTATGTTGGTGGATTGGAAAATACCATATGATAAATTACATTGAGATTTGGTGGTCTTCACTTGAGGCGAGGATAGAGATTTATATATTTGTACATCTCCTCTGTAGTATATGGCACATTACGATGATGTAAGTAGGGAGGCCCCAAATAGGATCTCTTAATTTCATCTTCATCGTCACTATCATAATAAAGACCCTCATCACTACCTACTAGAATTGGGTGATGCTCTAAATGAGGCTCCATGTAGGCTATCTCTTGATAGTCATCATCGTCATCAAGGGGCTCTTCACTCATTTTTATTGATTCCATGGTAATAGATGATGTAATTTTAGAGGTTCTGAGTAGACCAACTCAATTTCATCCTCATATTGCTTATTTTTTGAGGATAGCTCAGTGTCATCTATTCCATAATCATAGTCTGGTGCATCACTTTCAATGATGGATACTACATGCATGTCCTCAGAAGTAACTTTTGATTCAGTGTCTCTTGATATATCTAGACTCAAGATATTCATATCTATATCATTGGTAGCTTCATAGCTTTGATTATACAATTTGGCTCTTGGAATGTGGTCTAGACCAGTCTCTACCAAGATTTTCTCATAATACCCCTCAAGTAGTTCTATAGTGACATAGGACACTAGCCAATTATACCTTTGAAAGATAGAGGGAGTAGGGTGATAAGGATCAAAGTTGACTTCACCCCCAAACTAAGGTATAGGTGGTTTAAAGATACCATGAGGAGTTCATCCTATCCTCTAATATAGTACCCTAACCTGAACCTATCAGTCAAAAACCTATACTATGGTTCATATGGCCTCCTACACCCTTGCTCGAATAATACAAGACCATAGCCATGCCAATAGTAATGATCAAAATATCAGATGCCATATTTTGGGTTAGAGAGATAATAAAAATTCATAGTGTATGGTTCATCATCATCCTCATCCATGGAGGTGTGAGATGTAAGCTGGTCGAGCCCTCCATAGATGAAGTTGGTTTGGTTAGGCAGCACCCCCAATGGTACCACCATCCCTATGGGAAGGCGATGGGCTCATGGTAAACCCATATCCTATGTATTTTAGATGATCGATGTGAATGTCACATTATGTATGATGTATTCCCCTAATTCAAGATTAACCAAATGAATGGTTACCTATAATGTAGATGATCCTACTAAAGATACATGTGAAGCAGGTTGAGGTGCCTCTTTGAATTCTCTTTGAGCTTCCTATACTTACATAGGAGTAGAGACCTAAATAACAACTAACATGGGTGCTTGCTTTATCTCTTTTTTGCCCCTCTTTGCTTTTAGCTTCTTATCATACTGATGCATTATGGATGCAAACAATCTAGTAGAAGCAATTATCGTGTGCTTTTATCATTGAGATGTAGATGTTGTAGGTTTGGCATACATTTCCTTGATTTTATCTCCTAGGTATTTGATCAGCAATGTCGATTGTACATCCAGGTGCATTTAGGGGAGTACAAATTTCCTTGGCAAATATACTAGGTTCACATATTTGAATGGTTCTTCATTTGAAGGCACCACGTGAACCTGTCTCTTATGAATGTATTTGATACATTTATGGAGAATGGAAGGGATTCAACCCATTTCTCTTATCCAAGGCCTCTCTATAAGTATATTATACTACATAGCACCCTCAATGACATGACACATCACCGGTATGGTCATCAATCCCACCTGAATAGGTAAAACTATAGTGTCGATATTTGAGCATAATGCATCATTAAAAGCTATCAATGTGAAGACAGAAGGTATGATATGCATCTTTGGAAAATTCAGGTAAGTTAATGCCTCGATCATGATAATATTGATTGATGATCCCATATCAATCAAAACCTTGAAATTTATGTGATTTACACATGCAATAATGTGAAGTAGTGGGTCTGCTATGATAGTGGAAACTATCTTGATTTCATGAGCATAAAATTGTATGACCAATTCCTAAAAATATTGCATGTACCCCATGAAATGTGTGAATGCTTTGAGATCATAGGATTACACTTCTATGGATCTTAATATGTCCATAATCTTCTCCCTATTCTTGGGAGACTATTGAATCAGCTCATAAATTGACAACTTCACTAGAGTCGTCTGTAGGTTTTGAACTAACCTACTCCTAATTATCACCATTGATCTAGTTGGTGCGCCTGGTCCATTTTGGATTTTCCTTGGAGGAGGTTCAACTTGGACTCTAATAGGATTTGGATGTTGATTTGGTATTTCATACCTCACATATCTTGTGATAGTGTTGAACATTCTAACGAACCCATGGGTTGGTGGTTCGATGCGTACTTGATTGACTTGGCCAACTTTATTCCTTGGCACCTCATGGTTGGGTAGAGGATTTTTATAAATCCCCATATATTTATTGCATGGCCTAAGTCTTCACAATTTACAAAGAAAAAAAACATAAAACCCTTTGGAAGAGATATAATTTTGATATGACCACTTGGCTTCCATTTATTAGTAACCTATTTCCTTATCATATCTAAATTTAGATAAGCCTTAATAAAATTCCCACCAAGGTTATTTTATTTTTGGTTCACTGGTCTATCTGCTAGATTTTTTTGTAATTTTTAAGCATAGTTTTTCATCTATATCCTTTATATCAATATCAAAATTTTCCTCCTTTTGAATATCACCACCCAAGAGTTTATCTCTCAAATACATCTCTTCTAAATCTTCTTAATATCCTTTCATGTCTTTACATCCTTGGTTCCCTTAGCAAATCCACCACAAATTCCACCATTGAAGTCACTATTGAGGCTTCCACTGTAACCAGGTACACCACCCAACCTGCTACCAAGCCCCACCTAACCCACTATAGCCACCAAGGCCATTTCTAGAACCACCACCAATGCCATCATCAAGGCCCCTAAGTTCACTACCATTGTCCTCATCGTGTCCTCATCAAAGTTGACTTTACCCAGGTCTATCATTGTCAAAGCTAAAGTCCATTACCACCACCAAAGCCCACCATCATCATTGCCACCTACATAGTTTGCAATCACATATTAGGTAATAAAAAATTACTCATATTTTTTTTATTCAAGTTTTCCCAATATGTCTATTATCCGATGCATATTATAAAATTAAAGGAATAACATCCCAAAGTGAAATTGAATTAAAAATAAAATCAAAATCCTCCACTAATTTGGACTATCTAAAAGTGTCACATTCCTCTTTTAAAGGAGATAAAACTATCTTGAAGTCCCCAAAGAATCCATAGATCAAAGTTATAAATCATTATTAAATTTAAAATAAATAAACTAAGGTCTTTCTAGACTCTATAAAAAAAGGAACTATAGTTGGAGCATATACATTTATAATTACAACTTTGATATTTTCCTCTTCCCTAAGAAAAACACAACCAAATTACTTCTTGCTTCTAGTAATTATCCATAATATTTATGTTTGCCCCATATTATTCTAATACCCCTTGAATCTCTTATAGAAAAAACTATTAGACAACCCCCCACACTCCAAATATTTTTGAATGCATCCTTACATTCCTCACTACTTGTTTTTATTTCTTGTAGTAATTAAGGCTACAAATACTTATTAATTACTTGATAACTCTTTTTGGGGATCTTATTCATACCTTTAGTATTCAAATATATAGTCTTCGTCATCACTTTTCATTCTTATTTATGGTCTTAGGCCACTTCTTGGTAATACTTGTGATATTTATTTTTTGTTTTTCAAATTGATATCCCATTGATTTTTCTTTCTCTTTATTTTTCATTTGAGGGTCTTACTTTCCCTTTTTCAATCTCACTAACACTATTATTCTCATAAATATCTTTCATTTTTCTAACCATTCATAGTAATATTTATTATCTATAGGTCTATGCTTTTATGGAGAATCTAAATTACAAATAATAGCCTTGCAAATACTTTATTCATTATGTTTTTCTACAAACTATAAAGTGAAATGGACAAACTATATATTACTTTTATTTTTGTTATAAGAAAATAATTTTCTATGAAGAGAAAATGAAGAGGATTTACCTAAACTTAATTTGATCTCTTCTTCCTTCTTTATTTTAAAATTTTCCTTTGTGTCTTCCTTTGCACCTTTAAATTATTCTAAATCTGAACTTATACATTTTAGTTCCTAGTTCTTTGCATCCTTAGTTTTTTCTAATGGTTGATCTATAATGAACCGTTATACCAAAACCTCAAGGTGTTAGTGATATCCAAATACACTAGGATCATAACATCCCACCACACTTCCACAACCTATACTCTAGGTAGTTGCATGCTTGTACAATGAGATCCATAACTCTTCATATGAGCCCTAGGCTAACACTACAATACTGACATTCCCATCCACTCTATGACTCAAAATCAAGTGGATACTCTGATACCAAATGTAATGAAATTTTACACCAAATCCTCAAAGTTTTAATAAAATTTGAATACACCATGATCATAACATCTCACCACTCTTTTAAAACTTTGGTTCTAGGTGGTTGTACACTTACGATGGGATCCACCACTCTCCATACAAGCCTAGGCTAACATTGTAATACTGATGTACCTAGCTGCTCTATGACTCAAACTTGAGTGGTTGCTTTGATACCAAATGTAACAAACCATTACACCAAAACCTCGAGGTGTTAGTGAAATTTGAATACACCAAGATCATAACATGATCTACATGAACTATATTGGCCTTTGTCATCTAATCAAGTAGAAGATTTTTTTGGCATTATTTTGAGAGTTTAAAATACTTGATCTAAGCCAATTTTTAGTATAATATCATCTAGTTGATCATCTTGTAGTTTTTTTCATGACCAAAATTTATCCTCAATTTTTTATTAATCTATTGTGTCTAGTCTTATAACATATGTAGTATTGAAATGTAATGATTTTTACAATATACTATTAGAAATTTAAGTTAATTTGAGGCATTTTCTGTTGTCATTGATGTCACATGGATCACATTTGATTTTGGTGGCCAAAATATTTCATAAAGGCCTTGGTGATGATTATTGAAAAGTGGAGTAATGTTGATTGTTTTGTGATATACTAACCCTTGTGAAGATTAGCAAAAGAATTTTGTGATTGTGCTAGATTAATAAAAGGTTTTTTTCATCTTCATAAAAGGTATGGGCACATTCTCCTATTGATTTTTTATGGTGGTTGATTTCTGAAATATCATTGGAGGGAAAAGTATTGTTTGTGGTTTCCTTTTCGAAAGTGGTTGGTTGAATGCTTCAAGGTTTTCTAAATTGAGAGTTGTGTTTAAACCTTGTGTTATAAGCATAATTGTTGAAGCCCATTGGTTTTAAAATAACTTGAGTTAGAAAATAACATGAGTATCATTGTTATGTAAGATTTGTGGTTGAGCATTGTTGGAAATATTTGAGTTGGTTGATGCATACTTGGATTAGGATTTTGTGAGAAAGAGTTATCCCTTGTGGTGATTTGGGTTGAGAGTGAGATTAGAACATAATTGAGTCTCTAAAAATTCTCTTTATGCTTCTATGAGTTGATTTGAGATTGATTTGAGTTGAGAGTGAGATTAGAACATATTGAGTCTCTAACAATTCTCTTTATGCTTCTATGAGATTGACTTGAGTTGAGTTGAGATTGATTTGAGTTGAGTTGAGTTGAGTTGAGATTGAGATTAGAACATATTGAGTCTCTAACAATTCTCTTTATGCTTCTATGAGTTGAGTTGATTTGAGATTGATTTGGGTTGAGAGTGATATTAGAACATATTTAGTCTCTGATAATTCTTTTTATGCTTCTATGAAGTTAATTTGAGTTGAGATTTCCATTCATTGTTGAGTGCATTTTGAGTACTACTTGAGCATGATTGATTGAGCATTTGAGAAGGCCTTTGGGATAGATTTGAGGAAAATGTTGGGATAGATTTGAGGATAGTATTGGGACATATTTGTGGATAGTTTTGGGCAAGTTCTTGGTGAGCTTGCTAGAGCAAATTTGGGCAAGTTCTTGGTGATCTTGCTAGAGCATATTTGGGCAAGTTCTTGGTGAGCTTGCTAGAGCAGATTTGGGAAAGTTATTGGTGAGCTTTCTAGAGCATATTTGGATAGGTTCTATGTGAACTTGTTATTCAGCATTGGATAGGTTCTGTGTGAGCTTGTTATTTAGTTTTGGATAAGTTATGTGTGAGCTTGTTAAGCAGGTTCTGTGTGAACCTATTGAGCAGGTTCTTAGTGAGCCTATTGACAAAGCTTTGGAAGTGATAGAGTATAGAGGACAAAATCTCAATGGATAGATATCTAGTAGCTAGCATGGTTGAAGACAGATCTAAGTGAGGAGTATTCAAGTGGAGAGAGTTCCACCAGTTAGTACAACAGAGAGACAAAGTCTTCTAGAAGATCACATAGCCAGATTAGAAGGGGAAAGAGTTCTCCTGTGGAAGAGATCCACAAACTTGATATTGCAAGATCAACATCTCCTTTGTACAGAGATACATAAACATTGTAATTGGGAGTGATTCCCAAAGATATTGATTGAGAAAGTTTTAGTAAAATATTTTCTCCATGGAGTACCTCACATTGGTGGAATTATGTTAAATCTTGTGTCTCAATTATGTGTGGTGACTTGTCCTCTTACTTACTACTGCTATCTGAGTTATTAATGCACACTTCTATATTTGGTTATTGCAATTAAGTACATTAATTGATATTGGTTTGGAAAGAAAGTAAAAAGTGGTCTTATACTGTTCATCCCCCTCTCAGTATAAGCTTGTGTTCTTCATCTACTTGTTGATCATATTCTAATTTAGATTTAATTTTAATATATTTTAGGAAAGACTTTAAAATATCCATTACAATACATATGTAAATCTCTAGAATATGATTTATTTGTTTAGTAATTGGTCTCTTTTGCCCACTATTTTTAGTAACTTCCTTATTGATGAGTTAACATGGAAGTCCAAAAATCCTAACACATATTAAAATATTTTTAATACTTTCTGTCTCCACATAACAAGTCTCACTTTGTGGTCTTAAATATAATCAATTTCACCTCCTAAAGAATGGGCCAACACCCATTAAACTACTGTAAATATTCAAACTCAAGAAGATAATGAGAAAATATCATTTTAGAAGAAAATTTATGGAGCAATTTGAATCTAATTTTCACTTCCATTTAGCCCACTTTTAAATCTTTAAAATACCCAAAAATCCTAACCTACATTGGAATCCTTTTAATATTTTCTATCTCTATAGAAAATTTCTCACTTCATAGTCTTCAATATAATGCATCACTCTCTTGAAACCATAATCCATGACCCATTATTTTATCCTTAATTTTTAAATTCAAGAAGACGGTGAGAATAAATAATCTATAGAAGAAAACTAATGGAGTTATTTTATCCAACAATCATTTCCATTTAAATCATAATTAAATATTTGAAAAACCTAGCTAGTGATCTAAACTCAAATTTTTTGCTATTTTTAATATTTAAAGTTTGAGGTAAGAAAGACCAAGAAAAGGTAAAATTCACAAATTAAAAATTATAGCAAACTAGAACACAAAAATATACAAGCAAAATAGCATAATAATTTTATTGCTCAAAAAATAGAGTATGATGCAAGCAATCTCTAAGAAGAGATGTAAGACTAAAATATTGCATCCATTACTCATGATTTTTACAATTTGGGGTGTATCTCTCTTTATAAAATATTTCGGTATATTGGAAATCGAATGTATTAACTATGAAAGGTCACCCACATAGAAATGTGATGGTTCACCTTCCATGAGTTAGAAGGTCACCTATATGAAAATGTGGTGATTCACCTTCCATGAGTTACAAAGTGCATTAAATTTAAAATTATATCGATATGACTTATCCTTCTATGTTTTTTATCCTAATATATCAACATGCATAGAGATGCATTCTATCTATGAAAATCTAAAGGTAAAAATTGTTATTTTTAGTATCTTATTTTGCATTTATGAGGGCCTTCAGATATTTTTCTTTAACTACAAAGTTATCAATAAATATGTCTATGACAATATTGTTTGTCAAAATTATTGTTCTCTCTCTAATATTTCCAATATTTAATGGATCAAAATGGAGTTCCAAGCATAAAGTTACTCCATTAAAAATGTGGTTAGGAAAAAATATGGAGTTTCATGCATTTTCAAGCACAAAACCATGATCCAATAAAGGTCACATTCCTATATTATCTAATATATATAGAACTTATATATTAATCATTTGCTTTTAAGAACCATTATACCATACTTGAATATCTTATTCTTGAGAATCATTTCTAGTGTAAAATTTGTTGTCTTAATAAAATTGATCATATATTTATTCTTCCATTGGTCCCCAACTAGAGCATATATACTTCTAGTCAATATCTCTTTAATTTTTATTTAACACTTTCATAAATGACTTTCCTTCTATACTAGATAGATTTTTAATATGAGAGTAAACTTTATTGATTTATGTGAAAATCATACAAGTATATAGACATAATATATGACAAAATTACAAGTTGTGAGATATATTCTAAATATCACCAACAAACAATTAATAACCTAACTTGTATCTTCCAAATATTCTAAATCATCCAAATATCATCGACAAACAATTAAAAACCTAACTTCAATGAACAACCTAACTATTAGGCATTGAATTGCACCAAGTTTTCACTCAGTACTGAGGCTGTCTATCTTTCTAGTTTCTATCCAGGCTTGTACCTGATAGCTGTAGCTCAGCACTCAACATTGAATGGACCAAAATAGGGGTTTTCGATCCAACCTCCAGAGTAAGTTGGTTCCTTGTCAACTTAGCAGGTTGTTGACACAATTATGCTCACTTAGGTTTTATAGTTTAGGGTAAGAGAAGGTTAGGGTTAGAGAGATGTAGATAACAATGGACGGATAGGTTAAAAATATTGCACCATCATAAAAAGATCCTAAAAAACTAGATTAAGGACATACACTCAGATCAACATTTATCTCATAATAGATCGTTTCATATATTTAAAGCATAATAGAGAAATGTTATAGCAAGCAGTTTCAATACCCAGGGAATGATAATCCAAATAACAGAATTCACCAAACACTTAGATTTTATAGAAATGTACTTTCCAATAACACAGAACGAACTTAAAGCATATTTCAATTACTCACAACAGCTAGTAATCCAAAATAGGCACAAACTAACCATCTAAGTATTTACAAAAATGCAACTATGAAATCTGAACCTCTAACATCAAGTAAGGGAATGTAAACTTGAGGTGAAGATCAATGTATTGCTCCTTTCATTTAGCTCTTCAGGAATATTTACAATAGCACAGGAAAACATGCTAGAGCCAACCCTTCAAAATGAGGGTTCAACCTCTACTTATAGTTTTTCATATTACAATAATCAAGAAACAATACACAAAATCTTGTTACAACAGCTTAGCAAAGAGCTTAGCTAGAATTATTTTATTGGTTCGTCCTCCAGGAATTCTGCTAGAAGGGAGTCTGCCATGACATTACGAGGTTTCTACAACTTGTTGGTTGCTCAGTAGAACTATAGTTCAGAACATTCCGGATCATATGTTTCCATCGATCCTTCTTGGGAATATATTACCACCATCGATCTGTAACTACCTCTGATCTTATATTCTTGAAAACCTTTGATGCTTCATCTTTCGGCCGACTATCATAGTTCTGATGTAGAAAAATCCTTTAAACAACCAAAAATTAGAAGACTAACCTTCATCGTTGATCTTCTTCATCACACAATTTAGATTCAATCCAACACAAGCTAAATGCCATTTCACTTAGGACATCGTCTTTCTTAGTAGCAGAATATCCAATCAGGATCCAAAGTATCTGAACCTTGAATTTGATCTAGGATTTTATCTTTTGCCTCATTATTATTCAGTCATTCTGCTTTACCTCCATTCTGGAAATAGAATACTTATTCTTTCCTCAATCGCCATTCCACACTTTTTTGCCACTAACGTCAACATTTCCTTGAGACTTTTATGGATTTGAAGATAGCACCAATCCATAGTGGGAAACAAAAGAATTTTCTAGAATTGGATATATGCAAGGAGGCTATTCCACAATTTTTCGCTACTGACATCATCATCTCTCATGGACTTTTGTAGATTTGAGATCTGTCATCATTCCAAACCCGAAATGTAGTTACCTGAAATCACTTCAAACATTGCAAAATTGAATATCTAACAAGCAGATTCATATTATCAACCCACTTTCAGGGTGGAATGATAACTTTACGACTTGGCCAAAATTATACAAAATTTTACTAAGTATGTGGTCATTTTGGGCCTACATTTTGGTGCCTCCCGGGTGGATTTGTTTGCAAAGCCAATCGAATCTAGAGTCTTATCCATTGGGCCTTAGGAGTTAAAATAATACATATTATTGAATATATGTTTTAAGGAATGATTTCCATATAAATCATACCCTTTGAAAACATAATTCTGCCTAGAGGGTAGAGGTTCATATCGAAACTATGCCAAAAACATCATAGAACTCATTTATTCAACTAGATACTATGTCTATAATATTAGTATTACTACTGCTTTCATAAAATATACACAACTCACATCCTTTATAAGGCTTCCTTTCAAAAATGCCTTCACACAAAAATGTTGCATTGTAGGCCTCATGCCTTTATTGCTTATTTTTGACAACTGTCAAAGTAAAAATAGAAATACAAAACTAATGTATATGTACAAACAGAAAAATAATGGTTCAAGCATGAGCCCCTCCTGGGCCTGTAATTTCTCAATCTTACTCTTATTCTTCTATAGCCTCTTCCTCTTCATCTTCTCCAGGAGTCTGTACTCCTTGATCATATTTACCATAAGTGTCCCCAAACACTTAAACCATTGATTCCAAATATTGAAGAGCCTATTTCCAGGCTTGCTTAGAGGGATTTTATGTCTCTTTAAGATGCTTATAAATATATTGTAGTTATCCAACATCTTCATAATTAGAAACATTCCCTCGAATCACTAGATCCTCCATGAGATCTCTTAGGTGGGTGTAACTCATAATTATCTTAGCAACTTTTTCTTGGGATAGTGGCTATTCTAATGACTCAATTCCAGCCTCATCCGGTAAGCTATCCTTGATGCTTTGCTGGAATTCCTCCATAGATAACAAGTTGTGATCCTCCTTCTAGATTCCTTTGAAACTTAATTGAATCATTTCCTCATTCATTTCAATGATCTCTTTAATTCCCCTGTCCATCCTGTCAAACAACAACCAGGCTCTCTAAACTGCCCTGTGCTTTTTCACCACTATCTTGGAGGCTACCCCGACTAGATTCCATTCTTTATTACAAATTGGTTTAGAATCATCACTAAGACTACTACCAACCAACCTGTACATTTGTTCTATCGAAATTACCATAGGTTGTAACTCTCCAATGATTTTATCTAAATCCTTCTGAATGGTAGATAATGATTGATTGGCATCCTTCAGGTAGTCGATTATGAGCTGGAGACCTAAAAATTTCTCTTGAACCTCAGAAAGCAACTCCTTATTGATCATTTTAAAACTATCTTTGGAAAAACTGGAGGACTTGGCTTTCTCAATCTGAAGCTAATGCTTTAAATTTTGAATTTATTTTGCCTGATCCTCATTAAGATTATTTTATTCCTCTAGCTGGTATTTCAACTCATTAGCCTTCTAAAATATTTACTACTAACTCTTAGCCTCCTTCCTCAAAACTTTCTCTACTTATTTTTTATCATGGTAAGATTTTCAACCTGTTGTTTCAACTTTTCTACCTTATCTTTTGCTATATTAGTTTTTACATAAAAGGTATCCAAGTGAGCCTTGGCCATACCTAACTCATATTCAATAGGAATCTTGTCAATATATTCTATGATTTCTTCTGCTCTATAATCCTAAGCAGTCATCTCATTTTTAGGCTTGCTCACTTGTGAAATCAAAGACCTTGAAACCCTTTGCCTAGTGATGGGATTAACATACATACTTTTTCTTGTCACAACCATCCGGCTAGAAGGCTTGGTAAGCTTCTCTACCCAATAATAATTTATGCTCTTAGCAGCTGCCTTCTCTTTGGATACAACAACAGACTTTGAAATATCAGTATCCAAAGGAGACAATGGCATCAAAAACATGAGGGTATACTGACTTGTTGTTGGTGGGTATGGAGATATATTAATAACAGCCTCTATTACAATGGTATATTCTGTGACTATTACTATTGTTGATATAGGTAAATTCAGGGAAACAAGGACAAAATTGATAAAAGAGGGGATGGATGAACTTGGAATGCATTTTCCCATAGATGGTGGTAAAAGAGATGAGGGTGCAATGATGGTGGATACTGAAGTGGATGCCTTAGAAGTGGAAGGTGGGTTCGTAGGATGCTGTGATACAAAAGAACTAACTGATGCCTCCATAGCTACTGATGGGATGAGGGGAGGACTGTGAGGTGAAGGAGGCAAATTTGCCACATTTTCTTTACCAGAAAAGGAGATAAATCCTTTAGGGGATTCATGGATATGAGAAGGACAAGAGGGATTAGAAACCATACCTTCACCTACAGATGTAAGGTATTCTTGCTCAGCTTTTATTTCAAGTTTTTGTTCTTGTTCAAATAACCCTTTTGTATTAAAAATAGATACCTCTTCAACAATTTCCTTCATACTCATCTTATGCCTTTTGGAAAGCTCTCTCCCTTCTATATATGGGGTTCTCTTAGCCCTTTTACGAACTAATAAAAAATCATCCATCTCATCTCTAGAATATTCTTCTGATAAATCTCCTTGCACTCCCCTGAAAGGTAAATATTGCTCAGTAATGGATTGTGGCTTTGTTGATGTCGCAGGAGTAAAATAAAGTGGCTTGAGCCCAATGCTCTTACCCTTCCTTTTTTGATCAAAAAATTTATCTCGAGGCTGTCCTCCTAGAGCTAAACATTTAGGCATATATTTTACTTCAATAACCAGGGTACTAACAACATTTTCTTTAGAACATCTCATTTTGCTCATCCTCCTAGCTCCTTTAGGGAATATCTCTACTTGCTCAGAAGTAGGACTAAAAGTCCTCAATGCTCTAGTGTTTGTTAAAGAAGTATTTTGATCTGTAGAAGGTTGGAGAGATTCAAAATCACCCTGGGGATTTTCAACCGTCAATACAATGTGTCTCATATCCTTTAGTTCCCAAGTATCAATATTTTCATCATATCTTTTTGAAAACTCTTTATAAAATTTTATTCCAAATTTAGATTCAGCTTTCCCAAATTTCAATTCTCATACGCCACCAATCCATGATCTTGGCATCCTCCCATAGTACCTTGAAATACTCCTCTTCTACTTCTTCTAAAACCTCATTTTTATATGGCATGTCTTTTTTATTTGCCGACTTTGACTTGGAGGAGGGCCTACTTTCTTTGTAGTTTTTAGCTTTAATCTTGTCAATCATCTCTTTAGTAATTTGATGACTAGGCTAGTGGTCGGGATCAAAATCTTCAATATGCTCATAAAATACAACCATGGAGGTAACTGATCCATCTTGGAAACATTCCACTCTAATAGACTAGTCTCATCATTGTTTCTTCCTTGTTCAAAATGAGCCTTGGGTCTTTTCTCAAATTTGTAGGCCTTATCTCCATTCAGGGTTTTATTTTTTGTAGTGAAAATACCATCAAGATCATAACTCCACTTATACAAGATATAAAATAGACCTAACCCATCCAGGTATCGATCAATTTGCTGACTTTACCACTTTTTAGTAATGGTGATATCACTCAAAGTGTGATGGGAAAGCAAAGACTTCCTTTTTCTCACTGAACCATATTTCGATTCAATGTACTCTACCTACCTCAAATATTCTAAGGCAAAGAGTCTCTCTATGACAAAGTGGGGCAAAAGAAAAGGTTTACCCATGAAACCATATAATATGATGAATGTTCCCTTAGTTAACAGATACCAGTCCCCTTCCTCTACATCTTTATTCCTCAGAATCTCTTTGGCCAGGGGTGGCAATCTGGGGAAATTTTTGTACATTATTTTGAGGGCCAGTCCAAGAAATTCCAAATTGAACCTATAGTGAAACTCACTGCTTCTTAAATAGTTTTTCCAATATTATATTGACATAGGTTCTCATTTATGTATGTTATCCTTGACTGGAATCCACGACATTCTATCTTTCGCAACGACATAAAACATCCATACCAATCTTGAGTAATGCCTAAAACTAGGAGCACTAGAGCCCCTATTCAAGCTTACTAATTGTTCATGTATTCTTTGGGTGATAAATGTTGGCCAAAGGAAATAAATCACCATTATCCCTCTCTTTGTCGCCTCCTTTTTGTACATCCTTTAATTAGAGATACATTATGCAACGGCAGTTTGCTAACCATGAACCTCTTCATCAGAGTCCAAACCCTCCATGTAGACCAACATAGAGAACAGAATAGGGGTTACAAATCTCTTGATAGAAATGTGGACCTTAGGAAAATCTTCTTGGGGTTTGGTATTTAGCTATTTATAAACCCAATTCCTAAATGAATCGTCATCATTTTTCCATTTCATAGTGGAATAAAACCCAGTCTGTTCAATATTTCTAAAGGGTTTTGGTGGTACTGGTGGGTCACACCCTAAGACAAAAATCTCATGACAAAAAGAGGCAGTGATGCTAAAAAGGGTCTCACCCTTGCAAGTTTTAACTGCCTTGGCTAGCAGGTCATAGAATTTAACTATTGCAAGTATCAACTCAGGGCATGGGTGAATTAAATCACAAATGTAAAAGGATAAATAAGAAATAATGGAGCATCTACCTTCCACTGATAGAGCAGAATTATTTTTATATCTATCATTCACACTCCTTAGTCTTGTCTTTTCAGTGATGGTCATCACTGTGTCTGCCACAGCCTTAGTTTTATCAAGGTATGGCACCGACGTCTTGTCGTCTAGAGTTTTGAATTCTAGAACATTTTTTGAAGTCTCTATGGGTGATTTATTACGATCCATCTTGTAGCAGTAGGAATTTGCATAGAGGAATAAGTGAGGAGAAATTTAGAACACTACTAAGCTTCCCTGTAGTCTCGTGGTTGCAAAATGAATCCTGTGCATAAATTCAGTACTTTTATCTTCTAGAACTCACGTATCATCAACCATAAATGCAGTTGCTACGCGATATCTTGTTGACACACTTCACGACCCTTTCCATTATTTCTTTGGTGGTTCAAATGTGACATCCTATCTCCTTATTGGTCAAATTTTGAAATTGTGTTGCCAGCTCATCGCATCCCTTTAGCTACTCTTTGGATCATGTACAAGTTCATTAGAATTGAATGCACAAGCAATATTTAGCCCCCATGTGTTAAATTGAAACTTATTGTTTTGCTTTGGTCCGAATCCGCTTCAGTGTCTTAAGAACTTTTTGAGTCTACTAAGCTTACACGCATGTTGCTTTATCTTGATTCCACTCTGGCTATCTCCAGTTTTGAGAGGTTTTTGGATTGGCACCATTCTTGTCCTTCCTTATGTGGGATAGAAAAAGATATACCACTCTATGAAATTGCCAATCCGAATTTGACCACGTGGACTTGAGGGCAGAATGCCACTCTTGGGAGTTTTGCACAACACAATGTGTGGAATGGAACATTGCCATGAATTTGGCCAACACTTAGTCATTTCTTGCAAAATTTATTCTCTCTCTCTTCTTTTTTAGCATTTCTTTGAAAAATAACTAATTACAAAGTGCAGAAAGAAAATGAAATAGAAAGTGTAGAAAGGAAGGGGAAATATTTGTACAATATATATGCATATGTTACAATGAGCTTATTTCTTACATATAGTAGATCTTAAAGTGGAAAAAATTCACCATAATTGGTTGTATGTTTCCCTCTAGATCCCTCAACTTAAATACATTAGACTATGTAGCTTCCACTATCTCAAAATGACCATCCCAAAGGGAATCAAATTTTTCATGTTTTCCTAGTTTTACCCTGTCAACATTCCACCTGAGAACCAAGTCTCCAACTTGAATTTTCTTGAACCTGGCCTTTTTATCAAACCATGCTTTAATGTCTGATGAGTGCATTTGAAAATGATCATATGCCTGAGTCTTGCTCTCTTCCAACCGTAGCAAGTGTGTCAACCTGGTTTTAACTAGATCATCCTCTAGTCCTTCTTCTATACTGACAAGCTTAAGTGTTGGAATCTCTAAGTGAATTGACAATACCGCCTCTTTTCCATATACCAGTGCATAATGTAAAGTTTTGATGGAATTTTTAATAGTAATCCTTTCTACCCATAGATCATGGTTGAGCAACAAGTGCCAACTCCTTTTGTTACCTTCCAAATATTTTCTCAAAATCATTAATAGGTTTTTATTTGTAGATTCAGTAAGTCCATTACCTTGTGGATAATAGTTTGAATTATTTTTAAGAGTGATGCCATACTTGATGGCAAACTCAATGTACTTAGCTCCTATAAAATTAAGGCCATTATCACTCACAAAATTTTTTGGAACTCCAAATCTGGAAATCAAACTCTCCATAAAGTTGATCACAACTTCCTGGTCCGTCTTATTTTTAGGAATAGCCTCTACCCATCTGGTAAGATAATGTATAGCTATCAAGATAAAATTATGCTCTGTCGAATAATTAGGATTTATAACTCCTATAAAATCTAGTCCCCATTGTTGGAAAGGCTCTTCGACTTGAATAGGCTTCAGGGGAGAGGCATCATTTCTTGTTCTTCCAATGTACCTTTGACACTTATCACAAGCCTGGGTAATTTTAAAAGCATCCTTGAACATAGTAGGCCAATAGTAGCATGCTCTTATTATCTTTAAAGTTGTAATTCTATTGGAGCTATGACCTCCTGCTGAGCCTCCATGAAATTCTTCTAGGACTCTTTTTTGTTGGTCCCCCTTCAAACATTTTAGGAGAATACCATCCAAGGTTATTTTAAACAACCCTTCATGTAGAAACACATATTTTAGAGCATGAATTTTATACATCCTTATTTGAGAAGAATTCAGATCAAATGGGAAGCTCCCAATTTAGAAATACCTGGTCATTTGCTCAATCCAATCAAAATCCAAAGTGTGAACAATCTCTATTTGATCCTCTCCTATCATCTGACAAGATATTATTTTGGCCAATGTTGAAGCATCTGTCAATCCTTGGCACAAGGATCTACCTCTTACCAGCTTGGTGGGACGTATCTCCACATCATATTCCTGGATCTTAGTAATCTAACCAGACCTTTTATCTCCTAGTTCACCTTGTAAAATATAACTTCTTACATCTGGATGAACCACATATACCAAGGTTTTGCTCTGTACAAAATATTGTCTAAACTTATTTAATGACTTCATTACAACAAACACTTGTCTTTCAATAAAGTTATATTTTACCTGATAGTCATGTAGTGTCTGACTCCAAAAGAACATAGGGTGCTCATCCCCTTGACTATCTTTCTGGGTGAGTACTGAGGCATAAATTTCTTTAGCTCCATAAGCATAGAGAATAAAATCTTTAGTGAAATCAGGATTTATCAAGATTGGGACTATTGTAATGGATTGCTTGATGACCTCAAAATCTTACTTCCTAACCTTAGTCCACTTGAACTCTGCTTTTTTCTTGAGTAGTTCAGATATAGGCCTTACTTTTTGTGCAAAATCAAAAATGAATTTCCTAACGAAATTGATTTGACCTAAGAAAGACTAGGTCTTATGATTAGTAGGCAAAGGAATAGCTAGAATTTCTCTAATTATTTCTAGATCTATGGCCATACCTTCCTTTGATACCACATGGCCTAATAGTTTTTCCTCATGTACTGCAAAGAATGACTTCTTAGGATTAAATGAGATACCAAATTCTCTGCATTTTTGAAAAACCTATTCCAAATGAGATAGATGATCATTTTTATCATGAGAAAATACCATCATGTCATCCAGGTAAATCAGAATAAATTTATTTATAAGTGTACCAAATGCATAGTCCATGGCCCTCTGAAATGTAGCTCCAACATTAGACAGCCCAAATGGCATTCTCTGATAGGTAAGTTTACCCCATTTTGTGGTAAATGTTGTTTTGTATTGGTCTTCGTATTTTACCCAAATTTGGTTATATCCAGAGTAACCATCCAAGAGTGAGAATATTTTTGCTCTAGCTACCACCTATAAGACCTGGTCAATCTGAGGGAGGGGATAGTGATCCTTGAGAGATGCTTGATTCAGATTTCTAAAATCTACACATACGCGTATATCCCCATTCTTCTTTCCTACGGGTACCAAATTGGCTACCCAAGTGGAATGTTTTATTGGATATAGTATCCTAGCTTTTATTAGCTTTAAGAGTTCCTCCCTCATAATGGCTTCTATCCTCGGATTAACAGGCCTTTGTTTTTTTTGGAATGGTTTAGCATCGGGTTCTAACTCAATAGTATGCTGGATAATATTTTTGTCATATACCTTAAGATATTCATATGACCAAGCCACATTATCTTGGTATTTTAAGAATAAAGCTTTAATCTCCTTTGCTTCCTTGGGTAAACATTGGATCCCAACATTGAGATTTTTTCCTATTTCGACCTCCACTTCCTTATAGATCTTTTTACAAACTTTCATAGCTCCCACCTTCTTTCTATCTTCATTATCAAATAGACTTTCAAGGGTGACCAATCCCCTTGGGATATGATTGTTTCTTAGTTGGATAAAGTCTTTCTGATATATTTCTTCTAAGTATTCCTATTGGATAGTTGAGAAGCATGCTTCTCTTATATGAAATCCAAAATTTGTTCATCACTTTCAAAAACCTGTCAAAATATCTACTTGTTTGGCACTGCAGGTCTGAAAACCATTTTAATTCCTTCGGTATTCTTAGTTCCAAAATCTACAAGAGGATTGAAATTAGCTCCCTTTGTTGCCAAAGAATCTGCCAGGTGATTATCTTCTCTAGGCACAAAACTTAGATTCAGGGCATCAAATGAATCCATTAGGTCCCATAACCTATTTTTGTAAGCTTTCAAGTAATGGTGCTTACTGCTGCACTTATTTCTTACTTGATGGACTATCAACTCAGAATCACCATATATGTTCAAAATCTTGATGCCCATATAATCTGCTTACATCAGTCTGAGGCACAAAGCCTCGTATTCTGTAGCATTTTTGGTATATGATAATATTATTCTATAAGAAAAATTCTTTATCCCTTCAGACTGTGATTGTAGAACCACACTAGCCCCTGCACCATTTCTACATTTAGCTCCATAAAAATGCATAACCCATGTTTCTTTTTTCTTAGGGTTTGATTAGAAATAGCAGGGAGTTTATTTTCTAGTTTAGTTGTGATAATGTATGTACCCATACAAGTTCCAAATTGACTATAGTCTTCTCTAAAATGCAACTCATCTTCAATATCTAGATCTTCAATGTTTCCACTAGCTCAAATTCCTCCACAGGATTAAGATTGCATAGATCCTCTTCAAATTTTTCAATATGATAAGCAACTAGTTTCTCTGGTGTTATCCTTATTATTTTTCCTTTGAAATGGATTACCATGCTAGAATAATCCATGTACATACATCCTCCTAATTTTGCAATAAATTCTCTTGAGAGCCATAACACGAAATAAGGTTCCAAGTCCACCACCACTATTTCCTGCACCACTGTTACCTCGGGAGCTCTGTGCAACCTCATTAGTACATCTTTAATAACCCCAACTATTTTGACAGGTGTCCCATCTAATTGCAACACTCCAGGACAAGACTAGGTATATTCCATACCCATTTCTTCAAAGACCATGTTAGGCATAACTGTGGTTGATGCTCCTAAATCAATCATACAATTTCAGACTACCCATCCCTTCATTCTTAAGGATATATAGAAATGGGGATGTTTGTTTTTTATACTAGCAGGCGTCACTTCTCTCTTTTCTGGTGGTATACTGAGGATGGTTGTGGTTGATCTCTTCTGGGGATTTTTACTGAGGGAAGCTTTAAGCAATTCAATCTATCCCAAGATGAAAATAGTATTATATAGACTAGCTTTTGATGGAATCCTTTTCATCTCCTCAATAATGTTATACCCAAACTTGGTCAGGGATAGTCTTTCTAGCCCTCTTTCTGGCTCACCATATTTACTTTTGTATTGTTGGGTTACCTCTAATCTTTATCTTTTGGTAATAGAGGGGAACTTGAGCCTTTATTGATCCTCGCCCTTGGATCTCATTCTGTCTCCTTCTGTTTCTCTTTTGAGATTTTTAGGGAGACCATCTATCTTCTCCTTCCCTCTATCTTGAGGAATAAGAAAGGTGTCATTGCTTTGAGGGAGAGAGCCAACTTTCTTTTGAGAAGGGACATAGAATTATTCCATCTTATGGGGGTCTACTTGTAAAGTTTATTTCCAGATCTTGTCATCACATCAATTGGGCTTTCTTCATCCAACTCTTTTTTGACCATGATCTGATCAGGATGCCATAACATATTAACCCTCCATTTTTATTCCTTTTAGCTTGATCCATAGCTTGTTGAACATGGTGTTGATACATCACACAATATTATGATTCATGGGGATCATTGCATACCAAACACCAAATGTTTACGAGAGTGGTATCTGCAGAATACTTCGATTCCTCATATGCTGCATTCACCCTAACCCTAGTACGATTACTAGGACCAGGATTTTGATATTTGTTCACATATGGGAATCTCATTTTTTGTGACCTTTCTTGATCTCTCTTTTCCATTGAATTCATTTTGTTACTCAAAATTTTCATGGTATTTTGTATATCCAAAATAGCAGACAATTCTTGAGAAGGTTGGGAAGGAAGGGGAGGAAAAGGAGGTGTAGAGGCTATCATTTTAGACCAAGGAATCAAATTCATTTACAGATATGGAGATGGTAAAGCAAGGGGGTCCATGTAGGAGGTCTTTGTGGATTGCTTATGGCCACTATTGGTTTTTGAGTTATAGGGTAACACGATTTTGGGAGGAATTACTCCCACATTAATTAGGATATTTTCAGCATGGACGACTGCATTATAAACTTGGGGAAAGGTTTCTACTCTAGACTATTGTGTTTGTAGACCTAGTTTTGATCCCAGGGCACATATATAATACATATAAGCCAAATATGCAATTGTTCTAGTAGTGGGGGGAATTCTCTTCCATGTTCTACTAAATATCAAATTGAAATCTAAGACAGTTTCTTGCTATGTTTTTTACATGGCTGTAAACTAATTCAATAGGGAAAAAGGATCAGTAGATTCATTAAATTCTTCTATGAATGGTTCAGCAAAATATTGCCATGAAGTGATGGAATTATCTTCCAGAGTTCTTAACCAATGCAATATATTTCTACGAAAGGACATGGCTAGAATTCTAACAATAATATTTTCTTCTTTTATGTTGTGGATTGCTACCAGATTCAGGATATCTTGGCAGTGCTCATAAGTTGTTTTCCCAAATCCATCATATGTGGGGGTTGCCTTAGATACATCCTAGGGAATGACATCCATTTGTGCTAATCTAAGGGGTCCAGTTGAATTCTAGTTAGGGTACTTCTGAAGTGGCTTATTAGGAGCCACATTATGTGTCATGTTTCTAGTTGTAGGTCTTCTTAGGGGAACTATTAGGTTTTCTTCCAGAAGCTCTTCTTCTTCAATAAAATCTTGATCCAAAATTTTGATAATATCAGCCCTCTCTAAGTTAACTCACAATGAAATAAAGAATTAGGGTTGTCCCTCTTGAAATACCTGGTATACATGAAAGGATACTAGTCTACAATACTTTTCTAGGGTCTTCTGACCAGGTGAACTTTCTTTTCTCTGCTTACAAGGTCAAGATAATTCACCCAATATTGATTCCTTCAGGTTGAGATAACAATAACTCTTTTGATGGGTTTCGTGTTCCTTGTGAACTGGTCCCACCGAGCGTACCAAAAACTATTGGGTACTGAATTACACCAAGTTTTAACTCAATACTATGACTATCTATCTTCCTAGTTTTTATCTAGGCTTGCACCCGATAGCTGTAGCGCAACACTCAACATTGGATGGACCAAAACAGGGGTTTCTAATCCAACCTCCAGAGTAGTTTGGTTCCTTGTCAACTTAGCAGGTTGTTGACACAATTATGCTCACTTAGGGTTTGGATTTTAGGGTAAGAGAAGGTTAGGGTTAGAGATATGTAGATAACAATGGATGGATAGGTTAACAACATTGCACCATCATAAAAATCTCCAAAAAACCATATTAAGGACATACACTTAGATCAACATTTATCTCATAATAGATTGTTTCATATATTTAAAGCATAATAGATAAATGTTATAGCAAGCAATTTCAATACCCAAGGAATGATAATCCAAATAACAGAATTCACCAAATACTTAGATTTTATAGAAATGTACTTTCCAATAACACATAATGAAATCAAAGCATATTTCAATTACTCACAATAGCTAGTAATCCAAAATAGGCACAAACTAACCATCTAAGTATTTACAGAAATGCAACTATGAAATCTGAACCTCTGACATCAAGCAAAGGAATGCGAACTTGAGGTGAAGATCAATGTATTGCTCCTTTCATTTAGCTCTTCATGAATATTTACAATAGCATAGGCAAACACGCTAGATCCAACCCTTCAAAATGAGGGTTTGACCTCTACTTATAGTTTTTTATATTACAATAATCAAGAAATAATACACAAAATCTTGTTACAATAGCTCAACAAAGATATTAGCTAGCATTAGTTCATTGGTTCGTCCTATGGGAATTCCACTGGAAGGGAGTCTGCCATAACAGCATGGGGTTTTTGAAACTTGATGGTTGCTCAGTAGAACTGCAGTTCAGAACATTCTAGATCATATGTTTTCATTGATCTTGCTTGGGAATAGATTGCCACCGTCGATCTGTAATTGCCTCTAGTATGATATTTTTGAAAACCTTTCATGCTTCATCTTTCAGTTGACTATCATAGTTTTGATGCAGAAACATCCTTTAAACAACCAAAACTTAGAATAATAACCTCCATCATTGATCTTCTTCATCACATGGTTTAGATTCAATCTAGCACAAGCTAAATGTCATTCCACTTAGGACATCATCTTTCTTAGTAGCAGAATCTCCAATCCGGATCTAGAGTATCTAAACCTTGAATCTGCTTCGAGATTTTATCTTCTGCTTCATTATTATTCAGTCGTTCCACTTTATCTCCATTCTAGAAATAAAATACTTGTCCTTTCCCCAGACCGCCATTCCACACTTTTCCGCCACTAACATCATCATTTCATTTATACTTTTACAAATATGAATACAGTGCCAATCTGAAGCGAGAAACAAAAGACTTTTTTGGAATCGGATATATGCAAGGAGGTTATTCTACAATTTTTTGCTGCTAACAACATCATCTCTCAAGGACTTTTGTGGATTTGAGATCTATCGTCATTCCAGACTCAAAATGCAATTACCTGGAATCGCTTCAAACATTGTAAAATTGAATATCTATCGAGCGGATTCATATTATCAACCCGGTTCCGGGGCAGAATGAAAAATTTATGACTTAGTCAAAATTATACAAAATTTTACTAAGTATGTGGTCATTTTGGGCCTACACTAACCACTAAGAAACTAACTTCAACTTTTCACTTTTACTATTTTACATAGGATAAAGAAATATCATAACTAAAAGAATAATATAATAATTACTATGCGAAAGTCTATAATCTATAATATGATTAGTGAATCTTGAACAACTTTCCAAATCAATTGTGGAGAAAAACTTGGCACTCTAAAGTTGATCCAATAGGTCATCAATGTGAGGAAGTGGATATCAATTTTGTATGGTGATTTCGTTTAGTTTCCAAAAATCAATGCAAAGATTCCAAGTCCCATCCTTCTCAAGCATAAGCAAAACTAGTGAAGCACAAGAGGATGTTCTTGGTTTTATGAAACATTTGGACACAAGTGAAAAATACTTCAACTACTTTTCAAGAGTAGCATATTATTTAGATACAATGAATTTCACTTGGAACTCATCATATTGTTGTCTAATTAAAATTAATGCAAGCTCTTATGTTCGATTAATATATTTATATGCTTACATGCAATCAAGTACTAAATTTATGGTGTCCTTAGTCTAATTTATTAATAATACTTTATTATTATGTTTTAGAGTATATGTGTTATTAAAGGCATCATAATAATATTTCTTATAATATTGATAGGGTTTACCTAGCAACAAACCATAATAATCCATAGTGGTCACATCATAGTTAACCTTATCAACAAATTGAGGACCAAATAAAAAATACATAGTGCATGTGTGCATGATCTTTGAGGAAAATCCACTATCCTTCCATCCAAGTGAATATTGATGAGGGTGCAGTTCCATCGAAAAATATAATTTGTTGACAATGGACCTCATGATCAATTTTTCTATGAGCCATTATCGATGATACAATCTATAAAAAAAATGTGTTGGGTGAGCACGAGTGAAAAACAAATTATCATGTTCCCCTATATAAGAATTATGGTTCATTAAGGTGAATTTATTGAGTCTACCTTTAAACTCATTATATGTCCTATTATCATCAAAAATATCAATGGGTACATTCATTTTTTTATCACTAGGAGCCCATACAATCAAACTCTTATTTTTCAATTTACAAAATTTAAACTTTTCATGACCCTTTTGTTTACAATAAATATAAAATTTATTATATTGATAAGGGGAACGTGCATCATGAGAAGATGAAGAAGAAGAGAAAAATAATTTTGATTTTGAAGAATGTTATTGAGAATGATAATTCAAGGTTTTAGAACACCTTGTAGAAAAGGATGGTCAAGATGCTCAAGATTGGGTAGCAAGTTATTCTTGGCTAGTTGTGCATGATTGAACACAACATTAAGAGTTGCAAGGATAGTGTATTTCAACTCCCTAAATAAGTTTTCATATAATCTACTCTTGAAGTTAAGAATGAGAGTGAGAGATGGACCTAACATGTGGAGTAGTATTTATAGTTGATTGAACTAGAAGATGTAATCCTACATAGAAATTTGATTTCTTTATTGTAAATGAAGCCAATTGATATGCAGATCTTGGTCATAGTTGGAAGGATAAAATATCGCCTTCAAATTTATGACTATTTGATCCCATGTGTTGATAGGATTTGAGTATCTTGATGTTTAGTGACAAAGACCTTAGTGACACCAAAAAGCTTCAATTTGGCAAAGGGTACCTTATCGTCATCAAAGATATTTTTGTACTTGAACCAAATCTCCATGTCTAGAATCCATTTATAAAGTACTTTAGGATCTTGAGATCCATCATATATATTGACCTTACATTTTTATTTTAAACAAGTGCTATATGGCTTGACATCCTATTGTGTGGCCTAAATATTGATGTTATTAATCATATCAGTTGATGCACTAACCACTACAATAAGCTCAATCATTTTCTTAGCTAGATTGACGACCATGGTGTGAGCTATAGGTAGTGGTAAATGCTACTATTACACCTTAGGCTATTCAAGATTCTCAAAATTCTCTATCATTATAGTCAATATGCTCAATGTTCTCCACTCTTTTAAATTATGTATAACCAACAAGTCATACCAAATTTGAATACCTATAATACCAAAACCAAGAAGTAGAGGTTGAAACAATATGATACTAGAAGCGAATGACAAGTTAGTGGTTCATGTCCTCATCAAACCAAGAGGATAAGGAGATGAATTTTGGCGATGAAAATGGACAAAGAAATTCATGTTAGGATGTCAAAGAAGTTGAAGTGCCTCTTACACTACGCACAGTATTAAATGAAAAAATTGTTTTGATGGAGAAAACCAAAGATCAATCATTGTCAGTTGACAAAGTTGAGGGGGGATTCCTAGTATGAAGTCATGTGAATAGGGGTGTGACACATTGCATTATAAAGTGCCTCCATAATACCTCTACAATAAGCTTGCTAATGAGAGCTTAAAAATCCCAAATTAGAGGATCTAAAAGGAAATCCAAATCCATTGTATCAAAATAATAGCTTTGGTACCAATAATATGAGAGCAAAAATTATTTCAAACTTTATTGATTTCTATGAAAAACATACAAGTATGTATAGGCATTATATATGCCAATATTACAAATATGAGATATATTTAGAATATCATCTAGAATCAATTAGTAGCCTAAACTAAGTCTTCCAAATATTCTAAATATTTTATAAAAAACTACCAAATCTCACCAAAAATAAATTAACAGTCCAACTTAAATAAACAACCTAACCACTAGATAACTAACTTTAACTTTTATCTTTAGGATAAATAAATATAATAACAAATATAATAATATAATAATTAATATTCTAAGTTCTATAGTCTATAATATTCCCAATAAATCGTCAACAACCCTCATCATTTTTTCTTATAAAAATCATTCCCTTATTAAATTTCTTTAAAAATTAAAAAAAAAATAATAAGTGAGGCTCTTTATCTACTTCCTCACACTTTAAAATATTAAAATTCATAATTAATAATCTTCATATACTAACTTTATTATAATATACTATGCACATATATTTGAACTAGTTTTGAAAAGTTAACTATTTTTTCTCTGAGAGTTAAGGGTGAGAATAAAAACTTAGTTATTTTTACAAAATAATTCATATTTTATGTTCTCGTATAAGATATGTTAATGTTCACATTATTTTTAATTTCAAATATGTTGTTAATATTTTAACTCTATAAATAAGAGGTCCAAGGTTTTAATATTAAAAAAATATATACCTTTATACTTATGTTATATTAAAACTCTTGATATTATAAAATATATTAATCTCATAAACCTAATGAAAATTAATTCATTCATTCCATTTTCTTCTTAGAATTGCGTGTGATAGAAATTTGTTGACTATTTTTAGAAATAATTTGATAAGCTTTCTATGACAATCATGGCAAGTTGAAAAAGTAGGAGAATATTTCATGGAAAGTGTTCTAGTAAATGTAGACAAATATAATACTTTATAATGGTATTTTCACATTTATTTAATCTCCATAGTTTCGGTATTCTAATCCTAAATTTAATAATTAGATTTGTTTTCCTCAATTTCACATAGCGATGTGAAAACGTAATAGACATACAGGTAATAGAGAATTCTTTCCCCCATGCAAAAAAGATAATGCATTTGAGATGCACAACCTATTGCAATCAAGTTTCCAATATTTAATCATTAAAAAATGAGGAGATACTTGGAACCCACCAAGGAGTAAACAAATGATAAATGATAATTCATGGTAGTATTTCATCTGTAATTGCAAAAGTTATTACCATAAGTGTTTTTGCTTCATATTATTCCTACTTTTAAATCTCTCTAGCATCTATAGTAGGATTAGTTTTTTCTCATTTAGCAATATCCCAAAGATTTTCAACTATCAATATTGACCTCACTTTGTTTTTCCATGAAGTTTAATTAGGCCCTTTAAGAAGTTGGGATTCTAAAAGAATGAAATTATTTTTTGCCATGATGATAATTATAGACTACCTTATATCTCATTAGTATTGAATGAGTTATCAAATTTTATAATATCTTTTCAATTCTCAAGTTTTGTAGGATCAAATATTTAGATAGAATTCCTTTTTTTCCCTATTATTTTTAATGTAAAATAGCTTTGGTAAAATACGTAGCTTTCTAAGTTTTCCTTTGAGTTGAGTCTCTTTTCTCTCCCTAATGCTACTTCAAGACAAGCACTTTATTTCTCCTTACTTATGAATAGAATGTTAAAGATAATTTTTATGCAATTTCAATTGATAAAATTTTCTATCTTCAATAACTTTAATTTGAATTCCTTATGTCCCTTCAATTTTAACAAGAGACTAATTCCAATGTAGTTTTCCAACTTTCTAACAACTCTATGTTGTGCTTCCTATATATTTCACCTTTCAGTAATATAGTTTTTAAAATTAAAAAAGTTATATTGGTGATGAATTCCTTACAACTCTCTAATTAAAAATTTAGAAAAAACAAATATATTTGCAAATTCAATATTTCAATTTTGATGTAGAAAACCTTATTCCTCCAAGTTAAATTATTTGCAAATATTTCTATGCTTGAATTTCAAATAAAGCAATTTCAAAAAGCTTTCAAATTAAATCCTCCTTACTTTGAAAGTCTTTCAAATCATTCAATAAATAATCTAACGTGATAAATTATCAATGCACTTCCTTATATATCCATTCATTTAATTTATCTTAAGAATAGTAGATTAACTAAGCTTAACCTTAGTATTGATATACCTTATACCTCCTTGAACTTTATGAAATGCAAATTGATTTAAATATTTTGTACTTTTATGTAAATGGAGCATTATGTATTTTATCTACTTCTCCTGTGACTACAACTTGCACGTTATTTTAGACGTTGTCTACCTTTCAGTCTTTAATGCTTGGAAATGTATTTTCATGATATTTAATGTTATTCTTTGTGTTTGGCACTCTCTTCTAGACTTTGACTATCCTATTAGTGCTTTTTCTACATTCTCTGATCGTTGAATGTGCTTAATATGCATTTTAAAGATCATTTGGGTTCCTCCAACCTATCAATATTCCTCTTCTCATGTGTCACATGGCACTCAATGTCTTCTTTAGGTGTTTCTTCTTGCTATATTACTTTACCCAGTTATAAAAATATGGGTGTTACCTTTGACAATTTTATTCCTTCCTCAAGGGGTGCTCATAGTTGGTTTGAAGCATTTTATTTCCCTTAATGGTTTTTGGTGCTCCTTTTTATCTATGCCAAGTGGCATCCAATTTATTCTATGTTCTCAACCAAAGTGACAAATGGTAGCTACGCTCCTCTCAACACTTGCATGTAATTTTATAATGTCTTAGCTTTCTTTGGTTCTCAAAATTGCTTTCCCTTCCTTAATGCTCACAATATCTTTTGCTACTTGATAGTTGTAACTTCCAACTCTTCTTTCCTCCAACATATTTTGTAACTCTCCAATGCTTGTTGGTGCTTCTTTTTTCTAATGCTTAGTGGTGGTTCTTCTCCATCAATGGTTTCTCCTCTTCTATGGTGGTGGATCCTCCTTTGGTGGTGCTCCAATAACTCTTCCTTGGTGGATTTTCCACCCCTTTGCTCGATATTTTTTCAATATTATTCAATTAGATATTCAAGCTTGTTAATTTGGGTACCTTCACTTTTTAATTTATTTATTTCCTAAGAAACTTGCACTTTAATCCTTGATTTGGCTCTATCCTTTAACTTCTTCTTTTTGCTGCAAATTTTAATCCAATGTGAGTGTTACCTTCTTCAAGTTTTAGTGTCTTTACTTGGTGTCTTTAGACACCTTGAGCATGCTATCTTTGAGCACTTATTCAATCTTTCCTCAGAAAATAATACTGCCTCCTTCATTGTCTTGAAGACTCTTTGTTTTGTAGATTTTAATAGCTCTAATTTGGTGCTCTTATAACTTTAAAGTAAACTTATTTTAATGCTTAAAAAATAAAATTTTGTAGCACCAATGTGGCATATATTTTTACCTCCTTTTGTAGCTAATATTCTTGGTGATTTGATTCACCTTTTTTCTGCCCCAAAATTGTAAAATTTACAGCTTTCCTTTCTACTTAATTGCTGCCTCAAACTTATCAATTTTGCAGCTTTCAATGTTGTTAAAGAATCTACTTATATGCTATTAAAATGTCTTTATAATATGCAGAAATTATCCTTCTTTAAATGCTTCCAAATTCTTCTTTGCTTTGTTGTTCAAAGCTCTCTCAAATATGCCCTTTATTTATCCAAATCTGCAGCTCTCTTTTCTCCTTCTAATGCTGCCCTAAAATCTGATCTTTGTGGCTTCAATTATCCTCTATATTTGTTCTCTCGAACTCTGAAATTTTCACTTATTAGTTCTGCCCTCTTGCTGTTCAAAACTCTATAATTTTTGCAGCTTCAAATGCAGAAAATTCCTCCTTTTATTTATTGTTCAAATATGTCCCCAAATTCTCCAAATGCAGATCTAATATCTTCTCTTAATGCTGATCAAATTTGCAGCTCAAACCTCTTAAAATTTCTGCTTCAAAAATATGATTTCTTCTCCTTATCTTGTTGTCCAAGAATCTCTCCTAACTTCTCCAAATTTTTGCCTTCTTTTGTTGTCAAGCCTTCCTTCAATTGGCTGTTCAAGGGCACTTCAAAATCTGCCCAAATATTCTCCAAATCATAGCTATATGTCACCTTCAATTTGTTGTCATGTGACTCTTCAACTTCTGCTGTAAAAATCAGCAATCTTCTCCTTCGCAAATCAGCTTTAAAATTATTTATGGCTGTCTTCAAAACTTTCAAATCTAGTGGCCTCTTCTAGATTATTTCTCCTCCAATATTCTTATTGAATTCTAAATTTGAATTAGGCTTCTTTGATGGCATTCTCCTCAATAATTTGAATGTATTGAGATATTCAATAATCCTTTCTAAAATTTGATAAACTTCCTTTTGGGATTGTTGTTAGATGGCGATAATTGTCCCAATTTCTTATTTTTAGAAGCTTCTCCTTCTTGCAATCTTTAGATTTCTTCAAATATTTTCTAATGGCCACTTATTCAATAGGGATTTTCTAGCCTTCTTATTTCTCCTTCCAAATTTTCTTGAGATCTCTTCTCTTGGGTCTTCAAATTCTACAACTTTTTAATTGGAACTTTTTCTTAGTCCTCCTTTATCTTCTTTCTCCAATCTTCTATCTTCCAAATATGGAAGTTCTTCAATGAGATCTCTTCTCTTGGATATCCTCTTTCTCCAATATTCAATAGGGCTTCTCTTGGCCTCTTATCAATCTTCAATAGAGTTGCTTTCTTCTTTCTTTAGTCTAAAGTCTTCAATCTTCTTATGGGGACCTCTTTCTTGGGTCTCCTCAATATTCTCTTTTACTGCAATAAATAATTAATCCCTATATGAGGAAAGCATATAGACTTTCAGGAAATCGAATATGAAATTCTTCTCTATTCATAGTAGGAAGCTTCTCAAAATCTGAGAACTAATTTTCTACAACAACAAACTTAGACAGTAGCAAGCAAATTCATATAAATCTCTAGATCTCTAAAAATCAATAAACTTCACTAGTTATCCTTCAATCTAGTGGAATGACATCTATGTTGAGTCCTAATATTCATGATTTTTCTTACAATCCTCTAGAAAGACTAGCCAAAAAATAACTTAAAAATTTCTAAAAATGAAATCTCCCTATATCCTCTCAATCTCTCTTGTAGCTCTCTTTATCTCCTATCAATATCCCCTGTGCTCTGATACCACTGTTAGCTTTTGATGTTAGATAGTTAATGAGAAATCAACCACAAGATATAAAATGAGCATATAATATTAAATATATGATAATGGAAATATACTAAGCATGTAAAACTCATAAGAAACTTATGTAACTACTCATAAAACTACCATTAAAGAAGGCTCACAAAAATAGTACAATGATATAAAATTGAGGTCTCAAACTCTCCATATTTCTTAAATTATCTACATTATATCTAGCATATGCTATCTACCTTCTATCTTAATACATCTTATCTATCAAAGGTCTATATATAATGATATGTGACTCTTGGTCTTCCACCTACCTATGAATCTTCATATTCCTATTCTATGGACTCATGTACACATGGACAACATGCACATTTACATCATCAAGTACTTTGCACATTCTAAAAATACTTGTGCATTTATTACATTGCATAAATTAAATACTCAAACCCTAATATAAGACACACTCCTAATCTAAATATGTACCCAAGGTGGTATATTAGCATGTACCAAATAATGTAATATATTCCAACATTTTATTTTCTGGTTCACTAATCTATCTACTATTTTTTTATTATTTTAAGCATAGTTTCTCATCTACATCCTCTAGATCAATATTAAAATTTCCCTCCTTTTAAATATCACCACCAAAGATTTTATCTCTTTGTAGACACCCAATTTTGACACACTAGTTGCAACTTTCCAAAATTGGTTGCAAACATCCCAAAACTTCCCAAAATCAATTCCAAACATCACAAAACATCAATTTGGTCATTCCCCATAATTTTGGGCATAAAATTTCACCTTTACCAAATTTTCCACTCTAAAAAAATTCGCTAGTGGCAAATTGGCAAGTTAAGTGGTGAATTTGGCAAAACTGCAAAATCAACCCTTTTCACTCAAAATTAGTTTTTACAAAATTTGCCACCCCTATGGCAAATTTGGCTAGTGGTGATTTTGGGTAATTTTTCAAATTTCAAATTGATCAGAATCTAATTTGATTCCTTACCAAATTCACCATCCATAACCAAATTTCCATCCATGAGGTGAATTTGGTAAACAGTGGTGAATTTGGTAAAAATAACTTATATTATTTTTTGAATTGGTATTATCCATCCATTCCCTCCAAGTCCCCTCCCAAATCCTACTTAAGGAGGTCATGGTAAAGTATTTGACAATCAATTCCACTGTAGAAAAACTCTGCCAAGATTTCTAAGCTCTCTCTTTCTTCTTATCATTCTCATTCCAAGCATTCTTAGAGATCTCTTCAAGCATTTCAAGCATTTGGAGCCACTTTGCAAGCATTTGTGGAGGGCAACTAGGCAAGGCAAGGAGGCTTGGTGGCAAGGAGATCTCCATCCTAGGGAGGGGCCATAGCTAGGTGAAATATAGCATAGTTATTTCCTTAATTTTTTTTATACCTTTTGCATTTTAGCTTCCTCATTTTAGATATGCATATTGACTAACTCCATTTACTTGCTCTTATTTCATTTCCTATTGCACATTCTTCATTGTCAATCTCACCCATGTTTTATAGACTCTAACATATTTGCTTGTAGGTCTGATATTAGATATTTACAAAAAATATTAGCACCTTTAACACTCCTTTTGTAGGCTCATTTCATTTTGCATATACCTCATCATTATATATTTTTTCGAATCCTTCATTTTGTAGGGTTTTTATCATATTTCCTTGCATGTTTTATGATTAAAATCCTTGCTAAATATTTCATCTGCATGGATTTTATGTTGTCTATAGCATGCTAACTACTTTTATCCTCCTCCATGCTATTATACTTTCACTTTTTAAGCATTTTAGCATCCTAGTTCTTGCTCTTAAAGTATTTTAATAGCACTTCTTTTCATTACATAAACATTTATGCTTAACTCTATTTTTAAGCAATTTATTATCATTGCTCATCACTTAGATGCTAATTTGCATTCATTAAGTTAAATTAGCTATTTATTATACTTCCTAGAATTTTATAATTTTATTTTAGATCCTCTACATATATGTTAAATTATATTTCAGTCCTATTTTCATATAATTGCATGTTGTCCATTTCCTTAAAGTTTTAGGAAGCTTCTAGATATAGCTTGTTAATCCCTCTAATTTTTCATTGTATATTTCTAATTTCTATTGGATGGGAGTTATATCAGCCATTCTATAGTATTCCTTATTCTTTAGATTACCCTTTATAGACATTTATAGCTTTGATTTATCAAGTTTACAGCCCCTTGAGGGGATTTCACCCTTTTTTATGTCATTTTAAATTTTAGTACCTAAATTCTCTATTTTATAGGTTTAATCCTTTTATTTTATCACCCACAAACCTTTAAAAACATAGTGGGACTCTTCCCCTAAAAAATTGGGTAAAACCCTATCGAATTCAACTCAGAATCTATCTTGAAACTTCAAAAATCTATCTTAGAACCAAATTCACCATCCCTATAGAATATTTGGTAAAATAGAGTGTTAAAGGTTCAATACTCTAACTTTATCACTTAAGGTCCTTACAAATCATAGTAAGACTCTTCCCTCCAAATTTTAGCCTGAAACATAGTTAAAATACATCAAAATCTACCCTTAAACTTCAAAATATTGCCCAGGACAAAATTTGCCACCCCCATGATGAATTTGGAAACTAGAACAACAAAACCAAATTTGCCACTCATAAAAAATTCACCAATGATGAATTTGGTAGACCTAGTGTCAAATTTGGTAACAAGTCAAATTTCACTCTAAGAGGTAAGCATAATCACTTTTTTATCAAAAAGAGGTTTGATCAACTATTTAGACAATTTTTTACCCTATATAACCCTTACATAGACCCCTTAAATAATAAAACCTAATTTTTTTAGTTTTTGTGCACATTTTACCAAATTTGCCATCTTTATGGTGAATTTGGCACCACTAGAAAATTTGGCACTTTCTGTGGTGAATTTGGAAAACAGGCTCCGAGAGAGGTAATACGGCCACTTGGCCCTTCCTTAGCCTTACATATTCATTTTATCTATCTTATATTTATGTTTTTCTATTGTTTTGAAACATACATCACATTTATTTTGGAAAATTAAGGAACTCTAGTTAGAAAACCCAAATTGTTTACAAAACCTTTTACAAAATGCTTTGATTTCTTTACAAAACACTAAAATACTAATCAATCAAGGAACCCTAGGCTTAATTTTAGTATTTCCTTCATATTCAAGTACTTAGGCAAGAAATTGAAAGTCATCTAGTTGCACCTAGGTTAGCTTGTTTGCTTGCATTCTTTCTTGTTTGCCTTAAAATCAAAATTTGTTTAGTCTAGTGCATTCAGAACTTAAAGTGCATATAGGTTATCTCTTGTTTTCTTGCATTTGTGTGATTTAAACTTAAATTATTGCATTTAGATAATTCTTTATGATTTAGGTTCAAATAACCATTAAGTCTTGATAAAGAGTCAATATTAATAGAGATCCAAAAACCTTAGATGTTTATTTAATTGAAATCATAAACACTGCAAAAATAAACATTACATCAATATTTATACAACCATAGGAAAAATCACAAAATAATGGGTCTAGTTGTGTTGAGGATATTTGAATCCTCGAGATCTCCTTTGGAAAGAGATCCTCAAGTGGGAAAGTAGATATTCTAACAAATCTCTTCCATGCACACTTGAAATTAATTAGATCTAAAGGGAAAATAACAAGAGGTTTTCTTGTCGCCTACATAAATTGGTGAACCCAACATGAACATGTCCTTTTGATTTAACAAAGATAAAATTTTGTTGAACTTAAACAATATCATCTAATTTCTTTTATTAGTTTACATCACATTGAATTAAGATAAAGAGAACATAACCAATTGCTAATCCTACTGGGGGAAGGCTAACGACCCCTTGAGTAAACCAAAATATGAACCTTAGGGAAGCAATCTCCTTTGGAAAGTATATTATGATGGATTAGTGGGAGTCATAAGAAGGGTTGTTTATCTAGGTGACATAAGGATCTCAAACATCTTCTCTTCTTTGCTATAAGTACTCTGGATTTTTTTTTTAATAAATTAACCCCCTTTCAAAGTTAAATATTCAATCCATATCTAAAAATCCTTACAACACCTGAAATAAGGGTGTACCTATCACTTCTCAAGAAGGTACACCATTTAAAGGAAAAATTGAACAAGAGGTAAACCCTTGGCCACAACAAGGGCCTAGGAAACAAAAAAATTATTGAACAAATCCCTTATCAAACTTTATATCATGTTAGGGATAACATCAAGAGAAACAAGGACATAATTTTAGATGTCCTTAAATATGAACTTATAGAACGAGTGGAAGTGGAATCCGCCACAATGCATGAAAATATATGATACTCTAATGAAAAATTAACCGCTACTCAAAACAATGAAATTTAAAATCTTGGCAAATCTCAATGTGGCTACAACATTACCTACTTATTTTACAATACCTCCTACTTTATCCATGGAAATGCCCACTTTGGGAAATCCTTTTTCAACATTTTCTAGCAAAACTACTAATTCTACAAACCCTTTTTTTACTCTCAACACAGGACCTAGTCAAGTCCCTCTGACCATAACATCAAATCAAAATAATTCAAATCTTACAACTATGCCTTTTATGATACAAACCTTTTTCTCAATCACAAGCTCCATCAAACGATATTCAAAATATTAACACCAAGATTTCAGATTTATAAAAGAGAGATACCAAATTTGAAGAACTTGAACATCAAATTTCTTCTCTTCAAGGAATTTATAAACTTAAATACTCTTCTAAAGAGTTCTATAATTAACCTTTATATCTTAAAATTCTTAATCATCCCTTTCCAAAGAATTTTTAAACCCCTAAATTTCAAATGTATAATGGAAAACAAGATCCCTTCAACCATTTAAGGAAATTTCAAATAGCTTTTAGTGACATCAATCACAATGAAAAACTTCTCGTTAGGTCATTCCCTAGAAGTCTTAATGGTTTAGCCTTAGAATGGTAATTTGAAATACCTCATAATTCCATCAAGAAGTTCAAATAACTTATGGAATCCTTCGTTAAATAATTTTAAATCTACATTGAAGATAAGGTTTCCATAGATGACCTTTATCAACTCAAACAAGGAAAGAGTAAAAAAATTTTAGACTTCTTGGCCAAATGGAGAGGCCTCATAGAAAAATTCAACATATTCCTCCTCCTAAGTAACTCTTACATATTTTCATATGAAACCTTCATGAATAGTTATCATATCCCTTGGATATGACAAACTTAACCTCTTTTGAAGAAACCATTAAAATGGCTAAAAGGGTAGATGTTGTTCTCATAATATGAGGTCAACTCAACTACAATAAAAAATAAGATGAAAAACCCCCTAACAAGGGGAAATACAAAAAATATGTTGTAGGATATGGTGTAACTGATTCTCGATAAAACAACATAAATACTACTCAAAACACTCCTCCTTATTCAAAAGGAGGACAAGCCTCAAAGGTAATATACCAACACAAAACAAATTCAAACAACCATGCTAAAAATACTTCTTGAATCCAAACTCATAGAAATTCCACCTGTCAAACCTTGGGACCTATCAAAAGGAGTACCCTTTTGATATAGGCAAGACAAATATTTTGACTAACACCAAACATAAGGACATACTACCAACAAGTATAAAACCTTAAAGAACATTATTTAATACCTCATTGAGGAAGGAGAAGTCACACTTAATAAACCATAAAACCCCAACAAAGGAATGGGAATCTTCCAAGATCCCCTACCAACATGTGATCAAAAATTAGCTTTGTAGGTGCAATTCGTATATCAATATTCTTCCCATGCCATAACAAGGTAACAAGCAAAGAATTAGTCTACGGATCAAATCTCCATTGGTTTTCCTAAAAGTAAAAATCAGCATTCATAATAAATCACCTTTGGTAATTACACCTTCTCAAAACACCTTCCATACAATTGATTTTTATCAACAATTATAGAAAGTACCCATAAATATCTCCCTCCTAAAAATCCTAAAAACATCGCCCGCTCACAAAGAAATATTGTTGAAACTTTTAAGTGAATAATAAGTCCCTCAAGACTTATCTCCAAATGATATCGCCAGCATGGTCGGGTTAACGAGAATAAACAATGTTATCTTAGCATTTCAAGAGGAATACACTCCTATTGAAACTATATTAGGGGATTCTCCTCTCTACATAATAACTCAAATAGGCAATAAATATATCAAGAGAGTTCTAGTAGATAATGGATCAGCCTTGAGCGTTTGTAATGTCAATTTTTGTATTAAATTTTGACTTAACAAAAAATGATTTACAAAATTCAGACCTCATCATTAGAGCCTTTGACAATGAATAATGGGAAGTGAAAGACACCATTACTTTACCTATCAAAGTAGGGCCCCGTGTCTTAAATACCCTCTTCTATGTCATATCATGTGACGTAACATATAACATGCTCCTAGGAAGACTATGGATACATGTCATGGGGGTCGTACCTTCCACCTTACTCTAATACCTTAAATACAAATACCAAGGAAGGTTCATCCACATTTCTAAAGACCCTAAACCTTTCACTATGTGTAACTCCATAGACTTACAATAAATTAATCACTAACATTTTATACAATCTATTGAGTCAAATGATAAATCAAAAATAGATAAAGGAAAGGAAGTATCAGAATAACCTCTTATAGACTTAGAGGAAACTCCCCAACCATCCTTTTCCAATAATCAAGTTAACCATATTTGTTGAAAACCAGACCCTTTCATAGAACTAGTAAGCATGTTTCTTTCTCCTTGAGACCTAGGTATGCCTAGTAGAAAGGGACTCAAAATCCAAATAGGGTCTTGTACTTTTATCCATGGAGGGACTACCTTTATTCAAAATATCTAAGTATGCAACTGCATGCCAAGTGAATGAACCTATGCCACATGTTACATGTCACTTGTCTTTCCCATAGTTAAATATTTCTTTGCTAATATGGGTTACCAAGGCAAAGGCCTAGGATGCTATGAAAAATGTATTAAAGAACCTTTAGAAACTATACCTTGGCTAGCACGATGTGCAATTGGATTTATCCCTAACAAAATTGAACCCTATCCTATGTCAGGAGAAGAAGACACGGATGTCTACTCTTAATCAATACATAGCTCTCAATGGGGCGAAGAGGATGAAGAAGAACTATGGTCACTCCTAAATAAAACACCCCATAAGAATATATGATTTGGAAACATTAACATGTTAGAGTTATTTCATCCAAAAGCAATTTCAACCAACAAAGATATTAAAGAGTCTATGGATAATTGCCATATAGAAGAATCTCTTGATTAGATCTTCAATTTAAATTCATCCCAACTTCTCAACTTAGAACAAGCATCTATAGATCTGTTGGAACTTAAAAAACTAGGAATTATAGATACCCCTCTCCATTTTTAGGATGATTCACAAGCTTTGGAAGGGTTTACCTTCTACTGTGAATGGAATCAATCAAGTTATATGGAATTTCAATAACAGACAAATAACAGATCGAATTGCGGAAGCGAATGAATCAAATATTTAAAATAAATCGTTGCCACTAGGAGGGCAGATCCCGCCGTAGAGGCAAAAGCAGAGATGCAGAGATACAAAAATAAAAGATATGATGATTATCTAATCAATGAAAGCTAATCTAATATATATGAAATTGTACACAAATGGATAACCTAGCCGACTGCTAGGTTTGGGCTGTAGCATGACTCCCCTCCTCAGAAAGCTTTGTCCTCAAAGCTGGAAATGTCTGGAAAATACTTTCGTGTTCCCATGTGGCATCTTCCTCTGGTAGGTCTTGCCATTTGATGAGAAATTCTTGAATCTGGCGTGATCTTAGTCTTCGTATTCTGTGTTGTAATATATCTTCGGGTTGGAGATGTATGCGGCCTTCCTCATCGAGCACTGGTAATTCTGATTGGCCTTGCACTTTCTGACCAATTACCTTTTTGAGACAGGAAACATGGAATACCGGGTGTATTCGTGATGATGAAGGAAGTTCTAACTGGTAGGCTACTTCTCCAATGCGGCGCACAATTTTGTAAGGACCATAAAATCGTGGTGCCAACTTTTGACTGGTCTTTATCCTTAATGATGCTTGTTTGTAAGGTTGCAACCTTAGGAAAACCTTGTCACCGACATTAAAAGTTCGTTCTGATCGGTGCAAGTCATGTTGTTGTTTCATGCGATTTTGTGCTTGGAATAAATTCTCCTTAAGGATGGTGAGTGTCGCCTGCCTTTGTTGAAACCAATCATCCACTTTGTCTACTTTGGATGAACCAGGAACGTAATCTGCTACGATAGGAGGCTTAGTTCCATACAATGCTTCAAAGGGAGACATCTTAATGGAATAATGGTAAGAAGTGTTGTACCACCATTCCGCCATTGCTAGCCATTGGCTCCATTGATATTGTTTATCTTGAGCAAAACATCGTAAGTATGTACCCAAACATTTGTTAACTACTTCTGTTTGACCATCTATCCTGGGATGGTAAGTTGAGGACATGTTCAATTTGGTACCACTAAGTCGAAATAATTCTCGCCAAAAGTTACTAGTGAAGATGGGGTCTCTATCACTTACAATATTTTTTGGCATACCATGTAATTTGAAAATTGAATCCATAAATACCTTTGCCACCTTGATTGCGGAAAATGGATGTTGTAGAGCCTGAAAATGAGCGTATTTGGATAACCGGTCTACGACGACGAAGATAACTGTCCTGCCTTCTGATTTTGGAAGACCTTCAATAAAATCCATAGATATATGTTCCCACTGTCGTTCAGGGATGGGTAAAGGTTGTAATAATCCTGGTGATTTGACTGTTTCTCCTTTATTGCGCTGGCAAACTTCACATTCTGCTACCCATTGTTTGACTTCCGCTTTTAATCCTTTCCAACAAAATGATTGTTTGACCCTTAAATATGTTTTCAAAAATCCTGAATGTCCCGCTGATGGAGAAGCGTGTGATTCGTCGAGGATCTTTGATTTGAGTTCTGAATTATGTGGAATGTAAATGCGGTTCTTCTTCCGGAGGATGTTATCTTCATAAGAGAACAAAGGGTGTTTAGAAGACCCTATAGATAATTCATGAATTATCTGGGCAATTTCACTATTGGACAACCATTCAATTTGTAATTGAGTTACCCATTGGAAGCAAGGACCTGAAATAGCATTGATGACTACTTCATCTTCATATTTTCTGGACAACGCATCGGCGGCTATATTTTCCTTCCCTTTCTTATATTCGATAACGAAATCATAACCCAGAAGTTTGGTTAACCACTTATTTTGTTCTGGATAAGAAAACCTTTGCTCCAAAAAATGCTTGAGGCTACTATGATCTATTTTTATAATGAAGCGGCTATTGATTAGGTAGTGTCTCCATTTTTCTACTGCATGAAGAATAGCCAACATTTCTTTTTCATATGTTGATCTTCCCAAAATTTTTCCGAAAAGTTGTTTACTTTCAAATGCCAATGGATGACCTTCTTGCATTAATATAGCCCCAATTCTTGTTCCTGATGCATCACATTCTATAATAAATGGTTTGTGAAAATTGGGAGTTGCTAATACTGGAGTTGTACACATGGCTTGCTTAAGAGCTTCAAAAGCTAGAGTAGCCTCTTCCGACCAACGAAAAGCATCCTTTTTTGTGAGTGCCGTGAGAGGTGCTGCAATCTTACCATAATTCTGTACAAACTTGCGATAGTAGCCCGTGAGACCCAAAAAACCATGAAGTTTCTTGATGGTTTTAGGTAAAGGCCACTCTTGAATTGCCTTAATCTTATTGGGATCGACTTTGACACCCTCATGTGAAACTATATGACCAAGATACTCGACTTCTTGAACACCAAAAGAACATTTGGAGCGTTTAACAAATAATTTTTCTTTGTGTAGAATGTGAAGGGCTTTATCCACATGATGTAAATGGTCCGTCCATGTTTTGCTGTATATGAGGATATCATCAAAAAAAACTAATACAAACTTACGGAGGAGTGGACGAAACACTTGGTTCATGAGACTTTGGAATGTGGATGGTGCATTCGTGAGACCAAAAGGCATGACCAAAAATTCGTAATGACCTTCATGAGTACGAAAGGCCGTTTTGGGAATATCTTCTTCTCTAACACGGATTTGGTGAAAGCCAGAGCGAAGGTCTAATTTTGTAAAAAATTTTGCCCCATGCAACTCATCTAATAGGTCATCTATGACGGGTATAGGAAATTTGTCCTTGATAGTGAGTTTATTGAGAGAACGAAAGTCAGGACACATACGCCAAGAGTTATCTTTTCGTCTAGCCAGGACTACAGGTGAGGAATAAGGACTAGTGCTGTGACGAATGACTCCATGATCCAACAAATCCTGAACGATCTGTTCGATTTCGGTCTTTTGTGGTTGAGGATAGCGATAAGGATGACTGTTAGGTGGGACACTTCCTGGCATCAAATGGATGGCATGATCATGAGATCGTTTAGGTGGTAATCCTTGAGGTTCTTGGAAAACCTCGTCGTAATGTGTGATGATATCTTGTAACTCAGGTGCAATAATATCCGAAGTTGCTATCGATTGTTTTTCCAAACAATTAATTTGAGCTATAAACCCATATCCACCCTTTTTTAACATTTTTTCCATACTATGAGAGCTCACCATTTGTGTTGGAGGAGTAGTAATGCCTTGTAAGTGAATGACTCGTCCATTTTCCTTCCATTCCACAAATAATTTTTTGAAGTTGAAGCTAACTGTGTCTAATGTTTCCAACCATTCAACCCCCAAAATGACATCAAAATTTCCTAAATTCATGACAAAAAGGGAGCCTAACCAGGTATAAGTTCCCATCTTTATGGAAACTTGAGATGTGCGACCCACGCATTGTGCGTTCACCCCGTTGGCCACTAAAACCTGGAATTTGTCTTTGTTGGAAGAGTTAATGAATAAATTCAAGGCTTTTGTTGTTTTGATGTCGATAAAATTGTGGGTGCTACCCGAATCAATTAGCACATTCACCTTTTTCTAGCGGAGAAAACCTGGTACCTTGATGGTATGGTGGGCGGTTAAACCCATGAGAGCATGCACTGAAATTGCCATTGTATCCTCTTCTTTTTCGTCTATAGTAACTGGTAGGTCTTCTGGCATAGGTTCTTCTGATTGGTAAGGTTCATCCTCTTCCCCTTCACCTTGATCGCCTTCAATATGAAAGTTTTGTTTTTGGGCACAAGCTTGTTCCCTGGGGTGATTAGTGCGACATTTATAACAAAAATATCTTGATGGTTGATCATTTCTACGAAAGGAATTGTTGCGGTATGAAGGACGACTATATGTTTCCCGCTGTGCGGATAACTGGTGTCTCTTCTCGGCCAACTTGGCTAATCTTATACAACTGTTCAACAAGGTTGGATCGTGCATGTCTACCTCCACTCGAATACTTTCTTTCAAACCATTGCGAAAGGCACCTACCACTGTGTCAGGACTAAGGTCCGAAGTGTATGGTAGTAAACTGGTAAACTCCGAAACGAATTCACTAACTGACCCTTTTTGTTTAAGAGATAACAATCTTACCGTGTAGGATGATGTAGCTCCGTCGTCAAATCTTTCTAAAAAAGAGGTAGTGAATTTTCTCCAGGTAATAATAGCTACATTCTCTTTTTTAAGCCATACAAACCATTGGTAGGCCTCAGTGCCTAATTTTGTTGCAGCGAAAGGAACTTTATCAATTTCCTTAATTTGATATAAGTCAAGGATGCCTTCCATTTTGGCTAACCAACCACGAGGATCATGACCTTCAAAAGTGGGCATATCAATTCGTGGAAAGTTAATATTAGGGCCTCTTGGTTGGTGATAACCCGTGTCCCTTTCTTGATTTTGGTTATACCGTTGTCTTTGATAGGGATCCTTGTAATTATCCGAATCACCTCGTTGTTGTTGCCAATCATCATTAGGATCGACAGTTTCTTCATTTCGTTGGGCATGGGAGTGATTTTGGGGATTAGTATTTGGATTAGGTTGTTTTTGGGCTTGCACAAGTTCTTTTAGGGTGATACCCATGTCGTGTAGACTCTCTAGTATGCTTTGAAGAGACTCCCTATCAGACATGGCTGAATTACTTGAGTCTCCTTGTGTGATGTTTTCGTGAGTTGGGGAAGGATTAGTAGCCATAGGATCTACTAGGGGATGATGTGGATTATAACTACCAATTTTAAAAGGAGAAGGAGAATTTTTTGTACCTGGTGTGCGATTAGGCCTTCTTGTGTTGTTATTTTCCGAGCTTGATAATCGACCGTCAGGTCCTTTGTTCCAGCTTTTACTCATGCAATGTTTAAACTTTCCAGATTAACAATCCTTGAATGTCCTTTTGAAAAGTAAATTGGGGACTACGGCAAAAAATGGTTTCCGCTTTGATTGTCGCTCCAACTGCGATGCGGAGTGTAAAGTGGCACTGATCCTTGATTCCCCGAATTTGAGTGTAACCCAACTGAACCGGACTGATAGGCGTGAGGACTGAGACGAAGACTGATAGCGATCGACGAACAGCAGGGACAGACAAGACCGACCGTGACAGACGGACAACACCCGATGACTAACAGATGAACAGCGACGGTGAAAGGCTGACCGTGCATGGACACGATGACCAAGACAGAAATTGATAGCACCGACAATGACAGACTGACAGCGACAGATGGACATGACCAACCGCGACGGACGGACAACAGGGACTGACACGACCAACCGCGATAGATGGACAACACACGAAGACGATCAGCGACGATGAAAGACTGACCGCACACGAACACGACGGCAAGGACTAACCCCCAGCGCAACGAAGACGCGACAAACAAATGACTAACCAACCACGCAACTAGGACACGACAATCGACGACGCGGACGCAAGGAACGGCAATGTGACCGGAGTCACAACGAAATAGGGTCACCAAGATAGTTTTAAACCATGCGACGACCAAACTATGGCAAATGTGGGATAACTATTTAGCCAAAAAATAAATAAAAATAATAATTAAACGTTGGTACCTTAGGAAGGATGAATAATCGCATTTTTTCTGCGCTTCTGATTGGCCGAATCTGACAAGGGATTTGGCGAAGGACTGCAGCGTATTTTCTTGACGCAAATCATGATTTCCAGCGATGGGCTTCAGATGTACTCATCTGCTACCTGCTACGGTGATTTTCTAGAGAAAAAACACACCAAATACCGAAGATTTCGCTCAAGAACTGAGACTGTGCTTCAGAGTATCCGACGGAGTGGATTGTTCAGCGGAAATTGTATGCTGCGTCACCAACCCGCTTGGCTTGAATCGGCTGCGCCGGCTTCGAAGTGGGAAAAAATTGTCGTGCTGTGTTTAGCAAAAAAGACCTCCATTTTTTTCCTGTGAACTGCCTGCCCCCAAGCGACTGTGATGCGGAAGCTACTGTGATGCGACAACTGTAATTCTGCTAGAGAAAGGATTTTTCCTACGAACGCGACTTTTGATACCACTTGGAAGGGTTTACCTTCTACTGTGAACGAAATCAATCAAGTTATATGGAATTTCAATAACAGACAAATAACAGATCGAATTGCGAAAGCGAATGAATCAAATATTTAAAATAAATCGATGCCACTAGGAGGGCAGATCCCGTCGTAGAGGCAAAAGCAGAGATGCAGAGATACAAAAATAAAAGATATGATGATTATCTAATCAATGAAAGCTAATCTAATATATATGAAATTGTACACAAATGGATAACCTAGCCGACTGCTAGGTTTGGGCTGTAGCAAGCTTCAATTGAAGAGACTATAAAGATCAACATTGAAATAGAACAAGATCCATGCTTTATCAAATTAGGGAAGGTCCTAACCCAAGAATAATGAACAAAGTACATAAATCTATTAAAGTAATTCTCTGACCTCTTCGCTTGGGGATATGATGATATGCTAGGACTTGATCCATCATTGGTAGTCCAACATCTACTAGTGCATCCTGACGCAAAATCCGTAAAACAAAACTAAGAAAAATACATCCAAGAATCACTCTTTTGGTGAAAGATGAACTTCAAAAGCTATTAGACATGGGATTCATAAAATCCATATACTATTTGGATTATATTTCCAACATTGTTCCTATCACCAATAAGGATTCCATTCAAATTTATATCGACTTCAGGGATATAAACAATGCTTGTCCTAAATATGATTTACCTTTACCAAACATAGACATGATAGTGGACTTCACCAAAGGGTCTAAAATGCTATCCTTAATTGATGAGTTCTCAGGCTACAACCAAATCAATATCACAGTGTAAGATCAATCTAAAACAAATTTTATTGCCCCATGGGGAACCTTTTTCTACCAAGTCATGCCTTTTGATCTTAAAAATATGGTAAAAACTTATCAAAGGGCCATGACATACATATTCTATGACCTCATACATAAAATTATGGAATATTATGTGGATGACATCACAAGATGATCTCAAAAAATAAAATACTATACTCGAGATCTTAGGTGCATCTTCCAAAGACTACGAGACTATAAAGTCAGAATAAAATAGCTAAAATGTATTTTGAAATAAAATTAGGAAAGATACTTGGATTCATTGTGTCTCATTGTGGTATTAAAATTGATCCCTCTAAAATTGTGACTATAATAAACATGCCACCACCTAATAACTTGATTGAATTACTCAACCTTCAAGGAAAATTATAGGCTCTACGTAGATTTATATCACAACTTGTAGATAAGTGTCAACCTTTCTCCAAACTATTGAAGAAAGGAGCTAAATTTTAATGGTACAAAGTGTTCCAAGAAGCCTTTGAAGCCCTAAAAAAATATCTCTTAACACCACTTATCTTGTTTCCACCAAACTTAAATCAACCATTACTGCTATACATAGTTGTTACTTAACATGCCTTAGGAGCTTTTATAGCTCAATATGATGAACAACATAGAGAAAGGGCAATCTACTACATTAGTAGAACTCTAGTGAACTATTCATTACACACCACTGGATAATATTTTCCTAGTAGTGGTCTTCTCATCGCTCAAAATTAGATACTACATACTTATTCAAATGACATATCTCAAAACCCTACTTATATAGTAGAACAAAAAAATGGATCATAGCCCTTAGTGAATTTGACATAGAATTTATAAATAAAAAATTACTCAAAGGGAAATTTATAGCATATAAACTTACCACAACTCCTTTAGAATTGAAACACCCTATAAACATCTCTTTTCCTAATGATATGGTCTCATAAATAGAATTTCAAGAACCAGAAACATGGGTTTTGTACATTGATGGAGCTATATGCATAAAAGACATAGGGATAGGAATTATCCTAGTCACCCTACAACAACTCATCCCACTATATTTTAATCTTTTTCTCATGCACCAATAATACATAAGAATACAAGGCACTTATTTTAGGTCCCAAAGCCACAATGAAACTAAATATTAAGAACATAATAGTATACGATGATTCACAATTGGTGATCAACCAAGTAAATGATACCTATCAAACCAAATATGAAAAACTAAATCCATACAAAGATATTGTAAACATATTGAAAAATTATTTTGATCAAATAACCATAGAAGCCATATCGTGTTCTAGCAATCACCATGTCAATGCTATGGCAATAGTTGCATCTCTTATTCCTTTAGAGTTGGAAGATGAAGAAGCTGATATCATCATAAGATCAATCAATGAACCTTTAGCAATAGAATCATGCTTACAACCCCTTAACATATGTAATATCAAAACATATATAGCTCGAGAACCTTGGTACCAAGACATCTTCAATTTCCTCAGGGAAGGAAATCCCCTAAAGGATTCAACTCTCAAAAATATAGACAATTTGGGCTAAAGCTTACAAATATGTCATCATTGGATATATATTATATCGATGCTCCTTTGAAGGTATACTTATATGTATAAATATAGATGAAGCCCAAACTGTCATAAAATAATCCTATAATGGATCATGTGGTGGACACTTTAACAGACTAGTCATAGCCATAAAGCTCCTTAAATGGGCTATTATTGGTCTTCCATGGAAAAGAAAACTCACAACTATATCAAAAACTATGACAAATATCAATGACATTATAATCTTATTCATGCCCCATCTCAAGAACTTCAACCTATCACATCCCCTTGACCTTTCTCTTCTTGGAGATTGGATATCATAGGTAAAATCAACCCTCAATCATATGATGGACATAAATTCATTGTTATAGCTATAAAATATTTCACTAAGTGGGTCGAGGCAATGCCTCTATCATTTTTCATAGGCATCCAAGTATTAAAATGTTGGCAATTTTGGGTACCTTGGGTACATTGCCTTTGCTCAAGTGTAGATGTTGTCATTGATGTCAAGAAGCATTTGAAGGAATTTGATTTGATGTCAAAAGGATCCAAGTTCAAGGAAGGGTTTTTGTGAAAACCAAGGCAGACAAAATAAAAGGTTTTATTTAAAACCATGGGCAATAGATTTGAAATGGGTTTTTCTTAAAACCCAAGTTGGCTTTTCGTTTCGTTGAAAAAGGTGCCCCGGTGATGAAGATATTTAATTTTAAATATTTAGTTTAAATTTTATTTATTTAAAATTTAAATTAAAATTTTAAATTAAATTAAAAGTGCCGACGTGTTAATCAATGCATCATAGTGCATATAAAATGTGGCAATGGATTTCATTAAAGTTGTGCGAAGGATTTGATATCAATTTTCGTGCATTTCGTTTTCGACATCGTCTGCGCCAGCGAAGGAGGAAGACAGGCGATTGCGTGGTCAAAAGTGTGAGAGCCCATTGATGAAGCTACGCGGAGATCGAAAACACGCATAAAAGGGTTGCACCTCGTTTGACACACGACAGAAACAAAAATAGCTCATGGATTTCCAAGGTTCAGATTTTGAGGTCTTAGCATCGGTGTGAGAAGGAGGTCGAAACACGTATCCATGTGGCGCTCATCCTCCGGTTGAGAACGCACGGTCAGCAAAGTAACGCAGAGTCAAAACAAACGATTGGATGGTAGCACAAGTTTGAGTGTTAGTGACACCGTGATGTGTTTCATGCACCGGCGTGAGAGATTCGTACATTCTTCGTCAGATATAACAAGTGATCAACCCACGTGGCACTTCCGTTTGCTGGGAGCGCTGGATCAACAAGTGATGCCATGTTGAAACAAATCATCCATAGTGCATAAGGGAAGAAAATTTAAGGTATGCAATAAAGGTTTTATTATTGATAGTGTGTTGTGGAAGTTGGGAGTTATAAGGGATCGAATAAAGTTTTGATATTTAATTAATTATATGGTGGTGTTAGGAAGATATAAGGGGTAGACACTTTGATTTAAATATTTTTTGATTAATTAAAAGGATATTGTGGTATTAGGGAGATATAAGGGCTAGCAATTTAATTTAAATATTTGTTTTGAAAATATGGGTAATAGTTTTTATGGAGTAGATAAGGTGAATATAAGAAATATGTTATGTATGATTTGTTGAATGAGGTTGAAAGAAGAAGACATAGAACCTTGATTATATTTGGACCAAGGAATATTCTTGAGGAAATATTAAAGAAATATGTTGTCTACTAACCTTCTTGAGTTTGGCAAAAAGGTGGTTATGGTTATGACAAATTTGTGAGATCTTCTTCATCTTCAATAAGGTATGGGCACATTCTTCTTATGAGTATGATTGGTGTATGTTTTCCTGAAATAAGATTGGAGTGAAAAGGTATTCAACTAGGTTTCCTTTGGTTGGGTGTAAATCCTATTTTCTGGTTTGTTGAAGACTACTTATGCATTGTTATCATTGATGAGAGTTTTGGTGAATGCATAATTCTGGTTTGAGGTAGTGGAAGCATTGTGCACTAGGGTTTATGTTTGTGAGTCTTGCTACTTGCTTTGAGTTGGTGAAACCCTTGGTTGGCTATTTTGAGGTTGATGGTTGAGTTGCTTCCATAGAGGTTGTTTGATCAAGTTATTGCTTTTACTTGATTCATGATATTGGGCTTACTCCATTGAGTTGATTTGAACAAGTTATTCTTTGCATTTGGTGATATTGTGTGGGTGGCTATTTTGTTCAAATATCTTTGGAGGGAAAAGGATTTCTACTTGTTTCCTTTTCTTGTGATGATTGGTTGAATGCTTCAAGGTTAATGTTGAGTTGAATGATGTTGGTTAAACCTTGTCTTTGAGCATTGTTGTTGAAGCCCTAATTGGTTGAGAAAAGATATTGGTTGTTGGAAAGAACATGAGTATCATTGTTATATGAGATATTGCTTGGTTGGCAATTGTTGGGTTGTGTTTCATGTTCTTGAGAAAAGCATATTACATCTATCTTATTCTTATGAGATTTGAGATTGAGTTGAGATTGAGATTGGGAGTTAAGTATAGAACATATTGAGTCTCTAACAATTCTCTTTATGCTTCTATGAGGTTGATGAATCACATTGGGTCTCTAACCATTCTCTTTGTGGGTTCATGCCAAGCAAGTTTTTCTTGATGAACTTGTGAGCAGGTTTTGGACAGGTTCCATTGGGGACTTGTGAGCAGGTTTTGGACAGGTTCCATTGGGGACTTGTGAGCAGGTTTTGGATAGGTTCCTTTGGGGACTTGTGAGCAGATTTGGACAGGTCCTAGCAGAGGACTTGTGAAGCTGAGTTTGATAGTTCTATCAGAGAACTTGAGGACAGAGGTGCATTGGTTCTATGAGAAGAACCCGAGGACATTTGTGCTAGACCGAAGGACTCGTGTTTAGTGCAGATTCGAGGACCGACTTTTGAGGTGATAGAGTTGAGGACAGAGGTCTCCAGCTAGAGCAGGGAAGACAGGTGTCTTCTATGGATAGAGTTCCATTTGCTAAGGGCAGCGGAGGCAGAGGTCTTCTAGAGGATCACCAACCAGAGCAGAGGTAGGGGAAGGTATCTCCTTTGAGCAGAGGCTCATAAATTCAGATTGGGGGAAGGTATCTCCTTTGAGCCGAGGCTCATAAACATTGTAATTGGGAAGGTTTCCCAAAGAACTTTGAGATAACTTTTAGAGAAAAGTTTTGTGGATGAACCACGTTAAAATTGTGTGTCACTTTGTGGATGATCTTGTGCATTGTTTTGATATTGCTTTGGATATATTGCTTTACTATTTTGAAGTATAAAGGAAAAGTAAAAAGAGGTCTTATACTGTTCACCCCCCCCTCTCAGTATAAGCTTGTGTTCTTCAATTGGTATCAGAGCAGGTTCCTTCGGAAAGGTTTAACAGCTTGAAGGAAAAGCTAGTAAAGAACACAATGGATTTTTCCAAAGGTAAACAGTTTCAAGAGAGTGATGAGTCTTCTAGTGATGAAGAGGCATATTACAGCAAGAAAGGCAAGTTCTCTAGAAAGCACAAAAATATGAAAAACGTAAGATGTTTTTATTGTGGAAAATTTGGCCATTATGCTACTGACTGTACTATTGCCAAGGATGAAAGTGATGAAGATAAACAGGACTGTAAGAGCAAAGATTCTGAAAGGCATAGGCATCAAAGGAAGATTAAAGATGAGCAAAGCAATCAAGGAAAGAGGTACTCTCACAAACACAAGAAAAGTTTCTACCTAGACAAAGCAAGTAAGTGTTCTAGTAGTGATAGTGAAAGTTCTTCAAGTGATAATGAAAATGAGATGTTGTTCATATCGAAAAAGAGGAAGAACCGAAACATAGATTCATTATCATGAAATGTCTTAGATGTGGAAATTTTGGTCACCTTGAGGATGATTGCACAAATAATGAATTGGTTGCTAGTATGTATGAGGATGCTTCAGAAAATGATAAGGAAGATGCATGTATGGTTTTTGAAAAGGGTAGCACCTCTAGTGATAAGAAATCTGAAAAAGGCCTTGATAATTCAAAGTACAATCAAATAGAGGATCTTGAATGTGAACTTACTAATGCTCTTAGTGTTTTGAAAAAGGAAAGAAAGAAGAATGCTAGACTCAAGGATAAGTTAGATGAATGTTGCATGGAGAGAGATAAACTTATAGAAAGTCTTGACGTCTCTATGGCTAAGGCACAAGAACTCAAGAATGAGTTAGAATCTAAGGTGCTTGAGTATAGTGAATTAGATCAAAAAATGGCTTCTTTGAAAGAGGAAAATAAAGAGTACAAGGATAAGCTGTACAGGTTTCAAGAAAGCTCCAAAAAGGTTAAATCTCTTATCAAAGGTCAAAGAAAGACAACAGATAAAACAGGTCTTGGTTTTGTTAAGCCACACAAGAAACAAGTTGGAGAGTCTAGTAAGAGACTCCAAAAGAAAGAGAGTTCTAATGAGGAAAGTATTTCAGATCATGAGTCCTTGAATGATAGATGCACAGAAACAGAAAACAGAATTCGGAATGAGAAGAAGAAGAAGTTTTCGGGACCTAAGAAGTCAAATAAAGGAAAGTTTCAAGGCGAGATGTTTTGCTTGTCACAGGTTTGGTCACATGGCTTCACATTGCATGGCTCAAGTGAAGAAGGTAAATGACAGTTTCGAAGTGGTAATTTCTTTCAAGGGTATTGCTACTCTTGTCAATCGGTTTGGGCACAAAGCAGTTCATTGCAAGGCAAATAACAGGAACTAGGTTATGTTGTTTAAAAAGGTTTGGTCAAAACAGGTTTGGTCAGAACGGTTTGGTCAGAACTTGTGGATTCAAAGAACAGGTATGCCTCAAAGAAATAACATTGTTACTTGTTATAAGTGCAACAATGAAGGTCACATAGCTAGACAGTGTAGAGCTGAACTTCCAAGGTATAGGAACAGGAACAGTGGCATGATCAGGTCCAAGGATCAAGGCATTGAAAAGAATAGGGATAAGAAAAAGAACAAGAACAATGACAGGAACAGGAATATGGACAAAGAGTTCAAGAGAAGGCCCGACAAGGAAGTTATAGACGCTGATGATGATCAGTGCCTAATGGGAGTTTTACTCCCACCCCAGAATTAATCACCTCAACAGGAGGTGGGGGAGGGACTAAGCTAAGAGGCTCATTCTTAGTCCCGAGCCCCAAAGGTGGCCCTTTGCCATTGATGACAAAGGGGGAGAGATATGAGTAAGGGGGAGAGCTTCAAGTGAAGAGGAAAGCTTCAAGTTAGGGGGAGCAAAACTTCAAAGGAAGATTCTCAGTTGTGGGCTCAGTTAATTTCAGTTTTGGCTCTTGAGAAGTGTTTTTAAGTAAAGGTTTGCCATCAATGACAAAGGGGGAGATTGTTGGCAATTTTGGGTACCTTGGGTACATTGCCTTTGCTCAAGTGTTGATGTTGTCATTGATGTCAAGAAGCGGGTTGTTTGTGCAAAAGGATCCAAGTTCAAGGAAGGGTTTTTGTGAAAACCAAGGCAGAAAAAATAAAAGGTTTTATTTAAAACCATGGGCAACAGATTTGAAATGGGTTTTTCTTAAAACCCAAGTTGGCTCTTCGTTTCGTTGAAAAAGGTGCCCCGGTGATGAAGATATTTAATTTTAAATATTTAGTTTAAATTTTATTTATTTAAAATTTAAATTAAAATTTTAAATTAAATTAAAAGTGCCGACGTGTTAATCAATGCATCATAGTGCATATAAAATGTGGCAATGGATTTCATTAAAGTTGTGCGAAGGATTTGATATCAATTTTCGTGCATTTCATTTTCGACATCGTCTGCGCCAGCGAAGGAGGAAGACAGGTGATTGCGTGGTCAAAAGTGTGAGAGCCCATTGATGAAGCTACGCGGAGATCGAAAACATGCATAAAAGGGTTGCACTTCGTTTGACACACGGCAAAAACAAAAATAGCTCATGGATTTCTAAGGTTTGGATTTCGAGGTCTTAGCACCAATGTGAGAAGGAGGTCGAAACACGTATCCATGTGGCGCTCATCCTCCGGTTGAGAACGCATGGTTAGAAAAGTAACGCAGAGTCAAAACAAACGATTGGATGGTAGCACAAGTTTGAGTGTTAGTGACTCCATGATGTGTTTCATGCACCGGTGTGAGAGATTCGTACATTCTTCGTCATATATAAGAAGTGATCAAGAAAGTGGATTTGGTTTGTTGGAGCATTGGATCAAGAAGTGATGCTTAGGTTGAAACAAATCATCAGTGCATAAGGGAATAAATTTTTAAGGTATGCAATAAAGGTTTTATTATTGATAGTGTGTTGTGGAAGTTGGGAGTTATAAGGATTGTGTAAAATTGGTTCTTAATTAATTGTATTGTGGTGTTAGGAGATATAAGGGGTAGACACTTTGATTTAAATAGTTATTGGTTAATTAAAAGGATATTGTGGTATTAGGGAGATATAAGGGCTAGCAATTTAATTTAAATATTTGTTTTGAAAATATGGGTAATAGTTTTTATGGAGTAGATAAGGTGAATATAAGAAATATGTTATGTATGATTTGTTGAATGAGGTTGAAAGAAGAAGACATAGAACCTTGATTATATTTGGACCAAGGAATATTCTTGAGGAAATATTAAAGAAATATGTTGTCTACTAACCTTCTTGAGTTTGGCAAAAAGGTGGTTATGGTTATGACAAATTTGTGAGATCTTCTTCATCTTCAAAAAGGTATGGGCACATTCTTCTTATGAGTATGATTGGTGTATGTTTTCCTGAAATAAGATTGGAGTGAAAAGGTATTCAACTAGGTTTCCTTTGGTTGGGTGTAAATCCTATTTTCTGGTTTGTTGAAGACTACTTATGCATTGTTATCATTGATGAGAGTTTTGGTGAATGCATAATTCTGGTTTGAGGTAGTGGAAGCATTGTGCACTAGGGTTTATGTTTGTGAGTCTTGCTACTTGCTTTGAGTTGGTGAAACCCTTGGTTGGCTGTTTTGAGGTTGATGGTTGAGTTGCTTCCATAGAGGTTGTTTGATCAAGTTATTGCTTTTACTTGATTCATGATATTGGGCTTACTCCATTGAGTTGATTTGAACAAGTTATTCTTTGCATTTGGTGATATTGTGTGGGTGGCTGTTTTGTTCAAATATCTTTGGAGGGAAAAGGATTTCTACTTGTTTCCTTTTCTTGTGATGATTGGTTGAATGCTTCAAGGTTAATGTTGAGTTGAATGATGTTGGTTAAACCTTGTCTTTGAGCATTGTTGTTGAAGCCCTAATTGGTTGAGAAAAGATATTGGTTGTTGGAAAGAACATGAGTATCATTGTTATATGAGATATTGCTTGGTTGGCAATTGTTGGGTTGTGTTTCATGTTCTTGAGAAAAGCATATTACATCTATCTTATTCTTATGAGATTTGAGATTGAGTTGAGATTGAGATTGGGAGTTAAGTATAGAACATATTGAGTCTCTAACAATTCTCTTTATGCTTCTATGAGGTTGATGAATCACATTGGGTCTCTAACCATTCTCTTTGTGGGTTCATGCCAAGCAAGTTTTTCTTGATGAACTTGTGAGCAGGTTTTGGACAGGTTCCATTGGGGACTTGTGAGCAGGTTTTGGACAGGTTCCATTGGGGACTTGTGAGCAGGTTTTGGATAGGTTCCTTTGGGGACTTGTGAGCAGATTTGGACAGGTCCTAGCAGAGGACTTGTGAAGCTGAGTTTGATAGTTCTATCAGAGAACTTGAGGACAGAGGTGCATTGGTTCTATGAGAAGAACCCGAGGACATTTGTGCTAGACCGAAGGACTATGTTTAGTGCAGATTCGAGGACCGACTTTTGAGGTGATAGAGTTGAGGACAGAGGTCTCCGCCAGAGCGGGGAAGACAGGTGTCTTCTATGGATAGAGTTCCATTTGCTAAGGGCAGCGAGAGGCAGAGGTCTTCTAGAGGATCACCAACGAGAGCAGAGGTAGGGGAAGGTATCTCCTTTGAGCAGAGGCTCATAAATTCAGATTGGGGGAAGGTATCTCCTTTGAGCCGAGGCTCATAAACATTGTAATTGGGAAGGTTTCCCAAAGAACTTTGAGATAACTTTTAGAGAAAAGTTTTGTGGATGAACCACGTTAAAATTGGTGTCACTTTGTGGATGATCTTGTGCATTGTTTTGATATTGCTTTGGATATATTGCTTTACTGTTTTGAAGTATAAAGGAAAAGTAAAAAGAGGTCTTATACTGTTCACCCCCCCTCTCAGTATAAGCTTGTGTTCTTCATAAAATTTATCTTAAATCAAATCATTAGACGATATGGTATCCCTCCAACCATAATTGCAGATAATGACATCCCTTTTAAAAATAAATATGTCACCAAAGTGTTAGCCAAATACAAAATTCAATAGAAATGGTCTATGCCATACTACCCACAAGGAAAAATATAAGTTGAATCCTCCAACAAAATGCTAATAAAAATCCTTAAGAATCTAGTCAACAAAAATAGTCGACATTGGCACTTACAACTTTATCTCGCCTTATGGGTATACCGTACAAGTGTGCATACTCCCACTAGGGTAACACATTATGATTTATTTTATGGTACCAAAGAAGTATTTCATTTTGAACTTGAGATATCCTTTCTAAGAGTCTTGTTACAAGATTCTTTAGTATGAGATGAGTTCCACTCAAGTCATTTACAAAAACTAGAACTTTTAGAATAAAAATGTATCAATGCCTTAGAACATCTCAAAACATACCATAACATACTTTGACATACCTACAAAAAAAGGGTGCATAATAGGTCCTTTGAAGTTGGGGACTTAGTCCTTAAAGAAAATCAAAGGAATACTAATGCTAACGTCGACCTTAAAGGAAAGTTCAAACCTAACTACTTAGGATCCTTTATTATCATATCCAAAATCAGATAAGGAGCCTAGCACCTAGCCACATTGGATTTCCAAGAAAACAAAGAACCAATTAACATCATTCATCTTAAATGATATTATGCATAAAACACATTTAGTCGTTTGCTTGCTAATTTGATTAAATACATGACAAAAATCATCATAAAATCATGTACATTTCACCCCTTGCATGTTTACATTTTTTTCTTGATCATACCATTGAGTTAGGAGGGTTTACTATGATGCAAAGGCCAATACTTATTACAAATACATCTGCATTACATCCACCTAGGCTAACTATATGTTGAGTAAACTCTATCAGTCTAAAAATCTTATCCTCTACAATATTCTTCTACATCTTGCTTTGCTACTATCATACTTCTTCTCTTCTTCTCCCTCTCAAGTTAAGTGATGTATGATGCAATCATCCATGGCCCTGATGAGACCTTCTTCCTTTATTCTATCCCAATTTTTGGGTAACAAACAAATAAATAATAATCAATCTTTGTCTATATCACTTATTCTATCTCTTCAAAACAAATGCTACATATAAACTACCTTCCTCTATTCCATACATAGTCACACCATTAATATCAACAATGTTTTACAACATTATCAACAATACACATCTACAATGTTTCTCAACAAAGGAATTTTGTGTTCCATCGACATTCATTATTATTCAATAGGCTCCTCAAAGACACCTCTTTCTCTTCTATAATGCAAAATGATGTATTGTATAAGAAAATTTAAGAGTAGTCTATTGAATGTGTCATGACATATGTTCATCACATTCTACATATAACTCATTTGATAGTATATTCAAGGATGGAAAATCACATTCAACTAATTTTGGTAAATTCATAATTATTTGTGAATTCTACAAGTTACTGGTTGAATGGGGTTCTCTTCCCTAATTGGCCTGTCATTCGAGTTTACAAAATCATACTTGATATATCATCACCTGCTTACTCATTCGGTTGGTCTCATAGGCCAAGAATACCCTAATAATCCATTCCCATATGGATTAACAATTACTTATCAACTTTAAGTGGGAATGGGTGATTAAGGGTACTCTTTCTCCTTCAACATACCATTTTTAGTGCATAATGAAAAATAAATCTAATTCTCACACGTTGTCTCTTTGATAAGTCATGGGGATTGTATGGTTCCCTTGATCCAATGACACATAGGTTCACAACTTTCCTATAAATATCATTAGGCTATGGATCAATGTTACCTTTACTCCCTCTCTGATTTAATGTGTTGACATGCTATCACATTCTCACAAGTCTTCACGATTGCCTTCAATAATCCATGAGGTTATAGAAGACTTTATTGATCCAATATCTTGTAGATCTAAAATGATTTGTATTTCTTACCAAGCACTGGATCAATATTATCCTTGTAGCCTCCTAGATCATATCATTGGAATTCTATCAAACAAAAATCAAGTTTCTCATAAACTATTGTTTAAAATGGTCTATCATACTATGAGGTCTTATAGATCCAATGCCTTGTGAGCATGTAATCATTTGTACACTTCACCAAATATTGGATCTATATTATCTTCATAGTCGCTTGAGCCTCTACAACAACAAAACATCCACAAATCATACTCTCACCATTAGCTATTTACCTAATAATACTATTGGATTAACAAAAATTCTTTTCCAACTGACTATATTAATCAAACATCAAAAGCTCAAAAAATATAATCACCTATCAAACTAGATATTCTCCATTTTTCACACAAAATAGATAGACAACTTCCTCCTTATTGATATGTGATAACAAGTTATAACTTCTTTATTTAAAACTAAAACATCATGGCTGACTTATAGACTCTTCGATAGCGTTGGGGTTTGGTAATAAGTACTTGAAATACCCATAATCACATATGATTGTGTCAAGTAGTTGATTATTATATCCATGTGCATCCTACCTATAAGCTAGCATGGATGTCATTTACTCATTCACACAAACAAGATCCTTCAAACTCAACTCAAGGTAATGCTATCATATGGACCTCCTAGAAAAGGAGATTTATTTTTTCCATGTTCTACGTATATACATTTATTTGTACACACATCAGGCATGGGGTAAATACTTATTCTTATTTTGTATTGTGCATATAGGAGCATTACCCTCATTCTGAAATATTTTGTTTATGATATAGAATCCTTAAATATTTCAACACATCAGATAGGGCAATGAGTATCAAGCTCAAAACCTCGCATACATGTAAATATTTGCATATGCATTAGGTAATAGACTTGTATACTCTTGTTACTCTATCTCATATGTTAAGAAATTTAGTAACGCCAAATATATCTCCTTTAAAAGCAATTATGCTTTTATAAAAATGAAAAAAACATAAAATTTATTCTACAAACCTTTTGCAAAAATCTCAACATCATTCCTTGCAAATAGCAATTTTTCATCTCATGAAAACAAAATAACTTGCAAAAATCATTATAAGCATCCATGGAATTACATTATTTTGCATCCCCATAAAAACATTTAAAAAAATTTGTAAAATTTTTTCACTACTTTGCAAAATACTTTGTAAAGTTCATTCCATTACTTTACAAAATATTTGTAAATATCATTCTATTACTTTACAAAAACCTTTGTAAATATCATTCCCCATCACTTTGCAACAATATTTTGCAAAGAACACAAAATTAATCTTGAAAGCATTCTCTTCATTACTTTTCAGAACACTTGCAAAGACCTTTCTATCAATTTGCAAAACATTACAAAAATTGTACAAGCAAAACATCTTGCAGTTAGCACCAAAAGCATTCACAAAATTCATATCAAAGATTTGCAAAAATCTTACAAAATAAAACTTTTATCTATACGATTAAAGGTGTCATAGAATATCATACTTAAACACTTATGAAAAATCAAACATATCTTATCTACGTTGTTAAGCGTTTCATAAAGTATGGCACTTAAACATTGATAAGAATCCATCAACAACTCTTATCTACACAGTCAAATGTTTCATAGAAATTGGTATTTGAACATTGATAAGAATCAATCAAAACCCTCATCTACCTTTGTCAAATGTTTCATAAATAATGGCATCTAATAAGGAGCAATCAAAACTCATACCTAAATTTGTCAAATGTTTCATAAATAATGGAATTTGAATCATCCTAAATCTTATCTATGCAGTCAAGTGTTTCATAGAGAATGGCACTTGAATATTGATAATAAGCAAAAAACATTTTCATCTATGCAGTCAAGTATTTCATAGAGAATGGTACTTGAACATTGATGAGAAGCAAAAATATTTTCACCTACATAGTCAAGTGTTTCATAGAGAATGGCACTTGAACATTGGTGAAAATACTAAATATTATCTACGCAGTCAAGTTTTTCATAGAGAATGGCACTTGAACATTGATAAGAAGCAAAAAAAATTTCATCTATGTAGTCAAGTGTTTCATAGAGAATGTTACTTGGAGGAAAATCCTAAATCTTATCTACGTAATCAAGTATTTCATAGAGAATGATACTTGAACATTGATGAGAAGAAAAAATATCTTCACCTATGCAATCACGTTTTTGATATAAAATAGTACTTGAATATTGGTAAAAATCCTAAGTCTTATCTTCGTAGTTGAGTGTGTCATAAAAAATGGCACTTGAATATTGATAAGAAGCAAAAATTTCATCTACACAACTAAGTGTTTCATAGAGAATAACACTTAGACATTTATGAAAAGCAAAACTTTCATCTATGCATATACGTGTTTCATAGAGAATGGTACTTAGACATTGATGAAAAACAAAACTTCCATCCACTCAGCTAAGTATTTCATAGAGAATGGTAGTTAGACATTGATGAAAATTAAACTACCTTCATATATATAGCTAAGTATTTCATAGATATTGGAACTTAGCAATTTATGAAAATCAAACTACTTTCATCTATGTAGCTAAGTGTTTCATAGAGAATGGAACTTAGACATTGATGAAAATCAAACTACTTTCATCTACACAGCTAAGTGTTTCATAGATGGCACTTAGACATTGATAAAAATTAAACTAATTTAATCTATGTACCTAAGTGTTTCATAGAGAATGACACTTAGACATTGATGAAATTAAAAATAACTTCTTTGTAGCTAAGTGTTTCATAAAGTATGGTACTTAGAAATTGATGAAACCTTCATCTACACAATTAAGTGTTTCATATAGAATGGAACTTAAAAATTGACGAAGTTCATACAGGTATCTCATATACATAATCAAATATTTCATAGAGAATGGCATTTGAACACTGATGAGAAGAAAACATTATATCATATCTCATATACATATTATAGGTACCTCATCTACGCAGTCAAGTATTTCATAGAGAATTTCACTTGAACACTGATGAGAGGAAAATAATTATATCATATCTCATGTACATATTATAGGTACCTCATCTACACAATCAAGTATTTCATAGATAATGGCACTTGAACATTGATGAGAAGAAAATATTATTATATATCATATATATTACAGGTACCTCATCTACGCAGTTAAGTGTTTCATAGAGTATGTCACTTAAACATTGATGAGAGGAAAAATATTTCATTGTATGTATTACAGGTACCTCATTATGTCTTAAATGATATCATGAATTTGGTATAATAGGCCACCATTTAAACATAATGAGATCATATTCCCACCCATGGGAACACAATAAAAGGTAAAATGTTTACCTTTAAAGAATATAAGCATTCTCCTATATCAGGTCTAGATACCACCGCTCACACACATACATTTTAGTGTGTTCATCTATTATCCAAACTATTCAAAAAATATCTCAAATGGTACATATCCCATTCATCTACATTTGATCACTCACCAAATCAAATCAATAAATAATACAACTACTTAATCATCCACACCACATCAAAACATCATCACATCAAAGCAAAAACATCAACACATCATCGAAACAAGCCACAAGAATAAAAAACATCTCATCATAACCCAAATAACAAGTATCATCATATATATATATATTCTTTGCAATATGCATGTCGATATAAAGGGAGTATCACAAAAGGAGAAAATGATACACTCAACTCAAAATAAGAGGGTGTACCACAACCTCAAAAATTAGTACACTCACTCCTAGAAAGTTTCTAATACTGCCTAACAAGAAGACTTAGCCTCCCTAGCATCCCCTAGTGTAGGAGGAGATGGCTAAAATCTTGTAGTCCTCTAGGTATCACTCACCATAGGGGTTTCAAATAATAACCCTAAAGAATATGGCGCTCACTGCTCCATAGGAACTATCGAATGATACAACTCATGATAGTGTGTGGCCTTGCCTCATGCCCTCTTAACTTGAGCTGATAAAAATTGTATCTATTCTATGAGATCTAATATCATAGCCTCCATAACCACCCTATAAGCCATTATCTCATGCTCAAGTGGTCCAGTAATAATGGCTACCATGGTACTATCCAAAATCCTACCCAACCATAGCTCTAGCCTCATCTCTCTCTCATTACTTGCTCTAGATCAGACCTAAGACCAATAATGATCACCTATTCATTGGCCTCTCCTCCATGACTCGATCTAAGGCTTACTGAAGCCTAGAAATAGTCTCTCCACTATCTATCTATACCTAGACTACCTCATATCTAAGCCTGGTCACCTCATATTTAACTCTGATAACCTCATCCACTTGAAAAACCTCTAAATTTGCTAGTTGGATCCTCACCTCTTCTAAAGTATGATGAAGAACTCTCAAATCTACTATTGTCACCTCCTCTACTATCCTTATAGGACCCACACACCCACTAAGATCTAGCCCTACTCCATAAAAATCCTACCCAACTTTACCTGGACTCGGTGCCCCTCAAAAAATTGGGGCTTACAAAAGCAAGATAGTGGTCAATGGGGCTACATCCAAAGGAGTTTGTCTTCTCATCTCCCATCTGGACATCTTCATCTATCATCCCTCTCTCCCATAGTGATACCTAGCTACTTGTAGAGCACTTACTATATCCTAAAACACCTATCTCTAATCCCTTGGTGGTGGACCTGTTGTCAATCAATGAGGTCTAAATCATCTATACCAAATTCCATAATATTTTCACTCCTACATCATCCAAAATATGATTCAGTACCATAGGATCATCCTCATTGACATCTAAAAAGTAGATAGGATCCATGGGATCCCACCAAGTCTCATGATGCACTCGATGTATCCAAAACTCGCCCACTACTAGTATTACTTATACCTCTCCAAACTGATGGGCCACACAATCAAATCAATATAACTCATAAGCCTTATTCATCATCCAACCACTAAATCTATCTCACTCTAGCTAGCTCCTTATGATCCTCAGACCACACATATACATCCCTTCATGGTCTCCATGTAATGTGTGCTACCTGTATGTCATCAATAATATGTCACACCTAGATCATATTACAATATGAAGGGTGAATACACCTCTTCCATTTGTAAATAATGGTACTCTCAAGTTCAATATCTCTTTTCACCATAATGGATCATAAAATAGCTATATGCTCCCATGCCCAAACCTAGAGCAAAGTACAGCAAGTCAAACTCTGACCCTATCTATAGACCACCCTATACAAAGTATGGTATAATTTAACTAAGATAGCTATAGCCTAGGCACAAACTATCTGACTATCCTTCAATCCTACTATAATCAATCCCCATCCCCATGGCATAAAACTCCTACTTGTATTACTCATCATCATTCCAGACACAACTACTGCCAAAAGTGTAGTCCTCCGATAAATCTGCCCTCCTATGTAAGCATCATTGATCCTCAACCCCTTATTCATTCTTGAGAAGCCCCCTTTTCTCAAGAAAGCTAACTTACCAGTGCTAATATTCATGCCCAAATGAATAGGCACACCTCAAACTAGCACCTTGAGGATGCACCATACATCCTCCAAAGTAACGGTCATCTCACTTGTCAATAGTTTGAAGGTGTTGGTGCACGGATACCACCTCTCTATAAGTTTTTTCAGTAGAGAGTTATCAAAATCCAACTTAGGCATATAAGAAACATGGTATAACCCTATCACCGACAAGACCACCACATCCTCAACACTCTACTCACCCGTTAGGATGATCGCCAAGTATTTAGGGTGATGCTCCCTGCTCATGAAAACCTTTACTGCCTACCAAAATCTAGCCAAAATAATGAGTTAGAAGACTCATAAAATCATCTTAAATTTTTACAAAAAAACTACCATTGGATAGCCTCACAAAGATATTTTTGGTAAGTATAAATATAACTATGTTTGCACATATATCAAGATAAAAAATGTAAAACAAAACTAGCTATCCTAGCCAAATTTACCACTTGGGCCAAATTTTCCAGTACCAAATTTACCACTAGGACCAAATTCACCAGTGGCCCATCTACCAAATTTGCCAATGGCACCAAATTTACCACAACTTTCAAAAAATAGAAAAAAATGGCTTAAATACAAAAATTTTGAGTTAAAATGAAGACCTACCTCTCAGTCTCACTTTGATATGTTAGATGTCCCTCGAACCATGCCCACATGATGTGTCCATCCACAAATATGAGCCATCCTCTCCAACCACTCTGTCTCACTCTCTCCAACTTTCTATAACAAGTAAGAGTGCAAATGAGGTCGCTTTCACCTCTCCTTTTGAATTTTAAACCCCCAAACCCTCGACACCAACCGATCTATTCATCTCATACCCCAAAAACTTGCCATAAAACTTGTCACTAGTCACACGGTTTTTCCAAAATATCACTTTCTTGAGGCAACAAATTTTCACGAAGTAAAAAAATTAGTTTTCTCCAAATATTGAGGCATGCAAAACAAGGCATATATATACAAAATCATCAAAACTTGTAAAATCTTAATCAATTCATCAAATCATAAAATCAGTACAACAATAACACATCATAGCATCAAAATTGAGTATCACAACTTAACTTTTGATGAAACATCTCAGATATCATATTAAAACTAGTACAAAATGTAGACACCCAATTTTGACACACTAGTTGCAACTCTCCAAAATTGGTCATAAACATCCTAAAACCAATTCCAAACATCACAAAACATCAATTTGGTCATTCCCCATAATTTTGGGCACCAAATTTCATCTTTACAAAATTTTCCACTCTAACCAAATTTGCTAGTGGTAAATTTGGCAAGTTGAGTGGAAAATTTGGCAAAACTGCATAATTGACCCTTTTTTCACTCAAAATTAGTTTTTATCAAATTTGCCACCCCTATGGTTAATTTGGCTAGTGGTAATTTTGGGTAATTTTTCAAACTTCAAACTGATCAGAATCTGATTTGATTCCTTTTGGAAAACAGTGGTGAATTTGGAAAAAATGTTTAGGAATCTTCCACACAAACCATTTGGGCACAATTTGAGCCTCCTTGCACCTCTACCATTGATCTTACATGCTTCAAGAAGTATTGAGATTAATTTGTTTAAATTGGTCTTATCAATCCATTCCCTCCAAGTCCCATCTCAAATCCTATTTAAGGAGGTCATGGGATAAGAATTTGACAAGCAACTCCATTGTAGCAAAGCTCTACCAATATTTCTAAGCTCTCTCTTTCTTCTTAGCATTCTCATTCCTAGTATTCTTAGAGCTCTCTTCAAGCATTTCAAGCATTTGGAGCCACTTTGCAAGCATTTGTGGAGGGCAACTAGGAAATTCAAGGAGGCTTGGTGGTAAGGAGATATCCATCCTAGGGAGGGGCCATAGCTAGGTGAAATCTAGTATACTCTTTCCTTCATTTTCTTGCTATATTTTGCATTTTAGCTTTGCATGTTGACTAACTCCATTTACTTATTCTTCTTTCATTTTCTATTGCTCATTCTTCATTGTCAAACTCACCTCTGTTTTCTATACTCTAACATCTTTGCTTGTAGATGTAATATTAGAGATTTGCAACATATATTAGCACCTCTAACACTCCTTTTGTAGGCTCATTTTAGTTTGCATATACCTCATCATTATATTTTATTTCTAATCCTTTATTTTGTAGGGTTTTTATCATATTTTCTTGCATGTTTTTATGATTAAAATCCTTGCTAAATCTTTCATCTACAGGGATTTTATGTTGTCTACAACATACTAACCTCTTTTATCCTCTTCCATGCTATTTTACTTTCACTTCTTAAGCATTTTAGCATCCTAGTTCTTGCTCTTAAAGTATTTTAATGTCACTTATTTTCATTACATAAACATTTATGCTTAACTCTATTTTTAAGAAATTTCTTATCATTGCTCATCACTTAGATGCTAATTTTATTTCATTAAGTTAAATTAGTTGTTTCTTATACTTCCTAAAATTTCATAATTTTATTTTAGATCCTCTACACTTCTATTAAATTATATTTCAATCCTATTTTTATATACTTGCATGTTATCAATTTCCTTAAATTTTTAGGAAGCTTCTAGGTATAGTTTGTCACTCTAATTTGTCACTGTATCTTGCTAATTTTAGTCGGCTAGGAGTTATATTATCCCTTATATAGTATTCCTTATTCTTTATATTACATTTTATAGCCATTTACAGCTCTGATTTATCAAGTTTACAACCCCTTGGGGGGATTTCACCCTTTTCTATGTCATTCTTAATTTTAGTCACTAAATTATCTATTTTAAAGGTTTAATACTCTGATTTTATCACCCAAAAATATTGCAAAATATAGTAGAACTCTTCCCCTACAATATTGGCCAAAACCCTATCGAATTTAGCTTAAAATATGCCCTAACATTTTAAAAATTTGTCTCATAACCAAATTTGCCACCCCTATGGTGAATTTGGCAAAATAGTGTTTTAGAGGTTCAATCCTCTGATTTTATCACTTACATGCCTTAAAAATCATAGTAAGACTCTTCCCTATAAATTTTAGCTCAAAACATAGTTGAAATCCATCAGAATCTACCCTAAAACTTCAAAAAAATCTTGCTTAGGACCAAATTCACCACTTGTGTGGTAAAATTGGCAACAAAAAAAATAGAACCAAATTCACCACTTAGACCAAATTTTCTAGTGGTGAATTTGGCAGACCCAGTGGTGAAGTTGGTAACAAGCCAAATTCTACTCCAAGAGGTAATCATAATCACTTTTTCATCAAAAAAGGGTCTAATCAGCTATTTAGACAAGTTTTTACCCTATCCAGCCCTCAAACAGACCCCTTAAATAAGAAAATCTATTTTTTTTAGTTTTTATGCAGGTTTTACCAAATTTGACACCCCTATGGCGAATTTGGTAGTAGTGGAAAATTTGCACTTTCTATGGTAAATTTGGTAGGCATTGAAGAACACAAGCTTATACTGAGAGGGGGGGTGAACAGTATAAGACCTCTTTTTACTTTTTCCTTTATACTTCAAAATAGTAAAGCAATATACCCAAAGCAATATCAAAGCAATGCACAATATCATCCACAAAGTGACACCAATTTTAACGTGGTTCACCCAGAATGGTTGGGCTACGTCCACAAAACTTTTCTCTAAAAGTTATCTCAAAGTTCTTTGGGAATCCTTCCCAATTACAATGTTTATGAGCCTCGGCCCAAAGGAGATACCTTCCCCCAATCAGAATTTATGAGCCTCTACTCAAAGGAGATACCTTCCCCTCTGCTCTGGAAATGATCCCTCAGAAGATCAACTGCCTCTACCTCTTGCCAGCACGTGGAACTCCTTTCCATCGAAGACCTCCTGTCCTCAATGCTTAGCCTAAGAGACCTCTACCTTCTATGATCACGTCCACAGTAGCTCAACAACTCTGTACCAAACACAGTCAGTCGGTCTAGTACAAGTCTTCCTCTCATCCGTCGGATCTGTCCAACTCTTGAACAAATCAATCCTCTACATACAAGCCTTCTCAAAGACTTGCCAACTGTCCTCAGGTTCTTCTCATAGAACCAATGCACCTCTGTCCTCAAGTTCTCTGATAGAACTATCAAACTCAGCTCACAAGTCCTCTGCTAGGACCTGTCCAAATCTGCTCACAAGTCCCCACTAGAACCTATCCAAAAACTCAGCAAGCTCACCAAGAAAAAACTTTCTTAGTAGGAAATCACAAAGTGAATTGTTAGAGACCCAATGTGATTTGTCAAACTCATAGAAGCATAAAGAGAATTGTTAGAGACTCAATATGTTCTATACTCAAATCCCAATCTCAAAACTCAACTCAAATCAACTCAGCTCAATCTCAATCTCAAATCTGAAAACTCAACTCAATATCTGAAATGGATAGGATAGAATGTTTTCTTTCAAGAACATGAAACCCCAACAATTGCCAACTATGCAAAGAATCACATAACAATGATACTCATGTTCTTTTCATCATCAATTAGGGTTTCAACAACAATGCTCATCAAACAAGGTTTAGTCAACCAACACCATTCAACTCAACATCAACCTTGAAGCATTCAACCAATCATCACAAGAAAATGAAACAAGTAGAAATCCTTTTCCCTCCAAAGATATTTGAACAAAACAGCCACCAACACAATATCACCAAATGTAAAGAATAACTTGCTCAAATCAACTCAATGGAGTAAGCCCAATATCATGAATCAAGTAAAGCAATAACTTGATCAAACAACCTCTATGGAAGCAACTCAACCATCAAACTCAAAACAGCCAACCAAGGGTTCCACCAACTCAATGCAAGTAGCAAGACTCACAAACATAAACCCTAGTGCACAATGCTTCCACTACCTCAAACCAGAATTATGCATTCACCAAAACTCTCATCAAGGATAACAATGCATAAGAAGTCTTCAACAAACTAGAAAATAGGATTTACACCCAACCAAAGGAAACCTAGTTGAAAACCTTTTCACTCCAACCTTATTTCAGGAAAACATACACCAATCATACTCATAAGGAAAATGTGCCCATACCTTTTTGGAGTAGAAGAAAATTGATCCTTAAAGCTGTCACCACACACAACCCTCAAACTTCCAACCAAGTTAGGGTTAGAACCAAGATAAATGAGCATATATAAAAACTTTCCTTAATACACCTTTTAGCTTCTCTTCTTTAAAAACAACCACCAAAGAAGCCAAAAACACAACAACCAAAACTTACACCTTATATCTCCATTTTTAAATTTAGCATAGCAAAAGACTAATCTCAAAAATACAACCAAAGAAATATCCCCTTATTTCTCCTATGTCTTTTAAACAATGCTAAACAATGCCAAAAATCATATCAAGAAAATAATCACACCTTATATTGGCTGCCCTTGAAGAATCCGAAATTCACGGCACAAAACACGTTTTAATAAAAACGTGACTAATCCATGCACAGCTCCCTCCATGGGGATCGAAATGTAGACCTCCGCCTACGCAAGGCCCAAACGCAGCCTTCGCTGCCACTAGCCCACAAAGGGCTTACGAAGTCCAAGACGGACTTCCTTCCACATAAACGGTCAAGCTTTTCGAAAGCTTTTCAAACCACGAGCTCTCCTCTTTCGCAGCGTAAACAGAACATTCGATCGCAGCCAAACCAATTAATTGCCTTCGATTTTCCAAGAGGGTTTAACCTTAGGAACCTTCTCATATTTATAGTCCATACGTGGACTTTAGAACACGTCAGCTGCAAAGAAAAGTAATTTCAAATTTAATCAAAATTTGCTTTCTAAAGGGTTTAAAAACCCTTAAAGTATTTTTAATAAATTAAAAATAATTTCTCCCTTAATTAATTAAATAATTAATTAATTAAAACCTTGAAGGGTTTTAAATAATAATTAAATAAATAATAAAGAGAACCTCCATTGGTTTTAATAAAAACCATTGCCAATGGAATCTCTCCGGATTCTCTTAAAAATATTCTCTTGGAATCTTCCACCTTTGAAGCCAACACATCCTCTTAACATTAATGTCATTTCCTTTTGACATCAATGACAACTCATAGACAAGAAGCTAGGATCTCAAACCCAAAATTGCCAACAATCTCCCCCTTTGTCATTGATGGCAAACCATGCTTCTCAACAACACAGAAACTCAACATAAACAGCTCCCCCTGTCTTGAGGCTCTCCCCCTTACTCATATCTCTCCCCCTTTGTCATCAATGGCAAAGGGTCACCTTTGGGGCTTGGGACTAAGAATGAGCCTCTTAGCTTAGTCCCTCCCCCACCTCCTATTGAGGTGTTTAATTTCGGGGTGGGAGTAAAACTCCCAACAGGCACTGATCATCATCAGTGTCTATAGCTGCCTTACCATGTCTTCTCTTGTTCTCCTTGTCCATATTCCTGTTCCTGTTCTTGTCACTGTTCCTGTTCCTATTATCATTCCTGTTCTTATCCATGCCTTGATCCTTGGACCTGTTCATACCATTGTTCCTATTCCTATACCTTGGAAGTTCAGCTCTAATCTGTCTAGCTGTGTGACCTTCATTGTTGCACTTATAACAAGTAACAATGTTATTTCTTTTAGGCATACCTGTTCTTTGAATCCACCTGTTCTGACTAACCCTGTTCCTATTATTAGCCTTGCAAAAAATTGCCTTATGCCCAAACTGTTTACAAGAGTAGCAATACCCTTGAAAGAAATTACCACCTCTGAAACTGTCATTTACCTTCCTTACTTGAGTCATGCAATGTGAAGCCATGTGACCAAACCTGTGACAAGCAAAACATCTGCCATTAAACTTTCCTGTAAATGACCTTCTAGGTCCTGTAAACTTTCTCCCCTTTTTCTGTTTCCTATTTTTTGTTTCTGTGCATCTATCACTCAAGGACTCTTTCTCTGAAATACTCTCCTCATCAGAACTCTCTTCTTTTTGGAATCTCTTACTAGATTCCCCAACCTGTTCCTTGTGTTTCTTACCAAAACCAAGACTTGTTTTATCTGTTGCCCTTCTTTGATCTTTGATGATGGACTTTACCTTTTTGGAGCTATCTTGAAACCTGTAAAGCTTATCCTTGTACTCTTTAGTTTCCTCTTTCAAAGAAGCCATTTTTTGTTCTAACTCATTATACTCAAGAACCTTAGACTCTAACTCATCCTTGAGTTCTTGTGTCTTAGCTATAGAGAAGTCAAGACTTTCTATAAGATCATCTCTCTCCATACAACATTCATCTAACTTATCCTTGAGTCTAGCATTCTTCTTTCTTTCCTTTTCCAAAACACTAAGAGCACTAATAAGTTCACTTTCAAGATCCTTTATTTGTTTGCTTTTTGAATCATCAAAGCCTTTTTCAGATTTCTTATCACTAGAGGTGCTACCCTTTTCAAAGACCATACATGCATCTTCCTTATAGTTTTCTGAAGCATCCTCATACATACTAGAAACCAAATCATTATTTGTGCAATCATCCTCAAGGTGACCAAAATTTCCACATCTAAGACATTTCATGATAATGAATCTATGTTTCGGTTCTTCCTCTTTTTCTGATATGAACAACATCTCATTTTCATTATCACTTGAAGAACTTTCACTATCACTACTAGAACACTTACTTGCTTTGTCTAGGTAGAAACTCTTCTTGTGCTTGTGAGAATACCTCTTTCCTTGATTGTTGTGCTCATCTTTGTTTTTCCTGTGATGCTTGTGCTTTTCAGAATCCTTGCTCTTAGAATCCTGTTTATCTTCATCACTTTCATTCTTGGGAATAGTATAGTCAGTAGCATAATGACCAAACTTTCCACAATTGAAACATCTTATATTTTTCATACTTTTGTGCTTTCTAGAGAACTTGCCTTTCTTGTTGTAATATGCCTCTTCATCACTAGAAGACTCATCACTATCTTGAAGTTGTTTACCCTTGGATTCCTTGGTAGCCTTGAAAGTCTGCCTCTTTCTTGACATCAACCTTCACTTGAGTTCTCAACTCAAATGCTTGCAAGTATACTATGGAGCTCATCCTTTTTCAACTTATCCAAATCTTTAGCTTCCTCAATAGCAGAAATATTTTCACTAAATCTATTAGGAAGAGATCTTAAAATCTTATCACAAACATCATTTTCAGCAAGCTCAAGACCTAAGTCTTTCATGGAGTTAACAACCTCATCCATACGAAGCATGTAGTCACTAATATTTTCATCATCATTCATCTTGAGTTGTTCAAACATACCTTTGAAGTGTCTCAACTTGGCCTTTCTGACATTTGTATCACCTGTGTGAACCACCTTCAACTGATTCCACATTTCACTAGTTGTCTTGCAGTGAATCACTTTGGTGAGATCTGCTTTCTGTAAGCCTTTCGGGATTGCATTCATTGCTTTTGAATTGTTGTGATGTAGGAGCCTTTCTTCTTTAGTATTAGGACCATGTTCAGGAATAGTGTACTCATCTTCAATCACTTCCCATACCTCATTACCAAGTGCCATTAGATGAACCTTCATCCTTGCACTCCAAAGACCAAAATCTGACCCATCAAGAATAGGTGTTGCATTGCCACTTGAATAATCCATTGTGTTCTTTACTAGCTTTTCCTTCAAGATGTTAAACTTTTCGAAGGCACCTGCTCTAATACCAATTGAAGAACACAAGCTTATACTCGAGAGGGGGGTGAACAGTATAAGACCTCTTTTTACTTTTTCCTTTATACTTCAAAATAGTAAAGCAATATACCCAAAGCAATATCAAAGCAATGCACAATATCATCCACAAAGTGACACCAATTTTAACGTGGTTCACCCAGAATGGTTGGGCTACGTCCACAAAACTTTTCTCTAAAAGTTATCTCAAAGTTCTTTGGGAATCCTTCCCAATTACAATGTTTATGAGCCTCGGCCCAAAGGAGATACCTTCCCCCAATCAAAATTTATGAGCCTCTGCTCAAAGGAGATACCTTCCCCTATGCTCTGGAAATGATCCCTCAGAAGATCAACTGCCTCTACCTCTTGCCAGCACGTGGAACTCCTTTCCATCGAAGACCTCCTGTCCTCAATGCTTAGCCTAAGAGACCTCTGCCTTCTATGATCACGTCCACAGTAGCTCAGCAACCTATACCAAACATAGTCAGTCGGTCTAGTACAAGTCTTCCTCTGTCTGTCAGATCTGTCCAACTCTTGAACAAATCAATCCTCTGCATACAAGCCTTCTCAAAGACTTGCCAACTATCCTCAGGTTCTTCTCATAGAACCAATGCACCTCTATCCTCAAGTTCTCTGATAGAACTATCAAACTCAGCTCACAAGTCCTCTGCTAGGACCTGTCCAAATCTGCTCACAAGTCCCCACTAGAACCTGTCCAAAAACTCAGCAAGCTCACCAAGAAAAACTTTCTTAGTAGGAAATCACAAAGTGAATTGTTAGAGACCCAATGTGATTTGTCAAACTCATAGAAGCATAAAGAGAATTGTTAGAGACTCAATATGTTCTATACTCAAATCCCAATCTCAAAACTCAACTCAAATCAACTCAGCTCAATCTCAATCTCAAATCTGAAAACTCAACTCAATATCTGAAATGGATAGGATAGAATGTTTTCTTTCAAGAACATGAAACCCCAACAATTGCCAACTATGCAAAGAATCACATAACAATGATACTCATGTTCTTTTCATCATCAATTAGGGTTTCAACAACAATGCTCATCAAACAAGGTTTAGTCAACCAACACCATTCAACTCAACATCAACCTTGAAGCATTCAACCAATCATCACAAGAAAAGGAAACAAGTAGAAATCCTTTTCCCTCCAAAGATATTTGAACAAAACAACCACCAACACAATATCACCAAATGCAAAGAATAACTTGCTCAAATCAACTCAATGGAGTAAGCCCAATATCATGAATCAAGTAAAGCAATAACTTGATCAAACAACCTCTATGGAAGCAACTCAACCATCAAACTCAAAACAGCCAACCAAGGGTTCCACCAACTCAATGCAAGTAGCAAGACTCACAAACATAAACCCTAGTGCACAATGCTTCCACTACCTCAAACCAGAATTATGCATTCACCAAAACTCTCATCAAGGATAACAATGCATAAGAAGTCTTCAACAAACCAGAAAATAGGATTTACACCCAACCAAAGGAAACCTAGTTGAAAACCTTTTCACTCCAACCTTATTTCAGAAAACATACACCAATCATACTCATAAGGAAAATGTGCCCATACCTTTTTGGAGTAGAAGAAAATTGATCCTTAAAGCTGTCACCACACACAACCCTCAAACTTCCAACCAAGTTAGGGTTAGAACCAAGATAAATGAGCATATATAAAAACTTTCCTTAATACACCTTTTAGCTTCTCTTCTTTAAAAACAACCACCAAAGAAGCCAAAAACACAACAACCAAAACTTACACCTTATATCTCCATTTTTAAATTTAGCATAGCAAAAGACTAATCTCAAAAATACAACCAAAGAAATATCCCCTTATTTCTCCTATGTCTTTTAAACAATGCTAAACAATGCCAAAAATCATATCAAGAAAATAATCACACCTTATAATGGCTGCCCTTGAAGAATCCAAAATTCGCGGCACAAAACACGTTTTAATAAAAACGTGACTAATCCATGCACAACTCCCTCCGCGGGGATCGAAATGCAGACCTCCGCCTACGCAAGGCCCAAATGCAGCCTTCGCTGCCACTAGCCCACAAGGGGCTTACGAAGTCCAAGACGGACTTCCTTCCACATAAACGGTCAAGCTTTTCGAAAGCTTTTCAAACCACGAGCTCTCCTCTTTCGCAGCGTAAACAGAACATTCGATCGCAGCCAAACCAATTAATTGCCTTCGATTTTCCAAGAGGGTTTAACCTTAGGAACCTTCTCATATTTATAGTCCATACGTGGACTTTAGAACACGTCGACTGCAAAGAAAAGTAATTTCGAATTTAATCGAAATTTGCTTTCTAAAGGGTTTAAAAACCCTTAAAGTATTTTTAATAAATTAAAAATAATTTCTCCCTTAATTAATTAAATAATTAATTAATTAAAACCTTGAAGGGTTTTAAATAATAATTAAATAAATAATAAAGAGAACCTCCATTGGTTTTAATAAAAACCATTGCCAATGGAATCTCTCCGGATTCTCTTAAAAATATTCTCTTGGAATCTTCCACCTTTGAAGCCAACACATCCTCTTAACATTAATGTCATTTCCTTTTGACATCAATGACAACTCATAGACAAGAAGCTAGGATCTCAAACCCAAAATTGCCAACAATCTCCCCCTTTGTCATTGATGGCAAACCATGCTTCTCAACAACACAAAAACTCAACATAAACAGCTCCCCCTGTCTTGAGGCTCTCCCCCTTACTCATATCTCTCCCCCTTTGTCATCAATGGCAAAGGGTCACCTTTGGGGCTTGGGACTAAGAATGAGCCTCTTAGCTTAGTCCCTCCCCCACCTCCTGTTGAGGTGTTTAATTCTGAGGTGGGAGTAAAACTCCCAACAGGCACTGATCATCATCAGTGTCTATAGCTGCCTTACCATGTCTTCTCTTGTTCTCCTTGTCCATATTCCTGTTCCTGTTCTTGTCACTGTTCCTGTTCCTGTTATCATTCCTGTTCTTATCCATGCCTTGATCCTTGGACCTGTTCATACCACTGTTCCTGTTCCTGTACCTTGGAAGTTCAGCTCTACATTGTCTAGCTGTGTGACCTTCATTGTTGCACTTATAACAAGTAACAATGTTATTTCTTTTAGGCATACCTATTCTTTGAATCCACCTATTTTGACTAACCCTGTTCCTGTTATTAGCCTTGCAAAAAATTGCCTTATGCCCAAACTGTTTACAAGAGTAGCAATACCCTTGAAAGAAATTACCACCTCTGAAACTGTCATTTACCTTCCTTACTTGAGTCATGCAATGTGAAGCCATGTGACCAAACTTGTGACAAGCAAAACATCTGCCATTAAACTTTCCTGTAAATGACCTTCTAGGTCCTGTAAACTTTCTCCCCTTTTTCTGTTTCCTATTTTCTATTTCTGTGCATCTATCACTCAAGGACTCTTTCTCTGAAATACTCTCCTCATCAGAACTCTCTTCTTTTTGGAATCTCTTACTAGATTCCCCAACCTGTTCCTTGTGTTTCTTACCAAAACCAAGACCTGTTTTATCTGTTGCCCTTCTTTGATCTTTGATGATGGACTTTACCTTTTTGGAGCTATCTTGAAACCTGTAAAGCTTATCCTTGTACTCTTTAGTTTCCTCTTTCAAAGAAGCCATTTTTTGTTCTAACTCATTATACTCAAGAACCTTAGACTCTAACTCATCCTTGAGTTCTTGTGTCTTAGCTATAGAGAAGTCAAGACTTTCTATAAGATCATCTCTCTCCATACAACATTCATCTAACTTATCCTTGAGTCTAGCATTCTTCTTTCTTTCCTTTTCCAAAACACTAAGAGCACTAATAAGTTCACTTTCAAGATCCTTTATTTGTTTGCTTTTTGAATCATCAAAGCCTTTTTCAGATTTCTTATCACTAGAGGTGCTACCCTTTTCAAAGACCATACATGCATCTTCCTTATAGTTTTCTGAAGCATCCTCATACATACTAGAAACCAAATCATTATTTGTGCAATCATCCTCAAGGTGACCAAAATTTCCACATCTAAGACATTTCATGATAATGAATCTATGTTTCGGTTCTTCCTCTTTTTCTGATATGAACAACATCTCATTTTCATTATCACTTGAAGAACTTTCACTATCACTACTAGAACACTTACTTGCTTTGTCTAGGTAGAAACTCTTCTTGTGCTTGTGAGAATACCTCTTTCCTTGATTGTTGTGCTCATCTTTGTTTTTCCTGTGATGCTTGTGCTTTTCAGAATCCTTGCTCTTAGAATCCTGTTTATCTTCATCACTTTCATTCTTGGGAACAGATACAGTCAGTAGCATAATGACCAAACTTTCCACAATTGAAACATCTTATATTTTTCATACTTTTGTGCTTTCTAGAGAACTTGCCTTTCTTGTTGTAATATGCCTCTTCATCACTAGAAGACTCATCACTATCTTGAAGCTATTTACCCTTGGATTCCTTGGTAGCCTTGAAAGTTGCCTCTTTCTTGACATCAACCTTCACTTGAGTTCTCAACTCAAATGCTGCAAGTATACTATGGAGCTCATCCTTTTTCAACTTATCCAAATCTTTAGCTTCCTCAATAGCAGAAATATTTTCACTAAATCTATTAGGAAGAGATCTTAAAATCTTATCACAAACATCATTTTCAGCAAGCTCAAGACCTAAGTCTTTCATGGAGTTAACAACCTCATCCATACGAAGCATGTAGTCACTAATATTTTCATCATCATTCATCTTGAGTTGTTCAAACATACCTTTGAAGTGTCTCAACTTGGCCTTTCTGACATTTGTATCACCTGTGTGAACCACCTTCAACTGATTCCACATTTCACTAGTTGTCTTGCAGTGAATCACTTTGGTGAGATCTGCTTTCCGTAAGCCTTTCAGGATTGCATTCATTGCTTTTGAATTGTTGTGATGTAGGAGCCTTTCTTCTTTAGTATTAGGACCATGTTCAGGAATAGTGTACTCATCTTCAATCACTTCCCATACCTCATTACCAAGTGCCATTAGATGAACCTTCATCCTTGCACTCCAAAGACCAAAATCTGACCCATCAAGAATAGGTGTTGCATTGCCACTTGAATAATCCATTGTGTTCTTTACTAGCTTTTCCTTCAAGTCTGTTAAACTTTTCGAAGGCACCTGCTCTGATACCAATTGAAGAACACAAGCTTATACTAAGAGGGGTTGGTGAAAAGTATAAGACCTCTTTTTACTTTTTCCTTTATACTTCAAAATAGTAAAGCAATATACCCAAAGCAATATCAAAGCAATGCACAATATCATCCACAAAGTGACACCAATTTTAACGTGGTTCACCTAGAATGGTTGGGCTACGTCCACAAAACTTTTCTCTAAAAGTTATCTCAAAGTTCTTTGGGAATCCTTCCCAATTACAATGTTTATGAGCCTCGACCCAAAGGAGATACCTTCCCCCAATCAAAATTTATGAGCCTCTGCTCAAAGGAGATACCTTCCCCTCTACTCTGGAAATGATCCCTCAGAAGATCAATTGCCTCTACCTCTTGCCAGCACGTGGAACTCCTTTCCATCGAAGACCTCCTGTCCTCAATGCTTAGCCTAAGAGACCTCTGCCTTCTATGATCACGTCCATAGTAGCTCAGCAACCTGTACCAAACATAGTCAGTCGGTCTAGTACAAGTCTTCCTCTGTCTGTCAGATCTGTCCAACTCTTGAACAAATCAATCCTCTTCATACAAGCCTTCTCAAAGACTTGCCAACTGTCCTCAGGTTCTTCTCATAGAACCAATGCACCTCTGTCCTCAAGTTCTCTGATAGAACTATCAAACTCAGCTCACAAGTCCTCTGCTAGGACCTGTCCAAATCTGCTCACAAGTCCCCACTAGAACTTGTCCAAAAACTCAACAAGCTCACCAAGAAAAACTTTCTTAGTAGGAAATCACAAAGTGAATTGTTAGAGACCCAATGTGATTTGTCAAACTCATAGAAGCATAAAGAGAATTGTTAGAGACTCAATATGTTCTATACTCAAATCCCAATCTCAAAACTCAACTCAAATCAACTCAGCTCAATCTCAATCTCAAATCTGAAAACTCAACTCAATATCTGAAATGGATAGGATAGAATGTTTTCTTTCAAGAACATGAAACCCCAACAATTGCCAACTATGCAAAGAATCACATAACAATGATACTCATGTTCTTTTCATCATCAATTAGGGTTTCAACAACAATGCTCATCAAACAAGGTTTAGTCAACCAACACCACTCAACTCAACATCAACCTTGAAGCATTCAACCAATCATCACAAGAAAAGGAAACAAGTAGAAATCCTTTTCCCTCCAAAGATATTTGAACAAAATAGCCACCAACACAATATCACCAAATGCAAAGAATAACTTGCTCAAATCAACTCAATGGAGTAAGCCCAATATCATGAATCAAGTAAAGCAATAACTTGATCAAACAACCTCTATGGAAGCAACTCAACCATCAAACTCAAAACAGCCAACCAAGGGTTCCACCAACTCAATGCAAGTAGCAAGACTCACAAACATAAACCCTAGTGCACAATGCTTCCACTACCTCAAACCAAAATTATGCATTCACCAAAACTCTCATCAAGGATAACAATGCATAAGAAGTCTTCAACAAACCAGAAAATAGGATTTACACCCAACCAAAGGAAACCTAGTTGAAAACCTTTTCACTCCAACCTTATTTCAGAAAAACATACACCAATCATACTCATAAGGAAAATGTGCCCATACCTTTTTGGAGTAGAAGAAAATTGATCCTTAAAGCTGTCACCACACACAACCCTCAAACTTCCAACCAAGTTAGGGTTAGAACCAAGATAAATGAGCATATATAAAAACTTTCCTTAATACACCTTTTAGCTTCTCTTCTTTAAAAACAACCACCAAAGAAGCCAAAAACACAACAACCAAAACTTACACCTTATATCTCCATTTTTAAATTTAGCATAGCAAAAGACTAATCTCAAAAATACAACCAAAGAAATATCCCCTTATTTCTCCTATGTCTTTTAAACAATGCTAAACAATGCCAAAAATCATATCAAGAAAATAATCACACCTTATATTGGCTGCCCTTGAAGAATCCGAAATTCATGGCACAAAACACGTTTTAATAAAAACGTGACTAATCCATGCACAACTCCCTCCACGGGGATCGAAATGCAGACCTCCGCCTACGCAAGGCCCAAACGCAGCCTTCGCTGCCACTAGCCCACAAGGGGCTTACGAAGTCCAAGACGGACTTCCTTCCACATAAACGGTCAAGCTTTTCGAAAGCTTTTCAAACCACGAGCTCTCCTCTTTCGCAGCGTAAACAGAACATTCGATCGCAGCCAAACCAATTAATTGCCTTCGATTTTCCAAGAGGGTTTAACCTTAGGAACCTTCTCATATTTATAGTCCATACGTGGACTTTAGAACACGTCGGCCGCAAAGAAAAGTAATTTCAAATTTAATCAAAATTTGCTTTCTAAAGGGTTTAAAAACCCTTAAAGTATTTTTAATAAATTAAAAATAATTTCTCCCTTAATTAATTAAATAATTAATTAATTAAAACCTTGAAGGGTTTTAAATAATAATTAAATAAATAATAAAGAGAACCTCCATTGGTTTTAATAAAAACCATTGCCAATGGAATCTCTCCGGATTCTCTTAAAAAGATTCTCTTGGAATCTTCCACCTTTGAAGCCAACACATCCTCTTAACATTAATGTCATTTCCTTTTGACATCAATGACAACTCATAGACAAGAAGCTAGGATCTCAAACCCAAAATTGCCAACAGGCATGCTCCATGAGAGGTAATCTAGCCACTTGGCCCTTTCTTAGCCTTGAAAATTCATTTCTTCTATCTTTTATTTCTGATTTTCTACTATTTTGAAACATAAATCACATCTATTTTGGCAAATTAAGGAATTCTAGTTAGAAAACCCAAATTATTTATAAAACATTGCAATTTCTTTATAAAACACTTTGATTTATTTACAAAACACGAAAATACTAATAAATCAAGGAACCCTAGTCTCAGTTTTAGAATTTTCTTCATATTCAAGTACTTAGGCAAGAAATTGAAAGTAATCTAGTTGCATCTAGGTTAGATTGTTTACTTGCATTCTTTCTTGTTTGCCCTGAAATCAAAATCTCCTTAGTCTAGTCCATTCAAAACTTGAAATGCATATAGGTTAGCTCTTTTTTTCTTCCATTTGTGTGATTTAAACTTAAAGCCTTGCATTTAGATGATTCTTTATGATTTAGGTTCAAATAACCGTTAAGGCTCGATAAAGATTCAATATTAATAGAGATTTAAAAACCCTTAGGTATTTTTTTAAATTAAAATCATAAACATCACAAAAACAAGTATTACATCAACCTTTATACAACCATAGGAAAAAACACAGAAGTAGGGGTCTAGTTGTGTTGAGGATCTTCGAATCCTCAAGATCTCCTTTGGAAAGAGATCCTCAAGTGGGAAGTAGATATTCTAATGAATATTCCCAAAGAAAATTTGACATTAATTAGATCTAAATGGAAAATAACATGAGGTTTTCTCGTTGCCTACAATCTCCAATACATCTCTTCTAAGGCTTCTTAATGTCCTTAATTTCTTGACATCCTTGGTTCCCTTAGTAAATTTCATAACTAAGGCCTCTATTGAGGCCACCATCACAACCAGGTACACCATCCAACCTGCTACCAAACCCCCACCTAACCCACTATAGCCAAGAATATTGTTGCTAGCACCACCACCAATGCCATCGTTAAGGCCCCTAAGTTTTCTTTCATTGTCCTCATCAAATCTCACTTTTCCCAGATCTATCATCACCAAATATTAAGCCCACTGCCACCACCAAATTCCATCATCATCATCGCCACCTACATAGTTTATAACCACATAATACATAATAAAAAATTACTATTATATTTTCTATACAATGTTTTCCAATATGTCTATTATCCCATGCATATTAAGGAATAGCATCCCAAATTCAGATTGAATTAAAAATAAAATCAAAATCCTCCACTAATTTGGACCATCCATAAGTGTCCCCTTTCTTTTTTAAAGGAGATAAAACTATCTTCAAGTTTCCCAAGAATCCATAGATCAAAGTTATAAATTATCATTAAATTTAAAATAAATAAACTAAGGTCCTTCCAGAATCTATTAGAAAAAAATAACTATAGTTGGAGCACATACATTTATAATTACAATATTTATATTTTCCTCTTCCCTAAGAAAATACAACCGAATTACTTCTTGCTTCTAGTAAATGTCCATCATACTAATGTTTACCCCATATTATTCTAATACGCCTTGAATCTCATATAGAAGAAACTATTAGACAATCCCCCATTCTCCGGATATTTTTGAATGCATCCTTACATTCCTCACTGCTTATTTTTATTCCTTGTATTAAAAATAAACTTAAGGCTACAACTACTTATTAATTCCTTGATAACATTTTTTGGGGATCTTATCCATACTCTTAGTATTCAAATATATAGTCTTCATTATCACTTTTTATTCTTATTTATGGGCTTAGCCCACTTCTCATTAATACTTATGATATTTATTTTTTGTTTTTCATATTGATATCCCATTGATTTTCCTTTCTCTTTATTTTTCATTTGAGAGTCTTCCTTTTCCTTTTCATTCTCACTAACACTATTATTCTCATAAATATCTTCTATTTTTCTAACTGTTCATAATAGGACTTACTATCTATAGGTTTATGCTTTTATGGAGAATCTAATTTATAAATAATAGCCTTGTAAACACTTTCTTCATTGTGTTTTCTAGAAACTATGAAAGTGCAATGGATAAACTATATATTAATTTTATTTTTGTTATAAGGAAATAATTTTCTATGAAGAGAAAATGAAGAGGATTTACCTAAACTAAACTTAATATCTTCTTCCTTTTTTTTTTAGAATTTTCCTTCTTGTCTTTCTTTGCACCTTTAAATTATTCTAAATTTGAACTTATACATTGTAGTTCCTAATTCTTTGCATCCTTCTTAGTTTTTATAATGGTTGAGTTGTAATGAACTGTTACACCAAAACCTCAAGGTGTTATCATCAATGTAGAGGCATTGTGGATGTAGAGGTTATGTAAATGTGGTGGGGTGTTATGATCCTAGTTTCCAATGCACTAGGATCATAAAATCCCACCATGTTTTCATAGCCCAGACTCTGGATAGTTGTGCACTTGTACAATGAGATCCATTACTCTCCATATGAGCCCTAGGCTAACACTACAATACTAACATTCCCACCTGCAACACGATTTGAACTTGGGTGGTTGCTCTGATACCAAATATAATGAACCATTACACCAAAACCCTCAAGACATTAGTAAAATTTGAATACACCATGATCATAACATCCCACCACACTTTTGCAACCCTAAATTTGGGTGGTTGTGTGCTCGTACGATGAGATCCACCACTCTCCTATAATCCCTAGGCTAACACTGCAATACTGACGTTCCTACCTACTCTATGACTTGAACCTGGGTGGTTGCTCTAATACCAAATATAACAAACCATTACACAAAACCCTCAAGACATTAGTAAAATTCGAATATAGCATGATCATAATATCCCACCATACTTTTGCAATCCTAACTTTGGGTGGTTGTGTGCTCATACAATGGGATCCACCACTCTCCTATAATCCCTAGGCTAAAACTGCAATACCGACGTTCCTACCTGCTCGACAACTTGAATCTGGGTGGTTGCTCTGATACCAAATATAACAAATCATTACACCAAACCTCAAGACATTAATGAAATTCAAATACACCAAGATCATAACATGATCTATATGAACTATATTGGCCTTTTGTCATATAATCAAGTAGAGGGTTTTTTGGCATTCTTTTGAGTGTAAAATAATTGATCTAAGCCAAATTTTAGTATAATGTCATCTAGTTGATCATCTTGTAGTTTATTTCATGACCAAAATTTATCTTCAAGTTTTTTGTAATCTACTGTGTCTAGTATTATAAAATATCTAGCATTAAAATGTAATGTTTTTCTAATCCACTTGTTGATCATATTCTATTTATTTATATTTAATCTTAATATATTTTAGAAAATATTTTAAAATATCCATGACAATACATATGTAAATCTCTAGAATATGTTTTCTATGTTTAGTAATTGGTCTCTCTTGCATGAATTCCCTTAGAGTATTACCACTATTTTCAATAACTTCCTTATTGATGAGTTAACTGGGAATTCCAAAAATCCTAACATACATTGAAATATTTTTAATACTTTCTATTTCCACATAAAAATTATCCCTTTGTTGTCTTCAATATAATATATCTCACCTCCTAAATAATGGGCCAACACCCATTATATTATTGTAAATATTCAAACTCAAGAATATAATGAGAAAAACTCCTTTTAGAAGAAAATTCATCGAGTAATTTGAATTCAATTGTCACTTCCACTTAGCCCACTTTTAAATATTTAAAAATCCAACAATTCCTAACCTGCATTGGAATCCTTTTAATATTTTCTATCTCAATAGAAAAATTCTTACTTCATAGTCTTAAATATAATGCATTGCTCCCCCTAAACCATAATCTATGGCCCATTATTTTATCCTTAATTTTTGAATTCAAGAATATGGTGAGAGTAAATATTTTTTAGAAGAAAACTCATGAAGTTATTTGATCCAACTATTATTTCCATTTAACTCACAATTAAACCTTTGAAAAACCTAGCTAGTGATTTAAACTCAAAAAAATGCTTTTTTGAAGCTTAAAATTTTGAGGTAAGAAAGACCAAGAAAAGGTGAAATTCAAAAAATTAAAAATTATAACAAACTAGAACATAAAAAAATACAAGCAAAATAGCATAAGAATCTTAATGCTAAAAAAATAGAGTACAATGCAAGCAATCTCTAAGAAGAGATGTAAGACTAAAATATTACATCCATTACTCATGCTTTTTACAATTTGGGGTGTATCTCTTTTTATATAATATTATGGTATATTGGAAATCCATTGTATTAATGTGATGGTTCACCTTCCATGAGCTAGAAGGTCACCTAAATGAAAATGTGTTGATTCACCTTCCATGAGTTACAAAGTGCATTAAATTTAAATTTATATTGATATGTCTTATCCTTTTATGTTTTTTATCCTAATATGTCAACATGGATAGAGATGCATTCTGTATATGAAAGTTTAAAGGTAAAAGTTATTTTTAGTATCTTATTTTGCATTTATGAGGGCTTTCGAAGCATTTTTTTTAACTACAAAGTTATCAAAAAATATGTCTATGATAGAGTTGCTTGTCAAAAAATTTATTCTCTCTCTAATATTTCCAATCTTGAATGGATCAAAATGGAGTTCCAAGCATAAATTTATGCCCTTAACAGTGTGGTTATGATAAAAAAGATAGAGTTTTAGGCATTTTCAAGCACAAAGCCATGATCCAATAAAGATCACATTCTTATATTAGCTAATATCTATAGAACTTATATATTAACCCTTTTCTTTTAAGAACCATTATATCATACTTGACTATCTCATTCTTGAGAATCATTTCTAGTGTAAAATTTGTTGTCTTAATAAAATTATCATATATTTATTTTTGCTCTTGTCCCCAACTAGAGCATATATACTTCTAGTCAAGACATCCTTAATTTCAATTAAGAATTTCATAAATGGTTTTCCTTCCATACTAGCTAGATTTTTAATATGAGAGTGAACTTTATTGATTTTTGTAAAAAACATATAATATATGTCAAAATTACAAGATATAAGATATATTCCAAATCTCACCAACAATCAATTAAGAACCTAACTTATATCTCCCAAATCTTATAAACATATTCCAAATCATCTACATATCACCTATAATCAATTAGCAACCTAACTTAAATTAACAATCTAACCACTAAGAAATCAACTTTAACTTTTCACTTTTATTATTTTACATAGGATAAATAAATATAATCATTAATATAATACAATAATAATTGATATGCTAAGGTCTATAATCTATAGTATGCTTAGTGAATCGTGAACAACTTTTCAAATCAATCTTGGATAAAAACTTGGCACTCTAAAGTTGATCCAATAGGTCATCAATATGAGGGACTGGATATCAATTTTTAATGGTGATCTTGTTCAATTTCCAAAAATCAATGAAAAGATGTCAAGTTCCACCCTTCTCGAGTATAAGCAAAACTAGTGAAGAACAAGAGGATGTTATTGGTTTGATGAAAACTTTGGATAACAAGTCCTAAATTTGTCTTTTGATTTCATCACTTTGGATAATTGATTCTTAATATAGTGGGACATTAGGAAGAGGTGTAGTAGGAAGATGTTCAATACTGTGATTATTTACTTGAGCTATAGGAAGTGTCTTAGGATCCTAAAACACATATGAAAAGGACTTCAACTATTTGTCAAGAGTAGCATGTCATTTAGACATAATAAATTTTACTTGAGACTCATCATATTGTGGTCTAATTAAAATTTATGCAAGCTCTTATGTTCGATTGATATCTTTATGTGCTTACATGCAATCAAGTACTAGATTTATGGTGTTCTTAGTCTGATTTATTAAGAATACTTTGTTATTATGGTGTAGGGTATATGTGTTATTAAAGGCATCATAATAAGAGTTTCTATCATATTGATAAGTTTTACCTAGCAAGAAACCACAATAATACATAGTGGTCACATCATAGTTGACCTTATCAACAAAATAAGGACCAAAGGAAAAAGATACAATGCATGTGTATATGATCTATGAGCACAATCCACTATCCTTCCATCCAAGTGAATATTGATGAGGAAGTGGTTCCATCGATAAATATAATTTATTAACAATGGATCTCATGATCAATTTTTCTATGAGCCATTATCAATGATACAATCCATGAAAAAAATCATGTGTTAGGTGAGCATGAGTGACAAAAAAATTGTCATGTTCCTTTATAAAATAATGATGGTTCATTAAGATGATTTTATTGAGTCTACATTTCAACTCATCATATGTCCTATTATCATCAAAAATATCGATGGGAACATTCATTATTTTCTCACTAGGAGACTATATGATCAAACTCTTAGTTTTCAATTTAAAATATTTAGACTTTTCATGACCCTTTTGTTTACAATAAGTATAAAATTTATTATATTTCCTAACATAATAAGAAAGAAAACCTGCATCATGAGAAGAACAAAAACAAGAGAAAGATAATTTTTCTTTTGAAGAATGCTATTGAGAATGAGAATTCAAGTTTTTGGAACATCTTACAGAAAAGGAAGGTCAATATGCTCAAGATTGGACAACAAGTTATTTTTGGCTAGTTGTGCATGATACAACATCAAGTGTTTCACGTATAATGTATTTCAAATCCCTAAATAAGTTTTTGTAGAATCTAATCTTGAAGTTAAGAATGAGAGTGGGAGATGGACCTTACATGTAGAGTAATATTCATAGTTGGTTGAACTAGAAGATATAATCCTACATAGACATTTGATTTTATTATTGCAAATGAAGCCAGTTGATATGTAGATTTGGTCATAGTTGGAAGGATAGATATCTCCTTCAAAGTTATGACTAGTTGATCCCATGTGTTGATAGGATTTGAGTATCTTGGTGTTTAGTGACCAAGACCTTAGTGACACCAAAGAGCTTCAATTTGGCAAAAGGCACCTTATTTTCATCAAAGATCTTTTTATACTTGAACAAAGTCTCCATGTCTAGAATCTAACTATAAAGTACTTTAGGATCTTGAGATCCATCATATATATTGACCTTGCATTTTGATTTTAAACAAGTGTTATATGGTTTGACATCTTATTATGTGGCCTAAACATTTATTTTATTACCCTTATCAGTTGATGCAGTAACCACTACAATAAGCTCAACCATTTTTTTAGCTATATTTACGATCATGGTATGAGTTAGAGCTAGTGCTAAATGTTACTATTACACCTTAGGCTATTCAAGACTCTCAAAAATATCTATCATTATAGTCAATATGCTCAATGTTCTCCATCCTTTAAAGCATGTGTAACTGATAAGACATCCCAAGTTTGAATCCCTACAATGCCAAAACCAAGAAGTATATGTTGAAACAATGAGATCCTAGAAGAGGCTGACAAGTTAGTGGTTTGTGTCCTCACTTGACCAAGAGGAGAAGGGAAAAAATTTTGACGATGACAATGTACGAAGAAATTCATGTCAGGGTGTCAAAGCAGTTGAAGTACCTCTTCCACTATGCATAATCTTAAATGAAAATATCATTTTGATGAAGAAAACCAAATATCAATCATTATCGGTTGACAAAGTTAAGGGAGGATTCCTAGTATGGAGTTGTGCGAATAGTGGTGTGGCACACTGCATTCTAAAGTGCCTCCACAATGCCTCTACAAAAAGCTTGCTAATGAGAGCTTCAAAATCCCAAATTAAAGGATCTAAAAGGTAATCCAAATCCATTGATCAAAATGATAGATTTAATACCAAAAATATGAGAGTAAAATTTATTTCAAACTTTATTGATTTCTATGAAAAACATACAAATATATATAAGCAAAATATATGCCAAAATTACAAATATGAGATATCTTCCAAATCTCACCAAAAATCAATTAATAGCCTAACTTAAATATTCCAAATCTTCTAAATATTCTTTAAAAATCTCTCAAAATATCACCAAGAATCAACAATCTAACTTAAATGAACAACCTAATCACTAGATAACTAACTTTAACTTTTCACTTTAAACTAAAAAATTTATAATAACAAATAAAATAATATAATAATTCATATTCTAATATTTATAATATGCACAATAAATCTTCAACAATCCTCATATTTTTTTTCTTATAAAAATCATTCCCTTATGAAATTTCTCTAAAAAATAAAAATAAATAAATAAACTCGTTATCTACTTCCTCACTCTAAAATATTAAAATTCATAATTAATAATCTTCATATATTAACTTTATTATAATATATTATACATGTTATTTTAGCACATATATTTGAATTAGCTTTGAAAAGTTAACTATTTTTTCTTTTGAGAGTTAAGGGTGAGAATCAAAACTTATTTACTTTTTTCTTTGAGAGTTAAGAATAAGAATCAAAACCTAGATATTTTTATAAAATACTTTATATTTTATACTCCTATTAAAAAATAAGATATATACTATGTTATATTAAAACTCTTCATCTTATAAAATATATTTATAGAATATATTGATTAACTAAATTTTATTTATTGACTACTTTTAGAAATAATTTGATAAGCTTTCCATGACAATCATGGCTAGTTGAAAAAGCAGGAGAATCTTTAATTGAAATCGTTCGAGTTAATCCATTATGATAAAATCACAATGCAGAAATATAATACTTTATAATGGAATTTTCACATATCTTTTATCTCCATAGCTTTGGTCTTCTAATCATAACTTTAATAATCTAAAAGCTTCTCCTCAATTTCACAAAGCGATGTGAAAAGGTGACACAGCATTCTTTCCCCCCATGCGCAGAAGACAGTGCTTTTGAGACGCACAATCTACTGCTGTCAAGTTTCCAACATTTCAATCACTAAAAAAAAAAAGGAGATACTTGGAACCCACCAAGGAGTAAACAAATGACAAACGACAATTCCAGGGCAACATGATGAAGATTTGGATAGGGATTGTGATTTTTTTTGGTCCATTTTGTAAGAATTTTTATTTTTATTAACATCGAATATGGGTTACGTAAGAATTGGTCCTCTTACTTTCTAAAAAACAAGAAGATCTACAAATACACGGCCCTCTTACTTTCTAACAAAACAAGGAGACCTACAAGTACACGGCCCTCTTGCTTTCTAACAGACAGGAGACCTGCAAGTGCACGGATCTTCCTTCTTTTCGTGCGTTTAAAACAGATGGAACTTTCCTAGTCGAGTCTCTAAAATTTCCGTGAGCAAAGCAATTATTCAGCCAGGTCGACATCAATGCCCACTAAAGAGAGAGGGGGATATCAGTGGGACTGTTTGCTTAAACCCTTCAAATCCAACAAGAGATCTCCACTAAGTATGCCCTTTCGATATCTCTAAAATTCAAGTGGATCCACATTGGAGTTGTCTCTGTTATTGGCTGGATAAATGAGGTGGTGGATCCATTTTACATATCTCTGATTGCTTTACATCTTGTTTTTATATAGAATGGATAAAATTATTTGTGAGAGTGGGTGGCACATGGGACCCTTCTCTGCACAACGTAATGGATAAATGATGTGGATCCAACAATTATTTTCTTTCACATTTGATTATTAGTGGGATGAAAGGAAACATGTCGCCTTTCGGCCAGTTTGTACAATTTTTTTTAATTGGTTTGACCATTGCACAAAGCATCATGGCTATGGCATCATGGCCATGGCCTATGCTTATGCTTGTGCCTGTGTCTATGTCTATGCCTATGCCTAAAACTTTCGGCTCTCTATAATAATGTGAAATCTCTATCCTTAACTACATTTTAGACTCGTTAGAACTGGAAAAAAAAGAGAATAGTAGTAATAGCAGCATTACTAATAATAAGATGTGCACAAGAAGAGGATGTTCCGGTGCATTCGAGAGATGGAAACCATATATAGCAATGATAGCTTTGCAGTTTGGATATGCAGGAATGAATATTATTACAAAGGTTTCTCTCAACCGGGGAATGAGCCATTACGTTCTCGTAGTGTACAGACACGCCATTGCAACGGCGGTCATTGCTCCTTTTGCATATTTTCTCGAAAGGTAGGTATTTCTTCCATTTTTTAAGTTTAAGTAGTAGTTATGTTGTCTGTTTTTTATAGCCGTCATAGTATTTATATTATTGTTTTAGAAGTTGCTTTATTTTAATCCTTTATACAAGAGCATAAAAAAGAACAAACGTTTAATCTTAATTTAAACACCATGAAAAAACAAACGAATTAATTTGTGTGTTGCATTAATACATGAACATACAAATAATTATGTGCTTTGGATTAAAGCTATATATTGTAATGACTTGCAGGAAAATCCGTCCCAAGCTTACATTTTGGACGTTCTGTCAGATTTTTGCACTGGGTTTGCTGGGGTTTGTAATTGCTGTAGTTCTAAGTTCTAACCTAGCTCTATTTTGATGTTCATAGAAATTCATTTCATCTTTTGCCACGGAAGGTCTTAGTGCTATAATGAATTATTTCTATATGTTCCATACCTATTCAGGCCTGTGATTGATCAAAATTTGTACTACGCTGGTTTGAAATTCACCTCACCCACCTTTACCTGCGCCATTGGCAATGTGCTACCAGCAATGACTTTTGTAATGGCTGCCTTGTTCAGGTGATACTTTCTTTCCGTCCCAGTTCCAGTCTTAGTGCTTATATTAAGATTGTTTTGTCTATCGTTTCATTCTTCTTGTCATATATTTCATGATTAGAATTTTTATCCATTTTAATATTTATATAAATTTGAAATCTTTCAATAACCATGATTACCCATCTTAATATTTATATAAATTTGAAATCTTTCAAATTTCTTTCCACGTTAATATTTATCTAAATTTAAAATCTTTCAATAACCATCATTTTCTTATCAAATACTATATCGCTGGCGAATTCGTGGTTTGTAGGATGGAGAAAGTGAATATTGTAGAGAGACGTAGCCAGGCAAAGATAATAGGAACACTGGTTTCCGTTGGTGGAGCAATGCTAATGACATTATATAAAGGGCCTATTCTTCATATTCCTACTCATTCTCATCATTCCAGTTCCAAGACTAACGGAAGTATATCTGCAAAGAGTACTTCGGCTGGCTCGAACGACACACGATGGATTGAGGGCTCCCTGTTGCTGGTGGCTTCATGCCTTGCTTGGGCTGGATTTTTTGTTTTACAGGTTTATATGTCTAGGCTTATATTCATATGATAATAGTGATATATTTGGTTTATAGTTATATGATGATGTAAATCTAGTGACATATGTTTCAGCTTATATTCTTATGATAATACAAATCTAATGATATATTCAACTTATATTTATATAATGATACAAATCTAATACCAAAAATAATGTAAATCTAATAACATATTTCATAATTAAAATTTCCTTATATGCCCAACATAATCTCAAAAGATATATGCTTTTGTTGTGCAGGCGGGCGTTTCAAAGAAGTATTCGGCTCAACTTTCACTGACAACCTTAATCTGCTTGATGGGAACCTTAGAGTCGGGTGTAGCTACCTTTGCTATCGAACACGACTTGTCTGTTTGGGAATTAGGATGGGACATGAACCTTCTGACTGCTGTATATTCCGTAAGTTGTCAGCCGATCATATTATATTGAATAAAGCCCTGACAAGAATTGGAAAGCATTTAATCTCTCTGTCATTGATTGAGATGATTAATATATTCAGGGAGTTGTAGCTTCAGGGATTGCGTATTATGTTCAAGGGTATGTGATGGAGATAAAAGGGCCCGTATTTGCCACGGCATTCAGTCCTCTCATGATGCTGATCGCGGCAATCTTGGGGTCCATCATTCTTTCTGAAAGCATCTACATGGGCAGGTGTGTTTAGGCATGGCAGACTCTCAGTGTGTCCCCAAAGGGACTCACAACTATCTTATTATTATGACTATTATGAATACTATTCTCCGTAATAACTCTGTGGCTTTGAATACTATGCAGCGTTGTGGGAGGAGTGGTGATTGTAGCAGGCCTATATGCGGTGCTGTGGGGAAAAGTGAAGGAAGACAACTTTACTTCAAAACTTGTTCCAAAGGCAAAGGATGGGGAAGCGGATGCCAACGGAGATGCCGCCGTTTCTTCCGAAGAAATCATCCATATCAATCATGGTGGCGAAAATGCTATTCATTATCTCCCTGCAAACAACAGCATAGAAAACAGATTACACCAAGCGACTAACGAGACGAATAAAAGTTATAGGGACAATTTGAAGATTTGAATCAGGTTTGATAATAAAAAAACCTGTCGATATAACTGATTCCTCTGTATCTTAAAAAAAATTATGTTCTTTTCCCAACCCCACAGTCATCACACAAAGAAAAGTGTGAAAATTAATGGCCAATGTTGACCATCATAAATAATTGAGGTGACTTATTAAAAAATTCAGTGTTTGTTGTAGGTTGTTTGGGTTTGATTTTTTGGTTGGTAATTCAACAAATTACAATTCATAATAACAAGGGCTAAATTCAATGGAAAATCATATTAAAAAAATAAAAACAAAAATAAATTAAATTAAAGTGACGTCTTTAAATTTGAAGTATCATTTACTTGCACACCTCTGTTATGAAGTTGATTTTAATTTTTCAAGTCGCCGGATGTCGCGAGAAATAATCTGCGCCAGCGGGAGTCGCGGCGACGTCGGCTGTCGCACGTCAAAGACCGCGCCGTCGCGAGTCGCGGCCACGTCGTCTGTCGCACGTCAAGGATTGCGCCGTCGGGAGTCGCAGCGCTGGTCGAGACTTTGCCAAAAAATTGGCTAAGGATTTTGCCGTCCAAAGTTGCTCGTCAGGTGCAGCGCTGGTGGGAGTCGCGACGCCATCGGGCGTCGCACGCCAAGGAATCACTTAGCCAAAATTTGCTAACTCACTTGCCGTTCAAAGTCGCTTTCAGACTTATGCGACAGCGAGATTCGTCCACCCAAGATTGTGATTGCTGTCAATTAGAAACTTAGACGAAATATTGAACAGATTGAGTTTAACGACTTCCAAAACTGAAGTTGAATGTAGAGTGCAGTTTCAAAGATAAACACAAACGCAGAAAAATAAAATAACACTAGGATGCAGGAGAATTTAGACAAAACCTTTCGCCCTGACAACATCAAAAGTTTATTTATCTAAGAAAGACGGATTACAAAGGTCCTCAACAGAGGATTTACAAGGGTCTGCAACTGCTGTTGTAGAGTAAACAACTGAAATCTGAAACTACCAAGACTGCTGCTCAGACTAGAAGCAAATGTACTACTCTGCTCACTAAGCTGCTCTTCTTCTGTTGTTCTGCGTCTAACTCCATCTCCTCTACACCACCAAAACTAGGGTTTATATAGCAAGGGAAGATGAACCAATCAACAACCCCCGCACGAAGGAAATAACCAATCACCAACCTCGCACGCGGGAAGTAATGGCTGATTGGACAAAGAACACGTGTGACGTCAAATCAATGGTTTTGGCGGGACGCCCATTGTCGCTGCTTTTGGCGAGCGCTTCCCGACGTCGCTCACTTTCGGAGCGACCTTGGGCGGAGAGTGAAAATCGGGTTTAATATTTCTAACACCCTCCTTTAAACCTGATTTCACGAGAACTTTGACTCCCAACTGCTCTCGCAATCTGCTGAAGTCTTCCTCCTTCAAAGGCTTCGTGAAAATGTCAGCTATCTGCTCCTTGGATCTGCAAAACTGTAGCTGAATTTCCTCGAACTTCACCAGCTCTCTGATGAAGTGATACCGAATGTCGATGTGCTTCGTCCGGCCATGGAACACTGGATCCTTCGACAGTGCTATGGCAGAATTGTTGTCACAAAATACAGTTGTCGCGCCTTTCGATGGATGGTTCAGTTCACCCAAAACCCTTCGCAGCCAAACTGCCTGGCATGCGGCTGACGTGGCGGTGACATACTCTGCTTCAGCAGTGGACAACGCAACGATCGGTTGCTTCTTGGATGCCCATGACACTACTCCTGATCCGAGATGGAATGCATACCCGAAGGTGCTCTTTCGATCATCGATGTTGCCAGCCCAATCACTATCTGTGTAGCCCACCAATTCTAACTGGTCTTGTCTGGCATAGAATATGCCATGGTTCCGCGTCCCGTTGACATAGCGCAAGATCCGCTTGCCTACTTGCCAATGCGTGTCCTTCGGAGTCTCCATAAATCGACTGATCAAGCTGACTCCGAACATCAGATCTGGCCGAGTTGCAGTCAGATACATCAGACTGCCAACTAGCCGCTTGAACAAAGTTGGATCAACATTTCTCCTAGAGTCCAACTTGCTCAGCTTCAAACCTGTGGCAACAGGTGTGATGGCAGGTTTGTTGTCCTCCATCTTGAACCGCTTCAGGACATCCTTCGCATACTTGCCCTAAGAAATGAAGATGCCATCTGCCGATTGGTCAACTTCGATGCCGAGAAAATACTTCATCAGCCCTAAGTCTGTCATCTCGAACTCCTTCTTCATGGTTGTTCTGAACTGGTCAAACAGGGCATTGTTGTTGCCAGTGTAAATCAGATCATCCACATACAGAAGATGATTATGAGCTCCCTTGCTTCATTTGTCTTCAGGTATAGGGTGTGCTCATATGGGCATTTGACAAACCCATTCTCCTAAAAATAGTTATCAATCCGGTTGTACCATGCCTAGGGTGCCTGCTTCAACCCATACAGGGCCTTCTTCAGCTTCAGGACTTTGCCCTCCTGGCCTTCAATCTCGTAACCGGTGGCTGGTCTATGTAGACCTCCTCCTCCAAAACACCGTTGAGGAAGGCTGACTTGACGTCCATCTGGTAAACACTCCAGCCCTTCTGAGCTGCCAGTGCCAGGATCATCCTGACTGTGTCAAGTCGGGCTACAGGCGCATACACCTCATGGTAGTCAATGCCTGACTTCTGCTTGTAGCCCTTCGCCACCAATCTGGCCTTATGCCGATCAACTTCTCCTTGGGCATTGAACTTCGTCTTATACACCCACTTGACCCCAATGGTCTTCTTCCCTTTTGGAAGATCTGCAAGTTGCCATGTATCATTCTTCTCAATGGCTTCTATCTCCTCATCCATCGCCTTCACCCACTTCTGATTCTGACTTGCATCTTCAAACTCAACTGGATCACCCTCAGTAAAGAATGCAAAGTCAGAATGTTCCTCATCTTGATGAGTTCGGGTTGCCTCGTAGATGTCTTGCAAGCTCCTCGTCTTCGTGGGTGTCCTCAAGTTTGAGATCCTGCTTGCAAGTGGAGGCGATCGAGATGGTGAGGTTGTGCTGCTATTGGCACCATTGCTGCTACTTGAGGCTACAGGTGGCTGTACACTACTCTCCTCCAAGTCAATAGACTCAATGACTACTGGCTCAGGCTGGCCAGTCTTCGACTTCCAGTTCCAGGCTTCATCTTCCAGGAACTTCACATCACGGCTGATGATGAGCTTCTTCGTCACAGGATTGTACAACCGATATGCCTTCGCCTGCTCACTGTACCCTATGAAGATACACTTCTCCGCTCTATCATCCAACTTCTGCCTCTTCTCTTCTGGAACATGTGCATATGCAATGCACCCAAACACATGCAAATGAGCCACACTTGGCTTCTGACCGCTCCAGGCCTCTTGAGGGATTTTGTCCTTCACGCTTTTGGTGGGACATCTGTTCAGTAGATAGACTGCACAGGTTACAGCCTCTGCCCAGAACTCATGTGGCAATCCCTTCACCTTCATCATGCTACGTGCCATCTCCATGATGGTTCTGTTCTTCCTCTCAGCTACACCGTTCTGCTGTGGTGTGTATCTAGCAGTGAGCTACCTTCGAATTCCATGTTGCTTGTAAAAGTTATGGAATTCATTGGAGATGTATTCACCTCCACCATCCGTCCTAAGGGTTTTCACCTGGTAGCCGCTCTGTTTCTCCACCAGAGCCTTGAACTCCTTGAACTTTGCAAATGCTTCTGACTTCAGCTTGATGGGATAAATCCATGTCTTCCGACTGAAGTCATCAATGAATGTCAAGAAGTATTTGTTGTCGATAAACATGCTGGTCTGCATCGGACCACAAATGTCTGAGTGCACCAACTCCAATGGTTGTGATGCTCTCCAAGACTATCCGAAAGGGAATGAATCCCTATGTTGTTTTCCGACTAAGCAACCCTCACAAATTTGATTTTGCTACTCAATAAGGGGTAAACCCTTCACCATCTACTTCTTGTGCAATAGATTCAGGCCACTAAAACTCAGGTGACCGAACCTGAGATGCCACAACCAGGTAGCATCCTTCACAACTACACTCAGAGACATCAAAGATTCATTCTGAATCTATAGTAAAAACATCTTATTCTTCGTCATGGACACCATTGCAATCTGCCCATGCACTTTGTCTCTGATGGTGCATACTCCATCTTTGAACTGGACAATATGCCCCTTCTGCACGAGCTGTCCAACACTCAACAGGTTGTGCTTCAGACCAGGCACATAGTAGACATCACAGATCTACTTCCTTTCATCGTGCCTGGTGCGGATGAGGATCTTTCCTTTCCCCATCATGAGAACCTTGTTGTTGTTCCCCATATTGACCTCAGACTGGACTATTTCATCCAGTTGTGAGAACATCTCCTTGTTCCCCATCATGTGGTTGTTGCACCCACTGTCGAGATACCAGATGTTCTTCTGGCTCTCCTCCTCAATATTGCAAGTCAGCAACACGTTCCCACCTACCGCATTTTCGGCTTCATCTGTGTAATGGGCTTGTTGTTGGTTCTCCTTGGCCATCCTCTTTCTGCACTCGGAGATGTAATGGCCAAATTTCTTGCAATAGTAGCATTGGACCTTTGACTTGTCCTTCTTTTGACCAGATCCGCCTTGCTGGTTCTTCGCACCGCCTCTTCCTCCTTGCTGATGGAAGTTGCAGTTGGTCTCTCCCTCATTAGGGTTTGACCGTCCTCCTTGCTTGTTTCCTTTCCCATGCCTGCCTCTGCCTCTTCCTCCTTGAGAACTAGAGGCGCCTTGGTGGGAATCTTGTCTGCCACTGTCTCGGAATGAGACCTGCGCCTTGAATGCCTGCTCTAGAGAGGTCTGAGATGAACGGCTCAGCCTCTGCTCATGTGTCTGCAAGGAACCCATGAGCTCGTCTATCGAGAGGGTTGTCAGATCCCTCGACTCCTCTATCGCTATCACAATAGAGTCAAATTTGGCAGGCAGGCTTCTGAGAATCTTCTCCATGATTCTCTGGCTCTGCATGATTTCTCCATTCAACCGCATCTGGTTGATGATGTCCATCGTCCGGGTGAAGAAGTCGCTCATGGACTCGGACTCACTCATCTGCAGGTTCTCGAACTCCCTCCTGAGCATCTGTAGCTTCACCAACTTCACCTTGTTGGTGCCCTGATACGAGCTGGCCAAAATCTCCCAGGCCTGCTTTGCCTTGGTGGCTGATGCGATCCATGGGAAGATGGTCTCCTCGACCGCTTGCATGATGTAGAAGAGGGCCTTCTGGTCCTTCTTCGTGTTCTCCTTCAACAGGTCCTTGTCTGCTTGGGAGAGGGCGGCCAGTGTTGCTGCATCTACCGGTTCTGGGTAGCCGTTCTCGACCAACTCCCACAACTCCTGAGATCCGAACAGGATCTTCATCTGGATGCTCCAGTAGTCGTAGTTCTTGCCATTGAAGCGCGGGATCTGCAACTACAGTGAATGGTTGCTATCGAAAGCCATGCTTCTGTCTTCCGTGTCAAGGCACTAATGCTCTTATACCAATTTGAACTTGATTTTAATTTTTCAAGTTGTTGGATGTCGCGAGAAATAATTTACGCCAGCGGGAGTTGCGGCGACGTCGACTGTCGCACGCAAAAGACTGCATCGTCGAGAGTCGCGGTGATGTCGGCTGTCATACGCCAAAGACTGTGTCGTCGAGAGTCGCGGCGACGTCGGCTATCGCACACCAAAGACTGCACCATCGGGAGTCGCGATGACGTCGGTTGTCGCACGCCAAGGATTGCGTCGTCGGGCGTCGCAGTGTTGGCCGAGACTTACCTAAAAAATTGGCTAAGGATTTTGTCGTCCAAAGTCGCTCGTCAGGTGCAGCGCTGGTGGGAGTCACGGTGTCGTCGGGCATCGCACGCCAAGGAATCACTTAGCCAAAATTGGCTAACTCACTTGCCATTCAAAGTTGCTTTCAAACTTATGCGAAGAGAGATTCATCCATGCAAGACTGTGATTTCTGTCAATTAGAGACTTAGACGAAAAATTGAATAGACTGAGTTTAACGACTTCCAAAACTGAAGTTGAATGTAGAGTGCAGTTTCAAAGATAAACACAAACGCAGAAAAATAAAATGACCCTAGGATGCAGAAGAATTTAGACAAAACCCTTCACCCTGAAAATGTCAAAAGTTTATTTATCTAAGAAAGACAGATTATAAAGGTCCTCAACAGAGGATTTACAAGGGTCTGCAACTGCTGTTGTAGAGTAAACAACTGAAATCTGAAACTACCGAGACTGTTGCTCAGACTAGAAGCAGATGTACTTCTCTGCTCACTAAGCTGTTCTTCTTCTGTTATTCTGCGTCTAACTGCATCTCCTCTACACCACCAAAACTAGGGTTTATATAGCAAGGGAAGATGAACCAATCAACAACCCCGCACGAAGAAAATAACCAATCACCAAACTCGCACGCGAGAAGTAATGGCTGATTGGACAAAGAACATGTGTAACGTCAAATCAAGCGTTTTGGCGGGACACCCATTATCGCTGCTTTTGGCTAGCGCTTCCCACGTTGCTCACTTTCGGAGCGACCTTGGGTGGAGAGTGAACATCAGGTTTAATATTTCTAACATATCATTGAAAATTTTTATATATTTATTTTGTTAACGTCTAGGCGTATATAGTAATTAAAAAACTAAAAATGATATATTTGATCGTTTACCCAACAAACATGACGACAAAAAGAAATTTAAATGTACTCTGAGAATCTTTCTTCATTCATGTTGCGGTTCAAAAAAAAACATATAACCGCCAGCGTTCCATAAAGCCTACTCTTGCACAATCGGAAGGGTAATTAGGAAAACTGAATAGTAGTTTAATGTTAGCTTTAAGAGGGTAATTCAGAAAATTGGGTAGTAGCTTAGTTTTTCAGCAAATGATACATTTTGCATAAGTTTTCGAGGTATTCGTTTAATATATATATAATTGTTGAAATTATAATTATAATTTATATAAATTAAAAAATATATATAATAATTTAAATTATTTAAATTAATTTTTTTATAAACTTTAATCAGTCCAGTAAGGTTTGTCATATGTTTAGTCAACTCTGAAAATTGATTATAGGTGAAACTTATGATGATAAGAAGATAAACAAGTGTCAAATACCAAGTGGAGGAGCGAGCGTTTATAGTGACATGTTATGCCACATAGTATAACTTTCTAATAATCAAGTAAACTTGGAGTTGTTCACAACCACATTATTTTTAGTAACTACAGAGTTTAAATTACGGGGTTGTTCTCGTTAAAATTTATTTCGTTTTGTTATTGTTGATCAACGTGAAGGGGATCACCGGTTGCTCAAGATTCGTACAGTTTTCACGTAAAGGGATCATCGATCACTTGGGATTCATATAGTCATCGATGATCTAGTGCGCACTCAGAAGATTCAGATTAAACTACTACCTTTGCAAACAAGCTGCCCTCGAGGTTTGAACTTAGGTGTCTTAGTAAGTGCCTAGCCAGACAAACACTTACCAATCCGCCTAGCCCTCGGAGACGAGACAATATGAGTTTTTATTATTGTATTGTTAGATTATATATAATAATTTGGTAGGAATTTTAGAGGTATTTTGTTAATGTTTTTAGGATATAATTTTATCAATATTAATCAATTATTAAATTGTAAATTATTATAAATTGCAGCTTGCAAAGATAAATAGAGCAACTTTTATTACATTTTTTTATAGTATCATAACTATGGAAGGGACAAAGGAGTTTGTCTCACATTGTTCATTTCAACCAAGTTATTTTTTTTTAGTCTTTTTTTCATTAGTTTCACTATAATTTTTTACTATAGAGTCGATTTTGATGTCGTTACACTGTTGATGGAGGTATTATTTTGCATTGTGTTTAGATAGTTGGATTTGATAGATAATTTTTAGTGTTTTGATATTTTGCATTATGTGGTTTTCTCCTCATTTGATAAAGTTGTTTGTTGTGACATTTAGACTTTAGTCAGGTTGTTCTTAAATACAACTTAGAGATTGTGTACATTTCTTGCTTGGATAAATTTTTGGTTAGAGATATCTTATATTTATGATTTTATCAATATTAATCAATTATTAAATTTTAAATTATTATAAATTACAGCTTGCAAAGATAAATAGAGCAACTTTTATTACATATTTTTATAGTATCATAATTATGGAAGGGACAGATTTTATCTCACATTGTTCATTTCAATCAAGTTATTTTTTTGTCTTTTGTAGTTAGTATCACTATAAATTTTACTATACAATCGATTTTGATATTGTTACATTGTTGATGGAGGTTTTCTTTGGCATTGTGTTTAGATCGTTGGATTTGATAGATAATGTTTAGTGTTTTGATATTTTGTATTATGTGGTTTTCTCCTCATTTGATAAAGTTATTTGTTGTGACATTTAGGCTTTAGCTAAGTTGTGCTTAAATGTAGCTTAGAGATTGTGCACATTTCTTGCTTGGACAAATTGTTGGATAGAGATATCTTATATTTCCATCTTGGATAGAGCATAGCATGGAATTTTCTCAAGTTTTGAGCTTGGCTGGAGTAGAGAGTAGTGTTTGGAATTTGTTGCTCTAATTCTAGTGTTTAAGGCTTGTTTGGCATTTGGTATTCTACATTAGTTGTTCAATGTTGTCATTAATGGAAGAATAACAAGTATTCATTTTTTAATTCTTCCATACTCATAAAAACTATTTGGAAGAAATTATTTTGTGTGGATCCATAAGATACTTAGAATTTGTGAGTATCAAGATTTAACAAATATAATTCTCAAGAAAGAAACTTGACCAAAATATGACAATGATTTCAACAAAATACATAGAGAAGCTTTGAAACTTCTTAATTTATTTGTTACAAATGATTTGATTCCTAAATTTTCTAATGATAATGATTATGCAACATTGCAAATAAATTTGAATATGTATTAGACATCTAGGGCAAGACATGCTTTGTTTTTAAAGAATATTTTCAATTGTTAGAAGGAGGATCTATTTTTAAGTACCTCATGTAGATAAATTCTTTGCATACATTCACAAGTGTAAACATACTCATGTAGCATTGAACTTGTACTTATTTTCTTAAAATTATTTATTGATCAAGCTTGAAGATCCCTTTTTGGAACTATAATTCTTTCAAATTCTTTCTTTTGGAGTCTAAGGAAGCAATTTTGGGCTTAAAACTACTTCAAATTTACTTATTATTTGAAGCCAAAATATTTTGACTGAACTAGATTTATATTCTTTAAATTCAAACTTACAAAGTCCTAGCAGTCAAAACATTTTCCAAGTAATACCAGTTAGGCACTATAAAATATTTTATTCGACAAGAAGTACTCAAAAGCCCAAAAGGAAGGAAGTCAAAGTTTTTTCATAGTGATGTCAGCAAGGTGATTCAATATATCCATTTTGGCAAAGAATATTTTGGAGCAAAGAGTACTCATTCTGGTAACAAACCAAAGCTCAAAAGGCAGCAAAGTTGAGGCTTTTTTGCAATGACATTAGCTAGGCCTCCAAAACGTTTTGACCTAGTGAAAAACCTAGATCAAGAAAGAAGAGCAGTCCCAAGTGTAAGTCAAAGGAAATAAGCATCTCGTACTGGATTTTCTTAGTAGGAAGAATAATATCAACATCTAAAATGGTCAGAATACTTGCAAATTAAAATGGGTTTTAGGAAAGGTGCCTAACACTCCTGTACCAAAGCAATTAGGCCAAAATTATAGTTGTCATAACATGAAAGTGACAACCACTCCGGCAAAGTATAACTGAAGATCCTGCAAATCATGATTGTAAGAGGGCTAATAGAAAATGGGTTGAATGTGTTGAAGAGGCTTAGTACTAGTGCTAGATCATCCTTGACTGTGTATTATTAGTCTGCTTATAATTGTAAATAGTAATCAATTTCATTTCTAGTTTAGAAAATAGTATAAATAAAGGAATACTCCTCATTGTAAAGTATCAAATAATTTAGGGGTTGCTTGATGTAAGTTGAGTGTTCATGCTATTCTAATGCAATCAATAATTATTTGAACTCTCCTAGTTGAAGTGTGTAGAATTATTGATTATGGTGATATTTGCACTTTTAGACAATTCTATTTATACTTTGATTGGAATATGATCTATTAATATTGAAGTTGTTTGACTTGTTTCAATTAAAATACTTAGAATGTTGGATGTTATGATTTATCATAGTTTAGAGGCTAAAAAACTAAAATAACCCCCATATTTTATTGAGTTATCATATTTTAGAGGATATATAAAATGTTAGAGAATATGACATTATTTGGTATATGTTGATGTAAATATTAAGTCTGTAGTTTAGGAGTATGATTTTATGTAAGTATTTGTGTAGGATGTGCACAAGTGTCATGTATTAGAGTGTACAAAGTAAATAGAGATTCAAGAGTCATGTATACAAGATATTGTTAGAGTATATTACATAATTTGGGTCATGTAAATATACTACCCTTGGTACATAACTAGAGTAGTAGATTACTTTAGGGGGTAGTTAGCTAGTTACTTCAAGTAATATAATAAATGCAAGTTGTAAATGTGCAAGGTGTCTCTTTGTACAGCTAGGTAGAGTGTTGGTCAAGCAATCCATCTTTCTATACAAAATACCTCATAGTAAGTGATAATATATCGGTGTAGGTAGTAGTAGGTATACTATATGCATCACCATATATATTAGTGATGGAATACAATGTAGTTCTTTAGTATCATTTCTGGAGTGTTCATTTCCTCCATATTACATTGTATCATTTTCATCACTTTCCATTAATAGCATATTTCAACATCTTATATTTTTGTATATTTTATATCTTGTGATTGCATTCTCCCTTGGCATACACCATCAAAATATAATAGTGGTATCAAATCCATAGTAGGTCAATAGGATTAGGGAGAGCTACAAGAGAGATAGAGAGGAAAAGCAAATATCAGTTCCAAAAAATTTGAGATTGCATTTGGTTGGAGTCTCTCCACATAGTTATAGAAAACTCATGAAGACTAGGACTCAGCATTCATTCTACTAGATTGACAAATCAACTAATGAAGATTCATCATTGATAAGATTTAAAATAATCTTACTAATATCTTGTTGTAGAAAAAGGAAAGTGAAGGAAGCCCTATTGTAGACCTACACATTGCAGAAGAAAAGGCCATAGCATCTGTATTAGAGAAGAAAATACCACAAAATCCTTATTGTAAAAGAAAAGGCCATGAAAACCTTATTGCAAAATAAAAGGCCACAAAAGCTTTATTGTAGAAGAAAATGCCACATAAGCCTTATTACAAAAGAAAATTCCACATAAGCCTTATTGTAGAAGAAAAATCCATAGAAGCCTTATTGCTAAATAAAATGCCATATAAACCTTAATCCAAAAGAAAATACCATATAAGCCTTGCACCTGGAGAAGAGTCATTGAACCATAAGAAGATTCTAGAATAGAGTTCGTAAAAGATAGAATATTGGTGATCTCCTTTGCTGATTGAAGACTTCCACTAGAAGAAGTTGGAGAGACTCATAAAAGGCCTCATTGAAGAACTTCCATCCTTAGAAGAGATAGAGAAGGACTATCAAAAGTCTTGTTCCAGAGATCCATGAAAGATCTCATTGCCAACACTTCCATAGTTGAAGGTTGAAGGAAATATCTCATCAAGAAGACCAAATAAGCTGCAAGACTAAATACCTTAGAGAGGTATCAAGGAGAAACAAGGAGAAGGCTTGTAGAGCCTTGTTGTAGAGCTTGTTGAAGCATCATAAAAGGAGTTCCTAGAAGAACTCATTGGATAAATCCACTACCAAGGAGAAGCTCCTGATAGTGAAAGATTTGGGATAATTATCGTCATCATATAACAAGCCCAAAAGGAGAAGAATTTTGCAAGGAGTGCCAAATCTTGAAGAAGAATATTTAATACCTCAAGACCTCTAAATTCATGAAAAGAAATCCCTATTTGAAGAAGAACTCAAATAGAAAAAACCTACCAAATCTAAGAAGATTTGTAGATTGTCCTTCATAGCTAAAGAAGGCACATTTCAAAGATAGAAATTTGTTGGATTCACAACAAAATACTAAAAGGGTTCCTAAAGGATAACATTTCTGATGAGTGTTAAAATGGCACGTATTTTATGCAAGTTTTATTCATTTTATGTCTATAAATTTATGAAAATGAATGTGGTTTTATGATCATTTTATCCTATTTATGTGATTTACAAATGAATTTGATATTTGATGATAAAAGTGATTTATGCATATATGTTACACAAATTATTCGAATTTTTGTATATTTTTGGTAGTAGAATGATCGTTGGTAATATTACAGCAAAATACAGGTTAAATATTAAATGAAGGATGAACCATTCTTGTGCAAATATAATGAGGATGATGTGTTTAGGAGACGTGTGGACATGTGCTATGAAAAGGTGCTTCGAAAACTTGAAAATATCTATGGAAAACCAATTTTACATAATAAACGTGCCACATATGCTATAGCTTGGTCAAATGCCACATGGGCAATGGGAGAATAAAATATGGATGAGTTCAAATGCCACATGGGATGACTCATCATCCTTTATTTGGGCATATAAAGTTGTTATAATATTTGTTATAAATATTACATGTATGCTTTATATCCCTTCCTAAAGAAAAGGGTAAAGTTGTTGGACCAAGTCTAAATTAGTGGCTTTGTTGTATTAATTCTAAATTAGATATTTTGTTGTTATATAGTTGTTAGAATAAGTCTAAGTTAGTAGTTATGTTGTTACGTATTCTTTAGAAGTCCAAAAGTAATGTTAGGATTTCTTAAAATTAGATTATATTGTTATGTAATTTTAGGAGTTAGTTTGAGTCCATTTAATATGTAACAAAAATAAGTTGAAGACTTATATTGAGAGAGCATAATGTAAACTATAAATTAAACAAAGCTCTCCATGTTACAGAGGTTGATGAACATAGAAAAGAACATAAGAATGACTATGCATCCATTTTACATTGTACAAGTTATGAAGCTTTGAATAAAGTGACATTTTAGCAGTAACATTTTCTTTTGAATATGGTAACTGTATCTCATAATTTATTTATGCTTTGCTTGCTTTGGTAACTTTACTTTCTTTTATTCTACAACCATGAAATGATTAGCAATATATTAATTTAATGAAATAGTTTACTGAAGTTAAAATAGAGTAGAGAAAGAGGAAGAGGTTAATACTAACCTTTCGAAGGCAGGGCCCACTCTGAAAGGTTAGTCCCTAAATCTCTTCCCCTCATTAACACGATAGATAGAATTAGAATGTAGATTAATTTGCATAAAAATATAATTAGAAAATATATTAAATAAATAATGCATTATTAAATCATATGTGGATCCACAAACTTAGATTAAATTATAAATTGCATTTTTTTACATTAAAGCACAATTTCATTTCATTTCATTTTCTTGCAAACCTTTATTTCCTACAAATGAGACTAAGGAAATGGAATAAAGTCAGATGATTAAGGATTGTGGAATAATCTATATGGGATTGTTTGTTCTTTAAATCTAACCTGGATTAACTTGCATTGACAAATTTAAATGTAAGCATCTAGAGCTAGATATTTTGGCACCGTTGTCGGGGAGAGTAGTGTCGTAATTTTTAATCAAAGACTGTTGGTTGTGCAAGAATAGAGGTTTACTTGTATGTGGGAAGAGGTACGAGTCCTTAGAGTGAATACGAGTCAAAGTGGTACAAGAAGTCCCAACAAAACTCTTTTTTTGACATTGTCGGGTTCCTTTTTTTTCTTAGGATCATTTTGTTGCTTTTGTAGTTAATATTTGATTTCAGCAATTTTCATTTTAGCAAATTTCCAAGCATTGGGTGGTTGTTGTTGCTTGCTTTGGTCTAGGTTCTTTGACCTATGGAAATAGGAAGTAGGTGTGATTGAGTGACACAATCATAGTGAAATACTCCTAAATAATCAAAGAAGTAACAACAATTTAACCTTTTATTTCAACAATTTCCAAGATTTGGGTGGTTGTTGATTGCTTGCTTTGGTCTAGGTTCATTGACCTGTGGAAACAAGAAGTAGGTATGATTGAGTGACACAATCATAGTGAAATACTCCTAAATAATCAAAGGAGTAGCAACAATTTAACCTTTTATTTCAGCAATTTCATTTCTAGCAAAAATTTACTTTTCAAGCAATATTTCATTTTATCTTTTTGTGCTAAGATTAGTTGTTCAGATTCACTGTTCGTGGGTCACACCTAGTTTTAGTAATAGTAGGATTTTTTTATAATTAGAAACTTTACTTTCCTCCTATTGTGCTAAGATTAGTTGTTCATATTCACTGTTCGTGGGTCACACCTAGTTTTAGTAACAGTAGGATTGTTTTAGAAATTAGAAACTTTATTTTCCTCCTATTGTTCTAAGATTAGTTGTTTAGATTCACTATTTGTGGATTGCTTAGAAATTAGAAACTTATTTTTTTCCGATTTTAAATATAATTTGTTTAGATTTATAAGGATAGATTGTTAGTATTTTTAGGATATAGTATTATTAGCACCCATTGAATACACAATTGTAAATATTATAAATTAGAGCTCATAAATACAAATAGAGAAACTAATGTTACATTATTTTAATGCTAAACTCATAGAAATAGTTTAAAACTTTATAAATATATTACATTATCTATGTGTATGTACACATTTATTTATGAAAGAAGGATAAATATTTATAAATGTAAATTAATTATAATTGTTAGATAATATATAAATCCACATTCATCACTCAAATATCCAAGGATTAATACCTTATTTGGCATGACAACCATATGTGCACATCAAAAAATCATATGTAAGGTTTAAATAGTCCATGGTATCAACATATTATTAGATCCTTAAACCTTTGATTATGGTTTATAGGAAATATTGGAGAATTTGTCAATCCACACTTATAACTTTAAGGAATAATATTGTGGAAAGTTTCGATCCATAATAATTAGTTGAACATCATCACTTAAATGTTGGAAGACATTACATACTAAATTTTTGGTAGCTCAACTAGAAAACACCCATGTATGCATGTTAATCAAGCATAGTCCTAGGTTATAGTCATCACTTGAATACAAAATATTTGGTAGCTCAACTAGTAGAGCAACCATATGTGCATCATGTACATAAATGCATGCTCAAATGTCTTAGGTTAGTACTATTCTCTACATGTTATTAGATAGCCAATACATGTTGTTTATAAGTTATTGGGTAGCATCCTTCACACTTTGGTAATATTCATTCTCACTAAGATTACTTAAAAATTTCTCTAAAAGTTGACTTAAGGGTAGTCTTTACTTCAATGTGCCTCCTATAACTAAGTGCATAAACTACTCAAAAACTCCATCATCACCAATTATGGGTATTCATGTTGTGTTGCATGAAAATATACTTGAGTCCATAATAATTAGTTTTTAATTCAAAGGGCTTACCAATAGATGGTGTCTCCATAATTAGTTTACATAAATAACTTTATCTATTTTCAAATCATGTGTTCTATTTTTTTACTCATGTAGTTTTAACTTATGGGACTCATAAGCCACTAATTGGCATTTCTACATTAATACTTCACTTAATACCTCATTTGAATAATTAGTGGCCACTATAAAATCACCATTAATATTAGGCATCTTGAATATTAGATTTACTGTTAACTTATCTTTCAACAACCAAAATTACTTTTTAGATTATTCTATTAAAAAAGAACTCTTCCCTTTCCTCTATAGTTATAGTATCCTATTGGCCCCATAAAACTATAAAATTTATCAACATTTTAAGATGCTAGTGTTTCATAATAGATTTAATATTAATTGGGTATACTATGATACCATCTATTAAGATGACATACCCAAATAATGCATCCTTTTATTGAAAACAGAACTCTTTAATAGATTCCCATTAAATTTATATTCTCTCTATCTACATCACCATACTAAAATACTTAGCATTTTACTCCTCACTATAGGAGTAAATTATTATTCCATCAAAAATACCAACAAAAACCTTTTAAGGTAATCTCTAAATACATTGTTCATTATATTCATAAGTTTTATTGGTCCTTTCATGAGTTTTAATGGGACCATGTTGAGTTCATAATTCCTATAACATGTTATAAAGGTTGTATGCCAAATTTAATCTTCCTTGAACCTCAATTAATGGTATCCATATTAGGGTTTAATTTTTGAGAAGATACTCACCTCCCATGTCTTGTTAAATAGGTTATCTAGTCTCAAAAGAGGTATCAATTTTTAATTGTTTATTTATTTAACATCTACTATTTAATGAATAACCTAAGTGTATCATCCTCCTTATTCATTAAGATAATTTGTGTACACAAAAGTAACACATTTTTTTGAATCAACCCTTCAAATAAAAACTCATTCAATTATAGTTTGAGTTTAAACAAGTTAATTATTTTCATTGAATAGGAAGCCTTGGATTTTGGCTTTGTTATTATAATATCTATTAAAAAGAAAAAGTTTTCTAGAGGGAAAATTCCTAGAATTCATTTAAGAAACACATCATGATACTCAAGGATCTATTAAAAGGGTTATAGACTTAGAAATTCTAAAATTAAAGGGGGATTTGGTACTAAGAATTGGTCCAAAAATTTGCTTTATCCTCTCTACCCACTTTCCAAAAAAGTCTTGGTTTTACCACTTTCTCTTCTAATTTTAGATCTTTCAAAACAATAGAACCTTAGCCACTCATAGGATACAACTTGCTTCCTAATGGATATTACTACCTAAATACTTACTAGTAATGACTTTGCTAAACAATGCTTCCTGATTGGAGACCCATCTCCAATAAAGCTTACCTACTAGAGATTTGTTATTCAATGTTGCTTTTCAAATTCCTAATCCTCTACTTTAGAATGAAATATTTTATCCCAACTTACTACAACCCATTGCTTACCCATCCTTGGACCATCTCAAAGGAATTTTTGAATAAATGAGTCCAACTCCCTCAATATTCCAATTGGAGAAGCTAGGATAAAGAACTTGTAAATTGGTATTGCTTGAACCATTTATTAAATAAGAGTAACTCTTCCTATAAAATAAATCCAATGGTGCATCCAATGATTTACCTTTTCACCAATTCTATCCACCAGTATTTCCATTCTACCACCTTCAATTTATTATAGTGGAGTGGAATCCCCAAGTAGTCCAATGGGAGGGGGCCTTGAGAGAAGCCTAAGATGATTGGAATTTGATATTGGATCCTCATTTTGGTATTAAAGAATGCTACCTTGGACTTGTATACATTCATTTCTTAGATTATGGATTCGATATAGGTATTTAAGGTACCTTTAAGAGCTCCTACCTCCCTAACATTGACCACCCCAAGTAACCTTGTATCATCCATAAATTGTAGATGGGTTAGATTCACTACTCCAACTTTCACTCCTAAGATAATCTCTTGTTGCTTATTCCTTCGAAGAAATATCCCCAATAATTTAGCAAGAATAATATAGAGGTATGGGGATATAGGATCTCCTTGTTACATTCCTTTAGAGGCTTAAAAGGGAGCCAAGGAAATACAATTGATGAGGATTAAGAAGGAGGTCAAAGAGACACAACTCATGATCCACTCTCTCCAACCCTAAAAGAAACCAAAGTTCTCTAACATTTGATCTAGAATCTATCAAGGGACTCTATCATAGGCCTTAGATATGTCTAATTTGATAAACAAGCCTATTTGACCTTTTTGATGCATTGTGTGAACTGTTTCTTATGCCAAGATTACTCCATAAAAATTTGTTGGTCCTCCATAAATCCTCCATACTTCAAAGAGATAATACTGTCTAGTACCTTCTTGAGCCTTTCAACCATTAGTTTGGTAATAATATTATAGACTACATTGCATACTAAAATTGGATGAAAGTAGAGGGAGAGATGAAATTAGGGTTTCTTGGGAGGGTGGGGATGACAGTGGGCGGGAAGGCTATTCTGGGAGAGCATGGGAGCGTCGGCAGGTCGAACCAGGGGCTCGACAGGGTGGAGGGAGGGCAAACAGAGTCTGGGGACGCCGAGGAGTCCTTGCCAAGTCGCGGCAAGGATCCGCCAGACAAACGGGGAGATGGACCTCTGAAGTCATATGCTTTGGCAGTGGCCTCTGAAACCTTAAGCGGGCTCTTCTCCAAGGAGTTATTTCCGTCCGGGGACGAGTTGGACATCCCGACGAAAATTCTCTCAAGCTTTGTGGATTTCGAAAAATTTACCCTCATCGGTAAGTTTATTGGTGGTCGTCCCGACATGGAGACCATTTGTAAGTGGGCGTCTGGAAAATGGCAGACCTCTGGTCACTTAGAGCTGGCTGCCCTAACCCGAGGTTTTTTCGTGATTAGGCTGAGCAACAAGGAGGACTACTGTAAAATCTTGGCTGGAGGGCCTTGGTTCTTGGGCCGTAGGAGTCTCTTTCTAAGGAAGTGGGGTTTGGACTTTAACCCCGATACCCAGAATATCAACATTGCTCCAATATGGGTTAGGCTCCCGAGTCTTCCCCTTTTTGCTCGGCATGAAAATGTAATCAGAGGTATTGCTCGGTCCATCGGGGAGATGATCACTTTAGACCCTCCCACCAGAGCTCGAACTAGATTTGTCCAAGCCCGGTTCTGTGTTTTGGCGGACTTGGAGATGGACCTCCCATCCTCCATTACTCTGCGGTCTGGGGGTACTTTTCTACACAAGCAAGCTATTGTTTATGAGAACAGGCCAGCTTTCTGCCCTCAGTGTAGTTCTCAAGGGCATCTTCAGTCCAATTGTCCTCTCCAAAAGTCGAGGAAGAAGGAGCAGGATCCCTGCAACCCTCTGGAGAACGGTGAAGGTCAGATGAAGCACCCTTTTGCGAAAGGCCATGAATCTCCAAGTCCATCCAGGGACCATCTCGAATCCTCCTTACCAGAAGAGGAAATCACCACCCATCCGGACTCCGAGCAGTGTGGTGGGCGCCCCCAACTAAGACCACATGAGGAAAAGGAACAGGCCCCCCTTATCACCACACAGGCAGATTCACCCAAAATTTATGACCGAAACTCTCCCGAGGCACAAAAGATATTGGAAGACTACCTGTTGGGAAGAAGAGGTTACCAGCCTGGTAATATTAGCCCTCGAATTACAAGGAGTCAAAAGCGAGGGGTGGATTTTGGTAGTGAAAGGAAGCAGGGCCGTCCCCCCAACAAGGAAAAGAGAGACAAAGAAACTGTGGCTGATGTTGCAAATGGAACCCAACGGTTGCTGTTTCGGGGATGACTCTGATTCTCTGATGGGTGATGCGCTTATCCCAAAACCTCCCTTCCAGCAAGGAAAGGGAAGTAAGAAGAACCTCAAACCGTACGGATGAAATCCTGGATGTGAGAAGACTAAACGAGTGGCCATTTGGGCCAGGGCAAAATTTTCCAGCAGGATTTTCAACGGTTTGTTTCAGTCAACATGTATGCTTCGAATTCTGCCTCCGGGAAAGCAAAAATGTGGAAAGTCATTTCCCAGGTATGGGAGAATTTTTTGTAGTTTTCTTGTTTGTCTTCTTCTGCTTTCTGATGGTCCAGCTTCTCCGACTAGTTTTTGTTTTCCCAGTTATAATGGCCATGGTTTCCAGGATAATCGGGCAAAAATGCCTTACTTGTAGCCCTCCTGGCAATTATCGGCTTTTTGTTTGTTTTTCTCGCATACGAGTTTATTCTTCCAGCCAAGAGGCATGAAGCACTATTTAGTAAGGCTGATTTTGTATATAAGGTTTTGGGATCCTCTATAAAAACCCACTGTTAATCTATTATAATAATTACCAAAAAAAAAAAATTGGATGAAAGTATCCAAAGTTGGGATGAAAGTATCCAAAGTTGGAAGCCTCTCCCATTTTAGGAATCAAAGTAAGAAAAGTATGGTTCATAGATCATAAAATGCTTTTATTTGCTTGAGATTCTTTCATTGCTCTGGTTACATCCTCCCCTATGCTATCCTAAAAACCTAGAAAAAATCAACCAAGAATCCATTAGGGCCTAGGGATGTTTTGATTCTCATGTTGAAAACTATGTCTCTTACCTCCTCTAGATCCATAGCTCTAAAGAGGGCTTGGTTTTGTTCAACTTTTATAGTTTTTAGGGTATAATTATCTCTTGTTGCACTATAATATTAGGATGTCTAGAAGTAGAGAAAATAATTTTAAAGTAGATATTTACAACTTGCTACATACCTAGGATAGTGTCCATCACATTACCATAAAAGGTCTTTTAGACTGGATAGTTTGTTGGAGTGTCTTCTTTCCAAGGTTCAATAGTGGAACAACTTAGTATTTTGGCCCTAGAAGTTCTATCTCTTTATCTCCAATATATTTCCTCCTATTTTTCTATACTCTCTAACTCATTTTTAACCAACTCGTATTCTTGTTTCAAGTCTTCTATGATTGTTTCAATCTAAAAGAGTGTGACCAACTCCTCCATCATTGCATCTAGTGAAACACTCTGAATCTAAAAGTCTAATTTATTATTTCTTTTCTATATTTTGAGTTGGAATTTGAAATGTTGGAGTTTTTAAAGACTCCAAACAATATTTTCCCATGGGTAGGGTGTTCCTCCTTCAACCAAACTAGGATTTTATCCCTAATCTCCTCCTTTTCCAACCAAAAATTCTTAAACTAAAATGGTCTAGAGAAATATTTATGGCCCGTGAAAAGTGGTATGATCTTGTACAATTGAGGATTTCTAGCCTGAATGACCATCTTAGAAAGGTCTCTTTGGGAACCAAGAATATATCTAGCTTTACCTTCATTTTCCAACACCACTTGTTTGTTTGTCCAAGTATGAGAAGGCCCCACCACTACACAGGGAAGTTTTTAACCACCCTTAAAGAACTTTAAGGGTGGTTATTTAGTTGTCGTCTATGAGGGCATCATAAAAAGTTTGTCATACGACGATAGTTAAAAATTGCCTCAAAAATCCACCCTCTTAGGGTCTATTAGGGTGATTAAAAACCACCTCAAAAACCATATTAATTTATCACTATGAGGGTATATAAAAACCTGAGATGGTAGTTTTAAATCACCCTCTTATTATTACTTTTAAAATATATATATAAACCTAAGATGCACTATATCTTCACCTTTTTATTCAATCTTACACAAATTATTAACAAAATATCGAGATGTATAGCTATAGCATATTTTCCTCATGAATTTTTAAGATATATATATATATATATATATATATATATATATATATATATATATATATATATATATATATATATATATATATATATATATATATATATATAATTTGAAGTGCGGTTTCTCTTTGAGTTTCATTTTCCCATGGAATGTGTATTCGATTGCAACACTGGATTAGGACAGTAACAAAAGTAACTCCTTATATTGTGATTTTATGGTTTAAATATAATGAGTGGTATTGTCAACTAAAACATAGATCAAATGAAATCCATGAGATAAGTTTTTTCTATTGAAACTATATAGAAACATACAATAAACAAGGAAAGAATGAGGAATTTAACAATGGAGTTTGCTAAACATGTATAGAAATTTCTATCAGGACCACATAATAATTTCAAAAAATTATTAGAGACTCGAGATGGCAAAGATATGAGGTAAAATAAATATGCATTTTATGGTTGTCCTTTTTTCTTTGTCTAAGAATTTTTACGTCATATGTAACCGTCCACAATATTATGATAACATTAATAATGTTTTACTAGATCTTTCACATATACAAAAGAAATTCAATCCCTAATTTGAATATTGACATGTTGCCAGTAATGTACCTGTTGAGTGGTGTTTTCACCCAGTTGTGAAAGCACACTCTCCGGTAGGATCTGAGTCCAAAAATCCTCTGCTTGCAAAGAAAAGAACTTTCTCCAAGGTTCCTGTTATGCTTAAATAATGTTGTTCAAATGAAATGCCAGGAATATCTTAGGGTTTGCAAGTGGATGTTAACAAGGGGCACTGGGGTTTATCTAATCTGAAATTACAGTGGACTCAAATTGAATAATTGTACTTTAATCTTGGATTCTGATGGATTTTCGGTTATTTATTTGGATACAGTAATTAAATTGCAAAAAATAAAGCAAGGGTTTGAACAAAAAGGTAAATGAAAAAGAAACTAAATTACAGTCAGAATGCTGCCATCAATTCGATGAAACCGAAGATAATGAGGTTTTATGCATACAACCTAATCTAATGAACCTGCAAACTCGCACAATCCAAATAAATTAGGTGCTGGTTTCTAGGGTTTCTACTGTAATTCCAGACCTAGGCATTCGTATGAAGCAACCAAGCACACTTGCATTAAACTTCACCTAAAAGCCTCAAAAGTCTGGAATGAAAGATAAAACATTAAATCATGCATGCACAAAATGACTCCTTCTTTCTCATCAATGAGATGCCAATACTCTGTATTTTATATTAAATGATATGTCAATTACATTCAAAGAATGTTCCAGGCAAAAATATTCCAGAACAAAAAAGAAGGAAATTGCCCAAGTGCAGGCCCAGAATAGCACGAAGCTCTTGTCTCTGCAACTCTGCAATCGGCAATTTCCAACCCTTCCTTCAATCTACACTTCTGGCTTTATACTAATAGAAACGGCTCTTCGATTCTCCCTGTGTCGATTTGTTTCATCTTCCTGCATGTGACCCTTCAAATTCCCACCTTTTCCTTGTCTTTATTCCATGTTTAACGCCAAAACGCCTAAAATCCTTCGCTGCATGTAACGCCTCTGCAGACTTGACACCTGCATGCCACGTGTCACACGCCCTCTGCGCCTTCTGTAACGCCACTCTGCAAAAAACCCGACAAAAACTGCATGCCGCCTGTTCACCTTCTTGGCCGCGAAAACGCGACATGTCGCGATATCGCGACGCTCTTCCCGACCGTACGTCTCCGGCAGCATCTTGTCGCGATATCGCGACCGTTTTTGCTTTTGAACCTTCTTTCCTCAAACTGTAGCGATATCGCTACCATTTCTCCATCGGGCTTCCTTTTCACCAAATTGTAGCGAAATCGCTACCATTTCTCCGTCGGGCTTCCTTGGCAACTTTACGTCGTGACATCGCGACCATTATCACTTTCTTGCCTTCTTTCGACAAACTATCGTGATATCGCTACCGCTTTCTTTTCGTACGCTTTCCGAAACACGTCGCGAAATCGCTATTTTCATCTTATTTGCAAAACACGTCGTGAAATCGTGACACTTTTCATCTTCCGTACAGTTTGCCAAAACACGTCGCGAAATCGTGACACTTTTCATCTTCCGTACAGTTTGCCAAAACACGTCGCGAAATCGTGACACTTTTCATCTTTCCTCTCCGCTTTTCTCGTAAATTGAACCATTTTCATTTTTCCAACGGCATGTCGCGATTTCGCGACACCATTTCTTTTCTTCTCAAAGGCATGTCACGATTTCGCGACACCATTTCTTTTCTTCTCAGCGACATGTCGCGATTTCGCGACAACTTTCAATTTTTCTTTTCTCTCCTCTTCGGCAGCGATGGAGCTACATGTCACGATTTCGCGACAACTTTCCTGTTCCGGCAGCGATGGCGCGACAAGTCACGATTTCGTGACATGTCGCGATTTCGTGACACTTTTCAACACTTAGGCATTTTTTCTCTTTTCTTCAATTTTAGCATCTGGGTCACCGAGATTCTTCTCTGCAAGCCTGCAAAAAGGTGGGTCCCCAATTTTGGGGTGTGTTGTGGATCACCCACAACAAATGGCGACTCTACTGTCAAATGCTCTTGAGCATTTTAGTAAGAACCCAACCTGAAACATATCACAAACTCGCAAATATACGTTAGCACATAAGCAAAATAACAAATGCCCAAAGATCAGAAGTACATGAATCATCAGAATCATCAAGTATTAGCTCAATATGTGCAATGTGCTTTCATTCTCTATCATTTGAAATTGATCAACATTCCATTATCGGTTTTGCATGAATGCATATATGGGATGGTGACTGATTTGTGTACCCTAATGAATGTGCAAGGAGATTTGCTTCCATAAAAGGCATGGTCCTTCTTCTATTACTATGTACAAGCATTCAAGATTGCCAAACCCTCTTAGGATCCACTAATTCATTACCTTATTGTATCCCAAAGTTGGTTATGAGTCCCTATTATCTAGAACCCATGTGCAAGTGAATGTGAAATCAGAACTTTGGGGAATCAGACTCCCAACCAACCGAGATGAGAGTTTAACCTTATCCTTACTATTCTGATTTAGAGTTCATTACCTCACTTTAAGCAAAATAATTAAACGAGTTATGGAAGAAATGGTCATGCTAGTCTAACCCTCTAGACAATCGGTGGTCTTGTTTTTTAGGCAAGACATGATGCCATGCATGGGCATATCTAACCCCACAATCCAAAACTTATCTCCATTTCTTTGGACCTTGGGGATGACTACCCATCCCTTGCGAGAGGACAAGTAGTACGATCCTTACAATCCAAAATAAAGATGAGATGGGAAAAATTTATTTATTATATATTTATTTTTTTTTACTTCTTGGACCTTGGGGATGACTACCCATCCTGGCTAGGGACATGTAGTACGATCCTTACAATCCAAACTTTAGATGAGAAATATTAATTTTGTTGCTTAGACCTTGGGGATGACTACCCATCCTTTGCAGAGGACAAATAGTACAATCCTTACAATCCAAGATTTACTATGAAATGAGACATAAGAGCTTTGGGGAATCAGATTCTCAACCAACCGAGATGAGAATTTATGCCCTATCCTTACTACTCCATGTGGGTCAAATCAAAGCTTTGGGGAATTGGATCCTCAACCTAAGTTTGATGAGGATTTAACCCTATCCTTACTACTCTGATTTTAGGCTTTAAGCTCTATGGAAGTGGTCAAAACCACTGTTTTAAGGATCATGTTGCATAAATAGGATAGACATGAAATACTTCTTTCGCCCAACCTTTTCCTCCAAGTTAGGTTTTGATCATTTTGCTCAAGATCCTTTTTAATGTATGAGACGTGCTTGGTTCTAGATATCTCAAGACTCAGTTTCCAACCTTAGGAGCTACTTACATATATGTATAACACAACCCAAAGAGGATTTGACATACTTTAATGGCTTGTACCTAAGATGCATATGTAACTAAGATGAGATGTATGTAAGGTGAGATGGAACATGAATGCATTATTTCTTGAATTACAAATGGAATGAATTGTCATACAAAACTGATTCTTTCATGCATCCCAAAATCAAACAATATTATTAAACTGCTTGTGTTACTTGTGGAGCTTTTACAAGATAATTCCAATATTTCATATTCTCCTAACCTTAAGCATAAGTTGACATCTCAATTTTTTATTCTTTATTATTTATTTATTATTTTATTTTTTATTTTTATTTTTTCAAAATTAACACACATGTCAATTGAAATCAAATCCATAACCAAAATCCTAGCTAGACTAACAATCCTAAACAATAAAAAACAAAATCTGAAAATCCCCCACCAAGATCAAAAGAATAATATCAAAGTCTCAAAACCTAAGGGCTAAAATAATGCTTTAAAATCTGCCCATTAACCGGTAGCATGAAATCTTCCCCTTCTAATGTTTTTAGCCTGAAGGTATTCTTCCCAAGAATCTCTGAAATCTGATATGGGCCCAACCAAAGACAATCAAACTTTTGGTGATTCCCTTTTTCCTCATGTCTTTTGTCCCATAGTAATACCAAATCTGAAATTCTGAATGATTTAACTTTGGCCCTTCTGTCAAACCATCTCTTGATAACTGCCTGGTGTTTATTCATGTGATTCATGGCCTCTTCTCTCTTTTCATCAAGGTGCAACAACTGGCTCAACCTGGCTTCAACTTGATCATCTGTCCCCAAGTACTCTTGTATGAAATGTAAGGTCTGCAACTTCAAATTTGCTGGAAATATCGGGTCTTGCCCATAGACCAAATGATAGGGAGTATTCCCTATGGACTCTTTCACTCTGGTCCTATCTCGCCCAAAGGGCAAACTTTAGTTGGCTGTGCCATTCCCGCGGGTTCTTTTCCAGCAACTTCTTAATAGTATTCAATAAATTCTTATTTGAAGACTCGGCCAACCCATTTCCTTGAGGATAGTAATTGGATGCAAACTTTAAGCTCACTTTGTTATCATATGCCCAATCTGCAAATTGTGTAGAAATAAAAGCTTTACCATTGTCACTGACAATAGAGTCGGGCATTCCAAATCTTGTTATAATTTGATCCTCAAGAAATTTAATCACAACATCGGTGGTGGCATGTTTAGTAGGAATCGCTTCTGTCCACCTTGTACAGTAGTCCGTAGCTGTCAAAATGAATTTATGAGAATCAGAAGAATTTGGGTTAATAACCCCGATGAAATCTAATCCCCACTGTGCAAACGGTCTCATTTCGACTACAGGCTGCAACGGCATGGCTGCATTTCTCTCTCTATTTGCAGCCACTTGACAGATGTGACAAGATCGTACATGGGTATGCGCATCCTTGAAAATATGTGGCCAGTAGTATCCTGCTCTCAGGATTTGATGTGTTGTAGCATTGGCTGCACCATGACCAGTTCCATGTTTCCCGTGAAATTCCTGCAACACCCTGGCAGCTTCTTCTTTGCTCAAGCACCTCAGGTAGATACCTTCATGATTCTTCCTGTAAAGCACACCAGATTTTATCAGATAATTGATAGATTTAAGCCTTAAGGCTCTTCTCTGTGTTGAATTCAGATTAGAAGGACACTTACCAGTCAATAAAAATTGCACAATATCAACATACCAATCGTCCTTAGCCATGTATTATGTATTTGAGCATTGACCTGTTATTTGCGGATTATTTTCTGCGATCGCCTTCGCCAGTCCCTGTCCTCGAACTAGTTTCATTGATTGGATTTCGAGATCAAATTCTTGGATGGTTGAAATCCACTTTCCTCTCTTCTCACCTAGTTCATTCTGTAAAAACATGGTCTTGACAACAGAATCGGGCACGATGGCGATAATTCTGCTGTGCACGATGTAGTGCCTAAATTTTTTCACGGTTTTAAAAAGTGCGTACATTTGCTTATCAAGGATCGAATACCTTAATTGAGCGTCTTTCAGGGGGCACTTAAAAATGCAATGGGTTTTTCGGCACTATCCTCACCTTTTTGGGTTAAGACACTCGCAAAGGAGTGTTCTGATGCAAAAGCATAAATATAAAAAGGCTTGGAGTAGTCTGGGCTTATAAGGACAGGGGCTCTGGAAATGGCATCTTTGATATTCTGGAAAGCCACTCTACTTTCCTCGTTCCATTTTACATCCACATCTTTCTTGAGCATTTGGTTCAGAGGTTTGGCTATCTCAGCAAAGCTAGAGATAAACTTCCTCACAAAATTGACTTGCCCAAAGAAAGATCTCAGTTCTTTTTTATTGCTCGGGAGAGGTAGGTTTTGGATAGCTTGTATCCTTTCTGGGTCGATGGATATGCCCTCTTTTGAAATGATGTGACCCAACAATTTCCCTTCTATTACTCCGAAAATGCACTTTTTGGGATTTAAGGAAATTCCATGTTCTCTGCATCTTTGAAGCACCTTCTTCAAATCTTTAACATGATCCTCTCTCTTCTTCGAGAAAACTGGGATATCATCCACATACACGATGATGCATTTGCCTATTAGCCCTTTGAATGCGTAATCCATGGCGCGTTGAAAAGTTGCACCAGCATTTAACAGTCCGAACGACATTCTCTTATATGCAAATGTCCCCCACTTGGTAGTGAAGGCTGTTTTCATCCTGTCATCTGGATGTATAAGAACTTGGTTGTACCCAGAATATCCATCGAGAAAGGACATCATTTCAGATCCATTTACCATTTGCAGAATTTCATCAATTGATGGCAATGGATAATTGTCTTTTTGAGAGGCTTTATTAAGATTTCGAAAATCTATGCACAGCCTAATCTCTCCACTCTTTTTCCTTCTTGGAACGAGGTTGGCCACCCAGGTTGAGTGCCTAACAGGAAAAATGATTTTCGCTTCCAATAATATTTTAACCTCCTTTTCGATCAAAGGCTCCAATAGCGGGTTAACAACTCGTTGTCTTTGCCTAAAAGGCTTGGAGTCTGGCTTCAAAGGAATGGTATGTGTGATAATGTTCTGGTTGTAAGTCTTCGACTCATTGTAGTTCCAAGCAATACAATCTATGTAATGCTTCAATGCCTGTATTATGTTGCTCCTTTCTTCCTCTGTACATGCCTTTGCTATGTACACCTCCTTTGGATTGTCTGCACTCCCTAGATTAATTGAATCGCATGCATCTTTGGGGAGTGGGACTCTTTTTCTCTTCTTGTTCTTGCATTCCATGTCGAACATCTTTTCTAATGAAACCATGTCTTTAGGAATTTTGTTGGATTGATACGGAGTTTCACTTTCTTCTGTTTCATCCTGCCACCTTTGTTCCTCATCAATCACCTGGTTTTCAAAAATACCCGAGTTTGTGACAAACTTGAAGATGTGCCTGTCACTTTCAAAAACCTGGAAATTCTTTACATTATCAGGTATTGATGGACAAGGAACCAGCTCAATGGAAAACTTTTTACATCTTTTTATATCCACCGGGTTTAACATGCCCGCGGCGACTGCAAGAGAGTCTGCTATTCGATTTCCTCTCCTAGAAATAAGGGCTATGTTGAATGCATCAAACTCCTCCATGAGATCCATAACCCTAGTTCTATAAAGGCTCAGTATTTTGTCGCGGCATGTATACTGTCCTTTGATTTGCTTGACAACCAACTCAGAATCTCCCAAAACCTTCAAGCATTTAACATGTTTGCTCAATGCTAGACGTAAACCATAGATCAATGCTTCGTACTCTGCCACATTGTTTGTGCAAGGAAATTGCAGTCTGTAGGCAGCTAGCAATGGTTTACCTCCTGGACCAGTGAGCTCGACTCCAGCTCCTGCTCCCTGTCTAGACTTTGATCCATCGAACTTGAGCAACCACGTGTAATCATTTTCTTCAGAAGAATGACCATGACACACTTCTTCTTTAAACTCTTCAACAGACTTCCTCAACATCAAGCGCATAGACTCCTAAGTCTGGCTCAGAAAACTGAACTTCATTCGGCTTGTTAAAATCTGTTATAATCTCTTTAAGCCTCGGTTCATTTTCCACTCTTATTTGATTTGCAATTCCCTTCCATGGTAGCCACATATGCGAGCAGTCTGTTGCAAAATAGCCATTCAACGTTTTCATCCAATCCCTAGCAAGTAGCATTCCATACCTACTCGGGATATTAACCACCAAAATGTCCACAACCTGCTGAACCCTGGGTTCAGAATTCAATTGAATCTTGACATCATATAAAGTCCCCACTACATTTACTTCTGATCTGTCCAGTTGCAGGACTGTACATTTGGATGAAACAGGCTACAGACCTAGCATTTTGCATATCTCCGTAGGCATGAGGTTGCTCGTGGCTCCTGTGTCCACCAAACAGTTATGCAAGTTCTTACCCGCAATTCTCAGAGTCAATAAGAATGGCGGGACATCCCTTCTCTCCTTTCGCAAAATCAGATGGGATTCAGCTCTTTTTTCCTTCCACATCGGATCAGGTGAGTTCAAAGCTCTTATCAACGCCTCCTTTTGACCAGGCAATTTAGCTGCGTCCAAGAATGAAAGGCTAGATTTGGACTTCTTCATATCCTCCACCACGTCATAATTTGGTTTTTCGAATTTGACTGTCTTCTGGACGTCATTGGACATTTCTCTTCCGAGTGGAGGGGGAGGGTTGTTACTTGCCTTTGTATCTGGAGGAAGAATAGAATTGTTTGGAGGTGTTGATGAGGTTTTAGGGGCTTTAGATTTACTCCTCAAATGGTACCCATGAGTCCCCTTTCTGAAATCTCGAAAAGCTTGCACCTCCTGTTCCAAAACTTCGTCTTCTTCCTCCTCGCTTTCACCCTCTTGGTGATATATTGTTTCCATCACCATAATATTTTCATCTTGATGATACGATGGATCCTCATTTGATACTAGTTCCAAATCATCAACTTGTGCCTGAAGACAATGAGTGTATCTAGCAATCTCAGGACAATTCCTCTCATTGTGTTCTTTTGTGTTATGTAACCTGCACCCCCTTTCCCATGCCAAATCTGAAAGATTCAAAAGAGAATTAGATTGGCTAGGGCCTGCAGAAGCATCTAATTGATTAGCAATGGGAGCAGGAACTCCCCCATTGTTTGGCTTGGTGTTCCAGTGCCTCCCTCTATTGTTGAAATTCTGGTTTGGGTGAGGGGCATGGGAGTCATACTTCTGCTGTTGAACCCTGTCATTGCTTAGTTTATGCACTAGTTTCTTGAGCTCTTCGACTTCCGAAAAAACATCCTTCGGTGGAATCATATTGTTGTTAACCCCTATTGGATTCGCATAATTAATGGGGTCTTGATTCCACATTTGGGTCGGGTTCTGAGGAATTTGATTCCCATATGGATTAATACCTTGAATCGGGATTGGATTCGAAACAGGGAACTATGGCTTGAGGATTGACTTGACTAGTTTCCTGCGTAGTTGATTGACTGTTCTGCAAAAATGCAAGAACAGGTGGAATGGCTGTGATTGGTTGGATTGGAATGGGTGCATATGCGGGTGTTGGTGGATACGGCTATCGATATGGGAAGGCATTCATACTTGGCATTTGTGGTGCCATGAGTTGATTTTCCTGGGGAGCTTGACCATATGGAGCACACTGTCCCATCATAGGCATCTGGGTAAACCCGTAGCCTTGCGGTGTCAACTGCTGCTCAATAGTCATGGCTTCATTATAGGCCAAAGCCAGCATGGTGACTAGAGGATTACGCCTTGCAAACATAGCTGTCATGGGGTCCAATGCCCCAAAATATATCTGCAAAGCCACTGCGGGATCGATAGCAAAATGTCTAATTGCTCTGTTATAGTTCTTTTGGAATCTCTGATTAAACATTCGGATTGGTTCCCCTTGGCCCCGTTTGCATGTAATAAACTGATTGTAAATAGTTGCGGGATCTAAGGGTGACCTAAATTGATTGACAAAGGCATTTTCCATTTGTGTCCAAGAGGTGATTGAACCAGTTGGCAAGCATATATACCATTCATATGCTATTGGATCCAAGCTCATGGGGAAAAGTCTACAGGCTACATCTTCATGCTGAACTTGCAACCTAATTAAAACATCCCTATAGGCTTGGATATGTTCTTCTGCTTGTTCTTAGGCCATCTGGCTTGTATTTAGGCAAAAATATTTCAATGTTCTTGGGGATTTCATGGATATCCCCAGCAATATTCAAAGGAGTATTGTTAGCTCCATACCAAGGAGCTGCTGGAGCTTGAGCCATTTGACTCAGAATTGATGTAGACAGACCTACAATAGCAGTAGAAATATTACTAACTATAGGCACACTAGGAGCAAAGGATATTACTGGCGTAGGTCCACTCGACGTTCCTGGAGAAAATAGGCCTTTTGCGACTGGTGTGCTTACGACTTGCTTGGCTTTACCCTTGGGAGTACCAGTAAGGTCATGAAAAATGGTTTCTCCGGTTGTTTGAGACCTGGTCGCAATACGGCGTGGTGGGTCCAGCCTGCCTGAAGAAACCCTCGGCTATTTCGAAGAAAACCTGCAACAAAAACAAAAAACGATGTTGCAGTTTAGCCGTAAATAATTTCAGAATTAAATCAAAAACAAAATACTCAGATATGAAAATCAAAATAGATAAACCAATTCGGCCCTCCTTCTAGCGCCAATCTGTTGAGTGGTGTTTTCACCCAGTTGTGAAAGCACACTCTCCGATAGGATCTGAGTCCAAAAATCCTCTGCTTGCAAAGAAAAGAACTTTCTCCAAGGTTCCTGTTATGCTTAAATAATGTTGTTCAAATGAAATGCCAGGAATATCTTAGGGTTTGCAAGTGGATGTTAACAAGGGGCACTAGGGTTTATCTAATCTGAAATTACAATGGACTCAAATTGAATAATTGTACTTTAATCTTGGATTCTGATGGATTTTCGGTTATTTATTTGGATACAGTAATTAAATTGCAGAAAATAAAGCAAGGGTTTGAACAAAAAAGTAAATGAAAAAGAAACTAAATTACAGTCAGAATGCTGCCATCAATTCGATGAAACCGAAGATAATGAGGTTTTATGCATACAACCTAATCTAATGAACCTGCAAACTCGCACAATCCAAATAAATTAGGTGCTGGTTTCTAGGGTTTCTACTGTAATTCCAGGACTTAGGCATTCGTATGAAGCAACCAAGCACACTTGCATTAAACTTCACCTAAAAGCCTCGAAATCTGGAATGAAAGATAAAACATTAAATCATGCATGCATAAAATGACTCCTTCTTTCTCATCAATGAGATGCCAATACTCTGTATTTTATATTAAATGATATGTCAATTACATTCAAAGAATGTTCCAGGCAAAAATATTCCAGAACAAAAAAGAAGGAAATTGCCCAAGTGCAGGCCCAGAATAGCACGAAGCTCTTGTCTCTGCAACTCGCAATTGGCAATTTCCAACCCTTCCTTCAATCTACACTTCTGGCTTTATACTAATAGAAACGGCTCTTCGATTCTCCCCGTGTCGATTTGTTTCATCTTCCTGCATGTGACCCTTCAAATTCCCACCTTTTCCTTGTCTTTATTCCATGTTTAACGCCAAAACGCCTAAAATCCTTCGCTGCATGTAACGCTTCTGTAGACCTGACACCTGCATGCCACGTGTCACACGCCCTCTGCGCCTTCTGTAACGCCACTCTGCAAAAACCCGACAAAAACTGCATGCCGCCTGTTCACCTTCTTGGCCACGAAAACGCGACATGTCGCGAAATCGTGACATGTCGCGATATCGCGACGCTCTTCCCGGCCGTACGTCTTCGATAGCATCTTGTCGCGATATCGCGACCGTTTTTGCTTTTGAACCTTCTTTCCTCAAACTGTAGCGATATCGCTACCATTTCTCCATCGGGCTTCCTTTTCACCAAGCTGTAGCGAAATCGCTACCATTTCTCCGTCGGGCTTCCTTTTCACCAAGCTGTAGCGAAATCGCTACCATTTCTCCGTCGGGCTTCCTTGGCAACTTTACGTCGCGACATCGCGACCATTATCACTTTCTTGCCTTCTTTCGACAAACTATCGTATTTGATATCGCTACCGCTTTCTCTTTCGTACGCTTTCCCGAAACACGTCGAATCGCTTTCTTAACGATATGGCGAATTTTCATCATCCGTATTCCAAAACACGTCGCGAAATCGTGACACTTTTCATCATCCGTATAGTTTGCCAAAACACATCGCGAAATCGTGACACTTTTCATCATCCGTACAGTTTGCCAAAACACGTCGCGAAATCGCGACACTTTTCATCATCCGTACAGTTTGCCAAAACACGTCGCGAAATCGTGACACTTTTCATCATCCGTACGCGAAATCGACCATTTTCATTTTTTTCAACGGCATGTCGCGATTTCGCGACACCATTTCTTTTCTTCTCAGCGACATGTCGCGATTTCGCGACACCATTTCTTTTCTTCTCAGCCACATGTCACGATTTCGCGACAACTTTCAATTTTTCTTTTCTCTCCTCTTCGGCAGCGATGGAGCTACATGTCGCGATTTCGCGACAACTTTCCTGCTTCCAGCAGCGATGGCGCGACAAGTCACGATTTCGCGACATGTCGCGATTTCGCGACACTTTTCAACACTTAGGCATTTTTTCTCTTTTCTTCAATTTTAGCATCTGGGTCACCGAGATTCTTCTCTGCAAGCCTGCAAAAAGGTGGGTCCCCAATTTTGGGGTGTGTTGTGGATCACCCACAACAAGTACCTTTGAAACTAAATAGAGGTGTGTCATTGCTATAAAATATCCTCCTCTATGCTGATTCATAGTTTCAAGAATGCCAATTCACTCTTTTTATTGAACATTTTAACTAAAGGCTAACAACAACAAATAATCAAAAACCAAGTCAACAAACAACTGGAAATAATGTGAAGATGACTTTTAACATTCTAGACATGTGTAACAAAATCTAACTTGCCATTGAAAAAAAGAGTGGACTTGTTCAATCTGATAGAAATCCTCGAATTGAAGGTGATCAATTTAATTATTTGGAATCGTGTTACCAGAGGAAATACCTTTCATTACAATATCACCCTTTCAAGATTTCAATAAGCATGTAGACATATTTAATATGTAATTCTGGCAATCAAGGTTTTTACCAATCCTCTAGGTTTTTCCAAATTAGTAGAAGAGGCATACTCAATGTTATTTAAGCATCCATACTGATCCAACCATTAGGCCTATCATAAGCTTATCATCTAGAGAATAATTCTTGAGCAAATCATTGACATGACAATTCAGTTCAAGCTCATAATGTGTTTTAGAGTAAGTGGAATCACATTATGTATGCAGAGAATAATTTAGAACAGAAAGTATAAGTTGGTATGATAAGATGCATCTTTGCCAGATTAACTCCACATGCATCTCACATTGTCAATTCTTTTCAAGCAAAATTTTGTAGTACAATTTACCACATTTTTTTCCACTAGAAAACATCCAATTTTATTTAACGCAACTTGTACATCTTTCACACATAGAAACTCCTAATCAGATGCAAGAGGACAATACAAAATAATTTGTGCTAGATACTACGTAAACCTCCCTAGATATACAAAAGCACAAGTTTCAACACTTGCCACAACAAACAACTAGACCAGAACTCATTCAACAATAATTTAAAAAATTGGGACCTTCCATACTCACCCAGCATAGGGATAAAATCATACTTGACTAAGATTCACTTGGAAGCATAGCACTTGTTTACAAGGATGTACCCCTTTTCTTTCAAACACTTCACTTTTTGGGCATGAGTAAATAGCATTACTACAGAAAGCATAAGATCAAACATTAAAATCAAATTGCCTGAAGAAAAGAAAATAAGACCAGTACATTTTCAATCAATTACTAGAGAAGTGATATGCTACACTTAATGCCAAGTTGCTTGAAAAACAGACTAGAACCAACATATAGGTAGGCTACACTACTTATATTCAATTATATATGAGCAAAAGAAAAGTAGCATGGAATAAACATGAAGGTTTAATTTAAAAAATTAAAAATAAAGCCCATATTCTCATAAATGTCCACATAATTTAAAATGTAAGATACCTTAATGAATGCAGCAACATCCTCCTCTGTGGTTCCTCCAATTTCTCCTATTAGAACAATACCTAGAAGAATGCCAACATAAAATTTAGCCTACTCTCTAAATATGCACCAATGATAAACTACATTTGACATAAATACTAAATTCCTACTACTATTTAGCTTCTTAGCTTTGGTAAGTAAACCAAAAACATGAAACAATATCAAGATTCAGGTTATAAATAAGATTCCATATCCTTTCTATGGCCATTTTCTATTGCAGAACTTACAAAAAGCAGTATACCAAGAAAAAAATTAAAGCATTTTGAATAGACATTCTTGATGAGAAGAAACACCCTTAATGGATTCTCATCTACATTCTTACTAACACAACAACATAATTGTTTATCTTACACAACATCATAACACATGTTATCATGTTGGTTGACAGGTAAATGGAGAGGCTAATTATGTAGTTGATGCCCTGGTTTTCCCCATTTATATATATCTCAGGTCTTCAAGGCCCATACAACATAGTGAATAGAGTTAGTATGACTCGATCATAGTTGCAAACCAGACAAAAAAAATTAAAAAAAAAGTTCAAAACAACCAAAATCACCCCACTCCATAGATATTTGCATGCATCTAGAGCATTACTCTTGTTATAGGATTATCCCATAATATATACTTCCCAATACATGGGCATGAAAGTAGCAAAAAATGATATTTAGACAACCATTAGCATAAAAAAATATCAACTCAACAACTTACGTGAAGCCTAGAGTTAACAATTTTGCAAAATGAAATAGTCTTAAAAATGAAACACCCAGGTTTACAAACCCCTAAAATGAACCTCCTTCAAAATATAGAGGAATACAAAAAAAAAAACAAACTATAAAAGTAACTTGTAAACAAAACTCCAAAATGATAATTCACTAGCATATTGAAGAAGCTACTTACTAGAAAAGCAATATCACATCTCTAAACATATTATATAATTCAACCTACAGTTCAAAGTGTAAGTGATAAGACATTATAAGAAATAGAAATCATAAAACACAGTTGAAATCACTAAGGAAATAAAGCAATTAGCCAACAATCACAATATTGTAAGAGTCAATAAGATGGTGAAGAACAAACTTAAAAGGTTAAATAGCAAGTATTTATGCTAAAAATAACTCTAACATCTAGATATATAACCAAAAAATAGGTAAACCATACAAATATTAGAAAAGGTAAATCCATACAATACAAGCAACCATATGAAAGGCAGCCCCTAGACAAAGAAAAATCCAATGGACACCAAAGATTTTTTTCTATTATGTACCATATTCCAAAGTAGAATATCCATTACACATGGTGACTCAAAAGCCTCTCTTTTTTTATAAGTTAGTATGTATTAAAATGGGTTTTGAAAGGAATCCCAAAACCTTGTTACAAAAACAACATTATAGGATGTTGTGAAGAGGAACAACATGAACCAGTGAGGCATCCAACCTGCAATCAAAAAATCAAAAAGGAAACACAAACCCAACAAGACCAATAACAGCAAAATTCCCCAAAACATAGCCCTAGGGTTGCCCTAAGCAACATCCTCGAACACATCCCTGGTAGCTTCTCCTAAGCCACATCCTTGCTACCATCCTTCGTTGCTTCCTTCACCTCTTCCTTGGTGTTAACTTTAGAATCAAAAACCTCGGGTTCATCAGTATTCATAGTAGAGAATTCTTTGTGGAAAAGAGCAAGTTCAGAGCATTGTGCATATTCTTAAGAGTGGACGACAATTCCTCATATTGGTAAATAACCATGGAAATTATTTTGATTATTAGTTCCTATAGCAGTTGGGAGCTAGGGTCATCACTTTCATAATCAGACATCACTTCCTGGATTTTCTACTGACTCTGGATAAACTTTCTCCTAATGTGAGCAGAGGATCTAGTAGCACTTACAAGCTCTTCAGTTTTGACCTTCTTCCTTATGGAACAATTAGCATCCCTATTTGATCCTGCCAAAATTATCTTCCTAGGTAATGGGGTATTCGTCATAGGGCTAGTGGAAATGTCTTCCTCAGGGATGGTGTTGGCAATTTTGGGTACTTTGGGTACATTGCCTTTGCTCAAGTGTATAGGTTGTCATTGATGTCAAGAAGCTCTTGAAGGAATTTGATTTAATGTCAAATAATTTGTTTTGATGAAGGTTACGACATGACAAGTTCAAAGGTTATTCAGAGCATGGACAGTGAGTTTCCAAGAAGATCTTAGTAGCCCATTTGCAAAAGATCAAAGAAAAAGACAAGTAAGAAAAGTGTCGCGATATCGCGACATATACAGTAGGCAAGAAAAATAGTCACGATTTCGCGACATGTTAGAAGAGAGAGAAGAAGCAGGGAAAACTGTCACGATTTCGCGACATGTTGGAAGAGAGAGAAGAAGCAGGGAAAACTATCACGATTTCGTGACATGTTGGAAGAGAGAGAAGAAGCAGGAAAAACTATCGCGATTTCGCGACATGTTGGCAGAGAGAAAGAAGTAGAAAAAGTGATTTGTGACATGTTGGAGAGAAAAAGGCAAGTGGAAAAACTGTCGCGATTTCGCGACATGTTGGCAGAGAAAGAGAGCAAGGTGGAAAGTGTCACGATTTCGCGACATGTCGCATTTTCGCGACTTGAAAAGAGCAGGAAGGCCGAGAAGGAAAAGTGTCACGATTTCACGACATATTGCAAGGAAGGTTGTACGGATGAAAAAGTGTCACGATTTCATGACATATTGTAGGAGAGAGAGTCCAAAAGAAAAAGTGTCACGATTTCGTGACATAATGCAGAAGAGAGAGTCCGTAGTGTGAACTGTCACGATTTCATGACAAGTTCGAGGAGAGAGAAAGTAACACGAAAAGTGTCATGATTTCGTGACATGCTGTAGAGTTCGAAGTGAGAACTGTCATGATTTTACGACATGCTGTAGAGTTTGAAGTGAGAACCGTCATGATTTCGTGACATGCTGCAGATGAAAATGTTCCAAGTGAGAACTATCACGATTTCGCGACATGCAGCAAAGGAAAGGTTTTGAAGTGAGAACTATCACGATTTCATGATAGGTTGTGGAGAAAACGTACGGATGAAGAAAGTGTCACGATTTCATGATAGGATGAAGGAAAAGCGTACGGATGCAGAAAGTGTCACGATTTCATGATAGGAAAAAAGATAGCAGACAGAAGCGAAGTGTCACGATTTCATGACAGAAACTGAAAGCAGGTCTTCTATAGGTGAAGTGTCATGATTTCACGACAAAAGCAGAGAGGAAGGTTATGAAGACAGAAGTGTCACGATTTCATGATAGAAGTGAAGATGAAGTCTGCAGAGGCAGAAGTGTCATGATTTCATGACAAAAGCAGAAAGGAGGTCGACGAAGGGAGAAGTGTCATGATATCATGACAAAAGCAAAGTTGATGCTGACAAAGATAGAAGTGTCATGATATCATGACAAGAACTTAGTTGAAGTCGACAAAGGCTGAAGTGTCATGATATCATGACAAAAGCCAAAAGAAAGTGTACGGTTGCAAAGGTGTCATGATATCGTGACATGTTGTAGTTTCGTGACAAAAGCTATAGAAGAGTTACAGAGGCATTTGAAGCCGACAAAGTTAAATGTGAGCCGACAAAGTTTAGGGTTGTGCAGTCGACTACAGATCAGGGTTACAACCGACTAAGATTAAGGTTTTGATCTTGAAAATGTTATTATAAAAGGTAGGCTATTTTGAAGAGTTGAAGCATCATTGTTGCGACATTCGAGATAGAGCGTAGAGTGAGAAGTTCGATCACCGAGAGTAGAGTGCAAAATTCGATCAAAGTGTGCAGAGTGAGCGAAGAGTCATGGTGAATTGTTCTGAGTGGTGTGTTTGCGAAGATAGTGCAAAGGTTGAAGTTCGACCAAGTGCGACTGTGAGTGCGTAGAGAGAGCAGAGGGCACAGAGAGCACAAAGGGCAAAGACAAACATGGAGTGCTATTGTATGGGCACAGAGTGTGTGAAGATAGTGTAGCTTGTGTGTAGAGGATTGATTTGTTCAAGTGTTGGACAGATCTGACAGACAGAGGAAGACTTGTACTAGACTGACTGATTATGTTTGGTACAGGTTTCTGAGCTATTGTGGACGTGATCATAGAAGGCAGAGGTCTCTTAGGCTAAGCATTGAGGATAGGAGGTCTTCTGTGGAAAGGAGTTCCACGTGCTGGCAAGAGGTAGAGGCAGTTGATCTTCTGAGGGATCATTTCCAGAGTAGAGGGGAAGGTATCTCCTTTGAGCAGAGGCTCATAAATTTTGTTTGGGGGAAGGTATCTCCTTTGGGCCGAGGCTCATAAACATTGTAATTGGGAAGGATTCCCAAAGAACTTTGAGATAACTTTTAGAGAAAAGTTTTGTGGACGTAGCCCGACCATTCCGGGTGAACCACGTTAAAATTGGTGTCACTTTGTGGATGATATTGTGCATTGTTTTGATATTGCTTTAGGTATATTGCTTTACTATTTTGAAGTATAAAGGAAAAAGTAAAAAGAGGTCTTATATTGTTCACCCCCCTCTCAGTATAAGCTTGTGTTCTTCAATTGGTATCAGAGCAGGTGCCTTCGAAAAGTTTAACAACTTGAAGGAAAAGCTAGCAAAGAACACAATGGATTATTCAAGTGGCAATGCAACACCTATTCTTGATGGATCAGATTTTGGTCTTTGGAGTGCAAGGATGAAGGTTCATCTAATGGCACTTGGGAATGAGGTTTGGGAAGTGATTGAAGATGAGTACACTATTCCTGAACATGGTCCTTATACTAAAGAAGAAAGGCTCCTACATCACAGCAATTCAAAAGCAATGAATGCAATCCTGAAAGGCTTACAGAAAGTAGATCTCACCAAAGTGATTCACTGCAAGACAGACTAGTGAAATGTGGAAACAGCTTGAAGGTGGTTCATACGAGGTGATACAAATGTCAGAAAGGCCAAGTTGAGACACTTCAAAGGTATGTTTGAACAACTCCAGATGAATGATGATGAAAATATTAGTGACTACATGCTTCGTATGGATGAGGTTGTTAACTCCATGAAAGACTTAGGTCTTGAGCTTGCTGAAAATGATGTTTGTGATAAGATTTTAAGATCTCTTCCTAATAGATTTAGTGAAAATATTTCTGCTATTGAGGAAGCTAAAGATTTGGATAAGTTGAAAAAGGATGAGCTCCATAGTATACTTGCAGCATTTGAGTTGAGAACTCAAGTGAAGGTTGATGTCAAGAAAGAGGCAGCTTTCAAGGCTACCAAGAAATCCAAGGGTAAACAACTTCAAGAGAGTGATGAGTCTTCTAGTGATGAAGAGGCATATTACAACAAGAAAGGCAAGTTCTCTAGAAAGCACAAAAGCGTGAAAAATATAAGATGTTTCAATTGTGGAAAGTTTGGTCATTATGCTACTAACTGTATTGTTCCCAAGAATGAAAGTGATGAAGATAAACAAGATTCTAAGAGCAAGGATTCTGAAAAGCACAAGCATCACAGGAAGAACAAAGATGAGCACAACAATCAAGGAAAGAGGTATTCTCACAAGCACAAGAAGAGTTTCTACCTAGACAAAGCAAGTAAGTGTTCTAGTAGTGATAGTGAAAGTTCTTCAAGTGATGATGAAAATGAGATGTTGTTCATATCAGAAAAAGAGGAAGAACCGAAACATAGATTCATTATCATGAAATGTCTTAGATGTGGAAATTTTGGTCACCTTGAGGATGATTGTACAAATAATGATTTGGCTTCTAGTATGTATGAGGATGCTTCAAAAAACTATAAGGAAGATGCTTGTATGGTTTTTGAAAAAGGTAGCACCTCTAGTGATAAGAAATCTGAAAAAGGCTTTGATGATTCGGAAAGCAAACAAATAAAGGATCTTGAAAGTGAACTTATTAATGCTCTTAGTGCTTTGAAAAAGGAAAGAAAGAAGAATGCTAGACTCAAGGATAAGTTAGATGAATGTTATATGGAGAGAGATGATCTTATAGAAAATCTTGATTTCTCTATAGCTAAGACACAAGAACTCAAGGATGAGTTAGAGTCTAAGGTTCTTGAGTATAGTGAGTTAGAACAGAAAATGGCTTCTTTGAAAGAGGAAACTAAAGAGTACAAGGATAAGCTTTACAGGTTTCAAGATAGCTCCAAAAAGGTTAAGTCACTCATCAAAGGTCAAAGAAAGACAACAGATAAAATAGGCCTTGGTTTTGTTAAGCCGCACAAGGAACAAGTTGGAGAGTCTAGTAAGAGACTCCAAAAGGAAGAGAGTTCTGATGAGGAAAGTATTTCAGATCATGAGTCCTTGAATGATAGATGCGCAGAAATAGAAAATAGAATTCAGAATGAGAAGAAGAAGTTTTCGGGACCCAAGAGGTCAAATAAAGGAAAATTTCAAGGTAGATGTTTTGCGTGTCACAGGTTTGGTCACACGGCTTCACATTGCATGGCTCAAATGAAGAAGGTAAACAACAATTTCAGAAGTGCTAGTTTCTTTCAAGGGTATTGCTACTCTTGTCAACAGTTTGGGCACAAGGCAGTTTATTGCAAGGCAAATAACAAGAACAGGTTTGGTCAGAACTGGTGGATTCAAAGAATAGGTATGCCTAAAAGAAATAACATTGTTACTTGTTATAAGTGCAACAATGAAGGTCACACAGCTAGACAGTGTAGAGCTGAACTTCCAAGGTACAGGAATAGGAACAGTGGTATGAACAGGTCCAAGGATCAAGGCATGGACAAGAACAGGGATGAGAACAAGAACAAGAACAGTGACAAGAATAGGAATATGGACAAAGAGTTCAAGAGAAGGCCCGGCAAGGAAGTTATAGACGCTGATGATGATCAGTGCCTAATGGGAGTTTTACTCCCACCCCAGAATTAATCACCTCATCAGGAGGTGGGGGAGGGACTAAGCTAAGAGGCTCATTCTTAGTCCCGAGCCCCAAAGGTGACCCTTTGCCATTGATGACAAAGGGGGAGAGATATGAGTAAGGGGGAGAGCTTCAAAGTGAAGAGGAAAGCTTCAAGTCATGGGGAGCAAAACTTCAAAGGAAGATTCTCTGTTGTTAGCACAGTTGGTTTCAGTTTTGGCTCTTGAGAAGTGTTTTCAGTAAAGGTTTGCCATCAATGACAAAGGGGGAGATTGTTGGCAATTTTGGGTACTTTGGGTACATTGCCTTTGCTCAAGTGTATAGGTTGTCATTGATGTCAAGAAGCTCTTGAAGGAATTTGATTTAATGTCAAATAATTTGTTTTGATGAAGGTTACGGCATGACAAGTTCAAAGGTTATTCAGAGCATGGACAGTGAGTTTCCAAGAAGATCTTAGTAGCCCATTTGCAAAAGATCAAAGAAAAAGACAAGTAAGAAAAGTGTCACGATATCACGACATATACAATAGGCAAGAAAAATAGTCACGATTTCGTGACATGTTAGAAGAGAGAGAAGAAGCTAGGAAAACTATCATGATTTCGTGACATGTTGGAAGAGAGAGAAGAAGCAAGGAAAACTATCACGATTTCGCGACATGTTGGAAGAGAGAAGAAGCAGGAAAAGAAGAAGCGGGAAAACTATCACGATTTCGCGACATGTTGGCAGAGAAAAAGGCAAGTGGAAAAATTGTCATGATTTCGCGACATGTTGGCAGAGAAAGAGAGCAAGGTGGAAAGTGTCACGATTTCGTGACATGTCGCATTTTCGCGACTTGAAAAGAGCAGGAAGGCCGAGAAGGAAAAGTGTCACGATTTCGCGACATATTGCAAGGAAGGTTGTATGGATGAAAAAGTGTCACGATTTCATGACATATTGTAGGAGAGAGAGTCCAAAAGAAAAAGTGTCACGATTTCATGACATAATGCAGAAGAGAGAGTCCGTAGTGTGAACTGTCGCGATTTCACGACAAGTTTGAGGAGAGAGAAAGTAACACGAAAAGTGTCACGATTTCGCGACATGCTGCAGAGTTCAAAGTGAGAACTGTCACGATTTCGTGACATGCTATAGAGTTCAAAGTGAGAACCGTCACGATTTTGTGACATGCTGCAGATGAAAATGTTCCAAGTGAGAACTATCACGATTTCGTGACATGCAACAAAGGAAAGGTTTTGAAGTGAGAACTGTCACGATTTCATGACAGGTTGTGGAGAAAACGTACGGATGAAGAAAGTGTCACGATTTCACGATAGGATGAAGGAAAAGCGTACGGATGCAGAAAGTGTCACGATTTCACGACAGGCAGAAAAGATAGCAGACGGAAGCAAAAGTGTCACGATTTCACGACAGAAACTAAAAGTAGGTCTTCTATAGGTGAAGTGTCACGATTTCATGACAAAAGCAGAGAGGAAGGTTATGAAGATAGAAGTGTCACGATTTCATGATAGAAGTGAAGACGAAGTCTACAGAGGCAAAAGTGTCATGATTTTATGACAAAAGCAGAAAGGAGGTCGACGAAGGGAGAAGTGTCACGATATCGTGACAAAAGCAAAGTTGATGCTGACAAAGACAGAAGTGTCATGATATCATGACAAGAACTTAGTTGAAGTCGACAAAGGCTGAAGTGTCACGATATCATGACAAAAGCCAAAAGAAAGTGTATGGTTGCAAAGGTGTCATGATATCGTGACATGTTGTAGTTTCATGACAAAAGCTACAGAAGAGTTATAGAGGCATTTGAAGCCGACAAAGTTAAATGTGAGCCGATGAAGTTTAGGGTTGTGCAGCCGACTACAGATCAGGGTTACAACCGACTAAGATTAAGGTTTTGATCTTGAAAATGCTATTATAAAAGGTAGGCTATTTTGAAGAGTTGAAGTATCATGGTTGCGACATTCGAGATAGAGCGTAGAGTGAGAAGTTCGATCATCGAGAGCAGAGTGCAAAATTCGATCGAAGTGTGCAGAGTGAGCGAAGAGTCATGGTGAATTGTTCTGAGTGCCACTGTGTTTGCGAAGACAGTGCAAAGGTTGAAGTTCGACCAAGTGTGGCTGTGAGTGCGCAGAGAGAGCAGAGGGCGCAGAGAGCACAAAGGGCAAAGACAAACGTGGAGTGCTGCTGTATGGGCGCAGAGTGTGCGAAGACAGTGCAGCTTGTGTGCAGAGGATTGATTTGTTCAAGTGTTGGACAGATCTGACAGATAGAGGAAGACTTGTACTAGACCGATTGACTGTGTTTGGTACAGGTTGTTGAGCTGCTGTGGACGTGATCATAGAAGGCAGAGGTCTCTTAGGCTAAGCATTGAGGATAGGAGGTCTTCTGTGGAAAGGAGTTCCACGTGCTGGCAAGAGGTAGAGGCAGTTGATCTTCCGAGGGATCATTTCCAGAGCAGAGGGGAAGGTATCTCCTTTGAGCAGAGGCTCATAAAATCGATTGGGGGAAGGTATCTCCTTTGAGAGAGGCTCATAAATTCTGTTTGGGGGAAGGTATCTCCTTTGGGCCGAGGCTCATAAACATTGTAATTGGGAAGGATTCCCAAAGAACTTTGAGATAACTTTTAGAGAAAAGTTTTGTGGACGTAGCCCGACCATTCGGGGTGAACCACGTTAAAATTGGTGTCACTTTGTGGATGATATTGTGCATTGTTTTGATATTGCTTTAGGTATATTGCTTTACTATTTTGAAGTATAAAGGAAAAAGTAAAAAGAGGTCTTATACTGTTCACCCCCCCCCTCTCAGTATAAGCTTGTGTTCTTCAGATGGCCTTGGAGAGCTGGAACTTTTTTTGGGAGGATCAGTAGGAGGAGTTGGGTCTGCAAGGGAACCTTCAAGGCAATGGATGAGGAAATGACTGTAAATAATTTTGAACAACCCTTGGTGGGAAGGAAACAAAGAAGACTTCTTTTTTTGGCAAGTATCAATGGAATAGCTTATGGAACGAAAGAGAAATTTAGGTACATTAATTACATTGATTTCCCTAAAATTATTTACCAAATCCAAATAAAAACTACAAAGTGCTTTCTCAAGGTCATCAATCATAATATACTACATTATGGGTAACATTACTCTATTTCACGAAGAAGAAAGGTCATACCTGTGCATACTAGACTTGGCCAATTTGAGAATTTTAGTCTTGTCTGGAAATTTCTTGACCTTGATCTCCCAATTGTGCTTCCCTCTTATTAAGGGTCTTCTTGTTAGGGGTTGGCCTATATTTTTTACAAGAATTTGGGTGCCCATGATGTAGTCTTTGCCATGAATGATCACCTTACCACCATCCCAAATGTATAGGAAAGCCAAAGTTATGTCATAATCATTCTTAGAGAATTTATTGAGGAAAGGTAAATATCCCCTCATCGAGGATTGATTCAGTGAGAGCATCAAACTCTAACATATCTGGTTCAATGAAACACATTTTGAAGGAGGGGAACTAGAACAAAGACCAATTGACAAGGGAGAGGGTGAGCTAAAACAGAAAAATGATTTTAAGCATGCTCAATGAAGCTCAAATAAGAACATAGTACTTAGACGTTGGAATACGCATGCTTTAGGGATAGGAACACAAATTTTAAAATCTAATCTCAGAAGGAAGAAAAAAATCAAGGCAAATTTTAGAGCTCCTATTCATCACAAAACACGTTGAAGGAATGGTGTTGCAGGTGACAAACAAAAACATGATATAAAACCCACCAATCATGATGAATCACAACAAATATTGATAGCCTTTGAGAAGCAAAGAGGAAGGCAAGTAAATTGTGATAGTTGCAGGGTGAAAATGATCAGGATTGGAAAAATGTGAGGCAAGATCTGGATACGAAAGGGGGATTGGCTCGTGAATGTTATCATGTGGATAAAGCCCACGTGGAGGCATGCAAGGTAAAATGCACGATGGAAAATAGGATTAGGGTAATAAAAGAGGTAAGAGGGGACTCTTGGGATCAGATAAATGAAAGGGTAGTTGTTAATGGTTGAGTCATCACAAAATGGGGTAACTAAATCCCCATAAAAGTTGCATGGTGAAAAAGGCAAGTCCAAGGTGGACTTGATTATCACACTCATAGAAAGAAATAATTTTAGTTTGATCATTACAAATTCAAATAGAAGTAAAATATTGACCATTTGTGTTATGGGGCATTTATGGTTATTCTTTATTGACCACGTCAATGATTCCTTGGAAGAAATTATCAAACTAGGTAATCAAACCATTGAGGTTGACCCCTTTGTTTGCTAACACATCGGCCACCTTGTTCGCTTCTCTGAAGGCATGTTGAATTATAGATTCCTATTGATGAGATATGAGTTTCCTTACTTCTTTTATGCATCTTCTAACCTTCCATGAAGGATTTTTTCTATTCCTCAAGTAATTGATAATGTTGAGTGAGTCACCTTCAATTATCAACCTATTGGGATTGTGCTTGATTAAGGATAGACCTCTCCATAGGGCTCTGGCCTCTATGAAATGGTTGGATTGAAAACCAAGATACTCAATGAAGGCTAAGATGGCATCCCCTTTGTGATCTCTAAAAATACCTTTGGCACCTACTCTCCCTAGGTTACCTTTAGAAGCACCATCAAAATTCAATTTGATCTAGCCAATCGGTGGGGGAATCCACTTAGTATTAATTTTGTCCTTGGGATGGGTGAGGGGTGGGGAATCCTCTAGGGAGATGTTCAAGGAAGAGAGTAAGGAGGATTTAAACTTGGAAATAGGGGTTTTAATGGAAGGGGTGAGTTGGGCATTTTCCTTGGCATAGGAAATTATTTTTCTAGTTAACGAGGAAGAGTCCTTGCAAATATTTGATAAAATTTTGTTATTCCTCTCGAGCCAAATTTGCCAAAGGAAATGGTGGAGGCAAAACTTACAAATGGATCTAAGGTGGAAATTGTGGAAAGGATAAGGCCACTAGGTGAAGAGATCAATGACATAATGGGGTTTAGCCCAAAGGATGTGGAATGTGTGGAAAAGGTTGTCAAGGATGGTAGACGAAAAGGCGCAACCCAAGAAAATATGTTGAGTGGATTCCCAGGTAGACTTGCATAGGTGGTAATGATTAGGAATAATGATACCTCTTTTGAGAAAATTCTCAGTGGTAAGGATCTTATCTTGAATTTCTAGCAAGGAGACTTTAGGAATAAGGTTTTTGAGCCAAACAAGATGACATGGGAAATGTTCTTGATGGGATAAATTAGGAGTTGGTATGCAGACTTGACGGAGAACTCTTCACTTTTAGTGTGCTCCCAAATGTAACAGTCTTTGGTGTTATCAGTGGGAATGACCATTGAATTGAGAAGGGAATATGTTGTAGTAGGTAATCCTTCACAGAGGTAGAATAGTTAGAATAGGGGTTAGGAAACCCGAGGAGATAACTAAAGTAGGAAATGGTCTCTGATCTGATTTCATGGATATATTTTATGGAAGTGCCATTGTCCTTCAAAAGTTCTTTGATTCTATTTATGCTTTTGTTTCTCAATGTATAGGCATGGAAGAATTTTGTATTGGAATCTCCTTCCTTAAGCCAAATATCTTTTGATTTCTATCCAAAAGGTTTCTTCACAAGTTAGAATGTTGTGAAACTCTGATAGGAGGTTCCTTTCCTCATTCTTGATTTGGTCATCAATATTCCCATTTTAAATTTTACTTTCAATAACTACCAACTTGTCCTTAATGAATTACTTTTTTCAAATAAATTACCAAAGCCTTCCTTGTTCCAGATTCTGAGATTCTCCTTAATAAAGCACAATTTTTGGACTAACTTGAATGAAGGAGTTCCTTGGATAACTTGTTGCCACCATTGAGATATTATCTTCCTGAGGTCAAGATGGTGGATCCACATGGCTTCAAACCTAAATGGGGTCTTTAAAGAATGGGATTTCTTGACTTCCACGAGAAGAGGATTGTGGTCTAAGCTAATTTTTAGCAAGGATTGGAGGATAGCATCCTCGAACAGTAGAACAACTTCCTTGGAGAGGAAAAACCTATCCAATTTTACCTGAATATGATGGTGGCAACTTCTTCTATTGCTCCAATAAAATTTGGTGTCTTTGAGATAAACATCCATTAGTTCATTGGAGTTAACAAATTCATTGAAATATTCTATACTTTTTAGGGGAATTCCATTTTCTCCTTTTTATCCGAAGCATAGAGGAGGGTATTGAACTCCCTGACCAAAATCCAAGGGATATTAGCAAAATAATTCTTTAGGTTGATTAAAGTCTCCCATAGAGAATACCTAACCAGTTGTGTGATTGGAACATAAATGTTGGAAATAATCCATGAGGTGTCATGATCCTTGTCATGGAACAAGACACTTTTTATTTTTTCAATTTAATGAATCAATCTACCTTCGAGCCTAATCGGGTCCCAAATACACATCAGACATCCAAAAGAACCTCAAGCATGACTAAAAATAGCTTCTTCCTTCTTCCAAATTTTCTTTGCAACTTTGATGAATGCTTCTTTGTCAATTTTGGTTTCTTGCATGATGAAAACCATGGGTCTTAGTTCTCTCCTTAATGAACTAGCAAGTCTTTGTTTGGATAGTCTATTAAGTCCTCTCACATTCCATAAGAGGACTTTCATTTGGAAGATTTAAATTTTTTTTTGCCCCCCCTTCCTTGTGATTGGGGAGGTTTGGTACTTTTACTTTCATCCTTTGGTTGGCTTAGCACTAAGGGGAAAAGAGTTTTCTGAATTCCATTTGCAATATCCTCCTTGATTTCCCTTCTCCTTTGTTCAGTTGTTGAAGTCCTACCTCTCTTTTTTTCACTGCCAACATCTATGGGGAACTTTTTGTAACTTCTTTTTTGTTTAGGACTAAACTTATTAGGAACAATTTGTTATATTATAGGGCTAGAGCTCTCTATGATAATCTATTTAGTTATAGGAATAGGACTCTCTATTTCATCTTCCTTATGGTGCATCATGAGAGGATCTAAGGGAGGATGATATGGTCCAGACCTTGAAGGAGATTTAAAATTATTAGGGCTCCTATGACTAGGAGGTTCAAATTCAAGGAATGAAAGGTTGTCCCTGTATTCCTTATTAAGAATGTTTGAATCAGAGAGAATATGGAACTTGTCGAAAAATGCAAAAAGTGAGCATACCTTATCCTGGTCAAAATTTGAAGGAGTGGTGGTAAACTATTTTCCTTTTTCAGTGGAGGGATGAGAGACATGATTCTTCTCTCCTACGGGAGGTTGACGAGGTCCATTCCCTTTGTGGTTGAAATGTTATCCATTTCTGAACTGTCTGATATACCCTTTAGGCATCGAGTTTTTGTTCCCTTGATTTTGATCAGGAGGAGCTCCCCTTCTAGGAATATATGTTCCTATCTGCATATTGAGGTCAAGGTCTCTCCTTCTAGAATTTAGAGACATAAGAGTAGGGCACTGATTTCCTGAGATACCCCTAGGTGTAGAATTCCATGCAAAATGTGGGTTTCTTCTCGTACTCAATAGGTTGGTGATGGCAAGAGGAGCCATACTTTATATTAACAAAGGTGGGGAGTTTAGAGTCCAAGTCTACATTGACATAAATTCAGGCGTAGATCATTAGAGTGTGAGCTAAAGTTACTATATCAATAGCAAAAAACTCTCCAACAACTTTGGTGATCCCTTTTAAGATATCCTCATGCCAGAAGTGGAAGGAGAGGTTTGGGATCCAAACCCATATGGGAGCAAAATTTATGCTCTGAGTATCAAGATTAAAATATTAGCCCATCTACAAAGGAAAAGGCTTCTTTTCTAAATAAACCATGGGCCTCCAGTTAGGATGTGACTAGCATCATTGTGGTTTCTTAATCTTATGGCAAAGAATCCTATGGATAGAGCCACAATATCCATGCTACCTAGGGTTTTCCACTTTGAAAATGCCCACCATAAAATGGTTTCCATGTCAGGTCTCCCTTTGATAAATTTCTTGATAAATGAAAAGGTATCCATTGAGAGATAATTGGAAACTATGCTCTCAGGAATGATTAAATCATTACCTTCAGGTAGAAGGGTTGAGGAAGATTCCCTTGTATGATTACTTCCACTATTGACTACTTCAGTAAAGGAAAATTCCTTGGGTTTCCCATGAGCGGGTCCCCTAGCATTATCTTGGGGAAGGGACACTTTATCGAGTGGTTCTTACCCCGAAAGGCCCTCAACACATTAAAATGCCTTTTCCTTTTTGTCTTGACCATTCTCTGAATCTTTTGGGGCCTTACCTAAACCAATTTCCTCATGACCATCTTTCTTTCCTTTGGAAATTTGAATTTTAGAGTTCCTGCCTGAACTGTTCATGTTCCTGTCCATCTACATCATGTTCTTAAAAAGGACTCAAAAACCTATTTTTTAACTATATGTTCTCATTAGCAATCCTACATATCATTCACCATACTACAATATTTCATCCTCATGCTTCATGTCCCATGAATCAGTGGATGATGAGTAGTGTTATTCTGTGCACCCAAAGATCCATTTTGTTCTTTCCCATGACCTCTATACTAATAGCACCATAAGAAGTAAGCATATCCAGGTCTAAAAATATTATAAAAAAAAATCTACAACATGTCTAGGTAAAGGTTTAGATATTAATTGGAATGGGCATTTCCAAAAATGGCCAAAATTTTGAAACACCCAAACCAAAAGTTCATCTATAGAGAAATATTTGGTCTATTTTGTCATAAAGGAAGTTGAGCTTGACAAAAGTAAGAAAGACATATGCACTGAAAGAGCATGCCTGATTTTCAAGAGAAAACTCATGGATGGTGGCATATGTTATTTTTTGAATAGATTTTGCATCACTTTCCTAATACCCATATACTGAGAGAAATCATTTGAATTCTTGTTAACATGATTAACAGAGAAATCATTTGAACCTTAACAAGAGGAACCTTGTAACATATTTGATAAGGAACAAGATAGTTGATAGGCCAAACTTGAAATGTTCATACAAATTATTCAAAAAATAAAGTGTGTCCTGTCTAGCAACAACAAATCACAACATGAATATCTTGCTAAAAGAAATGATAACAATACCTTTCTATTTGTATCCAGACACAATACATTGTTTGATGCATTGCACATTGATTATGGAGACATAATGGCTATATGTAAAAGAGCAATTGAAAGAGCTTATTGAGAAGTATAAATTATATGATATCACTCTACAATATTGGAGATCAAAAAAGGTTCAAAAGACATTGAGGTGTTCAGCAAATGGCTACCAAGTTTAACGTTTGATAGTTGGTAGGGATAAGAATAATTTTAACATTTACAAATCATAGGTTATGAAATGATATATTATTTATTTTATGTATATTTAACCACAACCCTATCTACTTGGGACACAAACCTTAGACATTGGACCTGTAGGCCCAAAAGGCCACATAGAAACTTTTGCAAAAATTCCTAAAAATTTTCTAAGTCCAAAGAGGTGCTCTGGACCGTGACAACGACTCAGCACAACATGACCTAGGCCATGGTCAGTTTATTCAAAAATACCCTTTGCACATTTAAAATTATGGCTTAGAGCATAAAAGGATATCCCAGATTAAGATGAAGGTTTTACATCGTGCAAATCAAAACATGGTTCTACACCACGATCAGTGTAATCAAAGATGGTACAATGATATTTTGAATCACGTTCTAGAACACGGTTATCCACCATGTGGCTCAGCACATGGATCTACATAGTGCACCTCAACTCTTGGTTCTACATCATGATCAATTTTGGTCAAGTTCTTAAGAGATATCTCAATTCTCAGCCCAGAACATGGTTCCCCACTATGCAGTTCATCACTTGATTCTACACTACACACTTTAGTGCATGGTTCTACACCACAGTCAACATAGTCAAAGTTGTTATTTCAAAAATATAATTCCTATATCAAAACATGATTCTACACCATGCAGCCCAAAATAGAATTTTACAAGCATATCCCCAGGATAGAACACCCTTATCCTAGGTTGTGGTCAAAGTAGTCAAAGGACTCAAGTTAGAGATTCAAACATTTTATTAGAGCATTTTTTATGCTACAAAGGATGAAGAGGATTAAAACCAAATATGTTGCAAGCCACAATATACTCCAATCCATGAGATGTTTCATACCATGAACAGTAAAAGTACATCAAGATTTTAAAAGATCCAATCTTAGCTATCTAGAAGTAGATCAATGATCTACATCAAATTTAGCTTGAATCACATACAATTGCAAGATTCAATTCAACATAAGGTTGCAAGTTTCTATCTGAGCTATTTCCAAGCTAAAGTTAAGGAACCAAGAATATGAACCAATGGAAAATCAAGATCCATGAGCTAATTCAGTTTTAGATCTATGACATGGCAACCACAGCAAGAACAAGAGATAGTCTAGATTTTTTCTTGACTATATCCACAACTGGAAGCCATGAAAGTTGAAAAACTTACAAGAGCCAAGTTGCAAAAGATCGATGAATCACACAGTTCCCTTATTTCTTAAATCAAATATAAGACTTCCACCTTAGTATCTTGCTAATATCGCACTCCAAATTCCTTGTAATGTTCCTAATTCTTTCAAATCTTTTAAATTTACTACAAAACTATAAATAGAGGTTGAACCCTCATTTTAAAGGATCAACTCTAAAGTGTTTTCTTGCACTACTATTGTACACTTTCTACAAATTAATAGGAGCATTACTTGGATGTTTGCCTTAGACTTGTATCTTCTTTTCTTATGGATTATCAACCCTTGAAGTCATTTCTGCTACTGTTGCTATGGTTAGTCTATTCTACTAATTTGGATTGCTAGCTTAGAGCAAATTGAAATACTTCATTTCTAAATGTATGCTTGGAAAGGATTCTATTTTTTAGTTAGAGTGTCAATATAATTCTGCTAATTTGGATTATTGATACCCTATATGTTTGGAATAATCCTTGAGTTGTGCATATGTCCTTAAATGTTGAAGATTTTTGAGTTTTTAATGTTGTTAATCACAAGTGTTGTTTACTAGAGATTGATTTGTTAGAAGTTATCTATATATACCTATATTGTTATCTTTATCCATCCACTATTGATCTATTACTTTCTAAACCCTTTCCCCTTTCTACCCCTATATTTATACATTTAACTAAGCTTAAATGATTCAACATTCAATAAGTTGACAAGGTATACCAGCCTACTCTGGAGGTTGGGTTAAAAGTAATTTTGACCCATCCAATGTTAGGGTTTGGGCTATGATTAGTGGGTGTTCACCTTCCAAAAAACTATTGTATATGATAGTCATAGTTCAAGTTCACCTTGATGTCAATTCAGACCCCAACAGGACCTCCTATTTTCCAAAGAAATAATCCATGAAAGATTCAAACTGCTAATAGAATTCACATAAAAGTAAATGGATGCAAATACCCTTCTCCAATCATCATCTACCAGGTTTTCCATAAACTTTGCTCTAGAGGATAGGAAACCTTGGCCTAGAGGGCTATATGGCATAATTCCAATACCCAACTCCCTATGAATAAGATATAAAGGGTTGGTCATTTATTCAAAAGAGGAAACAAATGGCTTCACAAAAAATAAATTCTAGCTTTGAAATTTACATACCTGGAAGCGGGAATGATTTCATCCTCTGCATATTTAGTCCACAAGGACCACTTGATTTGAACTACTGTAATTGTATTAACAACATGCACTCTTCAGATAGTTGATGGTAAAGCCTCAAAAAGCCCAATGTATTTTATTTTCCCCTCTTGGACCAGTTTCTTCATTTATACAATCTATAGAATAATAGACCTTAGTTAATCTGCAAGCACATAATATTGGTAATCACATGATTTTTGTAACCTGAATATACTTTTTAAGTGCATACCATGACTCCTACATACTCTAGTATCAATTTGATGATGATAATAAAGATCGATGCAGTCCACATTGATCTTTTTGAGGCTTCCTTCATAGTATGCATGAACATAAGTAGGATCTCCTCTAACCTCTACCTTCCCACTTGCAAAAATAATTCTAAACTTGGTAGCCAATTGAACTTGGTCTCTGATTCCTATAGGCTACCCTAAGCATGCCCCTCTTGTGGACCACTTAGGGATTGCCTCTCTCTTGCCTCATGCCCCTACATGGGATGTCGCTTCCCCCATTTTCCAAAAGCCCTGCCACTCCCTCCTAGGTTGCGCAGTGGTGCATGGCCCTACCTTGGCCTTCCCACTCCTCAAAACCCCCTTGTTCCCATCTGTCATCCCCCGCTTTTTTTCCCTCCCCATATAAAAAGCCATAATTTTTTTAGGGTGAATTTTTAAGGTAGTTTTAAACCACCTTCTTAGGGTCTATTAGGGTGGTTTTTTACCACCGTAAAAAACCATCATATTTTAGGCATCGTTAAAATATTTTTTTGGTGAGGGTGGTTTAAAACCACCCTCTTAGGTCTATTAGGGTGGTTTTTTACCTTTGTAAAAATTCGTTGTCCTTTAGGCACCGTTAAAAAAAAAATTGGTGAGGGTAGTTTTAAACTACCCTCTTAGGGTCTATTAGGGCAGTTTTATACCATCGTAAAAAATTATCATATTTTAGCTACCGTTAAAAGCCTCTTTTGGTGTAGTGCACATACTGGACATTGATCAAATCAAGATTATTTACTTTATATATCATAAATATGTCCCCCTAATCCAAATATGGGATTTCCCCTTCTTGATCCCTAGTTGAAAGTTCAGCATTAAAGTCACCAGTCATTATCTAATTCACCTCTTCCTTTCCTATCCTACTTTCTTATAAAACTTCCCATTGGAGGCATTTTTCCCCAAAAAAATTGAACCGTAGAAATTTGAAATCAAAAAAATTTCTCCCAAACTCTTACTCTTTAAGAGAGATCTACGATCCCCCTTCCTACGACATGATCAATTTTTGTCCATTTTAGAGGGTTCCACAAAGTCACTATACCCCTTGAAGCACCTTGGGATGCTACAACCATATGCTCTACTTATCTCCATATTTTATTAGCTATTATATCCATCACCTATATTGAATATTTCATCTCTTGAAGGAGAATAAAATTTAAATGATGAATTTCAATTAAACTATGAACAATAATTTAATGAGACTTGTTGTTTAAGCCTTAATATTCCATGATTGTATAATTATTAGGAACCTAATTAAGTATCAATCTACTTTATACTTCCTTGGTTTTATTTAAACCTATGTTAATATATAGTATATAATCATTTTAGCTTTAAAAAATATATTAATCTTAAAAAAAAATATTGGTAACAAGGGTTTTGAAAGGGTTCCAAAACATTTTACATTGCTAATAAAAATCCAAAATCTCCATAGATACAAAAGCAACCTAGCAGTAATATCCTAACAAACCTTATGAGAGTCCACAACTACAAATACCCAAAAGGAAGGCCCTCACAGGAGTGACAGGGCCTAAAGATAGACAACACACCAGCCCACGTAGGGGTACACACTATTAACAGACACAACCCAGGCAGGGGTACACACTATTAATAGACACAACCCATGTAGGGGCACACACTATTAACAAACACATCCCACATGGGGGCACACACTATGAAAAATCCATCCCACATAGGGATAGATAGTAAAATTACCACAAAATTACCACACAGGTCAAAATTAAGACTACAAAAACTTGGATTGAGCAACAGAGGAGGCCCCCACCATCGATAAAACCTTGCACCTTAGATCAAGTACTAGTACCAGGGCCAATTCCTACATTGATATCCCCCACAAAACTCTTGAACTCCTTAATGACTTCGAACTAGCTCTTATACTCCTCAAGGAGGGAGTTCGCCTGTGTCAGAAGGAAGGAGATGGTTCTGGCCACCCAACCCAGTGCCCTGAGCAAGTCTTGAATCTCTTGAATATGTCCTCAGTCAGTGAGGCTTGGGAACTACGTCACCCTAAAGGTTAATAGGGGTACCTGTGCATAAGTCCCTTCATGCTAACCCCACTACCTAGACATCTTCTCCCTTTTTGCCTAAAAATAAAACAATTTGTTTGAAGTGTCCTCAATAATGAGTGAAGCCTTTCTCTTGTTGCTCTCACTCTTGATACGGATGGGGTACCAATGGGGAGTGGACCTCTAAAGGATTGGGTTTTCATCCATCCTAATTTTTGGGCTTGAGGTGCCATTAGGTGGGAGGGGGGCAAGGACGTCTACCCCTATGTCCTCTCCAACATTAACCAGCCTAACCACGAAGAGAGGGGGCCCAAATTACATCGCCACTCTATAGTTCTAATCCACCACCACAAACCTAAATAGAACATGATGGAGGCCTTGGTGAATGGGGGGGAAGAGGCCCCCTCTTGACACTCAACACTGACCTCTCCACCGATCGAAAAAATTATTCCAGTATGTTAATTATTTTATTTCCTCTAAGGTGATTGAGGAAAGCAAGGTGAAAACTTCATAGAATGGTTGACAGGTTGTCCAACTTAAAGTACTGGAGAACTATAATCATCATTGTATCCTAGGGCTTTGGGAGTATCTCTCTGATTATTCTGCCCTTGTCCTTTCCCTTGTCTCCCTTATCCCTAAATAGGGTTAATTCTCCCTAGAGGGAGTGTTTCTCCTGGTTGATTATTTTACCATTATTAGGGAGGCCAATTACCTCTGCCAGGAGGTCCATCGAGACTGTGAAGCCTATTTCGTGAACAACCACGTGCCCCCATCCCAAGAAAGGAAAAAATAAACAAATAAGTATGGTTTAGCCCCTTGGAACTACTACAAAAAATTTAGGATGTCATGGTCCCTAAATATATCTTCCACCGGGGGGTTTAATTGAGGGATGCGGGTTCAATATCAGCCATGGTGAGGGCAAACACACACAAAAAAGAAGGAAACCAAAGGAAAAAATTGGGAAGGTGATGAGCAGAGTGAAGAGGAAAGGTGGTGAGAATTAATAAATAACAAACCACTCACCATAGCCTCTTGCTAATGTAGCTCATGCTCAAAATTATTTGAAATGGGTGAAGATCGATTGGCACGAGTGGCTTGGCACACCAACCAATGGGGATTGCCATATGGAGCCTCTGTGAGCTGACACCATGACCAAATGATGAGGCACACAAATGCAAGTCATGATGAGGAGGACAAGCAATATTAGTGGCTTGGAGGACATGGCAGATAAGTGTCACCACGAGGACGATAAGCCAGCAATCCATGCTTGACTTTGGGTTGATAGTGCCTCTTTCCAAAATGGTACTAGAGCTGATGCGAGAAGTCAACATTGGGTGGCTAACAATGGGTAAGCAAACCAAAACACTAGGGCACATGGGAACTATTGAAATGGATCAATCAAGAAACTGGGCATTGAGGCCTATCAATCTCGATGGCTTGGCAGACTTGTTGCTGCTAGACTCGAGGGTGAGGTTGATTACAATGTGAATTTTATCCATGCTACAACTTCCTCGATTCCAAGAAAAACCGATTTCATGAATGAGCCTCCATCACCTAGAGGATAACTATCTAATGCTCATGGTGAAACTATTGAGATGAGCCACGCTATTGTTGACTAAACAAGTCAAAATACCATGGTGGGTTTGGGCATAGAATCTATGGTGAAGGAATCCCATGCTAGACCCCCTTGACTCACTAATTGATGATATTGTCAGTATTGGCATCGATGATGACTTGGGGGAAGGAGTTTGACCACACCCTAAGTCCAAACTCTGAAATGTTGATGTTCGCTAGCTTGTCCACCACCCTATTGCCTTCCCTGTAGGTGTGAGTCACCTTAGAGTTTGTGAAGGATTGGAGCACTTGCTTGACTTCATCGAGCATACTCGATACATTCCAAGATTGAAGAGGACTTATGGGACAAGCTATCTAGCATGTTCCTGGAATCACCTTCAACAATAATGTTTGAATCCTGAATACTATTGAGCAATATGATGCCTTGATAGAGAGCTTATGCCTCAGCAAAGTGGCTGGTTTTGAACCCTATATTCTCCATGTAGGCCAGGAGGATGTTGTCCTCATGGCCTCGGATGATGCCCCCTACACCTACAACATTGGGGTTCCCTTTTTCCACACCATCAAAATTGAGCTTAAGGAATCCTAGAGGTGGAGGAATCCATATGATAAGGGAATGATCAACCTTGGGAGAGATCTGACTACAAGTTCCTTCTAGGATGCCAAGCTTGGATGTGATGATGCCTTCAAGATGGGGCTCTGGGAAAACTTCACATCAGGTGATCATCATGTTCTCGGCTGCCATAGCAATGATCCTAGCAAGTATATGGCTCATTCTATGAGAAAAGTCCCTAAAAGCATGGGTATTGTGCTCTCTCTAGATTTCCCACAGGAAGTGTGGGAGATAAAAGGACTAGAAGGTCTTAATTTGGTGCCCTCTGAATGGTATTTGCCACTGAATACAAAGGTCGCTGAGCCAAAGTGGCGGGGTCCAAAAAATACTGACCAGGGAGAAAAACGAGGAGAGGATCGATGGGTAGAAAGGTTAGGTAGAGAAAATGTGTTGTATGGACTCCCCACTTGAGAGGTAGAGGTAGCAGTGATTGGGAAGGGGCAGACCTTGATGCTAAAGGTTGGGGATGGTAAGGATCTTATCTTGAATGAAAAGCCACAAGAATAAGTTGACCTTGGGGATCATGTTAGGCTTACAAATGAGCTTAGACAAGAACCAAGGGGGCCCTGGGTTCTTAGAAAGGGAGTAGGTTGACTTGACAAAGAAGAGGTCGGAGGGGGAAGGGACCCAGAGGATGGAATCCTCCATAGGGGAGGAGGGGATGACATAGATATGAAGGAGATCTGAAAGGGCAATGGAGGTGAGCTTTTGATCACCAGAAGGGCCTTAATATGGTAATGGCTTCCATTCATATTGATCTAGGATGAATAAGTTACTTAATTTAGGCTTGAAGAGGGCATTGGTCATCGAACAGAGGCACACGAGGTCCTCCCTCTCCTATAGAGGACAACTGCCTAGCCAGATATCACTCTAAAAATTGATTCTAGCTTCGTTGCCAAGTTTCCATCTAATACCCTTGTGGATGATCTGATTCACCTTGATGATGGAGTTCCATGTTGTAGAACCTTTGATTGGATGAGGATCATCTAAGAAATTCAAATTATGCCACAGGTACTTAGCTCTTATGATGGACACCCACAATGAGTCTTTATTGGTGAGGACTCTCCACCCTTGCTTGGCAATGAGTGCCAAGTTCATGTTGTGGACCTTGCACAGATCAATACCTCCATGCTCCTTCCTATTGCAAATCTGGTTCCAATCCACCAGATGAATTCATTGCTTGTCTTCTAACCTAGACCAGAGGAAATTCCTTTGGATTTGCTTAATGCGGTTGCAAAATTCAACCAAAATCTAGAAGATGGACATGAAGTAGATCGAGATGCTCTGAAGGGTTGCTTTGACTAGGGTGGCCTTGCCAGCTTGACTGAGGAGGCTACCTTTCCATTTGGTCAAATTTTTTTGGATGCACTCAATGATAGGGTTCCATAGGGATTTTTTGGACCAACCTTCAAAGATGGGGAATCCCAGGTAGGTTGCTGGTAGGGTGCCAATGGAGCATCCTAGAGTGATCACAATGTGAGATTGACGTCTAACTGGAGTGTTGAAGAATTAAAGCTTACTTTTATCAAAGTTGACTTTCTAACCTATCGCATCTTCAAAATTTATGAGGATGGATTTGATGCACCGGTCTTGGGGGATAGAGGATCGAGTATCTAGGATAGTGTCATCAATGAACTACTGGTGAGACACCACCTAAAGGGAGGAAGCAAGTTTGATGCCAGAAATGGACCCTTTGGTGCATGCATGGCTAAGAGCTCTACCTAGAGCCTCCATGATAATGATGAAAAGAAAAGGGGATATGGGATCTCCTTGCCTAAGTCCCTTAAACTTTTTAAATTATCCTACCAAGTATCCATTGAAAACACTGCAAAGTTTGCTAAGGTAATACACCATTTTATTAGCTCAACCCACTCAGGATGTAAGTCGAATATTTGAAGGGTAGCTAGTAAGAACTCCTAGGAGATTCTATTGAAGGTTTTATTCATGTTGAGTTTTATAAGGAGGCCAGCTTGACCACTAAAGGAAATGGAGTGGATGAGTTTGTGGATGATGATGATGTTGTTAGTGATTTGTCTTTTGTGAATGGATCTACCTTGATTCAAGGAGATGATGGGTGGGCAGATGAGCTTGAGCCTGGAGGCCAGGGCTTTGGTGAGGATTTTGTATAGAACATTACACAGGCTAGTGGGGTAGAAGTCAGTGAAGGTGCAGACCTAATTTACTTTGGGTATGAGGGCTAGGAATGTGGATATAATGTCATCAAGTACCACCTTGTCCGCCTGCATTTGCTAAACTGATGAGACCACATCCAGACCTAGGATGTCCCAAAAGTATAAAAACAATATGGGGGAAAATCCATCTGGCCCTGGATATTTTCCCCCTTGCATGGAAAATATAGTGAACTTAATTCCTCAGTAGAAATAGGAGCCAGAAGCATGTGATTTTGGTTTTGAATGACTAACCTAGGGATGTGTTACAATAGGCCCTCAGAAGCATGGTGGTCGCATCTGGTGGAGGTCTAAGGAGCTACTCTAAGAAGAGGAACGCTATTGCTCTGACTCCCTAGATGTCAGTAACCACCTATCTGTATTACTGGACCAGCTCTCTAATCTTATTGCTTCTCATGTGCCTCATTGTTGTGGCATGGAAGAACTTGGTGTTTAAGTCACCTTCTTGGAGACAATTTACCCTAGATTTTATTTCCAAAAAACTTCCTCATTCTTCAAGATATTGTGGTAGTCAAATAAGAGGACTTTCTTGGTGTCTCAAAGGGTGTGCTCAAGGTCACCATCCTGATAGATGATCTCGATATCCTAGAGTTGGGATTTGATTTACTGCTTATTTTGGAAAATATTTTCGAACACATCCTTATTCTATCTTTTGAGATTGTATTTCATATGTCAGAGCTTGTTGCTTATCTAAGATATTTTGGACTCGAATAAGGGCCTTTACCACCATTGAGCCATAAGAGACTTAATATTTGGATCATAAAAACACATTACTTCAAATTTGAAGGGGGATTTGAAGGATGAGACATGAGGATAGCTCTCTAGAAGAAGTGGGTTGTGATCAGATCCAATCCTTGGGAGAGAGCCAATAGATGCATCACCAAACTATGGAATGCCATTTGTGGAAATTAAAACTCGATCCAGGTGCATCTGGATAAACTAATCTCCTTTCCTTCGATTAGTCCATGTGAATTGTGGTCCTTTGAGATTTATTTCCATCAATTTATTGATATCAACAAAACTTGCAAACTACTCATAAGATCTTTCAATAATTGGGGACCCACCCTTCTTATCAGAGGTAAAAAGATGGGAATTGAAGTTCCCAGCTAGCATCCAATATTTTGAGGGGAAAATTTCTCTCAGAAAGCTAATGGAATCCCAAAAAGAGCTTCTTCGGGAAGGAGAGTTAGGGGCATACACATTCATCAAGACCTAGCAAGTCCATCATCTTTGTTCAAAAATAGAATGTTGATATAGTTCTCAGCCATAGAAAAAATGTTCCCTATATCCTAGAAGGATCCCATAGACACAATAGGCCTCCTGAGGCATCGTTGGTTGAGCTAAAGCATGATGCAAAGTCCCTCTAGATGTAATTATAAACAAAAGGAATATTTTGAGAATCGAGTTTGGTTTCTTGAAGGAGAAAAATTGCAGGTTTGTGCTCTTTCCTCATGGACTTGACCAAGCACTACTTGTTTCACCCATTGAGGTCTCTCATGTTCTATGAGGGGATCTTCATTTGGTAATTCTAGTTTATGAGCACTTCCCTCTCCCTGATGGAGGGGGAAGATTAGTTCTGAGTTGATCCTGATTCTCTAAGGGTCGGGATGATTCTTGGAGGGTGAGCTAGGTGCCATTTGGGACATCATCTGAAGCTTACCTAGATCTAATTTCTTGTAGTCAGGGTCAACCCCTCTTCTTGACTGATCCCATATTTACCATAGGGATTTTGAGGGAGAGGGAATGGAGGGGTTGGAGGGGTAAGAGTTAGGGGAGTGAGGATGGGAATATGGGTATTTTGAGGCTCGAGGGGGAGGGGGGCATAGGGGTCCATTGAAAAAAGTTTCAAACAGATTGGATGTGATTTCATCTGAGGATAGAGGGGAGACGTGGTTTTACACAAGGACAGTCAAGCTATAGGAGGGAAGGGTTTGGTTGGGGGGAATCTAAAATATCCTTCCCCAAATTAGGGAAGTTCCATGGTTTTGGTGTAAGATGGGGTTGGGTCAGGGTCCTGGGGGTGAGAATTTTTGGGCTCCCAATGATTCCTTCGAGCAAAAGGAGTGGGGGGATGAGAAGGGCACTAAGAAGGGAGGTGGCCCTGAATACTACAATGATAACAAAATGTAAGTTTATTCTCATATTCAATATCTTGGGTGAAGGTACAGACCTTAGAGATAATATTTATCGATTATGGCAGCTCAATGTTTATGTTGGCATTCATGCACATGCGAGCTTGGATCATTCAAGTCTCAACCTGTATTGGGGGATCGAAGGTTATCATCTCCCTAATGCTTCTTGTTATACCCCTAAGGATGTGTACTAGAATGCTGGGAAGGCAAACCCATATTGGGGCAATATTGATGCTCTAAGTGGTTGGATTGAAGTCAAAACCCCACTTACAAAGAAAAAAGCCTCTTCGGCCATAAAACCACAGCCCTCCAAATATATTTCACTGAGAGTCCACAGGATCATTTAGCCAAATAAGAAAAAAACCCCTGGCGATGGCAATCATCTCCAAGGATCCTCTAGGATGCCAAGTGGTATTGGCCCACTTATGAATGGTTTCCATGTCAGGGCGACAGCCTAGGAATTTGTTGATCAGTGAGTTTGAGTTTCGACTGAGGATACTGGACATAATCTTGCAAGGGATTTCAAGATTTCCATTGGACAGGAGCAAATAGACCCTAGGCCCAGACACTTGTTTAGGGATAGGGTTTACTATGTCCACATAGGTTTGGGAGGTAATAGTTAAACCTTCCACTGTTCTTGAAGTTTTCCCTCCCTGACCAGGAGGATTTGCTTGAGGTTTAGGATCCAATTTTGTCTTCAAATTTTGCGCTCCTATGTCCAACTCATATGGTGGTCCCAGGTCATCTAGGCATTCTGTGCAGAAGTTGCTTCAGCTAGTTCGAGAGGCCTGGGTGGGAGGGGTTTGATATCTACCTTACGGGTTTTCCCTTGGTTTTTGTTGGCTACCAACCCCCTAATCTCACTCTGGAAGCTAGATCCTTTCTGGAGTATTCAAGGGAGACTTTGGTCAATTTCTTGGATTCTCATTTTTTGGGATTTTGGTTCTCATCTGACGCGGTTGTTCACTTATCTTGCACTACTATCCCTACTACCTTCCTTCCTGTTTTTGCTTCCATGCTTACTTGCGTTCACTCCTCCATCATTCGCTTCTTTTCCCTAATATTAAAAATTATTTATTATACTATAATTTACATTATTTAAATCATATCATTAATTATTTTTATTTTATATTAAATATATTTATAAGTAACATTATGTCAATTGCTTTTTAAATTCTATAAAAATGCATAAGGAGAATGGACATGAATTCATTATATTTTCAATTCAATAGAAAGTTAATAGAAAATAAAATATTTGAGTTTATTTAGTTACCATCTCTAGAAATATTAAAGCTTTAATTAATAGTTAGCCCATAAAAATAAAATAATCATCATATTAATTGTTTGTTCATAAATATAATTTAAAAAATATAGAATAAGAAAACATCCATTTGGCATAAAATAAGTCCTATCAATTAAAATTCATTTTTTCTAAGACATTTCACCCTAAAAATTTAATGAGATATGGGATTTACAAATTTTCTCGAGTAATATACATGTACACAAATGAAGAATAAAACAATGCTTTTTGGTATCATATTTTTTACTTGAAGTTATGATATACATGTATATTGTTTTTTTAAATTACTACTTTAGATATGCATTTTTAATATTAAAAATATTTTTCCATTTTTTGTTTTTCATAATGAATAATAATTTTTAATAAAGTTATATATAGATTCTATTGGGGACCATTCCCATCAAAATAATGAAACATTACATTTGTTGTTAATTCTATTAAACCATATATAGATTTCCTTTCTATCAATTTTTCATTTGTTTTTCAATCAATGACATTTTTCATCTTCCTCAAATTGCTATGTTTCCACAATCAACTTCTTGATATCACTTTTGTTAAGAGATAAAATCTTCCTCAACTAGTTTCCTTATAAAGTTTAAATTTTTCCATGACAAATATCAACAGCATAATTGGCTAAAATGTTTTCTAAAGTATTTCCTTCTATATAGAGATGTTAATATTTCCAAGATATAACCTCTATAAAATTGAAAAGCATCATAAATAATGTTATTTTTATCTAAAATCCCACATCTAATTGTTGGTCAAATATCTGCCTAATCAACAAAAACTACGTTTGTGCGCCCTAGATATGGCCAACATTGAATGACCGAAGGAAAGGAATGTCCTCCGTGTCAATCTCCAGAGAGGGTTGGCTCCCAAGCTAAATCCTACACTGGTTGAAGACTAGAGATGCAGGAAAGAAATTAGAAAATACAGAAAGATATGGGAAATATGGCCACAGGCCGAAAGTGTAGGATTCTAGGCAGACTAGCAACAAGAATTCCACCAAGTTTTATAGCAACATGTAATAGAGGGAAGGCAGCAAAATTTCACTCACACCCTTGTAGAGACAACCTCCAGATCGCATTCCAAAACTCACCCACTCACCAGCAATGTTTTAAATCTAGAAATAGAATTTGAAACTTAACAACAAGAACATGAGCATAAATAGAAATGCTTAAAAATAGAAGGAAATCACACACATAAGAATGCTTGCAAATTTTAGAAGCCAAGTCTCTTCTATTGATGTAGAGAACTTAAGAAGTTTTCTTGTAGAACGTCCAACCTCCTTTACAATGGAAATTTGATTAGTATTTATAGAGGATTTTGCCTCTTTCATTAAATGTACATTAAGACAAAATGATCATAGATCAGGAACAAGAGTGAGGAAATTCCTCCTTGGAAACATTAAAAAATCCATCCTTTTGGAACAGCGATCCACCTCTCAAGGGAACATTCCCAAGAAATCAGCATTTTAGGTGTCGATGCACAGAAAATTAAAAGACGTTCAAAGCCTTGAAAACGTGCCCCTACCTTGGAAATCATGAAAATCTTCTTGTGCTTCTCATATGGCTTCCTTCTTCACTTGGGATTCATAATTTGAGTTACTCACTGCCACTGTCATTTAATGCTTGCAAAAACCTGCTCTGGGCGCCCTTGAAATCTTGACTATATTCTTCATGGACTGTGGTGAAACTTCATAATTGGATGACTCTATCTTCGTAATTGCATTCACCCTTTCTACTCAAAACTATGTTCACCCTTTAGCAAGAATCACATTCGCCCAATATTCTATTGCTCGACGCGCTCATGCGATTCCACTCTGAGAATGCATTCACCCATGGGAGAGGTGAAAGGGATGTTCTCCCCTCGACTAGGGTGAATGTGATTGTGTTTCGTTCTTAAGGCGCATTCACCCATGGGAGGGGCGAATGGAATGTTCACCCCTCAACCAGGGTGAACATGATTTCACTTTGCCTTTGGGGTATGTTCACCCATGGGAGGGGCGAACGCGATCGCATTTTAATTTTGGGGTGCATTCACCCCTGGGAGGGGTGAATGGGATGTTCGCCCCTCGACCAGGGTGAACGCGAAAGCATTTTGTCACGCCCCATTTTTTACCAAGCCTTGCTTACATCACCTTTTGATATGATGTTCACCCCAAGGTGGGGCGAATGGAGCTTTCACCCCATCCTTGGGGTGAAAGTGATTTCACGTTCCATCCTTTTGGGCACTTTTGAACCATTCAATCCTTCGCGTGTTTCATCTTGATCTCCCTTTCTTCATTTCTTTTGTAGGATGTACAGGTCCAGAGACTTCTCCAATTCACAGTGCTTATTTGAATGCAACACACTTGAATCCCTTTTAAAATTAACATATGAAATTGATCCATAATAATAATATTTCAAAATAAATACTGCCGCATTACAATAAAAAATGCTCCAACAAAAATCCCAATGTGGCAAAGTGCAAAACTGCCAATATTTTTGGCGACTCACGGGGTATCCAGCTCACATGGATGCAAGCGATCCCAGGCCTTTATCCATTGGGCTATCATGGAGTCTTCTTTCTGGCCACCTTGGTTGGCACCTTTGCTACAGCTGCCTTCCGATGCACTTCTTCTTCAGCCTTCTCCTGTTCTTCTACTTCGGCCACCACTTTGAGCACTTCAGCTCGCTCCGCTTCTTCTATTGCTTTCTCTATCGTTGCACGCTCTACTACTGCCTGCTCCTCCTACTCCTTGATAGTTTTTAAAATTACTTCGTAGGCTGTGACTACCTCCTTCCAAGCATGAGTAGTGAACAAGCATGGGACACTGAGTGACTCGTAAACAAAGCAAAGATTTTTAACATCTGTCAAACTGAGGCGCTTCGCTCGTTGAGCCAACTCATACAATGATAGCTCCAGGTGCGTATATTTTTGCATCAGGGGCAACACCTGCGCTTCTATGAGAGGCTCCTCCCATGCATCGATCTTGGAGGTATCTTCCACGAACTTTTTCTAGAGCGCCTCCAGTTGCTCCAGTGGCAAGGGTTCACCCCACTCATCTATGAAGTCCAAAAATCCCAACTCGGCAAGAGTATCAAAGTGAGTCATGGAAATGGTATGCTCTCGCTCGATGGTGTTGAGGATTGTCCGACCTTCTCTTACCAGGTCCATTATTTGAAAATAACTATGCAGCGTGACCTTGGAAGTCGACCAGGCATGATCCATTTCGCTTAGAGGGTGAATACGTAGGTTAGCATTAGCTAGGGCCTAAATTTTTACTACCATCTCCATATATGGCTCTAGCATCTGCTCTGTAGTGTTAATTAGTTGCTACCCTAACTGGATCTGTATTTGGGCTTCCCATAAATAGTGCAACACCTGAACTACTTGCGTGGCCAACTTCTCACAGTTTTGAGCAGAGCGAAGACGGGCCTCCTTGACGCTTTTTGGTGAAAAACCAGTAGCCTATGCAGCCTTCTCTACTAACTGATTCTTCATATCCTCAAGCTACTGTTGAAGCTTATGCATTTCTATCCTAGTGGTATCTCATTCTTTCAGGTGCACTCCAACCTATCGGTGCAAGTACTCATTTTTAGTGGTGGTCTTTTCCTCTTGCGCTCTACTTTTCGCCAGGGAAGTTTCAAGCTCAATTATTTTATTTTCATTTTCAAAATACTTCTCCTTATAATACTCGTCGTGCAAGTATACTGAGCTCATGTCAACCTATATATTGCCCATATTCTCTATCGGATTTATCCTGGTAAGATCTTTCGTGATAGTCTCACTGACGTAATCACTCGGCAACATTTCTCCTTGTGACTTTTGAACCAAGGGAGTGAGTTTAGTCGTGTGAGCTTCCATAGCAACTGGGTCAAAAGCAACTTTCTTGATTGGTCGAGCTGGTACCAATGCTTCCTTGCGCCTCATGCTTTTCAACCACTACGAAGAACTCAAGTGCACCCGATTAATTTTCTCCACGTCGGGTTGTTTTCGGGCCACCTGAACATCGGGCAATGTTTGCAATTCCAAAAATGGGGTGAATGGAACCAAAATGTCTGAGCGGCTAGGCTCAATGGAAGTGGATGAGACAGTGAGAAGAGGGGGAACAAAAATGGTGGTTTGGATGGATGAACCAGGTTTGGCTATAGTTACGCTTACTATGGGAGGAGCTTGCATACTTACAGCCTCAATGGTGGTGGTGGCGGCAATGGAAGGGGAAGGGCACAAAAAGGGATTCGGCCCTGATGCATATGAACTAAAAGAAATGGAGGCCAAAGAAATGGGAATAGAAGAAGGAGCAACAATGACTTCGGGAATGGAAGAAGATGGAATTGAGATAGAGATGGAAGGCATACCAAATGGTGGAGAAACGAAGATAGAAGATGGTGGAAGTGAAACAAAAGTCACTACATGCTCCGGAGAAGAAGAAGGAGGGATAGAAGATGTACCTTTGGGCATGGGCGTCATGTGACATGGTGATGGGGGCGGCTGTGAAATGACTTCTTCTTGTTGTGCTTCCACCCTCTCTTCAATGTCCACATTCTCTTCGCCATCTATGACTTCTACTCGAGAGCTCTCCGACTGATGATCCTCTTCTTGTTCTTGGGCCAATTGAAATATTTGTGCAACCTTCATCGGGAGCTCTAGCAAAGGATTAATAACTATGACCAAAACAATCATAATTGTAGAAACTACAACAATCAAAACCTCGGTGATAGAAGTAGTTATGGTACTAGTCCTTGGTCTTTTTGTCGCCTTGGGAAGTGGTGGCACTTTCGGGACATTTTGCTTCTTTGATGTAGGTGCCTCTTCCACTTTTTGTTTCATCCATTGAGATCTCTGTTTGAACACGTATTGTTGTTCCTCTTCCTCTGGAATCTCCTCCTTGGCCATTGGACGTTCTCCTTTGGTTTCACTCTCGCCACTGTCAGAGTGTTGAAAACTCTATGGTAAAATATTGGTGAAGGTGACGGGCTGATACGAATCGACATACTCATCATAATTCTCTAAAAATTGTTCATCCAACTTCAGCCCATAAGGAGTAGTCGGCTTCCCTCGATGAATCCACATTATCCACCAATTCATAATCTTCTCCTCAGTCCATTCGGGCTCACTTTATTTTACTTGGCTGAATAAACCCGGCGGAGGGATTTGAGACTTATACCGGGTCGGATTGTACTCTGCTTCTTGCTCATAACAATCGTGCCAAGGTGGAAGCGACATCATTTTCTCAATGTGCCAATTCATATCCGACCCATCAAAGTTATTTCTATTCTTCTAAATATCAAGTCGAGGGCAACAATGAAAATATTTGGACTTTATAATAGCTAAAAACTTACCCAAAGGGTCATACCTCCAGCGCTGCGGCAACTCTATCAAGCCCAAATCTTGCAACGCTACTATCAGGAGCCGATTCTACCCAACTTGGCTCACTTCTATACTACCAAATTTAAATGGCATGTTGCATGTTGTTTTCTTCCCACGCCCAACTCCATACACATCATTTACGTAATCCGACTGGCGCACTACTTCCATGGCGAACACATGCTCTATAGAAAAATAGGGCAACAAAAATGGCTTACCCGTGAAACCAAAAATTCTCACAACTACGCCCTGGGTAAGCAGAAAAATATCTCCCTTTTCTTGTGCAACAACTGCATCCCTTAACTCCCGTGACACCCTTTCACATGTGCCGCAAAGCAATTCTATTGTTGGGCCCAAAAACCAACTATTAAAACTGTAAAATGACTCCCTTCTTGTCAAAATGGGAGTCCACATATAGACTGGCAGGGGTTCATTTTTCTCACCCACCTGTGTCACTGTAATAAAAGGAAAGCACCACTGAAGCTGGAAAAAGAAAAACCAAATTAAAAATGAAGAGTGCCTGAATGACTTCGCCTCTCCAATCTGCAACTTCTCCAACTAAAAATTCATTCTTCGAGAAATAAAATCAGCCCAATAAAAAAATATCGGGTTGGTTCCCTGCCTCATAGCCGTAGGGGAATAGAACTCCACCCAAAAAATACATTGTGCTAAAGCCACCTGCCATTTATGCACAGTTTCATCTGAAGGCAAACCAACGACCCATGCCAACATCGAATATATGTCTAAGCTCTTGAAATCTGAAAGCGGCTTCGGCAAATTGGGAAGTTGCCCCATCGATGACTCTTTAATCAGCTGAGTCTCCATAAATTGGTGCATTGTCACTATGGAGACATACCTATCTTCTTGTTCATCAGTATGCAATTTTTTATTAACCGCATAAGAAGGGGGCTTCAGTCCACAAGCAAATGCCTCTCGAACCTCATCTGGGGTGATGGTGAAAAGAATTTCCCTCCGGGCATTCCGTATAGCTCTAGTGACATCATCCAAGTGTGTGATGTCACTCCTTGATTTACTACCAACTCAACATCCTACCTTAACCTCTCCACACCTTTGTGGGTAATGAGGCAGTCACCAATTTCTGCCATGGTGTCTTCGTATGGGTCCAAGTCGACATAGTCATTTTTTTAAGCCTTCTTAGATCTAGATTTTGACTTCTTGGATTCTACAGCTTCTGTAACTACCTTAGGCTCTTTGCTTCACTTCCCCATTGCCTCTTATTTTTAAAAAATATTTTGAACACTCTCTGGACACTTCTGTAGCTACAGTTCAAAAATATATGATAGTAAAAATTTAAAAGGAATATAAATTGTGAGCCTTTTTACCTCATCCTTTATATAGAGCACTTCCTCAACTACCACAATAAATATCAAATTAATTTGAGCACTTTTAGGAGATCATAAGCATGAATCCGCTCACCTGGCACCATTCCCTATGTCATAATGGTATCACCTTTGATCCTCTACCAAATCATCCTGGGAAAGAGTGCCCTACTTACCATGTAAATCTATGGTAAACCATGCCCTAGCACCCAAAGCTTACTTGGAAAAATAAATTTACCACTTGATGACCAATGATGGGTATTCTCTATCTCTTCGGGAACATAAATATTTGGCACGATGCACGTTTTTAATTAAATGCTTTTAAAACACCCTTTTACCTACATTCTTGCTCTCCGATAGCTGCCACGTATCCAAGGGCGCGATTATCTTTGCAATGTGCTTCCAAAAAGAAACGCAGTTGTTCCCTTCTTCTTTGACAAAAATACTTTATGGGCGCACACTAATCTTCTCTTTTCTCTGCATCTTCAAAAACTAGAGCAACATGTCTCCCTTTTCCTCATTCCAGGGCACCTTCGAACTGCTTGGAAGTTTCATGGCGAATAGCCTCCTTTATTAAAATTTTCTGCTTCACTATTTCACCCATATTTAGAAAATTAGATTTTCTAAAAACAAACTCCCCTTTAAGCAACTTTTCTCTTTTTAGCTTTTCCTTCGATTTTTTTTTTTTTTTTTTTAAAGGGGCGCTTTGCATTAATATGAAAACCCCTTTTACTAAAAAAAAAAAAGTGCATGAGCTTTTCTCCTTATTTTAATCTCCTTTCCCCAAAAAAGGGTTCATTAAAACAAAAAAACTTAAGATGCATGAACAAAATATTGGAAATAAATCCTTATCGCTCCACCCAATGCGTTCGCCCAAACTATGGGTGAACGACCACTTCGCCTATCGTCTGGGGTGAACGCGACGTTAATTCCGCGATCACCTTCGCCCGAACAAGATTTTGAAATCGTCAACAGGTTCACCCTAGACAAGGGCGAATGGTCACGTCGCCTCCTCCTCGGGGTGAATGCGATTTTGAATAGCTTTCCCTCTTTTTATTTTATTTTATTTTTATATATATATAAATAACATCCACAATTACAAACAAATAACATATTAAAAGGAATATTTACATATGTACAAGTTGGTACCTCCTCAGAACCTCATCATTGAATGTAGGCCTTCAAATGAAGACCATTCACCGGGATAGGAAGATCATCACCCTCCAAATCATGAAGGTGGTAGGCATTTGCCGAGTTTACTACAGAAATCTGAAAAGGGCCTTCCCAGATAGCGTCAAACTTGTGGTGTTTTCCTGGCTTAGCCTTCTTCTCGTTCCATTTTAGAACTAAGTCTCCCACCTAAAAACTACGTTCAGTCATTTTCTTCCCGAACCACTTCTACATCTCTTTTGTGTGCTCATAAAATGCTCGATAAGACTGCTCTCTATCCTCTTCTAACTACAATAATTGTGCCAACCTTGCACTCATAGGATCATATTCTTCATCTTCATCTTGAAATAGCTGCAATGCTTGGAGTACCGAAAGTTCAATATGGGTGGGGAGAATAGCTTCTTTCCCATAAACCAAGGCGTACGAAGAAGTTTTAATAGATTTCTTCATGGAGATGTGGTCTGCCCAAAGCGCCTGATTCAACAACAAGTGCCAGCTTCTTTTATTACTACCCAACATCCTTTTTAAAATTCACAGCAAATTTTTATTGGTAGATTCGGCCAACCCATTCCCTTGCAGGTAATAATTGGATGATGTCTTGAGATATATGCCATATTTTCTAGCAAACTCTATGATTTTGGCCCCAATGAATGGAGTTCCATTATCAGTTACAATTGAGTCTGGGATGCCAAAATGAGTAATGATCCCTTCCAGAAAAGAGATAACAATTGCTTGATCAGCCTTCTTGGTAGGAATAGCCTCCACCCATCTAGTGAAATAGTCAATCGTTGTTAAGATATACTTGTGCTCTATGGAAGAATGTGGATCAATAACTCCGATGAAGTCAAGACCCCACTGCTAAAAAGGCGCTTCCACTTGAATTGGGTATAGAGGCAAAGCTCCTTTTCTGATTCTACCAACGTATCATTGACAACTATCATAATGTTGACTCACTTTATGAGCATCTGCAAACAGAGTAGGCCATAAATAGCCCACTCGAATAATTTTTAAAGCCATAGGCCTGCCTGCATAGTGACCACCAGATAACCCAGAATGAAATTCTTCTAATATTTTCTCCTTCTCGAACTCCTTCACACACTTGAGAAGAACTCCATCAATGTTCTTGTGATACAATCCATTAGGCAATAGAACATATTTGAGGGCTTGCAGCCTAAACCTCCGATGCTGCGAAGCATCAAGGCGAGTTGGGCATCTTCCTAAAGTAAAGTAATCAATAAGCTCTTCTATCCAGTCTCGATTACTCGTAGTATGATTTGCACAAATATTTTCACCAATGTCTCCTCCATGCGCTACATCCAATGTTTCAGAGGTAGCACTTTTAGCTAACTCTTGGCATAAAGCTCACCCACGAACTAGCTTTGTTGGTCGGATATCCACATCATATTCTTGAATCTTTGAGACCCAACCTGCCCTTTTGTCACCTAGCTCTCCTTGAAGTATGAAATTTTGAATGTCAGGATGTATAACATAAACAATAGTCCTGCTCTAAGAAACAAAGTGTCGAAACTTCTTCAATGATTTCATTACTGCATAGACTTGTTTCTCAATAAAGTTATACTTCTCTTGATGTGGCACAATAACTTGGCTCAAGAAGGCAATTGGCTTCTCTTCTCCATCTTCTTGCTTCTATGTTAATACCATAACATAGCTCTCTTGCTCACCCACTGCATAGAGAATGAAATCTTTTGAATAATCGAGATTAATTAAAATTGGAGCTTGTGTGATCCTTTCTTTGATTTCCCAAAAAGCTTATCTTCTGATCTCTGTCCATTTAAACTCGGTATATTTCTTCAAGAGTTCCATCATGGGCTTCACAACCTGAGCAAAGTCAGCAATAAACTTGTGGATGAAATTTATTTGACCAAAGAAGGATTGCAGGTCCTTTTTGTTAGTAGGCAATGGTAACTTCATTAGGGCTTCAGCTCTTGCAGGTTCAATTGCCAATCCTTCTTGCGAGATCACATGACCCAAAAATTTCCCTTCTTTAATAGCAAATATTGACTTCTTCAGATTAATAGAAATCCCAAATTCATGGCACTTCTCGAACACCTACCTCAAATGAGCTACGTGGTCTTCTCTGCGATGTGAAAACATAGTCATATCATCAAGATATATCACAATAATTCTATTCAATAACTCATCGAAAGTAATGTCCATGGCCCTCTGGAAAGTAGCACCAGCATTTGAGAGTCCAAAGGGCATCCGTTGGTAGGCGAAGGTGCCCCACTTGGTGGTGAAGGTTATTTTATGTTGATCCTCATCCTTCACCCAGATTTGATTATATCCAGAGAAACCATCTAACAATGAGAATCTCTACGCACCGGCTACCACATGAAGGATCTGATCAATCTACGATAGAGGGTAATGATCTTTTAATGATGCCTGGTTTAGGTTGTGAAAATCAACACACAACCGAATGTCTCCATTCTTCTTTCGTACTGGGACCAGGTTCACCACCCATGTTGAGTGCTTGATTGGATAAATTATCTTCGCCTCCAACATCTTCAACAATTCTACCTTCATGAGTAATTCTATCTTGGGATTGATAGGGTATTGTTTTTTCCAAAAAGGTTTCACCCCCTCCTACAGCTCAATGGTATGTTGGATCACGTTCTTGTCATATCCCTTCAAATCTTGATAGCTCCATGCCATGATGTCAGGGTACTCATAGCACAAGTTCTTAATATCTTCCAACTCCTCAGGCACATAGTCAGTTCTGATTTTAATGATCTTTTCAGGTTCTAACTGTAATTCCTTATACTCCTTTGCATCCACTTTGATCCTATGCTTTTCAAACCTATCATTCTGATCAAACAAACTCTCCAAAAAAATCAGACCTCTGGGAATATGATTGTTCTTCAGTTGGATCATTCCTTCTCTCTCTTCATCAGCAAGCACCCTATCATCTGCGCTAGTGGCTTCTCTAAGAATAAAATTGACTATTTTTTCATCATTGTCGAATACTTGCCAATAAATATTCTTATCCAGAATTGAAGGTCTATAGATCACCCTGATAGTCTTGGGATTTCTAACTACTTGCTCCATAGGAGAATAATTTGCACCAAGAGATGCTAGAATATCTGCATGTTTGTTCTTCTCCTAGGAAATCGCCTAAATGTTCAAAGTTGTGAAGGATTCAAACAAATCCCACACTCTGTTGTGATAAGCTTTCAGGTAATGTTGCTTTGATACACACTTATTAGTAGTCTGATTAACAATAAGTTTGGAGTCACCAAAAATTTGCAACTACTTGATGCCCAATTTTTTAGCCTTCTTCAATCCAAGGCACAATGCTTCATATTCAACCATATTATTTGTGCAACTCCACGTCAATCTATAAGAATAAGTCTTCTATAACCCTATGGGGGATATCAACATGACACCAGCTCCTACACCATTCTTACATCTGGCACCATCAAAATACAACTTCCATAACTGATCTGTGTCAGGACCCAGGGAATCAGGGACTTCTTCTTCAATTTGCTCCAGCTTGGTTATTGTATAACAACCAATGTCTGTTCCAATCATGGCATTAAAATCTGTGAGGGAAAACTCATCTTCAAGGTGAAGTTCACCAAGTGCTTCTTCCATTAAGTCAACTTCTTCTAGCTCTTCAGTCATCATGTTAACTGCACCTGGAGCTTCTTCTTCCTCTTCCAACTTTTCAATGTGAAAAGGTGATGGCTTTTCATTGTGAATGTGAATCCTCTTTCCTTTGAATGGTATCTCCAAATGCGAGTAGTCTAAGGAAAGATATCCCCCCAACTTAGCTATGAACTCCCTTGAGAGGCACATGCTAAAGTATGGCTCTAGGTCAACCACTACCACTTCCTGGATGATCATGATTTATGGCATACTATGAAGAATAATGGGAATGTCTTTGATTACTCCCACTGTCTTGATTGGAGTTCCATCCAGCTACAACACTCCTGGGCTACTTCTTGTATATTCCATCCCCATCACTTCACATACTACCTTTGGCATGATAGTAGTCGCAACACCAGAATCAATCATACAATTGTGTACGATCCACCCCTCCATTCTAAGTGATAAATAAAATGGGGGTGGTCTATTCTTTCCTATCATCAAATTTGGCAGTGCTTGCACCAAGACTATTTGAGAAGGAGTTTTCTTTTGATCTTTAGTAGTCTTCAAATATTCTTGCAGTAGGTCAACTTGCCCCGACAATTGTAGTGCATCATACAAGCTTACTTTTGTAGGTATCTTCTTCATTTCTTCCACAATATTATAATTTGAGATGGTCAGAGCCTTCTCTTCTGTAGCCCATTCGTACTTATCTCGGTACTGCTGAGTAGCTTCTACTCTTTGTCTCTTTGTCAATGATGGGTACTTGAGTCACTCCTTAGCCTGCTCTTTCATTTCATTTTGTGTTTGAGCAGCTATTGTAGGTTGTGAAGTTGATGCCCTCATTTGTGCCTTTTCTTGAGCTTGCTTAGGCAGTAAATATTTTAGCTTGATGGGATCCTGCTCCTTAGTCCTTACGCCAGGCGCTTTTGCTAGAGGTTGCCCTTTTCCATCTTGCACCTTTGGCTCTACAGGTACCTTCAGAGGTTCAAGCTCAACTAGATCTACAATTACTAGCTTTTTTCTGGATCTCGTAAGAACCAAAACTTGCTCCAAAGATGGCATCATAAAATTGTGATCAACTTCCCTAATCATATTGACTTGTCCATCTGACCAAAATTTCCGCTAGCATTTGCACATAATTCATGTGCACCATGCAGGTTTCTTCTCCATGAGGATCATTGCATGTTGAACACTAGTATGCCTTTTTTGTTGCACTGGTCTCCTCATTTGCTAACACTGTTGTGCTCTTCTCAAGGCCTCTACTAGCAGATACTTGCTCTCGGGTAATTGGTGGTGTTTGAAATCTCCTCGATCAAAATTTAGCCTCTACTTGCTTCTTCCTCACTACTGTAAGCTCATTCGATATAGTCCTTAAGGCTGAGTTATTAGATTTCACTTCTTGCAATAATGTCGTAAAAGGATCAGGATTAGATGATGTGGGGGTACTAGAAAAGGTAGAGGTGTTGGTGGTATGGGCAATGGTAATGGAATCGATGGCACCGAAAATGCTAGAAAAGGAATGGATGATGGTAGCTAGGGTACTGATTGAGTGGGAAACTATGGAAAACTTGGAGTCGGACATTGTGGGATAGGGATCAGAGCGATATGAGGTGGGCTTGAACTCCATGAGGGAACTGGGTACATGGAAGGCATGGGCTATGAAAATGCATTGGAATACAAATATTATGGGAGGTCAAGAAGAATGGGCATAGTCATTTTTGGGGAAGCCTACCAATGGCAATTAAGTCAGATTCGACCTTCTACGCCTGAGTGTATAGGTCTAGGAATGTAGTCACGTTGGCTTGTCGCACGACCATACCGATTTTAGTGCTAAATACCCTGAGGTAGTAGAATGCAGCTTGTTCATGCATGGGCCGCAAACCATCAGGAACTCTTTGCCAGCTTCGAGCAAACCTGACGTTGAAATCAACTATCTCCTCCTATGGATGTCTTTGAATCATTGTAAACTAGTGCAACAAGGAGTATGGGTCAGCTTGCTCATGAAAATTTTTAATCAACAACTCCGCCAACTGATCCCATGAGGTAATAGTACCAGGTTGCAATGATCGGTACCAATACAACAACTTTCCTCTCAGCGACAATACCATCAACTTTACCATCACATCTTCATTTGTTATTCCATGGATCGTAGCCAAAGAAGCTACATCTTGAATATGTTCATAGGCCATTTTACCAGTACCATCATAGGTCGGCAAAGCCTTCAAAGCTGCTTGGGGCACTGGATTTTGTGCTTGTAAGTTCAAGGCCCCTGAGCTATTCCATGCTGGGAACTTCCTGGGTGGTTGTGGCTACTGTGGTGGAGGATTTTGAGCCATGTGGGTTGGTGTGTGGGGTGGAGCTTGAGGAATACTAGTAGCAGTGCTAACTGGGCTTGTAGGAGCAAAAAATACATCGGCTAGTCTTGATGATGTGGCAGATGATATATGGGATGTATGAGGTAATGAAGATGTATGATGTAAAGTGGCTAATTGAGGATGTTCCCCTAGCCTTTGGATATCAAGTTCGTAGAACTCAATTTGATGGTCTAGATTTTTGGCCTTCGATCTTGTATTCATGAGACACAACTTTCGTTGTACTCATATTTGGAGATTTTTGGATGTAATCGAGTCACCAGATGTTCTAACTATACAACACGAAGGTGAACATCAAACCTTAATACTATCGAAAGTGGAACTTTTGAGGTCCCACCGGGCGTGCCAAAAATTATTGGTCAAATATCTACCTAATCAACAAAAATTACATTTGTGCACCCTAGATATGGCCAACATTGAATGACCGAAGGAAAGGAATGTCCTCCGTGTCAATATCCAGAGAGGGTTGGCTCCCAAGCTAAATCCTACATTGGTTGAAGACTAGAGATACAGGAAAGAAATTAGAAAATATAGAAAGAAATGGGAAATATGGCCATAGGCCGAAAGTGTAGGATTCCGGGTAGACTAGCAGCAAGAATTCCACCAAGTTTTATAGCAACATGTAATAGAGGGAAGGCAATAGAATTTCACTCACACCCTTGTAGAGACAACCTCTAGATTGCATTCCAAAACTCACCCACTCACCAACAATGTTTTAAATCCAGAAATAGAATTTGAAACTTAACAACAGGAACATGAGCATAAATAGAAATGCTTAAAAATAGAAGGAAATCACACACATAAGAATGCTTGCAAATTTTAGAAGCCAAGTCTCTTCTATTGATGCAGAGAACTTAATAAGTTTTCTCGTAGAACGTCCAACCTCCTTTTACAATGGAAATTTGATTAGTATTTATAGAGGATTTCGCCTCTTTCATTAAATGTACATTAAGACAAAATGATCATAGATCAGGAACAAGAGTGAGGAAATTCCTCCTTGGAAACATTAAAAAATCCATCCTTTTGGAACAACGATCCACCTTTCAAGGGAACATTCCCAGGAAATCAACATTTTAGGTGTCGGTGCACAGAAAATTAAAAGATGTTCAAAGCCTTGAAAATGTGCCCCTACCTTGGAAATCATGAAAATCTTCTTGTGCTTCTCATATGGCTTCCTTCTTCACTTGGGATTCACAATTTGAGTTACTCATTGCCACCATCATTTAATGCTTGCAAAAACCTGCTCTAGGTGCCCTTGAAATCTTGACTATATTCTTCATGGACTATGGTGAAACTTCACAATTGGATGGCTCTATCTTCGTAATTGCATTCACCCTTTCTGCTCAAAACTGCGTTCACCCTTTAGCAAGAATCATGTTCACCCAATCTTCTATTGCTCAGCGTGCTCACGCGATTCCACTCTAAGAATGTGTTCACCCATGGGAGAGGTGAAAGGGATGTTCACCCCTCGACCAGGGTGAACGCGATCGTGTTTCATTCTTAAGGTGCATTCGCCCATGGGAGGGGCGAATGGGATGTTCACCCCTCAACCAGGGTGAACACAATTTCACTTTGCCTTTGGGGTACGTTCGCCCATGGGAGGGGCGAACACGATCATGTTTTAATTTTGGGGCACGTTCACCCCTGGGAGGGGCAAACGGGATGTTCGCCCCTCGACCAGGGTGAACACGAAAGCATTTTGTTGTGCCCTCTTTTTTACCAAGCCTTGCTTACGTCACCTTTTGATATGACGTTCACCCCAAGGTGGGGCGAATGAAGCTTTCGCCCCATCCTTGGGATGAAAGTGATTTCACGTTCCATCCTTCTGGGCACTTTTGAACCATTCAATCCTTCGCGTGTTTCATCTTGATCTCCCTTTCTTCATTTCTTTTGTAGGATGTATAGGTCCAGAGACTTCTACAATTCACAGTGCTTATTTGAATGCAGCACACTTGAATCCCAAATGAAGCTCTAAATTTAAACATTCCTTTTAAACATTTATAACTTCGATGCTAAAAGGAATACATATACAAATAGAAAAGTAACATATGAAATTGATCCATAATAATAATATTTCAAAATAAATACTACCGCATTACAATAAAAAATGCTCCAACAAAAATCCCAATGTGGCAAAGTGCAAAACTGCCAACATTAATTTTATCGATATCAGTAATAATAATTTGTGAATCCACCTCAATTGGAATATATTTCTATCATTTTTCAATAGTAATATTTATCTTTATAATAAATGTCATATCCTATATGTAGTTATTAGTTGAATTACCATATGATTTTGACTAAGAGAGGAGAAGTTTGCTTTGATTATTTTGAAAATGCCACCACCTCCAAGTTTTATTAGATTTCCTTTCTAAAAACTATCAAAATTAATTTTGATGGACCCCACTTCTAGACATTTTAATTTATCATATATTGATTCAAATCCCTTACATTAACTTCATTTTCATAGATGATCCTTGCAATTATTTTCAAATCCTATAGCAAATAGGCTAATGCCTTATACTCCATACTTATTCCTATCATGATCAACATGCTTGTAAAATTTTGTAAGAGAGGCAGCAATACAATTCTAAAGTTGAGCATGATTTTGAGATTTGGTCTTAAACAACTATATTATTCTTTCAATCCATATATTTCAATAAATAATGGCATGAGAAATCCTCCATAAAAGGCATAATCCTTTAGATTTAAAATAATTAATCCAATATTTTACTAATTCTTTCAATGTTGATGTAGCTACCCAATAGATTATTATTTATTTGAAAAAGATTGCCCAAATGATATAATAAAAGGGACAAATGATTTTAAATGCTTCTATCAAAATGCATACCTAAAAATTCCATGACATCATATTCTTTGTATTGCACTACTAACCAAAGAAATTTAGCAACTATAAGTTTTTTGCATTGCACTGCTATCAAAAGTAATTTTAAGGCCTTAGGAAATGCCTCAATTGACCAAGCATCCTTTCAAGAAAAGATTTGAGAGTAGGAAATTCAAATTACTCCAAAGTATTATATCCTAATATGACCAAGAATCTACCATGTTATGATATATTCCAATCCAAATTTTCCTTCTCCATAAAATTGGGCAAATGAATCTCTTGAATCATATTTTTAAGCTCATATGCTATTTATTTTACTATCTCTCCCTAAATTAGGTTGCATATAGAAACACATAATTTATAATTTTTCTCACATTAATATAGTTTTTTACCTTCAAAACTTTACAAGCTAAACATGCTTCAGCTAGTTTTTTTTTATTTTGGTTAAAAAACAAGGGGATAAATCTTCAACCAAGAATCAAACCACAAATTTATAAAAATCACATGATTGAATATCCACCTAATATATATCTTGATAAATTGTAAACTCTTTGATATAAAATTATATGTTAATGAGACCCTAAGTAGATCTTACTTCCTAAATAATTGTTTTTCATCCAATGAACCTAAATACATTTCAAGTAAGATTTTTTCCCAACTCTTTTCTTGATTTCTAAATAATTTGTAATAAAATTTGCCTCTAATGTCAAAATAATAAGTCTATAATTTTTTAAGACTACCCCTTCAATATAATTTCCTTTGCAAACCCTAAACTACTTCTAAATAGAATACTTAAATATTTCTTCATGTCCTTTTCAAAGAAAAATTCCTTGAATTATATCAAATTCAATATTGTAATCTTGAATTTGATACCATGTATATAGAAATATAGATTGTAATATATTATTTCTTAGTTATAGCATTTTAGATATATTATTAACTTTTTTATATATTCTTCTTTTCTTCATTAGGAAAAGGATTATCTAGGGATATTTTAATGGCAACCTTTTAACTACAAATTGTAAAATATCCATAATAATTTGTTATACATATTGGGAAATGTTAATGAAAAATATCCTAGATTTTGTGGCATTAACCATTTATCAAATAATCTTCTCATAGCATGATAATATCGATTTAAACTCTATACCTATACTTACTATTAAATAACCCCCCAAAAAAAGTATCGTCGATAATTTGGAGATGAGGTTCAAATGAAGCATTTAATTCAACCTAGTCTTCGTTGAAATCTATTTGTTTTTTTCCTTTGAAAAATATATCCCCAATGCATTAATAAAAATAATAAAGAGATAAGGAGATAGTTGGTCACCCTAGCAAATTACATGTGATTATTCAAAGTATCCAACTAGAGATCCTTTGATCAAAATATAATATATTAGTGTTGTATCATCTAATACATTCACATCAACCTTGATCAAAATCCTTTTTCTAAGAATCTCATTTAGAAAAAGCAAATAAACCCTATCATAATATTTATTCATATGTCCATAAACCTTATCATTGTCCATATTTTTGAAATCATCCTACTTTGTCCATATTTTTGAAATATCCTACTTTGTTATATTTTTTACTCTTAGAAGGATGTGTAGCCACCCATGCAATATTTAATTTTTAGAATTCTATGTAATTTTAAATTTTAAAATTTTGTGCAATATTAATTATTGTAATTAATAACTAGTGGCTATCACTATCCAACTTTTGGATATATCCCACTTTGTTATTCTTCGCGATACTTAGAAGAAGGTTTAGTGGCTATTTTAGCAAATCTTGGCTATCATTGCTATTTATTATTGGCATATCCCTAGATCACGCTTCCATAGGTATACTTTATTTCTGCCACGTGGCATGACCGTTGGTCTCCACGTGTGATCAAAATCATTTTTATACACACAAGTGTGGTTGTAAAAAATTTCATCAGCCATACTGATGAGCACATAGGTGTGAAATGTGTTTACGAAGCATTTCGAGTTTTTACAATCGTACTTGTAAAGTTTTTTTGTGTATGTCATTATGTTAAAATTTATTTTCTAATAAAAATTTTATTGTGCTAAGTTTCTCTCCTTTCGTATACCAGTGTACTGCTATGATTTACCTTTTCATTTCTTCACCTTGAAAGATATATCAATGGCTTTCAGAAAGTGGTTGCGTCAAATATGCTTGCAGCCTGGAGAGATTTGTAGATCCATTAGGGTTTATGTGGGAATTTATGATTTCTTGCAACTTTAATTTTTGGATTTTAGGATGGAGGGTTTCAACAAATATGCATACATTAAGCCAAAAATAATTTTTAAATAAGCTATCCATGGACCACCTCAAACAGAAGGGAAACACAATCAATAGTTGTTAAGGAAACCATTGAGGATGCCAAAGGTTGATTCAAGGAAAATAGATATGGGTTGCATAAAAGCAACTAGTGGATCCCCATTAGTGAATTTGTAAATAATGGATCTCCATGAAGTAATAGCTAAAATGGAGATGAGAGCGCTAATTTTTTTATTCATGGGATTTCGATCGACTCTTGCTACCTTCAAGCAGTGGGCTAATAAAAACTAGAGCACAAAAGGTGAATTCCAAATTAATACTTATCCTAATAGATACTTCTTTATTTTGTTTTCTAATGAAGAAGATAGGGAGGACATTGTTCAAGGGGGACCTTGGTTTTTTGGTAGGGTAGGGCTCTTCATGAATCCCTGGCATACCAAGTTCAAAGCTAAGGAATAAATGCCATCAATACCCTTGTTTTGGTCCGTTTATTTGTTCTTTTGATAGAATACTAGAATTCAAAGATATTTACAATAATTGGGAATTCTTTAGGAGTTTTCATGATGAATTTTGATAGCACTCTACACTTAGAGCATATGATTTATGCAAGGATCTGTACTTTGATTTTGACAAACCACTTTAAGAGAATATTACTTTACAATAAGAGGAAGAAATATGGGAGCAAGTAGTAGATTATGAAAATATTCCATTTAGATGCAGAATCTGTCATGAATATGGCCATCTAGCCAATGATTGTCCACATAAGGTCCCTAACAAAGAGAAAGAGGATGGGGACTTGGTAGAGTTTCAAATCCCTAAACAAAAAAACACAAAGAAAATCAACCCAAGTGCAAAATCAAAGGGCAGATTCAAACTACAAATAAAATGGATCCTCAAAAAGACCATACAAATTCCAATAGTAGTATTGTGGTTCTAAGTAACCATCCTATAGTCCCAGCTGGAATGAAGTAAGATACAAATAAAAGGATGAGGATTCCTTAATCCTAAGGGTTTATAGGATGGGTGTTATCCTACACTCTCTTTATGGTAATGTAAGAAGCTATGGCTAATTTTCTAAGAAATAACTTATATTTCTAGTAATTTTTTAAGATATGGTTTAGTTTTAGTGTTATCTTACATGGTCTGATTTGTCAATAGCTCCATTAGCTTAGTTTTTGTTGTTATTGTTTTTCTTTATGTTTTTGGTTGTGGTGTATTTATATCTTTTTATTGTTTATATTTTGGTTGTTTTTTGTTATGTTTTTTTTGTGGTTTTATATGTGTGAATCATGTTCTATTGTTTTTGTTTTTATATTTTAGTTGTATTGTATTTGTTTCATTTGGTTGTTTTTGTTATGGCAGTGTTGTGTTATGTTGTTTTTGTGGTTTTTTTATGTTTTTCTTTTTTTTTTTTGGGGGGGGGGGGGGAGGGTTGTGTTTGTTTATGTATTTGTGTGCTTGTTTTTGTGTTTTAGGCATGCTCATTGAGTGTGTCAAATACGGTGTTTTTTTTGTGTTTTTTGTGTTTGTTTTTGTATGTGTGTTTTTTTTTGTTTTTTAGGAATGCTCCTTGAGTGTGTCAAAGGTGTTAGGTCAGGAATGAGCCCTAGGTATTTTTTATGGAAGAGATACCCCTACCTCCTTGGTTCTTACCCGAAAGTGGCATCCCTTTTGGGATTTTTTCCACTCAAAAAAATATGACCAAGGATCTACCATGTTATGATATATTCCAATCCAAATTTTCCTTCTCCATAAAATTGGGTAAATGAATCTCTTGAATCATATGTTTAAGCTCATATGCTCTTTATTTTACTATCTCTCCTTGAATTAGGTTGCATATAGAAACACATAATTTGTAATTTTTCTCACATTAATATAATTTTTTTACCTTCAAAACTTTACAAGCTAAACATGCTTCAGCTAGTGTTTTTTATTTTGGTTAAAAAACAAGGGGATAAATCTTCAACCAAGAATCAAACCATAAAATTATAAAAATCACATGATTGAATATCCACCTAATATATATCTTGATAAATTGCAAACTCTCTGATATAAAATTGTATGTTAATGAGACCCTAAGTAGGGCTTGCTTCCTAAATAATTTTATTGCATCCAATGAACCTAAATACATTTCAAGTAAGATTTTTTCCAACTCTTTCCTTGATTTCTAAATAATTTGTAATAATATTTGCCTCTAATGTCAAAATCATAAGTCTATAATTTTGTAAGACTACCCCTTCAATATTATTTCCTTTGCAAACCCTAAACTACTTCTAAAGAGAATACTTAAATATTTCTTCATGTCCTTTTCAATTAAAAATTATTTCAATTATATCAAATTCAAATTCTATAACTATCTTGAATTTGATACCATGTATATATAAATATAGATTGTAATATATTATTTCTTAGTTATAGCATTTTAGATATGTTATGAACTCATTTATATATTCTTATTTTGTTCATTAGTAAAAGGATTAACTAGGGATATTTTAACGGTAACTTTTTAACTACAAATTGTAAAATGTCCACAATAATTAGTTGTACATTTTTGGAAATTTTAATGAAAAATATCCTATATTTTGTGGCATTAACCATTTATCAAATAATATTCTCATAGCATGATAATATAGCTTTAAACTCTATGCTTATCCCCCAAAAAAAGTATCATCGATAATTTGAAGATGAGGTTCAAAGGAAGCATTTATTTCAACGTAGTTTTAGTTGATATCTACTTGTAATTATTCCTTTGAAAAATATATACCCAATGCATTAATAAGAATAATAAAGAGATTAAAAATCATTTTAGATAATATTTGTTCACCATGTGGAAGACATTCACTGTGCTTGGCACGTGCGTGCAGATTCGGCATCGCTAAAGAGGGTGTCTATTCAAAAGGTGTACTTGAATTTAGTGTGGCAGAAGAAAGAAATAAGACTATTACAGTGAAAGCAACAGAGCGTGTGGGAGGTAAAAAAAAACCAAAAATAATGCTAAGGGAACCAAATAAGATGGTGCAAACCCTAGCAAGTTTATGAGTTGCTCAGTGTTTTCCTGGTCTCTAAAACTTATGAAAGGTGATTTTGGAGGCGCCATTGTGTCCTTCCCAACCCAAAATGTATGAATTTCATCAAGTGTGGTTTTTTCTAAAGTACATAGGGTGGTTCAAATATCTCAAGTAGGAAAATCGATAGAAAAGAGGAAGGAAAACCAGGTCTTTGTGAAAAAAATGGATGATAATCCATCAGTGGAAGTGAGAATCCAAGAGGTTAATGAGGAAATTGCTCTTTTGAAGAACCAAGCACTGATTGGCTATTTCTATGGAATGTGGTCTAGAGATACTACACTTAGGGCTTGGGTTGATGTCAATTGGAAGCCAAAAGTGCAGGGAAGCATTGAAATTTCCATGGAAGGGAGGGGTTTTTTCATAGCTATTTTTAGCTTCCTAGAGGACAGAGAAAAGGTGTTTGAGTAGGGCCTATATTTCATGAGCTGAAGTTATTTGTACTTATCCCCATGGTATATCAACTTCAATCCATTAGAGGAGAATCCCAAGGAATTTCTAGTTTGGGTTCGTTTGCCCTTTTTACCTAGGTTTTTGAGAAATAACTCGGTCTTGGAGGAAATAGGTAATAAATTTGGGACCTTCATCAAAGGTGCAAAGAGAAATGGTGCAAATTTGGTAGTGACCCGTATTTGTGTCTAGGTAAACATTGAAATTGGATTACCAAAAGTAGTAATGATTAATGTGGACTCCTTCTAGATTGAACAAAAATTAGATTATGAATGTCTTCCTTTTAAATGCTTTCAAATGCCTTCAATGCCATGAGTATGGCCATTATACCCATTATTGTCCTAAGATACCTCCAAAAGAAAATTAAGAAAAAGATATTAATAAGTATGGTTACCAACAAGTTTACAACAAAAGAGGATAGAGATAGAACAAACCAGGGTTGTTCACCTCACAACAAAATTTTCAAAAGGAAACCTTCAACAAATTTGAGGCTCTACAATAATTTGGGGGATCTGAAGTGAACACAGTTGAATACAACATCAACAAAGGGATCCAACCAGATGAAGAAGAAATCAAAGAGGATTTAAATAAATAAAAATTAATAAAAAGCAACAAAAAAAGATGGAGCACAAAGTGATTTTAATGTGCAGTTGGCCGACATTACATAATTTGGACAAACATCTCTTGTTCCAGGTTTGAATTCTTCTTTCTCTAACTTTATCCCTTTTGAGAATAATTTTGAGATAGATAATGTGAACAATTCAAATTGATCACCTCAAACTATTTGTGACATTGAAATGGCTTCCCAAAAAACACAATGTGAAATAGATACAGGAGGCACACCTAAAATAGTGGGTAGACCCAATAGTAAAACAATGCGGGAGAAGCAAACTCGTGAATCGATTGTTGATGGGACTCAGCTCATGCTTGAGGACAAAGGACTTAGGATGAGAGTGAGGAAAAAATTAGCTAAATAAATTTGTTTTCTTTTAATATTAGGGATATTGTCTCCCCTAAAAAAAAACATCTTTGAGAAAATAAATTGGCCAAGAAAAACCAGATATTATCATGATACAAGAGACAAAGATGAATGAAGAAGATTTTATATAGGTGAAATATCATATTTGGAAAGGTAGTAAAATAGTGGTAATTAGTGCAAGTGGGTAGTCAGGTGGTTTAGCCATTATGTGGAAAAGCAATACCTTTGAAATTATGGAAAAAATATTAGGAAGCAATTGGATTTGTTTAAAATTCCTTGAAACATATCTAAAGATAACTTTCAATTTAATTAACATATATGGACCCAACAATATTGTTGCCAAACTTGAACTGTGGTATCAAGTGTCGAATTTTGTGGAGTCTCTATAAAATCAACATGTCATTTTGGGTGGAGACTTCAATTCAGTCCTAGATAGGAACTAAAAGAAAGGAGGATGGTTAAACAACAATGATCAAGTTCATTACAAAATCATTGAGGGAATTCAACAGTTTGAACTCATTGACATTCCTCCTAAATAAGGTTGGTTTACCTGGAGTAATAGAAAAAAAAAGTGATGATTACTGAAAGGTTGAACTGGATTCTATTATCTGAAAGCTTAATTACTGATTCCATTATTTTAGAAACAAGGGTAATCTCAAGCACTAGCTCTGATCGTTGGCCAGTGGTTATTGAACTTCAATTAATTTTGAAAGTAAAAAATACCCCTTTTAAATTTCTACCCATGTTGATAGAGCATGAATATTTTCTCCCTCGAGTCAAATTTTGGTGGGACAATGGTGCCCCTAATCATGGATCTCAAATGTATCAATTCCATAAGAGGTTACTAAATGTTAAAAGAGGTATAAATATATGGACTCAAAACATTAGATCTCAGCAACAAGAACAAGTGAGAATGGCAAGAGAAAAATTACTTCAAACTGAGCAAAAATCCTTAGAGGAAGGTTGGGATGATGATTAATTCCACAAAGAGCAAAAATAGAAACAAAACATTGGTAAGGAAGAGGATAGAGAAGAGCAGGTTTTGAGGCTAAAATATCAAGAAATTTGGCATCAAAAATGAGATTCAAACACATCCTTCTTTCACAAGGTAGCAATTCAAATAAGGGGAGTCAATCAAATTTCCATGATTAAGAACTCAAAGGGAGAGGAGGTCAAATATCAAGACTTAATTAAGAAGGAAGAAACCAATTATTTTGAGTCTTTCTTAAATGAGAGGGTAGAAAATAACGAAGAAGCTCAACAAAGAATTTTCAATTGCATCCCAAAATTGGTCACTACGTAAATGAATGAGTTACTAGATAAATCCATTATAGAGGAAGAGGTCTATGAGATAATCAAGAGTATGAGCTTGGATAAGGCCCCAGGACCTGATGGTTTTTAGGTTAATTTCTATAAGGCCTATTGGAAAATCATAAAGGAATATTTGGTCAAAATGATTGACAAATCTAGACAAAATGGTGCAGTTTTAGGGGCTATCAATGCCTATTTCATTGTACTCATTCTTAAAAATAGATATGCAATAGCCTTTAATAGATTTTTTCCTATTTCTCTTTGCAATACCTCTTATAATATAATAACCAAGTTAATGGCTAACAGACTAAATCCCTTCATAAATGATTTGATCTCCATGGAACAAGGTGGATTCATCTCGGGTAGACACATTCATGATAATATTGTAATAGCTCAAGAAAATTTACATTCTATAATGATAAATAAAAATAGAGCCATGAAAATCAAGGTGGATTTCTCTAATGCCTATGATAGGATGGATAGGCAATTTATAAGCAAGGTGTTAAAGAAAATGGTATTTAATGACATGAAAAAACTGTGTGCAGGGATGCATATGTAATCCAAATTTTGTAGTTTTGATAAATGGGGGCCTATCCTCCTTCTTTGAGACATCAAGGGGTATTCTTCAAGGAAGCCCTTTATCACCCTTTTTTTTCGCTTTAGTCTCATAATGGATGAGCAGATCCTTCCAAGTAAGTCAAGAAAAGCATAATTTTTAGGGCTTAAGTGCTACTTCCAATGTGAAAGCAACCTCTCATCCCCTCTTTGTAGATGATACATTGTTAATGGGTTTAGCTAGCATTCAAACAGCCAAGGCTATCCAAAATATTCTAATATATTTCACTTTAGCTTTTTGGAGTGTGATAAATAAGGAAAAAAGTATCATCTTTTTCCTCAATACACCACTCCATTTAAAGAGGAAAATTTACAAAATTCTACAATTCCAAGAAGGAGAAGACAATTCAACAATCAAGTATCTAGGCATTTCTATCATAACTTGCAATCATAAAGCTATGGACTAGTTTTGCATTGTAGACAAAATTAAAAGAACAATAGGAACTTGGGAAAATCAATTTTTGAATCTAGTAGGTAAAAGAAAATTGATTCTGGTAATTCTATCTGCAATATTGATTTGTTGGATGTTCTTAATTTTAGCTCCTAAGACTGTAATAAATAAAATGGAAAAATAAATCAGAAGTTTTCTTTGGGCTAGAGGTAAAACTAGCAAGAAGAAATATCATCTTGTGAATTGGTCTAAGATCTGCAAACCCAAAAAGTTTGGAGGACTGGGGATAAGACAACTTGATAAAGTTGGCCAATATTTGGCCACTAAAATTGCTTGGAGAAAGAAGGTGACTTAAATGTTTTTACTCAATCCCTGGTTGGGTCCAAACCCCTAGAAACTTTTACAGATCTTAACAACATTAGGAATCATTTCTTATAGCAAAATATTTACAAAGTCAAGGATTTTTTTATGAAAGCAACCTACACAGTAGGATAGAGAGATTGTGTCTTTAAAATAGATTTGGCAAACCTCTGTCCAAAACATGTGAAAGATGATTTTAATTTTCTAAAATATCACTTGGGAAGTAGGCAATTTTTTCTCCAAGAGGAGGAAGATATACCAGCTTGGAAGGAGAATGAAATACCGGTGAATCTATCAACAAAATCTGTGTACAGGTTCTTAACTACCCAAGACAACAAAGATAATTCCCTAGAGGTGCTAATGAAGCATGTTTGGAAGTCCAGGGTGGTTCCAAAAATACATATGTTTGGATGGTTGGTGGCTCATGGTGTGATTCTTATAGCTGATAATCTAAGAAAAAGGGGTGTGATTGGTCCAGACATATGTCACCTTTGTGAAAGAGAAGGAGAAACCTTAAATCATCTACTTTTTAATTGTTCAGTGTCAACAAATATTTGGACCAAGTTGTTATAGCTCTTCACATGTCCTGATTAAGAGTTAAAGTGCTTTATGGATGTTATAGATATGTTGAATCAAATGACTAATTGTTTACCAATCAAATAACTATGCAGGTCTATGGTTTTTTTCTTGATGTGGCAGTTATGGAAATCTCAGAATGACAAATGCTTTAGAGAACAAGTCATAAACCTAGAAATAATATGGGCAATTTTAATCAGTTCTATAAGTGAATATGCTAATATTTTATTTCCATCTAAAGTACTGGTAATTGCACACTATTCTAGGGAGCAAAAATAAATTTTGGAGGTCTTTGGTTTGAATTTAAACCAGTATGTTCCTTTGAGACAAACAGTAGGTATTAACACCATAGAAGAATTTGTGGTGACCTTCTATTTTGATGGATCTTCTCTTGGAAATCCGGGTAGAGCAGGGGTAAGGGGAATGTTGGCAATTTTGGGTACCTTGGGTACATTGCCTTTGCTCAAGTGTAGATGTTGTCATTGATGTCAAGAAGTTCTTGAAGCAATTTGATTTGATGTCAAGGAATTTGTTTTGATGAAGGTTATTCAGAGCATGGACAGTGAGTTTCCAGGAAGTTCTTAGTAGCCCATTTGCAAAAGATCAAGAAAAAGACAAGTAAGAAAAAGTATGCGATAGGTTGGAAAAACTGTCACGATTTCGTGACATGTTTGAGGAGAGAGAAAGTGTTGGCAAAACTGTCATGATTTCGCGACATGTTTGAGGAGAGAGAAAGTGTTGGCAAAACTGTCACGATTTCGCGACATGTTTGAGGGGTGAGTTTGGACATGTTGGAAGAAAGAGAAGAAGCTGGCAAAACTATCATGATTTCGTGACATGTTGGCAGAGAAGGAGAGCAAGATGGAAAGTGTCACGATTTCGCGACATGTCGCATTTTCACGACTCAAAAAGTGCAGGAAGGCAGAGAAGGAAAAGTGTCACGATTTCATGACATTCTGCAAAGAAGGTTGTACGGACGAAAAAATGTCACGATTTCGCGACATGATGTTGAAGAGAGAGTCCGCAGTGTGAACTGTCATGATTTCATGACAAGTTCGAAGAGAGAGAAAGTTTCATGAAAAATGTCACGATTTCGCGACATGCTATAGAGGTCGAGGTGAGGACTGTCACGATTTCGCGACATGCTAAAAAGCTCGAAGTGAGAACTGTCATGATTTCGCGACATGCAACAAAGGAAAGAGTTTGAAATGAGAAGCGTCACGATTTCACGACAGGCTACAAAGAAGTTGTACGGATGTAAAAAGTGTCACGATTTCACGATAGGTTGAAGAGAAAGCTTGCGAATGTAGAAAGTGTCATGATTTCGTGACAGGTTGAGATGGCAACATTCAGTTGGAGAAAGTGTCATGATTTCATGACAGAAATAGTTAGCAAGTCTTCAACAGAAGAAGCGTCACGATTTCATAATGAATTCAAGAAGGAAGAGCTCGAAGGCGAAAGCGTCATGATTTCGTGACATGTTCCAGTTTCAGGTGTAAGGCAAAGAGAAGCTCAAGGCAACGAAAGTGTCACGATTTCATGACATGTTCCATTTTGCTAGTGCAAGTAGAGAAGAAGGCCATGAAGTCAAAAGGGTCACGATTTTGTGACAGAGTTGAAGATGACGTCAGCAGAAGCAGATGTGTCACGATTTCATGACAAAAGTAGAGAAGAAGGCAATGAAGACTAAAGTGTCATGATTTCATGACAGGAGTGAAGATGACGTCAGCAAAGACAGAAGTGTCACGATTTCGTGACAAGGACGTAGTCAAGGCAGACAAAAGCAAAAGTGTCATGATATCGTGACAATAGCCAAACGAAAGTGTACGGCTACAAAAATGTCATGATATCATGACATGTTGTGGTTTCGTAGCAGAAGCTACTAAACCATAGAGGCGGTTGAAGTTGACAGAGTTAAATTTGGGCCGACGACGTTTAGGGCATGCAGCCGACGGAGTTAGGGTTTGCATTTGCATAATAGTCGACTAAGACCAAGGTTTAGATCTTGATTATGTTAGTATAAAAGGAGGGTTGTTTGAAGAGATTAGGCATCGATCGAAGTGTGCGTTCGAAGTGCGATATTCGTAGATAGAGTGCGGGGGAGAAGTTCGATCGTCGAGAAGTAGAGTGTGCGAAGATTGTGCTATGATTGGTGATAGAGGTGCATAAGTTGATGTTCGATCGAGTGCTGCTGTGTTTGCATGTTCAGTGCAAAAGTTGGTTTCGACCAAGTGCGGTTGTAACAGAACAGAAAGAGATTTGAGGACAGACTTGTGCCAGACCGAAGGACTATGTTTGGTGCAGACCAAAGAAAGAGGAAGAGGACAAACTTGTGCTAGACCGAAGGACTGTGTTTGGTGCATATTCGAGGACCAGCTTTGCGGTGATAGAGTTGAGGACAGAGATCTCCAGCCAGAGCAGGGAAGATAGGTGTCTTCTGTGGATAGAGTTCCACTTGCTAAGGGCAGAGGAGGTAGAGGTCTTCTAGAGGATCACCACTAAAGAGCAGAGCTAGGGGAAGGTATCTCCTTTGGGTTGATGCCCATAAATATTGTAATCGGGAAAGGTATTCCCAGATTGTGAGTTGATAAAATTTAGAGAGAAATTTTATCCGTGGAGTAGCCCGCATTGGGTGAACCACGTAAATTGTTGTGTCTCTTTTGTGGATGGTGTTTTGTGCATTGCTTTGATTACTGCTATTAATACTGCTATCTATACACTGCATAATACTGATTTGAAAGTTGTTTTGAAGCAAAAGTAAAAAGTGGTCTTATACTGTTCACCCCCCCTCTCAGTATAAGCTTGTGTTCTTCAATTGGTATCAGAGCAGGTTCCTTCAGAAAGGTTTAACAGCTTGAAGGAAGAACTGGTTAAGAACACAATGGATTATTCAAGTGGCAATGCAACACCTATTCTTGATGGATCAGATTTTGGTCTGTGGAGTGCAAGAATGAAGGTTTATCTAATGGCACTTGGTAATGAGGTTTGGGAAGTGATTGAAGACGGGTACACTATTCCTAAAAATGGTCCTTATACTAAAGAAGACAGGCTCCTACATCACAACAATTCAAAAGCAATGAATGCAATCTTGAAGGGTTTACAGAAGGCAGATCTTACCAAGGTGATTCACTGCAAGACAGCTAGTGAAATGTGGAAACAATTGCAGGTGGTTCACACAGGTGATGTAAATGTCCGAAAGGCCAAGTTGAGACACTTCAAAGGTATGTTTGAACAACTCAAGATGAATGATGATGAAAATATTAGTGACTACATGCTTCGTATGGATGAGGTTGTTAACTCCATGAAAGACTTAGGTCTTGAACTTGCTGAAAATGATGTGTGTGATAAGATTTTAAGATCTCTTCCTAATAGATTTAGTGAAAATATTTTTGCTATTGAGGAAGCTAAAGATTTAGATAAGTTGAAAAAGGATGAGCTCCATAGTATACTTGCAGCATTTGAGTTGAGAACTCAAGTGAAAGTTGATGTCAAGAAAGAGGCAGCTTTCAAAGCTACCAAGAAATCAAAGGGTAAACAGATTCAAGAGAGTGATGAGTCTTCTAGTGATGAAGAGGCATATTACAGCAAGAAAGGCAAGTTCTCTAGAAAGCACAAAAGCAAGAAAAATATAAGATGTTTCAACTATGGGAAGTTTGGTCATTATGCTACTGACTATACTGTTTCCAAGAATGAAAGTGATGAAGATATACAGGATGTTAAGAGCAAGGATTCTGAAAAGCACAGGTATTACAGAAAGAACAAAGATGAGCACAACAATCAAGGAAAGAGGTATTCACACAAGAACAAGAAGAGTTTCTACCTAGACAAAGCAAGTAAGTGTTCTAGCAGTGATAGTGAAAGCTCTTCAAGTGATGAGGAAAATGAGATGTTGTTCATATCAGAAAAAGAGGAAGAACCGAAACATAGATTCATTATTATGAAATGTCTTAGATGTGGAAATTTTGGTCACCTTGAGGATGATTGTACAAATAATGATTTGGTTTCCAGTATGTATAAGGATGCTTCAAAAAACTATCAAGAAGATGCTTGTATGGTTTTTGAAAAAGGTAGCACCTCTAGTGATAAGAAATCTGGAAAAGGCCTTGAGGATTCAGAGAGCAAACAAATAAAGGATCTTGAAAGTGAACTTAATAATGCTCTTAATGCTTTGAAAAAGGAAAGAAAGAAGAATGATAGACTCAAGGATAAGTTAGATGAATGTTGTATGGAGAGAGATGATCTTACAGAAAGTCTTGACTTCTCTATGGCTAAGACACAAGAACTCAAGGACGAGTTAGAGTCTAAGATTCTTCAGTATAATGAGTTGGAACAGAAAATGGCTTCTTTGGAAGTGGAAACTAAAGAGTACAAGGATAAGCTATACAGGTTTCAAGATAGCTCCAAAAGGGTTAAGTCTCTCATCAAAGGTCAAAGAAAACCAACAGATAAAACAGGTCTCGGTTTTGTTGAGCCGCACAAGAAACAGGTTGGGGAATCTAGCAAGAGATTTCAAAAGGAAGAGAGTTCTGATGTAGAAAGTACTTCAGATCAAGAGTCCATGAGTGATAGATGCACAGAAACAGAAAACAGAATTTTGAATGCGAAGAAGAAGTTTACCGGACCTAGAAGGTCATTTACAGGAAAGTTTAATGGCAGATGTTTTGCGTGTCACAGGTTTGGCCACATGGCTTCGCATTGCATGACTCAAGTAAGGAAGGTAAATGACAGTTTTAGGGGCCGTAATTTCTTTCAAGGGTATTGCTACTCTTGTAAATAGTTTGGGCATAAGGCAATTTTCTGCATGACTAATTACAGGAACACGGTTAGTCATAACAGGCGGATTCAAAGAACAGGTATGCCGAACATAAATAACAGTGTTACTTGTTATAAGTGCAACAATGACGGTCACACAGCTAGACAGTGCAGAGCTGATCTTCCAAAGTACAAGAACAGGAACAGGAACAGTGGTATAAATAGGTCCAAGGATCAAGGCGTGGACAAGAACAGGGATGAGAACAAGAACAAGAATAGTGACAAGAACAGAAATATTGACAAAGAATTCAAGAGAAGGCCCGGCAAGGAAGTTATAGACGCTGATGATGATCAGTGCCTAATGGGAGTTTCACTCCCACCCCTGTTTTAATCACCTCATCAGGAGGTGGGGGAGGGACTAAGCTAAGAGGCTCATTCTTAGTCCCGAGCCCCAAAGGTGACCCTTTGCCATTGATGACAAAGGGGGAGAGATTTGAGTAAGGGGGAGAGATATGAGTAAGGGGGAGAGCTTCAATGTGAAGAGGAAAGCTTCAAGTCAGGGGGAGCAAAACTTCAAAGGGAGATTCTCAGTTGTTGGCACAGTTGGTTTCAGTTTTGGCTCCTAAGATGTGTTTCAATAAAGGTTTGCCATCAATGACAAAGGGGGAGATTGTTGGCAATTTTGGGTACCTTGGGTACATTGCCTTTGCTCAAGTGTAGATGTTGTCATTGATGTCAAGAAGTTCTTGAAGCAATTTGATTTGATGTCAAGGAATTTGTTTTGATGAAGATTATTCAGAGCATGGACAGTGAGTTTCCAGGAAGTTCTTAGTAGCCCATTTGCAAAAGATCAAGAAAAAGACAAGTAAGAAAAAGTATGCAACAGGATGGAAAAACTATCATGATTTCGTGACATGTTTGAGGAGAGAGAAAGTGTTGGCAAAACTGTCACGATTTCACGACATGTTTGAGGAGAGAGAAAGTGCTAGAAAAACTGTCATGATTTCGCGACATGTTTGAGGAGAGAGAAAGTGCTGGCAAAACTATCGTGATTTCGTGACATGTTGGAAGAAAGAGAAGAAGCTGGAAAAACTGTCGCGATTTCGTGACATGTTGGCAGAGAAGGAGAGCAAGATGGAAAGTGTCACGATTTCGTGACATGTCGCATTTTCGCGACTCGAAAAGTGCAGGAAGCAAGAGAAGGAAAAATGTCGCGATTTTGCAACATTCTGCAAAGAAGGTTGTACGAACGAAAAAATGTCACGATTTCACGACATGATGCTGAAGAGAGAGTCCACAGTGTGAACTGTCACGATTTCGTGACAAGTTCGAAGAGAGAGAAAGTTTCATGAAAAATGTCATGATTTCGTGACATGCTGCAGAGGTCGAGGTGAGGACTGTCACGATTTCGTGACATGTTGAAAAGCTCGAAGTGAGAACTATCACGATTTCGCGACATGCAGCGAAGGGAAGAGTTTGATATGAGAAGCGTCACGATTTCACGACAGGCTACAAAGAAGTTGTACGGATGCAAAAAGTGTCACGATTTCATGACAGGTTGAAGAGAAAGCTTGTGAATGCAGAAAGTGTCATGATTTCGTGACAGGTTGAGATGGCAACATTCAGTTGGAGAAAGTGTCATGATTTCATGATAGAAATAGTTAGCAAGTCTTCAACAGAAGAAGCGTCACGATTTCATGATGAATTCAAGAAGGAAGAGCTCGAAGGTGAAAGCATCATGATTTCGCGACATGTTCCAGTTTCATGGGTGTAAGGCAGAGAGAAGCTCAAGGCAATGAAAGTGTCACGATTTCATGACATGTTCCATTTTTGCTAGTGCAAGCAGAGAAGAAGGCCATGAAGTCAAAAGGGTCACGATTTCATGATAGAGTTGAAGATGACGTCAACAGAAGCAGATGTGTCACGATTTCATGACAAAAGCAGAGAAGAAGGCAATGAAGACTAAAGTGTCACGATTTCACGATAGGAGTGAAGATGACGTCAGCAAAGACAGAAGTGTCATGATTTCGTGACAAGGACGTAGTCAAGGCAGACAAAAGCAAAAGTGTCATGATATCGCGACAATAGCCAAACGAAAGTGTACGACTGCAAAAATGTCATGATATCATGACATGTTGTAGTTTCGTGATAAAAGCTACTAAACCACAGAGGCGGTTGAAGCTGACAGAGTTAAATTTGGGCCGATGACATTTAGGGTGTGTAGCCGACGGAGTTAGGGTTTGCATTTGCATAATAGCCGACTAAGACCAAGGTTTAGATCTTGATTATGTTAGTATAAAATGAGGGCTATTTGAAGAGATTAGGTATCGATCGAAGTGTGCGTTCGAAGTGCGATATTCGTAGATAGAGTGCGGGGAGAAGTTCGATCGTCGAGAAGCAGAGTGTGCGAAGACTATGCTGCTATGATTGAGCAGAGTGTGCGAAGACTATGTGTGATTGTGCAGAGGTGCATAAGTTGATATTCGATCGAGTGCTATTGTGTTTGCGCGTTTAGTGCAAAAGTTGGTTTCGACCAAGTGCGGCTGTAACAGAACAGAAAGAGATTTGAGGACAGACTTGTGCCAGATCGAAGGACTGTGTTTGGTGCAGACCAGAGAAAGAGGAAGAGGACAGACTTGTGCTAGACCGAAGGACTATGTTTGGTGCATATTCGAGGACCAGCTTTGCGGTGATAGAGTTGAGGACAGAGATCTCCAGCCAGAGCAGGGAAGACAGGTGTCTTCTATGGATAGAGTTCCACTTGCTAAGGGCAGAGGAGGTAGAGGTCTTCTAGAGGATCACCACTAAAGAGCAGAGCTAGGGGAAGGTATCTCCTTTGGGTTGATGCCCATAAATATTGTAATCGGGAAAGGTATTCCCAGATTGTGAGTTGATAAAATTTAGAGAGAAATTTTATCCGTGGAGTAGCCCGCATTGGGTGAACCACGTAAATTGTTGTGTCTCTTTTGTGGATGGTGTTTTGTGCATTGCTTTGATTACTGCTATTAATATTGCTTTCTATACACTGCATAATACTGATTTGAAAGTTGTTTTGAAGCAAAAGTAAAAAGTGGTCTTATATTGTTCACCCCCCTCTCAGTATAAGCTTGTGTTCTTCAGGGGAAATTAGTATGGCCCTTACAGGATAAGGTCATTTGTTTTTCTGAAGGGTTACGGTTGAACACAAACAACTACACAAAAATGGCAGCTCTATTGAGAGGATTGAAAATTGCTTTACAAGAAAATATCATAGAGATTTTTGTCAAGGGTGACTCCAAGTTAATCATAGAATCCTTAAGGAAAAATTGGAAAGTAGATGATTTGTTCCTTAACAACATGAAAGAGGAAGCGATTAGACTAAAAAATTCTATAAGTCCTTCCAAGTTCATCGTGTTTATAGGAAGTTTAATTTAGATGCAAATCAATTAGCAAAGACAACCACACACTTAACTGCCAAAAATCTGCAAATTTACCATTGCTCTAATTGATCATTGAAAAAATAAAGAATCACTCTCTAGATCTTTCTTTGTTTAGTTAGCTAGGCTATTTGATGTACTTCATTGTCTAGGGACAGAGTGCAGTTATTTGGAGGAAAGAGTTGGCTGGGAGGTTTCCAGTATTTTTGTTTCTATCTATGTTGTGAATTGAGAAAATGTCAATTTCTCACATGTTTTGTAATTGTTTTTGTTCCAAGCGTTTTAGAGTTGTATATTTTTTTTCCAGATTGATGGCCAAACATTGTCAGCTTCATGGGTGAGTTGATCGATGTCTCAGTTATCTATGTTTATGGTTAAATATTGTAAGTATTGTAACCTCTTCTCAATTTTAATAGATTTAGAGCCTTTTTTATTGTAAAAAAAAGAATAATAAAGATATAAGGAGATAGTTGGTCACCCTGGAAAATTACATGTGACTATTCAAAGTATCCAACTAGAGATACATTGATCAAAATATAATATATTAGTGTTGTAGCATCTAATACATTCACATCAACCTTGATCAAAATCATTTTTCTAAGAATATCATTTAGAAAAAGCAAATAAACCCTATCATATGATTTATTCATATGTAATTTTTTAATAATTCTTGGTTTTCTCATGGCATAAAGAGAATGTATGGAATCTTGTGCAATGCTTACACTACTAAGAATTTGTTTTAACATAAGCAAAATCATCTTGTTCCTCTAAACAACATAATCTAGAATTATTTTCAATCTGTATACCATAATTTTGATATTCTTGTATAAGTTGTATTGCAAAGGTTTATTAGAAAAAATTATCAAAATATTATGTTTCACTTTTATTGGGAACAAATGCAATAAAGGTGGTATTGATCTCATTTATTATAGTTTTATATATTCCAGTCTCTTCAACCATGTGCTCTTCAACAAATTACAAAAAAAAAAAAAAATGTTGTAATATATTTATTGGGGTCAAGTGCCTTATTAGAGTAGAAAGAGTATACTACCTCTTATAACTTTTGCATAAAGATATTCCTCATAAATATTGTATTTTCTTTATGTTATTAACAAAGAAATATTTTTCAAGACCTTATCCTAGACCTTCTTATCTTGCTAAACTGATGATAAAATATCTTTGGAACATATTGTTGTTTTCTTCATAGTCTTTTGATTTCACATTTTTTCCCAAAAATTAAAAAATCATAGCATTCATCACAAGTCACAATAATAGAATTAAAAGTGAAATAAAAAATAGAAATAATTTAAATTAACAAAATAGAACATAGTTCCCATGGAAACCTAGAAAATAGATTAATTTATGTCATTTTGATGTAATGTATTAGTTGGTTGAGGGGCATTTATATAAAATCCTCAACAAAAATAATTACATCACCAATTCAACATAACATAAGGATTTTTGTTTAACTACATGTTATAAGGCTAACCATAATAGTGGGTTAACCCATGTTACTATGATTAGATACATCAAATTGTAGAATCGAATTACCTAATAATTTCTCATAGGCTTACATGTAGATTATTCATAGGCTTACATGATTCTTTATTGGCCTTGGCCCATAAGATTAAATTACCCATTTCCAACGTCCCCTTAATCTAAACTAGGGTTAAGGAGATAATAATATATCCTCCATATTGGATGCTTGAATGGAACAAATAATATTTGAGTCTCTCACACCATATATAAAACTATAGTGTTCTCTAATGCACTAGAATCATTTGAATATTCTTCATCAGTTGAAAGACTACCATTTCCTCCCTTAGAATGGATTGAAATTATCCAAGTCTTTCACTATATACAAGACTATTTTCTCCCCCTTAACAAGAGTATTATAGATCCTAAATGCCATAATAGAAAGTGATATATTCATGTCTATAGTAAGTCCTTAGAGTAATCTATGAACCAAAAGTTTCCATACATTTCAAGCTTATAAGGGAATCTCTACCACAACTATATTCTATTGTACAAACTAGGAAAATAGTTGGATGCTATTGTTTATGGTCTAATTGGTTGTTTTCTCAAATATCAAAAATACTTTTTTTGCATGCCAATTAAGATCCATGTGGTTGCTAACTCATCATGAATGTCGCATCATTGTTGCTACCAATGAATAATTAAAAAGGGATGGTATTTGAACCTTGGTCAACCTAGAGTGTAAATTCTTTGGATTTATAAGATATCCAAGCCCCTAAAGGGTTTTTGAATCATAAATAAAAACCCTAGTAAATTAAGGAAACACAAAAAAAGCAAATAACACATAAAAAATATGTTCCTTAAAAATGTCATATTTGAGACTCAAACACCATACATCTAATGACAATAGTCCTTAAACATATCTTACCAACTAATACAACTAGCCATATAGATGAAAAGCATATGCATTTTCCTCCTTAAATAAATGAATGCAATATAATAATGACTCAAAAACACATTTTAGTATGGGTTGGACCATATAACTGTTAGGCCAAAATGTTAAACTTTGTCGTGTTGTCCATCAAGCCATCAATGTTGTACTAAATCAATATGAAATATCCTTGAATAAATTCTATTCATTATCAGTTAAAGAGATCAAAGTGTTAAAAAATGACACCTATGGTGTTTGAACCTACATCTAAAGTCATCCAAGTCTTTACTACATGCATGATAGCTAATGATATGGAGAGACTAGCCATATCAAATTTTCTAAGGCCTCGAGTAAGGAATGCAGCTTAGGCTAGGATGTGCTCCCCAAAAAGAATTCTTTCTTCAAATCTAAATGAAGAGTATCTAGATTCAAACCCAACATCACATGCTTAACATCTTAAAAAAAATTCATTGGACACTTTATTGACCACCCAAAATGAGAGAAATAAGGAAGCCTCTCCTTGAATAAGGCTCTCATAGTGGATAAACACCAAAAAAATATTTTTGTATGGTTTTCAAAGAAATAAAAGGATAAGGATCCAACTATAAACCCTCTAGGAAAAAATCTTGTAAATTTTCATATTCATTGACCTAGATCTCACTATCGATGGGACTAAGAAATAAATTATGGATTGACAATAATTTATTTTATAATAACCTAGAGAAAAGATGTTCAATTTTATCTCAATTTTAAAAATAATAATGTTGAGAGTCAAACCAACAATGTTGCAGAATCCATGCATATGCTTTGACTAACATACCATACCTCACAATCTAACCAATAGGAAGAATGCCATGCTCCTTGAATAAAATGATATATTGTATTCCCAACTAAAATTAAGAGAGGAAATGTAAATTTCAACTCACAACTAGTCACTTACCTTGATTTCAAAATCATCACACTAGCTAAAGTAACAACCACCTTGTTAATTCTCCAATACACCATGCTTATTGAAGAAACAAAACACCAAGACAAAATGGAAAGGAAGAAACAACATGTGGTGTCAAAATATTTACCTTTAGATTAGAAAAATATACACATAGGAAAATTAACCATAAGATCAAGAGGCTTAGATGGGTATCATTTGTTAAGGGCTTGACAAAAAGTAAACCAAATTTGTCTAGTCCCTTGGAAATGATATGTGTTAACACTACATTTCAAATTTTTGAATACAAAAATTCAAAGAAAAACTTTCCTTCAACATGAAAAGAGAAATTATTTTTATTCATTATTTGATTTCAGCTAACAAAAATTCTCTTTGATTAAAATAAAAGAGAGAATCATTTTAAAAATAATTTCTCTTTCTCTACATGATTAAGCGATGTCACTTCATACCCACTCTAATATCATGTAAAATTTTAAAATATTTTTAAAAAATGTATAGAAGCATATCATTCACTAAAATTCAAATAAAAATAATATAACAGAGCAATAAAAAAAAAAATAAGTGATGCATCTACAAGAACCCAAACAATAGATTATATTTATGGTATAGCAATGCAATGAATTGGTTTATTTATGGGAATTTATACCAAATCATCAACACAAATAATTATATCCTACAAGCCAATATAACATTATGATTTTAGAATTATTTTGAAGTTACAAGGTTAGCCATAATACTTGTTTAACCAATGTTGTTAGAACTAGATATATCAAACCCTAACAAAGTATGTTACATGGTGATTGTTTGTAGGCTTACACAAATATTGCTCAGAGGATTAAACCATATAATATTAGCCTTGGAAAATTAAGATATATTACCCATATTCCAATACTAATATATTATTTATCCTTAATACTTGTTTCATTTAGAGTTGAAATATTATTAATTTAACAAACTGTCAAATTTGTTTTGGCCATAGCATGAAAAAACTGTATTTATATTCCCTTATTTAATCCATCTATTTCTAAAATTTTGGCATCAATATGACTTTTACTTTTTTAATACATTATGATAATCATAAATTAATTATTTTTGTTGCATATATATGTCTTGTTCCACTACATTGATTTCTACTATATTTTCTAAATTGTTGAGTTTTAATTTAATTTCCTCTTTTACATTAAATATATTCTCAATAGAATTGACATTCCAAATATTCCTTTGACCCTTAAAATTTTATATTTTGAACAATCTTGTACATACATGGTCCTTCAAATCTTACTTCATCCCATCATAATATAACCATTTGGAAGAAATCAGGGTCTTAGAGCCATATAGACTGAAATTAAAGTGTCTTTGGATGACCATTATTTGGTAGACAATATCTTAAGAGAATGGGATTTTTTATCTAATCCTACTTACAATAAAATGTCTAAAGATATTGTATACTTTGTTTGCAACTATACACTAGATAACAAAAATATGACTATATGACTAATATTTTTATTGTACAAGATTTCCCAATATGTTTATTATCCCATGTATATTCAAAACATAAAGGAATAGATTCCCAAAGATAAACTAAATTAAAAATCAAAAATCAAAATCCTCCACTAATTTGGACCATCCATAAGTGTCACCTTTATTTTTCAAAGGAGATAAAACTATATTTAAGTCCCCAAAGAATCCATAGATAAAAATTATGAATCATCATTAAATATGAAATAAATAAACTAAGGTCCTTCCAACATATATCACAAAAAAGTAACTATAGTTGGAGCATATACATTTACAATTACAACTTTGATATTTTCCTCTTCCCTAAGAAAAATACAACCCAATTGCTTCTTTCTTCTAGTAATTGTCCATCATACTTATGTTTCTCCCATATTATTCTAATACCCCTTGAATATCCTATAGAAGAAACTATTAGACAATCTCCTATCCTCCAAATAATTTTGAATGCGTCCTTACATTCCTCACTGCTTATTTTTATTTCTTTTATTAAAAATAAAGTTAAAGCTATAATTGTTTATTAATTCCTTGATAACTCTTTATAGGATCTTATTTATACCCTTAATATTCCAAGATATAATTCTCATTATCACTTTTTATTCTTATTTATGGGCTTAGCCAACTTCTTGTTAATAATTATGATATTTATTTTTTGTTTCCAAATTGATATCTCATTGATTTTTCTTTCTCTTTATTCTTAATTTGAGGGTCTTCCTTTCCATTTTCATTCCCACCAATACTTTTATTCTCATAAATAACTTCTAATTTTCTAACCATTCATAATGAGACTTATTATCTACAAGTTTATGCTTTCGTAAAGAATATAAATTACAAATAAAAGCCTTACAAATAATTATTTATTTATGTTGCCCTAGAAATTATAAAGTGCATTGGAAAAATCTATACTAATTTTCTTTTATTGGTTGAAAAAGAGGTTTTTGAAAGGATACCCAAAACTTTTACAAAATATTCTTACAAAATGGAATAGGGATATGACCTCTGTAGAGAGACAATATTAGAAGGACCGGTTACAAGACAATCAAATTTGAACAAAGGAGCATCCCGCTTGAAATTGAACCACGACTAGGAAAAAAATGAAACACTTTCCACATGAAATGAAGAATGAGTTCCTAATGGGAGGAGCCCAAGAAATAAAAAAATAAAGAACCCATCCAGGAGGATCCCAAGAAACACAAAAAAAATAGAATCCTGCCAAAGAAAGACCTAGGAAAACTAAATCAAAAATAAAATCCTACCTTGGAGGAGCCTAGGAAAAATGAAATTTAAATGCAGCAACCAACCCAGTAGGAGAATATTTGAAACATTGTTTCCTACCTAGGAGAAACAAGTGAAATAAAAAAATCACTCAAACAAGAAAATCATTGAGAAAGTTTGGTCGATAACCTAGAAAATGGGGTAGTAGGAAATGGAGGTCTCCACAAGAAACAAGAAATCCTTGTAAAAACAACCTAGTAGATAGAAAAATAGCAAAGGGATACCCCTACATGCCACATGATCTTTCTGTAACAAAGACAAAGATCATAGCTAGAAAGCGAAAAAACCTAGAGAATAAACAATCCTCTACAACACCTCATGGCTGAAAAGGACCATCACACATGGGAACTATCATCAAGAGACCATCATATATAGGCTAAAAAATACCATCACACATGGGAACTATCATCAAGAGACCATCATTTGTAGTATGCACGCATGCACAATGTCCCCCTCAAAGGCCAAAAAAACTATAGAAGAATAAATCCATTAGAAATTAACCTATGTTAGATTGTCATCCAGGAAGAGATCCATAGACACCTTCACTCGTAGTTGCACGAGAAACACAAGACCCGTCTCATAGGAAAAAAATAAGCGACAGGGAAAGGTACCAAAGAAAACCTAGGATAGAAAAAAATAGATCTTCTGAAGCCTAACCCAAAAATAGTCACAAGCCACTCAACTACAAATGATAAAATTGTGGCCCTCTCCCAAGACCAAGAAAAATACAGTGAGCAAACCTCGAACCCATTCCTAGATATAAGAATATCTCGAACCAAATATAGAAGGCCCATCCTAGAAATAGCCACAAAAGTCTCTCAATTGTAAATGATAAAACTCTAGACCTTTCCAAGACCAAAAACAATGTAGAGAGAAACCCTAGGTTGCAACATCATGGGAAAACAAGAAAGTGAGAACCCCCTTTGGAAAGCCAAACCCTGGAGAGGAGCAGATAAAATCTTCCATCTGAGAGTAGAAATGCACGAGGCTCCCCTAAAGACCAAAAGTTCTATTGAAATAGTCTTCATAGCTCCACCTCCCGATTCAAGCCATATGAAAGCTAGCCACCACTAAGGGCCACCAAGGAAAGTGACTCTGGATCAATCTAGCAAAACACCTGCAATCACATCAAGATGGGAAAGCACATCCTAAAATGCCCTAGGAGGATCTTGTATAGGTCTTGGAAGTGCAGCAAGGAGATCTCAAACAGGTCTACCCATATTGTAATCCACAAGACGAGAGGGGGGAAGCAAGAAATTCAAAACAGGGTCCTCCCTCCCACAGCGGAAGACCTCCCACTTCCCCCAAAAAAATCTATACTACTTTTATTTTTTGTTATAACGAAATAATTTTCTATGAAAAAAAAGAAGAGTACTTGAATTAAACTTGAACTCTTCTTCCTTCTTTCTTTTAAAATTTTCCTCCTTGTCTTCCTTCACTCCTTTAAATTCTTCTAAATTTTTACTTGCACATTGTCGTTCCTAATTATTTGCATCCTTAGTTTTCCTAATGGTTGATCTAAATGAACTATATTGTCCTTTGTCATCTAATCAAGTAGAGGGGTTTTTCTCATTCTTTTGAGAGTGGAAAATCCTTGATCTAAGCCAACTTTTAATATAATATCATTTAGTTTTTCTTCTTGTAGTTTTTTTCATGACCAAAATTTGTTCTCAATTTTTTATAATCTATTGTTGTGTCTAGTCTTAAAACATTTCTATCATTGAAATGTTATGTTTTTATAATCAACTTGTTGGTCATATTCTATTGATTTATATTAATCTTAATATATTTTGGAAAATATTTTAAAATATTAATGACAATACATATGTAAATATCTAGAATATTTTTTCTTTTTTAGTAGTTGGTCTTCCTTGCATGAATTCCCTTAGAGTATTACCACTATTTTTCATAACTTCATTATTGATGAGTTGACATGGAAGTCCAAAAATCATAACCCATATTAAAATATTTTTAATACTTTATATCTCCACATAAAAATTATCACTTTGTGGTCTTAAATATAATCCATCTCACCTTATAAAGAATGGTCCACACCCTTTATATTATTTTAAATCTTCAAACTCAAGAATATGATGAGAAAAAACTCCTTTTAGAAGAAAATTCATGGAGCAATTTTATTTCAATTGTCTCTTTCATTTAACCAACTTTTAAATATTGAAAAAAAATGCAAAAATACTAAACACATTGGAATCCTTTTAATATTTTCTATCTCGATAGAGAATTTCTCACTTCATAGTAGTAAATATAATGCATTGCTCCCCCTAAACCATAATCTACAACCCATTGTTTTATCCTTAATTTTTTAAATCAAGAAGATGATGAGAATAAATATTTTTTAGAAGAAAACTCATGGAGTTATTTTATTCAAATAACACTTCCATTTCACTCACAATTAAATCTTTGAAAATCCTATCTAGTGATCCAAACATATTTTTTGTTATTCTAAAGCTCAAAATTTTAAGGTAAGAAGGCCAAAAAAAGGTGACATAAAAAAAATAGAAGGGTATAACAAACAAGAACACAAAAATATACAATAAAATTAGCATAATGATTATATTTCTCAAAATACATAGTACAAACCCATCAATCTCTAAGAAGAGATGTAAGACTATAACATTACATTTGTTACTCGTGCTTTTTACAATTTTTTTTTAAAGCGAAAAACCCCTTGCGGGGCCACCTTGGTCTGAGAGACCATGACCAGGGGGTTCTGCACCATCAAAGTCACCCGAGAGTCGTGCCGGCCTTGCCCGCACCAATATTATCAATTGGATTTTGGGTACCCAATTCAACTTTTTGGTAGGGTGGAGATTCGAACATGGGACCTCCCTTGGAGGATTGCCCTCTCCTCTCCAACTCACCTACAACACCTAGATTTCTTTTTACAATTAGGGGTGTATTTACAATATTTTGGAATGTTGGAAATCCACCATATTAACTATGGAAGATCACCCCTATAGAAATGTGATGGTTCACCTTCCATGAGTTAGAAGGTTACCCATATGAAAATGTGGTGATTCACCTTCCATGAGTTACAAAGTGCATTAAATTAATAACATTGATATGACGTATCCTTTTATGTTTTTCTATTAATATGTCAAAATGGATAGAGATGCATTTTGGCTATGAAAATATGAAAGTAAAAAGTTGCTATTTTTAGTATCTTATTTTGTATTTATGAGGGTCTTTGGAGATTTTTCTTTAACTACAAATTTATCAACAAATCTATCTATAATAGAGTTGCTTACTGAAATTGTTGTTCTCTCTAATATTTCCAATCTTGAATGGATCAAAATAAAGTTCCAAGCACAAAATTATACCACTAACAGTGTGGTTAGGATCAAAAATATGATTTTTCAAGCATTTTCAAGCACAAATCCATGATCCAATAAAGTTCACATTCCTATATTAGCTAATATCTATGTAACTTACATATTAATAATTTTATTTTAAGAACCATTTTACCATACTTGAATATCTCATTATTGAGAATCATTTCTAGTGTAACATTTTTTGTGTTAATAAAAATGATCATAAATTTATTCTTGATGTAGTCCCCAATTAGAGCATCTATACTTTTGGTCAAGGCATCCTTAATTTCAATTAAGACTTTCATAAATGACTTTCCTTCCATAGTAGCTAGATTTTTGATATGGAAGCAAACTTTATTGATTTATGTGAAAAACATACAGGTATATATAGGCAAAATATGTCAAAATTATAATATATGGGATATCTTCCAAATCTTGTTGATAATCAATATATAGCCTAACATAAACAAAAAATCTAACTACTAGGAAACTGACTTTAACTTTTCACTTTTACTATTTTACATAGGATAAATAATTATAATAAATAACAGAATAATATAATAATTCCTATGCTAAGGTCTATAATCTAAAGTATGTCCAATTAATCCTCAACAACTTTTTAGATCAATCTTGGAGAAAATTTTGGCACTCTAAAGTTGATTTAATATGTCATCAATGTAAGAGAGTGGATATCATTTTTTGATGGTGGTCTTGTTTATTTTCCAAAATCATTGCAAAGATGTCAAATTCCATCCTTCTTGAGCATAAGCAAAATTGATGAAGCACGAGGGTATGTTCTTGGTTTGATGAAACCATTGGATAACTAGTCTTGAATTTGTCTTTTGATTTCATCATTTTCGATAATTGATTGTCAATATAGTAGGCATTAGGAAGAGGTTTAGTAGGAATAATTTCAATACTATAATCATTTTCTCAATATGGGGGAAGTGTCTTAGGCTCCTAAAACATATGTGAATAGGACTACAACAAATTTTTAAAAGTAGCATGTTATTTAGACATAATTACTTCTTCTTGGGACTCATCATATTGTGACCTAATAAAAATTAATGCAAGCTCTTATGTTTTATTAATAGCTTTTCGTGCTTACCTACAATTGAGTATTAGATTTGTGGTGTTCTTAATAATTTTTTTTATTATATGAAAAATAAAGGGGTTTTGAAAGCATCCCTGAACCTTTTACAAATGTACAACCCAAATTTTAAGTAAAATACCGCATGAAACAAAGCAAATTATAGACTAAACCAAAAATAGGGCCAACCAACAGCCTAAAAGGGACTAACAAAGAAGATAGACCCATGGACCATAAACTGTAGAAGACACAAGATCAAGCCTGGTTATGGGGAACAAAAAGGATAGTCATTCAACGTTTACCTCAGACACCTCCAAATATTCAACATCATTGTTGTTTTTGAAATACCTCATCATCCAAGTGATTTTCTCCACATATGTTTTAGTAGTTTTTGCTAACTTGCTCAAGGACCTGAGGAGATCCCCCATCATCTTCCTTGTATTTTAGGGAGTTTTAAGAGGGTACCAAGTCTTAAGAAGGTTTTTCTCACATGGGTAGCTTCATTATTCCTTGGCCTCTTATGGATGAGTGGAGTCGACTCCTCAGATATTTTAGGGACTAAACAATCCTGTATGGGTTGCTCATTATTAGCCATTTTGGACCTTAGGCGCTTTGAGAAGCTAGTAGACTCTTTTAGTTCCTTAGGAATATTCATACTCTCATTATTTTTAACTATATTAGCCATTTTTTATTCTTTTTTTTCTCTAAGAGACCTTCCTTTTATTCATACGAGCACTTCAGTAGGTCAGGTGGGGTGCTTCTACTCCTTACTCTCAGAATTCTCCAAAGACTTAGCTATAGTTTCTAATTTTTGTTGGTGTCTAAGAAAGCTTATATTATTTAGAGATATATTATTATTATGCCCAAACACATGATTAAATAGTACTTTCATTGACCCATTATAGAGCATACTAGAATAGTTCCCAACTTGCATATGTGCTACCATTTTTTCCAATGATGTAAATAGAAACACTAGGATGTTCATCATTCTTTTCCATAATAGATGATTCAAAAAGGTAAATTGAAAGCTTTGCTGAATAGAGTACTATTTATCCAAAGTAAAATACTACATTATAACAAAATCCACCCTATCCCAAGGATCCTTCAAGGACTTGTGAAGATAACCATTTTGGCACTTCACCACATGTTCACCTTTACCTTTAATATTCCTAAGTTCAGAGGTTGGGTGGTGTTCTTAATATAATTGATTAAGAATATTTTATTATCATGTTGTAGAGTATATATGTTATTAAAGGTATCATAATGATATTTCCTATTATACTAATGGGATTACCTAGCAAAAAACCACAACAATCCATAGTGATCACATCACAGGTGACCTTATCAATAAAATGAGGACCATAGACAAAATACATAGTGATTGTGTGTATTATATATGAGTATAATACACTATTCTTCCATCCAAGACAATACATATGAGGTTATGAGTCCATCGACAAATGTAATTTGTTGATAATGGACCTTGCGATCAATTTTTTATGAGTTATTATCAATAATATAATTCATAAAAAATCATCTATTAGGTGAGCATGAGTGACAAACAAATTGTCATTTTCTCTTAAAAAAGAATGATGTTTCATTAAGGTAACTTTATTGATTCTACCTTTCAACTCATAATATGTCCTATCATTGTTTCATTAATGTTATATGATGTTTCATATAGCATTAAGGATCCTTAGTAAGGATATGTTCATCAACAACCCTGGGCTGATTTTTGTAAAAGGTTTTGGGTCAACCTGTAAAACCCAGTATTAATGCTATAGTATCTTATATACCAAAAAAAAAATCATATGTCCTATCATCACCAAAAGTCTCAATGGAAACATTCATTATTTTCTCACCAAGATACTATACAATCAAACTCTTCTTCTTCAATTTAAAACATTTAGACTTTTCGTGACCCTTATTTTTATAATAAGTACAAAATTTATTAGATTTCTTAATAGAAAAATAAGGGGAACATGTATCATGAGAAGAAAAAGAAGAGAAAATTTTTTGGTTTTGAAGAATGTTGTTGATACTAAGAATTCAAGGTTTTTGAAGGTCTTACAAAAAATGAGGTTCAAGATGCTTGAGATTGGGTAGCAATTTGTTTTTTTGCTAGTTGTGATTAATTGAACACAACATCAAGTGTTTCAAGTGTAGTGTATTTTAACTCCCTACATAAGTGCTCCTAGAATTTACTCTTAAAAATAAGAATGAGAGTGGGATATGGACTTAACATGCAAGGTAATATCCATAGTTGGTTAAATTGAAATATATAATTGTACATATACATTTGACTTCTTTGTTTTAAATGAAGCCAATTTATATGTAAAACCTAGTCATAGTTGGAAGGATACACTATCTCTTTCAAACCTATGACCAATTTATCCTAATTATTGATAGGATTTTGAGTATCTTAGCATTCAATGACCAAGTCCTTGGGGTACCTTATTGTTATTATATATTTGATTGTAGTAGAACCAAGTCTCCATGTCTAGAATACAACTATAAAGTACTTCAGGATCTTGATATCCACCATATATCTTGACCTCGCATATTGATTTTAAACAAGTATAATGGTGTTTTAAAACATTTTGTATGACTTGAACATTGGTGTTATTAACCTTATCAATTGATGCACTAACCATTGCAGTAATCTCAACCACTTTATTATCCAGATTGGTGGTCATGGTGTGAGCTAGATCTAATGAAAAAAAAATTGTTACACCTTACGCTATTCAATATTCTCAACAATATTTGTCATTATAGTCAACATGCTCAATGTTCTCCACTCCTTTAAAGCATAAGCATCTAGAAAACCATCCCAGGTTTGAATCCCTACAATACCAAAACCAAAAAATAGATGCCAAAACAATGGGATCTTGGAAGAGGTTTATGAGTTAAAGGTTCGAGTCTTCATTAGACCAAGAGTAGGAGGGGACGAATGTCAATGACATCAATAGATGGATAAATTCATGTTAAGGTAGTTGAAGTGCATCTTCCACTATGCACAGGCTTAAATAGAAATGTTGTTCTATGGAGAAAAACCAGATATCAGTCACTATTTGTTGGTAAATCTAAGTGGGGATTCTTAGTATGGAGTCATGTGAATAGGGGTGTGACACCCTGTATTCTAAAATACCTCCACAACACCTCTATAGGAAGTTTTCTAGTAAGAGATTCAAAAACATAAATTGAATGATCTAAAAAGCAACCCAAATCCATTGATTGGAATAAGAGCTCTAATACCAATGATACGAGAGAAAATTTTATTTCAAAATTTATTGATCTATATGAAAAACATACAGGATATAAAGGCATAATATATACCAAAATTATAGGGCCTGGTCCTCACCATGGTAGAGAGGACCTAAGCCTCACCATGGTAGAGAGGACCTGAGCCTCACCATGGTAGAGAGGGCCTGAGAGAACCTGAGCCTCACCATGGCAGAGAGGTCCTGAGCCTCACCGTGGCAGAGAGAGCTTCCTCTATGATGGTTTCACTCCTACTTTGGCTTTGACACTCTGAAACCCTTTGAGCAGGAGGTCTCCTTTCTTCCATTCTGGATCTGGTTGCTATTCATGCTTAGTTTCTCTATTGTGGTTTATGACCAGGGTGATTTGCTTACTAGGGGTCTTGCTGGTATGTTTTGCTCTCTTATGGGTTTGGCATTATCACTCTTATCTAAGGCAGAGGGCCGAATGTTGATCCAAACCTGTAGGGGTGATCTTGGACCGTTATAATGCAGTGGAAAATTTTGGCTGGTATGTTATAATACGTATGAGGGTTGGTGGTTGATTTTTCCAAATTTTTCTCCTCATTGGTAGGTTACCCTTTTGGGTGTAAAATGTATTTCTCCTTTTGGAGCTTGTTTTTGGGTAACCCTTTTGGATCTTGTTGTAATGGTTGTGGGATCCTCTCAAAACCCTCATCTTAGGATGTGGGTCCCTCTCAAAATCCTTAGGTTCAAGGATCCTTAAAACCCCTTCTTTACCTAATAAAATATATATATGTGCCAAAATTACAAATATGAGATATATTCCAAGTCTTTTACATCTCACCAAAAATTAATTAACGATCTAACTTAAACGAACAACCTAATTGCTAGGAAACTGACTTTAACTTTTCACCTTTACTATTTTACATAGGATAAATAAATTTAATAACTAATAGAATAATATAATAATTACTATGCTAAGGTCTATAATCTATAGTATTCCCAATGAATCCTCAATAATCCTCGTCTCTTTTCCTTATAAAAACCATTCCCCTCTTGATTTTCTTTGAAAATTTAAAAAAATAAGTGAGACTCATTCTCTTCTCATAATTACTTATTTATACTTTAAAATATTAAAATTCATAATTTATATATATATATAAACTTTATTATAATATATTATACACATTATTCTTTTAGCACATATATTTAGATTACCTTTGAAAAGTTAACCTTTTCTTTCTTTGAGAGTTAAGGATGAGAAACAAATCTCAAATAATTTTACAAAATACTATGTATTTTTTGCTCTTATATGAGATATGTTAATAGCTACAACATATCTTGTCTACGGAAATTTTATTAATTGTTGTAGGACACTTACAAGAGTACAAACTTTAGAAGTGTATTTTAGTAATAGTTTTTATAAGTATTTTATAAAAAATTAAAAATAGTTACACTATTTTTAATTTTGTGGAATACTTTTTTTCTTAGATGTTGTTGAAAATTTAACACTTTAAATATAAGGTTCAAGATTCCAATACAAAAAAGAGTAGGATCTACACCATACCCTTATTTGTATTAAAAACTTTTAATCCTATAAAATGTATTAATCTCATAAACCTAATGAAAATTGATTTGTTTATTCCATTTTTATTAGAATTATGTGATAGAAATTTATTGACTATTATTAGGATAAATTTGATAAGATTTCTATGATACTCAATTCTAGTTGAAAAAGGAGGAGAATTTTTAAATGGAAATCTTTGAAAATCAATTCATTCATTCCATTTTATTAGAATTATGTGATAGAAATTTATTGACTTTTTTTAGGATTAATTTGATAAGTTTTCTATGACAATCATGGTTAGTTGAAAAAGAATGAGAATATTTAAATGAAAATCGTTCTAGTGAATCCACTATGATAAAATTACAATGCACAAATATAATACTTTATAATGGTATATCCATATTTATTTAATATCCATAGCTTTGGCCTTCTAATCGTAGATTTAATAATTAAAAAAGAAATCTCCTCAATTTCACATAGCCATGTGAAAAGGTGATAGAGCATTCTTTCCCACATGCATAGAAGATAGTGTATTTGAGATGCACAATATCCTGTGGTTAAGTTTCTAATATTTCAATCATTGAAAATGGTAGATTAGATAAGGCAATGTTATGAATATTTGGATAGGAAGCGAGGGATTGTGATTTTATATTTAACAATAGTGTAATACAAGTTAAACCAACTAAAAATTGTAAGCTTATCAGATTAAACAAAATACCTACAAGTGCACAGAGAATCTAATTCTATTATCATATTAGGGAGGATACTTGCAAGTGCACATATACCTTTCTCTTTGTGTGTTTAAAATAGAAGGAACTTTCCTAGTTGACTCTTTTTAAAAAAATTGTGAGCAAAGCAATTATTCATCCAGGTCAACCAAAGAGTGAAGGATCAATCCTCAAAAGATGTTATCAAATTTTAATTTTTTTTATTAAACATCCACTATTCAATGTGTAACCTAAGAGTATCATCCTCCTTCATGAAGATAACTAGTGTACATGAAAATAACACATTTAGTTGAATAAACCCTTTAGATAGAAACTCATTAAATTATTATTTGAGTTTAAACAAGTTAGGTATTGTTATTTGATATGAAGCCTTCTATTTTGTCTTTGTTCTTATAATAATATCTATTAAAACGTAAAACTTTTCTAGAGGATAAATTTCTAGAAGCCCTTTGAGAAACACATCTTGATACTCATTCAAAATGGGGTACCTAGGTCATTAGCATGCATAGCATATAATACATATCCATTTTATTAGGCTTTCCTTATTTGTATATCTAAATTATACATCAAAATAATAGGAATTTGAACATCTTTAATGGTGGTACTGTATTCCAAACCATCAAGATATTCAACCACCTTGACATAATAATCAACCTTAGATCTATATTTTCCTAGCTAATTAACTCAAATGTTCATATCATATGATCCTATATAGGACACATAAAGGTTCACCTCAATGAAAAATTTAGGGAATTCCTACCCAATCATAGCAAAGCATTGTTCTACTCTTATCTCTATTGAGTCCCAATACTATACCATCTAGGTATTACCCATAAAAACAACTCTTATTTTAATATTCCCTAGCATATATTCATCTATAAAACACTAAATTAAAATACTTGAAGGAAATATTAGTCTACTTCTAATTTGAATGAGCATTTTGTTTCTCTACTTAGTGGTTGTCCACCACTACATGGATACAATTTTAGGGGCAATTAGGCTATAGTGGCAACTTGGTAGAGCACTTAGCTCCTCATGAAGGATATTGATTAGCATAATGGTCTTCAACACAAATAAATTATACATCTTTGGGATCTTTGTTGATCTAGCTTCCTCCATTCTTTTTTAGCTACCCCTTAGATCAAAAATTACACTAGGAATAATTTCCTTTCTCAAAATTTTCCATGTTTCTATTGAAGGTTTTTCCCTTTAGAAACTTTTTCTTTAATTAAGAGTTTAATTGTTGAGAAGAGTGACTTTTATTTTTATTATTCCTATGATACAAGGTTATTGCTTGTAATTTTTGCTCTTGTTTAATTACATTCTCAATGACTTATTCTATGGTTAATGGGCTACTTATATCTACATATAATATTATATAAGGAATCATATCTAAGATAAAAAAAATTAATTCTCAAATTTTCATTCCTTTATTAAGAAACATACTTTAAGACCTTTGTGAATATCTCCTAGTACTAGGTCATAGACATTTATTCCTAATTGAGACTCTAAAAATTTATCAGCTTATTTTTGAAGTACAATTCCAACAACCACCATTGATGGAATAAAACAACAAATTGTTCCCGTATAATATATTTCATTGCTAATACTCTTTTGGATTTTAGATTACCCTACAAAGATACAACATCTTTAGAGAGATAATATGCATCCTAGGCCACCTTGGTGTCTTCAACAAAGTTACAAAGTTTGAAACAACTCATCATATTAATAATAATGACTTGGATCCATATCCAAGGTCATTTCCATCATATTTTAGAGGAATAATCATTTTAATATCCTTGTCCAACTCTACTTCCAAGTAATCTTTCTTATTCAATTGCCACTTCTCATGGCTCTATTTTTTCCTATTTGGATTTTTTATCATTGCTTCTAGCATTTTTACCACTCACAAGGGTATTATAATGAGTATTCATATTCTCATACTTCCATTCCTATCATTATTTGTATCACTATTCTAGGTTGGCTACTATATCCTTTGTTTCTTTCACTAGGGCTAGTATCAAGTCAAGCTTCTTTGCTATTCCAACATTTGGGTCTCCTCCACTAAAAACGCCTACATTACTCCTAATCATTTTTCTAGTTATAACATAAATATTTATAGTTCAACATAACTCATTGTTTCCCCAGTATTGACACTAAAGATATAGTACCACATGTAACAATCTACCACATTTTGGGTTGGTCAAAATTACATAAATTTATTATTTTATATTTAATGATAGCAATATATTTGACTTCTACTTGAAATAATATAATCCACTAATTAAGTAGATCACATAATTACTTAAATCCATTTTATATAAAGTATTCTTGATTCTATGTATTATATGTTCCTTTCATTTACTAGTCTAGCATTAATATAGTCTACTAGTCTAGATTGATTACACCAAATTTTAAGTGAATTAGGTTTATAAGTTTTAAATATTTTAACCCTAGTGATGTTCATTTTCAATATTGAATTGATTCTTCCTTTTAACTTAATTCTTTTTTACAACTTCATTCAATCCATTAAAAACAAAACTACTTCGCTTTATCCCATTTATTCTCATGGTTTTGAAACTTTTGCTTTAAGATCCCTAGCTAGTTATTATTGATGAATTTTTAAACCTTACTACTACCACAAAACATCACAGTTTATATCTCACAAGGTCTAAATATAACATAGCCACAATATAATAAGGTCAAGATAATGAAATGAGTAGAATAATATAAGAAAATTAATATGTATACAAGGCTTATAATAACTCAAATAACATTCAATAATATGAAGAAATATAAATGTAAATAGCCTTGATCATTCATGTACTATGCATGAAATATAACTTACAATATTAATTGCTCAAAATGTATAAAAGCTTTATTGCTTCACTTTCTCTTACAAAATACTGTAATACTTGTTCTCCTTATTGCTATATCTTGTTATGGAGTATTACCTCCATAATATAGCCATAGTAGTGTGACTCTTTGGATACTTGACTATAGCTCTCCATATGCCAAGTCTCATGACTCTTGGCTTGACTACTTGCCACTTGCATACTTGATGAACACTTGACACTATAACATATGCACACCTATACATGACTCTTACACTTCTATAACTTGCACACTCTAATCTAAGATACTTGTGCACATATTTACATTACATATTTTTTCTCATACATATAAGACACTTGTGCACATAGACTCAACTTACACTTGCACTCTAACTCACATGACACTTGTGCATTTTCTACACATTACAACTTTACATGACACTTGTGCATTTCCTGCACATTCACACTTACATAAAAGGGAAAATATAACTCACACTCTAAAATATTGACTCAACCCTAATTTATTATTTAAAAATGTACCATGCGTGTACATTAGCATGTACCAAATAATATAATATACTTCAACACCCCCCCGTATTACATTATTTGGTTATTGAAGACTTTAGTCTTCAATCATGGTCTTCATCTTTATCTTCAATATTCAAGTGACCTTGCAATGCATATGATCTTTTGCTTGAGCTCCATCAGGTTCATCTTCTTGCTTGATTTTTGCTTTGAGTTCATCTTCAATTTCTTTGAATTTAGCTTCATGTTCTTCAGTATTTATGTCTTCAATATTACAAACTTCTTGAACTCTCTCATTGTCATCAGATTCATGTATAAGAATATTTTCTAATTCTTGAACTTTGGAATCATTTTATTCTTTATTTTCTTGTATAGTAACTTCTAAACATTCACTTACAGAATCATAATAAATTCATGAGTTAGATGAACTTGGAATATCAATACTGCATGAAGAATGAAATATAGTTTCTAAAAATGATTCATCTATTTCCACTTTCTTCTTAAGAGATTCAATCAACTCTTTTTGTTTCAAATTCTCATCTTTATGAAGCTTAAGTGAAAGCAATGTCATATACATTATGCTACCTATATCTAGAGGTATCATAATATTATATTTTCCATCATCAATTGCTTCAACAAGTCTTGCATGTAAATAGTATTCAAATATCTCAAAATTTTCATCTATGGCTTCTCTATAGATGAATTGTAATATCATATCTAACTTCCCTTCATAATTTTCAATCAAATTCTTAATCCCATTTTTTTTAATAAGATATGTATGGCTTCTGTTGGGGGTCACTCTCATTACAAAAACAAAACCTTACTCTCATTACATTTCTTACAAGTTAATTCAAGCATAGTCAACTTTGTCTTTCAATCAAGTATATTCTTCATTTACCCTTCTATCAAATATATTCTTCATCTTCCTCAAACTTCTAAGTTTCCACAATCAATTTCTTTTATATCAAATGCCTTCAAAAATTTAAATTCTATCAAGATAAAATTCAACATTGCAAATGGCTAAAATATTTGTTCCCAAAAATATTTTTTGCCTAGCTTCTATATCCAATAATATCTTGTCTATAACAACCTCACAATTTCTTAATACTTTTTTTTAGGGTTCTTATTCATTCCCCTAATATTCCAAGATATTATTTTCATTGTTTTTTTTTTTGTAGGTTTAGCCCCACTTCTTGTTAACACTTGTGATATTTGTTTTTGTTTTCCTGTATCAATATCTCTTTGTTTTTCTTTTTCTCTTTGTTTTTCTTCTTGGGTCTTCCTCTCTTTTTATCATTATCAGCAATACTTTCATCTTCATCAATCTCTTAAATCTTCTCACACTGCTCATAGTAAGACTTATCATATTTAGGTTTGTCTTGTTCTGAAGGGTCTGAAGTGCAAGGAATAACCTCAAAAGTATAATCTTCTTTATATTTCCCTAGAGATCCTAAAGTACAAGGATTCTCTTCTATAGCAATTACCTTCTTATTCTACCCTAAAAACCCTAAATTATTATGGGTTTCCTCCAACCTCATTTTTATATTATTCTGCTCTTGAAACCTTAAAGTGCAAGGGATAACATCTTCACCACTTTCACTTTTATTACTTGAAGAGGATTTTATACTACTTGAGGAAAATGAAGATGATTTACTTTAAATAAAATTGACTTGTTTTGTTGTCTTTGTTTTGGATTTTATCTCCACATCTTCTTTTGCATATTTAATTCCTTCTAAACTTATCTTTTGATATTTTCTATAGGATATATTTACCTCTTCTTTTGGAGAGGAATATCCTTGATCTTATTTAGCTTCTATTATGAAATGATTTCCTTGCTTCATATTGAATTTTATCTCATGGCTAGAATTTTTATCTCTTTCTTCATAGTTTTTACTTCGCAAAATCTTGCCATGTGTCTAATCTCAAAACAATTGTGGCAATGAAATGCAATATTTTCATAATCTACTTGTTGATCTCATTCTCTTGATTCATATTTAATATTTATGGATTGTGGCAAAGATTTTAAAATATCTATAGCAACACATATTCGAGTATATATAGCATGTTTTTTATCCTTACTTGTTGGTCCTTCCTTGATGAATTCCCCTAGGGTATTTCCAATATTTTTTAAAACATCCTTATTTATAAGCTGATATGGAAGTCCAAAAAACCTAACCCACATTAGAATATTCTTAATAATTTCTGACTCAATGAAACAATTTTCATTCCATGGTCTCAAATAAAGTGCACCTCTTCCCCTAAACCATGGGCCACCAACCATTATTTTATCCCTAATTTCTAAACTGGAAAATATGGTGAGGAAAAAACCTTAAGAAAACCCTGGCCATGATCTATATAACTTACATATTAACCCTCTAATTTTAAGAACCATTATATCATGCTCAATCATCTCATCCTTGATACTTACTTTTGGTGTACCATCTACTACCTAGATCAAACTTGCCATGTATTTGCTCTTTCACTTATCTCCATCTTGGGCCTTCATACTTCCAACTAGGGCATTTTGATTTCTAGCTAGGGCATCCTGAATTCCCATTAGGACTTTCAAAAATGATTTTCCTTCCATAATAGCTAATGGGGCTTTCTCTTGGATTGCACTCCCTCTTGGTTCGCACTCCCTCTCTGCTCACACTCAGTCTTACTCCCAGCTTGCACTCTCTCTTGCCTCACACTTACTCCCAGCTTGCACTCCCTCTTGACTCACAATTTCCTGTATCTATTCTTTTTCTCGGTGTTCCTTCACTTCAACATTTTTTTGGAAACAATTTTCCATGCATTCATGGTAAGGATTTGAAGCATTGATGTACTTTGGATGAACTTATTGCTCTTTTGCCATGATTGAATCCTGGATCTTAATCCTAATTTTTATGAGAACTACTTTTTCTTTTTTAATTATGGATTCCATATTGTTAGTCATATTTGAAACTTGATTCCTTTGAAGTAGACAACCTTGTAACTCCTAGGTTTAAATAATTCAAGTTCACTAATTTAATACCTATGGAGTGTAAACCTTGTGTATCCCTAGTTTTAGAAATGAAAAATGAATTTTGCAAAAAAAAAAATTCCTAATATTTTAATATTGAAAACATTTTATATCCCAAATAATAAAAATTTGCAAAACTTCAAGAATTTTTCAATTTTCAATTTCCTCAAAAATAAATCCAAATTAAATATTCTTAAAAAAATTCAAACTTTAAAAACTTTAAAAATTAAATAAACTAGTTGAAGTCCTTATCACTCCAAACTATTAAAAAAACTTTTAAAAACCAATAAGTTCCTTATTACTCCAAGCTTATAAAACAAACAACCTATCACACCAAACTTTAAAAACTTTAATTCATTAAACTTATCACTCCAAACTTAAATACTTAAAAAACTTAATTAAACCTTATTTCTCCTATATTTGAATTTAAATAAATTCTAAACTTAAATTTATAAACCCTAAAATAATATTACCAACCTTATGTTGTTGTGCATATCTCTATTCTAACTGCTTTGTTTGTGTGATCTTCACATTCACGTTATTGCTTGGATGGTCCTATTTTCAAACTCTCATGTGCTTATTGGCTTCTTCCATGTGTAAGCATGCATGAGAAACTAAACATGTCATACATTACATTACTTAGGCTTTACGTTACTCCTCCTCAATTGGCACTTTCTCTAGTCACTACATACCTTACTTCTCTTTGGCTTCTACATTGGCACTTAGATGTTACTCTCCTTTAGTTGACACTTTCTCTCTTTGCTACAAACCTAACTCCTCTTTAATTTTTGTGTTAACTCTTAGGTGTTACTCTTATTTGTCTTCCAAATTTATGCTCAGCTTCCAACTTGATGCTCAAATTCCAACATTTGATTTGCTTCCTTTGTTGCTCAAATTTTGTTATGGCGCTTTGGCTTCTACAACTATCATAACCTCTTTGTGAGTGGTTCAAAAACACTTCTTCCTCTATAGCATTTTGGTTCTCTATTAGACTTCTATAGCTTCTTCTTAATATGTTGTAGCATTGATCTTTGTATTGGTTTAGATCTTTACACTAGTCTTCTACAACTCTGTAGCTTCACATATCATTGAGCTCTCATAACACTAATAGCTCTCAGTGCTATATGGCATATAACAACAACTCTTAACTATTTTACTCTTTGAATTCTATGTACTCTTTATGCTATTACTTTACTATTTAAATACTACGTATTATTCCTTTATGTTGTAGCTTTGTTGTATTTCTCCCTTTGAATTGGTCAAATGACCTATTTCTTTTGAGTTGGCCAAATAGACCTCTCTTTCTTATTTTTGGAGTTTGTCGAATTTCCTTTATTAATTCTATCTATCTTTTATTATGAGTTGCCTAGTTCTTCCATCATGGATCTCTTATCTCTAAAATGGGCCTCTTATCTTTAGATTTTCTTCATTTGTATCTCTCTCTATTCTATATGAGTCTCTTTATTTCTATTCTTTGTATGAGCCTCTATTTCCTTTCTATATGAGCCTCTTTCTTTACTTTATAAAGGCCTCTTTCTTTTCTCTATAATGGTCGCTTATTTCCTCTAAATGGGACTCTTTATTTTCTTTATAAGGGCCTCTTTCTTTTCTCTATAAGGGTCTATTTCTCTCTACTGACTTGTGTCTCTTTTCAATGTAGATACTAATCCAATGCTTGAAACAATATAAAGTGAGCTATGTACTTCTTTATCTTTCTTCAATACTGATATATCAAAGATTGATATATCTATATTCTTTCTTCTATTTTGCTTCTTTTTTTTTTTTAAGAAGCTCTGAATGCTTCTCAATCCACTGTTATCTTTATTCTTTCTTCTAAATGTTATACTTTGCTCTTAGAAGTTGAAACTATTCTCTATCTTCTTTAGGAAGTCTCTCACACTTCTATAGCTTAACCTCTAATGTAACACTTTTCTAAAATCAATAATGACTTAGATCAAACCTAAGAATACAATATGATTCTCCTCCTTACTAGAGAATCCAATATCAATATTAATATCAGGATATCTCTTTCTTGAATGACCAACTTTCTTCTAAGTTGGTTCTCCTTCAATATAGTTGAGTCTTATTCTTCACTGGTTTTTCTTCAACCTAGTGGAATGACCCTAGCCTTTCTACTCAATATGACCTTAAAATAGAGTCCAAGTCTCACTACCTTCAAAGTGGACAAACTCTTAATCGACTTTATCAAACTGGATAAAATCAATTTATAATAGTGGCTAAAATAAACTCTATCAATTTGGATAGAGTCTGGTGGTAGCTCTAATACCATTGATGGCTTTTTAAGCCTTAATACTACCACAAAATATCACAGGTTATATCTCACAAGATCTAAATATAATATAGCCACAATATAATAAGGTCAAGATAATAAAATGAGTAGAATAATATGAGCAAATTAATATGTATACAAGGCTTATAATAACTCAAATAACATTCAATAATATGCAGAAATATAAATGTAAATAGCCTTGATCATTCATGTACTATGCATGAAATATAACTTACAATATTAATTGCTCAAAATTTATACAAGCCTTATTACTTCATATTCTCTTACAGTAGACTATAATACTTGTTATATTTATTGCTATATCTTGTTATGGAGTATTACCTCCATAATATATCCATAGTAGTGTGACTCTTTGGACACTTGACTATATCTCTCTGTAGGCCAATTCTCATGATTCTTGGCTTAACTACTTACCACTTGCATACTTTATGAACACTTGACACTATAGCATATGCACACCTATACATGATTCTTACACTTCCATAACTTGCACACTCTAATATAAGACACGTGCACATATTTATATCACATGTTTGTTCTCATACATATAATACAGTTGTGCACATAGATTCAACTTTTGGAAATATTTTTGAGAAGAAAGAAAAACTAAAAGATAAACTTTCAAATTTTCAAAAAGGTGATCATAATAATCCAAGATGAGAAGAAAGGGAGTTGCTTAGTGAATATCATAATATTTTGAGTAAGGAAGAGAAATCCTAGAGATTAAAATCAAGACAAACTTGGTTAAAATAAGGATATAAAAATACGAAGTTTTTTCATAGAATGGTTATAGTACAAAGATCAACATCTAGAATTAGTATAATTAAATCAATAGAAGGGGTTTAGATTAAATATCAAAGTGAAAATAGAAAAGAGGTAAAGTCTTTTTATCAAAATATTCTAGGATCAAAGGAGATTGAAGTTCTTAATGTTAAACTTTTTCAAGATGTTCATTCAATAATAACAAATGAAGACAATAGGAAACTGATGGAGCCTATTACTCTAGAATAAGTTCATTTAGCTCTTTTCTCTTTCAATAAGGATAAATCCTTGGGTCTATATGGGCTCTCTGTAGATTTTTACCAACATAATTAGGATATAGTGAAGTATTATTTATTGGTGGCAGTGGAATAGTCTAGGGAAAAAATAATGCATACCTTATAAAATTAATGCAACATATCTTATCCAAATTCCAAAAAAGAAGGATGTTGAATTGTTTGATTCTTTTAGACCCATAAGCCTATGCAATATGTCATATAATATTATCTTCAAAGTGATGGCAAATCGATTAAATCCATTGTTAGAAAAAATTATTTCAAAAGAGCAAGGAGGATTTGTGAAAGGGAGATAAATTTTGGATGGGATCATAGTAGCTCATGAAGTTATACATTCAACAGCTTCAAGAAAAGAGAAAGCAATGATCTTTAAACTTGATATGAGTAAAGCCTATGATATGGTTAAATGGGATTTTCTTTTTGTAGTTTTAGAAAAGTTTGGATTCATGAATAAATGGGCTAGATGGATTAAATCTTGTGTCTTTATAGTTTCTTATTTAATGTTGGTCAATGGGTTAGTAACAGATTATTTTAAAGCCAAGAGAGGTGTTAGATAAGAAGATCTTCTACCTTCTTATTTTTTCATTATTATGGTAGATATTTTGAGTAGGAAATTAAATAAGGCTTACAAATATGGGCTTATAAGTGGACTTAAGGCTAGTAATAACATCGAAAACATCACCCATCAATGGTTTGTAGATGATACAACCCTTTTTGGAAGGGCAAGGATAAATGAGGCTAGAGATTTGAATAAATTTTTAAATGAATACAAAAGAGCATCAAGGCAAAAGTTAATAGGAAAAAATCCAAAATTTACTTCCTTAACACTCTAGTTAATATCAAAGCAATAATTTACAGGTTACTTCAAATGGAGGAGGTAAATTTACCAACAACTTATCTAGGGATGCCTTTATTTGAGGGGAGAATGAGGATAGAACTATGGAATCCAATTATTAGTAAAGTTCATAATAAACTTCTAGCTTGGAAAGGTATATGGTTATTGTTAGCAAGAAGAGTGTAGTTAATTAAGTTATTCTTACAAGCCATTCCTACATATTATATGTCATTGTATTCTATGCCAAAATCAGTTGAAAAAAATTAATCTATATTATGCAATTCCTTTTATGGTCAGGTTTTCATGATAAAAAAAATCATTTGGTGAAATGGAGCAAGGTGTGTGATGATAAAACAAGCAGAGGTCTTAGTTTAATATTTCTTACAAATAAAAACTTAGCTCTTAGGGGAAAAGTAATATGGATATTGTACAAAGAGATTCAAAGACAATGGGCAAGAAGTATTCAAAGTATGTTGAGCCCAATGACCCAAGTTTAATATTTATTGCATTCTCTCTACCAAATGGTTCTACTCTTTGAAATGGTTTAAAATAATATATTAATATAATTATTAAAGGTTTAATATGGGTGGTGGAAACTGGAGAAAAAATTTCTCTTTAGATGGATACTTGGTGTGATAAAAAACCACTCAATTTAGATCAAATTTTGAAACCTTGGTTGAGGTTGCTTCAAGATAAATATCATGATAGGGTTTCAAATATTTTGTGCAAGGATCAAGAAGGAAGATACAAATTGAAAGAATATTTATTTATAAGTATACAAGATATTGATGCTAGGATGCAATTGAGTAGAAAGATAACAACTGTGATTATTCTGAGGGTAGCCAAGGATAAATTGATTTGGGAGTTTAATAGATCAGAAGAATACACAACAAGAAGTGGATATAATGTACAACACCAACAAAATAGTAATATCACTAAAATTTGAAGAGATTTTTGGAATAACCCAAGCATTCCTAAAGGCAAAATATTTTTTTGGATAACCTTATGAAAAGGGGTTTTCATGGCCCCTCTCAATGTGTTCTTTGCAAAAAGGAGGAGAGTATAAACCATCTATTGGGGTATTGCTCAATCTTCTTGAAACTATGGCAATGGATTATTAACATGTTTGGTAAATGCATAGTGATGAATAGTAGAATTGAAGATAGGTTAAAGCACTGGTAGAGCACTTATAAAAGTAAGGTTTTATAGACAATATGGAATATTTCAAAATATATAATACTTTGGATTGTATGGCTAGAAAATAATAGAATAATATTAAAGGAAAGGAAATCAATTTAGAGGTAATGAAAAGGAAGATATTTTTAGTCATAGAGGAGTCTAAACCAACCCTATTAATTCACCCAGCCCCTAATCTAGAAGCAAAGAGCCTTGATAGATGGAGTCAATTAATTAAATGGAATTATGATGTTGGGTACAAGAGAAGGAAAAAGAATGCAAATGATAGAAAGTGGAAACCACCAAAAGTGAAGTGAGTTAAATTGAATTTTGATGGAGCATCTAAAGGAAATCCATGACCAGCATGAGGAGGAATAATTAGAAATAATAGAGGAGATATTTTATCTCATTACACTTTCAATAGTGGATTTAAGACAAATAATGAAGATAAATATTGGGCGGGTTTATAAGGGTTAAAAATATGTAAACAAATAAAATGGAACAGAGTATTTATGGAAGGTGATTCACTCATGGTAATAAATTCAATTTTGAGGAAATGAAACATACAAGAGATAAGTATGTAAATTCAATATCTTGCTAAAGAGATTGAAGATATCAAGTTTACACATACTTTAAGGGAAGGTAAAAAATATGCAGATAGGCTAGCCAATAGAGGGGTTTTGATTGAGGATCATGAAGTTAAATTCTCCTTTCCATGGTTAGAGGAAGTAGTAATTTTAGCTAAAGCTAACAAGAAAATTTTGATTGCTTGAATCAAATAATGATTAATATTTACTTTAATATTTTCCATTGGTAATATCTACTTTATTTTATAACAATAATGGGTTTTCATATGACTTATTTATTATAATTTTTGTGGTTGCACTTGTGTTTTAGGAAGGAAACTAGCAATCTAGATTTCATAAAGCAGACTATGATTGTGCGATGTTTTAAAAATATTACTCTACTAAGATGCAATGTATATATAGTAGAGGTTAAGTTTTAGTATTATGAAGGATACTATAGAAAATGTTAAGAAGGTTGTTGAATTCTGGAATATTTGTATTCATAAAGAAAATTGAAAAGATCCAAAAAAGGAAAATGAAGAATTCAGATATTTTATGTAAAATGATGTAGGTTTCTAGCTACTCAATTGAGATGAGAAGTGTATCTATTTGTAAACTCTCAAGCTCTAAAGAAGATAGTTGTAATTTATCAAGTTTGGGGGACCTAAGTACAATCCCTTATTATTTAGCCAAAAAAAAAATCAAAAGGCCAACCTCTATCCTCATTTTATTAATACCAATGTTCCTTTAAGTAATTCTCATAATATCCTAAGCTCATATACAAATCCCTTATAATCTAAGTGTTCAATCATTGATGCTTTGAAGCCACTCTATATTACTAAAATTTCTAACAAACCACATTCAATGGAAACTAATAATAAATCTATTACTACTTGTTATAATCAAAACTTAAACAATGACCAAACTTTTATCAATCTAGCCAAGATTTATTATTCCATACAAACACTAAGATTACCTCCTAGTGGCAATGGGAAAACAATACAAATAAGGATTTTCTCTTTTATTTATGTTGGAGTTTTCAACAATAAAAAAATCAATGGTAGCAACCACAGTTAACTAAGAAACAGTATGGATCATGCTTCTTTTTCAATGCATGTTTCATTCCAAAGGAAATGTTGATCAATATGGGATATAGAGGTAAAGTATTGAGTTTGCATGAATAGGATATTAAAGAGCCCTTACAAAGCAAAATTTAGCATGGCCTTTATTAGATAAGATATGTTCTCGATCATAGTGAACCTTATCCTAGGTCTTCTTCTAATGAGGAAGAAGCATTTGAACATGATGATCAATTTTAAAAAGATTCTCTATCTACTACTATTTATTTGAATGGGTTGGATTAGAGTGATGATGGCTCACATTCACATAAATCCTTATTAAACCAATTAACCTGATATGTTGGCATAAATTTTTTATCCCTAGAATAATTTTAGGTGATCATTTATGAAGACTCTTATGATTGGGAGGATGTAGAATATAATCTTCTCATATACACTCAATAAATTTGTTAGATCTATTTAGTGTAGACACCCAATTTCATTCACATGGCTAACCTTAAAGTTTGTCTTTCATCAATTAGCCTTCTAACAATCCAAATTGACTCAACCTTCCTTGTGCTTGAATTTAGATCATTTATTGCTCTAAGAGAGATAACATCAAGGCTTGTATGGTAATGTTAATGGCACTATTGTGACACTAGCAGTGCATCTGCTAGACATTTGATCTTTAAATTTTTCCTACACCTTTTTGACCTCCAATGGTCATCTCATGCTAGCACTAGTGCAATAACATCATCAACACTATTGTCTCCTATATTTTTAACCTATCACATGCCCAATATCAAAGGCATAACTCCTTATCTCTTTCAAGTTACCCATCATTAATGAACCCAATCACACTTGTTGATCCTCCCAAGGTTATGCATAAGGGATCAAAGCTTAAATATAATTATAAAAAAATGGTGAATCGGTTTCGAAATCCGGGTGAATCCTGGCCAAATTTATATAGAAGACATGGTGAATTACCTTAATTTTTCACAAAAAAATATAAAACCATGGTGAATTTGGAAGTTCTGGCTATATTGGATGCAAAATGATATTTGATTACGATTCGGGTGCAAAATGAGATCCGGATGTGAACCGGTGTAGAGAAATGATCTGGATGTGGACCGAGTGCAAAAAATGGTTCGACCCTAGATTGGATGCAAAAAATGGTCCAGCCTTGGACCGGGTGTAGAAAATGGTCTGGTACCAGATCGAGTGTAGAAAATATGTTGGATGTGGACTATGTGCCAAAAATGGTCCAACCTCGAATTGAGTGCAAAAATAGTTTGAACTCAGACCGATGCAGTAAAATGATTTGGATGGAGATAGGGTGCAAAAATTGGCCCGATCTTAGATCGGGTGTAGATAATAATCCAACCTCGAACTAGGTGTAGAATAATTATCTGTATGTGGACTAGGTGCAAAAAAATATTCGGCCTTGGCTTGGTTACAAAAAATTCTCCAGCCTCAAACAGATGCAAAAAATGATCCAAAGTTGGATCGGGTGCAGAAAATATTCTGGTCTTGGATCGAATGCAAAAAATGGGTCGATCTCATATCGGGTGCATAAAATGGTCTGACCGTAGACCATTTCTAAAACTAGGTCCAGTTGTAGCCTGGTTATAAAACCTTTTCTGGTCATAGACCGATTGCAAAACCAGGTCTGACTATAGACCAATTAGAAAACCAGGTTTGACAGTATATCGGTTGCACAAAAATATTTGATTTCATGCCTAGTACACCAGGGTTTATGTGACCACATGTCACACAGTCGATCAACCCATATGCATGTCAAATAAAATGTTGCCACGTATCCACCCTTGTCAATTGTGTCTATAAAAAGGTATCGACAGTTTATTTTTTAAGTTTTTTCCTTCTGTACGAGATTAGAGTGAACCCTTTCATCCCCAAGCGACCATCCAGAGTAAACTTTTCCCTACTTCCAAAACTTGCAGCAATGGCCACCACTTTCACAGCCTCTCTTAAAATTACATTCAAAAACCCAAATTGCACCAAAATTTTAGACCTATTAACCACCCCTAGTTACAACCATTCATGGGTCATTAACTCAGGTTTACAACCTCTAATTTCCATGCCACATTTTAGAATAGACAAATATGTTATGTATAGTATCATTGATGGCTACGACCATGATCTTGTGACCATCAATCTAACAATTTAAAATACAAAAATATACTTCACCATCAAACCCTCTGACATCTAGATATTGATAAGTCTTCCCCACAAGGGTTTCGCTCATATTTCATCGAAGTTCATGCTCACTACCGATGATAAGGCTTACCTAGAGACCAACTACGATCTCTCTGTTGAATTGTTGTCAGGTATTAAAGTTCACAATTTTCTTAAAGTTCATAATTTTAAATTTGTGATTTGTCATCTAATTTGTTTTTTTGCAGCTTCTACAACAAAGTCGAAAAGGGGGTTAATGAATACCTCTATTACAAACTCATATTTTAGGGCAATTCTTGAATTCTTTCAAGGAAGGTTATTTCTACAAGGAAGAACGAAGATTCCATTCTGGGCATTGGCCTATGTTGTTTGTTGTCTTAACCACAAAAAATTTGACTAGTGTACATACATTTTTTATCGCATCAAAACAGATATCAATGCAATTCAAACAAAAAATAGGGCCACAATAAGTAAATTATATTTTAGGTCTCTATTATGAATATTTTCATAATTTGCAGGATATTGGTGTACCAACTATAATGCATGCAACCCTACAATCCATTTCCATGACACCCTAGAAGCTGAAGGTAATTATTCCATTTTTCACTATCATATAATGTTTACTATTTTAGCATGTTTTCATATTTTAACTTTTTATTTGTACGTAAATTCAGGGTAATGCAGTCATGACCCGATCAAAATAAGATGTTGTTAGGGATCACATGCTAGAGGCCACTGGTGATTCAAAAGAGTCTGAAGCATCACCACTGCACAGGCCTCATAAACATTCAAGGGTAGATCCTTTTGGAGTTTCTCATCAACATGTTGTGCAATGTGAATCCAGTGAGTCCACACCAATGACAGGTAATTTTATTGTTTCGAGTTTCTTGATTCAATTACTGCTTAGTTCAAATTATAATAATTTTTATTTTTTCGTATGCCCCCCCCCCCCCCCCCCCCCCAACGTTTTTTTAAATAATATGTATTAATTTTAACCAATTTTATTTTCTTTTAACAAGAATCTTATTATTTAGGTGCCTCTCCATGACATACTCAAAGAAGACAACAAATTATACCACCACCACCACCACCACCTCTAGCATGACAACGATTAATGAGAGGTCAAATGGGTGGAAAAAAAATTGTTGGTGCAAGATCACGAGGGGTACCATCGTAGATAGCTTCTTAGGCTACATTTCCATTCATGACATTTTCAACTGGTTGTTCAATTCAAGATATTTCAAGCTCAGGTTTAGATAATCCTCCTTTAGAGGATGATTATCTTCTATAGGGCAACATCAAAGGATTTAAAGTGGTATATGTGCTTCAAGCACAACAAACACCACCACCATCACCTGAAGCTCATGAAACCACATTGTCACCTTCTAGAAGCGACCCTGGTCCTCAAACTGAGGATGAAAAAGTTAATTTTTTGAAAAAAATTAATGTTTAATAATTGTGAGGCATTGATCAAAGACAAATTGCTTCACAATGTAAATGAAATGAAGAATTGGGAATTTCAAGCAAATGTCCTTATAAAGGAGTTAAATGCCCAATATAAAAATTTTGCTAAAAGGCAAGAAATATTTTCTCTGGTTCAAAATGAACAAAAAAAGCTTGGTGGTCTATTACATCAAGTTGAATTAGGCTCAGTAAATGCTTTTATTTTATATAATGATGAAGTATTAAATATTATGTTGAACAGATTGGAGAACCTTAATGTTGAAGCCCAAGCATATTATAATCAATGGGTTGTTGATAAAAATAAAGTTGAAGTAGTTGAGGCTTCAAGGGATGCAGTTGAGGTGAGATTTTAGTTTCAATAAATTTTATGGTTATTATTTTTCATATAACTCTCAACTAACTAATGTTTGCTTTTAATTTTTGCAGTCAAATTTTGACAATTTAAAGAAACAAGTTGTAAGCATGAATGTTAATATCCAGGCTACAAAGAAATCACTCCAAGCAACAATAACAATGAAGGAGACCATGCAAGCCAAGATCAGAGACAATAATTATTTAAGAAATATTATAAAGGAGCATGGTATGGATCCATATATCTTGCTAAAGAAGAAGCATGAAGAAAACATTCATTTAGTGCAAGAGGATCCAGCTTGAGAAGAAAGAGCACTGGTTGGGATCATAGAGAAGGCATAGGAAGGCCTCATCAGAGTTGAAGAATTGCCATTGCCAGAGTAGGCTATTTGCATAGAAGAAAAGGGAAAGGAACCTAAAATTTTATGAGCATATAAATATCAAGGTGATCTAGAAGGAGCAACCAAATCTCTCTCTGAGCCCCCATCTAAAACTTAAGATATTGTAGATTGTTTCATAGTTGACAACAAATTTTGTTGTATTGTTGTCAACAATTTGGACATTGTATATTTTCATTGCAAATAATAAAAAAGGCTTTTATTAATTTGTGTCTTCTATCTATCAATGGTTGTTTCCATTTATATTCTTGTGCTGCATTTAAATTTAGAATGATTCAACTATTGTAATTTAAAATAATAAACGAAATATTACTATGATATAACTCACTTGTGCCAATACAAAAATATCAATACATTAACAATACAATAACATAAAACATAAGGTTTTAAGAATGAAGAGAGTTAGGACTACTATGAAGACTACTATATAAAACATATAATTTGAAAAATATCGCTCTGATATAAATCATAAAATTAAAATTTAGGTAGTTGAAGCAATGTTGGGATCACAAGTAAAATCAAATTTATCAATGAAATTGATAACAAATAATGTCAAATTTATCAATGTTGTGAAATCTTGGAAAATTTACAATTCAGGTATCTGAAACAAACACTTATCAGCTTGTCCAGAACCATCACTGATAAGCATTGTGATAACAAGTAAAATCAAATTTATCAATGAAATTGATAACAAATAAAGTCAAATTTATCAATGTTGTGAAATCTTGGAAAAATTACAATTTAGGTAGCTGAAACAAACACTTCTCAGCTTGTCCAGAATAGCTATTGAGCATAGCGGATATCTGTATCTCCACTATCTGATCACTGCAACCATCATTATCCTCCTTATCATGTGTATTAGTGATACCCCTTCTGTCTACTAGGGATTTCCAGTATGTCAATGCTCTATCATAGGGAAATTTGTCCAACTCATATGATGACACATAAATTCTCAAACAATTTTCCAAATTTTTGTCCAACCTATTATGGAGCTTAGATTTAACAAAATATAGTGCACTAAAAACCCTCTCATCTTCCATAGATCCCAAAATCATTGTTTGACATAATTCATATAAACAAAAATATTCACTTATTGTATCTTGTAAGACACTACTTGGATACAAATTTTTCCACAAACATGCAATGGAACCAGGCTCATGGATGTCATTCAAAAGTGATATTTGCTCAACCATTGTACTTCCAAAATGGGATGATTATTGTCTTAAAAGTTCTTTGTTGAGAATACCTTTGATTTCAACACCATTGACTTCCACACTTTTATTGAAATGCTTACTAAGAATACCCATATATTTAATAAACAACTCGTGTGTGGATTTGTAGTCAATACAAGGACCCCAAAATAGAGGGTTAACCACACCCATGGCCTCAAGCAACTCATCTCTTTGAAATCGATCTCTTATTTCACTTATCAATGATTCTACTATTTTTAACAATTTAATCTTAGTATTGTGTAAAACAACCTCAAATCCATTGTGTGTTATGGGAACTTGTTCAATATCATCCGTAACTATATTTGACCACCTTTCAAAATAATATAGAGGTATCATTTTTTCACAAACTTTAATACAAATATGATCATTGATGTCAAACTTCAAAAAGCTTTGTGGATCATTCACATTAGTTAATATTCTCCAACTATCAAACAAGGGATCTATAAAATTTCCTTCGAAAATATATAACCTATCAATTATCATACATATTTGTTTTCTCATCCTCATGAAATTGATAATATAGATGGATATTTCTTGTGCAAGTTTAATCAATCTATTCATTTCTTGTAACATTGGAAGAATACCACATAATGTTAAAAGGGTTTCCAAGTCAGTCAAACGGAATAGCAAATCTTTTGCCTTATCAACTACCCTACGATTTGCGTACATAAACCCCGTTAATGATTGATATTCTTTAAAAACTCTGTGTGCAGGTTGATACAATGAAATCCACCTTGTATCCACATATTTTAATAACTTTTTCCCTTCTGTAACTCCTAGTGCAAACTGTTGAAACTCTACAAACCTTTTTGGACTACACGAAAAATAAGCATGTATTTCACGAATGAGGTCTTCCACTCTCGCAACATTTTCAAAAGTGCTCATGATTTTATATGCAAGATTCACTCTATGAGCCATGCAATGAATGGGTATCATATATGGGGCAACTGATGTCTAGAGTCGAACACAAAGACCATTCTTGTGCCCTTGCATTATAGCAGCACCATCAGCACCAACGCATATTAACTTTGTGGCTATGTCTATATCATTCATTCCCACAATATCCTTTAAACTAGTTACAACAACATTATAGATGTTTTCTGCATTTGAACTTTCCACCATCTTATGTAATCCTAGAAAACTAGGTTGCCTTACATGATTTTGAAATGTGTACACATGCATGCAAATCCAAGATGTGTTGTCCACAATCATCACCTCATCAATTGAAAGTGAAATGAATCTGGCAAGTTTTACTTTCTCCCTCAGGTCCTCCTTCTCAACTAATGATAGATATTTTACCATTTCCCAACCACTTCGATCTAACCAATGGGAACTAGGAAGGTTTTGCACATCAGCTAGTTGAAACAAGTACTTATAATCAATAAAATCAAACATGGGTCTACCCTTTTTGAGAATACTATATACAACAACAAACTGCAAACTTTTTGAAGCTAAAGTGGTCTTATGAATTTTATGAAATTGGGCTTCAATCATTCCACCTTTCTCAACAAGATATTTTTGTAGCATCAAGTGATTGTCATATTCTTTTGCATATCTAACATGCATACATTCCGATGCATCCTTCCACCTCGTTATTTTATTAATTGTTCCATCACTTTCTTTAACTATTACATAAGCTTTGCCACAATGTTTTTCTATTGTATCTATCTTATTTTGCATCCTATGATCCTTACCTAGTTTCCAACTACAAATTTTGCATCTACATTCTTTTGGTTCACCATTGGTATCCTCAGTCAGGATTGGCTCTATAAATGGAAATTTTTCTACCCATTCAACCTGAAATGACCTTCCAATAGCCCAGTTTGATACCCTTCTATGTTTAGTCTTTTTGATTGAAGATTCCCCAGAAGTTTGTATTGTATTTGATTTATCGCTTTCATTTTCAACTGGCATGTCATTTTGAGGAATATCTTCAAGGGTTTGTTGGATGTCATTGTTAAGAGAATTTTCATTAGAAGGCATATCTTGGTGAGGAATATCTTCAAGTGGAGGCATATCACGGTCAACAAGGTATTCTGCATAGTAGCATACAATAATATTCTTTATCATTTTTGGATTTAATAGAAAAAAAATTACAAACAAAAAAATATTCATATCATCATGCAATATGGCTAGAGGCACATACTAAGAATTAACTATTTGAGAAAGAAAGCATTATTTAAAATAATTACAGAATACACAACTAACTATTTAGTAGTTAAAAAATCATTTGTACCTTGAATTTGCACAGATGTCGATGGCTCATTGGATTTTGACATATGGCTAAAATATTTGAGGATACTCTTTTCAGCAGAAGATTTGCCCCCTTCTTTCCATCGCCAGTAGGTGACATTTTACTTGTAAAGAAAATGTTTTTCATTTTAGAAAATTAATAAAATGTTGAAGAGATCTTACTACTGTGAAGCCTCAATATAATATTGTAACTAGAATAAATAGATGGTTGGTTGATAGAAAATACATACCAGTTTCTAGGTAGGCTTTATCATGATTTTTTTAGTGTATGCCAGTACTTTATTTTCTAGAGATAGCACTTGTAACTAATAAGAGCACAAAAATAATCAATATACAAATTCAAATCAATTTAAGAAAAAAACTTATATGTATACGAAATATAATTAGAGATACAAATGTGGAAAAATATCAGATTATAGCACTAAATGGACTAGAAACAGAGAATCACAATGTCTTTAGAGAAATAGAGCATCACAATATCTTTAGAGAATCAGAGCATTTACGTATTTATAATTTTATGATAGAAAAGCATATCTCAATAGAAACAGAGAATTAAAGTGTCTTAAGAGAAAGAGAGAATTACATTTCATTAAGAGAAGGACAAGCAATTGAAGAATCCATCAAAACACTCACATGCAGAATAGGGCAAAATAGGGGAAAACATGGAAAATAGAGCATTGACCTATTTTCAATAAATGATAGAAAAACAGCAAAAGGAAAACCCACAATTAGATGACAAAAAATAGATCTTATTACTACAACTGCTTGAACTCATATTCTCTAAAAAAACCAAAAAACACAAGATCATAGATTCACAATGTCTTAAGAGAAACAAATAATCATGATGTCTTAAGAGAAGGATAGGTAGTTAAGAAATACATCAAAACACTCAAATGTTTAATAGAGGAAAACAAGGGAAAATAGAGGAAAAAATAAAAAATAAACCTGCAGTCAGCTCGGGTTCAAAACAGGGTCTATAAGTTGGTTTGCATGGAGAACAAAGTCAGGCAGTGGGTCCAGGTGCATAACAAAGTCTAGTAGTTCGTTCGGGTGCAAAACAAGGTTTGGATCTATTTTTGTGCAAAACAATGTTCAGATTAAAGTGTATTAAGAGAAATATGTTTCCTTAAGAGAAGGACAAGCAATTGAAGAATCCATCAAAACACTCACATGCACAATAGGGTAAAATAGGGGAATATATGGGAAATAGAGAATTGACCTATTTTAAATGATAGAAAAATAGTAGAAGGAAAACATGCAATTAGATGATAGAAAAACAAATCTTATTACTACAACTTCTTGAACTCATATTATCTAAAAAAACCAAAAAATACGGGATCACAAATTCACAATATCTTCAGAGAAATGGATAATCACAGTGTCTTAAGACGACAGGTAGTTAAGAAATACATCAAAAAAATCAAATATTTAATAGAGGAAAATAGGGGGAAATAAAGGAAAAAATAAAAAATAAACCTACAATCGATTCAGGTTCAAAATATAATTCGTTAGTCATTTCAGGTGAAGAACAGGATCCAACAGTCATTCTATGTGCAAAACAAGGTTTGATAGTCGAGTGTAAAACAGGGTCCAGTAGTCCGTCTAGATGCAGAAATGATCTAATAGTCTGTTCGGGTGCAAAACAAAGTCTAGAAGTCTGAGTGTAGTACAGTTTTTAACAGTTGGTCTGATTGCATAACAGAGTTCGACTTTCAGTTTAGGTGCAAAAAAAAATTGGCAGTCCATTTGGATGTAGAAAAAAATTGATAGTTTTTCCAGGTGTAGAACATGGTCCAGCAATCAGTTTAGGTGTAGAAGAGTGTTTGGTAGTCATTATAAGTGCAGAACAGGGTTCAATTGTTAGTCAGGGTTTAGAACAGGGTCCAGCAGTCCGTCTGGGTGTAGAACAAAGTTCGATAGTCCATCCAGGTAGAGAACATAGCTTGATAATCTGTATAGGTACAAAATAGAGTCTAGCAATTAATCTGTGTTTGGATATGTTTGGGTGCAGATATGGTTCCTATTTTGATTCAAGTAGAATTTTGATCTGGATCGACTGGTTTCTACACATGATCGGAGTTCGGTGGAATTCTGTAATAGATCAAATGTTTCAGTTCATCTTTTCACTTGGAAGGTTTTACTTTTCATTGCAACTCTTCAAATTTCTAATAGTTTGAATGTTTTACATGAAGAAGTATTGTTGGCATGTTAATTATATATACTAGTATAATTGGCGAATTGGGCAGGATAATTTAAAAATTTTATAATTTTAAGGTGAAAAGGATCCTCGATTTAGGTGGGAGTGCTGGCGAATTTTAAAAAAAATTGTAATACTATTATCAACACGCGATGAACCGACCCCTAAAATTTTTTTGTCCCAAAAATTTTGGGTGAATGGGTCGACGTCCAGGGTCCCCCAAATTTACCAATTTGCATTTTTAAAAATGCTAATATTTGCTTATTAATGAATATTCACCATTGTGCATAACCCTAGATCCTCCACCCCTTCAACAGAACGCCAAGACCAAGAATTTTCATTCTTATGATCATCTCAATATCCTTTTGATCCCTTTTAAAGTCTTCCCTTATTCAATCATATATCCATCATGTCATGTTCAATGATATCCTCCTTCTAAGGTGTCATGGATGCCTATTAATTCAGCCCTTGAAGTGACCATTTCATCAACAATTCTCAAGCACCAAAACTCTTCCAGAATCTCCTTATAATAATATGCATTTTATCATTTTACATGGCAATATTATGCTGAAATCCTATTATAATATTATAAGCATTCAAGTTCTAAACCTTGCAAGCTCTCTTTCAAATATCTAGGAAAGCATCCAAGTATCCAAGAAAGTCTCTTAGCAAGCAATCATCAGTCAAGCACACATCAAGCCTTCAATATCAAGCATTTAGGAGTATCATCAACAAGAAACAAGTGAGATTTTATTAAGCTCCCAATAAGAGGAAAAAAACCCACTATCTTGGGTTGTGCTCTTTCCTCTTCACCTTTTCGTATTGTATCTTCTTGATTTTATCTTTACATTTAATATTTTAGTTAACCTTTGCATGTTGAACCTTATATTTGCATCTAACATAGTATTTTTATTTCAAACATTTAATCTTATTTTCAACCAAGAAAATATGTGTTTATCTATTTTTTAATAGGGCCTCTATCCTACCAAGTTATATCCCTTCATCATTTTCATAATTCTTCATCTAGTGGTGCCACCATATTGTAGGTCGGTGGTGCTATTTCACTCTATTTTATATAGAGCATAAGCATAGACAATGATAATTCTAATATTGTTATTACCCAGTGGCACTTCTACCATCTTGGCATTTATTTTAGTCTTTTTGTTAGTTTATCATTTTTATCATCTAAACATGGGATTGATCACTATAGCAATAAAGTTATCATCCTTTGCTAGACTAGATAGACCACTCTACACTAAGTACCATTGTTTTCTATTTGTTTTGTAGTTTTTTATGATAGTGCTAACAATTGACGATAGTACCAATGGTACTTCTATGAATAGGAGAAGCTTTTGCAATTAGGTGGTAATTCTACCATAATGGTAAAAATAGACTTTTCTACCCCCAGTCTCTATCTTTTTAGCATTAATGATTTAGATTCTATTTGTTGTATGCTTAGATTAGTTAATATTTTTTGTTTATCATTAAAATTGAGAGGGAAAATAATGAACTAGTTAATTTTAATCACACAGGTGATACATAATAATCTAACATTTTAGTTTTGGTAGTAAATCTTAATTACATGTAGCTTACATTTTAGGCTTTATTTGATGCATTCCATCTTGAGCAAGGAAAATAAATATTGTTATTTTCTTTATCATTGAAATTGAAAAGCATTTTAGTTATAGGTTTTATATGTTGCATATTTGTATGTGCATTTAAGACTCAATTAAGGTTAAGATTAAAAAAATAGAAATATTAAAATAAATATAGTTGCTTTGGAAGTTTAGGTGTTCTCTAACTAATCCATTAAACTAGTCTCTTGGCTCATAAAATACACTAGTTCTCTCAAAGTTATAAGAGGGAGAGATGTGTTGGATCCCCCTCGAGGCTCTTCATGATCGTCTTTTCCTTATCACATTTTGGTGAATCTAACATGAACCCCACCATGTTTCCCAAGGTTCCTTTTGTCTTATCCAAAAACCTTAATCAACTAAAATTTATCAAACTTAATCAAGACCACTTAATCTTGTCTATATAAATTAGATCATATTAATCAAGATAAAAACAACATAACCAAGTGCTAGTCCTCATAAGGGTTTTTACAATCATTTAAATAACTATCATATGAGATACTATGCTATATTGGGTATATAGTAAGCCCAAGCTGATAGCCTCCCATATAGGGTCTCATGCATACTTACACCTAGTAAGGAGTATATCACAATGAGGTGGTGGGAGTCATGAGGTATCATATTACCCCTCACATACCATCATGGCCACATGACCAAGTGGTCACTTACACGTATTGTTTGATGAATTTTTAAGCCATAATACTACCACAAATATCATAGGTTAAATATCACAAGATCAAAATATAATATATCCACAATATAATAAGGTCAAGATAATGATGTAAGTAGAATAATATGATAAAATTAATATGTATATCAAGGCTAATAATATATCAAATAGCATTCAATAATAAGTAGCAATATGAATGTAAATAGCCTAAATCATACATGTACTAAACATGTAGAACAACTTACAATATTAATTGCTCAAAATGTATGCAATCTTTATTACTCCATTTTCTCTTATAAATATGATAAAATCTTGCTCTTCTCTCTATAATGTGATAAATATGATATGTTTTGTTTTTGTATCTTTAAGGAGTATATATCCATAGTAGTATGACTCTTTGGATACTTGACTATTCATTTCCATATGCCAAGTCTCATGACTCTTGGCTTATCTACTTGACACTTGCATACTCGATGAACATTTGACTCTATTATGCACACCTATACATGACTCTTGCCCTTCACTTTGCACACTCTAATCTAATACACTTGTGCACATATTTACATTACATATTTGCACTCTTACATATAAGACACTTGTGCATATAGACTCAACTTACACTTACACACTAACTCACATGACACTTGTGCATTTCCTGCACATTACAACTTTACATGATACTTGTGCATATCCTACACATTCACACTTACATAAAAGGAGAAATATAACTCACACTCTAAACTATGACTCAATCCTAATCTATTATTTACAAGATGTACCATGAAGGTACCAAGGAGAAATATTAGCATGTACCAAATAATTTAATATACTCCAACACCCCCTGTATTACATTATTTGGTTATTGAAGACTTTAGTCTTCAATCATGGTCTTCATCTTCATATTCAAGTGACCTTGCAACACATGTGATCTTCTACTTGAGCTCCATCAGGTTCATATTATTGCTTGACTTTTGCTTTGAGTTCATATTTAGATTCTTCAATCTTTATAGCTTCTTGAACTCTCTCATTGTCATCAAATTCTTGCATAAGAATATTTCCTTTAATTTAACTTTATTTGTAAGATAAAATTGGACAATATTTGATCCATTTCCCTCTTCCTTGTTTTTTGAATGCTCTCTCTTCCTATATTTTAGAAATTTTAGACTTGGATCCATTGTTAGAAGATGCTTCAGAAATGAGTATTTGAAAAAGATAATCTAATATTTTTTATAATTATATAAGAGGTGTTGAAATTTCCTCAAACCTTTTACAACAAGAAGAAAGCCAATACTATAATATTTTAAAAAGGGGCATGAATAGAGAGCAGTCCAAGCAGGGACTTAAAACCAGCTAGCACACTAGGGCATAATGAGAGTAGCTCAAAAATAAGAAGATACCCACACTAATAGATCCCTTACCAACCTAGCTAAAATAGAGAAGAGGCATCCTCAAAACAAAAGGAATGTAAACAAATGGGAAGAGATATAGGGATAAACCCCCCACAACTAAATCCACTCTTTAGAAGGAACAATATCATGGATCTCCCAATCAATAACTACAATAGGATTCAAATTCCAAAAAAATGTGGATCTACCCATAATAATGTGCAAACCCCCCATAGAAAAAGGCTCACATTATCAATAAAACTCATCAAATAAATTTTTCAACTTCTATAGGAAAATTATCCGTCCAAATAGAGAGATTATCTTGGCTTAAGCCTAGATTAGCTAATAAGTCTACACTCTTGTTACCTTCTCTAAAGGTGTATCTAACTTGAATTCCCTCCAAATTTTGATAGAATCTTTGGGTTTCCTTAATTAGATTTAATATGTTCCAACTAGGCTTTTGATCATTGAAAAGGGCCTTAACCACATTTAAGGAGTCCCCTTCAATAATATATTTTACAATTCAAAGATTCCATTAACGCAATACCTTGATACAATGCCCTAGATTTAGTAAATTTACAAGTTTGTGGATCCAAGTTTTCCACAAAGGTAAGAAAAATCTCCCCATTGTGATTCCTAAATAGGCCACCTGCTCTCGTCGACCCCAAATTCTCTTTCGACACTCCATAAAAATTAAATTTAATCCAATCCTAAGGTAGAGGTTGCCATTTAACATAGGTTCTGATATCTGTAATATATGTCATTCTGGCACTGATTGAAAAACCTAATTTTTTCAAAAGAGCAATCTCTTCTACACCTCCATTACTAAGAACTAAAGTTATATTCCCCATATTTTCAACAATTTTCATTAACACTCTAAGCCATATTGATTCAATATTTTTCTCCATGCTTTTGAAAACTCTTCTATTTCTTTCCTTCCAAACACCACAAAGGAGATGTGGGAGTTTGAAGGACCAAAATGAGCATAAGATAGGATTTAAAAATAGAGATATCCACTACTCAATAACATCCTATAACGAGCCAAGAAAAATCCATGAAACTCCTAGAAAATCCACTAGGAAAGAAAACACTTCCCTTAAAAAAGGATATTGGAAAAACAAGTGAATGGTGGATTCATTAGAAGTTTTACAGAAGGAACACCAATTTGTAATTATTGTACCTCTTCTTTGTAAATTGTGCATCATGAGAATTTTATCCTAAGATGCTAAACAAAGGTAAAATTTCACTTTTGGCATAAGATATTTAACCTAAATTTTCTTGAAAATAGGGACTTCCTCTATGACATCATAAGTAATATTATAGGCTGACTTAACAGAAAATAACCCATCACTTTCATTCTTCCAAATTAAGTTGTCTTCCTATTTCATGTTATTTATAACTTGTAACCTTAATAAGTCTTCAATGAGGCTAAAACTTCTTTGTTCTAGCATATTCAAATTTTGCATTCTAAGCAATTTCTAACTTTTAACCCCCTGTTTAATCTACATATAATTAGCCACCTTAGTACCAAACACAACAGTTGTTATAGGTTTAGCTTTAGCCAATTCTTGGGAGGATATTAGAGGTTGATCTTGGATCCAATGATCCTTCCAAAAATCAATAGCATTCCCACTTCCTATAATACATATATGTCCTCTACAGATGATGATTTTCATTTTCAAACTATAGATCTAAAAGGTCAATCTTGAGTCCAAGGAAGGATCATTCAGGAAATTAAAGTTGGTAAAAATATATTTAGCCAATACAATATTCACCCAACCAATTTTTTCTTTCTTAAATAACTTACATGTCTGCTTTACCATTAAAGCTTAATTCATCCACTTGACCCTTATGAAACCTATACCCCTAACTTTGATTTCTTTATAAACTTGTTCCCACAAGACAAGATGAAATCTTTTCTTACTCTCCAAACCAAACCATAAGAAAGAATTTCAAAGTTGCTCAATCGTTTGAACTACTTTCATCAAGGTTTTGAAAACATAGAGGAAATAGACTGGTATACTCTGCAAAGTTACCTTAACTAACTACACATTTCTAGTCTGGCTACTAAGAGCCCCTTTCCATCCAACGAGATTTTTTTGAATCATATCTAATACTAGGTATCAAATATTCTCTTTCATTCTTCCACTAAACAAGGGCATCCCTAAATAATAATATGATAGAGCCACAATCTCACAACCCAAAATTCTAGCAATCTTCCTTTACCTATCAAGGGGGTATTCAAGAAAAAAAAATTACTCTTATATAAATTGATCATTTGACCTATTTCCTTTTCATAAAAGGTCAAAATATCTTTAACCTTTTTTACTTGAGGAATGGACACCACAGTGGATAGAAGAGTATCACCTAAAAATTTGTTATGAGAGATATGATCAGAGGGTAAAGTTAGACTAATACCCTTGATACCCAACTCAACTTTTATGGCTAGATCGAGTGCCTCAATAAGAGGATGAACAGAAAGGGGGAGAGATGGTTCCCCTGGAAAATATCCCTTTGGCTCTTAAAGTACCCAGCTATAGACCCATTCATTAAGACCAAAAACCAAGACGCTTAAACACATTCTTTGATAAGACTAAGCCACTGTTAGTGAAACCCAAATTTATGCATTACTTTTATCAAAAATTCCCAACAGACATGGTCATAATATTTGTTCATATCTAATTTGAGAAATATTCGATTTTCCACTTTTATCCATAGAATGAATGATCTCGTGCACACCAATAATCCCATAAAATATTTATCTTCCAACCACAAAACCTACCTGATCTAGATCAATGATCTTCAGGAGGAAAAACTTTAATCTATTAGCCAAAAATTTGGAGAAACTTTTGTACACATTGTTGCACATACTAATAGGTCTAAAATCATTAAAATCCTTTTTCCTATGAGACTTAGGAATAAGCATAAAAATGTGGAATTAACATTCCTCGAAAGATGCTCCATTATTTGAATCTCTTTCAAAGAATTTTTAATATCTCTCCCCACAATGTATCAGTATCTCTAGAAGAATATAGAAGAGAATTCATTCATTCCCAGAGCTTTCAACCCTCCCATGGAAAAGGTTGCCTTTTTAATTTTATCATATTCAAAAGGACTAATCAAAATAGATTTCATCTCTTTTGTAACCAGCTATGGAAAGCTAGATAATAATTTTCTTTTTGTCTTTTCACCCCCATTTGACTTCTCCCCTAGTAGGGACTCAAAGTACTTTACTACTTCTGCTCTAATTTTGTGAATAGCAATAGATTTCTAGCCATTTGCTTTTAAAATTTCATTAATCTTATTAATACTCCGCATCAGAGTGGACACATGGAAAAAATTTGTATTCCTATCTCCTTATTTTAACCATAAGGCTCAAGAATTTTGTTTCCAAAGTATTTTCTCACATGCTAGAGTGTAGGTATACCAACAGATTCTTCTCTTTCAATCTGGCTTCCATCAAAAACTCTTTGGTTTCAATCTCAACTTCCAACGTTTTAAGTTGAGCCTTCAAGGATTTGTGTTCACATATACATGGCCAAAAACCTCTCTATTCCAGATCTTTAAATTAAATTTAACCCACCTTAATTTCTCAACCACTTGAGAGATTAATGGCCGAGAGAATTTATGAGACCACCACTCACTAATATTAACTTCCAACCTTAGGTCTTTCAGTTACATTGCTTTGAATCTAAAGGATTTAGAAAATTTAAAAATACCTTGAGAAGATTCAAAAACTAGAGGGTTATGGTCCAAACCCGCTTTCGAGAGGGAAAATAAAGAGGCATATCCAAATAAAAACCATACTTCTTTTGACATAAGGACTCTGTCTAGCCTTATTTGGATGATTTGGGTACTAATCCTTCTATTACTCCATGTAAACTTGTTGTCTTTAAGGTCTAAGTCCTTTCAATCTAATATGAACACTAATTCCCTTTAAAATCTTCTACAATACTTGTCCTTGTACCAACAGAAAATTGAAGAATGAGATTTTCTTCCACAATATTTATAGGGATGAAGACTCCAACAATTTTCTTTTCATGACCAATTCTATTACAATAAATGCATCTTGAATATATTTTTATTTCTTTATTCATACTTCTTAGATTTTTAAGTTCATCTGTCTTTTTGGTAAAATAACATAACCATTTATGTGCTTCCAAAGCTAATCTTTCTTTATTTTCCATGTAAATAAGTTGTAGATGATGAAGATCTTCAATAATTTTAGTAGTTTTTGATTTTGTGATGGAATCTATTGATAAACTAGTAGAATAAGGTTTTGTAGCAACAAGATCCAATTTTGTATCCTCGTGATTATTTTATGATCTTGTTGGTTTCTCCTCATATCAAGGTCATCTACCATTCTTTGAAAATAAAGTTTTAATTTATTTACAATATCTTCATTATCTACATTGAATGTATTTTTAATTCCTTCCATGATATGCAATATTTTCCTATGAAGTATACAACCTTATATTCCCTAGGTTTAAATAAGAAATTAAAGTTTCTAAAGTAATTCCTATGGAGTAGTAAACCTTATGTCTTCCCACTTTTAAAAAACTAGTAATAAATTTTACAAATTTATATTTTTCTAAGTTTGATGTTGAAACCCTTTTGTCTCCCAAATAAATAAATTTGCACAAATTTAAAAACTTTAATTTCAAATTTATTTTTTTTCTTTTTAAAAATAGAAAACCTAAATCAAACTAGAAAGCTTCAGAGTTAAAAACTTCAAACTCACAAAATTAACTTATCACTCCAAATATTTTATAAAACCTTATTACTCCTAAAAACTTAATAAAGTTTTTAATAAACTTTTAATTCCCTAAAATTCGTATCACTCCACAAAAATTTAAATAATTTTTAATTTCACAAACTTTAAATACTAACTTATCACTCCTAATATAACTTTAAATTTAACTTTATTCTCTAATTTTATAAAACCCTAAATACCACCAACCTTTCCAAATGAATTTCTCCAAGCACACATTCTCTATTGCAGTTCTAATTGCTCCCTTAAAAACTCCTCACTTTCACTTTAATGCCTAGCTTATCTTCCTTCTCAGGTGACACTTGTAGAAATGCAAACATTATGGTTTCAATTGCATTTGATTGATTTCAGTTGGTGCTACCTTAGATGATAAGATGTTACTCCAACGTTACTCACTTGCATTGTTACCTTTGCAATAACGTTTGAGCATTATGTTTTCTAACTGCTTGGCACTTTGACAACTCTCTTCCTTTGTAATACTTGGCACTTTATTGCACTCTTCCTTTGTAGTGTAGTGTTCAAGACTTGATAGCTCTTCCAATGTTTGACACCTTATTGTTCTTTCAATGCTCAACACTTGATTGTTATTCTTCTTTCAATGAGGCACTTGATTTTCCTCTTCCTTTCTATGATGCACTCAACTTTAGACTAGTCACTTCAGTTTAAATGAAGTGCTTTAACTGTTCACCTTCCTCTACTTTTTTTTGACTTCTCGTCAAGCATTTCACTCTCTTTTGATATGGGTATTCCAAAATTGCACTATGTTTTTTTACATGGTGGAATCAGTAGCTGCCATGATGATCTTGGTATGTTTTCCATATTTTATGGTCACTACAGTATTCTACAATGTCTTCCTTATAAGCTTCCACATAGTACTTCATGCAGTCTGCCCCTATAACCACCATGCCACGATTATTTTAAACCTTTTACGTCATTGAAAGCACCAAGAAAGGGATGAGCATTCAGTCTGACAAGCCTTGAGATTTAAACCTTGGATGTTCATCCCCTTATGAGGTTTGGTTGCACCAATTGGTCTACATCTCATACCTAACATTACATTGTGTTACAACATGGTTATTCCTACGTTGCATTCTATTTCAACATGGTTATTCCTACATTGCACTACATTCCACCTTGATGCTTCCAATTTTGCACTAGTTCCAACTTGATGCTTTGGCTCTCTGATAAGTTTCAATCTTGTTGTTTCAACTTCTTATTTACAAATTTCCTTGAAAAGCTAATTTTAATCTTCTACTTCCTCTATTCTAGGTTGATAACTTGATGGCTCTCGGTATGTATTTTATGCTTATTTCTGTTTGGTTACGTAAACTGCTTGGTTTTGAACTACTTTATCATTACACTGGCATTAAAAACTTTTAATGTTGGCAACCTACTATCTCAGCCTCCTCTATACCTCAAACCTCGGATATCTTTTATTTACCTCAAACCTCAAGCCTCTTCACTATGCCTTGGACCTCGAGCCTCTATATTTTACCTCAAACCTTGAGCATATTCATTATCTCTTGGAACTCAAATCTCTATATTGTACCTCAAACCTTAGCCATCTTCTCTAAGCTAGAACCTTGGGCCTCTTCTCTGTATCATGAAACTTGGATTTCTTGTTTTTGTATTTTGAACCTTGAACATATTCTCTAAGCTTTAAGTGCTTGCTTTACTATATCTTTGACCTTAGGCCTATAATCCTTATCTTCAATATTCAGGCTTCTCTCTATTTTATAACAGACTTCTCTTTCCTTTATAAACAACTATTTTTAATGGCCTTCTATTCTCTTCACTATACTTTTATTCTATTCAATATGTCAAGGTCAATATCATTGTAACCTGAAACCTTTTTCCTTATATCTTCCTACTCCTATTAATGTAGATCTCAATGCTTAGCTTTCCTTATGTTTTTACAAGAACTATATATCTATCTTGAGATTGATGTATCTTTATCAAGACCTGATATATCTTCTTCCTTTTATTTGTTGCTACTATTATCCATATATGGCTATAATGTTAAGGTCAGTTTCTTTGTGACTTGAATCTTCTTAATATCTTGCAGCTCTTATCTACTAATCCACTTCTTGAAGTAAGCTTCCTTTATATAGCTTCAAGAATAATATGTCTTTATTCATCTCAGAAAGCTTTGAATGCTTCTTAATATATTGTTATCTTTTCTTCATCAATTGCTTAGAAGATAAAACTCTTCCCTATCCATTGTAGGAAGCTTCTCACACATTTTCTACTTTAATCTCTAATGCAAATATTTCTATTATGTCAAGGTGACTCTAAATGTCCATGTATCTTCTATCAATGTTAAGGGTTGGTTATATATTTGAATGGTCAACTATCTTAAATTTTATACACCTTCCAATATAGTTGAGTTTTGGTCTTCACTAGTTATTCTTGAATCATGGAAAGACTCTATAGTTGAGTCATGCTCTTCACTAGTTATTATTTAACCATGGAGAGACTCTAGCCTTTCTACTCAATATGACCTTATAATAGAGTTTGGGTGTCATTGCCTTCAAAATGGATAGACTCTTAATCAACTTTATCAAATTGGACAAAATTAATTTTTGAAAGTGGTTAAATTATCTCTATCAACTTGAGCAGGTGGTAGCTCTAATACCACTTATGGATTTTTAAGCCTTAATACTACCACAAATATCATACGTTAAATATCATAGGATCAAAATATAATATAGCCATAATATATAAAGGGGTCTGGCAAATGCTCTGGTGATTTAATGATCAATAAATCTAAAGGTTGAAGGAGCATGGAAGGCTAGAGGTTGAAGGAGCGTGGAAGGTTGAATGATGAGTTGATCTTTGGAGTATCAAGGTTGAAGGAGAATGAAAGGTTGGGTTGGCTGAAGGAGCATGGAAGGATGGGTTGGTTGAAGGACCTACAGTGAAAGGCTTAGATGTTGTGTGGAAGGCGAGGATGGCTAAAGGAATATGGAAGGCCGATAAGGCTAAAGGAGTGTGGAAGGTTGGGTCAGTTGAAGGAGCTACAATGAAAGGTTGAAATATTGAGTGAAAGACTAGGAATGTTGAAGGAGCATGGAAGGTTGCTTAGGCTGAAGGAGCATGGAAGGCTAGCCTTTTTTGGATGGAAGGATTTTTTGAGATTGGATTAGTTGAGGGAACCACAATAGTAGGTTGGGTTGTTGAGTGTAGTGCAACAACAAGTCGGGTTGTTGGGTGGAAGGCTAGGTCAACTAAAACCTCCTATTTTTATCTTTGGTGTGCCTATGGGTTTATAACCCCTAGGTATTGGGGTGGTTTTTCCCCCTCATTACAATAAAAAAATATGCGAAGGATGAGGGTTTTTTAAAACATCTCATATTTTAAAAGCCATATCATCGTGAAACATTATCTGATTCAACTAATTCTTGGACCAACTTGTATATAATTTGAATAGATTTAAAATAAGTGGTTATATGCAAGAATCTAAGCAATATTGAGGGATATTTGATCCTATGAAGTCAACTATTCAAAACAAGAGCAGTGATAATTTTTCAAGTTGCAAAAAATGAAATTGCAAATATTTGTTAGCTAGGGTTTGAATGATGGGAAGAGCAATGAAGGGCTAGGACTTCAATGAGGAAGGAAACTAGCAATCCAAATTTGGTAAAGCGGACTATGATAATGCAATTGTAGATTAAAGATACAACGCCAAACAAAAATAAAGAAATCACAATAAAGGAATGCAGAACAATTGTACAAAATGAATGATTTTTATTAATCAATGGAGTTTAGAAACTCCTTTTAAGTACAACAGGGCCTGTAACCCTTTTCGTGATACAAAGTTACAATTTGTGCTAGGGTTCTCCGAAACCCTAGCTGGCACAATGTGGTGGCGTCTCCGAAGAATGTATCCTTAACCTCAACAGAATGAGTGGGCTTCGTTGTATCCTTTGGCTCGGACCACTCCAGCTTAAGCAGCTGCTATCAACAAATCAGATCTACCACTAGAATCCTGCACACATTAAAATTATCAAAGAGTTAGAAACTAATAAGAGGGCTCCACTGTGTGAGCCCTCAGAAACAGATCTAAAACCCTAGATTTATGAAATAAAAATAAACAGAATGCAAAATTCAACAGCGATTAATACATAAAGAAAGATTACTTGCTTTAGACGAATCTATACCTTTTCCTGTTAACGCGGCGAGACCGAGGCGGCGGCGATGGATGCGGCGAAAGGGTTTAGTTCAGACTTAGGGCCGTAGAAGACTCGGAAGACTCGGGATTAACAACAATAGCCAACTCCGGACTTAGATAGGGAAGATAAGTAGGTTTAGCCGAAGAGATAGATAGGGTTTGAGCCATCAAGGTGACTCAATTTATAATCTACTCTTAGGGCACACTTTAGGGTTTTAACGACACTTTGAACGTGTGGCTAAGATTAAAGTGGATCCAAGGGTAGAGAATAAATCTAGGTTGTGAAACGGATTAAGATGGATGGACGGATGAGATTAAATGAAGGATGGACGGCTCGGATTAAATCACTTAAACTTTATTTATATATATATTAAAATATATTAAAATATTAAAATATATATATAAATATTAATTTAAATAAATTTGGGGATGAAAAATGGCGGGAAAAGTGAAATTGGGCCAAATAATGGTGGGAAAGTGTGGATTTGGGCCAAATAATGGCGGGAAGGATGGATGAGTCGACACGTGGGTGGCGAGGAAGGTATAGATGACTTACAAGTGGCTAGATTTTGGTGTCTCTGAGATGCCCCTTTTTGAGCTGCTTTGTGTGAAGACACAATGTAGCACAAAAACTTAAGACACTTGAAAAGTTGGATCAGACGCAACTCTCTCTCAAGACTAAAGCACAACTTTGAAGACCAAAGAATAAAAGAATATTTAAAAATTTTCAGCTTACCCCCTCAATTGGCGAGCGAGAATGGTTCTCACAAGCCAATTGGAAGAAATCGGAAGATAATGAACCGTTTTTGCCCCAACGGTGAAAAAAAAGGGTTGGTGCATGCACCATCTGTTTATGTCCCAACAGAAAAGGGGTTGGTGTACAAACCAGAAAAGAATATGATTGAAGACGATATGAGTGATGTGAAAGATGGACCGTTTTCTGCCCCAACGGTTATAAAGGGATTTTTGCCAAACTATAAATTCCATGATCATGTAAGATGAATTCCACTATAGGAAAATTAGAAATTGATAACGGATGCCCCAACTCCTGTGTGTGAATCCATACTGTTGATGAAATTGCCTTGTTGGCGCCATTGATATGCAGAGATGAAAGATGCATGAAAGAGTCCAGAACTCAGAGATGCTCCTAGTGACTGTATGGATAATTCCTCGGGTCGAAACCAATCAACCTAGGTAGCCACAATCTCTAGCAAGACTTAAAATAATGACGATATGAAAGATTGTCCATGTTTAAGGCCCCATGAACTAGGCCATCAATGACAAGCTGTTGAGCAAATTAATCTTGGTATGAGGTCACTTGAAAAGTAGAATACCCAAAATTGATTTCCAATTTTCAAACAGTGAAATAATTGATGATGATAAATGGTAAGTGTCCTTATGGTGGTTTAATCCTCTTACCGAATTGCATGGATTCAAATCTCTGCAATCGCCAAGGTGATAGAATATACCACTAGATACGAGGTTTACTTTAATTTGATTTGGCAAAAATATGCATGATGAAAGAAGAATGAATGAAATTGACGATAGATCAGAAGAATTGATGAATGTGGTTAATTTTGTGAAGGTTTTGAATATTTTTAACTCAATTTGTAAAACAATGATGAATGATGCGCTTTTTGAGAGAAATGACAAAATTTGTGTCCAAAACTGTTGTAACCTTCACAAAATGTTTTATTATGATAAGAAGAATGGATGAATGCAATTTGATGAAATTTGGAGGAGGTAAGCTTCAATTTTGTAAGTTTTGTTCCAGGCAGAGCTAGCGGAGCGGGAGCGACGGCACGGGATAGACATAGCTAGGCTTAGGTCTAGGACTCGTTACATTGAGGCTCTGGAGGACACATTGTTTAGGCATCACATTGTGTTGCCTGATCCTCCATCCTCCTCTGTCTCTAGGCGTAGTGAGTCTAGGCACACCACTAGGTCTAGGGCTCCTACTAGGTCTCAGGGGTCCTCTTTTGATGGTTAGCTTAGTGCTTAGATGCACTCTTTATGAGCCTTGGTGCTCTATTGTATATTGTAGCCTTTTGGCATTCATTGTACAGTTTGTCCTTTATACATATATATATATATACATGGCTTTTATTTATTTGGTGTTTTACTCTCTTTTGTGTGAATGCCTATGTTTTTGTGATGCATGTTTTTATATGTTTTAATGTTTTTGATGCATATGTGATGGAATGGAATGCAAACTTATAGATGATTAATGCGAGACTAAGTATATAACATACAAATCTAAGAAGCACTCATACTTTTAGATAGTTAGATTTAGCGAACTGTTATCATAATTGTTTAATCAGGGGCACCGAACTTGGTGGCTTGTGAATGGATGACGTATGGAATGACATGAATATGGAAGAAGATATGGAGGGTGATATGGAGGTTGATATGGAAGATTGTTTTACAAAGACTCAAACATGCTAGTGGTATCAAACAAACTTACTAACACTGCCTAATTCAACTAGGACCAAATGTGTGTGCATGCGAGTTCATTAACCAAATCAGAAGCATGGTAGTGACTCTAGGCAATCAAAAACCTGTGTGTGTGCAAGTGTGTTCATTAACCTCATCTTGCATAAATTAGGTAACCCTGTTATGGAGAAGACCCCGAAGCTAGTTTGTCCGTATGAGCATTCAGAGGTCTCTTTTTGAGGAGAGACATGTCGCCACGCAATGAGTATACTCCACTGCCAGTCAAGCGTCTATAGCCCCGGTGAAGGTTAACTCCATAGTCCATGTTGTTTTAGACCTTTGTAAGCCTTGGGGATGACTACCTATCCGTCTGACTGGACAAGTAGTACGATCCTTACAACTTATTTGGGATCGGTGGTGTGTGAAAAATGTTCATTTCCTTAGAGCTTTGGGGAATCGGATTCTCAACCGAAGTATGATGAGAATTTTACCCTATCCTTACTACTCTGTTTATATTTATATTTTGTGATTGCTTGTGATAGTGGTAAGAACCACTGTTTTATGGACTATGTTTGCATGATAGGACAAACGAGGATTACCCTTTTCACTTCAAGGCACAACCCAAGGATGGTGTTATCTCTCTTTGACACAAGATGTTTTTAAGATGTGAAAATGTGATAGGTTCAAGACCGCTTTTGAAATCATTTCCCAATACTCAAGATTTTATTTAGTGTAATTTGTGATATGGCCCTAGAGAACTTTGACATGCATTTCGAAGTTTGCTTAAAACACTAGGAATGGCTGAGTGACTGAAAACATTTTGGCAATGTAAATATGTGCAAATGGAAAATGGGTGTACGAATGACAATTCGGTTTGATGGATTTTATGAAGGTGCCCCCGATTAAGGCAACATGACTTTTGCTTGACCAAATTTTATATCCAAAAGATAGAATGGTCTCTAACATGATATGCAACTATGGCTGAAAATGAAATGTTATGGTTTTCAATGAGATGTATGCACATGAAATGCAATGTTTTTGAATGAGATGTATGCAACTAGCAATGAAATGCAAATTCTTTTTATTTTATTTGTTTTTTTTTTTTTTTGTTGTACAAGCCATGTATATACGTACATATAAAATTCAAACTATGCGTAGAATGCCCTCAAGTGTATAACATTAAGTGGTTCGGGTTCTTCCTCTCCCTCTAAACTGGCAAGTCTATAAGTTCCATTACCCACTCTTTCGGTGACCATATATGGACCTAACCAATTAGCCGCGAATTTATCTCGAAGATGCGGCAATGCATTGGTGTTTTGTTGATTCTCTTTAAGGACAAGATCCCCTACTTGAAATTCTCTTAGATGAACTTTGGCATTGTAAGCACGTTTCAATCGGTCTTGATAAACTCGCAAATGCTCTAAAGCATTGATTCATTTTTCATCTATGAGTGTGAGTTGATCAAGACGTGCTTGTCTAGCAGTATCATCATCGATAAATTCCTGCAAAGAAATTCGCAAGGAAGGGATCTCGAGCTCAAAAGGCATGATTGCTTCAGCTCCATAGACCAAAGAAAATGGCGTTGCCCCAATGGGAGTTCTGATGCTTGTTCCGTAAGCCCATAATGCTAAGGGGATTTGTGTATGCCAATCTTTATGATTTTCTTTAACAAGTTTCTTAAGAATAGCAATTATGGTCTTATTGGAAGCTTCAACTTGTCCATTGGCTTGTGGGTAGTAAGGAGTTGAGAAACTATGTTGGATATTATACTTTTCGCAAAGAGCTCGAACATCCTTATTCTTAAAAGACTTGTCGTTATCAAAAATAATTTTAGAGGGAATACCAAAACGACAAATGATATGGTGAAGTATAAACTCCACAATTCTAGGACTTGTCAGACTGGTTAGAGGAATAGCTTCAACCCACTTTGTGAAGTATTCAGTGGCTGTAATGATGAAAGTATGTTGTCCTGAAGAGGCAGGTGAAATCTTGCCAATTAAATCGAGACCCCATTGTGAGAAGGGCCAAAGGCTTTGGATGGGCTGTAAAACTTGTGATGGTATATGGGTTAAATTAGCGTGTTCTTGACACTTTTTACATTGTTTAACATATTTGCAACAATCTTGTTCCATAGTGGGCCAATAATACCCCATACGTAAAATACGCTTCGCAATGGCCATTCCACTAAAATGACCACCACAAGTACCATCATGGGCTTCAACAATAGCTCTATGTGTTTCACCTGCTTCTAGACAGTGGAGGAGTACTCCATCATATCCACGTTTATACAACACATCCCCCAAAAGAACAAAACGAGCTACCTTTTGCTTAAAACAGTGACGGGCAATTCGAGACAAATCAGATGGGAGTGTTCCAAACTTGAGGAAGGCTACTATCTCACTAGACCAAGGCTCATATGGATCCGAATGGATAAAGCAAACATCTTTTTCATCCTTAGACTCAGCACGGACAATTGCAGACTTAGAGATTGTGGAAATGATTAGGGGTTGTACCTCTCCAAGGGAGTCCTTTGGAATCAATGATCCAAGAGAGGCCATGGCATCCGCAAATCTATTAGTCGAACGAGGCAAACTAGTGATCTCATACCAATCAAACTTAGAGAGCAACTTCATTGCTACATCATGATAAAGCTTAATGGTAGGTTCTTTGGCTTGGTATTCTCCTGTAATTTGTTTAACCACGAGTTGAGAATCCCCAAATATCCGAATACGCTTAATGCTCATAGCTATGGCTGATTGAAGACCTAAAATTAAGGCTTCATACTTGCTGTATTATTGGTGCATTGGAAGTCTAGTTTGAATGATAAAGGGATGGGAATCCCTTGAGGTGTATGAAACACAACTCCAGCGCCTTGACCTTTCGCGCACTTAGAGCCATCAAAGAATAGCGTGATGTCAACATCTTCCTCCGAAATGATGTCCTCTTCTTGTTCAGTGATAGCAAATACCGAATCATTTGGGAGCTCAATAATCAAAGGATGATCACTAGGTAGTGGAGCTTCCGCAAGTTGATCGGCTATAACTTGACCTTTAACGATTTTTGGCTAATGAATTCAAGATCGAATTCGGTAAGCAACATTATCCATTTAGCGGTACGAGTGTTATTATAAGTGCGAGACATCATATAACGCGAGAGGGTTTTCTCTAGCTATGACATATGTTGTATGGCTAAGCATATAATGACGAAGTTTCTTAGTGGCAAAAACCACTTGCTAAGCACAACTTTTCCACATAAGCATATCGGGTTTCATAGCTTACCAATGTTCGACTAATATAATAGACAACTTGCTCATGATTTTGTTCATTCTTTTGTGCAAGCATTGTCCCTAAGGCAAAGTCCGTTGCTGAGATATAAAGATTGAAAGGGACCCCTGGACGAGGCGGAGCTAAGACTGGCGGAGACGCTAAATACTGCTTGATGTCATCAAAGGCTTTCTGACACTCATCTGTCCATGAAAATTGTACCCCCTTTTGTAGTAGGTGGCAAAATGGCCTACATTTATCAGAAAGTTGTGCAATAAAGCGACGGATTGAATTAATCTTTCCTTGCAAACTACGCAACTCCTTCAAATTAGTTGGGGGACACATTTCCATAATGGCTTTGACCTTGTTTGGGTCCACCTCAATACCTCGTTTAGAGATAATAAAACCTAGGAGTTTGCCTGAGGTAACACCAAAGACACATTTCTTAGGGTTCAACCTTACTTTATGCTCTAGAAGTCTATCAAAAACTTTTTCCAATACATCAAAATGCTCTTGTCGAGTTTTAGATTTTGCCAATAAATCATCCACATAATCTTCGATAATCTTATGCATATAATCATGGAAAATATAAGTCATGGCTCGTTGATAGGTTGCACCTGCGTTCTTAAGGCCAAAGGGCATCACCCTGTAACAAAAAGTTCCCCAAGGTGTGGTAAATTTTGTTTTGTGTTGATCTTCGAGGTTTATTCGAATCTGGTTGTATCCTGAAAATCCATCCATGAACGAAAGCATTTCATGACCAGCGCAGTATCGACAAGAGTATCAATGTTTGGAAGAGGAAAGTCATCCTTAGGACACGCTTTATTTAGATCTCAAAAATCGGTGCAAACACGTATTCCCCCGTTAGGCTTGCGAACGGGTACCATGTTAGAAAGCCACTCGGGATAATCAATCGGGACGACAAATTTAACATCCAAAAGTTTCTGAATCTCCGATTTAACTATGAGGGCCACGGTAGGATGCATTTTCCTAAGTTTCTGTTTGACTGAGTTTAGCATCTTTTTGTAAGGTGAGGTTATGGACAACCAAATTAGGGTCTAGGCCCGGCATGTCTTTGTAAGACCATGCAAATATCTCCTTCTTCCGCTTAAGTAGAGCAATCATTTGCTCTTGTTCCTCCGATGATAGACTTTTAGCCGGTTTCACAATTTGGGTGCCATCTTGGTCCGGACTAAGGTCTACATCGATAGTTTCTTCAATAGACATGTGGGAACCTTCCTCAAGGCGATGGGGAGTAGGGATCGGATTTATGTCATCTAAAATGTCATCGGGCTCCTGTGCCTTGCTCTCGTCTATGTCTGCCTGGAAGACCTCTGGCTTAGAAGATGAAGGTGAATGTGGAGGTGAAGGAGGAATGTAGTTGGCGGAAGCCCTTAACAATTCCTCGGAAAGGATGAACTCTGAAATAGATGGAGGAGATGAAATCCGATCCATGTCAATCAGGTTTGGGTTGATCGGGATTGGCTTATCCGGATCATATGGATTATGGAGCGGGGTGAATAAGTCTTCAAAATTCATTGTCGACTTATGGAAGAAAGGATGGGCGGAATGGAAGGGAAAACCGGTGAAGACCTCGGAAGACCTGAAATGCAAAACAACATAGTTTTTCAGTTTTTTTTTTTTTTTTTTTTTGTAGTTTGAGTTTTTTTTTTTTTTTTTTGTAGTGGTGAAAACCACTATTACACACATACATAAAGCAATAAAGTATTTTTATATATTTTGATTTATTTTTTTTTTTTTTTTTTGGGAATTTTCTGATTTTTTTTTTTTTTTTTGGTAGTGGTGAAAACCACTATTTTAGTATATACATATAATAGAGGTTTGGATTATGGCTTATGGATGTGGCGGAGGGGGTGGTTCACCTCGTTCTTGTGGAAGAAGCAAGCGAAAGATGGCCTCTTGGAGAGGGAACAATTGGAGATAAAACTCGTCTTGTTCGGTGGAGGGGAACAATGGGCGCCGACTCTTCTTCGGATTCATCACCATTTGACATGACGTCAAATTCTTCATAGGCTTCATCTTCGGATTCGTCGGGGTGGAGGATTTATTCTTCCGAATTAAGATTAATGCTTTGAAAAGCTTGTTCAAAAGAAGAAAGGGATGGAAGTGGTTGGTAGCCCGGACCAAAACGCTCGAGTGGGTCTCCGGTATGGCATATCGATGCGTTCGGTTACCCCTTGCTCGTATCGACCTAGGCCAAATTGCTGCCAATTATGTCCGTGGAAATAGCGAGAGGGAAAACCCTCCATCCTTTCGATATTGGCGGGGACTGGATGCTTGGGTTCTAGTATGGTGGTAGGACTAGAAGATGACTCTATTCCCCCATATACAAAATTAATGGAATTTGGCATAGAACCCATGTTATAAACCGATCCAATGGATAAATGTTGGTCATGTGGACGACCAAAATCTTTAATTGTTTGCACATTGAACGGTGTGATGTGGACATCTTGGATGGCATACTCACCAATACCTGCATCGGTTAGATGGACCTTGACTTGGGAGGGAGATGGACTAGATGATGGAATAGAAGAATGTGGGATAGAAGAATTGGAAGGATTTGGTTGGGTTGATGCTTCACCTGACTTGTGAAACATCGATCGGTGATGGTTGGGAAGATGGAGGAATAATAGGTGATGTTGAAGAAGGTGTAGAAGAAGGGGGTAATGACGTGGAAAGAGATGATTGGTCATGGCCACATGTGCATGTGGTCACTGATGAAGAAGAAGGAAGATTAGGAGATGAAGAAAGTGGTGAATGAGATGGAATAGCAGAGGAGGAAGATGGTTGCGATATGATGGGTAGCTCCTCGGGAATGGGAGCTTTAGAAGAAGATGGTATAGAAGAAGTAGATGGGGTCAAGAAAAGATGAGTGGATGGCAACACAATCTCATAAGGATTTGAGACATAGTTGCAATGTTTGAAGGGTTCAATGTCGGCAGGTACACAATGAACCTGTCCCTCATATACATACTTCGAGACATTGATGCGGTATAGAAGGGACACATCTCATCTCCCTAAGCCAAGGCCGTCCAAGCAATACATTGTATGCCATGGACCCTTCCAAGATGTGAAACAAGGTATGCAAAGTTCGGGCCCCTACCTCAATGGGCAAGATAACCGTGCCAACCGATGGAAGATAAAGCATCATTGAATGCTTTAAGAGTAAAAGTCGACTTGGTGATAAGGGATGGCGACAACTCTAGATGACTCAACGTCGATGTTGTAATGATATTGATTGAGGAACCGGTGTCAATTAAGACTCTCTTGAATGGCTTGTGATCGATCTTGGCCATGATATGCAGTGGAGGATCTATACTTTCGGTTGACAAAGGTTTGATTTCAAAATCATAGAAAGTGATGGAGGGCTCCATGCATGTTTGAATACTCCCCACAAAGTTGTTGAAGGCATTAGTATCTTGAGTTTGAAGCTCGATTGACTTTAATATTTCCATTAATGCCTCTCTATGCGGGGGAGATTGTTGAATGAGGTCATAGATCGATAACTTGGCAGAAGCCATTTTTAAACTGGTAGTTAATCGGCTACTCAATGACATGATGGGTCGTTGGCGTTGAGTAGAATGATTTAGCGGTTGTTGAGAAGTACTAGCACGTCGTTGGGTCACTATTACCTGAGGTGGACTGGGAGTTTGTACAAGTGGTTGTGGTTCACCCTGATTTGGTTGGTTCGCCCTTTGACCCCGGGTTACTACGTTAATAGTACCCACAAAACCTTGGTATTGTTGTACATGGTTGACTTGATTAGGAGGAGTTACCTGAGTTACTCCCCCTGAAGTTGTTGGAGCTTCCTCCCGATGTGGAAGGGGTGTTTGAAATACACCAAGATTTTGATTTTGTTGGGCTAAGGGGCTATCCAATTTAATGGCTCCAATCTCAATAAGATCTTGGATCACATGTTTGAAAGCTGTACAATTATTGATATCGTGTCCATTTTGCCTATGATAAGGACAAAATAGGTACTCCTTGTAATACTTCCCCCTTCTAGATGGTTCTAAAGGTTTAAACTCAGGTAAAGTTAATTGATTTGTGCTATATAACTTGTTGAATATGACCGCATATGGTTCATCTAAAGGTGTGAACTGTCGCTTGGGACGATTTGTTTGCCAAGGTCGAGTTTCCATGGTTGGCCCGATGATTGTGAGTCTGGTTGAGGAGGGGCGGGTACCGCATGATAAGCAATTGGTTGCGGTTGACTTTGCATTACTTGTTGTTGTTGAGCCATTACGGGCTGGCTCGCCACCACTTGATTAACTTGGTTAACATTTGAGGTTGTACTAGCTTGTGCTTGTTTGTTTTGGCCATAATTATTATTTCGTTGTTGGCCCTTTTGTTGCCATTCTTTTCTACGGGGTTTTAAAACACCCTCTTGGACTTTAATGTCTTCTATGATACTTGCTTGGGCCAAAGCCTCTTCAAAAGTCCTGTATTGTTGTAATTGGAGTAACCAAGAGATAGGTTTTAGACAACTCTGGGTGAACATTTTGGTTAACTCCTCCATTGGTAGGGAGAATGGTAATTTATTAATGATAGCCCTCCAACGGTTTCCAAAGTCATAAACGGTCTCATCGTCATGTTGCTTGAGCTTGTATAAGTCGGACAATGAGACTTTCCTTTGTACATTTAGGGAGAATCGTTCTAAAAATAGATTAATCAATTGCTCGTAAGCATAAATGCTATGGTGAGGTAAATGATTGTACCATTGTACAGCATCTCCTCCTAATGTCTGAGGAAAATTTCTGAGCATAAGAGCGTCATTATTTTGGATTCTAAAGCAGGCATGCATGAATGAGCTCACATGTTCGTGAGGATCCTCAGTTCCTCAAAATTTGTCAAACTTCGGTAATGTGAAATCGGTCGGATATGGCGGTGAAGGTACCGAAGGATGAATTGGTTGATTGATCAACGACCTTAGCGTAGGTTTCTGACTAGATGAGCCAGGCATGTTGAGCATAAGGTTGTCAATCTGTTGTTGCATAGCATGGAGTCGAGAATCTTCATGAAAATTTTGATTCGTTTGATGATTATGATGATGCAATGGAGGAGTGGAAAAATGATGAGATGGGATGAAATTGCCTGGATTAGGCGGTGTGGAATGGACGAGTTGTTGGTATGGATGATACCTAGAAAGAAGGTGATTGGGGTGAATGATGAAGCTAGGTCGGGTTGGGAGAAAGGTGGGGTAGGAATGGACACCACCGAAGATTGGGGTACCAGTGTGGGGCCTGAGCTAAGAAAAGCTAGCTGGGTAGAAATTGGTTGGGGTGTAGGATTTACTACGACAGGTGGTTGGGCATTTTGTTGTTGTTGTTGTCTGAAGCAACTTGTCGAGGTACTCCCTAACCTTATTAATTTCTAACCCAAGGGATGTGGGATGATTGGATGAAGGTGGAGGGCAGGTTGCCATGGTAGTCACGGGAGGCTACGTAGCAGGGGGCAATGAAGGTGGGCTGAAGTAGGCGGTACACGGGAAGAAACGATGAGATTGTGCCCCGGGTAGGGTGAAACCATAAATGGTTTGGGAAGAAGAGGGTTGAAATTGGTCATGGCTAGAGGAGGTTCCACCGAGCCTCATAGAGAGAATTGGTGTACACCCGGGTAAATGGAGGAGAAAGTGGTCGGGAAGACACTACATTTGTCTCCAAAGGAGGACAATTGAGCATCCGGGAAGATGTTGGAGATGAAGCCGGTGAGCAGATACAACATTAGCCTCAAAAAAGAGGTTAGTGTAGACCAAGTGAAACCAGCGGGTATGGTTGATGCAATATCCTGCTGAAAAATAGAATCTTGCATAGGGGAATCTTGGATTGGCTCAAGGATATAACCAGTGCCATCTCTTAAGTGAGTTTGCACTTGGGCCATATCAATGTGGGTAATATGACGAGGAATTGTCTTCCTCCATGGGCATGGCCATGCGATAGACGGTAGAAGGACGTGAAAGACCTACGAGCGAACCTGCCTGAAATTCACTAGGATAAGTGGTCATGTTGGTGGTGGGGATGTTATGTGAATTATTCATTTGATTATTTAGATTTAACACTTTAGATTGATTCCTTGTTAAGACCATAACGCAATAAATCTAAACAAATTCAGAAAAGAAGAATGCAAAACTTGAATGATAAATTTACACTAAAGAAATTATCAGAAAACAGTCACAACCTAGGTTTCAACCAATGTGTCTTACCTGCGGTTAATTACTTATTTTCTGATCTTAATCTGTAGTAAATTTTAAGTGTTTGGTTTATGAGTTTTGTATGTGATCTAATCTTGAATTATTCACAAAAAAAAGGTAAAAACTATGGCTAGGAAAGGACAACGAGATTCTTACTGGTGATGAAATCCAAGCAAGTTTGCTCGGGGGTGACCTATGGTGTCTGAGGCAGAAGTTTAATGGATGGAGATGAATTCCACCGTCACTAAACTTCAAGCAATACCTAGTGATGAAATCCGGATATTACTTGTTTTAAATGCAATATGAAATGCAGATGAATTTTATTTTAAGTGTTTTAGTTGTCTAATGTATACATACAAAGCTATAAATCAAAAGTTCTAATGATCTAAGCAAGAGGCCACTAAAAATATGCCATTTCCTCTGAAGAAGTGGAGTACACCGTTTAAAACCCCCTGCCTACCAATGATATCAGATATCAAAGGAGCAACCGGAAGGTTCGTCCACTTCTCTGCCTGGAATCACCCAATGGCGGGGAGTACTATTGACATCCAATCAATAGTCCTACTTAGATAACTAAAACAGATAATTTGTAGCTATTCTAATATGCATCTAGGTATGCAATTTTTTTTTTTTATGCAAGCAACAACCAATAATGCAATGCAAAAAAATGTAACTAAAAATGTAACAAAAAAAAAATGTATATACAGCTTAACTGTTCTTTTCCAGATTACTTAGTTTTTGTTCATTTTAAAGCAATGATCTGAAAAAGAAACAGAATACAGCAGAAAAACCAAAAACGTAAAAAGTATAGTTTAACAAAGAAAAAAAAATGCACTTACTCGGAAGCCTACGCTTTTTCTGTAAAACTGCCTTCAAACGCCCAAGGGAGTTCCACGCGGTGCGAAACGCACCTCTGCGTTTCGGATCGGACTTCCAGACGTCGCTCTGCGTCTGCTGCGTTTTCTGCAAACTCCTCAGAAACCCTAGTTCGCTGGAACAGCGAATTTCATGATTTTTGGAACCTGCAAAATAAAACAAAAACAGGAATAGATCAGTAAAGCAAGTATTAAAAACATGAAACCCTAGGGGGTCCCACCGTGATCGCCATTTGTAGATTAAAGATACAACGCCAAACAGAAATAAAGAAATCACAATAAAGGAATGCAGAACAGTTGTACAAAATGAATGATTTTTATTAATCAATGGAGTTTAGAAACTCCTTTTAAGTACAACAGGGCATTGTAACCCTTTTCGTGATACAAAGTTACAATTTGTGCTAGGGTTCTCCGAAACCCTAGCTGGCACAATGTGGTGGCGTCTCCGAAGAATGTATCCTTAACCTCAACAGAATGAGTGGGCTTCGTTGTATCCTTTGGCTCGGACCACTCCACTATCAACAAATCGGATCTACCACTAGAATCCTGCACACATTAAAATTATCAAAGAGTTAGAAACTAATAAGAGGGCTCCACTGTGTGAGCCCTCAGAAACAGTCTAAAACCCTAGATTTATGAAATAAAAATAAATAGAATGCAGAATTCAACAGCAGATTAATACATAAAGAAATATTACTTGCTTTAGACGAATCTATACCTTTTCCTGTTAACGCGGCGAGACCAGGCGGCGACGATGGATGCGGCGAAAGGGTTTAGTTCAGACTTAGGGCCGTAGAAGACTCAGAAGACTCAGGATTAACAGCAATAGCCAACTCCAGACTTAGATAGGGAAGATAAGTAGGTTTAGCCGAAGAGATAGATAGGGTTTGAGCCATCAAGGTGACTCAATTTATAATCTACTCTTAGGGCACACTTTAGGGTTTTAACGACACTTTGAACGTGTGGCTAAGATTAAAGTGGATCCAAGGGTAGAGAATAAATCTAGGTTGTGAAACGGATTAAGATGGATGGACGGATGAGATTAAATGAAGGATGGACGGCTCAGATTAAATCACTTAAACTTTATTTATATATATATTAAAATATATTAAAATATAAAATATAAATATTAATTTAAATAAATTTGGGGATGAAAAATGGCGGGAAAAGGTGAAATTGGGCCAAATAATGGCGGGAAAGTGTGGATTTGGGCCAAATAATGGCGGGAAGGATGGATGACTGACACGTGGCTGACAGGAAGGTATAGATGACTTACAAGTGGCTGGATTTTGGTGTCTACAGACAATATTCTGGAAATATCACTCTACTAATAGATAGAAGAGGTGAAGTTTTGGCATTGTAAAGGTTGTTGTAGGGAAATGTCAAGAAAGATGCTAAATTCTAGAATAATTGTATTCATACAAAAATTTGAAAAGATCCAAAAAATGAAAATCAAGAATTCAGACATTTTATGTAAAATGATATAGGTTTCTAGCTATAACATCTCAATTGAGATGAGAAGTGTATTTATTTATAAAATCTCAATATTTAAATAAGAGAACTATAATTTTTCAAGGGTGGGGGACCCAAGTACAACCCCTTATTATCTAGGAAAAAAATTAAACATATAGCCACAATATAATAAGGTCAAGATAATGATGTAAGTAGAATAATATGAGAAAATTAATATGTATATCAAGGCTAATAATATATCAAATAACATTCAATAATAATCAGCAATATGAATGTAAATAGACTAAATCATACATGTACTAAGCATGTAGAACAACTTAAAATATTAATTGCTCAAAATATATGCAATCTTTATTACTCCACTTTCTCTTACAAATATGATAAGAACTTACTCTTCTCTCTGTAATGTGATACAATCTAGTATATTTTGTTCTTTTATTCTTATGGAATATATATCCTTAGCAGTATGACTCTTTGGATACTTGGCTATTCCTTTCCATATGTCAAGTCTCATGACTCTTGGCTTATCTATTTGACACTTGCATACTTGATGAACACTTGACTCTATTATGTATACACACCTATACATGATTCTTGCCCTTCATTCTGCACACTCTAATCTAAGATACTTGTACACATCTTTACATTACATATTTGCACACTTACATATAATACACGTGTGCACATATACTCAATTTACACTTGCACACTAACTCACATGACACTTTGTGCATTTCCTGCACATTACAACTTTACATGACTCTTGTGCATATCATGAACATTCACTCTAAACTATGATTGAATCCTAAACTATTATTTACAATATCTACCATGAAGATACCATGAGGTTACATTAGCATGTACCAGATAATGTAATATACTCCAATATTTTTGGTGATCCATGTATTTACTTTCTCTCACACAATAGCAGGTATATATAGAGGAGTTAGGTATATGGGGACATTTAGTATATAGGGATGCCCTTAAGGTATATAGGTCTATGTGGTATATAAATGTAAGGAGATATAAGATCACTAAAACACCTCATTTTTCTCCTCTAATCAACTCTATAAACTTTACAATTAACGAATTGAAACCCTTCTTTCCTTCCAACCATGGTAGAGAGATGCTACTTAACATGTAGTTTTTCTCGTGTCATTAACCCTAACCCTTTGAATATGTTCAAGGAAGAGACACATAAGGTGCTACCAATGATCTCCTTTATCATTTGTAGTGAACCATATCTTATCATGAGGAAGTATAATTTAGTGATGTTGCATGTAGTAAGAGATGTAACTTAGTGTTGTAAATTCTCACTACACTTGGGAGGAGTATAGAATTAGGCTAATGTTTAAGAAAAAGAAAATTTATGGGAGGTAGGCTACCCAAAATCTGAAAGAAAGAAAAGGTAGAATCAAATGAACCAAATTCCCAAAGGAGAGTGCACATAGAAATAGGTGCAAAAATACCAATAACCAGACTTCTCTAGTCAAAACTGATAGCAAAGGTTTGGAACCAAATTCTTGGTGAAAGACAAAGTAGTGATGTGCATAAAATAGTTATAACCAAAATGGAAAATGAACTCAAGCACACCCACCCTATTCAAACATCTAATCATCACAGAAAATCACTGATAATTGAGACACCTGATATAAGAAAATAGAAAATTAGTTACAAGACATGCTAACTGGACCAAAAATTCATAAAGAAGCAAGGACCAAAAATTTATCTAGGGAGAAAAAGAAATACAATGCACAAAATATAAATGGTAACCAAATTTTGGTTAGGCCTAAACCACCCAATCTCTAATATTTTAAGAGGCTAAATTTTACTTCAAGGGATTCTGCCCACAAATCCCCACATGGAGGGTCATTGACCCCCCATATGTCATAGTTGGAGTCATAGCCCTAGACCCTACATATTGTGTAGAGGTGTGTAGTCCTTCTCTTGTAAAAAAGGTACAACATATCTGATAATGTAGTTGATGCATTAGAGATACTAACATGAAGGTTATCAAGAAGTGACCACAAACCTAACAACATTAATTACAACCGAGCAAGAATTTTTAGAGGGGATTTTGAATTTTTGGGAGGGAATTTTCCCAATTCTATCTATAAACATCAATCATATCTTCATGGTAAAGAGTGTTGAATTGTTGTCTTGTCTAGTATTTTATCTTGAGAAAACTTTCCTCCTCTTTCTATTTTGTATATCAGTCTCAACTCGAGCCTTGAGTCATTGCATGTATAGGTCACCAAGCCTCTTTCAACTATATATGAGTGTATTGTGCTTACAATATGAATGCAAAGAGCTATCTACTCCAAAATTTCTATCCTAGTCTAAGGATTTATATATCTTTCTATGGGGAGCTATTACTAGTATATATCTTGGGTTTCATAAAGGATATTTTGGTTTACAATTATATGTGGTTGAGAATATGTTCAATTTAGTTGTCTTTTTTTGACTTATGTGTTCATTAATCCCATTTATGTGTGAAATGTAAACTATAATATTTGTTGCATCACCATCCATAGCTTAGACTAGTTATATTTTGCTACTTTCTCTCTTTTTCCTTTTCCTTGGAAAAGACCCCATTAGAGTAGGCTAGCTTAGAAACAAAATGATGCATCAAATATTGCACTCAATCAAGGAGTTAGACTTGGTAATAAATCGAAAAAGTTTTCAAAAGGAGTCACATCCCATGCTCCTCGAACTACCCTAATTAGTACTCACTAGATGTACTTGATGAGAATTACAATGTGAATGGTAATGGTACCTAGAGCATAAAGATCATTTGTAGTCCCTAATATTTCTACTGGCATGCTTAGTGGGACCCAAATTTCTAAATTTATCCCTTGATTAAAATTAAAAACAAGGGTCTAGTAAAGCCCTCAATCCAATGCTTATTGAAGCACTTGAAAGATCCACCTCATGACTCCACTACAAAAAGAACCTAAAGAAATTTTTATCAAGAAACAAGTTGAGGTTATGATGGGAACCTATATATTTGTGGTAATAGTATTTATCACTTGATGACTCTATTGCATAAACAAAAATAAGAGGACCCAGATAAAGTAATAGAAGACCCATTATTTCATGAGCTTAGGTCTAACCACAAGATCTAGTGCAAGAGAAGACTCTCATTTGTTGTTTCCTGCTCTCAACCTTGATAATAAATATATAAGTCACTAAAAATATATTAGATTAAGGTTTAAATGGAGACCTCAATCTATATTCTCTTAGAACACAAGATGCATTCATTTAGTGACTCCACTATGAATAAAAGACCAGGCATGACCACCTTATTTCCTAGGATGTCCCCTATTCAAAATAATAAGAGTTTGTTGAAACCTCTAGAGCCATTATTTTTATGGGAAAAGCTATAAATTTCAATGCTAGAGGTCCTACAAAGATATACCAACAAAGTTCCAACAACCCCTCTAGAGGAATTACAAGAAGTGGTCTTCATGTACCAAATCCATAATATTATAGAGTAGGATGTAGCTCTCATATTTCTAGTGGCTTCACTCTAAAGGAAGGCTCATAGAGGTTTTGATTCTCTTTTCCTACATTTAGTCACCATTTGGGACTAGCTTGATACCCTTCTAATGAAGGAGTTCAAAAGGAAGGTGACTATAGTAGAAAATTATATCAATTAAGAAGATGATCAAGCCCTTAACCAAAACTAGCAGGATATACCAACATCAATGCCTCCACAATAAAATCCTATGGGTTATAATAAAAAATTGCTCCTATGTAGGATAACAATGCAAGCCAACTGGGAGATATATTGGAGACTAAGAATTGAAGAGCAGAATAACAAGGTTTACACATGCTCAATAGTATCCCAAAGGACATCTCAAGGATAGTTAGGCATCCTCTGGGTTGCCTAGGAGAGATTCTAAGGTGGCCAAAAGAGATGGATAAGTTATCCACACTAATTCCTAAAGCAACATCCTATATGAGCTTGGGGATTTATTCCTTAGCATGGTCAATTGGTAAAGGACCTTAGAGAGCAGTGAGTCATGTGTTCAAGAAATAAAACATGCATGAGAAATGGAAGTTTAGATCAATTTGGTCTAGGCATTGTAGATTTTTATGAAGTATCTTCCTATGATACATTCAACACTTTAACATTGAAGAGGTGCCAAAATTATATGTATCATAGTGTAAATAATTGATATTTTTAAAAAATTTTGATAGAGCTAAAATCCATTTAGGCATTGGTTGAGCCAAATGGTGGTATTTATAGAAGGGAAGGTCATTCAAAGCATTAGTGCAAAATAAATATTGAGAAAAAATGACAAAAAGTTCACACACATAAAGGTTTCATGGATTACAAGGACCAAGTATCAGTAAAATAGCTAAGTGATTGAAAATCATGTCGTTACTAATTCACTTACATTGAAAAATCATCGTGAAGGCTTACCAAGAGGTACTAGATCAAAATTTGATAATGGAACACCCATGTGAGGGAGTCTATATAAGAAGGCTTATTTTCAACTTTTCTTTAGTCCCCGAACAAAAGCAACATTTCTATTAAATTCTACCTTCCTATCTATTTCCCCTTCATATAGCTAAAAGAATAAAATTTTGAGTGAAGTTAATGATTTAAGGGCCAAGAAATATGAGAGCTCTAGAAGTCCCTTAAGTTTTTCAAGTAGCCAATGCCACAAATATGCCCAAGATTTTGATAAGGGAGGGCTTTCAAAAGATACTAGTAAATCTAAAGCTCCCTACACCACAAGGACACAATGGCCTACCAAACTAGAAAAATTGATGACTCGGAGTCTTTTCGATGGTAGCTAGTCAAATCTCACTAAAGGTAGAGTAATTTTAGCTATAATGAAAAGGGTGTTGAGACTTTTATCTTTAGTAGGACCCCTTCTCAAAAATACCTCTAGAACTTGTCCATCATCTAGAGGGGTGGGCTAAAAAAATTGAATTACTATCCATGAATAATTGGCTTCATAACTACTATCTCATTAGTTACAAATACCTGGGGCTATCACCAAAAGATCACCAACAGAGACCCGATCGTGTGAATCTTAGGAACAATGAAGGAGGAAGAAGGAACCCGAGGTGACCACACAAATAATTTATATTGTCTAGAAAAGCTAATGACTTATAGGAATAGTGGTTGAATTTTCCAAAGTCATATAGCCTTCTTAGTTCATAAATGGGTCACCCTAGTCATGGCATAAAAGGAAAAATATATTTTAGACATAGTATTTTATATGTCATCATCAAAATAAGAGGTTGTCTAATCCTACATAAAAGCAATATCACAATAATAGAAAGATGAGCAAAAGGTAAGGTAACAATAGTAATCATTTTTTACTAAAAGGGGTGAATATCAAAGAAAATATATCCAAATATCCACACACCTTCTAAAACAATCAAAAGAGCAAGCCTTGGTCATTGGGAAGGAAATCCCAATTTTTTGAAAAAATAGGGAGATAATAAAAATGATATTCTCCCTAAATTTTGACTTCATGCCCAATAGATAAGGAGGTGACTTCCCTAAGTTCCTCATCTTCATTAAGTTGAATATCCCCTATGATTTGCTAGAACTATAGTGAATTATTACTACACTTGGGAGGAGTATAGCCTTAGGCTAATGTTTGAGAAAAGAAGGTCTAATGGTAGGTAGGATACCCAAAATTTGAACCAAATTCTCCAGTCACAACCAATAGCAAAGGGACAAATTGGATTCTCAATGAAATTTGAATCAATGATGTGCAAAATGGTAATAACCAAAAGGTCAAAGAGACTTGGGCACACCCACCCTATTCAATTATATGGTCATCATAGGCAAGTGGTGATAACCAAGACACCTGATAGAAGCAAATGTAAATTTAGTTGCAAGATGCACTGACCATACTAGACATACATGAAGAGGCAAGGACTAAAACTTTAGTCATGGAGCAAAGGAAATATAGTACACAAAATAGCAATGGTTACTAGATTTTGGTCAGGCCTACACCACCCAGGCTCTAATATTTTAGGAGGTCAAATTTTTCTTTGAGGGCTCCTACACCCAAACCTCTACATGGAGGGTCGCTAGCCCCTATACCCCTTAGCTAGAGTCATAGCCATAGACCTTAAATATTGTATAGAGATGTACAGTCCTCTTGCAAAAAAGGCACACCAACATGGAGGGTTCCATGAATTGACCATAAACCTAATACCATTAATTACAACTGAGCATTTAAGAGAGGATTTTAAATTTTTTGGGGGAAATTTTCCTAGTTTAATCTATAAATAGAAATCATCTCTTCATGGTAAATGAGGTTGAATAGTTGTCATGTCTAATATTTGACCTTGAGTAAATTTTCCTCCTTTTCTATTTTATATACATATACATACATACATACATATATATATATAGCTATCAGTCTAGACTTGAGCCTTGAGTCATTGTAAGTACAAGTTGTCGAGCCTCTTTCAACTATATAAATGTAACATGCTTATAATATGAATGCAAGGAGTTGTGACTACATAATTTTTATCCTTATCTAAGTATTCATATATATTTTTGTAGCGGGCTATGACTAGTATCTATCCTAGATTTCATAGGGTATCTTCCAGTTTGCAATTATATGTGCTTGAGACCATGCTCACATTAGTTTTCTTATATTGGTTCATGTGTTCGTTAATCCCACTAATGTGTAGAATGGAAACTATAGTATTTGGCACATCACCACCCATAGCTTAGGCTAGTTAGGTTAATTGGATTTTACTACTTTTTCTCTTTTCCTTTTCCTTGGCAAAAACCCCATTAGATTAGTCTAGCTTAGGAATAAAGTGAAGCATCCAAAATAGCACAAGATCAAGGAGCTAGCTTTTTAAAAAATCTTGAAGTCATCTAAAGGAACCATGTCCCATGCTCCCTATAATTCCTAAACTGGTGCTCCAAGCAAGATGTGGTCACCAGATGCACCCAACAAGAGCAAAATTATGGGTGGTTGTTACACCTAGAGAATAAGGACCTATAGTGGTTCACCACTACCCACTCGTAACTAAGGTAAAATCTCGATAATTGATGATCAAAGTTTTGTCTAGCTCACTAAGAATAGGCTCAAAGAAATCCCAACAATTGAGACTCATACAAAAGTTCATTTAGAAAAAGTCCTAACAAACAACCAAAAGAGTGCTATAGGAGCTAGCCTTTTTGGATAAGTCTTGATATCAAAGTTTTTATGATCAATAATAAAATACAACAAATAAAACTCTCGACCAATCTATAAGATACACTGAAATACCAAGTGAACATGAATGCTTGAGTCAAATCAAAAGAAACAAAGGTAGATGAGCTAAATTAATGACTTTCTTGATTGAAGAGATGAAGACCACCTACCAAAAGACAACCTCAGTTATTGTCCCAAAAATTTATTCAAGATGAAGTATGGCTCTAATAGTCCCATATTGATTAGTTATTATGATTATAGAAGTACATTATTCAATTATTAGAATCCTAAGGAATAATAAATAAGATTGTCAAATTAAATGCAGATACTTTTAAAGGGAAATGATCCTGATGTAACCTATAAATAGAAGTAGTATTAGCTTTGTAAAAGATCGACAAGTTTACAATTGTATGCATTTGTAGGCTTTCATTTCATTTCTCTTTGTAAAAGCAGTCGTGGTTCTTGAGTGACGTGGGAAATCTTGAACCCTTGGTTTTGGCACAATATTTGTAAGAGTTTACTTGCATTATATATACATGGGAGCCTGTGTCTATTTTTTAGTCTTTGCCTACAAACCCATTGTTGTGTATGTGTATGTGTTTGTGATATTTTTCCTAAATATCATATTTTTCTAAGTGTATGTGTGTGTGATGGGTCTATGTCTATTTTTGAACTAAGTAACTTACTATCTTGGCCCTCTTGTGAGACCTACCTTCTCATATATGCATTTAACTGGTAGATCTTGAGGTCATTTAACTATGTTAAGAAGAGGAAGTGTTCACTGCTAGCACATAGCATTTAGGCCTATTTTTACAAGAAGATATTAGCGGATCTCTTGGCACATTTTCCCATTTTTCTTTTATTTTTTGAGTTTGTTTACTTTCTCACACCCTTTTCCTTTGTTGAGAAACTAGAACCTTGAATATCACATCTTAACAAGGATCCAACCTTGTAAAAAAATCCTAGAGGCCCTCAATTGAGCCAAACATTGCACTCTTGATTGTGGTCCACTCTATCACTCCAAAACAAGGCACAATTATCTCGATCAGTTACAATCAAATATGATAATATTTTAATGGCACACCCAATGGGACACTAGTGACAAATCATTAGTCCCAAAATTGCAATAAGGAGTAGGGTTGAGACTTGGTGAGGGTCTTAGTTTGTTATCACTTGCTGAATCACCTCTTTTCTCACTTGGTGACTCTCCTCCATAATGAACACCAAAATAAGTCTCTATTGAAGATACCAAGACCAAGGTTTAGGTGAAGACCTCAGTCTGTCTACTTTTAGAAACAAAAAACCTCATTCACCTAGAAACTCTATGGCAACAAAAGAAACCCAAAGGTATGTAAAAAAAATATGTTATAAAATATTATTGTCATATCTTAGATGGTCAGCCCCTCAACACATATACCTTTATATAAGGTAGGATCAAACCCCTTGAGCCCCCAAAAGCTACCTAAAAGATGCAAAAAACCACCTAAGTATATATTGGCAATATTATCATAATACACTAGCAAAGGCCAAAGCACTCCATTAGAACATCTTAGAGAACTAGTATTCATATACTAAACCCACAATATAGTGGAGCAATATGTGGCCTTAAGGTTATTTGTGGCATCTCTTAAGGGGGAGGCACTCAGAAAGTATGAATCTCTTTTTTTGTGCAGTAGAATGTGTAGCCAAACAACTTAACAACAAATAAAGGATGAAAAAACTCAAATTATAAAGAAAATAATGTGTAATTGATAAGCAACTAAAAGGAAACAAAAGAATAATTTACCAATAAACATTTATACACAACATTCCATAGAGCACAGACAAAAAAATGGAAGAATAACTTCATTCACAATACATTCAACATAACTTAAAAGAGATATTCTTCTCTCATGGTTCTTCACATATACACATTACCAAGTTGCATCTATCAAAATAAATACACATCCAGAGGTACCATGTTTAGGTTTTCTTGTCCATGTTTAGGATTTTTCCACCCATAGTTAGGCAACCAACTAATAACATCTCAACACGTGTCTAGCAACTCCTAAAAACACAAATTCAATATTTTTGGCACCCATCCAATAATATCCCACTTGCCAAAAAGACTAAGTAAATGAACAAAAAATTTCTTCCTTATTCTTTAAGGTTATTCATAAAAATGAGAGAAGTCCCATCAGATCTCTACACAAAATGAATTTCCTATTATCCAATGGCTTTGTCAATGCATCTACTGCATTATCTTGTATACCAATCTTCTGAAACTCAACTTCTCTAGATTCCACCATCTCTCTGATATAATGAAATTTCACTCGAATGTGCTTAGTACGAGAGTGAAAATTAGTATTAATGATCAAGTCAATTACACTTTAATTGTCACACCACAAAGTAATGGAACTTTATTGAAAACCAATGCCTTTGCACACTACATATAACCAAGTTGCCTCCTTGGATGCTTTTGCAATAGCAATGTATTCAGCTTTAGTATTTGATTGAGCCACCACTTGTTGCTTTTTACTTCTCCAACTCACAACTCCTCCAAATAGTGTGAACACATATGCACTAGTAGATTTAGAAGTATCTACATCTCCACCATAATCAAAATCTACAAAACCTTGTAGTTGATTATTTTATTTGCCATCATAATGTATTGTAAAATCACCAGTTTCTTTTAAATATATAAGAATTATCTTCACTACAACCGAATGTCACTTACCAGGATTAGACATAAATATGCTCACAACTCCAATTGCATGAGCAAGATATGGTCTCGTACACACCATTGCATACATCAATTTACCAACTGCACTTGCATAGGGAAATTTTTCCATGACACTCTTCTCATCATCATCTTTTGGACATATATCTTTTGACAATGCAACTCCAACCTAAAAATATGTAGATACAGGAGGGCATTGGTCCATTATAAAAAGAGTAAGCAAGTCTACAATGTATCTCTTCTAGCTAATCCACATCTCCTCACAAAAGTTTATCTTCACTTCAATACACAAGAAATAATGTAATGGGCTAATGTCTTTTATGTCAAATTATCCTGAAAACTCAGAGTTGGTCTTCTTCACAAGATCCTTTAAATTTCTAAAAAAATGAATTCCATCTACATATAACACCAAAATTAGAAAGTGATTACCTTCACACTTGAGATAGATACAATTATTAGCATCACTTCTCACAAAACCACGTACAATCATAAAGGTATCAAATATTTTATACCGCTACCTCGAGGATTGCTTCAACCCATACAGTGACTTTTTTACATACAATATTCCTCCCACTTACTTCAAACCCAATTGATTACTCCATGTAAATTTCCATTGAGATCTCCATGAAAAAAGTTGTCTTCATGTCCACCTGCTCAAGTTCCTAGTCATTTGTCATAGCCAATGCAAAGAGCAATGTAATAGATGAAATATTTGCCATGGGAGAAAATATTTCTTCAAAGTCAAGTCCTTCAACCTAAGATTACCTTGCAATTCCCAAGTCTTATTTTTCTCTAGTGACTGCTCTTCCACAGCTTTCTTCCAATAAATTGCTTCATCACTAGTGAGAGTATATTTAACACCTACAAGCTCATCAGTCAAGGAAGATATTACAAAGCTATTATATTCATCATAACCAAATTTGATTGGTGCACTTCTTTGTCATTGACTTCCCAAAATTTTCACTTCTTTAATAATATCATAATTCTAGAGTTACTCCTCATGTGCAGATTGCTCTATAACAACTTGAGGTTGATTGGACTCTTCCACAACAATCTCATTATCCTACTGATACTACTAATTGCATGAAATTTTATTAGTATCATTTGGAAACTCTAACAAAGGAGTAGAAATGGGATCTACACTTAGTGGTGGAACAATTTATGGTTGATTTTTAGCTTGCCAATTTTTCAAACCAGCAGCTACATCAAATTGTTCTTGGTTGTTTGGGATTGTTTCCATGGAATCTTCTTTGTTGTGGATATCTTCTTTGAATACTACATCATGGCTAAACACATGGTTATATTGTGAAGGTATCCATACTTTTTAACCTTTGATTCCATCACCATATCCAATGAGTACTCCTTTAACAAATTTATTGTCTAGTTTTTTTCTATTTTCCTTGGGCACAAGAATAAATACTTCACACCCAAACACTCTCAAATAAGCAACCAAGGTTTTGAATCCACTCCAAGCTTCCTTTGGTGTTTTCCCACTGAGAATAGAACTACGTGATATATTATTCACATAATTAGTTGTATTAACCTCTACCCAAAAACTTTTATTCAAACCTACATCCTCTCTCATGCTTCTTGCCTTCTCCAACAATGTCTTGTTGAGCCTTTTGTAGCACCCTAAAATTGGCACGGTTAAACCTTAGTAAAAAGATAAAAATTTGAATTTTAACCCCAAACTGCCCGTTAACCGCCTGTTACCCGCTTTCCCCATTTTTCGTGCCATTTTTAGGATTTGTTTTGACCGTTGGACGATATCATCGTAGATTAGACGAAATCATCCCAGATCTGACGAATTCATCTGGAACAGAACGTCCAGACGATTTCATCCCAAAACCAAATTTTCATAATTAGCTTCTGTTTCAACAACCTCTCCAACTTGGGCAGAAGCGCGTCTGCGTAGTTGGAGATTCCCCCGTTGGAGATCTCCCAGATTGGGATGATCCCCAACCTCCTAACCTCTCCCTAATCCTATATAAACTAAGATTTTCTCAGTTTATCCCCTTGATTCTCCCTGACTCTCTGCCTGAAACTCTGCTTAAACCCCCTGCACTTCCACGCATCTCAGAGCATCCCCACACCATCATTTGCATTCTGTATTTCATGTTTTCTTGCAGGAACTTTACTATTTTTTAGTCGAAGCTAGCTCGGATCATCGCAAGCGATTCCATACTATTTCGGATGATCTTGTCGAGGAGCGCAGACGATCTCGTACGATTGGAGGTGATCCTGACTGTAGTCCAGATTGGGGGCAATCAGAGCCCAGAGTTTGCATTTCCTTAGTTTTTTATCTGCATTTTCCTATTATATTTTTGTACTATCTTAAATTATTATATTTATGCATCTTGGAGTTCACCTCATTTAGCATAACCGCATGATAAAGTTAAGATCAATCATTAAATCTACTGCATTTTCCTTATTTTGTTATTTGAATCCATGATTTAGGCATGTTTGCTATTATTGCTATCATTTTCCTTTGCTTCTGTAGTTGCATATTTGGTATTTTGTATCTATTTCTGTGATTGCAGGTTTCTGACGAATTCATCTCATGAATTCATCAGATTTTAGATGATTCTATCTGATCTCAGATGACCGTCTATGATTTGAGATGATCCTATGAAATATCAGATGATTACGTATGAATTGAGGTGATCTGGACTATTACAAAACTCAGAATCTTCATCAGACATCCGAAATCAGGTATGTTATGTTCTAGCTAGCATATTCTCTGTGGTTAGCATTCATTCCTATTTTTTGTATTCATTTAAATCAGCATTGGCATATAGAATAGTTTAGATTCATCTTGGCCAAACCTAGGAGTTGAATGATTAAAGTGCAAAATGAACACATCAAACTCACTATCAACCTAGGCATGGAAACTGCCACTCAAAAGTTTCCTGGTGAACCCACCATCCATCAAAAATTCACCCTTATACCCCTCCCCTGAGAGGCGGGACCTTCAAAGGGCCTCTCAGTCCGAGGTATTGTCCCATCCTTCTCGCATCCTCCTTTCGGGCATGGATCCTATAGCTTGAGGGTAAGGATGCAAAAAATTTGGAGCGATACATTTTGGTGAACCCGACGTGAAAACTAAAAACCTTTTGAAAACAATCCAAAAAAATAAAAAAATAAAAACATAAATGCATTTAGAATCAAAGATTGCATATTATATTTAGATGGTAGATTATAATAAAAGACGAGTTGTCACCATTAATGTTGAAAATCAATTAGCAGCCATAGAGATTAATTCTTTACTTAGAGTAGCTCCAACATATAGAGTCCCACCTTTATGGGACGAGCTTAATAGGAGATTGAATCTCATTTCATCTAGAGCAACCGAACTTAGGCAAATCAAGAGGTTTGTCCTAGATAGAATCTTGGATCCCGATCAAGTGACTTTGTATCATGAGCTTCAGAGAGCTTGCCATAGGTGGTTAGCAGATAAAAGAGCCCTTGTGTCTTCTGAATTGTATACCTTTGAGGAATACCTCGATAATGCAATTATAGTACATAAATTTTTGTCTCGTATAGAGGACCAAGAGGTCGTTCTTACGGATAGACAAAGATGGAATAGAGTTCCTAGAGCTGTGTTATATCGAGAGTATTGCCATGAGATTTATTTTTACAAGACAGAGTCTGAAACAGATAATATCACTATAGCACACTTTATCAAGTTCTTGAAAAACCATTTCCAATTTGAAGAGGAGCATTTCATGACTCCTGATGAACTTGATCCTATCAATGATATCTATAAACTATTTATAGAAAACTAAGCTATTCTTTTATTATTGTTATTTCTTGCATTTAGTGTGTTGTTTATTGTCTTTATAAAGCAAAAAAAAAAAAAAACAAAACAAAATCATAACAAAAATCAAAACATTTTATTTTTAAGCATTATAGTAGGTATATAATTAAAATATATACCTCCCAAAATCTGTTGCAAATATATTAATATATATTTGCTAAAATCTAAATTTAGACATAATGACTAGACTCAGGAATGGAAAACAAACTGAAGTAGAAGAAGATTGGTTAAGAAAACCAGAAAATAACCCAGATGTCCTTCTTGAAGATCCAATTCAGGAAGAAGGAACCTTCGACCAACAAGAAGAAGAATTTGTTGTAGGAAATGAACAAAAAGAAAATGATAGAGAGGAAGGATCCTCATCCCCTAAAATATCTCCAGAAGGAGCTGTTACTTTTGAGAACATGGAACATTTTTGGAAGTTCCTCAATACTAATATTGGCACTCTTAATAGAGCAGTCCATATGGACAAAGATCAAATTAGTGACACTCAAGCAACCCTAGAAGACATCTATCACACACGCACTAATCCCTTGTCCTTCGTTGATCAAGAAAGTGATCAAGCTGGACCATCCAATTTGGACATGGCTACTATAATTCAAAACACGCAACAACAACAGGTTACCCAACCACCTAGAGTGCCTGTTACTAAGCCTAGGGTTATCCCCACACAAAAGAAACCTTCATTCACTGCTCTATTTTGCCAAGCTATTGATCAATATACCTCAAATCAACAAAAGCCTAAAACAAAACCAAATACCAATTTCCAACAATCGGGGATACAACATAATGCTACAACAAATCTTCTTCATAATACTCTTCCTACCAACCATTTGCATAACAACAATATAGCATCTAATCCTTACATCACGCCATCCTACGCTCACAAATCCCATACTCATGTACCACCGAACCAATATGGTGGACAAACTGGTAATCTGGAAGCCATGGTGAAATAGTTAGTCTCCCGCATGGACCAGATAGATCCCTACCATCCCTCGTACAATTATCGAGAGATGTGTAGTCAGCCTCTAGATCCTATAGTTGTAGCACAACCATATCCCAAACACTTTCCTATGCCTGTCCTACCTATATACAAAGGAACTGAAGATCCCATAGAGCATCTTCGTATGTTTAGGATAGCATGTCATGATATATCACATGATGACTTGTTATTACTAAAAATGTTCCCAAAAAGTTTAGGAGGGATGGCATTGGAGTGGTATTATCAACTACCCACTCATTCTTTGAGGAATTTCGAAGAAACCGCCGAATATTTTGTGCATCAATTTAGTGCCTATATCGAAAGGCATGTAACCATTAAAGATTTGTACAACCTAAAACAAGACAAAGATGAGTGTTTTGCTGACTTCTTAGCTCGATGGAGGCAGTTGATAGGAAAATTACACTTTGTGTTACCTTATCGGGAAATGTTGGATATTTTTATCAATAATTTACAAGAACAACTATCCTATGAATTATCAATTGCTACCTTGACCACCTTCGATCAAGCTATAGATTTAGCTCGAAGGGTGGAAGATGCTCTCATTAGAAGAGGTCAGCTCAAAAAGAAAGATGATGAGAAAACATCCAGAAATCAATATAAAAATAAACAAGTTGTGGGTGATGGAGTCACTGATAGCAGAAACATTGCCAATGTTAATACTGCGAAAACAATAGAGAAGTTTATACTAAAACCTCCTGATAAACCACCCCGAGAATTTACTAGGTTAAATCAACCTTTATCAACTATTCTCCCGCAACTATTAGCACGAGGTTTGATCCAATTACCAAACATCCGGGAACCTGATCCAACCATACCCGGATACAGAGCTGATTTACATTGTGATTTCCATAGAGGACCTGGACACGCTACCAACTCTTGTAAAATATTAAAACATAAAATACAAGACCTGATTGATAACAATGAGATGGAGGTGCAAGCCTTTCAACCTAAACAAAATCCTTCTAATAATGCTCAAAAGAACATCCCCCAAAATCAGAATCAGAATGCCAATCAATCATTGGACATATTTCAACATCCTTTACCAAAGCATGGTAAAGAGGTGGCTAATCAAATTGAGCATCATAATGTTCCCCCTCCTACCCGATATGTAGGAACTATTAGTGGACAATTACCTGTTCATGATCCGCAAGTCTTTGACACAACTTTATCCATGGTTACGGCCAGACCTCTACATAATATTCGGACACTTGATCTTAGTGATACCGAATATGAGACTGAAAGTGACATGGAAATCACCTCAAATCAATCGAATAGTTCTGAAGATGAATCAGATCCTGTTCAACCCATCACAAGTTCTATGGTTCCAGAAGAACCATTTCCTAGAAGAGTCACTACTAGACCATCTTCTCACCAAATACTTTCTAATGAACAAGTCATAAATGCTAGACCAAGACCTATTCATCATCCACAAAATAATATTGTAGGAACCATCGGAGCCGTTACCAGACAACAGGCTCAAAACTCTCAACAGGATCAAACTCAGAATGATGGATCAGCTCCATTTGTTTTGAAAAATCCCAATAAAGGGAATTATGCGCCTAATGTTCAACATAAGCCTCCTTATAATATTAATGAACAATTATCAAATACTACAGCTAGAATTTCCCTTTTGGATCTCTTAAGATCTTCTCCTACCCATAGGGATGAATTAATGCTCACATTAAGCCAAATGATGGTACCACAAAATATTCAATCTGAAGCCATGTCCAATACTATCATAACTCGAGAAGTCGATTGTATTGACTTTCGGGATAGAGATATCCCGCAACATAGTCTACATAAGGATAACCCCTTATATATTACTGCCCTAATTGGGGATGTAGCAAGTTAAACGAGTCTTGATTGATAATGGTTCATCTTTAAACATATGCACTTTTGACTTCTACCAAAGATTTGGGTTTAGAAGTGATGAAATGAAAAGAACTGATATGATTATAAAAGCCTTCAATGATGAAACACAAGAAACGTGTGGAGTTATTACTATCCCCTTGCAAGTTGGTCCTAGAACCTTAGATACGACCGTGTTTATTGTACATTGCCCTGCATCGTACAATATACTTTTGGGTCACCCTTGGATCAACGCGATGCGAGCGGTTCCATCCACTTTACATCAGTGTGTTAAATTCGAATTTAAAAATTAGTTGGTTACCATTCATGGTGATCCTAGACCCTTTGATATGTGTGCTTTGGCAGAACCTGTTGGAGTTCAATTTTGCCCTGCCCTGTCATCCACACATCCTAATTCTCATCATCCACCCAAACGTGTGAAACACACACCCATAACATCATCTACTCTTTCAACTACACCTCTACATATAGCTCAACCATCTTCTGAACAAACCACATTAGGACCTCGAAAAGATCCTAAAACTACAACCAATGCTTCTTGTTTTACTCCTATAACTTCCATACCTATAGACTCATCCATCGATATCCCTATAACATCTACATCCACTACAGGCATCCTTTCCACATCCGACGATGTAGGAAATGTTCCTTCTACCTCTTATGCTCTTACTGATGAGCTCTTACCCGATTTATCTAAAATTCTTATATCAGAAGAAACCAACACTGCCATGCAAGCTTCCCTTATTTTAAATAAACTCCCACCCTCTCCTCGTACCTTGGGCCTCCCACAGCCTATGGGAAGTATCTACCAAGTCGGGAGTTGTGCTTTTATTTATAAGGGATATGATTGGGGAAGAATACCCAGAAACATCAAGACACATTGTGATGGATATGCTAGATGCTATTTTGCTAATGAGTATATTAAAGCTAAGCCTATAATGCTTAAATTGGGATATAAAGGGAAAGGTTTGGGACCTTTCCAGAATGGTATGAAAGAACCTTTTGAGGTAGAACCATGGCCTGCCCGATGTGGTGTGGGCCTATTTCCTAGTAAAGGTCAGCCCTTCCCATTTGAGGATGATGACCATCTTGTATGTTACCAAGATTATTTGGATAAACGAGATGTCTTGCATTTAATGAATAAGCCTCTTACATGCAATATGCTATCCATAGCTTACCCTGAGATGATTTCTGAATCCGACGATGAGTTGGAGGGGGATATCTTTCATGATGTCTCCATTGAGGAATTGTTATATAACGGATTTTATTTCGATGGCTCTATACCTAGTATAGCCCAACTTGAGGCCACGACTCCTCAAGACGAATTATCCAAGCTAACCTTGGAAGAATTACAAGAATTAGGCGTTTCACCCGCCCCACCTAATTTTGAGAGAGATCTACATATGGAAGTAGAAAACATCATAAAAATTAACATTGGAACCAAAGACAACCCTCACATAATCAACATTGGATCAGAATTGAGTCAGGAAAAACAAGATAAATATATTGCATTCCTTAAACAATATGAAGACGTCTTTGCTTGGACATATGAAGATATGCCAGGATTAGACCCTTCCGTAGTTATGCATCACCTAGTAGTCCATCAAGATGCTAAACCTGTTAAACAGAAACTTAGAAAAATGCATCCTAAAGTGGCCTTACTAGTCAAAGGGGAATTAGAAAAACTCTTAAATGTTATTTTTATACAAGCCATTGATTATGCTGAATGGATTTCAAATGTAGTTCTAGTAACTAAGAAAGAAGCCACTAAAGTTAGGGTTTGCACAGACTTCAGAGATATTAATGTTGCATGCCCTAAAGATGATTTTCCTCTTCCCAACATGGATCAGATCATTGAATTTACTATTGGAAGTGGAATGATATCCCTAATGGATGGATTTTCTGGTTATAATCAGATCAGGATAGCTCCTGAAGATCAGGCTAAAACAACCTTTATTACCCCTTGGGGAACCTTTTGTTGGAAAGTGATGCCATTTGGTTTAAAGAATGCAGGTGCAACCTATCAACGAGCCATGACTTATATCTTTCACGATATGATGCATGATATTCTACATGATTATGTAGATGATATTATAGCTCATTCTATCAAAGAAGATGATCATTTAAATGACTTGAGAAAAGTATTTGATCGGTTAAGGGAATATCTTATCCGACTAAATCCAACCAAATGCATATTCGAAGTTAAGTCCGATAAATTATTGGGGGTTATAGTTTCTTTACATGGCATTGAAATTGACCCTCTCAAGATCATGGCTATCACAGATATGCCCACACCCACAAATATATCAGAATTACGAAGTTTACAAGGTAAGCTTCAAGCTATTCACCGCTTCATCGACAAGTTGGCAGACAAAACCGGACCCTTTCTTAAGCTTCTTAAGAAAGATGTCTCTTTTCATTGGGATGATGAATGTCAGGAAGCATTTGAACTCCTTAAGCAATATCTCCTTAAACCACCGGTGCTTTCCCCACCTAAATCTGATCATCCATTTATTTTGTACATTTTTGCTTTCGATTTTGCTTTAGGAGCTATGTTAGCTCAGCTTGACGATGAGAAGAAAGAACGTGCTAATTATTACATTAGCAGGACCTTAATCAGTTATGAAACTCGCTATACCATATTAGAGAAATTATGTCTAGCAGTTGTATTTTCTACACAAAAACTATGACATTATATGCTCAGTCAGAAAACGTATGTTATTGCCAAATTCGACCCTTTGCGATATCTCATGAGTCGACCGTACTTATCTGGTCGTACAACAAAGTGGGTTCTTGCGCTAAGCGAGTTTGAACTCACATTTATAGGACAAAAGTCTGTTAAAGGTCAAATCATAGCAGATCAATTAGTTGCTGCACCCTTAGAGTCTACCCATCCCCTCATCATTGAGTTTCCTGATGAATGCCTTAAACTAGAGGCAGACCATCCAGAGCAATGGTCCCTATACTTTGACGGAGCCCGATGTATGAGTGGGGCTGGTGCAGGTATTATTTTAATATCTTCGTAGAAACATCTTATACCTCTGTCCTTCAAATTAACATTTGCTTGCACCAATAACACTGCTGAATATGAAGCTCTTATCCTTGGATTACGAGCTGCCTTGGCACTAAAAATTAAAAATTTATTGGTTTTCGGTGATTCTCAACTTGTCATAAATCAAATCAATGATGTTTATCAGACCAGAGATGATAAATTACGCCCATATAAAGCATATGTTTTACAATTATTATCCTTGTTTGATCAAGTTACCTTGGAAGCTATTCCTCGAACTAGCAATCGTGCGGTTGACGCTATGGCTGTAGCCGCATCTCTTTTGCCCTTGGAGTTAGATGATGAATATGCTACCATCATTATTCATCGACTCCAGGAACCCGCTTCAAGCAAATCATGCCTAGAACCTTTGGATGTGTTTCTAATCAATGAAACTACTCCTGAACATTGGTACACTGATATCTTTAATTTTCTTCAAAATGGGACCTTCCCTGATGGTTGTACTAGCAACCAGCGTAGGTTATTACGTAGACGAGCAAGTCACTTCATGATTATTGGTAATACCTTGTATAGGAGATCTTTTGAAGGCATCTTATTGCGATGTTTGAATCTAGAAGAATCTAGATCAGCTTTGAATGAAGCCCACAATGGATCTTGTGGGGGACATTTTAGTGGTAGCGCCATTGCTAAGAAACTCCTTAGGATAGGATATTTTTGGCCTACCATGGAGACTGATGCACATAATTATGTGCGACATTGCGACAAATGCTAGAAACACGCTGACCTTGTCCATGCGCCTGCACAAGAACTGCAGGCTATTTCATCTCCTTGGCCCTTTTCAAAATGGGGCTTAGACATCATTGGAAAAATCAACCCTGTGTCATCCGATGGACACAAATTCATCATAACCGCCACTGAGTATTTCATGAAGTGGGTTGAAGCTATGCCATTAGCTTCTTGCACTGGAACCCAAGTTTCCAAGTTTATTTTTAATCAAATTATTTGTAGGTTTGGAATTCCTGCAAATCTCATTTCAGATAATGGAACTTGTTTTAAAAATAAAGATGTTAAGAAATTATGTCAAAAATATAAAATTCAACATCGTTGGTCCACTCCCTATTATCCTCATGGTAATGGCCAAGCAGAAGCCTCTAATAAAACATTAATCAAAATCCTCAAAAAATTGGTCAATAAATCTGGTCGAGATTGGCACATCCAATTATATCCTGCTTTGTGGGCTTATCGAACTAGCGTTCGTACCCCCACAGGCACTTCACCTTTTGTTTTGGTTTATGGTGCTGAAGCCATTTTTCCCTTTGAATTAGAAGTTCCTTCTTTAGCTCTACTACTTCAAGATACTGAAGTAGGAGATGAATATCGTGCTGGCAGACTTAGTCAACTAGAACTTCTAGATGAAAAGTGCATCAATGCTTTGGAGCATCTTCGTGCCTACCAAAACAAGCTTAAACGAGCATACCTCAAGAAAGTTCATCAGCGATCCTTTGAGATCGGTGACCTTGTCTTAAAAGAAAATCAAAAAAATACTAATGCAACTAAAGACCTTAAAGGTAAGTTTGAGCCCAACTGGCTCGGACCATATGTCATCATTGCTAAATTTGGATCGGGCGCATATCGATTAGCTACCTTAGACGGTAAAGATCTTAAAGAACCTATGAACATTATGCATCTTAAGCGTTATTATGCATAACATTGGGTCATTTCATCATTTGTATATATTGTATTTTTGCATATTGTTTCATTTTTGCCATTTCTATCAAAATATTTTTCAAAAATAGTAATAGTATTTCTTCTTGCAATTCATCAATCAAAATCACAAATATAAAAATATAAAACATCAAAATCAAAATATTCAAACACATATTTTATTTTCAAACTTGTCAATTCTTGAAAGTGTTGCAGTTATATTTTCAATTATTTTGGATAAATTAGCATTTATTTGGAATCCCGCACTTTCACATTCACATGAATAAATATCTTGATTTTATTTTTGATTATTAATCTCTCTTATATCAAAGTCCACAGTTGAATTAAATAAAGTTTTGAGCATAGAGAATTGATCTTGTTATTTACTTGAACCAAGTATATCTCTTCACATTAAAATGATTTCATTGCAAATTCGATATGATGCTACATAGTAGAAATGGTTTCTTGAGCGAAAAGTTTCCCTTGCTATCCTATCATGCACATGGTCTAGAATCTTTGAGAATTGACAAAAGGACAAGCTCACCCCTACCCAGAATAAAAATCCCTTGCTCTATAGCTAATCCGAGCAAGTATCCCTAGCATAGGAAGAAAAGAAAAGTTCAAAGAAAAAGAGAAAAAGAAAAATGTTATTTTGTATCATCACGACAATATTTCAGCATTATCTCAAATATCAAGCAAAAATACAAAAAAAAAAAAAAAGAAGCAAACAAGAGAAAAGCAAAAGCAAAATGCAATAAAATCCTTTCCCTACCCCTTGAAAAGAAAAGAAGGGTGAATGAGCTTGAATCCCTGGAATTCTCAATTATTCGAAAACTGTGAGGTAAGCCCCATAACAGGTGGTTTGTGCCCAACCCGCTTGGCCTTGGGTAATCCCTAGCGTGGTGATATGTCTGTCACATTAGCGACCTTCTTTTGTACAGACCTATGTCGGCTTATGGATTAGCTAGCTCTTGATAACCTAACTTACACAGTAGTCTGGTACGGTTACATGCATATAAATCATGGTCAACGAACATTCATTTGGTTAAGTCAAATTACTTGTATCAAATTATCTTGCTCAAAATTGGTGAATGAACAATACAATTGCACACACATTTGTATTTGAGAGATTCTCTATCATTATGATAAATCAAGATCGGCAATGAACTCACATATGCACATGAGGGTTCCTTATAAATCTACATTTTTCTTTGAGATAATTTAAAATATTTCTGCAACTCTTTTGGAATAAATTTTATTCTTATTTCAGAACATCTGTTTAGTATAAACACAATTACATACATTGTTTTCAAAAATCCAAAATTATTTTACACAACCTATTACAAAATCTAGCAAAATAAAGTCAAGTTTATATTATTATTTTCTGTTTATCAAAAATCAAAAATCAATCATGCAATAAAACCAAAATATCAAATTCTCTTTGGATTTCGCGATGATGGTATAAGTCTATACCTATAATTCTATGCCTAGCGCAAACCATTGTTCTAATTTTATTTTCCATTTATTTTAAAACAAATTCATAAAAACATATGACTTGCATCATTATGTTACACAATTATGCTTTAAAACAAACGAACACTTATTATATTTCATGTCATTATGTCAACATTCGATTTTGCAACCATGGTATAATTTCTAAGGAATTGTTCAAAATTTTATCACACTTAGGAATTTATGCCTAGCAAAATCATATTTCTTTTAGTATCTCATGCATACTTATTTTTATGAAAATCTGAAAACAAATCATCAAACCATCATCATTTCCATCATCACAACACAAAGTCTTAAGACAGTCTCTTAAGCATTCTTTTACTTTTAGCAATATTTCTATACTGGGATTAGCTTGACGACCGAGCGAGCGGCGACTCCATGAAATGGTCTACAACAGCGACAATGTCCTTTGAAATTATTGTTAGAGGTCCCTTTTATTTTTCATCAAATCACACCAAAACCAACCAATTGTTTACATCAGATTATTTCATTTAAATTTTACAACATGACATACAACATTATAATATTTCTAAAAATGACATAATTACATGAATCATCAATCAACAAACAAACAATTCAAACATTGAAGCATCATAAAAACATATGGACAAGTTATATCACAAAAATATCATATATATATATCAAAAATATCTGTACATCATATCACAATTGGATTGGTATGCCACAATCTATATCCTGGCATACTCAATCCTCTCAAAGATATATATACAATCCATCTATAGTAGCTATCCTCGAGAAGCCCTCGAGCTCTCAGCCTCATCTACTCCCCCGCCCTGACGTGGAGGAGGTGGTCCCATAGAGGTCCGAGCTGTGTCTCGGGTCCTCATCATCGATCGTGAGGATGTCCTCGATGATCCCATCATGATCGGCTCCGCAATAGGGGCTAGTGGTACCCTCTGGTTCTCTGGAACCATGTGATAGTATAGCCCCTGGTAGAATGCAGTCTAAGCAATAGACCATGCCAACTCCTACATACTCGCTCCTCCACCCCAAGCTCTAAGCCATGTAGCCTCATCCTGCAGTGTCTGCACTTGAGCTCGGAGGTGGGCAACCTCAGCTCGAAGAGCCATCGTCTCGCTGCTCTCCCCTACCTCGACACCCTTGCCCTTATCGGGTGATGGTGGTCTCTCCCCCTACTGAGGAGGTAGTCCCTCCTCCCTCCTCCCTAGCTATTGTGGTCTCTAGGGAGCCCGTGCCATCCTCTGGCATCTCTCCTATGGAGACCATCGTTGCTCTACCCCACTGTGACCCCACGCTGCCTCAATCATAGCCTGCCTCCCCATCCGGTGCACCATGACATGCACTGGACCCTACGCCCTCGTCATCCGAGGAGGGTAGATGCCTGCATACCAGGCATCGTATCCATCAGTCACCCTAGTATCATCACCATCCACTGGCTGGATGGGGGCATCATCAATGTCCTGGCTCCAGAACCGCTGCATGTCTGGAGCCCCACTCAATGTAGTACTATCTCGAATAGTCTGGGAGTACTCGTAATCCTTGAGAGAAGGGATCCCCTATTGAAGACCGAACTACCATAGTACCCGATCATAGCGATGGAGCTCTACCTCTCCCCGCTCCATCCTCAGCCAAAGACTCGCCTGATGCGAGCCGCTCCTGCCCATCCTCTACCCACTCGGGGTGCTCTCGCCATGGCCTCCAGGTGATCTGGTTGGGGATGAGGTCATCCAGCAACCTCCATGACATCGATAGATCTATCCACCATTGTGACCCCCTCTGTAGCCACCAATAGAAAACTCGGGGCCTCTCTCGATCAACCCCTATCAATGGGAGCCCTATCGGCCTCCGCACCGTAATGTGCTCCCAGCACCAAACCTGTAGCAACGATGTCAAGACCAGACATCGACCTCCCTTGTATACGACCCCATGCAGGATCCTATACAAGCGGCACAGTACAAAGCTGCCCCATGCAAACCTGTACCCATGGTCTCTCATGTCGCAAACTATGTCTGAGAGGACCCACGGTAGTCTGCACCCACTCGGTGGCACAACGAAGAAGCCACCGACCACCCCTACCAAAACCTGAGTCAGCCTAGATGCCCCAGGCATCTACCGTAGAGACTCGATGTTCACCCCGCCCTTCTCTAGGGTGAAGCTCGGGTCTCCTATCAATCTCATCATAGCCTGGCCCTGATTGGCCATAGGCATCATCAACCATCCCTGTATGGGGATCCTCATGATCCTCCATACGTCCTCTAGAGTGGGAGCCATCTCCCCTATCGGTAGCCAAAAATAGGATGACCTCGGATACCACCTCTCTGCTAGGGCTATCAGTAGCCCCATATCCGTCGATACTTGTGGCATCTCTGCCACATGTCGTAGCCCGACCTATGCTAGTTGGTCACGCTCTGCCTGGTCGAGAGCGGCCAAGTCATCTCTCAACCCATCGTATTTCCATTCTCGGCTCTTTAGTAATCCTTTCTACAAAACAAACAATAAAACAACAAAATTCATTAATAAATCAATCATTACAATCAAATTAAACACATTTTAAATCAAGCTTAAAAATGATATCGTCCACCATTGGATGATATCATCCCAAATTGGGCAACATCATCCTTTGTTAGGATGAAATCATCTCCGATTTCGCAACTTGGGGATCGCCCCTTGTTGGACGAGATCGCCCCTAGTTCATCGATTTCGCCCTCAGACGAAATCGACGAAATAGGGATGATTTCGTCCCGACGTCGTCGACGGCCTAAAAATGGCCGTGATGCCCCAAACAATCAAAATTTAAATCCAAAAATTGTACAAAGTTAATTCAAACCTAATCTACTAGGATTAGATCCTTACCCGTAGCCCATGCCGGACCTCTGTCGCTCTGTGTGCTGTCTCCACCATATTTTCTCTCTACAGAGCTCTAGAATAGTAAAAATGAATAGTAAAAAATGAATTAGGGTTTTCCCTATTTTTCTTAATTTTATTCAAAAATCAACATTTTAATTTTGCTTTTCTGCATTTTTACCTCAAACGTTCGATTTGGGTAAAAACACGGAGGGGGCACCATAGCCAGCAGTCATACGATTCGACCTAGAATCATCGTCTAAAAAATTGAGTACATTTTTGCTTTCTCGTAAAATGGGAAAAACTCGTCTTTAACGCATTTTCTTCGAAAAATTCGCTAAAGAGGGGGCAAAATGTAGCACCCTAAAATTGGCACGGTTAAACCTTAGTAAAAAGATAAAAATTTGAATTTTAACCCCAAATTGCCCGTTAACCGCTTGTTACCCGCTTTCCCCATTTTTTGCACCATTTTTAGGATTTGTTTTGACCGTTGGACGATATCGTCGCAGATTAGATGAAATCATCCCAGATCTGACGAATTCATCTGGAACAGAACGTCCAGACGATTTCATCCCAAAACTAAATTTTCATAATTAGCTTCTATTTCAACAACCTCTCCAACTTGGGCAGAAGCGTGTCTACGTAGTTGGAGATTCCCCCGTTGGAGATCTCCCAGATTGGGATGATCCCCAACCTCCTAACCTCTCCCTAATCCTATATAAACTGAGATTTTCTCAGTTTATCCCCCTATCCCCACTCTCTTGAAACTCTGCTTAAACCCCTTGCACTTCCACGCATCTCAGAGCATCCCCACACCATCATTTGCATTCTGTATTTCATGTTTTCTTGCAGGAACTTTACTATTTTTCAGTCGAAGCTAGCTCGGATCGTCGCAAGCGATTCCATACTATTTTGGATGATCTTGTCGAGGAGCACAGACGATCTCGTACGATTGGAGGTGATCCTGACTGTAGTCCAGATTGGGGGCAATCAGAGCCTAGAGTTTGCATTTCCTTAGTTTTTTATCTGCATTTTCCTATTATATTTTTGTACTATCTTAAATTATTATATTTATGCATCTTGGAGTTCACCTCATTTAGCATAACCGCATGATAAAGTTAAGATCAATCATTAAATCTACTGCATTTTCCTTATTTTGTTATTTGAATCCATGATTTAGGCATGTTTGTTGTTATTGCTATCATTTTCCTTTGCTTCTGCAGTTGCATATTTGGTATTTTGTATCTATTTCTGTGATTGCAGGTTTTTGACGAATTCGTCTCACGAATTCATCAGATTTTAGATGATTCTATCTGATCTCAGATGACCGTCTACGATTTGAGATGATCCTATGAAATATCAGATGATTACGTACGAATTGAGGCGATCTGGACTGTTACAAAACTCAGAATCTTCATCAGACATCCGAAATCGGGTATGTTATGTTCTAGCTAGCATATTCTCTGTGGTTAGCATTCATTCCTATTTTTTGTATTCATCTAAATCAGCATTGGCATATAGAATAGTTTAGATTCATCTTGGCCAAACCTAGGAGTTGAATGATTAAAGTGCAAAATGAACACATCAAACTCACTATCAACCTAGGCGTGGAAACTGCCACTCAAAAGTTTCTTGGTGAACCCACCATCCATCAAAAATTCACCCTTATACCCCTCCCCCGAGAGGCGGGACCTTCAAAGGGCCTCTCAGTCCGAGGTATTGTCCCATCCTTCTTGCATCCCCCTTTCGGGCATGGATCCTATAGCCTGAGGGTAAGGATGCAAAAAATTTGGAGCGATACACCTTTATACAACTCCATTCTATTATGGCATATATGGAGTTGTTTTCTACCTTGAAATACCATGCAACTTGCAAAAAATATTGAATTCCTAGGAGCAATATTCTCCACCATTATCACTCCTCAAAGCCTTCACTTTCTTCTCAATTTGTCTTTCAACTATAGCAACAAACTCTTTAAAGGCAACAATATCCCTTGAGTTTTGTTTAAGAAAGTAAACCCATGATTTCCTAGAGAAATAATCAATAAAAGTAATAAAATACATGGAGCCACCTAATGAAGCAACTTCAAAAGGCCCACAAATATCAAAATGTATCAACTCCAATATTTCCTTGGTTTTGTAATCACTAGAGGAAAAAGTGACTCTTTTTTACTTTCCTAAAATATTTGCTTCACAAAAACCCATAGAATCAAATTTCTCTTTCTCCAATATATAGACTATATTCTTTGAACACGTCTCTTTCAAGCTCATTTCACCAAGATATCCTAAACTTCTATGTCACAACATCATACTTGACATCTTTGAATTTGAGGATTTACTTGTTTCCATAGTGGTTGCATATGCACATGCAACATTTAAACATGTTGCATCCAAATCATACAATATTCCAAGTCTTACTCCACTTGTCGAAGTAATGACTCCATTCATCAAACTACAACCATCCTTATTGAGTGTAATCTCCATTCCTGCTTTAGCTAGTTGGCTCACTAATAGAAAACTTCTTATTAATACTAGAACATGTCTAACATCTAGGATACTCTTAACACTCCCATATCTAAGTTTGATTTTAACCTTACCTTTACCAATAATTTCATGGCTAAAATTGTCACCCAAGAAAACTCTAACATAGTTTACTTCCTCATATTATACAAACCACTCCTTTTGGGAAGTCATATGGAAGGATGCTCCAAAATCTATCAACCACACATCAAACTACATGCATATAGTAAGACATGGATTAGAAATATGTAAAATATTCTCATCACTAGTATCTTAATCATATTTTTTTGGAAAAATCTACTTTACATTCATGTTTCTTATGACCTTTCTACTTGCACCTCCAACAAACTAGTTGAGTCTTCCTTACTCTAGTGGTAAATATTGATTTAGATCTTGCACAAAAATATTTATCACCATATCTATCTTTGGCACATCCTCTAGTTATCAAAGATTTTGAGTGCTCAAAATTCTCCATGTTCCTTCTCCTTATTTTCTCTTTCAATAGGTGGGCAACAATCTCATATTTATTGAGATTTTTTAGCTTAAAACTCCTACTAATTGCAACAATGAGATTATCTCAAGAGTTAGGCAAACTATACAACAAGCAAATGCATTGTTCAGTATTTTTAACCTCATCACAAATAGACCTTAGTTGTTTCATCAGTGTATTAAAAATATTCAAGTGGTCAACTATACTATCTCCATTCTTCATCTTTAAAGAATACAATGTTTTCCTCTTCATCAAATATTTGGACTGATACAGGTTTTCTAGGTTATGCCACAACTTCTTAGTAGTCTTGGCACCCTAGATATTCATCAAAATAAAATTAGCTAAGTTTAGCCTAATCAAGGCAATGGCTTTCTCATTTTTTTTGTCCCATTCAACTTGTGTTATTCCTATAGGTATAATTGTTGCATTGATAACTATCTTTAGATCTCTTTCCACGAGAAAAAACTCCATCTTCAACTTATAGAGATTGAAGTTTTACCCATTGAAGTTTTCTATACCAGATTTACCTTCCATATTTATTGTTTTAAATCTTCACAAGGTTCGCACCGCATCATGTGCTATGGAAATGGATCTATCAATAAATCCACAAAAAATAACATACAAAAAAAGGCATTTACAAGCTTTGTGCACAACTAGGAAAATGAATTTTCTCAAGCTACTCTAATACCAATTGTTGGCACAATAGAATGTGTAGCTAAACAACTCAACAATAAATAAAGGATTAAATAAACTCATATAATGAAGAAAATAATGTGTAGCTGATAAGAAACTAATAAGAAACAAAAAAATGATTTACCAGTAAACATTTATATATGACATGCCTTAGAGCACAAATAGAAAAATGGAAGAAGAAGAACTTCATTCACACTACATTCAGCATTATAAATGAGATATGTTCTTCTCTTGTGGTTCTTCACACATACAATTATAGAGTTGCATCTATCAAAATAAATACACACACAAAGGTACCATGTTTAGGGTTTTCCTGCCCATAGTTAGGCAACCAACTAATAACATCTCACCACATGTCTAAAAACTTCGAAAAACACAAATCTAGTATTTTTGGCACACAGCCAATATTTTCCTCCTCATTCAATAATAGAATGGGACCAATTGGCTTAATTACTCATGGATGACTTTGTTATAAAAGGTGAAGAGACACAATCAATGTTAGCAATGATATGGATAGAGAAGAAAATGTTTCTTTTGATCATCAACAAAATAGCCAATCAAGTTATCCTCAACCAATAGAACATAAAAGCATGGATCCCGTGAAGGGATAAACTTATCTAGGCAATGTATTATGGAATAAATCATCATCATACCTCAAACGATTATTAAAATAATAAAAATAAGTCCAAAAATCATATGGGGGAAACCCCAAGATAAACACGGCTAGAGAACCTATCGCTCCCACCTTTATGTATATATAATAACATGCTATTAAAAATAAAAATAGGACCTTGAGGTAGAAATGTTATATGGACCCTACCTAACTCAATTGTGAGCAAGAAGAAAGTATCATATCTTGCCAATAATAATGAAGTATTAAAAGTAGGGGGTCCAACTTTCAATAATATTAACACTTGCAATAGAAAAAACATCAACGATTAATCACATTGTGGGATCCAGGCCCACATCAATGTAAATTTAGAGGCATGAGATCATGATGAGCTTTCTCAAAAAATAAATAATAATACCTTGTTCTGCATGCAAAAGTAAGCTTGTTCATTAGCGATCGAAGTCTACAGTAGCTATCTCGACAAATAAAAACCATTAACAAACACTTAATAGATACAAATATATTGGAATAGGTGGATAGTTGCAAGTCCTGATTGGAGAAAATAATGGCTAATCAAAGGATAAGGCATGTCAACCAAGGATTTTTAACCAATCAAAAAGGGGTTGGGATCTCAATTCTTATAAGAATTATGCTTGCAAGCGAGGTTATTTTCTTTACCACAAGGAAGCAATGTTATAGCAAGCTACTACTTAGGATTTGATATGGGAAAACCAACTACAACCAATGAATATAAGAAGAAAAAAAGGATGCATCTACCTTGCACAAACCTATAGAAAAGAAGACAGGACAGATGTAGGAAGTCAAAAGTGAGTAGCCCTAGATGATTGAATATGAGTCTAATGGGGTCAATGACCCTAGATTGGTGAAATATGATAGGGTGCTAAAGGAACAAGCTTAAAGAAGACATAGAAGTTGAGTAAGATTCTTTTGAGAAAATGGTATGGATCAGTGGCCTTGGCCAATATCTTCTTCCATCGTTTCATCCCTATTATGAACTGGTAAGAACATGTGTGGGGTAATAAGACCCATACTCCAAAATGATTTTGTACCCACTGAATAATGCCTGAATAATGCATTCTAGGTGATTATATATGGGGATTCTATATAAAATATAATACAGGTACCAAAGGGTTCGAAGATGAATTTAAAATCTACAAGAACATGTTATTTAAGAATTAAAGATAAATTGGGTTGTTTGAACCAACAACTCATTAAGAACATGAGCACCATGACAAAGTTTCCTCTCAAAAGTGATATGTTTATACAAGAAGCCAAATATGTTCTAAGCATGGCAGCTTTCATTTTTGGAGCCCCTAATGATACCAATATAACATAGGAAATGCTTATTATTTTGCACCTGCTAAGAAACAATGCAAAGAAAAAGTTGTTGGTGCTCAACTTTAGTGATTTCTTATCATGACAAATCCATAAAGAGCTAACAAACTTAAGAGGAAATTAAGAATTCATGTACTGCTCATTCCTAGTGTACCTTATTTTATATCAAAATAGTGTTGAGTGATACATTTACCCAGTTGCAAACATACACCAATGGTCAAGACAAGATGTCCTCTCTTGAAAGGGATTCTTGATTCCCCCAAGGTTCTGGTAAGGTTGGTCTAACCTAGTTGATTTAAATTCAAAGTATAAAGAGAAAATTAAAGAAAATATGTTGGAATGTTCAGGGCCACATGTAACTGTTACAAGGGTGAGTGATTAATTCTGATTTTTTTAGGGTCTGATTTAAGCTCAATCTACTATAATTATCAATTTAATTGTCCTATTCTTTGCAGATTTCATAGTAAAAGCATATGAGAGAAAGATTCTAGGCTTGCTACCTTCTAATTACAATATTGAAAACACATTCAAAGAGATATTCTAAAACTTAAAGCAATGAAGTGCATATTCATGAAAGAGAAGCTTCAGAATATCAAGCTAAACTACTCTAATCTAATCAATTATCAAATAAAATCAAAAGGAAGGGTTAGGAAAAGAAAGAAAACAAGCCATTGTGATCTTGAAGCCTTGTAATGAATCTGGTGTAGCAGCTAACTCTAAATAAACTATTCTTAGCCCAATTAGCTATAACACAATCTAAAACTAAGTTAGTGTTATCTTCAAAGAGAAAGAGAGAAAAATATTGGAATTGAATTAAATGTAGCCACCATCATCATACATAGATTACACCAAAAATCATAGTACTTTGCATTAATAAATATATTCAATTATTACAATCTCATAATTGCTTTCTACAGGTGATTGTAGATACAAATCTTCAAGTACAATGTCAAGGGTGCAGATATCCACCAACTATCAAAGAAAAGAAAATATAAATTTCTATCACTGAAAATGAAATATAACCACCCTTTTGGAATGGGGTCTTAATGGCTATTTATAGCCTTACAATATTGAAATTTTTGTATTTTATAATTGTCTTTGGTTAGATGGATGCAATTGTCTCTGGATGATATGGAATTTTAGGTTTCTTCTTGAATTTGATCTGCAATCTCAGCCTTTGATATTTGTAACTACCTTGGAAGCTTCTCTTTGAAGGTTGGGTAGTTGAACTATCATGCTCCAAGAGGTTTGAAATCAGGTCCAAGTTCAACGTACCTTTATTTCTTCTTCGGCCTTCATCTTTCCTTCTTTGTCGACCTTAATCCTTACCTTTTTTGGTTCACTTGCCTGCAACACATAATAAAGTATAAAAAATTAAATCAAATTAAAACTTTGGTGGAGAAAAAAATCATTTTATTGCTATTATTATTATTATTACTAAGGTTGATGATTATTAAATTTATTAATTGATTTTCGAAGGTTTGACATTATATTTCATTTATTTTTTTTAATTTTATGTTATTTGTTAAGGTTTTTGCTTTTAATTTTGGGGTAAAATATTATATTTAATATTTAGTTATAATATCTAAAAAAATATAATCCAAATGAATCAAAATGTTGGATAGGTTTTTCTTTCAAATATACACCTCAATATTTCACTTTAAGACATGTCACGATGTCGCGATCCATTCCATTTTTCAAGCTTCCTGATATTTGGCAACCGTGGCATGGATATATGTCACAATGTTACGATGCATTTCCTTTTTCAAGCTTCCCGAGCTTTGGCAACCGCAACATAGAGACATGTCATGATGTCATGATGCATTTCATTTTTCAAGCTTCCCAAGCTTTGGCAATCATGGTATGGAGACATGTCGTGATGTCGTGACCCATTTCATCCTTCAAGTTTCTCAAGCTTTGATGACTACGATACTGAGACATATCATGATGTCATGACCCATTGCATTTTTTAAGCTTCTCGAGCTTTAGCGACCACAACATGGAGATATGTCACGATGTCACAACCCATTTCATCTTTCAAGGTTTCCAAGCTTTGGTGATCATGATATAGAGACATGTCATGATATCGTGACCCATTTCATCTTTCAAGCTTTCCAAGATTTGATAATCATGGCATGGAGACATGTTGTGACGCATTTTATTTTTCAAGCTTCCCAAGTTTGTTCAACCGTGACGTAGAGATTGTCTCGCGATTGCGATGCATTTTAATTTTAGGGCCTCCCAACTTTTTTGGTCATAAAATCATGACATTATCTCATGGTTGCAATGCAATATCACTGTAGGGCCTCCCAACTTTTTTTAACCACGATGTAGAGACATGCTCTTATCGCAAGGTCATGACACATTTTTGCTTTAGGCATGTTCAACCCTAGTTGATCGTGACATCTACTTTTCATTGCTCATATAGAAGGATTATTTTGAAGTCACAATCTAAAACTTGAATTTAACAAGCTTGATTGTGCTGACCACGGCTTGGAGAGATGCTAGTGTCGCAAAATTGTGATCCTAATTCTTGTAGTGCAAAAAAATAGGTAAAATTTCAAAGTGTCCAAAAATTCATAAAAATTTCCATATTTTTAAAATGGCCAAATGGGTATCCAAAACATCTAAAATAACTATAAAATTCATTGTGAATCAAAAGATATAGCCATTTGAAGTTCATGGACTATCATGGGAAAATAATGTGGTTGAATGGTATTTTCATTGAAACTTATAAAGTATTGGGTATGTGTATGCAATCTTGATACAATTGGAAATATAAAATCAATATCTTTATATCAGGATTTGAATCATGTTAAACAGAACTTCCTAGCAAAATTTATAATCGTTTTAGGTTTGTAGTTATCAAAAATGGTGAAATTCAGAAAACCCTAAAAATAGCTTCAAAAAATAAAATCTTCCAAAATTTGAAGAGCACTTGAGATCCAATCCATTCTAAAATATTCAATGCAAGTAATTTTAAAAACTTATTCAATGCAAGCAAATGTAAAACATGGGTGCAAGAAAATTTTAAAATTGGTGTAAAAATTCAAAAAATTCAAGTGGGTCCCCAATTGGGGTGAGTTGTGCAATGGCAACAACAAATGGTGACTTAACTATAAATTGCCCTAAGCATTTTGGATAAAGAACCTAGCTTGAAATAAATAAAACTTAAACTAGCAAAATGCAGACCACTTAGCAACATCCAAGAAATATGGGGTTAAACAATTTCAACTAAAAATAGATGTTCCATTTGCCTTAGCTTAGTGTGTGCTTTGTGCATTCATTCCTTATTCTTGAATCAATCAAAATTTCATCATTTGGTTTGAAATTAGGCTATTAAGGATATCACTCATAAATATTTACCTTTGCATTGCTCCACAACTAGTCAAGCATCCATAACTCTAGTGGAGATGACCTTGATCTCTTCTAGACATTGCTCTACTACCATCCAAGCATCTATAGCCCTAGTAGAGGTTATCCAAGTCACCCAAGCACTTGGTTGTTTTGCATTATTATTATTTTCCTTCTTGATTAAGAAGTATTTAGATAAATTGCAAACATTGTATGTGCATTTTGGGTTAGAGATCTATAAGGCTAAGGATGGAGTGTATATATGTTTACCTAATTATAAAACTAGTATGATTTCATTCTTTATGATCCAATAATTTCTTAACTATGTCTTAAATATAGTTGATAGATGTGAAGTTTTTAGAAAGATGTTAAACTATTTTAGTGTCCTTTGTTTTAGCCCATAGTTCAAGGATGACTACTAAATAATCTGATTTACTAACTTTTAGTTTCACCTAATTTCAAACAGGCCCTCAATCTTCAATTGATAAAGAAAATTTCCTTTAGAGAAACCAAAAGTTGATGGTAATCTGAATACACTTGTCAAAACTGAAGGAAAGAAAAGACAGTATAAAATGAAGACTAAAACATAAAATAAACAAGAATTTTCACAAAATAAAATAAAACTATTAAAACAAGTAAAATTAAACAAATATCTAAATACTAAACATAAAAAGAAGAACCTCAAAATAAAAGAAAAAAACTAGCTATGAACAAAATAAAAACTGTATCAAAACAAAGTAAAAGAAAAGAAAATCAAAACAGGAAACTATGGTACAATGATTGTTTTATTGCACTGTTTCAGGGATGAAAGTAATATTTTAGGAACTGCCCATTGACAGGCAAAGGGATATCTTCTCCACTTATATTCTTTAATCTAAAGGTATTTTCTCCAAGTATCTCTAAAATTTGGTAGGGACCTAACCAGAGGTTGTCAAATTTGTCATGATCTCCCTTTTTCTCATGTGCTTTATCCCATAGTAAGACTAGGTCAAAAATTTTGAAAGCTTTAATCTTAGCTCTCTTATCAAACCATATTTTTATTATCCCTTGATGTTTGCTAAAGTGTTGTAGGGCATCCTCTCTCTTTTCATCTAAGTTCATCAAATTGGTTAGCCTAGCTTCTACTTTATCATCAACTTCCAAGTATTCCTTCATGAACTATAGTGTCAACAATTTCAAATTGATGGAAAAGATAGGATCTTGGCCATATACCAAATGATATGGTGATGTACCTATTGATGTTTTTATCCTCATATTATATGCCCATAAGACATATTTTATTTTATTGTGCTAGTCTTTAGGTTTTCTCTCTAGCAGTTTTTTTTATTATAGATAATAAGTTTTTATTAGTCGACTATGCTAAACCATTCTCTTGAGGGTAATAGTTAGAGTAAAAATTTAAGATCACCTTATTGTCATAGACCCATTCTACAAATTAGAGGGAGGTAAATTTTGAACCATTATCACAAACCAAAGAGTAAGGCATTCCAAACCTAGTGACAATATGTTCTAAAAATTGGATGACAACATATGTAGTACAATTTTTGGTGGCTAGGGTCTCTATCCATCAAGTGTAGTAGTCTATGACGGTTAAAATATATTTATGGCCAGCTGAAGAATTAGGATTTATGACTCCAATGAAGTCTAATCCCCATTGTGCAAAATTTTTAACCTCAAATACAGTCTGCAAAGGCATAGATGAATTTTCTTCTCTGTTAGTAGTTATTTGACATGTGTGACAGGTTCTCACATGGGCATGGGCATCTCTAAAGTGGTGAAGCTAGTAATACCCTACTCTTAGTATTTTATGGAAAGTAGCATTTGTTGAACCATGTCCAATTCCAAATTTTCCATGAAAGTCTTCAAGAACTTGAATGGCTTCATTTTTATATAATCATATTATGTAAGTTCCTTCATGGTTTCTCCTATAAAGAACTACTTTAATCATGAAATTTGTACTCTTTAAATGTAATGCTCTTATTTGAGTAGCATTGAAGTGATTTGGGTATTTTTTATTCAGTAAGTAATACACTATGTCTTTGTACCATTCATCACTTGTGATGTTATCTACAGAATATTATTGGCAAAGGATTTGAGGATCTATTTTTGCTAATGTTTTACTTAATCCTTGCCCTCTAACTAATTTCATTGGTTGGATTTCCAAGTCAAACTCTTGTAAAGTAGTCATCCACTTACCTCTTCTTTCTCCTAGCTCATTTTGCATAAGCATAGCTTTGACAGCAGGATCAGGCACAATAGCAAATATTCTACTATGTAGAATATAGTGTCTAAATTTCTTTACTGCTTTTACCAAAGTAAATGCTTGTTTATCTATTAATGAATATTTTAGTTGGGCATCTTCCAGAGGGGAACTCATAAAAGCTATTGGCTTTTCATCATTATTTTCATTCTTCTATGTTAGGACACTAGTAGTTGAATGTTTCTAAGTGAATGAATAGATATAAAATGGTTGTGTATAATTAGGACTTACTAAGGGGCATTAGATATGGTATCTTTAATTCCTTGAAATGCTACTTGAGATTTAGAAGTCCAAGTAATGTTAGCATATTTCTTAAGCATAGCATTTAATGGTTTGACTATCTTTGCAAATCTTGATATAAACTTTCTAACAAAGTTGATCTTTCCAAAGAATGATCTTAATTCTTTCTTGTTGCTAGGGAGAGGAATTCTCTGTATGGATTCTATTATTTTAGGGTCAATAGAGATACCTTCTTTTGAAATTACATGACCTAATAATTTTCCTTGAGTTACTCCAAAAATGCATTTCTTAGGATTCAATGAAATACCATGTTCTCTGCACTTTTGAAATACTTTTCTTAAATCATCAACATGATTAACTCTTTTCTTTGAGAATACAAGAATATCATCAATGTAAATCACAATACATTTGCCAATTAGGTCTCTAAATGCATAATCCACTGCTCTTTGAAATGTATAAGCAAAAGTACCCCACTTGGTAGTAAAGGCTATTCATCCTATCCTTTGGATCTATCAAAATTTGGTTGTATCTAGAATATCCATCTAAGAAGGACATCATCTTTGAACCATTTACCATCTATAAAATATGATCTAAGAAGGGTAAAGGATAATTATCCTTTTGGGAAGCCTTATTAAGATTTCTAAAATCAATGCACAATCTGATTTCTCTAGTTTTCTTTCTAACATGCACTATATTAGCTACCCAAGTGGAATGTCTAATGGGAAATATAATTCTTGCATCCAATAACTTTTGAACTTCCTTTTGGATAAGTGGTTCTAACAATGGATTAACAGGCCTTTGTTTCTACCTAAATGGCTTTGTGTATGGTTTTAAAGGGATAGTATGAGTAATAATGGATTGATCATATGTTTTTAGGTCTTCATAGCTCCAAGCTATGACATCTTTATAATATTTAAGAGCTTGTATAATATCTTCTTTTTCTTGACTAGTACATGTTTTTCCTATCAGCACATTTTGAGGATTCTGACTAGTCCCTATATTAACAATATCACATGCATCATTTTGAAATGAAACTTTACTACATTTCTTACTTTTATAATCAATATCAAATAATTTTTCAAGAGAGACCATACCTTTGGGGATTAAATTTATTTTCAATTTTACCTCTTGGTCCTCTTCTACTTCATCTAGCATCCTTTCATCTTCATCAATAACCTGGTTTTCAAATATACCGGTGTTGGAAATTTTGAGTCAAAGTTGTCATTGATGTCAAGGAACGAAGTTGTCATTGATGTCAAGGAATAAGCTACAGTTGATGTCAAAAGGTCAAAAGGAATAATGCAAAGGTTAATGGCAAAAGAGCTTCATAATATTTTTAATATTATGTGGAAGCATAAGTAGAAGGGTTTTTATTAAAACCATGGATGAGCAAAAATAAAAGGTTTTTCTTAAAAACCCAAGGAGGCTTTTAAATTCATGTTAAAAAGCCCAAGGAAGTTTTAATATTTATTTTATAAAATATTTAAATTCAAATTGAATTTAAATTTTATAAATAAATATTATTTATACAAGGTGGTAAAACCTAAGAAGGCTTTAATCCTTAATAAAGCCAAAAGGATTTAAATCTTAATTTATAATATTTAAATTCTAAAGAATTTAAATAATTTATAAATTAATTATTTAAATATCAAAGGCGTCGACGTCTAAGAGAAAAAGGAATCCATCGATGTTTGAAAGTATGGTGGCATATTGGTATAAAAACCATATGACAAAGTGGCAAATATTTCATCCCTTGCTCGATTGAAAAAGGACTGCGAGTTGTGTGTTTCGTGTGATTTCGTGCAAGGTAGAAGACAAAAGTTTTTGTCTTAAAGTGCAACAACGAAGGAATAAGATGAAAGATGCCCTAACCCTTATAACCATCTAGCGTGGTGGTCTGGTGGCAAGTTGGAGTGTGCTAGGGTGCTTGTGAGTGGGAGGACCCACGTTCGAATCGCGGCAGGCAGCATTTTGTGTGGATTTGGTTAAGCGTCAAAGGAAGCGGTGCAAATATTTTTGTGTGAGGCACCAAGAGGGAGAAGATAGAGCACGTGGTGCTCTTCCCTCCCAAGGTGAGCGCCTAGCTCACGTGATGGTTGGAGCCATGGCTAGGGCGTTGGTAGAGGCGGCGTCATGAGTTCGAATCTCACCAAGGCAAAGGTAATAAATTTTTTAATATATTCTGTGATGCCTAAGGTTTTGACATGAGGTCCTAGGGAGTTAAAAGGGGTAGATAAAAAGTATTTTTAATTAATCATTATTTTGGTTAATTGGAGGAATAAGGAGTTAGCTTTATTTTTAAATAAAGTATTTATGACATATTGGTTTATTGGAGATTAAAGTGTTGATTAAATTTTGAGAGGACTTCTTGCCATTGAGTTATTTTGAGAAGGTGATTTTATTGACATTATTTTTGGTATTGAATATTATTTTAATTGGGAGATTATAAGGTGTATTTGGTCAAATATTTTTGTATATGTTGATGGATGCTTTCTTCAAGATGGAGTGATAAGGTGTATGTGTGTTTTGATATTTGCATTGTATCTTTGAGAGAGTTTATCATCTTATAACTTCCTTGAGCTTGGCAAAGAAGTGTTTGTGGTTGTGGCAGATTTTTGAGGTTCCTTCATCATCAAGAAAAAGGTATGGGCACATTCTTCCATAGTTGAGTTGATTGGTTGGTTTTCTGGAAAACAAGTTTGGAGTGAAAAGGACTTAATTAGGTTTCCTTATTGAGTTGTTGAGCTATATGTGAGATTGTTTTTTTGATAAGCATTGTTGTTGAAGCCATTGGTTGAGTGAAGAACTTGAACTAGGGTTTGAAAAGAACATGAGTATCATTGTTATGTGAGATTGGTTGATAAGCATTGTTGGAAATATTTTGAGTGAGTGTTCATATGCTTGGACTAGGGTTTGTGAGCAAGGATTGTTTCATTGAGTGATTGGTTGAGTAGAGTTGGTTGAGCCTAGTCAAGTGGATGTGTGAAGTGATTGTTCAAGTTCTATAAAATAAACTATTCTATATTCTGAATTGATTTGAGAAAGAGATTGAGTGTTGATTAGTGTGAATTTAAATGTGAAGATATTGAGTCTCTAAAATTTTCTATGTTTTAAAGAGTGATTGAAAGTGATTGAGCATTGAGGTGAATGTGAAGCATATTGAGTCTCTAACAATTCTCTATATGTTTCTTAAAGAGTGATTGAAAGTGATTGAGTATTGAGGTGAATGTGAAGCATATTGAGTCTCTAACAATTCTCTGTATGTTTCTAAGAGAGTGATTGAAAGTGATTGAGCATTGTGATGAGTGTAGAGCATATTGAGTCTCTAACAATTCTCTTTATGTTTCTATGAGATTGGACAAGTTCTAGTGTGGACTTGTTGAGCAGATTTGAGGTAAGTCTTTGAGAAGACTTGTGGATAGATTTGGGTAAGCTTTTGTGGAAGCTTACAATACAGATTGAGAGTAGATTTGGATAAGTTCTTGTGAGGACTTATTGAGCATATTTGGACAAGTTCTAGAGAGGACTTGAGGATAGATTAGTGTGAGCTTTTGTGGAAGCTTACAAGGCAGATTTGAGATAAGTCTTTGAGAAGACTTGAGAGCAGAGTTGATTGATTGATTTGTTCAAACCTTGAGTTAAGGTTTGGGGCAGATCCAGCAGAGTTGATTTGAGATTGAGTCAAGCTTTGTGTTAAGGCTTGAGGACAGAGATTGAGGATAGATTTGTGCTAGACCGAAGGACTATGTTTAGTGCAATAGAGTATAGATATTGAGGATAGATTTGTGCTAGACCGAAGGACTGTTTTTAGTGCAGATTAGAGGATAGATATTGAGTATAGATTTTTGAGGGACTATTTTTGTGCAGTGGATGATATTGAGGACAGGTTTGTGCTAGGATCGTGTTAGTGCAAAGATAGAGATTGAGGATAGATTTGTGCTAGATCGAAGGACTGTGTTTAGTATAGATTTGAGATAGAGCTTTGAAGGTGACAAAGTATAGAGGATGATAGTCTCCAGTGGATAGAGATCCATTAGCCAGGGTAGTGAGGATAGGTGTCTTTAGTGGATAGAGATCCATTAGCCAGAGCAGTGGGGCAATAGTTCTTCTAGAAGATCACCAGTCAGAGCTAAGAGGAGAAAGGAGTTCTCTTGTGGATAGAGATCCATGAACTTGATTAGGGGATTGGTGTCTCCTTTGGACAGAGGTCCATAAACATTGTAATAGGGAAAGGATTCCCAAGAGATTTATTGAGAAAATATTAGTGAAATATTTTCTCCATGGAGTAGCCCACATTGGGTGAACCACGTTAAATTGGTGTCTCTATTGTGTGTGATGATTTGTGCATTGCTTTGGTTATTGCTATTGATATTGCCATTGATTATATTGGATAATACTGATTAGGAAAGAAAAGTAAAAAGTGGTCTTATATTGTTCACCCCCCCTCTCAGTATAAGCTTGTGTTCTTCAATTGGTATCAGAGTTGGTTCCTTCGAAAAAGGTTTAACAACTTGAAGGAAGATCTTACAAGAACACAAATGGCAAAGAAAGGCAAAGGCAAAACCATGAGACACAAGAAGAAAAGAACACACATGGTCATGAAAGAAAAGGAAGATGAGTTTGATATTGTTGTGTTAGGAGGAAAAATGGAAATAGATTCAAAATATGAATCAAGCAATGGAGAAAAGATCAGATTGATAAAGTTTTGTACCAGATGTAGGAATACAGGTCACCATGCAGCTTATTGTCCACAAGAAGGTGAAGAATACTTTGTTTGTGGTCAACTCGATCATGATGCAAGATATTGCCATGGGTTCAATAGCAGTGAAGATGAAATGGATCTAAATGATAACAGGGATAGTCAAAATAGGTATGAAGAAGAAACTCTACTTTCAATAATAGAAGAAAAATGAGATGCTCCTATAGAAGATCAAAGAAAGAAAGAAGAGGAAGATTCAGAAAAAGAAAAAGAGGAAGCCACTCTTAAGGAACTTGTTGAATTGAAAAGAGAGAATTTAGAATTAAAGGCTCAAATACAAGAGGATGAGAAATGTAAGATAAAGCTTCTACAAGATCTCTCTGACTTGAAAGTTAAGGTTGAAAAGGCAAGGAAAGCTGAAAAAGATATGGTTGAACAATCAAAGGTAAAAGAGCAAGAATGTAAAAGACTTAGTGTTGATCTCAAAGAATTAAAAATGGAGAACTCAGGATTAAGGGTTCAATCTCAAGAAGATGAGAAAGCAAAAGCAAATTTTCTACAGGAACTCACCAACTTCAAAATCAAGGTTGAAGAGGCAAGAAAATTGAAGAAGGTATGGCCAAAAAATTAAAGACAAAATATCTAGAGTGTGAAATATTAGAACATGAGATAGTTTCACTAAGGTTGGAAGTAAAAATCTCCAAGGACAAGCTACATAAGGTTGAGAAAAATTCAAATACTTTGGATAGGATTATCAATGCACAAAGATCATCAGTCACCAAAATAGGACTTAGTTTTGAAGAAGAACAAGGGAAATAGGAAGCAGAAAAAGGAGAGTCAAGCTCAAGCACCAGAAAAGAAGAAGAATCAAAAGAAGTAAGTAAAAGAGAGAGTGAGACTTCTAAGGATAAGTTGGAAAATAGAAATTTCAACAAGGAAAGGAACAATACACAAGTAAGGAACAGATGGAACTAGAAACAGGACAGGGTAGAAGAGACTAAGAGACCAATGGGGTCTAGGCAAGGAAATTTCAATGGATGATGTTTCTCATGTCACAGATTTGGGCACATGGCTTCACAATGTAGGACACATGAAAGATAGGAAAATGGGAATTTCAGAAACAGGCAACTTTTCCATGGGTATTGCTACTCATGTAATCAGTTTGGTCACAAGGCAATGAATTGCAGGGTTCATGATAGGAAAGGATATGGCTTCACTAGGAGAAATCCTAAGATATTTGCACCTCCAAGGAATAATAACATTAAGTGTTATAAGTGCAATAATGATGGACACACAACAAAGTGGTGTAGAGCAGACATTCTAGAATCAAGTATGAACAGGAACAAGAAAAGGGATATGGATATGAACAAGAATAGGAATAGGAACATGGATATGAACATGAACAAGAACAGGAATAGGAACAGGAACAAGAATATGGACATGGACAGGAACATGGACATGGAAAGGAACAGTCAAAGGAATCAGAAGGATCAGATAAGAAGAAAATAGGATAAAGGTAAATACCAGTGCTTGTTGGGAGTAGAAATACTCCCACCCTAGAATTAACCACCTCAAGAGGAGGTGGGGGGAGGGGCTAAGCTAAGAGGCTCATTCTTAGCCCCGAGCCCCAAAGGTGACCCTTTGCCATTGATGTCAAAGGGGGAGAGATTTGAGTAAGGGGGAGAGATTTGGTATTTGAGTAAAGAGGAGATATTTGAAGAGAGCATTGAGCCAGGGGGAGCAATGTCCCAGGGGGAGCAGAACAAAGAAAAGGTTAAGTTTTTGGTAAAAATAATTTGGGTTGCCATCAATGACAAAGGGGGAGATTGTTGGACATTTTGAGTCAAAGTTGTCATTGATGTAAGGAACGAAGTTGTCATTGATGTCAAGGAATAAGCTACAGTTGATGTCAAAAGGTCAAAAGGAATAATGCAAAGGTTAATGGCAAAAGAGCTTCATAATATTTTTAATATTATGTGGAAGCATAAGTAGAAGGGTTTTTATTAAAACCATGGATGAGCAAAAATAAAAGGTTTTTCTTAAAAACCCAAGGAGGCTTTTAAATTCATGTTAAAAAGCCCAAGGAAGTTTTAATATTTATTTTATAAAATATTTAAATTCAAATTGAATTTAAATTTTATAAATAAATATTATTTATACAAGGTGGTAAAACCTAAGAAGGCTTTAATCCTTAATAAAGCCAAAAGGATTTAAATATTAATTTATAATATTTAAATTCTAAAGAATTTAAATAATTTATAAATTAATTATTTAAATATCAAATGCGCCGATGTCTAAGAGAAAAAGGAATCCGTCGATGTTTGAAAGTATGGTGGCATATTGGTATAAAAACCATATGACAAAGTGGCAAATATTTCATCCCTTGCTCGATTGAAAAAGGACTGTGAGTTGTGTGTTTCGTGCGATTTCGTGCAAGGTAGAAGACAAAAGTTTTTGTCTTAAAGTGTGGTAGTGAAGGAATAAGATGAAAGACGCCCTAACCCTTATAACCATCCAGCATGGTGGTCTGGTGGCAAGTTGGAGTGTGCTAGGGTGCTTGTGAGTGGGAGGACCCACGTTCGAATCATGGTAGGCAATATTTTGCATGGATTTGGTTAAGCGCCAAAGGAAGCGGCGCAAATTATTTTGTGTGAGGCACCAAGAGGGAGAAGATAGAGCACGTGGTGCTCTTCCCTCCCAAGGTGAGCACCTAGCTCACGTGATGGTTGGAGCCATGGCTAGGGCGCTGGTAGAGGCGATGTCGTGAGTTCGAATCTCACCAAGGCAAAGGTAATAAATTTTTAATATATTTTGTGATGCCTAAGGTTTTGACATGAGGTCCTAGGGAGTTAAAAGGGGTAGATAAAAAGTATTTTTAATTAATCATTATTCTGGTTAATTGGAGGAATAAGGAGTTAGCTTTATTTTTAAATAAAGTATTTATGACATATTGGTTTATTGGAGATTAAAGTGTTGATTAAATTTTGAGAGGACTTCTTGCCATTGAGTTATTTTGAGAAGGTGATTTTATTGACATTATTTCTGGTATTGAATATTATTTTAATTGGGAGATTATAAGGTGTATTTGGTCAAATATTTTTGTATATGTTGATGGATGCTTTCTTCAATATGGAGTGATAAGGTGTATGTGTGTTTTGATATTTACATTGTATCTTTGAGAGAGTTTATCATCTTCTAACTTCCTTGAGCTTGGCAAAGAAGTGTTTGTGGTTGTGGCAGATTTTTGAGGTTCCTTCATCATCAAGAAAAAGGTATGGGCACATTCTTCCATAGTTGAGTTGATTGGTTGGTTTTCTGGAAAATAAGTTTGGAGTGAAAAGGACTTAATTAGGTTTCCTTATTGAGTGTGTTGAGCTAATGGTTTTTGAATAAAGAGTTGTTGAGAACTTGTTTTATAAGCATTGTTGTTGAAGCCATTGGTTGAGTGAAGAACTTGAACTAGGGTTTGAAAAGAACATGAGTATCATTGTTATGTGAGATTGGTTGATAAGCATTGTTGGAAATATTTTGAGTGAGTGTTCATATGCTTGGACTAGGGTTTGTAAGCAAGGATTGTTTCATTGAGTGATTGGTTGAGTAGAGTTGGTTGAGCCTAGTCAAGTGGATGTGTGAAGTGATTGTTCAAGTTCTATAAAATAAACTATTCTATATTCTGAATTGATTTGAGAAAGAGGTTGAGTGTTTATGAGTGTGAAATAGTTGGTCTAATTCTATATGTTTCTAAAAGATTGAAAGTGATTGAGCATTGAGGTGAATGTGAAGCATATTGAGTCTCTAACAATTCTCTATATGTTTCTAAAAGAGTGATTGAAAGTGATTGAGCATTGAGGTGAATGTGAAGCATATTGAGTCTCTAAAAATTCTCTATATGTTTCTAAGAGAGTGATTGAAAGTGATTGAGCATTGTGATGAGTGTAGAGCATATTGAGTCTCTAACAATTCTCTTTATGTTTCTATGAGATTGGACAAGTTCTAGTGTGGACTTGTTGAGCAGATTTGAGGTAAGTCTTTGAGAAGACTTGTGGACAGATTTGGGTAAGCTTTTGTGGAAGCTTACAATACATATTGAGAGCAGATTTGGATAAGTTCTTGTGAGGACTTATTGAGCAGATTTGGACAAGTTCTAGAGAGGACTTGAGGACAGATTAGTGTGAGCTTTTGTGGAAGCTTACAAGGCATATTTGAGACAAGTCTTTGAGAAGACTTGAGAGCAGAGTTGATTGATTGATTTGTTCAAACCTTGAGTTAAGGTTTGGGGCAGATCCAGTAGAGTTGATTTGAGATTGAGTCAAGCTTTGAGTTAAGGCTTGAGGACAGATATTGTGCTAGACCGAAGGACTGTGTTTAGTGCATATTAGAGGATAGATATTGAGGATAGATTTGTGCTAGATCGAAGGACTATGTTTAGTGCATATCAAAGGACAAATATTGAGGATAGATTTGTGCTAGACCGAAGGACTATGTTTAGTGCAAGAGGATAGATATTGAGGATATATTTGTGCTAGACCGAAGGACTGTGTTTAGTACAGATTTGAGATAGAGCTTTGAAGGTGACAAAGTATAGAGGATGATAGTCTCCAGTGGATAGAGATCCATTAGCCAGGGTAGTGAGGACAGGAGTCTTTAGTGGATAGAGATCCATTAGCTAGAGCAGTGGGGGCAATAGTTCTTCTAGAAGATCACCAATCAAAGCAAGAGGAGAAAGGAGTTCTCCTATGGATAGAGATCCATGAACTTGATTAGGGGATTGGTGTCTCCTTTGGACAGAGGTCCATAAACATTGTAATAGGGAAAGGATTCCCAAGAGATTTATTGAGAAAATATTAGTGAAATATTTTCTCCGTGGAGTAGCCCACATTGGGTGAACCACGTTAAATTGGTGTCTCTATTGTGTGTGATGATTTGTGCATTGCTTTGGTTACTTGCTATTGATATTGCCATTGATTATATTGGATAATACTAATTGGGAAAGAAAAGTAAAAAGTGGTCTTATATTGTTCACCCCCCTCTCAGTATAAGCTTGTGTTCTTCAACCGGAATTAGTAACAAAATAAAAAATGTTTATCATCTTCAAATACTTGGAAATTTTACATATTATTAGGTATGGATGGGTAGGCTACTAGTTCAATGGAAAACTTCTTGAGTTTCCTATTATCCATTGGTTTCAATGTGCTTGCTACTACTAAGGAATCAATAATCTTATTTTTCTTCTTGGAGATCAATTTAATGTTGAAAGCATGAAATTCATTGATTAGATCTCTTGCTCTATTCCTATAGTGAATAAGTCTTTTATCATGACAAGCATATTGACTTCTAATTTTCCTAACCACTAATTATGAATCTCCTAATACCTTTAGGCACTTGACATTTTTTTAAAGCTAATGCATACCAAAAATTAATGCTTCATACTCTGTAGTGTTGCAGGTAAATGGGAATTGCAATCGATAAGCAGCCATATGGGACTTACCTTTAAGACTTACTAGTTCTATGTCTAGTCCTCTTCCTTGTTTGGATTTTGATCCATCAAATTTTAATGTCCAAATTAAACTTTCATATTTTGTTTTATTTTATGTCGTATTTTAACTTTTCAAGTATTTGTTTAGATTCAAGAGTATAAACTCCTAATTTTGATTCATTATAGAGAACTTCATTGGTCTTATTATATTCAGTTATTAGTTCTTTGAGTCTAGGTTCTCTTTCTATCCTGATTTGATTGGCTACACCTCACCATGGTAACCACATATGAGAGAAATATATTGCCATATATCCATTTAAGTTTCTAGACCAGTCTCTACTGAGTAGCATTCCATATCCATTAGGTATATCTACAACTTGAATATCTATATATTGTTGAATTCTAGGCTCTAATGCTAATTGTATACGAAATTTTTTGAGCACACCAACCTCATTTACTTTTGTTTTATCAAATTGCACTACCATTTTGTTAGAAGGGTAAGGCTTCAAACCTAGCCTTTGGTAAACTGTATGAGGTATTATATTTCCCGAGGCACCTCAATCAACTAAGCAATTGTGAAGATTTTTACCTGCAATTCTGATTATCAGAAAAGGAGGGGCATCCCCTTTATATTTTTTAAAAATCATTTGAGCATCTATGGTTTTATTATATTGATCTTTATTATGAGCACTAATTGTTGTAATTAATAGTTATTGATGATCATTTAATTGTGCAACTTCAAACAGGGATATATTTGCTTTCGTTTTATTCAAATCTTCTATGATGTTATAGGCAGGTTTATCTTGTTCTATGGTTTTATGTGGTTGTGGAGGAATGTTAGCCTTAGATGGAGGATTAGGGTTATTGTTAGCCTAAGTATCAAGAGGAACAATAGTACTATTTGGTGGAGTAGAAGAAGTGAGAGGAGATTTACCTTTACTTCTTAGCATATAATTGTTTCTTTTCTTAAACTATCTATAGGCTTGGACTTCTTCTTTGAGGGATCCATCATAACCTTAATCATCTCCTTCTAATGATTCAAAATTTTCAAATACTAAGGTTTTTACATTACTAGTGCTAGTCTGATTAGCATTATCTTCATTAGGCACTATCTCCATGTTTTCCATCTCCTTTTGAACTATATCTAAAGTTGTTTTAAATTCAAGACAATCAATTTTATTATGCTAGGCTATGGAATGGATTCTACACTAGTTATTTAAAGCTAAATTAGAAATATTCACAATGGTATTAGCCTAATTTTGATTGGTAATAGTGTTAGGTTGATTGGCGATTGGATTGGGCACTCCTCCATTGTTTGGACGAGTGTTCCATTGGCATTTAAGTCTCTGAAAGTTGAAGTTTTTGTTTAGATTGGGATTATTAGGAGGTGTTTTTTGAATTACTTGCTTTTGTAGCTGAATCATGTCACTACTAAGCTTTTGAACAAGTCTTTGTAAATTATCAAGCTGAGAATTAGCATTATTAGCAGTCCGGCCTATACTGGCTTGATTTGGAGCATTATTATTTGTTGTAGTAGGATTCAAGAAAGCAAGTATGTTTTGAGTGGGATTAAAATTTAGAAATGTTGGCATTTGATTTGTGGTAGCATTCAAAAATGTTGGTGTTATTTGGGGATTATTATCAGTATTTCTATGGGTGGTAAATTGATTATCTAGATATGAAGGAATAGTTGGATGGGTAGGAGTGATAATAGGATTATATGGCTGATTAAAATTGGTATATGGTAGAGTATTCAACATTGATAGTTGTTGTGATAGAGCTTGGTTAATCATGGGAACTTGGTTGAATGCACCTGCTGTCCTAAAGAAGGTAATTGACTAATTCTAAAACCTTGAGGTATTAATTGTTGTTCCACAATTAAGGCTTCATTGTATGCCATGGGTAGGGTGGTAATCTGAGGAGATCTCCTTACAAACATGGATGTAAGAGGATCTAAAGCTCTAAAATACATTTGTATGCTTGCATCAATGTTAAGTATGTAGGGTGGAGTCAGCCTATTATAAAGCTTGTTAAATCTGGTATTGAATAGCCTTAGAGGCTCATTGGGCTCCCTTTTGGCTACTACAAACCAATGATATATGATAACAGGGCCTATGGGTAATCTGAACTAATTGATGAATGTTATTTCCAACTCAACCTAGGAAGTGATAGAATTTGTAGGTAAACTAATGTACCAATCATATGCTAGTTCATCTAGAGTAAGGGGAAATATTTTGTAGGTAACATCTTCATGTTCAACCTGCAATCAAATTAAAGCATCCTTATATGCTTGAATATGCTCTTCAGCTATTTTAGCCCTATCATATCTATACCTAGGCAAATATATTTTTATATTCATAGGCATGTAATTGGATGGTCCTGGTATATTCAATGGACTACTACCACCTAACAAATGTGCAAATGTTGTCATTGGTGTAATTAATGGAGTGACAAATGGATCAATATATAATGTGATGGGTTGGGATGATGTATTAATGGAAGGAAGAGTACTTGACTGATCTTTACTTTGTTTGGGTCTTTTAGGGGAAATACTATGAAATTCAGTATCACTTTTAGAGGTCTTAGACTTGGTGATGATAATCCTAGGTTCCAGTTTTAATAGTCAAGAAGTATGATATAAATAAAAATATAGCAATGAGAATTCAACAATTCTAGAATTCAAGAAATCATGAATTAAGCTCATATTTAAATTATCTATAACAATAATGAATCAAAGTTTATAGTTGAGGTTATTAATATGATTAGATTTATAGTAATAGTGAATACAATATTTTGAGAATCATATTAAACACTTTCAACCCTCCTTCTAGCACCATTTCCTATTGAGTGATACATTTGCCCAGTTGTAAACATACACAAATGATCAAGACAAGATGTCCTCTCTTGAAATAAATTCTTGATTCCCCCAAGGTTCTGGTAAGGTTGGTCTAACTTGGTTGATTTAAATTCAAAGTATAAAGAGGAAATTAAAGAAAATATGTTAAAATTTTTAGGGCCACATGTAACTGTTACAAGGGTGAGTGATTAATTCTAATTTTTTTAGGGTCTGATTTAAGCTCAATCTACTACAATTATCAATTTAATTATCCTATTCTTTGTAGATTTCATAGTAAAATCATATGAGAGCAAGATTCTAGGATTTCTACCTTCTAATTACAATCTTGAAAATAAATTCAAAGAGATATTCTAAAACTTAAAGCAATGAAGTGCATATTCATGAAAGAGAAGCTTTAGAATATCAAGCTAAACTACTCTAATCTAATAAATTATCAAAGAAAATCAAAAGGAAGGGTTAGAGAAAGAAATAAAACAATCCATTATGATATTGAATCCTTGCAAGGAAACTATTGCAGCAACCAACTCTAAATAAATTATTCTTAGCCCAATCAGCTATCACATAATCTAAAACTAAGCTAGTGCCATCTTCAAAGGGAAAGAGAGCAAAACACTAGAATTGACTTAAATGTAACCACCATCATCATGCACATATTACATTAAGAATAATAAGTTATTTGAATTAATAAAGATGTTCAATGATTACAATCTCAGAATTTCTTACTATAGGTGATTGCAGATACAACTCTTCAAGTACAATGTCAGGGGTGCATATATTTTCCAATAATCAAAGAAAAGAAAATCTAAATGTCTATCGTTCAAAGTTGAATTTGACCACCCTTTTGGAATGGGGTCTCAATGGCTATTTATAGGCTTACAATCATGAAATTTTAGTATTTTACAATTGTATTTGGTTAGCTGGTTGTAACTACCTCTAGATGATGTGGCATTTTAGGGTTCTTAAATTTAATTTGCAATCTCAACCTTTGATCTCTGTAACTACCTTGGAAGCTTCTCTTTGAAGGTTGGGTAGTTGAATCCTTGCACTCCAGGTGGTCTAAAATTAGGTCCAAGTTCAATGTACCTTTATTTCTTATTTTGACCTTGCCTTTCCTTCTCTATCAGCATTTATCCTTGCCTTTTCTAGTTCACTTGCCTGCACTATAAAATAAAGAATCAAAAATTAAATCAAACTAAAACTTTTATGGAGAAAAGAATTTATTTTATTGGTATTATTATTATTATTACTAAGGTTGATGATTATTAAATTTATTAATTGATTTTCTAAGGTTTGACATTATATTTCATTTAAATTTTTAATTTTATGTTATTTGCTAAGGTTTTGCTTTTAATTTTAGGGTAATATTATATTTAATATTTAGTTCTAATGTCTAAAAATATATATATCCAAATGAATTAAAATGTTGGATAGGGTTTTTCTTTTAGAATGTACGCCTCAAGATTTGACTTTAAGACATGTCACGATGTCACGACCCATTTCATTTTTCAAGCTTCCCAAGCTTTGGCGACTGCACCATGGAGACATATCGTGATGTTATGATGCATTTCATTTTTCAAGCTTCTCGAGCTTTGGTGATCGTGGTATGGAGACATGTCGCTATGTGGTGATGCATTTCATCCTTCAAGTTTCCCAAGCTTTAGTGACGGTGACATGGATACATGTCACGATGTCACAACTCATTTCATTTTTTAAGGTTCTCGAGCTTTGGCAATCGTTGCATGGAGACATGTCATAATGTCGTGACCCATTTCATCTTTCAAGATTCCCAAGATTTGGTGATCATGGCATGGAGATATGTCATGATGTCACAATGCATTTCATCTTTCAATATTTCCAAGTTTGTTCAACTACAACATAGAGATATCTCGTAGTCACGATGTATTTTTGTTTTAGGGCCTCTCGACTTTAATAATCTTCTAGAATCTTCCAGATCATACTAAAAAGCATAAATTCCACAAAAAAGGGTTTCCATGAACTTTCCAAAAGATTCTCCACAAAAAGGGGTTTCCATGAACTTTCTAGAAGGTTCCATCATTAGTCAAGAAAATCATGCAGCACCTGCATATTATAACAAACTCCCACTTGATGCAAGATTTTTCTGGAATCTTTTATCCCAATTTCACTGCTGCAAAATTGGTGCTTTTGAACTGTGACAACCTTAGTAAGTGCATCTGTTGCATTCTCTTGAGTTTTGCATTTGATCAGGTTAATCATTCCACACTCCACCATATCATGCACAAAATGATATTTCACTGTAATATGTTTTGTCCTTTCATGGAATGATGAAGAATATGCAAGTGCTATTGCACTTTGACTGTCACATTTTATTCCAATATATTCTTGGTTTAAATGCAAACCTTTGCACAACCTCATCAACCAAACAACTTCTTTTGCAGCATCAGTTGCAACAATATATTCAACTTCAGCACTTGACAAAGCTACAACCATTTTATTTTTACTCCTCCAGCTCACTGCACCACCATACAAAGTGAAGACATATCCTCCTGTTGACTTACGGTTGTCCAAGTCACCTACCCAATCTGCATCTACATGTCCCTGCAAACAAAACTCTTCATTCTTCTTGGGTAGATAACACAAAACATGATCTTTAGTACCCTGTAAATATCTGAAAATTCTCTTTACAGCAGTCCAATGTTCCTTTCCAAGATTGGACATATATCTGCTGACCATACCAACTGCATGAGCAATATCAGGCCTGGTACATACCATTGCATACATCAGTGAGCCCACAGCCTCTGCATATGGAATTTTCTTCATCCTCTCCTTTTCTTCAGCTGTAGTTGGACACATTTTTGCAGATAATTTAACTCCAGGCTGCAAAGGAGTTTTGGCAGGTTTACTATCTTGCATTCCAAATTCTTTCAAAATCTGGTTAATGTAATCCTTTTGGGAAAGCCATAATTGTTTGCCCTTACGATCTCTGACAATATCAATACCCAAGCAATGGTGTGCCTGACCCAAGTCCTTCATATCAAATTTATTTGACAATAACTCCTTAGTTTTTGAAATCAATTGCTTATTATTTCCAATCAAGAGGATGTCATCCACATACAAAACCAAAATTACAAAACTTTTACTTTCTGTTTTGTAATACACACATGGATCTGCAGGGTTACAAAAAAATCCAATCTGCAACACATAATTGTCAAACTTTTGGTACCATTCTCTAGGAGACTGCTTCAATCCATAGAGAGATTTTTTCAACCTACAAACAACACCTGCACCTCCTACTTCAAAACCTTTAGGCTGCTGCATGTATATTTCCTCCTTCAAATCTCCATGTAGGAATGCAGTTTTAACATCCATTTGTTCAACTTCTAAATCAAAAGCAGCAACATATGCAAGCAAAAGTCTAATAGAAGATAACTTCACAGTGGGAGCATAAGTTTGATGAAAATCAATACCTGGGATCTAAGAGAACCCTTTTGCAACCAATCTGGCCTTGTATCTTTCCACAGACCCATCAGGCCTTAACTTCTTTCTGAACACCCACTTGCTGCCTACTATTTTTCTCCCAGCAGGTTGTTGAACTAAATCCCATGCATGGTTCTTCTTCATTGAATCCATTTCTTCCTGCATGGCCTTCTTCCAATGCTCTTTCTCTGGACTGTTCATGGCATCTTCAAATGTGAGAGGATCATCACCAGCAACTGTAAATCCACAAAAATAATCTTGAAGCCTGTTGGGAAGATGTTTCTCTCTTTTAGTTCTTCTAGGCTGCTCCACTGATTCTTGGACCTCTTCTCTACAAGGTTGATAATCAGACTGCATTATTTGTTGATCCTCTTGATGCACTTCTTCAGGCATATAAGCAAGCAAATCTTCACCAGGTCCTTCTAGGTTGGAAACTCTATCTGAAATATCAAAATATATTATTTCTTGAGGCTGATGGGGCTGAGCATGTGCTTCATTTGAAGGTTGACCTGACATAGTGTATTCATGCACACTAACCATATCTTTCAACTGTTGTTGTGATTCATGTTGTTGAATATCTCCAGCTATCTTAATTTCCTTAAATATCACATCTCTGCTAAAAATACTTCTATGTTCATCCAAAATCCATAATTTATATCCTTTTATTCCAACAACTTCTCCATAACCAACAAGAATGCATTTCTTAGATTTTTCATCCATTTTTTTCCTCTTTTCAGCAGGAATGTGCATAAAGGCTTCACAACCAAAAACCCTCAGGTGAGAGATAGATGGTTTTCTCCCACTCCAAGCCTCTTCAGGTGTCTTGTCACTCAAAGCAGTGCATGGTGACAAATTAACCAAATAGTTGGCAGTTGAAATTGCTTCAGCCCAAAACCCTTTACTGAGCTTTGCATCTGATAACATGCTCCTCATCTTCTCCAATAGTGTTCTATTCATTCTCTCTGCTACTCCGTTCTGTTGAGGAGAATAAGGTGTAGTCTTTTGTCTAAAGATGCCTTTTTGCCTGCAAAACTCTTCAAATTCAGTTGAACAGTATTCTCCTCCATTGTCACTACGTAATATCTTAAGTTGCCTACATGTATGCCTTTCTACATTAGCAAAAAACCTTTTAAAATGATCAAGTATGTCACTTTTTTTCTTCAAAAATATAGTCCATACTTTTTTGCTATGATCATCAATAAAAGTGGCAAAATATAGAGCACCACCAATAGACTGAGTATCCATAGGACCACAAATATCTGTATGAACAAGATCCAAAATAGATTTAGCTCTATGTGGGTGAGGAGAGAAGCTTACCCTTTTTTGTTTGCCCATCACACAGGATTCACAAAAGTTGAGAGTGTTGGAGCTGATATCCTTGAGGCCATACACCATACTTTTGCTGACCAACTGCTTCAAGCTGCTTTCTCCCAGATGACCAAGTCTTCTATGCCAAAGAAGACAATCTCCAACATCTGCTTCATCATTCTTCTCAACTGCATTGCAATGGATTTTCTCACAAGGGCTGACATCCAATTTGAACAAATTTCCTTTCTTCTTTCCTTTTGCAAGCACCAGTGCACCTCTGGTGAGCTTGCATCCTTCATCTGAGAAGGTAACAGTTACTCCTTTTTCAGCCAACTGTCCAACTAAGAGAAGATTTCTTCTCAACTGAGGGACATATCTAACTTTTTGTAAATACTTGACTTTTCCACTTGAATCCCTCACAAGAACTGTACCTTCTCCTTCTACATCACAAAATGCATTATCACCCATATAAAATTTTACACCATTTACCTCTTTGTAGTTGACAAACCACTCACGGTGTGGTGTCATGTGGAAAGAGGCTCCTGAATCTATAATCCAGTCTCCAGGGCACACTTCAGTTGACAGACAGGAAGAAGCAAGAAACATGGAGTTTTCATCTACAACTTTCTCAACTGTCTCTTCTTCTGCTACCTTTTCAATTTTTTTCTTCAACAAGGGACAATGAAACTTGATATGCCCCTTTTTGTGACAGTAGTAGCATTCCACATTGCTGAAATTTTTCTTTCCTATGTTGGATGATCTGCCTCTGCCTCTAGACTTGCTTCTCCCACTAGATCTACCTTTTCCTCTTTCCTTTGAGCGTCCACGTGCTAAATAGGCCTCTGAAGTGGATGCTTCACCAGAAAATATTCTTCTTGTCTCCTCATTCAACAACTGGCTAACCACTGACTCCATCTGCAACTTATCAGAAGCAGCACTTATGGCAGTAATAAGATTCTCCCATGAGTCTGGCATGCTGATTAACAATGCCAGACACTGATCTTCATCACTCCATTTATCACCAATGGAGTTTAACTGCTTCATTAACATATTAAAATCATTCAAGTGGTCTGAGAACTTACCACTCTCCTTCATCTTGAGATTTTCCAACTTCTTTCGCAACATTAACTTGTTCACTATTGACTTGGAAGCGTAGATGCTCTCTAGCTTTTTCCACATATCTTGAGCAGATTGTGCTTTTGTCACATTTAAAATCATAGAGTCTGCTAAACTTAGTCTAATAAGGGCCATTGCTTTTCTATCCAACTTATTAAACTCCTCTTGTGCCATTCTAGTGGGCTTTCCATCAACTGCAACCCACAAGTCCCTTTCCACCAGTAAGTCCTCCATTTTGATCTTCCACAATGTGAAGTTCAATCCATTGAACTTCTCAATCTCCAGTTTGTTGCTCATTTTTTGCAAATATTTCTCTACTCCCACTCAAATTGTGAATCAATGCACAAACCCTAAGGAGCACTCCAAAATAAAGACACAACAACCAATGTTGCAGAGAGGGAGAGCACGATTCACTACCAAAGCATATACAACTGCCTCTCTTCCACTATACTGCTCTGATACCATGAAAAGAAAAAATAGAGCATATGCTAATTAAACACAGAATAAAAACTGCAAGCTAAAAAATGAACAACAGATAAAAGGAGGACACAATAAATACAGAGAAATATATATTTATTCAGAGGAACTCTGCACTGCCATTTTACATACATACAATTCTCTTATATAATCACAAAATGAGAGGAACCCACAACCTTCTAGAATTTTCTAGGGTTTAATAATCTTCTGGAATCTTCCAGATCATACTAAAAAGCATAAATTCCACAAAAAGGGGTTTCCATGAACTTTCCAGAAGATTCTCCACAAAAAGGGGTTTCCATGAACTTTATAGAAGGTTCCATCATTAGTCAGGAAAACCATGTAGCGCCTGCATATTATAACAAGCACGACCCATTTCATTTTTCAAGCTTCCTGAGCTTTGGTGACTGCAGCATGGAGACATATCGCAATGTCATGATGCATTTCATTTTTCAATCTTCTCGAGCTTTGGTGATCATGGTATGGAGACATGTCGCAATGTTGTGATGCATTTCATCCTTCAAGTCTCCCAAGCTTTGGTGACTGCAACATGGAGACATGTCACAATGTCATGACTCATTTCATTTTTCAAGGTTCTTGAGCTTTGGCAATCGTGGCATGGAGACATGTCGTAATGTCGTGACCCATTTCATCTTTCAATATCCCCAAGATTTTGTGATCATGGCATGGAGATATGTCATGATATCGCAACGCATTTCATCTTTCAAGCTTCCCAAGTTTGTTCAACTACAACATAGAGACATTATCTCGTAGTCACGATGCATTTTTAGTTTAGGGCCTCTCGAATTTATTAATCATGGCATCATGATATTTTCTCATGATCATGATGCAATTTCACTTTAGGGCCTCCCAAATTTTTTTAATCGTAGCATAGAGATATGTTATTATCGTGACGTCACGACACATTTTCGCTTTAGGCATGTTCAATCCTAGTTGATCGCGACATCCAAACATTTGCTTTTCATTGCTCACTTAGAAGGTTTGTTTTGTGATTATGATCTAAAACTTGAATTAGAAATATTTATTATGCTAAACATGGCATGGATACATGCTAGTATCGCAAAATTGCGAAATTAATTCTCGTAATGCAAAAAAAGGTAAAAATTCAAAGTACCTATAAATTCATGAAAATTTCCATATTTTTAAAATACCCAAATGGGTATCCAAAAAATCTAAAATAACTGTAAAATCTGGTGTGAATCAAAATATATAGCCATTTGAAGTTCATGGACTATCATAGGGAAATAATGCATACTGAATGGTATTTTCATTGAAACTTATGAAGTATTTTGGTTGTGTATTCAAGTTTGGTACCATTTCAAATATAGTTTTAAAACCTTTATATGAATATTTGAATCACGTTAAACGAAACTTCTTAGCAAAATTTATAGTCATTTTAGGTTTGTAGTTATCAAAAATGGTGAAATTTAGAAAACCATGAAAATAGCCTTAAAAATAAAATCTTTTAAATTGAAGAGCACTTGAGATACAATCCATTCTAAAATATCCAATGACAACAAGTTTAAAAATGTATTCAATGCAAGAAAATGTAGAACATGGGTGCAAGAAAATTTTAAAATTGGTATCAAAATTTAAAAATTCAAGTGGGTCGTTGTGCAATGGCAACAACAAATAGTTAGAGTTTTGAACAACTATTTTAAAAAAAAAATAATAAAGGGGAAGGAAATATCATTATAGAATGGACAAAGATCATATACCTCCACTCCCCTTATCATGTATTTTCAAATACTCGATTCCCACTATAGCTGAATTTAAAGTAGAAAAGCCTAAACAAATATCAGAAGAAACAGTTGATATTATAAAAACCATAATAAAAGGGAATTGGTACTTCCTATAAGAAGGAATAGTCATTCGTATATTTGGTTTTAAAGGAGTCTTCATCCTTCCAGCATATGTGACTAATAGGATAGCATGAATGGAGATATTAAGGCAAGTAGATGTTAGGACCCCATCCTAACATTATGATGTAATGTTCCTTGTTGAATGTGGGGGACACCCATAGTAATATTTTGTAAATATGGAGAACACCCATGATAATATTTTGAAATTTTTTATATAATTTGCGTCTCTAGAAGCGCCTAGATAAATGATGCCATTTTATGTAACTGTTAGCAAGAATGTAACTATATTGTAGGTAGGGATTCTAACTCGGGTGGCATTTTGGATATAATCCAGCCTTGAGATTTAGGTGGTAGATGAAGTCTTTAAAACTACGAGGATTAGGAATGTATGTTTTTTTTGCATACTTGAATGAAAGTATTGAAGAAGGTTGTCCCTTGAAGTGGCATGTGATTCAGTGTTAGTGAGATTGTTCCTTTCTGCATTTATTTTTCGTATTGCAATAGTGTGTGTTTTAAGCATTTATGCTTATTTGTAATATTTTTGTGAGTTTGTTTTTAATAGTAGGATCCTAATAGTGGACCTGATAGATTTTGCATATGCAAGTGGATAGAACAATTTGGGATTCTATAAAATCCCATTCTAGCTAGGACCAATAATTGAGGAAAAGAGAAGGGTCATTGAAGAATTAGAAATGAGACTAAAGTGGCTAGGGTTGGAAATCATGGAGGACACATGGAACTATGACCCAGATGATAAATTTGTAACGTGGTTAAAAAGTGCCAATATCTCCAAAAACGTGAGCATGAATCAAGACCTAACCTAGAAAGATACAAAATTAAGTAGGAAGGATTTCTTCCCTTACTAAAAAGGGGAGCTTTCTTGTAGTAGGAACCCCAAAGGAAGCTATATGAAAGCTTCTATAAGAAGGTAAAATGTTTTGACCCTGTAGTAACAATCACAACCTCTATACTAAAAAAGCTGAGAAAACTGACATGGAATCAAAATAAAATCAAGGTATGGTGGAAATTTTGCCAATAGGTAGATCAAATAGAAGCATCATATGTAATTCTTGACCCAAATGAAGACCAGACATTCAGTATGGCTTATGACCAAGAACACCCAGAGGAGGTACCAATTGAGGTAAACAAAAGAGTTAAATGAGCTAATTATATTGAAAAGAATGTCACAAGGGCCTTAATAGAATAATTAAATAAAGCAGAAGCTCAAAAGGAATCAAAGGAAGGGCCTCCACTAAAAAATAAAAAAATATAATTCAACAAGAATCATCATCAGATGAAGAAAGAAATAGAATCCAGGGATAAAAAGAGATAAACCAATTTCAAGAACCAAATACTAAGCCCAACACTCAAGCAAAAAAGGATCCAACATCAATGAAAGAAAATGTTGCAACCACATTTATGACAATATCAGATAAAAAAAATAGCTCAAAATAAATAGAGGAAGAAAAAGGGGGTAGACCTCTTATAAAGCTCATAGTCTCTTTGGAATAGTAGCCTATACCCCTAAAAGTAGTTATGACAAAGGAGAATAGCCTAGGAGAATCCTCTAACCAATCGGGTGGGCAAATCCAATAGGCCCCATATTCTCCTAATAGGAATTTACTTTCTCAACTCGATTCCATCTATGACAAGTCTCCTACTGAATAAATTCAAGGACTATAAGACCCGCACGAATAGGTGGAGCACTTATTATTATTATTATTATTATTAGTTTGCAAAGGGGTTTTTGAAAGGGACCCAACCCTTTTACATCCAAAAATATATATCAAGAGACCACCAACTAGGACCAACACAAAGGGACATACTCATATTGCTTTACAAAATAAAACATGTAGCCCTTCAAAGGATACAACTTAAACAATGACTATAAGCAAGCTAGAACATCAAACCAAATATCATAACAAGAGAACAAACAATCGGGAGTCATGTTGATGAAGGAGAATCATGACCTTTGGCCATCCTCTTCTCTCTCTTCATTACCTCTTTGGAGCTTAGTGCAATTATTATCCTCCTACTATTGGGGGAGTGTCATCCCACATACACAAAAGCCCTCCTATAACACCCTTTGTTGCATTGGTAATCAAATTGACTTCTTTCCAAATACTTCTAATTCTTTCTAGCTTTTGACTATCCAACTTGGTTTCTTGTAACAACAAGATTTGAGGCTTCAGGTCCATCCTTAATTATGACACCAACTGGTGTTTGGAAGGGGCATTGAGACCCCTAACATTACAATACATAATTCTCATATTTAAATGTTAGCCAGGTGTTTCTTCCTACCCAATTTGAGGGTCATCTATGTTTTGTTGCAACCTCTTTCACAGTTTCCCTTTCTCTAATTGTCGACTTTGAATGTCTTCCCTATTTTCCTCATGCCCAATATCCACCCTAATTTTTCTAGAGCTCCTAGTGACTCGATTAGGACTCCCCTATTCCTTCCTATGTTCTTAATCCCTAGATGATCTATCCTAACCTCCCAATTTAAGAGTCGTTTGTGTTTTGTTCACAACTTCCCTTTCCCTAATTTTTGACTAAGAAGATCTTCCCTATTTTACCTCATGCCCAACATCTACCCTAGTTTTTTTAGATCTCCTGGTGACTCAATTAGGGCTCCCCTATTCCTTTCTAGGTTCTTGAGCCCTAGGTGATCTATCCTAAATCTCAATGTTCTCCTCTAGGGTAAGAGGGAAATCATTTTTTATTTGGGTTTCAGCTTCAGGGGTGTTTTGCTCTTGTTCATGATAAAAAATTGAAGCATTCTAATCTAAGTCTTCTAAGATGATTTGGAGGCATCCAAAAGGATTGTGAACAACTAAATCAGTTGAAGCAATAGGAAGAATATCAGGGGGGTTACTTACCTATTGGGGTTCTTCTATAATTTATCCTTCCTCCTATCCTTTCTCCTCCATATTGGACAAGGGTGTTTTCTATATACCATATTCCCCTACTTCTTCAACTAATTTCCTTCTCAAACCTTCCTTATTTCTACCATCCTTTTTTTACTACCATTGTGAAGCTTTATTTTTCTATTAAGGACAATCCCGATTAAGGTGCCCCACATGATGGCAAGAGTTACACTTGATCAAAAGGTTTTTATACTCAATAATATTGTTCCATGACCCATACATGGATACCCATTCAATTAACTTAACAGAAATTTTCTCCATGTCCATATTCATGCACACTTGTACATAAAGAAATCTTGATATGGTTATCGTTATAGAGTCAATAACCACTATGTGCCCCAATTGACAGGCAATCCTTGCCTATATATCTTCATGTAAAAAATACAAGGGGAGGCCTAGTAATATGATCCAAATAGGGGCTTGGTTTATGGTATGAATGAAAGGGTTAAATTATTTGGACCACCTCTTGATAAATATCCCTCAACACCCAAATAACCAAGGCCTTTGTTGGAGAATCCATTTTGAGTCCTCATAATTCAACCAAGTCAAAATAAAATTTTGGGTATTGTTACTATTTCCATATGTCCCAAAGGTCACTATTTTTTTTTCCCACCTCTAGATTGCATTGAGCTCAATACAAACACCCATGAATTTTCCTACCAAGCAATGGTCTCCTTAGGTAGAAACTATGCATGCTAGGCCATCCGACACCATAATTCTATCTCCTTTAGAGGAAAGAACGAAATTACCTATTGGAGCCTTTTGCTTACCTCTTAAAATCTAAAGCCATGAATCTCTAGGGTCAAACTATCTTGTAAGAATTCCAATCCCCTAGCCATTTTTGGCCTTAGACTCTTATTGAGTCCTTGTAACAAAAGTTCCTACCTAAACCCTAATTTTAAAATCTTTGTCACCTTCTCCCATTCCACAAACACTTAGGGTTTCATTTGAAATAGGTGGTTTTTCCATCATAATCGTCATCACCATAGTATTTTGTGGTTGCTCCATTGTCGCCATAGTAGTTTATGGTTGCTTCGTCATCATCATCGCTATAACAGTTATTTATGGTTGCTTTATCGCCTCTTATGGTTGTTCAGCCAAGAAATATAGAACCCTAAATAACCTCTTGTGGTTGACTAATTTTCCACTAGAAGAATAATACCAATAACCAATGCCTATGGTTGTTCAATAATCACCATCATAGTTTGTGGTTGCTTTGTCATCGTCTCCATAATAGTTTATGGTTGCTCCACCATATTCATCATCACTATAGTAATTTATGGTTCCTTCATCACTTCTTGTGGTTATTCAACTAGGAAATCTAGAACCCTAGATAAATTTCTTAGAATTCATGCAACAATATTCTTAGCATTTTTTGAAATCATTCAATGATCGCTATCTAAAAACCATGAAGCACCAAATCTAGAGCTTGAGGTCTACAACCCTTGTTGCATTCCTTTACCTAGTTTTCTAGTAACATTTAGCAATTCCAAAAATAAGGAAATAAATTTTTATAGAGGTCCAACAAGTGGAGCACTTGAATCAATAGAAGGAGGCATTATTTCCAAGACTTTAGGCTTCTGCTCAAATAGAGTTTTATTTTGATTCTTATGATGAATATTTCAAAGTCTCTGGAAAGTATCCTTTGGCAGTAAAACCTAAAGATCAAATGGTTGAAATGGATTGGTAGATAGTAACATAAAACCTTAATCTTAAATAAATATCGATAATAGAAAGGATACGATTCGAGTGAGAAGTAGGAAAAAACATGGAATATGACATTGACAATTATAAATTTAGAATAGATAAAATGGAGGAAGAACTAAGAATGATAAAAATAACATTAAAAAGTTTTGAAGTAGAAACAAAATATCTGAAGTAGCGAGTAGACAGATTAGCCAAATGATTAGAAGAGCAACTTGCAATTTCCCTTATATCATATAAATAAGGGAAAGTTGAAAAACTATTGAAGCAATTAATTGAGTAGGAGGTAGATTTTTGCATTAAAAATAAAGTATACAAGAGGAGAAAGAAAACATTTAACAAAATAATAGGATGGAATAGTGAAAGAGATTGTAGATCCTAATCAAGAAGGTCATTAATACTTATTGGGATCACATTAAGTATATGGGTCATCCTCTCTATCAAGTATTCATACTCATAAAAACAAGGGTTGAAGTAGAAGTACAAATTTGATAAAATGTTGAGCACATCATGTCTAAAATCTTTGTTAAACTAGCAAAGGCTAAAATATGCCAAGAAAAGTTAATTCTAATGACTCGGGATGAATTGGAGGCTATAGGGATAGGGATACTTGATATAGAAATCCTAACGCAAAAGATAATGGATTTATTCCACAAAGAAAGAGTTATCTATGCATGTGAAGCACAAGCTTTGCTATTGAACAATGTCATGGTTTGGTTTAAATATGAAGCAAATATACTCATACAAAAATGACTCTTATCCCCTTATGGTGGAGTAAGTGAGATCATGGAGGAATAAATTTATATTCAACTACTAAAATAATGCAAGGAAGAAAATTTACGTTTAGAAAAATGGTTAGAGCCTCCAAGGTCGAAAGATATAATGTAAGCGATTGAACCATTTCTTGACCTTAGAACCCAGATATATAGGATCACATCCAAGATCAAAACCTTCCTATAAAAAGTAAAATTGAAGCAATAGTTGCACTCAAATATTTCATATCAATTTAGTATCAATTAGAATAAGTATGGGCACTAGTTAAGAATGCATTGGAGCAACTTCTTGCCATGTAATTGTATTTAACTAACTCCTTTTTTAGTTTTGTGTTTTATTTTGCAGGGATGATTCAAAATTCTTAAATATGATCCCAAGGATAAAGGCAATTTTAAGTTCTCCTTCAAGTATGCCAAAAGGCCCTTTTGAGCCACCAAAACTGTAGTGGTTCACCACTACCCGCTCACGATTAAGGTAAAACCCCAATAATTGATGATCAAAGTTTTTTCTAGCTCACTAAGAATAGGCTCAAAGAAATCTCGACAATCGAGACTTGTACAAAAGTTCATTTAGAAAAAGTCCTAATAAATAGCCAAAACAACACTAAAGAAGCCTACCCTTTGGGATAAGTCTTGATATCGAAGGTTTTGCAATCAATAATAAAACACAATAGAGAAAACTCTCGATCATTCTGCAAAGAGACACCAAAAAACCAAGCGAACATGAATTCCTGAGTCAAATCAAAAGCGATAAAGGTAGATGAGCTAAATTAATGACTTTCTTGATTGAAGATATGAAGACCACATACCAAAGGACAACCTTAGTTATTGTCCCAAATATTCATTCAAGATGAAGTTTGGCTCAGATAGTCCCATGTTAATCAATCATTATGATCAAAGAAGTACATTATTCGATGATTAGAATCCTAAATAAGAGTAGATAAGATTTTCAAATCTAATTGTAGATAATTTTAAAGGGAAATTATTTTATGTAACCTAAAAATAGCAATAGTATTAGCTTTGTAAAGGATCGACAAGTTTGTAATTGTATGTATTTGTAGGCTTTCCTTTTATTTCTCTCTGTAAAAATAGTTGTGGTTCCTCATCGACTTATGGGCAATCTCAAACCTCTACTTCTGGCATAATCTTTGTAAGAGTTTTCTTACATTATATATATACATGGGAACTTGTATATATTTTTTAGCCTTTGCCTATAGACTCATTGTTGTGTATGTGTATGTGTTTATAATCTTTTGCTTGAATATCATATTTTGCTAATTTTGTGTGTGAGGGATCTACGCCTATTTTTGAACTGAGTCACTTACTAGCTTGGATCTCCTATGGGACCCACCTTCTCATATATGCATATAATTGATAGATCTTGATTACAGTTCACTCTATAGAGGAGAGGAAGTGTTTACTACTGGCACATAGCATTCAGACCTATTTTTGTAGGATATCTTAATGGATCTCTTGGTGCATTTCCCCATTTTTCTTTTCTTTGTTGATTTTGTTTACTTTCTCACACCCTTTTCCTTTGTTGAGCAACTAGCACCTTGAATATCACATTTTAACAAGGAGTCGACCTTGTTAAAATATTCTAAAGGTCCCCAGTTGAGTTGAACCTCGCACTCTCAGTTGTAGCCCACTATGTCACTCCAACGCAAGGCACGATTGTCTTGGGCAAGGATAATCAAAGATGACAAGACCATTTTTTATCCCCAACACTCAATATCCCTAATATATTTACTATACCACCTATATTTCAAAATAAAATAATAGGCAATTGGATCACTTTCAAAACACTAGGATATTCACATTCTCCTCATATCTAGTGTAGCTCATAGTACACTAAAAAATGATTGGTTCTCCAATGTTGTCTTAGATAACAATTATTAGTATGGCTAGTCATTGAACCTAACGAGTTTTTGAGGTGACAAAGATCCCCTTCATATTGCCCAAAAAAAATATTTAGAATTTCAATATAGGTAATGTGTGCTAATTATGTAGAGGCTATTAGATGAACTCCCAATATTATCCTTGATATGTAAATTATTAGTAAAATTTAGGGTAGAGGATAAATTATACTTTTACTTGGGCTCCTCCTCTTCATGTGTAACACTATAAGGTTATTCTCAAGAGATATTTATACTATCGACCTTTGTGCTTGACTATATTTTACGTTGGAAGTAGTCCAATAGTTAGAACTAATTGATAAGCATTTTGGTAAAGGCCATAGGAGCCCAGTCTATTTAATCATGAATGAAGCTACCTGACTATTACTTCCTTAGCTAAAGGTTTCATAGAGGAAATAAATAAGAGACTCAAGAAAAACAAGCTAGCAATGGTAGGAGATAAGTAAGCCTCTAATTTTGATGTTTGTTTCATAAAAATATTACTAGGAAATTGTAGTACTATCAATTATTTTATAACATATAGAAATATCAATAGGTTTACCATCATCTAAGAAGAAAATAGTCTTATCATGTATACTAATATCTTCTAGTTATAATTTTGTTAGTAGAGACATCAAACAACATATATACCTTAGATTGTTCACTATAGCCAACAAACAAACTTTTTTGCTTATACAAGTAGCTTACTTATTTTCTCCTTAGGAAATAATGCAAAAATAACACAACCAAAAATTTATAAATGATTAATTAAAGGTTTTCTTCTAGATCATGGTTCTTTAGAAGTAAAAAACTATAGATATTTACATTAACACCTACTAAGAATAAAGACTCCAATATTTATTGCTTTTTTCCAATAACAACATGGTGCATTTTGACTATGCACCACCTATTTGGCCATCCCCATGATTGTTAAGTTCCTCCTCTCTACTATCATATTTTTTTGTGGAGTATAAGGAGTTTTATATTGTCTACATATACCCTCATGCCTATAAAAATTCTAAAATGCATTTGAGGTAAAGTAACCTCCATTATCTAACCTTATAACCCTAATTTGTTTTCCAGATTATTTTTCTATGTGGGCCTTAAAAGTTTCATAATATGAAAAACATTCAAACTTATATTTGAGGAATTATGCCCACATATTTTTTGGATAATCATCAACCATTAGCAAAATATATTTTGCACCATAAACTAAAGGTATATTCATTGGACCACATAAATCAATATGCACTAAATCCAAAATACCTTATGCATGCCAAGACTAACCCTTATAAAATAGTTGATGGCTTGGTTTACCAATTTGACATCCTCCACATGAATGTTGCTACTCTTAAATGGATAATAATTCATGAACCGTGTTAGTGAGAATTGATACATACATATAATTGAGATGACCAAACCTCTCATGCCAGAGAATAAAATTACTATCTTCAATGACCAAGGTAAATGAATTGGTAGACTTGGCATAAACTAACTTGTATAGTCACTTCTCACTTGTACCAAGAGCAATGAGCTTGTTTTAATCCATATACATCACCTTACATCTATTTTATGAAAATTCACAACAAATTGAGAATTCTTGATGATTTCATTGATTGACGAGATTTTTGCTCATATCAAGAACATACCAAATATTCCTAAAGATGTCTCTAATATTATTGTTCAATATCATACCAACATCACCATACCCTTCAATAAAGTATGATCTACCATCACCAAGTGAAATAGACCTATTCTTACTTAGATCTTCAATAAGATTAACATATTTGTCTTTCTAACATTTATAATGCTAGATGTTCCAAAGTCAGAGTACCTCTCAATAGATTGATTAGATGAACTCTAAGATTTTACAAAACCAAACTTCTCTTATAATCTTCTCTCTCAATAATATTTAATTTTTTTTCCCTTGTTGGCTTTGTGAATTCCTCAACATATTACAATCCCATTTGAATGACTAGGTTTCGTACAGTAAAAACAAATGACTTATGACTGCTTTACACTAGAAGTTTTACCTTTCTTATGATCAAATGATGAGGGTTAGGTATTTTTATTACCTTTATGTTTGGATTTAGTAGTTAATGCATTATTTGTACTACTTAAGATGGATAATTCCATCATTGACTGTCTCCTCTCTTTTTGTTGAAATAAAGAAGATATATGTTCAAAATCAAGAGTTTGAGTTTGAATAAGAAAATTTATATAGTCAACAAAAAAATCGTAATATGGAGGTAAACCTCACAAAAAATCCCAGCCTTACCCTTATCATCAACTATCTTATAAATAGTAGTTAATTAATCTTGCAAATCTTTTAGATGTATGAGGTACTCAAAAATAGACCCTCCTTATAATTGAGAACAATAGATAAGAGTCTTAAAAATAAAGCATACCCTACTACAAATATCAAATGTTGCAATATCACTCATTACAAACTTTAGGATTTAAATCATCTACAATAGATAATTTTAGAAACATCAATGCTTCTCTATATCGCTTTTTGAAGTCATGAACATTATATTTTAGCCTATTTATTTCTTGAGAATTGTATTTGCCAATTCTTAATACTCACAAGTTTTTTTTTTTTTTTGTTTTTTTGTGAAAAACATCCTAGAAGGGATACCACTTTCGGGTAATACCTAAGGAGGTAGGGGTATCACTTCCACCAAAATCACTTAGGGCTCGCACCTAGTCTACCACCTTCGACACACTCAAGGAGCATGCCTACAACAACAAAAACAAGAACACACAGACTCAAAAAAACACAACCAAACAACAAAAGAAAACAAAACAAAAAAACACAACCAAAGACACACACACCCAAACAATAAAATAAAACAAAAACAAAAACAAAAAACATAAACAACAAAACACGAAACACATATGTAGACACCAAAATCTAGCCATTTGTCCTCCATCCATGCTTTCCCACCATTTCCACCACCAAAACATAGCCAATTTGTCCACCATCCCTATTTCCCACCATTTTCGAATATTATTCACATTTATTTATGTATATTTATTTTATATATATTTAAATATAATATTTTATATTATATTTTAATATATATTTAATAAATATGTATTTATTTAAGTGAATTAATCCCAGCCATCCAATTCCATTTAATCCCGACCACCCATTTACATCAATCCATGCCACACCCTAGATTTAATATCTACCCTTAGATGTGCTTTAATCTCAGCCACACGATTAGTGTCATTGAAACCCTAGCATGCCCTAGGTTGGATTATAAATAGGAGCCATTTTGATGGCTCAACCCCTCCATTTTTTAATTCTCTAAGTCGTTAAGTTTTTGAGTTCTCTGAGTCCTAGATTTCCTTAAGCCTAAGTGCTTAAAATCCTTAAGTGCCCTAAGCCACCTCGCATTACTTCTACCGCCATCCTCGCTCATCGTAACCCCCATCATCATCGCCATCCTTTCTCCCTCATCATATCTACTTCTGCAGAATCCTTCCCCTCAGCCCCAGGCGCCCACGGGCATTTCCTGCAGTAGCCAGGCACCCACGGGTATTTTACGTTATCACTCCTGAAGACCCCCTAGCCTTCGGGCGATGCTAGGGCATCATCGCACCAACCACCTACATCAAACATCTCACATCAGAAGATAGTAAGTAAGTAAAATAGATCAATCATTTATTATTTTATGCATGTGCTTCTATTTCTGTTCACTTTATTTACAACACTTAGTTAGGGTTTATTATTGCTTATAGAGGGCCTCACACTATGGAGCCCTCATAGGTATTACTAACTATTTTTGTTGTGTCCTTGTGTGCATATCTAAAGCACTACATCATCATCTAGAGTGGCCCAACCTTGGATATCAAAAAGCCCACTCAACCCTATTGGGATCAAGACGCGCTTGAAGACATCACAACTTTGCTTGTTAGGGTTTTGGAGAACCCTAACCCCTTGTAATATTGTATCAAAAGGATTCAAGGATCCAAGCTTGTAAACAATGGAGTTTCTAGGCTCCCCCATCAATGAAAATTATTCTATTGTGCAATCTTGTGTTTCCTTGTATTTCATTTGTTCAAGCATTGTTTGGGTGTTGCATTTTGCATCTTTCAAATGGTGATCATGGTGGGACCCCCTAAGGGTTTCTATTTATGATCTATTTTACTAATTCACTTGCTATTTTCTATCATCTTGCAAGTTTTTTAGAAGCATAAATTTCATAGATTTCGTTGGATCTAGGGTTTTTGAAGTCTGCAGAAGCTTGCAGAAGGTGCATGAAATGCCCGACGGCATTCGAGGGCAACTCAAAAATACCCAAGGGCATCTCATAAGTATCCAAAAGCACCTAGGGGCATTTACGGAGAGCTAGGAGCAAATACGTAGGCTGTCCAGTAAGTCTACTGTCTAAAACCCTAGTCTTCCATTTTACGTATTTTGGGTTATCTACTGTATTTTTCAGATTTTAAGCTTAAAATGAACCATCATTAAATAATCTAGAAATGAACTCATTCTAGTTTGCACTTTAGGTTTGCATCCATTCACATACATTCTAATTTAAAGTTTCTATTTTTAATGTATTCACAAACATAAAATGTTGCATTTTGTTTGCATCTGAACTGAGAAATTGCATAACATAGTATTGCATTTTAGGGTTAAAAGTAGCTCTTTTCATTTATCTAAGTAGGAACACCATTAGATTGCCAAAAGTATCCCTTCCAGTTGGGTGATTCCAGGTAGAGGGGTGGACGAACCCTCCGGTTGTTATTTAGATAGGGGGTCTTAAGCGGTGTACTTCACACCCTTTGGAGAACTTGGCATTCTCTTGTTGGCTTCTAATTTAGATCTATGAAATTAATTGTTTTTAACATTGTTTGTACACAATAATAAACATAAATTTTAAAATAAATTCACACACATCACGTTTCATTCAAAATAGTAATGGTTGGATTTCATCACCAACCATTGCTTGAGATTAGGTGATGGTGGCATTCATCTCCATCCACCAATATCTGCCCATAGACACCCTAGGATACCCCCAAGAAAACTTGTTGGATTTCATCACCAACAAGAATCTCGTTGCCCTATCTTCACCATAGATTTTACCTTTGTTTCATTAAGAAATATTAGAACATCAAAACACACAAGACTGACACATAAAATGAATACACATTAAAAGGAGATAATCAATGAACAAGGTAAGCCACATTGGTTGAAACTTAGCACTGATTGTTTGTTTCCTTAAGAATTTTAGTTTTTGTGTTACATTTGGTATTTTAATTTGTATCTTGATTTATTTTTCTTATGGTATTAACTAGAAATCAAAAGAAAGCTATAATTCAAGATAATTTAATGGAACCTTCATCCACATTCCCCACCACTTCTATGGTAGAATCCTTGAATGTGACATAGGTATATTTATCTATAGGTCCCTCACATTCCTTACCATCCACATCCTATCATATGGCCATGCCCCAAGAGGAGTCAACCTCCCCTACCATTGACAACCACATTACCCATATAGACATGGCAAGAGTAGAAGCTTTCATGAAGTCTTCTAATTATGTCTTAGAGTCTATTCCCAATTCACCTAGATAGGATTCTACTTTATAACAAGAGCCTATTTACTCCCAACCCCCATCCACCTTTACCTAGGTGTATACTAACCCTCTTTTTGAGGCATCAGTTGCACCTTCATCCCATGCATCCATTCCCCAACCTTCATGTGCTCCTAGCACCTCATATACCTCCACCTACACCAACCCCTTGTATGAAGCACATGTAAATGTTGCTTCACAAGTCCTAACCTCACAAGTTAACATACCTAGTATAACTTGTACCCAAGCCACATCTTCCATACCATCTACTTCCATACCCTTAGCCTCTGATAGAGATATTAGTGAGGCATGGGAACACCTAAACAAATTGCTTAGACAATATCAAAATGCTCAATAACAAGTATAAGTAAACCCTAAGCCTTTACATAACTCTACTCAGACTACTCCTTGTCAACTAGGGTCCATCATGGGCACCATAGTCTTCTATGGTTTCTATCCCTATTCCCCCATCTAGCCATACCATCACCCATCCTATTCCTATTGGCCAACCTAGCCATAACCTTCATCAATCAACATCATTCCATAATTCCCCATATTTTCATCAATAATCCCCCATTCATCATATCCCATCCAATTCACCTAGTCATCAATACCAATCTCCTCATCATTTGATCACTCCACAACATCTCTCCATGCCACCACAAACCCATCAGGTAATTCAGGGTTTCCACATTCCTAAGGAAGACCCTCGAATTGAGGCCATGCAAAAACAAATAGATCAATTGATGCAATTTACTCCTAGTTTTTCAAACCAGAAACCAACCTTACACCAATTGATCAATCAACCAATTCATCCTTCGGTACCATCCCCACCATATCTAGCATATTTTACGGTACCCAAGTTTGATAAATTTAAGGGAACTGAGGATCCCAAAGAACATGTGAGCACCTTTGTTCATGCATGCTTTAGAATTCAAGATGATAATGCTCTCATGCTTTAAAATTTTCCTCAAACATTGGGAGGAGATGCCATAGAATGGTACAATCAATTGCCAAGCCATAGTATCTATACTTTTGATCAATTGATTGATCAATTCTTTGATCGTTTCATCCTAAATGTTAAAAATAAGATCTCATTATCTGATGTCTATGCCTTAAGACAACATGATGATGAATCTATCTATGATTTCAAAAACCATTGGAGGGTTATCATCACTAAATTGCCATTCACCCTACCAATGGATGAGCTAATTAAGCTATTCACCAAGAGTTGCTTAAAACCTATCTCTTGGATGCTCCAATTATGAACCTATCAATCATTTGAAGAAGCTTTAGCTCAGGCTAGTGTCATTGAGGATATCAAAATCCAAGAAGGCATTCTTAAGCCTAAGAAGAAAGAATGGCAAAATAAGGGCCAATACAAAAGCAATTATTTAGGCCAACAAAAATCAACATAGGCTACCCTAACCACCCAATCCAATCAGGTCAATCAAGTGGTCATGAGCCAACTAGTAATGGCTCAACAACAACAACCTATGCAACAAACACCATAACAAATTTCATATCATGCGGTCCCCTCAACAACACAAGCTCCAATAGTTCAAAACATAATGCCAACTATGGAAGATCATCCTCGATGATAGTCTGTTTGACAAAATCACCAATACACCCCATTAGCCGAATCATATGCCTCCCTTTTTAAAAGGTTGTATGAGATAAATAAACTTGCTTTACCTAATATTAGACTAGATGATCCCACCAAACATAGTAAAAATTATCGGGAACACCTATTTTGTCCTTATCATAGGCAAAATGGGCATGACATCAACAATTGCCATGTATTTAAAAATGTAGTCCAAGACCTCATTGACTTGGGGGCAATTAAAATTAATAGTCCCCTTGCTCAACAAAACCAAGACCTTGGTATATTTCAAACACCACTTCCTCATCATGAGGAGGTGCAACAAAATGTAGGGGGAGCTAACACTAAAACTCCTCCTAATCAAGTCAACCACATTCAACAATACCAAGGGTTTGTAGGGGCCATCCATGTGGTCACTAGAGGTCAACAAAATAATCAACAAAGGCAACCACCTCAAGCAAGTGTGTCACAACCTTCTACATCACCACCCATCCAAGTTTCCCCCAATCCCTCATCACCTATCCATGTCCAATCGAATCCACCAAATCCTCCCATCAATCATCCACCTCGACCAGTCATCTCATTGAGTAGTCGACTAACTACAAGTTTGAAAATGGCTTCCACTAAATTATCAATTTATGAGCTAATCCAACAATCTCCTCCACATCATGAAGCATTAATGGACATTCTAAAATCCATTGAATTACAATCACAAGATCCTAATGCCTTCAACAACTTTGTGGGGAGTATCCAAACATGCATGGAGCCTTCCATAACATTTTATGACTTTGAGATTAAACCAATCTCATCAGAATCAGTAGACCCTCCATTGCATATCATGGCTCTAATTGACAAGAAGCCTTTTAAAAGAGTCCTAATTGACACCGGTTCCTCTATCAACATCATCACCACATCCACCCTTCATCATTTGAACCTTCCTCCATCTCACATCACCAAGTCATCTTTCACCCTCAAAGCATTCAATGATGCTTTGTGTTCCATAGTTGGCACTATCATTTTGCCCATCGAAGTAGGGGCTAAAATATTGCACATAATGTTCCACATCTTGGAAGGATCCATGGCATACAATGTACTCCTTGGAAGACCTTGGATGAGGGAAATGAGATGTGTCCCTTCAATACTACATCAATGTTTGAAATATGTTCATGAGGGATAGGTACATTGCATACCGATAGATGTCGAGCCATTTAAGTATTGCAATTTCATCTCAAATCCTTATGAGTCCATGCTCCCTTCCACTCATATTTTCATTTCACCATCATCCAATCCATCCACCACCACACCAATCTCTTCATCAAATGATCCCATTCTCGAAGAGCTCCCTATCACCAACCCTCATCAAGCTTCCACATCATCACCATCTTCATCATTGACTACATGCACATGTGGTCACAGTCAATCCACATCATCAACATCATTGCCATCCACTTCATCATCATCATCCATTCCAATCTTCCCAAGCCAATCCATTGCCATCACCCAATGTTTCACAAGTTGAATTGATGGATTGTGAGATACTTCCATCTTCACCATCGCCTGAGCCATCATCTAACCATAATCATTCCATGTCATCCCAAGTCAAGGTCCATCTCACCAATCTTGGTATTGGTGAATATGTGGTCGATGACATCACCATTACACCCCTCACTATCCCTAGTGCTAAGGATTTTGGTCACCCATGTGACCCACCTTTAGCAATAGGAGCAGTCTATAACATGGGTTCAGCTCCAAATAGCATAAATTTTGTATATGGGGGAATTGAATCTTCATCAAGTCTAGCTCCCATAGAGGAACCCAAAGAACCAAAACTTGCCAATATTTCAAACATGATGGGATTTCCATCTCGATATTTCCACATTGTCAATTGGTAAGGCTATGGCCTAGGACTACATGAACAAGGAGTGCATCAACCTATCGATGTTCCATATCAAGAGGTGCATGACCATTCAGGTCTAGGCTACCACCCACTACCTACCACCTCTTCTTTTGAATAAGCCTTCCAAAGGCTTAACCTCAATTTAAGAGAAGAAGCCCTCCATCTCGATAATTTTGATGATGAAATCTATGAAGAATTTGAGCTTATATCGATAATTTTAGATGAATCTAAAGAAGAATCGGAGCCCATCATTCCCCATTCTGAACAAGATGAGTTTTATCTCAACATGTTCCCCATCCATGAGCCCATATTTCACTTGCTTCTTCCACAAGAATGAGCTACCCCTATCGGTGAACCACCACCTCCATTCCATTAAGCCATTCCATAATCCAACTTGTAACATATGTACATAAAACAAAAATAGTGGTTCTCACCACTACCAAAAAAATTAAAAATAAATAAACAAAAACATGTTTTCTTTTTTAGCATTGCATGTAAATATACCATTTAATAAAATATGCTTTGTGTTGCTTGTTATTGTTCAGGTTAACCAAGCCCTAGCACCGATTCCTAGGTTCCATCCATTCCATCCAACCTTGTCCACCTTGCCCATAAGTCAACATGAATCTTGTTGATTTATTCACCCCGCTCCGTAATCCATATGATCCGGCTAAGCCAATTCCAATTGACATAAGCCTTATTGATATGGATCAGATTTCCTCACCTCCAACCTTTGTCGAATTTTTCTTGTTCGAGGAATTGTTAAGGGCTTCCACCAACTACATTCCTCCATCCCCTCCACCTTCGCCTTCACCTTCACCTTCGGATCTCGAGGTTTTCTAGGCAGAAATAGATGAGGATAAGCTAGAAGAGTTTGATGACATCTTAGATGATATTCATCTGATCCCTATGCCCCATCAACTTGAGGAAGGTTCCCACATGTCTATTGAAGATACTATTGATGTGGACCTTAGTTCAGACAAAGACAATCCCCAAATTGTCAAGCTTGGCAAAATTTTATCACCCGATGAACAAGAGCAATTTATTGCTCTCCTCAAGAGGAAAAAGGGTATATTTGCATGGTCATACAAGGACATGCCTGGTCTTGACCCTAGTTTGGTTGTCCACAATCTCACCTTACAACTTGATGCTAAGCCGATCAAACAAAAACTTAGGAGAATGCATCCTACCGTGGCCCTCTTGGTAAAAATAGAGCTTCAAAAACTCTTAGACGTGAACTTCATAGTTCCTATCGACTATCTTGAGTGGCTTTCAAACATGGTACCCATTCGCAAGCCTAACAGGGTGATACATGTATGCACTGACTTTTGAGATCTCAACAAAGCATGTCCTAAGGATGACTTCCCTCTCCCAAACATTGATACTCTTGTCGATACCTACGCTGGCCATGAAATGCTTTCACTCATGGATGGTTTTTTAGGATACAACCAAATTCGAATAAATCTTGATGACCAACACAAAACAACATTCACTACACCTTGGGGAACTTTTTGTTACAAGGTGATGCCCTTTGGCCTCAAAAATGTAGGTGCAACTTATCAACGTGCCATGACATACATTTTCCATGACTACATGCATAAGATTATCGAAGACTATGTGGATGATCTCTTGGCTAAATCCAAAACTCGACAAGAACATATTGGTGTATTGGAGAAAGTTTTTGACCGACTCCTAGAGCATAATGTAAGGTTGAATCCCAAGAAATGTGTCTTTGGTGTTACTTCAGGAAAACTTCTAGGATTCATTATCTCCAAAAGAGGCATTGAGGTGGACCCTAACAAGGTCAAGGCTATCTTGGAGATGCCTCCCCCAACTAACTTAAAGGAATTGCATAGTTTACAAGGAAATATTCAATCAATCCATCATTTCATTGTGCAAATTTTTAATAAATGTAGGTCATTCAATCACCTACTACAAAAGGGGGTGCCATTCTCTTGGATAGATGAATGTCAAAAAGCCTTCGATGACATTAAGCAATACCTAGATTCTCTACTAGTCTTAGCTCCTCCTCGTCCAGGGGTCCCATTTTATCTTTATATCTCAGCAATGGACTTTGCCTTAGGGACAATGCTTGCACAAAATAATGAACAAAATTGAGAGCAAGTTGTCTACTACATTAGTCGAACATTGGTAAGCTATGAGACTAAATACGCTTATGTAGAGAAACTATGCTTAGCAGTGGTTTTTCCACTAAGAAACTTTGACATTACATGCTTAGCCACACAACTTATGTCATAGCTAGATAAAATCCTCTGCGTTACATGATGTCCCACACTTACAATAATACTCACATCGCTAAATGGATAATGCTCCTCATTGAATTTGACTTGGAATTCATTAGCCAAAAATCCATTAAAGGTCAGGTAATAGCCGATCAACTTGTGGAAGCTCCACTACCTAGTGATCATCCTTTGATTATTGAGCTCCTAGATGATTCGGTATTTGCTATCACTGAACAAGATGAAGATGTCATTCTAGAGGAAGATATCGATATCACATTATTCTTTGATGGCTCTAAGTGCATGAAAGGTCAAGGTGTTGGAGTCATATTTCACACACCATAGGGGGTACCTATCCCCTTGTCATTCAAACTAGACTTCCAATGCACAAACAACATTATAGAGTATGAAGCCTTAATATTAGGTCTTCAATCAACTATAGCTATGAGCATTAAGCGTATTAGGATATTTGGTGATTCTCAACTTGTCATCAAGCAAATCAATAGAGAATACCAATGCAAAGAACCTACCATTAAGCTTTATCATGAAGTAGCAATGAAGTTGCTCTCTAAGTTTGATTGGTATGAAATCAATAGCTTGCCACGTTTGACTAATAGATTTGTAGATGCGATGGCCTCCCTTGGATCATTGATTCCAAAAGACTCCTTTGGAGAGGTACAACCCCTTATCATTTCAATGGTCTCTAAATCTACAATTTCTTGTGTTGAGTCTAAATATGAAAAGGATGTTTGCTTTATCTAGTCGGATTCATATGAGCCTTGGTCGAGCCAAATAGTAGCCTTTCTCAAGTTTGGAACACTCCCATCTGATATGTCTCGAACTTCCAAATGCACTTTCAAGCAAAAGGTAGCTCGTTTCATTCTTTTGGGGGATGTGTTGTATAAACGTGGTTATGATGGAGTCCTCCTTCATTGTCTCGAGGCTAGTGAGGCTCAAAGAGCCATAGCTGAAGCCCATGATGGTACTTGTGGTGGTCATTTTAGTGGAATGGCCATTGCAAAGCATATTTTATGCATGGGTTATTATTGGCCCACAATAGAACATGATTGTTGCACATATGTTAAACATTGCAAAAAGTGTCAAGAACATGCTAATTTAACTCATGTACCATCACAAGCATTATAACCTATTCAAAGCCTTTGGCCCTTTTCACAATGGGGCCTAGATCTAATTGGAAAAATTTCACCTCCTTCCTTGGGATAACATACTTTCATCATCACAACCATTGAATACTTCACAAAGTGGGTTGAGGCAATTCCTCTAACCAGTATGATAGGACCTAGAATTATGGAGTTTATACTCCATCATATCATTTGTCATTTTGGTATCCCCTCAAAAATCATTTCAGACAATGGCAAGTCTTTCAAGAACAAGGATGTTCGAGCACTTTGCAAGAAATATAATATTCAACATAGTTTCTCGACTCCTTATTACCCACAAGCAAATGGACAAGTTGAAGCTTCCAACAAGACCTTAATTGCTATTCTCAAGAAACTTGTCAAAGAAAATCATAGAGATTGGCATACACAAATTCCCTTGGCATTATGGGCTTATCGAACAAGCATCCGCATGCCTACAAGGGCAACACCATTTTCATTGGTCTATGGAGCCGAAGCAATCATGCCTCTTGAGCTCGAGATCCCTTCCTTGCAAATTTCTTTGCAAGAATTCATAGATGATGACACTGCTAGACAAGCACATCTTGACCAACTCACACTCCTTGATGAGAGGTGAGTCAATGCTTTAGAGCATTTACGAGTTTATCAAGACCACCTCAAACGTGCTTACAATGCCAAAGTTCATCTACGTGAATTCCAAGTAGGAGATCTTGTCCTTAAAGAGAATCAACAAAATACCAATGCATTGTCGCATCTTCATGATAAATTTATGGCTAATTGGTTAGGTCCATACATCGTTACACAAAGAGTGGGTAATGGTACTTATAGACTTGCCAGTCTAGAGGGAGAGGAAGAATCTGAACCACTTAATGTTATACACTTGAGAGCATTCTATGCATGATTTGATTATTATATATATACATGGCTAATACACAAAAACACTTTGCATACACTTCATTCATAACATTGCATTGCACTTGCATTCACATTCCAAAAACAATGCATTCACCCACATTTCATATTGCATTACATTTCATAAAATTGCATTTCATACATTTCATTCACATTCACATCCACATTCCACATTTCATATAGGGATCATTTATTAAGTTCAAGGTCTTAATTGGTCCAACAAAAGTCATGTTGCCTTAATCAGGGGCACCTTCACAATGTCATCCACACAATTCCACAAAGTCAAATTGCCATTAGCACAATTCACAATCCTAGGTGTTTTCGGTCACTCAGCCACTCCTAGTGTTTTAAGCAACCTCCAAAATACATGTCGAGTTCTTCTTAGGACCATTGCACATATTACACTAAGAAAATATTGAGTTTTGGGAATTGACTCCAAAACATTCTTGAACCAAGCACAATTTTCACATCTTAAAAACATCTTGTGTCAAAGAGGGATAACACCATACTTGGTATGAACCTTGAAGTGAAAAGGGTCATCCTTGCTAGTCCCATCATGCAACATAGTCCATAAAAATAGTGGTTCTCACCACTATCACAATTCCAAAAATAAAATAAAGAGTAGGGAAAAATCCCTAACAAAAACTCTAAATATTTTACATCACACACCACTGATCAATTGGGTTGTAAGGATCATACTACATTTCTAGTTAGACGGTTAGGTAGTCATCCCCAAAACTTAAGAGATCAAAAACAAAAGTCATGGACTATGGAGTTAGCCTCCACCGGAGCTATAGACGCTTGACTGGCAATGGAGTACGCTCATGCATGGTGACATGTCTCTCTTAAAAGAGACCTCTGACCACTCATACGGACAAGCTAGCTTCTTGGTTTCATCCATAACAGGTTTACCCAATTTACTCAAGATGAGTTAATGAACTCACTTGCACACACACTGGTTCTTGATTGTCTAAGGTCATTACCATGCTCTTGATTCGGTAAATGAATTCACTACACACACATTTGGTCCTAGAGGAATTAGGTAGTTTTAGTGAGTTTGTTTGATGCCACTAGGATGTTTGAGTCTCTGCAAAATAAGAAGTTTTCCATATCAACATCCATATCTTCTTCCATATCAACATCCATATCTTCTTCCATGTCACTTCATAGTCATTCATCCCATATGCCACCAAGTTTGGTGCCCCTGATTAAACAATAATGCTAACAAAATGGCCAAGAAAAGATCTAAACTATAAATGATCATTAGCACATGCCATCTTGCATTAATCATCCATAACATATCATATGCATTAACATAAACATACATTACACAAAGCATTCCACAAAAAGCATTCACACAAAAATATAACACAAAAGGTAAAAGCCATGTATATATATATATAATGAATGCCAAAAGGCTACATACAATGGAGCACCAAGGCTCATATACAAAAGTGCATCTAAGCACTAGCTACACTCTCCAAGAGGACCCTTGTGACCTAGTAGGAGCCCTAGACCTAGAGCTATGCCTAGACTCGCTATGCCTCGTACCCCAGACATAGATGAGGTTGGAGGATCAGGAAGTGGAATATGATGTTCCATCAACCTATCCTCCAATGCCTCGATATATCTCTATCAAGACCGAAGGTATGCTATATCAACATTATGTCGATGCTCTCTCTGCTAGCTCTACTTGGAGCCTCGTGATCCTTGCATCCTGCTCTACCACCTACTACTCCATCTGTGCCCACTCCTCCTCACTCTGGCCTGGGGTACATCTGGAACCACCTTCATCCTCCCCATCTCCTCCATCTCCCCCAATCTTAGGAGCCTGTATACCCACTTAGCCTTCTCACTCCAATTGTGATCGAAGGCATCCTACTTGGGGCCTCTTGGATCCCCTCATCCTAGGTCTCTTGGGTACCCTCATCCCTCGCCTCTCCACCTCCATCCCCATCAGTCGCTCCTCGAGGTGGTACCCATGGTGGTTGAGCCATGAACCATGCATCATACTCTATGGTCATCCTTGCATCCTCCATATTGAGGATATCCATCTCCTCATCATCCTCCAAAGCTACCCTCCATGGCTCCATGCAAGGTAGCTCGATCTCCTCTCGATGCCTCTTATAGCACATTGGCTCATCAGGGACATCCTACCTCAGCCCAAATTGATGGAGTACTCATGAGAATTGGAAGTACTCCACCTCACTCCGATGTCACCCAACCACCCATCTACCCTACCGCACCCATCGTAGATGCTCTCCATCATTGGTCCATCGGGCACCCCACCATGGCCTCCACACCACTTGGGCAGATGTCAATCCTACCCATAGCTCCCTGTACCACTAGCTCATCCTCATCGGATGACTCAGTTGAACCTCCTCCACCAATGCCCATCGCCTAGCATAGGGCTACTCCCTACCAAACTCCTCCATAGGCAAGCCCTCCGGTCGAGCAACCTTAAAGTGCTCCCATCCCTAACATTATAGTAATAAGCTGCACCCTAAACCCTTCTCACCCTACCTCGTCACATCATATAACTCTTGGTACACCTATACTAGTAAGGTGGGAGCCCATGCATACACCTACCTCATCATGAGCATATCACTCACCACCCCTATCAGGTTCCAAGGGAACCTACACCGATACTATTTGGGGCCACAATGTTGGCCAACATGAACATCACCAAAGCTTGGAGGGTATCCAACTCCTTGTCCACATACATGGAAAAATAGGGTATGCCCCCACTCTCCACCTTCACCCCCTACCATGCATCCTCGAACATCCTCATCATCTTCATATTTCGATTGAGCCCAACCTCAACCCGAGATCCCTCCATCGGTACCTTGAGGATGCGATATACATCCTCCAAGGTAACTATCACCTCACCTATGGGGAGCTAAAATGTCCCCTTATCTGCATCCCACCTCTCTACTAAGGTAGAGAGGTACCCCTCATCAGCCCTCACCACATCTAGTCGGGCTACCTCCGCTAGCCCCACCTCCCCCAATAACTCCCACTCCTCCTCCATAATCACCTTCCTCATCTTAGGGATGTAAGGTAAGAATCGATGTTGAGCCTCCAAAACTCTAAGTTGTAGCACAATACAAAGCATTTGTTAATAATTTAAAAAAAAATTTGCACAATACAATACCTTACCTCAGCAATCCATGCCCCAATAGTAGCCTCAACCTCCACACCAACTCCCTCCATCACCATAGCTTTCGTGCTCCAAATGCCTCACCTCACTTCACTCCTCACTCACCCTTCACTCCTCAGACGTAGCTTCTCGAACTCCCAAATGCACAAATGAGCTTCAATCTCACCCAACAAGCTATTTATAGCTGCTTCAGGCACCTTGGGATGCCCATGGGCATTTCCTGATGCATTAAAGCATTTGTGAGTATTTTTGTAGACTGCAAGCACCTGTGGGCATTTCACGTCAACATTGACAAAAGGTAAAACTAGCACAAAATAGTAGCTTCCCCCAACCAAATCACTCAAAATCTCATTCATCACATTTTATCAAGTTTTGTGAAGATTCCAACTGATTTGGATGCATAATCTTCATTTACGACCACATTTTGCAAATTCATCAAACATGCTACAAAAGCACCTCAAAATGGTCCAAATCTTCACAAAATGGCCATCACCATTAATATCATCATTCACACATCATTTGCACAACATTCAATATCATCATCATTTACATATTTGCCAAGTTCACATAACATTCAAGTGAACCTCGTATATAGTGGGTTATTCTATATAATTGGTGATTGCAATGATTTACCTCCATGCAATTTGGTAAGATGAATAGCCTACAATAAGGACACTTGTCCATGATCATCATCACTTATCTCCTTGCTCAAGATCACAATCATATTTGGTACTTCATATTTTGAGTGAAACCTTGCCAAGAACAATTTGCACAACCATTATCATTGATGGCCTAGTTCGTGGGGCTTAAAACATGGACAAAAATCAAATTTCATCATTCAAAAACTCCTTAACACCACAGAGATAGGCACTAGCTAGGATGATTGGTTCCAATCATGGGAATTATTCAAATAGTCACTAGCAGGCCCTCTAAAGGTTGACTCTTTATTTTTCTTATCTTTGCATATCAATGATGCCAGAAGGCATATTTTTCAATAGCATCGAATCACCCCAAATTTGGGGTAACCACATTTGGTTTTGACTCTCCCACAATGGGATACATCTTACATGATCATGGCATCTACATTTGGCAAAAATCCCTTCATCTGTTGGGGAAAAATAGACACATTTTCCATCACACATTTTCACAAAACCCTTCATCTGTTGGGGCAAAAATAGACACATTTTTCAACAACCCCCTTCCCACCATTGGGGCAATAATGGTATCACATTTTACATCATTCATATCATCCACATTCCATTTGCATAGATTTTTCAATTGGCTCATGAGATTCATCCGTAACCTCATTCACCAATTGAGGGGGTAAGCTACACAAAACTCAAAATTATTTTATTCTTTTATCTTCAAGCTCATGCTCCACATCCCAAGAGAAGTTGCTTCTGCACCTGGCCAAAATAGGTGTCTCATATTTTTGCACTACATTGTGTTCCATGCAATGTAGTACAAAAAGGGGCATCTGTAGACACCAAAATCTAGCCATTTGTCCTCCATCCATGCTTTCCCACCATTTCCACCACCAAAACATAGCCAATTTGTCCACCATCCCTATTTCCCACCATTTTCAAATATTATTCACATTTATTTATATATATTTATTTTATATATATTTAAATATAATATTTTATATTATATTTTAATATATATTTAATAAATATGTATTTATTTAAGTGAATTAATCCTAGCCATCCAATTCCATTTAATCTTGACCACCCATTTACATCAATCCATGCCACACCCTAGATTTATTATCTACCCTTAGATGTGCTTTAATCTCAGCCACATGATTAGTGTCATTGAAACCCTAGCATGCCCTAGGTTAGATTATAAATAGGAGCCATTTTGATGGCTCAACCCTCATCAAATAACTAATTTTGAGTTAATAAGTCTAAGTGCTTAAAATCCTTAAGTGCCCTAAGCCACCTCACATTACTTTTATTGCCATCCTCGCTCACCGTAACCCCCATCATCATCGCCATCCTTTCTCCCTCATGATCTACTTCTATAGAATCCTTCCCCTCAACCCTAAGCACCCATGGGCATTTCCTATAATAGCCAAGCATCCACAGGTATTTTACGTTATCACTCTTGAAGACCCCCTAGCCTTTAGGTGATGCTAGGGCATCATCACACCAGCCACCTGCATCAGACATCTCACATCAGAGCATAGTAAGTAAGTAAAATAGATCCATCATTTATTATTTTATGCATGTGCTTTTTTTTATTCACTCTATTTACAACACTTAGTTAGGGTTTACTATTTCTCATAGAGGGCCTCACACTGTGGAGCCCTCGCAGGTATTACTAACTATTTTGTTGTGTCCTTGTGTGCAGATCTGAAAGCACTACATCAGCATCTGGAGTGGCCCAACCTTGGATATCAAAAAGCCCACTCAACCCTGTTGGGATCAAGACGCGCTTGAAGACATCACAACTTTGCTTGTTAGGGTTTCGGAGAACCCTAACCCCTTGTAATATTGTATCAAAAGGATTCAAGGATCCAAGCTTGTAAACAATGGAGTTTCTAGGCTCCCCCGTCAATGAAAATTATTCTATTGTGCAATCTTGTGTTTCCTTGTATTTCATTTGTTCAAGCATTGTTTGGGTGTTGCGTTTTGCATCTTTCAACATAGAAAAAACACAAAAACAACATAACGATACAAATACACAACAAACAAAAACAATAAAAACTAAACAAAAAACAAAAAACAACAAGCAACAACAAAAAACGCAATAAACTCACACACCAAAATACAAAAAACACAAAACATCAAAAAACACAAAAATACAAAAATAACATCAATAATTAAATAAACACTAAAAAGCACAAAAACACCCAAAACAAACTAAGCCATTGGAGCTATTGACTATTAATAAAAAAAACCCTGACAATATCTATCAATGATAGTAATAAAGAAATGCACCAAAATAGAAAAGATCAAAATAAATTGCATAACCACAACAAAGATCTGAAATATCACATCAAAAGGGAGTTGTCATCCATCTATCCTACCATTGAAGCTTTGAATGTTGAGACAAAACCCTCTAGCATCCTCTATCATGAATAGTATTGAAGTTTTTTTTGGAAGTTTGGGATCCTATCATGAAAAAAGCTTTGTAGTGCTTATCATTTTAAACATAGCTTGCTGCATTTCCATCAAGAGATTAAACAAGGAGAAGATCAGTCCTAATTTATTCTGGCCACCACCTACGAGGATAACCATAGCACTTAACATATCCTTTGTCAAGAGCCCAGTTTACCATAGCATCTACCACTTTGTTCTATTCTCTAGGCACATGATTGAAAACAACCTCCTGAAAGTTGTTTATGATTAACCTAATTTTATCTATAATATTTTGGATTCTCCAATCCACCTTCTTGGACCTTGAAGTTGATTTTAGATAATTGATCATAACTTGAGATTCTAACTCAACAATCACCCTTCTCCACCCTGCCTTTAGAGCCTCCTGCAAACCTCTCAAAATACCCTGCCCTTCAACTAAGTTATTAGATAGAGATCCTAAATTTTTTGTAAAAGTAAAAATTGGAGCACCATCCTCTAATCTACCTATCCCTCATATACTAGCTCTTCCAGGGTTTCCTCTAGATGCTCCATCAGTATTGATTTTTATGAAGTTTTTTTGGAAGGCTACCATTATTGAGTTCTACCCATCATTTGACCAGTCCCTTTCTTCTTTTTGTGTTGGGCTAATCCATTTCTTATCTTTAATTGAGCCATAATTTGGTCTCATAGTTTATTTGATATATTTGGATGAGTTAATAAATATTGGATAGTTTCTCTCACATTTTCTATGGTCTTTAGCCAAAACATAATGGAAGTCCCTACTTTCTTGATGAAAGATTCATTTGTTTCACTCCTTCCAGATGTTCCATGGAAGAATAGTCATACATGTCTAAACTATTTGGTTCACATACCAATATTTTCCTTCTTATTTGCTCCAATATCTCCATAGTTGTTCTATGGATTGTTCATTGGACCATATTAAATTTAGAATAGAAGTCATCTTCTTCCACAATGCTGCAACTATGGGGTATTCTATGAACAAATGGTTAAGAGTTTCATTGTTATCCCAACATATCACACGTTGAAAGGATCCATTAAAGCCTTTCTTCATAAGTTTCTTGTGAGAACCCTTTTATGGAGTAGCAACCAACTGAAAAATCTAGCTTTTGGACATAACATTTGAGCCCATAATTGCTTGAAAATATCTTGACCCTGATGGGGATTAATAGGGCTTAAGGATAAGTAACCCCGAGAAATAGTGTACTCACCATACCCTGAACTATTCTAGCCAATACAATCCCGAGCTTGTGACCATGAAGGTGATCTCATTTGAAGTATTCTGTGAATAATATTTTTTTGAGCTTCATAAAGTTAGATTGACCAATCTTCTACTAGGATCCAATATCTTCCCACCTTTGCATTTCTTGTCTAATCTGTATAATATTTGGTAACTTTTATCCAATTCATCCTATGCATTTTCTCCATTATAGGCATCAATTTTAGATGTTGGATTGACAACAAAATGTGTCCATCTCAAGAGTCAATCCATAAATTTATCTTTTGACAATTTTGTACTATCCAAAAGAGCTTTTTCTTTATCAAATCCTCTCCAATTTTTAGGACCTTTAAAATTGGGGACCCTCTAGAAGGTAATTGATGATGAATTAAGTTAAGTAGGTCTTTATTTTCTACATACTTAGCTCTGATATTTTTGGCCCATGAGGCATTGGGGTGGCTAATCCATATCCAATATAAATTTATTACCAAAGCCTTATTATTCTTGACTGTCGATCTAAGACCTAAACCCCCTTCATAAGTAGGCAGACATAGAGTCTCCCACCTTACTAGGGCCCATTTCTTCTCCATTTTTTAACCTCTCCAAAGAAATATGTGACTAATTTTGTCCATTTCATTGAGCACTAACTTGGGGATGTTCAAAACTATTGAAACAAAGATAGGAATAGACTAAAGAACTAATTTGATAAGAGTTATTCGACCTCCTAATGAAAGCCATATGTTGGTCCAACTACCAATTTTGTTCTTTACTTTCTCTAATAACCAACTCCAATGCTCTTTTTTCTTGCTACCCAGATTAATTGGAACACCCAAGTATTTAGTTGGAAGAAAAAAATTGAATCCTAATTTGTCCATTATCAAAATCTCTTTTCTAGGTGAGCAATGAAAAAATATTTTTTTATTTATCTTCATTAATTAGTTGCCTTGATGCTCTAGTAAAACAATGAATAATTTGCTTTATTAAGGTTGCTTCCTTTATTTTTGCCTTCCCCAAAAGGATAAAATAATGAACAAATTGTAAATGAGTGATAGGTCTGACTCCTTTAGCTATAGTGACTCATCCTAACCTCTGACAATCTTGATTCTTAGCAAAATTCCTTCGCAAACATTCTGCTAGGATGATAAAAAGATAAGGAGAAAGAGGATCTCCTTGTCTGATGCCTCTAGAAACTAAGAACCAAAAATTAGGACAACCATTAAGAATAATTGAATAAGAAACTAAATATATACAACCTTTAATCCATTTTTCCATTCTTGAAAGAATCCAAAATTTTCCAAAACTTGGATGAGAAAATGCCAATCCACCCTATCATATGCTTTGGATAAAACCAATTGAATAAACATGTAGGGGGATTTTTGAGCTTCCATAGAATGGATTGCTTCATGGGCTAATACTATCTCATCAAATATTTATCACCCTTTAACAAATCCCCCTTGTTCTAGAGAAATGATCTTGTGAAGTAAAGGTTTGAGCCTTTTTGACATAATCTTTGAAAAGATTTTTAGAATAACATTACATCAAGAAATTGGTCTATATCTAGTAATGTTATCTACTTCTTGAGATTTTGGAATTAGAGGTATAAAAGTCTTGTTGATATTTTTGAGAATATATTTTTCCTTTCTAGCCTCTTCTAAAACCTCTAGAATTTCATCCTACAAAACATCCTAAAATTCTTGATAAAATTCAATAGAAAAATCATCTAGACCTGGGGTTTTTTCCTTTTGCATTTGAAAACTACCTTTTGTAGTTCCTTCATAGTTATAGGAGCAGTTAGAGCCATATTATCCTCATCATAAATAAGAACATGAATTGCATGTAAAATTTATTGAGCTTTTGGATCAAACAATTGGGTTGTAAAGAGGTTTGAAAAATGATTCATAACTAATAAAGGCATGCCTTCCCAAGTATGGACTATATCTCCTAATTCATTCTTCAATGAGGGGATAAAGTTATGAGTTCTTCTAGATAGGAGATACTTATGGAAGAAACTTGTGTTTTGGTCTCCTTATTGTAGCCATTGAATCCTTTACTTTGTTTCCACATTAGTTCTTGTCTTTTGTCCCATTGCTTCACCTGAATTGAAACATTAATTTCTATCTTAACCCTATTTTCTGTGAATCCCTCAAGACAAAACAATACATATTAGTACCATGTCTTGGTTTGCCTTCTTGCCACCACTGTTGTATCCTTGATTTGAGAGATTCATCTCTGAGACACATTAGCTAAAAACAAAATTGTGTCGGCTTACCCTTAGTTCTTGAAACTTCAATTAAAACTGGCCAATGATCAAATCCAACATTGTTTAATATTTTCACTTTTAGGATGTGTCCTTGTATCAAAATATATCTGAAAACAAAAACCTATCTAGCCTTTCAAGAATGCATGTTGAGCCTTGTCTTCTTTTGGACCAAGTCATCAAACCATTGATTGGATTGATATCTACTAGATGAAAGTTGGTAATGTATTCACTCATGATTTTTGAACTCCCATCCAACTTCCTACTTACTCCCATTTTTTATTCTAAAGAAATGATAGAGTTGAAATCTCCTCCTATAAAATACCAAGCCTTAGGGAACCATACTATTTATTTTTCTTCTATGGTACATGGAACATAGACATTTATATATAGTATATTCTGATCTGAATCTTTGTTTTGGGAAACCACTGCTAGCAATCCCTTACTTCCCATCATGTATTGTACTATAATTTTCTTTCGATCCCAAAGACATGCCACTCCTCTCGAGGCCCCTTTGGGTGCTGAAGGACACTATTATACTAGATGGCCACATCTTTTTCACTATTATTTCCATTTCTTCAAATGAAACCTTTGTTTCCTGAAGAAATAGAAGTTGAGGCTGATTTATTTGAATCATTCTTCTAATTTTTTATTGTTTAGAACTTCCTTTAATTCCCCTAATATTCCAAGTGATAATATTTATAATTAACTAAATTTGAAGAGTTGGATAAGAACCATTATCTTACCTTCCTTAATTAACTTTTGACCTTTCTCTACCAGATGATGTTGGTTGGATTTATGTCCTACCTTTTGGTTCATATCCATCCTCATATTTTTATTTGTATCTCGCTTCATTCCTGTAAGGGCTATAGAATGATTACTTAGAACCACGACACTGTTGTTGGAATCTATATGATCTTTTTGAGGAATTGACTTGTTTGTTGTTTAACTTTAGCTTTTAGTTTTGCACTTATATAAATTTTCTATGTTGTTCTTTTCTCGAAGGTCCATTGTTGGTTTAGATGGTTCTCCTAGGTTATTTTTCAAAAATAGGGTAGTCTTTTATTACAATTTCATCATCCATTCCTTCATGTTCCTTATCTTCATCAAACTATGTTTCCTTAATAATTGTTTCCATTTTTTCATCCTCATCATCTAATTGCTCATCTACAAAGAAAATTTCAAAGGTGTTAGGTGAAATTACAATTTTATCTTTTGGTGTTGTATTCTTAATATTCTTTTGTTTAGGGATTTGAAACCCTGCTAAGTCCCCATCCTCTTTGTCTTTATTAGGGATCTTATGAGGACAATTATTGGCTAGATGTCCATATTCATGATAGATTATACATCTAAAAGAGATATTTTCATAGTCTACTTGTTGTTCCCATATTTCTTTCCCATCTTGTAAGGTGACCTCTATGGAAGTGGTTTTTCAAAGTCAAATAGAACACAAATCCTTGCATAAATTATATGATCCAACTGTTGAGTGCTATTAACTATCATCATGAAAACTCCTAAAGAATTCCCAACAACTACTAATAAATTTGGATTCTAGTATTTTGTTAGAGGCCAAATAAATGGACCTAGATAGGTGCAGTTGATGGTATTTCTTCCTTAGCTTTGAACTTGGTATGTCAGGGCTTCATGAAAATCCCTTCCATACCAAAGAACCAAGTGCCCCTTGAAAAAATCCTCCTTATATTTTTTAGTGGTAATCATAGCAAGGAAATAACCATTAAGGTAAGCAGAGATTTGGATCTCACTTTTAGTTCTCCAATTTTTGGCAACCCATTGCTTAACGATAGAAAGATTCAGTCGAAATCCCATGAATCGATAAATTAGTCCTCTCCTCTCCATAGTGTCTATTCGCTCCTGGATATACTCCATTGCCATTACTAATGGGGAACCGTTAGTTGCTTTCATGTAGTTCATCTTTATTTTTTTTTATCGGTTTTCGGCATCCTTAGTGGTTTCCTTGGTAGTTGTTGGTTATTTTTCCCTCTTATTTGGATTGGTCCTACATAGATTGCTTCTTTAAAATTTAGTTTTGGAGGGAGGTCCTTGGGCTCCATCCCTTCAAATTTTTTGTTATGACTGGTTCTTTTTTATTGTGTGCCCTAGATCCAGTTGTAGCTTTATCGAGATCTAAATCTACCATCAACATGTTATCTCCCTTTTTTGGATCCATATCTTGAATCTTGTTTCTATTTTGTTTTAGCCCTTGTCTATACTTTTTAAGAGGATGTCCTTCCTCCTTATTTTACGCTATGAATTGAAAAGGGTGAACAATTTTATTCAATACTTGTTCATTCTATTATATTTTTTGGTCCACATGCATGAAGGACTATTGGATATTATTTTCCCCTGTTTGCCTTGCTTGTTGCTCACTTGATTCAATGCCTTGAATATTATCCCTATTGAAAATAATATTTACGTGATCATGTTGGATTCTTGAAAACCCTCCAGGAGGCCCACAAACCCCTTGAATATTTGGTCCCAAAGGACATTTTTTGTTGTTCTCCACTGCTTGTGCTCAAAGCACTCAACCTCTACACTACCCAAGAGGTGCTTTGATGATTGATAGCTATAAAAAAATTACAGTTTACCCTCTATTGAAACCCTTATTCTTTGCAATACAAAACCCTAGCGATTAAATCAGTCTCTTTTCAATACTCATAAATTATAAGTATCTTTAACTCCACGCAATACAATCCCTTCCAATCAGTTTTTGTGATCTAGAAGAATTAGAGTCTGAGTATTTTCTAGTTTTCCACTAGTGACAACCTCAAACAACAAATAAAAAACTTTGAATTCCAAACAAGCCTTGAACATTAAAATCAAAGCAACAAGTGGAAAACTTTATACTTTGTTCAACCCAAGCCTAAAACATGGTCAAACTCCAAATTCTACTTTGCTCAAGCTAAAAACATGAGTAACCTTCAACCAACACTTTATCCAATTTTGAAACATGGGCAAACTCCAATCCATGCTTTACCACAACATAGTTGAACTCTAAATGTTGCAAGTGATAACTTTATCAAGTGAGAAGACCACTAAAGGTCAAATATCAAATCACCAAACATCACTTTTCAAATCCAATAAATCTAAACATAATATGGGATAAAACCTTTTTCAACAATGCAAGAGCACCAAAACTGACTACAAAGTAACAATATTTAGAGGTAGTGATTGCCAAAGACAAAAACAACTTGGATCAAATCAACAGTGTAAGACAAACCCCTTTATTCCCTCTATGAATCTAATACCATAATAAAACATAGCACAAGCTACTCTATTTGCATTTCTAAGCTCCAATTTATAAGGATTTACAATATGGTAATAAGTTGATGTTGATCAAACCATATCTTGAATATCCTTACAAATTATCCCTACAAATCCTAATAAGTTATCCTTAAAAATCCTAAGAAGTTATCCCTAAATATCTATTATAATTGTTAGGGAACTTATAGTAAAATTAATCACATTCACATAGATATTACAAATAAAACAAAAATTCATGAAAGAATAAAAATATTACAATATGAAATGTAAATGCATAAACATATAAATCTCACAATCACAACACAAAATCATAGGCCTCTTCGAGGGGGCAACCTCCTTCAATACTTTCATTCAATTGTGCAAAAATATACATTCATTCCTACCCCTCGTATTTTTAAATACTTCATCACACTACCTAATGCTCAAGGTTGGCTTACATGCAAAATGTCACTCGAGCTAGAATCTTCTACCAAACAAAATAGTTACATTCTTGATAATAATTACATAAAAAGACGCCACTTGTCTAGGCGCTTCTAGTGCCACAAACTATTACAAAATACTATCATGGAGTCCCCCAAGTTAAGCAAGGTTTATTACATCATAGTGTTAGGATGGATTCCTAACAATAACAAACAATATAATAATAGGAATCCTTATCATATATATTGGCAAAATTTATTCTAATATAAAGAATGTAAAAAAAATAGATTTTCTCTTTGTAAGTGCGATTGGGTTTGCAAAAACATATTTGAGGAGTAGGATTGTAAAATTATAGGTTTATGAGTTTGGTTTTAGGGTAAAACTTGGTTAGAGACAAAGATCAAGGAAAGAGTTAGATAAAAATGTACTTAAAAAATATATAGGTTTTATGGATGAAATAATATTATTAAGCAAACAAAGCTTATCTAAAAATTCAACAAAATGGAACTTTATGTTAGAGAGTTTGCTTTTGATTAAAAAATACATTTAGCAACCATATAATGAGGAGGTTCTACAAATTTTTGGTTTGATGTTTGGTTGTAGTCTTATTGTCTTATTTTTTATCTAAAATGACAACCACTTGCTTGGGCCTATTTAGTTTAGAGAGTTTCATAGGTAAGATATTATATTGATGTGAGTAACACTTCTAAGATCATGTGTTTCAATTAGTAATTTAGTTAAAGGATAGGGCCCCAAACAAATAGTGGAAGGACTTTAGAAGATACTTTAAGAGTTCTATCTACCCTTTTTTTTACGAAAATATGAATTGCTTTCGAATGTATCAAAAGAAAGTTGATACTATCAAAATATGGTGAAGCAATCACAATTTTCCGCCCCTAATGATTTATCTTGGAAGAATATTTGGTCACTTTAGGCTCTTCCTAAGGCCTCGACATTAAGTAGTCCAAAGCAAAATTCTTATATGTGAGAGTTAGAAAAATCCTATGAATAGGAATTTAGGATTCAATCAAATTGCAAATATTTCATTAACTTATAGTTTTGAAACTATCGCCTTTAAATAGGTTACAAAATAGTATTGAAAATTGAATAATAGGAAATCACGCTAACTATTCTGTTGAGAGGAAGAGAATTCTGAATAAAACTCTTCCACCTAGGATATTTACCAAATCAACCATTAGATATTTAAGACAGTAAATATCTACATGGTAAAAGTAGAAAAGTAAATGTAATAATCTACTCAACTAGTGTAATGCAATATACTAGCTATTGTACCTATCATAGTAAAAGGGTAAATATGCCAAAGAATGGAATATTACTCTAACATCCCCTCGTATTACATTATTTGGGTAATGTATACCTATCCTCCTATACAACAATATTTGGGTAAAGTATATAACTGCCCCAATACAGTGGAATAAAATGTCGATCTGTTGGTTCTTGCTCTATCACAGTACTCTGGCTGCTCCTAAGCAAAAAATGGGTCATTCCTCACTTTTTCTTCTCACCAACGAATGTCCTTATAGTAATCTCATCATCCAACCGAATTGCATGGGTAACCAACCGCTGCAATTGCTAGGTGTAGTAGAATAGATCACTTCATACGAGGTTCATTCAGTTACAATATGAGTTTGCAAAAGATAAGGTAGCTAAGGTGTCGGTCGCTACCGAAAATGCACCCTTATAAGTTCCCCCCTTCTTGTTGCAAAACATGTTGTAATTAATTTATGAAATAAGTATGACTAAGGTGTCGGTCGCTGTCGAAAATGCACCCTTATAAGTCTTCTTCCCTTTTTACAAAAATTTGTGAAGAAAAGAAATGTATATCCCCCCTTAATTGCAAAATATGTGCAACTCAAGAGTCTTTGTGAAGGATTTTACAAATATTGCCTCCTAGGCAATTTTACACCAAAACATTCCCTCATTTTGTTGCAAGAACTTCAAACAATGAGAGTTTGCTATTTATGAATCCTAAAAGAGGTACAAACACCCCTTTATTACAAGTACTTCAAACAAAAACTTATGCTATTTATGAAGCTTTAAAAAGAGAGAGGAAATGGTGCTTGCTTAAGGTGACAAAATGTGATTTTCCCTCTACAATATTGTTTTAGCAATGAGCACTCTATGTGCTTTATCTGAACCAGAATCAGAATCGGAACTAGACACTTCACTAGCAATATTGCCTTTTTTTTGCTTTTGTGATGTGCCTTTATCTTTCTTGTTTTTCTTGTTTTTGAACCAACACCGATTGGTGTCATGGTTGTCCTTTTTACAATGCGAGCAAAACCTCTTTTGAGATTGCTTTCCCTTACCTTTTGAAGATGATCCTCCCTTTTGAAATTTTCCTTTCTTCTTATCACCCTTATAGTTTGAATAAAGTGCATTGTTTGACACTTCATCATTTTGGAGTTGATTTGCTTCCTCAGTTTGAAGCAAATTGACTAACTCCACAAAGGTGACAACTCTTTGTGAAACATTAAGGGATGTAATCAACATTTTGTAGGATTTGGGAAGATCTCTCAAGATTACTGAAGTCAAAATGGTGTCTTCAACTTTGGCCCCTAAAGCATTAAGCTTAGACTTCAGATCTACCACTCTGTAGAGGAATAGTTCTACTGATTCACCTAACTTCATATGGAGTGTATGAAGTTGTGTTTGAAGGTTTAGAACAGTTGATTGATTCTTACCTTCAAAAATGGTACTAAGTGCATCCCATGCAGCTTTACCAGTTTTAGCTTCACTTATGTGAGGTTGGATCTCATCAGTAGTTGCAAGGAGTATCAACATGAGAAGATGATTGTTCTTTTTGTCCCATGCTTTTTGATCTACTCCTGGTGATGCGGGTCTTGTTTTAGTGCCATCAACTAAATCCCACATGTCCTCTAAAGTCAAGATGGCTTTCATCTTAGTTTTCCATGTTGAATAGTTAGGACCCTTTAGCAATTGTGTATCACTTAAGTATTTATTGATAGTTTCCATGATGAAGGTCCTACAAATTGTACTAAGATGATATTTCTTTCACTCTTAAGTGATATTTAATGGCACCTGCCTGAAAACTCTCTTGAAGAGAGATAATCAGTTGGAGGAAATTAAGCCAAACAAAATAAGAGATGAAGGATAATTCACTCAAAAAGATATTTAATGACACCTGCCTGAAAATCCTCTTGAAGAGGGATAATCAGTTTGAGGAAATTAAGCCAAACAAATAGAGTGAATTAGGGTTTTTTTTTTGTTTGTAGGAGAGAATATCAAATGAATATTGGCTTTAAATTTGTGCAATGGTTAACACAAATTTATTGTGAAATTTTGGGGTATGGAGTGTTCTTGATTCTATGACTTATAATTGCAAAAGAAATAATGCAATAATCAAACAAGAATGCCCACAAAATTCTTATCACCTAGGTGTCGGATGCAACCAAAAATGCACCTAATTTGCCAATGAAGGTGTCGAGTAAAATAAAAAATGCACCTTTTAATTTTTGCAACAAAATATTAATGTGTGTTGTGTAAAAAAATTGATATTTTATGTCTCCTCCTTGTCTTACAATTTTGCAAAAGAAGTACAATGTTGTCTTCCCCCCTTTATTTTGTAAAATTAACAAATCGAGCACTCCTTTCAAGACAAGTCGACACACGACCCGCATTTGAAAGGCTTCCAGACCAGTCGACAAACGACTTGGTTTTGATGGACCCAATGTCTTCAATTTCTTCTCAATTTTGCAAAAAAAATAAAATGTGCAAATTTTATGTCTTATATCCCCCCTTGGAGAAAACAAATGCACAATTTCAACTTTGATGGTTTGCAAAATTTTGTTTTTGAGTCTCCTTGTTTTTCAATTTTGCAAGCAAATGTCTTTGATTTTGTCCCCCTTTTATGTTGCAAAATTACAAGGTTTTGAGAAGAGTTTAAGGGTTTTCTAATTTTGCAACAAAATCATGCTAAGTTCTTTGTCTTTTTATCCCCAAATTTGGAGAAAACAAAAAAAATACAAATTCTTGTAGTTGCAATAAATAGTCCTTTTTAATTTTCTATTTTTAATGCAATTTTCTAATTAATTTTAAGCATCAAATTAATTAATAAAAAAATAATTTTGTTAAAAATCATGATAATTTTTCAAAAAATATGATTTTAAAACAAAATTTATTTAATTATTAATAAAAAGACAAAATAATTAAAAATTACAAAAAAAATAAAAAAATTACCTTTGTTTTTTTTTTTTCGATCCAAGTATCAAAAAAATAAGTCCCCGTTAGGACTCGACCTCCCGACCTCACGGGAGGGGGCGTCTTGACTGGCGCGCAATCGACAGTCGGCCCCTGTGGCTGATCTAATAGCCACAAGGGTGCATGCATTATTTGAAGCGCACGGGCGCCTCAACCAAAGGTTTTTAAAACCTTTGTGGGACTTTTGTCCCACATCGCCCATGCAAGGCGACGGGGAGCACAATAAAGGGAAATGCGCTCCCCTTTAAATTTGATTGCCTGCAGGCAATGGGTAGACCATTGAACACCTTTTGTCATTTGAGATGCCAAACAGAGGTCACCACGTAACACGTCCTAAAAGCCAAATGAAAAAATGCCACATCAACAACCAATCAACAGTCGCCACGTCAACATACCACGTTGTTCATCTGCGCTCAACCACGTGTCCACCTTGTAACACGTGCGGATCTAGTTAGCAATGCCACATCAGCATGCCATGTTTTTCATCTACGCTTAGTAGATCACCACGTGTCTAGGGGTGTCTCAGTTCTGGTTGGTCCACGTGTCAAAGTGCGGTTTGAGTACGTGTTGGTCTGTGGTTTGTTTGACTGGTTGGTGCCGACGGAGGGCGCTCTTGCCCTCTTTGATCGATCGCCACTTGACATTCAGGGTGCTCCTGCCTTGACTGTGTGTCACCGATTATCGAAGTTTATTCTAATACTATGTGGCACAGTTATCACCACCCTCGAGGCATGGTTTCCATCGGATAGTCAGGGCGCTCCTGCCCTGACTGTGTGTTGCCATCACCAGAGAATTTCTCCGACAGTCAACCGTCCGAGGGTGCTCCTGCCCTCTTGAGACGGTTGATCGGCTTGTGGCTGCCTCCCTTTGGGCGGTCGTCGAAGAAATGACTCCGATGGTCGTCTAGGGTCGCGCGGTCGTCTTAGCTACCTTCCTTGGGGCAATCAATGAAGAAATGACTCTGATGGTCGTCCTGCGCCTTACAACCCTCTTGTGGGAAGGCTCACCTGATGTGGCTAAGCCACCTGATTGCCTACTTGCTCGGTGTCTGTGGGCCAGAGTAAGGTAAGGCAAAAAAAAAATCACAACCTTAGGAAATTATTAAATAATAAAGTGCATAAAATTCAAACCAAACCCTGCGCGTCACCTTCTCTAGTGGAACAAGATCTGCTCTCGTATTCTCCACTTGGAATGAGCACTTCCTTCCTCTGGCTCTGATACCAATGCGAACAAGAATTCAGGATTCAATCAAATTGTAAATATTTCATTAACTTATAGTTTTGAAACTATAGCCTTTAAATAGGTTACAAAATAGTATTGAAAACTGAATAATAGGAAATCACGCTAACTATTTTGTTGAGAGGAAGAGAATTCTAAATAGAACTCTTCCACCTACGATATTTACCAAATCAACCCTTAGATATTTAATACAGTAAATATCTACATGGTAAAAGTAGAAAAGTAAATGTAATAATCTATTCAACTAGTGTAATGCAATGTACTAGCTATTGTACCTATCAGAGTAAAAGGGTAAATATGCCAAAGAATAGAATATTACTCTAACAAATCCAAGGTACTTCTAATAAGGATTAAGATTACCATTAAAAAAGGATGAAGATATATTTCAATTGAGATAGATCGATAAATTATTATTAATGTTGTCAATAAAAATGGACATAAGGAAGACATAAAAATAACAATATTTTTTGTCAATCAACAAAGATGGTTGTGGTCCACTTGAGGACCAACTCACACCAACTTATATATGAAACAATCAAGTGGGAGAGACCAAAAAAAGAAAGGGATATATACCTTTTGTATATTAGTGGAAGTTAAGACAAAGACACATTTTATTTTGGAATGTGAGGCATATAGTTATACATTAATTAACTATGTTGATACTTTAGCACTCGATCATTGTAAGAATTGTTATAAGAGGACAAAATAGAGAGTAGGAGAATTCATCATGAAAATCAATAACAAAAGATCAACATTGTTGAAAGAAGAATGATGGATCAAATTTTGGATTTGGCAACCATAGTTGTTTGAAAAAATCTTGTCTCATAGCTACTTTTGGCCTCGTGGACATTAAAAACCTTTTATTCTATTATATTCATGTAATGTCCCCTTTCTAGGCAGTCAGCGAGTTGTTGTGGATTAGCCTACTACTGGGTTCTCGTAGGCTAGTGGAGTTGATTGGGAACCCTAATGGGGTTGGGCTCCTTGAGTTCAGTGCTTCGCCAACTTTCCTCTACCCTTTTTCGGAGGTGTTTCGAAGTCTTTGGCCATCACTTTCTATTTTTAGTAACTTACTATTTTTAGTAAGTTGGCTTCTGGTCAGTCGGTGGTGATGGTGTGTTGGGGTTCCTTGCTCAGAGAGTTGCTTCTTGTACATTTCGGTGATTCGGGTTGTCACCTACTATTTTTAGCTACTTACTATTTTTAGTAAGTATGGTTTCAGACGTGGTCCTGATCAGGATTGGCAGTGTGTGGTGTTCAGGGTGTTTGAGACCATGTTCTTCTCAAATGGTTTGTTTAGTGGTTTTGGAGTTTATTATTTAATATTTAGCGTTATTTCTTAAGTTAAATTAAATATTTAACTTCTAACGTTTTATTAAATAATAAAGTATGTCTTATTTCCTAAGTCAAGTGAAATGTTTTATTTAAATTTAAAAAGTGACTTAGGAGTTTATTTTAATGGGGGTCGACTTTAAAAGAAATATTAAAATATTAAAAAGTCACCCTAACCCTAAAAAGGGTGTAGCACTTCTGGGAGATATAAGGAGACCTTGCAACTCATTTTGATTCATTCAGGTTATTTGATATTTTTCTCTCTGGCGAGAACTTGCAGCTTTGGCAACAGGGTTTCTTGGGCTTTGTGAGGATGAAAACCTTCACAGAGGACATTGCTTGCGGGCGTGAAAGATCGTTCCCTGAGCAATCATCAGCCAGTTTTATTCAGAAGCTGGGATTTGTGCTTCATTCAGAGATTCATAGAGGTAATGCAGTTTGAGGTTTAAGGGTTTACATCACAGTTGCTTTGCAGGAGATTTGGAGTCTTTTTTATTGAAGTTGCAGGTCTTCTCTTACTGGTCGTACATCTCCTTTATGATAGGTCATACCATCCTTATTGGAGATTGTGATTAAATGGTTTGAAATCTTGAAATGGGTATTTCATCAATAGATTTCTATGAACTGAGTGATGATATTTGAAGGATTTTGCAAGTCTAATTTGTGGTTATTATTTTGTGAATAAGGCCATATAGTTTTACCCTGTTCATACCTTTACCTTCAGCCAACCGTACCACTTTGAAGTGAATTTTCCTTGAAGTCATACTCTTGGGTAGGTCCGTACACCTTTGGGAGATGGCATATGAGTTTCCTAAGCTTCAACGCTTAGGGTTTTGGAGTTGTTAACTTCTGTTTGGTGGCGCCTACTCTGGTTGAGCACTTGGAAAGTGTTTTTTGGGGTTAATGATGAACAGACCTATTTGTTAAGATACATTTGTTGCCTGGATCCTGTTACAGTCCATGAACAGACCTGTTTGTGCTCATATTTCTGGGATATACTAGCATCTACCTATTCATGGCATTGTGGATAGCACTTGGGCACTTGTTGGCACCTATTGAAGGTTGCCCAGACCTGCTAAATGCAACAACAAACTTACAACCAACATATTTCATCATGTTGAGGTATTTTATAGTGGTTTTCAGTTATCCATCATTCTATGTAAAGAGGCTTTAAGGGTTGAGTGTTTATGTATTTGAGAAAAAACTTTGTAACAGCAGAGACTTGTACCTTGAAGTGATATCAGACTTATGATTACAGTGTGTTCCCATGTTTGCAATTAAATGAAATGCTTTACATGCTCAAAAAATAAGAAGTTTATATTTTCATCCTTATTGCATCCATTGAATGAATGTGAAAGAAATTATCAAAACTTCTTTAGCAGCTGAAACCCTATATTTGCATTGTTATGTTATCATTTCTATTGGTAAAGAAAATTAAAAAAATTAGTGCCAAACTGGGGTGGGTCATTATATTGGTATCAGAGCCAAATTTTCTACCATCCTATGGAGTAAACTAGGTTTTGTTGCACATGAGTGAAAGAGAAAGGAGGTATTACGAAAGGGGACAAAGGAAACGTTGGCAACCTCCAGCAGCCCCAGAGGGCGAAACAGTTTCTAACATCCTTGGAATACATTCCGAGGGGTCCAATGGTAGTGAAGAGTTATTTGGAGAAATGGCGGATAGGGATAAAGGGCGTGTTGATCCAAAAGATTTCGATGATGCCATTCAAAGGAAGTTTGAAGGTATGTTTGATATGATGTCACAAATGTTGGGGAAGATTAACCAGTTCACTCCCCTAGTCATTCTTGCACAAAATGGTGAGGTGAGTTCCTCCCATCACCAAAACAATAATAGACATAGTAACATAGTAGCAGTAGGATCGGTCCTTAGACCCATGCAACCTACCTTTACACCCAAGAGGAGGTAAGAACACAATAGGAAGAACATACCCCAATAACTAACAATATGAATGAATTGTGGGCTGAGTATTCAGCACTTCCTGCAGACCTATGTGCTAATTTATCCTTGAATGAATTTATGAACCAGAAGAGAGTTGATTACATGGGTGGTAGTGGTAGAGTTGAGTAGAGGAGACCTCATGTATAGAGAGATTTTTAGCAAGCCTTGGGTAAGGTTACCTTACCTCATTTTGATGGTAGTGACAAGAGCACAACTAGAGCTTGGGTGCAGAAGCTCGATAATTATTTGGCTCTTAGGCCAATGTTCGAGGATGAGGTGATCAAATTCGCTACTTTACATTTGGATGAAGTTTCTCACGAGTAGTGGTACCATGGTCTTATTACCTTGGGATATGGGTTGATCACTACATATGATGATTTTACCAACAAACTCATTGAGAGATTTGACAAGAAGGATCCAGAGCTGAACTTTAGAGAGTTGTCCCAGTTGAAGCAAATTGGATCTGTGGAGTCATACATTGCATAATTTTAGAGACTCTCAGTTATGGTTCCTAGCATCACTGATAGGAGACTTGTGGTCCTATTTAATGAGGGACTGATGGAGCCACTTCGAGGTTGGGTCAAAGCATTTGATCCCCCTTCATTACAATATGCTATGAAGAAGGCACGTAACATGGAGTTTGTTGTCCCAAAACATAAAACTCCATTCAAATAATTTTCGGACAAAAAATATAAGGATAAGAAATGTTTTCAGGAGAGTCCTAGACCTCAGAAGAATTTTCCAAACAAGTTGGATAATGACCAGCTTAATGAGCTTAGGAGGAAGAAGTTGTGTTTCCACTGCAGGGAACCATGGGACCTATCCCATAAGTGCTCAGTTAAGGCTCAAGAAAAGTAGATGGAGTACTTTATAGTTGATGAAACAAAATCAGAAAATTTAGATCAACAAGCTAACTCTGAGGGTAGTGATGAGGAAAGTTCAAAAGAGGAAGCAGAACAGGAGCCAAAGCTTGAAGGATCATTAGCCTAACTTTCTAGCTTTCAGAAGATTGGATCCTTCAAGGTTCGAGGAGTCATTAATGGGCAATGAATCATTACTCTCATTGATACAAGTGCCACACACAATTTCATAGATGAGGGGTTGGTGGCAAAGAAGGGAATCATGACAGAAAAGTTTAAGGGGTTCAGAGTAATGGTTGCCAATGGATTTACCATCACATGCACACGGAAGATCCCTAACTTACGCATTCAGCTTAGGGATTATGAGTTGAGAGATGATTTTTATGTGGTGAGTATTGGAGATATTGATGTAGTGCTTGGTATGCAGTGGATGCGTACCCTTGGAGAATTCTACATGAACCTACACACTATGGAGATGAGATTTGATTCAGCTGGGGAGCGGATAGTTCTGCGAGGTATGTCAGATGGAAAGGCAAGAGGTTTTTCTATCAAACTTATGGATCAATAGGATCTTCAAGTGAAGCATAAGGATTATGATAGTTTTTAGCTGATAGATAACCCATTGTTTGAGTTGGATGATGAGGCTCATTTGGATGACTCTAGTGAGATATTTGATCTAGAGGTGGATTTGATGATAGACCTTGTGTGTACACCACAAGGAGAGGAGAGTTGTTTTGATATTGATATGGGTAGGCCTCCATGTGTGGGAGCCACCCTTGAGATGAGTTACTTTACCCAGGATCATATACATTGGCTGCTTGATGATGGTAGAGGTATACCACGTGAGATTCCAGTTGGGAGAGGTGACAATGGGGTTGTTGTTATCTCTTTTTGCAGCCTTCTTACGTGTCCATTTGTACTCATACAAGCGGACTGGAGGGAGATTTTGAGTAAATTTTGGTGCATATCTGAGTTGGTGACTTTTGAGAGGTGCATTTTACCTAAGGATGTGATCAGAACACCCCTTTTGATCAGAGATATTGATTGTGGCAGTGATGGTTCTACTACTGGGATGATTGCTAGTCCTAGATTTGACTTGGACAGCTGCACATCTTTGTGTTTTCAGTCCATCCAGCCTTTTGTCAGGATGGTTTTCGAATGTCATATTGGGAGGTTGACTGGGTTAGCTTACCTTTTTCGGATGTCATAGGATGGACACTCTTGATTTTCTTCTTGGGGTACCAGGGATTAGAGTCTTCAGTGAGCAGTTTCTTGATGATATTCTTGAGCCTTTGCAGATTTGGAGTACCCATATTATAGAGTTTTTTAGGAGATTACCTTGATAGGTACTCAACAGCACAGTACTTGGTCGTTGGAATTGGTTGGTAGAGGTAATATGACTTTCGAAGAGAACTTTTTAGTTTTTTCCACACACACATCTCTAGTGCATACAAGAGTATTCTGAGATGTTAGTTGCTACCCTTACATTTTGGTGCTGAATATAGTGATGTTAGGCTATGAGCAGATAGATTTTGATCCCTTGTTGGCTTATGGGCAATGGGTTGTAGGGAATTCATTAGGTGTTGTGTAGTTAATTCTATTTCCCACATGGTTGAGTGGTGATTACTGCAATCGATTCGTGATGTTGGTATTTATTCTTTTAGAGGATGCTTTGTTGACTGTAGTTGATTGTTGTGCTTGGGGTCACCCAATTTTCACCAGGAGGTTGAGTGTTGATGGGTGGTTATTAGTTCTTGATTATGGAGGTATTTCCAGAGTTGATATGGTTATTGTTTCTAATGACTACCTCTTGACAAAGTTTTTTCTATTTCAGATTGGGGACCTCACGATGAGTGAGGGAAACTACAATTTCTTGTTGAGCAGGTTGTCTTCCTTCTTACCCACGGTGGTGATAGATAGTGGGATTTATGATGATGATTTCTCTGAGATGACCTTGCTAGAGATACTTCACTTCAGCTTTGATAGGTACTTCAGTTCTAGACTTGAGAGAGATTTCATCATGGTTTTGTAGTTGAGACGTGTGCCATTTTGACATGTTGGTAGCTCTGTTGTAATTAGAGTAGTGCAACGTCAGTATGGTGGGTCTTCGCAGAGATTGATATGGGACCCTGGGATCACATGGGATTGCAGCTAGGATCAGACATATGGTTTGAGATTGACTGGGTATTGCTTGGGGACAAGCAATATTTGGGGAGGGAGGACTGTAATGTCCCCTTTCTAGGCAATCAACGAGTTGTTGTGGATTAGCCTACTATTGGGTTCCCATAGGCTAGTGGAGTTGATTGGGAACCCTAATGGGGTTGGGCTCCTTGAGTTCAGTGCTTCGCCAACTTTCCTCTGCCCTTTTTTGAAGGTGTTTCGGAGTCTTTGGCCATCACTTTCTATTTTTAGTAAGTTGGCTTCTGGTTAGTCGGTGGTGATGGTGTGTTGGGGTTCCTTGCTCAGAGAGTTGCTTCTTGTACATTTCGGTGATTCGGGTTGTCACCTACTATTTTTAGCTACTTACTAGTAAGTATGGTTTCGGATGTGGTCCTGATCAGGATTGGCAGTGTGTGGTGTTTAGGGTGTTTGAGACCATGTTCTTCTCAGATGGTTCATTTAGTGGTTTTGGAGTTTATTATTTAATATTTAGCATTATTTCTTAAGTTAAATTAAATATTTAACTTATAACGTTTTATTAAATAATAAAGTACGTCTTATTTCCTAAGTCAAGTGAAATGTTTTATTTAAATTATAAAAGTGACTTAGGAGTTTATTTTAATGGGGGTCGACTTTAAAAGAAATATTAAAATATTAAAAAGTCACCCTAACCCTAAAATGGTATAGCACTTCTAGGAGATATAAGGAGACCTTGCAACTCATTTTGATTCATTCAGGTTATTTGATATTTTTTTCTTTGGCGAGAACTTTCGACTTTGGCAGCAGGGTTTCTTAGGCTTTGTGAGGATGAAAACCTTCACAGAGGACATTGCTTACGGGCATGAAATATTGTTCCCTCAGCAATCATCAGCCAATTTCATTCAGAAGCTGGGATTTGTGCTTCATTCAGAGATTCATAGAGGTAATGTAGTTTGAGGTTTAAGGGTTTACATCATAGTTGCTTTGCAGGAGATTTGGAGTCTTTTTTATTGAAGTTGCAGGTCTTCTCTTATTGGACGCACATCTCCTTTATGATAGGCCATACCATCCTTATTGGATATTGTGATTAAATGGTTTGAAATCTTGAAATGGGTATTTCATCGATAGATTTCTATGAACTGAGCGATGATATTTGAAGGATTTTGCAAGTCTACTTTGTGGTTATTATTTTATGAAGAAGGTTGTACAGTTTTACCTTATTCGTACCTTTACCTTCAACCAATCGTACCACTTTGAAGTGAATTTTCCTTTAAGTCGTACTCCTGGGTAGGTCCGTACATCTTTGGGAGATGGTATATGAGTTTTCTAAGCTTCAGTGCTTAGGGTTTTGGAGCTATTAACTTTTGTTTGGTGGTGCCTACTTTGGTTGAGCACTTGGAAAGTGTTTGTTAGGGTTAATGATGAGCGTACATGTTTGTTAAGATACATTTGTTGCATGGATCCTGTTACAGTCCATGAATAGAACTATTTGTGCTTAGATTTCTAGGACAAACTAGCATCTACCTGTTTGTGGCATTGTAGATAGCACTTGGGCATTTGTTGGCACCTGTTGAAGGCTGCCCATATCTGCTAAATGCAACAACAAACTTACAACCAACATATTTCATCATGTTTAGGTATTTTATTATGGTTTTTAGTTATCCATGATTCTATGTAAAGAGGCTTTAAGGGTTGAGTGTTTATGTATTTGAGAAAAAAGTTTGTAACAACAGAGACTTGTACCTTGAAGTGATATCAAACTTATGATTATAGTGTGTTCCCATGTTTGCAATTAAATGAAATGCTTTACATGCTCATAAAAAAAAGAAGTTTATATTTTCATTCTTATTGCATCCATTGAATGAATGTGAACGAAATTATCATAACTTCTTTGGCAGCTTAAACCCTATATTTGCATTGTTATGTTATAATTTCTATTGGTAAAAAAAATAAATAAAAAAAGTAGTGTCAAACTGAGGTGGGTCATTATAGTGGTATCAGAGCTAGTTTTCCTACCATCATGTGGAGTAAACTAGGTTTTGTTGCACTTGAGTGAAAGAGAAAGGAGGTATTACGAAAGGGGACAAAGGAAACGTTGGCAACCTCCAGCAGCCCCAAAGGGTGAAACAATTTATAACATCCTTAGAATACATTTCAAGGGGTCCAGTGGTAGTGAAGATTTATTTGGAGAAATGGCAGATAGGGATAAAGGGTGTATTGATCCGAAAGATCCTGGTGATTCCATTCAAAGGAAGTTCAAAGGTATGTTTGAGATGATGTCACAAATGCTGGAGAAGATTAATCGGTTTACTCCTCTAGTCATTCCTGCATAAAATGGTGAGGTGAGTTCCTCCCATCACCAAAACAATAATAGACATAGTAACACAGTAGCAACAGGATCGGTCCTTGGACCCATGCAACCTACCTTTACACCCGAGAGAAGGCAAGAACACAACAAGAAGAACATACCCCAGTAACTAACAATATGAACGAATTGTGGGTTGAGTTTTCAGCACTTCCTACAAACCTACATGATAATTTATCCTTAAATGAATTTATGAACCAGAAGAGAGTTGATTACATGGGTGGTAGTGGTAGAGTTGAGCAGAGGAGACCTCCTGTACAAAGATATTTTTAGCAGGCATTGGTTAAAGTTACCTTACCTCATTTTTATGGCAACGACAAAAGCATAGTCAGAGCTTGGGTGCAAAATCTCGATAATTAGTTGGCTCTTAGGCTAATTTTTGAGGATGAAATGATCAAATTCGCTACTTTACATTTGGATGGAGTTGCTCACGAGTGGTGGTACCATTGTCTTATTACCTTGGGACATGGTTTAATCACTATATATGATGAGTTTACCAATAAACTCTTTGAGAGATTTGATAGGAAGGATCTGGAGCTGCACTTTAGAGAGTTGGCCTAGTTGAAGCAATTGGATCTATGAAGTCATACATTACAGAATTTTAGAGACTTTCAGTTATGGTTTCTAGCATCACTAAGAGGAGACTTGTGGTCCTCTTTAATGAGGTACTAATGGAGCCACTTCGAGGTTGGGTCAAAGCATTTGATCCCCATTCATTACATGATGCTATGAAGAAGGCACGTAACATGAAGTTTGTTGTCCCAAAACATAAAACTCCATTCAAATCATTTTTGAATAGAAATATAAGGATAAAAAATGTTTTCAAGTTGGATAATGACCAACTTAATGATCTTAGGAGGAAAAAGTTGTTTTTCCACTACAGGGAACCATGGGACCTATCCCATAAGTGCTCAGTTAAAGATCAAGCAAAGTAGATGGAGTACTTTATAGCTGATAAAACATAATCAAAAATTCAGATCAACAAGCTAACTCTGAGGGCAGTGATGAAGAAATTTCAAAAGAGGAAGCAAAATAGGAGCCAAATCTTGAAGGATCATTAGCCTGACTTTTTAGCTTTCAGAAGATTGGATCCTTCAAGGTTCAAGGAGTCATTCATGGGCAGCGAATCGTTACTCTCATTGATACATGTGCCACACACAATTTCATATATGAGGGGTTGGTGGCAAAGAAGGGAATCATGACAAAAATGTTTTAGGGGTTCAGAGTAATGGTTGCCAGTGGATTTACCATCACATGCACACGAAAGATCCCTAACTTATGCATTCAGCTTGGAGATTATGAGTTGAGATATTATTTTTATGTGGTGAGTATTGGAGATATTGATGTAGTGCTTGGTATGTAGTGGATGCATACCCTTGGATAATTCTACATGAACCTACACACTATGAAGATGAGATTTGATTTAGCTAGGGAGCAGATAGTTTTGCGAGGTATGTCATGTGGAAAGGTAAGAAGTTTCTCTATCAAACTTATGGATCAACAGGATCTTCAGGTGAGGCATAAAGATTATGATAGTTTTTAGCTAATAGCTAACCCATTGTTTGAGTTGGATAATGAGGCTCATTTGGATGACTCTAGCGAGATATTTGATCTAGAGGTGGATTTGATGACAAACCTTGTGTGTACACCTTAAGGAGAGGAGAGTTGTTTTGATATTGAGATGGGTAGGCCTCTATGTGTGGAAGCCACACATGAGATGAGTTACTTTACCCAGGATCATATACTTTTTCTGCTTGATGATGGTAGAGGCATACCATGTGAGATTCTAGTTGGGAGAGGTGACAATGGGGCTACTGTTATCTCTTTTTGAGCAGATAAATTTTGATCGCTTGTTGGCTTATAGACAATGGGTTGTAGGGAATTTGTTAATTGTTGTGCAGTTAATTCTATTTCCCACATGGTTGAGTGGTGATTACTACAGTCGATTCGTGATGCTAGTATTTATTCTTTCAAAGGATGCTTTGTTGACTGCAGTTGATTGTTGTGCTTGGGGTCACCCAATTTTCACCAAGAGGTTGAGTGTTGATGGGTGGTTATTAGTTCTTGATTATGGAGGCATTTCCAGAGTTGATATGGTTGTTGTTTCTAATGACTACCTCTTGACAGAGTTTTTTCTATTTCAGATTGGAGACCTCACGATGAGCGAGGAAAAATTCAATTTATTGTTGAGTAGGTTGTCTTCCTTTCTACCCACGATGGTGACAGACAATGGGATTTATGATGATGATTTCTCTGAGATGACCTTGCTAGAGATACTTCACTTCAACTTTGACAGGTGCTTCAGTTCTAGACTTGAGAGAGATTTCATCATGGTTTTATAGTTGAGACGTGTGTCATTTCAACATGTTGGTAGCTTTGTTGTAATCAAAGTAGTGCAAAATTAGTATGGTGGGTCTTCGTAGAGATTGATATGGGACCCTAGGATCACATGTGATTGCAACTAGGATCAAACAAATGGTTTGATATTGATTGGGTATTGCTCGGGGACAAGCGATCTTTGGGGAGGGAGGATTGTAATGTCCCCTTTCTAGGCAGTCAACGAGTTGTGGATTAGCCTACTACTAGGTTTTTGTAGGCTAGTGGAGTTGATTGGGAACCCTAATGGGGTTGGGCTCCTTGATTTCAATGCTTCGCCAAATTTCCTCTGCCCTTTTTTGGAGGTATTTCAAAGTCTTTGGCCATCACTTTTTATTTTTAGTAAGTTGGCTTCTGGTCAGTCGATGGTGATGGTGTGTTGGGGTTCCTTGATCAAAGAGTTGCTTCTTGTACATTTCGATGATTTGGGTTGTCACCTACTATTTTTATCTACTTAAATGTAAGTATGGTTTTGGATGTGGTCCTGATCAGGATTGGCAGTGTGTGGTGTTCAGGGTGTTTGAGACCATGTTTTTCTCAGATGGTTCGTTTAGTGGTTTGGGAGTTTATTATTTAATATTTAGCATTATTTCTTAAGTTAAATTAAATATTTAACTTATACATTTTATTAAATAATAAACGTCTTATTTCCTAAGTCAAGTGAAATGTTTTATTTAAATTATAAAAGTGACTTAGGGGTTTATTTTAATGGGGGTCACCTTTAAAAGAAATATTAAAATATTAAAAAGTCACCCTAACCCTAAAAAGGATGTAGCACTTCTGGGAGATATAAGGAGACCTTGCAACTCATTTTGATTCATTCAAGTTATTTGATATTTTTCTCTCTGGCGAGCACTTGCAGCTTTGGCAGCAGGGTTTCTTGGGCTTTGTAATGACGAAAACCTTCACAGAGGACATTGCTTGTGGGCATGAAAGATCATTCCTTAAGTAATGATCAACCAATTTCATTCAGAAGCTGGGATTTGTGCTTCATTCAGAGATTCATAGAGGTAATGTAGTTTAAGGTTTAAGGGTTTATATCACAGTTGCTTTGTAGGAGATTTGAAGTCTTTTTTATTGAAGTTGCATGTCTTCTCTTGTTGGTCATACATCTCCATTATGACAGGTCGTACCATCCTTATTGGAGATTGTGATTAAATGGTTTGAAATCTTGAAATACCCTTGCAATTTTAATTTGTGGTTATTATTTTGTGAATAAGGCCATATAATTTTACCCTATTTGTACATTTACCTTCAGCTAGTTGTACCACTTTGAAGTGAATTTTCCTTGAAGTCGTACTCCTGGGTAGATCTGTACACCTTTGGGAGATGGCATATGAGTTTCCTAAGCTTCAACGCTTAGGGTTTTGGAGCTATTAACTTATGTTTTGTGGTGCCTACTCTGGTTGAGCACTTGGAAAGTGTTTGTTGGGGTTAATGATGAACATATTTGTTTGGTAAGATACATTTGCTACCTGGATCCTGTTACAGTCAATGAACAAAACTGTTTGTGCTCAAATGTATGGGATAGACTATAATCTACCTATTCGTGGCATTGTGGATAACACTTGGGTACTTATTCACACCTGTTGAAGGCTGCTCAAACCTGCTAAATGTAACAACAAACTTACAACCAACATATTTCATCATGTTGAGGTATTTTATAGTGGTTTTCAGTTATTCATCACTCTATGTAAAGAGGCTTTAAGGGTTGAGTGTTTATGTATTTGAGAAAAAAGTTTGTAACAACAGAGACTTGTACCTTGAAGTTATATCAGACTTATGATTACAATGTGTTCCCATATTTGCAATTAAATGAAATGCTTTACATGTTAAAAAAAAAAGAATTTTATATTTTCATCCTTATTGCATCCATTGAATGAATGTGAAAGAAATTATCATAACTTCTTTAGTAGCTGAAACCCTATATTTGCATTTTTATGTTATCATTTCTATTGGTAAAGAAAAAAAAAATAGTGCCAAACTGGGGTGGGTCATTATAATTCAACTATTGTTGGAGGTAATATCTTAGAAACGTGATCATATATACTATGAACAAAGTAGGGTTTTCTAAAGTCTCTAGGAACAATGACCCACAATAGTTTCAACTTACATGCCTTTGCACTCATGTGGACTTGTTACTAGATAAGCTAATTCCATCAAACTTAATCATGGTACCAACTCAACTTGCAATGTCAAGTCTAGCCATAGTGTGAATGACCTTAATGTCCATGCACACTAACATAGATTTTCATGATGCCAACACCCCATGCCATCATCAAACACCAACATAATACCAGGTATCAAGGGAAAAGCTACAACTGTTTAGTCATGCCACTTAGCATCTTATGGACAGGTGCTAGCTCTAAAATAGGCATAATGAGCAATTCTATATTCACAATTGAAACTACTTCTTGGTTAGTTGCAAGCCAAATCACTTCACTTTCCAACTACTTTATGATTGTTGTACATTTTGTATATAGCTCAGGAATGTCTTAGTTCACAAGTTTTGCTTGTTCTTCTATTCTTCTTTGGGTCCTTCTAATACAATATATTCCTTTCATTTTTCCTCTTTATCATCCTTGTTCTTACATGTGTCTCTCCTATAGACCCTGACTATCCTTATAGTGCCTAAGTTTTTGTTATACTACTTCTATAATTTCATAAGAATAGAGTATACATGCACCTAGTGTGCCATACATCTCTTGTGCTAAACATTTGTATTATTTCCAATTCTACTACTTCTACAATAATTTTATATTTGTAAATAAAGTTCAATTGTTTTGAAAAAGAATATTTTATATCTCTGTTTTGCTATGCAATTTTGAAAAATAACATATTTGGTGCCACAAGTTGTTTTAGGAAATTTTCCCCTATGCCACGAGATCTTAGGCTTTGCGATGTAAATGAATATATGAAAAAGGAAAGAAGATAATAAATAATTAAATTCATCATGAACTTGATCTTTGCTTTAGTGAATTTTAAATCTTAAAAGATAATTGATCAGAAAATATTATATTCCTTAATATAAACATAACATTTTAAGAAAGATGAAAACAACTTTAATAGTCTAATTAAGTTAACAATAAACATAATCAAATGACATTAACTCGACTCAATATATTCATCAACATTCAAGGAGAAGACCTAAACTATAATACCAAGCACATAGTATCCAAACTTTATTGTGAAATGAAATGAAAGATTTTAATTACGTTCACGAGACCCAAATATGGTCTATGAGACCTCAAATATGGAAGTACAACTACTCAAATCATATCATACGATCTTTAATATCTTTGAGAAAGTTGTTCCTTCTCTTGCTGATTTGTGTTAGCAATTCCCCAACTCTTTCTATTTTACTGTCTTCAAATAAATCTGCCATAAACTCGTTCCCAAGTGTTTCTTTGTATTTGTCACGGATATCTGAAAAACTCGAGCATTTATAGATGAAGTGTTCCTCTGTCTCTATTGCTCCTGTGCTGCATAGAGTACATATCCTTTCTTCCAATTGTTATTTGGGCGTTGTCCATCTACCTGTTTCACATCTAAGCCTATGAGATCTAGTTTTTATCTAAGCAATGAGGATTTTTTCCTTCCACTTGATTTCAGTGCCTATATACGCTTTTTCCTTGTGGTCATTCGTTGGGTTAAACTTTGCAAAATAATATTGTCTTTTCCTGTTTGCATTTTTCCACATTCCACTTCTTAACTTTTCATTCACATATTTTTTTTTATTTCTTTGTTGACATTTGGGCATTCATTTATGTTGATTTCCCAATGTTTCATCCATTTCTGATTTTGTTTCATCCATTTATTCTTCCACCTATGTAACTCTTCATCCCTAGCTGCCCTAGGCCATCTGTCGTTTTTCATGTTTTCTATTTTTTTCAAGTAACATAACAACTTGGTCATAGCAATTGCTTCTAAAGGGAATATTCCAGTTTCAGCTAGAATAAATTCATAAGGGGTTGTGGCCTTAATTTTGAGAAAATTTGTGATTAGATATTTTTTAATCCTTTCTATTTGCCTCCATTTTGCATTTGTTGTGCCACTAGCCCACACCTTGCAACCATACAACAAAACCGGTGTAACAAGTAGGCCAAATAAGACCTTGGTGGTCTTCCAGATCCCACAACTCGGCATTCCTACACCTATTTTGAAGTGCATATAGTGCTCTCCAACCATTTTGAGTTCTTTTCATCCTAGATGTATTGCAATTAAGTTTGTCATGAAATTCTATGCCTAGGTATTTGTATTCTACTACTACCACAAGCGGTTCTCCTACAAACTGAAATTCGAGTTGTTGCTTCTTCTTTTTTGCTGAAAAATCATAATTTTTGTTTTGCTCGTGTTCATCTGCATCCCAACTTCCTTACAAAAGAGTTCTAGAGCTCGAAGGTGATCTTCTAGATCTTTGGCTATTTTGGCCACAAGAATTACATCGTCTGCATACATGAGGAGTTTTACCACATATTTGGCTAAGTGCACACCCTCTCCCCCGAATTTGTTTATCCATTCTTCTAACTTGTCAATGTACAACCCAAATAAGGTCGAAGATAGAGGGTAACCTTGTTTGACACCTATGTCACTACCAAAACATTCAGATAACCCTTCCTGTGTTCTGATTCTAGCCTTTATATGCTCATATAGTCTGTGAACTGCTACCCTACAGTGAATTGGAACCTCTAGCTCTTCCATTATGCTCCATAATTCTTTCCTTGGCACTGTGTCAAATGCCTTTTTGAAGTCTACAAAACAACAAAAAGCCTCCTCTTTTTTGTCCCATATTTTTCCATTATGTGTCTGAGCATGATACAATGATCAATAGTTGAGTGCTTGGGCCTAAAACTTGCTTGCCCCTTTGCTCTCTTTCCTTTTTCTTCTGCCCATATGTTGATCCTATGCTCTATCATACTCCCAAACAACTTTGCAAAGAGAGGGTTGATCATGATAGTTCGATAGTTTGATGTATTATTTACATCTTCACTTTTAAACAAAGGAATGGTCAAGCTAGTTGTCCACTCGGAAGGGAAGCCATTTTGTATGACCTCATTGAAAATTTCTTTGATCTGCGGTGCCAGAATATCTACCCCCCATTTTATATGCTCTTCCTAAAGATTGTCTATGTCACGGGCTTTACCAATTGCTAACTTTTTTATCCCTTGAATAATGTCTTCATTTGTGAAAAGTTTTTTCTTGACAATGATAGTAGGGGGTGTCTCCTGCCCGTTACTATGCTGGTACAATTGTTTTGAATACTCCAACCACTGATTAATTGTTATGCTATTTTCAGTTTGCATCATTTTCATACTTAGTTCCTTCCAAAATTTCTTTGGTTCATGCTTCCCTAAGTAAATCAATTCTTTCCTCCTTGTTATAGTGTATTCTTCTTTTTTTGCCCTTACCAGTTCCTCATATGCTTTTCTGTTTGCTCTTGTTTTACCCATTGGTTCCTTTAGTAATCTTCACGATTTTTTGTAATCTTCATTGAACCATGGGTTGGTTGGGAATCTATTCATTTCTTTATTTTTAGGTTTAGCTCTCTTGCATTTGTTTAGAGCTTCTTAGATAACGTGCATTAACCATTCACTCTTATTGTAATCTCTACTACTGTGAGGTAGTCCTTCCCTTTCATATAACTTGTTATTTAATACTACTCTAAAATTATGTCGATTTTCATCTGTTAAGAGAATGTTTCTCTTGTGAGGATATTTATTTTGATTGCCTTGCAAGTGTTTTTCCCTTGGTTTATCTCCATGCATTCGAAGTTTCATAACAATTGGGTTGTGATCTGACTTAAGTTCCACTAGAGAATCTTCCACTTCTATCTCCCCTATTTTTGGTATGTAATTTTGTGAGCATATTACATAGTCTATTACACTTTGTCCCTTATATGTTTTGCATGTATACTTTCCTAAATTTTTCCATTTGTTCATCCCATTGCAAATAATCAAGTTGTGTATGCTATAGAGGCCTAACAACTCTTCTCCATATTGCGTGATAGCCCCATGCTCATCTTCGAAAGTCTTGGTCCACTACTAATTTTCCTCTTTTGGCATCCAAAGAGGATTAATCTCAATATCTTCGCTACCTTCTAGAATGTTAGCTTGCTTATTTGTTATCCTTGCATTGAAATCTCCAATTAATATAATCTCCCCCAACTTACTATATATTGAAATGTCTCTTTTTAGGGAGGAGTATGGGTCTTCTTTGTAAGGTCATGTTTCTTATAGAATTTAGAATTCTTGGGAGCAAAATAACATGCTGCTATGCTAATAATTGACTTACTTTCTAGGATATTTATCCTGATGCACTGTTTGTTTTCATCTTGTTTTTCAATTTTAATGACCCTATCCCATTCCTCTTTTATTAAAACCATAATACCCCCATGCCCTTTTTCATTTTTCGCTGCTTTATTCCATATTGCTATTTTTTTGTATCCCACCAATTCTGGAGTCCTACATCCATCGTGTTCATGTGTTTCCGTCAGTATGATTATATCTTTGTCTCTAGCAAAGGGCCCTAACCTGGGTCCTCTTCTCCAAGGTAACCTCTGCAGTTCCAACTCACCATCTTAAGATGTCTCCAAGCGGGCCATATTCCCTATTTGTTTTGGGTTTGTTTAGATGTGATGTATGCCTTTCCATTTCTTAAATACGCCCGTTTCCCTTCATTCCTTGCTACCCTCACCTTTTCCCATTCCTTATTTCTTTCTTCCTGCTGTAAAAATGTTAGGTTGTCATCTAAATAGAATAGTGACCCTCTCAACATGCCTCTGTTTTTTAGTAACCTTGTTTTATCCTCGTAGCTCATCAATATGACTCGCGCCTGCCAATTATTCTTGCTTTTTTATCTGACATTTCCATTGTAATCGATCTAACAAGAAGTCCCTGGTTAAATGATTTGTGTCTTCCCTATCCCCATAACATTTCAACGCTTTGATGATTATATTTGATAATTGCTCATGTCTTTCTTTCTCTTATGTTATTTGAATTTTTACTTGCTTCTCTATCAACTATTTTTGTTGATTGACTAGTTCTTTTACTACTTGAGACCATGTCTTTGTCTTTGCTAATTCATTTCGCAGCTCATTTTCTCTTGTTTCCATGTTTTGGAGTGTTTTTTATTTGATTTGCCATTTGTTTTATCCACCTCTATTACATCATTGATTGGGGGGTGGATGACTTGTTTGAGGACATGCCATTCACGCTGACCCATGTTCGCAAGGTTTTGTAGCTTTGACACTTGCTCCTTGAGTTGGCTGTTTTCTTTTTCCAGCCTCCGAATGGTGTTTATAACCTCATTTGATTTAGTATCTCTTAATTTCTCCCTCTTTTCCATGCTTTCAAGTCTCTTTCATCTTCATGAGCTCTTGCACATAAAGTCTTGATGCCCACATGAGTGGTGTGGTTGTGGGACTGTAAGTTTCTTCCTCGTCTGAAAACTCATTTTGGTGACCTCCATTTTCCATGCTGAATGCTTTCTTGCGGTTATTTCAAATTTTTTTCTCCTTGCTTGTTTTTCCTTCTATATTCTCTGGTGTTGTCATTTTGCCTTTGTTTCTTTTATCTTCTCTCTTTTGTCCCCTCTGTTGGGCTAATTGATCTCCTCGTTTGATGATGGTTAGTGCCTTTGATTGTTCTTTATTCTCCACCTGTTTATGTGGTAGAATATTTTTTATTTTTATTTTTCGATCTCTCATCTTCTTTGTTGTTGCCTTTGCTCGAGTTTGTCGACGCCTTAATATCCTCCAGTACTATTTCTCATTGACATATATTGATTCTTGCAATTGTTGCTTCCCTTCTTCCATTGTTAAACCCTTTATACTATTGATCCGATGAAATAAATGTGTAATAAAACTTTTCGCTGCAAACCCTCCTCCGTTGCAAACCTTCCTCCGCTGCAAACCTTGCCAAACCCCCTATACTATTGAAAACCATCTGCCATAAACTCTCCTTGCTTTGCAAATCCTTCTCGGCTGCAAACCCGTTAAACAAATTTGTGTATATATATATATGCAAACCCTCCTCTGTTGCAACCCTCCTCCACCGCAAGCAAACTCGTTGAAACAGACTTGACCCTCGACATGCGATCCTCATACTACTACATGATGATAAAGTAACAAAAATAAATTCTGATTAAATCCTATAACAAAAAAAACTAACAATAAATAGAATATTTTATTATTTTAAACTACATATAATCTATTAAAAAAATATTAAAATGAGAGGACAACTTCTATGTGACCTTATCAAATGCCACCATATACTCTCTATTTCACACGCGAAGATGTCTTAAGACGACGCATTCCATGCGAGGGGTGTTTTTCGTGAACTGGAGATCCACGTAACTTATAATTTAATGCCTTTAAGAAAAAAATTAAAAGAGAACCCGCTTTCAATTCATTGAGTCAATTAATTAAAAAAAAATGAACGAGTTAAATATTTTATTTATTTATTTATTTTTTTTCAAACTGAATGAGCCCAATACAATATTGTAATTACAATTATAAGAAATGTTCATTGTTATTTTTTTCTCATATTTTCTTTTACGAAGAGTTTCCGTTTTTTGAAACTGAATGAGCCCAATACAATATTGTAATTACAATTATAAGAAAGGTTCATTGTTGTTTTTCTTTCTCATATTATTTTTTAATGTATTTTTTTTAATGAAGAGTTTCCGTTTTTTTGAAACTGAATGAGCCCAATACAATATTGTAATTACAATTATAAGAAATGTTCATTGTTGTTTTTTTTCTCATGTTTCGGTCGGATTTAAATTGTGATTGAGTAAATATTTTTTATACATATAAATATTTGTTGTGAGGATTGAATAAATGAAATATTTTAATTACTTCCGCGAGACCCAAATATGATCTATGGGACCTCAAACCATATTTTTTATACATATAGATTTTAATGAAAGATTGAACTAAGGATTGACGTTATTACCATTAAACCATATCACACAGATAAAAATCAAAATCCGTAAAATTTTAAAAGTTCAAAATTTTATAATTTTTAAAATTTAATTTTTCTAAAAATCGTTCCATTCAAAGACTTACCACCTGCACACGCAGACGGTGCTAGTATGGTGGTCCTCCCTCTGCTCAGGAGACTTTGGGTTAGTATAAAGAGGGAGAGGACGAGCACTTTAACCCTCAGCCACGTGTCGAATGGTGACAAGCGGATGGAAGCGTGCTTGTTTCCTTTTTATAAAGTTCAAATCTAATGCCAATACAAGAAGCATAGAATATTCTCAGAGCTTTGTACTTTGATGCCCCTGCCCTTCCAGGCGTTATATTGGGGACCTATATGTAATACAGACTGTAATTCTCGTGATGTGTCAAGTGGGAAGCACAACACTCTCCTACCCTTCTTCCTCTCGGATTGCTCTCCGGGAAACGGGTGAGCTTATCTGTTTGCCTTTCATTAAGCTTATCTATTTGCCTTTCATTATATAACTTCAATGAATTAGAATTAGAATGGAAACCACTGAAGGTAAATGAACTTCAATTTAATTTCTAACTGAGAAAAGATTTGCTTTCCAAACAGCTATGGTTTCTGTTTCTGTTTCTATCACAGGGAGCTAGAGGTAGAGAGATATAGAAAGAGCGTTCCCGCCTAATATTATAAGAAAAACTATGAAAAACAATAGAATTAAAAAATCTATGAAAGAACAACGGGGGAAATTTGAGAGAGAATTGAATGCCATGAAATTAATAATTCCAGCAGCAGAAAATGGTCCACGTAGGTTCCTTACCCTTAAAACACTACCCAACAGTTGGACGTCAGTAGAGGATAAATTTATTAGTGATACTTTTGCTCGGTTATGTTGCTCAAGAGGGCTTTTTGAGCAAACCTAAGTGATTCTTTTCTAGATTGTTATGATCCGTGTCCCTTAAATTAAACTACATGTTTGCTCCGTCCCTAGAATCGGAATGGATGGAGCGACTCCTTTAGTGACTATTCGTTTGAAAAATAAAATTCATCATTCTATACATATGGACAGGACGCTGGAATGAAATGCCGGAAATTTGTATGTTCATGTGCCTTGTGCTTTTGGACAATTCGCTAGATTTTCAGTTGCATGTATCTTTCTTGATCGCTTTGAGATTTTTCTTGTTAGGATGTAGCTTCCCTTCTATCTATTTGGTAGTGGGCAAGAATTTTAATCCTTGATTTCCAATGTAATGTTTATTAGCGAAGTTCAAATGTTCCTAGAGTATCTGTTTTACCTAGTTCTGTTTGGTCATATTTGTGCAGCTGGGCATCCAATGGTGAGGGTTGTAGCCTCTCCACAAATTTGAGTTGTTAAGGAGGTTGTGTCCTCTTGTATGTTGCTTATCTAGCGAATTTGTTATCTTCTTGCTGACATGATGTTGTAGCTATTCTTGTTTATGCTGTTAGAGTGTTGTCGCCTCCAACCACAGGAGCGAGTCAAAGGTGTGAATGTTGAAGTTCTTCAATGGTGTTTGAATTTTATCCCTCTCACAATGTACTTGTCCGATTTAGTGTTTGGTTGTAGGTTTTCACTATATGATTGGCGCTCTCTGTTTCAAGCGCACAATCTGCAACTTGCCAACCTGCTTGCATACTGTGATTTATCATGTGTAGCCTAACAGGTACACAGGACAAAAGACAATAGCCGCTTGGTTTCTCTATTGTACATCATGTTTGTTAGTTTTGGACTTGATTATTGAGCATTCTTGCTGTGATTTCTGGTAATTTTTTTGATATCCAAGGCGGTGTCTAGGGAGATTCTTGGCTATATATGGATTGTAGAGCGTTCCTTTTCCAGTTGATTCAAGCTTGGCAATAGGAATCCAAGTGCTGTTCTAAACCTTGAAACTTACTATTGTTTTTCAGGCTTGCATTTGACTCTAGTGCTTAAGTTGGAATAACATACTGGAAGGAAAATAAAAGCAAAACTTAGTCCATCACATAGTTACATGACTATTGGAATGATATCATTTAATTTTTGTAAAAGGGATCTGTAAAAGATGGAATTCTGTGCATTATAGAAATATCAACTAAAGGTATCTAGTTACAATATTTTTCATGGTTGAGAAATAAAATGGTGCTTCTTATTGTACAAGGATGCATTTTCACATTACATGTTCAACATGATTCATCAGTGGATTTCATTTGAATAGTAGGAATGCTATGATTGTTCTGCCTTTGCATGTGTAGGCTAAGGTGATGAACTTCATTCACTGTCAACTCTTAGCATCTTAAACCGGTAAATGGCAAGTGATCTCAATATACTGAAATAGTAAAAGGATTTCTTTTTCAATTCTATGATGGATGGATGGTTCCATTTTGACATGTGCTGAGGTGGGTAAATCAAATAGTTCCGATTAGTAAGAATCAATCTTCTGTTTGTAAGTGGATAATCTATCTTGAATTTAAATGCTTAAGTGGATGAATCATGCTTTTGATGTGGCTAATATCATAATGCCTAAATTTGAATAAGGCACTTCATGATGAGTGGATGCTTCCACTTTGCATATAAAATACAATTAAGAAAACAAGACAAATTGTGCACCAGCTTCTTTATACAGAACAAGTAGAATATTTTCTTCTAATGCTATGGTCAACTGATGGGCTTATCTATACACTCTACTTGCACAAAATTTTGAGTGGTTATAATTATTACCTGATTCAAGCAAAACTATTCGTCAGAAATTGTTTTGGACAATTGCATGTGAAATTTTCTAATCATGCCCTAGCTAGGGTATGATACTTTTTGATGGAATTAAGGAATTAAAGAAAGATTAAAGCTCCAATTTTTGATGGAACTATGATTTGATACGGTAGTATAGATTTTATTCCCAACAATAAGAGTGAACAGATCAAACAAAACAAGCAACAAGGAATAAACAGCTATAACAATTTAGGAACAGAACCATTTCATTATGTGCAATCTGATATGTACATCACTTACATCAATATGATCTCTGTCACAACACTACAAGATGTCTCTCTTCTTCAACAGCAACACACAATGATGATTTCACGGGTATCTAAAGGCGATCAATGGCGGTCCCATTTGACTATTCTTGTGTGGAATATATACAAAATTGAAAGGGGGTTAGATGGTTACAACCCAACTGTCACCCTTGTACCTAACTACGTACCAAACTGCGAACTAATCACAAACACAACACATTGTCTTATTCATGTTTATGACTACGTGACATGTACAAAATGACAACACTTAACACACTTGATCAATGCTCAAACAACTCTTTGATCAACACAATGACAACAGTTGACAAAACTACTTATGTACAATACAAAACGAACTTTTTAACTTACTGATGCCTACAGAATCCTGGTCAAGACATGGCGAGTAAAGATAGGCAAATGTCTCAGTCTGAAGGATTTTTTAGAAAAACATGAAAGGTAGGATTGCAATCTACAGTTTTAAGGAGAAAGCAACTCTTTAGTGCAGCCATCAAGAAGTGATGGAAAGCTTTTAAATTGAAATTTGTCTTAATTTTAGAAATGTTTTGAGGTCAATTACTTGTCCTAACCTATGTTATCAAACTTCATAATTCTCTTTTAAGCTAAAATTTTCCCCTTTTTGTTCTGTTTTTCAATTTTCCCTGAAGCAGAATCCCATGATGGTATATGTATATGAAGAAAGTTCATGGAACTGAGAAAGTATGTAAATCACATAAAGGACGAGACATTAGAAGTCAATTACGTTATTTATGGGACTAACCATTCGTTGGTAGACACCTAAAAATGTGGGAGCCACAGACCCTGTGTTAGGCTGGAAGAAAGGCCAAGCATATCAAATAAAAGTCATAAGACAGAGTAGACGAAGAAGGATTATAAAGGTAATATTAAGGCACAAGTTCAATAGGCATGAATCAACTCATAGTGATTTTCTTATTTTTGTTGAATTGATGAATATGTTTCCTAATGATTTGACAAGGTTACACCCAAAACAGGAACTTGATTTTACTATTGGTCTCATACCTGGAATAGAACCTGCTTCTCAGGCTCCTTATAGAATTTCAATTCCTGAATTGATACATGGTAAATGCAACTGCAACAGTTATTACATAAAGGATCAAAAGACTATCTTACCATGGGATGCATAGGTTGTATTTGTAAGAAAGAAGGATGACACCTAGGATTATGCATTGATTATAGACAACCAATTAGTGCAATTACTGAGAACTGGCACCAAGTGCATGAAATAGATGATCTTTTAATCAGATATGTTGTGCAAAGTATTTTTTAAAATTGACCAAAGGACTAGACCTTTCTATTCAGAATAAAAGAGCACCTTAATGTGAGATTTTTGAACATGTTAGAGGCATGATGAGTTTATAGTCGTCCCTTACAATCCTATGTGCATATCAACTCTATGATTTTAGAGACTATGTGGATATGTTTTTCCTAGATTTTCTTCAAGACATCAATTTTTTCAAAGAGTGATAAACATGAGTAACGTATTAGAATGCAAGTATTATAAATTTAGAAGCTGTATGTAGGCCAAAATATTCATTTGACAAGGAGGAGATCCATTATTTGGGGTTAGAATCCTTATGGGTTTGTAGGAGGAGGAGATCCATAATATTAGCCATTGTAGAATGGCCAACACCTAGAAATATCTACAAGGTTAGAGTCTTATGGGTTTGTATGAGTTATCCTAGATTTGTAGGAGCCTTTATGAGAATTGCTAACTTGATACCCTTCCTTTAATGAAAGGGTAAAATGTTTGAGCAGACTGTTAGACGGCTTTGCAAAAGCTCAAGGAGATGACAATTGCTCCTATTTTAGAATTAATATAGCTGGGAAATTCTTATTTTTTTTTTGTTATCTTTAATGCTCATTGGAGTATTATCTAGGGAGGGCAAGGCACTTGCTTGCAAGTCCTAAAAGCTCAATGGCCATAAGTCCAATTATTCAGTCCATGAGTTAGAGTAATCTGTAATGTTTCATGTTTTCTAAATATAGAAACTATGCATAATTGGTAGGAATTTTTAATTATGAATGGATGGCCAATGTTTATATTAGCTATATATTGAACTCACTTTGAATGTATGACAAAGGACACATGAAATATTTTAGTAAACTTTCTATATGAAAGGAAAGGAATATTAAACTGGAAAATGCTCCAAGTTTTTTGTCACACCTGTATTCTATTAACTCTCTTGCAACATTATTTTTAAAATTCAAAGATGGTGCTACTTTGCCCCTTATTCAATATACTACGTATTGAGGGTCTTAAGCACTAGTTTGAGACACAAAATTGAAAGTTAACTTTGAAGGTCCACGAGCATTGCATATATCAGACCATCCTATACTCCCCTTGGTCCATTATGTGGGGGAGGAGGCACTTGTGTTCTGTCGTCTGCCTATGGGGCTTAAATACTCTACCCCTCATGGAACTTTGAACCTTCTATCTAGAGTACCCAAGCCTTCGCCGTTAGGCCCAGGGAATACAAAGGATACAATGCAATGCCCTTACGTCCATGATCGTTGTGTATATCAGACCACCTTGTACTCCTCGTTGGTCCACTATGCGTGGGAGGAGGCACTTGTGTTGTGCTGTCTGCCTATGGAGCATAAATACCCTACCCCCCATTCTAACTTTTGAAACTCCTATCTAGAGCAGCCAAGCCTTCATCGTCAGACCTAGGGAATACAAAGGATACAATGCAATGCTCTTAGACACCAAAAATACTTAAAAGATGGGTGAATGGAAGTACAAATATTCTTCATGATACATGGGAATGGATCCCAATAACTGTCAACCTGACATAGTGTTGGATCATTTAATGATCCAGGGATCACCTTACAAGGTGATATGTGTCTTTGGGCTAAAAGTACAACACAATATGCATTATCAGTTGTGGCCTATGTGAATGATCACACATCTCAACATCCCCCTAAATCCAATGGAGGCCATGAAGAGAAGACTTCACTAAATATTCTTCTTAGTGGCAGCTTTCGAAGGCCAAGACAACTGCACAATTTGATGAAGGTGACCCTTGACATGACCTTACTGAATACAACCACAAACTGGTCTGCAAAAGGCACATGCAAGCATAAATTGTCCCTTTGAATGAAGCTCCTAAATATTATGCATCCAAATCTTGATGTGTTTGGTTTGATGATGGTCCATTGGATTGCAAATCAATTGACTAGACTCTGATTATTAAAAAAACATAGTATTGGGCCTTTTTGAGGAAGACCCTTCTGCTTACGAAGCATCCACATCTACTCAAGATCTTTCCCAAGAAGAACCACACTACAACATTTTGCTTTTGTGGAAGACAAAGATATAGTGAGTTGTTTCTTGGAACACCAAAAAAAAGGTCTAGATCTAAGAGAGAACAACTAACTCAAATTAATCAATATTGGTGACACCATTTGCATCTAAGTAGCCTTGTAAAGGAATATGAGCCTTTGAAGTGTAATGAATGCCCATGTGAAGAATACTTATAATGTACTGCAAAATCTGCCTAGTGGCCTTCTAGTGACTCTCATGAGGCGCTTGCATCTATTTAGAACAATGACTCAATTTGATTGTGCGGTTGAGAGACAAATGATTACTGATTAAAGACTTATAGATAGTAAGATCAACCAAAGAAGAACACTTAACTTCAAGCATAACCCCTAAAACAAAGTGAGTTTAAGTTGACTTATCATCTTCTATCGTGATCCATTGTAGAAGATCTATTGAGGCTAAGAAGAGAGATCCCTAAAAGATACTAAATAATTTGAAAGACCCAAAATTAATGAAGTGGCCTGAAGTCTTTCATCTAAAAGAAATTCTAAGGTCACAATTTCATATCTAGAATCATGGAAGTCAAGTTTCAAATGATAATTAGATTATCAACATAAAATGTAGTGATAAGAAATTGACTCTCATGATGCTTGTTGTAAACATGATGCTCACACTTAAAACAACAAAAGCCACAATTGAGAAAGATTTTATGGAACTTCTAATAGCATATGCATGGCACCTACTTAAGCCCATAAATGGATTTCCTGAATTTGCAAATCAATAGTGTTGGCTCATCCTGAATAAAATTTGGTGGCCTATGCCAAAGCAACTATTCATGACAATGACCATTGGTGGTGGATTAAAGGTCCCATTTAGGCAGTGGAAAATTTGCCTTATAATTTGGAAGGCCAATGGGTAGGTGAATGAAGTAGATTGGAGATGGTTATTCCCTATGAAAATTCATGGAGTTGCGATAGATTGGTATCTAGACTTGTGAAAGGGCAAGTACCATACTTGGGAGGAGTTATAGGATGCCTTTGTGAAGGAATTCAAGTTCTGCAATGATGGCGAGGTCCTTGCTGAAATCCATGGAATAGAGCAAAATGAGACAAGGTATTTTTGGTCCTACAATTGTTGGGTGGACGAGTTGGTCTCCCATCTAGAGGGAGAGTTGTCAATGCATTGAAGAAGAGGTGGTTCATGGAGGGCCTTCTTTCTATGTATAAGAAGGATATCAAGGTGGTCCCTCCAATATCACATCAAGAGGCATTTGAGTGGGGCTTAAACTTAGAAAGGGATGCAAGGATGTCATTTAAATGTTGGAGTGAAAGAGTCAATGATAAGAGTGAAAAGAATACAAGAGTGACCCTCGTGATGAGAGTGATGACTTCGAGAATGGGAACAACTTAGAGGATGACTGGAGGATGTCATCTAGATGTTGGGTTTGACAAGTCAATAAGTAGAGTGACTCCAAAGGTAAGAGCAACAAGAGCAATGAATTTGAGAATTGGTGTGACATGGAGAAGAGGTGTGGTAAAGCAAGAACGTCACTAAGTGCTCTATGTAGGAGATGAACCTATTTGAAGAGTACAAGATTGATCAAGACTCAAGGTGCAATGAGTCCATAGAAGTAGAAGATATATTCTGCAATAATTGTCAGGGGGAGGACATTTGATAGGGAGTGCCTATTGAATCCAAGGAACACTTGACAGGTTTACATGAACTAGATGGAGATCGTTCTACTGAGAGGTGTGGTAGTGGTACATTTCGCGACAAATGCCAAGTCAATAACGAAGAAGAATTGCATATTATACTAAGGGAAGATCCATTGAATAGTGCCAAAGATGTCGTCATGAGATTATCAATGTGATGCAAGTCAAGACGAACCATTGATGTGTGAAGGGTTTGAGAATTTTGAGAGTCAAATCCCTAAATGGGAAGCAAAAGACATTGTAAACTTGATTGTGGTCAAGAAAGTAGAGCATGTTGTGGTGGATGCATGATGATTTATGCAAAAGCTAATGCCGACATAGTCAGAGGCATCTACTTCCAACTCTGACATGGAATTCAAAACCTTGGGAAATCTTAGGATATTCTCTTTTGAATGATTTTAGTTGTAGATGGCGTACAAGAACAAGGATGAGACCACCAACCTATTTGATGAGGAAATCAAGCAAGCGTGTTGTCCAAATGAAGGAGGGTTCCCTTTGGACATGTTGGGTTGTTAGGATGAAAATGCTGATCCATTGATTAAAGAAAATGATTGTTTAGAAAATGGAGGATGTTGTTTAAGGGAGGTGATTTGCTGGTTGAGGAGTAGAAAAGCTGTTTGAGAAGACAAGTCAATGGTCTGTGAAGAGGAAGCCATATTTATACCCATCTAAGGCTAGTTTGAGACCATTTGAGGAGAATTTCAGATTGTTTAAGGCTCTTTAAGCTAGCTATTGTTGTTTAGTGGAGGTCGTCTGCCATTTGGGAGTCACTTGTTGTTTGGTGCAGGCCATTTTCCATCCAAGGGAGTTCATTACTGTTTTAGAAGGAGGTTTTTTGAGCAGGCCATTTGGGGCAGTGGAAGTTATCTAAGTAGGCCATCCAAGGCAGAGCACCTTTGTTCGACATGCAAGCTCTGCATGCTGTTTGGTAGTAGAGGACTATCTAGGCTGTCTAGTAGCAAGGGGTCATTTGGGTCATCTAGAAGTAAGAAAGAGAATTTGAGGTCTTCCTTATAGACAAAGGCCCCACCAATTGTTGAGTCATTTGCGGTTGCGTCAAGGCAAAAGAAGATCACATTGTTTGAGGCATAAACAATTTTCATACAATTCAAGAGTCTCTCGTCTATGATGATGCCGTCTTAAAGTGTGCAACTCAAGCCACCAAAGTGTTGTATTATGACACTATAAGGGGGCTTTTGCTCCTACGACCCCTAACATAGGTGGCAATGATGTTGCCTATCAGATTTGGGATGTAGCCAATTGCATGATGGAATGTAGATGTTTTCCTATCAACTGCTTGTAGTGCAACCAATTGTGGAAGATAAATGGAATTGGAAGAAACGAAGGGAGTTTGACAAGTGTTTGATGAAAAGAGACCAGCAATGGATCTACTTTAGTTGTTTCAAGCAAGTTTGTCTGTAAGGATACTGACAACTCTAAAGGAGGGGGTAGATGTAGGCAAACAAATTGACACTTAACCATCATGATGTTTGTCTGAGTGCTTACACCATCGAACATAGTCATGTTGCATTTTGTATTGTTAATAGAGTTTGTCATATGTAAGTGTTGTCACATAGTGTTGTATGTGTACGTGGTAATAAGTGTTGTAATAAACATTATATAATGTTATGGGATATTTTAATGTTTCATGTATACGAGTAGTTGATGTTGGTTAGGCAGTTTCCAACCACCTACAGATCCTGTAATAATTATATATATGCATATATGGTAGTAGAGAGGTGATGTTAGGGGATATCAATCATTACGTAGCGGTACAAATGTTTATGGAGGTATGTTGGTTGATGCTAGTCAAGGTAAGTCTCTGTGTCTGTTGTATGTTTGACCAAACTATGATGCATTGTAGATAACTGGGTTGTACAAAATACATGCTGTGTGTGCAGTGTATCCACATGTATCTGTAAGTTATTCCCATTGTGCATGTTTATTTAATTGTATATAATGGAATTATATTGTAGTGTGTTGAATTCCATTTATGCCATTTGCATCCAACAATTTTCTTGCACTTAGGCAAAGGAATGAGCTTCGAAGTCAGACTCTTCATAAGTGAGTCATACTTTGTTGACATAGTTGCTTCCCACTCAAGACACGCCTTAGCTTGACTATAAGTAATAGGATCTCCATATACTCCAACTTTATGAGAAGAGCACGAAATGGAGGGGATTTTCAATGATGTTCTTGCTTAAGGAAGTTCTCTAGGAATTTGAGTATAGAGCTATCCCACTTGGACATTGATTTCATTTCAAGTGAAGGAGTCCCTAGTGGCAGGAATTCATTACTAAAGCAATGCTAGGAATAGGAGGATTTGGAACATAAAAAATTGAAGGAATATCTTCAGCTAAAGTGCGAGAAAGAGCAACCTTTCTTAAAGAAGCGCCTACACAATTGGAAGGCTGAACAATATCAACATGTTGAGGGTGACTATCAACATGAACTAAATGAGATGAGGAAGAGTCAACAAGGATAGTCAAGAGATATCTAGAAGACCCATGCCTAAGAATCTTCTCAAACAACTCTTTATGATTGATGATATTGTGGATAGCAAGATCATGAAGCTGATATGCCATGATTCCTCATAGTATCCAACAAAATTGCATTGACGACTTTTCGGCTCAAGTTTGTGCTGCCTCTTAAGGGGGATATGTGCCCATGCAATTGCACCAAATATCGTAAATGTGCCCATGCAATTGCACCAAATATCGTAAATGTGCAGAATTGAAGGCCTCTTGTCCATATCTTAGAGGCTCATGCCCTTGACAATATGAGTAGGGGGTGTTATTGATAATATAAGCTATACAATGTACCACTTTAAACCAAAATATCCATCTAGTTTGCATGAAGCATTCAATGAGATATTTCAATGATGGCCCTGTTCTTTCATTTAACTACCATGTTCTAAGTGATGCCATGATGGGTGGGATCATTCTCAAATTCGTTGTAGATGTACTTCTCCCCATAGTCAGTCTTGAGTCACTTGATCTTTGTCCCACTCTAATTCTTTGCAAAGGGTTTGAAAACCTTGAACTTTGCAAAATCTCATCTTAGGATCTAATGGAATAAATCCAAAGAAACTTGGAAGAGTTATTAATTCAAGCGAGAAAGTACCTAGAACTGACAATGGAGTGGTTAGCCATAGGACCACAAAGGTTACTATGGACCAAATCTAAAGGTAAGAAGTGTGTCACACTTTGTCCTTAGGAAAGGACTATGCGATGTTTCCCCAAAAATCTCTCACATATTCCACTAGGTGGATCAATTGATGGAGGATTATCAACCATACGAAGATGACTCATGGTGCCACAAGGATCCAAAATTAGTGTGCTCCAAGCATTGATGCCATAACTCACTAGTTTTGTCTGCCTTAGCAACCATTGCAACAAAGCCCTTCCAATCCAAAGATGATGGACCTTCACCAAACTTATGCATCTAATCTGCGTCATCACAATGCCCTAAAGCAACCACCTTGAAGTCATCAATAGAGTCCTTCACAACCCACTAATTTGGGAAAAATTCCAACTTATTAGTGTCAGTAATGCAATAAATGGAGAGAAAATTATGTCCAATTCTTGGAACATGAAGAATCTCTCCAATTTTTGTTTTGCCAATAATCACAACACTAGATCTTAAAACTCACAAGGCTGAATCATCACCAATAACTCTTCTCTCTTTGCTATGTTGTTGACGGTAGATGTAAAGAAGATGACAAAACTTAGTTGTATGCCTTTTAGCTCTCAAATGAACAATGAGGGGTTTTGAGAAGTTCTTTGTCACATCCAAATTTCTTGGTTATCTCCTTAAGATTTTAGTTCGAATATGACAAGTTAGTGATTTGTGATGTTCCTCGCAAAACCCACAACCTGGCTTCTTCAAGTTTTCCTTGGAGTGCATTTGTCCACTAGTTTTAAGTTTCTTTGATTCACTTTTTGAAGGCCTTGGAACATCTTGTGGATGTGCTTGTACTGTGGGTGGAAACTTCCCCTTGGTCCTCAAAGTAACCTGATGCTGGATAAGGCTTGTAAATACCTCATCAAGTAAGGTCCTTTTTTGCTCCTCAAACAATGGAACCATTTCATATGTAATAGCAAAAGACATATTCACATACTTGCAATTTGTCTCCAATTGACCCTCAATAGTAGCAATATTGACCTTCATAGTCTTGTACTGTGCTTTGTACTCCCTGACACTATCCAAGTCTCTTTTTTAAAGATTGGCAAGCTCTCTTTGTGTGGTATTGACCTTCCCAAAAGGTTCCTTGAATCTCTGTAATATTTCATGTGGCCTTGCACTTTTTGGTGTAAAGAACCAAATTTAGTTCAACACACAAAATGATTAGAACATGAGCCTCATCTTTCTTTAGCCAAATGACTTTCTTTTTCTTTGTGTTTGTAGATGGAGGATTCTCAGTCTCTATGTACATCCATAAACCTCTAATCTTGAAGAGAGCAGCTATTTCATCCACCCAAATTTCTATAACTGGACCCAACAGTTTGTTGATAAGGCGCTTATAGTCCATCAGGTTCATGCACAATTTTGTCCTAAATGCAATATAATAGACTGAAACAACCTCATTGCTTTATAGAACTCAAAAAGTGTGTGATTTTGAAAAGGGCCAAATTTGCTTGTGGATTAAAAATTATGGCCTTTGGAAGATTGCCCTTAAAAATAGACTCAAAAGCCCCGCAAAAAACATTCTAGTTTGAACCTTTACCCTTTCCCTCCAATTTCTCCTCTTGAGACGTGGAACTATTTAGTTTGTTTTTCTCTTTGACAAGTCTGAATGCGACATGTATTTCCACTAGCTACTCTCAACTGGACACTTGACTGGTTTTGATTGGACAAGGTCATATATAAGTATAAAAAAATTGTTTGGTTATCCTCTAGATGGGATCTACGTCGGCCACAATTTCTACCATGTTGGCTAACCTTTTGGCCACATTAGCACAATTGACTTAGTTGGAGGGGTGATATGTTGTGGGGTCACGTACGACACCCTTACTAAAGGGAATAATAAAGTGGCATAGAGGGATGGGGTGGAATTTGTGACCTGTTTGGTGTTGGCTACCCAAGTCTACTTTTCTAGTTGGATGCTTGTAACCACCTTCTTGCACGTTAAGGGTGCAACGACTTTTTGAGGTAGAGAACACAACCTAGAGTGATTGAGGTGGGTGCCTATAAGGGGTGTAGATGATCCCTTGGTTCTCAATGGACTGATTGACTAGCACCGACAAGTCTTCCTTTCCTTATTGTTGTGTAGGGGGAAGAAGGGGCCTTGATAAGAGAAACTACCTTCCCCACCATTCCATGTGAGGGAAGCCAAGAGGCCTATTGAACTCCTAGAGCAAACTGGCTACGGGAGCGTCATCAATTGAACAAAATTTTCCTTATACATTGCGATAGTTTGACATCCCTCAATATCCCTTAAACAAAGTTCATATTAAAAAAAAAAATTGAATTTTTGGTTCTATTGACCGTAACTTTGATCAAGTTTTATAGTACTAATGCATAGGGATGGAGGAAAATGCTAAATTGTATCCCTGACGATCTTTGTGTAAATTTCAAAAAAGCTAGACCCCAACCATGCATCATTCCCACTTCAAAGGCTTTACGGAGGGGTGTCTTTATAAGGCTAGAGCCTAAAAACAACCCAATCACCCATCAAAAATTGACAATCACCTAGTGTTGGTCGCCTTTGTGAGGCTATAGCTTTCTAGAATGACAATATTAGATTTGTGTATCCTTGTCCACACACGAGAGTAGCTACTAGGGCTTAGATGCCTTCTTACGTGTGGTGGGAGAGGACTATGGTTCTTTGGCATTTAGTATTGGCCTCCCCTTACTTGCTTGGGAGGTATAGACAAGTTTGTCTTACCGGTATTCTATTGGTTTCGAGGCCATGGATGGTAAAGTTATTCAACCAAGCCCCCTTAGTCTTGGCCATTCTACATGGAGCATCATTAGATCCTATGTTGGCTCTTTTGGGATGGTTGGTGACGATGATGGCTCTATTTTTACATTGCATTCCACTATTGGTTAGATTTGGCGCTTGGATCCACTTGAGTGCTTCTCTATTTCTATGTTGCATTCCACTACTGATTAGATTTGGTGCTTTGATGCATTTGACCACTTCTCTCTTTCTCTCTTTCCCCTTGGCTATTGGGTTCCCTTACAACTTCTTCAGTACTTACAAAATGTTAGGGTTTTGTGGGTCCATGCTATGAGGCTAATGATCTGGTGTTGTATGACAGTTTCACTTGTATAGTTCAATCTATTTTATTTACTCTAGTTTAGTTTATCTTGTTAGTATTTCTTGGTTGCTACAATGCATAGTAGTTGTTTATTTTTGATGAGTCCCATTGGCCAACTTGGGTCATTTGTGGACATTAATAGAATTGTCTTATCTTTCATTTAATTTTGCACTAATAGGAAGTCTTGGAGAAGCTGGAGATCTTTTTGAGTTTCTTTGAAAATGAGTCTTAATATCTTTTACATAGAATAACCCCCTAAATAAGAAATGGCGTTGGGAGGAGGATAACCATGAAGAGCTTTGAAAGGAGTCACCTTTAGGTGCACGGAAGGTTATATTGTACCATCATTATGCCAACAAAACCATTTGCATTATCGTGATTATTTATCAGTGTCTTATAGTAGAGGTAGACTTCAAGGCAATTCTTGACAATTTTTGTTTGAGCATCTGATTGAGGTTGATAGGTGCAGCTTGTGAGAAGGTGGTTCGACTGAGTTAAAAAAATTCCTTTAAATGCAACTAAAAAAATGCATCATGCTTATTTAGAATGACTTTAATCATAGGATGAAGCATGTGGATGTTCAAATAAAGATAAATGCTATTGTATTAGTAGTGAAAGGCAATTTTAGCCCATAAAAACAATTATACTTAGAAATCCTATCAACCATTTAGTATAACACTCGTCTCTTTAGAAAGCTTTATAACAAAGTGTATGGAAATCTGTTCCTGTCATCGACTTGGACATGGGTGAGACATGCATTATGATTGCACTAATGCCTTGGCTAGAAGCATCAGGTGCAACCATAAATGTTCTGCAGCTCCTGCTAAAGTTTGAAGTTGCGAAAAACAATGTAGATTTCATGGCCTCCTTGAGGCTTAAACCAATCATGGGTAGCAACTCCAGACAAAACAAATTAATTCTTCCTTAAGAGAGCAATTAGGGGTGCAATAGTCTAGGCACGATTTCTAACATTGAGACCAAAAAATCTGTGAAGACCTTTGATGATCTTTGGGATGGGATAGTCTATGATAGCCCTTTTCTAAGAGTTCACCTTCGTCACTTCATGTGAAATTACAGGTCCTAAATACTCATCCTTCTAAACCCCAAAAGCATGGTCGAAGTTGTTGGCATATATTTTATATTAGTAAGAAATTAGAATCTTTGCAGATTTGAAATATATTCTTGTATTATAAAATCTGTTTCAATCTGGAGAATTAGATTAGAGTGTTTATTAGTGTAATAAAAGATTCTCGATTATCTGAGAATGCTAAGCATAGTATTGTGTGTCATTATAAATTGATGTTCAATAGGAAGCTAAGGTATGGACTGCATTTCCAATAATTTATCGTTGTCCAAAATCTGCAATGCTTATCCTCATGTTGGAGGTGGTCACTCTAATATTTTATTGTCTTTGTTACCACAACTGATAAGTCCTGTATTGGCAATTATCTGTCAAAATTTGAGTGCTAGATATGCATAATAATTTAGTTGAGCAACCAACTTCTTGTTAACTAAGGTGTGGGTATTGCCTAAATAAATCAACATGACCATCTTATGTTTCTCAATGAAATATTCAATCTCTAATGTTTGTAAGGCACTAATCCCTTTGAAGGCATGGATGGAGATGGTGGCTATATATTCCTCTAGTGCCTGATCTTGTGTTCTCATGTGGGGTCTCACTTCTTCATAATCCTTGACCTCATTTGCTTTTGTCTTGTCATGGTCATATCAAAGACTCTTGGCCCTCCTTTCATCAAGTCGTTGATGTGTTAGTCACTTATGGCTTTTCAAATTTTAAGTCTTGCTGGATAGCTTTATAGATTTAGGTTGAATCACATCCCATAATCTGCCTATAAACAGCTCCAACAATCTATAGGAGATTCCAATCTGCCGACTCTTGGAGCTAGCTCTAGAAGCTCAAGAGTGGATTCCTCTATCAAACTGGTTTATAGGAGATTTGTTAGCTAACTAAGTAGTCCTTATTCGAAGTATTACCATAGTGAGCCACCTGATCTGCAATAAATGTTGCCTAAGAGTTGATTGATAGCCTCTATTTAAGAATGCATTGATACCATTGGTATTATTCTATATCCGTGTATAATAATGCCAACACTATGCATTGACCATGAGGTGTATGCTGTGAGTCCAAATATTGCTTTTCTTACTTACCCAATTCAAAACATCATTGTTCTCAATTTTCTTGAGGTTCATTTGTGGGAGATGAACCCTTAAGTTCACGGTGTGAGAGAAGACAACAATTAACATTCCTCTAGAGGGTATGCCATCTCTATTAAATTAGAAGTGGAACTTGAATGTAGAGATTGCAATAATTGGCTGGTCAGTTGTTGGAGTTGTGTCACTGAACTTGCATTCATTTGACCAATACCAATCTGCATCTTGGAAACTGTGCTTTTAATCTGTAACCTGAGGTTTCCATTTCATTCTGGATCTTGCCTTAGTTTCTAACTTGATCGTAGAAATATTGCTGGCAATACTCCATTACCTTCTTCATTTTTGATTGGATAGTTTGCATGACCTTGGAAGAGACATAAGGGGCCTTAACTTTGTTTGGTGACATCTTAAGGATAGAGCTTTGTTGGAAATGCCTAGAAGTTAAGGGCTTGGATGGTGGCTTGTTGAATTGTAGCATAAGTTATTTCAAAAATAGCATGTACGACATTAAGCTTAGGGGTTTAGGGTTTTGGGGTTATGCTTTGGGATGTGGAGCTTAAGGCTTTAGGGTCTCAAGCCTAGGGTTTAGAGTTTAAGGTTCAGGGTTTGGTCTTGATGATAAAGCAAGAGTTTATAGGGAATTATGGGAAACTTGAGGAGTCGGTCATTTTGCAAAAAAGGATTGAATGAGCTAGGTTCCCCTTAATGTAAAAATTGGGTCACTTACAAAGGTAACTTTTGAGAGATGATTCTAGTGACTGACAGCTTCTGCAACTGCTAGCTAGCAACAATGGATTTCTTCTAACAGTATTAGATTTCGAAAATCCTCACAATTTGAATATATATGGCCCAAAAGACTCTGATCATAGAGGTGCCATATGCAGTAGATTCTATTAAGATTTGGAACAGACGAGGGCAAAATATCGTTCACTTAAAAAGGGAAGGCAACAGAAATTTTAGTGGGAAGAATATGACTTTCATTTTTGTGATTATATTCTTCTTTTTTATCCTTGCTGCATTGCCACATTTCTTGTCTGGGCAACCACTTGTAAAGATAATTCTGGTAATATCATTATAAATGTCCATAATGTAGATGCAACTGTTGCATAGGAGCTTCTTGATACAAAATAAATGTGCAGGTAAATTTGTATTGCAAAGTACCTTCGAGGGGGCAACCTTGAGTAGAATAGTTCAGTACCACAAATAGCATGCCTAACAATGGATCTTAACTACTATTTATAGAGGAATATAATATATATAGGTATTCTGTAAGCTTCAAGAATGCCTAGGGCTTGAAAATCTTTTGGATTGATATGTATATCCATACCCTGGTAAGTCAGATGATAGTTACCTTTTGTCTTTATTTGTATTAAGAACTTATGTCTATGTTTCAGAATTGTCTTGTTTATACGTATTAACACCTAATCCAATGTTTCATTTGACAGGAACAATTAAACTCCATAATGTAGTGAATACATGCCGTTTTTTGGTCCTACTCTTCTTTTATGAATTTGTTAATTTAGTACAAAGCAAGATCCTCTCTCTCACTCTCTCTCTCTCTCTCTCATGACTCAAGGTTGTGCTGTTGGAGTGATTTGGAAATTTTCTATGTTATGGTGCTATTATGTGTCACAGAATAACCCATCTATTGGAAAATCTTATAATATTTTCTTCTGTGAATATGTTAGGATACCATATGCAATGCAATCCTAGCTTCTAGAGTTATTATTGACATCAACTCTTGGTTAATTGATTTAAATATGTTTTGTCTTCACAGCTGTTAGAGTTCAAATTTGCGGTCACTTCATAGCTTTAATGCTGATTTAAGAGGGCATGGATATTCTTTCCACATATTTGCAGGAGGAGACAGGATTTATTTTGAAAGACAGAACATTGAAAATTTGGTTCAGTTAATCTCTGAAATATATATTGCATTCTCAAGGGTCCACGGGTATAGATATTCTAAAAATGCAGAGGGTTAGAACAATTTTGACTCCCACGTATCCTTATCCACATGAACATTCTCAACATGCCATTTTTGCAGTTGTAGTCGGATCTCTTTTCTTCATATCAACTGACAGTATGTACACCCTTATTCATAAATTGGACAATAATATAAAGTGGTGGTCAATGTACGCATGTTTGTTTGGGTTCTTTTATTTCTTTTCGTCTCCTTTCTTGGGAAAAAAAATTCAACCGAGCTACTCCAATTTCAGTCGCTGGTATGTATCTATAGACTAGTTTTATAAATTTTATTTTTCCTTCTACCTGTTCATTTTCATGAGAAATACTGTAGCATTAGTATCAGGTTTCTTTCATATTTGGTTTAAGATAAATTCCTGAGGAAAAAAGATTGATTCTGCAGGTATGTGATCTGGCTATTAATTTCTGCAGTATATCATCTTCCCAATCTCCAGACAATGGGAATTGATATCAGGATGAATCTGTCCTTATTTTTGACATTATTCTTATCATCTGTGCTGGCTCTCGTGTTTTTTCATATTACATTTCTTGGCCTTTGGTACCTGGGAATTGTTGCTCGTGTAGCAGGCAAACGACCAGAAATTCTCACCATTTTACAAAATAGTGTTGTAAGAAATTTTGCATCTTCGAAATGTAACAAGTTTGATAATGTGTAAGACTATAAGTTTACTTTAAAGCTTGAAGTTTGAATAATATATTGTTATTGCTGCAGGTTCTGAGCATAGCATGCTGTGTTTTTTACAGCCATTGTGGTAATAGAACTTTCTCAAGAGGCAAATCAGTTGGGAGGAGAAATTCTGGTCGGTTTTTCCCCGATTCATTTAGTCGGTCGGACAATTCTACTTGGTACTCACAGTTAATTCATATGCATGAGTTGAAGGAGCAAGTTTGCTCTACTTGGTTTGCTCCAGTTGGGTCAGCAAGTGATTATCCTGTATTTTCAAAGTGGGTTTTTTATGGTGAGGTATGTCCTATCAAATGTTTGTGTCACTCACTGAATTTTTGTCTTTGCTCTTGTTTCTAACGTATGCATCCTGTATATGAATTTATATATAATGGTTGAATTTAAATCCCAAGTTATCAAAATGATTTGGTCAGGATGTAAATGCCATTAATCTTATGTTGAAGTTCTTGATATGCTTATTTAAGTTTCTTTCATCTGAAAACACCATTTATGTTTTATTACAGTTAGTTTGCAGTGAAGGATGTGTTGGACCTACAGAAACCATATCCCCAATTTATTCGCTCTGGGCAACATTTATAGGATTATACATTGCAAATTATGTTGTTGAACGATCAACTGGGTATGTATCAATACAGTTATGATGTGGACTTCACTAGTGTTCTCTACATAGACGTACTTCATTGTACATCAATTTATGATTGCCTAAATACATTCACACATACATGGAGAGTTGCACTATAAGAATTTATGCTTATTTTCAATTGTTTACATGTGTTTGTGTCATCTGTCATCTTTCATCAATCTATCTACATACGTGCATACTATCTCTTATCTTTTATTATTTAAATTCATTTCTTTTTATCATTAAATAGAAGAAAAGTATCATTGTGTAACTTGGAGTTGCTGCTGTACAGGTGGGCTTTGACGCATCCTCAAACGCTGCCAAATTCTGAGCTTCCAAAGACACTAGTAACACCAGACTTTCTGGACATGGTTCCATGGTACTCAGGGTATGCATCCTACTACATGGTCTTTCATGGCAATAGTATTTGCAAAGATATATTCATGACCGAGGATGATGAGAATTTGTTTTGTAGGACATCGGCAGATCTGTTCAAGACGGTTTTTGATCTCTTGGTATCTGTAACTTTATTTGTGGGCCGCTTTGATATGCGCATGATGCAGGAAAGTATTGACATGTAGATCTTACAATCTTTGGTCAGATTAGATTGTTTATGTGGTTTTTGAAAATTTTGAAAATATTTTTGAGACAATACTTTTGGCATCCACCTCATGTATGTTTTACCATCCAGGCAGCAATGAGCAGGGGACAAGAGAATGCAAAAGAGGGATTTGTTTATGAACATCTCAAGACTCGAGAAGAACTATGGTTTGATTTCATGGCAGACACTGGGGATGGGGGAAACTCAACTTACACTATAGCTCGATTGCTTGCCCAACCTTCCCTAAATGTAAACATTGAGAACTATTCTACTCTTCCTCGAGGCGACTTGCTTCTTATCGGAGGAGATCTTGCGTAAGTTGGTATTGAACATTGCCTGTTTGCTTATTCTTGTCTGACTGATAAAACTAGTTTGAGCATTTTAGCACAAGATCGGATATTCGTGCTGAGTATTTTTTAGTAATAAGTATTATTATGGTTTTTATTGAGTAACCGATGGTAATAAATTTTCTAGGCTGATTAGTTGTGCCTTGGTGATGAGGATCACTTGTGAAACATGTTGTAATAGACTAGGTGTTTAGATTTTACTTATTTGATTAAGTATAAAGTCCTAAGTCTAGGTTTGTTTTAATAATATCTTATTCCAACTTGTAGATGTTGGCACATTTGGATGACATAAGTCATTTGTTCTTCTTTGAGAGTTAGCAAGATCAGTTTGTTAGCATCTTTTGCTTAACTATAGTTTTTGGTTAAGCATCTTCCTAAATTAGGATATTATGATTGTAAAATGCTTGTTTAAGCATATTTTTGAAATGTAAATGCTAGCTTCTTTTTGGTTCCAGTTCATTGGTATCAAAGCCTTGGATCAGCCGTGGGTGGGAGAGACTACCTGGTTTAGATCTGGCTCAATTTGGGACTGCATTTGCATATGCAAGTCTTGAGAAGCTCACTTTAGTGCTAGGCATCTACGTAGAAGTCTTAGCAAAATTCTCACCAAAATTCCTATTTTAAATCCCAAAATTGGTCTTCTGTCAGCTTATAGGAGTTTAATTGCTTCCATGCACAATTTTGAGAGATTTGAGGGATAGTTATGCTCCAGTTTAAGGGATTAGATACCTCCTTAAGCATAAATTAATATAAATATAAATATATATTTTTTTTGATAAGGTTCAAAATTACCCTATTTAGGGTAATTCGGGCGCTTATTGCCTGATCGGCCGCCACCATTGGTGGTCGTATGATCTCGACCAACTGTTGTCGACCTTCTGTCGATAGTGTCAGCCAACACCGCCGCCAATCGAAGTCTTGTTGACCTGGTCATTTACCAGTGTTGTCCATCGTCAGCCGGCCAACCTTTAAACGCCGATACTGTCGCTCCGCTCTACCGGAGCCGTAGACCCACCTTTGCCTGAAGCTCATACATTGTTGCCACCTGCTTGGTGAAACGTCCACTGACGACCACCACTGCTGGAACCTCCCTTGACGACGCTGCCAAAGCAGACGCCTTCCCAAGACCTTCCGACAAATTCTGGCAACGCAATTCATTAAGGGTGAGATTTCAGGGTTTTCCGATCTTTGCCAGCCCTTTTCCGACGATTTGCAGTGAATTTCGATGTATCCCGATGCTAATAGACGTTTTTGGTGATTGTGCAGCGGCATAAGCTAGTTGGTTTGATCCCACATGCACGACACTGTGGGTAACCATATTGTTTATAATACTTTTGTGGTAGGAAGACATTTAGCTAGCTTCCCTGGCTGGCTCGCCTGCATGAGTTGAATAGTTAGACATTGATTGGTTGTTATATGCACTTGTGGCGACTCTTGATTCATTGCCTTGCTAGCCTTGACGCAGAATCGTTGACTGTCACCCGACGTGTGGCCGAAGTTAACCTTTTTGTTGTTTATTGTTTTACATCCGTAGGATATATCCTACATCGCTTGTGTGGGAAGGCGATGAAGGGTTCAAAAGCCACATCGCGTCTATTATCAAATAGCCAGTCTGTGGGCTTGGCCTGAGCGCAGTTGCCGAGCGCTTTGTTGACTTGCGCCCCTCGTGTTGACTCTTTGTTTGCGTTGACTTGGTGGTTTGTCTGCATTGTGCTGTTCTGTTTTGCATTGACTTGGCTTCTGGTCAAACCTGCTTGACTTGGTGGTTTGGTTGCCAAAATGTTTTTTTATTTGGGCTTATTTTTGCTCATAATTAAGCAAATTTAGTCAATGTTTCTGCCCTAAACAAATATATTTTTAATTTTTTTTTGCTAAAATACCCAAATTATACTTTGCAATTGATTGGTAGGAGCATTAAATATGTTTTTGTTTGGGCATAGACAACAATTTTGAGGTAAAATAAATTGTAATTGGCACAATTTGTAAGCCTCATTACGATCTTGTTTTGATCTTTTTGAAGGCTATTGTAATCACATTTGTGCATTTTTAGTTAGACTGGCTTACACTAAATTACAAATGGCATCCGACTTAGCTGACCAAATGTTTGCATTGGCTCAAACTATTGGAAATTTGGTCAACAAAGTTGACAAAATTGCAGTGCACTACTCTCTTGAAGTGAAAGCCACTAAAGATGCTAAAGCCCATACAAAATGTGAAGTTAAGCTATATGATGGGTCTAGGAACCCCGATGTGTTAAATAGCTGGATCATGGATATGGAAACCTGGTTTGCATATACAAAAGTTCCTGTCAATGATCAAGTTCCTTTTGCTAAACTCAAATTGAGTGGGTTAGAAAAACTAGTCATCATGGATAGACAAAAATACCAAAATCCCATTACCATTTGGGAAGAATTGGTACAAGCATTGAAGGATTCATTCTATCCTTCTGATTATGCAAGAGAATTAAGAGTAAAATGGTTGAGATTGCGCCAAGCTTACAATATGTCTGTGCAGGATTATGTCTCTTCCTTCAACAGGTTACGCATTTTGCTTTGCATAAAAGATCCTGCAGACGAATTGATTGTAAAATTTACAAGGGGCCTTCATGAGCACTTGTATAGGGAGGTAAAATATACTCAATTCCCTTGGATACAATTGATGTAGCCTTCAACCACACACAATTAGCAGAAGAGAAGTTTGCTTCTACATCGAGAGGACCTTGACCTTCAACACCCAACAAGGCGCCCATTCAGCAGCATCAACAAGTGAAGAGAATCTATTCTTCCTTTTCTTCTTCATCCCCTTCTCCTTCTTCCCCTTCCTCGTCTAATTCGTCTAAGAAAGGGAAAGCTTCTTCTTCTTCTTCTTCCCATTACTACATTAAAAAAATTGTTTCATTGCAAAAGGACAGGACATTAGAGGAATAATTGTTATGATTTACAAAATATGAAACAAAAATCTTTAGTTGTACAACCTACTAATGTGGACCCCCACAAGGGACCCATAGAGGCTAAGGGAGAAGGCAAGCCATACCAAGAGTTGAAGGGTAAATTAAACAATTTGACCCTTATGCATCATAGTTCTACTATAATGGGTCGTGATAATTTGTTCATCATGAAAGCGCATTTGACTCATGACTACTTCACAGATTGTACCATGGATAGTGGCTTGCAGAAGAATCTAATTGCAAGATCTGTTGTTGACAGGTTGAAACTTCCTTTGGACCCACATCCTCGTCCTTACTTTTTGGGATGGAAGGATAGTGCGAGTATTGAAGAAGTCACACACACATGCACACTCTCTTTTGCATTTGGTCCAAAATTTGTGGACAAAGTTACGAGTGATGTAACTTCTATGGATTGTTGTGGTTTGTTGCTAGACAAACCCTATCAATTTGATAGGGATGCCATTTATCATGCTATATTTAACACTTATGTTTTGCACTTGAATAATCAATAATGTCTCATTCGATGCACACAACCCTCTAACAATTTGTTTTTGACTTGTTGCCAAGCATGCTAACAAGTGAATCAAGCACAAGAGTTAGCACTAATCTTCATAAGGCCTCAAAATAAAGATACTAAAGCAACACATTCCACTTCAGTTCAGAATGGAGCACTTAATAAACTTTTGCAATCCTATTCACAAGTGTTTAAGGAACCTTCCAGTCTTCCACCTATCAGAGATATTAATCATAGCATTGATCTTCTTCCTAGAGCATCTCTTCCAAATGCTCCCATGTATCGGCAATCAGTGCCTCAAATGGAAGAAGTAAACAGGCAAATCCATGATTTGATAGCTAAGGGCTTCATAAAACCAAGTACCTCTCCATGTGCTTCCCCCATTTTGTTAGTTCTTAAGAAAGATGGTACTTGGCGTCTTTGTATTGATTTTTGGGCCTTAAACAAAATTACTATCAAAAATAGGTATCCACTCCCTAGGATTTATGATCTCCTTGATCAACTCCAAGGGGCAAAGTTCTTCTCCAATATAGATCTCAAAAGTGGGTATCATCAGGTCCGAGTGCAAGAAAAAGACACATGGAAAACAGCCTTTAAGACCAAATTAGGTTTATTTGAGTGGCTTGTAATGCCTTTTGGTCTTACCAATGCGCCAACTACATTCATGAGGCTCATGAATGAAGTATTCAGGGAAAGCCTGGATAAATTTGTTATCATCTATCTTGATGATATATTAGTTTTTTCAACCACTTGGAAGGCTCATCTAGCTCATCTAGAATAGGTTCTCCAAACACTTCAAGAGAATCAATTATTTGTTAACCTTCCAAAGTGTGATTTTGCTCAATCCTCCATCACTTACCTTGGTTTTATCATTAATGATAAAGGCATTCATATGGAGCCTACAAAGGTTGAAGTCCTTCTTCAATGGCCTGCTCCTTCCATTGTGACAAAATTAAGGAGTTTCTTGGGACTTGCAAATTTCTACTACAAGTTCATTGCTAGGTTTTCCAACATTGCCTTCCCTTTATATCATTTAACCAAGGCTAAAGTTACATTTCAATGGACAAAGGACCATCTTCAAGCCTTTGATTCATTGCAACGCAAACTGTGTTCAGCCCCTGTTCTTGTGCTACCTGATCCCTCTCAACCTTTTGAGATTGAAACAGATGCCTCACAATTTGATCTTGGAGCAGTATTGAAGCAGAATGACCATCTGGTGGCCTACCATTCAGAAACCTTCTCAGCTGCCAAACAAAATTATTCAACATATGATAAAGATCTATATGCTTTGGTGTAGGCTATAAAGTACTGGAGACACTATCTTCTTGGCAAAGAAACGATAGTACATACTGATCACTTGCCCCTCAAGTTCCTTCAATCTCAAAACAAGATTGAAGAAAGTAGACACATGAAATGGGCAACATATTTGCAACAATTCCACTTAGTGATCAAGTATAAAAAAGGAAGTAGTAACCATGTAGCAGATTGTTTGAGTCGCCCACCTACAACTTCCGCATTGATAGTGGCAACTACTTCATACATTGGTTTTCAGACTTGGCCGACACAGTATCCTCTTGACTCAGATTTTGGCACAGTTTACCAACATCTCTTACATCCTTCTTCCAATCTTGGTCCTTTTCAAGATTTTCATTTGAAGGATGGTTTGTTGTATAAGTTGGACAAACTTTGTGTTCCCAAAGAGCATCGCTTGTCTCTTCTTAGAGAGGCCCATTCTACGCTCTATGGTAAAGCATTTCCATGGACTTGTTGAGTGAATTTCCGATGACTGTAAGGCAACATGATAGTATTTTTGTGGTTGTGGATCGGTTCAGTAAGATGGCAAAGTTTATTCCTTGCCGAAAGACTAGTTTAGCATAGGATCTTGCTCAAATTTTCTTTGAGACAATTTGGCGTTCCTTTGATCTCCCTACCAACATCGTTTTTGATAGAGATTCACGCTTTGTGGGTCATTTTTGGAGATCTTTGTGGAAAATTTTGGGAGTTTCCCTTAACTTTTCTACGGCTTTTCATCCACAGTTAGATGGGCAAACAAAGGTCGTGAATCACACTCTTGTACAGAGTTTGCGGATTTACCACCACACTTCTCTAGCGAAGTGGGATTTGAGTCTCACTCATATTGAGCATGCCTATAATCGAGTTGATCACACATCCACTGGGCATTCACCATTTGAAGTTTGCCTTGGGTTCCAACCCTTGGCCCCATATGAGTTGCCTTTATCTTTGCCCTTTTCAGCGACAATTCATCTTCAGGAAGAGCAAGATAAGGCAAATGCTTTCATACAGAACTTGTAGCATCTTCAGTCTAGAGTGGTTCAGATTTTGCAGAGAACTAGACAGCAACAGAAGCAAGCCATGGATAAGCATCATGTTCCTCTTCTTTTTCAGGTTGGCGATAGAGTTTGGCTTTATATGGACAAACGACGTTTTTTAGAGAAGGCACATAGTAAAATCAAATCTTTACGCTATGGGCCTTACACAATTTTACAGCAGGTATCTGAAATGCTTTTCGCCTAGATCTTCCGACTCATCTTATATTTAATGACGTCGTTAATGTGGATATTTTGAAGCCTTACCATGAGTCCACTTTAGAGACAGCTCCAGTTATTAGCCATCCCATAGATGTGGTACCTGACTTCCAGCTTCCGCTAGATACAGACAGTGTTTGACACGAAGAATCGCCAGACATGACAAGGTTCTAGCACTACTTACTTTGTCGCCCGCCGTGGTCAGCTCCCACATCAGGCCCATTGGCTATCACAACATCAGATGGCTCGCGACTTTCCTTTCCTTTTGAAAGCATTGGAGTCCAATGCTTCTATGGTGGAGAGGGATGATGAGGATCACTTGTGAAACATGTTGTAATAGACTAGGTGTTTAGCTTTTACTTATTTGATTAAGTATAAAGTCCTAAGTCTAGGTTTGATTTAATAATATCTTATTCCAACTTGTAAATGTTGGCACATTTGGACGACATAAGTCATTGGGTAAGATTTGTTCTTCTTTTGAGAGTTAGCAAGATCAGTTTGTTAGCATATTTTGCTTAACTATAGTTTTTAGTTAAGCATATTCCTAAATTAGGAGATTATGGTTGTAAAATGCTTATTTAAGCGTATTTTTGAAATGTATATATGAGCTTCTCTGTGGTTACAGTTCACCTAGTCACCAGAATATTGAATGCTCGGTTTCTATCACAGACAACCTTCAATGATGGCTGGCCTTGTATATCATAATCTAAATCCTTCAGGGGAAAAGAGAAAGAAACTAATGTGACCACTCAGATTTGATTACATGATACATAGTTGCTTTCAACAAATCACAAAATATAAGATATAGCAATCACAATCACCTTAGAGATTGAAATATTCAAGCAACCATTCCATGTTAAACATTCAAATATAAAGGAAATAATGGAAAAGAGAGGACCAAATGGAAGGTTAAAGACTTAAGGACTGGTACTCCCACAACAAGAGGTGTCTAACACACACAGTTGTAGAGGGATCATTGCCCCAAAACAATCATACACAAAATGCAAGGACTTACAGGAAAATCACTTTGTGTTTCAATTCTGATGTAGAAGGATCAATCTTATAGCAGGATTCTGCAAATCAAAGCCTCATGCTAAAGACTGATATGGAAGAATGTTTTTTTTGTGCCCTAAGGCATGTATATATACACTACAAATTTGGCCCTGCTCTGAGTTTGGGGGCCAAATTTTCTACCTAACAAAATAAATGATACACCTATATTCTATAGGATATTTACAATAATTATACAGTGTTCCACGTGGACGCATCCCCAGGGGACGTGTTCCCATCCTTAGGAACACGTCCTTGTCCCCCTTTCGTACCCCGTATGGGGGGATGTCAAAGGGGACATTTCCTTGTCATCCCCTTGTCGGGAGCGATCGGCCCCTGGACACCGCCAGGCCGTGGGGGGCCGTCTTCGATACCCTATTGTGAGGGGACGCCGTGGGGGGTGGGACCCACGAAAGTGTCCACCCCCCAAACCCTAAAAAAAGTCTATAACACACTTATTACAAGCATTTGAAAAAACACACTACCTGCCCAAAAAAACACAGCAGTGAAGAGAACAGCAGGAAAGCAGCAAGGAGGAGAAAAGAAGTCACAAAACAGAGATCAACAAGAAAATTTCTAAAATTTGTAATACTATTATTCTTGCTGACCCCTAGCCATCCCCCAACCGTTTCCCAAAATCGGCTTGCCGTCCCTAGCTGTACTCGAAACCCGTTTCCCCATCCCCCTGTCCCCTCGTCCTTGATACTTCTGTAACCTTGTATTTATATTACATTGTATCTTTTCTGCAATTGCCAACTTGAGTTGTGGTTTGTTGCATACATTTATTGTAATCCTTGCCAATTCGACACTAAGATCTGTCTCTTCCATTGTTTGATCTAATAGAAAATGTGTCTGCATCTAGATTGAGGTCCAAGATCTTGTTTTCAGCAGCTATGCTACAAAGACTCGGCATTGGTTAGTGCATGAAACGTCTTGATCTATTATGTTCTATAGTTGGTACTTCAGGATCGATGATATTTCAGAGTTTAGGCACAACTTTTTATGAGGAATGGTCCTTTGTAATTTTAATCAGGCTTTGAAAATGCATTAAATTTTGATGTGCTTACTCCTTTTCAAATGATGAGATTGGAATTTAAAATCTTTAAAATTTTGCCATGTTTGGCCAACTGGATTGCTAATGTCATCATATATGCCATGGTGCTGCTATGTTGGAGGAATCTTGTTGCATCAGTCACCAACTTGGTTGTTGATATCATCACAACTCTTTGGATGCTTCGATGTGTTTTTCTCCCTGTGATGGATAGTTGAAGAGAGAAAATTGGGTGTTCAGAATGCCTTTGAGAAGTTCTGCCCTTGTATTGAGTGAGGCATTTGCTGATTGACCGTTGAACGGCCTTATTGATTTCAGGTAGATCGGCCAACCAAAGGTTGGTGTAGGCCATTTCCCAGGGAACGATTCTGATGAGGCCATGTATCTCTAATGGACACTAAGGATCCTTTTTTGAACAGATATGGCCTCTGAGACATAAGTAAGGCTTGAGGCCCTAAAAAAATTCCTTTACAATCCATGATTTGTGGAACATTCTCTGAATGACGTTATTCATTTTTCTTTTGACGCTTTGGAAGAAAAAAAGCTTGTGTGATTGGACAGCCCTGGTTGTTCGATTTGGAGTTGATCATGCAATTTGCACCATCCATCTGAACGAATTGAACCCTTGGAAGGATTGGTGTTCAAGGCGCTGCTGGATTTTTGCTGAGTTCTCTCATTGGCTGAGGGTGACATCACTCATTCAAAAGTTTGCAATATTTGGAGATCATACAATCTGATTAAATTTAGAAACTTTTTGGACCTGAGTATCTGATTCATAGACATTGGCCATGCTTGAATGCCCAAAATAATTTGTGGCCTCTGAGACTGGTATGGGGATAGATTTTTTAATGGATTTATACATTTGCTCCCTTGAGGCCAACACTTAGACAATTTTCACAACATTTATACATAACAAAACTTTTCAAAATATAAAATTCTTTATGAAACAGAATTATGGGTTCACCCCCTTTACAAAGTATGAACATTTTAAAATGCTTTATTGCAAGCAGTGATTAAAATCACTACAGTTATGGTCATATAGCTATTTGTTGGAAATCAAGTGCTTATGGTGTCAGGATAATAACAACCGCTTTATTACAACATAATTGGTTAAACAATGTTGTTGAGAGTTGCCATCATTAGTGGAATGAAAGGCATTATTTTATTACATTTGTTTTGAAAATGATGAGAAAGCAGTTACAATGGTCTGCTAGGCAGTTCATTAGTTGTGTTCCAAGTAAGATGTAGCAGCTGAAGCATGGTTACCAATGGCCAACTAGAAATGGATAAATATCAAACAAATGCCCCATGAATGTCCTACCTAATAGAATCTGTCATTAATGGATTTTACTGTTTGCAAATCACCCAGTATAAATAAGAATGTGTGTATCAATCATAAACACACAGGGCTCAGAGAATAATTAATTTCTTGCTCTTTGGAATTACTCCAGCTGAAATTGTGAAAAGTTGTTGGGGGACCACTGCACCTTGAATTGGTTAATCATATTGGATAGTTGTAATGCTTAATTGGAAGTTTCATGACATACTGTATAAGACTTTTGGCGATGGTTCATGCATATCTGAACTTTGTACATTTCATATATAACCTACATATTTTCTTCAAAAGGAGTCACTTTTATGTCATTTATCCATGCACCTATTCTAGGGATACTTTCACATAAGTGCCATTTCATTAGCAGTTGACAAAGAGAGGCTTTTATAGAAGACCAATTCATCCATGCTATATTGGGTTCAACAAGGAAGTCTGTAAGTCTGGTTATACATAGCATGCACTGATAAATTCCAGCATATAAAATATTCAATTCCCCCATTCCCCCTCCCCCCCTCATAACTGTCTTTGGTTGTGGTAGTTGTGGAACCAAGAAGGATGTCCATTGAATAGTGTACTCTTTTATATTTAAAATTGCAATGTTGTGTTCAAAGGGAAGCTTTGGGATCAGATGAACTAAAATTTCTTGTAGAATCCTGGACCAAGACAATATTTTATCAATTTATCATAAGATAAAATTAAATAACAATTTCCTGTGCATTGCTATTTTTCTTCTAGCCTACAGCTATATGCGGAATCAAAACATATTTCATCTTCATAGCATGCAATCCAACATTGAATTACTGCTTTAAATCAGTTCATCCATCAACTTTGTATTAACACTGAAGGGAATGGAGGGAACAATGCTGTTTTGATATTTTATTCACAGGTTAACAGCCACACTAAGTATCAAGTATGATATTATTATTGTACAATTACTGATGTTTCTAAGTTTATTAATCACTGCCTTCTTCCCCAAATGAGTAATTGGGGAACAACTCTAAGCTTGTCCCTAAATTTGATGAATATAGTGTCCAAGTAGTATAGTAACTATGTTTCTAGTTGAATTTTATGGAGCACAATATTGAAGGTAGATTTCTTCATCATCAATTAGCTGTCGAACTAACTAAGAAGTCAATTAAATAGTGTACCTCTTTTATGTTTAACATGGTAATGCTGGGTCTGTATGGTACCTTTTGGATTAGGTGGACCAAAATCTCATGGAGCACTGTAGACCAAGAGATATGAACGTATCATCAGACCCCAAAAAAATAGGTAAATAATTTCCTATGCATTGCTGATATTCTTCTAGCCTATAACCGTCTTTGGAATGAAAAAATATTTCATGTCCCTAGTATGTTTTTTGATTAGGTAGACTTTGTAATGCTTGAAATTGCAGAAGTGAATCACTACTTCAACTTAGTGGACTAGTTGAACTTGGATTAACATTGGAAGGAATGTAGGGAACAATGCTCTTTGCATATTTTAGTAAGAGGTTGATGGCTATACTAAGTATCATAAGTATGACACAACTAACATGCAACTAGTAATGTTTATTAATGTTTATAACTTTATTAACTGCCTCACAAAGATCAAACGAGAAACACCTCCAAGCTTGTCTTGAATTTGATGAATTCATTGGTTCTAAGTGGTTTAGTCATTATGCTTGCATTCGGCGATTTTTCATCATCAATCAGTTTTCAAACCAAGTACAAAGTCCATTATATATTCTACTTTTTTTTAAGTTAATATGGCAATGCTGTGTCTGCTGAGCACCTTTGGGACCAGGTGGACCCAAAAATGTGGAACCCTAGATGAGGACAATTAACATTTAATCAATGTATCATCAGACATAAAAATTAGCTAATAATTTTGAATGCAACAACTATGTTTGGAATAAAAATGTATTTCATGGCCACAGCAACAACTATGTTTGGAATAAAAATGTATTTCAGGGCCAGAGCATGTTTTTTTATTCATCAGGCAAATATTGTAACATTTGAAAATCCAGTGGTGAATTACTACTCCAAATCAATGCAGCAGTCAGTAATGTGGGCAACAAATGCTTTTTGCATATTTTCTTAACGGGTTAACAGCCCCACTAAGTACTAAAAATATGATACAATTAACTTGCAGTCAGTAATGTTTATAACATGTTATCCGCCAAGTTAACATTACTTATGTGTATCAAGCTACCCACCATCTGTATTTTGATTCACTGATTACAGGAGAATTTATGTTGGCTGATAATTTCAGCCCAAATCTTAAGGCATATGTGTGGGATTTTATTTTTTCATCTAAAACCTCTCAAAAGAACATTTTGGCATATTTCATTTGCGAAACAAATTTAGCATGTTTAGTTCTCCAAAACTCTACAACTGGGCAATAACAAAGGTCTAAATCTATCATGTCAAAAGCAACACAAAGATCAAATTTCACTTTCTGAATTGCATCGCCTGTGTTAATGGTGATAGCAAATCATCATAAAGGAAAAAGCAAAAGGAACTTTAAAAGAGTCCAGCATCCCAAGGGAACCTAAAACGATTTTCAACCTGCTTAGACGACGTTTAAAGTTGTTTTGTACTTGCTCTTTCTTGCTTGACGAAATTTCAGCTTGCACACATCAAATTAAATTTCCGTTGGCAATCTAAAGATAATTCCTTTCTGTTTCAAATATAATTTTTTAATGCAACTGTCCTCCTTGTTCCCTCCTTTTTGCTGAAATTTGGGGTTGACTTCCAAGCATCCCACCATACAGTGTTAAAACCATTTAGGCCTTATTTGATATACATGAATTGTAGATGGAGTTTGGAATCTCTTGTTCCTCATTCAACCCCTCCTTGGAACTAGTTTCTTCTGGTGTCAGTGGTGTCAAGGCCAGTTGTGAAGGACCGACACCAATGCTCTATTCAGGAACTGACATGCCGTTTAAATAAGATTTCACTTTATTTGAGAGAAAGCATGCTTTCTTATCTACTATTACATATTACTATTATGAGTTTGGCAGCAGAGACCTCAAATAACATAAATGCTCAGCACTACTCATTGTAACCAGAAAATTTTCCACACTTCACATCTAATTTTCTTCTTTTTTCATCAAGGATTACAGCAAAAGCAACACAAGCAAAGATGTGAAGATGACTAAAATGATGCTTCCTACTTGATCATGTATCAATTAGGTTATATTCTAAGCTGGTTAGGAATTACTTTGGTTGAGAAAAATAAACTGCTGTATTCATTCTCTTCTCATTATCAATGTGACACGAACTTGCTACACGTCACACATCTGGCCATTTGAGCAATCGTTTGGCCCTTCTTTTCAACCATCCCACTTCGCTATGGGGGATACTCAGCAGTAAGTTGCCTGTGTATCTCCTCTGTACGAATTCTGAAACTGTGTGGATGAAAATCCGACCTTGTTATCCGGTTTCGGAGCCTTCACATGTCTACTAGCTTGTTCTTGAACTGGTCTTAAAATTTATTAACTGAACAAAGCAATATGACTTACTCTTCCAAAAATAGACCCAAATTTTTCTAGAAAATCATCTACAACTAGAAGGTAAGATAATTTAATTATCAAATAGCATGAGCTCAACGGGGTTAATTCCTTAACTTTCAAGTAGGAGACATAGGTTCGAATCTTGCCAAGCATGATTGCCAAGCTGTTGTAATACCACTATTTTGTCATGGTATAATACAGGTAGGGCCTGTTTCAATCCCATAGAACCAATCAAAAGAAAAAAAGATAAAATAATTTTATTAATGTCCATGGATGCCCAAAATACACCGATGGGACTCGTTGAAAAGAGCTATTATAATGCACTATAGGAACGGAAAAGTAATCTAAATTAAGCTAAACTAGAGTAAAGAATCTAGTGTAAATTACATTGGAGTGGAACAACTAAATGACATAGAATTATAGCCTTGAGAGTTCCCCAAAATGGATAAACCCTAACATCCTAAAATTAATCATGAAGAGAGAGCTAGTAGTCAAAAAGAGATAGAAAAGAGCTTCAGTGGATCCAAGCATCAACACTAATATGTAGTGGGATGGATGTAAATAGAAGCACAATTGTCATCATCACCAGCTATCCCAAAAGGGCCAACATAGGATCTAATGATTCTTCTAGGGGTATGGCTAGGACTAAGAGGTCTTCGTTGGATAATACTAGGACACGGAGTCTTGTGTAATGACCACCCCCGAGTGATCACCAAGAATTTACTGCCTTGTAAGGGTTTTTTTGATAGTTTGTATTGTTTTTGTGATTTTTGCAAATATATGATTTTTGGGGAATTTTTGCAATAAGATAGTAAATACTGAAATGAAAAATGCAGCAAACTGAAACTAACAATAACTCACAAAATACTCCTTCAAATGCTATGAAAATTTGACACAAACATCTACTCATATAAATAATTAAACCCTTTTGAGGAAATTGGCTCAAGTGCAAAGTAGCCGTAATAATGCAAGTCTGAAATTTTTTGGAAAATTGCACCAGCAACTGGAAACTTCATATATTCACATGTAATGCTCAAAATACAATGTTCTCCAACCATCAAATACAACAACAGCCTTTACAAATACTAGGCACCAACAACTAAGCCAAAATGCAGTCCCAAAAGAGGGCGATTCAACAAGTAATGGTTGGTAAATAGTTCCAAATGGTACGACCAGCCTAGGGCAAGTACAGTCTGCTTGGTAGTACCTCAATCTGCTTGTAAACACCTAGGAATCTGCTGTGGTGGGTACGGCTGGTGTAGCTAATGATGTTTGCACAATCTCCAACAAACCCTAACCCAAAAACACATCAAAAAATGCATCAATCCAACTGCAAATGGTACGGCCATGCTGGGAGTGAAGCTATGAAATGAATGCCGTCCAAAATCTCCTCAAACCCCTGTGAAAACTGTCTTCAATCACTGAAATGTATCACCAATGTCAACACAAATGCATCCTCTGAGTGAGAATGCCCAATACCACTCTGAAGATGTCTTCCAATCTCGAGAATGGTGTTCCTGCTGGAGGTTTCCATCTCCAAACAAGCTATCAGACCCTTGCAAATCCAATTTGCAAGTGCTCTCCAATATTCACCAAGAAAACAAATGCCAAAGATGATTCCAATGAATTCCCAAACTCTCCTTTTATTTCCTTCTTCAAATGAGTCGGCCAAAATGGGAGGGAAACTTATGATTTTTAAATTATTCATTTTTTAATTAAATGGGTCCCCTAGAGGGCGTATCATGTCTAGGCCTTCTTATTTTAACACTTTATAACATGATCTTTCTTTTAAGTGGTTATATGACCCCCTTATAACATCCAATTAATAAAATATAATGCCCAACATTATAAAGTTACATTTTTATTTAATTTATTACATTAATAATCTTCGGGCATTAAAATAATCTGTCTCCTCATGCCGGACCCAAGATATGAAAGTAGAAATGAATACCCATTTCGCCGAACTATCCATCCGTAACATCCGTTTTCCGAAATTCAAACCCCTGACTGACTTACTAAAAATAGTAAGTCTCTGCACCCGAGCCCGGAAAGGCCAAAAATAAAGCAACATAAGAGATATCTGGACACCCAATATGGCGAGGAATATCATTACCCTGTCCGCTCGACCAGAAACCCTAATCACTGACTTACTAAAAATAGTAAGTCCATCATCCAAGCTCAGAATGTCTCCAAGAAACTGGCATCTGAGAGTAGACAACATCCCTGCAAAGGCCCAACCTCCTCTGAAATGCACCCACACTGCCTACTAGCCAGGAAAGGGACAGTACATCTTGATGCCCCAGGACTCTAGTATCCATGGCCGTGGAACCAATAGATGAAGATAGGAAATTGGTAAGCTACATCTATTGACAACTCATGGGTATGTTAGGGATGGCTGGAACCAGACGCAGAAGTACTACAATCCTGTCCTGCCACATGTGAAAAAAGTCAAGAACTGAAGCCCTAGTAGCCACTCTTGCATGTAGACAAGGGTGCAAAGATCTATCATTAACATTTTAGAGAGCTGTAGCTTCGAATGAATGCTTATTAGTTATTACTCTTTAATGCAGAGATAAATGAAAGAATGAAGTGATCGAATAGTAGTCAATCTGCCCCTATAATAGCTGATGCGGAAGAGTGATAGTTTCCTTAAGCTACAGAGCCAAGCATATTTAGTCTAGATAGCTGAAGAAAGTAGTAAGCAGTCTGCTTGAGTCTCTATACAAGCAGTAGTACCTTCCTCAAATCTCATGATAGACAGGAAACTTAAAAGATTAAATGTTCTCGTTTCCACCTCTTGATGAGAGCAAAGACAACATACTCTATCTTCTTGAGGAATATGATGGTCTGTCTCCACTCTCAACTAATGTGAGCACACTTTAAGCTGATCAAGAGAAATCCTAAGGCTTTGTGTTCAATGTAGCTAGACATAAGTAGGACGAGAATAGTGTAGAAGGCCAACTTAGGACTAAGAGGCTGAGATGGAGCAACCCAAGTGATCTGCATATATTGTTGATAGACATCATCTCTGACTGCTTGATTAATGACTTGCTTATGAGGAAGAAGGCAAGGAGGAGCATTTAAAGAGTATTTATGGAGATGTCAACTGATTGAAGAAGAGAAATAACTTCTGAAAACCATCCATGATGATGAACAAAAGTGTCCCTAAAGGTAACCCATTCTGAGGAGCAGAGCATCAAATATGGGTATCTCACCATAGAAGCTGAAAAATAATTTTGAATATACTTCCAAGGCAAAGAGGATGGGTACCAAAATTAGCGTGAATAGTACATTGGGGAATTGTTTGTTTACGTCAGATAAATTGTTGAAGCAAAATAGTTTGGACCCTCTCAATGCAAGCCCAACCAACACACCCTAGACTTGGACACCAAATCTCATATTCACAAAGGACTTTGGGTTTGAAATGGCCGACTTATTCATTAGTCCACAAAGATTGGCATGGACCATATTGAGTATATCTTTGGCATGCCTTGCAAGTACAACATGGAATGGTTGTCTCTTTTGTTTTCTATCTAGCGGCCTGCACATGTCTTGCTTTTGCAAAATGGAAAGGCCATGAACTATATTAATTCTATGAGGTGCAGAAAGATATTAGAGATTGAGATGTCCATACCTTCCAGTTTCATGTCAAAGGACATTTTCTTTGCCTTGGGTCAATAGCTAATATTCTTTTTTTCCCTTTTAAATTGGTTATAGGGGATTGAAACCTATGAGTTCCATTAAGAGTCAATACTGGGGAAACGACAAAGTGGCACTGGCAAATCTCCTTATGACCTCCACATTACAGGTATCATGATTTCTTGTAGCCTTTGTAAGGGTTGGAATATTCTAAACCCTAGAATTGGCTGTCTTTTTGAAAGTCTTAAACAAAAGTCTGGTTTTTTCCTCATGAATCAACTTGTGTCTTTGAGTTGAAATTCTCATATATGTCCTTCAATATTATTTATTTTCCAATGGCCTTTCTATTTTTGGTTGGTCTCCTTTTCTGTCCTTAGCTACGTGTCCCCAAAAGAGACTGATGGATTCTGTTGAAGGAAAAGGATTTCCTGTTAGTGGCGTTAATAATTCTTTACAATTGCATAAAAGAAGTCCCCTTCCAAAATAACACACATTAATAATAAAGTACTTTTAATAATGCATTTTTTAAAAATAATAAGCTATGTTTTTTTTTTTTTTTAAAGAAAGCAAAATAATAAGCTCCAAAAGTTTTTTTTTTTAAAGAAAGCAAAATAATAAGCTCCAAAAGTTTTTTTTTTAAAGAAAGCAAAATAATAAGCTCAAAAAGCTCTTCTTTATTTTCATTTTTTTTAAAAGAAAGTACTTTTTTTTGAAAAAAAAAAGAACAAGCTTTGTTTCCTTTTAAAATAGTAAAACCCTTAAAAAATAATAATATAGCTTTTGTTTTTTTTTTGTTTTTTTAAATCAAGAAATATTGAAAAACTTGCAAACCTGAGGTTGTATCTGTATTTGGATCTGGATTTAGATTTGGGAGATATGAATTTTTCTTCCTTGACAAATTTTTGCGCAGCCAAAAAAACAGCATTGATAGCCCAACTTCAAACAGCCATAACTTTTTCAATACTGCTCAGAATTTGGCATGTGACCACTCGTTTTTGTAGTACTTGAAATGATCTATGTGATGGTGCAAGAATATTCTGAATTTGACTGCTAGAAAGGAAGATATAGCTCCCACAAACAAAATGATGTGCAATACCAAATCCAAGGCCGCAGTCACATAAGCTTTGATTATCAATGGATATCTTTCCCACGAATCAAACCTGCAAACACTCAAACCTATGCACATCAAACAAATGGAAGGGCTTGTCGTTGGATAGTGACGATTGTCCCTTACCAGACCTCACACACTCAGTGGTGGCTCGGATCAAGGAATCTTTTCTGATAAACCAGATCAGTGTAACACCATAGGTTTAGAGCATACTTAGATTTCCCTGCTTTGATACCAATGATGGCAAAAAGCCTTGATTCATTCATTGAGGCAAGAGCCTATTTAATACATGCTTTAGGGTTACACACTGGAATATCGATACTCCCAATTTAGGAGATCGTTACATGCAAGAAATATTAAAATAATCTTCCAGCTAATAATAACCTTTCAACTAATAATGCATGATCTAATAATATTGTAATAAAATATCCTAACAGTTTTTATTTGAGATTCATACTTCAGCAATGAAAAGGTTAAGATGATTGGTTTGTCATTTACCTATTCTCTTCAAAGCAAAACATTGCTTTTACTTCTATACCAGAATATGCAGATACTGACTGTTTCAAAGCTTGTTATGGTGTAGATTCTTGATTATCTTAATGCTCAGTTTTGTTCTTATATTCTTATATTAGTTAGTCCTGACATTTATTTTTATGAAACAGATACCCAAATCCATCATCATTTACTTATGAGCACCGCCTTTTCCGACCTTTTGAATATGCTTTACAACCTCCAACTTGTTATAAACCTGAACATATAGCAGTGAATAAGCCTGAACTTCCTGACGGGGTGGACTCATTGGAGCATTACGATGGACCTCAATGCTTTGCAATTCCTGGCAATCATGGTAGGTAGATTACTTCTGACATTGCTTTTGGAGAAGATAAGCAGACATGAATTTATGTTATGATTTGAAAGCAAAGTTTTGGTTTGTAATTGTTTGTTTCAAGGGAAGTCCAATAGATTTAGTCTTACAGTTGGGATAAATAAAATAATCCCAGTTATTCAATACAAACTGAAAATGCCGAGGCTTTGAAGCTATTATTATATCAGTCTTTTAGACATTAGGATTCTTTAATCAGATTTTAATTATTGCCTCACATTTGCCTCTTTATTTTCCTTTGCAAGTAGACATGAAGCTTAAGTCACTGTAGTTTTGCAGATTGGTTTGATGGACTGCATACTTTCATGAGATATATCTGTCACAAGAGCTGGTTAGGTGGATGGTTTCTGCCACAACAGAGGAGTTACTTTGCTCTTCGGCTGCCTCATGGTTGGTGGTTCTTTGGCCTTGATCAAGCTTTACATGGGGACATCGATATTTATCAATTCAAATTTTTCTCTGAATTGGTTAAAAACCAGGTATTGTCTTATTGCTTATATGTAAGATGAATGCATGTCTATTTGAAGAATGATTTTGCAATTTTCTATAATTATACTTTTGGAGGAAGCCCTGCTTGGAAATTTGGGTGGTAAGTTTATTTATATGCCCACTATCAATGTTTTATTTTTCAGAATATTTCAGACTATGTGGTCCATTAGAAGTTCAATTGTACTTTCTATGTATCATCTGGCTGATGATATTTAGAGGTGACACAATATCAGATGTGAAACCAAAAGGTCTCTAAAGTCAAAATCTCCATAGACTTCAAATTTAAAAAGGAGGTGGAAACTGTCTGGTTTATATTCCTCAACCTTTGAGGATGATCTAATTGACTTTAACCAGGGCTTTGCAAATCCTAACAAAAATATGGATCATGTATATATTTAAATTCATTTAAAACAATGCTTTATTGGTAGGTACACAAAACTGTTAAAATTTCAGGTTGGCGGGCCCTAAACAATGCTTATTTTTCAAATATTTTGCATAATGTCAGGAAACTTTGGTGTCCCATCAGTACAATGGTAGAAGATAACATAGATATCCAACCATTTGAATTGAGTGGTCAGTGATGTCACTACTAAGATGCACTAAGCTAGCAAGTCAAGTTGGAAGCTACATTTGTAGTCTTTGGTATGCAGCTTGATAGCCAGCCTGTGGCTTTTTATTGGTTGCTTCCACTTGGAGACTTGCCTGAAGTCCTGACATATTTGTTTTGCAATTAATTTTTGGGGCTCAGGAAGCACTTTTGTATGCTAGGAAGACCTACGTCGACAACTTGTTCACAATTTACATTTTTTGGCAATCACGTCAAATGGGAAGCACATAACGTATTAGTAGGGAAAGGGGGATAAGCTATGCAGCCTTAAGAGGAAAATGGACCCCCTTTTCAAGTCTACACAAACTTAACTCTGATGGATCAGCGAAAGGGGATCTTGGCCACTTGATGGAGGAATAGTTAAAAATTCTTTAGGTATAGTCAAAATCTGCTGAGAGAGACTATAAACCAGGCAGAATTAGAAATCCTTATTAATGGGCAAAGTCAAAGACACCACCATGAATATCAAAATTGGTGATTTAGAAGTTGTTAAAGTTGTGGTATCATCTGCCCAATGAATCTATACAGATAGTGCAACTAGGTAGTTACAGTTGGTTGCACCCCTTGGAAGAGGCACTTTAGGGTATAAATAGCCATTGGAAAGATCAGAGAACAACATTGAGATAGTGCAGGGATGTAATGAGGAATGTTTGCTAATACAAGAAACAAATTCTACTTATAATTTCATTGCTGTATGCCATTTGCAACATATTTGTGTGCTGTAAATATTTGTATTGTGTCTGCATGCACTGTTTATGTGAGCATCTCCTTAATCATTGGCCCTTATGCCAACATTTACTGGTTGTGAAATAATGGATATATCATAGACTAGTGGTGGAAAACTTTTTCACAAAGAGGTGTTATAAGGTTTGGTCTGGTTGGCAGCAGTGGCAAGCTTTGGATGCCTGGTGGGGTAGATGAACGAGGAGCTTGTTAAAAAATTTATTGATTGTTGCACAATGCGACAGGAGATTGAGGATTGGTGGTCTCAAAAAATGGACGATTATATTGATTTAGTGATTTCTAGGACTTCACAACATTGAATTGCTACGAACGCTTCCTTCCTAGAGGACATCATGAGATTGATTGAGTTGAGTTCCCTTTGTCTTTACATTGGTGGATCTGTAGGTGAAACACCTTCACTCCAGGGGATTACCCTCCTCAATTCGTTGAGCGGACCTCCATGAAGCTACAATAGTTGGGAATGTGTGACTCTTGCCAGATGAAGGCTGTTGATTTCTAGGCCAAAACAGCCCTAAATGGCTATATTGTAAGTGGACATGAAATTTGCTTGTCCTTTCATAGGGCTAGGGTGAGATCCTTCCACGGGATGATAAATACTCCTATTCTAATCATCTTGATGATAAAGGTCCTCTTTGTGGAACGTCGAATGGCATCAGATGTTGTGTGCTACCACCTGAATGGAAGGTACTTAGGGGGTGGTCTTGAAAGGGATGAATTTGTGCTAAGGGGCTTGTAGAGGTGAGTGGCAGAAGGGAAGAGAGAAATGATTGTTATGGTTGGCCCAAGAGAGAAAAATTAGACATGAAAATTTGAAAGAAAAAGAGAAAAGTAAAAATAAAAAAGGAAAATCAAAGAAGTGCAGTTGAGAATTGAGAGAAGGGCTAATGGTGTGGCCATTGTTGAGAAAATCGCCAAAAAATCACCGAAATCCCAAGTCAATCGGGTCTCATTGGTGGGCCGATTTAATCGGAAAACTATCGCGAGTCCGGTGACTCATTCGCGATTTTTTGCCGATTTTTTCAAAAAAATGGTCGCAGTTGCGTAGGTAGAGGCTGCGGCCGATTAAAAGGAAAAAGGTCTTATTTTTTTTCTTTGTTTCTCCTGACCTGAGCAAACAGAAAAATAATCTAACTCACCTTGCTACCACCCCGACCAACTACGCCAAGGCATCCTAGGAGCGCGAGCAATTGCGGTGTGAAGGAATCCGACAACCAACAACATCTGCCCAAAAGATTCATTCAAGGTCATAAATTTTTTTAAAACTCTTTTTTTTTTGAAAATATATTAGGGCTTGTTTGAAATTAGATTAGGGCTGTTTGAAATTAGGTTAGGGCTGTTCTCAAATTTAAAACCCAAAACCCTAGTTTTGGGTTTAAGTTTTTTTTTTCTCCTCCTTTTAAATAGATACTAAATTGATATATGCAAGCCAAATTATTAGCTATCCTATCAATATTTTTTAAACATTAAACGGGTTTAGGGTTTTTTTAATTTTTTTTAGGGTTTTTTTGGTAAGGGTTTAGGTTCTTAGGATTTTTTTTTTCCTCTTTTTAACATTTAAATACTTCGTAAATATTGATGTCTATCAATATATGTTAAACATTAAACCCTAAACCCTAGTTTAGGGTTTAGGATTTTTTTCTTCTCTTTTAAGTAAATATTGTTGCCTATCAATATTTGTAATTTTTTTCTTCTCTTTTTGAGGGTTTAGGTTTTTTTTAGGGTTAGGGCTGGTTTTTTCGGGTTAGGGCTGTTCTAAATTAGGTTAGGGTTTTTTTAGGGCTGTTCTAAAATTGTAGTTTTTTTTAGGGTTTAGGTTTTTTGTTTCTTCTCTTTTTAAGTAAATATTGCTTCCTAATAAGTATGAATGCAAGCCTATTTTTCACTTGTCAATGACTCAATGTTTCAATTTTAAACCCAAAAGGGCCTAAACCCTAGACTTTTGGTTTAGGGTTTAGTTTTTTTTTTCTAGTGATTGTAACTTTGTTGTTACTAACTTGTTTCCATGTGCAGGCATATAAAAAATGAAACCATTGGATACAGCATGGGCGTATGCAACGCAAGGGCAAACAAAAGGTCATTTTAAATGCAATTTTTGTGGCAACCATTATTCTGGAGGCGTTTTTCTCTTCAAATTCCATTTGGCACGAATAGCAGGAAATAAGATACCAATATGTGATAAGGTGCGAGATGATATTAAAAACAAAGTAAACGCCATGATCACTGCAACAGATGAAAACTCTAGTAACAAAAGAAGTTATAGCGATGCCATTTCATCCCCCCCTCCCGAGGTGGCCGTGCTAGTGGCAACCTTAAGTGGTACTTTCAAGTTTCAACAAAGTAGTTCGAGTCCTTCAAGTGCACAAGGAGCTAGTGAGACCTTTGTACATTTTTTGCTATTCTGTAATTTCCCCTTCCTTGAGGCTTTGTTCTTTGTTCAGGATATATTCTTTCTTTCCTGCTTTTGCTGTCAAAATTTGTTTTCTATGCGCAAGGGCTGGTGCAGTTTTTCTGTTCATTCATCATGCAGGGCCCTTATCTTGTCAAGGGCGAAGGTAGTTCCGCGCCTTGTCTCCAGGCGCAAGTTAGTTTCGAGGCAAAGGTAGAGCGCAGGTCCGTGTCGGGCCAGAGAGCAACGCAGTCCAACTTTGGAGAAGGGAGCGTAAGTGCGCCTAGGCTATTTCTCCCTTGTGTAAGAGCGCAAGGCAATTTCGGGCCTTGGCTGGGCGAAACTCAACTTCGGATGAAAAAGGTGCTGAGTGGGGCCCAAGTGTCTTCGCTTCGGCTGGAGAGCGCAAAGCCTTTTTGGGGCTAAAACTGGCCAAAAACGCCTTCATGCTATTCCAACACTTAGTATAAATCTGCTTCAAAACAATGTGGGGTCCAGTGTCGTTTCGCCAATCTACAAGGGCGCAAAGCATTTTCGGAGTAAGTGGGAGCGCAAGCGCTTTTGACCTGCCCTCAAAGTCAGCAAAAACTTGCTTCAAACTACCAAGGCAGTGTGGGGCCCAAAGTATTTTCGCCCAGATTTGCAAGCGCAATTCCATTTCGGGGTTAACCTGAGCGAAACGACCTTTGACTTTTCCAGGGGGCGCAACAACAATTTTCAAGGCAAAATGCTAAGTGTTTCTCCAAGGCGTTTCGCTCCAATCCTCAAGCGCAAATCAATTTCGGGCCTAAAGAGGGGTGCAATGACCTTTGACTTTTCAACGCCAGCACTGCCGAGGCTCCAAGGGGTTTCGCTCAAGTTTCTTGGCGCAAATCAATTTCGGGCCTAAGGAAGGGCACAAGCGCCTTTGAATTTTCAACGCAAGCGTTTCCCCCAGGATAGCTAAGTCATTGCGCTGCAAAATTTGGAGCGCAAGTGCTTTCCGGAGCTTGCATAGGCGAAACCAAGTGGGGCCTGCGTTTGCGGAGCACCTGTTCTCAGTCTAACTCCCTGCTTCAGCCAAAAGTCCGCAGAGATACCAGAAAGCAGTGAAACAAGGCGCACCCTCACCAGTTAAATTGTAGTAGACCGGAGAAGCTTCCCGATTTGATCTTTTGGGATTTCAAAATTTGATCTTCCGTTGAGGCGGTTCCAGTAGGTGAGGAGGCGGCGCATCAGGCGAATCACATGGTCGCATTGAAGCCATGCAACCACTTCTCCATGAGTCACCAATTTCAGGCCATGCCTCATTACTGTTTGATGAGTGCTTATTTCTCAAATCCTATCTTTCTTGCCACCGCGATGTTTTGTGGGTGTGCATTAATGTTTCAGCGGTAGAATTCTCTATAAAAGCCGACAATTCTAATGTAATATGATGGACGTTTTGCTAGAGGCTTGTTGTACATGAACTCTGCTATCAATACAAAGAAACCTTGGCTCTAACTCTGGATTTCTCTCTGTGTGTATGTCTTCTATCTTATATTTCTATCAATTCCCTGCTTTGTCTGTAGGCTATAACTCTATGTTTGGATTTGTCTTTCGATAAAGGGTGAACCCTGGAATAATTTTGGAGATTGCACACATAAGCTGTCTAGTTTTAATTTCTGTTACTTTCTTTGTGTGGAGTGCTATTGGTTCAGAGTATAATTAAGTTATCCTGCTGTTTGTTCATTACCCCTGTTCATCTGGCCTGAGGCTATATTTCCCATTCCTTTCAGTCATTTATCAATCTCTTTCCTGTTTCTTAATCTAAATACCGAAGTTAGAATAGTAAGGGAACCAGCCCATCTCTGGAGATTGGCACGGGAGGCATTTTTTCCTTTCGGCCTTTCAATGTTGGCTGGGTCTAGGGCGCATGGATGAAACATTCCATACCTAAGGCGGATTTTTTCCCAACAGGCCCATGGCCCAAGTGAGATGATGTTCGAACTTGATAAATGCTTTAACACTACTCAAAGGAAATTGCAGTTCTCTTGATGGAGAAGCTGAAATTCGAGTCGTTTGTCTTTGGCTTGTATGTGTCCATGAATGTAATGTCCCAAAATAATTCCAGCATTGTAAATATTGTCTTTTGTGTTTTAAGTGTGTTTGGGTGTCATTGAGAGTATTTCGTCATATTTTGTGGTTAAAATAGGAGTTATAGGGGTTAAAAAGTGTGTTTTGACAAGTTTGAATGTTGGTATATGGGTTAGTAGAGTTAATTATGGTATTAGGAGGGTTTTTGTGTGAAAAACAAAGTTATATTATAGGCATTTGACAAAGTGACGTTTCAAAAGTTATTATTACTATTATTTCTTTTATTTCTTTGTTGTGGGGGGGTCCAATATAACTTAAGTGACTTTAAGTGATCTCAACATGAGATTATATCATAGCCATTGGATCTTATGAGATTGAGATCTAATCTCAGCCCTCCATGGTTAAATCTAAGGCTGGGACTTAATCTCACTTTAGGGTTTGAGAATAAAAGGGACTTTAGGGTTTCATTTGTGGGGATTGTGAATTTGGAATTTGGGAGAGCTTTGCTCTTTTGGGCTCTTGCATTCTGCTACAGGAGATTATTGGGGTTCCCTTTGGAGAGATCCATTGGAAGCTTGAAGGGGTAAAACCCTAGGGCTATCTACCCATTGAAGAGGCAAATCCATTTAGGGTTTGCACGTGTGCATCCATTGTTGAGATCAGAGGTTTCAAAGACTGTTTTTGGCATCAGATTTGAGACGGTTTGGAACCCTAGGTGGAGCGCTCAGCCTGGGAAGTGATTCATTGGCCAAATATTGCTCCAGGAAGTGAACGTCCAGCCTTGGAGAGGTTGTTATTGCAGTTTTGGAGGCAGTTTTGTGTTTGACAAGTGCATATCATATTTGTAAGAGTTTCTTAGTCTGTTTCTGTTGCGGCAAATATAAATAAAAAATCAAAATATTCTGCTGTTATTTCTGCTATATTTTCCAGTTTTCTGCAACTTAGGTTTTGAGCAATATTTTGTTGTAAAATTCTGCAAATGTTTTGTTTTCCCTGAGTTGGTATATTTCAATGAAGAAAGAGGTGTATGGAAGAATCTTTGACTTCTACTTGAAAGCTCTTGAAATGGGATCTACTTGAAAGCACTTGAAATGGCCATGAGGCTCAAATCTCAGAGTTGGCAGTTATCATATACACCCATGTCAATCATTCAGCAAAATTAATGGCTAATTAGAAGTGCTCAAAATGCAAAAAGAAGTGGTTGTCTAACAAGTGCCTGGATGGAGACCTCCTTTGCCAGATAAACGAGAAATTTTGTTTTATTTTTAAAGGGCAATCACCTGCTTGTTGAACATCCCTTGATGGAGAAGGCGAACCCCACAGAGTACTGCCATGTCTGTTATGGTCAACATACACCCCATCTTTGCCCACTGTTGCAGGTAAATGTCCCAGATTGGCCTGTGGTTTATACTTAATTGTACAATATGTGGTGCATTCAACCATAATGATTACAAAATCCTAGGGAAAGACACCTTGGAAGATGTCAAAGATGAGGTAAGTCATCAGACAAGGATACTCTCAACAACCATTACAACATCAACTTCATATGGGGTGTCAAATATTCCTTATGTGGTGCCTGCTGTCCTAGTAGTTGCTGCAGCATAGCCCTCAGAGTTGACAGTCATCATATACACCCTCGGTGGAGCATTTGGAAAAATTAATGGCCCAATTAGAATTGCTCAAAATGCCAAATGAAGTGGTGGTCAGACAAACACTTGGATGGAGACCTCCTTTGCCAGACAAATGAGAAATTTCGTGTCATCTTTGAAGAGGTAATCCCCTGTTTATCAAATGTCCATTGACACAGAAGGCAAACCCCACAGAATACTGCCATATCTGTAAACACGTGAATGTCCCAGATTGGCAAGTAGATTATAGTATTCAACCATAATGATTACAAATGCATAGGGAAAGTTGTCTTGGAACATGTTGAAGATGAGGTAAGCCATCAGAGAAAGGTATTCTCAACAGCCACAGCAGCATTGACTTCGTACAAGGTGTCAACTATTCTTCATATGGTGCCTGCAGTCCTACTAGTTGCTGCAACATTGCACCAGATGATAGTGACCAAAGCGACTATTGCATTGTTGGAATAGGCACTGTGGGGCACAAATAGCTGTTGGAAAGATGAGAGAACTTGCCACAATGTTGAGACAGGCAAGGGATGTATAGAGGAATATAATTATATAAGAAAATGGATTCTGATTATCAGTCCTTGATGCGTGCATTCTCAACTTGTCTTTGTGTGCTGTACATATCTTATTTGTGGCCATTTGCGGTAACTGTGTTTGCATTTTTTGAATGGTTGGCCTCGACTCCAGAAGTAATCGTCAAAGGTATACAGGAAAACTAAATTGTGGATCCTTGGGGATTTTTTATATAAGATTTTAAAAGAAAAATCTATTAGTGTTCAATTTATTTATTTTTAATTGGTTATATGGGATTGAAATGGGCCCCACCTGTATTACATTATGACCACATAGTGGTATTACAACAGTTTAGCAATTATGCATGTATTGCTTGGTAAGATTCGAACCTGGGTTCCCTCCTTGAAAGTTAAGGAATATAACCGGTTGAGCTAATGCCATTTGATTATTATTGTTCAATTTATCAATGTAAGTAGACATTTTAATAAGATCATGAGCCTTCCTACTATTTAAGGGATAAATAAAATCAATATGTTAAAGTTGCAAAGCTCTAATATGGAGGAAATCTGACCCATTTTGCAGCTTGCCTGAAAGTTTACACACTGTTATTGTTCAGCATGCTGCTGCACTGGCAAAATCAAATATTGTCTTCACCCTTTCTCACCTAGTGGGTTCAAGCTATGGCAATTCCTTGTGTGGTCGAGGAGCAGGTACCCCTTGCCTCCAAGAGTGGAGCATACAGCACAGATTTTTGCAATGTAGACAAAATTCTGGTTAGCATCAGTACTTAGGCTTCACTTAAAAAATTAAGGGAGAGTTCCATCACCTTCATATGGGACAACTTTTACTATGGCTTTTCAGATTCTATAAATGAAACGCTTCATCTACACAATCACTTCCTCTGTTCCTCTTGCAGTTGTACATACATCTACCACAACTTACAAGTGCAAAGAACAGCAAAGACCAAAGCAAGAGCAGTACCGGAAAGGATGAACAATTCAAATATGCAGCTTGGCTACGTCTCTTGATAGATGTAACACACTTGTGTTTCCAAGGATTCCACCATATCTCGAGGGACACCACTGTTCTCATGACAGCTTCTTCAGTCTATGGATTTTACAACATTCATTTGCATTACAGAATTCCACATATACCAGACTGTAACATACTGTATTTTAATGATGTACATGGAGTTTTTGCATTTCTGTGCACTTGTTCTATTCTGTTTTTAATTAATTGTAATTTTCAAATTTTTATTATATATCCATACAAACCATGTACAGACACTACACACACACACATGCATCCACACACGTGTGCATGTATATCTGTAGTATTTTGGCATCTCTTGTAACTCCTGCTTTTGGTAAATGGTCATAGGTGTTCCTAAATCTATCTAGTGTCTGTCTCTCTACCCATCTCCTGGCTACCATGACAAAGAAGCTTCTAGATGCTTTTTAAATATTTGTGGATCTCAAAAACAATACGGTTGTCCACTGCAAAGGACTGTAAACTCCAGTGAAAATTCTCTGCCCAAAACTGTTAAAAATTTACATTACTAATCCATGCCTGACAGATTTCTAATTCCCATACTACACACAAGGATCATCTCAAAGACTTGTTTTAGCTAATTTGGTTTTCTTTCCTACCATTGATACACAACCAACTAACCGCACTTTGAGCTTGAAAGCACATGGTGAATCTCAAGTAACTTTCTTGTATTCTTTCCTCTATCAATAATTATACATAATTTTTTCCAACTTCAGTAATTAGAATATTTAGGAAACAATTAGATAAATAACAGATTTAGACAATTACCAGGAAGTGAGGCACTTTCATTATGGCCCCTGTGTGAACCCTCATTAAGTTCTAAAATTAATATCCTTGTATAATCAATTTCAGCTACCAATTAATTCTTATAAAGTCACAGTTTATGTCTACAGAAGTACTCCCTTCACCTGAGACTGAGAAAGAGTATGCTTAACATTTTATGGTTCCTTGTGGAAAAGAGAAAAAACATTAGATGCCATGACAGCTAAACTCTTCCAAATTGAAATACATAGCAGATTTAATTGGAAACATAGAAATTGAATGCAAATTGACTTGTTGCTGAGTATTTTTAATAGGAAGATTACGTAGGCAATATAGTAGAACTTGGAATTTATTATATCTTAAATGTGGCTGATCATCTAGGATCACTGTAAGTCAGCCGCACTCAGATACATATGATTGTGGTGTTATTTGTTTGAATTCAACTTTCTAAAAATGCTAATCAAGGAATCTGATTTTGTTTTTCAAAGGATCTATTTAAGTCTGTCAAATTTATGATAGGATGATGGTTGCAGGTTGGGCAGCATGACTGCATAATACTAATGACACACGAACCTAATTGGCTTCATGATTGGTATTGGGGTGACTGCACTGGAAACAATGTCTCTCACTTAATTAAAGACCATCTCAAGGATAGATGCCGGATTCGATTAGCTGGGGACTTGCATTTTTATCTCCGACACTCTTCATCAGAAAAAACTGTGTATGTGCCACACCTACTAGTGAATGGCTGCGGTGGAGCCTTTTTGCATCCTACTCATGTCTTTTCTAACTTTCGACAATTTCTTGGAGCTTCTTATGAAACAAAGGCTGCCTATCCTTCTTTTGAAGACTCCAACAAAGTAGGCAATTTTAATTATATTTATTATTTACTCATTTCATTGAGAGCATTCTTCTAAGTTATAGTTGTAGCATATGAATTTCTATGGTTATCATATGTATCCTCTTGAACTTTGTTACAGATTGCCTTGGGCAATATTTTGAAGTTTCGGAAGAAGAATTGGCGATTTGATGTCATTGGTGGTATTATATACTTCATCTTGGTGTTTTCCATGTTTCCCCAGGTGGGCTCTTACTATGCCCATGTCCATATGAAGCTATTGCACTTGATGCTTTATTACATTGAAAAGTCGTCAAAAACATAAAGTAGCCAATAAATTAGACAAAAGAATGCTGATTGTTCTAGTATTTTGTCAAGTTAGAATGGCCCAAGCCACATGGCCTTTAGATTACTCGGCTTTGTCTCTTGCTTTTTATTGAGTCACAAGATGGGGTCGACTTTCTTGAAGGATATGCATGTTAAGTGTGCTGCTTGTTCTAGTGTTTCTATTGTTGTTTGGCTACATCAATAGCCCACTGCACCATCACTCTTCTCTTGTGGACATGCGCCTTAAGTGCTTGTTGTGCTAGTGCTTCTATTGTTGTTTGGCTACATCGATAGCCCACTTCACCATCACTCTTCTCTTGTTTAAATTAGTGAGAAGAAACTCTTCTCCAAACTCTCTTGATCCTCAAACTAGTTTTGCACCTCCACTCTCGTACATGGAATTGTTGAATTTCACAATGATTTGCTAGAGCGAACATAACTAAAACACAAATCTTATAGCAAAGAGAATAGAGAGAAAAAAGAAAAAGCAATGACACACAAGAGATGAGAGAATGCTCTTAGGCACCCACACAAAATGATCACGATAAAGATTACATCGATACAATGGGTTGAGTAGGAGAGATGTATAGATACCTTTTTAATTACACAATAAATTACAAAACCTTGAACTGACATAACATAGGGTTAGGATATAATAAGGTTAACCATACAAGTTTAAACTATAAAATCCTAGGCTAAACACACAAATCCTCATTAAACATTACACAATGCTAGCCCTCAGACATTCAAGTGATTACATCACACAATGTTGGCCTTGGCCAAATAATGTTAGGTTACAAATTTCAACACCGCACATAATTTGAACTAAGGGGCCAAGGAGAGAAGACATTAATGATAGTACCTTCCTCCCTTTATTGGAAGCTCGAGTGGGCTAGTTCATTGCAACATGAGGAAAATTCATTGGAATCTCCCTTGTCATCTGGAAGGTTGCCTCTTGCCTCATGATGAACTTTCCTTTTACAATAACCGCAAGAGGTTTTCAACTTCTTTGAAGACTTCGACTTGCCCTTGGGATACTTAACCTTAGCCTTCGTATGAGCCTGCATTTGAGAAGAATCACAACAATTTTGCATGTCCACTTGCAAGTGAACAAGAAGAGAAAAGAGAGCATCGAGGGTTAGGTTTTTGTGCTCCTTTAAGTACATAGGAATCACATGAACCAATAGTTCAACAATCTAAAAGGAAGGAAAGAGATTAAAAATGATAAAAGTTACACATTCTACGTCATCCTTCTTGTTGCCTTCAAAAAATGCAATATTTACTCGTTAGTTCTCAAAGTTATTGAACTGCACCATTTTGAGAGAGGAAATCTTTAGTTCCAACTTACTGTTTTTTGTGGCATTGACTTTTCCAAACATATCTTTCAATCTAGTCCACACCTTGGTGGGATCACTTTCATTATTAATATGGAAAAGTATGTCTGGCTCAATGAACATCATAAATAGATCAAGGGCCTCCTTGTCATAACAAGGTGCTTCATCAAGGACGTGTAGTTTCTTCCTTAAAGATGCACCAATGATTCTTACTTCTCAATAGACTAGTCATTTGAGTTGACCAAATATTGTAGTTTTTCCCATTAAAGCGAGTAACATAGGCTAGAGGATCAATTTCGCCCAAATTTGTCATCCCCACTATAACATGTCCTGGAATTGTTGTCACTAATATGAAGAACTTGAAAAATCATGGGATTCAAAAAGGCGGCTCAAATGCTTTTGTATATGGAAGTTATGGCCTTTGGAAGTTTTGCCCAATTAATCCTTAAACCATAAAAAATAACTACCTCATTGAACCTTAGAAACATTGTGATAAACCACAATTCGTCGCTTGGCACTCAAAGATAGGTAGACAATGACCACTAATTATTTGCCACTTGTCTCCCACTGTGCACATTGAGTGAGTAGGAGCTTGCCACATGGAATGATTTGATCACAAACCTCTTTTGTATATCTAAAAAAACTGGATGTTATGCCAAATCAGATCCATGTCGGTCTCCATCGCCATTTTAGAATGTGAAGCAAGCTAAATGGGGGTTGATGAGAATCAAACTCATACCTCTTGGGCAATGGGCACCCTAGGATAATCAAGCTAGCTGAGAGCTTGTGCCACTCCACTAAGGCTAAAAGGGAGTCTCAACTAGATGAACAGGAGGTGCTTTTGCAACCAAAACAAAATGACAACCCAAAAGTAACGTCACGAGAGTCAACCTCATGTCTTGGAATTATTGTCACTAATGTGAAGAACTCGAAAAATCATGGGATTCAAAAATGCGGCTCATACGTTTTTGTATGTGGAAGTTATGGCCTTTGGAAGTTTTTACCAATTAATCCTTAAACCATAAAAAATAACTAGCTCATTGAACCTTAGAAACATTGTGATAAACCACAATTTGTCGCTTGGCACTCAAATATAGGTAGACAATGACCACTAATAATTTGCCACTTGTCTCCCACTGTGCACATTGAGTGAGTAGGAGCTTTCCACATGGTATGATTTGATTCACCAATCTCTTTTGTATATAAAAAAATTGGATGTTATGCCAAATCAGATCCATGTCGGTCTCCATTGCCACCTTAGAATGCGAAGCAAGCTAAATGCGGGTTGATGAGAATCAAACTCATACCTCTTGGGCAATGGGCACCCTGGGATAACCAAGCTAGCTGAGAGCTTGTGCCACTCCACTAAGGCTAAAAGGGAGTCTCAACTAGATGAACAGGAGGTGCTCTTGCAACCAAAACAAAATGACAACCCAAAAGTAACGCCACGAGAGTCGACCGCATGTCCTAGAATTGTTGTCACTAATGTGAAGAACTCGAAAAATCATGGAATTCAAAAAGGCGGCTCAAACGCTTTTGTATGTGGAAGTTATGTCCTTTGGAAGTTTTGCCCAATTAATCCTTAGACCATAAAAAATAACTAGCTCATTGAACCTTAGAAACATTGTGATAAACCACAGTTTGTCACTGGCACTCAAAGATAGGTGTAATGTCCCCATTTTTATTGTTAGCATGGTACAAAGTGTGGTGTGGTGTGATAGTATTTTTATGTGGCTCTAGATAAATAAAAATAAAAAAAAATATATAAAAAATAATAAAAGGGGAAATAAGGGTGAATGCCACATTAGGAAAATATAATATTATTTTATTATATTATTAAGAGAAAATAAAAAGTGCTTCTCAACGAAGAAATAGAATATTTGCCTATAAAAAGAGAAGAAGGGTTTTCATTTGCACATCGATGAATATTGAATTTGAGTATTTTCTCTTGTATGTGGCTGAGAAGTCATCTACAACACTCTTGTAGACGAAAACCTACAAGAGCTAATCCCTGAGGACGAAAACCCTCTTGGATCAGAGGCAAAGGACGAAACCCCTGAGTCTCATCAGCAATTTGGCAGCATTGAGAGCATATTTTGCCCTAGGGAGGCAGATGTCCCTGTTTTGAGCATCATTGGCAGTATTGGCAGCAGTTCAAGACCCACGTCCCACTCCTAGGATCAGACTGCAGCAATTCAGGGTGGACGTTGCACTTGTGTGAGGTTGTATCAGTGATTTTAGGGAGAAATAGGGTTGGCATCAGGTTTGGGGAGCCATTGACAGTCGTCAGGGGCTGACGTCCTTATTTTGAGGGCAGATTTTCAGGAGTTAGAGGTCAGAATCAGCAGATTGACAGTCTTAGACCCCAACGTCCCATTGCTGGCAGCATATCAGCAGATTTCTGATGTTAAATCCATTATTGTGGTGCTTCAAGACCCCCACGTCCCATCTGGGGTATTCTATCCAACATTAGCAATCAGATTTCATGTTTTGTGAGTTGTTTCATGTGATCTCTTTGAGAACTGTTCATGTAATTGTCTATGCATTTCAGATTTAATACAAAATCGTATTTTTGGAGTTGCTTGGCAAATCTTGAGTAATTTTGTGATTTAAAAATTATAGATCTGAATTCTATTTAAATAAATATTATATTGCTTTAAAAAATATTGCAAGATTGCTAAGGTTTAGCATTATTTTCAGAATTAGGTCATTATAGTGGTATCAGAGCATTGATTCTGCCATCCTGTGGAGGATTGAGTTAGGGTTTGATCAAATCCTTCTCTCCTCCATCACTTCATGAGGCCATAAAAAGGGCCATTTTGCTTGAGCACACTCTTGAGCCTTACACATCTTCAAAATCTAGATTATCACCAAAGAGGTCAAGGCATGAAGAGACATCCAAACCATGGAGCAAGATGAAATCACTTGAAGAGAGAGCCACACTTCAGCCACAAAAACCTCCAGCTCCAACACCATTCACAAAAGATATGGATGAAGCTACTAGAAATGAATTAAGAAGGAAAAACTTTGCTTCAATTGTAAGAAACCTTGGGAGCCTAATCATAGATGCTTGGGAAAGGGAGAGATTCACTACATTGAGGTGAAATCAGATAATGACTCAGATAATGAATCATATTCTTCAGCTGAAATGGAAATAAAGGAGCAAGAACACAAAGGACAACCAAAAGGTGAGTCATCTCATGATTCAACTCAACTTGTCACTTTGGCAACTCTTCATTGTGTACCCCAATTCTTTACTATAAAAGTCCCAGGAAAAGTCTTAGGTGAGGATGTGCTAATTTTGATAGATGGAGGGGCTACACATAATTTTGTTGATGAGGATTTTGTAGCTAAAAAACAACTCAAAACAGGAACATTCCCAGCATTTAATGTTGCTACAGGAAAGGGACTCTCATCATGTAATAGGGTGGTAGAGCAATTAGAAGTAACAATGGGTGATTACAAAGTTATTCATGATTTTTATGTTTATCCAATGGGAGGTCTTTCAAAAGTAGTGCTTGGAGCACATTGGTTCTTTGATCTTGGAGATGTGACAAGTAATTACAAGAAGTTGGAATTCAGATTTTTGCATGAGGGGCGTGAGATTGTTCTTAAGGGGATCAAAGATGGGCCCAATGTTTCAATCAGAATGATGGAGGGCATCATAACAGGTAAAGAGCAGCAGTATGAAGTAAAAGGTAAATGGCTGATGACACCTCAGTATGCACAATATGACACAAAAATTATGGACTGTTTCCACAGTATGACCAGGAGCCAACAATTGAAGAATGATATTTTGTATGTGGATGACAAATTGGAAGCTACAGGGTGTTATTTAAGGGCTGCACATGAAAATATAGCTACTGCTGTTCCTAAACACACCAATATGAACGAAGATGGGACTGTTTCTAAAGTTTTAGGTACTGATTTATTGGCTGATGGTAAATCTTTGTTTGGACAGCTATACACGTCATACTTTTCAAATTTTGGTGCTCATAATGAAGGTAAAACAGTGGCAGCTGTAGACAATATGAAGGCTGCATTTGATGGAGGGTCGGCTGATGTTGTATGGGTTGCAATACCTCATGATTCTGGGATCGCTATCACTGACTTAATGACTGCATTTGATGGTGAACGGACTGTTGTTCCTTACATGGAAGATGAGGACATTGCTTGGGTTGTTGTTGGTTTCCAAGAGACTATTTGTATAGCTAAGCATGCACTACAATTTGTTGATGAGCTTGCTGCCCACCTGTTACCAGAATTTGTTGACTCCTATCTCAACTTACTTTTCATTTCCATTCACTGTTACTAATGATTTGCTTCAATTGTACTATAAGTCAGCTGTAGGGATTGATGATGGATTGAGTATAAATGATGTTAAACAATTTGGACAGTCATCACTCGCTATTGTTTGGGAAAAATCAGACCTATTACACTCACTGTTTAGTCATTTTTCCATCGGTGACATCACTCTTTGGCATGATACCTCAGTCAGAAACAATGAAGGACTGTTCATTGATGACTTGGGAAGGCTTCAAAGGACTTATTTGGCTCCTAATTGCACAAAGTCAGATCTGTTGGGAAGTATATTAGACCTGTTGTACGCAAGGGCAGACCTGTCTTCACTCAGTTGGGATGCACATGGGAGTCTGTGACAGTTTTGGAGAATATTTTGATGTTGTCCTCTGGCAACGTTTTTGGGCATCAAGGCCTTGGGTCTTCACCTGGCATGATGAGATCCTTTGCACCCTTGGTTGTTCTTAGTAAAATTTTTTTAAGGTTAGTTTGGGATCCTGGAATCATTCTTGATCATGGTTATGGATTGGTTTAATTTGAATGAAGTTTGTGTTCGATTGCTTGAGGACAAGCAATCTCAGGGGGGATGTATTGTAATGTTCCCAATTTTTATTGTTAGCATGGTACAAAGTGTGGTGTGGTGTGATAGTATTTTTATGTGGCTCTAGTCAAATAAAAATAAAAAAATATATAAAAAATAATAAAAGGGGAAATAAGGGTGAATGCCACGTTAGGAAAATATAATATTATTTTATTATATTATTAAGAGAAAATAAAAAGTGCTTCTCAACGAAGAAATAGAATATTTGCCTATAAAAAGAGAAAAAAGGTTTTCATTTGCACATCGATGAATATTGAATTTGAGTATTTTCTCTTGTATGTGGCTGAGAAGTCATCTACAACACTCTTGTAGACGAAAACCTATAGGAGCTAATCCTTGAGGACGAAAACCCTCTTGGATCAGAGGCAAAGGACGAAACCCCTGAGTCTCATCAGCAATTTGGCAGCATTGAGAGCATATTTTGCCCTAGGGAGGCAGATGTCCCTGTTTTGAGGATCATTGGCAGTATTGGCAGCAGTTCAAGACCCACGTCCCACTCCTAGGATCAGACTGCAGCAATTTAGGGTGGACGTTGCACTTGTGTGAGGTTGTTTCAGTGATTTGAGGGAGAAATAGGGTTGGCATCAGGTTTGGGGAGCCATTGACAGTCCTTAGGGGCTGATGTCCTTATTTTGAGGGCAGATTTTCAATCAGCAGATTGACAGTCTTAGACCCCAACGTCCCATTGCTGGCAGCATATCAGCAGATTTCTGATGTTAAATCCATCATTGTGGTGTTTCAAGACCACCACGTCCCATCTGGGGTATTCTATCCAACATTAGCAATCAGATTTCATGTTTTGTGAGTTGTTTCATGTGATCTCTTTGAGAACTGTTCATGTAATTGTCTATGCATTTCAGATTTAATACAAAATCGTATTGTTGGAGTTGCTTGGCAAATCTTGAGTAATTTTGTGATTTAAAAATTATAGATCTGAATTCTATTTAAATAAATATTATATTGCTTTAAAAAATATTGCAAGATTGCTAGGGTTTAGCATTATTTTCAGAATTACGTCATTACAATAGGTAGACAAAAATCATTAAATATTTGCCACTTGTCTCCCACTGTGCACATTGAGTGAGTAGGAGCTTGCCACATGGTATGATTTGATTCACCAATCTCTTTTGTATATATAAAAAATTTGGATGTTATGCCAAATCAGATCCATGCTGGTCTCCATCGCCACCTTAGAATGCGAAGCAAGCTAAATGGGGGTTGATGAGAATCAAAACCTCTTGGGCAATGGGCACCCTGGGATAACCAAGCTAGCTGAGAGCTTGTGCCACTCTACTAAGGCTAAAAGGGAGTCTCAACTAGATGAACAGGAGGTGCTCTTGCAACCAAAACAAAATGAAAACCCAAAAGTAACGCCACGAGAGTTGACCTCATGTCCTAGAATTGTTGTCATTAATGTGAAGAACTCGAAAAATCATGGGATTCAAAAATGCGGCTCAAACGCTTTTGTATGTGGAAGTTATGGCCTTTGTAAGTTATGCCCAATTAATCCTTAAACCATAAAAAATAACTAGCTCATTGAACCTTAGAAACATTGTGATAAACCACAATGTCGCTTGGCACTCAAAGATAGGTAGACAATGACCATTAATTATTTGCCACTTGTCTCCCACTGTGCACATTGAGTGAGTAGGAGCTTTCCACATGGTATGATTTGATTTACCAACCTCTTTTGTATATATATAAAAATTGTATGTTATGCCAAATCAGATCCATGTCGGTCTCCATCGCCACCTTAGAATGTGAAGCAAGCTAAATGGGGGTTGATGAGAATCAAACTCATACCTCTTGGGCAATGGGCACCCTGGGATAACCAAGCTAGCTGAGAGCTTGTGCCACTCCACTAAGGCTAAAAGGGAGTCTCAACTAGATGAACGGGAGGTGCTCTTGCAACCAAAACAAAATGACAACCCAAAAGTAACTACACGAGAGTCGACCTCATGTCCTAGAATTGTTGTCACTAATGTGAAGAACTCGTAAAATCATGGGATTCAAAAAGGCGACTCAAACGCTTTTGTATGTGGAAGTTATGGCCTTTGAAAGTTTTGCCCAATTAATCCTTAAACCATAAAAAATAACTAGCTCATTGAACCTTAGAAACATTGTGATAAACCACAATTTGTCGCTTGGCACTCAAAGATGGGTAGACAATGACCACTAATTATTTGCCACTTGTCTCCCACTGTGCACATTGAGTGAGTAGGAGCTTGCCACATGTTATGATTTGATTCACCAACCTCTTTTGTATATATAAAAAATTGGACGTTATGCCAAATCAGATCCATGTCGGTCTCCATCGCCACCTTAGAATGCGAAGCAAGCTAAATGGGGGTTGATGAGAATCAAACTCATACCTCTTCGGCAATGGGCACCCTAGGATAACCAAACTAGCTGAGAGCTTGTGCCACTCCACTAAGGCTAAAAGGGAGTCTCAACTAGATGAACAGGAGGTGCTCTTGCAACCAAAACAAAACGACAACCCAAAAGTAACGCCACGAGAGTCGACTTCATATCCTAGAATTGTTGTCACTAAAGTGAAGAACTCGAAAAATCATGGGATTCAAAAAGGCGGCTCAAACGCTTTTGTATGTGGAAGTTATGGCCTTTGGAAGTTTTGACCAATTAATCCTTAAACCATAAAAAATAACTAGCTCATTGAACCTTAGAAACATTGTGATAAACCACAATTTGTCGCTTGGCACTCAAAGATAGGTAGACAATGACCATTAATTATTTGCCACTTGTCTCCCACTGTGCACATTGAGTGAGTAGGAGCTTTCCACATGGTATGATTTGATTCACCAATCTCTTTTGTATATAAAAAAATTGGATGTTATGCCAAATCAGATCCATGTCGGTCTCCATCGCCAACTTAGAATGCGAAGCAAGCTAAATGGGGGTTGATGAGAATCAAACTCATACCTCTTGGGCAATGGGCACCCTGGGATAACCAAGCTAGCTGAGAGCTTGTGCCACTCCACTAAGGCTAAAAGGGAATCTCAACTAGATGAACAGGAGGTGCTCTTGCAACCAAAACAAAATGACAACCCAAAAGTAATGCCACGAGAGTCGACCGCATGTCCTTGAATTGTTGTCACTAATGTGAATAACTCGACAAATCATGGGATTCAAAAATATGACTCAAACGCTTTTGTATGTGGAAGCTATGTCATTTGGAAGTTTTGCCCAATTAATCCTTAAACCATAAAAAATAACTAGCTCATTGAACCTTAAAAACATTGTGATAAACCACAATTTGTCGCTTGGCACTCAAAAATAGGTAGATAATGTTTGCCACTTGTCTCCCACTGTGCACATTGAGTGAGTCGGAGCTTGCCACATGGTATGATTTGATTTACCAACCTCTTTTGTATATATATAAAAATTGGATATTATGCCAAATCAGATCCATGTCGGTCTCCATCGCCACCTTAGAATGGGAAGCAAGCTAAATGGGGGTTGATGAGAATCAAACTTATACCTCTTGGGCAATGGGCACCCTGGGATAACCAAGCTAGCTGAGAGCTTGTACCACTCCACTAAGGCTAAAAGGGAGTCTCAACTAGATGAACAGGAGGTGCTCTTGCAATCAATCAAAATAAAATGACAACCCAAAAGTAATACCACGAGAGTCGACCTCATGTCCTAGAATTGTTGTCACTAATGTGAAGAACTCGAAAAATCATGGGATTTAAAAAGGCGGATCAAACGCTTTTGTATGTGGAAGTTATGGCCTTTGGAATTTTTGCCCAATTAATCCTTAAACCATAAAAAATAACTAGCTCATTGAACCTTAGAAACATTGTGATAAACCACAATTTGTCGCTTGGCACTCAAAGATGGGTAGACAATGGCCATTAATTATTTGCCACTTGTCTCCCACTGTGCACATTGAGTGAGTAGGAGCTTGCGACATGGTATGATTTGATTCACAAACCTCTTATGTATATATAAAAAAATTGGATGTTATGCCAAATCAGATCCATGTCGGTCTCCATCGCCACCTTAGAATGCGAAGTAGGCTGAATGGGGGTTGATGAGAATCAAAATCATACCTCTTGGGCAATGGGCACCCTGGGATAACCAAGCTAGCTGAGAGCTTGTGCCACTCCACTAAGGCTAAAAGGGAGTCTCAACTAGATGAACGGGAGGTGCTCTTGCAACCAAAACAAAATGACAACCCAAAAGTAACGCCACGAGAGTTGACCTCATGACCCCTTCCCTCCAAAATATAAAGACAATGCTTGCTAGCCAACAACCAACTCACTATTGTGAAGTACACGATATTCCATCCATTTTGAAGAAAACTTCCCCTATAAGCAAATAAGTGTTGTATTATATGAAGGGACAAATTTTGGGGGCGTGATTTGAAGATGCAACCTCTTATCCCATAGGCCTTCCACCTTCTCATGCCAGCCTAAAGTGGCATCCATATTGTTTGGAACAAAATGTGCCCTCCTCCTTAAATATAGGGGCATACCCCAAATAAAAGAGCTAATTTAACGTCATTGATAAGTACCTGAACCTTGATTGAAGCCCTACCAGCCAAAAAGGGACACTCTTGGGGTGGAGAGGGAACACTTGGTGTTCCCTCAAAAATACAAATCCAACACTTGCCAGCCAAAAATCCACGCACTATCGTCAATACAAGAGATACCATCTATTCAAAATATGATGACTTTCCTCACACTACCAAACAAGTGTTGCATTGTATCAAGGGACAAAATGTTGGGGGCATGATTCGATCGTGCAACCCCTCATCCCATAAACTTGCCGTCTTCTCATGCTAGCCAGAGGGGGCGCCTAGTTTGACTAGAATGGACAATGCCTTGCTTCTTGAGGACAAAGACATCTTCCAACTAAAGTGCAAGAGAACTTTATTCCCATGAGAATGATGCAAAAAACAAAGGCCAAGAGGATTGAACCATTGACGTCCAATTGCCTTGCCCAAACCTTCATTGAAGCCTTGCTATCTAAAAGGCCACATTTTTGGGGTGAAGAGGGAACCCCTAATACATCACGTTTGCAATGTCAGTAATGCACCACAATAGAGGGCCATGGGTGGCTTGGCATTGGCCAAATCCAAAGAGGAACTTGTGGATTCAATTGATGGATGGTTCATGCTTTTGCAACAAAAAGGAGCGCCTTTCAAAAACAGGGGGAAAATAAAATTTGAAAATTTCCCTCTATATTTTGTAGTCTTCAGATTGATGTTCATGTAATAGTTTCCTTTGCCCCTTATTTTGTCATTGACTCATGAAGCACCAAAGATAATTTGCCCTTGTGATTGGAAGAAGAGATATAGGATTCAAACAATTTCTTTGCACTACGTAGTGATACTAATCTATACCTGTTCTTATGCAATGTTGGATTTCATAATGATTTGCTGAAACAAAAGAAGTAACCATAACCCAAGTCTTATAGAAAGAAAAATAGAGAATAAAGGAAAGAGCGATAATAGATGAGATGGGAGGATGCCCTTAGGCACTCACATAAAATGATCAAGACAAAGATAACGTCAATACAATGGATTGGGTAGTTGAGGTGTATAAATACCTCTACAAAAGCATGAATTGACATAACATATGGTTAGGGTATAATAAGGTTAACCATTCAAAGGTTAAGTTGTGGGCCTATAGGCTAAATACATAAATCCTCATTAAACATTATACAATGCTATCCCATAGGCATACACAAGTGATCTCATCATACAATGTCAGCCTTGGCGAAATAAGGTCACATTACACATTTCAACAAGAATCAAGAACTCCATTGGTACAACAACCTCCTGCCTATACATTAGCTAGAACAATGTATGGCCAATTGTTAGATTGTAAGTAGTCCTTCACGACTACCAAACTGCTAGCAATGTCTCCTTCAAAGTGGCACCTTTAATTCTGCACGCCTTATAGAATATAAAGACCAACACTTTTATTCATCACTTTTGCCTATTCGTTCACTTGGGGGTACTATGGATCGGACAACATATGGTAAAGATGGAAGTTTGATGTTAGCCTTTGGATTACTTCATTCACAAATTGTCCACCACGATCAATTGTGATCTGCAATGGTATCTTGAACCTTGTGATGATTTGTTGATAAATGAACTTGGATTTACTCCCCATGGTGTTGAGCAATGCTCTCATCCCAACCCAACTTGTTAGGTAGTCCATCAAGACCACACTGTATGTGCTTCTTTGTCTTTTGCTTTGCTTCATGGGTCCATTGAAGTCCAAGGCTGATTTTGGAATAGCTAATAGATGCAAGACCATGAAGTCTCTTTGAGTTGCTTCCTTCCTCTCTAACATGTGTCATGGGATGTAACCCACTTCTTCATGTCTTAGAACCAGGTTGGCCATCAAAGTCTAGCAATCAACACCTTTCTTTTTTTTCATGGTTGGTCTCGTATGGTCGCTTGCCAATCCTTAATGCACTTCATTCAATACACAGTGCACTTGTCCTCTAGTACACATTGGTGCATAATTAGGCTAGACCCCATTTTGTATAATAGTCCCTCAAATTCAATGAAAAGGCTTTGACTTTAACGCTATCTTCCTTTTTGTCATGTTTGGTCTCGTATGCTTGCCTGTGAATTTTTCATGCACTTTGTTCAACACACAGTGCACTTGTCCTCTAGTAACATTGGTACATAATTAGGTCAGACCCCATTCTGTATAATAGTCCCTCAAATCAATTGGAAAGTCTTTGAATTTAATGCTATCTTCCTTCACTCGACTATTGACAAATCTTTGGGTAAGTCTCCTATGGATGAGGCAAGTACCTATATGTTCCTACCAAGATGGCAATGCCACAATATGGAACAAGTGGGCATCCTAGAACTCATTCGTGACCCCTCCTACATATCCTCTCAAGTGTATTCGTGGCAGTTGGATAGTAATCATTTGCTTTTTCCTGGGTTGTACTGCTATTTGGAAACAAATTCCTACAATGTGACAAGCCACTTACTGACTAGTCGATGAATAATTAGCTAGTTGATTAGGTACAAAAGGACTTGATGGTCGACGTAGAATGTAAATGGATTTCAATGTAGATAATGGTGAAATTTTTGCATTGCATCCACCATTTCAAATCCTTCGCGCTCCCTCATATTCTAATAATTCTAAACCCTTGACAACAACCAACTTGCAAAGGACATGGGTTGTTCCAACCCGTGACTATCTTCTTGCTTCAATCCACACTTGATTGCAAAAATCGGTGTTGTGGACATGAAATCCCTTGTCTTACTTTGAAAATGTCAAAATGGGTGCTTTGACATCTTTGACCTTTAATTTGCCCAAGGCCTTTGGGATTTCCCAATCCACCTGAAGGGAAAACTTTTTTGGCTTAGGGTGTCAATGACGTCTGATAGTTGTGTGTAGTTCTTGATGAACCTTGGATAATACTCCACATGGATGAGGAACGACTTCAACAAGTTGATGTTGTTTGGATCCTCCATATTCACTATAGAAATGAAATTTAACATGCTTACACACAATTCCATTTCTACTTAAATAATTCTTCAGATCTGCTGTCATTAGCAATACACAGGAAACAGCAACAGCAATAACAATAGCAGCAGCAATGGCAATAACAGCAGCAATAGAAGATGACAATAAATACAGGCAGTTTTATATTAACAATGGCATATATGGTTACAACAATACAGTTTCAGCATTACAATCTGCAGTCTGCAAACCCTATGCAGAATACTCTTCATGGCTGCATACAAGACTGGACTGCATCATGCCCTATGCACATATGCATCAACCCTCACACGTACCATTGCTCTTCTATCAATCCATCAACCTGCATGACTGAACATCCTCTTGAATGAATGAGGGGAGGGCTTATTTATACACCCAAAAGTAGTTACAACTTCCTACTTGACACCTCATCATTCTCTCAAATTACATTTCATATGCATTTGATCTTACATTTACATGACATTTCCCACTATAGGACAAACTACCTTATGACTTATAACTTTGTCGACTTAAATGACTTAACATCACTTTATTATTATGTACAATATTATATTGCCACTTCATAACATTATTAAATATATGTATGCACATTTTGTCAAACACTTGCGTACAATTACAAAATAACATAGAAACCCAAAATTGATTAACCAAATAAAGACATATCAATTTTCTTGTCTACATCTATCCCCTCCTCTAACTGGTCGGCGTCCTCGACGACACGAGCTAAACACTAGAAATAGAAGCACTGAACAATGTAACAAAATCTCTTGTCATGCTTCTTATGCTTTCTTCGGTTCCAGACATCTTTGGCAATAGACTTTACTTCAGACTGCTTGCAACACCTTATTCTTCGATTGTGCACTCCACTTGTTGCAAGCAGGTGTAACATCAACATGATCAGCGTGACCATTATTCTTTGAATAGGCACTTCACTTTCTGCAATAAGCCATATTAGCAGCATGAGCAACATGAATAACATCATCCACATGACGGGCAGAGCCCCCTTGTAGGGTCAAGGGACAGCGTCCCTTGCGGGGTCGAGGAGTAGAGCCCTTCGTGCGTACAGGGTGGGGTCGAGGAGCAGAGCCCTTCGTGCGTACAGGGCGGGGTTGAGGGTCAGAGCCCTCATAGGGTTCGAGGCAGCGTCTCGAAACCTCAACAGCAAAACCATTGAAACCATCACTGTTTGAACTAAATTTTTCTCCTCATCCACATTCTGGGAGTCTTCACTCAACCTACTAAAACGACTTCCCCTTAGTGCCAATTCACTGCTTGCTTGATCCAACTGACTACTTGTCAACCTATGATAGACATCTCCCTTGTCAAACAATGCTACTAACGACAACTCGTCTAACTGCACTGCCTCAGACGACAAGGCCTATGACGATAGTTTCCATGTCAAACAATGCTACTAACGACAACTCGTCTAACTGCACTGCCTCAGACGACAAGACCTATGACGATAGTGTCCATGATGACAATGCTTTATGACGAATGACTGATGACGGATTGAGAAGCCTGACAGTTTGTCTCAGATGGGTTGACCTGATGATTGTCCTAGATGGATGACTTATGAGGTTAGATGGATTGGCTCAGACGGATTGGTCCTGACGAGTGATAGGTTCCTCCTGACGGATTGCTCTAGACTGATGACAAATTCCTTCAGAAGAGTTAGTCTGTTCGACTCCTCAAACGAGTAACCTGCTAGACGAGTAACTCCATATGGGTAAGTTCTAGACGAGTGACTGGCTAGACAGGTAACTTCCTCAGACGGATCACTTGCTAGAAGGGTAACTTCCTCATACGGGTAACCTGCTAGACGAGTAACTTCTTTAGATGGGTAACCTTCCAGACGGGTAACTTCCTTAGATAGGTTGCCTTCAGACGGGCTTGCTAGACAGGTTACCTCCAGACGGGTTGCATCCTTAGACGGGTAACTGTTGGTCACAGATTTGCCACAGGAAAGGATTTTGCATATATACGCGCCTTAGACCTGGACCAACATTGAAAGGTCGAAGGGAAGAGATGCCCTTCGTGCCAATCTTCGGAGAAAGGCTGGCTCCTTTACTAAACTACTTGGGGTTTTAAGCTAAGAGTGCAGGAAAGAGATAAAAAAGAGTAAGGGTGCAGGAAAGAGATAAAAAGTACAGAAAGAAACGTAAATGGATGATTTAAATGGGAAGAACCAGCAGCACGATTACTAACTAATACCTTGAAGTAGCAGCAATAAATACAAAGAATAAAACATAAATGAACACCAGGCTAGCTTCTCTATGTATCCTCTAAAAGAGTTCCAGGATCCACCTATCTTCCTACGCTTAAATCCAGAGTTCAGAATTACAGCAGTTGGGAAAATATGTGAATATAGCAGAAACACTAACCACAGGCAGCATACAAAGAAACTAACACAACATTTTCTCCTCTATGTATCCTCCAGGAGAATTCTAGGGTTCTGTCCCCAATCACACACCTAAATTGAGGATGCAAAATTACAGTATGCAAATGATGAAACAAAATAGCAGAAATAATCACAGAAGGCAGCATACAAAAGAGAAATAGAGCCCAAAGTTCTTGATATCAATTGCAAAAATCAAGTTACAGCAGCTTTCTAGCAAAAGTTCCTCCCCCTTCCTTCATTACAATGCTAGGGTTTTTATAGAGGACCCGACCCTCTGAGCCATTAATGCACTGGGCTTGCAAGGACGCCCCTGGCAGCCGAGAAATCCGCGCTCGCCTTCCTAGGGAAATGAAGTTTCACATCCATTCCTATAATTAGCTATCCTGGCCGCGTTAATCGGAGAAACCTACATTTATGAGCCGCTGACCAGTCCTGGGCTACTTCGGGGCGGGGTGCTCGAGTGGCTTCACAAGTTGCCTTGGCTATCCCCTGCAACTGATAATTCACATCCTATTGCCTCAAATGGGCACCGGGTCTTTCGAGCAAGAAAAAATGCATTTATGAAACACTCGAATGCCTCGAACGAATACCCAGCCTAGGGACGTGTGTTCTTTGAAGTGAGCGCCACCGTTAATCGAGCCCTGGGAAGAGCTTCGCCGGATTTTGAACCGAGGCGCCACTTCGCAGTGGGTTTGGGCCGAAGCACAAGTGATGTCCCTGTGTTGATGCTTCGCCCGTAGGGATCCTCAAAAACGGCCTCGATAGATGTTCAAGCCGAAGTGGATGTTTTCTGTACAAAGCATGGCCTCTAGCTATATTACTTCGCCAGGGGTGTTAGCCAAGCGCTGCTTCGCTAGGGGGGGGCTGCCCGAAGTGGCGGATTGCCAACAAAGGACTATGAGCTACTTCGCCGCGAACCTTTGAAAGCCGGCGGTTCGGAAAGATTTTGGGCGAAGTCGGTTCCCTGCCTTAGAATATTTTCTCAGCCTTTTTGGGGAAGCAAAGATTTGAATAGGGAGCTTCGCTGATGGGATAGCCGAAGTAGATGTTTCACTGTGGTTCGGAGCGAAGCGGCATCCACCGGTGAAATGCTTCGCCAGACGAGGGAACCGAAGTGGATGCTTCGCCGAAGTTCCAGCGAAGCGCTTCCACGGACTTAGAAAATCCTGGCAGTTCACGATCGCCGCTTCGCCGTTTCTTTGCCCGAAGCAGATGCCTTAGCAGCTTCGCTAGCGAAGCTCCTTTCATGCCTTAGAAATTTTTCGGGCTCCTGCCTAGACTCTTCTCCTTCCTTCTCTTCTGCGAAGCTTCTTATCCTGCCCAGTTCTGTTGGCGAAGTTCTTGCACGTATGGCTTATGTACAAAGGGGACAAAAATGGAAGCCAAAATTGCTGCAATACTTGAAAATACATACATAAAAAAAGCAAGGGAAGAAATTCATGAAAAATAAGAGAATACTTTACAAAATATTGATTCTTTCTACCCCTTCAAGCAATGTGACAAAATTGTCAACAGTAACCTCCAGATGTGTAGCTTTCAGACGTGTATGCTCCAGACAATTATCTTCCAGGCGGGTTGCTTTTAGACGTGTACCTTCCAGATGGGTACTCTTCAGATGGCTCTGCCTCAGACGGGTTCTCCTTAGACGGCTTCGCCTAAGATGGGTTCTCCTCAGACCATAGTTGAGAAAATCGGTATCGGGAGTCAATCGGCTGGGCAATAAGACGGGAGTTTTTCAAAAATCGGCAAAACATCGGCAAAAAAAAACCGAAGAAAACGAATTTTCTTTTTGATTTTTTTTTTTTCATGCATATTACAATGAATTAACATTATGCAAATCAGATATTGCAATAAAAACAACAATTCAAGTCAAGACATCATACAAGGCTCAAGCTTTAAATACACATGAAAGTGACAAAATACATCCTATATTGCTTATAATATGAAAAGGTACAAATTTACAAGTAACAATTCATTTTTTATATGCCTGCACATGGAAACAAGTAAGAACAAAGTTACAATCTCTTGAAAAAAAGGAAAAAAACCTAAACCCTAAACCAAAAGGCTAGGGTTTAGGGTTTAAAATTGAAACATTGACAGCTGAGAAATGAGCTTGCATACATAGTTATCAGGCAGCAATATTATTAAAAAAAGAGGAGGAAAAAACCCTAAACCCAAGGGCCTAGACCGAAGAAAATGCAAATTTTCATTGAAAAAAAAGCAAAAAATCGGCATTTTTTATTGAAAAAACCAAAGAAAATGCAAATTTTCATTGAAAAAATGCTTTTTTCAAGCATATCAGAAATTTTCAGGAAAAAATTGGCAAGATCAGGAGAAAATCGGCTAGCCTGTGAATTGGGAAAAAATCGGCAAAATCGGGATTTATTGCAAATTTTCTCAACTATGCCTCAGACAGCTCTGCCTCAGACGGGTTCTCTGTAGATGGATCCATCTCAAACGGGTTTGCCTCAGCCGTTTGAATGCATTCTCCAGCCGTCCTAGCCTCATCCATCTGACCAATCTCCTGACAAAGCTCTGTTGTCTGGCTTCCTTCCTGACTATACTTTGTCGTCTGGTCTTCTTGCTGACTATAGGTCTTTGTCTGACAACATGACTGACTACATTCTTCTGGTGACTTGATTGACTGCCTTCTACCGTCCTATCACCCTCCTGACGACATTGTGCAACTTCCTGAGATGTTTTAACTTCTTGCAGGAATTCTCCGTCATCAATTGAAATCAGATTCACTTGTTCAATTTGAATCAATCTCATCAAGTTAACCATCTCAAGTAGGTTCACTTCCTCCAATGCAATTGGTATCATCACCTCTGCTTCCTAGAAAGGGCTTTACCTTTTCTTTGACTGTTCAAACTCTTGATGAATTACTGGTTCATCTTGCTTTGCAGTACTTTGACAATCACATGCAAAATGCCCCCACAATTGGCATTGCCAACATTGCACAATAGGTCTTCCCTCACTATCATACCGAAGTCTCCGTCTGAGTTCCCTGACAATTGTTATAGACTTGTTCATTAGTGATATCTCTTCGTTGTACCATCTCCCTTGGTGTTGCATATACCGGTAGTGATGATCTTGCACTCTCTGAGTCATACTCGTCCTCAGCGTCATCAATCATCTCTCGGAAGTCACTTCCTTCCTTGACTTCTCGACCCTAGTACTTTAGCGATGAACCACTCTCCTCCCAAAAATCATCAATCTCAGTGTCTGAGTCATTCTCCATATCAGAATCAATTCCGTCCTTAGAATCACTCTCATCGGTATTAACATGATGTCAATACTTCGATATTTTTGCATCACTTTCCCAAATCAAGGCGTATTTCAGAGCCTCTTGGTAAGACGTCGGAGGGATCCTTGTCATCTTCGTTTGGTACGTATGAAGAAGTCCATCTATGAACCATCTCCTCTTCAATGCGTCTGATTGGTCTACCTAAAAATGGTCAAATAGCCCACTCAATTTCCTATGATAGGAACGAACAGATTCATTCTCACCCTGTTTCAGTCCATAGATTCTAGTAATGACCTCATCATCATTGTCAAACAACCGAAATTCTTGCGCAAAGCATCACACAACTCTTCCCATGTCTGGTACTTGTCTGTAGGGAATTTCATGTACCAATCCATTGCAAATCCACAAAATGTCGTAGGAAACCACCTCCTCCAATCTGCTTCATTATTTTGTCCAATCGCTGTCCACATCATGCGACAGATTCTCCAATGCCTTACTGGGTCTTCTCTCGATTCGCCTTGAAATAGTGGACACTGACACAATATGCCTAAATTGGCCTTCAGTTTGATAGTTGGCATAACTTTGACAGTTTTTCGTGGCATATTGCTCGCTTATGCGAAGTTTGACGCTCATCACCTTGCAATTGCTCTTTTGTTGTACTCTCGTGTGTACCATGAAACATTCCAACCTGCAGTTGCTCCGATGCCAGACTCCCATCCCGCTCCCCATCGAGCACACAAATCTGCAGTTTCTCTAGTGCCGGAATTCCGTCGTGCGCACTGTTGGGCATGTCATATATCTTTTGCACCAATGTTGGACTCATGTCCTACTCATCATCGTGCACCACAACTTGCAATTGCTTCAACACCAAACATTCTACGTCAGCATGCAACTTCTCATTGACTGCTCCTCTTTTTGTTCTGTCATCTTCCTGACAACTGACTAGTCTACCTATGCTGTTGTCATTTTGACGGCTACCTGTGCTTCTGCCGTCATCTTGACGGCTAACTGCGCTTTTGCCATCAGTCTTGTCGACGTCTAGAATGGTTCCATCAGTTTTGTTGACGTCCAGACTAGTTCCATCAGTTCTGCTGATGCCTAGATTGGTCTGCCGATGTCCAGACTAGTTCCATCAGTCTTGCCGACGTCTAGACTGGTTTTGTCGACGTCCAGACTGGTTCCATCAGCCCTGCCAGTGTCCAGACTGGTTGTGTCGACGTCTAGACTGGTTTTGCTGACGTCCAAACTGGTTCCATTAGCACTGCCAGTGTCCAGACTGGTTGTGTCGACGTCTAGACTGGCTGTGTCAACTGTAGGACAGGTCACTTCTGGGTAGCCGTCCTCCAGACAGGTTTTGCCGTCTCCTCGACGGGTTAGTTTTGTGCAACTGTCTTCAAGATGAATTTTCACGTCTGTGACTGAAATTTTTGACGAAATCTTCTGTGTCTGTGAATCCTCAATCTATAGAGTCTTCATCTTCATTTTTGCATCCCGTTTGCGCATCTGTTATGCACACTTCATTGGATGGCCATTCATCTGCATCAAAAAACAAATCTGGTGCGTCTTCACCTACTTCTTTGGCTGCACTCCATTGGTCTTGGTGCACATCTTCCCAAGGGTTTTGCTTCTTAGAACTCCATGTCACCAGATTAGACCCAACTTCGTACAAGCAACGGTGCCAGAATGTAGAAATGAAATTTAACATGCTTACACACAATTCTGTTTCTACTTAAATAATTCTTCAGATCTGCAGTCAGTAGCAATACACAGGAAACAGCAACAGCAATAACAATAGTAGCAGCAGTGGCAATAACAGCAACAATAGAAGATGACAATAAATACAGGCAGTTTTATATTAACAATGGCATATATGGTTACAGCAATACAGTTTCAGCATTACAATCTGCACTCTGCAAACCCTATGCAGAATACTCTTCATGGCTGCATACAAGACTGGACTGTTAGGAAAAACTTCACTTTTTACACCTGCAAGAGGAACACAATAACAGAAAACACAAAATAGCAACACAAGTGACACAGAGATTTACGTGGAAACATGCAATGTGCAAGAAAAACCACGGGGCAATGGCAACTTCTTCTTTTTATTATTTTCAGCAAAGTTTACATTCGCATATTTTCAGCGACTTACGCCTTTTGAGGAAGAAGCAAACATATTGTACAATGGGTGCTTAGTGCCGCTTGCTCTTTGAAGAGGATGATGAGGAGACTACTTGTCATTTGTTCTTTGAGGATTACTTGTGTTGAATGCAGCAGCCCATGTTCTTTGTCTTGGGATCATGCTTTTGTTCTTTTATGGCTAAACAGTGTGCTTCCTATCTATATTTGATTTCAAATAGTGTGTTTGCCCCTTTATTTGGAGCAGGGCTTCATCATCATTCTTACCCTTTTTACACAAGCTATTATACACATTGTAGACACTTGGGATATTATGAAAGTTTATATTATTCTTTGGTTATTTTAACTGTCCTGCAATTATTTTGTTTATGCATTTGGAGAATAAGACAAAAGCAAGCACTCACCAACTGATTAAAACCAAGTGTATCATGGAATCACTTTTGTATGTAAAATGATGTATGGAGAATGCCTTTTCTATGTAATGGAAGAATATGAGTAAATAATTATCTAAGTGCAATGGTGAATGACAATGATCAACCAGAGCGTACATTATATAGCAAAACACAAGTAACAGGATAGACAAACCATGAAAGTGAAAAACAAATGCAAAGGTGGTAACTACCGTAGAAAGAATTATTATAAATATTTAAGAGTGGGCCCAACGACAATAATAAAAGTTAAAAACACAATGTAATTATTTTGGAAGTGAACTTGGGGTTATGAAGCATTCTGTACATATTCACATTAGAAAATGATGAGCGTGGCTTGGAAGTTCTATGCAAGTTGGGGCAAGGTAAAGAATTCTGGTTATAGAATATAAGTTTGAGATTGAAGTATCATTCACTCTTAGCTTATAGATTCAGGATGCAATTGATATTTTTATTTGGTTTATTATTATAGCAAAACAAATCTGGAACTGAGTATTTTAGCTTGTGCTTCAAAATTCTGTGATGGATTTTTTGGATCAATCCCTAGAATGGGTGGGATGGACTTATGTACAAGGTATTCAGTAACTAGTATTTTAATTAACTGAAACCAACTTATGTGGACTTGGTCATTGTCATTGATCAATGAGATAGGTTCAAACAATTTTTTTGTGGGAAGAAGCTACTAAGGTGGTCTCTAGCATATGGGCTGATGGTAAAATCACCAGTTGGTATGAAATAAAAAACCAATGCCATGCATCATCTGATTAAGGAAAAAATAGTTATCAGCATTAAATCAATATAAGGTGAGGGGCTTGAGACACAAAAATCTATCAGTTCATAGAATAGTTTTTAAACTATCTGACACTTTTTCAAAGTCAACATTTCTTAATTAGCTATTTCCATTCAAAGGATTTGACCAGTATGCCTTGATTAGGAATAGAAAAGAAAAAGTACTGTTAGATGGACTTTATTGAAAACATTGAAAAAGGAGTATATTAAGCACATATTTTAGGAAAGTAAATTTGCAAGATTTCTGGATAATATCTTTTTGAGGATTCAACATGCACAATTTTCCATCATATTCATTAGGAAGAGGCTCTTGTTAGACCCGTGGTTCCATAAGAAGGTAACTTGGAGCTTCTAGTCTGTTTCTGAACTCATAGCCCTTCATCTGGTCACTAGTAGAGTGCCTTTAATGGCATTGACTATTATAAGTGATTCTTCTTAGACAAGATTACAATGTTCCACGTTTGACAGCAACTCAATTATGCACGAACACTCCCCACCATCTTAGAACTAGAACTAACTAGGTATTAAAGCAGAATTAAATCTGATAGTTTAACATTTGATTAGAGATGTCTGCTTTTCTTGATTGGCGAAGTAATTAAAAGTAAAAAAATCTCTATGGTTCTTAATCTTCTTAATCATGTACATCCTTTTTCTTCTATATTATAACATAGCTTTTTGACCACTTCAAAAAAGGAGATACCTCAACTTGTTCAGTATTTTGCCTACTGTCCTCTTTTTGTTACAACTGAATTAGCCACATCATTACAATATTTCATTTGCACTTTAGAGTCTGAGAAATTATGTGATTTACCTTCTGATATTTCCAAAGGGGTAGATGTTCATTTAGTATACAACCACATATACAATAATCATGTAAATGTGGATGCAGAATGTTAGCGCACACATGTCTATGTGATTTTGATAAAGTTCCACTTGGTAATTTTTGAATGTAACAGGTTTTTGTGTATATCACCTAAGTATGAGGTAAGATAATACTTGTAGTTAACTTATTCTTTAATTAAAAACTCAAACACTAGAATACTCACCACTTTATGTATCTTTGATTCTGATTAAATAAATATTTCATACCAGTGTTAGTGATTTTATTAACACGGAAATTCATATCAGTTTAGGCCGTACTGGCTGGTTATTTCCACAAGTTGCCCGTCTCACTGTTTCTGGTTGTATCATTTGGTTAAATCATCTCATTCTACTAATTGTGAAATATGTTTGCTATGAGATACTTGAAACTTGAAAGTACTATTTTACACGAGTCAATCATTCATTTTCAAACACTCTTTGTTTTGATAGTAGCTAGCAATGAAGTGAATTGTGTGGAAGCATAGTAGATGGAGGACTGACTAGATAAATTTCAGTGTGAGCTGGACCATATATTGCAGGATGACATGTGGCATGGACACATTCAGCAGTTCTTTCAGACCCTCTGGTCCACATTTGTGTACATGCTGGAAAACTCATATGTGTCATTGGCAGGAATGCTGGTGCTCTTAATTATATCAATTCTGTTTGTACCTACTAAAGTATCTAGAAGGAGAAGGGCTGTAATTGGATTTCTTCATGTTTCTGCTCACATGACTGCTGCAATGCTTTTGATGTTACTGCTTGAACTGGGCATTGAAACTTGTGTTCGCCATAAGTTATTGGGAACTTCAGGTATGTTGCATATCTATGAGAGAGATGTGTTAAACATTACTACAGATAATGTTATATCAGATTTGGATTGGATATTCTGTATCTTATATTTGTTTGTACTCACTAAAATATAGGTCTGTAACTTCTAATTGTAATCCAGATAAATATCAGATGTATTTTAATCCAAAAAAGGTATTAACTGAGGTGATTTACTTTGAAATGGAAACTCAAATTTTTAAACTCGTAATGCAACTGATTAGGGTTGAAAATCTAATAGTTCTGCAAATAAAGTGATGTTCTGCATTATGTATTCTATGGCTGTTATATTGGTTTTGATACTATTTCCATTTGACACCTTTTTAGGTATGTAACTTTGTTAGACACCGTTCAGAATTATCAAATGATTTGACTCTGAAATGGTCAAGCGGAAATTCAATTGAATCTTCTATATAAATAATTATCAAAAGTATATTCTCTGTAATTTGTATTTCCTAAAGAGCAAGGTGGTATTTTCAATCAATATTAGTTTTTCTAGTGGTATTTTAAGGAAAAATTAGTATAGTGTGCCTATCACAAAAGAAGACTCTAATTGCTACCGTTGAGGCCTTTGCTAGGACTGCACAGCTTGGTGATAAGACCACAGTCCTGTGACCAAGGCAATGCTTGGATTCATGCAGAGCTAGTTATCAATACAAGTAGTTGTGATCTATGTACGGTGTTATTGTAAGCGTATATGCAATTTTAATATCTTATTAAGCAATGGAGGCAATGTTAGCACAGGTTTCTAGCATCGTCAAAGTAGCTCATCTTAAGCATTATCCAGCTTTTGTCTCTCCCTTTGCAATTCAGGATACCTATAATCATCAGCACTCTTGCAATTCAGGATACCTATAATCATCAACACTCTCAGTGAATATTATGGAGTAATTTTTCATGTTTGTCATGACCATTTTTGACTTGAACTACTTACTAGATTAGCCTCTTGAGTTAATTTCAGATTTTTTTTATTCACATATTTACACATTATCAATTGAGATTAGTGTTATTGAATGACATTAGCTCAAGTGGTTAAAAATGTGGGCTCCTAATGGGGAGATCTAGGTTCAAATCTTGTCTAGCAATATACCATTGTAACATGGTGATAATGTAATATGGTTGGGGCCACAATCAATTAAAAGGAATTAAGATTATTGCTTTTAGTTCTTACAATGAGCTAATAAAATTGTAGACGTTTGATGATGGATAAGAATCTATTTAAGTAATGTCTGGAAAATCTTAATATTGAGGTGAAATTGTTTTAATGTGTGTAACGTGATCATTGGGAAAAATTGTGAAATTATAAGAAAATTTTTATGCTCTATGGACTTTTTTTTTTCAAAAATAAATTGGTTATATGGGATTGAAATAAGCCCTTATTTTTTCAATTGGTTATAGGGCATTGAAATAAGCCCCACCTATATTACTTCATTACCTTGTTACCATGGCATTTTAACAAGCCACATAGTGGTATTACAACAACATTTTGGTGATTACATATATATCACTTGGAAAAATTTGAACTTGGGCCTATGCATTGACATTTCACGTTTTTAACCACTTGAGCTCATTCCATTTGACAAATGTTAAGGTTCACCCATGGGATTTGAACCTTGGCTTATGATGTGAAAATTTCCTCTTCCTACCATTTGTTCCAAACCCATGGACTATGTGTGGTGGATATTATATTACACTATTTTTTTAATATTCCAAGTGAAGATTTGAAAAACATCTTTATGAAAATAAAGTTGGTATTATTAGTTATTATGATTCAATATTATTGTTAGTATTATTTCAATACTATTATTCATATTTTTAATTGGTTATATGGGATTGAAACAGGCCCCACTCCTTTTAAATCATGATCGCGTTGCTACAGTTTTTCAACAAACTATATAGTAGTAGTATAATAACATTTTGACAATTATGCATATATTGCTTGATAGGATTTGAACCTGGGTTTCCATGTTGAAAATCCATGTGTTTAACCACTTGAGCACATGCCATTTGATAAATACTATTATTCATATTGATATTTTTATTATTATATTATATCAATATGAGGTTGAAATGGACCCCTCTCATATTATCATGACCATGCCACTACAATATTTCAACAAACCACATAGTGGTTTTCTAAACTGACAATTGTACATATATCACTCTTCAAGATTTGAACCCAGATCTCCATATAGGGAGCCCACATTTTTAATCACTTGCTCTTATGCCATTTGATAATATGGTTGTTATTATTGTTGTAGTTATTATAAATATGGATATTATTAAATAAATATTATTTTCCTATTACTAAATGTTCCATGGAATTTTAAAGAAAATAAAAATCTATTGCTTTTCTATGATAAATATATTAATAAGGAATAAGAAGGATCAAGTGGCATTAGTTCAACTGGTTAGATTCCTCAACATTTCAAGGAGGAGACCCAAGTTCGAATCTTGCCTAACGATATATGGATAATATCCAAGTTTTGTTGTAATACCACTTTGTGGTGATGATGTAATACGGGTGGGGCCTGTTTCAATCTCATATAACCCATTAAAATTAATAATAATAATAAGCAGCAAGTAAGTTAATTTTAAAAATGGATTTTATTAAAAATAATTCTAATTGTTAAACCAATGGCTTTTTGCTAAGAAAATAATTATACATAATAATAAATAATTAAGTAATAATCATTAAACCTTTTTTAAATAAAGAGTAGTTTTTATTAATAGAAGTAAGAATCAAATCAAATCAAATACATAACCTTGTACTTGTGGATATGGGTCCTAAACCAAAATCCCAAATCAAGGATTGTGACAAGGTACCCACTTTTCAAGTTATTTACAACAGACTTGCAATGTTGACAATAGAGAGAATTAAACGTATAACCTTGTACTTGTGGGTGTGGGTCCTTTTTAAAGCCCAAACTAGGGGCCATGGCAAGGTACCCACTTTCCAAGTCATTTACAACAACTTGCTAATAGACTTGCAACAATGTAGGAACACCAACAAGAGAAGGATGCGTATTCTAAAAGTAATTTGTGTAAAGTTTTAAATGGAGATGGATGAAGTGCAAATACGATTGTTGGTTTGATTTTTACTAATTTACCATTATTATTCTTTCTTCCATAAATATTGTGAAATTACCCATGTCCAATTATTCATGTGATTTACCTTATCGATTTTGAAATCAAAAGTTGAAAAACTTTTTGGAAGAGGAAAAATTGGTTGCAATACTGATGCTTACAACCTTGAGTGTGTGATTGTTGTTCTTTGTAGAATTAATCTGCTATTATTTCTTGTTTGGGCTTGGGTGTATTCATAGATGGATTGAGGTTGCATGGCAACATAGGCTACAACATGTCCATCCCAAGCTTGTGGGGCTTTGGTCCCTTCCCAATACGCCATAGATGTTGTGGTCCTGGCTCCCCAGAAGGCGGACGTGGATCTATAGAGTGTAGGATGATATGAGGTAGGTGGGGCCCTTTTTGAGATTTGATCAATGTACATCATTGACATCATCGTCCTATTGCCCCCTAGGGTGAACGTGGTCTATTGGGAGTATTGGAGATAGGAGTGTGGTGGGGTACTCGAGATTTGCAATAGATTCACAATCTTGGTGCCCCTCATGGTAAAAGAGGATCTATTGGTTTATGGATATAGGAGGTAGGTGTGGGCCCTCCTTAAGATTTCATCACAATCCCGGTACCCCATAGAGCAGTTTTGGGCCAACTGCATATCAGTATTTTGTTGACCCTATATATTCTCTTCATTCCAGTCAATATGAGTTATTGTTCTAGTTGATGGTTGTTGATAGTTTAAGCTATTGATGTTGTCCATGTATTGTTGTTGAGTATGAGCAACTGGATCAGTCACTGCTGTACTTTTGAACCAGAGATCATTATGACGTAATTGCTGTTCATCTTTTTTGGTTGTGAGATTCTTTCTATGATTGCATTCATTTATTGCAGAATAGATTAAATTACTATTTTTATCCCACTTCGCCATTTTCTTTGCTTATGTGTAACTTGAATACTCCATGGATACTACAACACTCTGACTATCAATCTGCAATGCTGTATATCCACTTTGACCCATTTGTAAATCCTAAAGAATATGTCAAAGTTGAATTATATCATGAGAAGTATCTCATGCAACAATATATTTCTAATTCTACTGATGGGTTTGCAATTGTGTCTTGTTTCCCACTATTCCATGTTATTTTAACTGAAACAAGATGCATGGACCAACCTGTAGTTGATGTTATATCATCAACAAACCACGAAAGTTTGCATCTAAGCATCCTCCAAGTTGATTTATTTATTATCCTTTTTTTTTTTTGTTTTTCTTTTTTGTCGGGGGAGGCAGGTGTTGTAAACTCTAGAGTCCAAACCAAACTTCTTTTCCCTCTACAAATAACAAAGAATTCTCCTAGCAGCTAGTTCAAGAATTTACCTTGGCTCATGCATGAAATGAGAAAGAATGCACAATACAAACGAAATGTTAGGTCAAGCATTCATTAGGTAAATCAAGCTTATCTCTCTCTTGTCACGTCAATCACATCTCCACAACTACCCTTTGAAAGCTGTAAATTCTGTTCCACGGAAGTTTGCAATCTTCCATCTTAAATTTCATATCAACAATTCAGTAACATAAAATCACTATCCGACTAGTTGTTGATAGCAGAATAGTAGACAAGGTGGTCATTTGAGGCCATGCCATCAAGCCCCTAGTAGACGAAAACAGGTAGTCAAGGCCCTATCATCAGCTCCCCCAATAAATGACATCCACCTTCAAGCCCCTAGCAAATGACAACTAGACTGTTTGGGTGTCAATCCTCTGGTCCCTTGCAGACAATGAGGCCATTTGGACCACCATATACCCAATAGTTTAGGAGGTTGTCTTAGGCCCAGTTTTCCACTTGGTGCCAATTGTTCAAGATAAAGAAGCCAAGCATAATGTCTAAGTTGTCATCAGGTCATTAGTCTAGGCTATTACCATCATGCCAACTATCCAAGTTGTTGTCGTGAAGACAACCATTTGAGCTAGTATAGCTTGTAAGGTGGTTGTCTGTGTCAAGGCCATTTGAGGGAGCTAAATGTTGACAAAAGGGTCCATGAAAATTCAAAGTTATAGTTTATGCCAAGTAGTGAATTGCATCTACTATCTGCCTAGGGAGATGAGAGATTGTTGTCAATAGGTCAAAGAGGTATTAGATACATTAGCTATTGAAGAAATAAGTGCATAGTGTTGGTGCATTGGGTACTAACACTGACGAGAGAAGCATAGGACCAATACATAATGGAAATGCAAGACTGTGGGTCATGCAATTACAACCGTTGAGTTTGTTATCCTTAGATTTGTTGGATCCTAATTGCTTGAAAGATTTCAAGCTATAAAGGTGCAAAGTTTGATGTTCAAGAAAGCCATGGTGAGGGCACAAGTTGCCATGATAGTGCGTGATTGAGATCTAGCATTGATGCATGTTCTTGCGATTGTGTCCTAGAGATTGATGCTGAATAGAGAGGTGCCACGACATGTTGCAACCCAACATACAATGACTTAGTGACCTATACATCACCATTAGGTGTGGTCTCTCCTGGAGCCACAATGAGGACATTTGACACATTGTGCATAAGAGCAATGCCAAAACCAACACACCTCCACATCGTGACATCATTATTTGGCATTAGTTGTATAGATGCCAAAGCAACCAAGATAACTTGATATCCAGGTTGTGTTAGGTGCCAACTTAGACAAGAAATACATTCTCTGTTGGAAGGTGGAACTTTATATGTGTCATAGTAGATGATTTCTAACTTGCTGGTACAACAACATGATTATTTGAATAGAAATGGAGATGACATGTCCTTGTTCGCCATGGGAAAAGGAAAAGCAAAAGGTAGAGGTGAGAAGCCTAAGTTCAATCTCGAAGACATCTCATGTGCTTCACCAATGGAAGATAGATGCTGAGATTGGGGGTAATTGCATGCTGATGAGCACAAGGTGAAGCATGCCTTAAGAAGGGCTTATATTCACCATATTATTTAGGTTCTCTCTTTTGATCAAGAAACCTTCAAGGGATACTTGGCAGAGATGTTATGAACATATAAGTCACGTTTTTAGAGAAGTAAGATTCATATTGAATCATAGACATTGCACATTATATTCGAATCAACATATTTCTCCAAGTGTTCGGGCTATTTGGCCCAACACATAAACTAGTGTGAAGGGAGAACTATGGCTAAAATAGACTGTAGGAATTCATTATCTTTTACTATGATGTTAGTCCTTTGTTTCAAATAGAAGTGGTGAACTTATCTATGCATGGGAGTCAAGGGATGTGAATGCAACTTCTACGCAACAGTGAGTACTAGTGCATGATTTGCTTGGTGATATCACGATTGTTTGGTGACCAATGAGTGTCGGATATGCTAGCATGGCTAGTTTGATACATGTAGGAGATTATGGGTGGAGTCATGTTCATACCTAGCAGATTGCATACACTCGTTCCTATGACCAAGAATCTCTCCATAACTTCCATGCCATTGCCTTGATGCTCAATGTGGTGGTATGTACATGTGCTAGAGGGGGGACAACTACTTAGTATCATATACAGGATATCCACAATGTTTTGTTGGGTAGACATCATAACTACTTTGCAATGACAATAGCAATGTGGTGTTGGTATCAACACAAGTACAACAGGTGGCTTGTATCACAAGGCGAAAAGCCATGATATGGTTTCTTTGGGAGAGGGTGACAAGGATGAGGAGCTTAACAGTCTAGAGCAGCCTGTACAAACATGCACTTTATGACCATTATTCCACCATCCATTCCTTGGGGGAAGACTCAACCCCAATTTTGAGGAGTTGCCATCCATAGTTTTGACAAAATATCTTTAACAATGAAGCGACAACAAACCAATCGACCTTGATGATAAGTGGGTGATGGATGTTAACGAACTCAACAAAGGGATGTACCTTTGTTGAGGCTTTGGAGTTACCTTTGTTTTAGATAGTGGATACATATGCAAAGGGGCCAACCTAGTTATACCTGCTACTATTATTGTGTCAGATGTGCAATCGGGAGAACCCTTGCTTGCATTGGATGTGTAGGAAGTAGCAATGTTAGAGCTTGAGACTAAGCCTCATTAAGAGGATGAGGAGCATTAGGATTGGGAGGGATGTACTAAAGGGAAAGGTGGTTTCTACAAAGGAGTGTGGTACATTATTGGAGGACCAATCTCATGTAGGAGATGAGGGTGTGAGAGAGAGAGAGAGAGAGAGAGAGAGAGAGAGAGAGAGAGAGAGAACTCCGTCACTTTAGGCAAATGATGGATTTATCTGCAATCGTTGATCAAGATGTGCTGTGAGGCAAAGAGGAGACATGCATAGCTGGATTTTTCAATTGGCTTATGGACTTGATAGCGAGGGTGTGAAGAACTTCTAGAAAAGTCTAATTACCATATCACAACCATGGACCTTGAGACGAACTTGTGAGATTGACAAGATGAACATTTGGGCTTAATGATATAAGCAATGTACCCACTTGGAGAGTCTTGAGATATAGGTGCATGTGAGCATCACATGTTGAGTCTCTTGGAGATGCCAAACTTGCCATTGGTGTTATATTGTTAGACTCCCTTGTTGTACCTTATACCGGATCAGGCCAAATTTTTCCAAACACCACCCACAATGAAGCAGTATGCTATCGTCAAGGAGCTTGAAGTGACCTTCGAGCAACGCAACTATCTCACCTACTTGATCTAGCTATTTGCAGGTAGCCTTTGATTGCAATGAGAGCACTCCAAGTAGTTACATAAGTTAGCCGACTATGAGAGACGATGTGCTCACTGTCTCAAAAAGGATTTGTGGTTCTTGCATGAAAGATTTGAGGTGGAAGTGACTTAGCAGCAAGAAGAAATGAAAGCAGTTCGTTGCCAATAGGAGTAGAAATGACATGCTTCATCATTGGAGTTCCAGCTCTAAGAGATAGAGCAGCACAAGTGCAGTCCTTGAGTCTCAAGGAACCAACCCATGGTTCGATGAAGATTGCAAAAAAATGCGAAGATTACTAAAGGAACCAACTGGTAAAACAAGAGCAAAAAAAAAAAGCATATGAGAAACTGGTAAGGGCAAAAAAAGAAGAATACACTAGAACAAGGAGGAAAGAATTGATTTACTTAGGGAAGCATGAACCAAAGAAATTTTGGAAGGAACTAAGTGTGAAAATGATGCAAACTGAAAATAACATAACAGTTAATCAGTGGTTGGAGTATTCAAAACAACTGTATCAGCGTAGTAACCAACAGGAGACACGCCCTACTATCATTGTCAAGAAAGAACTTTTCACAATTGAAGACATTATTTAAGGGATAAAAAAGATAGCAACTGGTAAAGCCCGTGACATAGACAATCTTCAAGCAGAGCATATAAAATGGGGGGTAGATATCTTGGCACCGCAAATCAAAGAAATTTTCAATGAGGTCATACAAAATGGCTTCCCTACCGAGTGGACAACTAGCTTGACCATTCCTTTGTTTAAAAGTGGAGATGTAAATAATCCCTCAAACTATCGAACTATCATGATCAACCCTCTTTGCAAAGTTGTTGGGAGTATGATAGAACGTAGGATCAGCATATGGGCAGAAGAAAAGGGAAAGAGAGCAAAGGGGCAAGCAGGTTTTAGGCCCAAGCACTCAACTATTTATCACTGTATCACGCTCAGACACATAGTGAAAAAAATATGGGACAAAAAAGAGGAGGCTTTTTGTTGTTTTGTAGACTTCAAAAAGGCATTTGACATAGTGCCAAGGAAAAAATTATGGAGCAGAATGGAAGAGCTAAAGGTTCCAATTCACTACAGGGCAGCAGTTCACAGACTATATGAGCATGTAAAGGCTAGAATCAGAACATAGGATGGGTTATCTGAATGTTTTGGTAGTGACATAGGTGTCAAACAAGGTTTCCCTCTATCTCCGACCTTATTTGGGCTGTACATTGACAAGTTAGAAGAATGGATAAACAAATTTGGGGGAGAGGGTGTGCATTTAGCCAAATATGTGGTAAAACTCCTCATGTATGCAAATGATGTAATTCTTGTGGCCAAAACAGCCAAAGATCTAGAAGATCACCTTCAAGCTCTAGAACTCTTTTGTAAAGAAGTTGGGATGCAGGTGAACACGAGCAAAACAAAAATTATGATTTTTTCAGCAAAAAAGAAGCAACAACTCAAATTTCAGTTTGCAGGAGAACCGCTTGATGTAGTAGTAGAATACAAATACCTGGGCATAGACTTTCATGACAAACTTAATTGGAATACATGTAGGATGAAAAGAACTCAAAGTGGTTGGAGAGCACTATATGCACTTCAAAATAGGTGTAGGAATGCCGAGTTGTGGGTCTGGAAGACCACCAAGGTCTTATTTGGCCTACTTGTTACACCGGTTCTGTTGTATGGTTGCGAGGTGTGGGCTAGTGGCACAACAAATGCAAAATGGAGGCAAATAGAAAGGATTCAAAAATATCTAATCACAAACTTTCTCAAAATTAAGGCCACAACCCCTTATGAAATTATTCTAGCTGAAACTAGAATGTTCCCTTTAGAAGCAATTGCTATGACCAAGCTGTTATGTTACTTGAAAAAAACAGAAAACATGACAAATGATAGATGGCCTAGGGCAGCTAGGGACGAAGAGTTGCATAGGCGAAAGAATACATGGATGAAACAAAATCAGAAATGGATGAAACGTTGGGAAATCAACATAAATGAATGCCCAAATGTCAACAAAGACATAAAAAATTATGTGAATGAAAAGTTCAGAAGTGGAATGTGGAAAAATGCAAGCAGAGACAATATTATATTGCAAATTTTAACCCAACGTATGACCACAAAGAAAAAACGTATATAGGCACTGAAATCAAGTGGAAGGAAAATATACTCATTGCTCAGATAAGGACTAGCTCTCATAGGCTTAGATGTGAAACAAGGAGATGGACAATGCCCAAAGAACAATGGGAAGAAAGGATATGTACTCTATGCAGCACAGGAGCAGTAGAGACAGAGGAACACTTCATCTATAAATGCCCGAGTTTTTCAGATATCCGTGACAAATACAAAGAAACACTTGGGAACGAGTTTATGGCAGATTTATTTGAAGACAGTAAAATAGAAAGAGTTGGGGAATTGCTAACACAAATCAGCGGGAGAAGGAACAACCTTCTCAAAGATATTAAAGATCATATGATATGATTTGAGTAATTGTACTTCCATATTTGAGGTCCCATACACCATATTTGGGTCTCGCGGACGTAATTAAAATCTTTCATTTCATTTCATTTCAACTATGGGAGAAGGAGGAGCAGTTAGACATGACAAGGCAATAGGTGATGAATCATGTCTTGACAGATTAATGAGAAATAGCTGAAGTTGGAGAGGGTTGAGAAAAACTGGGTCACCTATAGCAGATACGGTAAACACATGCAGGAGAAATACAAAGAAGCTTGCCATGATTTTCAGCGATTGCATGCTGTCTCCACCAGTCAGCCCAGCCAAGACTTCTAGTGATGCAGTCAGCAGGGACGCTGACTAGTTGGAGGGGGGGCAGATGTAGGCGACAAAATCGACGTGGTGCTAGCTCAGGTGCCATTGAAATGAGTCCTTCTTTGAGCATTTTGTCTTGTACATGTCATTTTGTCATGTGTCACGAGGTTGTTGCATGTGTGCACAATACCCCTTGTGTTGTAAGAAGTTACATATTGGGATGCATGGCGGTTAGTTGGTTTCCACCTCTTCCTGATCATCTCGTGAGTATATTCACCCCTCAGCCAGTCTCATAGGGCATCATTGAGTGTTGTCTTGGACTCTTGGCATACATATTTGTGATAGTTCATGGTCATGATGTATAAGATAGCTTTGTACACACGCATGTTGTTGTCATTTGTGACGAAGTGGGCTCATAAAGGTACTATTTCCATAGGATAATGAAATATCTTTGCTGCTATTATGAGATCTTCTAATTGCTGCACATTTGCTTTTATTGCATGTTTTATTACTCTTATTCTAGACATTGCTGTTTTGGAATACATAAAACTATGTACTACAATTCCATTTGCAGTCTTTGCTCAAACTTCTCTTCAGTTCTTATCTTGTGAATTCTCCCTGGCCAATGCTTGTGCTATTATTGCATGAGTCTATGTTATTTGCAATTTTTTTTTGCCTGGTTCACCATCTGTCATTGTTCTTCACATCTCTCATACTCACTGTTTTGTTTACAATTGGGAATTTGCTGGCCACCCTAGTATCTCTAGTGTCAATTGAAGATATTTTAATTCGGACTCAAGTTTGAAAGGTTTAAAATGTTCTATTAAAATCTTATTGTTGTCATTTCTTCCTACACTATCATTATTGCTATCTCTATCTACACTACTACTGTCATAATTATCATCATCATTATCTACATTAAAATTGTTAACCTTATTGCTGTTGTTATCCCTATCCTCACTATTGTTATTAACATTAAACATGCTGTTACCCCTAATATCCATTACTATTAATATTAATAACATTATCCTTATTATTACCTCTATACCTACGATTTTTGTACTACCTCCTCTATGTGTTTTGGGATTTGGCAAACTAAACATTTGATCTAAATGTTTTGAAAATTTCATTTCAACCCTCCTATAAAGAAAGCCCTGCTTGACTTCTTATAGGTTTTTAAGAAGTGCAAATAGACACCTATTGGAGGCATGCAATTCTCAAAGAATCTGATGTTTTAGCTGTGAATTCTAACAAAACTACAAACACTCCTTGTACCATAAGGAGTTCCCGTTCCGTGAGAACCTGTTAGGTGCATTGCGTCCATTTTCCAGTAGTTGAGACTTGAGATATATATTCAATATGTGGGTCCTGCTGCCATTCTAGATTTGTTTGTGCAATCCAACCCATGCTTATGATCGAAATGTAATCTATGTAACATAGGTATCCATCCTGGGATTTAGGTGTCATCTTTGAGGCACATCTCATTGTTGTCGTCTGGAAATGCGTCCCACCGTCTCGGAGAAGCAGAAACTTCATGAAACATAGAATGTAATTCAATGTGGCAGTGTCCTCTTGTTGTCCAGAGAAAGCATCAGGCAGAATATTTTTCTTAAATTTCTTGTATATAATCTGAGTCATACACCAGCATCTTGACAATCCACTTCTGTTGTTCCTTCATGGTTAGCCTCTGTTCCAAAAACTATTTAATGGTATTGTGGTTAGTCTTGATCCTGAAGTGTCTGCTGAGTCGTTGTTGCTTTGACAACATGCAATATGGCCATCATTTCCTTCTTCTGTGTGGAATGGTCAGTCTTTTCCCTCTATTTGTTGGCTTTCAAAAGTTAGTGCACTGCCTTCCTGCATCAAGATTATCCAAATCCCTTGCTCCAAAGTATCACACTGAATATAAGTTTTGTTGAAACCAGATGTAGCCAAAATGGGAGTAGCGCACATGTACTTCTTTAATCTCTCAATGGTTGGGTTTCTTCTTTGCCTGGACTCCAAACAAATGAATCCTTCTTGAGCGGTGTTGTTAGAGATTCAGCAATGCAGCCATGGTTCTTAGCAAACTTGCCTTTGGTGGTACATGTCACTACTTTATGGAGATCATGAAGGTTGACAGTGCAGGGGGAGTAAATTTGTATGCTTTGGTTTCATTTCAGACTGTTAGCATGCTGGAGCCAGTTCCAAATTTTCTACTTTTCTGGTGTCATCTATTAGAGACATGAAAGCTTCTAAAAACAAGTGCTAAAGATAACTTAGGAGATTTGACATGATGAAACCTGAAGTTGGATTATGAAGATCTCATGCTAATTATGTTTCGTTTGTTTTTTCTCTCTGAAAATCTAGTAGATGATAGTATTAAGATAGAGAATTGCTGAACCGCATAATTATTGTTTTGCAGGGTATCATTCCCTTTATGAATGGTATCGATCTGTTGAGAGTGAGAACTTCCCTGACCCAGCTGGATTGAGGAATAGGTTAGAGGAATGGACATTTGGACTCTATCCTGCTTGCATCAAGTATTTGATGTCTGCATTTGACATCCCTGAGGTAAGAATGATTTGAATTTCTAAACTTAGAAGAAAAGATTTAGCTATTGATTTTATATTCTTCCAAAGTAGCGTCTATGTTAGTGACATGGTTTGTATTTCAGGTGATGGCAGTAACAAGAAGCACTATATGCAAAAGTGGAATGGAGACACTTCCTCGGGGATTTAGACTTCTTTATTATATCTGCATTTTTGTTTATTTCTGGGTTTTCTCTACACCTGTGGTCTCTCTAGTTTTTGGCAGTTATTTATACATCTGCATTAACTGGTTTCATATTCATTTTGACGAAGCATTCTCTTCTTTGCGTATTGCAAACAACAAATCTTTTACTCGCTTCCACATAACTTCAGAAGGGAGCCTTGAAGTTTACACCCTTGCAGTTGAAAAGGTAAAACTCATGTTTCAAAATGCAAAACTCGTGTCTCTCTTATGTGAAGAATGGTGCCATCTATATTTTTTATTGATTCTATGAATGCACATTTTAACAAAATGGCATATTATACTGTGAACAGGTTCCCAAGGAATGGAAATTAGATTCAGATTGGGATGGGGAACAGAATAGTGAAGAGCCTCCTCATAGGAGAATGTATCCCAGTAAATGGATGCCAGAGTCATCTTATCAGGATCCCAATTCTGCAGTTCAGATTATTGACCATTTTGTTATTGAAAAGCAAATTCATTGAAATTCTCTTCCAAGGAAACAAGTAAATTAATTTGAAAGGGACAAGAGTTCCCTTCAAAATAGTCTTTGCATAAATAATGCACTAAAAGTATGTCAAATTACTATCTATGGTTTGATTTCCTTCTAGTTTTACTGAATTCCTTGACAAGCTCCTTGGATGCACCTACAACCAATACTTAGATATAATTGAAGACGAAGCCTATAAAATATTTATGAGCAAAGATTGACTTGTTTTCCAATGTAATTTCACCCAAAAAGTTTAAAATAAAAATAAAAATAAAAATAAAGGTAAAATGCTTTGCATGCACTTGAGCTATTAACAATTGAGCATCAATTGTTTGGGCGTGCATACTTGGGTGTTAGAGCATGAATAACATGAATTTTGGTGACAGTTGAAGAGTCCTACAAATTTCATAGAATATATATGCATATTTTATTTTTAAAAGTGTATTATTTAAATTTTAAGAGATCTTGAATTCATACTTAAAAATAGTAGTTTGAATAAATTACATTAAAAGTGAAATATGAACTGAAGTATAAACATGAAAACTGTGAAAACAATAGGGCTAAGAATAATTAGCTAGAATATACTTGGTTTCTAGACCTCATGAGCCTCAAGTTTATTTTCAACATTAACGACGTGGGCATAAACATTATATTGTTGAAATCTTTGGGATTCAATTAGTCAAAGATGTTGAAGGAAATTAATTCCTATCAATCTTTTCTATACGAGACATCTTTATCTTCATCATCTCTCTAGTCTGTGTACTAATCAAGTACAATTTGATGTTGAATTCTAAGATAGTTTGTATTACAATTAGCTTGTCTATTAGTAGCCTTGGTTTGTGGCGCCCTTGAGAGTTTTTAACACTAATGTTATAGATATAAGCATTATAATCACTTGGATTCAATTCCTCAAAGATGCTTAAATTAATTTATTTCCACCAATAGTTTCTATATGAGACAGCCATTTTCACCTTCTCGTATCCAATTATAAGACTAAAATTCACATTCCATCATAAGTAGAGTCTTGTTGAGTGTTAATTTTGCCCAATTGTGAAATTACAATCTCCCTTAGGGTTTAAATCCCAAAACCCTCTCTTGCAAAGAAGTTAAACAAACAACTTCTCTAAGGTCTCTACTACATAGCATTTGCATACGTGTATTAGTAATCTCAATAATAATAATAATAAAATGCTAGGAACACCTTAGTGATTGCAAGTAACTGTAAACAAGGGGCATGTGTTGGTTTATTTTACCATGCTATTTTAATGATTGTTCATGAAACCAAAATGAAAATAAATGTGAATTAACCCTCACATGACCATGCTGTAGTGTCTTAATTCCTTTTATCTTGAGGATTTTAACGTAGATTTTATCTTCCCTTATTAAGTGGATTTTAATCAAGTTTTATTTTGCATTAAATCATACTTTAAAACATGAAATAGAAGATTAAATCTATCTATGAATGTGAATTTAAAATGATGAATAGGCTCTTTAAATGTAGCTTCTTATCATGAAGATAAAGACAACTTTTGATTGTGATTAATAAACCATCTCTTGGTGAAATTAATTTTCACAAAGAGGCAATAATTTATAGCCTTAAAATAAAGGCTTTAAAATGTCATTTAATTATCACTCTTTTATGAAATAATTTTCATAAATTGAAAAATAATTTAATGATACTAATTATCCTTTCTCTTATGAAATTGAATTTACATAAAGAAAAGGTCTTGGTTTTAAAGCATGAAATTATTTCTTCTTAGTGAAAATTAATTTCATTAAAGAAGGATAATTCATCATGACATTATGAGGCTATTATTTTCAAGCAATAAATTGGTATCTCTTTATGAAAATTAATTTCATCAAAGAGGAACAATTTATCAATTACATCAAAGGCTTTCTTCATCTTCATGATAAAAGCTAAATTTAATGGATCTTTTCATCATTTTAAATTCACTTTCATAGATAGATTTAATCTTCTATTTCATGCTTTAAAGTAGGATTTAATGCAAGATAAAACTTGTTTAAAATCTACTTAATAAAGGAAGATAAAATCTACCTTAAAATCATTCAAGATAAAAAGAATTAAGGCTACATCGTGGTCATATGAGGGCCAATTAACATTTGCTTTTATTTGGTTTCATGAACAATCATTAAAGTAGCATGGTAAAATAAACCAACACATGCCCCTTGTTTACAGTTACTTGCAATCACTAAGGTGTTCCTAGCATTTTATTATTATTCTTATTGAGATTACTAATACACATGCAAATGCTAATATAACAGAGACCTTGGAGAAGTTGTTTTATTTAAATTCTTTGCAAGAGAGGGCTTTGAGATCAAAACCCTAAGGGACAGTGTAATTTCACAATTGGGTAAAATTAACACTCAACAAGTCCATATAACAATGAAGTGCTAAGTTCTTGTGTATTACAATTTGCTTCTTTGTTCATTTAGAGGTAATTTATGTGTTTAGTCTATGTATTTGTTCAAGAGTATTTTAATGTTTTTTTTTTTCAATTGGTTATATGGGATTGAATTGGGCCTCACCGTATTACATCATTACCACATAGTGGTATTACAACAAAGCTTGGATATTATCCATGTATAGCTTGGCAAGATTTGAACCTTGTATCCTTAAATGTTGAGGAATCTAATGGGTTGAGCTAATGCCACTTTATAAGAGTATTTTAATGTTGAATACTAAGGCATTGTGCATTATAATTAGCCTTTATTAACCTAATAATGTTTTAAAATCAATGTTGTGGGCATGGACATTATTTTATTAAAATATTTTGGATTTACTTCAAAGATGTTTGAGAAAATTTATCCATGTGAATTTTTTTATGGGATTCAATTTCTCAAATATACTTGAAGAAATTTATCTCTTCCAATCATTTCTATATGAGACAAATATTTTTATTGTCTATTATGCAATTCCTTAGGATTAAAGTTCATATTCCATCTATTTGTATCTATTAAATACTATGGTATTGTGCATGGCAATTAGCTCCTTTATTCATTTAGAGGTAAATTTGTAGCAAATTTTAACTTTGAATACTAAGCAATTGTGCATTATTACAAGCTTTTATGAGCCTCAAGAATGTTTTGACATTTATGTTGTGGGCATAAGAATTATATTACTAATTTATTTTAGGTACAATTTCCAAAAGATGCTTGAAGAAATGTGTTCCTACCTATCTTTTCTTTAAGAGAGGTTTTTTATTTCTTACTATACAATTCCTTTAGGATTAACAATCACATTCCATTTGTCTATAGTCCATGCAATTGTAGAATGCTAAGGTATTGTGTGTTATAATTAGCTTATCTATTTATTTAGAGGTAAATTATATTTTAATCAACTTATCTATTTGAACGCAAATTCATATTAGATATAAAGCTATTGTCTATTATAATTAGCTTGGTATTTTTTTTGTGTCAAATATGAAAGGCCATATTATCAATGTAGACTCCTATTCTTAATGATTTATTGGTTTATATTTGCATAATGTCTTAAGTTAAAGATGGGCATATATAACTAAGGTGTCATTTCCACATTTATTTGCATATGTTTTTTCACATTATAAAAGTAATGCTATATATTGGCTTGTATTTTCATAATATCCTAAGTTAAACAAGGACATATATAGCTAAGGTATCATTTTCAGGTTTATTTTTTAAACAATTTGCTTATGTTTTGTCACATCGTAAAAGCAATATGCTTCCTTTTATATTGTTTTGTATCACACTCTGTCTTGTGCCTTTTACATGGGTTGCTATCCTACATGCTCCTCTCATTTAACCCTTCCATTGGTTGTTATTTATTTGCTCTACATAATGGGTTGTTTCGATTGAAGTCAAATTTTCCCTTTTTCCTAGTCTTAGGTTGTATATCACCACATAAGTTAAGGATGTGCTATGTTTGAGACGTCATCGTATAGGGAAAGTGTCCCATGAAGTGTATCACCCCTCTTCATGCATTTTTCATAGTGCAATTTGTTTGAGTTGTTTTTGCAAGATCACTTAAACCTAAAAAGGGGGCAATAATTTGTGTCTTTTATTTGAAATTCCCTTTTCTAATTGTCATCTCTAGGCGCCCATGCAATATTGTACTACAAAATTCCAAAAAATGTTTCTAAGTATTTTGCATTAAAATCTGACAGACATTAAAGTTAGCTTCTTCTTTAAGGTCTCAAAAGCTTTTTGACATTATGATGTCCAAACTTGACATCCTTACCTGGTAGGGTTATTAGGAGGTTTGCAATTTTGATGAAGTCATATAAACTTCCTATGTTATCCTACATGTCCTGGGAAACTTTGGATATCCTTTTGCTTTTTCTTTATGATTTCTATCTTGGTAGGATTGAATTTAATGCTTTGAACATATACATGATGACCTAATACTTTTCCCTCTATCATCATCTTCTAACATTTTCTAGTGCTCAAGGAGGGGTTAGTACTCTAGCACCTTCAAATTACTTGTTTGATATTAGCTACTTTCTCTTTGAAGGAATTACCGTAAATAGTAAAATCATCCATGTAAATTTCCACATAGTGACTAGTAAAGTCAAAGAAGATATTAAGTACTAATCTCTAAAAGGTTCTATAATCATTACATAATCTAAAGCGTAGGACCCTATAGGGAAAGATGTTGCATGGGAAAGTACAAGTATTTGTGTCATGGTCTTTAAAAACAATCTAGATATAATTATAACCCCTAAACCCATATAGAAAAGAGGACTTCTTTCTAGTAAGGTTATCCAACACTTGGTCAATAAAAGGAAGCAGTATATGTTCATTTTGAGTAGCTTTGTTGAGCTCTTAACAGTTGACATAAATTTGTCATCTCCCTCCCTTTTTGGGTGTTATAACTAGGGGAGACACTCATTGACTTCCAAAAATAGGATAAATAAATCCATCATTTTAAATCTTTTGGAATTCTTCCTTGACGATCTCTTTTAGTGCAGGATGAATCCTTCATTAGGATTTTATTTTAGGTTTAGTATTGTCTTGGACACATGTAATGGGCACAAATGCTTGGATGAATCCCTTTCATATCTTGATAATTCTACGCAAAGGTAGAGTATGTTTAGTAAGCATGTTGATTAGCTCATTCTCCTACTCAAGAGTCAATTGGTTGTTGAAATTATGATTTCTTATGCACATAGTTTCAACAACTTTAACAAGAGAGTCTTTCTTATTGTTAAGGATTTTGGTCACCCTATAGGTGTGAGATAGAAGTTGATGAAAATTGTTGGTGTTTCTTCTAGGATTAGATAAGTCTTTTGGGATTATACTCTAATTAGGTCATTGATTATAAATCTTATCTTGGTTTAGACTTTTGAGGAGATACACGTTTAAATTACTAATTATGGTATCATCATCTACCTCTTTCAACTTTAAGGCTTCATCTATTATAAGAAAGTGTTGGATAGTTTCCTTATCATTTTCTTCTTAATCAATCCATACAAGATCTTTATATTGTAAAATGGGTTTAGATTGTGGATATAAAATCATGCTTTTATCTGTTAGAGATGGTCATTTCCCTGATGGTACCTGTTAGAGGAATTAGCCATAGCTAACTAAGGCCTTCCATAAATTAATGGGTATCATTATAGCATTATCTTTGGTTTTAACACTATAAAATTAGTGGGGTATTCTCAAGAATATAAAACAAAATCTACATCCTTGATTATTCCTTCAAGAGTCACAATCAAGCCATCAACCATCTACATGATTGTAGGAGTAGGAATAAAGTCATGGAGGCATAATTGATCCATCATTTATTTTATCATTACATTGGCTTCTACCCTGAAGTCAATTAAAATATTCTTAATTGGGATATTTTCTTTATAAACATTGGTGGTTGGATTACTGTGATAAAAAAACTTGGGAATAACTATTTTTCCAAGCATAAGGTCAACAAGACAACATATAACTTGGATGATTTTAGGGTCTTTTTACTTTGTGATTTTTTTAAGGCATAATTCCATCATGGTATTATTGTAGATTGGGATGTCCTTAATGGATTGAAAAATAGGTATGCAATTGCATACATTTTGTAGTTCTGTTAAAAAATCAAATTCTGGTTGGGATGCTCCCTTTTTTGATTTAATCTTTTAGGAAAAAGAAGTTTCCATGATTGTTTTTAACTAGAACTAGGACTACTAAGGTCCTCATGAGAAGGAACTTTTTCTAGTTTAGTAATAATAGGTGGTTCAAGATCATTAATCACTCTTATCTATCAAAGTTGTAATTCATTGTAATCAACAATATTCACAAAAATAGGTAGGATACCATATTGAATTTTGATTGCCCTAATTTATCATTGGGATTTTGTGTAGGTTATACGGGTAAGTGGGGATGTGGTTTTAGGAGTTGTGTATTGGAACTAATATGTGCAAGTAGATAGACCTTTTATGGTAGATGTATTGTCAATTAGATGGAGAATGCTACAACTATTGTGGGTTCTATCAATGTTGGTACGCGTATTGTGATGGATACTAACCACGTCTCAGTAGGGGTTAGCTTATCTCCTTTGATCAATTGAAGGGTACGTTCGTCTCTATACACCAAATAAATCTATCTGTGTGGTTATATGATGTGTACAACTTATCCATATGATGGGGTAGCCCAATCCTTTCCAAGATAGTTTACCTCATTTGAAACTGCTAGGTTGTATAATCAAACCAGTTTAGATAGATAAACCTAGTTTATCTAGTTTCACCCTAAAGGGTCCCATAATTCCCTAGGTTACTTACTCTATTTAACACATAACACATTCACCAACTAGAGGTTTTTACTTAACTACTCTAAGCATTTTTTAAAAACATAGATCATAGGAGAAAAATTCTCTAAATCTAACAATTAAACAAGCATGGAACATGATAGTAAAGAAAGCATAAAAGAGATGATGGAAAGAGATAAATCTAAATAAAACATGCATAATTAAAGGGACAACATAGTTAATCAATGAATGCATCATAAATTACAATTAGGAGATACACTTCCATCAGTCAATAATTATTACATAGCTTGAGTATGGTAAAAGAGTCCATACTTTTAAAATAATAACATTACATAAATAACTAAACAAAGGTTGCTCAATAATGTTTCATTCTAACATAAGTAAGTATTTGTATTGGATCTTGATGTTCTCCTGGTCCTTTAGCTCACCCATTGCTCATTGATGGTAGTAAGGGATCATGATAGCTCATGAAACTATGAATCATGCATCTACTAGATGATCATTTAATCTAGTGCATCTAAAATGCCCAAATTGCAACTATACAATCACCAAATATATCTTTACAATTCATTCACTCAACATCTAAAATGGTCATTTTTCTTTCCATCAAACTTCCTAACATCAATCAAAGGATTCATGTTTAAAGTAAAAGTTTTCCTCCCTTAGATTTGATTAACAAATAAACTCATTTGTTTCTTTAGTTAAATCAAGGCACCATAAACCTTAATCAATTAAAAATTAATCTACCAAAAGCAATAAACAAACATTAACAAACTTCAAAATAAACCATTTAACTATCTTCATTTTCTTATCATAATTACAATAGTCATACGTTTTTTAAAATCTTTCTTTCTAAATATTCCTTTTAACATAGTATAAGAGAATGTAGATTCTTTCCTTAAAATACATTTCATTCAAAAAGAAATAGAACCCTTCTATAAATTTCACTTTCCAAGGAATATAAAACCTTCTTTTATACAATTCCATCTAAATAAACATCTATCTTTAAGTTATTATTTATTTCATTAAAGCATGGTTTATTTATTTAAATTTATCATGATTCAATTAACTAGATATCCAGATCATACTTATTCATTTGAATATAAATATATTTATTTATTCTACCATGATTCATTTACTTTAACATTTAGATTATGACTTTCTATACGGAATAATCTAGATATTTAATCTACCATAATTTATGACTTCATTTTCATTCGTTTACAAACCTAAGGGATATTTCAATTCCATAAGATAATAATTTCAATCATAGCCAAAGTTAAACAAAGGGGGATTTAACTTAACCAAACTGAATTCTAAAAGAAGATTCGAGAGCCTAGGCCACAGGGCATGTAGATCACGAAGTCAGACCTTCGTTAACAACTACATGATAGGTAGAGATGTGCTAGGACTCACATACAGTTTAAAGGATCAACAACTCAACAACCAATGAGGCTTAATAAAGTAAGAAGGACCTAGCTAGATGCCTTGGCACTTGGCTAGAAGCTCATAGGTGCCTAGTACCCTAAAAACTACTCATATTCCCCCAATAGGATGTGTGGGACACTTGGATTAGAGAAAAACAACCATTGAGTTCTCTATGCATCCTACAAGCGGTAAAGCAACTCAAGGAACATCATTAGAAGTAATCAGTTTGATGAAATCTAAGCAAAGTCCTCCAAAACTAGTCGAGGTTTTAGCAAGCAACTACGGTGTTGATGGGGATTAAATTTACCTTTGAAAAACTAAGTCGAATGCAATAGTCAACATGGGTGAGTGGTCATCGACCATAGGTGCTTCACATGGGAAGAAGAAGGTGGTAGACCTAGCTAGGGTTCACTGTGCTCAAGCTGACAGATGGGGAGATATAACCCAGGTTTTACCCAAGGAGCTCACCCAACAAGACATCCCTGTGACATCAACAAGCGCTCAAACAAATAATACACAATCCAAAATCGAGTGCAAGTTTCAGAGGACCTAGACAGAAGAGAGAGATACCTCCAACAACTCATGAACAACCCAACAAAACTTGGTTGAGACAAAGAGGAAACTCTAGAGGGAGTTTGTATTATAGTTCGAATAGGCCAAACACATCATCACCAAACTAGTGACTAACAATGGAGATGCTACGTCTCCACTAAAATTTTAGGAGGATAATAGTCTAAGGAAGAAACATTTAAGCAAACATACATATTCATTAAAATATCAAAACCAAACTGAGGTAACTCCAACTTGAATCAGATTGCTCCTTCCTTCATCTTTCTCCAAATGGCTTCCATCACTTTATTTTTTTTGGTCTCCTTGTCTAATATTCTTTTCAACCTCTTTCTCAAGGTATTCCCCCCTTATTATCATGAGGAATTCTCCATATGCCCACCACCCAAGGTCTCTTCCAAAATCAATATCATCAACTAAATTAAATGTGTTCCTATTCATCCATGGCGGTCAACAATGGTTGGGTTTTTTTTATATTATCCCCTTATATATCAACTCTCAAAGATATTTTATTTATTAAATAATAATATTTTTAAGAAGGTGCAAGGAATGAACGTTCCTCTTCATTGGATTCACAAAAATTAAATATCCTTCTTTTTATAAACTATAGTAAAAAAATTCTTTTATTAACTTAAACATTTAAATAAAACCTTTTAAGTCAAAACATTTCTTTTAAAAAATATTTTTTTATCAAAATGTTTGAATAAAATCCTTTTATCATTTAAATCAAAATATTATTTAAATAAAAGCCTTTTATTATTTAAATCAAAACATTTAAATAAAACTCTTTTATCATTTAAATCAAAATATTTCTTTAAATAAAAGCCTTTTATTATTTAAATCAAAACATTTAAATAAAACCCTTTTTATCATTTAAATCAGATGTCTATGCTAATATTAAGCATTAGCATGGTGATTTGAATGAATTTCGTATAATGGATCCTCTATATCCATTAATCCATTTTTCGACAAAGTCCCTTAACCAATTATTTTTACACAACCAAACAAAACAAACAATTAAGTGCACCAAATGAGGCAAGAGTTTTTCCATCAACTCAATCACCCGTCTTATCCAGAGAATTTACGTTAACTTCTAGGATACCAACTTCGGCTCTAGGTGGCTAGCTGGTTGATGATTGTATTCTTTAATATAAATAATTATAGCTAATGCAACGATAATTTAAGCATTTAAACTAGGCATCCTTTAATCATTCATAAATACATAGTTTGTCAGCCAAAAGATCCTTCTAGGATGGGGTATGATATACTACCTCCCTTGGACTAAACCTAGTCCCATGGGTTTTCTGTCATACAAAAGTTATTATAAAATTTTCAAACAAAAGTTATTGCAAATTCTCAAACAACAAGTTATTACAAATTCTCAAACAAAAAAGGAAATTATCTCTTCATTTCATCCGCTTTCTCCCAAGTGGTACTTCTTTATGAATAATGATCCTACTAGGCCTTACATTGTTCTAGAATTTATTTTCTTAAGGACTCGGAACAAAATTCTAGAATCTTCACTGGTATTACTTCAATTACCTCTAGGTTTTCCATCTACAATTTAGAAACATTCCACACATGATCAACATCAACAACATATTTTCTAAGTAGAGATATGTGAAAGGTATCACGAATCTTTGATAGGTTAAGTGGTAAGGCAAGTTGGTATGCAACCAAATTGATCTTCTCAATGATCTCAAAGGGTCCCACAAACCTAGGATCTAGCTTCATAGATTTAATTGCACTTTTCATTGGCTTGACCCTTAAAAACACCCTTTCCCTTAAAAAATATTCCCTTGGAGTCTTATTTAGATCAACATAATATTTCTATCGATCAGCGGCTTCCTTGAACCTTTATCTAATAATTTTAAGTTGTTTTTCCATTTCCTTGACCATGTTTGGTCTGATCTCCACTCAATATTCTAAATTATCCCATGACAAAGGTGTCCTACACCTCTTTCCATACAAGGCATCGAACGGGGCCATACCCAAGGAAGAATGATGTCCATTTTTGTGGGTGAAATCTACCAGATGTAGATAGTATTCCCATTTAGACTTTTGATCCATATAATACATGTGAAGCATGTCGTCTAGTACTTGGTTTACCCTTTCGATTTGATCATTAGTCTTAGGATGATAAGTAGAGCTTATATTCAATTTGGTACCTATGACACGATGTAGGGCCTTTCAAAATTTAGAATTGAATCTAGATTTTGGAATCTCTATCTAAAATTATTATTTCAATAAACCCTTGGAGTCGAAATATCTCCTCGGTGAACCTGTTAGCCACTTCCTAAGCGTCATTCGTGATGTTCTTTGGTATGAAATGTGCAACCATAGTTAATTTGTTGACTATTATAAGGATTGCATCGTGTTGGTACCTAGTCTTGAGTAAACCTACTATGAAGTCCATGGATATAACTTACCACTTTTGAGTGGGTATATCATGTGGATATAATTACCCTATAGGATGTTTACGTTTAGCCTTCACCTTCTAGCATTCTAAGCATCGAGTAAAAAAATCGATGATGTCCTTCATTCATTTCCAGAAGAAGAACTTTTTCATATTTTCTCTCATTTTGTTCCTCCCATGGATGGGCAAAATAGGGGGTTCTATGTGCTTTCTACATGATTAGTCTCCTCAAGTTGCCCAATTTTGGTACAAATCTATCTTTATAGCACAACAAGACATCTTTAATGCAAAAATCCTCACTTTTCTTTGGGTTTTTATTTATCTTGACACGAATTTAATTGCAAGACCCATATTGAGATTACTTTTCCTTGATTTTATCAAGTAAAATTATGTGACTTCGGGTTAGGGCTGCTATGTTCCTTCTCCTACTTAAGGCATCAACCACTTTGTTCTCCTTCCCCTTGATGTACTCAATCTTGAAGTCATACTCTGCTAAGAACTTGACCCACCTCCTTTATCTTGCATTGAGCATAGGTTGGGTAAATATGTATTTCAAGATCTAATGGTCAATTATTAGTTCAAAATATTTGCCTACACAATAGTGGCATCAACTCTTTGGAGCATGAACAACTACTACCAGTTCTAAATCATGTATTGCATAGTTAACTTCATGCTTCTTTTAATTTTCTTGAAGTATATGCTACAATTGCATCATCCTATGATAACACTCCTAGTACTTCTAGCGATGCATCTTTACAGATTGAGAAGCTTCCCTTAGGATCTAGAATTTTGAGTATTGGCAATGTGGTGAGTTTTTGCTTGAGTATTGCAAAAATAGCCTCACACTTCTAAATCCACTTAAACTCCTTTCCATTTTTTGAAGGTTAGTTATTGCAGTAGTTATCTTAGAATAATCCTTTACATATCGTCTATAGTAGTCTTCCATACCCATGAAGCTTCTTATTTTAGTCACAATGGTAGATGGTGGCCCAAAATGACCTTTATATTATCAGGATCTATAACTATTCCCTCTGTCGATATGATATGTCCTAGATATTTTACTTCTGGGACATAAAAATCACTTTTTGCTAGGTTTTTGTATAGCTAATTCTCTTTTAGAAAATATAGTATGATTTTGAGGTGCTTCTCATGTTCTTCCTTATTTTTGAAATATATTAAAATGTCATCTAAGAATGCGAGGACAAAATAGTCTAGATGCCTCCTGAATATGTTGTTCATTATATTCATAAACGGGGCTGGGGCATTAGTTAGTTCAAAGGGCAAGATGATAAAATCATAGTGTCCATATCTGGTTTTAAATGTAGTTTTGTGAGTGTCATCCTCACGTATTCTTAGTTGATGGTATCCTGACTTTAAGTCAATATTTGTGAAGATTGTAGCATCCCTCAACTAGTCAAATAGATCCTCTATTTTAGGCAAAGCATACTTTATTTTTATGGTCTCTTTGTTGATCATTCTATAATCAATACATAGTTATAGTGAACCATCATTCTTTTTAACGAAGAGCATCGGTGCACCCCAATGTGACACACTAGATTTTATAAACCTTTTTTCCAACAACCCTTAAAGTTGTACCTTTAATTCTTGCATTCTATAGGGTTCATCCTATAAGGAGCTCTATGGATAGGCTTTGATCCTGGAATTAAATCAATCGTGAAGTCAAATTCAGGCATAGAAACAAGTTTGGGTAGGTCTTAAAGAAATACCTCTTTGAATTCTTGTAGGATTGGGTGTTTTCCAAACACCTCCCTTTTTGTTCTTCCTCGACTTCATTGATTTTTACTACATAAACTATTCCTCCTTTTTTGAGGGCCTTCTTTAGTTGCATAGCGAATAATAGTTAAGGTCTAAATGATCCTTACCCACTATGGATCCTTATTCTTCCTTTATCATTTTTCAATGTCTCTATTCACCTATCTTGGAAGTTGATCAAGGCTTTATGAGCCTGCAACCAGTCAATCCCTAATATGACATCAAAGGCATGTAGCGGTGCTACATACATGCATCTTTCGATTGATTTTTCTTTTAAAGTGATCTCCACCATAGGGAAACATTGATCCATTTAGTAGGTCTACCCATAACCATACTCTACCTTCTACCCTTGTGCCAAATACCCTGGCATTTTTAGCATATCCTTGACTGGTGTTAAAAACAAAGGAAACAAATCTATATTAAAGTTAAATATATTTTATTTAGATGAGAGAAAGAAAATTTACACTCCCAGATCAATGCCATGGGTGCTTTGTTCTAATGCCGCCTTCCTATTGGTACTTGTATCTTAGGGTTTATTACCTTTTTTTTGAACACCTGGTTCCAATTTACATGGGAAATCAATCACATAATGATATCCTCCATACTAGTAGCAACCTCCTTGTTTACCCTAATATCATTTAAAAGAGAATATTAGGTTACATGTTCACATTTTTGCACTACTAAACATAGAGTCTTATCACTAAAACCACTCTTATTTAAAAAGAGGCAATACTCTAAATCTAATAAGTAACTCTATGTCAAAAGCCACACTTACTAATCATAAGGTGTTTGTAGTCCAAAAACTATTTTTGGGGATTATTTTCCCCTTCTTCCCTAACTTTAGGAAATGGGAATTTTAGGTCTTCTCAACTTGGCTTAGAAACTAAACACGACCTACATAGGAAGGTACCCAAATCCCTAGCACAACAAGAAGCTCTAGTCCCTCATACCTAGAGCTCTGATACCAAATGAACAACCCAAAATCTAACTAAGGAGTTGTTTTTACCAAAGATACACAACATTAATATGTACAACATTGAACATTAACACACAACATAAGACACTAATACATACTTAAGAGAGGGATCCTTATCTTACTTGGTAAGACTACAAAGATATCTAAATTAGCCCAGAGTTAAATTTATCTAACATTTCCTATACACCAACCCTCTATCTAGCATCTAGTTAGGATATGCCCATCTCCATACCATGCACTAATTTATCCGTGTAAGTATACTACGCGTATTGCGACAACTATTAACCATGTATCGGTTGGGATTAGCTTATCTCCTTCAATCAGTAAAAGGGTATGTTCCTCTCTATACACCACATAAATATGTCTATGTGGTTATATGATGTGTACAAAAATTTAGTCCACTTGTCTTATCTATATGACGGGATAGCCCAATCCTTGCATAGATATTTTACCTCATTTGAAATTACTAGGTTGTACAATCAAACTAGTTTAGATAGATAAACCTAGTTTGACCCTAAAGGATCCCATAATCCCCTAGGTTCCTTACTCTATTTAACACATAACACATTCACCAACTAAAGGTTTTTACTTAGATACTCGAAGCATTTTTAAAAAACATAGATCATAGGAGAAAATTTCTCTAAATCTAACAATTAAACAAGCATGGAACATGATAGTCACGAATCATAGGAGAGATGATGGAAAGAGATAAAACTAAATAAAACATGCATAATTAAAAAGACAACATAGATTTTTCTTTTTTTTGAATTTACATGGTGGAATCGGTAGCCGCAATGAATTCGAGCAGGCTGTCTTGCTTTTATGGCGACCACAGTATTCTGTGTTGTCTACCCTGAAGGCCACCACATAGTTATTTGCATAGTTCGTACCTATAAAAAACATGCCACAATAATTTTAAACCATTTAAACCATTGAAAGCACCAGGAAAGGGATAAGCATTTAGTCCGACGAGGCCCGAGATTTTAACCTTGGACCTCTGCCCCCTTACGAGGTTTGGTCAAACCAATTGGTCTACACCTCATACCTGAGGGGCAACATAGTTATGCAATGAATGCATCATAAATTACAATTAGGAGATACACTTCCATCAATCAATAGTTATTACATAGCTTGAGTATGGTAAAAGAGTCCATACTTTTAAAAGAATAACATTACATAAATAGCTAAACAAAGGTTGCTCTAATAATGTTTCATTCATAACATAAGTAAATATTTGTTTTGGATCCCGATGTTCTCCTGGTCCTTTAGCTCACCCATTGCTCATTGATGGTAGTAAGGGATCAGGACAACTCATAAAACTATGAATTACTAGATGATCCTTTAATCTAGTGCATCTAAAATGCCCAAATTGCAACTATACAATTACCAAATATATCTTTACAGTTAATTCACTCAACATCTAAAAGTGTTATTTTTCTTTCCATAAAACTTCCTAATATCAATCAAAGGATTACTATTCAAAGTAAAAGTTTTCCTCCCTTAGATGTGATTAACAATTAAACTCATTTGTTTCTTTAAATTATTAAGGTCCCATAAACCTTAATCAATTAAATACTTAATTTACCCATTTCTCTAACTAATTAAGGCCCCATAAATCTTAATCAATTAAATACTTAATTTACCAAAATCATTAAACAAACATTAACAAAATTCTAAATAAACCATTTAACTATCTTCCTTTTCTTATCATAATTACAATAGACATATATTTGTTTAAACCTTTCTTCCTAAAGATTCTTTTTAACATAGTAAAAGAGAATGTAAATCCTTTCCTTAAAATACATTTCATTCAACAAGAAATAGAACCCATCTACTATAAATTTCACTTCCCAAGGAATATAAAAACCTTTTTTTATACAATTCCATCTAAATAAACATCTATCTTTAAGTCATTATGTATTTCATTAAAGCATGGTTTATTTATTTAAATTTATCATGATTTAATTAACTAGATATCCTGATCATACTTATTCATTTGAATATAAATCTATTTATTTATTCTACCATGATTCATTTAATTTAACATTTAGATTATGACTATTTCTTTAGGGAATAATCTAGATATTTAATCTACCGTAATTTATGACTTCCTTTTCATTCATTTAAAAACCTAAGGGCTATTTCACTTCCATAAGATAATCATTTCAATCATAGCCAAAGTTAACAAAGGGGAGGTTTAACTTACCCAAAATAAATTCTAAAAGAAGCTTTGAGAACCCAAGCCATAGGGTGCGACACGAAGTTAGACCTTCGCTAACAGCTATGCGATAGGTAGAGGTGCACTAGGACTCACAGACAATTTAAAGGATCAACAACTCAATGACAAGTAAGGCTTAACAAAGTAAGAAGGGCCTAGTTAGGCACCCTAGTTCTTGGCTATAAGCTCATAGGCACCCAATGCCCTAAAAAATACCTGGATTCCCCCAATAGGATGTATGTGGGATACTTGGATTAGAGAAAAACAACCATCGAGTTTTCTAGGCACATGATAGGCAGTAAGGTAACTTGGAGAACAACACCAGAAGTTGTCAGTCTGATTAAACCTAAGCAAAGTCCTCCCCAACCTAGTTGAGGTTTTAGTAACTATGATGTCAATGGGGATTAGATCTACCTTCAAAAATATGAGTAAAATATAGAAGCCAACACAAGTGAGTGGTCATCGACCAGAGATGCTTCACATGAGAAGAAGAAGGTGGTAGATCTAGCTAGGATTCGTTGTGCTTAAGTTGATGGATGGGGAGATATAACACAAGTTTTTCCCAATGAGCTCACCTAATAAGACATCTTCGTGATGTCAACAAGTGCTCAAGCAAACAACACACAATCTGAAATCGAGCACAGGTTTCAAAAGACCTAGATAGAAGAGAGAGATGCCTCCAAAAACTCATAAAAAACTCAACAAAACTTGATTAAGGCAAAGAGGAAACTCTATATGGAGTTCATTTTACAGTTTGGATAGGTCGAACACATCATCACCAAATCAGTAACTAACAATGGAGACGCTATGTCTCCACTAAATTTTAAGAGGACAACAGTCTAAGGAAGAAACATTTAAGCAAGCATACATATTCATTTTTTAAAATATCAAAACCAAACTGAGGTAACTCCAACCCGAATCAGATTGCTCCTTCCTTCATCTATCTCCAAATGGCTTTCATCATTTTTTTTGGTCTCCTTCCTCGTCTGCTGTTCTTTTCAACCCTTTTCTCAAGGTATTCCCTCCTTTCTTATCGCGAGGAATTCTCCATCACCCATCGCCCAGGGTCTCTTCTAAAATCATTGCTATCAACTAAATTAAATGCGTTCCTATTCACCCATGGCGGTCAACGATGGTTGATGTTTTTTCATATTAACATCCCCTCAAATATCAAGTATCAAAGATATTTTATTTATTAAATAATAATATTTCTAAGTAGGTGCAAGGAACGAACGTTCCTCTTCACTGGATTCACAAAACTTAAATATCATTCTTTTTATAAATTATAACAAGAAAATTATTTTATTAACTTAAACATTTAAATGAAACCTTTTAAGTCAAAATATTTCTTTAAACAAAATATTTTTATCAAAATGTTTAAATAAAACCCTTTTATCATTTAAATTAAAATATTTCTTTAAATAAAAACCTTTTATTATTTAAATCAAAACATTTAAATAAAATTCTTTTATCATTAAATCAAAATATATTTTTAAATAAAAGCCTTTTAGTTCTTAAATCAAAACATTTAAATAAAATCCTTTTTATCATTTAAATCAAACGCCTATGCTAATATTAAATATTACCATGGTGATTTGAATGGATTTCAGATAATGGATCCTCTATATCCATTAATCCTTTTTTCGACAGAGTCCCTTAACCAATTATTTTTATACAACAACCAAACAAAACAAACAATTAAGTGCACTAAACAAGGTAGGAGTTTTTCCATCAACTCAGTTACCCGTCTTAGCCAAAGAATTTATAATAGCTTCTAGGCTACCAAATTTGGCTCTAGGTGGTTGGCTAGTTGATGATTATCCCTAAAGTGATAATGCATGCCTATATGAGGGTAGTCATCCATGTTACCCTAAGCCATCTTAGTCATCACTTCCCTTTTCAAGTACCCCATATTTGGTTGGGGTATTTGTACGTGGTGTTGCATATTGACAACTTATTAGCAGTTGTGTATTATTCAAGATAAATCATTATAGCTAATGCAATGATCATTTAAGCATTTAAACTAAGCATCCATTAAGCATTCATAAATACATAGTCTGTCATCCAAAATATCCTTCCAGGGTGGGGTATAACAGAATGTTTAGACCAATAAATATTAGAATAAAATATTTCAATGTAATCCTCCAAATTTTTCTTCTGCCTTGTGTCATTCAAATATATTTATCTTGTGCTTCTTAAGCTTTATAATAATCCTATTATTTATTTAAAAATTATATTCACATGATTTCCAATGTGTTGATAGTCCTTCGTTCAATCCCATGAACTAGTGTAAATATTTTCCCTTGAGTATTAGACAAAAGAGCTCAAATTTCTATGCATATATCATGTAATTATAATTCCACCACAACATGTCACACTTGAAGAGGAAAACATCTAGGTCTTCTATAGACAATCAATAAAAAATAGGAAGAATGGAAGGTGAAATATTTTTCATCCTTGATTTATCATGAATTTCTTGGATAGGAAACTCAAAGGTAACCATAGTCTAAGGTTCTAACATTTTATAATAATCTATACACCCTAGTTGTCTAATAGATGTTCTTTTATTACAAGTCAACTTCAAAATATTGGATTAATGTTTTAGCTAATGGCTGAGTAACCACTTTTGGATATTTTCTCATAATAGGATATTATTTTGGTTCTCTAACCATGGAATGATTGTCTATTATTTAGAGTTTAGGAGTAATACCTTTAGTTTTGGTGTTATTTTTACTCTAAATTCAAAATAATTTGAATTCAATTGGAGACTATAAATTTTGCCCTAAATGACTCTATAGGGTTGACAGATCCCATTGTTTGAACTATAGCTTCTTCTCCAAGTTGTTGCATCCCTTGACTGGTTTTCTTATTTTGGATAGTCCATCTAGATTAACTAGGTGCTTTGCTAGTTGTTTTCCCTATACCAATCCATGAATTATTTGGTAAAAATTATCCCCTTTCATCCTAGCGTCGAGATATGAAAACATTACATGGGTTAATTGGGAACTATAAAATAAAAATAAAAAATCTTTGCAAGGAGTTGTATGGGTTAAATGTTGCCCTCTAATCCAACCTATTTATATATTGTATAAAACTCTATAAATACTCTAACTTCAACACCTCATTGAAAACAATACCAAAATTGATGAACACTAAATATGTCTATCTAAGTAGGTATACTTGTGAGGTACTAGGCACTATTTATGCACCATAGTAACTAATAGGGAACCTCAAATTTGATATGTTCATATAGGTTAGATTTAGCTATAATGAAGGTTGAATCTTGAATACTCTACTCACCTAAAGAATCCATAAGTTAAAAGAATGAAAGGTTGGAATAAATTATATGTTAACCAATTAAATTATAAAACTATAAGCAGTAACAAAACTAAAACTATAGATTAAAGAAATGAAAGTTGATCAATTTATAGAGTACATGAAATTCCATGTATAATATTCATGTGGTAAAATTACAAAAATATAAATAATAGAAGAGAGATAGTTATTGTAAACTATAGATAGATAAATTGCAACTATTATAGGAGTATAAAGGAATATTATTGTTCATAGGATTTCTTACAAACCAAAAAAGTAGGCATAGTTCCCCCTGGTAGGATTAAATATGAAATGCTTATACTAGTCAATGTAAATTCACTTTTATTACTATCATTAAATATATGTTTAGAAGAGTTTTTGTTTATTGTTTTAATTACTAATTTCTATCTTACTCCCACTCTAGCTAATTTTAGCCTTTTTAGCTAACTAGTTCTAATATACATAAAACCAATTTATAGAACCATGTTAACAAATTCTTGAACTCTCTAACAACATATATGAGATGTATTTGGAACTACCATGGTTTAAATCTAACAATAAATAAATAAATTATAATAAAAAGGTATCTTTGGTTACCTTGTAATTGGGAAATCTCAATAGTAAATGTATTATATTTTGGACTACTAAGACGATAACACATGCATAAATAGGATAGAATATCTATGCCAACTAGAATCCAACATAGAATGAATGATATGGTCAATATTCTAAGTCAGCTATTTGCTTACATTATGTGGTCAACTATTAGCAATGTTAGAAAATATTTTTAGTATTTTTAATTGTGCAACACATTTTTCCCAAATTGCATGTTAGAACTTGTAGGTGTCAATCAGGTAATGATTCCCATAGTTAATCCATTATTCCCATGAAAAATATGATTAAGGAACTGATCCTAAAATATGAAGAAACTAATTCATAATTATCTTGTTCACCTCCTATAGTAATCCTTTCACTTGTGCCAGGATGAAATACAATATAAATCTAGGGCGAGATAGGTTAGTATACAAATTTTAATAGATTTTACAAAAAAAAAAACCATATAAAGAATTTATTTTCTAAAAAACTATTGGATTATATAGCCTTTCACAAAACTACAAAACGTTACCATTTCCATAAAAGTTTGAACATCATCATTCATGTCAAAGTATAGGGTTTTTGGACTAAAAGGCTATATTAAATTGGTCATTTGAGAGACTCATTAGAAATACAACTAGAGCCCATTGGATGGAATGAGTAAGCCCATTTTTCTTGGTTGGTATAAGACTATATGGTAGACCTTGGTGCGTGGATAAATAAATAATCTCTCTTTCCTTGGTTGGTGTAATTGAAATTTGTTAAAAGCAATTAATATTTTATTGGAAATAGGAAACCCGTTATGATTATATATCTTGGAAAGTTAACTTACAATTTGTTGTATTGTAGTATGGTCATTGAATGAATTATAGTCAATTTAGGAAATATTGGAGTATTATGTGAGTTTGAATATATGGGAAAGTAATTGATGTTTTTTAGTTGGTCCAATTATTTATTTACTATAGTATATACCATATATTATTTGAGATTGTGTATGATATTTACATATTTAAAATGATATAATTTTAAGATTTACTTTGGTGTAATAACTATAATGTATAAATAGAGGTAATTACTTAAATTTTCGTGATTAAGTATACATGTTTTGTTAATGCCATCAACTATTTATATACCGATTATAATTATTTACTTATGATGCAATATATATTGAGTGCTCCCTCGACTAAATTTAGATACACCTTTCAATTAACTCATGCAAAAATCCAATCTTAGTAAATGATTGATAATTTAGGTTAATTTATAACATCTTTCCATTGCATTCAAGAACCACTCTTTATAATGAAGTGAAGTCACCATCCTTAATCTTATTGACATTGAAAACCATTTGTCACCATTGTAGATAAATTTTCATATCGATTATGTGAAGTTGTTAACCAATTTCATGTAAACCCATCACTATTAATACTAAGTATTACATTTAAATCCAATTTCAAATATCTCTTGAATAACTTCTTAGTCATATTGATATATTTATAGTCTTGATGCATATAGTACATGGTTTAATATCTATTACAATGAATATATATATTAATTCTATAATCTTTCTCATAATCCATGCAGGTCGTTATCCTATGTGAATTCAAAATTTCTTGATGGGACTAAGCTTTATTCCTATCAACAATTTTTTTACCTATGAAAGAAATGTTCAATCAAAATTTGATTTAAATATGTACTAATATTCATGTTGATAATTTTGAGTTGGATAAATATCATCTATATTGATTGTATGTGAACTCAATATTTGCTATTTGAATTAAACATGAGTTACTTATGCTGATCCAACCTTTAAACAAATATCCATGCTATTTTCTTCTCTTGCATAACCCTACATGGAAGAATTATTTTGATCTTAGGGAAGAACAACAATAACTAGTTTATATTTAGATTTAAGACTTCATCTTGCAATGCACATTGGGTCTCTAGAGAACATTAGTCTTATTCCTTTGAAATTGATAAAGACCAATTAAAGATAATATGATATTAGATCCTTATAAGTAGGATGAATTATTTTAAACTAATTTTGATATTATTTCATAAATTAAAAAATAATTGAAATCAGTTAGAAGAGTGTGAATGTAAACATTATTGATCTAGGCATGTGACCTTTTTGGGGCATAACTTTGTGCTTGGGACTCTATTTTAATCCATTCAAATTGTGTTGAAAAGCTTAAAGTAAGAAATACAACTTTAGGACATGGTTTTATGTTACAAATTTTTGATATTTTTTATCTTATCCATATTGTTGAGGGCATAACTTTGTGCTTGGGGGTTCATTTTAATCTATTCAAAATGTTTTAGAAAGCTTAGAGGAAGAAATATAACATTTGAATGGAGGCATGAATTTAGTAAACCATATGCATGGAAAATTTGATTTAGAGGCCCTAAAAATATAAAATAAAATATTTACTAAAAATAATATTATCATATTCTTAGATATTTGTAGCTAGAGTGCATTTCTAGCCATGTTGACATATCAATAGAAGATAAAATTTAAAAATAACAAGTCATATGTATGTAAGTTTCATTTAATATGCACTTTATTACTCATGGAAGTTGAACTACCACATTTTCATATGGGTTACCTAACTCATGGAAGGTGAACTACCACATTTCCATATGTGTGTTTTTTCATGTTCAATATAGAGAATTTCCAATACACCAAATATTGCATAAAGAGAGATAGACCCATAACTGAAAAAAAGGGCATGCCTAATGGATGCAATGTGATAGGCTCACATATTTGCTTAGAGATTGCTTGCATTGTACTCTATTTTATGATGAATACAATTATTATGTTATCTTGCTTATATTTTTTTGTATTATAGTTTGTAATACTCTAATATTTTAAATTACACTATTTTTTTCTTTCTTAACTCAAGATTTTGAGTTGTGGATCAATTGTATCATAGCAATATTTCTTTTGAGTGTATGTTCATAAAAATGATATCAAGATATCAAAATTATAGGTATCAGACATGAGATTACCTCTATTGCTATTCTAAATAATTTCATATAGGAACTATAATGAACAACATTGAGACAATTGATCCTTCCAAGGAGATGTTGGATGAAGCCCTAATGAAATAGAGAGACGAGATGATGGATATATTTGATCAAATTATTTAATGATTTTGTCCTACAAATTTTATAACCTCAATACGATCTCTCATGCCCTAGCACCATTCAATGCTCCTACACCTTTTAAGATGTAGGTGAATTTTGATATTTTTACTTGTGAAGGAAAAGTTAATGCTAATGCCTTAGAAAATTGGTTGGATCAATTATATTCATACTTATCTATAAATAAATTCATTGACAATGAGAAATTAATTTTACACTTTTGAAAGCTTCATTAATTTTTCAAAATTGTTAGAAAGCATATTATAATAGGGTCAAGGAGAAGAACAAAAATTTAGTGTCACATAGGTTATTTCATGGAGGATGTCAAGGAAGAATATCATCTTGTGGTATCCTGTGAAGATCAATACATGTGATGACAACAATTATATTAAGGTAAAGACCAATGTATTCAAGATTATACTTATGATTTCCACTCTATGGCAAAAAAACTAGGTGTTGAAGATACAAAAAGGTGTTGAAGATATAAAAATGTATTGAATCCTTAATTATAATAGTGGGCTATAGTGATACATTTAAGAGAACATGGACGTCTTCCAATTCTAGACATTGGGAAGGGCATACAAGCTTATTGCCAAATCAGAGCAAAAGTATATAAACAAAAATGAGAAGTAAATAACAATAACCAAAAAAATAAGTACCGACCAAATAAAGGTAAGAATTACACTCCAAATAATAAATACAAAGGGGTTCAAGGATATAATAGAGAAAATAATTACAAGAAAATAATTCCCCAAAGGCCAAAACTAGCAAATGGTGTGATTATCACAAGAGAATCAACATTCATGAGTAGTAATCCAGTCATTTTTTGCTGAGTCACAACCATCTACATTTACTACATCACTACCTCCACATCCATAGGCTATGGAAATAGGGAAGTAGATCATAGAAGCTAAACCATATATGACCATTTATTGCATGCATACAACACTAGAGTCACAAGAGGAGAAATTCCTATTTCACTTACAAATGTAGATTAAAGGTAAGCCATTATATTTCATTGTTTATGGTGGGTGTCAAAAGAATCTATTTTTTACTCAAATTAAAAATCCTTTTAATCTATCTATCACACCACATCCACAACCATATTATGTTGGATGGTTACAAAAGGGAGAGAATTTTGTATAAGTAAACAATGTATTCTCTAATATGCCATCAAACCCTTCAAAGAAAACATTTTGTGTGATGTTTTGACCTTGTATTTTTGTGATGCTATTTTGGGTCAGCCATTCATGTGGAAGAGGTATGATGTGTATGAATCTAGGTCTTGATGTGTCATCATTACTATCATAGATCAATGCTTCAAGATACTAGAGGTATTTCCTCCTACCTCAATTTCCTTAATAATTGGAAAATAATGCAAGAAGATGATAGCCAAAACAAATAAATTTATTTTATTGATGTTCAAGTCATAAAATACGAGGATTATTGTTGCATTGATTGCATTATTTGTATAATAGAAGAAAATAGACTATAATTATAGTAGAATATGATGATTTGTTCAAGTCACCAAATAGGGTTCCACTTCATTATGAGGTAAGCATTTCGTTGATTTAGTTCTTGGTTCCCATTTGTCTAACACAATTGATTATAATATATTAGTTTTTGAAAAGTATGAAATCAAGAGACAAATCCAAAAGTTGATTTAAAAAATACACATCATAAAAATACTTCACCTTATGGTAGTCTAATTATATTGGATCCAAACAAAGATGAAACTTGAAGAATTTGTATCAACTACATGCTTTAATTTAAATCACAGTAAAGAACTACTATCCACTCCCTTGGATAAATGACTTGTTGGACTAGCCTCATGGTGTAAATTTCTTCACCAAAAATGATCTTAAATTTGGCTATCATCAAATACCCATTGATCCCACTAATTTGCTCAAATACAAGGAGGGTTTATTTGAGTGGTTGGCTATGCCTTTTGGCTTGACCAATGCACCAACCACATTATTGAGGATAAAATATGACATCCTCCATCCCTTCATCAAATCATTTTTGGTAGTCTACTTAGGTGACATCCTCATCTATAATAAGATATGGAAGAAGCATTTGCATCATATTCAATAGGTACTTTGGAATCTTCAAAGACTCAAGCTATGTGCTAATTGGGAGAGATATTTATTTGGCATGTCAAAGATTCAAAACCTTGGGTAAATTATTGACAAAGAGGTACTTCACACTAATCCTAAGAAGATTCTATAATTAGAAATTGGCATACCCCAAATACTTTAGCTTATTAAATTTTTGGATCTTACCAATTTCTATTGAATTGTTATATTGAGATTCTCACACATTTGCTTTTCCACTACACCAAGTGACTAAATGATGTTCCAAATCCAAGTTCAATTAGCGATATATACAACAAAGAGCATTTGAGAAGTTGAAGGACCAATTTTGTTTAAATCCTACACTTTCCCTACCTAATTTATAATAAAATTTTGAGATAATGACTGATGCATCAGAGTATGTGTTGGGAGGTATCCTCACACATGAGAAACCAATTGTATATTAGAGTGAAATATTCAATAAAGTAGTTTGAGAATAACCCATTTATGAAAAATAAATTTATGCCATAGTCTAGGCATATAAACAATGGAATAACTACATCTTGGGCAAGAAATGCATCATCCATATAGATCATAGACCTCTAGAGTTCATTCAAATGTAGAGTAATAAAAATAATAAAATATAACAAAAGTGGGCAACATATATACAATTGTTTTAGTTGATCATCATGCATATAAAAGGGAGTTCCATTTTAGTAATAGATTATTTGAGCCAACTCTTGGTTTGTGATTCTCATGGTTGTGTGATGTGCACTCTAGATTACAACCAAAATTGGATGGCTTAGAATTGCATTTGAGCCAAACTTTGGAGAAGGCAGGTTCCTTGTTGTGCAAAAAAAAAATAAAAGAAATGAAAGAAGAATAAGTATAAAAATGAAGGATTAGAAGGAGAAAAGAGAGAGAAGCATGGATTTAAAAGTGTATGACATTTTGCTAACATTTCCACATTCCATGCAAAACACACTATAACTTATCTACATACATGACCTAACAGACCAAATACTAAGTAAAACATTATAGAATATTAATTTAGCTCATATCATGACTTCCACTACTTCAAATGACCTTAGTGATAGTCCAACCAATATCTATGGCCTAACATAATAGACCACTAACAATCTTTTATAGGAGAAAGCAAAATTGCAACAATTAAATGCTATGCATACCTAATATTCCACTAGCCTAGCGTGATAATACAAATAAATTAGGCTTGATAAAATAGACCACCCACAAATATTTTACAAAAAATTATTGAGACTCCATAACATGCATAAAATAAAAGAATTTAGTAACATATTTCTAGCAAAGGTTAAACAAAGAGTTGATTCATTAAGAAGCAAAGAAAAATTGCATAATATACAATAGACAAACACTCCAATTGTCGATCCTCATACTGAGGTAAATAATGCTACTTATAGTTTACTATACTAGCCTAGATTAATGATAACAATGATGCCCCACCATAGGCTTGAAAAGTACAAGCACAACCTAGCCTAGTTTGGATCTCGTGCTCGATCAACATACCTAGGGAAGTGGATGCCACTCTTCTTTCTTATCACTGCTAGTTGTTTTGATTCAACAACCAATCGCCATATTAAACAACCATGTGTCTTCAAAAATCTTACCTCTTGAGCATGCTCAACTTCTCCCACTATGCTTTATTTCCAGGTGTCATATTTATAGGCACCTTCATTCATAATGATGACTGATATATTTGTAGTTTCTAGAAGACTATATGTCGCTTTCTTGTCTAACGACTTTGCATTAGATGGATGAGGAGTGTTTAGGTGGCTAGTACCTCTAACACACATGATCTCTACTAAAAGTGACTTATCCAAGAGCCTTTATCATTTTTTTACTATCTATCCTAGGTATTTTGCTTACCATCGACTTCAGGGACTTGGTTGGGGATGCTATGGGACTTTATTGATATTTTCATTTAGAGATCGTTACCACTATAAACTCTTGGTCACTCAAGATTCTAGTATCTTGATCATCCAACTACTCATATTTATAACCACCCATGCTTTGCTCTAACCTTAGTGGCCAAGGCCTTTGTATATTTAAGTTGACACTACTATTGAAAATCCTCAACCGCTCTTGCTCTAGATTTTAAAGTGGCTAGACTTACCTTTGTCAAATTTTGGGCCTAGTAAACTGCTATTTGATTTTGAGTCAACCATGTGCAATATTATCAAACATGACAAGGCTTCCTTGTATCTCAAGTAACAAAATTTTAAAAAATTGATGGTCTAATAAAACTTGCTAGGACATATATATATGAGAAATCTCATGGGCCCACATTATTGGTGGCTCTTGATGACTTTTGCTTGTAAAATTAAAAATCTAGAAAGCCTTTTTCATTGGGCATTAGGATAAAAAATAGGAGAAAGTTACAAAAAATTATCAAAACAAAACTTGAAATAAACAACACACGATAGGTTTAAGGTTTATGAGCTTCGAAAGCTTCACCTTGAACTTGTTGTCTTCACTCCTCTAACATAGGGTTCTTTTCCTACCCATATTTAAGTACCTCTTGATCACCTGGGGTATATTTCCTAAGCTATAATATTCAATAGGTTGCATCCAAAAACTATTGGGGTGGGAGCTTGAATACTTGAGCTTCTTATAAATACTTTTAATTTTATAGTATTTTTTGTTGGAGGTATTATTATGTCTTCTTGTGAGTTCTTATATTTTAGCATGTATAGTGGCTAAATTATTCGAGAATTCAAAAACATCCTCTTCTCTAGCAGGTTCCAACCACTCATTGAATTCCTCCTCACTATTGTCTATGAGATCGAATTATAAATTTAGTTGCTTTGTTGTAAAGATATTCCCATTATGATCTACAAGGGGAGGAAATCCCATGCCAATAAATTCTCATAATGGAGAAGTCATCCTATATCCTTTGATGCTTAGTGATTTGGATATCTCCCATCCTTGCTAAACCAATTCATATCTTTCAATGAGTTAATTAGCTAATTCCATTGCTTTAGCCTTTTTCTAAGTCATGAGTGTCATCTGATGTGGCTCATAACCTTTGTTTAAAATATTGACAATGTTGTGTGCCTACTAAAATTTCATTTCCATTTGGTTTTGAATATTTTTAAACTTATTTTGAGCTTCCCTGATGACCTATAGGCTAAAATCAAGAATTTTAGAATTGTCTATAGCAATTTAATAGTCTCGAATATCTTATTCTAGCCATTATTTTTTATTTTCATTAGGGATTATTTAGTGAAGCAAGAAGCTTGTGTCTTCTTCTATTCTTTAGTAATCTCTTCTTTTATCCCTCTTAACTCTTACTCCAAGGCCTAAATTTTCTCATCTCTCTCTCCCTCTATTGTAGTTGTACTTTGGTGGGGGCATCATCGAGGATATATTGTAGCCTTTCAACCTATATCTATAGATCCTTCTTTTCAACTATCTCTTTAGCCAAATTTTTGGCCAAATATTCTATTATATGCTTCTTCCTAAGATACTTTGCTTCCATCTGGATTGCTTTCACAATGTGTTAGTTCAACTGTAGAGTGAGTATTTTATGCCACATAATCTAATGGGACTCTAGCAACGTCTACCTCTTCCACCATCATTTTATAGTGTTCTACTATTAATTCAGTGGTAGGATTGTTAGTAGAGGGAGTAATTGTGGTTACAATACATTTTTATTTCATTGAATTCGTAATACTTGTCATTATTTGTGGTTCTCTCTTTTTATCCTTCCTTGGCATATGTTCATTCATCCATTTTTGTGTGTTAGAATGAGCTTTCTAGAACTAATTCAATTGTTTTGGAGCTAGATGGCTAGAAAGTGACATGGGAATAAGGAAACATTGAATGAGTGGAATTAAGAAATAGAGGGAATTTGGATTGTAGCAACAATACCTTCAAAATTTGGAGCTTTTGAGCTTCCTAGGGTTTGATCCTGTTACGAGTATGTGGTAAAAGTGATATTTTTGTTAGGCAATTAGGGGTAAACCTCCTCTAGTAGAGGTGGAGGTTGCTCAGGGGGAGATGAAGGTGGTGGAGGTGGCATAGAAGAAGAAGAAAAATTAAATCCATGAGAAAAAATACCTATGAATTCCACTCCAGTCTGTTACTGATTTAGCAAAACTACATGCTAGACCTTGGACCTTTTTACCCTTTCACTTGGCTACTAAAGTGGGGAACCATTTATTTTTTTTAATATATTTTTTGGATTCAAGTTGCTCTTTAGAGCTCTCAAGCATAAAAACCTATCCACGAGAAATGAACCTTCTCTAGCTTCTTCAATATTATACTGGGTATGATAACTGCTATCTCCAAGCCCCATGTGTTTTTTCTTTGTTCTAGCTGGGTGGACCTACTCATAGATGGTGAAGTTTTAACCATATTTCTTTGTATATAGCCCATTATTTGCATGAGCTTTTCTCCTACAATATGTATTAATCATATCTCATATCTATATTGGAGCTCCTATGGTGAGAGAGATCTACTTCTTGACTTCCATACTAGGACTTCTTCCTCTGGCTAATGTCTGCTTGGACTTGTTTCTCTTGGAATCTCATCGTCCTATTCTTCAATTTTTACTCCCTCCAAATCCAATGTTATTCTACACCACCTTGCTCAAAGGCTTGCTCATATTGCTCTTGAGAATTAATTTCATCCTATGAGAAGTATTTTTTAGAATTTTGATTTTGGGGCTCATCCTTTTTATCATCCCCATCCTCCAATTTTTTATAATTATTATCGTAGATAAATGAAAATTATTGGTCCAGGTTGACAAAACCCTTTTGTGGGATACCAATTTTACATCTAAAAATCCACCATTTATGAATTTTCTCTTTCAACTATTTTTTCCTATTTTGCATCATTTTTTTCTCTATTTACTCAATACCTAGTCTTTGTTATTAACTAGATCATATGGCTTCACAACAACTAGATGGTGGCCATTTTTCTTGGAACATATCTATGTCAACCTCTTATTCTTCTAGTTTTTTTTGAAATACATATCTCTAGTATTTGGACATACTCAAATGTAGGAGGTTTGTTATTTATATATTTTAGCTTGGCCTTGAAAACATTTTCTAGATCATAACTCCATCTATTTTGAATCACATTCAACTTAAGAATATTAACTTTCACATTTAGTATTTCATGTTTCCTTCAGGACCTCATAGCAATGGACCCATAGTTTAGGGGTAGGTCATATGTGAAACCCTTGTTTATCCCTGACCCAAAACTTGCATTAGCATAGTCCAACTATTGGAAAAATTCCATTTCAAATACATAATATGTTACATAATATGGAAGTATATAAGGTTCCCCATAAAATCCATATATCCTTATTATCGTACCATTTTTTAAAAAGTACCAATCTTGGGTTTATTGCCCCTAGGTTTAGAGATGTGTCATTGTTGCTTTTTTCAATCGAGGAACTTCTCTATAGATACAAGCTAGGACAGGGTCTAGAAAATATCTATTGAAATTCATATAGGAGCTAGACAATTTGAGGGCTAGGGTCTAGTCCACCATTGAAAGAGATTCCAACTCTAGGATTTGCTAGCTTATTTTCAATTTTAAAAACATTTATGCTTTATGGTAGAGAAACAACTATACCAAGTATGAAGGATACCTAAATACCCCATATTCATTCTTCTTAAAATGCACTAGTTGGTTATGCATTACATCACTAAGGTGTTGGGACAAGTCAAAATAGAAAAGGACTTTGGGGCAAGTCAAAGTGTATGCCATAGCAATTTTAAATTCATATACATCCTCATCACTATTTAGACCAAAGATGACTACTAACATGGAAAACATTTTTTTAAAAATTTAAACTTGGTAATTTTTATAGGGACCTTGGGAAATTTAGGGAGGCAATGACACAATTAGTCATTGAGCCAAGGAAATAGCTTATTTTCTTAATAGCCCTTCTATTTTTCTTTATATAAGGCTCTACGGTATTTTCCAAGATGAGTATGAGTTCCTAACACAAATAGTGTTGCAAAATTATTAGTTGTGAGAGCAAAAAGTACCTAGCCTTTGTTATTGTAGACCACTCTATGTCTGGTGTTGTAGTAGTCTACCATGAATTTTACTAGCTCCAAGAAAGGATGTACATGCTTGGATATATAAAGAAACAACAAATAATACCATGTAGTTTTGGATGGATGTTCCTTTGGGTGCTCAACAAATTTTTGTTATGCTTTTCTTCTAAATTTTCTTATCTTAATAGAGAGTTTTAGGTCATAAATTTAATCCATTCAATCTTGGATTTTGATATTTTTGTTGTCCATGGTTTCTCAACTTAATTTTTAGTCAATATACTACAATAGTGCCCATAGTATTGCTTAATGCTTTCTATTTTGGATGCCCTAGTTATCAAATATCCAATTACTTGAATTCTTAATGTGCAAATGAAACCATAGGTTCTTATATTAGGGTTGACTACTAGCATCTTCAATGCTAAAAATTCATGTGCTCTGCCCTTGTTACCAAAAATTCCTTTTCAACTATTGGTGCATGCAAGCTCCTTAAAGTGTAGACTAACATTAACTACTACCATATTTTGGGCCAATAGTTTATTTACAATTCAAAATCATCGCGTTCCACCTATTTCTTTTCAACAAAGCCATGGGATTATATGATTACACTTTTATATGTACACTTATAATACAAGTCAACACTTTTCCTATTTTATGCAAAGCATTCCATGTAGTGGCCATTTTACCATTATTGGAAAGTTTCAACTGTTTATTATAGTTAACTCAAACACATTGCATTTAGACCTTTAGCTACTTTTCTAAGGCCCAAGCCTTATTGTATCAAATTTTTGGTGCCTTCTTAGCCTGGCCTTTTCTTCATCCTAGTGAATTGGGTTACCACTCAAGAATTTTTACAACCAGTCTTTCTTATTAGTACAATGCTTAAAAATTACCTACTAATGATAGAGGATATCATAGGTTGTCTCTTTGTTCCTCTTGAAATAATAATTCAACTATGCTCATTTATTAAAGCTCCTAATTTGAAATGGATAGGAAATTTTGACCATCTGATCTTGTAGCACAATAATTTGTTGGTCCGACCTCTAATGTAGCATTACAGTTCTCCAAGAAGAACTCAACCTCCATTTGAAATTCTTCAATCACATCTTTAAAGTAGTCTAGATCATCTTCAACCATGTTAACCTTTACTTATTCAATCTTCTCAATGTGGAAGGGAGATGGATTTTCCACATAGATCCTAACAAATTTACCTTTGTGAGGGATGATCATGTGATAATAATCCAAGGAAAATTTACCCCCCAACTTGATAGTGAATTCCCTAGAAATACACAAACCAAAATATGCCAGAAGGTCAACCACTACCACCTCTTGAATGACTATGATCTTTGGCACCTTGTGGAGCACCATTAGTATATCCTTTACCACCCCAATTATTTGGATTGGAGTACCACCTAACTATAAAAATCCATGGATTTAGTGAGTATACTCCATTTTCATTGTGTTGCTCCGAAGTCAACCGTACAATTGTGCACTACTCACCTTTCCATTTGTAAAGACATGTAAAAAGGTGGTGGTCAATTCTTTTCCATTTTAGAATTTTTTTGGTCCTGAGCCAAGTTTAGATCTAACATATTCATCCCTTTAGGATTGGTACTTTTTAATATCATGATAAAAAATCTATTTGACTAGGTACTAGCAATATGTCATACATATTTTCTTAGAAATAAGTCTTCTTTAGCTCTTCAACTATTCTATATCTAGTCACTTTCAATAGTTTTATCCTTCCAATCAAGCTCCTCAAATTTTATTGGTACTACTCAGTGGCTTCTAGAATTTGTCTTCTTGTCATAGAGGGATACCATAGTTTACTTAGAGATTTCTCTATAGGATACTCTTGAGAAGACTTAGCTTTTGTTGGCTTTGACCTTGACTACTCTTTTGCTTGTTCCTCCTGAGGCTGAGCATGGGCTTTAAAGGGATCCAATTTCTATGGCTCCATTTATAGAGGCTTTTTCCTAAATTTGGTCCAGACTTAAATGTATTCTTCTTATTTATATATCTGGCTAGCATGACTTGGTATGAGTCCATAAATATGTTCACAACTTTCTTTTGTGTATTTTCTATTCTCTCTACCTTCTATGCCACTACTAGTTGGACTTGGTGTTGGTAGACCATACATGTATCTGCATTATGGTTTCTAGGTACACAAGATATGTATTTAATATTAGAAAAATATTAAAATATTATATTAGATTAATTATACCACATGCATTGATAAGTGGGAGTGGTGGGTAGTTGGGTATTATAAATATGGGTAAAGATGTAATTATCCCACATGTATGGATAAGTGGGAGTGGTAGGTAGTTGGGCATTATAAATATAGACAAAGAATCATAGAGAGGATATGAAGAGAAGAATATTATATTTATCTCAAGTTGAGATATTGTAAGGAGTGGCTTCCTTCCAATAAGGAGCATTGTACAATGTTGCCCTACCTCAAGGGTTTGAATATTAAATTGAATACATTGTAGTAATTTACATATTTGTCTTATTTTATAATGTGGATTATTCATTGCGGTTATTATGTAATATGCCTATTAATTGTTAATGATTTATGTGGTTGACCAAAGGAGGTTCATAACAAGTGGAATCAGAGCGCTTTACAGGGTCATGTTTCATTGCAGAAGTGTCAATACTAGAGGACATTCTAAGGTCATATTTTGTTGCAAAAGTGTTAGTACCAAAAGTTTTGGTGCTTAATAAGCACCTACATTAGGTTAGTAACCTTTTGCAAGATTAGGTGCAAGTCCTAATAAATTAATTAGGGGAAGTACTTGGGCTAATAATTTCCCTAAAAATCATTATGAGTACCCTAAGAACCCCAGAGTAACTGGTTTGAGTGTGTTACTAGTAAAAAGGGTCAACGACCCCACATCCTGTTAATAGTATTTTACTCTATGAGAGTATACAAAGAGCTATCATTTAGAGGTAAAACCATGACTAATTTATCATCAATTATTTCCTAGGAAAATATTGTTGGTAATCAAAGAATGGTACTTGCTTGGACAACCTTTGTGGCCCGTGATATTTAACTTAAGCCACTAGGAAGCCAAAGTCTTGGGTCTAGTTCATTGCTTGAATTTTCATAGAAGTGCCATACAAACATCAACAATAAACTTTAGCAAGAGTCTTTGCATAGTTTCCATAGTCTAAAATAGGTTTACAACTTTATCGAAGTAGATAATTTACAATCTACCAACAATCTAAAAATGACAGTTGTTCTAAAAAAATAATAGAGAAGTTTGCAATATGGTCACGGTAAAAAATAGTTCACAAAGCAAGTTGTGATCAATATTAAAAAATTGTATAGTAGCTTGTTGTTTGATAGTAGTCTCTCGAGTAGCAGTTGTAGTTTGGTAGTAGTGCTAAAATACTTAGTCCACAATTTGGTAGCAGTTTAAAAAAAGTCTATAGTATGGTAATAGTTTAGAGGAAAAAAGTTTGTAGTTTGGTAGCAATATAGAAGTGGCAGTTGTTAGAAAAAATAGAGAGATAAGTCCACAATTTTGTCACAATCCAAAAAAAATTATAGTTTGAAGGTAGTTTGTTTTTTATTAAAAAAAATCTAAGTTTTAAAATTTTTTGATTTGAGGTCATGGATTTGCTAATATTCATTGGAAGAAATGATGATGCTAAGGTATGGTGAAAAATTTATAAGTATTTAAATAATTATGAATGGAAAGGTAATATTTAAAATTCTCTCGATGGGCAGTTACATCATGGTTTATAATATTTTAGTGGACCCATCAGTTTAAATTCACACTAGAGGAATTTGAAGATGCATTCTTAATCAGATGGGTATTTGGGAAAACAATGGTTAAAATCCAGGTTGAACAAATGGAACTAAAGAAAGAGGTAAAAATTGGAACTAAAGAAAGAGTTAAAAATTTCAAGAAGTTACCAAAAGAAAAATATAAGGTTAGTAGTATGCAGATTAAAGAAAACACAACTTGGATGTCAGATAAGTTGAACAGTGTTAAAAAAGGTTTGTGTTTGTCAAAATGTATAGAAGAAATAAAAAAAATAAACAAGTAAACCAAACACTATGTAGAAGAAATAAATAGGCAATTAATTTGCAAAATCTTGGAAAAAGAAAAAGAATAAGGATGATAGTGTACAAACTAAATAAAGCACCAAAGATTGTGTATACAAATTTGAAAATATGAAGTTGATAGAAGATGTAAACAGACTTCAAGAGGAGCAAAAAAACATGAATAAAGAGGACATGATAGAAGGAAAAAATATAGATGACAATGTGCAAGTTGAAAGAACCACATCATTGGTATTAGATAAGCCAAAGAGTGGTCAAAGGGATTTGTTCAATTTTAAGAATTCTATTTTGTAGGTTCATGGTTGCATCCAGAAGAAAAATATTATTATTTCTATAAACCCTAGCAGTAAATATAATTTCAATAATATGTCTTTGGCTAAGAGGTTGTAAGTTTAGACAAAAAATCAAAGACATACAACTTGGGGGTTCAAATATTCAGAATTTTAAATATATGAAGATCACCATGGACAAATATATTTTACATTTAGATTTTTATGCTATTGAGATGGATGATGCAAATATTGTTCTTGGTTATCCTTGGTTAAATTATTTGGGTACTATTAACATTAATATACAAAAGAAGTTCATGAAGTTTTGGTATAGAAAAAATAAAATAATAGTACAAGATGTTTCCCAGTGTGAAAGACAAGAATCCAAGGAAAAACAAGAAGCAGTTATAGTAGGGAAACAAGTGGAGAAAATGATAGAAGAATCAAAAGTTGAACCTACAAAAACAACAATAACATGGAAAAAAATAGCAATAAAGATCTAGGAAACTATGTTAAATATAAAAATACTCTAAAAAAAATTGAAAATGAACCTAAAATAGAGGTGAAGGAGGTAGTAGCAAAAATCCAAGTCCAAGGGTGAACAAAAAATAGTAGCATGATAGAGGAGCATAAAATAAAAGAAAAAAATATTGAACAATTAAAGCTAACAAAATATCAAGATAAGGTTGTAGCATATTGCCACCCACACCACCAGGAGCAACAACAATCTTGGAGGTATGGCTTTGAGAAACAATATTATGGTTCTACATGGAATCAAAAGCATGAAGCCAACAACAATCTTGGTAGTATTTGGAAAAGAAAGCATAGTGGCTCTAGTTTCATAGTGGTGCAACAATATCAAGGAACAAATGGACCCATAATTTGAGTTACAAGAGGAGTGCAACAAAAGCATGAAGCCAACAAAGCAGTCTTGGATACTCAAGTGGCAAACGCGAACAAGTATGAATGAGAAAAAGTGATATTTATTGCCAATAGAAAGATGCATCCAAAACATGGAACTAAAGGATTAATTTAAAAAATTCAAATGGTAGAAGGGTATTTTAGCATCAACAAAGACCACCACCAATCAAAGTTTCACTAGGATGGATGGATGATCAAGATCAATACCAGTTCACAACAAGGCTCAAAAGATCATATTGTTTAGTCTCTTCTTATGTTTCGAGGATAAAACATTTTGTAAGGGGGATGGAATGTTAGGTACCCAAGATATGTATTTAATATAGTAATATTGTATAAATATTACAATATTATATTAGATTAATTATCCCACATGCATTGATAAGTGGGAGTCGTGGGTAGTTGGGCATTATAAATATAAGCAAATATGTAACTATCCCATATGTATGGATAAGTGGGAGTGGGAGGTAGTTGGGCATTATAAATATAGGTAAATAATCATAGAGAGGATATGAAGATTAGAATACTTATCTCAAGTTCAAAAATTGTGAGTAGATTCCTTCCATTAATGAGCATTGTACGATGTTGCCCTACCTCAAGGGTTTGAATATTAAATTGAATACATTGAAGTAATTAACATATTTGTCTTGTTTTACAATATGTGGATTGTTCCTTACGACTGTTATTTAATATGTCTACAAGTTATTAATGATTTATGTGGTTGAGAAAAGAAGGTTCATAACAATGGGGTCATTGCAGGCTAAGCACTAGTAAGTTTCTTAAGAAGAGGATGTTGATGGACCTTCCTCTTGCTTAGTATATGCAACATTTATTCTTATGGCCACATTATTTCTAGAAAACCCTTGGTTTTTTGTGGCATAGGAGAGCCTTATGATTTGATAGCTTTCATACCTATTCTTAGCATTTTTATTCTCTAACATAATGACTTTAATGTTCAAATTCTTCAATGTGGTTCTCAGTTCTAATAACTCCATGTTTTCTTTAGATTTTGGGGTAGGTAACATAGGAAAGGTAGGTGTAGGTGGTTGAGGAAAATATCTGGGTGATAAAATAGAAGCAAGTTGAGGTACTAAAGTGGCCAAAGCTGGTATTTGCTATATTGGTTTATGCAATTCTAGAAAATATGGCATGGTGACCTTAGGAGGTAATTTGCCAACAAATATTAATGTATTTTTTGCAGCAATTGCAGCTTGGAAAACCTATGATAATATCATATCATTGGCTAATAAAACCTATAGTCCTAGATATAGGACAAATACTTAGATAAAATAAATGTAAGATTGAGACTAGGAAGGTCTAATACCTTGAGAAATTTGCTTCTTCATATTGTTAAATCTAATGTTGAAATCAAAGATATTTTCTTGTGGATGTATTTGAATGGAGGTAAACTAGGTAAAGAATGAAAATGGATCTCCTACATCAATAAATTCCAAAATGAATGATTTGGCTAACTAAGCCCGTGAACTAATGTTGATTTCATCAAGGGATCTATACTAGGTCAACACTGTTCCTCTAAAGTATTTTGTTAGCAACCTTACCATAACATATTCATGTTGGATATTATGAATACTGGGTAGAGTAGCCATGTATTGACAATGCTCATAGGAAATGTTTTTAGACCATCATAAGTTGGTAAGATTTTAAGAGGAGACAAGGATTTCTTATAGATCTATAAGATTAAGGAGTCCATTGCTATTCCATCCTAGGTAAATTTGTCCAATATTAATGTCAAATTTTTTTACCTTATTGATGACATCAACTTTGAAATAAATATAGCCCTTGGCTCCACAATTTGTTGATTTTCTAAATTTTTTTCTATCAGGTGCCAAAGATGAACCTTGAAATCCAACAATCTCATGTTGGGATTCAATACTTAGAAATATTTTTTTATCCAATCATGGCTTATCTCTGTGCCAAAAATTTTATGCAATAGTGATGATGTTAACCTTTTGAAAAGTTTGGTGCTTCTTTGCACTTAGCCATACTTTGCATCTAGGAAAGAGTTACCTTGATGCCAAACTTCAAAAATTTATTTGTATTGGATGACTTTAACTTCTAAAAAAATTGGTAACTTGTGAGCTCAGTATCCATATTTAGATAAAATTTGGATCCATGATTGTGAATTCCAGATATCGAACATTTTATGCTCTTGCAATGACATCAAATTTTCCAAAAAATTGGCTACCTTATTTTTGGTCATGAATCTACCTAGTTACAAGATCTATGCCTTGTGCACCCTAGACCCGACCAACATTGAAAGGTCGAAGGAAAGAAATGTCCTCCGGGACAATCTCCAGAGAGGGTTGGATCCCTTACTAATCCTACACTAGGTATAAGTTTAGAGAAATAGGAAAGAAATGGGAAATTATAGAAAGAGATGGGAAATATGGCTATAAGCTAGCAGTATAGGATGGGGATAGACTAACAATCGAAATTCCACCAAGCCATTAACAACATTCAATAGAAACGTAAGCACATAAACTTCTAAAAATTATGCAAGAAAATAACCCCCAAAGTGCATTCCAGTGTTCACCCCACACTAGCAAAGACTAAATTTAGAAGCAAAATTCACTCACAACAAATAATGGGAATAAAGGCTTTTAGAAATCACACACAGAAAACTATCGAGTTCAAAATCGTTCGAAGAACCAGAAGCCAAGTTGTTTCTATTAATGCAGAAAACTTGGAGTATTTTTTTGCAGAGTGTCAAACCTTCCATATTTTTAGAATAAAAAATAATTAGTATTTATAGAGGGATTTCACCTCTATAATTTAATGCATATACAACAAAATGCTAGTAGATCAAAAACCAACATGGATATTTTTCTTCTCGGTGTCAATGGCATTCTGGTAAAATTTTTTTGTAAGGAAACCACGATTCGACTTTTATGGAAGAATTGAACCAAGATTCAACTAGAGTAAATAATTGAAGTAAACTTGGACATCGATGCATCAAGACGTAGCAAAATCACCTGAGAATCGAACATGAATTCGCTTACCTCACACAGTGGAAATTCACATCTGTTGAGAAAATCCACCAAGTATTAAATTTGCTTCAAAAACTAGCAAGGTTGATAGTTGGTGCATTGGAAATAAACATAAATTATATTTGATCTCTCAAACTTGAAGCAAACATTATGGGAGCGCCTTACTACATTAATATTGAAATTAATGCCATCCTTCCTCACCTATTTCCAAGGAAAACTACAAAATATGTGCCTCTAAAAGTTATATCTTTGTCAAATAATGGTTTCGCCCAAAAATGATTTGAAACAGCCTTGTCGGGGTAGCAATGGGTGACAATGTAGCTAGGTATAATACTTGAGAAATTTTGCCCTTTTATTCTCCATTTACAATGGTATTTTTGCTTTCGCCATGAAAAAGGGTAATAGGGACTCTCACCTTTCTAGAGATACGAAATTATTTGTTAATTTTCTACAAAGCACCATGTAATAAATTTCACCCGAAATAGATCTTTCAAACTCCATTCACCCTCTAGAAAGGCAACATTGCCTGATGCCCTTTCATGGAAGTGACTTCGATTCACTGCATTTTGAATTTACATCAGGTGCTATGTTTTGTTTCTACCCAGTCATGGATGAAATTGTCAATTGTATTGAAATGAGCCTTTATGAATTCAACCTCTTTTCAGCCTTCAAAACCTTTGTAAATTATCTTTTTCCCTAAGTAGGGGTGACAATGAGCTTAACACCTCACTTGGAGTGAAAGTGCTACCTTTAATACTCATGTCAGGATCACTATATTTTTAACTTCACTTGAGATATATTTCACCCCAAGGAGGGGCGATAGGGATATTCGCCCCTCAATGGGGACGAAAGTGCCTCTTATTTTCTATTAGCGCCTAGCTCATGAATTTACTTTAATATTACATTTTTACCCCAAAGAGGGGCAATAAAGACTTTCCCCACTTGGGGTGAAATCACCTTATGAAACTCCACTTTGATTTGTGGGTGTTCGGACCTCATGGCACTACCATTGCATTAGGTGTCATCCCAAAGAGGGGTGCCAAGGAGTTTCAACCCTCTTTTTGGGTGAAAGTTCCTTCAAAATTTTACGTAGTGCCTTTTAATTAATATTTTATGTATCTACTATGCAAAATGATTTTCATCCCAAAAGGGGGTGACAAGAGGTTTTGCCCCTCACTTGGGGTGAAAGTGCCTTAATTCATTTACTTTGATTTCAAAGTCTTTGGTCCTTTCCATTGGGTAAATTGTTTCTTTAAGGTTTGTTTCACCTCTAAGAGGGGCAACAAATATATTCATGAGGTGAAAGTGCTTATTTGCTCCTTTCTTGAAATTCAACACGATCTTAACATTATCTGAGGCAAAACTTCTTGAGACGAAGGTGCCCAACGTCGTTGCTCTTTCTCTCTAAGATACTTCTCCTTTGAAAACAAAATCCTTATCGACATTTTCATTCCTTAGCAGTTTTAAAAAAATTCCTTCATTGCTTACATGATTTCAATGTTTCTTACAATAATGCAATATTACAAAAATAAAATATAGAAAATTAAAACTGCATTAAAATTGGATGCATTAAAACTACAATGCCTTCATTGGCAAATTCATCAAAATTTTACAATCAATCATCAAAACAAAATTGTAATGTGGCAAAGTTTGCAAAAATACCAATATTCTTGGTGGCTCATGGGGTATCCAACTCGCATGGATGCAATCGACCCCAAGCCTTCATCCATTGGGCTTAAGAGTCAGCTCCACCAGGTGCATCAGGTTGCTTGTTGCTTGCTCCTGCATCTCGCTCCTCGACCTCTTTTTTTATAGCTTCTTCCTCTGAGAGAAATGCAATTGTAGCCTCATACACCGCAATGGCGTCGAACAAAGCCTCTGTGGTGATTATCTTCAAACCATTAAGCAAATCCACTAGGTACCTAAAAATCTCCACCTACCCCATGTCAATGTAATTTTCCCACTGATTGAGCTCTAGTAAACTAGAATCAATGCATGTGAGCTTCCTCATCAGCGATAACACATGGTCTTCAGTAAGTGGCTCCTCCCAATCATCAATTTTGGAGGCATCATCAATAAAGACCACCCAAGCTACTTCTAGGTCTACCTTTGATAAAATATTTTCCCTATCATCAGTGAAACTAGGGAAACCATTCTCGAGCACTGCATTGAAATATGTCATCAAAATTTTCCTTTCTTGCTCAAACATGTCAAGTAGCTTGCGGGCCTCCTTCACTTAATCCAACCTAAAAATGAACTGGTGTAGTACAACTTTGGCACTTGCCCAAGCTTAGGCCATATCACTCATGGGGTGAAATCGAAGACCAGATCTAGCCAGCATCTGCATCTATGATGATTTTACCAAGAGAGGCTCCAAGTGCTCCTCACCAAGCTCCACTACATACTGGCCATATAAGACAACAATTTGAATTTATTGAAGGTACATGAGGACCTATGTTGCTCTTGCTTCCTGGGTCGTACAATGAGAAAGAAACTGGTTGCACACCTCCTTAACTTTCTCTTCCGTTAGGACTATGTCCTAGGTTTTTTTTGTAGCTAGTTGATCCTGCACATTCTAGAGTTGGCTCTTCAATGCCTCTACCTGCTATTCTGCTCCTCCTTTGTCCTATTGATGTTTCTGGAGCATTATCTTCAACTATTTTATTCTATTCTACCAACGAGTTACTTCTGACTGTGTGGACTACAACTGCGCTTGGAATTTTTCTAAAGACTCCTCCAAATCATCGATCTTAGTTTCAGCTTCAAAGAACAAGGAGTTGTCTCCGCTTGAATTTTTTCCACCATATTCGTGGTTTTGAGCTTGGTGAGATCCTTGGTGATGATCTCATAATTATAATAATTTAGAGTCATCTCACCTTGAGGCTTCTAAACCTGGAGAATCATATTCATAGTATGAGCTTCCATGGTGGTGGGATCAAAGGCAACCTACTTCAAAGGCTTCGTTGGTGCCATGGCTTCTCTCCTCTTTTTACTCTTCAACCATTGTGATGAACTTAAGTGAGCCTAGCTAATTTTTATTGCAATGGGTTGCACTAGTATAGTTGCTATCGATGATTCAGGTACCATCTGCAACTCCAAAAATGGGGTAAAAAAAAAATGAGTCGATTATGGATTTGGCTCGAGGGAAGTGGAAACCGACATAGTGGAAACAACGGTGAAAATGGAACTAGTGGTGGAAATGGAGGCAAGGGGTTTGACCATAGTTACACTCACTCGAGGGGGAGCTTGTATACTTACAATGGTAACAGAGTTACTTGGGCTGATGATACGGGAAGTAAAAATGGATTCGAAGTGGAGGCAAAAGAATTGAAAGAAAGGGAAGTAGAAGCAAGAATAGAAGGAGTGGGAGCGGTGGTGACCGACGACTAGGAAATGGAAGGTAAAATTGAAGTGGAGGGCATACCAAATGGAGGGGATATAGAAGCAAAAACTAGAGGAAGGGAAACAATAGTCACCACTCACTCGGGGAGAGGAGAAAGAGAAGAAAATGTACCTTCAAGCTCTGACATATTTTGAGCCAGTGGGGATGTAGATGGTTGTGATGTCGGATCTTCCTCCACCTGGTCCTTTGGTTCTATTGCAATGTCTTCCTCAATATTAATAACATAAGCACTCTAGTGAAATGGATTTTCCTAAACCAAAGGGATGGCTTCTAACAATTCTGTATGCTCAAATGAAACTATAGGAGGAGGGTCTAATGGAACTACTCCAGTTCTACGCTTCTTCAAAATTTTTATAACTGATAAATTTTCTCACTTGCTTTCTTGCTTACATTGCAGTGGCTCTTATAGAAGCTATTCTTCTTAGTCAAGCATAAGTTGTGCTTCTTTGGTCGTAGGATGCTATTTTGTAGCCACATAATCCTCACTAGTTGACTTTTGTAAACTCCAAGGAACAATGCAAGCGAATGTAATCAGCTGATAGTTGGAGTAAAACTCATCATAGGTGTCTGAAAATGTTCCATCCATTACTAGATCATAGGGTGACCTGATATTACTTCGATAAGCTCGCATGATCCACCAATTTGTGATTTTATCTTTAGACCAACCTGAAAGCTGCTCTTTCATCTGACTAAATAACCTCGGTGGAGGAATCTGATTTTTATGCACAACAGGGTTATATTCGAGCTCCATTTCATAGAAACCATGCTAAGGAGAAAGTGACATCATATTGGTCATGGGTAACTCCAGGTCATGCCCCTCTAGATTAGTTTGGTGCTTTTAAATATTCGAACTTGAACAACAATGAAAGCTTTTAACCTTGATGTGCTTAGAAAAAATACCCAAAGGGTTATACTTCCATTTATATGATAGCTCCACCATACCGATGTCATAAAAGGCTTCAGTTATCAACTGATTCTGGCCCACTTGGCTCACCTCGATGCCCTCAAAATGAAAAGGTATAATGCACATGGTTTTATTTCCATGCCCTACCCCATACACATCATTAATATAATCGTGTTACCGAAAAACCTCCAAAGAAAATAAATACCCTATGGCAAAATATGGGAGCAAAACTAGCTTTCCAGTATAGCCAAAAATACGTAATACAACACCTTGTGTCAAAAAAAATATATCACCTCTTTGCTTCAAGATGATTTCTTCCCTCATTGCCCTCGATACTCTCACTTTTTCAAAAAATCATCTCCAAGGTAGGACCCACAAACATACGATTGAAATTATAGAAATACTCCTACCTTGACAAGTTAGAAGTCCACATATACACTAACAATTTTCTATTTTTCCTATCAACCTACTTACTTGCAATGAAAGAAAACTTCTTGTGTAGGTGGAAGAAGAAATACCAAATCAGAAAGGATGTATGCCTAAATACCTTCGTGCCTTTGCTCTGCATTTTCTCTAGCTAGGAATGCATTCTTTTAGAAATATGATCAACCCAGTCAAAGAAAATGGGATTCATCCTTTCTATCATTGCCATTGGGGTGTAGAATTTGACCTGTGATATGAATTGCACCAACATCGCCTACCACTTGTGCACTATCGAGTCTGATGGAAGACCCATGACCCAAGCCACCATGGAGAACAAGTCCAAACTCTTAAAATTCGTCAATGGTTTTGGAAACGTCGACAACTCACCATGCTGAGGTGTTTTTATAAACTGTCTCTCTATAAATCGGTGCAATGTCATAGTTGAATGGTATCTCTCTTCTTGTTCTTCGATGTGTAACTTCTAAAAATGAAATCTGAAGGTGGTGTAATTCCACATGTGAAAGCCTCATGGACATATTCAACTGTGATGGTGAACAACACATCACCCTTTGCATTCTACACTGTCCTGGTGTTAAGATTATAAAACCTTGAAATGGCCTCCACCAACTCTAGGTAGTAGTGAACTAGAGTGCACAAAAACCAAAAGAGATGAGCATGGTATGCTATCATGAGAGGGATATCTGGAGTTAACCCCTATCGTACTGCAACGTCCACATCCTAGCATAATTTTTTGATGTTCTTATTGGTGATAATGTAATCTCCCACCTGAGCCAACATATCCAAGTACGAGTCCAAGTCATCATTTTCATGGCACCTTGTCTTTTTAGATTTATTTTCTCCCTCTATCTTCTTCATTGCTTTCTTTGATTCTTTAATACTAACAGGCTCAATAGTTCTCTTTCCCATTTTCTACAATGCTCAAGCCTTGAGTAGCTTCTACAACAATATCACCTCAATGTAGCAATGCTTTAGAAAAAATATAAATTTTTTTACCTTCTTCTCGTGGGAGCATTGAATTTATAACTATGCCTCATCGACCGGATTAAATGCACATGCTAATTTTTGAAGGAATGGAGTGAGCATGTGTTTTAAGCTTTGTGTCGGGCACAATATTTAATGATTTTTTAACTACCTTTGAACTTCTTCTACCCAAAATATTCCTTGATTGTTGTGCTTTAGCCACCTTTAGTCTTGAAAAGTGCTTTTATGGACCTCAACGAGTAACCTCGGGAATGAAAATTGCCAGTTGTCTACTCAGGGTGTGCCTCAAGATATAAACGAACCGCCTTCTCCACCTTCAATATTTGAAATTCCATTATGGGGTGAAACCAATAAAATTTAAAATACTTTGGGCACTATTAATTTTAAAGTGACGTCAAAATACTTCCAAAATCATTCCCTGTCAAAATAATCTTGACAAGCATGCTTCATTTTGCAAAAACATCTTCAGGTAAAATTAAACTATGCTTTCCTCCTTCCCAATCAGCTGCACTCCCGAAGTCTCCTTTCCTATTGCTTGGTGAAAATAAGAGCCAAAGTGCCCTTTTAAAAACATATTTCCTCCTTTATTTGGCTTCGAAAAGAATTTTCCTTGAAAATGTAAGCTTTTCTGCTTTTGCTTTCTTTAGAAAGTCAGTTTTGCCCTTTTGGATAATTAAGCCTTTTTAATTGATGCCTTTGCATGCAATTTTCCTTTGTTTTCTTTATTTTTGCCTCCAAAAACTGTATTTAAAAATAAAAATTTCACTCCATTTTTAGAAAAGCTGCATGATAGCAATCTTAGGGCAAAAAATTTATTCTTTTTTTTTTATAACTTATGTCAAGATCATAAGGAACTCATGAATTTTTCCCTATATCGGAACGAAAATGCCTTTAAACATTCTATCACCCTCAAAATAGGTGAATACGACTTTCACCCCTTAATGAGGGTGAAAGCGCGCCTTTTATTATACATACATCCCTGTCACCCTAAAATGGGGCGACAAAATTTCACCCCTTAATTGGGGCAAAAGCGATTTATTATTTTTTCTTTTTTTCAATGACATTGTTTTGCCTAAACATGGGGAAACTATCACTTTTGCCCCTCTCTTGGGGCGTAAGTGTTTATTGTTGTTCTTATTTTTTTTATATATATTATATTTAAAAACAAAACATATACACGCGTTCTTAAATATACACTCCCCCTTTTTTGTTTTTCTTTTTTTTTAACAAAAAATATCTGAGTTCCTCCAACTGTATCACTAGATTTTTTTTATTTTTCAGACAAGAATACAAACAAACAAATATTTTTTGGGGTAAAATCAAGTTTTACACTGAAGATGTATTTTTGAAAGGAGGTAAAACAAGACCATTTCCCCCCCTTTTTTCTCTTTTTTTTTATCATCATTTTTCCCTTTTTTCTTATATATATCAATATGAGCACAACATACTTAAAAAAATGAGAAATTGTACATATATACATACTTGACCCCCTAGAGAGTTTCAGTGGTGGTAAGTCTTCAGATGAAGACCATTCACTGGAATTGGCAGCTCTCGACCATCCATGTCTCGAAGATAATAAGCATTAATAGAATTTGCCCCTGAGATCTGGAATGGGCCCTCCCATATCACCTCAAATTTGTGGTGCTTGCCAGGTTTTACTTTATTTGAATTCCATTTCAACACCAAGTCATCGACAACCACTTTTGTGTTGTTTTGGCATGTTCCATAAAAGCATTATAAGCTTTTTCTCTTTCTTCTTCAAGTTGCACTAATCTCACGCTCATAGGATAAACTTTGTCACTCTCTTCATGAAGCAACTATAAGGTTTATAGGATTGAAAGTTGAATATGAGTAGACAAACCTGCTTCCTTGCCATACACTAAGGAATAGGGAGAATTTTTAATTGACTTCTTCATTGATATGCGATCTGCCCATAGAGCTCGGTCTAGCAACAAGTGCCAACTTCTCTTGTTGTTCCCAACTGATTTTCAATATTCGAAGTAGATTCTTGTTTGTAGACTTAGCTAAGCCATTTCTATATGGGTAATAATTAGAATATGCTTTCAAGTAAATACCATATCTTCTCACAAACTCAGTAATATTTTCTCTAGTGAAAGGAGTCCCATTATTAGTCACAATAGCATCTAGTACACCGTAATGGGTAATCAGCCCCTCAAGGAAATAAATGACTATCGCTTGGTCTACCTTTTTTGTTGGGATGGCCTCCACCCACCGAGTAAAGTAGTCTATTACTGTTAGAATATATTTATGTTTAGAAGATGATTTAGGATCAATGGCCCCAATGAAGTCTAAGCCCCACTGTTGAAACAAAGCTTCTACCTAGATCGGATGTAGAGGTAAGGATACCTTTTTACTCTTGCCAACATACCTCTAACAATTATCATAGCTTTGACTCACCTTATGTGTATCTATAAAAAGGGTGGGCCAAAAATATCTAGCCTAGATGATCTTCAATGCCATGGGCCTTCTTGCATAATGCCCACTGGACAAGCTAGAATGGAACTCCTCCAATATTTTTTTCTTCTCTAAATATTTCACACATCTGAGGAGTACTCCATATATAATTTTATGGAATAACCCACTTGGTAACAAGACATATCTAAGCACATGCAATCTAAATCTTTGCCTTTGAGAGGATTTGAGGTGAGAGGGACATACTTCCAGATGCAAAGAATTCAACAATGTATTTTTTCCAGTCATGATCACCTGTAGCTTGTTGACTAGATTACTTTCATTGATATCTTCATCGTGTAATGACACTAGTTTTTGAGAAGTTGCACTCCTAGCCAAATCTTGACAAAGTGCCTGAACTTGAACCAACTTGGTAGACCAAATCTCCATATTATACTCTTGAATATTCGAAACCTAGCCTACTATTTTATTGCCAAGCTCTCCTTGAATAATAAAATTCCTAATGTTTGTATGAATGACATAGATAATCATTTTGCTTTGAGAGACAAAATAACAAAATTTCTTTAGACTTCATGACCGCATACACCTGCTTTTTAATGAAATTATACTTCTCCTGGTGTGACTAAATAACTTGACTTAGGAAAGCGATAGGTTATTCCTCTCCATCATATTGCTTTTATGTAAGTACAATGGCATAGCTCTCCTGCTCACCCACTACATAAAGGATAAAATCCTTGGATTAATATGGATTGATCAATAAAGGTTCTTGGACTATTCTCTCTTTAATTTCTTGGAACGTCTGCATCCTCTTTTTTGTCCATTTGAAATTCGTATTTTTCTTGGTTTCACCACCTGAGCAAAATCAACAATGAATTTTTGGATAAAGTTGATTTGGTCAAAAAATGATTGTATATTTTTCTTGTTAGTTGGCAGTGGCAGTTTTAGGAGAGCTTCAACTCTCGTAGGATCTATGGCTAGTACCTCCTTTTATATCATGTGCCCTAAGAGTTTTTCCTCCTTGACGGAAAAGATGGATTTCTTTGGGTTAATAGAAATACTAAACTCCTGACACTTTTTTAACACCTATCTAAGATGAGAGACATGCTCTTCCCTAAAATATGAGAAAATAGTCATACCATCAAGATAAATTACAATAATCCAATTTAATAACTCACCAAAGATGACATTCATGGCTCTTTGAAATATGACATCAGCATTGGAAAGACCGAAAGGTATTCTTTGATATGCGAAAGTGCCCCACTTGGTAGTAAACACTATCTTGTGTTGGTCCCCATCATTTACCCAAATATGGTTGTAGTCGAAGAAACCATCAAGTACTAAAAATATTTGTGCTCCAGCAACAACGTGAAAAATCTGATCAATCTACAAGTGATAATGATCCTTCAAAGATGCTTGGTTCAGATTGTGAAAATTGATACACAGGTGAATATCTCCATTCTTCTTACAAACTAGAACCAAGTTTGCCTCCCATGTCGAATGATCGATAGAATAAATAATTTTTACGTCCAACATTTTTATTAGTTATGCTTTCATAATCACTTCAATATTTAGATTAATAGGTCGTTGCTTCTGCCAAAAAGGCTTTACCCCTTCTTGAAACCCAATAGTGTGCTGGATCACATTTTTGTCGTATCCCTTCGGATCATGATAGCTCCATGTGATAAGGTCAGGGAACTCATAGCATAACTCTTTGATTTCGTCAAGCTCACTTAGAGAACAATCTATCCCAACTTTGATGACTTTATCATGTTCTAAATTTAGCTCAGTGTATTTATTTTCATCCACCTTGATTCAATGCTTTTTAACTCTGTCATTTTGATCAAAGAGACTTTCTAATGTAATAAATCCTTTTGGGATATTATAATTTCTGAGTTGGATCAAGCCATTAGATTCATCCCCATATAATGTTCTCCCCTCCATATTATTAGATTCTTTAGTCAAAATTTTTATAATCTATTCATCATTAAAAATACTTGCCAGTATATGTTATTGTTAGGGACTGAAGGTCTATAAACCAACCTTACAGTATTGGGATTTCACACCAAACTCTAAATAAGAGAGAAATTTACACTAAGTGATGTCAGGATATCTGCATGCTTGTTTTGTTCTCATGAAATCACTTGAACATTTAACGCATCAAATGATTCAAAAATATCCCATACCTTATTGCGATATACCTTCAAGTAGTGCTGATTTAAAATGCACTTGTTGGTCACCTAATTGAAAATCAACTCGAAATCACCAAAAAATTGTAACTGTTTATTCCCAAGATTTTTTACTTTCTTCAGGCCCAAGCATAGTGCTTCATACTCGGTGGCATTATTTGTACAGCTCCAAGTTACCTGGTACAAATATGTTTTTTGGATTCCTGAAGGAGAGATGAATACTACCCTAGCTTTGACACCATTCTTGCATCAGGAACCATCAAAGTACATTTTCCCTAATTAATCAAGGATAGAACCTAGACCATAAACCACTTTAACCTCGCATTCCTTGAGTTTAGTGATGGTATAACAGACGATCTCAGTTTCCATCATCACATTGAAGTTGAGCATAGAAAAGTCATCCTCTAACCGAAGTTCATCCAAATTTTTCTCCATAAGGTTCATCTCTTTCAACTCTTCAGTCACCATGTTCATTGAATATACAACTTTTTCTTCATCTTCAATCTTCTCGATATGATATGTGGAGGGCTTCTCATTATAAATGCATATTAACCTTCCTTTGAATGGAATCTCTAGGTGAGAATAGTACAATGATAGGTAACCTCTTAACTTAGATCTGAACTATCTAGATAAACACCTACTAAAGTATGGTTCCAAGTATACCACAATGACTTCCTGTATGACAATGATTTGTGACATGTCGTGAAGAACAATTAGTATATCTTTGACTACTACTATTTTGATAGGAGTACCATCCAGTTTCAAGAAACCTGGGCTACTTCTTGTATACTCCATCCCTATGACTTCGCATACTACCTTTGGCATGATAGTCGTTGCTACACCAGAGTCAATCATGCAATTATGTATGATCTAACCCTCCATCTAGAGAGATAGATAGAATGGGGGAGGTTTGTTCTTCTCTATGGCTGAAGTAGGCAACATCTAGGCCAACACTATCTACGCAGGATTCTTTTTCTTATCATTTACAAACTACAACAATTCCTACAATAGATCTACTTGTTTAGGTAGCTATAACTCATCATATATACTTAACTTGGTGGGAATATTCTTCAATTCCTCAACAATATTATACAATTGCACATTGGGCTTCTTTGATTCACCAGTAACTTCATATCTACTTTGGTACTATTGGGTAGCTTCTACTCTCTGATGCTTGGTCAAATATGGGTACTTGAGCTTTTCCTTCGCATATTGTTTTGTTTCGGTCTACACTTGTACAGTGGTAGGTTGTGAAGTTGACACTTTTGCTTTCATTTTATTCTTTACTAAGGTAGGAAAAATATCTTTCAATAAAATAGGCTCATCTACTTTGGGCATTGGTGCAGGCACTTTCACTTGGGTCTACCTTATTTCATTTTACATCTTCTATTCAAAAGGTACCTTCAATGGCTCAATTTCAGTTGGATATACATTGACAGGTTTTCTCCTAGACTTCGTGAGAATCTAAACTTGCTCAATAGATAGGACCATGAAGTGGTGATCTATTTCTAACATCATGTTGACTTGAACATCAATACTTTTTTCCAATGTCTGCACATAGTTCAAATGAACCATACAGGTATTTTTGCCATGAGGATCATTACGAGTAGAGAACTAATATGTTCGCTCTGATGTATCAGCTTCTTCATTAACCAACATAGTTGTGTTCCTCTCAGAACCTCTGCTAGTTGATGCTACTTGCTCTCTAGTAATCAATGAAGTTTGAAATCTTCTTGATCAAAAGTCAGCTTCAGCTTGCTTATTATTGATAGATGTAATTTTGTTTGACATCATCCTGATAGTTGAATTAAGTGATTGTATATCTTACAATAATTTCATGTGGGGATCAAGATTTTTGGATGTTGGAGGTATTGGTAAAGGTAAGGAACTGGTGGAGAAGGTAATGTTAGGACAGAAGAAGTGGGTAATTTTAGAATAATAGGGGCAAGCACTTGCAGGACTAGAATTGAGGCAATTTGAGGTGGACTTAAGCTCCATGAAGGAACAAGATACATAGAAGGCATGGGTTGTGAAAATGCACTAGAATACAAATTTTGTGGGAGATTAGGAAGAATAGGTATTTTTACCTTTGGAGGCAGCATACCCATGGAAATCAAATCCGCTTTAGCCTTTTGTGCTTGCATGTATAGATATGGAAATGTGTGAACATTGGCTTGTTGGACAACCATACCAATGTCAAAATTGAAAGCTTGAAGATAGTAAAATGTGGCTTTTTCATTGGTTAGCCAAAGATCATCAGGGAATCTTTGCCAACTCCGAGCGAACCTGACATTGAAATCTACTATTTCCTCCTACGAATGTCTATGGATGTTCATGAATTGAAGGAAAAAATATCAACTTGCTCATGGAAATTATTAATCAATAACTCTGCTAACTGGTCCCACATAGTAACAGTAGCGGGTGGTAAGGACCGATACCAATATAGAAATTTTACTCTAAGGGACAACACAAGTAACCTTACCATAATGTATTCATCTATAATATCATGTATTATTGCCAAAGAAGCCACATATTGGATGTGTTTGCAAGCAGTTTTACCTATACCATCATAAGTAGGCAAAACCTTCAATGTTTCTTGAGGAATTGGGTTTTGAGCTTGTAGATTTAAAGCTCTAGAGCTATTCCATGCTAGAAACTACCTTGGTGGTGGCTATTGTGGTGGTGGATTTTGAGCCATATGGACTGGTGTGTGTGGTTGGGGAGGTGGAAAACTAGTAGTTGTACTAGCAGGACTTGCAAGAACTAAAAATACACTAGCTAACTAAGAGGATGTTGTAATAAATGGAACAACCGAAGGAACTAATATAGGGTGTTCTCCTAGCTCTTGAATGTCAAGTTCATAAAACTCAATAATCTCTTCAATATTTTTAGCCTTCAATCTTGTAATCATGAAGAAATATTATGATCACTTCATGTTCGGAGACTTCTAGCTAGAGCTAAGTCTCCAGATGTTCTAATCACATAGTATAAGGTAAACATCAAACCTTAATACTATTTAAAGTGGAACCTTTTGAAAGTCCCATTGGGTGTGCCAAAAATTATTGGTCACAAATCTACCTAGTTACAAGATCTATGCCTTGTGTGCCCTAGACCCAACCAACATTGAAAGGCCGAAGGAAAGAAATATCCTCTAGGCCAATATATAGAGAGGGTTGGCTACCTTACTAATCCTACACTAGGTATAAGTTTAGAGAAATATGGAAGAAATGGGAAATTATAGAAAGAGATGGGAAATATGGCTATAAGCTAGTAGTATAGGATGGGGATAGACTAGCAACCGAACTTCCACCAAGCCATTAACAACATTCAACATAAATGTAAGCATAAAAACTTCTAACAATTATGTAAGAAAATGACCTTCAAAATGCATTCTAGTATTCACCCCACACTAGAAAAGACTAAATTCAAAAGCGTAATTCACTCACAACAAATAATGGGAATAAAGGCTTTTAGAAATCACACACAAAAAACTATCGAGTGCAAAATCGTTCAAAGAACTAGAAGCCAAGTTGTTTCTATTAATGTAGAAAACTTGGAGTATTTTTCTACAAAGTGTCTAACCTTCCATATTTTTACAATAAAAAATAATTAGTATTTATAGAGGGATTCACCTCTATAATTTAATGCATATACAACAAAATGTTGGTAGATCAAAAACCAGCGTGCATATTTTTCTCCTCAGTATCAGTGGTGTTTTGGTCAAAATATTTTTCAAGGAAACCATGATCTATCTTTGATGGGAGAACTGCACCAAGAAGTCAGATAGATAAAATGCTTGAAGTAACCTTGGACATCAGTGATTTAGGATGCAACAAAATCACCTAAGAATCGAGCATGAATTTGCTTACCTCGCACCTTAGTAATTCATGTCTATTAAGAAAATCCACCAAGCATTAAATCTTCTTCAAAAACTAGCAAGGTTGATAGTTGGTGCATTGGAAATAAACATGAATTTTCTCTAATCTCTCGACCTTGAGGTGAACATTATAGGATTTCTTACCTACATTGATCTCAAAATTATATGTCGTCCTTCCTCGCCTCTTTCCCAGGAAAAATACAAAAATTGTACCTCCAAAAGTTATATCTTTGTCAAAGAATGGTTTTGCCCGAAAATGGGGTGAAACAAACTTGTCAGGGCAAAAATGGATGAAAATGTAGCTGGGCCTTATACTTGAGCAATTTCACCCTTTTTATTCTCCTTTTACAATGGTCTTTTCACTTTCACCACAAAAGAGGGCAACAAGGACTCTCACCTTTATGGAGAGGTGACATTATTTGTTAATTTGCTATAGAGCATCGAATAATAAATTTTGCTCAAAATAAATCTTTCAAAATCCATTCACCCCATGGAAAGGCAACACTACTTGATGCCCTTTCATGGAAGTGAATTCAATTCATTGCATTTTAAATTTACATCAGGTGCTATGTTTTGTTTCCGCCTAGTCGTGGATGAAAATATCAATTGTATTTGTTGGAAATTTTGAGTAATTATGTTGTCATTGATGTCAAGTACTTGGTGAAAGGTAAAGTTCATAATGGTATAAGGAATTTTGCAAAAATAAATGGTTATAATATTTTATATGTTGAGCAAGGTGCAGCAAAAGTATTGTCATTGTTGTCAACACAGACAGATAGATCAGTTGATGCAGTTGAAGCAGTGGACAGGGGTTCAAAGATTAGTCAGATCATGTATAGTGAATTTCTAAGAAAACAGAAGTGACCCAGATTCAAAAAATCAAAGAAAAATATAAGTAAGAAAACGTCGCGATATCACGACAGGTTGAGAAGTTAGAAGGCAGAAAGAAAAACATCATGATTTCGTGACAGGTTGTAACAGCACGTTAAATAGACAGTTAACTGGAACAGAACGACAGTTAAAGGGGCAGTAGTAGAGAAAAGGCATGCAACTTTTTAATAACAGTTAACTAGAGTAAATGCGACAGTTATAGGTGGATTTACTGATAGAATTCATGCAGCTTTTTAATAACAGTCGTAGAAGGAGAAATCGAACAGTCGTATTTTTAGAATCGTAAATTGCATGCATGCACAAAAATAAATACGAACAGTCATGGGAGAGGTATTTGAAGCATGCAACGTGTTCGACAAAAAGCCCCTCATTTATATACGAAATTAAATTACGCAAAGAAGCGATTCATTAGTTGTCAAGTGGCAGAAGTGATTTTTAGAAGAACAGTTATGGGCTGCATGCATAAAAATTAAAGCTTAAAAATAGAGATTAATATGTTATAAAAGCAGGTCTGCATGAAGAATATTGCTGTTGCTGTAATTGTGAAAGTGCTGCCGAAAGAGGGTGAAAAGAGTGTTGTAAGAGAGCAACAAGCTAAGCAGTGAGTAATTACTATGTTTTAAATTGGAGACCAGTCAGGGTCTTGTAATAGTGAAGGCATTTGTATGTCATTGATATAACTTTCAAATCTGTGATTCAAGTTGGTGCTTGGATAGGGGTTGGTGCTCCTTTCTGTAGGTGTAGATAAATCAGGGGTTGGTGCTCCTTCCAGTGGGTCTTTGGTAAACAGATTGTAAAATTGGTGTTTTGCAAAGGTTGGATTTGGACCGTAGTCCAAGCAGTCATTCTTGAGGAGTAGCCAAATTGGTGAACCTCGTTACATTGTGTGTTGTGGTGTGCTCTCTTGTGTTTATTGCTTTATCTATTTTCAGTTCTCTTTGCTTCAGTTTTAAGAATTGCAGATCAAAATTTTTAGCTACACTGATTCACCCCCCCTCTCAGTGTCATTGTGAGAATATCAATTGGTATCGAGCCAAGGTTCCTGAACAAGCTTAATCAGCTAAGGTGATCTTGGAAGGAACACAATGGCAGGTAGTGAAGGTTTCTCATCAAACAAAGCTCCTCTGTTCAATGGAACTAATTACTCATTCTGGAGACTCAGGATGCAGACATATCTGAGTGCTTTAGGATACGACATTTGGGAGTCAGTAGAAAGTGGATACACAACACCCACTACTCCTCCAATAGATGCTGTCGATAAGAAAGCGTACGAGAATAACTCCAAAGCAAAGAATGCAATAATGTGTGGGCTAGTAGACGAGTGAAGTGATAAGGGTCATGAGCTGTAAATCGACAAAAGACATATGGGACAAACTGAAAAGCATTCATGAAGGAGACAACAAGATCAAGGAAGCCAAACTACAAACTCATCGAGCTCAGTTCGAGGCATTACAAATGAATGACGAAGAGAACATTGAGACCTATATGTTGAGAGTCAATGGAGTCATTAATGCAATCAGAGGACTCGACGAAGAGATCGAAGATGCGGTTGTCATGAAAAAGGTACTTAGAACTCTTCACAAAAGATTTAATTCTAAAGTTTCTACAATAGAAGAGGCTAAAGATCTAAACAATTTTAGCATGGATGAGATGCATGGTTCCTTGACTGCATACAAAATGAGAATAGGACAAACTAAGCCCATAGACAAAGAAGCTGCTTTTAAAGCACACAAGAATACAAAAGCTGAACAAGAATCTAAGGTTGAAGAGACATCGGATGAAATCGAAGCCAACTTTGTTCGAAAACTTACAAAAGGAAAAGGAAAATATAGAGGAAAGTTGCCATTTAAGTGTTTCAATTGTGGAGGGGTCGGTCACTTTGCAGCTAAGTGTCCCATGAATGAGAAAACCAAAAGTAATGAAGGGTCACACCAAGAAAGAAGTGACTGGAAAAAGAAACCAAACTTCAAGAAAAGCAATTTCAAAAAGAAAAGTTTCATATCCAAGAATGTCAGCTCTTCTGAAGATAGCTCAGGTGAAGATTCTGAAGAAGAAACAGGTGAAGCTCTGTTCATGGCATTTGAAGAAGCAAAAACAGAAGAAAAATAGGAAGATGATACAAAAAATAAGGATGAGGCTAAAGTTTATCTGGAAGGTGAGTTGGTTGCGGCACTTAAAGAGTTGAAGTCAGAAAGGAAAAAGAATAATAAAGTCTCAAGAAAGCTTGAAGATGCGAATGACATAATAAACAGTTTAAAAGTACAGACAGAAGAATTTAAGAAAATGTCTGAAGAACTTGAAGTACGAGTTAACCATGAGAATAGATGAGTGCAGACAAACTAGAAGAAGAGATTGTTATTTTAAGAATGCGGCTAGAAGAAAAGAATAAAAAATTGAGCTGCTATCACAAACTTGAAGGAAGTTCTGCAAAGCTTGAAAAGATTATAAATAGTCAGAGGACTACAGACATCAAGTTTGGCTTGGGGTTTGTCGAAGGAGAATCATCAAGTGGATCAAAGGCCATAACTGTAGAACCGGTAAAGAAAGAGGATAAAATCAAGGTTGACCAAAGAAAAATGAATCTTGCAAAAGAAAGCAACAATGGCAGGCACGAGAAGACTGTTGACAATGAGGGATTCACAAAAGTCACTCATCAAAGGAGAAGAAAATTTGTGGCTCCTACTACAAATTGGCAAAGACCAACTCCCGGGTTCAATCATTCTTTTTACGGTTATTGTTTTAAATGCAATACTTACGGTCATAAGATTTTAGACTGCATTTATAATATAGGACAAAGAAATTTTTCTAGTAGAAATGTATTTTCACCCTTGATAGATTATGCAGTAGAATGCTATAACTGTCACAACTTTGGACATATTGCAAGAAACTGTAGAAGCACATATGCAGCAAATAAATATCAGGGAAGAAGAACTCAACCAAACAGTTTAAAGCAAAACAAGAAAATTCCCAGATAAACATGCACAAGCCACTGACAAAGAAAAGTCTAAACAAATGACCAAAACTACAGCCAAATCAGAATGGAAAGAAAAAGAGCAACTCAAAGAAGAAAAGGAATCCTTGATTGTCCGAGACAACATTCAAAGCACAGAACAAATCAGCACCATGGATATTGGACGGTGGATGCTCCAGTCACATGACGAGGAGATAAAACAAAAATTTGAAAAATTACAGAAATATGAAGGGGGCTCGGTAAAGTTTGGAAATAATGATGGAGCCAAAATAGTTGGAAAAGGATCAGTCAAGATAAGTGATGGAAAGATCAATTCCAAAGAAGTTCTGTTTGTAGTTGGTTTGAAGCACAACTTATTGAGCGTAAGTCAAATCTATGACAGAGGTCATGAAGTCATCTTTAAAAAATAGGGCTATGAAGTAAGAAAAGCACACAGTGGGAAGCTGGTAGCTACTGGATCGAGGACTTCTGGAAATCTATACACTCTCTCAGAAACTTCAGAAGGATCATGCTTGATTGGACAGGAAGATGAAAACTGGTTGTGGCACAAGAGGCTCGGGCATATTAGCTTTGACAATCTGGTAAAAATAAGTTCAAAAAGAGCAGTAAGAGATATACCCACCATTGGCAAACCGGTAAATAGCATCTGTGCTTCATGCCAAAAAGGGAAGCAAACCAGATCCACATTTAAAGCAAAGGAATATTTCACCGAAGCAAACCGTTAGAGCTGATACATACTGATTTATGTGGACCCATGAGAACACAAAGCATAAATGGTGACAAATACTTTATTCTGTTCATAGATGACTACTCCAGAATGACATGGGTACTATTTTTAAAGCTTAAATCAGATGCCTTTGAGATGTTCAAGATTTTTAAAAAGCAGGTTGAGAATCAGATTGGAAAAAGAATTAAATGCCTAAGATCAGAGAGAGGAGGAGAGTTTATCTCAGAGGAGTTTGCAGAATACTATCAAAAATATGGGATTAGAAGACGAGTTTTGAAGCAAGGACACCTCAATGAGAATGGTGTTGTTGAAAGGAAGAACGAGGACTATGCAAGAAATGGCACGGACAATGTTGGTTGAGAACAAAATAGCCGACAGATTCTGGAAAGAGGCAGTACATACTGCAGTTTACATTCAAAACAGGTGCATGCTAAGAACACATGAAAGCAAAACACCGTATGAACTGTGGTTTGGCAGGAAAGCAACAGCAAGATACTTCAAAGTGTTTGACAGTAAGTGTTATATCAAACAAACTGAAGATAATCTCGATAAGTTCAAAGATAGAGTTGACGAAGGTATTTTTCTCGGTTACTCAACTAAAAGCAAAGCCTACACATGTTACAACAAGCGGCTAAAGAAAATTATTGAGAGTGTTGATGTTAAAGTTGATGAAGGTAGAGAACGAGAAGTTACGTATCAAGAAAACTACCCTATTTATGAAGACGTCATTGAAGGAGATGAAGAAATAGAAAAAGAAGAAAATCAAAAAATTGACCCGGTTGATTTAAGAATCGACTCAGAAGAAGAAGAGAACAATAAATTCAAAACAAGAAACTGGCAAAAAAATCATCCCAGAGAACGGATTATTGGGGACCCAACGGTTGGTATTCGGACAAGAAGAGCAGATATACTGGAACTACTCTTTATTATCCAACATTGAACCCAAAAATAATGTTGAAGCAAGCATAGATGAAATTTGGATGAAGGCAATTAATGAAGAACTAGATCAAATTGAGAAAAACAAAACCTGGGAATTAGTACCACGACCAGAAAATAAAAACATAATTGGCACTAAATGGATTTTTTGAAATAAATTAAATGAAGACGGACAGGTTGTCAAAAATAAGGCAAGATTGGTCTATAAAGGCTATGCTCAGGTTGAAGGCATTGATTTTGAGGAAACATTTGCACCGAGTTGCGGACTAGAAGCAATCGAGAATGTTTCTGGCTTTAGCAGTCCATAAAAACTTCAAAGTATATCAAATGGATGTAAAATCAGCATTTCTGAATGGAAAACTGGAAGAAGAGGTTTACATTGAACAGCCAGATGGCTTCCAACTCGGTGACAATCCTGATTTTGTTTGCAGGTTAAAGAAAGCGTTGTATGGTCCGAAACAGGCACCCAGAGCATGGTATGCAAGGCTGGATAACTATCTTATTAAACAGGGGTTCAAGAAAGGTATGGTGGACAACAATTTATATATCAAAGCGAGAATGGCCATCTTATTGTACTTGTTGTTTATGTAGATGATATAATATTTGGCAACAGCATGGATAAATATTGTAGAGACATAGCTAATAAAATGAAGACAAAATTTGAGATGTCAATGATTGGTGAACTTTCTTATTTCCTCGGATTGCAAGTCAATCAAAGTGAAAAGGGGATTTTTATCTCTCAAGTAAAATATGTGAAAGAAATGCTGAAAAAGTTCACAATGGAGGATAGTAAACCTGTCAGCACTCCCATGACAACAGGTTGCAAGTTGAGCAAGGATGACAAATCTCCAGATGTAGATCAAACCATGTACGGGTCTATGATTGGAAGCCTACTGTATTTGATAGCCACTAGACCAGATATATTACAGGCAGTATGCATGGTAGCAAGATTTGAGGCTAGTCCCAAAGAGACTCATGTGACAGGCTGTAAAGAGGATTTTTAGGTACCTCAAGGGTACTATGGAGTATGGGTTGTGGTACCCAAAAGGTAAGGACTTCACTCTTATTGCATATTCGATGCAGATTGGGCGAGGATGTATTGATGACAGAAAGAGTACCGGTGGAGGAGCATTTTATCTTGGAGAGACAGGTTGGTAGCATGGCACAACAAGAAACAAGAATCGGTCTCTCTATCCACAAGCAGAGGCAGAATACATTGCAGCAACAACATGCTGTACTCGGATATTATGGATGAGACAAACACTGAAAGATCTTGGTATTCACTTCAAAGAGCCAATTTCGGTTAAATGTGATAACACCGAGTGCTATAAACATATCAAAGAATCCGGTTATGCATTCTCGAACCAAACATATTGCAATCCGGTATCACTTCTTGAAGGATAAAGTTGCGAGAAGGTGAGGTCAAATTGGATTTTGTTCCAACTACAGAGCAAGTAGCGAGATATATTCACAAAACCATTGCCCAAGGAAGTTTTTGAGTACCTTCGGAGTAAGTTGGGAGTAGTCACATTTCCAAAGAACTGACTATCAATTGGGATCACATTCTCAGGGGGAGTACTTATGCCTATGTTTATAGTTTTGCTCATATTCATTATTTTTGCTAACTATAACAATGTGTATCTGAGAATGTTGTGCATAGACTCAGGGGGAGTCTACTGACAGCCCTTTGGTATTATTGTCAAAGGGGGAGAAGAATTAGAGGAGAGTGCATGAGTGTTGCCAACAATTCCAAAGGGGGAGATTGTTGAGCAAGGTGCAGCAAAAGTATTGTCATTGTTGTCAACACAGACGAGATAGATCGGTTGATGCGGTTGAAGCGGTGGACAGGGGTTCGAGAGATCGGTCAGATCATGTACGGTGAAATTCCAGGAAAATAGAAGTGACCCGATTCAAAAAATCAAAGAAAAAGACAAGTAAGAAAACTGTCACGATATCGCGACATGTTTTCTGTCACGATATCGCGACAGGTTGAGAAGTTAGAAGGCAGAAAGAAAAACGTCACGATTTCATGACATATCGGAGGAGAGAGAAGGCGCAAGTAAAATTGTCATGATTTCATGACATGGACGAGGAGAGAGAAGGCACAAGCAAAATTGTCATGATTTTGCGACATGTTACAGGAAAAGAAGCCAAGTGGAAAAACTGTCACGATTTCGTGACATGTTGCAGGCAAAGAAGCCAAGTGGAAAAACTGTCATGATTTCATGACATGTTGGCAGAAAAGAAAGCAAGTAGGAAAACTGTCACGATTTTGTGACATGTTCGGAGAAGAAGCGCTTGCAAGAAAAACTGTCGCGATTTCGTGACATGTTCGGAGAAGAAGCGCAAAGGAGAAAAAGTGTCACGATTTCGTGACAAGTTGCAAGGAGAAGCGCTAAGGAGAAAAAGTGTCACGATTTCGTGACAAGTTGCAAGAAGAAGCGCTAAGGAGAAAAAGTGTCACGATTTTGCGACAAGTTGCAAAGAAAAGAACGCTAAGGAGAAAAAGTGTCACGATTTCGTGACAAGTTCCAAGAGGAAGCGTCAAGGAGAGTAAGTGTCACGATTTCGTGATAGGATCGAAGAGAAAGTGCCAAGGAGAGAAGATGTCACGATTTCACGACAGGATCGAAGAGAAAGTGCCAAGGAAAGAAGATGTCACGATTTCGTGACAGGATCAAAGAGAAAGTGCCAAGGAGAGAAGATGTCACGATTTCGTGATAGGATCGAAGAGAAAGTGCCAAGGAGAAAGATGTCGATGATTTCAGAAGAGGAAGAGAAAGATGTCACGATTTCGCGACATGTTTTTCTGTGGCCAAAGCAGAAAAGGCACAAGGCGAGAAGATGTCACGATTTCGCGACATGTTCATTTTGTGTGGAGAAGAGAAAAGGCACAAGGCAGCAAAGATGTCACGATTTCGTGACATGTTCCATTTTCATGGGCAAAAGGCAGAAAAGGCACAAAGCGACAGGGAAGATGTCACGATTTTGCGACATGTTCCGTTTTCACGGGCAGAAGGCAGAAAAGGCACAAGGCAACGAAGATGTCACGATTTCATGACATGTTCCATTTTCATGGGTAGAAGGCAGAAAAGGCACAAGGCAACGAAGATGTCACGATTTCGTGACATGTTGGTGTTTCACGGCAAAGGAGAACTAAGGAGGCCGAGAATGTCAAGACGAAGGAGAACTAGGAGGCCAAGAATGTCACGATTTCGTGACATGCTATTTTTTTGCATGTTAAAGCCAAGAAGGGCAGAAAGAGATAGAAGTGTCACGATTTCACGACAGGTCGCAACAACACGTTAAACAGACAGTTAACTAGAACAAAACGATAGTTAAAGGGGCAGTAGTAGAGAAAAGGCATGCAGCTTTTTAATAATAGTTAACTGGAGTAAATGCGACAATTACAGGTGGATTTATTGATAGAATTCATGCAGCTTTTTAATAACAGTCGTAGAAGGAGAAATCGAACAGTCGTATTTTTAGAATCGTAAATTGCATGCATGCACAAAAATAAATACGAACAGTCATGGGAGAGGTATTTGAAGCATGCAACGTGTTCGACAAAAAGCCCCTCATTTATATACGAAATTAAATTACGCAAAGAAGCAGTTACAGTTGTCAAGTGGCAGAAGTGATTTTTAGAAGAACAGTTACGGGCTGCATGCATAAAAATTAAAGCTTAAAAATAGAGATTAATCTGTTATAAAAGCAGGTCTGCGTGAAGAATATTGTTGCTGCTGTAATTGTGAAAGTGCTACCGAAAGAGGGTGAGAAGAGTGTTGTAAGAGAGCAACAAGCTGAGCAGTGAGTAATTACTGTGTTTTAAATTGGAGACCAGTCAGGGTCTTGTAATAGTGAAGGCATTTGTATGTCATTGATATAACTTTCAAATCTATGATTCAAGTTGGTGCTTGGATAGGGGTTGGTGCTCCTTTCCGTAGGTGCGGATAAATCGGGGGTTGGTGCTCCTTCCAGGTGGGTGCTGGTAAACAGATTGTAAAATTGGTGTTTTGCAAAGGCTGGATTTGGACCGTAGTCCAAGCAGTCATTCTTGAGGAGTAGCCAAATTGGTGAACCTCGTTACATTGTGTGTTGTGGTGTGCTCTCTTGTGTTTACTGCTTTATCTATTTTCAGTTCTCTTTGCTTCAGTTTTAAGAATTGCAGATCAGAATTTTTAGCTACACTGATTCACCCCCCCTCTCAGTGTCATTGTGAGAATATCAATATATTATAAGCCAAAGTGTTTGGTTTAAAAGTTGTGCTATGGGCTCAAGAAGTTAAACATTTAAATTAAAGATTTAAATAATTTAAATATAAATATTTAAATATCATAAAATTTATGCTATGATTAGCTAAGGGCTCAAGAAGTTAAGGATTTAAATTATTTAATATTTAAATTAAATATTTAAATAATTTAAATTTAAATATTTAAATATCCTAATTAAAAGTTTAGATTAAAATTAAAAAAAATAATAACAAGATTTTTTCAAAGCTTCAAGATCCTACTCACTGGCGTGTGAAGCATTTTGTAAATGCATATTTAAGAGGACAATTTTTTTTATTTATGCCAATGTCTAAGTCTAAGTGCAATCGATTCAATTTTGGAAGGAGCAGAGAAGAGTGCTAAGCACTTCATTCGATCAGTGAAGGAAGGAAATAAGTCAAAGCAGTGGTGGAAGACTTTCCACATGGGTGGCTAGCCCATCTGGTCATGAGGCTAGTGCTAGAGCGTTGGTGGAAGGAATATTTCGTGTTTGAAACCTACATATGCTTTTTGTAGAGTAAGACAATTGAAACACATTTTTGACAAAGAGAAGGGATAAGATAAAGTGTGGGTAAGATTATTTCCAAGCGGGTGGCTAGCCCAACTGGTCGCTAGGCTAGCGCTAAGGTGCTGGTAGGAAGAGAGTCATGGGTTCAAACCTTACGGTCACCATTTTGCAAGGTAGAGAGGACAGGCTATTTGCGTGAGCACTTTTACAAGCAGAGAAGGAGATAATTAATATTTTCAAGGTATGAGGACTTAATTTTTGTTATTATAAAGTGTTAAAAGGTTATGTGGTATGGAGAAATAAGGAGTTGTAAAGTTTAATTGGGTTATGATTTTTGAAGTCAAATATTGGAGTTATAAGGTGTAGAAAAGGATTATTATTTTATAATATGCTTTTAAATATACTGAATGTTAGGTTGAGGGTATTGGAGTAATAAGGTGTAAAGGGTGATGTTATTGTTTACAACCTTTTGAAGGGAATTTATTAAGAGAACTTGTGTGAGTTAATGCATGGTCCTTGAGAACAATAAAAGAGTTATTTTCAGAATTCTTTGAGCATCTTATTGAAGAAAATTAATAAGGATAAATTTGTGACATCTAACCATTGAGATTGTCAAAGAGATTGAGTGTGATTGAGATAGGTTTTGAGGTCTACTCTTCATCAAGAAAAAAGGTATGGGCACATTCTTCTTTGGTTGAGGTGTTTGATTGATTGAGGTTTTCTAAAACAAGGTGGAGTGAAAAGGATTGTTTGATGAGCATTGTTGAGTGTGGTTTTGAGATATCCAATATTGATTGATGAGGATTTTTTTAGAATAAAGGTTGATGATAGAAACCTTGTTTGATAAGCATTGTTGGAAATATTGAATGAACCTTCATATGCATGATTAGGGTTTGTGCAAAATCATGAGTATAATTGTTATGTGAAGTTGAGAACTATATTTAAACTAGGGTTTGTGTAAGATCATGAGTATCATAGTTATGTGAGATTGTTTGATAAGCATTGTTGGAAATAATTGAGTGAGTGTTCATATGCTTGGACTAGGTTTCATAATCAAGGAGTGTTTCATTGAGTGATTTATTGAGTGGAGTTGATTGATCCTAGTCAAGTGGAAGTGTTGAAGTGATATTCAAGTTATGTGAAACAAATTGTTCTATATTCTAAATTTATTTGAGAAAAAAATTGAAAGTGATTAAGCATTGTTGTGAGTGTGAAGCATATTGAGTCTCTAACAATTCTCTATATGTTTATGTGAGATTGAATAAGATTCTATGTGAAGCTTGTTTGAGTGATTAAATTTTTTTTTTGTGATAAGATTGAGTTGAGTTAAGTAAGTTTTTGTGGAAGCTTACAATACAGATTTGAGGTAAGTCTTAGTGAAGACTTGTTGAGCAAATTGGACAAGTTCTAGTGAGGACTTGTTGAGTAGATTTAAGGTAAGTCTTAGTGAGGACTTGTTGAGCAGATTTGAGGTAAGTCCTAGTGAATACTTGTTGAGTAGATTGGATAAGTTCTAGAGAGGACTTGTGGATATATTAGTGTGAGCTTTTGTGGAAGCTTACAATGAATATTTGAGAGAAGTCTTTTTGAAGACTTGTGAGCAGAGTTGATTGATTTATTTGTTCAAACCTTGAGTTAAGGTTTGGGGCAAATCTAGCAGAGCTGATTTATGATTGAGTAAAACTTTGAGTTAAGGCTTGAGGACAAATATTGAGCCAATTTGTGAATTTGTGCTAGGCCAAAGGACTATGTTTAGTGCAGATTTAAGGACAAATATTGAGTATATTTGTGATAGATAAAAGGACTATGTTTATTATAGATTTGAGGACAATTATTGACCAGATTTGTGCTAGACCAAAGGACTATGTGTAGTGCATATTTAAGGATAAATATTGAGCAAATTTGTGCTAGACCGAAGGACTATGTTTAGTGCAAATTTGAAGACAAATATTGAGCAAATTTATGCTAGACCAAAGGATCGTGTTTAGTATAGATTTGAGATAGAGAGCAAGCTTTGGAGAAGATAGAGTATAGAGGATAACAATCTCTAGTGGATAGAGTTCCATTAGCTAGGTCAGTGAAGATAGGTATTCTGAGTGAGGGCAAGAGTTTTTAGTGGATAAAGATCCATAAGATAGTGCAGTGGAGGCAATAGTTCTTCTAGAAGATCACTCGCTAGAGCATAGGAGAAGTTATCCTATGGATATATATCCATGAACTTGATTAAAGGATTGGTGTCTCCTTTGGACAGAGGTACATAAATATTGTAATAGGGAAAGGTTTCCCAATATATTTGTTGAGAAAATTTTAGTGAAATATTTTCTCCTTGGGGTATCCCATATTGGATGAATCACATTAAATTGGTGTCTCTATTGTGTGTGGTGATTTATGCATTGCTTTTATTACTATTGTTGATATTGAAATTTATATATTGCATAATATTTATTGGGAAAGAAAAGTAAAAAGTGGTCTTATACTGTTCACCCCCCCTCTCATTATAATCTTGTGTTCTTTAGTATTGAAATGAGATTTTATGACTTCAACCTCTTTTTAGCCTTCAAAACCTTTGCAAATACTCTTTTGAACCAAGGAGGGGCAACAATGATATTTACCCCTCACTTGAGGAGAAAGTGCTACCTTTTATACTCATGTCAGGCTCACTATATTTTAAACTTCACTTGAGATATCTTTCGCCCCAAGGAGGGGTGAGAGAGATATTCGCCCCTCAATTGGGGTAAAAGTGCCTCTTATTTTTGGTTAGTGCCTGGCTCATGAATTTCATTTAATATTACATTTTTCCCCAAAGAGGGTAAATAAAGACTTTTGCTCCTCACTTGGGGTGAAAGCACCTTATGAAACTCCACTTTGATTTATGGGCGTTCGGCCCTTGTGGTGCTACCGTTGCATTGTGTGTCACTCCAAAGAGGGGTGCCAAGGAGTTTCACCCTTCTATCGGGGTGAAAGTGCCTTAAAAATTTTACGTAGCACCTTTTAATTAATATTTGAAATATCCAGAATGCAAAATGAATTTCACCCCAAAAATGGGTGACAAAAGGTTTCTCCCCTCACTTGGGGTGAAAGTGCCTTATTTCATTTACTTTGCTTTCAAAGTCTTTGCTCCTTTCCATTGGGTGAAACTATTTCTTTAAGGTTTGTTTTACCTCCAAGAGGGGTGATAGAGATATTCACCCCTCTTTGAGGTGAAAGTGCTTCTTTGCTCCTTTCTTGAAATTCAATATGATCTTAACATTCTCTGAGGCAAAACTTCTTGAGGTGGAGGTGCCCAACATCGTTGCTCTTTATCTTTGAGATACTTCTCCTTTAAAAACAAACTTCTTGCCATAATTTGCATTCCTTATAAGTTTTAGACAAAATTCCTTCATTGCTTACATGATGTCGATGTTGCTTACAGTAATGCAATATTACAAAAATAAAATATAGAAAATTAAAACTGCATTAAAATCAAATGCATTAAAACTGCAACACCTTCATTGGAAAATTCATCAAAATTTTACAATCAATCATCAAAACAAAAGTGTAATGTGGCAACGTTTGTAAAATTTCCAACACTTCTATGTGTCAGATGTCCATGCCTTAGCCAAATTTTATGACTTCACACTATTATGATGTGCCAAATCAGCATGCCTTAGTAAAATTTCCATAATTTGGCCATGTGGTGAGTGTCAAATTCTAGACTTTTGTTATTTTTGTGCTTGCCTTAGGTCTTTAGAATGTTTGGTCCCTTGATACTATGTGGTGGTTTTCTATACCTTAGATTCTCATTTTTGATACTTTTACATCTTTTTGAATTACTTTCCTTAGAAAAATATTTTGAATCTAACTAGACACTATTGGATATTGAGCTATTCAAAAATATTCTTGCCTACCTTTTCCTTTTGATTTGTGATTGCATTTTCACCAAGAGATTTATCTGGTCTTTAATTTATTTCCAAGAGATGATTTGAGGCTAACTAAAGTGCTGATGTCTTGGAAAAATAATGACAAAAACTAAGAAAAATTACAATCTAACTTGTTTGCAAATATTGTAGATGTAGATGGTGAAATCTACTTACATTATTGGCAACTTTTGAGGATTTTTGCTCACAAAAATGGAGAACCTAGTAAGCCTTATGTATGGCATGATTAAGACACTAGGGGGAAGAACAAGTAGAAGATAAATTGATAAAAAATAGAGGTATGGGAGAAGGTAAAGCTTAAATCTATGAGAAATAAAATAATTTCAAAATAAGGAATTGATGTAGATAAAGTGAAGATCTAAGGGAGATTTATGGATTCTATATTTGTAATAGGACTTTTGAAATATGAGTTGAAAGATATTCCTATTTAAAATTCATCCCATTTGCCTATAAAATATGGGATGCATATCTTAGGGAGGAAAATGTCATAGAGGAAGACAAGGCTAATGCTTATGGAATCTTGGAAGACATGGAGATGATTGGGAAGGTGAAGGATATAGAAAAAATTAAAATAAAACAAGGAGCAAGAAGGACATGGATGATAGAAAATAGAGGGGCTAGGAATGGTGGAGAGATATATAGGCAAATAGGATGCAAAAATAGAAAGAGGAGAGAAATATGAGAAGAGGAAAAAAAAATAATAGACAAGGAGATACCTGATTGCAAGCATCTCCAATAAAATTGAATTCTACATGAGCATAGTCTACCACAACTAACCACTAAATCACATATAGACAAGTAGATTTAGGTTAATTTTTACCCATGCAAACTACCTTAGGTAAATATTCCATATGATTAGGAATTTTTTTGTTTTTCTACCTTCTTTTTTGCAAAACTATGCAGATGCTTTTATTCAAGATTGTAGATGACTACACAATAAACCAATGCTTCAAAGGTAATCATGGTTGCTAAAGATTAGGTACCTAGTAGAAAATAAGACTTCATGCATGTGGGTAGTTTTTCTCACACTCACCTATTTCCACATCCAAGTAATGGAAAAATCTAAAAGTTTTAAAAAATGGCTAAGTGTTGAGTTTGGCAAAAAACTGAGAAGTTGTTGAGATAAAAAAGGATCCCAAAAATCCACCATGGAAATGTGTCAAAATGACTAACTGTTAGGTTTTGTGGAATAATGGTAAGCTATCATGCTTCGAACGGGTACCAAAAACCCATCACTGAGGAAAGAGAAAAGGTACCTATCGAAAGAATGAGAAGATATCAGGCTCTAGATGGGTCCCAAAAACTTATCATGGAGGAAAGAGAGAAGGTGCCTATAAGAAGAATAGGAAGTTATTGGGTTTTTGATGGGTCCCAAAAACCCATCATGAAGAAAAGATAAAATGAACCTATCAAAATAAAGAGAAGCTATCAGGCTCTATATGGGTCCAAAAAACCTATCATGAAGGAAAGAGAAAAGATGCCTGGCAAAAAAGTGGGATGCTACCAAGCTTTGGGCAGGTCCAAAAAACTTTCCACAGTAGAAAAATAACTGATGCCTAGTAAAAATGTGGGCCACCACTGGATTCTAGATGTATCCAAAAAACCTACCACTACTAAAAATTTGACTCTTCACTAGGGTGTGAGGGATTCACCAAAAGGAAAACAATTGCAAACCTGATTTTTTTTTTAGAATGCAACATCCAATAGATAAATAGAGCTCAACATTCATTTGATAAGTAGAGGATAGTCATATAACATCCTATGGAGTGTTCAACATCAAAATTCAAGTTTCATAAATTAACAACCGACTAATTCAAACACATTAAAATAGACATCATGGAGTTACCGAATCGTCAAATGTGTTAGATGAATCAAAGGATTAGATGCAGCCAACAAATCCCACTCCTACATAGCATGAGTGTTCGGTTATATATTGCAAGATGATAGAAGGAAATATACAACCTAGCCACTACCTTGACATAACAACATACCATGATCAAACATCATGATCATTAGTAATAGAATCCCTTGTAAAGAAAAAATATATATAGTAATATGTAAGGTATTCAAAGGGGTCGAATCTTAGGCTTTTACAATTTGCATGTATGAAGCATACTGCTTATTAATAAATATAAAGGGATTGTTGCTTAACCTCTGGTTCAACCTTATTTTTGAACATGTATGTATAGATGATTGTTCATTTCTAATTTAGGCTTGTTGAATGCTCATGGTATTAATTATGATAGCTATATTTATATTCATGATTTATTCTTTGGTTCTAGAATTTACAGTCTAATAGCTATGTAGCAAATGAGTAAATATTTGGTGATCGGTAAAAAACTAGTTGGCTTGTTAGTCATTTTACTTGCTTTCTTGATTGCATAATATTTGTTTATGCATGTATCTTGATGTATCTTAATTTGTACCATTATAAGTTCTAGCTTCAACTCTATTTGCTTATTTCAAGCACCCTTTCCCCTCCTTATTTTTTGGTAGCTAGCTAGGATTCCCAAGGAATAAGCCTTCTCTAGAGATTGAATGGAACACTTCACAACTATAGGGTCATTCAATGTTGATCAAGGTTTGTGGGTGTACAAACCTTTCCATAGGTATATTTTTAGACCAACTATTTTTGGCATACCCAATGGGATCAACTACCACTATCTGGATAAATTAAATTTGTTGTGATACTCTATTTTAGCAGTATTCAGTTCAATCACTTGGAAAATCCACTCAAATTGAAGCCAGGTCTATGATAATTTACCTTTGTAATATTATTACCACACTTCATAAAGCATAAACCCACTATACTACCAACAATTTTTGGCACACTTGGTGGGAAATAGTCCCACTAATTTGGATAAATTTAAGTTTTTGTGATACTCTATTTTAGAAATATTTAGTTTAATCACCTAGCAATTATGTAGAAACATAAACCCGAAAATCCATACAAACCTCTCTTTATTTTAATTTCATGATCACGAGGTAAAAGGCCAACCAATCAGAAGAACCAATTATTTTTTTAGAGCTATCCTTTGATAGAAGGCAACCTTTTGCATTCTTTGAATCTACCCCATCTTCATCTCTCATAGAATATCAGAGTAGTATAGGCCCTCTTAATCTAATAAATTAAAATCCTATCCCTTAGGCTACTCTAAAATATTTACCAATGTATGAAGTATCTATTATTCCTCAATCAATAATGGATCAAAATAAAAACCAAAATTTTCTTGACTAGAATAATATAGGCCCTCTTAATATAATAATTCAAAATCATATCCCTTAGGCTACTCTAAAAGCTTTACCAATGTATGATGGAATTGGGAAAATAGTGTATGAGCATTGCTAGGATGTTGCCTCATTGGTTGCTATTCATAACATTTAGGAAGAAGACATGATGATAATATTGTTGGTTATATCCCTAAAAGGGAAGATGTTGTATTGGTATAGAACTCTACCGAATGGGAGTATAACCACCTGGGATGATCTAGCTAGCAAGCTGATAAAAGAATTCAATGAACAGACAAATTCATTTTCCTTGCTCACTTAGTTTAGGATAATACAAAGACATCCGCAAGAGGAAATTGTGGATTTCAACATAAGATTTAGCCACACTTGGAAGAGAGTACCTGATGGCATTCAACCAACTAATGAGAAAGCCTTGTATTATTACCTAAGAGATTCAACTCATATTTGGGTCTAATGATAGGATAGACAAATATTTTGACTATTTTGTAAATATTCTAGGAGGCTATAAAGATAGATAAGGTTCTCATTGCTATAGGGAGGCTACCTCCCAAGCCTGTAATGCCCATTTTCCCTAAGTATCTAAAATCAACCATAATAATCTACTATATATACCACTTATCCTACCATAATACCTCCTATGAACCTTCCTCCATGGCTTAATACTCCCACAATACCAGCTCTGCTAGCCATGCTAATAGTCCCAGCATTTCTTTCACCCCCTACAATATCTGCATTGCATGCCCTTGACTTGCAAGTTAATGTTTAGAAAGAAATATTGACAGCCATGAAGAATATCACTAACGAGGTCACTTATTTGAAAAGAAGAGAGGCTGAAAGAAATTTTTAGCTACAAAGATTCCCTCAAATAGCCAAGGATCCAACTGCCTCCACCAACAAATACCCTAACAAATCCAATATAATTTTTGTAAATCAAGAAGAGGAGAATTTAGTATCTACTTCTAAATCAAACTGCTTGTGTTCTACTTGCAATGATCCTCATGGAGAGATTTCTTGACTGATGCACTAGCATTACATATAGAAAGAAAAAATCCTAGAAGGGACACATCAATATGATCAGAGAAGTTGGCCATAATTTCATGATGCCATATATTGAGTAAAATTTAGTCTTAATAAGATCAGGGAAGAAGCCTTTAAAAGTGAACCCCAAGGAGTTGAATCCTTTAAGTATGCCTACTAAGGCTAAAGGAAAAAAATGAGACTAAAAATGAGGATCCTTAGAAATGCCTTGTCTAAAATCCAATACAACAACAAAAGAAGGAAACCAAATAGATTGCAATTAAATCAAGGTAAGTTGAGATCAAGGAGAAGGTAATAGATAAACTAAGGTATTACTATCTAACCAAACATCAATGAATTGAAGTCTCTCATAAATACATGAGTAAGTTTGATCAACCTCCAAGGGACAATGAGAGATAGTTTGAAATACCCACCTTCAATATTGTTGAGGGACTAAAGAAAACACCTTCAAAGGCTAGCATGTATGATGCTATGTTAATTATTGGGTAGATTTATTTACTTTGAGCTTCCCTTAAGTCAACTAAGAATCAAGGAAAAATCTACCCTAAGCTAAATATAGCTTAAGGGATCCTTGTATTAAGGGTAGGTAAGACCAGATCATCTCCATTTTATCTATCTTTGGAAATGGAAGGTTGGGTGGACCACAACTACATGATTGATTTGGGGGTAGCCACTATAGTTATTCCCAAATTTGTATGTGATATTATGGGTATGGAATACACAAGACACTACCCTAGTGTTTTCTAGTTAGATAACACACTAGTAAAAACCATTGGGGTGATCAAATATGTCACCATGGTATTACATAGGTTTCCTTAGGTCACCGTCATCCAAGAAACTGTGGTATTGGACTTGGAACCATATTTTGAGATGTGTATATCTAGAGAATATATTGCCAAGTTGGGTGGCTACCTATCCCTTGATTACTCACACATGAAGATCCCTTACAAAGGTATAAGAGTCAATATAGCCTTCATTATTTCATATAGAGAAATGAGAAGAAGGGGGTCAACAAGCCAATATAGTTAACATAATGACCAAAGAAGTAAACTTGATGGAAGAAGTGTTAGAACTTCAAACAAAGGATAAATTCTTGTTAAGGGACTTCAATGCCATGATTGAAACAAGAATTGGTATATATGGTGAAGTTTGAGATAAAGAAGCCAATTGTTCAAGATGAACAAGTCCCTAGGTCAAATCATATTTGGAAGCTCTATTTTGATGGAGCAAGATGTAAAAATGGCATTGGGGTAGGCATAGTGTTGATCTTACCCATAAGATCTAAAAAAATCTTCTCATATAGATTGACATGGAGATGCACAAACAATGCAATAAAATATGAAGCATTGTGCTTAGGCTTAATAAAGGATAAGAAACTTGGATTCAAGAAACTACAAATATTTTGGAATTTATAATTGGTGGTAAATTAGGTCATCGAGAAATGTGTCAATAAACAACATTATCTCAAGGCTTACCAAAAATAGAGTTTGGGACTTGTTGGAGATATTTGAGGCCTTGAACATCAGGGTGATCCCAAGGGAACAAAATATCCATGTTGATATGTTGGCATTAATTGGGGCTAATTATTATCTCATATCAAATATTATACATAAAGCAAAGACAACAAGGTTGGTGTATAGACCCTCTGTCTTGGGCAGAGATATTTTTTGGCAAGTATTTTAGAATGATGAATAGGTAGTGGATTTCTTTATCCATGAAATGAATTGTTCAAATAATAGATCATTGGAGGATGAAGAAGAAGGAGATCTTATTCAACTAAAAAATAATCACATACTAGAAGGGTTGATAACCCTTGAAATTTTATTTGATAAAAGTGACTGGCCAATTGGCCATTTAATGAAAATTGACATAAAGGGCTATAAGGAAGTTTAAATAGCACCTGATAAAAGCCTCAAGGTGGGGGTACAATTTTAAAAAGGAGAAATTAGTTAGATCTATAAATTATGTAAAGAGTTCAATGACATAATAGCCTAGATCTATGATGATCTCAAGATGTACAACAAGGACACTATTCAAAAAATGATCGAGATAGAGCCAAATGTAAAAATTTTCTAGAAAAAATAAAGGTTGGTCAACCCAAATATAGAAGCCTTAATGAAACGAGAGCTTTTGAAGTTGTTGAATACTAAAATAATCTATCCTATTGAACACTCTACTTGGGTGGCCAACTTGGTTCTAGTAAGAAAGAAGAATAGGGATCTATGGATTTGTGTTGATTTTTGGAATTTGAACAAGACCTCATTGAAAGATCATTATCCTCTTCCCCATATTGATAAAATATTGCATACAATAGCTAGAGAAAATATATTTTAATTGTTAGATAGGTTATCTAGGTTCAATAAGATATGGGTTCAGTATGAAGATCAACATAAAATAATATGGGGCACCTTTTCCTATCAACGAATGCCATTCAACTTATCTAATATCGATGCGACATTTCAAAGAGCCATGGACCTAGATTTTGGTTAACTTATAAACAATATAATTATCATATATCTAGATTATATGATAGTTTTTTCTCATAAAAAAGAAGATCATGTAGAACGTCTCAAGATGGTATTTGAGAGATATATAGAATTTGAAGTTTCACTAAACCCAAAGAAATCCATATTTGTTGTACAAGAAGGGAAACTTCTGGGGAACGTTGTATTTGAAGCATGGTTGGCTATCAATCTCGATATGGTAGAAGTTATTCTTATCCTTCATCTACCATTGAAAAAGAAATGATTATAGTCATTCTTTGGCCAGATAAAATTTATGCAAAATTTTGTGTTAAACTTTGCTCAAATAGTTAAACCTATGATAGAGATGCTCAAAAAGGATGTGGAATTCAAATGGATGGATCTCCAAAAAAGTGCCTTTAGAAACATCAAGGAAGTAATTACAAAAGACCTGATTCTCATCAACCCAGACTACTCCAAAGACTTCATTATGTATGTCTTTGGATAAAAAAAAGATATGTGGTGGTCCTCACTCAAAATGGAGAAGATAGTAATGAGCGTCCCATTACCTTCCTCATTCAAATGCTATAGGATAATGAAGAGAGATACAATTTTATAAAAATACAAGTATATGCCATCATGAAATCATTGAAGAAGTTTAGGCATTTTGTATCTCAAAGTAAAACACTTGTGTACGTGGTGCATCTGGATGTCAAAAAATTTGTGATTTAGGAAGAATTGGGTGGCAAAAGAGTGGTTAGGCAATGAAAATTAAGGAATATGATATTCAAATTAGGCCAAAAAAATTGGTAAGGAGAAGAGTACTTTTGTAGAAATTGGTTGAATCTACCATATCATATATTAACTTGTCTATAGTTGAAACAAGTCCAATGTGGTCAAAATAAAGGGAGTTATCACCTAATACATGGGTTACTCAGCTAATACATTATTTCAACTCTATAAGATTCCCAAAAGGGTTGATGATATCCCAAAGATGAAGGTATAGGTTGTAGTCTAGAAAGTATGCATTGATAAATAGTGTTCTCTACTGAAGAAATATTGATGAGGTGCTATTAAAATACATTCCCTTGGAGAAGGTAGGGGTTGTCCTCAAGGAATTTCATACTAGACTCTTAAGAGAACATTACTTAGGGTAAATCATGATGGCCAAATTCTTGAGAGCAGGATTGATGTGGGAAACATCAAATTGTGTTTATTTTATTCAATAGTGCTTAAATAATATCAAATACATAACAATAATGCTAATTTGAGCTAACAAATTAGCTAACAAACTAACAATATTAACGTGATATTAACAAGAAGTCACGTAAAATAATAATATGTCCTCATCATTCCTCCCAACCATATAAGCATTGGACTCCAATGCTTTTACAAGAAAATAGGAGCAAACTTAGGAGTGTCGGGTATGACCGAAAATGCACTCCAAGATACAAAGAAGAGAAGACCAAGGATAAACTAAAATAGGTCTTCACAAAATGCCAAAAGAAGGATACCAATGGGTCAGGCTTGAAAAGATCTTTTCGATGACTATAAACACACCTACGCTTGTATCCGGATGGATAGTCCCTCAATTTAACATAAAAGAACAATAATTAAAGCAATATTAAATTAATTAATTAATTTGGTTTTAATTAATTAATTTAATTTTTAATTAATTAATTTAATTAAAGTAATTTAGAAAAAAAAGAAGTTTAATGGCGCACGGTCAAATGTGACTGTGCGCACCATTATGTAATGCCCACCACGCTGGCCCACGACCAACGTGGAGCATGCATGCATTGCACGCTAGTTAGCCAACCACACTGGTCATGGGCCAACATGGAGCACACAGGCCTTACGCGCTGGCCAACATGTTGGCCATATGCCAACATGGAGCACGTAGGCCTTGTGTGCTGGCCAACACACTGGCCATACGCCAACATGGAGCGTGCAAGCCTTATGTGCTGGCCAACATGCTGGCCATACACCAGCATGGAGCATGCATGCCTACAATGCCCACATGCAACCATGCTAGCCTTGGCCAACATGGAGTACACAGGACATGTAGTAGCTATGTTCAAGATGCATGTACTGGCTTACACATGGCCTACAACACCCATGTGGGCCCATGCTGGCCTTGGCCAGCATGGAGCGCACAGGTCACGTGTAAAATACATGTGTTTTTTGCACACTGGTCTGCAACACCCATGTGACAAGCACATGGAGACATGCTCTATGTGCATGGAGGTATGCAAGGGTGTGCTCCATGTGCATGGATGCACGCGTAGGCTGCCGCATGATCCTTCCTCCCATGTAAATGCAAAGGAGGGTCGGGAGGGCCTGCTTGAGCAGTTTGTCATGCATAGTGCAGGCATGAGGTGGGGCCTACCTAAGTAGTTTGTCATGCACAATGCAAGCACGAGGTGGGGCTTGCCTGAGCAGTTTATCGCTCACAACACAGGAACAAGGTGGGATCTGCAATGTGACCCTCCTTCCTGTGTGAAGATGAAACCATGCCTATGTAATCTGTGTTGTGCATGCATGGTGGCTACTTTTTTTCGTTTATGTTGATTTGATCTATCTGTCAAAATAATTTTTATAGTCTTCAATGCATGTAGCAGCTAGGGAAAGGATCTGGAACTCATGAGTAGTTGAGGCAATGGTGGTGGCAAAGGAGATGGCCGATCTATGATGCAAATCATTTGTAGATCTCTCAGCTATGTCAAACTAGAGGGAAAATGAAAAATAGATCCATTAGCATAACAAGATCCACCATCTATAGTGGAAATGAAAAGGGTGAAATATTCTTCTGGATCTTCATCAGCATCTGCTTTAAGAGGCAGTAAATCCTCAACTTTTCTTGATCTAGGCTCTTCTTTTTCTAGATCTTCAAATTCTACATTGATAGCAGTATGGTCCAATGGAAGGATGATGGGCTCCATGCCCATAGATCCTGGTTCGATTCTAGGTACTACTTAAAAAAAAATTAGAAATAAAAATTTCTTCAATTTTTCTTTCATCAGAAATAATTATTTCTTCTGCACAAATTTCTTTTGTTGCAATATTTTTAATATTTTCTTCTTCTATAGCAATTTCTTCTGTAGAAATTTCTTCTACAAGAATTATTTCTTCTTCTAATTCTTCCATCGGGAGAATTTCTTTTGTATCAATTTCCTCTGTAGCCACAATTTCCTCTACAACAACAATTTCTTCTGCAACAGTGATTTCCTCAACAACAACAATTTATTCTGCAACAATAATGGAAATTTCTTCATCTATAGGAAGAATTTCTTCTACAACAATTTCTTCTACCAGTTGGGCAACTTGAATTTGTTGAACATTAGCAACGATTAATTTCAATCGTTGCTTCAAATTTTCAAAGAAAATTTGATCTTGAGCGGACAACATGGTGCCCTACCCAACATATATAGAATATTTTGCTATGATACCAACTGATGTGGGAAACATTGAATTGCATTTCTTTTATTCAATAATGCTTAAATAATATCAAATACATAACAATAATTCTAATTTGAGCTAACAAATTAGCTAACAAACTAACAATATTAATGTGATCTTAACAAGAAGTCACATAAAACAATAATATGTCCTCATAAAGGATTCTATTGGACATTAATCTTCTCAGATGTATTTAAGTTGGTTACAGCATGTGATAAATATAAAAAATTTAACAAGCATCTCGTCATGAATATTTAACCAATAATTATAGAAAAACCATTTTAGCAATGAGGGTTGGATTTTATTGGCATGATCAACCAAAATTTATCGATTAGACATAAGTATATTTTAATGACGATGGATTATTTCATGAAGTGGATGAAATTTGAGGCTACCAAGCATATTGATTAGCAAAAAATCATTGAATTCCTAGAAATATTCATCACAAGATTTGGAATCCCTTCCACTATCATCTTCGATAATGACACATCCTTCATGGGTACAAAAAAAATGGATTTTAATAAAAATTACAGTATCTACCTGGAATGATTCCTCAAATTATTACCTATAGGAAAATGGTCTGGTTGGATCTACAAATAAAAATTTGCTAAAGGTAATCAATCAGAGCATAGAACACAATCCTAGAAGCTACCACCTCCTGATCGACCAGGGACTTTGGATGGATATAATTAGTCCTAAGAAATCCTTCAAGACATCACCATATTCTCTAGTGTATAGAAAGGAAGCTATTCTCTCGATCAACCTGGAAACTTTGGCACTTAGATTTATGAGAAAAATAGAAATGGAATTTTTTTTTCCAATGGAGAGAAGATTGACAAAATTGGTACAACTAAAGGAAAAGTGTAAATAGGTGTACAACAATTTGTGCCAACATCAGAACATTGTAAAATGTTGGTTTGATAAAAAGGTAATGTTGAAAATATTTAGTGAGGGTGACCTTGTACTAAAATGAGATACAGACAAAGCAGAGCTAGGTGTGCATAATAAATTTGAACCCGTGTGGTCTAGGCAATATCTCATTAAGTATTTCAAGGACATGGATGCATATCATTTGCATGATCTTGACAACTAACCACTCCCAATTCCAGTGAATTGCCAACACCTTAAACATTATTTCTAACCCTATTGACACTAAAATTTTATATATTTATATAGGACATGTGTACATAAGTTTTGCTTTCCTTTTATTCTCATGATGTAAATATTTAAATTTATGGGTAGTGATCCAGAATTCATTATGATGAATACCCATGCCAGATTGCCATGCATGCACCAAAAATCTTCAGATGGGAAAATGGCTAATTTTATAGCTAGATAGAAAAAAAGGGACCACCATTGGACTCAAGATGGGTCCCAAAAACCTGCCATTACTAGAAGTCCATTAAACTAGACAAGGTTAGCAATGTCTGAAACCATTTAGATGTCAACATTTGGTTCAATCTATCGATTTTGCTCCATGTCGACAACAACATGGGTGCACTTTTTGTAGTAAACAAATGGTGGGTCATAAATGAGACATTGGGTGAAGAGCCAACCCTTGGTTCAATAGTATCTACACCTACTAGACATGCTAGCTCAAAAGATCCCACATAACAAGAACACCATAAAAGGGGATGTGGGAAAGGTATAGGGAAATCTATGTAGCAACTTTTGGTTGAGCACACTAGTTATTTTCCACACCAACAGTAGCACACACACACTTTTTAGGGTAGGGGAAAAAGTGAATCATAAATAAAACATTGGGTGAGATCCCGAACATGATCTACCTAGGATCAATTATGCCCTGATAGGTATCAAAATCATGATAGAAGAGGTTAAGGTGAAAAGAGAATTTTTCAATTGGTATGCCCAACTAACATAAATCACACATGCATCAACTTCCAATCAAAATAATTGGTCGATGGTTCATGCTCCCAAGAATGGCTGCCAGATCTACCTATTAGAAAAATCATGGCCCAAGAAGATCTACCTAATTTAGTAAAAATTCTCTTTAATGGCCCTACCAACCACCCCTACTTCCCTAAAACTCAACATTATAAAATGAGATGAGCAGTATTTATTCTACTTTTACTTTCTTCATATCCTTTCTATGTAGAACTACTCAAAGAATTATCGAGCTAAGAAGTGAAAACCTTGGGCTATTTAAATATACAAACACATTTTTTAAAAGGAGAGTTGTGAGGTGTTATCTGGAGGTGCTAATAAATCGCTAAGAGGTTGAGCCTACAGGGAAAATATAATGTCAAAGCCAAAGGTCCATAAGGAGTTGACTAACATAATCATAAGAGCTTTTGATAACACCATCACCATAAAATCTATATTAAGAGGCTTTCAAGAGGGCTCAAAAGCTAAAGCAAATATGCTCTCTCACAATCACCCTTTGGGTGTGGCATGGCATACTCAACTCAACCTCTTCATAACAATTTTAGTACATCCTTGATCAAAATTAATTTATGTGATCACCAAATTCTATGACACTAGTATAGGCATGGTTCAGAATAGAAATTAATAGCATCTATTCCTTATATATGAGCAAATAATTAAAATATCATTTACGATTGAAGATATCCCCAAAAAGGAGCTTCTGAGAAGGCATATCAAAACCATTATTTTGGAAGAAGAGAAAAAATGTGAAGGATGATAATCCAAAAAAATGGCTAGCTGAAGTACTGGGTAATTTGAAAAATGACTATTTGGAAAGGCCACAAAATTTGGTAGAATTTCAAGATGAAGTCCAACCCATCCTCTCCATGTTGGTGATTCTACTTGGTTTACTGATGGATGCCATTATTTACCCACAAAAAATGGGTATGTCTCATGCAATAATAAAGGCATGCAATTGTGTTAGATTAGATTGGAACAAATTCTTAGCCAAAAGCATTAGGGAAAAGTTATTGGCTTTTAAAATGGGACTATGTGAAGAATTCACATATCCCTCCTACCTGGTATGGATTTTCACTATTGTATGACCACATAAAGCACAAAGTGGAAATTCAAGAGAAGGATGAACATGATCATATACACCTAGTGATGGATTGGATGCACACACTCAAGAAGATGAATTATTACTTAGAATTTAACAAGAGGTTCCTAAGACATGCCCTTACATAGATTTATGAAGTTTGGCCACACTTATCCAATGAAGTGCTAGAGAATTTGAGAGGTATCCAATGAGAAATTGGAGACTGGTATTGTTTGGAGGGCATCATCATATGACTCTATGGGTTCTATGGTTTTATTTAACTACTCCATTTCTATGTTATAGAAATAATACTTGGTCTACAAATATACAAATAAATCTATGTCATTGAGTAGAGCTTGGGCATCAGAGCAAAGAAGATAATAATTTTTTGACTGTCAGTGAAATTTGGGCCTATTAATATGCTAGAAATGGATAATGCTACATACCAAAATTTAGAAGATATTTTTTTTGCATTTAAACTCTCGGTAGTGCTTCATAGATGGAATTATGACCCAAACGACATCCTCAAGATCAAGCTCACTACAAACAACAATAGGCCACCACCTTTCGAACACCACCGTGATGAGGAGATCCAACAGTATAAAAATCTACCACAATATCAGGTGGAACCATTCATGTAACTAACCATGTATAAATGTCTGTCATGGTGGATGTGCTATTTGTATATCAAGATTTTTGATACCAAAAGAAATATAGAACAATAGTTAAGCTTGAATCTTGTTAAGGACATAGAACAGAAGAAATAATGGACCATTTATAAAATCTAAGAATGGTGGGTATCATAATGTGAGTGAGGTAAAACAAAGAATTTTTTTTTTGATAAGGCTGACAAAGAATTTGAGGACAAATATGATGTCAAGATCACTATTTAGAGGTAAATGATAAAAAATTAACGTTTCCTAGCAATACTAAGAGTACCAAAACTAAATATGAAATAGAAGAATAATATGAAGATGAAGAGGATGATGAGGAGGAGGAAGTTCAAAGTGAGATCTGACTGTAGAGTCCAGTTCACAAAAAATATACTGAAGAAGAAAATCTTCTTTCTCAACATCAGCAGGCTATGTTTACTAGGAGAGATAGAGTTACTAGGTATTTTGGAGCACAATTAGAGAGATAGCCTAATCCATAGTAGCAAAAGCCAAAATAAAGAAGGAGAAGAAAATAGTATCCTAGTTCTAATTGCTCTGAGGTATGTGAGGATGAACATAAAATGAAATGGTTAGAGCAGGAAGTACAGAAGGTGAAAGCAGCAACATCAACCACTACAACCTAGATTAAAAAGAGGAAATAGGTAGTTAAGGAGTCATTGGATGGAGCACAAGGACAAGGTATGGCTCCTAAAATTGACTCTCCTTTCATAAATCCTTGGTATCCTTATCCCCAATGATCCTCTTCTATTGAAATCCTAGAGGATTCACCTCCCCACTCAATTCAACATTCTGGGATGATTTTGACTATTGCTTATTTTTTCAAAGAGGAGCACCCCAAATATCCCATTATATCTCCTCTACGCTCCACCTTTCCACCCATTCCATCCTAGGGTTTATCATAATCACTCCACCTGTTCCACCATGACTATCTTCTCTCTCCACCTTATTTTTTATTCCATCACCACCAATGTAGACTCCTCAATCTCCTCATCCACCATCACTATCATCAGCACACAAAAACCAAGGTGGGCGAGGTGGTGTAACCCTAGCTTGAGTGGTGGTATCATACCCACTCACTTCACTACTAGTTTTCCTGGTTGCTCGTCTCATACCCCAAGCCATATAAGACCTACCAAAGGTTTATGATATTATAAAACTAATGTAGGATAATAAAAAATGGGTTGGGGAGGAGTTGCAATAACTGTATGATGATAAGGAAGAGGTAGTTGTCATGACCCATGATGAATTCAATTCAATAAATGAAAAAAGGATAAAGGTAACTGCTCAACCTAAAATGAATAAGGTTATCACAAAGATGAGGCCTAAATATTGGTAGTTTGATGTTCACACTAAGGACATCTCCAAAATTTCCTAGGCTGAAACCCTTTAGGAACTACACACGAAAGTTGGCATGTTCATTGTCCAAGGAAAAACTTCAAATAGGAAGTTGAAAGCTATAGAAAAGATGATCCAAATCCTAGATATCCAAGTAAGCAGATAGATGTTGGACTAGAATACCCTAAATAATGATATGAGAATGTTGAAAGACATCCTTAATAGGGCTCCTTCTAATAAAGAGTTGTAATAGAGAGATGAAAGAATTTCCAACCTAGAGGGTGAGCTACAAGCAGTGTGGAATATGCTACAAGAACAAGATGCATAGTTCAAGGCCAAGCTACAACAACAAGAGGAATCTCTAACTGCTACACTGATTGAACTACAAAAGAAAAATGAAAATCCCCTTGGGTCCATGATCTTGAAATCCTAGGTCAAGCAGATCAAGGCTCACTATTGGGGAAGATAAGAGAGGTAACTCTAAAAACCCTCACTCCTTTCTCATAAAAGTTAAAGGAAACCATGGCAATCTCCAGAGAAGTAAGATTAAAACTAGATAATCAAAATAGGAGTACGTTGAGCAAGGTCCAACAAGTAATTAGAACTGGATAATCAAAATAGGAGTATGTTGAGCAAGGTCCAACAAGTAGTAGTCATTAGAAGGATGATTAGAGAAAGGGATAATCAACTAGAAAAATATTCAACAAATAATATTAAAAAATGTAGGGCCTTTGTACAAAAAATATTCTACATGATGGACCTATACTATGAGGGAGAAGAAATTCATGATGCTCTTAGAAAAAATTCATACAAAATAAGAAAAAACAATATGGAGGTTAAAGCCCTAAGCTCCCTAATATTTTGGGATAGTAACAAGTAAATCTATATGGAGGAGAAGCTCAAGGAATAACTTGAAGCTCAAGAAAAGAATGAGAGTGATATTGTAGCATTGGAGGAACCTGTAACAATGGAATAGGTATTCATAATCTTCCATAGAACATTTCACCTTCTTGCCAAATCAAAGGAAGTAGCTAGGAAATATGGGGACCCCCCTATAAAGATAATTACAAGTTGAAAATCATCATTTCTCAACTCAAACGTATCATTGTTTCTTCCATATAAAATTGGAACCAAATATGCCAAAGGTAGCAGGTCTCAATAATCCAGATGACCACTCATCAAATTGAGTCCTCAACAACTAGCTCAAAAGGATAGGTGCAGTAACCAAAGGAATCAGAGAGGGGACCATGAATTGTAGTGGGTAGCAGTAGGTATAAATAGTTTTGTACAATAAACCTCATCAATGTACTATGTTACTACCATGATGTGACCCTGTGTTCTTATGGACAAGATATAACAGTTAATCTTGCTCCCTTTTTGTGAATGGCAAGAATCTGTATATTGTTTTCATGGTGTCGATAGTTATGTCTTTCCTCAAATCCATAGCTCTGTCTAGTTTCTCTATTTTTCATCAAGTAAAAATTCTCGTGAGTCACCAAGAATGGTGGTAGATTTTCTCACACTTAGCTATTTCCACATCCAATCAAGGTAAAATATTGAAAGTTTCAAAAAATGGTGAAGTGTTGAGTTTAGGGAAAAAATAGGAAGCTATCAGGATCCAAACGGATCCCAAAACCCACCATGTAAATGTATCAAAATGAATAAGTTTCAAGTTTAGTGGAAGAACGGGAAGCTATCAGGCTCTAGAGAGGTCCCATAAACCTATCATAGAAGAAAGATAAAATGTACCTATTAGAAGAATGAGAAGCTATCTAGCTTCAGATGGGTCCCAAAAACCCATCAGAAAGGAAAGAGAAAAGGCACTTATCGAAAGAATAGGAAGCTATAAGGATTTTAACGGGTCCCAAAAACCTATCATAGAGGAAATGTAAAAGTCACCTATCAAAATAATGGGAAGCTATCAGGCTCTAGATAGGTCCCAAAAACCTGTCATGGAGGAAAGAGAAAAGACACCCTGCAAAAAAGTGGGATGCTACCAATCTTCAAGCGGGTCCAAAAAACCTGCCATGATAGAAAATTAATTGATGCCAGGTGGAAATGTGGGATACCACCAAACTTTGGATGGATCCAAAAAACCTACCACTACTAATAATTTCACTCTTCACTAGGGTGTGATGGATCCAGCAAAAGAAAAAGAACTGTGAAATTGAATATAAATTTTTTCTAAGAATGCAACATTCGATAGACAAATAGAGAATGACATTCATACGAAAGGCAAAGGATAGTCATATAGCATCCTAGGGGGTGGTCAACATCAGAATTCAATTTTTAAAAATTTACAACCCACTACTTCATGAGATTTCCTCAATGAACATTATATTTCATGTAAAAAAGGTTATATTTATAGTTCTTTGGAAGAACTAGATAATAGCACATTATGGTTGCAAAAGACTATTCTCGTGGGAGTTCTAACTTAATCTAGATGACTCATTCACTATTTTAGTAAACTCTAACTTATTTTGCTATATGCCCTCAAATCTAAACTAACCACTAACTTAGCAAAAGCTAATCTAAAGATTAACTTAATACTTAGATATTTAGGACAATTTTAAATATTTCAACATTCTCCCCCTTGATGCTAAAGAAACTCATGCAAGAGTTCTTTAAGCATAACAGATTTGGAAGAAAAAATTTCTCTTACGTTTCCTCCAATATTGAATCAAGAAATCAGAATTTGCAAAATACTTGTGGTGGCACTCCTTCCACTCTTTATGTGGAATTTCCTGCAAATTCTTGAGTGTCTTCTTTTGTTGATTAACTCCACCTTCAAAAAAAGTATCTCCTCTTGTGGTTTTCAGAAACCACTCTCTTACATCTTTATCATTATGGTCTTTAAACCATGCTCTCACATTTTGATCTTCTTTTACATCTTCAACACTAAAAAATACTCCACATGAGTATTTACAATTAATCATCTCACATAGATGATTATACCATACAACTATTTCACATATTTCCACACAAAATATCACAAAAAATATGGCCATATAATGACCAACTACATATGCAACATAAAGTTGCTCCTCACACAAATATTCTCTAAAAAAAATGACTTTACAAGAATCCTTCTCTCAAGGAATTTTGAACACATCATTTTGATCCATGTGACCCAAGTTATTCATCACTATATTCTCTTCAAGAAGAATCTTCATCAAAGTTGTCTCAATGAGACAATCGTCTTTCTTTTCATTCCTGCTCACAAAAAACAAATCATTAATCATAAAAACATTACCTTTAGTATGAGTAGATTTGATGCTTCCCATAAAGCTATTTTGTAGCAGTTCTCCTTCATTGTATGGTGCTTCAATATCAACCATCAAATCTTCACTAAGAGTTCTCCTCCTTTGTTCAATCCATGTTGGTGTGTTGAAACACCATTCATTAAAAAAATCATACATTGTTTCCTTTTCAAGACAACTCTCTTTTTGCAATGTAGTCACTCCAAGTGAGTGATATTCATCCACAATTTCTTATTTAAGACAATTCTAAATCTCCTTTGATGATTCCTCCATTACATCATGAATTCCATTAATGACTATCTCACTATTTTCTATCTCCTCCTTGAGATAGTATTTCTCAAAATATTCTTTTCCTTTTATTATCTCAGCCTTGAGATAATATTTATTATGGAGCATGAAACTTATGCCCTTCATCTCTTCTTCCTCTGATACACTTGGGAAATCATCCCACATAACTTCATTTGCTCTTTCAAGAGAGCACACATCCATTCCAAGTGAATGGTCTTCAAGATAAGTGAGCCAATGGTCTTCCATGAACATTGCTTCTCCATCATCATCCCAAAAAACTTCTTTATTCTCCTCCATGAGAATTGTAGGAGCATTCTACAAAATACACTCTCCATTTGTCTCCTCCATGAGATATTCTTCATCATACCTCTATTCAATGAGAATTGTACTAGGCTTCTTCTCATCCTCTTCTCCATGAAAGGATTCTTTACTCTTTTCCACACAAGGTTCTTCTTCAAGTATGTCTTCCTCTTCAATAAATAATTCTACATTAAAAAGCATGTCTTCATATGATTCTTTACAAGACTTTTCAAAAACTCCTTCAAAAGGATCTAATTCAGAAACTTCTTCAAGGAAGCAAGACTCCTCCTTGCTTAAACAATATTCATGATTGCCACACATGGCTTTATGGTTGTCCTCATCAAAACCATAAGCATACTTCAACACTTGCAATGCCACTGTAGCTGATCTACAATTGGTTATGGGAGGAAAAACACTCTTTTCCATTCCTCTCCTCAATCCATAAGGGCTAAGCAATTTGCATATTGCTGCTCCTCTTTTCTCTCCTCGGCTTGTAGCTTGCTCCAAGTGGGTTCTTCATATCCTTTTTTATTGGTTCTATCATATTCACTCAAGGTGGTCCAATATGTAGGTTCATTATATCCTTCTTCTACAATATCCCATAACCCCTTGCCTATGAGTAAGGTCCTCATATTGATGGACCAATACTCGTAATCTAACCCATTAAATTCAAGAATGGGAAGATTGTTATTGGCAGCCATTTATGCTAATAAAAAAAACTTTGGAATAATATAGATAGCTTCTAATATATATTTTTTGTAATAAATAACAACAACATATCTTATTTTACTCAATTGTCTCAACCTGTTAAGTCAATCTCTCATAATTAACCTCTAATTGTAAAAATACATGCTTCTTTTTATTTACCAAAGTCTCAAGCACCAAATTTATCATAAATCGGCTAATACTGATTGAAAAAAACTAAAAATTTTCCTGTAGACTTCTGATATATTTATTTGAAAATCCACTAAATTGTAGAAGAAAATTCACACAAATGAGAAATATGTGATCAATTTACTTTTTTCCTTTCTAGATCTTAGAGTGTTTTTGAGACAACCTCAATGTTTTTCACATAAATAAATCCATAAAACTCAAAAATATTTGAAAATTAAACTCTGTATTCCTAAGATAATAATATGAAAACCCTCTAAATTTTAGAAGAAAAATTGCAAAGGTGAAAAACATGTGATGATTTACTTTTTCCCTTTTTATCACAATTTCGAATCTAGGATTTTTGAAGGAAAAATAAATATTCACATAAATCAATAAATACAGATCCAAATGACCTAAAATTTTGTTTGAATGATGATTTTATCTAAATAATATTTCTCCCAAAATTTGAGAAGCAAATACTCTGTATTACACCTTATAAAACCATTTTATTGAAAAACGTAAAATGTTAATAAAATTAGAAAATTAGCTCCAAATCACCTAAAATTTGACTGAATCCTATTTATACAATTATCTAAAAACCCTAAAAAATTCAAAAGAAAATACCTCAGGATGCATGAGATATTAATTATTTACTCGAGCTCTTCCTTGCAACTCTGCTGAGTGCTGGCCACTTGAGTTTCTCTGACAAAGTACGTGCTTCAAATCTCTTCACACCACTCTCCATAGGTTTTGATCCGTCTGAGCAAACCTGATCTGATACCAATTGATATTTCCTCAATGAACATTATATTTCATATAAAAAAGGTTACATTTATAGTTCTTTGGAAGAACTAGATAATAGCACATTATGATTGCAAAAGACTATTCTCGTGGGAGTTATAACTTAATCTAGATGCCTCATTCACTATTTTAGTAAACTCTAACTTATTTTGCTATATGCCCTCAAAGCTAAACTAACCACTAACTTAGAAAAAAATAATCTAAATATTAACTTAATACTTAGATATTTAGGACAATTTTGAATATTGCAACACTTCAAGCGTATGCAAATAGATATCATGGAGATAGAATCATAAGATGTGTCAAATGAATTAAAGGTTCAGATGTAGCCAACTGAACCCACTCCCACATAGCATGAGTGTTGGGTTACATATTTTAGGGTGACAAAAGAGAACATATAGCTTGGACACTACCTTGACATAACAACATACCGTGATCAAACATCATGATCATTAGCAACAAAATATCTTGTAAAGAAAAACTATATATAGTAAGATATAAGGTATTCAAAGGGATTGGCTCTTAGGCTTTTACAATTTGCATGTATAAAGCATATTGCTTATTGAGAAATATAAAGGGATTGTTGTTTAACCTCTGGTTCAACCTTGTTGTAGAACATGTATGTATAGATGATTGTTCATTTCTAATTTAGGCTTGTTGAATTCTCATGGTATTATTTTGATAGCTAGATTTATATTCATGATTCATTCTCTAGTTCTAGAATTTATATTTCGATAGTTATGTAGTAAATTAGTGAATGTTCTACGATTGGTAAAAAAATAGTTGGTCTATTAGGTATTTTACTTGCTTTCTTGATTACATAATATTTTTTTTAATCATGTATCTTAATGTGGCTTAATATATACCATTATAAGTTCTAGAATTAGCTCTATTTTCTTTCTTTCAAGCATCCTCTTATCTCATTAAATTTTAGCAGTTAGCTAGGATTCCCAAGGAACAAGCCTTATTCAGATATTTATTATAATGCTTAACAATTGTAGGATCATTCAATGTTGTTCAAGGTATATGGGTGCACAAACCTTTCCATAGGTAAATTTTTAAACCAACAATGCATAGCTTTGGCATTATGTTTCTCTTTATAGCATTTATGGATGATGATGATAGCTACAATATTAATTGAACTAAACCCTATCAGATCTAGCATTGCTTAGTGGATATTGCTCCCCCATGTGAATATTTAGTTCTTATCCCCTTTGATGTGGTATCAAATGATTTCTTTCCACAAAAACCTATTACTCTATTATAATATATGCTTGGTTTTATGACTTAATTATTAAAGCATACAACTAGTGACTTAGCATGTAGCCTATCTTCTCTCTCCTTGTTGGCTCATGACACTTATCACTCATTGATTTTAACAATACTATTTTATTCCTATTATGACATCATGTTGCGATGCCATTTTTATCCTTGGCCTTTTTATGATAACACCTTGTATTTGCTTTGATCACAAAGATGTTACGGTGTCATATTACAAGCTTCATCTATCCTTTTGTGTCACTTTTTTATAACTTCTCCCTAAGAATAATCACAAATATAAATATTGAAAATATTCAACCTTATTATGTTTTAGGCTATGGAGTCATGAAGTAGGCATAAGAAAAAAAATTGAGAGACCATTGGGAAATCAGGATGAAGAATGAGTGAGAGTGAGAAGATAATTATTGGAAGTAGTGAAATGAGCAGGAAGAAGAATAACAATGGAATATAAAGGATGGTAGGAGGATATAGAACAAAGAGAAAGAAATATGAGAGAAGAAATACTTGAATAATGGATATCTTAAGACTCTCTTGATTACACCTGACACTATCCTTCAACACTTGCTTCACATTTTTACCTTCTTGCTATTTGCTATTTTGACTTTAAATAAAAAAAAAGGTGAAAGAGTTAAAGAACTCTCCTCTTGTTTGAAGGAATTGTTCTAGAATTTTTATCTTTCTTGTACATGCTCTATATTTAAAGACTTCATGAGTTGAAAATGGGGTTATGAATAGTTGCTCTCACTTGAGAAGTTTACTAAAAATTCAAGTGGTCATAGGCTTGCAAGCTTATTAGCTTCTAAATTTATGCCCCTTATTTTATTTTTCTTTTGTCCTTGGACTTCACTCGTTTGGTATGATTCTAGTGTTCATGAGAAAGAGAAAAATCCAATTACCAAAAGGGTATGGCCATTTTTTCTAGACATCATCAGGAGTCATGAGGAGTGTCGACATTGTCAATGCATGAGCACCTATAGCAAACATTGGGATAATATTAGCTAACACCAATATGGCTCTATCTAACATCATGATTGCTATTAGGCTACCATCAATTAAAATATCCACATTATCTAATACTAGGAAGGCTAATATTGAGCATAATTCACCCTTAGTGGTTTGGTTACTCTTCTTGGTGCAAGAATCTTCAGACTCATCTATGATTTCTACATAGGGTCATTCCTCATTTCTATTTTTGTCATTTTGCAACATCAATGACTTGTGAATTTTGAGAAAGATCTATTCCTCACAAGTGATGCAATGCTAAAGGAAGGCTTCCTCATATAAGATCTTTAACATAGAGGATTTATTGCATAGATTTCCATATCAGTCCTCTTTTTTCTTAGCTTAACCCTTGCCAATTTTCAAGAAACAACATTTCTCAATGTGACTGAATCAACAATCCATCTAATTTTTGCCACATGTGATTTGCCTAGTGTGGTTTCTAAAATTTTTGCTTCTACCATTTAGATATTTTCTTCACTAACCACCTTATTCTCTAGTTGTATATACTTTTATTTATTTACTTTATTTACACAAAATTGTGGCATACCCCTACACATAAATGGTGTTTGATTTTTACCTCTTGCATCAAAATTTGTAACGACCTAATCAAATAGTGCTAAATTTTTTCTTTTATCTTTGATATGTATCTTGAGGTGCATAACTTATCTTAGCAAATTTTTCCATGAGAATTACCTTGAGCCTATATTTATTTCTAAGCTTACCTAAAAAGCAACATCACAAAATAGAAGTGATAATTCTTCTTGAGCATGTGAATTGTTGATCACCTTTTCTATACAATAATATTAAAACTTCTTCTATAGCCCTCACTATCTTGAATAGCTTTCCATTGAATTGTAGTGTCTCAGAATTTAAATTGTTATATTATAGGCCCACAACATCATAGATTACCTTGAACATGGTGATATACACTTCTAGGTCTACTATACAATTATGTAGCACCTAGCCTTCAAAACATAGATAAATAATAGGGTAGAAGGTTAATATTTCCCGCTCCAAGAGATGATTACTTGCATACTAATTTGGAATTCATATGAGGAATCTTAACAGTGACTAAGATATGCAAAGTTTCTTCAACCAAATTTACTTGTTCAAAAACCAACAAGATCTCCAAATCTTCTGCTTGTTTCATAATGATAATTCCAAGAGGATCCTTTAGGTCAATTATCTTTTAAGCTAGTCCTCGATAGACTTTCACCATGTCTTCTCTTTGTTTTCTTGTTATGGTTGGATAATATAGTTTTTGGTAAGCTTGTTTTCTTTAGGAATATAAGAAGAATGATTTTAGACCGCATTATTTTTGTAATGACCCAAAAACACACAAAAAAAAAATACAAAAATAAGAAAAGTTTTTTTTTTTTACTAAGGAGAGAGATTCATGAACCATCCATGAACCCCTAACCCACACTAATATTTACCTAAAGTTTAAATCCCCTAAGTTTTCCTGGAGCTACATCTCACGAGGTACCCTAACACAAGTCCCATCTATGTAGGCGTATCATGTGTTACCGCAAATAAGCCTATCTATCCCATCACTCTTGATGAGCTAGACTTATCACCCTCAGTTCAATCGAAGGTATACATGCATCACCATACCATACACAAGCCATTATGTGTAGGTATGCTACGAGTATTGCGAGTTAAGCTATCCATATCATCTACACGATGAGCTATCTTAACTCAGATGTAGTCTCTCCACAACTTAGTCCTTTATCTCCCTAAGGGGGTCTCAATTCCCTTAGGTCTCCTATGTTCACCCTAAGGGGTTCTTAATTCCCTTAGGTCACCTCTGAGTTCACCCTAGAACTCTACTCTTTAGTTTTATTATCAAGCAAACAAACAAGTATACATCTAGATACCAAACAAGCAAAACATAGTTACTAAGCATCCAGAAAATAAAGGAAGAAATAGCACTAAAAGAGAATATCCTCAACGGAAAGAGAATCAATTACATAATATAACCAACATGGAAATAAAGTAAAAGTGCCTTCTCTAAACCAATAAATAGTTATTACATATAATATTGTATGGTAAATCCTTCATACTACAAAGAATATTATTAAGATGGATCCCCCCACAAAAAACCCCTCCCTTCCTTGCTTCCCTGGTTCTTTTTAGGAGTAGGGGATCAGGGTACTCATGGTTCAGGATAGGCATGCCTCTAAATGCATATAACATTTACTTTACCAAATTGCAACTATACAAAATTCAATTAAGTTTCCAACCATCTAATGCATAGTGAATGTCATAAAAGAACCCTTACTTTTACTTTCACCTCTCAAGTACCTTTAGAGAGTTTATTCAACAAGCACAACTTAGATCAGGGTTTAACTTTAATCAAATCAATCATGTCTTAAAGCATTAAAGTCCCATACCTTCAACCTTTAAAACAATTATAATTTCATTAATCACAAGTTCCCAACTTTAATTAAATGAAACATTATAATTTCCTTCAACTTGAATTTAATAAACAATTATAACATAATCCCTTTATTAAATTCACTTTCATTTTATAAAGTTAAAGTCCCATACCTTCAACCTTTAAAACAAAACTTCATGTATTTACTAAATTAAATCTTTACTCCCTTAATCTAGAAATATATCCTTTCTCTTGCATTTTATAAATTAAAAGGCCCCCAACCCCTAATTTATAAACCATTCTTTCATTTGTTTAATAAATCAAAGCCTAACAACTTTAATTTATATCCCCATATTATTTAATGAAATAATAATCAAGGAGATAACTCATTAAACCTTCCTTCAATTATTTAATAAATCAAAGCCTAACAACTTTAATTTATATCCCCATAATATTTAATGAAATAATAATCAAGGAGATAACTCATTAAATATATAATCAGAGGGTTAATATCTTAAATTGGCCATAGGCCTAGGCTAACTTATAAGACCTGAGAACCAATCCCACCCTACAGCCAAGAGTAGGTTCACAAGCAACTACCATAGTTGACATTTAGGCTTGGTCAAATGTGTCGGTTAATACAACCCACGTCTACTTGGTTTGCATTCTAGCCTCCATGGCTAGGGCTCACATCCAATGCTAACATGATCATGTAGCCAAGTAAGGTTTCCTTCCTTAAAACTATCACATGCTCTGAAGAGCCTATGAAACCACAACTATCTTCACATTACAAGGTGGTTTTACATAACACAGACCGAGAATAGGTAGTTCCTCCCCTAAACCCTCCAATTGGAGATAACACTACCACACACAGGATTACATCGAAGATGGTCCAATGAGATAAAGTTTTAGGTGAGCCCAACCATAGGCTTCATTGTGCCTTACTCATACCAGGTTCCTTCATACCATAATAATATAGGTGGGACAATAGGTTTAAGAAATAGGAAAGACATCTCACTACTGGCTATGAGAGTGCATAGGATTCTAGGTGGCTTTAGACAACTCAAAACCCCTCCCCAAATGCCTATGGATGACCTATGTTGGGTTCACTTGGCATTAATGCTTAGAGATGGACTATCATAGAACAAAATTTAGTATTTTCTTATAATACACAAAATAAAGTCGATGCCCTTGAAGCTAAACAAGGAAAATTTGATCTAAATGATGCACCAATGCGAATACTAGAAGATAAGAGGGACATTCTATTTACAACATCAAATAGAATGGCTTAAACCCATAACAACCTCTAGTTCTAACTGAGAGACAAGGCATTAACTTGTTGCACTAGCACAATTATCAAAATTGAAACTAAACTCCATTAAAATTCGTAACAATGCTCTCCCAAATGGATAAGGTTGTTGGGAATGATTTCACCAGGTTCCCAAAGGTATTTAAGATGTTGTCCAAGGTAGAATCAAATTTAGAAGGTATGGTTTCTAGGAGTTTAACACAGGCTAGAGAGACGTCCAAAGCTGCCATTCAAGTCTTACAAGCTCAACGTGATGGCATTTCCGAAAGTAACATACAAGGTTGATTCTAGTTCTTTTCTTGGTTTATTACAGCCCCAAAGCCATAGGCTAATAATATTTTAATTTAATCTCCTCCAAAATTTAACCTAGATAGTAATACTAACCATTTTTATTGGGTATTGGACTCCCCAAGATGTTGGAACTTCCTCACTTTCTCCTTGCTCTTCCTCTCACATGCCTCTCTTCATTCCTCCCCCTTTCACGTACCTCTATTCATCCTTTTGCTTCTCCCTTTCTCTCTTATGTGCCCCCTCATCCTAGGTAGCCCGTTCATCACCTTCTCCATCCTCTTCAAAAACCATGCAACCTCGAGCCTCCCTTTTCTTTAATGTTTTTGTCTCATTCTTATCCTCCCTTGGGTGGCAAGCAATTTTTATATTTATTATTTCCATATTTGGATATAATAGTTCCCCTATGTTTCATAGAGTAGCCTACACTAAATAGAGGTAAGCAATTTTTTTTTTTTTTATTTATTATTTCCATATTTGGATATAATAGTTTCCCTATGCTTCATAGAGTAGCCTGCACTAAATAGAGGTAAGCAATTTTATATTTATTATTTCCATATTTGGATATAATAGTTCCCCTATGCTTCATAGAGTAGCCTGCACTAAATAGAGGTAAGCAATTTTATATTTATTATTTAAATATAAATAATATCTTTCTCTAAAATATCCCCTAAATGATATTTTATTATCATTTAAAATGTACTACTTTTATTTAACAACAAAACTCCATTATTGTTTTCAAATAGTAATACCTATTTAATTTTAAATGAATTTTCATTCTTCATTTAGATTAGGGTTTATTAATGAATTTAAATGAATCTACATTATCACTAAATTCAAACTTCATTAATTAATTTAAATGACTTTTCATCCACCATTTAAATTAAATCAACCTTTCATCAAGAAGAAATGCTCTAACATTATTTCAAAATAACAATTTGCTTTACGCATCCACATTCATATTGCAAAATATTCTCCTATTGAATTCCAACATCATGTTACTTAATCCATAATGCAGTAGAGAGCAATCAAGTTTACAAAACAACAAAGAGGGAGTCTTTCCATCAACCCAATCACCTATCTCAGCCAAAGGTTTTACGATAGCTACTAGGCTATCAACTAAGGCTCAAGGTGATCAGTTATTGATGATTATCCCTTCCGATAATGCATGCCTATATGAAGGTATCTATCCATGTTACCTCCGAGTACCTTAATCATCATTTCCCTTGATCTTAAGTACCCTCATTTATGGTGGATGCTTCTACCTTCTCCACCTACGAGCGTACCTGATCCTGCACACTTGGTAATATGTTAGTGATAACATACCCTTCTAAATCAACTAAACATCATATAGTTGGTTCAATTGTTCAAACTAGGTATTACCACATCATAGGTAAATACATTGTTTCTTTGTGCCAAATAGTCCGCTAGGGAGGGTCATGACATCCTCCCCATCTAGAATTAAACATCATCCTCGGTGTTTCCAGCTTCTTTTGGTTTTGATAGAAAATAAAAATTATTACATTATATAGCTTCAAACAAAAAGGAAAAATATTTTTGCATAACCTCCACTTTCTCCCAAGTGGCATTTTTCTCAAAAAATTGGTCCCACTAGACCTTACATTGCTCAAGAGTCTGATTCTGCATAGACTTAGAATGAAACTCAAGGATATTCACTGGTAGTACTTCAATGGTCTCTGGATTTTCCATCTACAAATTAGAAACATCCCACACATGTTCAGGGTCAGCAACATATTTCCTAAGGATATGTGGAAGGTGTCATGGATTTTGGATAGATTAGGTGGTAATGCAAGTCGGTATGCAACCAGACTGATATTTTCCATGATCTCAAAGGGCCCCACAAAATGTGGATCCAACTTCATGGATTTGATAGCACTTTTCTTTGGCTTAACCCTTAAGAACACCTTATCTCCAATAGAATACTCTCTTGGAGTCCTTTTTAGATCTGCATAACTTTTCTACCTATCCACAACTTCTTTAAGCCTTTGCCTAATTTCCTTTAGCTGATCTTCCATCACCCTGACCATTTCTGGCCCAATCACAACTCGGTCTTCTAGGTTATCCCAAGACAATGGTGTTCTACACTTTCACCCATACAAGGCATCGAAAGGTGCCATTCCTAGTGAGGAGTGATATCCATTATTGTAGGTAAACTCTACCAAGGGTAGACAATCTTCCCAATGAGACTTATGATCCATGTAGTACATGCGAAGCATGTCTTCTAGAACTTGGTTTACCCACTTCATTTGGCCATCTATCTCGGGGTGGTATGTTGAACTCATATTCAGTTTCATACCAACTGCACTATGAAGGGATTTCCAAAATTCAGAAGTGAATTTGGAGTCTCTATCTGAGATAATTACCTCAAGAAATCCATGCAATCAAAATACCTCTTTGAAAAATCTTCTAGCCACCACCTGAGCATCGTCCTTGGTATTCCCCGATATGAAATGGGTAACTTTAGTCAAATTTTTGACCACTACAAAGATGGCATCATGTTGGTACCAAGTTTTGGGTAAACCTACTATAAAATCCATGGATATAACCTACCATTTTTGCGTAGGTATATCATGCAGATATAGTTTTCCTACAGGATGTTGGCATTCTGCCTTAACTTTCTGACATTCGAGGCATCGAGCAACAAAATCCATGATGTCCTTCTTCATTCCTACCCAAAAGAAGGTTCTTTTCATGTTTTCTCGCATTTTGGCTCCTCCTAGATGAGCAGAATAAGGAGATCTATGGGCTTCTTGCATTATCAAGTTCCTCAAATCACCCATTTTTGGTATGATGACCCTTCCCTTATAACACAAAAAGTCATATTTCATACTAAATTCCTTATTTCCTTCAGGATCTCTGTTCATATTAACTCGAATTTCTTGGCAATACTCATCCTGAGATTGCTCTTGTCTCACTCGATCCATCAGGTCCATGTGAATTTTAGTTATGGTTGTTATATATTTTCTTCTACTCAAAGCATCAACCACTTTATTCTCCTTTCCTTTTATGTACTCGATCTCGAAATCATACTCAGTAAGAAATTCCACCCATCTCCTCTGTCTCACATTGAGTATTGGTTGGGTGAATATGTACCGTAGACTTTGATGGTTAGTCTTTAATTCAAAGGGTCTTCCCACTAAGTAGTGGCACCAAACATTTAAAGCATGCACCACTGTAGCTAGCTCTAAATCATGCATAGCATAATTAACTTCATGCTTTTTGAGCTTCCTTGAAGTATATGCCACTATTGACTCCTCTTGTGAGAGTACCCCTCCTAACCCATCTATTGATGCATCAGTGCACACTGAAAAGTCCCCTTGTGGATCGGGAACCTTTAGTATTGGTGCGGTAGTAAGCTTATGCTTTAGTAATGCAAAGGTAGCTCATTGTTAACCCCATGAAGCTTCGCACTTCAGTCACATTAGTAGGGGGTGGCCAATTTAAGATAGCCTCTATCTTCTCTGGATCCACAGCAATTCCTTCTACTGATATGATGTGTCCAAGATATCATACCTCTGGAACATAGAATTCACTCTTAGCCAGATTTCCATAAATTTGATTCTTCCTTAGCAATTCTAACATGATCCTGAGATGTTTATCATGCTCTTCTCTATCTCGAGAGTATATAAGGATATCATCTAGGAATACCAGGACAAACTGGTCCAAGTGTCTTCTGAACACATTGTTCATTAAGTTCATGAAAGTAGCTAGGGCATTAGTCAGTCCAAAGGGTAGGACCGTAAACTCATAATGCCCATACCTAGTCTTAAATGTCATCTTGTGAGTGTCTTCCTCACAAATTCTTAACTGGTGGTACCCTGATCTTAGATCGATCTTAGTAAACACCTTGGCATATTTTAGTTGATCAAACAAATCTTCAATCCTAGGTAGAGGATATCGATTCTTGATTGTAGCTTTATTTAACATCCTGTAATCAATGCACAATCTTAAAGAACCATCCTTATTTTTCATGAACAAAACTAGTGCACCCCATGGTGACACACTTGGTTTTATCAAACCTTTCTCTAATAATCCTTGCAATTGAACCTTTAGTTCTTGCATTTCAATAGGATTCATCCTATACGGGGATCTATGAATAGGTTCAGCTCCTATCATAAGATCAATTGTAAAGTCAAATTCCCATACAGGAGGTAGTCCAGGTAAATCCTTTGGAAATACATCCTTAAAATCCTATAAAATTGGATGTTGCCTTAGTATTTCTCTTTCCTCATCATCTTCCACTTCATTAAGTTTTACTACATACACTATTCCTCCTTTCTTTAGGGTCTTTTTCAATTGCATAGCTGACAACATCTGAGGTTCAAACACCCCTTGTTTGCTATGAATTCTTAGTCTCCTCCCACCTTCTTCTGAATATTCAACCCATCGGTCTTGAAAATTGACTAAGGCTTTATGAGCCTGTAGCCAATCCATCCCTAGGATCACATAAAAGGCATGTAGGGGAGCTACATATAAACAACATCCCATGGTCCCATTAGATAGAGTGATTTCTACCATAGGATAACACTGGTTCACCGAGTAGGTCTACCCAGAACCATACTCAACCTTCCACCCTTGAGCCAAATATCCTGGCCTTTTTGACACAGTCCTTGCTAGATTAGAAGAAATAAAACTGTCAGTGGCCCCACTATCTATCAAAATATTTACTTGTTTATTGAAAACCTTACCTTTCACAAGTAATGGGGTGGCTTGCCCCTCTAGCTTCTGCTTTTTGATTGTGGCATAGATCCGATGTTTTGGTTCCTTTCCTTTTGTAGTAGCTATGCTAGTCCCTGCTCGATATGGACATTGATTATAGTAATGAGGTCCCCAACAATTGTAGCATCCCTCCTTGGGTCCTTGCTATTTTTTAGGTTTTTGATACCCTGTCTTAACTACTAGAGCTGGAGCTTGTGACTTCTGTGGTTGAGGTTTTGTATTATTGGGTTTGTTATCCTTCTTATGAAAGTTCCTTTTGAACTTCTTATGATTTCCATTAGGTTTCTTTTCAATATTTTGGGGGTTCTTAGCCTTTCGATCTTGATCAGCCTCCCATTTTACAAACCCATCACTATTCCTCTTCTTTAGTTCCTACCGATCTTGCTCGGGTAAGGTGCCATATTTATAACAGAAGTGTGACTCTGCTTTCTTTGCTAGGTCATACACCTTTTGCAATGATTTAGGCTCCTGCATGTCTACATCATGCTTTATCCTAGACTCCAATCCAAGAGTGAACTTGTGAACCCATATTTTCTCATTATAAATAGGTACATACTTAAACAATCTTACCAACTTTTTATAGTACACCTCCACTATGTTGGTTCCTTGTTTCAGACTAGCAAACTCCTCAAACTTTAGGGCATAGAAATGCTCTGTTAGGAACCTCTTCTTAAATATGCTTATAAATTATTCCCATGGGGTATCAATAGGTTCAATATTAGTTTCCTCATAGTGGGTTTCCCACCATTCTAGAGCAGCCCCTTCCAGGTTGATTGTAGCCCAAAGTGTTTGGGTTCTTGATGAGTAGCCTTTTATCGTAAAGTGAACCTCTGCTTCTCTCAGCCATGCTTCCACTGCATCTCCTTCACCCTCCCCATAAAACTTGGAGATACTAATATTTTTCATGTCCCTAGTTGTTTCCTTTTCTGCTAAGGCTCTAGCTTGCACTTGTTCCACAGTTAGTCCACTATCTAGACCAATCTCTGAGCCTCTAGCTTGCGAATTCTAGTTCGCAGTTATTTCCAACAATTGTCTTATCTGATCCTGCATAGCAGTGACCATAGCGGTGAGGTCTTCTACCTCCCTATTGGGGCTTATTGGTCCCCCATCCTAGTTTTCTTCTTCGACATTACTTTTTCAAGTTTGTCTAGGTGTAGGCCTCCCTCTTCTGGTCTTAGGTGGCATCTTAACCTGGTTCCATCCAAGAAAATAAGATTAGATTACAGTTTCATCTTAAGTTGTATCTCTAATTCAAGCCATAATACAGAGTTCTCTTGCTAGATGCATTAACAATCTAACTAGGGTAATATCCCAGGTTAGGATGTGTCATCAATACCGAATCCCATACTAAGGCATCCTAACATCCACTCACCCTTGGGGTTAATTCCCATTAGATTTTAGCAATTAGGGTATTTTAGGTCATCCCAGCTTTAGCCTATACCTTAAGCAAGCCTTCATTGGAGACATCTAATTCCCTTTAGCACACATAGAAGCTCTATACCCTCGTACCTAGAGCTCTGATACCAAATGTAATGACCCAAAAATACACAAACAGAAAAATACAAAAATAAGAAAAGTTTTTTTTTTACTAAGGAGAGAGATTCATGAACCATCCATGAACCCCTAACCCACACTAATATTTACCTAAAGTTTAAATCCCCTAAGTTTTCCTGAAAGCTACATCTCACGAGGTACCCTAACACAAGTCCCATCTATGTAGGCGTATCATGTGTTACTACAAATAAGCCTATCTATCCCATCACTCTTGATGAGCTAGACTTATCACCCTTAGTTCAATCGAAGGTATACACGCATCACCATACCATACACAAGCCATTATGTGTAGGTATGCTATGAGTATTATGAGTTAATCTATCCATCTCATCTACACGATGAGCTATCTTAACTCAGATGTAGTCTCTCCATAACTTAGTCCTTTATCTCCCTAAGGGGGTCTCAATTCCCTTAGGTCTCCTATGTTCACCCTAAGGGGTCCTTAATTCCCTTAGGTCACCTCTGAGTTCACCCTAGAACTCTACTCTTTAGTTTTATTATCAAGCAAACAAACAAGTATACATCTAGATACCAAACAAGCAAAACATAGTTACTAAGCATCCAAAAAATAAAGGAAGAAATAACACTAAAAGAGAATATCCTCAATGGAAAGAGAATCAATTACATAATATAACCAACATGGAAATAAAGTAAAAGTGCCTTCTCTAAACCAATAAATAGTTATTACATATAATATTGTATGGTAAATCCTTCATACTACAAAGAATATTACATTAACTGCATCAGGGATATCTCCCCATAATTCTAGTCTATTTGAGCATAAGTAAATCAACATTAACACAGTTACCTATACTTTGATCCCATCGAACTCCTTGCTCCTCCTTGCTTCCCATGGATTCTTTTTGAGGATAGTAGGGGATCAGGGTACTCATGGTTCAGGATAGGCATACCTCTAAATGCATATAACATTTACTTTACCAAATTGCAACTATACAAAATTCAATTAAGTTTCCAACCATCTAATGCATAGTGAATATCATAAAAGAACCCTTACTTTTACTTTCACCTCTCAAGTACCTTTAGAGATTTTATTCAACAAGCACAACTTAGATCATGGTTTAACTCCAATCAAATCTAATCATATCTTAAAGCATTAAAGTCCCATACCTTTAACCTTTAAAACAATTATAATTTCATTAATCACAAGTTCCCAACTTTAATTACATGAAACATTATAATTTCCTCCAACTTGAATTTAATAAATAATTATAACTTAATCCCTTTATTAAATCCACTTTCATTTTATAAAGTCAAAGTCCCAAACCTTCAACCTTTAAAACAAACTTCATGTATTTACTAAATTAAAGCTTTACTCCCTTAATCTAGAAATATATCCTTTCTCTTGCATTTTATAAATTAAAAGGCCCCTAACCCCTAATTTATAAACCATTCTTTCATTTTTTTAATAAATCAAAGCCTAAAAACTTTAATTTATATCCCTATATTATTTAATGAAATAATAATCAAGGAGATAACTTATTAAACCTTCCTTCAATTATTTAATAAATCAAAGCCTAACAACTTTAATTTATTTCCCCATAATATTTAATGAAATAATAATCAAGGAGATAATTTATTAAATATATATTCAAAAGGGTAATATCTTAAATTGGCCATAGGGCCTAAGTCCCTAGGCTAACTTATAAGATTTGAGAACCAGTCCCACCCTACAGCCAAAGGTAGGTTCACAAGAAACTACCATAGTTGACATTTAGGCTTGGTCGAACATGTCAGTTAATACAACCCACATCTACTTGGTTAGCGTTCTAGCCTTCACGGCTAGGGCTCACATCCAATGCTAATATGACCACCATAGCATGGTCACACAGCCAAGTAAGGTTTCCCTATCTTAAAGACTATCACATGCTCTAGAGAGCATGTGAAACCACAATCATATTTACATGAAAATGAGGTTTTACATAGTGCATCCCAAGAATGTGTAGTCCCTCCCCTAAACCTACCAATCAAGGAGACATCGAAGGTCTGTGAGCGCGCATAGGATTCTAGGTGGCTTTAGACAACTCTAAACCCCTTCCTAAATGCCTATGGACAACCTATGATGGGTTTAACTACCATTTAACGCTTAAATACGAACTACTCATTGGACAACAGGTTAGTGAAGAGCCTTTGACGTAGCTACAGTATGGAAGGACTGCAACACAAAACAAAGTCGACGCCCTTGAAGCTAAACAAGGAAAATTTGATCTAAATGATGCACCAATGCATAAACAAGTAAATAAGAGGGACATTCTATTTACAACATCAAACATAATGGCTTAAACCCATAACAACCTCTAGTTCTGACTGAGAGAAGTGGCGTTATATCTTCTTGCACTTAGCACAATTATCAAATATTAAATAAACTCCATTAAAATTCATAACGATGCTCTCCCAAATGGACAAGGTTTTTGGGAATGATTCCACCAGGTTCTCGAAGGTATTTAAGATGTTGTCCAAGGTAGAATCAAATTCAGAAGGTGTGGTTTCTAGGGGTTTAACACAGGCTAGAGAGACGTCCAAAGTTGCCATTCAAGTCTTACAAGCTCAATGTGATGGCATTTCTGAAAGTAACATACGAGGTTGATTCCAGTTCCTTTCTAGGTTTATTACAGCCCCAAAGCCATAGGCTAATAATATTTAATTTAATCTCCTCCAACATTTAACCCAGATAGTAATACTAACCATTTTTATCGGGCGTTGGACTCCCCAAGATGCTAGAACTTCCTCGCTTTCTCCTTGCTCTTCCTCTCACATGCCTCTCTTTGTTCCTCCCCTTTCATGCACCTCTATTCGTTATTTTACTTCCCCCTTCTCTCTTATGCACCCCATGTCCTAGGTAGCCCGTTCACCACCTTCTCCATCCTCTTCAAAAACCGTGCAGCCTCGAGCCTCCCTTTCTCTTTAATGTTTTCATCTCATTCTTATCCTCCCTTGGGCGTCAAGCGATTTTCATGATTGCTATTTCCATATTTGGATACAATAGTTCCCCTATGCTTCATAGAGTAGCCTACACTAAATAGAGGTAAGCAATTTTATATTTATTATTTCCATCTTTGGATATAATAGTTCCCCTATGCTTCATAGAGTAGCCTACACTAAATAGAGGTAAGCAATTTTATATTTATTATTTCCATATTTGGATATAATAGTTCCCCTATGCTTCATAGAGTAGCCTGCACTAAATAGAGGTAAGCAATTTTATATTTATTGTTTAAATATTTTTTTTTGAAAAATTTGAAAAAACTTGTATTAAACAAGTCAATTCAATATAAGCTCTTCCACCAATTCAAAAAACAAACTTCAATAAAAAAGACTTGCATGCCAATCTCGATCATACTTTCCTCAAATCACTTCACTATCCCCTCCCTTTACACATATTTATTATTTAAATATAAATAATATATTTCTCTAAAATATCCCCTAAATGATATTTTATTATCATTTAAAATGTACTACTTTTATTTAACAACAAAACTCCATTATTGTTTTCAAATAGTAATACCTATTTAATTTTAAATGAATTTTCATTCTTCATTTAGATTAGGGTTTATTAATGAATTTAAATGAATCTACATTATCACTAAATTCAAACTTCATTAATTAATTTAAATGACTTTTCATCCACCATTTAAATTAAATCAACCTTTCATCAAGAAGAAATGCTCTAACATTATTTCAAAATAACAATTTGCTTTACGCATCCACATTCATATTGCAAAATGTTCTCCTATTGAATTCCAACATCATGTTACTTAATCCATAATGCAGTAGAGAGCAATCAAGTTTACAAAACAACAAAGAGGGAGTCTTTCCATCAACCCAATCGCCTATCTCAGCCAAAGTATTTACGATAGCTACTAGGCTATCAACTAAGGCTCAAGGTGATCAGTTATTGATGATTATCCCTTCCGATAATGCATGCCTATATGAAGGTATCTATCCATGTTACCTCCGAGTACCTTAATCATCATTTCCCCTAATCTTAAGTACCCTCATTTTTTATGGATGCTTCTGCCTTCTCCACCTACGAGTGTACCTGATCCTGCACACTTGGTAATATGTTAGTGATAACATACCCTTCTAAATCAACTAAACATCATATAGTTGGTTCAATTGTTCAAACTAGGTATTACCACATCATAGGTAAATACATTGTTTCTTTGTGCCAAATAGTCCGCTAGGGAGGGTCATGATAATTTTACACATAGTTTTGACTTTTGTTCTAGGTGATCTCATTGTGAATATAAGACACTGTTTGACTCATCTTCTTCAAATTCTTATTTTTCTAGATCCACTCCCTAATTTATATTCTCTACCCGTTTGGACTGTTGAGCATTTTTGACAAAATATGATGGTCCAATTTCACATATAGATTATCCAGATATAACATATAGTGTTTTTCTATTATAGAGAGAGGATCTAGATCCATTAAAAGAGCCATAAAATCATTTGACTGTTGAGCCTTCACAAAGTGAAAATATGATTGGCAATATTGATAGGTACTATCATTGTAATTACTATAAAATGATGAAAATATAAGCTTGGTTGCATTATATTATATCTCCTACTTTTGGTTTTTGTCCATCTAGAAGTGTTCCTGGTTTACTAATCTAATGTGCACAACTTGTTGTTTTGAGTTTTTATTTGAGGATATGTACTATATCTAGCTCCTAGACTTTGTTGATTAATCATATCCAGTCCAAATCCACTTAATGTTGAATCATATCTCTCAACTCCTAAAATATATGGGATTCTAAAGTGAATATAGTAGATTCCTTCTTTGTCAGAGTAATAATTGAAAGGTATTACCCATGCAACTTGTTGAACTATGGGAAAATTATTGCTAAAGATGATTCTTGTGGACCTATATAATGGATTTGAGGGACATCTAACTTGATGGTTTTGGGTGGTAATTTTCCAGCTAAGATAAACATGTTTTTAGACTTGATAGCCACTTGAATATTTTTTGGAAAGCCTCTCTCATTATATTTTTGGATGAGTAAACTCAAGTCTGGGCTCATAGCATGAAGGTAATAAAGGTATGTTTGGGTATGTGAAGGTCTTATTTCCTAGGGAATCCTTTTCTAGCTCCTTCTAAATCTGAGATTGAATTCAATGATGTTTTCTTGTAGGAACCTTTGTATAGAAGAAAATAGGGTGAGCAATAAAAATGGGTCTACTAGGTCATCATTCTCTAATATGAGGGGTTCAACCAGGTCCACCTAGGTCCTTACACTATTATCCTATAAAGAGTGATACCATTACAACACCTTACCTCATAGAGACATCATGAGAAATCTAACCATTAAATCTTCAAATTAAATATTATATAAGGTGACCAGAGAAACAACCTCTTGACAATGCTCATAAGCATTTTTTCCTTACCATCATAAGTAGGCAAAGCATTCATTGTGTTAGGACCCCATCCTAAAATTATTATGTAATGACCTCTTTCTAAAGTGGGGATCCCATTCTAGTGATATTTTATAATATTTTGTAATGGTATGTGTCATTTGAGACGCCTAGACAAGTGGGACCATTTCATGTAACCGTATAAAAATGTAATTGTTTGTTTTGTAGAATATTCTAGCTCAGGTGGTACTTTGCATGTAAGCCAACTCTTGAGCATTAGGTTAGGGTTGCATGAAGTGTATCTTTAATACAAGGGAGAATAAATGAATGTATCTTTTTGCATATTGAATCAAAGTATTGAAGGAGGTTACCGCCTTGAAGAGGCCAACGATTATGTATTTTTCTTTTGTGAGAATTAATATAATTTTTTGAATTTTTATTTCATATTACAATATTTTGTTCTTCATGCTTTACTATTTCATTGCAATATTTATGTCAATGTGCTTATTCTAATTAGAAGAGTCCTAACAAGTGGTATCAAAGCACTTTTTAAGGTTGTGTTTCGTTGTGATTGCAATAGTTATTGCCCTATCTTCTTGACTGTTAGGTATATTTTTCTATATTCTTATTTTCTTGCTTATTATCCTATTAAAAAAATCTAGCCCTTTTTTTGTTTTAGTTTACTAAGTTAGAAACCCTATGCTAGAGGTTTTAAAATATGATGGAGTTGTCATTATTGGCTAAGCTATATTGCCTATAAAGAATCTAGTGAAGTGAGGGGTAATAAGGCTTTAATACTTAGGACATAGACAACACATGTATATGAAATTGAGCTCCCATGTATCTTCGAGTATATCAGGAGATCCCCTTGGAATGAGGATAAAAAAAATTTCCTAGGAAGATTTTTGACCGTGCATTTTTCATAGTGCACCAAACATAGCATGTGGGAAGATCACCCTCTTATGCTATCAAATATTTAGGTAATGTGATCAAGGGTCTGCATAGAATCCTCCTTGAGTAGTGGTTTAGATATTTTTCTGAGAAATATCGGTCATCACTATAATATAATAGAGGGGTTGCATGCCAAAAAACCCTACTATAGAAAGTAAGCATACTAAAGAGACTACACTATCATAGAATTGATTTAACCAAAAAAATATGAAAGAAATTATGGAGAAATTAGCAGTTAAGATGAGGCCTACCATAATATTCAAGAATCAATTTAGCTAGGCCCATAGTCAGTAACAGTCAAGACAAAGTCTATTCCTACAACAGTCAGTTACATAGTCAGTAATAATTAAGACAAAGTCTGACTATACAATTGATAGTTACAATTGGGAATCATAACAGTCAAGGTATTATAAAAATAGAGTTTGTCAGGATAACTATCAGAAATAGTGAGTTACAAAGTTAAACAGAATAATTGTTAGTAACAGACACTGCAGATCCTTTTTAAGGGGTTTTAAATAAAAGTTTTTTTTGAGTGAACAAAGACTCTAGGAGAAAAATAGATAACACTTGAAGACAACACCTCCCTAAATTAAAAAAAAAGATAAAAAAATTCATGGGTGGCAAAAAATATTGCTATGGGATATAACTTATTGCGATCATCTCATTGAGTTGATCATTTTTTTTTGGTAATTATTTTAATAGATTAACAGTGGGTTTTTACAGAGGATCCCAAAACCTTATGTACAAATTCAGCCTGGCTGGAATGTGCATCATGCCTTGTGGCTGGAGGAATAAACTTGATGATAGAAACCAAAAACTGCTAATTGCCCGAAGGCTATAAGTAGGGCCCTTATGTCTGAATATCCCGGAAACAAACCACATTTTACCAAGGAAAACAAAAATACTAGCTGGAGAAATTTGACCATCGAAAGCAAAAACAGCCAAACCAAACGAATGACCTTACGAAGCGAGGAGAACATCATGAGAGGATATCCGCATTGGCCAAACTCACCACCTCAGATGGGAAGCATGAGCGCCACACAACAGGACACGTGGTCACAAGCCCTTTGTTGGCCATGTGGTCTGCCATGCGATTTCCTTCCCTAAAAATATGGCATGCCTTCCAACTGTCACGTTGAGAGAGGAGCATCCTAGCCTCAAGAATGATGTTGTAGACCCTCCAAGACGGGTCTTTAGAGCCTAGCAGATAGTTGACTATATTGAGCGAATCACCTTCGACTATCAAAGGCCGAGGATCCTCGGAGAGGATGCGGATACCTTTCAAAACACTTACGGCTTCGGCATAGTGATTAGTCCGGGCACCCAAATCTTCACAATAAGCCGACCACGAGATTCCCGTTATGATCTCTAACCACACCACCAGAACCAGCAGGGCCAGGATTGCCTTTGGCCGCACCGTCAAAGTTTAATTTAATCCAGCCCACAGGGGGCTTGGTCCAAATAACATCCCCACGCTGAGACTTAGAAACACCATCAAGAATAGGGAAAAGGCCCAAACTTTGGAAGATCGGCGCTTCGCCGGGGAAGGCGGGGATGGGAACGAGGAACAACTTTAGAATTCTCAATGGCGAAGGATAAGGCTCTCTGAGCGACACAGGGAGGTACTCTAGGGACCTTAGTGAAGACTTTGGAATTCCTCTCTAGCCAAATACGCCAAATGGAGTGGTGGAAAGAGGCCTCAAGAAGGAAGCGAAGTTTAGGATTCTTGAAAGGATTGGGCCATTGGTGGAAGGCATCTTTGAGGGAGCGGGGAGTGCACCAAAGGATTTGAAAGGAAGACGGAGACGGTCTGAGGACGAGAATGGGAAAAAGGACGAGTGCAAAAATAAGTGGTCCGTCGTCTCACAATCAGCAAAGCACAAGAAGCACCTGTTGGGAATAGCAAAACCCCTCTTATGGAGGTTGTCGATGGTTAAGGCTTTATTATGAAAGGCAATCCATGCAAAGTAATTAACTTTAGGAATAATACCCTTCCTCCAAATCACTTTCCACCTGTGATCCATGGCAATCTCGCAAGTAAGAAGGTCATAGGCAGTCTTGACAGAGAACAGACCATCCTCTGTGCCACGCCAGATGATTTTGTCATCTCTTCTAACAGATGGAATTAAAACAGATCGAAGAATATTAGACAAAAAAGTCATTTCATTGTTAAAGCCGTCCAGGACTGGAAAATTCCACCGAGGGGGAAGAGAGCTCCGATCAATGAAGTCTGCAACCTTGAGTTGGGAATTTGGATCCACCCGGCTTTCGAGGCCGGCAAGGTCCGCTCTCAACTCGAGAGCTCCATCGATAACCCACTGTCCTTCTAGAAGAGAATGGAGTTGCCATCACCCAAAATCCGGCGAGCACCGAGTCGATCGGAAAGCGGGCTTGAAGCACGGATTTCCAAAAGGCAGACGCTTCGGGAGGAATCCCGACATCAAAAAGAGAACTCGATCCAAGATACTTCCTCTTAACCAGCTTGACCCACTCTGCTGGGTCATTAGTCAGGATCTTCCAAGCGTGCTTAGCGATCAAAGTAGTGTTCATGAGTCTTGATCTCCTCATTCCCATGCCACCTTGGTCCTTTCGCAAGCAAACCTTATCCCAGGCCACAAGAGGAATTCTGGATTTTTCTTCATTGCCAGACCACAGAAAGGTCCTTTGAATCTTTTCAATCTTGGAATGGACGAAACAGGCAGCATGAACACAGACATGAAGTAAGTTGGGATTCCTTGGAGACAAGCTTTGGGAAGGGTGGCTTTCCCGACTTGCGACAGGAATTTGCCTTTCCAAGTGCTCAGCTTTTTGTGAAGACGTTCCGGGATCATGTCCCACAAGCTTCCATTGGCCCGGCCATTACAAGCCGGAGGCAAACCCAGATAAGACGCAGGCAGGGAATCAATAGTGCATTCCAAAATTACGGCTATGCGGAGGCTGCCTTCGCATAGGAGTGTTAATAAAATAAATTTTGCTTTTGATGTAATTGACTTTCTGTCCGGCAGCCTTTTCATAACGGGAGAGGATTCACTTGATGGATTTGGCTTGAGTGACGGACACCCCAGTGGAGATGAGGGTGTCATCCTCAAATTGCTGATGAGAGACAGGATCGACTCTGGAGGTGGGAAAAATGCCAGAGATCTTATTCTGACGAAGAGCCTCTTTCAAAGACCAACTCAGAACCTCAGCCAGAAGGATGAATAGAATAGGAGACAGAGGGTCACCTTGTCTGAGGCCTCTGGCACTTTGGAAATACCCAGCAGGGGATCCGTTGATTAGAATAGAAAAGGAGGGAGTGGATATGCAACTACTGACAAGGTCAATCCATTGAGGGTGAAAATCGAACTTGAAGAGGACAGCACAGAGGAACCTCCTGTCAACTCTGTCAAAAGCTTTATTCATGTCCAGCTTGAGGAAAAGAGCAACATTTTTGGAGCGGTGAGCAGAATGGAGGGTTTCATGGATGGTGATGACACCATCGAGAATGTTTCTGCCTTTCACGGTGCTTCCCTGAGAAGGACAAACCAAGGAGGGAAGAAGGGACCTCAGACGGTTGGCTATGGACTTGGTTAAGATTTTATAAAAAACATTGCACAGGCTAATGGGACGATAATCAGAGAAAATTTTGCAGGCGGAAGACTTAGGGATGAGAGCAAGAAAGGTAGAATTTAGTTTTGGATGGATGGATCTGGAGGCTTGAATCTCCTGAATTGCTTCGCACACATCCGAACCCACAAAATCCCACATAACTTGAAAAAAATGGGGGGGAAAACCGTCAGGCCCAGGCGCCTTGTCTGGTTGCATGGAGAACAAAGCTTCTTTAATCTCAGACATAGAAAAAGGCTCCAGAAGCTTAGAGCTTACCTCGGGAGGAACTTTGACTGGGAATTTATCCAACAGAGATTTCTGAACCTGGAGATCATTGTCGGGAGGAACACAGAGCAGATCCTGGAAGAAGTCAACCGCTTCACTTCGGATTTCCTCAATATCCTTGGTAACGCGTCCATCCTTGCACACCACTTCCCTGATTTTGTTAGCCCCTCTGTGCCGCAAAGTTGACGCGTGAAAAAACTTCGTATTGGAGTCTCCATTTCTCAACCAGAGGTCCCTAGATTTTTGGCGCTAGAAAGTTTCTTCCCTTGCAAGAATAGAATGATAATCCACCAAGAGCCTCCTTTCCTCCTCCCTGAGGCAATCGGTGTAACCTTCGAGCTCCATTCTCTCCTCCACCAATTTTAGGTTCGTAGAAATGGACCTTTTGGACTCAAAAATGTTGCCGAACACCTCCTTGTTCCATGTTTTCAAATTCCTTTTGATTAACTTGAGTTTTAAGGCCACTCTCTTGGAAGCGGAACCTGCTACCTTCTACTTCCACCGGTCGTAACCAACCCTCTAAAGTCCTTGTGAGAAATCCACATGGACTCAAATCTGAAGGGGTTTTAAAAATAGGCCCATCAACCGTCTCCAGGGAAAATAGGATTGTGATCGGACCCAATCCTCGGTAAGGCCGAGAGAGTTGCTTGCATGAGTATGGGAATAGCCTCTTGGGATATGAAGAATCTGTCAAGCTTGACTTGAATAAGATTGCTCCCAATCCTCTGTTGCTCCAAGTGAAGGATGCCCCCTTGAGGTCAATGTCAAGCAAGTTATTGGTAGAAACAAAATCTCGAAAGTCTTCCCGGATCGTGGCTAGAGTGGTCTGATCCTCCTTTCTTTTCAGATGGGTGAAGAGGACGAGTTGAAATCTCCCCCTAGAACCCAAGGGAAATTACAGAACGTTTCCCTCATCTGGGAAATAGCCTTCCACATTTCTACTCTCTCCGAGATAGAGTTTGGGGCATACACATTAGACAGGATCCAAGAAAAGTTAATGGCTTTGGAATGAAACAAAACATTGATAATCCTACTAGAAGTTGAGAGAAGGCTGCCCTCAAAAATCTCTGGATCCCAAAGAATCATGAGACCGCCTGCCGTTCCCACTGCAGGACTGGAGAGGAATTTTGCCTTAGCCCAAATGACCTTAGCGGCTACGGCGGAAGAGATAGCATCGGTCTTAGTCTCTTGCAAAATTAGGATGGACGGATTCATCCTTTTTACGAGATCGACCACCAATCTCCGTTTGGCGGTGCATTAAGCCCTCTCACATTCCATGAGAGGACTTTCATCTCAAGAGTTTGATATTCTTCTTACCTCCCTTTCCTTCTTGGAGGGGAGGTTTTGGGACAGAACGAGTCACCCATCTAGGAATCGGAATCATCCTAAAAAGCGATCGTTGAGTACCATTTGCAACATCTGCCGCCGTCTCCTTGTCCCTTTGTCTTTGTTGGGGGGACGACCTTGCTTCCTTTCGCTACCAAAATCAACACCTTGCTTTCGGCTTCTCGTATTACGAGGGCTGATATTACCAGACTGCTCACCCCTTCTTCCTAGTAGGTAATCTTCCAGCACATTTTGGGACTCGGGGTGGTTATGGTCCAGGATTTTGGGTGAATCTGCCTGTGCGGTGATTGGTGGAAGGGACTGGTCCTTCTCCTCTTGTGGTCCAAGGTGAGGGCTTGCACCACACGGCTCAGAGACCGTTTGGGGGGAGACTGCTTCCACCGGGTGGGAGGATTCGGGATGGTCCCTAGACGGGCCTGGAGAATCATGCCCTTTTGCAGCAGGGAGCTTTGTCTGACCTTCACCGTGTTCCAAGGGGTTGCTGGAATCCCGTTTCTTCATCCCTGGATTTTGAATAGGACAGTTGGACTGGAGGTGCCCTTGAGAACTGCACGGGGGCAGAAAGCCGGTCTGTTCTCATACACAATGGCTTGCTTGTGAAGAATGATATCTCCAGACCGGAGAGTGATGGATGATGGAAGGTCAGCCTCCAAATCTGCCAGAATGCAGAACCGAGCTTGAACAAATCTAGTTCGAGCTTTGGTGGGAGGGTCAATGGTAACCAACTCACCAATGGAGCGTGCAATTCCTCTGATTACATTTTCATGCCAACAGAAGAGGGGGAGACTCGGGAGTCTAACCCATATTGGAGCAATGTTGATATTTTGGGTCTCGGGGTTGAAGTCCATACCCCACTTCCTTAGAAAGAGACTTCGCGACCTAGGAACCGGGGACCACCGGCCGAGATTTTACAGTAGTCCTCCTTGTTATTCAGTCTAATCGCGAAAAAACCCTAGGATAAGGCCACCAACTCCATGTGACCAGAGGTTCACCATTTACCTGCCGCCCACTTGCGAATGGTCTCCATGTCGGGACGGCCGCCAATAAACTTACCGATGAGGGTAAATTTTTCGAATTCCACAAAGCTTGAAAGAATTTCTACCGGGATGTCCAACTCGTCCCCAACAGGAAACAACTCCTTGGAGAGCAGACCGCTAAGGGTTTCTGAAGCCGCTGCCTGATCATACGACTTCTGAGGTCCACCTCCCCATTTGTCTGGTGGATCCTTGTCATGACCTACATCCTCTTCGGTTGGAGAGGACTCCTTAGCGCCCCCGATATCTGACTACCCTCCCTTCGCCCTGCTGTGCCCTTGGTTTAGTCTATTGGCGTTCCCATGCTCTCCCGCAGAAGCTTTCCCGCTAGCTGTCATCTTGGCCGTCAAAACCCTAGCTCTCCCCTCAGAGGTTCAGACCATTGAGTTGATCATTTTGGTATATAGCCTCCATGCACTTTTTCTAGGGTGCTAAAAAATATCACTGTGAGACCTATCATATTATAATATTTTTTGATTTGATCATTTTGATATATAACACCCAAACATTTTTTTTGGCCCATTACTAAAATAGCAACTCCTAAAACAACATTCTATTTTTAGTAAGTTAGTGGGAGTGGTCCAATTCATACATATATGGCTAGAGATATTAGAGAAGCACATAAGGAGTTAGAACAAAGCCACTATATGCAGTGATTCAATCATGAACTAATAATAACCTAAAAGTCCAAATTTCCCATATTTGACAAGAAGTTAAACAAATAAAATATCAAATGTAGGCTATAAGAACTAACCAACTTAAATCCAAATCTAAACTTGAATAAAAATATTAGAGGTTGAAGATCAATTAAAGGAAGTCCCAAAGGTGTTTAAACATCTTAATATTGAAAGACCATGTGGCTATTCATGCAATAAAAAGGAAGAAGTCCCTAAAGAGAAATAAGTCTGTCATTCTCTTTTTGACACAGATACCATGTTTAAGATGCCTAAATTAGACTTTCTTAAGTTTAATAGAAAGGACACTAATGAATAGTTTAGTTGAGCAGATCAATTCTTCAAACTCTATATGTGCCTTGATATTTATGGGTCACCATGGAATGTTTTAAATTTGAATTTGAGGCCCTACAATGGTATCAACGACTACAAAATATAACTCTTGAACCTTCTTGGGAAGACTTTGAGTCCCAATTACTCACTCATTTTTATTGTAGTGAGTATGAGAACTTTACAGAAGCCTTAACCAAATTAAAATAAACCTCTAATATCTGGGAATATTAGAATCAATTTGATAAATTGGCTAATAGGACAAAGGGTTGAGTGAAGGATTTTTTAAAGTTACTTTATCACTAGGTAGAAATATGATATCAAGATAGAAGTAAAAATTTTCAAACCCCAATGTATGATGCAAGCCATAGGATTGGTGAGATTAGCGAAAGAAATTATTTTTGCTCAAATAAGGTCATCCAAATTTCCATTGGCCAAATCTGTATTTCCATCCAATTTTACAACAAATACTAGCGATAAATCTTCATAAATAAAATCATTGACTAGGGAGGAAATGGATTCTCATCAAGCATAGAGTCTATGTTATAATTGCAATGAAAAATATTCACCAGGGTATAAATGTGTGCAACAAAATTTGTTCTTATTGGATGTGGATGAGGCAATAACCATCAAATATTCTAAAAATGAAGAGGATCATCAAGAAGAGGAACATGTAGAACAGTCTGACATTCAAGAAGAATTCCAACTAAAACTTTTGGTGCATGTCGTAGTAGGAATATAAAATCCCCAAACCATGAAGGTGATAGGACACTTCAAAGGGCAATGAGTCATAATTCTCATTGATTCTAGGAGCACCCATAACATCATTGACCCAAGGGTGACCAAACAGGGGAGTTTCTATATTAATTACCAATGGAGGAAATTTTCCTTGTAAGGGAAAGTGTAGAAATATTAAAATACAAATAGGAGAATATAATCTTAAGGTAGACATATTTTCCCTACTCCTAAGTGGGTGTGATGTTTTAGGGGCTCATTGGTTATGACTTATGGGTCTCGTATTATGGGATTTCTCTAAATTATGGATGAAATTCAACCAATAGGGGATAAAGTATACATTACGAGGCTTGAAGACTCAGGTTACTCAAATTGTGATGTCTTATAGGATGGAAAAACTATTGAAAAAGTCAACGCATGGAGTTGTGGCCCAATTATTTGCTATACAAGACTTAGATAGCAAATACAAATACCAACCAAAGGGCTTTAATCCAGCCATAGCCACTCTTTAATCGAAACCCTTATGGGTGAGTCTATCGAGGCTTCCAATGGAATTTTGGGATGACAATATTATTCTTAGGATAGCTAAAGTGATTGGAAAAATAATTTCTTTTGATTCAGCTACTAAATCCTAGACATGATAATGACTCATTTTTGTGTATAGGTGGATTTGGATGAACCATTTCCTAAATATGTTAATTTATTTTTACATTATAGGGAATGGGAACAAGAGATTCAGTATGAAACTCTCATTTCCTTGTGTAACCTTTGCAAAGGGTAGGGCATATTTGGAAAACATGTCCAAAAAATCTTGAGAAAATTATGAATAATAGAACTGGATAGCCTTTCAGGGTTTGGAGGAAAAATGAAACTAAGCAAAGAGAAGATCTAGGATAGAAAGCAATTGGTAAAAGTAGTAAGGGTCCATCTCCAAATAGCTTTGAGGTTCTTTCTACCCTTGATGGGGATGACATTGTTGAAGGGGAAGAGTTTGTTCCAAAAACTCAACCTGGAGGTATTAATGAACCAATGATTGAGGCTTTTATTGAAAAGGAAAATAAATCTTCTTTGCATGTAGAAGAGAATATTGAGAAAAATCCACACTCTCTAGCAAGGCTAAAGGAAAAGAGCATAGAAACAAGGATTTTAGGAGAAACCACTCCTTAAGAGAATGTGATATTGATTAGCTATGGGATAAAATAAAAAAAAATATTAAAATTATTTAGAATGGGTCTAGAGATGAAGAAGATGGAGGAAAATGGACTTCTATGGATTTGAAGTTGGCAAAGGAGGAAAATATTATCTAATTTTTGTTGTTGAAAGTATAAGGAAATCTAAGAAGGTTGATTTGGGAATTTTAGTTTCTAAAGAAATGCCTAATCTCAAAGAATTTAGAACCATAGTCATTTTTAAGAATGTAGCTAATGGGAAGCCAAAAAAAAATTCTTTGGAATGACGAAAACTTCCTCAACTTGATACAAACTAAATTTTCTATCTTGGAATATTTGGGGTATGAATTTCCTGGCTAAACATAGGGTTCTTAGAGATTTAATAAAGGAGAGGAGTGTTGATATTATTTTCTTACAAGAGTCTAAAGTGGATGGTTCTAATTATTATAAGGTGAATAATTTAATTTGGAAAATAGATTAGGTTGAAATGGTTCTTGTTGATGGTGCATCTGGAGGTTTATGGACTTTATGGAATCTGAAGCGGCTGGAGGGATAGTGTTTGTAGATTAATGAAAATTTTATTTCCATTTTGTTCACATGATTTGCAAACTAAATTTAATAATTTCCCATTACTGGTGGAAAATTATAACTAGAAGTCTAGCAGTCTATTTAGACTATTACTATTTTGGTCATTGCACTTTTGGTTAGAAAAGGTTGTATTGTTCAAAAAATGTAGAATTTGATTTGTAAGAAGATAAGTTATTTTTTGTGCCTAGATTGATTCATTTTTTTCTTGTATTTCTAGGATTTGTAAAAGGTAAGGGTCCCTTTCAAAACCCTATTATTTACCACTAGAAAAAAAAATGGAGAAAGACCAGAATTTAAAAATTACTCGTAAGAGTTTGTAATCCTTAGTTGAATGGCCTTGGATTTGGTAAACTCTTATTTTGTCCTTTATCTTAAATTTGAATCACAAAGCATCAAAAGGTAATTTTCCCTTATAATAAAAAATAAAAGATGATTCAAGAGAATCAAACGATGGTGAAAAACTCTAATACTATTAGAGTTCCACCCTAACCCTATTAATTAGTTAATGTTGAAATTATGTGTGTGAGAGTAGCCAACTTGTAGTAACCCTAATGTTGGTTGTAGGTGGATAGCTAGCTTGTGGTAAAACTTAACATTTAGTGTTGCTATATTGTATTAAGATACCACATTAGGGTATCATGAACACTAATTTGTAGTGAGAATTACTCCAAGAGGTTGTCCCCTCAAAGTCACATAGTGAACATTATGATCGTTCATGTTCTTTATTTGATCTACTATTATCCCTAGTAAGAGTCTCATTTTATTGTTGGTATATCTTTTTTCAGCAATTATATTTAGCCATATTCATGCTTAATCTACTTTTTAGTTCTATTTTTACTCTATTTTTGTTATAAGTGCATTGCAAGTGGTATCATAACAATTTCTTGGCCTATGAACTTCTAAGAGTTTTTTTAGGATGAAACTTTTAGTAGTCGGATATTCTACCAAGATATTTTATTTTTGCATCACTAGAAGAGTCTAGGCTAGAACCATATCTAGGTGGTTTAAATCCATGGATATATTTTATTTTTAATTAATAATATTCTCCCCCTATAGTGGTGTGTGAAGTGAGAATCTGTAGTTCCAATATGCAGGCCTTAGATAGACCTATGCATCGATTTGGACTTTATGTACCCTTGGGTATATCAAAGCCCCCATAGGGTTTTTGAGACCCTAATTAGGATCCCATCAACCATCTATTTTTTATAGTACATAAAGAATAACACTCAAAGAGATCACTCTCATGTACCCAAGGAATCAGGTGTTGTAGCTAAGGGAACAATATATCCTCCTTAGTTTTATTCATGAAAGATCGATCAAGCAATGTTGTTAGAAACTTTATGGTATATCAAAGAGTTGTAAAAACTAGTCACTCCTAGATTTGTAATACTACCATTGACTAGTTATTCTTCAAGGTTAGTCAAACAATATATGGGTAATAGAAAGGATTCTATGAGCATTGTTTGATAGAAAAAAATTGTAATTTGGAGAATTTTAAAAATTTGTGATCATAGTTTTTCTTGCTAGAAAAAAAAATAGTATTAAAAATATTTTTCCCTATTTATTGACTATGACACCAAGTACTAGATATCAATCACTTGAATAGTATATGCAAGAACTAAAGGAGAAAATGGATCAAAACCAATAGTACCATCTCTAAGTATATATGTTATAGATCAAATTAGATAATATGGAATCTCATTTAAAATGGATTTTGGAGGCTATAGAAGTGGTGAATAAATTGAGCTCAAAAATACAAAGCATGCACAAGAATGTTGGAGTGAGAGATCAAAAAAATAAAAATAAATTGACACATTCATTATTTCTTATAGGTAGTTCATCTAGTGGAGGTTCAGGATCAACTCAAGGGAACCCAACTAATCAATCAATTCTAGTCCCCAAAATTTTCTTTCCCAAATTTGATGGTGCATATCCAACTTGTGAGATATATAAAGCAAATCATTTCTTTAGTTTGCATCAAGTCAGTGATAATTAAAAAGTCTAAATTGTTTTTTTTTTTAAATTTAGATGATGCTTCGGTGAGATGGCTCTTTAGACATGAAACTCAACATGGTACACCTACATAGAAATAATTTAGTAATGAGCTATTGCAACATTATGGAATAATGTCTTATGAAGATTTCATAGAAGCCTTGATAAAATTATGTTAAACAAGGTTAGTTAATAGTTATGTAGAGGAATTTGATATTTTGGCAAGTCATACACAAGGATTGGATGATTCTTTTTTAGATTTGTTTTATTGGTGTCTTAAGAGAAGATATATGAGTGGAAGTAAAAATGTTTAAACCAAAAATTTTCAAGGAAGTTGTGGGATTATCCCGATTAGTAGAGGAAAATATTTCTACTAATTAGAAAAGAAATTTTAAAACTTTTAATAAGTCCAACTACTTCATTGTAGACACCCAATTTTGCTCACCCACATAGCTTTCTATAGATGCCTAATTTAGGCATATTTCATCAACCTTCAAATATACTAAAATTAATTAATTATCCCTCATTCGTAAGTCTGTTACCCAATCAAATTGAATCTCCTCATGCCCAAATTTGGTATATTTATTGCACTAAAAGTATCATCATATTTGGGACATTATTTTTCATAGCAAATATTCACAAAACTTCATAAAAATACCACCATTACATTGGGATCAAAAATTACTTGCCAAAAAGTATAACTATACCTATACTTGCAAAACAATCAATGCCTCAAATTGTAAGAAAAAAACACCTATATAGGAAAAAAGCAAAATTTCCACCTTTTTGAAAAATCACTACCATCACTTTCGCTCATTCCTAATGCTTCTACAAAACTTAATTTTTCCAACAAGTTGACTAGTCAACAAGACCATTGAATAGAAGTGCTACTTAATTGTAAAAATGTTATGCCAGTGTTTCTACAAAACCTAGTGTTTTTTTAGCATAAGTGGAATATCTATGACACAAAATAAAAGCATGTGGATTATTTCCTCCCACTCCCTTATTTGATCACACATGCTCCGTATATTCCAAGATTGAAAATTTTGAATTCTTCTCTACCCTAATGGCATCTCTGAACCCATCTTCCCTCCAATAATTTTCCCTTCTAAAATCTATAAATTGACCTCATAGGATGGTAATTCAATGATAATTATCAACCTATCAAAACTCTACCAAAATTTTCTCTCACTCTTTCTCTCATTCTCATTGTCTCCATTCTAGCATTTTGAGCATTGAGATCAAGCTTTTGGAGTAAGTGAAGCAAGGAAAGAGGCATTTGTAAAAGGAGATCATATTGGTGTAAGGAGGAGGTTGTTTTGGGTTGTAACATTCCTATATCCTTCCCTTTCATCTCCTTCTTACTATTCTTTTTATGCATTTCCCTCTTATTAGTCTTGCTAACACTTTGTTTTGCATTCTACAACTTCTAATATTTGCCTTGTTTTGTCCCTTGCATTTCTAACTCTTATTTGTATCCATATAAAGGTTTTTTTAATATTTTTTATTTTATTTATAGTAATTTATAGTCAATTAATTGCTCACAATCATTTTATTGCAAGCATAATTACTCTATTATCTCACTAAGCCTTGTCTCTCTTGTTTCAAGCTTTTAAAATTATACATCTCTATTTGGGCTTATTTTATATAAATTTATAGGCACTTTGATTATTACATACTTACTCACACTTTATTGTAGGTGTATTAACATAGCAAAACATTCTAATATCTACTATTGGATTGTTGGCACTACATACTTGCTTATTTGTAATCAATTTGTAGGTCTGATACGTGTTTAGTATTAGTCTCAAGTCACAGTTTTAGTAATAATATCATTGTTATATTTCCTTCCTCTTGCTAAAATTTAGTTTCAAGTAAGTAATGTATTTCATATCTAGCCCTTTGAAGGTATTTTAGGCATATTTTTCTTGTATCTTAGACATCTCTATATCCTTTTTATAACCATTTTACCATCATTTTTTAATCTCTTATAGTATACTTCGTCTTCCATGCTTGTTTTGGGGAAATTTGAAAGTTATTTGATGAAATTTTGTAACTCCCTAAGCATATAAGCACCACGAATTAGGGTTCCCTTCCCTTTTGGAAATATAATCTCAAAATTAGGTCAAATTCACATCAAATTTCTCCCCAAAACTCTATGTGCAATAGTTATAGGAAAAAAAGCACTGACATTTCTAGAAAACTAGCTCTTCAACTTATTTATTTTACATAGAACAAGAGTGTCACTATCTACAAAATAGTTAGCAACACTTCTATTCAATTTTAATGCTTTTATATGAGTAGTTCTTCCTTCCAAAATCTAGGTAGATACTTTTTTTTTTTATGAATAGAGGGATTTATAAGATAAATTAGATAGTCTACTACTTCCCTATGATTAGACAACCCCCTAAACTAATCTACCATCTAATTTTTCTTTAGTTTTACAAGTTTTACAAAAGCACCAGAGTTGTTGCAAAAGTACCAATAATGTTTTTGCTAACTTCAATTATTCTACACAAACATGCAAAAATGGGTATTTCTATTTTAGAACCCTTTGATGTGCTCTTAATTGACTAATTTCTATTTCTTGATTCTTTGTTTACTGTAAATTTTTAAAGAAACACACCTAATTTGGGTCAAATCAAAGAATACCTAGCATAGTTCTAATTTCCTTTTAAAAGCACTTAGGCAAGGAACAAATTTTTTTTTAGTTGTATTCTAGGTTAGTATTGCTTGTCTACATTCTATCTCGTTTGCCCTTGAAAGGAAAGATCTCTTTAATTTATTGTAAATCATTAAAATCAAAAGGTATACTATTTTAGAAACCTTGTCTAATGCTTTATTGTAATCCTTTTAGTTTCATAAGTGATCTTTCTTAGGTTTAGAAATAAAACCATTAAGTGTTTTCCAATTAAATAATCAAATATTTCTTGAATACAAACATATACATGTATATGAAGGTAGGCCAAAGTGCATAAAAGTATTCAGGTCTTCTTTGGAAAGAGACTTGGGTTATCGTCCCATGCGATAAGTTGCAACTACATTTTGAACTCAATGTGAACACACATTCCCTTGAAAGATAAAAATTAATTCAAACCTAAGTAATATCATTTAAATTTGTTTGTTTAGTTTAGATAAAATAAATCAATATTAACAATTGGTTCTTTTACTAGTGTGAAAGTATCAATTTGAGTCACGTATCTAGGTGTGATTGATGCTCATATTGTTTCTTGTTCACATACCTCAAGGTTTACCTTCAGGTATGAACACGTATACTAAGGGAAATGAGTCACAGTATGGATGGGTATGTCAAAAGGAAGGTATATTGGATATGTTTAGGTATATTGGGAGATCCTCCTAAGGTATATCAATTAGTTGATTAATATTCATAGCATTTGCAATCTATCTTAATAAAGATCTAATTAATTAATCAACTCCCTTTTTTCCAACATCATCCAATGGCTATCTTCCTAAACCCTATAAACTTATTAAAATTAATTATTTTTCCTTTTCAAATCTTCTTAATTCTTGAAATATGCTATATAACTTGTAAGGTAGCTACCTATCTAAAAAAATTGTAGAATATTATGAAGAACCTCCCACCCAAAACAATCCTAATTCCAAAAAATAGAATAAGGTTTCCATTCCTTTGCCCTATGATCCCCTTACATGATGACCTTAATCACATGATAACATATTTGCAAGAACATGAAGACATCATTAACAAGTTCTTCAATAAATTTATTAGTAATGATCAAGAGATAATAACCCCGAAAGCTATTAGGCATACAATATCATTTTCCCTCAATATTTAATTTTAATTTTAATCAATTACCATCTTATTCTACTCTCATCACCATCAAAAATTATAAAAATAAATAAAACATGGCCTTAAGAAAATATTCCCTTAGGGATTACTCTTTTTCCTCTAATCCCATTCACTCATAGGTTACTACAAACCTTAGTTCTTTATAAAATAATCTTGATCATCTTATCAATAATATTTCCAAAGACATTGAAACCCAAGATATCAACTATCAATGTACCATCATTTATTACCTTGTGATAAAATACTTCAATAATCCAACATGATATATGCCCCTAATTTTAGTGTACCTTATAGTACTTCAATCCCCCATCCCTTCATTAGCACTTTTTCTAGTTTCATTAGTGCAAATGTGAGTCTTTCTCAAACCTTTATTTGTTTTACTGCTTGTTCTACTTTTATTAGAATTCTTAATCCAAATATTTTGGGGATAAACCATAGGATACCACCTTTAATACCATTCCTTTCAATGTCGCAATATTATTCTTGTGTTAGTTTTAATCTCTTTTGGTCTTACCTCAAGCACCTTCGAATCCATTTCTTCTTGACTATCAAAACATAAATTCTAGACTAGAAAATTTTGAAAGACAAGACTATAAATTGGAGCAATAGGTAACCTCCATCCAAATATCCTCTTCAAACTATAAATACTCCTATGAATACTTGTTCAATAAACCACTAAATCCCATCATAGTTGATCTCCTTTCCTCCTAATTTTAAAACACTTGAATTCTAAATATATGAAGGAAATAAAAACCCTATTAATCACCTTAGGCTTTTCCAAATTGCCTACACTAACGTTGAATATGATAAAATTTTGCTACTCAACCTTCCTTAAAAACCTTAGTAGCCTTACCTTGGAGTGGTACTACCAATTACCAAAGCACTACCTTAAAAGCTTCAAATATTTTATGAAATTATTTGCCAAACAATCCTCCATGTATATTGACAGTGCTTGCCCAAATAAAATTCCTGATCAAAAGAAATAAGATATAAACTCAACAAGTTTCCAAATACCTAAGAAGAAGAACACTCAGAAAAAACCAGTTATGAAGGATAAATCAAAGTGATCTGCTAATATGTTTGAAATCCTTTCCACAAATGATGTCCCAAGTGAGGAAGAGGAAATAATGGAAACCGAAATCTTAGAAACACAATTTAAATATGAATGGAAGAACTCAGAGACAAACCAACAAATCAAAGGTTTTCAACAGAAAAAAAAAAAAAAAAAAATTTACACAAGAAAAACAATATTTCAAATGTCAAAACTTCAAATAATGCGAGTCCCAATATAGACTCCGTTGAACCATCTAGTAAAATTTTGGCTGTGTACGAGCATTCTTCAAGGTTAGAAGCCATCTCATATTCAATTGGAATAAGTCAAGAAACAGGGAAAAGAAAATTGAAGATGGATTCTAATCAAAAAGTAGGTCGCAAGACCAATCAATATCATATGGTAAAAGAAGGTAAAAAGCTTGTAGAGGAAGGTAAGATTAATGCCCTTCCCAAATTTTTTAGCCCTGGTATTAATGAAGATCATCACTTGGAATATTAGAGGACTCAAAGGGAGTCTTTCAAAACAAAATGAAATTAGAAGAATGATTCGAGATAAATCATCCACATCTTGGTTTCCTTCAAGAAACAAAGATGTCAATGGAGGATATGGACTTAATTGCCAGTAAAATTTGGCCAGCTGGAAAAGTGGTTTCCCTCAGTTCCCAAGGGACTTCGGGTGGCATTGCTTGTCTTTGGGACCAAAAAGAGGTAGTTATTCACCATATTATTGGCAGTTGGGGTTTGTTGGCTATAGCTATTCAAAGTAGACATTCCAACCAAGATTATGCTTTGCATTACTGTTTATGCTTCGACTTCTTTGGAGGAAAAAAGAAGACAGTGGAAGGATATTACTCATATTATCTCTCATTTTCCTAAAGCTTGGATCTTGATCGAAGGAGATTTTAATACTATCCTCTCTCTGGATGAGAAAAGGGGGGGAAATAGAAATTTGGACAAAAGCACTGACCTCATGAGTGAATATATTGCAAACCTCCATCTTGTGGATATCCAACGAGATAATGGCCTTATGACTTGGTCTAACAAAAGGCAAGGCTTAGCTTGTATAATGGAGAGATTGGATAGGTTTTTGCTCTCTCGAAAATTTCTTAATCCATGGTCACATTCCTAAAGTGAAGACTCTTAATAATGTTGGTTCAGATCATTGGCCGATCATGGTGGAAATGTGGAAAACCAACGTGAGTTTCTCTCCTTTTCGTTTTCAATTAATGTGGCTTAGAGACATTTCCTTCAGACCTCGTGTGCAACAATGGTGGAAGGAAGGTAAACCTAGGCATGGGACTAAGATGTTCAGTTTTGCCAAAATATTGCAATACATTAAATCCAAAATCAAGACTTGGAACTGGAAAGAGTTTGGGGATGTTCATAAAAAAAAACATGAAGTTATTGCTCATCTTGAAAATTTGAATAAGAAAATCCGTTTAGATGGCCTCATAGAGAAGAGAAGTGCAGATGAAATTAAACTCACAACTCAGTTAGAGGAATGGGAAAAAAGAGAAGAAATCTTATGGAAGCAAAAATATAGAATTCAATGGCTCAAAGAAGGAGATCGAAACACAAATTTCTTCCACAAATCTCTTCTAGCTTGAAGATCTCACAACTTTATTTCTTCCTTAAAATCAGATTCTGGAGATGTTTATACTTGGGATGGCATGAACTCTATTGTTGTTGATTACTTTTCCAATATTTTTGCTGCTACTCCTCTTGACTCAGCTTCTCAACATAACGTTCTTCAAACAATCCCTTCTCTTATCACTTCGAGGAGAACTCTATTTTGACGCGCTCCCATTACTATCAATGAGCTTCAACAAGTAGTTTTTAAAATGCAAAAAGGGAAAACCCCAGGTCCCGATGGTTTTCCTATTGAGTTCTACCAAGAGTTATGGGATATCCTTCATGTTGATTTATTAGAGGTGGTGGAAGAAGCCGGGAAAGCCAAAGAAATTTTGAAGGTTATCAATAAAACTTATATTACTCTTGTTCCAAAAGCTCAAGAGGTTGATCATATCTCAGCTTTTAGACCTATTGCTTTATGTAATGTTCTTCTCAAAATCATTACTAAAATCATGGCGAGAAAGGTTGAAGCCTCTTTTGCATAAGATTATTTCCCCCGAGCAAGGGGGTTATGTGGAAGGACATCAAATAGTAGATGAGATAGTTCTTGCTCAGGAAGCCATCCATTCCATGGATATGCAAAATTCTCCTTCCATGTTCATTCGGTTAGACTTATCCAAAGCTTATGACAGAGTGGATTGGCACTTCCTTATCAAAGTTTTGAGGCAATTTGGTTTCTCTAAGGATTGGATGGATTGGATTATGGGATGTATCTCTTCGGTTTCCTACTTAGTTCTTATCAATGGCAGGCCTTCTCAGTCTTTCCCAGCTTCCAGAGGTATTAGGCAAGGTGACCCGCTATCCCCTTATTTATTCATCATTCTTACTGAATGCTTGGGTAGGACTATAACCAAAAAGAGGGAAAACAAAACCCTTGAGGGAGTTACCATTGCTCATGGAGCTAGACCTATCTCTCATCTTCAATTTGTGGATGACTCTACTCTTTTAGGTAAAGCTACAGTTAAGGAAGCTTCTAATATTAAGCAAATCATTAGCTGTTTTTCTAAGGCTACTAGGCATTTGATCAATGAAGACAAATCTAAAGTTATTTTCTTTCACTGCTCTGCTAGACGAGGAATCCATGGTCTTGGATAAATTAAGATATAAGAAGACCTCTCTTCCAATCACTTATTTAGGTATTCCCATAAACATTCAAAGGTAGAAAAATAAAGATTGGAATTGGTTGTTGGACAAAGTCAAGAAGAAAATTGGAAAGTGGACCAACAAGTGGCTTTCTTCTGGGGGTAGAATCACCTTGGTAAAATCAGTCCTTCAAGCTATTCCTATTTATGTTTCTTCCGTTTTGAATATCCCAAAGGTTGTTCTTCGAGAATTGGATCAAATCAGTCATCGTTTCCTTTGGAGTGGTACTAAGGAGAAAAGAAAATGGGCCTTGGTGAAATGGGATACTTTATGTCTTCCTAAGAGTGAAGGGGGGTTAGGATTCCGGTCTTCAATTAATAACAACAAAGCTTTAGCTGCTAAATTATATTGGAGGATGTTGCATAACCCCAATGCTCTTTGGGCCAATAATATCCGTGCTAAATATGCTGAGAACAAAAGTCCCGAAGACCTTGTTCGCTATCAACTTCCTACCAAAGGTTCTCCCATTTTAGTAGTTCTTAAGACTGGTGAGGATTTGATAAAGAAAAAATTATTTTGGATCATTCATAATGGTCAACATGCAAATTTTTGGACAGATTCTTGGGATGGTCACAAGCCTTTGATAACTCAGTTTCCCGATTGGAGGCCTTGGATGGAGGAGCTTCACCGAGCTAATTGGATAAAGGTGGCTAATTACTGTCTGTACCATACTGGTAATTCAAATGTTGGTAGATATTGGATCCCTATTGAGGACTGGCCTATTCAAATCCCAGAAGGCATCCTTCATATGAGATCCCTCTCTTGGTCCCATGAAAAAGATTGTTTTGGATGGAACAACACTACTAAGGGTGAGTATTCAGTTGCTCAAGGTTATTTGACCTTATGCCATAATAATCCCAACCATTCTTCTGACATCTCTTCTCGATTGTGGGCTCAAAATCTTTGGCCTAAGGTGAGGTTCTTTAATTGGCTTTTATTGCATCGTAGGGTGCTTATCGGTGAGCAACTTATGAAGCGTGGTTTTCATGGCCCTTTTAGATGTGAAATGTGTGAAGAGAATGTAGAAAATATCAACCATATTTTTATTGAGTGTACTTTAGCCTTCGAGCTATGGAGGAGAATGGCCACTTTACTTGGCTTACGAGTGGTCCAATTTTTTCACTTTTGAACGGCTTTGGAGGGATTGGCCTAATCAAGAGGGTGTTGATCATTTTATTAGGCAGTTAGTTTGGATGGGTTCTACCATTCTTCTTTGAAATATTTGGAATGAAAGGAACAACCGAATTTTTAATCAAGATAGGAAGGATATTCACTATATTTGGCAAAAGACCATAGCCAACTTAGTTGAATCAGTCCATCAACTCCTTAATAACCCCCCAAAACTCCCACCAAAGATGGGATCAAGTGATGCAAAGATTGAAGATTAAACCTTCTAAGGGCAACCAACTTAAAGGGAATGTGAGTATTAGTAAGATGGATAGGACTAGAAATTGGCAACCTCCTCCTAAGGATTTTGGAAAAGTCAATACTGATGGAGCCTCTAGAGGGAACCCTGTGGGAGGAATTGGTAGACTTTCGGATGGCTCCCTGGTTTTTACTTTTGCTGAGAATTTGGGTATTCTTTCCAATAACCTTGTTGAGGGGTATGGTATCCTCGGGAGGTCTTTAGGAGGCTACTAAGGTTGGATGGGAAAAGGTGTTAGTTGAGTCTGACTCTCAACTTATGATTAATCTCTTGAAGACTCCTTCTAAGAATCATAAGGTGGATTGGAGAATAAAAAGAATTATTGAGAAGATTCGGTTAATCCGGATGGGATTTTTGAAAGTTGATTACAATCATGTGGTTAGAGATCAAAACAAGAGTGCCTGATGCTTTAGCTAATTGGGCTTTGGACAAAGGTGATCTTACTTGTTATGGCCACCCTCCTATATGGTGGGCTTCTCAAATTAGGGAAGCTCTTCTTTCTATCATTTCTTTGGATGGCTCCAGCTTCGAAGGTACCTAGTTTCTTCTTGTTTTTTTTTTTTTGCTTCTCTTTGGTTCATTCAGTTTTTTTTTAGTTCCCTAGCTCATTCTATTCTTTATTTTGTTTCCTCTGTTGATTCTTGCCTTAATAGTCTTCTGGTCTAGATAGGTCATTGTTTTGTTTCATTTTTTTTTCTTTTTTCTTTTTTTGTTTTTTTTGTTTAGTTTTTTAAGGTGGGTGGGTTCTTTTGTTTTGTTTTGTTTTTGTGTTCTTTGTGTTGTTTTTTGTTGTTCTTGTGTTTTTGTTGTTTTGTTTTTTTTTTTATGTTTTTTGTTATTGTTCTTGTGTTTTTTTCGTTCTTGTTCTTGGGTTTCTCTTTGTTTGTGTTATTTCGTGTTTTTATGTGTGAGTGTTTTCTATGTATTTTGTTTTTGTTTTTGTTTTTTGTCTGTTGGTTGTTTTTTATTTTTATTTTTATTTTATTTTTTTAATTTTTTAGGTTTTGGTTGTGTTTATTTTTCATGTTTTTTTTGGGTTGTCTTTGTAGTGTTCTGTTGTTTTTGTCTTGTTTGTGTTTTGTTATGTGGTTCTTGTGTTTTTCTATGTGGTTTGTGTTGTGGTTTCTTTTATCTTATTGTGCGTGTTTGGTTGTGCTTTTGTTTTTGACACACTCAAGGAGCATGTTTTTTATTTTATTTTATTATTTTTGTTGTTATTTACTTATTTTTAAATTGGTTTTGTGTGTTTGTTTGCTCCTTGAGTATGTCAAAGGTGGTAGGCCAGGTCCGAGTCCTGGGCGTTTTTGGCGGAATGGATACCCCTGCCTCCTTGGGTCTTACCCGAAAGTGACATCCCTTTTGGGATGTTTTCCACAAAAAAAAAAAATATAGTGTTTTATATACCACCATGAGGGCCATCGTGGGATACATGTGGGATAGTGTTGCTCACAAGGTGTTTAGCATTTAAGCAAGAAAGTATGAGAACTAGGTTGTACAAGAGTAGAGAATGAACCCTAGAGCTAACATGGGGTTGTCTTTTTGCATAGAACTAACCTTAGAATTACCATGAGGGCTAGCATGGGATACATGTGGGATAGAGGTTGAAGACTTTTACAACACTACATACAAGATGTTAGGGTTTACGCAAGAAAGTATGAGAACTAAGCAAGGAAACAGGGTTCGTGCACCCGATTGGCTGGGTGTGCGAACCCGCACCCACATCCGCACCAGGTGCGAGGGTGCGGCGGGATCGAACCCTAGCCGCACCCTGTCTAACAGGGTTCGGCTGAGCCAAACCCTATCTGACAGGGTGCGGCTCAGCCGAACCCTATGGCCAGTTAGGGTTCGGCCAGCCGAACCCTGCCCTATTTGGGCATTAAAATGCATAATTTTTTTTAATTTTTGATTAGTTATTAGGTGGGTCCAGCCACAGCCAGCCCATATGGGCTTTAAAAATAATTGAAAAAATAATAATTTTAAAATAAGTTTTAAAGGTTTTTACTTTTTTAATTAAATTAACTTTATATTTTAAAGTTTTTTAATATTTAGGTGGGCCCAACCAGCCCATACAGGCTTTTAAAAGGACAGAAAAAAATAAACCTTAAAACTAAAAGTAAAAGTTAAAAACATAAAACATTTTAAATTTTTTAATTTTTAAAAGTTTATATGATAAACTTTTTAGTTTTTAAACTTTTTTATAATAAATATTAAATTATAATTTATAAAGTGGACATTAATTCATTGTAAAGTGAATTGGAGTCCACTTCTCCTATATAAACCCTTCTCTAAGGTAAAACAGATTTTCAGATCTACCATCACCAGATCCACAGGAGGAGGAGGAATATGATGAATGAGAGTCAAACATCAGATATTTGATGTCATCTTTGTACATGCACTACTATATATTGTTATCTTTGTACATGCACTACTATATATTGTACATGCATTATTTGAGGAGGGCCTATATATTGTTATCTTAAATCTTTTTATGACTTTGACATCCTGTTGAATATCATATATGCTTTATGATGCCAATGTGTATGATTTATTTATTTATTTTGTAATGTGTATGATTTATAATTTATTTTATTATTTTGGATAAAAAATACATTATATATATTTTTTTTTTTTTTTATATATATATATATATATTAAAAATTAGTCGCACCCGCGCCCAGCGAACCCTATTTTTGGTGGGGGCCACACCCACACCCGCAATTCCCGTCGCACATGGTAACCTTGGAACTAAGTAGTACAAAAGGAGTAGAGAACGAACCCTAGGGCTAACATGGAGTTGTTTTTTTTATAGAGAATTGATCCCAAAGTTAACATGGTGCTATTTTTTTTATAGAAAATGGACCCCAAAGTTAACATGGGGTCCACAAGGAAAATCAACCAATAGAAACCCCACAAGGAGAAAACTCCACACTCACCACCATCAAGTGATGCTCCCACAAGAGAGGATGGAGCATATGGTTGGGCCATGATTCACCCATTTGAGGGGTTGTGCCATGGTTCACCAACTATCACTAAGGCATTTCATCCAAAAGCCTACTTCTTGATTTGCAATGTTCTAGGTGTCTATTGTGCTTTATATACCACCATGAGGGCCATCATGGGATACATGTGGGATAGTGGCTCAAGGCACTCATAATGCTGCTCATAAGGGGTTTACGGTTTATGCAAGAAAATACAAGAACTAGGCAATATGAGAGGAGCAAAGAACAAACCCCAAAGCTAACATGGGGCTTTTATTTTGTAGAGAAATGACCCTAGAGTTAACATGGGGCTATTTTTGGCAAAGAATGGACCTCAAAGTTAACATGGGGCCCACAAGGAAAATCAACCAATAGAAAACATACATGGGGAGAACTCCAGACTCATCACTATCGAACGATGCTCCCATAGGAGAGGATGGAGAATATGGTTGGGCATGACTCACCCACTTGAGGGGTTGGGTGATAGTTCACCAGCTACCATAAGGGCATTTCACCAAAAAGCCTACTTCCTTATTTGCAAAGCAATGAGTGTTTGTTGTGCTTTATATACCACTGTAAGGATATTGTAGTGAGTTCTCACTACACTTGGGTGGAGTAAGGCCAATTGGCCCCTTTTTGAAGGTTGGTTTTGAGGTTGGGTGAAATCCAAGCAAAACCAAACTAACGCCCCCTCAAAGAAGAGCACAAGCAAATGCAGGCACAAAAGCCCGATAGCAGGACCCACATGGTGAAGGCTCACAACAAGAAAGCATAATTAGAGTTCCAGTAAAATCCCAAGGCACTGCAGCATACTGAGTGTTCGAGCCCAAAAAAGACATTTGGCCCAAGGATGTCCGACCAAATCAAATAACTGGTCATCCAGGTAGCGGTAGTGATTGGAATAATGAGATGAAGTAGAAAGGTGAAACTACCATAAAGAGTGCTAACCAGGCCGAGGAATGCACAAGCAGTCTAGGCCCCACATATTATGCGGGGGTGTACGGTCCCCTGAATGGGTGGTCTTTCCTCTATGAGAAGGTACAACATCTAAGACATTATCATGAGTTCTCTAAAGAGGCAATTACAGACTCGAGCTCATTAATGGCAAAAGATCCCTGCAACAAATCTCTAGCATGGGCGATAAGACCATCTCAAGTGGCTCCAAATTTTGAGGCCTCAAGATTATACGTCATCAATGCAAAGTATTGTAAGTAGGAATTTTGAAAGGGAGCATTTTGAATATTTGGGGGGAAAAGGCCTCATGTATTATCTTAGTCTATTAATATGTATCATTCTTCTCATTGTAATTTATTGAAAAGCCACCCATTCTCCTAAGGGGTGCTTTCTTTCATTTTCTCCTATGTCTCAGCCTGGCTCAAGCCTTGCATAGCCAGCCAAGAGTTTTTGAACCTCTTTCCTTTGTATGTATGTAACTACAAGAATTTGTGACTACTTATGAAATCCATGTCCTAGTTCTAATGCGGATGTTATGTTTTATCGCATGATCTTGGGGGAACTTGTGTTCCTCATGCATTATCAACCGTTGCACATGTGTTCACTCAACCCCCCATGACATGAGAGGGTCTTATTAGGTCTTTGGTGCATTATCATCCTTAGGCTAGTTAGATTTCACTTTCTGCAATTTACTTTTCACATTATTTCATATTTTCTTTCCTTTTCCCTTTTCCCTGAAGAAGTTGATTAAAATAGGTTAGTGTAGCAAAGGAAAGACGAGTGCCAAAGATCACATCCAAAGCAAGGAGCCAACCTTGGGTAAAAACCCCCAAAGGTCTTCCAGCAAGGACCGCATCCCATGCTTCCCCGAACTTCGCAGGGCATGGAACGCACCCACTTGGGAAGACGAAGGGTCAAACCACAACCTTGGGGGGTCACGATGCCTACGAAGCGTAGGGGTCGCATCTAGCCCCCAATAATTCAAACTGGCATGCTCGATGGGACATGAACTAGAAAAAATTTGTCTTCTGATTTAGAAGTCACGTCATGGTTCCGATGAAGGCCACGATCATCATCTTTTTGAAGCTCTCAAGAAATTCACCTGGCAACTCTACTATAAAGAACAATCCAAAGAAGCCATCGAGAAGAGCACAAGATCGAGATTCTGATGAAGGCTCCACCTACTTTCAAGAGCAAAAAACACATTGACCTTCGTTGCAACCAAAAGGACACCCAACATGGTTGTTCCAACAACGACTTCCAACCAAGATGCTTGAGCCACCAGTTGAATGGGGAAAGCTGCCAACATTAGCACTAGAAGTCTTGTCAAAATATGATGACAAGGACTAATCACTCTGTTGAAGCACTTGCGGGAGATGGTCTTCACATACCATATACACTGTATCACCAAGTAGGACGTAGCACTCAAGCTTGTAGACAACAATTCCAAAAAGAAATGAAGTGTTTGACGAGATGTCTACGCATCAAAACATTGTACATTACTTTTACGTAGGAATGGCATGCAAAATAGTCAAAGTGGTCAAATGTAATGCCATTTAGTAATTAGCAATAATAATTGCAATGTAATCAGACGTATGTAATCAATCGTCATTTGCAAACGGTTAACTAAATTGTTAATTGCATTGTTAAGGCTGAAATGAAAAGTAGTTTTGGTAGTTGAGGCCTAGTTGGTTATGGTAACTACCAAAGCCACACTATATATAAACCCCTTTCATTTTGTAAAGGAATCCATCCAGATCCATATCCATTACAGAGGAGAGCAACCACTGTAAGGAGATAGTGTTGTACGTGAGATTGTTGCAGTCACATGACTGGGATGTAACTATCCTCATGATAATGCAAGGATGTCATTTTGTGCCAACTATGTCTCTTTGAATGCTTGTATGTGTTAGAATCTATGTTGTGTTACAGTATTGCAGGGAGGAATGCTCAAATGGAACATAGCAGTTGCAGGGACAACATTGTCTAACTGTCCAGGGGAGCCGACATAGACTTGCCGACACAAGCCAACCAACATAGACAAGCCCTCACTCTGTTGCCAACATGCAACTAGTTGTCATAGCTGGAGCCGGCATGGGCTATGCCGACATGAAGTGCCAATATCCATCTTGCTAAAGTGCCAACATCCATCTTGTCGTCATGTCTGTACCATCATGTCACCTTGAAGTGTCGACATCTATCATAGCCCAACCGACAACAGTCATTCTGTCAAGAACAGTTTCATCTTGAAGCAATCCATCACAAGTTGATTCGTCATCAAGAGTTTTTCGTCTGAACAACATTAACACAAGGAATATCAAACCGATATTGACATGCTCCTTAGCATGTACTACCAATCTTCCTCCCACTAAAACTATCATTTTCTCATCTCAGGAAGTCCTCACCGTTGTCTACATTTGGCATCGTTGCCTAGATCAAGTTCAGGTCGAGAGAAGAAGTGAGCATGATAAGACAAGGTGAATGACAAAATTCAAGGTTGCAAGGCCAACGATGAAGGAATCAAATACAAACTATGGAGGTCAAGAGAGACCCAATGGCACACGTTGCTAATAGAGCAGGCAAACAAAAATACCCACCCTTCACTGGGGAAGGGAAACAAGACCCAACATGCCACATTGGTACTTGTACCACAATTTTGAAGGCAAATGGAGTAACGCAACCTGCTGAATGGTTGCAATTGTTTCTTGCTACCCTGCGAGGCATGGTAATTGATTGGTACTTGAAGAGGGAAAGTACACAACCATTCAGGCGATGGGAGACAATGCAGGATGAATTCATCAATGAATTACGACCACTCTGTGATGAAACTGAAATTATAACAGGGATTTACACCATGAAACAAAAGCCGAAAGATGTTAAGAATTATAATAGGAGACTAAAGCAATTGGTCGATAAAATGCAGATACCACTTGTAGATGGACTAGTCAAACGTTGGTTCATAGAATCGTGGGGCATTCGAGGAATGTCGATTCAGATAGCGATGCAGAGGACAAGGTGCAAAGCGCTATCTACTCTTTTAGAAAAGAGTTTGACAAGAACATGAAAGAAGTCAAAGGAGAAGTACAAAAGGAACGAAAAGACATTTGGTGTTTGGATTGCAAATAAGGTCACACGAATATCAATTGTCCTATGAATGCGTATTACAATATATACGATGTGGTAGGCCATCCAATCTCCAATTGTCCATTCAATTTGAAGGGAGTAAGGCACCAAACCATGATGGTGCAATAGGTGGAACAAACAAATACCTCAAGAAATGGATAAGGCGCAACTAGTGGTGAATATAGGAACAACCACCGAGGTGGAAGGTAGGGAGGACAATGTCGATTGCAGTATGATTCAGATGGAAGACCTATCATACAATGTCAAAACTGCCAAGAGTGGGGACACTTTACAAAAAGTTGCCCCAAGCCACAGACTGGAGGAAACACAAACAATGTCACTCATATGTGTCGATGGTGTGGACCGGGTAACCACAAGGAAGTAAATTGCCTGAACAAAGCAAGTATCGGTGACACAAAATTTCAATCTAATTGACATTGGCGAAGTTAGTGATACCCAAGAAAAAGAATAAGAAAAGCAAGTACTAGCAATGACAAGAGCTCATGCTAGAAAAATGGAGTAGTATCCAAACCCTTCTAAGGAAAAAGAGCGATGGCAAGAAGCCCACAAAGTGGTAAAGGAAGAGTTGGAGAAGGAGAAATAGGAAAGATTACTCCAAGAGAAAGCCCTGAAAAGGTCGGAGATAGTGACAAGTAAGCAAGCATTGATGGAACACTTGGCGACACAAGTACTGAGCACAACCATGGAAGTTAAAGTATCAAGTCTACTTAGTGCAGTGCCCAAATTATACACCGCAGTTGGTGAAATGATAAAGACAAGGAAAAGAGAAGAAGTTTGGGAAGTAGCCAATGTCAAACAAGAGCAATTCATTGATCCCACAATCCTAATGATCGAAACCAAAAAGAAGCCAGCCTTGGTTCACATGGAGATATTGGACCACAAGCTAACTCAAGTTATTGTAGATGGAGGATCAAGTGTGAACATGATGCTTGAGAAGACATGGAAAAGCATTGGACAACCCACATTGTGATCTTCGAATTTCAGATTATATGGAGTAGACTAGTACGGAATAGAGACGAGAGGCGTACTGATGAATCAAAGAGTGCAGATAGCGAAGCAAGATTTCACCTTGGATTTCGTAGTGATGGTCATGCAAAAACCTACTTATGATGCATTGCTTGGACATGGATGGCTAAGAATGGCGAGAGTAAACCATAACTAGGAGAAACATCTCACTTTTAAGAAAGGCCAGCATAAGTACATGATTAACTTGAAGAATCAGTCTTTCAGCCAAGACCATGCGACCTCAGACAAATCAGGAAGTTCATCATCAGATGGCGAAACAGGATATGAACCTAATGGAGCATTGCAATTGGAGTACACGAAAGACGAGAGGGATGACAACAGAGGTCTACTTCATTGGAAAATGGAAGACTATGAGTATGAGGTATTCACACCTCAATGCTTATGCATCCACACAAAAGACGAAATCCAAGAGGAAGAAAAGGAGCCAGAAAAAGGTCAGAGTAGCAAAAAGAGATCAGCAATAGAGAAGGACCAGGAAAATGAAAAGTGGACATTTCCAAAAAACTTTGTAGAATATACTATGGGTGATGCGGTAATTGAAGATAAACCAACTCATCCCATTTATGTTTTAAAGGTGGTAGAAGAGCCTAAATCTATCAAATACGAAGGACCAAGGATGGTGCAGATTAACCTTGTTAAGGAAGGGGAGGAGAAGATGATCAAGTGTAGAGATGATTAGGATCCTGTGCTCAAAGCAACAACATTTAAGATCTTTATGGAGTATAAAGACATGGTTGCATGGACCTACAAAGATTTGAAAGAAGTGCCACCAGAACTATGTGTACACAAGATTCCTTTGATCGAAGGTGCACAACTAGTATGAAGAAGACCATACAGAATGAATCCAAAGTATGCATCTTTGGTGAATGTCGAGATAGAGAAGATGCTAGACATAGGCATTATCTTCAAAGTTATGACAAGTGAATGGGTGTCACCTATAGTGATTACCCTAAAAAGAGAAGCAAACAAGATTCGGATTTGTGTGGATTTTCAAAGTCTGAATGTCGTAACTATAAAAGATCCCTTCTCGATTCCTTTCATAGACTCCATATTGGAGGAAGTAGCCGAACACAAGATCTATTCATTTTTGGATGGATTTTTGAGCTATAACCAAATCAGCATTGCAGAAGAAGATAAATTGAAGACCACTTTCATAGTGGAAAATGGCATATATGCATATAACCGCATGCCTTTTGGACTATGTAATGCATCGACTACCTTTCAAAGAATCATCTTGTATATTTTTGATAAAATGTTCATAGGAAATTTCAAAGCCTTTTGGATGATTGGTCCCTGTATGGCCAAGGACTGGAACACTTGAAGGCATTGGAAGAATGCATGAGTTTGTGCAGGAGAGCACGGATCACACTGAATCTAGGAAAATGTGTCTTGATGGTGCCATATGAGAAACTATGAGGACATATTGTATGTCAAGAAGGCTTGAAGCCAGACCTAGATAAGATTCAGGTAATATTGTTGATGGAAGAACCATATGACGTAAGTTCCATGAAAACCTTCTTAGGAACGGTGGGCTATTACTAGAGGTTTATCAGGAACTACACACAAATTGCCCATCCACTAGATGCTCTCACGTGTAAGAGTGTTCCTTTCAAGTGGGCGGAGGAGCACCAAGAGGCTTTTGAAGGATTGAAGGCACATTTGGTGAAAGCACCTATCCTGGTTTATCCAAATTGGGAGGAGTTCCATGTTCACGTAGATGCCTCAAACTTTGCAATTGGCTATGCCTTGGGAGATGGGCAGTCTGGATTGGACCAACCCATTTATTTCGCAAGTCAGTTGTTGTCAAGGGCGAAGAAGAATTATAACACAATGAAACATGAAGCATTGAGGATGGTTTATGCAATATAAAAGTTTAGGCATTACCTACTAGCCAACCCATTTGCCTTTTAAATAGACCATCAAGCATTGTAATAAGGCTAGGAAAGAAGCACGTAATAGCAGACCAGTTGTTAAGGACTCGCTCAAGAGAACCTGCAAAAGGAGGAATACAAGATGAATTCCCTAACGCACAACTATTTATGATAAGTGCGATACCAACATGGTATAAACATATCGGGGAATATCTATTGATAGGAGAGCTGCCAAAGGAGATGATGGCAATAGAGCAAAGAAAGATCATTGCAAAATCGACACCATTTACGTTGATTGTAGGCTTGTTATATAAGATGGGCAAAGACCACATCTTGAGAAGGTGTGTGATGGAGGATGAAGTACAACAAATATTAAAGGAGGCACATGAGGGATTGGTTGGAGATCATATGGGGCCAATGCAACAACAAGGAAAGTGTTGTTGGCAGGACTGTGGTGGCCCACCCTTTATCACGATGCCAAAGAGTATGTGAAGGCATGTGATACGTGCCAAAGAATAGGAAAGCCATTAAAAAGAGATTTCATGCCATTACATCCTTCTCAACCCCAAGAAATTTTTGAAAGGTGGGGATTGGATTTTGTGGGACCACTTTGAACAAGCCAAAAAGAGAGATATCGATATATTGTAGTGGCAACAAAATACTTGACAAAATGGGTAGAAGCAAGGGCTCTACCAGATAATTCTGCAAGAAGCACTGCTCATTTCTTGTATGAACAAGTTATTACCAGGTTTGGGATTCCCCTACAATTGACAAGTGATAGGGGAGGTCATTTTGTCAATGAGATTATACAAAACCTAACCGCATAATTCAGGATTTTCCACTCGTTGTCTAGATCGTACTACCCTAGGTTGAATGGGCAAGTAGAGGCAATGAATAAGGTCTTGGTTTCCATCATGTACAAGACATGCGACGTGGAGGGCGTCGATTGGGAAGAACAATTACTAGCAGTCTTGTGGGCATACAGGACAAATTTCAAGCCAACAACAAATCATACACCCTTCCAATTGATATATGGACAAGAGGCGAATGTACCAGTTGAATTCTTGGTACCGAGTCTGAGAGTAACAGTTGAGAATCGTCGAAGTGATGAGGAGAGCATGGAAGAGAGGCTCACAACACTCGTACTACTAGGATAAAAGAGGGTGATGGCACATGTTGGAAGTTAAATGGTAAAACATTTGTCAACTTTTGTTTTGACCTTACCTTTTTGCCCCCATTGGACGACATTCTAGTCAACATGATTGGGCGGCAGATAGATTGGTGGACGGCAGGAGCATTAGACTTCTAATTCCTTTTTTCTATTCCTCCCTATTTCTTCTCTTCCTAATATCTCTCCAACTACATTGTAAACACTATATAATGTTTGTAACTCGAATTATTTATCTAATTTGAATATTGAAGATTTGACTTTCAATATCTGGTATCAGAGCGTAGGAGGAGTGGTCTAGGTTTTCAAGGCCAGGCACGATTCTCGAGGAGGCTCGAGGAGGCCCACAAGAGCGTAGGAGGAGCTTCGAGTCTAGGCACGATTTTCGAGGAGTCCTACAGGGTGCGGATCCCGAAGCCAAGCGAGCAGGCCAACACGAAACCTGAGGACACGTGAAGGCACGATTCTCGAGGCAGACGAATGAAGGCGAGGTGAGGCCCGCAGACCAGTAGCAGCAAACCGGACACGTGGCAGTCAGCAGGGCTGACGTGGCAGAGTGGACCGAGGCTGACCGGATGGTGATGTGGCATAGCTGACGCAGACGACACGCGGATCGAGGAACGCTGACTAGGTGGTGACGTGGCGGAACGTTGACTAGGCGGTGACGTGGCGGACACACAGCAAGGAAAGACTGACGTGGCGAGCGGACAAGCAAGGAGAAGGTGACGTGGCGAAAGGCGATTCGCCCGAAGGGAGCAAAAGGGCAAGGTCCGATTGCCCGAAGGCAATCGAACTATCTATCGCACTGTTTGGTTGTTTGTTGGTTGTTTTGGCATGTGGGTTGGGGGTGGGTGGTTGTGGTGTTGGGGGGTGCTGTTGTGGGTTTGTGGTTGTCGTTTGGTGTTTGGGGGGTGGGGTTTGGTGTGGCCGGTGGTTGGTGGGGGGTGTGTGTGTGATGGTGTGTGGTTTGGGGTGTTGGGTGGTTTTGTGTTGTTGGGTGGTGCTGGGGTGTGTTTTTGGTGGTTTGTGGGGTGTATTGGGTGGGGGTTTTTTGTGGGGTGTTAGTGTTTGTGTGGGTATGTGGGTTGGGGGTTGTGGGTTGGTGTTGGTTTTTTTGGTTGTTTTGTGTGGTGGTTGGTGGGGTTTGGTTTGTGGGGGTTTGTGGTTTGGGGGGCTGTTTTTTGTTGGGGGGTTTTGTGGTTTGTTGGTATGGGGTTATTGTGGTGTGTTTGTTGTTGTTGGGTGTTTTTTGGGTGTATTGTTGGTTTTGTGTTGGTGGTGGTTTTGGTTGGTGGGTGTATTGGGTTTTTGTGTTGTGGTGGTTTGTGGGTTTTGTGGATGGTATTGGGGTGGGGCGGTGTGATTGGGTGGTGGGGTTTGTGTTTACAGGGTTTTTGTTGTTTTGTTTGGTTTTGGGTGTTTGTTTGTTTGTGGTTTGGTTTTGGTATTACTGTTTTGTGTTGTTGGTTTGTGGTGTTGGGGGTATGTGATGGTTTGTTGTTTTGTTGGGTGGTTTTGGGTTGGTTTTGTGTTGTTTTGGGTGGTTTGTTTGTGTTGTTGGTTGGGTTTGAGGTTGGAGATTAGTGGTCTTGTTTGTGTAATGTTGCTTGTTGGATTCATCAATGGTGATTTTGATATGAAGTATATTATGAGACTGGTGGAGGATAGTTGAGCTTAAATATTGGATTTGGAAAATTGCATATTTTACCAAAGGCATGGTAAGTCATATATAGTGAGGTGTATAGTGTTCTCAATTTAAGGGGAGAATGTTGGAGTTAAATGGTAAAATATTTGTCATTTTGTTTTGATTACCTTTTTGCCCATTGGACATCTAGTCAACATGATTGGGCGGATAGATTGGTGGAGGGAGCATTAGACTTTAATTTTTTTCTATTCTCTATTTTTCTCTTCTAATCTCTCCAACTACATTGTAAACACTATATAATGTTTGTAACTCGAATTATTTATCTAATTTGAATATTGAAGATTTGACTTTCAATAGCACAATGGGCGACAGAGATTTGTCCAACGACGATGTAAATTTTGGCATGACAAACATTTATGAAAAATGGACTTGAAAGCTGGTGATTTAGTGCTCAAATATAATGGGAAATGAGAAGTCAAGCTAGGCAAATGGAAGACCTTATGGCTTGGACCCTTCCAAGTGGAAGAAGTACTAGACAATGGGGCTATTCGACTAAGGAAATTGGATGGTATAGTTTACCTCAAAACTATAAATGGTTCTAAGTTGAAGGTGTATAAGGCACAAGCGCAGGTGAATGTAATAAACTTGGAATCATCAAGATAATCTTCTGGAAGAATGATAGAAGAGCTACAACCACAAACATGGAGAGCCGAGTAGAATCGCTAGAGAAGAAGATCAAATGAACCTAGAATGACTATTCAGAGCAAAAGGGGAACTTGTAATCAAACAGAGGAAATTGGAACCTCGAGATAGGGAATGTAGATGATTACAAGTTCACATAAGGTTTCTGAGTAATGAAGGAGAAAAAAGACTTCGAGCCCTCACAGATGTCGCATTACAAGAACAAGACCCTCGTCTCTGATAATGAAGGGGATAAGATTCAGAATGAAGAATCAAAGATTCTGAACAGATGATTAAGGAGACACATTAGTTACTGGAAGAATACGAAAGAAACCTTGAGAATACATAATGCACGAATGAGAGAATAGGTGATTCACAAGCTAGATGAAACAAATGCAGAGAATGAACGAAAGACAAATTATGAAGAGCAGAGTTGAACAAATTTGATCAACAACTGGAGAGACAAACGATGGAGTTAAGGGAAAGTGCAAATAGCAATGAGGAAGCACCTTCGAAAAGTAGCCTATTCTCCTTAGACTCTAGTAGTTCCTCTTCAAAGACGTTGAGAATTCAATTGAATACAAAAAATTCTTCTAGTACTACCTCCCCATTGACAAGATGTTCTAGGAGATAAAGGAACATGATGCCACCAAAGCAAGAGGAGACAATTGAGCTTCAAGGAAGAATCAAGAATAAATCTCAACAAGCTCTTGCTGATTATATAGAACATCGGGTGAGTAAAGAACAAACTGTTGCCATTTTATGGAGAGATGTTAGAGAAGTACGTGAACAACCTAGGAACGGAGGATGGATAGAAGATTCAAACAGTAATGAAAACTTTCCTAGGGATCCTAACACTCCATACCCAAGTCCCAACATTGATCGGAGAAGACAAAGAGACGAAGCTTGAAGTCAGCAAGTCAGGGTACGATTTTTCGAAATGGTTCAAGTGATTGAAAATAATGAACCACTAGTACCTCAGGAGGAAGAAAGAATGGAAAATGATTCAAATGGCGATAATGAATCAAAAAGAGGACCACAAGGGAGACCAAAGGTACAAGAGTATCAAGTTGTTGCATGATAATTGAGAAGACAGAGAAGAGAAGTTAGGAGATTGCAAAGGAGAGTGCAGGAAATGTCCAGGTGGCCTATGCACACAACAAGCAAAGGGAATGATTCAAGCACTGACTCTACCTTCTCAGATCAGTATAGGGATGCATTAGCACAATGTGAACCATAAAGACACTTTGAAGAGGCAAGGTGGCAAAGAAGATTGTTGCAAGCATATAGGAGGTTGAGACTCCTAAGGCAAATGTCACCTAAAACCCAAAATCGCAAAGGACAACATACAACAGGAGAATCAATAAATCAAGCAAGGAACAAGGTAACATGAGTAATCCAAGGAGTTCGACAAGACTTTTGGGTAACCCAAGTGTACCTGACCAAGGGGGGAGTTCGGTTGGTCTCCTTCCTAGTAGCTCGAGGAGAAGAAATTCCCTCTTGCTACCCATAGGCCGACTGGTCAGTATAATAGGTTGTAAAGGCTATTCACAGATATAGTACAAAACAAGAAAACACAAGTTCATGAGGATGGGCTACTAGGCCTACCTCATTGAGCCTGTGGGAACCAAAGATGTCGTTAAGAATGATTGAGAAACCAGACGAATCCAGATAGCTAGGAGTTCGATAGTCCAACACAAGGGAGACTCGACAGTCCAACGCAAGAGAGATAACAGTAGATAGGAGATCCGTCATGATGACGACAATAGAACAGATCCTCGATCTTCTCACCGTCTATCGATGGACAGAAGATGCCGACAATGAGAGGAGGATAGGACAAGTTGGCGTATTGTGAGGACTAGACATGATCAAAGACAAGATCAACAATCGAAGATACCCTGAAGTCAAGGGAACCATCGTAGTAGGCAACAGACAGAATCAATTTATGACAATGAGGACTCAGTGAGTGAGGAAAATGGCAGTCATCGATAGGAAGGAGCATCGACAAAAATGTTGGAAGTTCGCATAGGCATTGCCATGCGCTTCACGCAACGCCAATGACTTAAGGGAAGAAGTTGCAAGTAAAAAAAAAGACAAAATAAGGAAAAAGATGAAATAAGGAAAAGACAAAATTAGAAAAGGACGACAATTACATGCAAAAGTAGCAAAGTGGCACACATCCGACAGTTGAAGCAAGAAGTGCCAATTGCTAAATTGTTGCATAGGCAGCAACGACAATGGGCCCAAGTTATAAATTGGATGGCCAAGGGAAGGAATGCTCATTGTTTGCAGATTGAAGCATTCGCGCGAGTGAAGCTAGAGCTGGAGATTCGCTAGCAAGAAATCTATGCATCAAAAAATTTTAGACAAAATGAAGGACACCCTAAGCCGTAGACAATTGGCAGATAATAAGTCTTCGTGGAGATTTCCAGACTCACTATGCATTTGCAAGATATTTCTGCTACGACATTCGCAGTCGGACAACCTTATCAAAGAGTTACAGTCAAAACACAGGGAGATGGAAGAACAAGCAATTTTTTTGTGATTGCGAGGAGTCACATATTCTATCATAATTTTCCTTTCGCCAACAAGCGACCTAGCCATCAGACATTCCAACAATTACCATCAAGTAGGTCGACAAGGAGGGAGTCGTCAGATGCATCAGAAGTTACCGTTAGGCAGGCCGACAAGGAAGAAGTCATTAGACACATCGACAATTGTCGCTAGCCAAGTCGATAAGGAAGAAGTCGTTAGACACGTCAACAGTTGTCGTCAGACGCATCGATGAGGGAACCGTCATATGCATCGAAAGTTATCGTTAAGCAAGTCGGTAAGGAGGGAGTCATCAGACGCATCAACTAAGAGGTTGTCGTCAGAGCAGTTTCATCATTTGATGAAAACAACAACAAAGGAAGTCATGTCAAGTCGTCCAGGGAAGAATTTCTTTGAGAAGCTGCCACAGCTCCATAGCCCCCCACAGTGGCCCACAACACGCAATTCTGTCAAAACACCAAGAAACAAAACCGTTAAATCTCATTACGATGCAGAGATTTGAACTCGCAACCTCAAGTTGGCTCACCTCGTAGAGGGACCTACTATTACCAAAGACGAAGTCGATGGAGCCCCGAATGTGGCAGCACTAGAAGAAATTCCTCCCCATGTTGTCAAAAAGCGTGTCCTGCGAACCCGCAATCTCGCAGTGATGAACACCGCCTTCTAGGCCAATCCTTGGTATTTTTTAATAATAATTATCGTTATTTTCTTTCGACTTCTTTGAGACCTGCTAAACCCTAGAAAATTCAGCTCTCTCTACAGATCCATCGCTTTGCTCGTTCGCCAGTGAGATGTGGAGCCGAAGCCCGTTGTGACTCTGTACGTGTCGGTTCCTTTGGCAACGTTGTTGGCCACCCACTTGACACTTCGTTCCACTCTATCCTTGGTCGTCGCCTCGTCCAACTCCACCTTCACCTCGGCCCGTTGCTTTATCGCCGTCACTTGAGCCACTATCAGCGTGGTCCCACGTAGAACCACCTTGTGAGCTCCCTTGAACTCCTCCATCATCCTCTTCACTTCCTCGAAGTGGTTGCACTACATCACCTCCGCAGCCTTCCACCAGTGACATGGAGTAGGAAAAAAGTTGCCGACATGGTCCAGCTTCCCTTCCACGTGGATTGGATGATTTCCATCCCTGTTTCCATTTGCATTTGCACCCTCAAGCAGTGGCAACGTTGTCGGTTTGCACATTTGTCTTCTTAATCTTCCTTTTGTAGGAGTACTGTTGATACTAACGTTACTGTTCTCCAAATGGGCCTTCGTCATCCTTGGATTTGATCTGTGAATTCACTAAAACCCAAATTTGTAAGCTAAAGAAATGGTAGAACAATTAATTTCCTTTGATGGAAGAAAAGAGAAAGGGAATGTCGCAATCGCAATCTCTTTGTCCCAAAGGAAGAAGAGCTTACAGTGAACAAACCCGAGGCGGAGGCATGGGATTTATAGTTACAAGAGGAGAGAGTGAAAACACAACCGTTAAATTGAAGAGTTTCGTAAGACACATGTCAATGAGATTCCTTGACCGTTTCCTACGAACCTGCAATCCCGCAGTGAATGAACACCGCCTTCTAGGTCAATCCTTAGTATTTTTTAATAATAATTATCATTATTTTCTTTCGACTTCTTTGAGACCTACTAAACCCTAGAAAATTTAGCTCTCTCTGCAGATCCATCGCTTTGCTCATCCGTCAATGAGATGTGGAGCCGAAGCCCGTTGTGAATCCGTACGTGTCGGTTCCTTTGGAAATGTTGTTGGCCACCCACTCAGCACTCCGTTCCACTCTATCCTTGGTCGTCACCTCGTCCAACTCCACCTTCACCTCGGCCCGCCGCGTTATCGCCGTCACTTGAGCCACTGTCAGCATGGTCCCGCGCAAAACCACCTTGTAAGCTCCCTTGAACTCCTCCATCATCCTCTTCACTTCCTCGAAGTGGTTGTGCACTGCATCGCCTCCATAGCCTTCCGCCAGTGACATGGAGTAGGAAAAGAGTTGCCGACATGGCCCAACTTCCCTTCCACGTGGATTGGATGATTCCCATCCCCGTTTCCATTTGCATTTGCATCCTCAAGCAGTGGCAACGTTGCTGGTCTGCACATTTGTCTCCTTAATCTTCCTTCTGTAGGAGTACTGCTGATACTAACGCTACTGTTCTCCAAATGGACCTTCGTCATCCTTGGATTTGATCTATGAATTCACTGAAATCCAAATTTGTAAGCTAAAGAAACGGTAGAACAATTAATTTCCTTAGGTGAAGAAAAGAGAAAGGGAATGTCGCGGCTGCAATCTCTTTGTCCCAAAGGAAGAAGAGCTTGCAGTGAACAAACCCGAGACGGAGGCATGGGATTTATAGTTACGAGAGGAGAGAATGAAATTGAAAACACAACCGTTAAGTTGAAGAGTTTCGTAAGACACATGTCAATGAGATTCCTTGACCGTTTCCTCTAAACTAAATAAATAAATGAAACAATCAACTTTTTGAAAAGCCCTACCATTATCTTTCTAAATGATATATCACAAGGCCCCTTTCTTAATAATTTTCACAAGGCCTCTAGTTGGTCGCTTTGGAATTTTGGGTTCCTTGGAATCTCTTGCTAAGCATAGTTTTTTTAAAATAGAATGCTAACTATAATTAAAAATAGTGTAAGAAACTAAATATCTATCAAATAAAAAAAACTGGAACTTTTAATTTCTTCATAGTTACACCTTCATTCACCATTTTTTGAATAACATAAGATCAAAATTTAAATAAAATATATTATTTTAAGCTACAATAACTTAGGCATTTCTAAACTGGGAAGATCACATTTGGTTGCACACTTTGCTTGCAATACAACCTCTTCCTCCTTTTGAGGTGGCATGCAAATCCATTCCATTTTCAAAATGTTTGGTTTCGTGTCGATCGTTTGGGAGAGATCAGGAGGTCGGGGGAGAGGTCATTTATGTACTATTTTAAGGTAGTCGGATCGAATAACTCTAACCTATTCTATTCACCTTTAGAATTGAGAGGGGCCTCTCTAATAAATAAGTGAAAACCCGGGGCTTTTAAATAACCTCGCCTCTTCCTTCCTCCAGTTTGAAACGCGGATTGCTAGGGAAGGTAGAGAATTTGAACCAATTGTGCCACAATCGAGCGCTTCTGCCCAATCGCTACATAGACACAATACACTATCCATAATCCTCGCTTACCACCCTTTTAAATTGAAATTGAAATGGTGGGGGTGGGGAGAGGGCCCCCCTTTCTAAAAAGAGAAAGAGCCAGTCGATCTCCTTCGCCTCTAAACCCAACAACCAGCCTTAAAACGAGTCGTATGATGTGAAGGATGTGATACCACTATTCCCGACTTCTAACCATACTTTGTTTTTACAAGCCCACCCTCCGACAACCGGTGCGTGCATTCCATTATCACGGAAATATTCTCTCATGGCACACCCAGAATATGGGGCCAAGAATTGTAGAGGAGCAGGATCCGAAGTGGTGGCTGCATTGATTATGGAATCACCCTCATCTTTAAAAGGGGCTTTTTGGGCTTTGTCTTAAAGAAAGTCCTCACTGGCATTGGCTTATCATAAATGATAGGTCTTATTACATTGTTTTTTTGACACATATTTATAGTAGTTGATGAAGGCCCATAAAGTCTCTTACTCTTGCATAGTTGTCAACTTACCATGTTAGGTTACTATGTCTTTCGACGCGTTTCACCTGGTAATTGTCGTGGCCTTGCTCCATTAGGGCATGACCTTTAGAGGAAGAAAACAAAAATCTAAGTGCTGACTTTTGTTCTTGTTGGTTGAGGCTCACAATTTATAGTATTCACACATAAAACAAAAGAAGCCAACATGATGTCGTTGACAAAGGGGATAAATGATTTGTAATCATCAAGTCATGTTCCAATAAGGTCTTATTAGAGCTATAAACTATTTTTTTAACAAGCTCATTCACACAGCTATGATGATGTTTCCCACAGGATTAGAGTTATAAACCGTTCATTTCATTGTTTATGTTAATTTCAATGATTTTTTTTAATGCTTCCAGAAATACACCCGACCATCACCTTGACTATACTAAAAAAATTATCTATATTCTGGTATACATGTGACACATTAATCATCGATCATCATCTACAAATGGCGTGTAAAGTACCGTCTTCTTCAATTAAAAACCGAAACAAATTAATTTGAACGCTAAAAGAGTACAAAAGTTTAATGATTAAAATAGAGTCTTTGGTATGTTTTTCAAATTATTATCAAACAGAACTAAGTTTGAAAGGGATAATGTTTTCCATAATCTTTCAGCTTTGACATTTTCCCATTCGATATATATAAATACTTGCTTGACTTTCAAACCTATTCTTGGAGAGACGCATCAAAAACGACCTTCCGTGAATAAGAAGGACGAGGTCCACAGTGCACACATGCTTTAAAAAATTTGACCATTTAAAGTAAAAAAAAATGATGGACTGAACTCTTCTAGTCTAACAGGGAGCTACTGGTCTCTTCAGCAGATGGTATTAGAAAGGAAATGAAATCGCAAAGGCACAAAAACAACAGAGAAATCAAGCACACAAATGCCTGAGATGTTTTCACAATAAACCCCAATAAACAACCCCTACTTCCAAAATCTCTGCCCAGATGATGGCAGCGTCTGGCCTGACGAGACCCTTACCCTTTCTTCCCATTTTCGTACACCTAGCCTTTCCAAATTTGGATGGATATTTTAGAATGCAGGGACACCCCACCCATTTCCTATATTAATATTAATATTAAATTTTAATAAAAAATAAAACTTTATCCTAGATCAGTCTAGACCCCTTCTGAACCCTCTTCTCTCTTTCCCTACCCACAAAACACAATCTAATACAACATCCACCTAAAAACCCTCAATTCGTCAAGTGAAAGCCTTATCCTAATACAAAACATGGTTCTCTACCACGGATAATGATCACAGTCATGATAGGGAGGAGATTCCCAGAGTTTTGGTTGGGCCCATCATAGGGAAAGTCACCACGTCAACTGTTTGAATCCTTTTGGAGGTTGACAAGGATTCCTACGTGACTGTTGTGCTGTTTGAGGATGCAGAGGCCGCCAACGGTGGTGAGGGTAGCGGGTCTTCCAGGTCTTTTCTGAGGAGGCTTGGGAGTTCCCTGAGTTATTCTGGGAAAAAATTTGAGGAGTGTAGTTTCAATGGCAATGGAGATTTCAAAGTTGACAAGCATTTGAAGGCCGGGAGGCCCACTGTGTTTATATTTGAGGGTCTCAAAGCCGGGACAAGACATGTTGTGCAGGTCAAGTACCACAAATCTGTGGTGCACAGCAGCTTCAGGACATTTCCAGATGATCCTGCTGAGGTTTTAAGTGTTGGGGCAATCAGCTGCAACATCTTTGTCACCAAGCAGAAGATTTCCTCTCATATTGACTTGTGGGCTCACCTTGCCAAGAGCATTGAGGCTAGAAAGATAGATCTGCTAGTACATATGGGTGATCAGGTATGTTAAACTTTACAAAATTTCCTTGTTTTTTTTTTGTCATGTTTGGTATTCTAGAAGTGGTGCCTACACTGGAAGTCACAGCCTGCAAGCATAGCTGACATAGCGAAGATAAACTTCTCAACACATACCACTTGAAGCAAAACTCCCTATCAGTTACATCTGGACCATCGCATTCAGCATAAAACTTTATACTTAAATTTTTATTTTGTTTTATTTTTTAATTAATTGGTTACATGGGATTGAAACCCAACATAAATTGAAACCGAACATAAATTGATTGACTCATGCCATTTGATTAAGATTTATTCATAGAATTCAACCTGTGAAATTAAACCTATTGAGTTCATACTATTTGATGAATGTTAAGGTTTATTTATGGGATACAAACTCTAAATTTCTTCACTCCTAACCACTTGATGTAAACCCCTTGGTCAAAATGTTAAGGTTCACCCATGAGATTGGAACCTTGATTTATGGCGTGAAATTCTTCTCTCCCAACCAATTACCCTATACCCCTGGGCACTTAATATTTTAATCCACCTAAATTGGTAATTAAGCCCTATGATTATCGGTCCTCTGGTGATCTTGAAAGCAATTATTCTTTACCACTTTGGATTCTGTCAGATTTAAAAAGCTAAAAATGATGTTTAAGGTCTCTGTCTAACCAATATACTTATTTGGCGTTGAAAACCTGCTCTGTAGTAACAAATGAACTTTTCACTTTATCTTATATATATTGTTTCAGATGTCCTCAGGGGCTAGGTGGATTGGTAAGTTTTGGCATTTACCAAGAAGAGACCTAGGTTCAAACCCTGGGGGCATGCCTGTTTGTGCAAAGGTAGTAGTCTGACCTGCATCCGCTGAGTGCGTGCCAGCCCGACAACGACGGTACCAATCCCAAGCTCCAGGTGCTCCCTCTCATGCTGGGTTAAATAACAACGAGGTGGAATAGGTGTTTTTGGGGGCAGCCCCAGGATTTGAACCTTGCTCGGTAGTAGAAAAGGACTGTGGATGTAACCAACTCCTCTTTGGATCAAATATATATATATATATATAGGTTTCAGATAATATTCTTCCTTGTGTCTCGTTCCCTTTACAATGTTCACCGTAAATTAACCTTGTAAATGTAAAGGTGATGTTTAAGATTCCTGTGTAGCCGAGGTGCATAAAAGACTTCATTGTAGGAAAGAAGGAACTTTTCACTTTACCTTGTATATTGTTTGAATTGCCTATACTACTTTAGGTTTCAAAACAATTGCAAGGTTCAATGATTTGGACCTTGTGCATGTGTAAATTTGGGCCTCTTATCAAATTTTAGACCTCATGAACTTTCCTCGACAACTCCTAAAAGGTGCTTGTAATTGCAGATTGCAGTTGATTCAAAATTTGTTGTTGTGATTGTTGAGTGCAATCAATTCCAAGAAAGCATAGGCACTGGTCTCATGCCAAAATTTTGTATTTGAATGACTAAGATTTAAGTTCTCAAGTTCTGGAGGTTTGGAATAGCAATACATATGGCCACTAAATCATTTTGTGGTTTTGCTTCTATAACAAATGTACATGATTTTTCTTATTACTGGAATATATGTTGCTATTTGTAAAGTAATGACATTTTTCATGTTAAAGAATGCTATTAACTGCAGCTTGTTACAAAATGTTGGCTTCCAAAATCCTACACCCAACAGCTCTGAAAATACCAGTGATCCTCACAGCAGTCATACTTGATAACAATCCTTATAGCATTTTCTAAAAGGATATAATTGGTATCTACCCTGGTGATACTAACACTATTAAAAAAGGGACTCTTACATATTCTGACTCATATACTTGACAAAAATATCTTTAGACTTAAGGATTACAACATGAATTCCTATTGCTGATTAACCAGGAAAGAGATCAAGACAAGACAACATACATATAAGAAAGTCAAAGCCTCTTCCAGGAATGGTTTGCCTTTTTGCTCTTTATATCATCTTGAGTTCAACGCTAAGGTCGGCATTCAATGCTCTTTCTGCTCGAATTGGTAAAGCAATGGGACTCTAGCACTGCCGTGTCTATTCTTCAATTTGTCCAGGTCCTTCAAGCATCCAAGTGGTGAGTTAAGTTTACCATCTGCTCCAATTCTTTTTGTGGTTTACCTCTTTCCTGAAGTGGACATGTCTTCTTGCAAGGCCTGTAGGTTTTATTGATTATCAAAACAGAATCAGGAGCCTTATTTTTGATGAATTGCACTTGGCAGGTTGAGCATCTCTGGGAAGTCCATGGCGTTATGCTCTTTGTAATCACAGCATTCATGCTGTTAACAGGAAATTTTAGAACCCCGTATAAAGCTTGAATAGCCTAGGAAATTATACAGCCTATGTCTTTATATAAATCTATTGAGTGTTAGAAGTTTAGAACAACTTGTGGCCTTGCACATGCCGGCACAGTGTGTTACCATAGGTCAGATTTCATCCCCAAATCTCCTCTGTTTAATCCAGATATGTTTTAAACTCAATGATTGGTAAACAACAGTCACTGCATGACTAAGCAGCTAATGTACTGGAAGAGGATCACCTGTGATGAAGCCAGAGTAGCCAAAAACATAAATTTATGAACAAAATGAGAAAAAAAAAGAGATGTTTTTTAAACAGATGCTTTAAGTATTTGTTTTATATTTTATTTGTTGTTTATGTTTTCAACGTTGAATGTTATCCTGTGATGGCTTTAAGGGTTTCGAACATTTTCTTCCAGCAAACCATCTCTTTCAATGGTTATCCTATCTTCTTTTGCTGGGTTTGCTTTGAATTCCTAACATCCAATGTAAAATAACATATCCAGTCCTTCCACAATAGAGTTAGGCGATTTTCTTAAGAAACACTAGCATATGAATCATATATGATCTAGGCAGGCAGAAGTTGAAGAAAATCGTTGGAAAAGGACAGCTAGCTTGCTGGTGGCATAACTTTGTGTTAGGAGTTCCAATTCAGTCTGTTCTTATTGCATTGGAAAACTCAGGTTCAACTTTCAATGGTTATCCTATCTTCTTTTGCTGTGTTTGCTTTGAATTCCTAACATCCAATGTAAAATAACACATCCAGTCCTTCCACAATAGAGTTAGGTGATTTTCTTAAGAAACACTAGCATATGAATCATATATGATCTAGGCGGCAGTTGAAGAAAATCGTTGGAAGAGGATAGCTAGCTTGCTGGTGGCATAACTTTGTTTTAGGAGTTCCAATTCAGTCTGTTCTTATTGCATCGGAAAACTCAGGTTCAACTTTACAGCATCCAAACAGTTTCCATAGTCATGCATATGGATGGCAACAGTTTTGTTCCCCCAACAACATTTTCAGGGCCTCAAAATAACAAAAATACAAAAACATAGCAAAATTTCAAAACTTTGGAAATTGAATTTTTGTATGTTTATGAATTCTGCTTTATAAAAAACTTGTGCACTCCTTACAAAGCACTTGTCACATGTCTCCACATTCCAGGACAATCAGTTCACCTGCTATCTTCAGACACTTTAGTTCCTGCTAAAAATAGCTATAAAAGATGAACCCAGAGATGCAAAACAGTCTGTCAACTTCATACATCTATTCTCAGCTATTTATTGTACAAATTCTCCATATGAATAAAATTTTCATATTAGCTTTTAATTGATTTGTTCTCTCTGTGTATATTTTAATGGCTCCATGTTCCTTTGTTTGCCATAACCCTTGCTATTCTGCTATTCAACATGTTGATTATCAGGTCCACAAACAAATCTCAGGTCAATACACTTTTTCGGATTATTTGAAATTTTTTTCTCCATTTTTTCAAACCATATCTTATATATTTTCTTTGTAAATGGCCATTTGGATGAGGCTCACTCCAATAACTTTGAAAGGAGAGTGTTTTCTTCCTTTGTACTGTCCATAAATTCCAAAAGCATCTTACTGTTGTAATCTAACGTAATTGCTTTATTGACTAATCTATCTACCAAATGATTCTATCTCCTTGTGATCTGTTGGGTTTCTACTAGGAAGTGAACTAGCATAGAGGAATCTTTCTTCTTTAACATCTTCAGTTTTGATTTCCTCATTGGTTGGTTGCCAACTTCATTATAAAGCATAAGATAAATCCCTATGCTTTTATTTGGAGCAATATACTAATATTCTGCGTCTCTAGCATGAATCCTTTATGATATTGAAGGATGCCTCCTCTTCTCCTTCATTTGTGAAGCACTATTACCCTTTAGAATGCTGTCAAATCGGAAGGCCACAGATAATGCTTTTCTCTGTCAAGCAAAATTGTAGTCTATATCTTTACTGAAGGTCAAAGTGTTTGAAGCTCTTTGATTACAGCTTAAATTACATCTGGCATCTAATTATTCAAATGTAATCTGTAAATCACCAAGAAACCAAACATAATTGAAGTTTTCATTGGGAGTCTCATTTCAGGCTGAAATTCCAAATTCTTCAAGACCTACTGCATGTTTTATTTCAATCATTTTCTGGGAACTTTGCAAATTCATATCTTTGACAATTCTTGATGAATTTTTTTTTGGAGTACCTTCTAATTCATTGTTTTTTATAGCTTGTAGTTTGACTTCTCTTCTTTCAGATATATGGTGACGGAGATAAAAGATGTGATGCTGAAGCTGGGCATGATTCTGACAAGGGTTCAAATCAATTTCACAAAGCTAAGGAGATGCTTTCAGGGATGGGGTCAGAAAAATGGAAACGTTGCATGGATATTGTATGTGAGAGTTACCGTGAGGTATACAGGGAAACTTGGCAACATCCTTCAACTGCAAAATGTCTTGCAAATTGCTCAAATCTAATGATTTATGATGACCATGAGATCAGGGATAATTGGGGAGATATTGAAGATGACTGGAAACAAGACAGTCCTGATTTTTTCATAGCTCGTTGTGCCTGGATTGTAAGCTTGGAGTACCAACGGCAATTACATGAGGATGTAGATTTCACCAATTTGCAAACAATCAAGAAGGTAACTTAGGTTCTTGTTAATAATGTTAGTTATTAGATTGATATGATGTATTTAGTTGCATGTTAACCCCTGTTCCTGATCTCTTTCTATACTTTGCAACAGGACTATCACTTCCACATTGTCAGCAATGTAGGACTGATGTTCCTGGATATTCGTGGTTCTCGCACTTTTCATCGTGTTCAAGGTGAAAAGAACTCATATTTGGGCTCTCAACAATGGGAGGATATTGAGAAAGCATTAGGAAGTGGAGGCCTCTTTGATGAAGTGAAGATGTTGGTAGTTTGCACGCCAGCACATCTTGTCTTCCTTCAACCTTTAATTACAAGCAAAGCAGCAAACAATGTACAAAGGTTAGAAGACTTCAAAGGACACTGGTCTGTTCACCAGTGTGAGCAACAACACATGATTAAGTGCTTGTACAAATGGAAAACTGCCAAAGAACATAGAGAGATCCTCATTCTAGGAGGTAAATTACTGGTCTGATTTACACTCAAATTTCTGAGTGAGTTGCTTTCTTATTAGAACTTTATAAAGCAAGTTGTTATATTTCATTAAATTCTAATTTTAAATAAAATGCCCTTCTATATTTTATGGATATCAATTGTTTGATAAGTTCTATTGTGTGACAATTGAAGCATTGGGCACTTTTAGATCCTAGATAGTTTAACTATATACTTTGTGCCAGAAACCGAACTTTCATCTTTGTCTATGCTTTACCTTTAATCTGAGTTTTCAAAGGAAACTCATCATTAAAAGTAGCTGCTTCAAATTTCCTTTGTTTGGTTGAACACATTTTTACTACTATGATGCCTATGTATATCACAGAGAGACACTTCAATTTTGTGCATTGTTAATTATGAATTGCATTATTTACTGTATAATAGGAAAGGTGTTGAACTATATTATGGAAAATGGGGAATATGAAATGAAAAAGGCAATGACAATTCCCTTCATCAAGTGGTATTATCCATATGATATACAACTATGAATGAATTAAGTAATAAAAACAATTTAATGAATTGATTCAGGACTTGATTCATTGTTGTGACTCATATTTGAATCTATTGACCATTTAGAGAAGAATCAAAGTTAGCTTATGAGTCATATTAGAATCAAACACTAGAATGATCGCAGTATGCATTACACATATCCTACTGAAAGGGATAAAATAAATTTAGTCCAAGTGGCTGGATTCCTTCTGAAGGGAGTGTTGTAAAACTCAAATAATTCAGTCCAAGACATTAGATTCTTTCTGAGAGAAAATGTTGTCAAGCTGAATTTTGATGCCTTTAAGGGCAAATCAGGGTCAAAGGGTTTTGTGACTCAAGATGAGTCATTGAGCCATTTGGAAGGTCAGTGACAATCAGTAATGCTTGAGCAAATCAAATGTTCCAAAAAGAATATTCAAATCAAATGCGTTGAGCGCCCAAATAAAGTAAAACTAGCAACTTGAAAGTCAGTTTTGCAAAGGGGAAGCTTATAAGAAAAAGCAGGAATTATTCCAGCAAGAAAAGAGGAAGGAAATAATTGAGTGGTAATGTGTTTAACAGTTACCTCCAGAATGAATCAACATTATCATGACATCTCATGATGGGTCTGTTTTGATGGCAAAATCCATCCCAAGAATATTATACCCAATATTGTTTCTCTTCATTAAACATTTATGTCAAGCACTTCTATCTTATTTTTGCACTTTGTTACTGCATTTATATTGTTCCTTGAGCATTGAAGGGGAGATGTGATACCAAACTCTAGAGCCTCGCTATCTTGATTCAGATAGGGATTCATCATGAAATCTTATTTGTGAGGGTTAAGATCAAAAGGGCCTCACTTTCCACAACACTCATCATCTCTTTTAAGAGAGATCCCGTAGACAAATAAGTGTCAATACCACAATGACAATACCATGATGTGGAAGAGGTGTGCATCTAGGACTTTGTTCTATACACCACCATTAATAGGTTCTCCTGTGCGTATTCTTGAAATGTGGTCAATGATGACATGGCTCTTGCCAACTTTGACCACAATCTTGAACACGAAATCTTGCAACATCACCATCCTCTTGCTAATTCTCCTATGCATCACAAGAATGTTAATTGAGTATAACACTTTTTGGTGGTCTATGTCGAATGTGAAAGGGTTGGTAACCAAGTAATGTTTGAACCTCTCTAGCGCACATACATTCCAAGTGCCACAAGTTCTTTAATTCTGTTTTACTTATTTTCCTTCGACATTGGTTGTCTTGCAAAATAGATTGGGTGATCCAACTAATGGCTCCCCTCCTGAGGGAAGGCACACCCATTTGCAAAATTAGACACATCAATATGTACATGGAATTATTTTTCTTAGCTAGGAAAGACCTTAATTAATGCCATAATAAAGCAAAACTTCAACTCCTTGAAGGGTTTCGTTTTTTGCAATAGGACATATAGTTGGTGTGGCTATTCCACAAATTTTTTGACTATATCACGGTATTATCCTACATGTCCTAAGAAGGATTTCAAGGAACCAACATTGCATAGTTCCTCCATTTGAAACATCCTCAAACTTTTTTTGAGTCTTTTTTCAACCTTGTTTGATAGACAATATGTCCTAACAACTTCCTATAGGGTTCCAAAAACTTACATTTCTTTGGTTTGACCCAAAGTCCGGCATGTATGCAAAGTTATATTCATTCCTCTAATGCCTTCAAGTGTTCCTCCTTAATACTATAGAAAGATCAATTGTCTAAAATACTTTGTACTTCCACCTCGATGTTTGCTTGAAGATGTATAGAATAATTCTCTAAAAAGTTGTTGAACAATGCACAGTCCGAATGACATTCAATTATATGTATAGATGTCATTTATTACCACAAACGTTGTTTTCACCTTGTCTTCATCTACTATACTTGTCTGACTATAACCAGAGAAGCCATAAAGGAATGATATTATTTATGTCCTATAACTTCTTATGGAGTCTTTAAATGGGAAACATAACAAATCCTTGATTGTGTTTGCATTCAGGCTCTGAAAATCAACACAAATCTGAAGCTATGTGGTTTGTTTCTTCAAATTGATCATGATTGTAGAAACCCATTTGTTGATAGTGATCTTTAAGACCATTCCTGCACTCAATATCTTGTCAATTTCCACATATACAAGTCCTGTGTACTTAGGATTCATGCGATATGGTTTCCTTTGTATGACCAAAGGTATTCAATGGACACATAGCTTAGGCAACACACACTCCATGTACAACAGCGAAACAGGAACATAGAAACCCTCGTTCATTCAAGATTTAGTTACATACCACCATTACAATCGCAAGCTTTCGAACAGGCCGATTCCATATCCACAGTCGAGCATTGCCGCTTAATGCTCGCTCATTGTAATGGCTCTCCCTGTTTGTCTCCTCCACAGGCCCAGTAATGGCTAGTAGCTAGGACGGATGATGCTTAACTTTCACAACATCCACGTGTAGGCCGCAGTGGTGCTTGTAACACTTGATAACGCCTCCTCCTTAGACGCTCCGCATGTAGGTTATATTCCCAGCTCGGCTTAGTGATGCGATAGTTTAGTGAGAGCGAATATTTCCTCAAGATGTTCACTGTAACGACTAGGGTTTTATCCTGCAGTTTTCTTGTGCAGAAATCTAGGGCGGGCAATCCTATTAGGAGAAATCTAGTACGGGCAAGTTTCTTGATTTGTAATATTTAGCTCAAGACCTTTTAACTTACCATTTTATTTTTTTTATACATAGGAGAATTGGTTATATCTACAGTCCTTTTCTACTATCAAGCAAGGTTCAAATTTTGAGGTTGTCCTTTATAATCCCTATACCACCTCGTTGTTATTTAACCCGGCGTGAGGAGGTAACACCGGTGGCTCGGGATTGGTACCCGTCGTCGTTGAGCTACACGCAGTCAGCGGACTCAGGTCAGACTACTACCTTTGCACAAACAAGCATGCCCCCAAAGTTTGAACCTAGATCTCTTCTTAATAAGAACTTACCAATCCACCCAACCCCTAGAGACTGACTTACCATTTTGTCCGCTACCCCTACCCCGGACAATTGTGATAGGGTTATCTTGAGGATTTCCTCCATTTTTTATTTTCCTTTTCCATGCACCATCCCTAGTTAGTAAATTCACACTCAATTTTTAACCCACAAAAGGTTGGTACCTTACTGTCGAGAAGTTGCTTGCCAAGAGGCAATGGATTTTAAGTCTTATCTTCTTCACGCTATTACCACCATCGAACAACAATCCATGCTATCAAAGACATCCTATAGATGATACTTGGGTCTTGGATCAAGAAGATAAATAATACAAGATAGATTAAATATCTCATCTCAAAATAACAAAAACTAATCCCTCAACTGTTCACATTCATCAACTGAATTTAAATATTGCCATCCTTTCCCCAGAATTTAGAGAATATTGCCATCCTTTTCCTCAACCGTCCACATATATCAACTGAATTTTAAGAATGTTGCCATCCATTCTAAAAGCATCAACCACATTTTCTGAAGGAAAACAATACAGTGTAGCCTAAATATCACATCTTAGATGAATAAAATCTCTTTTCTCTTTGTATCAAGTTTCCTCAACAATCAACTAAGTTGTTCTTCGCATCTATGATGAGAAACATTAGACTCTTAGGTCATTAATATACCATAATGGCAGTAATGGAGTATTGAATTTTTAATGAATGTAGAGATTAAAGAATCACAACCTTATTTAAACAGAGTTCATTCCCAGGTCATAGGAATTTAAGGTGGTAGGTAATATGAAATTCAACACCAAAGGTGATCTGCTTGGCTTTAGTGGTACAGTTCTTGAAAAATGGACTATTTTGAGAGGGAGAATACAGCCACAATTAAGGAAAGGTTGTGTTTTCTGTAGCTTCTCTCCTGGAAGCCCCATGACAAAGCTTGACAGTGGCATCCATACGAATCCAGAAGACAAGCAGGGATATCAGAGGAGAAGCTCAGTGTATCAGGGTCACTAATTTAAGACCCCTGTTGTGCAGTCAAAATGGAACTAACGGATCTGAAGTTCAGAATTAAGATATTTGAAGAGTAATGGTCGACAGGCTAATATTGCTCAGGTTAGTAAATATTTCAGAGCTTCTCTAAAATTTGTTACTCAAAGATAGATTCTACGTATGCATGTCACAGCTTTGGACGAGGATATAGCTGATAAGGCCAAGATACTATCTTTTGTGTGTGTGCTCCAGTTTGGGACTGGTTCCTGCTTATTTGGTATGGAAGTTTCAAACTTTGTTGCCAGCCCATTGAATGGAAGGATTTTGACTGAGAGCATACTAGCTAGCCAAATATGGAATTAGTTTCAAGGATAATGCAAGAAGTTGGTTTTCATCTGACAATATCACATAAAAGACCACAGTTAATATTGACTACATAATTAATAATATTCTTAGATTTTTAATAATGATTTTTAAAAGTAGATAGTTAATATGTAAGTTTTATGGATATTGGTTGGGTTATTTTTGAGATTTAAAATTAGTTTAAATGAAAGTGGGATTGAATTCAAATTACTCCATGATTTTTCTGTCAAAAGGAGTTTTCCTCATTATTTTCTTAGTTCGGAAACAAGGGATAAAATAATGGATGGACATTTGTGGTTTAGGGACAAAGATCCTTGTAGTGAGAATTTTATATAAACAACCATATGTTATATTATATCAAAATATTATATTATATTTCATCATAATAACAACCATATAAATAAAAATATTAAACTTCTTTTAAAAAATTCTTTCTACTTATATTTTATCAAAAAAAATTGTAAATAATTTAACAATAATATTAAAAATAAATGAAGATTAAAAAAAATAAAAAAATCCTAGGGTACTCCTCACAATGAGTTTTAGGGCAGAGATGTTAGCCCAATTACTTCCCCTAGTTTAGCGGTCGGGACTTACACCCGATTTTGCAAAGGGTTATTAGCCCAATGCAAACGCTTATTAAGCACCGAAAAGATCCTTTTAAAATTGAACATAATAAATAATTATTAGAAACTGAAGCATTAGTTTGCATTTCATATTCTTGGAAAATATATAAGATTTACATAAACTCCGTTGAGGCAGTTTGAACCAAGCTGGGCAGTTTCTAAACTGAAAAAGATAACTACGTACCACTCCTATAATGATGGTAACTTAATTAATGTAATATAAGATATAATAAATATTCTAACATCCCCCCTTATTACATTAATGTTGACTACACATAGCATTGCGGAACAATTCAAATTTGACTCGAGCAAGCGCTTTGGTGAAGATGTCCGCTATTTGCTCATCCGTGGGAATGTAGTGGAGCCGGATATGATGCTTTGGAATCTCATCTCGAATGAAATGACACCTAGTGTCAATGTGTTTGGTGCGATCATGAAAGATAGGATTCTTGACAAGATTCATAACACCTTGATTGTCGCAAAATAAATGTAAAGGAAGTTTCTTTGGAAGGCCCATGTTTGTGAGGATGCGACGTAACCATATGATCTCGCAGACTGCTCCACTAGTCGCTCGATATTCTGCCTCGGTAGAAGAGATAGCAACAACATGTTGCTTCTTGCTATGCCAAGAGACGAGGACCAGATCCAAGGTGAAAAATATAACCTGCAGCTTGATTTTCGGTCATCTATGGATCCAGACATAGTCAGAGTCCGTGTACCCTTGAAGATAGAACTTGTTCTTTTTGTATTCCAGGCCGATATATGTCGTACCACTGACATAGTGAAGAACTCTTTTTGCTACCTTCCAATGGCTAACTTTAGGATCTTGCATGAATCGTGAAAGATAACCCACAGCAAAACTAAGATCCGGCTTCGGTGTTTGTGAGATAGATGAGACTCCCAATCAGTGACGATAGAGAGTACTATCTATTTTAGGAGATTCATCGAATCGGGATAACTTAAGTCCTGCTTCCATTGGTGTAGCTTTGGGCTTGCAGTCAGTCATCCGATACTTATCAATTAGAGTCTTGGCATATTTCTTTTGAGTAACTTGTATGCAATGCTTGTATTGAGTTACTTCTAGACCAAGACAATAGTGGAGAAGTCCAAGATCTGTCATTTCAAAAGAGGTATTGAGATCTTTCTTTACTTGTTTTGATCATACTCTCCGAGCTGCTCGTTATGATCGGATCATCCACATATAGTACTAGAATTACTATGTTAGAACCATTGTTCTTGATATATAGATTAGGATCTGCAGGACTTCTTCTAAACCCATGTTGCACTAGGTGACTATCAATTTTGATATACCAAGCTCGAGGAGCTTGTTTAAGTCCATATAGAGATTTGATCAGTTTATAGACTTTTTTTTCTTGCCCTTGAAATACAAAACCTTCAGAGTTGAGTCATATAGACTTCTTCTTGTAGGTCACCATTTAAGAAAGCACTCTTTACATCCATCCGATGTAGCCGCCAACCAAATTGAGCTGCCATTGCACACTGAACTCGAATAGTGGTCATTTTAGCTAGTAGGAGCAAATGTCTCTTCATAGTCTATGCCTTCTCTTTGTGCATAGCCCTTTGCAACAAGTCGGGCTTTATATTTATCTATTGCACCATTTGCCTTATATTTGATCTTGAATACCCATTTGCAACCAATGGGTTTCTTTCCTGAAGGCAAATTCACTAACTTCCAAGTTTGATTTTTCATTAGAGATGTATGTTCTGCATCCATAGCAGTTTTCCATTGATATTTACCGAGTGCATCTGAGACTGATGTGGGTTCTTTTCCATCTAGTTTTGTCAGATAGACTTTTTCATCTTCCATATCTATATCCTCATCTTCTTCTACATTCACGGATAAATCATCAAAATGTTGACAAAGGTCATCAACATCTCATATCGATGTTGCATCATCCGCTCTTTTGTGTTGAGTCATACTGCGAGTAGAGGGTCGATCTAGAGTTAGATCCGGAAGTGATGTCAATTTTGAATCTTGCAATGTACTAGTATACCATTTAGGAACCTTCTTCTGAGGAGGTGTTGCTTCTTTCTTAGGTTCATCTTCCTTAAGGTATACAAGTGTGTTATTTGATGTGAAAGTTTCATCAAATACTACATCTCTGCTGATGTGTGTTTTCTTGGTTATAGGATCAATCAACCGATATCCTTTTTGAATATTCATCATAACCAAGAAATATACATTTTTGAGTTTTCTCATCTAGTTTCCTTCTTTTCTGTTTAGGAATATGCATAAAAGCTTGGCATCCAAAAACTTTTAGATGAGAAATTGAGGGTTTCTTACCACTCCGGGCTTCTTGTGGAGTTTTTCCTTGTAGAGCCCTTGTAGGTGCTCTATTTAGTAGGTAAGATGTTGTGTTTCTCGTACGCTCGATATTGTTTTTCTAAGTTTGCTCCTTTTAACATACACCGACTCATTTCTACTATGGAGCGATTTTTTCTTCTCGCAACTCCATTTCTTCGTGGTGTATATGTTGTAGTGAGTTGTCTCTTGATCCCATGTTTTTCCAAAAATGCTGAAAATTCCTTGGAAGTGTATTCCCCCCCTCGATCTGAGCGGAGGGTTTTGATGGAACAACTTGTTTCCTTCTCAACTTGTCTCTTGAACTGACGAAAGTAGAGAAGAGCTTCTGACTTGAGTGCAAGGAAAGAGACCCATATTTTGCGGGAGTAGTCATCAACAAATAGCTGAAAATACCTCTTTCCACCATGACTGGTTGGGAAAGGACCGCACAGATCTGCGTGGATTAACTCCAAGGGTTTTTTCGAGCGAGAAGAACTTGTCTCAAATGGAACTCGATGTTGTTTCCCTGCTAGACAATCTGAGCACACTGGGAGAACGGATGAAAGTTGAGGAAGCCCTTTGACCATGTCATATTTGCTTAATTCGAGTAAATACCCGGAACTGAGGTGCCCGTATCTTTTATGCCATAAGGAAGTAGCTTCTGTTGTAGTGGCAATGAGGGCAGTATGGGATGCAAAAACTGTATCCAAGATGAATAATCCATGTTTGTAGGAGCCAGTGGCAATGTTGTGACCTTGGTGACTGATGAAACATCTATTTTTTCCTTTTTCAACTTGAAAAACAACATCCATATTTCTATCTAGCATCTGCGGAACAGATAATAGATTGTTGGCAAGGCCAGGAACATAGAGAACTTTCTCTATGGCACAGTCACCATCAGGGAGAGTGACCGTAACATCCCCTTCACCTTGTACTTGATAGACTTGATTGTCTGCAATAGTGACAGGTTTGCCTTCTCTTGCGTGAAAGGTTTGAAACCAGGACTTGTTCCCAGTCATATGTTTGCTTGCTCCAGAATCAATATACCATACAACATCGGATTTGGAAGAGGCAGTATGGGTCATGAGCACCTTGTGTGCTCTTTCGGAGTCATTATCCGAAGATGAAGCGAGAATCATCCGAATGGGAATCGCATAAGCAACATGACCCTTTTGTTGTTTGCGATGCTGGGGATATTTCTGCTTCCCCTTGCCTTTCTTATTTTGTGAGGGATCATTCTGTTGTTTGTTTTTGAACCAACACCTGTTGGTATCATGATTGTTCATATCACAGATCTTACAATATTTATCTCGCTGGAGATTGGGCTTGCCTTTGCCTTTGGAAGAAGACCCTCCCTTCTGCAACTGTCCTTGCTTGTGACCCTTTTGATGGGTGGAAAGAGCAGTGGCAGGTTCCTCATCTTTCTGTACTTGATTGGCTTCTTCAGTTTGCAACAAATTAACCAATTCAACAAAAGTTAATTTTCTGCCATAAACATTGAGTGAAGTGATAAAACTTTTGTAAGATGGTGGGAGTGCCCTCAAAATAATAGATGTCAAAATATCATCATCTATGGGTTTGCCCATAGTATTGAGTTTAGCTTTCAATTCTGCCACTTTGCAGAGAAACAATTCAACAGTTTCCCCTGAATTCATATTGAGATTGTGAAGCTGAGTTTGTAGGTGAAGTATAGTGGAATTATTCTTTCCTTCATACACAGTAATCAATGCTGCCCAAGCATCTTTAATCGGTCGTGGCATCACAAATATGAGGTTGAACCTCATCTGTTATGGCAAGTAACAAAAACATAAGGCCTTTCCTGTCCTGATCATCAAATGTATCTTGATCTGTCCTTGCTTGTGGTGGGACGAGAGGTAGTGCCACTGACGACATCCCATAATTTTTCGACTTGAAGAATGGCTTTCATTTTATGCTTCCATGGCACAAAATTGGTGCCTTTGAGCAATTGGGCATCTAAAAGATACTTGTGCACTGTAGCCATTGTTTAGGGTTCCTTATAGCGCCAAATGGTCCCCTTTTCGATATACCGTTGCCAAGCCGATTATACCCGAATCGAATCAAAACAATACCCGCCCTTACGTGAGGGAGACTATAGGTATTATGAAGATCGAACGGTGACGTGGAACATAGGTAGTATCGAAAAGGATTGCTTTGTTGATGGCACCTACCTTAGAAAGACAAGAATCCGCATGCATGGGGCGTAACTTCCCCTAAACACTTTGGAGTCCAAGACTTTCATCGAGGTTTACGCCTAAACACAATAGCAATGGGGGTAAAAAATTTACTCAAAGAGATGTTAATGACACCTTCCTGAGAATCTTCGAAAGAAGAATAATCAGTTGGAGGTAATTAAGTCAAAAAACAAAACTAGGAGAAAAATTAGTGTTGGTGAGAGAACATCAAGTAGATGATCAATGAAGATCCCCGTGCAAAGAGATAATTGCTTTTTTTAGAACCTGTGCAACATGTGCTGAGAGAAGTAGTGGATGCCTTGATGTAGATGATTTTTAATTGCAGAAAAAAAATGCAATAATCAAACAAGCATGCTCACAAAATGCTTCTCACATAGGTGTCGGGTTCAACCGAAAATGCACCCAAATTTGACAAAAGAAGGTGTCGAGTAAAATCGAAAATGCACCTTTGAGTTGCTATCTAAGTCTTCTTCTGAGGGTTTGAAAAAATTTGAATTCCCCCCTCTATCTTGTAAGAAGTGAGGGCAAAGTAGAGTATAATGCCTTTGAACAATTGCTTTTGAAAGAAAAATAAGCAATTTACATGTCTTAAAAGCAATGACAACAAAAAAAAATGTGTCACCAAAACTTCTTGGGGCGTAAAAAAAAAACGACGAGGCGTCAACACGACCCTCGGGGCGTCAAAAGGCCCTCCTTGGGCGTCACCGGGCCCTCGAGGCGTCAACAGGATCCGCGGGGCGTCAAAAAAAACTCTTTTGGCGTCATTTTGTTAGCAACTTCTTAAAGTACCTTTACACCTTGCAAGTGGGAAGTGCGGGAGTTGAACCTGCACCCTATGTCCCAAGCACCTTAGCACAAGACGCTGTGACCATCTCGGCTACTCCGCCGGATGGAAAGAAGACAGCACAGGGTATACCATATTGCAAAGTTAAAAAAAAACTGCAGGAAAGCAATACCGTGCAACCAGGTTGCAATGCAGAATGCCACGACCAATCCGCAGGAAAGCGTCCAGTTTAGGGAACAGTGGGGCCCGCGGGGTGCACTGTCTGATTTGCTGGCTGCAGAACACGTGGTACCCGCTGTTCACACACAAAGTTACCAGCTTTCACAAGCCAATGGCAGGCCTTTCCAAATTGATCAACTGCCAGCAGAATGGTACAACCCCGTTTCTTTAACGTATACAAAGAAGCAGCAAAATCTGAATCTCAGAACACGTGGTATGGGGCTAGGGCTCACTCGCTGTGCGTCGCAAACTTCTGCGAATACACCATGGCATCATACCCCTCACAACCTTGGCACACGTTAGGTTTTCTGCCTTTCTCGGGCCGCAACGAGACGTATTGTCTCACGCACAACAAACAAACACGTGCACAGATTATTCATCTCACAGATTGAAAAATCAAAACGGCGTATTTGAAACCTGATCTTTCACAACAGACCACGGCTCCGTCTGCAGCAGCCGAGTCTCTACTTTGACTGCCAGCGTAGTGCAGTAGTTTTTGGAGTGCTGCCTGCAAATTGCAGGCACTGTGATTATGGAGTGGTAAATGTTATCCACCTTGCCCAAAGAAAAAACAGTGCACATTGCCCAAAAAGAAAAATTCACATTGCCCAAAATCATTCAATGCTCTGATGCCATATTAGAAACTGAAGCATTAGTTTGCATTTCATATTCTTGGAAAATATATAAGATTTACATAAACTCCGTTGAGGCAGTTTGAACCAAGCTGGGCAGTTTCTAAACTGAAAAAGATAACTACGTACCACTCCTATAATGCTGGTAACTTAATTAATGTAATATAAGATATAATAAATATTCTAACAACAATCTTGTAAGATTCCATCCTTTAATAAAAGTATGTACGAAAAACATTTAATAATAAAAAAAGATCATTTAAAAATTAACAATTTGAAAGACATTTAATAGTAAAAGAAAATCATTTAAACAGTTAAAAAATTGAAAAGAATTTAAATTGTAAACAAGTCATTCATGATGTTTTATAAATTTTAAATAATTTCTTAAAATTTTAAATAACTCCCGTGGTTATACTTGGCCATCCTATCCCACCCACTCGAAAATAAATAAATAATATTAACACAATGAGTAGTTTAAATATCAAGGCTGCACATGTGGTGTACTCTAATAAATGGTTTGTAACTAGCCATATTTGTGTGATGTACTCCAATAAATGGTTTCTAATTGGCCATATTGAACGTTGTTAAATAGCTAGATGATGTAGTGTACCCTCCATATAGAACGTTGTTAAATAGCTAGATGATGTAGTGTACCCTCATAATAATTTGTATTGAATCCTAATTCTTAAACCATAAGATAGAAAGTATGAATTGAGAAAATTGGTGTTGACAAGTACATGGATATTAAACTGTTAGGCACCATAGATTTAGAATTTTGACTTTCAAACAATTGAGTTTTAAATTTAAAATCCATATTTCTCATACAACTTTTTAAACCAAATTTTACTAATTTTAGCTCTAAATTTTTTACCCAAAACCTCACATACTGTTGTCCATAAAATAAAATAAAAAATTAACATACTTATATGATTTAATATTTTGATGACGATTACCAGATTATAAATGGTACGACATGCTTTAAAATAATAAAAAAATCGTAAATATCTGACAATTGATTACTCTCAAAATTCTTAATTTGATTTCTCGGTACAAAAATATTATTGTTTGATTTCTCCGTGTAAATAGTTTGGGACAAAAATATTATTGTTTGCAGTGGCAAAATCTAAGCATTAAAGTTGTGTTTCTAACTTAACGGCGGTCACCTAGGTGATGGGCTATTGATACATACAAATACATTAAATATATATTAGGGCACAAAACTACTTACAACCCAAAGCTTGACACCAACTTCATACCTGGAGTAAGATTTTCGCATATTATTCTCTTCTTGGCATCAATGACGTGTCTACTCCCCGAACCACAGCTGGCAAACGCTGGTGACATAGGCGTACGCCGTACACGAGCAGTTGCCGAGACAGGCAGCCTTGCACCCGTCGGCGACCGGAAAGTCGACATCGGTGCTGGTGCGATTGCCGCCACAGTCGAGTGCCGTGCAGCTATTGTCGTACACCTAGCACTGGTCCATCTGGAGGTTGTACAGCTAGATGAGCACGAACTGGTTGGCGCCCGACGGGTCCATCTGGACGTTGTACAGCCCCGGGGTCGAATCCCACGGGCTCTTCCACGCGGTTGTCGAAGCTCTGCGATATGACCTTGAATTTAATCGCGGCCCCGTGGACGACCAAATTGCCTTCTGGGTGGCGTTGGTGGACCATATGACCACCCGTCCGTCGGACAACACAAGGCGGCCAACTTTTGACAAAGTTGTTTTTGAGCGGGTCTTCTCTCCTGGAATACCGCCTAAAATCCATGTAGAACTCTTCTCTGTTGGCAATCCAAGCAAACAAGATACCCCCTAAAATCCATGTAAAATTGTACACGAAGGTCTTTAAGACCGAAAATGTACTCAAACAAATGTTACGATCAATGGAGGAAAATCCATGAGAACAGAGTATCACAAAGACCCCAGCAGTACTCGGCGAAGAATTAACTCCAAAATCTGAATCAAGTGTGACGAACACACAAGGCAAGCATATTCACTCCAAAATTTGTTGTGACTGCTATGAAAGATGCTGCCATGATCGAAACAGCTAGTACAGGTCTGGCCCTTGGACCGAAAGCTGGTTCATCATCTGGCTCATCCAATCTCACGCTCGGCCTCATTTCCTTTGCGAATCAAAATGAGAGTCGGGCTAAACTACGATTACAGATATAAATCTCCTTCAGAGACGGGAAGATGTTGTGCAGGTTGCAGGTTGATGATGCCGATGTACCAGAGGCGGGCGTACCAGATGCCGAGGGTGCCTTGGAGGTTGAAGAAGCCAAGGTTAAAGGTGCCGTTCCCGGAAGTAAGAGTCTGGGTTTCTGTGAGAGACTCGCCGACCACCATGGTTTCCGTGTCTGTCTTCGCTTCGCTACAATTTTTTTTCGCCAACTTCCAAAATCAAGAAACCCAAATGCCAGGCCAACTCTTCAACGGTTAATTCAACGGCTGATTTTAATTTCTTGCACTGAAAGCAATGTTTTCCGGCAGAAAGAAAGAAAAAGCAAAAACAATTCAATTGATACTGAAAAGCGGTGAAAACAAAATTTTCTGACAATTTCTTGAGATGAAAGCAAAGTTTTCCGAGAGAATCTTAAAAAAAAACAAACCAAAACGAGGACACCGAAAAGCTAGTGTTGACGACTTGTTCTTTTTCATTCTCCGTTCGCCTATCGACAACCGAATATTAAGTTCAATTTCTAGCTGATGGGGAAGGGAGATGATTACGTTCAATTTTTTTATTTTTATTCTTTTCAAAAGTTTACTTCCACACAATTTTTGCCTAAGCTTCCAGGACACTTTCGTTCCCGTCGTGCCTTTACGATTTCTTCCTTTCCCATCCCATCGTTTGGGAAGGGCATCTTTTAAAAGCCAAAAAAAAATCTCACATCGTGTATCAAAATAAATGGAATAGAGTTTTTTTTTTAATATTTTTTTTTTGAAAAATTTGAAAAAACTTGTATTAAAACAAAGATCAATTACAATAAGGGAAGAGACTCTTCCCAGCCGAACTCAGAGAGAACACAATCTTACAATAGATGAAGCAGCTTGTCACGAAATCGCGACACAAATCTTCTCCTTAGGCCGCGAACAAGCAACATGTCGCGAAATCGCGACACCTTTCCCCTTTGGCCGCGAAAAAGCAACATGTCGCGATATCGCGACATTTTCCTCCTTTGGCCGCGAAAACTCAACATGTCGCGAAATCGCGACACTTTTCTCCTTTGGGCGCGAAAGTGCAACATGTCGCGAAATCGCGACACCTTTTCTCCTTTGGCCGCGAAAAGGCAACATGTCGCGATATCGCGACACCTTATCTCCTTTGGCCGCGAAAATGCAACATGTCGCGAAATCGCGACACCTTTTCTCTCTTGGCCGCAAAAAAGCAACATGTCGCGAAATCGCGACACCTTTTCTCTCTTGGCCACAAAAAAGCAACATGTCGCGAAATCGCGACACCTTTTCTCCATTGGCCGCGAAAAAGCAACATGTCGCGAAATCGCGACACCTAAGCTCCCTTGGCCGCGAAAATGCAGCATGTCGCGATATCGCGACACCATTTCTCCCTAAGCCGCGAAAATGCAACATGTCGCGAAATCGCGACAACTTTCCTCCCCTGGCCGCGACGAAGCAACATGTCGCGAAATCGCGACAACTTTCCTCCCTCGGCCGCGACGGAGCGACATGTCGCGAAATCGCGACAACTTTCCTCCAGCGGCCGCGACGGCGCACCATGTCGCGATATCGCGACAACTTTCCTCCAGCGGCCGCGACGGCGCAACATGTCGCGATATCGCGACAACTTTCCTCCAGCGGCCGCGACGGCGCAACATGTCGCGATATCGCGACAACTTTCCTCCAGCGGCCGCGACGGCGCAACATGTCGCGATATCGCGACAGCTTTCCACCCTTTGCATTTTCTTTGATCATTGGCGCAAGGACCTTTCCAGACCCTGTCTAATCACCTCATCCTCAATATCCATGTCACTGTGCAACCGAACTCCAACCTCCTTTTCCGCACCCATCTTAGCCGTAAAGTCGACCGCTTTGTTCAAGTCTCTACTCGCATAAACTGGGATCACGTCCTCCAATTCCTTCCATAATTCTTTAATTTGGGTAACAAGAGCCCTCAACCTCCAAGCTTTTAGATCAAAGTTCCTCATGCAGTCCAGAGCTCCAACCAAAATTTGCGAGTCTGATTCAAGAATAATCCTGCGGTGGCCATGTTTCACTGCCCAAACAGAAGCAGACTTAATGGCAATGGCTTCGACTTCATTGTTAGTGGTTCTTCCCAGGCCTTGCAATTCCAAATAGAGCACAGTCCCAGCATGGTCCCGGCACACCACTCCAATTCCGGCTCTACCCGGATTACCTTTTGCAGCTCCATCAGTATTGATTTTAATCCAACCTACAGGGGGAGGTTTCCAACAATTTATGTCCTGTCCCTCTAGCAGTTCACTGCGGTCGTCCAAAGCTCCAATGTCAATTTGAGCTTCCTCCTCCGCATGAACAACCACAGTTTCGATAACCTTGCTCCAAATGGTCTGCCAAACCCCGTCTAGAGCAGTAAAAGTTTCTCTAAAAATTTTGGCATTTCTTTCCAGCCATACTTGCCACCAGATAAAGCTTAACCCGATCTCCCAACCAAAACGAAGAGCTTTAGATTTGAATCTACCCTTCTGCCATTTTGCCCAGATATTCATCCGGTTCAGGTCACCACTTACTTGAAATTTAAAGTATGCAAACCAACGCAGCCAAATCTGTCGGGTGAAAGGGCAACCAAACAGCAAGTGGTCAGCAGTTTCCTCGCTCTTGTAGCATAGAACACATTGAGAAGGGCCGATGATACCTTTTGATCTGAGATTATCAAAAGTGAGGATTCCATTGTGCATGCACTCGCCGGGAAAAAAAGTTGACTTTCGGCCAGCCTTTAGAGTGCCGTATTTTCCTCCGGTCCTCAACCGGAAAAGTATGAGGGGGGGGCTCCGGGAGAATGTTGTCATATCCGTCCTTTCATCGTATAGACGCCAAGACTCCCAAAGCCCCAGGCTAATTCATCCTCCACGTCTCCCCCGTAAGAAATCTTTCCGTCAGAATTTTAGTCATGATGGGAGTCAAATCCGGAGGGATTGAAATGGGCCACTCATCCAACTTCTTGAACTCGCTTAAACTTACACTCCCCCAGTTGAGAAGTTGTGAAGTAACTTTCAATACAGATCCATCCCTTGGCTTCAATGGTAGCTTTTATTGGTTGTAATTCTAGAAATTCAGCAATGATGGGTGGGAACTGATCCCAAGAATCTATCCAGAAACGAGCCTTCTCCCCTCTTCCCACTTTCCAAAATAAGCGGTCTTTAACAACCTGAGACCCTAACTTGAGAGCCTGCCAAACAAGGGACCCAGTACCATCCAAGGGGAGGCGAGCAACATCGATTGGGTTGGCCTGACCCAGGTATTTGCTAGTTAGGATTCTATTGAATAGGGAGGTGGGATGGGAGATCCATCTCCAGTACAGCTTTCCATCCAAAGCTTTATTATTCAGCCTAGATTTTCTCAAACCCAGACCTCCTTTATCCTTGGGCTGGGTAACTTTGTCCCAACCCACTAAGGCCCACTTTCTCTCTCCCTTTGCTCCTTCCCATAAAAACTTTCTAGCCATCCTGTCCAACTCTTTCCAAATTGTAATCGGGGCAGCCAGGATAGAGAATTTGTAAATTGGCATGGCTTGAATGACTGACTGTAAGAAAGTTAATCTGCCACCATAACTTAACCACTTGTGAGACCAGTGATTAATTCTGTCCTTGATACACTCCAGCAGATTCCTCCATGTGTCTAATGTCAGCTTCTTGAAGTGCAAGGGGACCCCCAAGTAAACCACTGGGAGAGAAGTCCTTGTGAATCCCAAGATTTCTAAAATTCTATTCTGAAGCCTTTGCTCCAGATTAAAAAAAACCACTTTGGATTTCTTGTCATTAATGACTTGTTGAGTAGCCCTAAGATAGACATTAAGAGTATCCCTAATCATTCTTGCTTCCCTGAAGCTGGCCACTCCCACCAAACCAATGTCATCCACAAAGCTGCAGTGCGTTAAAACTTCGTCACCCACCCCGATACCCAATAATCTACCTTGTTGTCTTCTCCTCAAGAAAAGTCCGCCAAGACCTTCGACCGAGAATGAGAAAAAGATAAGGAGAACAAGGATCCCCCTGGCGTAGTCCCCGAGAAGCTCCAAATGGTTGCGAAGGAAGGCCCTTGATTAGCACAGAGTAAGTCGGGGAAGAGACACAGCTCATGACCCACTCTATCCAGCCCTGAGAGAAGCCAAAGGCTGCCATCATTTTAGCCAGGAAACTCCATTCAACCCTGTCATAAGCCTTTGACATGTCCAGCTTTATGAACATCCCTTTATTACCGTAAGTGTGCATTGAATGGATTGCTTCCGGGCCACAACCACCCCATCCGGAACTCGTCGACCCTCAACAAAACCCCCTTGCTCAGAGGAAACAATGTTGTGAAGAAGAGGTTTTAGGCGCTCAACCATTACCTTTGTGATTATTTTGTACAACACATTACATAAGGCAATAGGCCTAAAATCTGAAATATGAACCCCCTCCTCCCCTTTTGGAATTAAGGTAATGAAAGTGTGGTTTATAGCTTTAAGCATTCTCTTATTTTCTCCTGGACTCTTCAACAAAAGCCCTTACATATTCCTCTAAATAGTCCCATAAAGCCTAAAAAAACTCAATTGGGAAGCCATATGGACCAGGAGTTTTACCAGTGCTCATTCCAAAGACCACGCTTTTCAATTCATCTCTATCAATGGGTTTGAGGAGGGCCCGATTTTCATCCTCAGAAATAATAGCAGGTATGACAGAAATAACTTCATTTTGGGCCTCTACATCTTGTACCACACTTTCCTTAAAAAGCTTAGAAAAATAATCCATAGCATGGGAATGTATACCGGAAGTGTATCAAAGGAATGGTCGTTCTCATCTTGAAGGGCCTCCATCTTATTCATCCGTCTTCGAGCACAAGCAGTCTGATGAAAGAATTTTGTATTTATGTCCCCTTCTAATAACCAGGTGGTTCTTGCTCTCTGCTTCCAATAGATCTCCTCCTGGTTGTCAATGTCCTCAACCGTTGTACGCAAGGCATCATCCTCGGCTTTGAGCTGGTCTGTAATTACTCCTTCTCTGAACTATTTTTGGACCTCATCCCATCTGGCCACCAATGGAGCTCTTTGGGCCTGGAAGTCAGTTTTATTAGCACGCCTCCAATACTTCAACTGAGTTTTGACATATTGAAGTTGTTTATGGATTCTGAACATTGCTCTCCCATAAGCTGGACGACCTTCTTCCCACCACTGTGGAATTTTCTCCCGAAGTTCTTTCTGAAGCCAAAAATTCTCAAATTTGAAAGGTTTGTGATGCTGCCCCATCCTAGTCCCGCATTCCAACAGAATGGGACAATGATCGAAAACAGGGCCTTCTAAAATCTGAAAATTTATATTCCATTTTACAAACGCCTCCTCAGAAACCAGAAAACGATCTAGCTTAACCTTCCTGCTATGTGGCTCCCGCCTTTTATTAGTCCAAGTGAAGTTATTGCCAGGACATTTAATGTCCACTAAGTGCAAAGCCTGGGACTTGGGCAATCATGAAACGGTCCCCCGGGTCCAAAAATGGTGTTCCCCCTTCCCGGTCTCTAGAAGATAATTTAGCGTTAAAGTCCCCCGCTATAATCCGAGTCTAGATCTTCCCTTGAGGTTCGCATGTTATGCACAGCCTTCCACCGCCGCTCTCGACCCTCTAGGTTTTGAGACCCATAAAAGTTTGTGATTAGAATGAATTCTGCAGAGACATTATTCCTAAAAAGAGAAGTGAGAACACCCCTCCAGGCAAGATGTTCTATTGCAGACCATTCAAGAGAGTTCCACAGAGTAACAATCCCCCCTGAGGCACCTTGGGCAGCCACATCCATATGACCAACACCCCTCCAAATTCTGTTGACTGTTTTAGACATAAGATCCAAAGACATCTTAGTCTCCTGTAAAAGCAAAAAATCGGTATTGCGATTCTCTAATAGTCTTTGAACAGCAGATTGATGGTTTCTACTGTTTAAACCCCTCACATTCCATGATTGTATAATCATTGGTTACCCTAGGAGCAATAAGAGTCTATTGTCCTCACCGATCCTCCCATGATCAATTTGTCTCCTTGGGCTGCTAGCAACTCCTTATTGGATCTTCTACCTACTCCCTGAGAATTGCTGTTTTTTGATCTTTTCTCTACCTGGGTTATCCCCAAAGATGGCCTTTCCCTGTTCTTCTCTGCTATTCCCATGCGGACATCCTGAGAAACCTGTCCGCTCCCGGTTATGCACTACTAAGGCACTCGAACACACCGGGTTGTGATACCTCACAGGGTTCAACTACCTGTTGTATGACGGGAGGAGATGAAAGGGGGAGTTGCCCGGGAATATTAGAAGTTTCTTTAAAACCCTCCATGCCCTCCATAAATTGTTCCTCTTCGTCAACCAGTGACTTAAATATCTCATACCTATTGGCAGGCCTGAGATGGGATTGCTCCTTTCCCTCCTTTTTCTTTGTCCGTCTTTTTCTTCTGGGTTGTTCAAAACCCTCTCTCTGAGCTTCTTGGCCCTGATCGGTGCTATTAGAATCTTTATTAGGTGTTGCATTATCCTCTTTAGGCTGGTTTTGAATTCCTGAAGGGGCCTCCATTTTAGCATTCATATTATTAGGACAGAAACGGGCCAAATGTCCATGTTTGTGACAAACCCTACATCTAAAGGGTAGGGCCTCATAGTCCAATTGTTGAATCCAGGAGAGACCTTCCGATTCAATTTCCAACTCTATCGGCAAAGGCTGGCTGAGGTCCATCTCCACACATATTCTTGCATACACTGCCATGCTCCCTTCAATAGTGTCTCTGACAACACCCAGATGTCTACCAATAGCATTGCCAATCCTTGCCAACACCTGCTCACCCCAAAATTCCATTGGAAGAGCATATAGACGGATCCATACTGGGACAACAATAGGTTCAACACGGGGATCGAATCCCACTCTCCATGGTTGAACAAATAGCCTTGCCGGGCCATGATTTTTCTTCTCTGACTCGAAAGCCTTATTTCTATCGGCCAAAGCCGAAAAGCTAACAATAAAATAACCATTGCTAATAAACCACAATGAGAACTCATCGTGAGGCTCCCAGTTTTGACGGATCCAAGAGTGTAGAAAATTCAGGGAAGGGCGAATACCCATGAACTTGCAGATTAAATCGTGGTTAGCTCTGTAGATGACTGATTCTTCAACCATACTTGGCTCGATGACGATTTTTGGCCTGGATTCGGCCTGCGGCAAACAACCATTCACACGATGTGTTGTCGACCTATTCCCAGCAGTCGTGAAGAGCTTTTTATATGCCATCTTTTGCGCTTCGTCGTTCTTAGGAGGAGAATTTTCTTTAAACAAATCTGCGTATGAGCTGGTACTCCCTGGAAAAGGAGCCGGAGAAGTCCCCATTGGACCCTCCTGGGGCACCGATCTAGCCTTCAGATCCACCGTACCCCAAAGACACTTCTGCTATCCAGCTGAAGCCCGAGATTTTTCAAAGTTCCAGAAACCCTAGTTCAGAGGAAAAAATCGCCAGAGCTCATTTTCCCGCCCAAAAAAGTTCAATTTTTTCAGAACATTAATATCAGTTTTTTTTTTTTTAAATATTAATAATATTTTTTATACACATTTACATGGGGATTGAATTTGGATCACATCACTATAATGCAAGTGGTGTCTTTGCTGGTAGACTAATGGACTAGAGTTTTTACTTTATAAAATAAAAATCTGAGACTTACGTAGATTGAATGATTTTTTTTTTGTGGCAACTACCTTTCACAACTGGTCACACGGTCAAATCACATTGCCTCTAATTGTAGTGTCAAATCATGGAGCAACCATTATAACCCCTACCTCGCCTCGGTAGGCACAACCCGAAGTGAGAGACACCCTCGATGGCTCGGGGTTGGTACCGCCATCGTCAAGCTGACGCACTCTAGCCAGACTACTACCTTTGTCCTAGAGTGGGCATGTCCGCGAGGTTTGAACCTAGGTCTCCTCCTCATAAGTGCTCAACTTCTTACCAATCCACGTAGCCCTCGCGGACAATAGATTGAATGTTTTTCCTTTTAAAGAGAAAGAAACATGTGACTTGTGGATTGATTAAATTGTACTTTGGTTAATTAAAATGTGAATAATTTATTGTGCTTGTGAGTAGGGAAATTTTTTTAATAGATGAATAATTATTTATGATTTTTTAATTTCTTTAAAAATTATCTTATAAAAAAACTGGTTTAAGATAATATTTTGTTATTAAAAATGTAAAATATATTAGTATGAATATTTTTATTTTTAAAAATCATTAAAATTGAAAATATAATACCCAGGTGTTGTAGGTGAGTTGGAGAGGAGAGGGCAATCCTCCAAGGGAGGTCCCAGGTTCGAATCTCCATCCTACCAAAAAGTTGAATTGGGTACCCAAAATCCAATTGATAATGTTGGTGCGAGCAGGGTCGGCGCGACTCCCGAGTGACTTTGACGGTGTAGAACCCCCTGTTCGTGGTCTCTTAGACAAGGCGGCCTCGCAAGGGGTTTTTCGCTTAAAAAAAAATTGAAAATATAATTTACCGACAATGACGCCATTTGCATTATCGGTGATATAACCCGGGTTCAATCCCCATGGTGGATGTGTATAAAAAGTATTACTCACAAAAAAAATTATTATAATTAAATTTATTATTAATCAATTATTAAAACTAATTCTATATTTAAATTTAATCTTATTATAGTTCAAAACAATAGAATAATCTAGGAACGATACAAACACTATACCACTATTAAACTTTTATCAATATTGTCATAAAGTCCCTTAGCTTGTAAAAACCAGTATATACATCATGATTCATGTCTTTATCAATACCACATAACAAATTCAACACCTACCACATGATTCATGATGTACTCTAATAAATAAACCATTTATTAACACATGGTTGAGTAGTTTAAATGGCAGGACAAGTGGGTTCCGAGACTGCGGTTCCAAAACGGATACTTGTTGGCAACCACGTGGATATAATCACTGGCAAAGCGCCATGTCATGAGTATCTCTCCTGTAAATCCTCTTCAACTAATATATCACTCTTCAATAAATCCTAGATTTTTTGAAAAAAAATTGCAGGAAATCCATTAGGGCTAGGTGTCTTTTTAGGATGGAAAGAAATTATTACTTCATGTAGCTCATCCATAGATATCTTCATCAAATTATTATTTTGTCCTTGTGTGATAATTGATGTAATATTTTGCACAAGCTTATCCTATGGCTCATTATCTTTCCTCAATATTTCTTCCATGTGGCTCATCACTTTTTTTTAGTGGGTTTAACCCCACTTCTTGTTAACACCTATGATATTTTTATTTGGCCTTATAAATCAATATCCCTTTGAGTTTATTTTTCTCTTTGTTCATGCTTTGATGACCTTCCTCTCCTTTTCATGTTCCCACTAACACTCTCATCTTCATCAATATCTTCTACTTTTTCGTTTTGTTCATAATGAGACTTATCTTCTAAAGATTTATGTTGCCCTAAAGAATGTGAAATGCAAGGAATAGCCTCATAAACACTTTCTTCTTTATGTTGTCCTATAAACCTTAAAAGTGCATGGATGATCCTCCATAGTCATTACTTTATTATGCTTCATTGAAAATCCTAAATTTCCTTGGATGTCCTACATATGCTTTTCTTTATTGTGTTGCTCTTGAAACCCTATATTAACCTTGACCTCATTGACCTTATTTGCTTTAAAATTTATCTTCCCATCTTCCTTTGCTTTAAAATTTGCCTTTCCATCTTCATTCACACCTTTGAATCCTTCTATATTTAAACTTGCACATTGTACTTCCTCATACCTTGTGTCATTTTTTCTTCTAATGGTTTATTTGAGTGAACTCTAATAGTCTTTGTTATTTAATGACGCACAAGGATTTTTATTACCACTTTCTTAGGAGTAGAAAATCCTTGCTTTGACCCCACTTCTCCTATGATACAAGCTCCTTGTTATACATTAAAGTTTGCCTTGTGCCCAAAATTTCCATCTCTTTCTCCATAATTTTCAATTTACAATCTCTTGTCATGTATCCGATTTCATGACATTTGTGACATTAGAATGCAATGTTTTCATAAAATTCTCTTGTTTTAGACTTAATCCTAATGGATTGTGGTAAAGGTTTTAATATATCCATGGCAAAACATATTCAAGTGTATCCAACATGCCTTCTCTCCTTAGTATTTGGTCCCTCTTGGATGAACTCACTTAGAGTATTAACAATATTCTTCAAAACCTCCTTATTGATGAGTTGATAAGAAAGTCCAAAAAGCCTAATCCACACCATAAGATTTTTAATAGTCTTTGTCTCCATATAAAAATTCTCACTTCATGGTTTTTGTTTTTGGTTACATAGGAGAATTGGCTACAACCACTATTTTTAGTAACTAGCAGCACAGGGAGCGCAGGGTTCAAACCACAGGGACTGCAACCACCAAACCTATCAATCTCGTTAATTGTTGACCCGACATGAGATGGGAACCGTCGGTCGCTCGGGGTTCGTACCGTCGTCATCGGTCTAGTGTGCACTCAGAGGATTCAGAGCAGACAACTACCTTTGCAAATTGACACCACCAAGGTTTGAACCCAGGTCTCTTCTCAGCAAGTGCCCATCCAGACTAGCACTTACCAATCCACCTAGCCCTTGGGGCTTCATGGTATTAAATATAATTCATATTTGCCCCTAAACCAAGGAACTCCATCCATTATTTTATCCCTTATTTCTGAACTAGAAAAGATAATGAGAAAAAATCCTTTCGAAAGAAAAGTCATGTAGTTTGAATTCAATCCCCACTTTTTTTTTTTGTACATAGGAGAGTTGGTTAAAACCACTATTTTTAGTAACTGCCAACGCAAGGTTCAAACCACAGGGACTGCTCACACAAAAATTGAGAAACTATTCTCCGTGGCGATGGGCCTTGCACAGGCAACTTGTGCTCGAAGGAATCAAACAAAACAAACTAACTTACGCTCAAAGGAATCAAACTAACTAACTTGCACTCTAAGCAAACGATAACAAATAACAAATGGATGGTACATAGTAAAACAATAAAAAAATTAATTGACCATGATCACATCCTAAAATCTTGGTTAAGTTAGACATGATAGGGTAAGAAATTTTATAAAGGGAAACCATTATTTTTCTAAATGCTTTTCACAAGGTCTTTTTAGCACTTTGTTTTAATGTTATTATAGCATATGATTCTTCCATGTATGTTCAAATCCTATAGCTAATTTGTTACCACCTCTTTTCTTTGCACTTGAAACTTCTCTTGATGAGCACCATATCTATAAGCATTCTATAACGAAGGCAATAATACAGTTTCAAATTTGAGCATTGAGACTTATTTTTAAAAAGCCTATTATTTCTTTCAAGCCATAGATTCTTACAAATAATGAATAATGACAAGGCTAAATCTAATTCTCCACATAATACTTAATGCTTTAACTTTGAAATAATGAATCCAACATTTCATCAACTCTTTCAATGTTGATGGATCTATCTAATACGTTTTTCATATTTTTTAAGCCATCTTGCGGATCCAACTCGACGTGGATATGAAGAGCAATTTAAGCCATCGTGTCATCTCCTTAATGGTGGATTTTTTGATCGAGACCAAGATCAACTCATCCTTGTTCCGCCTGATAAAAACTATTCTCACACAAGAATTGAGAAACTATTCTCCGTGGCGGCGAGCCTTGCACAGGCAACTTGCGCTCGAAGCAATCAAACAAACTACCTTGCGCTCTAAGGAAACGATAATAAATAAAAAATGGATGGTACGGAGAAAAACAATAAAAAAATAATTGAGGATGATCACGTCTTAAAATCTTGGTCAAGTTAGACATCATAGGGTAAGAAATTTTATAAAGGGAAACCATTATTTTTCTAAATGATTTTCACAAGGTCTTTTTACTTTGTTTTAATGTTATTATAGCATATGATTCTTCTATGTATGTTCAAATCCTATAGCTAATTTGTTACCACCTCTTTTCTTTGCACTTGAAACTTCCCTTGATGAGCACCATATCTATAAGCATTCTACAATGAAGGCAAAAATACAGTTTCAAACTTGAGCATTGAGACTTATTTTTAAAAAGTCTATTATTTCTTTCAAGCCATAGATTCTTACAAATAATGAATAATGACAAGGCTAACTCTAATTCTCCACATAATACTTAATGCTTTAACTTTGAAATAATGAATCCAACATTTCATCAACTCTTTCAATGTTGATGGAGCTATCTAATATGTTTTTCATATTTTTTAAAATAATCCCAAATGGTGCGAGGATACTTAATGTTTTAGCTTTGAAATAATTAATCCAACATTTCAACTCTTTCAATGTTGATGGAGCTATCTAATATATTTTCATATTTTTTAAAATATTTTCAAATGGTGTGAGCAAAGGGAAAATGAAGAAGTAAATGATCTAATGTTTCTAAATTCTTCTCACACAAGGCATATCTAAAAGGTTCACGATACCTCTTCTTTCCAAACTCTCTCCTGTAAGAATCTTGCTTTGAACTATTTTTTTTTTGGTTCATAGGGGAGTTGGTAACAACTAAAGAACACAAGCTTATACTGAGAGGGGGGATGAACAGTATAAGACCACTTTTTACTTTCTTTCCAAACCAATATCAATTAATGTCCTTAATTGCAATAACCAAATATAGCAATGTGCATTAATAACTCAGATAATAGTAGTAAGCAAGAGCACAAGTCACCACACACAATTGAGACACAAGATTTAACGTGGTTCCCCCAATGTGGGGTACTCCACAAGCTGATCTCCTTATAATATTTCACACAAAAATATCCAATACAATGATTTCTTTGATCTGCTCAAAGCTAGGCAATAACAAGTTCACATAGAACTTGTCCAAATTTGAATAACAAGTTCACACAAAACTTGTCCAACTCTAAATAACAAGCTCACACAGAACCTATCCAAAATTGAATAACAAGCTCACACAGAACTTGTCCAATGTTGAATAACAAGCTCACACAAAACCTGTCCAATGCTAAATAACAAGCTCACACAGAACCTATCCAATGTTGAATAACAAGCTCACACAGAACCTGTCCAATCTGCTCAAGCAAGCTCACCAAGAACTTACCCAAATCTGTTCTAGCAAGCTCACCAAGAACTTGCCCAATTCTGCTCTAGCAAGCTCACCAAGAACTTGCCCAATTCTGCTCCAACAAGCTCACTAAGAACTTGTCCCAAATCTGTCCATAAATTTGTCCACAAAGCTATCCCAAAACTGTCCACAAGGGCCTTCCCAAAGGCTCAATCAATCATACACAAACTACCACAAATCTATCCAGAATTCTATCCCAAAGATCTTCTCAAAGACTCAACCAATCATGCTCAAGTAGCACTCAAAACTCATCCATAACTCTATCAAGGCAAAGCTCAAATATGAACTCAACAATGAATGGCAATGTACTCTTCAATGGATAACAACAATGATCCACAATGATCTCAACTCAAATCAACTCATAGAAGCATAAGGAGAATTGTTAGAGACTCAATATGTTCTAATATCAATCTCAAATCAAATCAGAATAATGGAATAGTTTGTTTCATAGGACTTGAACAATCACTTCACACATCACTTGACTAGGCTCAATCAACTCAACTCAACCAATCATCACAAGGGACAACTCTTTCTCACAAAAACCCTAGTCCAAGCATGTATCAACCAACTCAAATGTTTCCAACAATGCTCAATCACAAATCTCACATAACAATGATACTCATGTTCTTTTCTAACTCATGTTCTTTCACAACCAATGGGCTTCAACAACTATGCTTATAAAACAAGGTTTAAACACAACTCTCAATTCAGAAAACCTTGAAGCATTCAACCAACCACTTTCAAAAAGGAAACCACAAACAATCATTTTCCCTCCAATGATATTTCATAAATCAACCACCATAAATAATCAATAGGAGAATGTGCCCATACCTTTTATGAATATGAAGAAACCCCTTTGGAAATCTGCCACACTCAACACACTTTGAAAAGAACAAAACAACCTTCACTTGAACCCCTTTACAAAAACAGAAATATCTCTTTATGTACACCTTATTTCTCCTTCTAAGCAAGATAATCAAATAGCCCTCGAAATAAGCTTTCCAATGATATATAACATGATATACTTTTATAAAAGGAAAAACCAGAAATATCTCCTTTTCTAAAAGTGCACTATAACTCTTAAACTTGCCTTTCGATTAAATAAAAAATATTTAATCAAACATTTTCCTCAACCACACCTTATTCCTCCAACATTAGGCAATAATAAAAAATTGTTTTAATAAAACGTTTACTTGCCTCTAGAGGGAATCGAACCCTCGTCGTTGCCCACACAACACCTCAACCGCGGCGCCAAAGACCACGCGAGCTACTCACTCGCATAAGATGGAGAGCGAAGACTCTCCCCTTATCTCGCTGCCCTCTTGCTCACGTCAAAACGTGGGCCAAGACTTTCCTTCCTTACTCCTCGCAATTCGCAGCCGGTGGGAATCGAACACATGCACATCCGCTAGCAAAAACCTTAACACTCCCAAGCTCACCGTTGGACCACGCTGTCACGTCGAGGAAATTCGGCGCCTACGAATAAATGTTCTCTTCGAATCTTGCTTAGGGGCTTTAAAACAAAAAGCCCTTTGCATATATATATGCAATCTCTTTTGTAAGATAATAAACGTCGACGCTTTTAAATTTTAATAATTACCTTTGATAGCGCATGAACTTTATGACGTCGGAAATAATTTTAATTTTAATTTTAAAATTAAAATTAAAATTTTAAATAATTAAAATTTAAACTAAATATTTAAAATCAAATATCTCCATCATCGGGGCACCTTTTTCGATGAAACGAAAGCCTAACTTGGGTTTCAAGAAAAACCCAGTTCAAATATGCCATCCATGGTTTTAAATAAAACCTTTTATTTTTCCTGCCTTGGTTCTCACAAAAACCCTGTATATATCCATGCTCTCCGAAATATGAATGCTTTGGTCATCAAAACTCAATGTGTTCCTTGGGACATTAATGTGACATCAATGACAACATAAAACAACTCAAATTGCCAACAACAACAACTATTTTTAGTATCTACCAATGCAAGGTTCAAACCACAAAGGAGGCACCCAACTAGCCTATTCGTCTCGCTATTGTGGACCCGACATGAGATGGAGATCGTCGATCATCGTCATCGATATGGCACACACTTAGAGGATTCATATCAAAATACTTCCTATGTTAGGGTGGGCATGCCTACGAGGTTTGAACCTAGGTCTCCTCTTGGTAAGTGCCCACTTGCTTACCAATCCACCTAGCCCCGCGAACCCTTGCTTTGAACTACTAACCAAAAGAATGTTGAGGCCTTAGGAAGATTTTCTAGTGATCAATTATTCTTCCAAGGAAAATATTTGATAGTAAGAAATTTTGATTGCTCTAAATCCTCATATCCCAACTTTACTGAGCATCCAACATCTTTTGATAGATTCCAAGCCAAATCATCCTTTCTTGTAAAAATCAGTAAATAAAACTCTTGAAGCATACTTTGAAGTTCATCTATAATTTGTTTGAGTTCCTCTCCTTCAACAAGGTTACTAATAGAAATCCAATGATCTGGATTTGTTGCTCATATTAATATAGTCTTTGACCTTTTGGATCTTTACAAGCTAGGCATGCCCAAGCCGATGATTGTCATTTTGAGTCAAATTTAAGAAGATAAGGCTTTAGTCAAGCATCAAACCAAATATTTGCATATAATTCCCCTTATTGACTAACCATCTAATATGTTTTTTTTTAATCAATTGTAAACTATTTGGTATGAACTTCCATATTGATGATCCTTTGGGTAGGGTTCTTTTCCTTGATAACTTCATTACATCAATGGAACCGATATATTTTTGAAATAGTTCTTTTTCCCAATTCTTTCCTTGATCTCCAAATAGTCTCCACATGTATGAGTTGTAGCCTTCTTGCCATGTTTAATAACTTAACTTAAGAAATTTTATAGCAATTTAAATAGGGGAAGCCATTATCTTTCTATATGATTTTCACAAGGTCCCTTTATAGCAATGGAATGAAGATAATGTATGGCCTCCTATGTAATATTTATACCATCAAGAATTTTTTACAATGAACAAAACCACATTGTTCCTCTCAGATAACAAAATCTAGAATACCTTTCAACTTGTTTGGCATAATTTTTTAAATAATCTTATAAATCATATTATAAAGGCTTATTGGATGAAAATTATCAAAATATTTTGTCTTGCATTTATTGGTAATTGATGTAATAAAAGTGACATATCATTTATTATACCCTTCCTTTTCCAAACCTCTTCAACTACAACTAATATATCACTCTTCAATAAATCCTAGATTTTTTGAAAAAAAGAATTGCAAGAAATCCATTAGGGCTAGGTGTCTTGTTAGGATGGAAAGAGAAAATTACTTCATGTAGCTCCTCCATAGATATCTTCATCAAATTATTATTTTGTCCTTGTGTGATAATTGATGTAATATTTTGCACAAGCTTATCCTATGGCTCATTATCTTTCCTCAATATTTCTTCCATCTAGCGTTAAAATATTTTTTATTACATCAATAGAACCTACTTATTTTTTAAATAATTCTTTTGCTCAATTATTTCCTTGATCTCCAAATAGTCTCCACCTATGTGATGTAGTTTGTATGAGTTGTAGCCTTCTTGCCATGTTTAATAACTTAATTTAAGAAATTTTATAGCAATTTAGACTAGACAAGGGAAACCATTATCTTTCTAAATGATTTTCACAAGGTCCCTTTATAGCAATGGAATGAAGAGAACTTATGACCTCCTCTGTGATATTTATAATAAAAAATATAGAATACCTTTCAACTTGTTTGGCAATTTTTTTTTAATAATCTTATAAATCATATTATAAAGGCTTATTGGATGAAAATAATCAAAATATTTTGTCTTGCATTTCTTCGGAACTGATGTAATAAAAGTGACATATCATTTATTTATACCCTTCCTTTTCCAAACCTCTTCAACTACAACTAATATATCACTCTTCAATAAATTTCAAATTTTTTGAAAGATAATTGCAAGAAATCCATTAGGGCTAGGTGTCTTGTTAGAATGAAAAGAGAAAATTACTTCATGTAGCTCCTCCATAGATATCTTCATCAAATTATTATTTTGTCCTTGTGTGGTAATTGATGTAATATTTTGCACAAGCTTATCCTATGGCTCATTATCTTGCCTATTATCTAACAAAATATTTTGAAATAATTAATTGCTTCCTTTCTTATATCTTCTTCTTCCTCAATATTTCTTCCATTGAGAGTTCAAATAATTTTTTATGTAATGAAAAGAAAAATTTATTTTTTTCGTAACATGCTTTTTGTTTTTGTATTTCTATCTCCTTTCTTGAGTCATTTCTCCTTAGATTTTTGGAACCAATATGATTCCTTTTTCAATGCATTATGATAACTAAAAAGTAGTTGTTTTTCTCTCATATAAGAATCATAATACATTCCATTGGTTTCTACTATATCTTGTAAGTTTTTGAGCTTAGATTCAATTTTTAGAGTTTCCCAATGCATCTATTATCCCATTCATATCGAAAACTTGAAGGACTGACATCCTAAAGTCTCATTGAATTGAAAAATGAAGCAAAATCTTACATTTATTTAGACCATCCTAGAATACCATCCTTCATTTCCAAAGGAGATAAAACGATGTAGAAATCACCCCCAAGAATCCATTGATTACAATGAATCATTCATTGTGTTTGATAAAAGTATGTTGAGGTCCTTCTAACATCTTTTACAAGTAAATATAGTTGAATCATATACATTTATAAACCTAACTTTGATGTTGTTCTCTTTCCTATAAAATAGTCTAGCAACCCATTTACTTTTTGCTTCTAACAATTACCCATCCCATTTGCATTTGTCTCATATTGTTGCAATATTGCATGAGGCTCCTATAGAAGAAACTACTAGACAATCACTCATATTCCGAATCTTTTTAAAATCATCTTTACATTCCTCACTACTTAATTTTATTTCTTTTATTAAATAAGCTTGGGACTATAACAACCTATTAATTCCTTAATAACTCTTTTTTAGGGGTCTTATTCATACCCCTAATATTCGATGGTATCATTTTCATCATCATCACTTTTTTTTTTTAGTGGGTTTAACCCCACTTCTTGTTAACACCTATGATATTTTTATTTGGCTTCATAAATCAATATCCCTTTGAGTTTATTTTTCTCTTTGTTCATGCTTTGATGACCTTCCTCTCCTTTTCATGTTCCCACTAACACTCTCATTTCATATTATCCATAATGAGATTTATCTTCTAAATATTTAAGTTGCCCTAAAGAATGTGAAATGCAAGGAATAGCCTCATAAACACTTTCTCCTTTATGTTATCCTAAAAACCTTAAAAGTGCATGGATGATCCTCCATAGTCATTACTTTCTTATGCTTCATTGAAAATCCTAAATGTAGGTTTAAAATTTTCGCACTCCTTTCCTCTAGGCTAATGAATCCGCGCCTCAAAGGGGAATGGGAAAATAGTAAAGCTACACCTCGGACGAGAGACACTTGAGTCGTGTCCTCTTTGGTGATTTTTCAACGAATGGTGGGTTCACCAGGAAGATATGTTTGATGAGTTCATTTTAATTTCAATCACCTAGGTTGGCCATAATGAAACTAAACTATTCTATATGCGATTTTACGATTTATATGAAGACAACAAACATAATGATAATTAAATGTAGCTAACAAAATATTTTAAAGAAATTGGAAATGAATCATTCAATTTTGGATGTCTTATGAAGGTTCTACTTTTTGAAGCAGTCTAGAACGTCTACGATTTGCTGAAATCGCCTGCAATTCGACAATATCGTCTATAATTATGCAGGATTGTCCAAAATCAGACAATATCGTCTCAAATCAAGTGAAATCGTCTAAACGATTTTGTCTAAAACCTACAACTACACAAGTTGATGCCAAAACACAAAGAAATGCTCCAAAATATAGTAAAATCTATTTAACAGTATGTAAATGAATGCTTATGATGACTTAGAAACTGATTTCGGATTGAATTGAAGATAACTGCTTATGCTAACAGAAAAATGATAACAAATTGTAATCTATTGACAAAATGAGGTGAACACCAGATGCATTACAAGCAATAAACTAATATAATACAATTTGACTAAATAAACTGGGAGAGAATGCAAACTGTATATCATAATTACCCCCAAGAGGGCTACAAATAGGATCGTCTGCAATCAGGACGAGATCGTTTGCGATGATTCGATATTCTTTTGACGGATGCACAGTGAAAAACCTACAAGTGAGCTGATAAATATATGAAAATAACAATACTTGGGATGCTTTTTGAAACTAATAGGATTCGGGTTGCAGGGACTTGATCAGCCAGGGGGATTTCATTAGCAAAGCATGAGTTTTATAGGGCTCAGAGGAAGTTAGAGGGTTGGGATCCATCCCAATCTAGGAGATATCCAGCAGGAGGATAGTTAACATCCCAACACGCTTATGCCCAGATAAGACAGGAGATTGGAACTGATTTGATTGTGCTTCTATTCTTACAAATTTCTATTTTGGACAAAATTGTTTGGACGTTCGGCTTTAGACGATTTCGTTCAATTAGGGATGATATCGTCAAATCGAGGACGATATCGTCCAACGGTAAAAACAAAGCCTATTTATGGTGTGAAAATCAAGGTAGGTTGTTTAAAATATGGTTTTAAGGTGAATTTTTGAATTTTTAACCTTATGGTAAATTGATTACATCATTTTTAGGGTGTTACATTTTGCCCCCTCCTAAGGAAAATGCGTTAAAGAAGAGATTGTCACACTTTTGAAAAAGGCAAAAATTTATTCCGATTTTTAGGTGACGATTCTAAGTTGAATCGTGCAATTGATTACTATAGTGCCCCCTCCGGGTTTTTACCCAAATCGGTCGTTTGGTAAAAACTCAAAAAAATTAAAAAAACATTCGATTTTTAATATATAATTTTAGAAAATAGGGTAAAACCTAATTTCATTTTCATTTTTACTTTTTTACTATTTTTAGAGCTCTACGGCGAAAATATGGTGGAGACTGAGCATCGAGAGATTGTGGTGCGGCGAGGGATAAGGGTAAGGATTTTTGACCTATCCTACAAAG